>OY979683.1:10000-2547193 GCA_963855955.1 Luperina nickerlii | reverse complement strand
CCTTGATTGGCAAAGTTGGCTTGTTTGACGGTATGTTTTCACGGTGAGATTTTTACAGAATCGACAGGCAGGTGTACAGTAAAGTATATATAAATAAATAAGAGCGCTTTATTAATTTTCCTTGCTACTAAGTTAATTATTTTATATGCTATTATTACCTATGTTTTTAATAATATGTATTATGCCAGTTACGTTCGAATCTAATCATCCACTGTACAATGCTAAAAGCATCTTTGAGCGCTTAAATGACTTGACAGGAAAGCGTTGTTGGCAATTATTCGTGAAATTATATTGACAAGATGGCGGCGTAAGAGTTTGGCCACGCGCCGAAATATCCTTTTACAGCAAATAGGTAGACCGTTTACGGAGATCCTTTTCCATAAATGCAAAGTCCGGGTTACTAATAAAATGTTCCTAATAGAAAACCCCCAATAACAATTTGCAACATGTGGCTGGGAATTCAAACCAATAACCATTTATTTTTTCCGTTGCATTCAAAACCTGTACAGTCAGCACTAAAAGTAAGTGATAAATTTTCCATTCAATGAAAATAATATAACTGATTTGACCTTTCTTCGTATTGTGAGGTTTTTGCTGTCAAATTAACGTGCAGTTTTCGCTAAAAAAATATTTAATACTACCAACACTGACCTTTATCATACAGTACCTACTAGTATAATACAGGTCAGTGTACTACAACCACAGAAATGTACAGAGCCGGACTTAACGCAATAGAATTTTTTTTTCAGCGCCGACTCTTCAGAGTGCAATTTGTGTCCTAGTCGAGGTCAGTCCTATTCTGGTTTTGTAAGTAATCTATGAATGAAAGAGCTGCAGCCTAATTGCGTAACACACGTTTTCATAAATTATAGACCAAAGAAATTGCGTTTATTTAGAAATAAACTTCAGGCTTAGGCCTGAAGTTTATTTTGACTGTCATTAAGTACATAAGCACACGTCGCGGTCGTCACACAGACGTAAAAATATCGCGGCGGGATTTTATCTACTAGATTTTCAACTCACGGTGATGAGCCGCGCATTGACAATCCAACAGAGCACATCTCTTCGTGTCAAAAAACACACTGTTCGATTTTCAACTGTCGAAGCTAAGCAGTGCGTTGATAATCCAGTGTGCGAAAAAATCGCTATAGGAAAAACGCGCCGTGCGTACATGGGCATACAACGGCACAAGAATCTTTTTACACGTGGCCAAAATCGGAACTAACGGCGCCATCTTGTTTTTTTTTTTCAATACATAGTTTCTGTGACAATTTCACAAATGTTTACCAACAACGCCCCCCAATGTCAATGTCATTCAGGCGATGTCAACAAATTCCTTGTAGCACTAGTAGTCGAATCATAGACATGAAATTTCGACTAGTCGAACAGAGCATTTTAAACAAATAAAGCAAGGATTTTCTTGCATTGCCATAATGTAACCGCTTTCATTTAATCACGAGTAAGTTATGCAATTAGGGTCAAGGGATAGTAGGAACAAATATTTTACTAACGACCAGATATTTACAGATATATTTACGGCATTTAAGATTTGTCCGTGGTCGCCACGGCACGCGGGTTGGTGACCGCAGAGCATTGCTCTCGTGCCGCTGACGTTTTACAAAACTTTGCCGAGGCTAAATATCCGACTCTGTCCAGGGTGTGGACTTAGGAGGCGGTCTGGTCCAGTCCATACTTCTGTTACGGCATCTTGATGATTCTCCTTTACAACTCTGGCTGAAAATAATTAACAGAAATTAGTGTTTATTATCATTGTTGATATACCTATGTCCTGTTTGAATGGCTACCTTCTTGCTAACCTGCAGTGCGATTCTGTAACCATCTCACCGTGAAAACTTAGGTGAAGTGAGCGTGGAGTGAGTGTCAATAGTGTCAATTCCTAGCAAAAACAAACTCACTTCACTTAAGTTTTCACGGTAAGATTTTACAGAATCGACCGGTAGCACCATAAATGCGTAACACAGTATCAATCAGAATCTTGATTCATTTTGAAGGATATTGCTAATCCATTGCTTCTTTTGTTCGAAAAAAGTGTATAATCAATAACGCAATGAATGTTGTGAAAGCCATTTCTGTTAGCGTGTTAGGTACGTAATTACCTCGCTGAGTGCCGTTGTGGACGAATAAGGAATTTGATTTAGGTAATTATGAAAATACAGCACTAATTCGAAATTGAATCTTAAGTCCAGTTTTAACCGTTACTCATTAAAAAGCAGTGAGTACCTATTATTTTGCAAACTTCATCAATGTTTTGGAGGTAACGTGCCCAGCGCCTCTCATTTCCGGACCAAACAGCGAATGCGGCCGAACAAATAATAATTTGTCGCTAAAATTGCGTTATTTTTACACAAAGAAGACATCCAAAGTTGCAAACCCTTCTTTATACCGGATTCTGGTCCATCCGTCACATCAGGTTTATACAAAGACGTCAAAACCAGAATCCCTTAGCAACGCAAGATGAGGTCTCGAATCTTACAAAAGGCACCCTTAGGTGCTGTTGCCTTTGTGTAACGGCCATCTGCGCATGCGGCTGTCCGGTGAAACAGAAAAGGCCATTTGGAGACAGCTGCAGTACCCCGCGCAAAAAAAAACTGAAATTAAAAATATTCACGGGCAGGTATTGTGCAAAATTTCAAGAGTAGATCATACAAAACAGGTTATAGTCATAAAATGTGCAAATTAAAATTCTGGCGCTCAATTTGCAAACCTGTGGTGTGTAGGTATGTGTATTTTGATGTAGGGTTTGAGTACAAAAAGATAGCTTTGACAAATGAGCTGACCTCACCTTTAGTGTCAGCAGAAAACTTGGAACATCTGACAAACCCGACTGGATTTATATAAAACTGAATTAGGCGCATTACATTACATAATTACATTCATACAACAGTTATAATATCGACATTATATAGATACAAAACATACACAGAGAAACAAAGATTAAGTTTTAGGAGTTCATAAAGACAAGGTAAAAAAAATTAAGTTTTTTTTTAAACACTTCAAAAATTTCTATGGCAATAAATTAATTCTGCTCTGTAGGTATATTGACGACATATGAAATCAAAGAAACAATGATTCTAAAACTAAACGCGGTGCTATTCTGTAAAAATCTCACCATGAAAACTTAGGTGAAGTGACGTCGAGTGAGCTGTCAATAGTGTCAATTCCTAGTAAAAACAAACTCGCTTCACTAAGTTTTCACGGCGAGATTTTTACAGAATCGACCGGCTGTACTCTAGGCCAAATAAACACGTGGTTACACATGTAGTAGGTAAGTTCGTTAGGGTAGGGGACGGCAACCTTGACATAAAACCACCAGACCGTTGTGTGCTACACTTTAATTTAATAACAAACGCGCATGAATTATCATAAACGTATCCATCTTGGCTGTATAACGGATTATCTTGTAGGTAGTTAATACAGACTGTACAAAAAAATATACAAAACAAGAATAGGGATGTGCTTTTGCAGGAAATGTGTTAAGTCGATATTTTAGAACGGTATTTTTTTTTAAGGAATGTGTTTTAGTAACGCATTTTCTAAACTTAAAAAAATGCCGAGTAGGATTAGCTTGTCAAAAGCTTATGATTTTATTGTTATGTAAAGAGTAACGTTAAATGAATTAACAGTTTTATCACATAAAAACACGTAGTCGTTTTTCTTTGCTCTCGTTTTTTTCATCTTTCCTATCTTATTTATTTCTAATACGGAGATTACTGTAGCTGATTCACTGCATAGTAGCGTAAACTCTAGTAAAATTTCGCGGATTTTTGCGTCAGTTTGGCTTTTGTGAACACCGGAAAACCCGTTGATAATTAAATTATAAGTACACGATTACAACGATCTTGAAACTTGAAAAACTAGAATTTCTGGTAGAGCTTTCTTAGAAGCATTTCTATCATAAAGAAATGTTGTTGCAACCGTTTTCTGTATGGCTAATAGGAACTTAATGACTTTCTTTCAGATTAGTCAACGGCCACCAATTTTTTTACACGTTATTTATAATGATCTTGCAAGCTGCAGTCACTTGTACTTACAACTTCTTAGTAAATAATTTGTAATACATATAATCAACGCGTAAGTTTACAGAAAACTGGCATCTATATCATTTTATGCCATTTTACCAAAGCAAGAAAGAATGTCTTTAAAAAGTAAAATACATACCTACAATATCACCCGCAAGAAGTAGCAAAAAATAAAATTTGAGGAAATACACTAGGCTTCACAAGGACCATAAATTCTAAAGAGAAATTCTTAGGTACAAGTTGTCATAAATCATTCGATGCTAAATACAAACAATTTCGCAGACATGCTTTCAAAGACAGTTTCTTTCTTAACAATTTACAACATTAGGAACAGAAGATACTTCATATGAACACGTAGTTTAGTTGACAGTATTCAAGTATAATATATCGATACATATGTATAACAAAATAGCAACGAAGAATTATTGTCAGTTTGTTTGGATGTACGAGGGGTGTTCAATGTATTCTCGGTATCAGAGTGATTTACTAATTATGTAGGTAATTTGGCTAATTAATGACATTATCTACGGATATAAAGGTAAAATTTCTTAAAGTGATCATTAGTTTGCTAGTTATCCTTAGTCAACGAAAACTGGAATGGCTTACGTGACAATGTTGACGAAAATCAAGCACCGCGCTGTTATTAAATTCCTTACCCAGCAAGGAAAAAGTCAAATAACTATTCACAAAGAGATGGTGGCTGTTTACCAGGATTCTGCATCATCGTTATCTACGGTTCAAAAGTGGTCAAGTGAATTTAAAAGGGGTAGAGAGAGTATTGAAGACGACTCTCGCTCGGGGCGGCCCGGTTACTGCCTCCACGAAAGAAAACGTGAAAAAAGTTGAGAAGCTTATACTGGAGTGGAGAATGCCCGACTGAAGATCAAAATGATAGCAGAGACGACCCATCTCTCAGTTGGTTCGAGGTAAACTGACCACCGGTGTGTTGCTTCTTCACGACAACGCCCCGGTCCACACAGCGCATGTTTCCAAGGCTGCTGTGTGAGATTGTGGTTTCGAAGAAATTTACCACCCACCCTATAGCCCGGACCTAGCCCCGAGTGATTCTTATTTGTTCCCTACTTTAAAAAAAAACTGGCCGAGTGAGAGTCGGACTCAGACACGAAGGGGGTTCCGTACCACAAGGCAAAAACGCCGAAAAAATCAAGTTCGTTGTATGGGAGCCCCCTTTAAATATTTATTTTATTCTGTTTTTAGTATTTGTTGTTATAACGGCAACAGAAATACATAATCTGTGAAAATTTGAACTGCCTAGCTATCACGCTTCATGAGATACAGCCTGGTGACAGACGGACATTGGAGCCTCAGTAATAGGGTCCCGTTTTTACTTTTTGGTACGAAACCCTAAAAAGACCTTCGTGGGAACGATTTTCCAACGATGAAGAGCTCAAGGCGGCAATAAATGCGCATTTTTCAGAGAACGAAAAGTTGTTTTTTACAGGGTATTGAAAAGTTAATTTCGAGATGTAATAAATGCATTGGGGTACTGGGGCATTACATTGAAAAATAAAATTTATTTTAATTGTATTTACGTCTTTTTCACGCAGATACCGAAAATACATTGAACGCCCCTCATCTATTCCGGATTGCCGCAAAAACGGCTGAACGGATTTGGGTGAAATTTAGAACACCGATAGTTTATAAGTAACACTGGTTTAACACATGGGGTACATTTTATCCCAGTAGTATGTAACAGTGGGTTATTTTCAGATATCCACGCGGGCGAAGCCACGGGCATAAGCTAGTTTTTAATAAATATCTAACTTAACGGTTAAATACTTTAGACTTATTCTTCAACATGACCAAGCATTCTACAGTAAGTGGAAAATGCTTGGTCATATTGAAGAACAAGTAACACGAATATCTTTTGAACCTTTTCTTCAAGTAGGTAAAATTTCTGCTCAATATTAATTGATCGTGAAGGTTCATAAACACCATTTTGTGTTAAATCTCTGTTAGAATTGAACACCTAGTTTACTTATTCATTCCTATGCCATGTCAAAATGGGGTATTTATTGTCATGAAGAAGTCAAATGTAAAATTTATTCGTAATTCGATACTAAATTGTACTATTGCTGACTAAAAAACTACATGACAATCGTTCAACATTTTCAAAGTTAAATACAACACGAGAACAGCTTTATGATATCAAAGAACACGGAAATAGGAACGCAGAACGTTTCCCTAGGCACGGTCATTTTACAAGCACCGTTAAAAGATGCGGAATACAGATAAAGCTTGCGACTAGTAATGGAGTTAGGAGTCAGTGTGGCATTGGCAAATCATTAACATATTATGCAGTAGTTTAGTAATTGGCTTACAGGTTTAGAGTTAAAGTAACTGTAAACCAATCAAGGAGGTTTTAAAGGGTCCGGTTTGCTGTAGAAGACATTTATTCGTTTAAATAAAGTACAAGAAGTTGATTAAATGGGAACAAAAACATGTGCACAAGGACAGAAAAATTGTTTGTCGAATTTTTTGCTTCAGAAAAGTAGGGAAATATGGAAATATGCCGTCATAGTTCAGGCGATGCTGTAATATTAAGTATTTTAGCTTTTAGATCCTCAGTTTTGGGTTTAGGGGAGATTTAGGAAGCGAAAGTTTAGTTAGATGCATAATAAATCGGAAAACAGTATTACATATAAGTAATAGCTAATAGGTACCTTACGTTTTAAGGAACTGTTTGAAATTGAATTTAAGTAGGTATGTTGCTGACAAAGTTTGCGACCGCATTGTGTATGCTGACATCTATAAATGTTATTCCGCTAAAACAGCGAACAAATTAAAGAGTGTAAAAAAAACTGGCCAAGTGCGAGTCGGACTAGCACACGAACCACAAGTACGGGTTCCGTACCACAAGGTAAAAACGCCAGAAAAAAACACGTTTGTTGTATGGGAGCCCCCCCTTAAATATTTATTTTAATCTGTTTTTAGTATTTGTTGTTATAGCGGCAACAGAAATACATGACATATATCAACTGTCTAGCTATCACAGTTCATGAGATACAGCCTGGTGACAGACGGACAGTGGAGTCTTAGTAATAGGATCCCGTTTTTACCCTTTGGGTAAAAATGACGGGCCAACCACTAACATGAACTAAATTCACGAAAGTAAACTTTTTTGTTAATAAACCCGACCAAGGTATGTAGGTACCGCAATTCGTGAATGCCCCATGACAGCTGTTGCAATTTAAATCATAACGGTTACACGGTTTCTCAACTTGCTTAGTGAATCATCTTTCCGCTTGATTCACGGCGTCGAGTTCATACGATAACACTATACCAAGTAGAGAGTCTAGGTATGTAGCGATAAGCTTAATGGCGCTTAGTTTGCATAAAAATGCCAACCGGTGTGACATCTGTTGACTGATCAACGCGTACAGCTCGGCTAAATGAGCTCCAATTAAAAAAATAACCACTTATTTGACAGATGAAAGGAGACGGGCGAAAGTTCCTAGAAAGTTGGGCCTGATGTTACAGTAACGATTATTGCATTATTTTACTTATACACTAATACCATTAAAAAAAAACTAAATTATTTACGACTGCTCCATGGGAGAAAGAAAATATAGGGTGATATTGGTTTGTTTGAAAACAACCTCTAACCTAAGGTTTTACACTGAACTCTCACGTAATACTTCAAGAAAATAACTATTTGACTATATTGTTGACTAGAGTTAACCTGAATTTATTGTAGGAAGATTCAGACGCCTTCCAACTAGAAATCCGGTATACGAAGCTGCGGTAAGTCGAATAGGCAAGTTATCCGAGTCCGTTGTAAGAAATGCGTGTGTCGTTCGTTAAAGCAATATCCGTCAGAATCCTTTATACGTAGCCAAAGTCGTTAGATCACTGATCGAATCATAATAATTACAGCACACGAAAACACAACAGAAAATATCCACTAACGTACCGCCGCCGCAAAGACAACGAACGAAGCCATAGACATATTTATCTCAATGAACGAAGCGAATGATGTGATTGACGTTTGAGTTTTTGACCTGACATTGACGTAAGTTCCGCTTTGTTGCCTGTATATTAAAACATTGACAATCGATTGTGAAATCGATATATGAATCAATTCATTTTTACGACCATTAATTAAACCATTATTTATAAAAATATATGTGTTTTATTTAAACTTATGTAATAAAGAATAATTATTAATATTTTAAGTAATTTATTAATTATTCAATCTATTTTTGTAATAATAATCGATTGTACATCGATTAACTTATCTATATCATATGGCAACATTGTTTTAATATGAAAATAAAGGAAGTCAGTATTAATTTGATTAAATAATTAATTTCTTATCCCATGATAAAACTGCTTAATATTTTATAATTGACCACAAAAAAACTGAAACGAAATATTGATAAATATTTCATTTGTGTAACGTTAGGCCCAGATTCGCCCGTCTCCTTTAATTATCGAAATAGCAATAAAAATACCGCCAAAGCAATGAACTTCAAAAGTTAAAGGTGTTTCACAATCAAGGAAAATGTATAATTTAAAAATTGAAGGTTAAAGATACAAGCGATTTGTACCACTTTATACGAACCTACTTTTACACACATGAGCCGAAAACGCGTAGGCACCTACCGCCATCAAACATAACTGTCGATGCAAAGCCATAATTTACCGTATAGGCTCTACACGATTTTGACAGATAACCACATATTATCATAAGGTTATTTAACCTGTGGCCAATTTTGAAACATTGTTTTTTATCGTACATAATCGGAAATATTGTTACTAAAGAGTTGCACATCACTAGTAAAGGAAGTAAAGGAACGCTTTTGCCAATGTTTCGGGGAAAAGGTTCGTTCAAATATCGAATGAACATTTTGGATAAAATAATGTCAACTGAAAAAGAAATGACAAAATTGTCGGGAAGTCTCGGATAACGGATTGCAAAATTGAAACGAGTCGGGGTCAAAATCAAAGCTAGCGGTCAAGTTCATTGTCAAATTAAGTGCTGTCAACAATGTATTCCGTCAATCAATTAGCAAAGAAACATTGACACTGAAAAAGCCGGCGAATGGTAAACAGTTAGACCACTAACATAGGTACATGTGCCTACCAATTAAAACAGTTAGGTGCTAATCAATGACAGACAGAATGACACGCAAATAATAATGAATAAAACATGAATGAAGAAATCAGCTGTTCCTAAACTGACCGCGTCGTAGCCTAGTTTGTGCCAATCTCCGTAAAATGTCCTTCGATTGGGCGGTCTGCTAAAAAATACATAAGCATACTTAACATGGCACATTACGATTTACGACGAAACCGGTCTGCCTGCATCGACCGGTGTCTACACTATCAATTCAGTCACCTCGGAACGAATAACTTTCTTACAATATGAATCACTTACCACAAGCTCGGAAACTTTCTACCATCCGAAATATGTAGGTACCTCTCAGGTCATACTCATAGAATACGGAAGTACAGACATTATTAGGACTATTAATCAGATTTCTTACAAAAAAAAACCAGACGATGCATTATGAAATACTTCGTCGCGAATACAATTCGACCTTAGAGCTGACCTAGTGTTCACAAAAGTTAAAGTCATTAAGTTCTCTATAATAACTGTGCAATTTTTCCATGTGCGGGTACTTGCACCTCTTGGTATACCTGATCGAGTTTCCACCACGTGTCGGACGATCCCAAGTCCCAGTCCACGGCGCGGTGACCACAGGCAGGCCGGGATTGGTGCAATTTGATACAAGTCACAACGTTTACACCGAACCGCGTCCTAAGCGTGGCCACCGCAGTGAACGACCGACCGGCCGGCTAACGGGACTGCGCGCCGCGGATGCTGAGTGCCTGAATAGCGGTCTTCGACGGACGGGCCCGCTTGGATAGGCCGGGACTGGTGCAATATCGCACACAAACCGAATATAGCGCCAGTCACCGCCCAGCCACACGGGCCTCCCGGACAAAGGATGCCGCGGCCGCTCCTGCGCCGCGCCCGGCCCGCGTCCTTCGACGGTTCGTCGCCTCCGTGCGACGCGCTCCTCCAAATACGTGAATGAATACTTCATTTATAACTTGAAAGTTTGAAGTCACGCACTCGAGTCAAACGGAATGTTACGCGCGTATTTCACAAGAGAGTCTCGCGGACGTGAACTCGCCGCGGCGGTCGGCGACGGAATGGCGCGCGGAGCGGGGAGCGACGCGCGCGCAGCTGTCGCGCCGTCTTCCCCCCCGCGCACCGCCGCACCCTGCGCTGGCCCTTTATCGTTCTGGGAAGTGGTTCCTGAACTTCCCGACAATGTTGTCAGCGTGAAAATTTCACACGGCGTATGGGGAAAATGTTTCTGCTAATTCTTAAGATTTGAAAGTTGTGATCCTTGACACGTTCCGCGCTTGCAACGTGTCGGCCACCGCAATGACGCATAGCCAAGCTTTTCGCGTGGTGCGATTCAAAGTTCATGTGGCCAGATTATCGACTTACTATCTGTTTATAACAAAATGTTGTGTAATACCTACATAGGCAGTAAAACACTTTTATAGATTTTTCTACGTCATCATCACACACACCTTTTCTCATGATAATAATATCATGAATTATTTATTATATAAAAAATGCTTACGGCGTAGAAAGAATTAAGTATTGCAGTGATTTTATTCCAAATATTTTAATCTCAGTTACTTATTCAATTCCAACCGAAATTGTAGCCTTGATTGAGTGTTTAGATGTAGTTTAGGTAACATAAACTGTATTTACAATAAAATAAATATTAATTTTAGACCACAATCGGTTGAGAAGCCGATTATCTGTTTCAACTGATTTGCAATTTTGCATTGAACATTTTAGCCACCCATTTTGGTAAAAATTACATAGGTAAGTTATTTTTGGAGTCTTGCAACCCTGAGGCTCGACATTCAAACCGTCCATCCCGCGCTACCTGCGAGCCAATGCCATAGATTACGTAGCAAACAGAGAGGAACATGAAATTCTCATCGAGATCAACCACGCAGGAACCACGTGGTGAAATGATAAAAATATGGTCCATGGTGTGATAAAATGACGTAATTTTTTCGGTCATTGATCAGCCTATATAGATAATTCGGTTTATTTGTCATTTTTTTTATGAATGAACTTGTGAAGTGATCATTTACCTGGCCGCCTGTGACGACTGAGTTAACTTTTTTATCGATCATGGTGATGTTAGCATACAATTGAATATTATGCTCGTAATGGTCACAAAATAAATTAAGAAGCAAAGTGACATTGGAACCCACATTGGAAATCTGATAAAAATATCTTCAATTATTTTAAGACTTATTTGCAACTTCACAAGTTTGCACCCCTTGAACAATCAAAAGTTAAATAACAAAAACATTACCCCCTTTAGTCATAAACGTTGCATTAGCGATAACCATAATTTTGGACGTTTAAAAATCACTTGAATCATCGGTTAAGTATAAATAAACCCTTGGGAGTTACTAATGCTAAGACATGCAATATGTACTATCCATACTTCCATACTAATATTATAAATTCGAAAGTAAGTTCTCTGTCTGTCTGTATGTTACCTTTTCACGCCTAAACCACTGCACGGATTGAACTATAAAATTTGGCAGAAAGATAGATTGCATCCCGGGGAAGGACATTAGGATAGTTTTTATCGACATACCTCGCGGGCGAAGCCGTGGGCGGAAGCTAGTACATCAATAAAAATGTGAGCTAGGTCTAAGCTTTGTAAATCATTGTGAGAATCGAACTAATGACCCCGCAGTCAAGCAGTTGGACATACCACTGTTGCGGCATCATAAATACCATACAGGGCAGGGTATGTACGAGTACCAGTATGTACATACGCTTATCATTCCGTGGCGTGGCATTGGTTTATTTGTTATTACGTTAATCATTAATAAAGCATGGAAAACTTCATAAAACCCTTTTGTATATTGATACATATTTACGAAATTGACATGTTTCGTTCGTGACGTAAATACAGTACTTAAGTATTTTTAGTTAGGTGGTAGTGGTGGTACCTACTATTCTATTCCAGATAGGGTTACCATTTAGAAATGCAGAAAATCAAGGAATTAAAATTTTTTTACGAAAAATTTGTATGAAGCTAGTATGAAAAATCTAATTATCTCTTAAACCCCAAGGAAAACCGTAATAGAACCAATTATTAAAATGACACCCGAGTCATCGGGTGTCATTTTTGTATGCAGTATGTAATAATACCTAATAGAAGCGATATCCGGCAAAAAATCCGGCACTTGCAAATTGAAATCCCTATGAAAGCCGATTTTCAGGCCACCGTGTGTCGTGAGTAAAAAAATGATCCTACATTTCAGTCTGGTAAATAGGAGCATGGTCTTTTTACGAGTCGAGATTGACGAGAATAATCCGACTGAATGAGTTTTCGAAAAAAAAAAGGTTACACAAAAGGCAGTTTTATGTCGTCTTCTCAAAAGCATTTTCTTTGGCGAATTATTGCAATCTTTTGTTTCATGCTAATATTTTTGTTTCTTGGTAGTATCAAGTTATTTACGCAGAAAACCTCTAAATAGCTAGGAACTATAAAAAAATATGTATAAATTTGAAAACTGTCTTACATTGAATTAAAAATTATGTGAATAAAGAAACCTGCTTACCTACTAATATACGTCATCTTCTACCTACCTACTTTATATGAACACGAAACAGTTAGGTACTAACACACAAGTATTTATTTACTTACTTTTAAAAATCGTGACAATATTATTAATAGCGCACCATACCCATACCTATTATTTTAAAAAATAAACAAGTTTTATTGGCACTTTCTCTAGCCTATGTGGTATTTTGTTTTTGTTTTGTTAAACATATAAATTGCGGTCATGTTTTTTTGTAAAGAAATAATTAATCATGTCCTCCAATCAAGGTCATAATGCACTATTAAGGTACAGAAAGTACCTCAGTTACTACCAGATAAACATAATGACTTTCTTATTTAACGTAAGAACCTAAGGACAATTATTTATCAAAAAAATCAATAGCCTACCTTATATAAATGTTAACTATACTTCTATAGGTACTATTTATTATTATAAAGAGATAAAGTTTATGAGGTAATCTCTGGATCTACTGAACCGATTTTGAAAATTGTTTTACCAATAGAAAGCCACATTATTTGTGGGTGTCATAGGCTTTAATAACTCGAAAAATGTAAAGACTTTTTCGTGGTAGTCGGATTTGCAAAGTAAGTCGGAGAAAAAACAGTCGAACGAAAACGTATCATGAACGCTACCGCTACCTAAGTATAAGATTGAGTTCTTGAGAAAAGTTGTAGAGCTTGATAATGCCTACAAAAAAGTCACCGACAGCTTGTCTAACTTTCAAATTTAAGTCAAAAAAGTAGTTTTTTTTATTAAATAAAATAATTTAAAACCTTAGGTCATGTTTATCTGTCATATTATCAACAATTTTGAATTCTTATCAAAATACGGAGGGTATTTTTGTCAGTCAGTAAAAAAAATCATATAACACACACACACATATAATTTCATCACAAGTAAAAATGTTTACCGCCCAAAGAAGTGGGCAACGGGTCAGCTAGTTGATACTAAAACCCTCACAGAACAGCCATTTTCCAAACCATATTTCACGCTTCATTACCGCGTTCATAAACAATGAATCATAAAAGCAGGCAGTAATCTTTCAATGGAAATCTATCTTTGTCTATTGCCGAGCAGATACAATAGAATATCTATCTACCTGCATTTATTTAAAAGTAACGTTATTGAATACAAGCGTAAGTTACCGTGCCTAGTTTTTTTTTTAATCCCTGTCCTTTCACACGTTTACAACACTAGTACCTGGTCTACCTATTCCATTTCTAGAATTTAAAATTTGAAAAGCGAACATTATTGTTTAACTACGATGCGAATTTTGTTCCATTTTAAAACAAAAGGAAATAGCTTACGTTTTGCAAAAGATTAAATGCTGTTCCCGGAAAGGACAATACACCTTATTTTTAAGAAAATAAGGTAGACTTTGTAGTTGTGTGTCGGTAAATAAAGTTGTTCAAAGCTATGGCCTCGCGTCGAACTGTTTCTGAGAAAACATAAAAATGTACGTTTTGGCCAATCGAAATTTTTGTGAAGAACCTGCTGAGGCTATTGTTGCCAGTCTCAATGGATGAGCTAACAGTTTCAAACGGTTATAAAAGGTGATATAATAAGTAAATTTGAAGAATTGATTGTTAAAGAGTTTACCGAGAACGAATGTTAATGTGGCACCTACCTACTTCATTTACATGTGCAGAACTACAGACGCCAGCACATCAAGCTGCCCGATACTGTCAAATATTCCCAATTAACTTTGAACCTTACGCTTTAGCAATAAAGTTGAAAATTTATTAAAGAAATTTGGCAGATTGTAGTAGCTTGATGTGCTGGCGTCTGTACCTCAGTAAAAACTACCTGAGTACATGCCAAGTACTTGTATTGTCCTCTTTTTTTAGTTAGCCGACTACTGGCCTACAATACTCTAACTGAATCTGACCTAGCAATATGCTGACACCACACTTCACTATCGGGTCGATAGCGTGAAGGTACAGGATGTTTACAGACTCACATCGCGCTGATGTGACGGCTCTGACGGCCACCCGACTTGCGCCTACGCATGACAGTCGAAAGAATGCGAGCTTCCTATCGCGAAGTTTAGTAAAACTTCACAAATAATAAGACCACTAGGAATGCATATTTCATAACTTGCATCTCGCCTGTATTCACAGAAGGCTGATGACCCATCTTTCACCAGTATTTTCTTAATTCTCATGCTAATCAAAATCAAGTCATTTATTCAAATTAGGTTAAAATTACATAAGACAGTCCCCCAAAACGCCCGCCCTTCACCACTTCCTACGCTTTCACTTGGAAGAAGAAGTGGTGCGACAAACTAGCAGCACAGCTGTCAGTTCAGCTATATTCCACTCAATGAATGACCCAAAAGGAGGTGCAGAGTGCATGAACTGGACCCTAAGCGATTTCTTCAGAAAGTTGTTCAGAGTGCTTAGGGAGTAAACATACTAAAAGTCCCCGCGTCTAGGAGGTGAGCCGGAGTGGGGGGGGATAAAAGTTCCCACTTTTGACTTTTTCGCTAATATCTTTAAAACGGTGCGTCGTAGAGAAAAAATAACTTCTACGTAATGAAAGCTAATACAATTTTCTACACTTTTTATCTTACACACTTTTTCGAATTCCAACCCATTTTCGAACTACACGTTCCGGAAAAGTGTAAATTTTCGAAAAAACGACTTATCAAACACTAGCTGTTGCCTGCTACTTCGGCGTTATTTCGGGATAAAAAGTAGCCTATATGTTAATCCAGGTTCTAATCTATCTACCTACCAAATTTCATCCAAATCCGTTCACTAACCGCTGAGTTATCGAAACTTTTATCTATGTTCTAGCAGCACCGCGCTTTTACCCGGATAAGTTTCCCGTGGGAATATCGGGGTGAAAACTGTCCTATGTCCTTTCCCGAGACTCAAACTAAATTTCATCTAAATCGGTTCAGCGGTTTAAGCGTGAAGATGTAACAGACAGGCAGACACCAGCGGAGCTTTTCAGAGCGTGATGCTCGAAAACTGATTAGAATTTAGAAATACACACATCCCTAATAACTAATAACTATAATTCTGTAAATACATATTATTGTAGAGAATCATATTTTGATCAAGATACAACAACATGACTGACATTGACCTGCAAATTGAAAAAACGTAAGAGAATTTGAATTTCACGGTCTACCTACCACTACGCATTCACCTTAATTACTAATAACAATAACAAAATCATGGTCAGCAAGACGATCAGTCACCACAAGCAGCGTCCGTTCACGAGCATAACGCAAAGATCAGCCATATCATTATCCATTAGCATTGCCACTTCATCCACATCAGCTTACAGCACTCCACTGTCATAGGCCTCTCGAATTGCACGCCATTCAGCTCGGTTCTCGGCAACTCTCACCCAGCTGCCACCCTCCGAAGGTCGATCTATCGATTGATTGTCGCTGAGATGAAACTGCGACTACTTTTTGATCGTATTTAAATTAAGTACGGGAATTGGCCTTCAAACAAAACTATGATTGAGTGTTAGATTAAATAATGTGTGCTTACACTTTATTAATTAAAATTCTTCACAGATTTATAAACTGCTATAGGTAAGTTGTACCTAAAATAAATTGTCCAAAGTTCCAAACTAAGTAAGGAAATTGAGCAAGGAAGCTTTTTAGAAGATCTCTTTGAGAATAATACCTACCTACTTAGAACTGAGGGATTTTTTTCCTTTTATGTTTCTTCTCTTTTATGAAATGAGATAGCGACTAGTTTTCGTGGAGTACCTACTTACGCGAATTAGACAAACAAATGAACTTATAACTACAAACTTTATTAAAACAAAAACCTAACGCCAAGCAATCTAAACTCAATCACACATTCACATGAACAAAAAGTGCATAGCTTCACAAAAGGTGCGTAAAGCTGCCACGCGACTCGTGCGCACAACAGCTGCGTTAGCATCTGCCGCTCCCTCCCCGCGAGCACACACCCCCGCACACACCTGGCTAGACCTGACCTGGACAGACGGACAGACAGACCATCCTCGCAAGGTTTTTTAGGTCAGGAGTTGTCACATATGGTTGTTAAACAATTCTATAAAGGACAAGAGGGTAGTTTTGAAGGAAGAGTAGGCATAATTGATTTTGTTTTTAAGATTTGTTTGATTCTCTGAGAGACAGGTGTCAGGGAATGTCATTTTTGAAATGTGTGCCTTTCTTTTTTACCAAAGTCAGATAACTTTTATCTGTGGAATAAAAGTGACGTCTGACAGTTCTAGTATGGAAAAACTGTCAAAAATTCAAAATTTATTCTCAGGATAAGACTTATTCTGGGTATAAAAGTTTGGTGAAATTCGCCCTTAGGGGTGTAAGTTTTCTTTGTCATTTTTAGGGTTCCGTACCCAAAGTGTAAATACGGGACCCTATTACTAAGACCCCACTGTCCGTCTGTCTGACTGTCATCAGGCTGTATCTCATGAACCGTGATAGCTAGACAGTTGGAATTTTCACAGATGATGTATTTCTGTTGCCGCTATAACAACAAATACTAAAAAGAAAATAAAATTATTTAAGGGGGGCTCCCATACAACAAACGTGTTTTTACGGCGTTTTTGCCTTGTGGTACGGAACCCTTCGTGTCCGAGTCCAACACGCCAAGGGTGCGAGTCTATTGTTATTGAGAACTAATGGAAAAACCCAGCAACAGATTGCCCGTCCCGACTCCCGACCCAGGGAACGAATCCCAGTTTCATCAATGGCGCTTGCGATTTTTAGACCAATGAAGCACAACTTACATAAATATAGTACTTACCTAATAATAACGAAAATGTCTAAGAAATCTATATCTTTTTAATATTCTATTGACATAGGTACTGTAATGTCTATGGTTCCTATTTATATGTATTTACAGGTTTTCCTTCACTATCATGGTGAGTGCTGTTTGTCTCCATTACTATTTGCATTTGCAGGACGTCATAAAAGTAGATGGAAGGTAGAGATAAGGATTTATTGCGATTGCGACGCGTCGAGCGGGTGCCCTCCGCCGGACTTAATACGAGTAAACATACATAGTAATAAAAACCTAGGAATGTATGTAGCAACAAAACTAAAAGCATATACTATACTATCACACTAATCCTATAATATTATAAAGGCGAAAGTTTGAGAATGTGACTGTGTGTTTATATTAGGGATGCCGCGATACGCCTTTTTGCCGATACGATACCGATACCGATACTCTTATAAAAATATCGGCGATACCGATACCGATACGCTTACTGAATTTAAAAAGGAAGGTAGATTAAATAAAACACAATTAATCTATAGTTTTAATAATCAAAATTAACATTTATAAGATTTTTATGGAATTATCAATTGTCGAAATTTCAAAGTGATTCCATATACCTAGCACTTTTGTGTTTTGAAGTTGATATGACTACTATTTATTTTATTTGACTCAAACGACTAGTTATAAATGACATACAAATTTGATACAATACACAAACAATTACGATATGTAATTCTTAATCTTATTTGCATGGAAAAATACTACGCGCAACAACATTCAACCTAACGAAATGGGATAGATGTGCGAGTGAGAGGCCAAAGCGGGCGGGCGAAACAAAACACTGAATAAAGCGCGGGGTTTCCCCGAGCAAACTTAGTTCGTGCCTCGTTTGCAACGAAATAGACGGGACAACAGTACAACACGCGCGTTTACATTACATTTTTAAAGTGCAAAATTTGAAAAGTATCGTTGAATCGGCCATAAAAATATCGCCGATACCGATATATCGGCAAACCTGAAGTATCGCCGATATATCGGTATCGGTATCGGTATCGGATGCATCCCTAGTTTATATGTTTGTTACTTCTTCACGCTCAAACGGGTGGACCAATAGGGAATATGCATGATTTTTTTTTTATTTAAAAATTAATCCTCATTCATGTAATAAACAGTTTAGTAAAACTGTTTTTCGGATAACTATGAAATTAAAAAAGTTATGAGCCATCGAAGATTTGTTTCTATCTCTTTCTCGCAAAACGAAATTTAACACGGAGTTTATATGGCCGTAGTGTCATGTGACGTCACAGTCTATGTCGGATCTCTCTGTCTAATTGGTGTGTAATCAGTAGTTTTAAATGCTCATATCGGCCGTGTTTCTTGGCCGATTTTAATTTTAATTTCACTTTTTGTCATCTCTACTACGGTATTTTTATATTTTGATAATAAATGCCATTAAAAAAATTCATGCATATTCCCTATTTTGATAAAATTTTGTATGTAGCTGGTAGCTGACAGCCTGACACCCTTGATTAACATACATATAGGCTACTTTTTATCCCGATATTTCCACGGGCTCGACACTTATGTGGGTGAAACCGCGGGGCGCAGCTAGTCAAACTATAAATAAAAGTTCATTCATCAAAAAGTAACAAAACACAATGTGACATAATATTCGGTGAGTCCATCGATCACTGTGAGCCACATAAGCGTCGCTGTGGGCTGTAAATCGAGCTTCATACGCATTTAATTTTTCTCTCTCTTTTAGGTACTTATAGTATATATTTTTTTGCGAATGATAAGCTTCTAATGCCTTCAGCAGTCATGTTTATATATAGGGAATATCTTTTCATAGACAAACTAAATTATTAAAAAAGAAATTGTATGGCTCCAAAGTATTTTTATTTTTTGTAGGTAATACATATATCCAAATATGTATGTATCTTCAAAACCGCTATATTAACTGATAATATCCCTACAGATGGCTGTTTTACAAATTATCTGTTATTTTTTGGTGTATTTTATATACTTAACGGTAACAACTGCGGACTTTTTTATAAAAAAAAATACTTACAGATGATGTATTTCTGTTGCCGCTATAACAACAAATACTAAAAACAGAATAAAATAAATATTTAAGGGGGGCTCCCATACAACAAACGTGTTTTTTTCGGCGTTTTTGCCTTGTGGTACGGAACCCATCGTGTGCGAGTCCGACTCTCACTTGGCCAGTTTTTTAATTGCACCCGTCGTGCGAAGCTGGGGCGGGCCGCTTGTTTAGTATATGCTGAAGAACCCCGAAGCAGCTCCTCGGCTTCCCTTTTGTGCCATGCTTCCTTGTCATGACATGAAAAAAGTTATTTCCATCTCGTTGCTCTAGCAGTCGCAAGCGCAACACTTTTGAGCGTTGGTGGGTTCAATCAATGCAGATTATGGATTTTCGCCCGAATAATGGCAATAGCCTCGCCATAAGGTTTACCAACACCTTTGCTCCCGATGATGATGTAATATTTTCCTTCGATATCGCTTTTTGCTCACTATACAAAGGACCATTAACTTATTAAACTTAAGAACTGGGGGCCTAAAAGGGCCACTTTGGCGAATCATAAAAGGATAACATTATGAATCGTAATGGACAGTTAACTGTTATATTAATCGAATCAAATCCCAATGATGAAGGATTTTTAAGTTATTTTTTTTGTCTGTGCTACAATACTATTCAGTCCAATCCAAATCCAATCCCTATCTCTTTGATTATACCTACGTAGTGTAGCGAAAAAAAGAAAAACACGGACTGTCTTCGCCATATTATGATTCATAACGTTATCCTTTTACGATTCTGCCAAAATGGCCTTTTTAGGCCCCCAGCTCTCAACTCTTAAGTCAAGTGACAAACATTTAATTCTCAACTTAATGACGTTCCAAGTACGTGAAGTTTCACTTTTAAGTGCACTTGTGGTACCTTTAGGCACTTCACATACATACGTGAATGTTTCAATAATAAAATCGAATAGCGAAAGTTATTTATGGTCAAAAACTGAAGTCACATACATTCCCGTTTTGAAAAAACGTTCAAAATCTAGTCGTAACCTCATTTCAGAGACAATCAAAGTCAAAAACTTGTCAAATATCTCTAATTTACTTACCTACAACAGGTAAGTAAATTAGAGATATTTTTGACAGATTGCAGCTGAGATTGAAATGCTTCAAGCTTAAGAGTACGGGAAATAACCCTTCTACGGGGTATAAGCTATTTTCTACCTGTGAGTGTTGTAAGAATCGGCGCACGGATTAGGTCAAGACAATCGGCAGTGGCGTTCTGTCTGCCAATAACAACAAAATATGATGATCAAACCAACTGCTAAACGTGGTGATTTTGGACACCATTGATAGTGCTGGAAAAGTCAAAGACAAACAATTTGTTTCAAGTATTTGAAAGCCAGGGAGGTTTGGAAGGAAATAGGGGAGGCCTTTGCTCAGCAATGGGTCACAAGCACTGACCTCTATCATATAGGTAAGTACTATAAATACAGCTCAGTGGTCTTATGACAGGCTAAGATAAAAATAAAAATAATGGAAAGCCAAAAACGAATGTCAAAATTCACAAGAAAATAGAATTAATTCTAGTCCTTCAGAAGGTAGTTCCGTACCTACTGAAAAGAATAGGCAAGAAACTCCGTAGTCATGCTGACATTCCCGGTAATCTTGTTCCTAGAACGCTAGTCCTATACATATTAATTTTATTATCTAGGCAAAAGTAAAGTTCGTTTTTTTAACCCAGAGCCTAATCTGACAGGTGTAATATGTCAAACTTCTATATTAAAAAAAAACACAAACACAAAAGACTGAAATGACAGATTAGTCTCTGGGATAAAAAAAAAACTAAGTATAACTTTCATGTTTCAAATCTGGAATAAGTAGAGTGGCTATATGGAAAAAGCATAAACCTGCTTCATTTTGCCGCGCATTCATGTAACCTACCTACATATAATAGCGTATTATATGTATTTGTGTTTAGAAATGGATACTCATCACGTCTGCGGAGTTTCGCTATAGCTAACTTAATTTGACACCCTATTTTATGTCCGCAGTCTCTTAGCGTTTTACCACTTGTAAGTTTTATCTACTTATCTAGCCTGTATTGTCAAAGAGTTTCGCTACTGTGGGCGGTAGGAGCCGAGGTCCTCCTTCGAATTCAACTTTTTTAGGCCTAAATTCAGCAAAATATATGTTATAGGTACTAAATTTGAATTCAATTCAACTAACATTACCAGCTACTTATCATTTTCTACTCTAAATTCGGCTTCCATTCCGATAATCAGCATAAATACCCAGGTAAGAAAGTACCTTATTACTTACCCATCAATGTATCACATTCACAGTGCGCCGCACACATGCTCGGGCGCATGCTGCCCGTGCGCACCGCAGCTGCCGAGCCAGCTGTCTGCCAACCTGTCGCTACTCGCTGATGATGCCACGTTTGATTTTTACTGTAATAATTGTTTATATAAGCGTCATAATTAGCCATCGGAATTGTAGATGTCAAGCAATGGATTGGCAATATCTTTCAAAATGATTCAGATTGAGATTGATAGAGTGTATAAGGATGCTGATGGCAGTGAAGTGATGGCCCAGTGATCTCAACTCTCTAAGACCACGTAAGTCCAAAAAATAACTGTTTCATGAAATCATCATTCTTTGGACTTACGTCGTCTTAGAGAGTTATGTTGATGACTTTAATGACTATAATTCTGTAAATACATATTTGTTACGGCCGCGAATCATATATTAATCAACCAGCAAATTGCATAAAACCTAAAAATGAATAAATTTCGCGGGTTACCCTGGCGCTTTCGCCTTTATAAACATATAACCGTTCGAATATGTAGTCCCTGAAAAGTCATAGCTGCATCCTAATTGCGTAGAACACTTTCAATCGCAATCTGAATCATTTTGAAGGATATTGCTAATCCATTGCTCCATGTGTTAGACAAATGTGTCTGCTCAACAACGTAAATAACGCAATGAATGTTGTTGAACTGTCAAAATGGAAGCTATTACTACTGATAGTGTGTTACGCAACTACCCCTCATCATAGTAACCCCGATGTCCTCATTTATTCTTCAATTTTACGTTATTACACTTATTTACAGACGCCAGCACATCAAGCTACTACAATCTGTCAAATTTCTTTCACACATTTTCAACTCTATCGCTAAAGCATAAGGTTCAAAGTTGATTGGGAAAATTTGACAGTTTCTGGTAGCTTGATGTGCTGGCGACTGTACCACTGTTTGTCTCCTTCTGTATCATCCTAGAGTTGACTGGTAGAAAAAGTCTATGGCATTTAGTTCGCCTCTGTACATTTGTGTGCTTAGAGTAAATAAAAAACCCTCAGTTCGCCAGAATTGTATAGTGCCATACAATAGGGGAGCGTGTTTAGAGTATTTCGTAATGGAGAAACCAGTTAACATTTTGTGCGACACGTGATTCGAACCCAAGGACTGCCGCCGCCGCTCAGCAGGTAACACTAGAGCAATGAATATTGCCTGTGCCATAATAATGAGATGTTGTTTATGTAGAATAGAATATAATTATTCCGTTTATTTATTTACTTACCTACTTATAAAATACATTTTTTATAATATAAAAATCATAAAAAAATAAACATTTAGTAAAAAATTAAAAATATAAAAAAAATAGTTGACATTGTTTTGTTTGTTGTTTCTTGGGAGCAGGGTCCAAGCTACCGGTGGTTAGGGCTCCAGAGACAGGAACCTCCTCAAAATGCGCGCCTTATCGAGGAGTACTGCCTTCAAAATCAGGCCCTTGATCCAACCGTCTAACGAGAGATGTTGAACGAGGGTTTTGGCCATCAGGCCGTTGGCCGATACGACAATTGGCACAATTACAGCTGAGCTGACATTCCACATGACAACAACCTCGTGTGCTAAGACTGCTAAGTCAAGATAGAATAGAATACTCTTTATTATCTACACCATATAAATATACTCAAGATATTTAATTTGTTTATGTAGAGGGGCCCTTCGCAAAATAATAACAGCCGCATAGGTCGATCGATCAGGTTAGGCTACGCTTGCCGCGGTTAGTCTGTGGATGGGTGACTATATTTACATACCGAGACCCCTCCTTGCCTCGGAAAGCACGTTAAGCCGATGGTCCCGGCTGTCATTCGTGGATATTTGACAGTCGTTACAAGCCCGAAAGTCTGGCAAACAGCTTTACCAAGGAGTATCGTATTGCCCAGTAACTGGGTTGTGGAGGTCAGACAGGCAGTCGCTCCATGTAAAATACTGGTATTCAGCTGCATCCAGTTAGACTTGAAGCTGACCCCAACATTAACATAGTTGGGAAGTTGGGAAAAGGCTAGACAGATGATGATTTGAGCTTGGCAGAAAAAGGCCATCAAAGCAAATAAATGATGCAGTTTTTAAAGTCAATCATTATTTATGATGATCTTTCGATATTCCAATTACGTTCAGAATCTAATTTTAGAATTAATATTTATTTTATCTAAAAATTATTATAAATAAATGTATTTTGGTTTATTGACTTCCTAAACAGCCATTAAAAATCAATCAATTTATGAAAGTTGTGTTTTTGGTAATATTCAAATGATCGAAAGAATGATTCCTTAGTTAGTGTATTACTTTCTTCCGCTTCTTTTAATTTAATTAAGTGTCTGCAAAATTAACTTAGCTAGCGAAACTCTGCAGACGTAATCGATATTATCTATACTAATATTATCTATACTGTAGGGACTGTGTCTTACGTACCCATCCCTTGCATAGTTTTAAGAATGTAATATTTTTATAGAGGAACTTATTGTAATTATTTTTAGAAAGTTTCATTTTTGTGTTTTTCCCACGTTGAACATCTGCAAGCAATTTAAGTTATAGGTACTATTGTCTTTCATGATTCTTTACTTTTAAGGTTCATTGTTCTATCATGTTTAGTTATCTTGTATTGTACCCATTTGCTATTTTTAGTTAAGGTTCATTGTTCTGTTATTTTCAGTTGTCTTTTATTGTACCCATTTGTATTTCTCGTGTTTTATTTTATACTTTTAAAGGCAGATGTGGGATTTGCCGCGTCCTTTGTTTAGTGATGTGGTAGAGTTTTGGTTCGGAGCTTCAGTCTGTGCTGAACTACGATCGTGCGAGGTCTTCTCTGACCCCCGATCATATTTTACTCGCCGAAGCTCGCCGTAATAGTTTACGGCGAGCTTCGTGTTTCTAGTAGTTTTACCATTCATGTAACCTTATTTAATTTTACCTTTTCGTGTCAAGTGTAACTGCTAGCTTTAGTTACTTGATATCGTAATAAATTAATCGTTACTTATTTACAACTCACTTCAGTGTATCACTCGCCCACACGGTCACGAATCCCCCACAGTGGTGACCCCGACGTGATCAAAACTATCAATAGCGTGAGTTCGTGACAGTGCGGAAAGAGTTTCGCGAGTGCTAAATCAAAGTACGTGTTAAAATGGCGAGCGATCCAGCGGGAGTCACTAGCGGCGGATGACGCGCATTCCCAGCCAGCCAGCTCCCACGGCTTCAACGGGTATCCTGACCACCAGCATGCAGCGACCGCGCATACCTGGTCATCACCCTCAGCCTCATCAGCAACCTCGGCACAGCACACTGCACTTTCGGCCGGTCAACAAGAAGAGCTCAATTCCTCTCCTGGTCGACGCAGCATCCAGCCTCAACCCGGCGCTGTACCCCATCCGACGCACTGGAGCATAACGCAGCGCCCGCGCCACCCCGACTCACTGGGGACATCTTCGCAGACAGTTCCGACTCACCGTGAACTATGCGGCAACCGGTTCCGACTCACTGGAACCATAACGCAGCGCCCGCGCCACCCCGACTCACTGGGGACATCTTCGCAGACAGTTCCGACTCACCGTGAACTATGCGGCAACCGGTTCCGACTCACTGGAACCATAACGCAGCGCCCGCGCCACCCCGACTCACTGGGGACATCTCCGCAGACAGTTCCGACTCACCGTGAACTATGCGGCAACCGGTTCCGACTCACTGGAACCATAACGCAGCGCCCGCGCCACCCCGACTCACTGGGGACATCTTCGCAGACAGTTCCGACTCACCGTGAACCTAAGTTGGCCTGGCAAGCATATTCCTCGCCGTTCTGGTAGGCGAGTTAAATTTCCTGATTACTATCAGGCAGGTGTTTCGTGATCTTTATCACTGGTAGGGGGGTACTGTAGGGACTGTGTCTTACGTACCCATCCCTTGCATAGTTTTAAGAATGTAATATTTTTATAGAGGAACTTATTGTAATTATTTTTAGAAAGTTTCATTTTTGTGTTTTTCCCACGTTGAACATCTGCAAGCAATTTAAGTTATAGGTACTATTGTCTTTCATGATTCTTTACTTTTAAGGTTCATTGTTCTATCATGTTTAGTTATCTTGTATTGTACCCATTTGCTATTTTTAGTTAAGGTTCATTGTTCTGTTATTTTCAGTTGTCTTTTATTGTACCCATTTGTATTTCTCGTGTTTTATTTTATACTTTTAAAGGCAGATGTGGGATTTGCCGCGTCCTTTGTTTAGTGATGTGGTAGAGTTTTGGTTCGGAGCTTCAGTCTGTGCTGAACTACGATCGTGCGAGGTCTTCTCTGACCCCCGATCATATTTTACTCGCCGAAGCTCGCCGTAATAGTTTACGGCGAGCTTCGTGTTTCTAGTAGTTTTACCATTCATGTAACCTTATTTAATTTTACCTTTTCGTGTCAAGTGTAACTGCTAGCTTTAGTTACTTGATATCGTAATAAATTAATCGTTACTTATTTACAACTCACTTCAGTGTATCACTTGCCCACCACCGTCACGAATTCCCCACAATACTAATATTATCTATACTAATATTATCTATACTAATATTATCTATACTAATATTATAAAGCTGAAGAGTTTGTTTGGTTGAACGCGCTAATCTCTGGAACTACCAGTCGGATTTGAAAAATTCTTTTTGCATTTGATAGCCCAATTCTTGAGGAAAGCTATAGGCTATTTAACATCACGCTATGACCTTTAGGAGCCGAGCAAAAAGAAAAAAAGTCGGAAAGATCGTTAAGCAAAAACGAAGTAATAGCGCGGGCAGGCGATGCGATGCGACGGGGTGGGTCGGAGTAACAAGAAATTTAACGCGAACGAAGTCGCGGGCAGAAGCTAGTATATCATATAACGATAAAATAAAAAAAATTTGACGTTATTTTTGGGAGTCAAAGACCGCTGGCAGTGTTGTTACTTGAAGTATGTCAGAAAATCTGTTTTCTTTTGTTTTATCGTGTTTAGATATCGATAGATACCCATCACGCCCGTGAACTTTACACAAACGGATTTTTTAAACTGATATCAAGTGATAATCACTATTAAAAAATCATAAAACAATTTCTTTTTTTTGTTTTATCTTGTTTAGATACCATCATGTCTTTGGAGTTTTGCTAGCTAATGTATTTTGAAAATTCAAAATACAATCTACTATAAAATTTTTATTACGCACTTAGTGGTTTTTAGATTTGGTAAAAATCAAGGAATTTAATTGGTTTCACAAATCTCTTAAAAACTAACAGTCAACTGCATAGTCTATGATGGTCGTTATAAAAATATACATAGCTTTCCTTCAATAAAAAAAAAATATAGAAATCTAATCATATCATTTATTACTTTGACATTTATCCTCAGTTTTATTTTTTATTTGTTGCGGAACGGGCTCAACTCATCTCATAATATGAGAATGTGTGAACCCTGCATTGACAGAGTTAATAACTATGACCTAATCATAACTCATTTTATCCCAGTACATACTAATTCCATGCTTTATCAAATACCATAGCGTTTCGATTTTTTTCCTCATTTCCCAGCAGTTGTGTTGACTGCCAACCAAGTGCCAGTGATATAATATAACGCACGTGGGCTGGCCGGGTAACGGTCGGCCCGAATGCGACCGGTCTGAGCCGATCAGCCGACCCGCGCCCGAAGTACAGGCGAAGAGACGAGCTTCGTTCGGATAACTTCGTGGTATGAAAGTTGCGGAGTCGGCAGAGTATTTTGATTTTGAATGTTGAGATATTTTTGAGTGGCGGTAATTATTTTTGGAAGCAAGTTAGGAATCATTTGAGTTTATAAATGCCAAGTGTTCGAAACTTTACAGTTTTGAAAAGAAGCATTCGGATTTTTGAATGTAGATCATCAACATTACCTAAGCAAAGTCTTCAATGACGAAATTAGGGAATGGAGGTCCGAAAAGGCTCGTTCCTACTTTATACGGATAAAGACATTTACGATTTTTTAAGTGAAAATTGTTTAGGCGCGTTGGGCATTTTCTGAGATGGGAAAAAACCATTGAACTCGCGACACTGTTACTGTAACTGACACCTCTGTTTTAAGTTTTGGCCACTATAAAGACATCAACGCGCGGTAAATTTTCTTTGAGAAGAATGACTTTCAAACATATTTATAAAATTACTATGTTTTTTCAAGTTTTCACTTCTGTCGGCACTCCTGGAGTGCCACTCTTTTTTTTTTTGTCTATATTGTGTCATTTTGTGCTCCACTGCTGGGCGCAGGCCTCCCCTTTTTCCTTATAATTCTCCCTGTCTTGAGCGAACTCTGGCCAGGTTGGCCTGTAAACGTTAGTCGTCACTCGACACCTTCACCATTGTCTACCTCGACGGCAATGTCCTCCAGTGCAATGTTGTTCAGTGAGTGACAAGCTTTACCCATCTCTTTCTCATTTACATGTAATTGGAAAAATTATACTATAAGTACCTACATATCTTAGTTTTTGGGATAAATCGCACTGACTTATAGACAGGGCAAACCGAACCTTTCATTTTATTCAAAGTCGCTTAAAACGGATATCAGCTGTCGATCGGCCAGCGATACAAGAGTTATAAAGGAAATGGCTTATTTAATAGCTTTTGATGTGGGACAAGCTGCCAAGCTGTTGTTTGACTTTAATTATTACAGCTTAAAGTTTTACTGTCTGTCGACATACGTACCTACTTGTATAACGATTAGTTTATTTATGACTAGCTTCTGCCCGTGTCTTCGCCCGCGTGAAATTTCTTATTCTTCCTACCCACCCCGTCGCATCTCATCGCCTACGGTTCTTTCTTAGTTTTTTCTTTTTACTCGGCTCCTAATACTCCTAGCGAGATGTTAAATAATCTACAGCCTTCCTCAAGAATGGCTATCAAATACAAAAGAAAAATTCAAATGCGACTGGTGGTTCCGGAGATAGCACGTTCAAAGAAACAAAAAAACAAATAATCTCTTCCGTTTTATCATTTTAGTATATAGTTGCTATATTTAAGGTGACTTTTATGAAACATGGATGGGTAATTAGTTAACGATTCTGATAATATGGAAGAACGGAAGCAGGTATTGGCGTAGCCAGGGATTTTTTCTATGGGGGGCAGACGTCCAGCTGAACTAACCACAGTCACCTAATGAGAGATCACCAAAAACATTTCATGTAAAGTAGGTTGCTCTAATGTATAGCCAAGCTTCAACTCTCTCATCATCTCATCAAAATCTCAAATCTCTCTTCATCTTGGTCAAAATGTACGGTTCTAATAAAAAAGGTATTAAGGCTCTGCCCCTATAGGAACAGCGTAAAAACGTCCTCTTTTTCGTTGCCGTATAGAGTTAGCCGTATTGCTACATATTACAAGCCCAAAAAAAATACAGTGTGAAGTCAAATGTATAAATAAAAGACTTATGTAAAAATATTTTCTAAAAAGAATCCAGAATCTTGTAAGTAACTCTTCAATACTGTCGATTTTTCTAGGGTGGGCAAAGAAGTTTTTTCTTGAGATTATCGTTTACAAACATACTTAGTACCTATTAACAAATAATGCTACTCCTTGATAATATTAGTTTAGATTTCTTTCCTGTTTGAAAGGATGCCTGCCAGGTAATTGCGGAACACACTAACAGTAGGAATGGTATATTAATTTTGACGGTTCAACAACATTCATTGCGTTTTATAGGTGCGTTGTTGATCACGATCAGACACATTACTTGAACACATAAAGCAATGGATTAGCAATATCCATAAAAATTACTCAAATTGTGATTGATAGTGCGTAACGCAATTGGAGTGCTGATAAGGAATATAACAGCTCAATCTCACCCACATTGAACATAAATAAAGCCATTATAATTTAATTCATGAAAAAACATCAAACTTGTAATGTAAATAACTTAGCTTATCTCTATGAGAGAATCACTCACTTCCAAGGAATGTAACTGTCCACCCCGTTAGAGTTATAAGGCGTGAAGATATTAAAGTAAATAAGCAAAGTCCACTTAGCTAATATTACTTAGGCATGTGAAAATTAATGGGACTGGAAGCTTCAATTTTCAATTTTATTTAGAGTGGAATAAGATTCGTTTTTCA
This sequence comes from Luperina nickerlii, assembly GCA_963855955.1. Taxonomy (NCBI): domain Eukaryota; kingdom Metazoa; phylum Arthropoda; class Insecta; order Lepidoptera; family Noctuidae; genus Luperina; species Luperina nickerlii. The sequence continues at coordinate 2,517,308 of OY979683.1, read as the reverse complement.
AATGCACAAAATAAGAACTTGATATTATTTTGCAGCTTTTTTTATGTCAAATAGCAGATTGCTACTTTTATCACCTAGTACTTACTTTTATTTATTTACATACAATTTTAAGTAAATAATTACGAACGAAGGCAGAATGCTTTTCGCGCGTTTTTTATTTTTTCACAAACTTTTTTTTAATTTGGTTCGCGTGCCTTTTATTTTATCATAGAGCCTTTTGCTTGTTCATACAATGTTCGTGATTGATCTCTTTGGTGATTGGAACTTTTACTAACAATATCCACATTCCAAATTCAAATCTCTTTTAGTCAATAGGGATTAAAAATAGCTATTTTAGTCCCTGTTTACGAAGAATACACTAGCTCTTTTTGAATAGATGTGATAAAAGCCACATAATGTTAGAGAACATAATTATTAAAATAAGTAGGTATGAAGATTGCAAGAAAACTTCCAAGCTTTTGTTTTCTATGCCCGCAGGTAAAGAAAACCTAGAAAAGCATATTTAATTATCTCTCTCTGGGTATATCAATATTATGGTGGCCAAGTGGTAACGGCCGCGACTTACGAGTTGTAGGTCGTAGGTTCGAACCCAGACATATTGTGTATGTAATTTATTTCATAACCACTGCTCTCAAAACGGTGAAGGAAAACATCGTGAAAAAAACCGGCATGTCCTAGAAGCAAAAAATTCGAAGACATATGTGACATCTACCAACCCTCACTGGGCCCGCGTGGTGGATAACGGCCTACTCCCACTCACCGTGAGGAGGCCTGTGTCCCTGCCAGAGTCGCGGGTTGTTCGAAAGAGTTCAACTGAAGGAACACGGGTGGGTTTTAGTCAGTAAAAGTCTGACATCTCACATCTCACCAAATAACTTCTCCAGCTCCGGGCCTGTTTCCCAGCAGTGAATATCATGTAACTGGAACCGACGACAATTACCTACCTTTTTTTTCCATCGTTATTTAAGTAACTTCATTTAATTATAAACTCGAATCCATCAAGCCTTTGCCTTTCTCACGTAACAAGTACCTCTTAACCCTCAAACTGCTGATTACCGATTAGTTAAACCTAATTAGCAATAAGTCACTTTGTTCCATTTCAGTTGGACTCCGGTGTTGAATGGGTTCTGTGTACTCGTGACTTCGTGAGGTCAAATATCACGAAGTTTGATGACAGCCGACAGCGGCTGTGAACAGGTATGATGCAGTAGGTCGAGTCTGTGCGGTCCGCAAGAACTGAAGTGCCTTTCACTCAAACTTGTCTATTCGTCCGTGAGTGTGGGTTAACTACTTATTATATTTATGTCTTTCGCGCAAGAATTTTTTCGAGGAAATGGTCTTCTCAAAGACCACAATTTACCTTCGACGGTAGCCGTCGAAATTCGTCGACGCGTGTCGATAGTTGCAGTTGTCTCTGACGTTGACGCGTGCCGCTCGTGCACACTGTTTTCGGACCAAGAAGGTTTTCGCAATGCGGGGTTATTGCGTAACACAATATCAATCAGTAGCAATTGCTTTCATTTTGACAGTTTTACAACATTCATTGCGTTATTTACGTTGTTGAGAAGACAAATTTTTCGAACATATGAAGCAATGGATTAGTAATATCCTTCAAATTGATTCAGCTTATGATTTATATAGTGTTACGCAATTAGGGTGCAGTTGTTTCTAGATCAATAATTTAAGTGTAGTTCAAAACTATTGGCCTTCAGTTTTTAGTTCTTTGCAGATGTTAAAGGCCCCGGATTAAAAATAAAGGAAAACATACACGGTTTCTCCAACTGAGTAGTCTGATAGGCTCTGGCGCTACGTCTCTGAAAGACCAATCAATATAAAATTTTGCTGACAAATTGCCTAACTCATGTTTTCTAACTGCTGTTATTGACTTTGGCTATTTCAAATAACAAAAGCCAATCTTGGCACGAGTTTGATTATGAGTTTTTAACATTCTGACTAGACTTTCAGAAGCTGGGTGTTACTAGCTAAACGAGTTTAACTACTGAACCTTCTGCGACAATGCACAGCGCGGCACTCCAATTAAAGTGTTATTCAGACGTAGCTGTAAACATAGACAAACGCCCAGTATAAACAAGCGCGCACCGCGTCAGCGCTCGCCTTATCTTAATATTTTAACTTACTATAATTGCTTGTGTACTTATCGGAATTTGTACACCTTGGGGCATAAAGTGAAGGGCAGTTTTCTTCTATTTATATTTTTTGTTTGGTTTTTTAAAACACTTTCTTTATCATTGTTTGTTACTAAGTGCTGATTTTTCAATAGTCAGACGACTTCAACCTGAAGAATAAATATGACGTCATCTGCCTAGCCTTCGAGCTTAAAATCTAAAAGGTAAGTTTATATGAACTGGTTCACACACGTGATCACACGTCAGTGTCCGGGCCGACCTGGAGGCCGCACCCTAATTGCGTACCTAACACGATATAAATCATAAGCTGAATCATTTTGAAGGATATTGCCAATCCATTGCTTCATATGTTCGAAAAATTTGTCTGCTCAACAACGTAAATAACGCAATGAATGTTGTTGAGCTGTCAAAATGAAAGTCATTCCTACTGTTAGTGTGTTATGCAATTACCCCGCCGCTGCCGCCGCGCCGCGCCGCCGCCGACCACGGCCCTAATATGTGGACAGACCTTTATTTCAGTTACCATAGACAAAACTGTAAACGATTGACGTAGACCTAACTGCTTAGAATAACAAAACTGTTAGTGTGCGTCCAGACTGAAGAGCGGGGCGGGAGCGGGAACGCGCGCGGTCTGCCTGTTCGCACTGCAGCGCGGCTGCCAAGGAATAATATACTTAGACTACTCTCTCACGAGAAGTGGCTGAGTTTTGCGTGTTGTCGCGTCCAGTGCAGTGTGACCAGATTAAATTTTACGAAGAAACCGAAGCACCTCAGAAAATTACTGAATATCTTATCTGAATGAGATATAATACGACTTAATCCGGGTAATTCCCTGAACATCAATGTTCGTGGGGACGATCGCTACGGTGCGGTGTTACCATAGCTTTTTATCCAAAATATACCCAAAAATACTTCACTTCCGCCAGTATACCTACAAAAATACTGAATTAGTGATGCTCGGAAAAGTCGATAAAATATACCGGAAAAGTATTAAAATACTGAATCTGATCACACTGGCTCCAGTGTGTAACGTTACATTTTCCTGGGTAGAGTCCAAGAAATTGTAAGGTCACATTGTGAGCACTCACCTACCTAACTTTCAGTCTGGAGGGGAGCACTGTTAAAGAAAATAAAGAGGACAAGTTATAAGAATTTATTGTTGAATAAGCTAGGGCCTACCTATTTGGAGCTAGATAACAAAATTAAACTAGAGAAACCGGTGAATGAAAATGAGAACAAAATAGAACTGGAGAAAAGCGGGCCTCTGGTCTGTTAGTGGCCGAGGGACATCAGCTTCAGGCTGTAGAGGGCCGAAGGAGGACCTCAGTCTTCAGGTCGTAGAGCAGGGCCGAGGGAACGTCAACCCTCAAGCCGTAGAGGAGGGCCTAGGGACGTCAACCCTCAAGCCGTAGAGGAGGGCCGAGGGACGTCAACCCTCAAGCCGTAGAGGAGGGCCGAGGGACGTCAACCCTCAAGCCGTAGAGGAGGGCCGAGGGACGTCCACCCTCAAGCCGTAGAGGAGGGCCAAGGGACGTCAACCCTCAAGCCGTGCAGCCCAAAGAGCCCGGTGCGGAGTCGCCTTGCTACGGCGTCTTCATAGTCGCTTCGGCCGTAGGAGGGAAGCTGCCCTCCAAGAACACTCCTAATTTTCCCGAGCTTGTGGCCGAGCTGAGCTCCCAACGTAGACTGACCAAATTCACCACCAGGCTCCTGACATCGACTTTTTAACATTTGAAAAGAAATTCTAGAACATAATAAGTAAAAAATAATGAGGTCGATGTGATTTACCTATACGACCTACAACTAGCTCCAGCAATAAATTAAAAATAAAACTAGGCCTGTCTCTAACTGACATTACAAAAGTAAACAAAGATTCGAGAGATAAAAATCTACAGAACGAAGAGAAGAAGAAGAAAATCTACAGAAAAACTTAAATAACATGAATTACAGGTAAAAGATATGATAAGCCTCCAGGAAATGAGCATGAAGCTACCTAGGGAGGACGAATGCTTAAAATTTGCAGGTTAATATTTCCAAAAATGTAAGTAAAAAAATACATGAAAGACATTACAAGTGTTTGTTAAAATATAAGCGCGCGCACCCCGCGTGCTGCCCGCGCCAAGCAGCCCGCGCCGCTCACCGCGCCCGCGTGCCCACTATGGACACTTCAAAGGAAGTTCATAATGTTTGAGTTCGCTCGCCGCGCCTGCACCCCAGTGTGGCCAAAACATAGAAATGTAAAAAACAAAAACAACTTCTTTCATTTGCCACACTACAAAAAAAAAAAAAAAACTTCTTTCATATATCTATGGGGCAAGGAGTTTTTGGCGGGATTTCTTCGACTGAAGTCTAGTTGGCTGTTTTAATTATTCGCAAATTGATTCCTAGTGGCTATTGTGATGTAAAATTGGTGTAGTTTTGTATCTCAAGTGTCTGCGCAACTGGACAATATGTGGAATCATTGAAACAGACGCGATCCCGGTAAAATGGAGCTGAGAATTTTTTTGTAGTTTTGGCTACCTCAGCGAAGTTTACCGGGAAACTTGATTCGATACATTTGCTGCCAAATACTCCTAATACATTAGAATGTGTGCACCCATATTCTAATGTCATGTTAGACTAAAAAATAGTAACTGATGACTAGGCAGCATGGTCTCAGACCTTAGCCTTTAAAAAAAAATATATCTATGGGGCAAACACTTATATTATGTCACTAATTTAAATACATGAACAATTTGTAAATAAGACAACTTTTCAGTTACCGGTGCTACTTTCAAACTTCCTCTTATTTACTCATTTCTTATTCTATCCATTCGTATCACACCACACACCCCTCTTAGCATTCTCATCTCTGCTCTCTGCTGCATGCAATCGCCTTTCAGTCATCCCTTTTGGTAAGTACAAGTTATAGGATATTAATCTTTTCATAATTTTTATCTCATTAATTTCCATTGTTGCAGAGCTCCTGGGTCCATTTAATCACAACATTTGACATTAGCAAACACAATATTATTAAAAGTTTGTTAGACCTGTCACAAAAAATTCAAATTAAGAAAAAAAACAATAAAGTCATTGTATGTCTTTTATAGGTACCGATATTTTTGCCAAAATAACTGTTCCATTCTTGTTCCATTTTATGGATCTCTAATAATAAATCTAGATAGATGTCTTCTACCTATCTAAATGTATTTCAGTTCTAACCAATCTATAGATTTATGTGAGAAACGATCAAAAATAATATCTAAATCTAAAAATTTTGATTCAACATGGTGATCACTGACTTTTGAGTTCCAATTTAAAAAAACCTGTCAGATTAGATTGCAAGCATTTTTGTGAAATATATTATCTAGATCTTTTGCATATCTTCAAGATTTTTCGGCTAGTTTAGTTGTTTTTGGATAGCTTACAAGAAGACGACTTACTTTAGACGTTTTAGCGATAATTATCCCAATATTATTTTGGTTCTTAGGTACATTATTTAGTTTTGGGCAATATACCTCTAGTTACCTGAAGTCAGTTTTATACAATGACGTAATATAAATAGACGCGTCATGCATGAACATCACGGCACTCGAAAACAGCGTAAATATTATCGGTGGCTAGATAGCTACAATAACGCACGAAGAAAGTGAAAGAAAATTAAATGTCATCTACGGATTTTTTGTTGTTAGAGTGAGATAAATATATTTCTTTAATTACGTTGTCATTCTGTGGTGTATGCCGTGTATGCTCATTGGCCGAGGGCGTACAAAAGGAGGCATGTGGGGAAAAATGGACACTCGATAATAAAAACAATGTAGGTTTTATAAATACTGATGCAAATTACCCCATCTTCCCCTAACGGCACGTGACTTACCTCAGGGTCTAGCCGCCATTAGAAGGCATCGAAAAAATAAAATAATATACATTTTTCTTTTAAAATGTCAGGAGAATGCAGACGACTTCCGACCATCTGGCAACCCTAGGTGGAGGCGGACGTTATTGGGGACTCCTATGTAATTTTGACGTTCAAATGTTCTGATTCTCAGTCTTTGAATAAATGACATTTGATTTGATTTGCGCTCATAGAAATTTTAATTTTTTTTTCTTAGTAAATATCAAGCGACACATGAAGCTATACATAACCAGTATAATCTGACTTCCGATTGTAAGAAAAACCTGTACAATGCGAGGTCAGCTAAAACTGGAAATGTATCCGTGTGTATGTGTACATAACGGCATCACCCTAGAAAATCAATCGGCAATGACCAATGAGTAATATTTATTGTCACAGTTCGTGTTATTTCGTAGTTAAGTTTCTAACAAAATAGCAAACAACGAGTTAAAATCAGATCATCAAATAAACCCTTGCCAAAATGTCCGGTTAAACCTTAAATGGCACTATCAAAAACTGCCTACATAAAAAAATAACATTTTAACATTCTAACTTTATTTTTGCAATAAAGACCTGTCAAAACTTTCGATACGAATATTAATTTTTTTTTATGTATTCAATTATATAACCCTTTTTAAGGTTCCTTACCAAAATGGTAAAAAGGAACCCTTATGGTGAGACTTTTTTGCAACAGGGACTGAAAAGGGGTCTGAAAAATTCGAAGTGGGGCTACTAGGGTATGTAGGGTATCATATGAAAGAGCGCAGTTTGACTATCGTTCAAGAGATGGCGCTGACATAAAACTGCAATATTCTACACCGCAGTGCACAGTGTTAAAATTCTCTGACGAATATAGGCCTCGCCGATGAAAATTAAAAAACATATGATGGTACGGAACCCTCGGTGCGCGAGTCCGACTCACTCTTGCCCGGTTTTCAATTTCAAACGGTGAAAGAGTATGAATGTAGGCACCTAATACATAACTTGAATGAATGAACAATATCTACCTTACACGTATTTATAGACACACATACATACAACACACACAGAATAATATTTTAATTTTGCATAATTTTTAGATTCTCATCTTGATCTCTCTTGTAAAATCATTAAATATTCAAAAAAGAAAGTGTTGCCGTTGACGTATTTTGGACGATTTTCAATCTTATTTTAACATTCGAAATACGAATATACATAAATACCCAACATTGCGTACAATGCGTGCCACGAAAGAGGACACTTGACAACACCACGTGGTTTGACATGCGCAGAACACGATTTTAGGTATCTTTAGCGGTATGAGGTCTGAGTGCGGGACGGGACCGGACGTCATAGGGGCGGCGGAAAGAGGCGGGGGAGGCGGGGTCAAGTCTCTTCTTACGTGGCACGCATTGTATGTAACACACTATCAGTAACAATGGCTTCCTTTTGACAGTTCAACAACATTCATTGCGGTATTTACGCTGTTGAGCAGACACATTTTTTAATATAATTATGAAGCAATGGATTAGCAATATATCCTTCAAAATGATTCGCATTGAGGTTGATAGTGTGTTCTGCAATTTCGGTGCTATTCTGTAAAAATCTCACCGTGAAAAGTTAGGTGAAGTGAGCGTGGACGTGGAGTGAGCTGTCAATAGTGTCAATTGCTAGCAAAAACAAACTCACTTCACCTAAGTTTTCACGGTGAGATTTTTACAGAATCGACCGGCAGGAACTTGTAAGTAAGTAAGTACCTAAGTGACGAACGAGCGAGTCGACCTCGACCTGCGATGTGTTTTGTCTCTCAAGAAGTCAAGATATCAACGAATGGGTGTCCAAAGTTCAGCTCGGCATGTGCTGGTATAATTTTATTACCTGTCGACTCGACAGGAGTGTCGAGGCTTTTTGTATTGACGGTACTTTCATTGAATAATAGAGAAAAATTTTGCTAATACATAATTCTTTCTGCACGTGGGGCTTCCCCTGGTGCCTCATTAGCGGCATAACTATGTAAAATCAATTCAAAGTTTCAAACTTTTTCAAATTAATATTATTTCAAGTTAAACAAATATCAACTTTATTTTAATTAGGTAAGTTGAATTCAGAGAGACTAGCACTATTGAAAAAGTTATAAAAATGTTTGAAGTTGTAGCGTAAACTAAACTTTATTGTGTAGGAATTAAAGTTATTTTTTCCATAAACTCATATTTGTTTACATTTTTAGCGAATAAATCGCGAACGCAGATTAAATGTCCATTAGTTGCTTCCAAAATACGATGTTTTTTTTTATTTATTTCACACACATACTTCTTTGACATAATTTCTCGTTATTTAGTTAAACGGGATGGCAGGGAGCAGGGAGGGACCTCGTCGCGCAAACTGCAAGCTGTAACCACGAATTCAGTACCTACATGATTCAGAACCTACTGTAATTTGAAAACATTGTAAAAGTCAGTTATTTTTAAAAGAGTAACCGTGGAGTTTCTTGTCGGCTCTTCTCCATAGGACACGGCAAAATGGAACCGTGCACCTAGCTCCTGACGTACCATAAGTGGCCATGGCAGGTCCCCATAGGTTTATGTGAAATAAAATATTTTGATTTTGAATATTATAATTATTGTTTGTGCCCTGTGGGTGGCCACTAGCCACGTTCTCTGACGGTATTCCTGGATATTGTGGATTTGAGCAGTGCTTAACCCTTAAGTTCCGGGCCTGATTTGAACATTAGAGGCGCTGCGGAGATGAAATGCGCGTAATTCTGTCTCTGACGGGTTCAGCCGGAGAGCGTTGCTGTATTTTCCTGGTAGATCGAGAGCTAGTGACAACAGACTTATCTTCTGTATTCTGTTTTTTTTTATTAATGTAGGTTCAAATCCGCCCCTAAGACGACCCACTGGCTGCCGGGTCAGCGGGATTGTCCGAAAGGGTTACCGCTCGCGCTGGCCCGGAACATAAAGGGCGAAGGAAGGAACACGGGTGGGTTTTAGTCAGTAAGAGTCTGACACTCCCTTCCGCTCCACCCAGAGCGGGAGGAGTCATTTGATGATTTCCCATCCTGAAAAAAAAAAAAAAAAAAAAAAAAAAAGACGACCCACTGGCCGTAGGTTCTCACTGTCCACCGTATCACCTCACTACACCACCCATCTTTACTATGAAACATAAATGCCATGTGCATTAAAGCTGTTTGACGATTTAGTTCTCAGTTTGTCAGCTGCCAGTTCTTAGCTAAACACGAAATAATAACGAGAACATTTTAAAGGAAGCTAACCATAATTTGTATTGTACTTTCGAAACTCCAAAAACATTCGGCAAGTTTCAAACTCGTATAACAAATTCTCTCTTTCGAATTTCGAACTGTATTGTCAAATTGCCTGATGGTCCCGGTCCCCGGAAACATTACACAAAGGCCATTTTTTTTTCTCAACCAGTTCCCAGAAAGCGCAGGTACTGAGTATCGGGTAGGTAGGTACTTATTGTACTTGCTTAGGTAAAAATTATTAACAATCCGTCTTGGGTCTCTGCACGTCCTTACTTCTAAGGAATTTTATGATTTACGTTAACTTTACATCAAAACGCGGTCAGACAATGGAGAAAGTTCTTATCTAAATTTTTAATGTTTCGAAATTCGAGTTTGAAACAAAGCAGTCTATGTTTGTAAAAAATTGAATACGGAATGGTATTTTTTCGAGCATTTTATTTATCTATTCCGTGTATTTTGCAGTGTTTTTGCGTTAGTTGAAATTGAATTTGTAAATTGGCAACCCCTTAGTCTCTCCTTGTTCTTATTCATTGTCTGGAAAATTGTCTATTGTCTATTATGAATCTTCGAAGAATAGCTGCAGCTACCTACCTAACTATGCGATCTCGTGGTGCAATCACCACCAATTGTGGGTTTTTGAGTTTGTGATCATCACAGATCCAATGATTTGTGATGATCACAAACTCAAAAACCCACAACAGAAAACATACATACTTTCATAATCAGTCTATAATGTTCCCACTGCTGGGACACAGGCCTCCTCTCCGTGAGAGGGAGTGGGCCACGCGGGCCCAGTGCGGGTTGATAGATGTCGCATGTCTTCGAATTTTTGGTTCTAGGACATGCTGCTTTCCTCACGATGTTTTCCTTCACCGTTTTGGGAGCAGTGGCGATGAAATTATTTACACAAATTAAAGCGTCTGTCTGAGTTCGAACCTGTGACCTACAACTCGTAAGTCGCGGCCGTTACTACTGGGCAACCACTGCTTTCTATCGCTATAAAGAATAACTAAAATCCATAGTTCACAAAAAAAGAAATCTTTCATTAATCACTTCGATCAATAAGATTAATCAATCGAAGATTAATCCACATATGCTATTGGTCAGAACTCCGTCACGCCAGTTTATACCTTTTTTTGACAAAAACATTTCCGCCAGGTCGGTTACCCTGGTTACAATATCAGTTATTAAAAGATGCGTGGGCGCATTGTGACGTCACAGATGATGACAAGAAAAACAAGTTCCGGAACAAGTCCGATTGTATAATTTTTTATGTCAGATGATTGTAAAAGAAACGTGTCTTAGATCTGTGAAGAATGTATTGGTGATACTTCACACATTATTAGGTAGGTAATCTCGTATTTCAAATTAAAGAAAATAGGTAAGTTAGGTAGGTAGGTAGGTAGTATTTTTAAGTGACGACCTGCTGTTCAAAGATAATGAAGTTACTGCTGAACATAGCTCATCTCACGAGTACGAAGCCACAGAAAGACTCTTGAACTCATTGCATAACAAAGCAGCAACATAATATCCTACGTATAGTTGTCATATCAGAAGACCAGCGGGGTAATTACGTAACACACTATCAGTAGCAATGGGCTTCATTTTGACAAATCAACAACATTCATTGCGCTATTTACAATCATCATCATCATCATCATCAGCCTATAACGTTCCCACTGCTGGGACACAGGCCTCCTCTCAGTGAGAGGGAGTGGGCCGTAATCCACCACGCGGGCCCAGTGCGGGTTGGTAGATGTCACATGTCTTCGAATTTTTGGTTCTAGGACATGCCGGTTTCCTCACGATGTTTTCCTTCACCGTTTTGTGAGCAGTGGTGAACTGGTGATGAAATAATTTACACAAAGTAAAGCGCCTGTCTGGGTTCGAACCTACGACCTACAACTCGTAAGTCGCGGCCGTTACCACTTGGCCACCACTGCTCTCTGCTATTTACAATGCGTGCCACGAAAAATGAGACTTGACACACCACGTGGTTTGACATGTGCAGAACACGATTTTAGGTATCTTTAGCGGTATGAGGTCTGAGTGCGGGACGGGACCGGACGTCATAGGGGCAGCGGTAAGAGCGGGGGAGGCGGGGTCAAGTCTCATCTTTCGTGGCACGCATTGTACGTTGTTGAGATGAAGCAATGGATTAGGAATATCCTTCAAAATGATTCAAATTGTGATTGTTTGTGTGTTACGCAATTTTAGGATGCTGTTTCGATTATCACACTCACTTCTTATAACCCACAGCCCCACAGGGTGACACGAGGTGTGTGGCTGTGTGTTGTGACGTTGCATTGCAGTCTAATTAAATTTTGTCGATTTTTTTTTTATTTTCATCCAACATTATCATCTGTTGGTAGATGTTTGTATTTCTGTGACTTGTCCGGATAGTTTGAAGGCCGAGGCCAGTAACACAGGCTACACTATTTGCGCTGTAGCATGGTGCGGGTGACAGTTTCAGTAACATTTCGTTTCACTCTTGAAAGTTGCCGCGATTTACAATTTATGACTTAATATTTCAGTTGTACCACATTCGTAATATATTAAATAATTAATAACTGTAGTAAATTAAATTAAACCCAACCAGAATGTTCTAATCAAGAAATAAAATCAAATTGAATGAAAAATTAAGCAAAGTGTTATGCGTATAACGTAACGCCATAGACGTATTTAGTGATGGGATGTACTGCTACGATGGATAGTCGATATTTTTTATAATAAAAAACGTATATTGTGCGTAGGTCAATTTTTATTTTTAAAACAACGGTCCATTATTTTGTTGTTCTCTTTCAAAGTAGTCTCGGAGGCGAACAACAAGCTCCCTGGCCTGACTACCCAAAACAGTTTTTTTTGTATGCTTAGGCATGGTAATAACAACAAACTCAACAAACTTATAACAAATAACAATTTAACAAAAATGAAAACAAACAATGAAATCGTAATACGTGTCACATTAAGTCACAATATAACGCGCTTGCACTCTTACTCGCACTCACAGCATCGCACGGGTAAACAACATGGCCGCCGCGCCGATGCACCATAGAGCAAAAATGTTGTCACGAAAAAAAAAAACATAAACCCGATTTTGATTATTTTATATAAGTACAAAGATAATTATGTAGCCATAAAACATTTATATTGACAAGTTTATACACGTAGCACACACGTAGTTACACTGCACAACTGAATAATACACTAATTTTCATAACAATATTAAAGAGAACTAGATTCACGCTGCGAGTATCGTTAGCGATAAAAATGAATTGCATAACCTCACATCCCTACGTGGTACTGACAAATGTCAACGTCATACGGGCAACTGTCACCCGCACCATGCTACAGCGCAAATAGTGTAGTATTCCTAGTACAGTCTCCACAACATCAATGTATTTTTGAAAACACTATTATGTATTGCGTGCTATATTTAAATTGCATGTGCATAATATTTTCAACACAATTTAAATTGTTTTATGAATTAATGAAATGAAAATTGTACAAAATGTTCATTATGTGGTAGAGAAAATAAACGTATTTTATTAGTATTTATGGGTCTAACGAAAGAAATCTCTCAATGAATGGCAAAAAAACATCGACCAATACTGGTTTTGTTAGCCTTCCGTATCAAACAAACTACTTACATATTTTCCCGCTTGGCAAAGAGAAGGCTGAGCTCTTCTTTTTATCTCGCAAACCAAAAGCTTACTTTTTGGATACCAATATACCATCCCATCACCATCATTCATCATTTCAGCCCGGAATCACCAACTGCTGGGTATATCCCTGCCCTTTTTTGTGCCATATTTCCCGGCCGCGTGCGTCCCTCATCCAGGTGTTTAAACAACTTTGACGATATTATCAACCCAACGCGCTTTTGGTCGGCTCTGATTTCTTTGGCCTTACCTTGGCCACCATTCGGTCACAGCCTTACTCCATCGGCCATCTTCTCGTCTAACTAGATACCACCGAATCATGGAATACAACGAATCCGTATCAAACATCTTTTCATAATTCCACCCCTTGTACCTGGGCTACTGCTGAGCACGTTGTCTTGCACTTTTGAGTTCGAAATTTTCAATTGTAGACCTTTACCTTGAAACCGCTTGTAACCCCTTGACTATAACGCTATAACAACTTTTTGCTCTCTAAAGACTTCCAGTTCCGCCCCCTGTAGTTTACCTTGAAAATCATGGGGGAATACTGCCACAAATAACTGGCCAAAATGGTTATACAATACTGTCCATTATCGTATAAAAAGGTTCATTTTGATATTAAAACTTATGGTAATGATATAATACAGGAAACTTCGAAGATTCTTGGGTATAAGAGAAAATAATAAGACATCTGCAATCCGAGTAAGCTCGGTTGAGTCTAAAAAGGGGATCTAGTTAGCATTTTTTGCGTGCGAGGGTATCGCAGGAGCTATGTTCATTATGTGGTAGAGAAAATAAACGTATTTTATTAGTATTTATGGGTCTAACGAAAGAAATCTCTCAATGAATGGCAAAAAAACATCGACCAATACTGGTTTTGTTAGCCTTCCGTATCAAACAAACTACTTACATATTTTCCCGCTTGGCAAAGAGAAGGCTGAGCTCTTCTTTTTATCTCGCAAACCAAAAGCTTACTTTTTGGATACCAATATACCATCCCATCACCATCATTCATCATTTCAGCCCGGAATCACCAACTGCTGGGTATAGCCCTGCCCTTTTTTGTGCCATATTTCCCGGCCGCGTGCGTCCCTCATCCAGGTGTTACTGTGTTACAACTTTGACGATATTATCAACCCAACGCGCTTTTGGTCGGCTCTGATTTCTTTGGCCTTACCTTGGCCACCATTCGGTCACAGCCTTACTCCATCGGCCATCTTCTCGTCTAACTAGATACCACCGAATCATGGAATACAACGAATCCCTATCAAACATCTTTTCATAATTCCACCCCTTGTACCTGGGCTTCTGCTGAGCACGTTGTCTTGCACTTTTGAGTTCGAAATTTTCAATTGTAGACCTTTACCTTGAAACCGCTTGTAACCCCTTGACTATAACGCTATAACAACTTTTTGCTCTCTAAAGACTTCCAGTTCCGCCCCCTGTAGTTTACCTTGAAAATCATGGGGGAATACTGCCACAAATAACTGGCCAAAATGGTTATACAATACTGTCCATTATCGTATAAAAAGGTTCATTTTGATATTAAAACTTATGGTAATGATATAATACAGGAAACTTCGAAGATTCTTGGGTATAAGAGAAAATAATAAGACATCTGCAATCCGAGTAAGCTCGGTTGAGTCTAAAAAGGGGATCTTGTTAGCATTTTTTGCGTGCGAGGGTATCGCAGGAGCTTTTATTATATATCAGTGATTGTCGCATTCATGTTGGGATTTAGTGAGCCTTTGTGAGCCCGAGGGTTGCGAGCTTAGACAGCTTTTTATGGTTTTGTTCGAGATTTTTCTTGAATTTTGTAATTTGAATATTTTTTAGGTGTCTGCAACGATGTGTTTGTTGGCGATGGTAGCGAAATTAACTGAGATAACTGGCTTTGTTTAGTACCCTATATTTGCAAAAAGTATGCAATGACACCAGTTACTGCTTTAAACTTAGTTCGCTGATTTATTGGGTTCTATCCAGTTGCCTGTCTAATTTTATCTCTTATCTTAGAATGTTGAGCTTCTATCAGATTATAAAAACTTCATATCTTACTCAAAAAGAATGCACATCCTATGTTAAACATAATTTTTAATGCCATTAAATGATTATTTCTTCCTTTTTTTACTCACCCAAAAACTCCAAGATTAGTTCGCAATAAATCGTGACAGCCCTTACATCAAGTACTCATGTAGGTACCGTCTGCGGGACCAAAGACTCCTGCGCAGGTGTGCGACCCATTGATGTGATCTGTCGGCTTTTCTACGTCGCTTCCTATGCTACAGCTGCGGAACCCAAGACCAGTTTAAATTCACAGTATATACAAGTATTATTTAAGTGAAGGTGTGATGATTTTTATAATATAAGTATTTAAATTGCGTTTTAGGTAAGTATTGGGAGCTATCTTTAGTTTGTGTGAGATTTTGTTTGTCCTGTTTCTTTGAGTGCGTTCAAGTTACTTTTTTATATACGATTTTATAATACCGTTACCATTCATAGCTCCGTAATAAACTGGTCAATTTATTTATTCATTTATTTCAGGCGACGCAGGCCAATAGATAATTAAAACTTTTTAATAAAATAGTACACTAGCTTGTTCTTGTGCTGTTCTGTGGTACTTGTCCGCGGAAGCGACGGAACACCACGTCCTGTGCGGCCAGAAGTCTTCTTCCATGACGACGGGCAGATAACAATTCGGGAACGCCTTGAAGTTGACGTTGCGGTGCGACTCCAGTAACTGCACCCTCGGCGTGTGTACCTCGTCTTGTGGCGCACATATTGCACGATGTCCTCCGGCGCCTTGGTGGACGGTGGTGTAGTGTAGGCGAGAGATGTACAGACGCCAGCACATTAAGTTACTACAATCTGCCAAATTTCTTTAATAGATTTTCATCTTTATCGCAAGCATAAGGTTCAAGGTTGATTGGGAAAATTTGACAGTTTCGGGTAGCTGATGTACTGGCGTCTGTACACCGGCGTGTTCGGCTTTGCGGCACGCAAGCGGACTTCGGGCTTCGTAGGAGCTTTGCCAATCAATTAGCATAAAATTTTTAAACAGATTGACTGTTTTTGTCGATCTTTGACCGTCGGTACGTGTCGTCAGAAGAACTAAAGTCTGACAGTCCAGTCTTACTAAGCGGCATCGTATTACCCAGTAACTGGGTTGTGGAGGCCAGATAGGCAGTCGCTCCATGTAAAATACTGGTATTCAGCTGCATGCGGTTAGATTAGAAGCCGACCCCAACTTAGTTGGGAAAAGGCTAGGCAGGTGATGATGGTACCTACCTACATGCGGGTGATGCGGGGTAATTGCGTAACAAAATGGCTTTCGTTTCGACATTTCAACAATATTCGTTGCGTTATTTACGTTGTTGAGCAGACAATATTTTTCGAAGAGAATTGCGATTTTTTTTTTTTTTGGTTACGCTATTAGGTACTGAGTGATCACAAAACTTATAAGCTATCTTTCTAAGTTACTTGAATATTTGCCCAAAATATATTAAAAGTCACAAATGAACCAATACTGAGTCTTATTAGGTTCTGCCCTGTCCTGCCGGTCGATTCTGTAAAAATCTCACCGTGAAAACTTAGGTGATGTGAGTTTGTTTTTGCTAGGAATTGACACTATTGACAGCTCACTCCACCCTCACTTCACCCAAGTTTTCACGGTGAGATGGCTACAGAATCGCACTGCTGTACCTATTTTAATTAGACGTAATTTTCTACTACGAGCAATTTCAAAGTATTGGATTGGGATTCGTCTTATATGCAATGGGTTAGCAATTTGCATAGAACTCGCTAATATTCAGGCTCACTACGTTTGAGCTTTTATCAGCACTATCAATCGCAATCTGAATCATTTGAAGGATCTTGCTAATCCATTGCTTCATATGATCGAAAAATTTGTCTGCTCGACAAAGTAATGAGGGTTTTCTGAAATGACGTTCGCTAGGTGGCAGCACTGACACGTCAGGTCCAGGCATCTGTCAAAGAGCCTATATTTTCTTTAGGTCATGACGGAATGATGAACGAATGAATGACTCGAATGATGAACGTCATCATATATTTTATGTTGGAAGACCTCTTGTCACAGTGGTGCCAACTGGTGTCGTAAATTTTCACGAAAACCCTCATTAACGCAATGAGTCTTGTCGAACTGTCAAAACGAAACCGCTACTCCGCTGAATAATTTTGAAGGAATGAAGAATGAATGAATGAATAAGAGTGAATGTTGTTGAACTGTCAAAATGGGAGCCTTTGCTATTTTTAGTGTGTTACGCAATTACCCCGCAGTTTGAACATAGCACAGCTGTAGGTAGGTACTTTGATAGAAATCTTGTTCCAAATAACATTCAACATTGACTATCAAAAGCCATTGTTTTCTGAACTTAAGGTAGGTATTGCAGTTAAATATAAAACTTCAGCAATTAACAGCGATTTATTTGACCTATCACGAATTGAAATCAGTTTCCTTTCATCGACTATTGTAAGTTGTTATTTGCGTGGGAAAACACTTATTTTTGTAATTGTTAAATAACCCTTAAATTGGCAAATGAATCTATTTCTAAAATGTAATATTTTTTTGTTATTTCCTGGTTCATTATGATCACAGAGAACTGAAAAAAATTGTGAAAAAAATTTACTTATTACAGTTTTCGCGAAAATCTATGTACTCCGGAGAGTACATTGCCAACTATAGTATAAAGTATTTCTTCTTATGTTTGTACTACGTAGAGTACGGTGCCAAGGAATCAATTAAACACATCTAAGTTAAATCTTTAGTTTATTAATCATAATAATTTCAAAGTTCTTACTGAACAAAATTTATTGAGTGTGAAATTGACGGAAGCAATTTCTTTTGTTTGTTTCTCCCATCACAAAACACAGATACCTACATTTTGCTCTTTATGCAAAAGAATTTGGTTCTTGGACTTAAAAAACAGCGAAAGTATTCCAATACTGTTTCATTTTGAGTTTTACGAAGCTTGTGTACTCCCTCATCCACCTATGGCGTAAATAAGTTTTTTTCCAGCTGAAACTTAGTGAAAATTTAGTTTTCTTAACTTTTTTGACAACTACTGAAGAGTTCTTGCGTTTAGATCTAGTGATTAGCACAGGAAAAGCTTTTGACATGCTAGGAACTGGGTGACTGCAGAAGTTCTACAGATGGAGTGGGTATAACGATTGAATTGAATTCAATGTGGGTATTGGCATCGTAATTATTAGTTGAAGGAGATGGAAAAACTTCTTGAAGCGTTGGTGTTAGTGGCACATCATCAATGTTACAGTCAAATACGCTATCGGAGTCGTAAGGGTCGTCTTCTAGAATGTTTAGTCTTTCATATGAGGAATCTAATGAAGATGGGTCGGAACTGAGCTTAGGTGAAGATGGTGGAAGTATGATTCGTCTTTAGAACTAGAACTTTCATCGGAACATGCATTTTCTTTCGGGATCAAAGCTTAATATCTTATGCGATCGTGTCAGGTTCAAGCACTGCAGAAAAAGAAAAAAGAACATGCTGTACGACATACAATCCACACCTCAACCGATATTATTTTATATCAAAACAAACAAAAAAGCCAAT
Source organism: Luperina nickerlii (assembly GCA_963855955.1). Taxonomy (NCBI): domain Eukaryota; kingdom Metazoa; phylum Arthropoda; class Insecta; order Lepidoptera; family Noctuidae; genus Luperina; species Luperina nickerlii. The sequence continues at coordinate 2,498,799 of OY979683.1, read as the reverse complement.
TTGCATTTCTTTATGTTCTTGGCAATGTACTTCGTGTATACCGAACTTTATTTTGTGTTCTTTACTAAGTAGTTGGCAACGGTATTCACGGAGTACACACAAAGTTTCGAACTCATAAAATGATGATTACGTAATTTACACAATAAATTACGAACGATTGATATTATTTATAATATCCATAAGCAATTTACAGCCCAATAACCACAAGTCTCATTCAAAAAAGTTTAGAAAAACTTAAAAAACTTATCCGTAACGCAGAGACACCAACCCACTTCGAAAACATTTTGAATTTGACAGATAATTTTCGATATAACCACATCCTAATATTTTTTCTACCAAAATATACAAGTATTGCAAGCTAAAAAAACATATAAATGTTATTATTTTTAAGATTAGCACTACAAATGCTTTTTTCAAAATGTATGTCTTTGGTGGAGTACACTGCCAATTTAAGGGTTAAGGAAATGTATAACTTACCTACTGTTTACAGTTAAGTTTGATGACATTGCAGTACCTACCTATCTAAATGAAGATAGCCATGATGTCGTCACCTCGTGTCTCGAGCTTTGCAGTTTTCAACCTAGTGAATAGATGGATCTTTTTAGGTCTGTTCTGTGCATAGATAATATAACCACGTTCTGTGCCTGGTCTGCTCAACAACGTAGGCAATGAATGTTGTTGAACTGTCAATATGAAAACCATGGCTACTGATAGTTTAGGTTTAGTTAGTACACCACCTCGCAACTCTTTACTTAGGTACCTACCTAATTAACTTAGGTAAGTACGAGTACCTACTAAGGAACTTGACCCAGTGTAAAAGATACTGCGACAGCCAATCTATTTACTTTCTATTATTTTTATTTATTTCTTTCTTTTTCTATTTTCTTTCTATTTTTTTTAATCTATTTTTATTATCTAGGTATCCATTTTCCAAGCATTGGATTATGGCAACATCCTAATTTATTGCCTACCCTTTATTAATCGTTGTATACTAGTCTGTATATTTACACAAAGCTTTGTCTTGTCCTTTCTAAAGTCAAATTGCTGAAGACTGAAAGAGAGAAATCGGTGTGTAACTATTCATCTGATATACTTAGTGCATTTATTAGTAAGGGTTTGTAAGGGGGTAAAAAGTTGAGTGACGTCTCTCGGCCACCGTAGGCGCGGGCCTGCGGACGGACATTAATGGGTAGCTCACCGTCCGATCAGGACCAGCCGGTCGATTCTATAAAAATCTCACCTTGAAAACTTAGGTGATGTGAGTTTGTTTTTGCTAGGAATTGACACTATTGACAGCTCACTCCACGCTCACTTCACCTAAGTTTTCACGGTGAGATGGTTGCAGAATCGCATTGCTAGCCCGAGCCGGATGGCGCGTACGTGTTCCACGCGCGCCTCAAAGAGATGTCAGCATCAAATTGAAGGGGCCCGTTAGGACCGAAGCCTGCCGGGTCTGAGTCTGACACTCCCTTCCGCTCCACCCAGAGCGAGAGTGGGAAATCATCAAACGACCCCTTCGTTTGATGATTTCCCATCTTGAAAAAAAAAATGGATTAAAAAGTCTAGGTACCTGTTTACTACGTATCTACAATAATAAAATTATCAAAAACAATAGTAATTTTTCAAGTGACCGAAATAGTACGGTAAGTACCAGCTATCTACTTAGTTAGGTACCTATGTAATTTAGTCTAGACGACGCATTTCCTCCGAATGGTGGGTAACTGGGTACCGAGGTACCTATTTACTATGAAATCAATCAGTAGGTAGGTATTTCTTATCGATGGCTATTCTAGGTACGTACGATTTCTACGTGGAACTACCTACGCAGTACTTAGGTACTTACATGATACTTTATTTGGTATTCTTATATGAAATACATTATGATTTAAATTAACAACAAAGGGGCCTCCAACTGTAACATCTCATTACGCTCTATTTAAACTCAATGCCTGTTATGTATCTTGAACTAATAATAATAAAACCGTTAGCACTAAACACGTGTAGACCTATTGGCATCACCTGACGTGACCTTGGAGAGTCGGACCGCGCTGTCCTTGGACCAAGAGGGGCCTAAACAAAACGAACGCTGGGACAATGTTATGGCCGTTAAACAAGTCCTCGATGAATGCTCCGGAAGGTTGCCTCCCCTTGCTTTATTTGTCCATGGAAATAAAAAACGACCGAAAAGTGACATTACGCAATCAATTTGAAAATTGACCGAACGATTTGGCGTGTAATTCATTTAATTTTTGAATGTAAACATAAACGAGCCTTTTCAAATCATGAAGGGAAGTCAGTTGACATTCTTTTATTAGGTACCTATTTCATGATTTGTTTTTCGCTTTTCTTTGCAGGCTGACCAGTGCCGTAACTAGCCTTTTATGCGCCCGGTGCGAGCTTTCAAAACTGCGCCCTTGAAAAATGCTCTAACCAGGCTCTGACAATAAAGTGGACAAATGTGCATAAAAATAAATCTATCTATTTTTGTTTACGAAGGTATAGGTACTTAGTAGATTTCTTTAAGATAAAAATTGTTTATTCAAAAATATTTGCTCAAATACAGAAATGACACAAAGTACTCGATAGTAAAGACCCAAGGCTAAGGTAAACCGTAATCACAAGAAAAGGACAGCTACCTACTCAAAGATTTACTTTCCGCGCTTTTCTCAATGCGAAGTCCTTGATTACATTGTCATACGACAGGAGCCGTGCTATGTCGCGTTCAATCGACAAAATCGCTAGGCCAGACAATCTTTCTTGGCCCATCGTCGAGCGCAGGTACGTCTTTATTAATTTGAGCTTACTGAATGATCTCTCGCAGGAAGCTACAGTCACTGGCATCGTTAAAAATATCTTTATAGCGACTACTACATTGGGAAACATTTCCTTTAAATCCAGTTCCACTATAGCTTTGAGAAGACCCATACTTGACTGACATTCACATTTATCAAATAATGTAGTCGCTTCAACTTGACTCTTCAAAGTTTCTATTTCGGCCCAAAATTCTGTGGCATTTATATCTGCAGAATATTTGATACTCAAATCAGCTGCATGTTTTTTTAGTTCTTCAACCGAATATGTAGTTATGTGTTTTACGGTCAAAAAACCGAAAGAGTGGTGCATGTCGCGTAGTTTTTCGAATCGCCATTTTAATTCAGAAATTATTGTATCTATTGCTTCATTTATCTGAATTTTGAAACTTTGTTGCTGAGTAATGTAGTAGCCGGCGTCTGAACTTTCACTTAAATCGTGTCTTTTTACTCGCTTTCGTCGCTTTTCAGGAAAATTGTCTTCAATGTCACATTGTTCACAAATTCTTTTTGCCTTTTCGAAAACAATGTCTACAGTGTCGCGAATATTCTGAATCTGGCTTGTTAATCCCTTGATTAATTCAGAGGCTTTGTCGATAGTAATGGTTTTAGACTGTAGAGCTACATTCACTCTGTCAACAGATTCCAAAATTTGATCCCAAATTTGCAGAGTACATATGAATTTATAATTAATTAGGTCCATTATACTTTTAGCTGTAGCGATTGTTTCCGCATTATAATCATTGGTAGTTAGAATCTTTAGCACACACCTGATTTGGGGTATTTGCGTGTTCAAAGCTTTGACGGCCCTAGCTTTAGAGGCCCATCTAGTGTCGGCGTGTTTTTTCAATGAAATATTTAAGTGTTTCATTAAAGTTTCCCATCTGACCGTTGAACTCGAAAAAAACACAAATATTTTCTGGATTAATCCAAAAAATGTGATCATGTCAGGTGTCACACTAGCAGCGTGTACGCCAGATAAATTCAAAGAATGCGCTGCGCACGGCACGTAATCAGCATTTTCATTAATTTGTTTTATTTTGGCTTGGACTCCGTTATATTTACCGGCCATATTACTACCATTGTCGTAGCCTTGGCCACGAAGATCTTGAATATTCAATCCATCAACTTCTAATTTCTCTAAAATCTCTTTCGACAATCCCTCGCCCGATTTTTCATGAGACTGGATGAAATCTATGAAACCGATACCGTTCTGACGCGTCACGTCACGACACATCAGACAAATATAAAACCACCTTTACAAGTGTTGTTGTTTCAAGATCGCTTGAAAAATGCCATATAGATATAGATAGTACAGAGGGCGCGTCTACACCATATTCGCAATAAAACAAAATGTACCTACTAACTACCATGCATGAAACAAAACTAGATACTGGTCTGGTCATTTCTGCGCCCCTCCAGGGTCTGCGCCCTGTGCCTGGGCACCGCTGGCACCGCCCTAGTTACGGCACTGAGGCTGACCGTATTATCACCTGGACCAAATTTTTTAAATAATCGGTGAGTTAAAAGTAGCGTTGAAAAAAGCAGGAAAAATTCCCGTTTCTTTCCAATTCCGTTGATTTTTTCAATGTTTCATTCGAAAGTTTCAAGAAAATTTGCCAGTAGGTATACTTTTCATGATTTTTTTCAATAGTGTGTGTTACGCAATTAACCCGCTCTCTGGTGAAGCTGACGATTCTTCGGATAGTGAAATTGAGATTGTGGCCGAGAAGAGCTAGATGGATCTATTATTTCTTACCTATTTGTTCCTTATTTCATCTACTTATTAAAATATTTCAATAAAACTTGTTGTTTTTCAACTTTTCAAAACATCAAGCGAAATTTTTTAAAGAATCCTGCTTCTTTCCCAAATTGTATTTTTCGGTATTTTCAAAGCTAGCTAAAAGCTGTTCCTATCGAAAGGTACCTACAAAAAAAGGTACCTTCCCACGTATTACATTGTCAAAGAACAGCGGTTTATACCCGGAAAAAAAAATAAGGGGTCGACCAGAGGAATGTATGCACTTCAGTTCCAGAGCATCATTTTAAACATTTGTACAGATGCCAGTACATCAAGCTACCCGAAACTATCAAATTTTCCCAATCAACTTTGAACCATAAGCTTTAGCAATAAAGTTGAAAATCTATTGAAGAAATTTGATAGATTGTAGTAACTTGATGTGCTGGCGTCTGTACATAGATGCAAGTTAAAAAGTGCGTTTGCCTGCATGACCTAAAGCGCGGTCTTTGTAGAACTGCATCGAAAAGAAAGAGAAGCGCGATGACACAACGCTGGTAATTTATTGCAAAATATGAAGCAATTAAGTATCAAAAAAATCTATTGTTTGGACTAAAAAATTAAAACACAAGTGCTTTAGTATGCTGCTTGTAGAATAATCTGACAAAAAATCTTATTGATTGTATGTATATTAGTAGACCTATGGTTTTTATTATAAAAAGAAAGTTTTTAGAGGTATCTTCATGATTTTTTTCAATTGTATCAAATTAGTTGTATTATGTTTTCAACACACTATCTACCTAGCATATGTCAGGACAAACAAAATCAGAAAAATATGTGATATTCTTCAGGAAGAATATCACATATTTTTCTGATTTTGTTTACTGTAGTCGATCATACTTTTATTGTTTCTAAAACTTTTTTGTGTTTAGGTCCTGTAAGCCCCTAATTAGGTTCATATTTTGTTTTGATTAAAAAATTTGCTGTGTGTGTGCTAATATTCTTACATCACTAACCTGTTTGATTCCCCTCTGATTTGAACCTCTTTTGTATGAATGAGGGAGGCGTAGTGGCCACCGGCCTCCTTCATTCCTTGAGCATTGTTCTCCGTACAGGGAAGGCAATGGAACAAAGACTATATACCTAACCACTCTTTGCAATGGAAGTATGGAAAAGAACCTAAGTACAGAATTCTGCTGACTAAATTCAAATACACACATGGGCCGACCCACGGAACAGATCTGTTCCGTGGGCCGACCTAAACACCTTAGCTTATCAAAATGGAGGCGAAGACCTTAATTAATAATTATTACTTATTTGTTTTGAGCACACGCATAACACTCACCTAATATTAGTGTGACGAAAGGAAACATATACGTTGTTGCAAACAAACAATCGATCTTCACTCATGTGATCCTAATGTAAAATACACATTAGGTATAGGTATACTTAACATATTATTATACCTACATCATAATATTCATAATACTTTTACACGAACATTAGTGTAATTAATAGAAGCAATCTACTATTTCTTTTTAAAATTTTTTATAATATTTTTATTTCTCATTTTTTAGTTACGTACTTAGTCAATTTGATACATATTTCCGTTTTCACGATAGGCGAGAGGATAAAACTGGTGTTTTATCCTCTCGCCTGTTAGAAATTTATAGGCAAACTAACTTGTTCCTGAATCCTTTTTCTCTGTACTTTCGATATTTTATTGAATTCGTCTAGTAAACAAAATGGTAAGGAATTATAGTAGATATTAATTACGTAGGTTAGGTATACGAAAATTAAACGATAGGTAATATGAAGAAAACCATTACATTTCTATAGGGAAAACTGTACGACAGAAACCAATGAAGTTGTAAATAAAGCTAAACAAATAAAATATTATTATTTGAAGAAATTGCACCGTACAGTGCGTGCCACGTAAGAAGAGACTTGACACACCACGTGGTCTGACATGCGCAGAACACGATTTTAGGTATCTTTAGCGGTATGAGGTCTGAGTGCGGGACGGGACCGGACGTCATAGGGGCGGCGGAAAGAGGCGGGGGAGGCGGGGTCAAGTCTCTTCTTACGTGGCACGCACTGTACATGGTTGTGAAAGTTGTGGCCAAAATCGGAACTAAAGCCGCCATCTTGTTTTGTCAATGCAATTTCACAAATGTTTACAATTTTTGTCATTCAGGCGCCAAAAAATCCTTGTAGCACTCTAGCTAGAGGTCCTGGGACAGATTCCGAGGTCGAAGTGTTATTAGATTTTTCCAATGGGAATTTCTCAGTAGCCTCCGGGCTTAAACCGCGCACATTCAGGCTGAGGCTTTACGTGCCCGGCTTATGGCTATATTTTTATTTTAATATTTGTTGTAGGAAATTTAATTTTTACGTATCTGGCGAAATCTGGGTGTATCGTCCACGACGGGTTAGGCAGCAGAGGTGCTGCCTAACCCGTCGTGGAATACAGGTACCTATTTCGAGATATTTTCGACTGGGCAGTTACTACGAAGTAAATTATTTTATATTATCCCAAACAAAGGTCCTGTAGGTAGGTACTGGTTGGTTTCATAAAATATGCATTATGAAGCTGGAATTATACAAATCTTGAATAACTAACGGAATTGGGGTCTTTCAAGGTCTTTAATTGTGCCATTTGTAAATGCGGGAATGGTGACAAAGAACTGTAGCTGTACGCAAAAAAATAACTGTAGGTAGCGGCTAATAAATGAAAAAGGGTATTTTTCAATAGGAAGCTGTTTTATTTTAAAAACACGTGTACATTTTATTTTTAATACTGGATCGGTTGTTTTTTTTTTTTGCGGAGTTCTCAGTTGATAGTTGGCCTTTAAGGATAAAGCAAAGTTTTCGATATCTAAACACCATATAAAACAAAACAAAAACTGTTTTCCTCAACTCACACTTCAAGTAAATTACCAGAGGTAGTTAAAACAAAAAAAAAATCATTTGATCAATTTCTTCCTTGTTTAGGTAACGATACCTATCACGTCTGCGAAGTTTCGCTAGCTAATTTGATTTGACCCTGTATATCTCTGATGCGATTTCACTTATGCTAATCTACAGGATGGCCTGCTAACAGTATGCGCGTCGATGTCCCAGCACCCTGTTTGATGCGACTAAAATAGGTAATCTACACTTTTTCATAGTAATGTACTTATTTTATAGCCTCTTTACTAAAAATGTGTAACACTTATTTTAGATTGGTGATAGTTAGCCTTATCAGGCGTTAGTTAATAACAGTTCTGTCTAAAACATGGGCGCACTTCTCATCTACTTCCTGTATCTATTTTATATATCACATCCAAAACCACCTAACAACCCAGCTAAAAACTTCGTTACATACTAATCAGCATTCGCGATATATTTGCCAAAAATAAATACGAGTTTATGGAAACATAACTTTAGAGCCTACACGATAAAGTTGAGTTTACGCTACAACTTCAAACATTTTTATAAATTTTTCAAAAGTTGATATTTGTTAACTGGGTATTCACCCTAAGGTGGATACGTGGAAACGCATGTCCGAGAATGCACCCTAGGCCTAGTTGGATAAACGAAAATTATAGGCTTACGGTGGATTCTCGGACATGCGTTTCTGAGTATCCACGTAAAGGCGGCTTCCACATGCCTCACCACGAATACTGTACCCGGCGATAAATATTGCACATCGACCTTTGGAAAGAGACAATCGGCTAATTTTGGCTACGTAGAGCGTTATCTCTGTCGCACGAAATACAAACAGTCCGGTATCTATTAGGAGCTGTTAAAACAATTATGATTTGCTTCTTTTGATAATTATTTTTATTCTTTGTATAAAATGAAAAAAAAAAGGTAAAGGTCGATGTGCAATATTTATCGCCGGGTCAGTACCCGGCGATAAATATTGCACAGCGACCTTCTTCTTTACGTCTACACATTGCGAATCATGCGATGAGTGCCGTGCGCTGCGCGTGCCTCGCAATGTCTGTAGGTATCCGTCTTTAGGGTGGATAACCGGTTTAGCTTGAAATAATATTAAGATAACCTTAGAATTTAGAACCTTAGAATTTTTTCTCTAAATACCAATTTTATAGTATGGAATTTGCAGTTTTAAAGTATATGATCATGATCCTGACATTTAGGGAAATTAGTTCATAGGAACTATGGTGAAAGGATCTCGAAAATTCATAATATCAATGAATGAATCAAAATAATAATAATTCATATCAGTCACACGCAGTTTAGGAACAAATGAAATCACAAAAGTTACTCGCTCTCTCGCTGACAATAAAACACAAAACTTGGTTTCCACCATTTATTTGAATTTTACTAAAAAAATTGAATAAAAAATATGGTATTTCAACAACATGTTATTTAGAAATGAATAATATACAGTTGTAGAAAACATTGTCCCGTACTGTCGCCCTAGTGTTAACAATATTATTTATTATGGTACAGTTGTGGTAGGTGCGACGGCCGCGTCTGTCGGTTGGAGCGCCGCCCCGTGCGTCGGGTGTGTCGGTCGGTCGGTCGGTCGGGCAGTCGGTGTCGGACGTGGGTGCGCGGGCTGTGATTATGCTTCAATGGTGGGACGGCGCGTTGTGTTGTCAGTCTCACTCGCTGCTCTTAATCTAATCTTCTTCTTCGCCGCTCTCTGACTCTGGAATGTGTAACAATATAAACGTTAACAAATTTTAATTATACAGATAAATCTGCTGCCTATTCACGTTAGGTGTTGTAGACTACAAAATAGCGAAAATTGATGAGTTTCCATAAACCTAAATTATTTTGATCAAAAGGTACAGTACTAATGTAGTGTGTGACTTCCATGATCATCACTATTCAAAAACGTGGGTTTCAAAAATGGTAAAAGTAAAAAAAAATGTCAGACAAATTGCCCTAACGTGCATTGGACTTTGGAGGGTACACTAAGCTTTGGGAGGACACAGGTAGAAGAATATCATCATATCATTCTCCTGACCTTATACATAATTTGTGGTCGGCGCAAAATGTCTTTTTCATCCATACTTCTCTATTAGTCGTACCATATTTTATTAGTCTAACCATATCTTCATTCACACATTCCATCCATCGTTCGTTTATTTGTCTCCTCTTCCCCTACTCTTATAGACATCGAGACCGTACGCAAAATACGCGCATTGACGTGGAGTTGCGGACACCAGCCCGTATTACCTAGACATCGAGATTCATATCCAAAACTTTCCTTATCCTCCTGTCTTGTATAGGGTCGCAGCATAATGCTGAGCGATACCCTTTCTTATTTTTTTTTGTGTTTATGTTCTATGTTTGCCGCAAATAAACGTATTTTCTTTCTTTTTGTCCATCTCCTCATCTATTTTTCATGTCTTCTTCCATACATCTCTTACTTTCAACTGAATATTAAAATAATAAGCGTCATATTCGGTTACCTTCCTCGGCGCTCTGTAACCACTCGACAAACTTCTTCATCTGGTCGAGGAACATCATCTTGCCCTTGCTGGAGTTGGACTCGCGGTACCACTTGAGGATCACCTCCTCGGACAGCACATTGGTCTTGTACAGCATCACCACCAGCTTGCTGAACGCGCGCATGAAGTTCATGTTCTCGTAACAGTACTCTTGCACCTACGGGGAAAGAAAAAGCTTGGTCAATCTAGCCCGATTATTTACTGAAGACTAGCTGCGCCCCGCGGTTTCGACCGCATAAGTGTCGATTCCGTGGGAATATCGGGATAAAAAGTAGCTTATATGTTAATCCAGGGTGTCAGCTACCTCTACCTCCATACAATTTTTTTTATCAAAATTGGTCCAGCCGTTTGACACACACACACCCACACTAACCCGCATTTAATTTTAAGCATATGAACAGTGGGTTGCCGTGTGATCTCGACATTAAGGCGCCATCTCCACGGACGAGAGAATCGCGGCGATAGTCTCGCCGTGTCATCAAATTCTCGCCGCGATGATATTTCCATGTGAAGATTGCTTCATACAGTTTCTATAGAACTTGATGGCACTACGAGACTATCGCCGCGATACTCTTGCCTGTGTAGATCGTGCCTTAACTCAATGTAATGGTACAGTATAATGATGTAATGACAATGTCCAAAAACCACTAGATAAATCTTTGATAAAAACTACATTTACAAAAGGTCACCTCATAGCAATTAATTGTAGTTTGTAGCTCACATGATCCAAATTGTAATTTATAATTTATCAAGAGAGTCCTTTCTGATAGAACTGAACATTTTCATGTAATGGGTGGAAAGAGCATACCACACCGGGGTGTGGTTATATGGCGCTCGCAGCTATTTCAACATGTCTACATTCACTTTTATGTGGCCAGGAGAAGTGCAACGCGCACAGCTTTCGTACAAAAATAAAAACATTCATAAATAATTATTATTAAACATAGGTACCTTAGTAAGTAGCGCCTGCTCAGCCTTAGCGGACTGCGCAAACGCAGCCAACAGTGGCGTGTAGTGACGCAAATGTTTGGCCGCCTGCTCCGCCAACAGCTCTTCTTTCTTGTTCCATTCACCACGCGACATTACACACTGCCATATCTGTCACCAAAGTTGGACAAACATTAGTATGTTGAACTTTATTTGTATGGGAGTTAGCTAAGTTTTGCGTTGGATCAGACTGCCATATCGACAAGGCACAAAAAGATGACGTATCAAGCTTAGGACGAACCGAAAGACTCAGTCTGAACTAGCTTGAAACGATTTCTAGTTGTACTCCGACTCGTCATCGAGTATCATCATTAGAAATAGGATTTTTAGAATAATTATGTCCATGTACACCATATAAATTACAGATATAAATGTAAACATTAACATAGGGTGTCACAATGGGCGGTCTTATCACTAAAACCGACCTTTTTATTACTGCATTTAGTGTAAAATGATTAAGTCACAATTTTTTAATTTATTAAGCAATATTCTGGGTAAATTCGAGTCCCAACATTCGTGGCAGAATATTTAGCCACCGTGGGACACAGACAATTTTTTTCGGGCACTGGGTCGAAAATCCAAGTGTGATTTTTCGACGCACTGGGATGTGCTCTGTTAGATTCTCAATGGTCGTTTCAATACAGAGGGTTGAAAATCAGGGCACCAAATAAATCCCCCGTGCCAACCTGGGTTTTTAGTACTTTCTCAAGTCGTCTCGCTCCACCGTTGTATGATCGCGAATGTTGTTGCCAAGCGAAAAGACACTTAAGTCATAAATTATCGCTTAAAAATAAGTCATAAATTATCGCTTAAAAATATTGTCTAGCAACCTCTACACTTTTCATATTATTTTTGCCTATCCCAGTCACAAAATTGCGCTCGGTACTCACAATGGCAACCACTTCATGCTCTGGAATGGCGTGCTTGACAGCCATGTCGCGCAGCTCCTGAATGAGATCCCTGATCGGCTTGTCCTCCGCCAGCTCGTCGAGAAGCGCCTGCGTCAGCTCGCGACGTGCCTCCTATACACGGACATAGATATGTTAACACAAAGTACATGAAGGAATAGGATCTAGAGGTCACGGCATCACCATCATCATAAAAAATATACTTTCATAAACTATTGAATTAAAAAGCAAAATACTTAGGCATATCAAAACTCGACATACATAGTTATGTGCTTTGTTTTTTTTATCCCTACATTATTACATGTGTGTGCCCTCTCCAGTTTATTTTTTCGTAATTTCGCTACAGCATCGTGAGCGGCACACAGCATTCAACTTCTTTAGAATCTTCATCAATATAGCTAATAATATCAGATGCTAATAATAGTATCAGAGTAAAGTGTCTGTCACTTCTGGAGAGACACGACAAAATTATAAGTGTTCTGTTTTTGTCGTTCAGCTAAGGAACAGTAGCAGTTTTAGGAAGTTTTTTTTATTAGGTACCAGTACCTATCACATCTAACAAATAAATAAATTATTATTATTATTATCTGTACAGTTTCGCCAGCTAATTTAAAAAGACCTGGTATATAACTTCGTATCTGTAAAATAACTTTTCCCATAGCCTATTGAGTAATGCAAGATTTAAACAGAAAAAGAAAGATGTACCTGCGAGGCCTGGGCGCGATGCAGCCGCAACAACTCGCTGAGTCCCCTGGAAGCGAAAGACGTAGCCAACACATCCTCACTGCGACGGTTCAGCGGCAGAAACTCCAGCAGTCTGAGGAACAAACATTATGTTTAAATAATCGCACATTAAAAAAAGGTCAAAGAACTAGCTCTCAAAAGGCTGCAAAATCTATGTTAGTAACTCAAGTTACGAGATGAATTAATCAAAGAACTGAACTAAAAACGGCTTCACATACATTATAAGTCCGTACCCTACTGCAATCTATGAAGGTAAGAACAGTTTTAAAACCACCACACCGAAAAGAGGGATTACTGATCACAGTATAGTATATTTCATTACAAGTGCGGAAAGGTTGTCATTGCAAAGAGTTCCTGCGCCGAAGGCGAGGGTTGACAGTCGGAACAAGTTGCAATGACGGTTTCGCACGTGTACTGAACGACTATTTTTAATACAGTTGCGAATAAATGAAGCAATTTAATAAAATAATAATAACACAATAAACTCAACTAACTAATGGCGCCAACCGTAAAATATAAGCAGTGATTTTTTTTTCTTCACCCATTCTGGTAGGCAAAGGGAACTATGCCCATACAGCCAAGTCTTCAGTAGAATTTTTTATTGATATGAAATGAAAATGAAATTTAATGAGATGAAATGAAATGAAACTTAACCTAACTCATTCAATCAAATCATTAAATCTGATATTGAAACAAATTAGTAGCTTCTTTTTAGAAATATACGTATTTGCATAAATCATAAAAACTTCTATGAATTTTTTTAGTAAAAACTTCATGGTTGGTTTTTCTTTTTAATAGACATTATTTTGACATTTGGGAAAGAAAACGCACGAGTTCGGGAAAGGTAAAAAAAAGCACGAGTATGTAATAGCCCACTTCCCGAACGCTATACGTCCCTGCAATACGCCACTTTTTGAGCAACTGTATTAAAAATAGTCTTTACCACTTTCACTGTCCATAAAGTAGACACAACAGCTAAATAATCAACCTGAAGCAGATGTGGTGTAATGTGGCGGCATTAATGACTATGTCGCAATGGTACGACGAGCCAGTACAATGACGCATTGCTATACCCTAAACCTGAAAAAGCCGAATTTTACAGAAAATTCGTCAGAATGCGTTAGGGAATTCTTAAAACATCATACATAACCTTGCCTGCTTATAAAGTTGCTACCGCCATCGCCAGTTCAACCTAGGTTTGTCGATCTTATAGAAAAATGTAAACGTCTCATTTTAGAAGGGTTTATGGGGTTGGGTAACTACAGACACATTTGACAAAAAAATTACTTTACGTCTAGGATGCAAATCGCATCTGTGATGCTTTTAGTATTACAGATATAAATGCCTTTCTTTCAGGGGGTGGCAAAGATATCGACGCGCAAACTGTATCAATAAATTCAGCACATGAGTCTAGAACCCTAAGAAAAAAGAAATTGCTGTTTCATAGAATATTTGATACCTACACGGTCAAAATGTATGGAATAGTTTTTTTTTAACAACCGACGAAAAATGTCAATGCAGGGATTTCTGAATCTGGTAGCAGGTTTCACGTCGATGTCAATGCCACCCTGTATTTTTAGTGTCGCATCACCCACCTGCCTTCAAGTTGCCCTCTCTTGAGTGCGGTGACGAGGGTATTGACGCCGCGCTCTGCCTTCACAGTAGCGAACACCTCCAGCACAAACTCCAGAGCGAGGTTGTCTTTTAGCAGATGCTCGTTCACCAACACCAGTAGGACCGACGGCGGCACGCAACCGTTGCCTATGGAGATAACATGGGGTTAGTCAAAATGTAACTTACTGTGGTTTATGAAAAAAAATGAAGGCAGTGCAAAATACAACATAAACAGAATTAATTAAGACACCTAATATTACAAGAATTTACATTTATGAACTGTTTCAACATAATTTCCAAAAGTAGTAAACAAAGAGATAATAATTCAAGCCCCTTGAGCATTACTCTTAAAAATTGTCTGCACTAAAACCCAAATTATACAATTAAACCTAAAAAAACTAGGCGCAATTCTTTTTCTCATACTGGCCAGTGTATTTTAACTTAAATTTTCAACAAGTTGCTCCAAATCTCACAGAAAATGTTTCGTATGTTCCGGCAAATAAGTTTTTAACTATTAACAAAGAAAAATGTCGTGCAGCCACATATAGCCCATGCAATGAGCATGTTCTAGTGATGACCGTACGTACTTTTCTATAGCACAACTTCGACACCGCGCAACGCAGTTCACGTTACATGGCTCTAATCGTGTGCATATACTCTTATAAATTATTGTTATTACTAAAAGAGCTCGGTGAGGCCCGGGATCGAACTCAGGACACGTGCGCAGCATGTGTGAGGTTTGGCGCAAGGCTATGGGAGCGTCTAGTTATTTGGTGAAATACGTGTATGGTTTGATGATATTGATGATTCGTTTTAATAACACGTGTGTTGGTAAGAAAAAAGTTGTTACCGATTATATTTTTTATAGATGGCGCTATATTTTGCACATTTACAATATCTAAAAAAAGTTGATTTTATATGGTTTATTTTATTCGTATTTTATATTATTATCGATGGCATGCGTTTGACCAGTATCTCACCTGATGGTAAGCGATGATGTAGTAGTCGGTGGGGTATGCTTTCCTAGAAGTAACCTATTCACTCCTGAAGTTACCCATGTTATACCATTGTAAGAAAGATTGTATAATTAGGTACGTACCGATCCATAGTGCGGTCATACGAGCGAGCTTGATACGCTGTAGCGGCTCGAAACCCTTGAGGTACACAAGCACCTGAAACAACAAACAAAATTGTAGATGTGGTTGCCTTTTGCGCAGTTTCAAAGGCTGAGATGATCCGATGGCAGTCGCTGTGTTTTACACTAAAAAATTAGTAGAGGGTCCGATGCAGTCACTGTAGAACCACACTGCCACTGCCATCAGACCCTTTACTAAACATTTAGCTATACTTATCTGGTTAATGATTATACACAGTCAATAACTCAATACTATAGTATTTTATTAACAGGACTTGTGCTAGGTACATGTGTCGCCACTTGTTCTTTAACACAAATACGGTTTTATATTTAATTCAAGCCTTTAACTAAGAAAAGGCTGGGTTGACGACATGAGCGCGTCGTGATAAAAAGTAGCGAAATAATTATAGAAAATGAGTAAGCAGTTTCATTTGACAGCGGTGCGCCCGTTTCATATAGCAGCATAATCGCAGCGGATAAATAGTCGAAGTTTACAAAATCGATTGAGCCTAATAAGTAGTGTTTGGGCATTGTAGTAATGAAGGTAGTAATGCTGAAACTTAATTGGCTTGGTGCCAAGTATCGACTGTTACCAAAAATATCAGTTTCGTGTTATTTATTTAGTTCAAAGAAGATTTGTACAGTACCCGGCGATAAATATTGCACATCGACCTTTACCTTTTTTGTATTTTATACAAAGAATAAAAATTATTATCAAAAAACGCAAATCATAATTGTTTTAACAGCTCCTAATACATACCGGACTGTTTGTATTTCGTGCGACAGAGATAACGCTCTACGAAGCCGAAATTTGCCGATTGTCTCTTTCCAAAGGTCGATGTGCAATATTTATCGCCAGGTACTGTAGTTTTTTTACTTGTGTATGAAGTTTAAATAAATACTATCACGACTATAAAATGTCGCAATGTTGATTCCCTGCTTTCTTTATGGCATTTTTCAGCTATATCTGTGTCTAGTTTGGGACTCACCGGCAAATATTATAGGTAACCTAGCTGTAGGTAGTATTTAAGCTAGACGACAATTTTCTGTTAACATGTGGACCTGCTTAATTTATTACCAAGACAATAAAATATTGTTTAATCACACTAATACTCTAAAGGCAAATGTTTGTGAGTGTGTTTGTGTTTGTTACTTCTTCACGCACAAACTACTGAATGGAGTTGGATGAAATTTGGCACACAGATAGTTTATAACCAGGATTAACACAATATAGGATACTTTTTATCACGATATTCCCACGGGACCGAAACTTATGCGGGTAAAACCGCGGGGCGCTGCTAGTTATATTTCTATATCTAAAATTCTTTCCGTTTTACTTTCATTATAAATCGCATAGATTTACCAAGTTTTCTTTGAAATATTCCACCCCATGATTTAAAGATTATCGTCCTTTCTTTAACTTTAAATTTACCTGTTACCAAGGTAAATTGAATTTCATGTAACCCTTACCTTTTTCATCTCTTCTTCAAACATCTTTTCCAAGTATTTGTATCGTCTCATCAGCTTCACAAATACCTGCGAACATATACTTTGTGTTAGTATGTGTGTGTGAGGAGTATGTGCTAATGTGAGAGTCAATGTTGTGTCAGAGATAATTGAACGAGAAGGGGTTTCTCAACACTGTGTTTTCAGGACTCTAGCCATGTTTTTCATCATATAAATATCTATAAGATATTATTACAGATTCTTTTTCGCCGCTATAAGTATTTGCTGTAAATATTTATCGTGTTGTGCAATTTGGAAATTGCTTGTACTCTTGGTTTCCAAGTTTATTTTATTAAATCTTATGTTAACTTAGAACAAGATGTCAGCCAGATTTTAATTGTCATTTTGTCTATATTTCAGTCAATTATTGTGTCTGTTTTGTCGTTGATTACAACGATACAACTAACTCTCTCTCTAACTATTAAGTTACAACCTCAAAAACGAATAGGATTGAACTCGGATTTACAAAACTTATAATCAAATGAATTAAAGATAACTAAAAATTAAAACCTGCATTTTACGCAATCTTTTCCTGGTTGGGGTTATACCAAAATTCCTAGATGCTTGCTCAAATATCATAAAAAAAAACATCACACCTGTTCAAAGATTCGCATGGACTCCATGTCTTCGTTCGCGGTGAAGATACAGGTGTTCGTTTTCGGTGATTCGCCGTCCATCGACACCGAACCGCCGGGGACTGGCAGAAAAACAGACTCGTTAGTAAACAGCGGTAGTAAATGATGGGTAGTAGAGGGTGGTAGGTAGACGGTCAGGTTAAAACGAACGAACAGGTTTTGTCAACAGTTATGTTCAGGACTCTAGCCAAGTGTTTCATCATTTTAGATTGGTTGTTGGCGATAGAGAAGACTTTACAGAAGAGGACTTTAGGTAAATATTGTATTCAAAATCAGAAACCAAGTATATTATACAGAGTGCAAACTAAGTCTCTTCCAATCTACTGAGTAAAGCCCCTATAACGCGCACCTTGCGTGTACTTAATGACGTAGCAGATAGCATAGATCTTTTTACTTGTTCTCTGAGTTCACAAAAACCATGATGTACAGAAATAATAAAATTGTAATTATGACCACACTATTGAATTAGGAAATTCCTGTAATGATAGTGATGTTGAGTTAATAAATAAAGAAAATTTAAATTAATATACACCAATTTTTTATAGGGTCTGCCTAAATGGTTGTCATGCGTCCAGCACAAGTGGAAACGAAGATTATTCTAGCCAGGATTTGAACATTTGGCCGTTTAAGTTGTGCCAGGACAATTGTATTCAACCACTCCCTTGCTTACTCATAAACATTGTTTGAATTCACGATACGGTACCCTCCGATGCACTGAAACTGTAAAAGTCTACTCCTTCACTATTCGGAACATCATTTTTAGACCATATTAAAAGCCTGGTACTCACGCAGCAGCCCCCCAGCGATGAGCACGTCGAATATGACCTCGCCATACCGCCGGTAGTCGAGTTTCGAGCCAGCCGCGTCTAAGAACTTGTATGCCGCGTCAAGGTCACCGCCGGCGCGCTCCAGTCCTTGCACGAGCGCGTCGCGGAATCCGTTCGGATCGTACTTCTCTTTCTCATCTGGAATGGAAGAAAGGGAGATATTTAGTGGGAGTGAATGATGAAATGATTGGCGGTGTTTGTCGATGTTGGTTCAGAAATAATTGAACGAGAAAGGGTTTCTCAACATTTGTTTTCAGGACTCTAGCCATGTTTTTCATCATGTAAACATGTTTTTAGGGTTCCGTACTTATAAGTGTATAACTTAGTTGTCCATCTGTCTGTCCGTTTACCAAGACCCTTTTTCTCAGGAACGCGTGGAGTTATCAAGTTGAAATTAATATCAAATACTCAAGGTTGCAATCCCTTGAAGCAGTGACAAAATCAAACTTCTAAATCAACGCAATCAAAAGATACGGGCGTTTATGTTTACGGGCGTTTGTACTTCCCGTTGACCTAGAATCATGAAATTTGACAAGAAGCAATGTCATGTAGCACAAGTAGAGGAATAAAATCTGAAAACCGTAAATTTGTAGTTACATTACAAATTTATACGGAACCCTCGGTGCGCAAGTCCGACTCGCACTTGACCGGTTTTTTTACATTTAAACATACTAAAAATAATTATGGTCTGTCACAGAATGTTTGAATTCCCACCAGTTTCTAAGTTTTATTTCTTGAAACTATGAATTTAGCTAGACACGATTAGCCAGATTTGATTTGTTAACCATTCTGGAACAGGACTATGAAAATTATTTGTTTGTTTTTCTAATTCAATATCAAACCGATAACCAGATGACTCGTCCTCTAAACTTAAACAATGAAATAATTTCATTGAAGGAACAAAACATTTATAGCATCTTCAGGGCGTGTTGAAACTAATAGATAAACTTAAATGGGATGGAACAAAATATAAATGACGTTAGCTTGGAAGGCGACCCCAATTCGGAAAAGGCCAGTGAGGTAATGGGCTAGCCTTGATAACTATTGAATTAAACGCATCGACTTAGAAATGTTAAGACTTCTTGGAAGCCTGAACTACAGAGTACCAACCTAATGCAATAGTTACAAATAGAGATATCTAAGACATGGTCCTAAGCAAAGTTTATCTGCCCTCGTACATTTTAGAATGCTACGCCGATCAAATAAAACCACATTATCTTTTAAACAAAGCATCAAATTGAATGGAATTGAGTAATGTTTCTTATAGACAATGACTACTGTCCCAATAGTAACACATTTTAGACACGTGCTTCAAAATGGATGCCAGCAATAAAATAAGACCTAATTAAAAACCAAGATAATCAGACAAAACTATCTCGCGACCCAGTAAATGATCCTAACTTACCCAGGTATCCTAGATGCGAGTCTAGAAATTGGGCCGTACGTACTAATACTCGAAACTTATCGCACTGTAACTTTGTATATGTAATTCATTCTAGTATTTGCCAAGACTAGTTGGATTTCAACTTATCTTGACGACCTACTTTTGGGTGGCTACGATAGCAGTTCTAAGCCTTGGTTGGCTGGCTTGCTGATTATTTTTTTCTTTTAAAATACTTGTTACTAACCGAAGGTGGAGTTTCAGGAAGTAATTGTAAGCTTTGTGTTATCTTTGTACATTGAAACCGATACTAACAATAAGAGTAAAACTGCCTAATAGATTGCTTAAAAATAACTCCCAATTATGTTTTCAGAATACAGATTCATAAAACATTTTTCTGCTTATATTTTAAGGATTCCATCCGTAATTTTTATATTCAAAGTGTGATATTTCTTTTACAAAACAGTACATTTACTCAAAAACCTCATGTTAGGCTGATTACTCACAGTTCCCACCCACTCAACAAAATTTTCAAACCACGAAAGGATAAGATTCCCAAAAACAGTCAGAGGGCAAAGAGCTACACCCACTCAGGCCGTATATTATAATCTGAGTCATAGACATAACAAAGGGCTCGGCAGACTTTCTAAAGTTGACAGATTTATTATACCCGTGGGATCAGCACTTCTCGAGGTGAGGTTATCATAAGGTTGAATGCATAACTTTCACTTCATAAATCATTTATCAACTAATAATGGTTGCAGACAGAGGGTCAGTGGAGTTGCTTGGTTATATTTTAATTAATTTATCCATTATTAGGGTTCCGTAGCGAAATGGTAAAACGAACCCTTATGGTGAGACTCTTCTTGAGAGAGGCCTATGTCCAGCAGTGGACGTCTTTCGGCTGAAACGATGATAAACTCATTCATTAACTTTAATTACTCTTCAAATTAGTACTACATGGAAAAGTCTGTCTGTCTGTCGAAGCTGGATATCTCAAGAACTACTAATGCCATTTACTTGAAATTTCGAACAGTTTTAGATGATGTTTGCCCAACTATTTTGCATATAAGAAAGAAATAACAATATATGTACACTAGCAGCGCCCCGCGGTTTCACCCGCGCAAGTTTCGATTCAGTGGGAATATTGGGATAAAAATTATCCTATGTACTTCCCCGGGATGCAATCTATTTCTCTGCAAATTTTATCGAAATCCGTTCAGTGGTTTAGGTGTGAAAAGGTAACAAACAGACAGACAGACAGAGTTACTTTCGAATTTATAATATTAGTATGGATTTTTTGGCAACAGGGACTGCAAGGGGGTCTGAAAAATCCAAAGTGGGGCTACTAGGACATGTGGGGTATCATATAAAAGAGCGCAGTTTGCACATTCTCAAACATTTTGTCTTTTTTTTTAAGTAGCACAGTTTTCGACTTCTAATGAAGAAGGGTAAAAAACCCCATACCTCCTACAAAGAGAAAAATCTGAAATTATTCTATGTGACAGAAGTTTATGTAAAGATTACAGGAAAAATAAAAAGAAGTCTCTAAATAGCACACTTTTTCAGAAACCATCAACAAAAGTTACATTAGTTCCACTATCGGTCAAGAGATGGCGCTAACATAAAACGGCAATAATCTACACCGCAGTGCACACTGTTCTCTGACGAATATAGGCCTCGCCGATGAAAATTTAAAATTTTATGATGGTACGGAACTCTCGGTACGTGAGTCCGACTCGCTCTTCCTCTGTTTCTTCTAATGAACACAGTCGATAACGTATCTTTATTAAATCCCTTGCTTATACCAAATATCTTTGATAAAATGTCCGTCAAGTTCAAGATGGTTACATAAGTTAAATTGTTTTGCGATGTTGTAAATCGTAAATGATTTCCTAATTAGTTAGACTGACAAACAAAACAAGTTCCAGCCGTACTATTTAAAACTAATTAAACATGTTTTCCTTTGTTCCCACGTAAACGTAACAAAAAATGGATATTTTATTACGTAAACGTTTCAGGAAGGCGAAGCAACGTGCCAAAATTAGAGCAATTGTGAATTTTGGCAGAAAATAGTACAGCATTTTAACATGTAGGCGAGAAATCCTCAATAATATAGACGTGAAGGTCGTTTGCTTGCCGATAAGACAATGCACACATTGTTTTAGTGTTGAGAAAAATAAAATTTTGATGGCGTAAGATAACACGTTTTAATTAAATAAAATTAGATTTTTGAGTTTTTTTTGGTCGATTTTGGGCAAGTTGCAAAACTGACAAAAAGGTGAATGTCGACGGTAATTATTTTTTGGGCCGAGCTCTAGACTGAAAAGTTTTTGTTTTAGGAAAAGTGTTTATCAACACAATATATTCGAGCCAACAGATGTTTAGCTGTCTTGATAAAAACAAGTTTGGCCTCGTCTTTTTTTCATTAACTATCTTTTTAAGTTATTTATGACTGACCAATGCCAATGTCACGTTTTGCTATGTATTCATTACCACGTGTTTTTATGTAAATCTTTGTACGTCTATTCTAATCTTTTACTTCTATGAAATTCTAATTGTAATTTTAGAAGCCGCCATTTTGAGAAGATAACTCTAAAATGGCGGCAAAACAGTTTTCCTTTTTCAGGTAGAAATAAAATTAATCTCGGAAACTGCTCACAACTCAAACAGATGTAATTTAAGTTTTCGCAAAATTTATTAATGGATGAGTCACATCAAAGGTCGGAGGAAAAGGGAAATAAAGGATGATATATTATTGCTTCAAAAGTAATAAGATGGTGAAATGCCTAAGCACGTGTTTGCAAATTTGGTGTGAACAAACCTTTGGTGATAACAAGGTCAACCAGTATTGCCCAACCGGTAAAACGAACGCGTGTGTTCGAAATATTGGGACAAAAAACCAAGATTCCTGTAGTACTAGTTAGTGTACTACCGAGGAATTCCTAATGGATAACCAAAAAGCGCGGCTAGTTAGGATCGCAAACCCAGCACTTGCATAAAACAATCTCAATCTGAATAATTTTGAAGGATATTTGCTTATCCGTTTCTTCATTTATGTTCGAAAAATGTGTCTGCTCAACAGCGTAAATACCGCAATGAATGTTGTTGAACTGTCAAAAGGAAGCCATTGCTACTGATAGTGTTAAGGCTCCTACAAACAGGCGCGACACGCGATAAAATCGCGCGCGACACAAAAGCACCGCTCGTTGCGCGACTTGCGGTGCCTTTGTGTCGCATGTCGTGTCGCGCCTATTTGAAGGCCTTTACGCAATTACCCCGCATGGACCTAGCTTAGTAAATAAATGCGCATGTGACCAAAACCGAGGCTCTTTTTATAAAGTCGGCTTACAACATTACAAAATCAAAGAAAGCTCATTACAAAACAGTTGTGAAGTTTCCTTATAAGCGCGCAAAAGACTACATACTCAATGCAAGTCCAAGTACAGCTAGTGTAAAAATACCGTTCTAGTGTAAAAATACCAGTGGAATATTACCGAGTTACGGAGCGGGCGAGTCGAGTGATCAGCTAATGGCACTATACTAGCCTATAATATCACTTAGGATGATGGAATGGTGTTTTAGGTGCACTGTTAGTAAATCAAAGAACAATATACAGGTCAGGTAATCTGTCAAGGCGGGTCATATTATGTAAATATAAGGTGGAAAGAAAGATTGGAATATGTCGCGAAATGTGTGCATGAGGTCAGGCGAAGTTGCCGAGGACAAGGAAACCCTAGTGCAACGACTTAGCTAGTCCCAAACTGGCAAGAAAATGCAACACTTAGGGTATAAGGGAAGGCTATGATATGGCCCTTAGGTCTCGCTCTCTGAACTTATGATTACTTGATTACAAAGAGAGCAACATTCAAGTTGGATTCGATAAAGTATTTAATTTACTTGTTAGGAAGATTCTTCGTTAATATTGAGCAAACAAGCACCTCTGTTAAATACTGTTTAAGGACGATTAATGAGCCAAAGAAACTGATACAAAAGCCTCAAACTACTACTAAACCAATTTCCTCAACCCTTACGTAATAAAGGTCCCTCATCCGTGTACTCGTTGCCAGGCAGACAGTTCAGACGAAATCAATCGAAGAGCTACCAGGAAAATGTACATGTATTTGATGTAAACAGGAAAATTTTATATTAAACCACAGCTCATTATTCTGAGTTGAAGGTGGCCACAACACAAGCAATATTTATTCAAAATTGTGTCGCTACACTCTACGCACTGTCTGCAATGAGTTTTTGATATTTACAAGAATCTTGCTAGCTAGAAGAAAATAAAAACGATAGATTTCAAAGAACATAACCAATTCTGGGATATATTTTTTGGCAGCCACAATAACAATTGCATATTTTTAAAGTCAAAGTAGAGAACAATTTGGATTCGGAGATATTATAGAAGTATTTGGAGGCGGATCGAAAGATAAAATCGTTGTATATCTTTGTTCTCAAATTCAATAAGTACAGCGTTGTCGCCATACAAATAAATGTTTCTAATAGGTACTGCGATCATTCAAATAAAATGTAATTCATTCCTGGCCGTTGACTTTTTATTTTTTATCCAAGTCGCCTAACAAAATGGGTGATCCCCTTTTCTGGAAGCATATTGGATTAAGTCAGCTGTCAAATTCCATGTCAAGAGATTGACATGGCTGTTGATATTTCACTCCATCAAACACAGAAGTTAGAAACAGATTTGACGGCGGTTTAAGTTACTTTTTATGGCGACAAGGTTCTATAAACTGGGTGTAATACTAGTAACTTCGATACAGGAGTTCTATGAATTTGTCGATGCAACTTGGTCGCCAAGACCAAGTTCTATCGATTTGTCGTATGACGTACGACTACTGATCTTGACTTTAAAAGAAAACGATCGATACTTGCTCTACTGAAGTTCGTAATTCCCAAGTAACATTTCATTCGGGCCTAGGTTGTAGAAAATGCCTTTAGGTTTTCTAAGGGTCGTAAAAAGGTTAATGCTTTGCTATCTAGTCGTATTAAGTACTTGAGAATGATTAATAAGTCCTAAAACTAATTGTTTATTATTACAACCTTGGAGCCGCTGACAAGAGTTTAAATTAACGTTATTTTGACTTGTGTTTCAAGAGCATATAGTCCTAGGAACTTATAGTTGTCGTAGACTCTTGATTAAGTTCTGGAAAGGCTAGCATTATGCTAAAGTGAGATCTAAAGGTTTAATTTTTAACTTTGATATAACCATAAAGTTATGGAATGTTGAAATTGCTTATAAGTAATTTCTAAAACCTACTTAAAACTTATAGGCAGTGTTATAGTTATCCAAGTAAACAAATTAGGACTGCGTGGTGAAAACCTAAACCAATAAGCTATTTTTATGAGCTGAAGGCATGCTTAAAGTCCTACAAGAATATTTTAAAGCTTTAGAGTCATCCTCAAATACTGTTAGTTGTGTCCGCGACTTCAAAGCATTCCGTTGTATTGCAAGATGAACCGATACAGGGTGTTATCAAAAAAATGGAGTGGAAGTTTTAAACGTAAAGTGCGTAAAAATTTCTTGCGAATAATTAATACATCGGTAAGTTTTTATTCTTTTGACGTGACAACGTCTAATAAATCGATGAAGCTGGCTGCACACACGAAAAAACATGACTCATGTAGCGTTACCTCGCGGCCTTGCTCTGTAGCGTTGTTGTAGCGTTCCATGGCGGCTTGAAGTGCAAGCGAGAGCGCGGAACGAGCGATGAGAGACAGATGATGTCTAACGCTGCCGAATCGGCCTCCGCGTTCGGCAATTTCATTAATGTTTTGTTATGACGTTGTCACGTTAAACTATCGTCCGTAAACCGACTTTACAGACAACCGATTTTTGCTATTTATTAAGTTATGTATTGTGGTGACTGGTAAAGACTACTTAGGGCTCTTACAGGTCGGCGACCGTCAGCTGTCGCTGTCGACTACCGTCCACGTCGGGTCGCAGATCTGTAAGAGCCCTTATAAATAGACAAAGTGCTTGGGCCTGGACACATCACCACGAGTGGGACGGCACGATGTCGTACCGCGCCACTGTGCCGTGCACGGTGCGCCGCGCCGGCTCACGGGGCGGCGGCGCGACGGTTTAGTGCAAAAAAATATGGCTGATAATAACGGTGTTGACTTGCTTTTTCATTAGTGGAGGCATGTCCGGTTCTTCATTCGGCGTCTTAGCAATAACAGGAGAAGAAAATGTTTTTCGCGGAATTATCTAGACAAAAACTGCAAGTTTGAGTACACGTTTGAAACGATGCCGCGATGGTTGCTGCCGTGCGCCGTATGCGTGTACCGTGTGTGTCGCGGCACGACGTCGTGTCATTTCACAGTGGCGGCGCCGCACCGTGGTGATGTGTCCAGGACCTTAGATCATTCGGTTCCCTACAAAATGGTTGAGCTGGATGGTGCTGATCCACGCGTCATGGTCGTGACGGGCGCCGTCAGTTAAGAGTGGTCATCACCTGCCAGGGCTTATTTTTAATCTTAAGTAGGTATATTTTAAGATGGAGAAGTATGGCTCATCTTGACATGGGGTCTTCATGGGTTATTGATTAAAACTAGGCTGTTCGGCTGTTCGATTTTGACTATTTTTACAGATCATTGAAAAAGAAACTTACTTTAAGAGCAGCCTGTAGCTGTTTGTTCAGCACTCTTGTCAAACCGTCGAACGCACGTCCTCCTACAACCAAAACTTAAAAGCAATTTTCGCGACTCGCAAGTCTTAAACTACTCCTGGCGATAACCTTAAAGCTGCGAAAACAGCCTTGTAGTTTTAAGTAGCTCCGCGAGATGATCTGTAGCTCTTATTTTGGCAAAAATTAAGAGCTTTTAGCTGTTACAGTTCTGAAAAGGTTAATTTTAATGCTTTCTAGTAATTTCCTAACGCCAGCCATATTTTTTTACTGAAATGAAAAAAAATCTAAACAAAAAGCAATATTTTAAGTCATCATGGCAAAATTAAGTAACGTGTGCTATGTGATTTAAAATATATGATTTTTATATGAATAGAAGTTTTATTTTTAATGCAACTTACTACCAACCACCTAATTTTATAATTTTTATTTCATTAAAATATCTTCTAAATTTTTTACTTACGAAAGGCCCGTCTCGTATACAGCACTATTATCCTAAAGTTTCACGATAAAGTGCCAGTCGCACTATTTTTTTGATTTTTCCTGACTTGAAGCAACTTATTATTTTTTATGAATATAATAACTCTTACATGTAGCCATTTTGAAACTTGGTATAATGACAGGGAATGGCGCCATTATAAATAAGTATTTAAATCCACCATTGGTGTTTCTGTGTAAAATAAATCTTACACAGAAACATTTTAAAACCTGAGAGTCCTGGAAAGGCATTAATTCATGTCCGTCAAAAAGGTTTTAAGTTGTCATTGAGTTACATCCATGACTAATTTAGAACTTAAAAGCTGCCTTGTTAGGTCATATTAACGTTAAATTAAGGTTGTGAAGGTTATATTTGGGTTCTGTGTAAGTAGTTTGAAAGGTTTTGAATTTGAGCTATAGGTTTTGCTGTAGCTCTCAGAAAGGTTCTAAAACTTGGGCCCTTTTTGCACTCAGGAGGTTAATATAAGCTTAATATAACGTTATTAAGTCTATTAAGACTTACGAACAGATTTCCATTCAAAGGTTCTAGAACCTTTTCAAAACCTTTCTAAAACCTAAAATGTTACTTGGGTTATCTCCATTCGACTAGATTCAGAATAAAATAGAATCAATCAATCAATAGTCTTTATTTGTAAACATACATAGAACTATCAAAAGAACACTTATTTGGAAGTAGACAATACGTGACAAAATTACTTCGGTCCCACGATATCTGACAAAGCACATCTCACGTGCGACATGACGGGTTAAAGGTTAAAGATAAAATCTCTATCGGAAACCGAATTCATTCGGTGCGAGCTAAATGGGGCTATTTGAATTTTTAATCGATATGGAATCAGCGGCATTCTGCCTTCGGACAGTGGTATTTATGTCCAATGTAACGATTGACGTCATCACGCCACTGTTCCAACCGCGTATGGATAGGAATGGAGGCCGATTGCCGAATATTCCCGACCTCTACCTATTTGGGAGTTTGGGATAGACTTAGGATGGTCCGGACGAGTTACGTAATCTATGAAGGCAGAAATCTGTGTCGGGGCATTTGAAATTGACCTAGAAATAACTATTCAATACACCCAGCAACCTAATTGTGAAACGCTTGACAATACAATAAAATCCATTGCTTCAAATGATTGGAAAATAATTCGTCTGCTCGACAACAGAAATGACTCAATGGATGTGGGTAAATAATCAAAATGAAAACCTTGTATGGATGCAAAGCGAAAAAGTTATGTAACAACGGGGAATGGCAAATATTTATAGCATTCCCGACCTTTAAAAGTAAAGCACGGAAGGTTTTTTCTAGAAAGGTCGAACTCGGCGATGCGCGAAGGAAGCCAGGAAATTATGGACGAAAAGGCTAGAATACCGTAACGTTCTCTATACTCCTTCCTGAGCATTATATTAATCAAAGTCACTTTTCGTATAGTGTGTGTGATCGCGTTTTTCTTCTAAACTACGAAAAGGATTTTGATGTAATTTTCACCACCATTTAGAGAATTTAGGTAGAAGGTTTATGTGTGTGATACATTAATATTTAACTTACATTATATTATAGAAATCTCGATGTTTGTCCAGTCTTAAAAACCGTGCGAAAAAAAAGCGGGTAATATTTACAAAATGTAGTTCTACTAATATTATAAACGCGAAAGTTTGTGTGAGGATAGATGGATGAATGTTTGTATACTCTTTCACGCAAAAAGTACTGAATGGATTAAGGATCGGCACCGTATCGCCGTCAAACAGGCGTCAACCTAACGTAAGCACGTAACCAAAGCGGATCCAAAAGCTCCGATACGTCGTCGATTCGGCTACGACGCTGCGCTTACGGCTCGCCGACCGCTGGGTGATTGTGCAGCAGGCAGGCCGGAGGGGTGAGAGGGCAAGGGTGCACGAAGAGACGTAAGCTCGGGTTACGGGTACAGAGAGACTTAAGGCTTCTGCAAACAGGCGCGACGCGAATCGCTTGCGACACAAAGGCACCACTCGTTGCGCGACTTGCGGTGCCTTTGTGTCGTGCGCGATTTCATCGCGTGTCGCGCCTGTTTGAAGGAGCCTTTAATCGCGGGGACGACGAGCCGATCCCTTTCCGATTTGATACGTGTGCCCTTTTGGATGACATTTGGCACAAAGACAGTTTATAACCTGGATTAACACTGATACTTTTTATCCTGGTGCAGCGTTCGCGTGGAATAATTTCCGACTCCCACGCGGGCGAAGCCGCTGACAAAAGCAAGTAGGTAATAAATGTAGGTATAATGGTAAGATTCCACTAACAAAATATGTTTGAATCGAACAGCTAATTCCTGCAATACTTTGCATAAATTAAATAGCAGGTTGGCCTCATTTGGACTGGCTTGGTCCCTTGACTCTTAGGATAGATAAAACCTTATTTATAGTTTAATTAAATTGAACGTTGACACGATTTTCTATTGGCGGTAGATAGGTAGGTTCATTTCAAGTTCAAAGAGGTTAAAATAGCCAGAAATGGCTACTGAACACGCAATTTCAGAGAGTTCAAAATGAAGTTCAAAATCAAGTAGGTAGAAACTACTTTGAATATTTTGATCTTGGACGATAAAAACAATAATAAACAAAAGATAAGAAATCAATACAAAACGTGCACATGGCCCATTTACGCCCATTCAAGGTGGATGGTTGGGCCAAGGCAGCTTGACAACATGGCGTGGTGAGTAGGACCACTATTCTGTGGATTTAATGGCGCGAATACAGGATGGTAAAGGGCCACGTGGTATTTTTCTGTTGATTTATTTTATATCTGTGACTTAACCTTACATGGTGATTATTAGATTGCCAATATACCTAGCTAGTTAAATTGGAACAAGTTCAGGTTGCCACGCGAAATTCTATACTATCTTCAATACCTCGATTTTCGCGGTTAAAAAGCGCGATTTTAACAAAAAGGGAGGTGAGCAATTTGGTATATCTGTGAAAGGACATCCTTGTCCCGGAAAATTAAACTATTACAAGCTGCCAGTACGACATACAAACGAACTAGTCAAAGTCATGTTTGAGGATAAAAATATAACAATAATGAATTTAATAAATAAAATACATTTATGTTAGATCAAGCAATGTAGCCACAGGTTATTGTCCAGTACAAAGTCCAAGCTATATTTTTGTAACAAGGGCCAGTTACAACAATTGAAATAACTACTGGTCAGCAATTTAGGTATTTGTGTCACATATCTGTGATTTTTATTACAATTAAAATGACTGTAATAAAAGGTTTCTTGATGAATAATAGATGTGTATTTTTCAGCTGTATGAACAAACATTTAGATATTAATTAAGATTAATAAAACTTGGCTCATTATAAATGTTTTAATTATGTAATTAAAAGAAATTAATTAATTAGTGTGTAGACCCATCAGACCCCACAGTCAAACCATTACTACGGTTTTGTAGGGATTAGTTTTTAAGTTATTTATCATGCTGTGAACTTAGAATAAAATAATAATAATTGTTTACAACTTGTAAACAACTAATTATTACTTCCTTAATAGTATTTAAGTGTTAGTTAATAAACAAAATCAATCAATCTACAAGCATAAATGAATTACTAGGTATGAACATTTGATTGTCAAAAGGTTATTGAACTCTTCTTGCGGAGCCCCAAAATAAAGCAAGTCCTTTGTGAAAGAAAACACAATGAACAACAGAATTATCCAGAAAGAGTAAAATAAATGAGGTCAGATCTCTTGAGATTAATTTTGCTTTGTAATGGCTTCAAGGATGAAGCCAGAAGCCTTGGCCAGCTGATAAATGAAGTCAAGGTTGATAGACAAAGTAGGGTGAAAAAGATAGTATTAGTAGTCTTTTTTTAATAGCATAATTAGCCTATAATGTTCCCACTACTGGGGGCTGTAATTCACTATGCGGGCTCAGTATACTTAAAAAATGATTATTTCAAATGTAAAATAACATGTGTGAGAATGAGTAAAGGAAGTACAGTCTTCAGAAATACCACTGATTAATATGTAAATAGAACAGAATCCAAACAAGTATAATCTTGAGAAAAAAAGTACATATCATCACTTACAATTTTACAGTTTGAAATGGTCAAGAGAAAGTCAATTGAATTACGATTGAGGTCAGATGATTCAACAGCTTGTAAGCTGAATACATCAATAATAATGACAATATAAAAAATATAGGTTTCTACCATAGATTGAGGTATCATGGTAGTGATTATAGTTAAGTCGATTAATTATTGAATTATGTTGGATAACAAAGTTTTAAAGAAAAAATATTAGAAGTAAAGGAAGATGAATTTGTCAAGATGAAAATGTTTAAACACACATGACATTTGTTTATTATAAAATTTCAAACTATTGCATGACAAAATATTGTGTAGTATTGATTAGGTATTTATTATGACGAAATTATAAAGATAAACAGGAATATTTTAAACAAGTAGCTTAGCTGTGTAGAGACAAATTCAACAATAATGTGAATAAACATTTTCCTACACATCCAATTTTATCAAAAATTGTTTGGCGATAAAGTTGGGAAATTGAAGACTAGAATCGATAATGGTTCACTGAAGGAGGTAGTTGTTAGAGAAACAAATTGTAATACACGTGACCTATTTTTACCAACAACATTATACAAAGAAACATGGCTAAAAATATTGCGTAGGACAGTGTCACGGCCAAGGTAAACGTTATTAAATTAAAGACCCGATGTTTATACCACACAAGCTCGCGTCTTCAAGAAACGTGCGGATCACTTGGGACAAGATTAGCAAACTTTGAACAAGTAAACCCGCCTCGCAAACAAGGAATCTGAGCAAGAGCCCAACAGTGAAAATAAGCAATAAAAAATAAATTACCTCTTTTTCTGGTCTTGATCCGTTGACCCGATAATACTGGTTTTTCTACCTTCTGACTCATACAATATATTGCTGAAAAGAAAAACACGTGGCAATTATTAAAGGTCCATTCCGTTTTAAGGTCATCGCCCGCGGTGCGCCACGCAACCCCAGGCTCGACCCTTCGTCCTACTGTTATGGCGTCCAAACGCGATCCACTTACTTCTAGATTTACGGGTGTGCTGAACAAGTCCAAAAGGAATATTCCACAACCTTAGTGATAACGGAGATCACCTGGCTATGACTCAGCAAGGATTCCAAACGAGAGTAAAGGTTCACGATTCTCAATAGTGAACAAAGCAACAACACGCTATAAAGTAGTATGCACTGATACTTACGTAGTGACAGGTTATGTAGGAGCCTTTTACTCCTTTTGCGAGTTCTCTAGGACTGCGCCTGTTCAGAAAAGAAAGAAACGCTGCGCGATCTCTATTCCCCTGTGCTAGAGACAACGTGTATGGACTATGGAGTCGCCGGATGTCCGGTTGAGTCGCGACGATCGATTCAAATCTGCTGGAGCGTTTTCCTTTCTAGTTTATTCTGTAGATGTCTTTGTAACTAAACGATAAGAATTGTTCCTGAAATGTACCTTTATTTACGTAAAATATCAGTACAAAGCACGTATTAGGCTCCTAGGAGACAGAAATGCTTCAAAAGACAAACCAATAAAAATTTACAATATTGGTATATATCAGCACAATCTAATGTTTAATAAGAATAAAAATATTTTAAAAGACGACACAATAAATTTGATAAATTTTGTATCACTTTATTAAAAAAACACAATTTGAATGGAAAGTATTTTTTTTTTTATGGCATACGTTATAAGAACATTTTTGCCAGCGTCACGTCAGAAGATATATTACTACAAAGAGGCCGAAATTAAAGTAAGTATTTGACTAAAAATGGCAGAAAAACAAAACACCATAGACATTTTTTGTTCATAAACATGCCTATGACCTGCGCTGGCATAGGAATTTGTATGAACTGACTTTTCATGAAAAATAAATACTTTAGATAATTATTTTATTACAAGTTCCGTAACAGATTTATTTAGTTTGCTTATGTTATTAATCCTCAATAAAAAAATATTTTAATATGTTTTTTTCTTATAGACCAAATAAATAGACATTAACTTATCTGTGGACGTCTGTGGTGCCGTTCGACATTATTTTGATTTTAGGTTATCTTTAAAAAGCTACTGACTAATTTAGAATTTTGTTAGAGAAATGTATAAATATTCTAAATAGTGAAAGAAAAATTGCTTTTGGTTACATAGTGCACAGCTGCAGTTTTATAACAGTTACTATGGCGAACTCTCTTATATCAAAGGTTTGTGTTTCTCAATCATTCGAGTTCTACTATATAAATTACTAGGTTCCGCCCGCGGCTTCGCCTGCGAGGTATGTCGATAAAAACTATCCTATGTCCTTCCCCGTGATGCAATCTATCTCTCTGCCAAATTTTATCGAAATCAGTTCAGTGGTTTAGGCGTGAAAAGGTAACATATAGACAGACAGACAGAGTTACTTTCGAATTTATAATACATATTAGTATGGATTATAAATTAAATACACAAACTACATTACAATTTCCAGATGGGTGTGCTACGCATAGCCCCTGTAATTTTTACACAGCCAGCTCGTACCACTACATCAAAACATTATATCCCGAAATACAAAAAGTTGAGGGCTCAAAAGTACCTCAAGGTAGACCTGCCCAAACCTAATGAAGATGTTAGTGAGCTGAGTCCGGAGAGAATCAGGCAGAAGATGAAGGAAAGAGGGATTTTGCCTCCAAGGCCTTGGATGGAGCGTCCCTTCTATATTTCTGCTACAGGTTTGTATATCAGTATACTTAGAACAAGACAAGTTTATCATTAGTAAGTAGTACACTGGAAACATTCATCACAACAACAACATTTTCAACATTTTTTTAATGTGGTGCTGTTCCACAAACGATGGGACACTTAATATCGTGTCCTGCGTGTCCTGTCAGCTGCATGTTACAGGAATTAGTGGACGCTGGTGATGGCACCAAACAAGTAGCCGAATTCTGGGCTGAGTCCATTTAGATTGCTATCGACACGGTGAGAAGAATACTAGAAACATTTAATACATTAAAACTAGATATCTAATGTGATATAAGTAGACAAACAATGATGTCATAGTTTTTACGGTTCTGTACCTCAAAAGGAAAAACGGAACCTTTAACGGACCCGGGCCTGTCGGCGAGTCTTGAGTTACCAAATTAAAATTAATATCAAATACTCAGGGCTGCAATCCCTTGAAGCAGTGAAAAAATCAATCTTCTAAGTCAATGATTGACGTGTAAAAGTGTTTGTGCAAACCTACTTACAAAAATAAAATCATTTATCATTTAAACGCAATCAAAAGGTACGGACGTTTATGTTCCAAAATCAAAACCTATAGGGTACTTTCCGATCATGAAATTTGGTAAGAAGCAATGTCATGTACCACAAGTAAAGGAAAATATGCGAAAACCGTAGTAGTTACATTACAAAAATATAATTTTAAATTATACCCTAAAGCTATGGGAAAATTCTTAAAAAAGAAAGCTCTTGAAGCAATTCTTGTCTAACCGAGTTGTAACAGCATGGAATAGGCTCCCAGAAAAAGTTTTGACGGCTCCAACACTGAACTGCTTCAAGAATCGACTAGACAGGCTAAATATCTCCAAGCCATAAATACACAAGCATCAGCTAATTTGCTGCTAGTGTGTCTAACCAAATAATAATAATAATTTACATACCTACAAATTTGTATGGAGCCCCCGGTGCGCGGGTCCGACTCACCAGTATTTTTTAAATTATCATTCTCCTGCCCATATCCCAATTTAATTGGGGTCAACATATCTATTGTTTTTTTTATATTATTTTTATATCAAACAGTCACATTAGTTCAGTAAGGTGTTGGACTGCTAAAACGGATGTTCTGAATATCCTCACCAATTTTGTATTATGGATGTGAACCTCCCATAAGCGTGGTGAGCAGCAAATCTTCAAAATTATCAGAA
Organism: Luperina nickerlii; assembly: GCA_963855955.1. Taxonomy (NCBI): domain Eukaryota; kingdom Metazoa; phylum Arthropoda; class Insecta; order Lepidoptera; family Noctuidae; genus Luperina; species Luperina nickerlii. The sequence continues at coordinate 2,463,968 of OY979683.1, read as the reverse complement.
ATAAAATCTGTTACTTCAGGTGGTGTCTTCGAGCCATACGTCCCACCAGAAGGAGACGGCAAAGCCTCATTGGTTTCTACAACCCGTGCCAAGCAAGCTGTACAGCTACTCGAAAAGAAATCCAAATCCATGATGGCAATACGCAAGATCAAGTCTTATGAAGAAGAATTTGACCAAAAGGAATTTGTATTGCAAGCTCAGGATACTTACATCAAAGCCCATGAAAGTCTAGCTAATAACGATAAGAGGGCTCTCAGGTTGTATGTGTCGGAGAAGGCGTATCCTGAATTTAGGCATAACAGTAATCAGAAGACTATCAGGTGGAAGTTTTTGGAGTCACTGGAGCCCCCAAGGGTGGTGCATGCACGGTGCACTGATGTTGTTAGCAAGGAGAATATCTTTGGACAGGTTTGTTTGTTATTATTGTATAGAGTCAGGTTCTTCTAACTGTACAAACAGCTGTGCTGCTGGGGAGTTTATTGCGCGACTTCTTCTTCCCAGCAAAAGCATTAGGAAGTGGTGAAGGGCGGGCGTTTTGGGGGACTGTCTTATGTAATGTTGACATTCAAAAAGTGCTGATTTTGAGCCTATTTTGAATAAATGACTTGATTTTGATAACTTTCTATAACAAGGCTAAGAGATACTAGGAAGTTAAGGCCAGAAAGTCATCCTTAGAAGTTTGTGACCAAATAGCATAAATTGTGCTAGAGTTTCAAAATAGTCAAGTTTAGGAATGTCAAGGCCATTGAAAGGCACCTTTGAACATCAACATTTACAAGAAAATATAATTAGTTACCCCTTCCAAAAGGTAGTTTCCTATGAAGAATGGGCAAGAAACTCCAAACAAAACAAAACAAAAGTTACTTTCATATCTGGTTATTGCAAAGCATCTACAATCACATCTCCTTCTAAGAATTGATCATGTGACTTTCACTATAATATTTATATGAATGCAATCATTTATTTACCGACAACCGCTGGGGTAAACGAGTTCTTGAGTGGAGACCGCGACTCGGCAAACGTAGTGTAGGACGCCCTACGGCCAGGTGGGATGACGATCTGCGAAAGACTGCAGGCAGATGCTGGATGCGTCAAGCTGAAGACAGGGCGCTATGGCGCTCATTAGGGGAGGCCTATGTCCAGCAGTGGACTGCTATAGGCTGATGATGATGATGATGATGAATCATTTATTTTAGTAGGTCAGTGAAATCAAAACAATTCCCCAAGATACAGACTAAGGGGTTTATTTATAATCGTTAAGAGATATTTAAATGCCAAAAAGCAGTTGCTAATCATTACCCAACTTTAAGCAATGTTTATAAATAAAGGGGTAACTGTCTAATTTGGGGCTCACTGGCAAATAATATATTGTAGGTAATATTTTAAGCTACTCACTGCTGCTTCTTACTGTATTAGCTGGACAAAAATCTATTCACAAAGATATTCTTTCTCAGGTCACAGTACGCTTCCACACCCGCCAACAACTCGCCGTCTACGATCGTTTCGGTCGCCTTTTACACGGCAGCGAGCTCCTAGCCAAAGACGTCTTAGAATACATAGTCTTCGAAAAACACCTATCCAACCTCTACGGAACTTGGCGCATCCATGAGAAGATCATCCCTGACTGGACGCCGCCCAAAGAACCTTCGAAACTGACCAGGATAATGCCAGAACCCGAACCAGAGATTGTGAAGGTGGAAGGTGAGGAGACAACGAAGCAAATTGAAGCGCCAGCAGCGGCAGCGCCTGCAGTGGCGGCGCCTGCAGCGGCCATCGCCGATAAATGAGTTGTAGATTTGTAAATAAACTGTAGTGTAAATTGTTTGAATTTGTTCTTTCTCCGCTTTGAAAAAGTTTATAAACATCACCATATTTTCGACATTATCATACTATAGTGGTTATTATTGACCGAGAGCCCGAGTTGTGGGGGTAGGCCAAAGCAATATGCTCAGTCCAGCAGTAAAAATGGAACCCATGAAAGTTCTCATTGTACTTGATACTACCCGGTATCATATAGTACTCTTTGCTTGGTACTCACTAGGGATTTATATGTGAGTAACTGTGCCGTCCAGTTGGAATAGTGCTAATAAAAGTACATAAAAAATAAAAGTTGGACTCATGCGAAGACTTGTATGGATGTTATAAAAGTTGGACTCCTGAGAAGTTGGACTCTTGCGAACAGACGGGGAAGATGAAGGAAGGAACGTCAAAGCGTAGGTATTGTAAGGAATAATAATAAAAAACGAACTAATTCATCAATATTATCATTTTATTTCAATAATCTATACTCTGCTAGAATCACTCAAATTGATTTATAAATAAATTAATCTAATTAAATATTTATAATAATAATTATTGGGAAATACCACGGAGTGTCTAAAGAAGATACTCCGTGGGAAATACCGATGTAACGAACCACAGTAACGAAGGCATGAACATTTCATAGTGCCGATTATTTCATGATCGACAACTTGTTGGAGCGTTGACACTTAGCTCGCATGCCTTCGTAAGTCACAGAACTTACAGTCACACAGTACAATTTATACAGATGTATTTACGTGCCAGTTTATAAAAATTTCAACAACCCCTGCCTTGAAATTTTTCGTCGTTCTGAATCATGTGCTGAATTCATGGATACAATTTGCGCGTCAATCTCATGTCACCCTGTTTATCTATACTTGTGTAGTCATTTCAGTTGAAAATAATAATATAGACTCGCATTTTCACTGGGTTAAAATAGTGAAGATGTTTTTGTGAGAAGATGTTTAAGATATCAGACATCAAAATCACACATTTAACAAAGCTAAACGTTTTGTTTGTTGAGTCTATGCGGCTGTTATAATAAAACTGGGGTAAGTAGATTCTTAAATACGAGATTAAAAAGTCATGTTCAAAATTAATTTGTCACTGTTTAATCAATAAAGTGATTTTTACAATTCATTCACTCTAAATTCTAACATTACATGTTTTTTACAGTTTATTAAATACATATTTTATTAACGATTCCTCCACATATTATTTACAATCAATTAAAATAAACATAAATGCTCCTGTATTATCCAGTTTAACTTACAATTTACGTTGTAGATACAATGTGTGGAGAAGCCATTTTGTTTATAATTCCTCATTTAATTGTATAGATGTTAGTGCAGTCTTATATTTATGGAAGGCACCAAAAGTAATACAAATATTGTATTTACAATTATATTATCGTACATTATTATTTCTATGATCTTTGCGTAGCTTTTATTGGGCGTTGTTTACATTGAAATATAACTCTTTTAGTATCTTATGTGTGATCCATGGTACTTTGTAGCAAACAAAATCTTATGTATATTTTTGCGTTTTAAAGAATATTAGTCATATATTTATTTTATTTTTAGTCATAATCCGTTAGGATAAAGTTGATTTTCCATTATCGTCAAGTAAGTATATCCCAATGTATAATCACCCTTGTGCCAATAGTCTTAGGACATAATCCGATGGCAAACACTTTGTACATGATATAAATTATGAGATTTATTTTATCAGCTCATTACTAGCTATATTTACAAAATATCCTTCATTTTCTGCCGTCAGTACTAAAGTTATTGTTACAGAAATAATGTTACATATTATACAGTAAGAATTGATTTTTTTTTGCATGTTTTTTTACAACTTTGCTAATATTGTGGCAATAATCGTCAATCATTGTGCACATGCAACAATGCGATAATTATAGTAAAAATACGCGCCGAAACATAACCTCCTTGAAGTCGGTTATTCAAGCTAAGGAAACCCGATTCCTCGACAGATTACTTCTGCACTTCGAGCTTCCTGTCGGCGGGCGACTTCGGTTCGAAGTTATATTTCTGACTTCGAGAGCGCCGAAGTCTATCAGAGACGTTTTCAAGCACCGTTGTGCGGCGCGTTGTGTTCAGACGACAGTGGGAGCCGAGCGGTGCGTGGGCTTGGGGGGCAGCGGAGGGGGCGTGCGGGCGGCGGAGGGGGGCGGCGACGCGGGCGGGGGGGACTCGCTCTTGTTCTGTAGCCTCTGGCGCTGGGTCTCGCGGAGATTCTCTAGGAAATCTGCGGTAGAAGATGATATTGTTAGGATTTGTTTTTGAAAAGCAGATTTTAGAAATATCGAACATATTAAGTTTTTTTTACTGAATATTTTTTTCTTAATAAGTGATTTGGGGACATACATATAAAGACTTGATGTAAGAATACTAACCAGGTGGATGATGATGCAGCGGTGGGCCGGGCCGGAGCGCGGCCCTCACGCGCCCCCCGGACGCGCCCGCACTGCCGCGACTGCTGCCGCTGGCTGTGCTTACACTCTGTAACAAAGAAACGTACTTATTAATACACAGTCACAACCTTAAACAACTATATGGGTAAGCCATATATCCTCGTTTTCCTGTGAAAAAGTTGACGGAATGGGGATTGTCCAAAACTTCTAACCATTATATTTTATTTTATTTTTTGTAAATTTAGAGCATTTTGAGAAACTAATTTGAATATTTTGATGATTGGCTCAATAGTTATTTTAATAAAAATTATTTAATTATTTTAAGTTTTTAAGGTAGGTGACGTCATCCAGTGGCATAAAGATTAAGTGCCGTTGCCTTACTAGTACACAATTAAAAATTTTAATCTGTCAACACAACGTCAACAATGTCACATCTGTCAAAGTGTCAATAGGCCGAATAGACGTCTTAAATAATCGAATCCTAGCTTAGCGTATTTATTAACAAATGGTTTTTTTATGTGTAAGTGTCCTCCAAGGAATATACTACTATTAGGTTAAGAATGAGTTTCTGTACAGCTGTCATCTGAGACGTCACTCCAACGCCTATAAAAGCGGTTGTCAATTGAGCTCCGGTCCTTTTTCCTGTCAGCGCTCGCGCAGAGAGGTCGTTGGATTTCGTCTTGGATCACAGCTAAGTCACAGTATAAATAAAGTACTGTGGCTAAGTCTTTGTTTGGTGGTCATTTCCTTTTTATGTGCAAATATTGCCTTTGTTTATTGTGTTTTGTTGAAGTTGACTGTTTCCTATTAAATATTGCGTGATTATTTGTGTTTCTTAATTAGTTTGCTATTTAAATATAAGTTAGGCCGACTTGACAGTTGTTTTTTTTATTTAAATACCACTCCTGCAGGCTTACTCTCGAACCTCGATCTCATTCGGAATTGGAAATTGGGTTCGAAAACTTGTCATTTGGCACTCTTGAATGCTACACTAGCGCACGATTGGAATCGTCTCAGGTGGATCTTTTTGGTACTAAATGAATTCGACTTTACTCGAACGAATGCACTTTTTTCGGTACTCTTGACGAGATTTTGACGTTAACATATCGAGTTTGAAGTCGTGTTTATGTCAAAGTTGAACGATTACAAAAAGTCTACTTTTTCGGGATCGAGTTTATTATTTTGGTTTATTTGTGAAGTTTTTATTGTGAATAATGGCACGTTTAGAACTTATTTGTGATATTTTGGACAATGCTCATAAGTTAGATATGAGACAAAGGAGGAATTTGAGACGAATGGCGCGTTATGCAGACAACGCGTTTGCCATGACCGACGATGAATTTAGGAAAAATTATCGAGTAAATAAGGAGCTTTTCGAAGTCATTTATAAGGATTTGGAACCTTTGATACCCCAGCCTACTCGCCGTAGCGACATTCCAAGAAAATACAAGGTTTGTAAACTAGCAATTCCATTTTCACATGGTAGGTATTTTTTATATCTAGGTAAGTAATTAACTATACAAATTTTATTTTTTAGGTATTAGTGGCTCTTTCATTCTACGCCACAGGCAGCTACCAGAGATTAGTAGGTGGAACACAAGGTACAATGATGTCCCAACAGTCAGTTTCGAGAGCAATAAGAGAAGTTACAAATGCTCTTAATTCAAACAATATTTTAAATAAATGGCTTAAGTTTCCACAGACTCGCCGACAACGAGACTTAATTAAACAAAGGTTATTAAGAACTTACTTATTTTTACCTCAATATTAAATATGTAGTATCATTCTATACTTTAGACATTATGTTGTTTTAATACTTACTGTTTTTTTTTTTACTTATTTGTAAAGAATATTAAGCTAATAATAAATTAATTCCCAGGTTTTATGAAAAATTTAAAATTCCTGCAGTCACAGGATGTATTGATGGTACTCATGTGGCTATTGTAAGACCATCAGAAAATGAAGAGCGGTTCTACAACAGAAAAGGTTACCATTCGAGAAATGTTTTGATTGTGAGTTAGATTGGCTATTTATCTAGTTATTAATTATTAGAGTAACTGTAACTTTCTATATACAGTATTTGTTTACAGATTTGTGATGCAGATCTCAATATACTCAGTGTAGATGCTTCATTCGGTGGAGCCTCACATGATAGTTTTGTTTGGAACCAACATCCTGTTAAGAATCACCTAATAAACTTAATAAATGCAGGAGAAAGAGTTTTTTTACTTGGTAAGCATTTCATACACTTTTTACATTAGGTCTACAATATATTTTGTACTTATGTGTATATAATAACTAATTAGTCATTTTAATATAATTATAGGTGATTCCGGTTATCCTCAAAGGGAATATATGATGACCCCAATAGTGGATGCACCGCCAGGATCAGCTGAAGAGTACTATACAAATCTGCATTGTGTGGCTCGCAATACTGTTGAACGCACAATTGGGGTTTTAAAAAATAGATGGAGATGTCTTTTAAACCATAGAGTTCTTCATTATCATCCAGACACAGCTGCTAAAATTATAAATGCATGCTGTGTTTTACATAACATTTGTAACCGAGCACGATGGGGTTTGGATGATAATGTTGAGGATGCAGTACCACCCATGGGAGAAATGGAATTGGCACAGAGTGGGTTAGAGGTGGATCGAGGTTTTGCCTCCGTGGAGCTGCGCAGGGGTCGCGAGGCTCGTACACAGCTTGTACAAGAACTGTGGGCAGCTCAGCATCTTCATTAATATATTTTTTTTAGGAACTATTTTTTGACTAAGACTTATTATATGTAATTTAAAACCTAATTTAATGAAACTTATTTTGTAAATTAATCTTTTTTTTCACTACATATACTATTTCTAGAGATAACTAAATATTTATGTGACCAATTTGTGCTTTTTTTTATTATAATTGTAAGACTATTGTTCTATTGTGTTGATTGATTTGTATTGTGTATTAAATAATGTAATGTGCTGTGTTGAGGGTTAATAATAATTAAAATAATAGTGAGCTTACCTAATAAGTTTAATAGAAATTATAATAGAAGTTCTACAATTATTAAAGAGCTTATGTTTAAAAGGTAATGTCTAATTATTATTAACAAGGATTTGAATAAATATAATTACAGCCTCTTTATTACGTATTTTTCATTTATATTCACAAAGGCATTTCCACCATACACACATAACCAATTTTTATTTGTTCACATCATAAGTTAGGTCTAAACACCATATTTATACAAGTACATACTGTATAAGACATGTGACACATCGTTGGATTCCTTACAAAATTATCTATCCACTGAGATATATGTTGTATGTGTTTCCAATGAAAATATACTTCAATGTAAATAGGAATTTTTTTTAATTAAAAACCTGTCACCTCAGGCTGGTCTATTTATTTATAACAATACAATATTTAAAATAACACAACTATCTTTTTCAGGGCGTGACGCGCCTTCGAATGATGGTTGCAAAAACAATATTTACATAACTAAAGTTTTACAACATAATATATAAACTCAATTAAGCAGGCCTTTCAGAAGGACTTAACAATTTTACGTCCAGAGCTAGGGTCTAAGGTACCTGGACATACAAAATAAAAACTATAAATTACGGCTTTATAGCCCACTTAATTGAGGTTTATAAGGGTTGTACTTACTATTTATCGTAGAATCACTATTTTACCACAAGGTTTTGCTTAATTTAGCTTATATTATCACTGAATTTGAGCTAATGAAAAGAAAAAACACTAGGTATAAAACTGTTTGGTGACACATTGTCGCAAACAACTTCCATATTTTAAAGTCTAAACTAGTACCTACTTACAATAGCTATTAACATTTAATTACTGCCTATTTTGTCTGAGGGCATCAGCAATATTATTGAGAGCATTTGCCACAGTTTGAGAGCCTTCTCTTATGGCTGCTGAAAGTCCCTCCATTTGTTCTACAGCTCGCCACATGTCTTCTTTAGGGTATGCTTTTTGTCAGCCCAATACTGAAAAGGAAATAAACATACTAATTATTGTAACTGTTGTCATATAATTAAGTGAAAAAAAAAATATGATTAGTGTGAGGACAGTACCTTAGCCCAGCCTTTACCATCTTTCTGTGCACCACCTAGTGCGTTTAAGGATACTGCTATGTCGTTCCACTTTCTCTTTGTCTCCTGCTTAGCATGAGCAGTGCGCAATAACCCCTTGGCAATTCCTGGGTTCTGTACCAGGAAATCTATCAGAGTCTCCAGTTGTTGGTGTGTTGGCCTGCTCATCCTGTAAGAACAATAAATGTTTGTATTGAGCAAAAGTGTTTAATATTAAAATTTAAAGGAATTACAATAAGTATTATTATTAGAATTGTGGCCTTACCTTGATATTTTCGTCTTCCTCGGTTGAATACTTCCCTTAAAGTAAAACTAACTTGAACTTGTGGATATAAACATACTTGAATACATTCCAAACTAAACACTTGAGAACATTTTGATAACATCGCTTTGAAACTTTTGTTTATCGCAACAGTAATAATTCACACTTTTTATGGTTCTTTATATGTAGTGTTAAATATAGTATGGTGCTACGGGACCCTTCGTGTGCGAGTCCAACTCTTGGCCGGTTTTATTATTCAAGTAGGAACTTATTTTAAGATTCTAGTTTAACAAATTTTAAGTGGATGACAGATGACAAATGCGTGAGTTTTTTTTTTTAATGTAACTTAGGCAATGACGTACACAATGAGCCACTGCTGCCTAAATATTTAGTCCTAAAATACATATAAATGCAAGCAAAGAACACTTAAATGATTATATATGTTAAAATAAATATCAGAATAGATTTATTAATAGATTTAACGAGTTATTCATTATTTATAAATTTGGTAATTAACGATTTGATGTGTATGGCCACCCCACGTGAATCAGTGTAGTCGAACGTGCAGTCGATTCCAATCTCAGTCTCGAATTCGTTCCAGAGTGCCAATTTTCTAAAGATTGGAATTGAAATTGGTTCGGATTGGAATACATTCGAGATTGGGATTGGTTTCAAGAGTAAGCCTACTGGTCCCTAAGATCAGAAGTGGGATTCGCCCTGGTCCACTAAATTTGATTTACAATAGGAAACAGTCAACTTATATCGGTGTTTTGAAAAATGCCTCGATCAAGATCGCGTAGTGTGTCGTCCGAATCGAACTACCCACAGAAACGCATACATAAACGTAAACAGCACCGTTCCCGCTCCCGCGATCGAGCCCGTTCCCGTTCCCGTTCTCGCGTTTGGTCCCGTTCTCATTCTCATCGCGTTTCACGCTCGCGCGCTCATCATAAGTCGCGTGAACGATCGAACCGAAGATCTCGTAGTCGGGAAAGCTCCGTAAAACAGGCATTGCAAACGATCGTCTCGCGTTTGAATGCAATCGAGGAAAGTTCCGCAAGCGTACCTCAAACTCCGCCGCGACCCGCTGGTCACAGCACGCCTCAAGATGTCAGTGTACCCTCAACGACACAAACATTAACGGAGATACTAAACATGTTAAATCCTGCAAAGTCACATGGTTATTACGTATCCAATTTTGATCCCGCTATCCATGACATTGAGGTGTGGTGTGAAGAGGTGGAACGCGCTAAAGTATCAAATCATTGGAATGATTACGAATGTCTTTCGCGAGTGTGTAACTGCCTTAAAGGCGATGCAAAAACCTGGCTTAGTGAGTGGAATACCAATGACCGCTGCTGGTCTAATTTTAAATTGGAATTTAAACCGTTGTGCCCCCGCAAACTCGACTACGCCAATATTTTGTTTGAGGTTATGAATTCTATAAATATTCGACTTATGCAGAATATGCCCGGCGTTCGCTGTTACGGTTGCGTATTGTTAAAGGTCTGAGTAATGAGCTAATGGTGCAGATCGTAGTACGTGGTATTACCGACCCACATGTTCGTGCAGCGGCCGCGAATGCAGACTTAACGATTGATAATTTGGTATCGTTTTTAGCTATTTATGTCCAGCCTGCCTGTACCAAGAATGAGGCACGCGTGTCTTCCTCTAACACGATAAAAGGGTGCCATATTTCTAATGATAAATGCTTTTCTTGCGGTCACACTGGACATAAAAGCTACAAGTGTCCGAAAAATCAGAAACCTTCAGAAGATGCGGCAAAATCTTCAGAAAATCTTTCAAAACCAACATTGAATTTTTGAAAATGCCGTTTGGCTTATGTAATTCTCCCACCGTTTACCAGAGAATAATAAACAGTACTCTTCGGAAGTTGATTGAAGCGGGAATGTCCTGGTGTACGTCGACGACGTGCTCCTTGTGAGTGAAACCATTGCCGATGGCATAAAATTGTTACACGAAGTGCTTCAAACACTCACCGAAGCCGGCTTCTCAGTCAATATCCGAAAATGCTCGTTTCTAACCACCGAAGTAGAGTACCGAGGCCGTATCATATCACATGGTCAGGTTAGGCCGAGTCAGCGCAAAATCTTAGCCTTGGTAAACACCCCGGCCCCGACCAACGTTAAACAAGTTCGGCAATTCTTGGGTTTAGCTGGGTACTTTCGACGTTATGTCGAAGGTTACGCGACGAAAACAGCATGTATCTCGCGTGTAACTAAAAGGGACGTAAAGTTCGAATGGGGTCTCGAACAGGAGACTGCTCGAGGCAAGACAACCCAGGCTGCGGCGCAATATATGGTGCCGTGGAAAGGAGAATGGTGTCCTGACACCTGTTCAGCCTTTTTTGAATGTGAGTAATCGTGTGTTGGTCACAGATTGGTTCGTGTATGTGATGCTTTTCGTCGGCTGCCCTAGCGGAGCTGCAATGAAGCGGCGCGAGTGCGAAGCTGGCAAACCACTGGCTCGATGCGCGTTGCCAGCGGGGCGACTGCTCAGCCTCGCCGCCATGTGTGGTGACTGGTACTGCGGTGCTGGTTGAGAAGACAGATATGCGCTGCGGTGCTTCCGTCTTATGTGTTGACGATGGATTAGTGCTGCGGTACTCTTCCACTAGTTTTTGGACATGCGCTGCGGTGCCTCTGTCTTGCAGACACGTCTTGTACGTGTATTATTGGACATGCGCTGCGGTGCCTCTGTCTTGCAGACACGTCTTGTACGTGTATTATCGGACATGTGCTGCAGTATCATGGTCTCGATATTGTGTAGAAATGCGCTGCGGTGCATTTGTTGCGTAAACACTTTCTAATAATGAGAATGTGTGGCGCCGGATGATATAGAATGATGGATGTAAGAACAATATAACTGTGATTGACTGAAAGCGATTTGATATCTTGGCTGGATTGCTTCATTGAAAGAGGGCCTCAAATGTGTGATGAATGATTGAGTAGGCAAATAATAAAAAAATAAGCTTTTGGGTCCTCACTAGTGTCATGTCATGATTTCAGGCGAAGATAATGGTGTCGACACGCAGGCAGGACTCTCGGCTGATCCACCTGCGAGCCAAGACAAGGAGCCAGCTCAAGATGCCGCCACATCAGACGTGCCCGAGGACGGTGCACAGTCAGGAGAAGCCGTATTAGGTTAAGAATGAGTTTCTGTACAGCTGTCATCTGAGACGTCACTCCAACGCCTATAAAAGCGGTTGTCAATTGAGCTCCGGTCCAGGACAAGGGAAAATGGACCGATGTGTCCAAATGGTGCGCCGATCGCAAGATTGGCTTCACCAATGCCCGATCCACCCAACAGGGGATCAAGGTGCAGATCCCTACGTCGAAAGACTACAGGGATCTCACAAGCCTTCTTCGGCAAAGGAACGTGTCTTTCCACACGTACTCCCTCCCCGAGGAGCGCATGACCCGAGTGGTGATCCGCAGGATCCCTAAAGAGATCGCCACCGAAGACATCAAGGCGGATCTGGAAGCCCAAGAGGTTCCAGTATCCGAGGTGCACCGCATGCACCGCTCCAAGGGCCAAGTCGCATACGACATGGTCCTGGTAGTCTGCCCCCCTTCCGAGGGCCGCCACCACCCAATATTTTCCATAAAATCCATCTGCAATCTCACCGGTATCGAGATTGAAAAACCATGGAGGAGCGGCATTGTGGGTCAGTGCCACCGCTGCCAGCTCTATGGCCACTCCCAACGGTTCTGCCACGCAACACCCAGGTGCGTCAAGTGCCTGGGCGCGCACGGCACCGAAAACTGCCCCCGACCAAAAGACCGCACTCTATGCACAGAGCCGCCCAGCTGTGTGCTATGCGGTGAAACAGGTCACCCGGCCAATTACCGGGGCTGCTCCAAAGCCCCCAAATCATCCTCTCCCAAACTGGCTAAGCGCGCAGACGCCCGCCAGCAAAGAGAAATCCCCTCCCAAGGGACCGCGACCGCACTTCCAGCGAAACTAAGCCCTCAAAGGCCTAGCCCCTGGAATCTCTTAAACCACCAAAGAGCCTTCCCAGCTCTGATGGCCACATCAGCCCCCCCCCCCCACCCACTCCCGCTAGGATGGACCCTCGTCTCATCCGCTCCACCGCGCCCACCACCGCGCCCCCCGCTACCCCTGCCCCCACCGCAATGGCCGCCGCGCCCACTCAAATGGCCGCTACGCCCACTCAAATGGCCGCTCCCGCCGCCTACACTGCGGCCCCGGTCCCAACTGTCGGTCCTAATCCAATGGACTCTTTTAACATTATAGCAGGCACGTTCACGGCCTTCATGTCCCCCCGCGCCAGGAAAATGGCAAGCGAACTTCTCGCTGCCAGAAACTCCTGCGACCTGAACAGGATACAGGCAATTTACAATGCCTATCCTGACATCACCCGAATCCTCGCCTCTTTCACTGCTCAGCCCAACAATGGATAGAGGAATCATTTCACGAACCAAACTCCGATCCCTAAACTTAGCCCATTTCAATGCCAATGGCATTCAGGGTCAAAGAGATGAGATCGCCACCTTCCTACGCGACCATCAAATTGACATTTTCCTCGCTCAAGAGACTTTCCTCAAGCCCCACCACCGTAACCCTTCAATTGCAAACTATCGCATGGTTCGCAACGACAGGGAGCGATGTCACAAAGGAGGCACACTCATTTATTACAAAAAGGAACTATACTGCATTCCAATAGATCCTCCCCCACTCTCACGACTCGAAGTGTCCATCTGCCGGCTAGGCATGTCAGGGCACCAACCGATCACCTTAGTTTCGGTCTACCTCCCCCCCCAAACGTCGATAGAGAACTCCCAACTCTTCTCTAACGACCTCTCCACGCTCCTAGGCTTGAGTGACTCCGTTATCATAGCGGGCGATCTCAACGCAAAGCATCACGCCTGGAACAGCACCAGGGTATCGACCAGAGGCAAACAACTGTTTGACCTTTCCCCCATTCTGAATTTCGATGTCATCGGACCGACGAGTCCTACTCATTTTCCACACGACCCCAACCATACCCCTGACGTCCTCGACGTGGCACTTCTAAAGAACGTCAACCTACGGTTGACCGATATAGAAGTGGTACAAGAGCTCTCCTCAGACCACCGACCAGTCATCATCAAAATGGCCCCTCGCATTGGTCTCCCCGACCCTAACCAACCCCCTCAAACTAAAGTGGTAACGGACTGGAGGAAAGTAAGCGAATGCCTGAAATCCACCACATCCCCCCACTTAGACTCCATCCCCGATCAGTTCAACTCCATCGCGGACACGACGGCGGCGATCGACTCGCTCACGGAACACGTACAGTCAGTCCTGAACGACTGTTCAAGGGAAATTCCAGAGATGGACGACCATCGCTGGAAGTTGCCTGACGACTTGCGTGAACTGTTGAACGAGAAGAACGCGGCTGTCCGTGCCTACAGCAGCTTTCCATGTGGCCCAAACAAAGCCCATATGCGTTACTTACAGAGAACTGTGAGGACTCGCATATCGGAGTGGCGTGAAGTCAAATGGAAAAAGACGCTGAGCGATCTTGAACCCAATCACCAGGCCTTCTGGGAACTCCAAAGGAGACTTAGATCTCGAGACATCGTCTCCATGCCCCCACTGATCCGCCCCGACAAAACCATCGCCTTTGACGACGATGACAAGGCAGAATGCTTGGCTGACAGCCTCGAAGCCCAGTGTACACCCAGCTCCCTACCCGTAGACCAAGCTCACCTCTCTGAGGTCGACGCGGAAGTCGAGCGTAGAGCCTCCCTCCCTCCAGTAGAAGACCCCGAAAATCCTCTACCCCCCGTCACTCCAGACGAAGTACAGGACATCATAAAGGGTCTCATACCTAAGAAAGCCCCCGGTTCAGATGGAATCACCAATAGAGTGATTCAACTCTTCCCTGCCCAATTAATTGTGCTACTGGCCACCATCTTCAACGGTGCCATGAGCAACAACATTTTCCCACAGAAGTGGAAAGAAGCCACAGTCATTGGCATTCCCAAGCCCGGCAAGCCCAAGTCGGAACCCACGAGTTACCGCCCCATCAGTCTGCTCAATGGACTAGGCAAGGTCTACGAGAGGCTTATTTATAAGCGTCTCAGAAACTATGCCGAAACCAAGGGCCTAATCCCTAATGAACAATTCGGTTTTCGAACCCAACATTCTAGCGTCCAGCAAGTCCACCGCATCACCGAACAGATCCACGCAGGGATCCTGCGTGGATACTTGACAGGTGTGATATACTTCGACATAGCAAAAGCTTTCGACAAAGTCTGGCACAATGGCTTACTATATAAGCTATACCAACTCGGTGTGCCCGACCGTCTCGTGCTCATCCTTCGAGACTATTTGTCAAACCGCACCTTCCGCTACAAAGTAGAAGGAGCTATATCCTCTCCACACCCGATCCGAGCAGGAGTCCCCCAGGGCTCTGTGCTCGCCCCGCTCATATTCACGCTGTACACAAGTGACATCCCAATGAGTAAAAAGACCCAGTTGGCTCTCTTCGCAGACGATACTGCCATTCTGTACACTGGCCGCAGCCTAGTCCAGATCTCCCACATCCTCCAAACTTCAGTCAACAAGCTCGCTGACTGGTTTAGGAAGTGGAGAATAGAAGTAAACCCCGACAAAAGTCAAGCGGTTCTCTATTCGAAACCGAGACACAAACCCATCCCCCCCCGACCTATCACCATGTTCGGCAAGCCGATCCCTTGGGAGAAGCAAGCCAAATATCTCGGTGTTATCCTCGACAGGCACCTCTCCTTCGCAGAGCACATAAAGGCGGTTCGCTCGCGCGCCGCCTTCGCCCTCGGTAGCCTCCACTCGATGCTAAATGCACGCAGCAAATTGTCACTTAAGTGCAAATTGCGCATCTACACAGCGTGCATTCGCCCTATCATGACCTATGCCTGCGTAATCTTTGCACACGCAAAGCCCCACCACATCCATAGGATGCAGACCCTCCAGAACCGTTTCCTCCGAAAGGCTACGGGAGCCCCTTGGTTCGTTCGAAATGAGATCCTCCATGTCGATCTCAAAATCCCCACTATCCACCAATTCATGAAGCGCCTTTCCAAGCACTTCTTCGACTCCGCCCCCAACCATCGAAACCCGCTGGTTGTCGAGGCCGCCAGATATACTCCCTCCCAAATCAGTAAACTCCGCCGTCCAAGGCACGTTCTCACCGACCCAGATGACCCTATAACCGTCCTCCAAGAGAGCAGTAGGGCAACCAGCACGCTTAGGAAAAACAGATACAAGAAACCGACATACCGGCCTCGCCGACGAGGTCCCTCGCGACGTCCCCAAGTAAATGCCCCCCACCGACCCTTGCTCGATGTAGTGCCAGCCCGCGCCGCAGCTGAGCCAGTAGATTTAAATTCCCGACTCTGACCTCTGAGTTTGTTTCGGCATTTCTTCTCAGAGTAGTCAATTAGGAAATGCCGGCCCCATCGTTCGTTAAATAATCAAAATTAGATCCAGCCTGTCCCAACTTGCTGCCCTCCCCCCAGCGACGCCCTAAGCCGAGGCTCGTACCCCACAGGGGGTGCCCTTAGCGTGTAGTCGCTTAGTTTATTTAGTTAGTTTTAAGCCCCTGGCTGGAGGCTTTGAGTTTTCTCAAGGCAGCCGCAGGATTGTCCGGTTAAGTAGTCACGACCTCTCAAGGTCAACTACGAGATGCCATATTCTAAAAAAAAAAAAAAAAAAAAAAAAAAAAAAAAAAAAAAAAAAAGCTCCGGTCCTTTTTCCTGTCAGCGCTCGCGCAGAGAGGTCGTTGGATTTCGTCTTGGATCACAGCTAAGTCACAGTATAAATAAAGTACTGTGGCTAAGTCTTTGTTTGGTGGTCATTTCCTTTTTATGTGCAAATATTGCCTTTGTTTATTGTGTTTTGTTGAAGTTGACTGTTTCCTATTAAATATTGCGTGATTATTTGTGTTTCTTAATTAGTTTGCTATTTAAATATAAGTTAGGCCGACTTGACAGTTGTTTTTTTTATTTAAATACCACTCCTGGTCCCTAAGACTACTCTCTATCGTCACTAGAATAATCGACGCGACGACTTAGAAATAGAATAATAACGCACGCGGCGACATTATTACTATTATTGCTGCAAGTTGGAACAAAGCACTTCCTGTATTCCATAACTCTTCCAGTATATTAAATATTGTCGAGTGTTGAAATAATGTATGTAATGTAATAATGAGATATAAACAAGAATGTTTATATTTTTGACATATTTACAATAATTTGACAGATTGTAGACAATACTTGCCTCTTACTTTTTATTTTCTGAGGCAACGATACAAAACTGTACGGCCAAAGTCGTACGTAATTTGAAGGGCAAAGAAGGTCAATCGTATTTTATCAAAAATATCAATAACATAATAATATGAATATTTTTCAAAATTAATTAGTCCGTAATGATCAGTAACGCTATTCCTCGAAATGGTTTTTCAATTACAACATTTAAAAAAATATGAACAATGCTTATTGTTCTTCATCAATTCAAGCACATTTATTTTTTGAACTTGTCCGAGGATTTGAGAACGTAATCTACAATTAATTTGGGGGCTCGTTATGAGATTGAATACGATTTTTTAGCTATACTAAGTTGAAAAGGTTCAGTTATATTTTATTGTAGCTGTTTCGGTGCTAAACCGTCGTAGAATCAAATTGAGGTACTTTTTTTCTATTCTGGTTACGATGTATAGTTTTGATGTAATTTACCTGTTCGTCTTGCTGCCTGAGTGCGTCGTCCTGCAGCCTTACGGCGAGGTCGCTGAGTGAGTCGGCGTCGTCGTCTCTCGACGGTTCACTCGCCAAGGCGCGATACTCGCCGCTTTCTGATACGTCTACTATTTGAAGACGGGCGCCGTCTAGTTCCTGAGATAAAGAAAGGGGTTGTTAAGAAAATTGCAGAAAAAAATATTTAGAATTAAGGGAAGCATCAAGTGGAAGTGCGTGAGAGCGACACACTATTTTTCTTTACGTTAAGTAAGACTCATTAAGAGGATTGTTTCGAATGTTAACGTTACAAATAATTAACTTAGAGGAGAAGACTATTGATTTTACTAAATCTATTTCTCAGTAGTATCAATATTTTTTTATTTCGGGAGCGCTTGTTTTCAAGTGTAGTTCTAACATTATAGAGCAGGGGTGGCCAACTTGGCTTGACCCAAGATTTACTGTTCACTGACGACACCCGATCGCACACGATCTACCAATTACATACTTCTTGAAATTTTAAATGAAACAGCATAGCTCAGTACACAATTATGTAGTATATTTTATTTTATTAAGAGGGAAAATATAACTCGTAACCCCGTTAAGGCTCCTTCAGACAGGCGCGACACGCGATAATTATAATCGCGTGCGATTTATCGCGTGTTGTGCCTGTTTGTAGAAGCCTTAGGTCTGTCGTCAATTGACTGACGGAGTGACAACCGCCCGCGCCCTACTCCCGCGTCCCACACGCTTCTCGCTTATTGTTATTGCCCACCGAAAACAAAAGAGAGCTATGCTGCATTGAAGAGAGGCTAAATAACGTGACGGAACGGCGATTGAAAATGATACAAGATGATGCGTGCAGGAGTTAGTGATAAGGTACGTTGTGCAGTCTGTTCGACGTATTTATATTTTTTCCTTGCCACGATCGACTAGTCTAATAGTCGCGATCGACCGGTTGGCCACCCCTGTTATAGAGTATCCATTTTCATATGGTTTGAATCGGAAGGAATCCGAGGATTTACTTAAACATTTAGTATGATAAAAATGGTCTGAACAAACCTGCATAATGGTATCGGGATGCAGCACGACGCCGTCCCGGAGCACGGCGCGCTGCGCGTGGTCCCGCGCGGCATAGCGCGCCAGCACGGGCCGCAGCACGTGCCGCAGACGCCGCGCGGCGCGCGCGCGCACGGCCACGCAGCGCCCCGCCAGCTCGATGCGCACGACGCAGCGCCGCTCCACCAGCGCCTCGCGCCCGCCCAGCACGGTGGACGGCGCCGATGGATCGATTGTTGTCGACGTGCCCTGTGGGTGGGGAAGATTGCTTAGTTTTTGTGTACATGGTTAATCATAGAGATTATGCAGAAACAATGGTACACGTGACAACAGCTTTTTGTGAGAATCAATACTGTTTCACTTTGAAATATCCTACGATAAAATCCTCTTAACATTATTTATGAAAATCAAAAGACAAACACAAACACCATTTAAAATTATTCCTTTTTTTTAAATCAATTTCTCTCTTGCTTTTATTTTATTCTAATGATATTTGTGCATTTAATATTTTGCTGAAAATACAATAAATAGTTGAACGTATCTCCTCACCTGATTCCCATCCTTCAACAGCACGTCATAGGTAGCACACAGCAGGTTCCGCCTCTGCAGCAACCTGTCCACCAGCCTGCCGACCGTGACACTCGGCTCCACGCCCACGACGGAGGTGGCGCCATCTGGTAGCACGACGCGGCACAGCGAGCACTGTCCTGGGGCCGTCTGACTGGATTTCACCACCTGTTTGACAAAAAAAAAACATTAAAAGTTAGAAGAATTATGAATGTTATGATACGATATGTTACGGTTTCCGAAAAAGATAATCCTTCATCCCTCGAAAGATGTCGTAAAAAGCTATAAGGAAGCAGTGGCAATGTATATGCTAATATGAGGTTGGAATTTCCAATATTATATTTCCTACCTAAAACTAAGAGGAATAAATCGAATCATTTCCCATTCAAGTCAACATAAAACAATAAAATATTTACACAACCATGTTTTATTTTACAAAAATAATCTTTATATGTATCCCAAATCACTTTATGAATGAATGTAAGTACTCAAACAAATAATTAGGTACTGAACAAACAAATTAATGCATATTTAAGACGCAACGCCAATAGTATAAATACTTGCATAATGAATTACTGACTTCTATATATAATGTTATGTACACAGAGTCTATATATTATAGTTATATATAGAAACTGAATGTTTACAGGTACAACAGTTTGTTTGTTAGATCGTGAGCGTTTTGTTAGGAAAAGTTTGTGCGAAGTCATCGTGATAGATATTACTCGTAGAGTTAGTTATGGTTTAATTTATGGATGGCAGTTTTATAATAATTTTATGGAGAAAAGTTGAGAATCTCTCTCTAGAAGCCATTTTCATAAGCATAGATCTATTGTAAGTTTTGGCTCATAATAAGAAATACTGAAGACGCAAGTCAATGACTAAATTGACAACAAATATACTATAATGTTTTGTTACAGGCGTTTTTAAAAAGAAGGAAGGACTTGACAGCTCAAGTGATTGGAAAAAACCCATTTCATTTAAATCTAAAATTTTATCTTAAAGAAAAGTTACTTTAAACTTTTGAATCGATAATTTCAGAGTTGAGGCTCTGAAAACTGAATTAATCTGAATTATAACAGCATTCTAACTACCAAGACACAACCATGAGAAGCCAATTTAATTTAGAAATTACATTATCATTTGCACAATTAATACTTATAGTTGTACCAACCACATTTGCACAGTGCTCCAATATTTGCTACGTATTATCATGTTTTCCGCACTGCACACAGCGTAAGGTGATAGCGGCTCTATGCATATTTACCTAACGTCAGATGCAGTGTATTAAAATAATTATTTCAATTGTTTTAGAGAGGAAAATTAGATCTATCTGGGTATTGTTAAAGTCTGTAGTTTAAGGGGCTTACAAGACCTAAACGCAAGTTTTCCAAACAATAAAAGTATATGATAGACTACAGTAAAAAAAAATCAAAAAAATATATGATATTCTTCAGGATATATGCTAGATAGATAGTGTTGTGAAAACATAATACAACTAATTTGATACGATAGAAAAAAATCATGAAGATACTTCAAGATACCTCTAAAAATTTTCTTTTTACAATAAAATCCATACTAAAATACATACAATCATTCTGATTTTTTGTCAGATTATTCTACAAGCAGCATACTAAAATACTAGTGTTTTAATTTTTTAGTCTAAACAATAGATTCTTTGTAAATCGCATATTCCTATTTTCTAACCTAAAACGTGCGTATGTGTGCGAAAACGCTGTGTAGCGACACTGCCGGCCGAGGCCTGATGCTATACGGACGTGTCGCTCTTTTCGCCGCACTATTTCCGCCAAGATTGTTATGTTTTTGTAAAGTTTTATTTGTAAATTCATTGTTTATTATTATTTGCATAATCTTCTTTCCGTAAATATTTTTATTTCGTGTAAATATAAAATACTTTGAAGTTAAAATAGCGTATCCTTGTTATCAATTATCATTTATTGTAAATATGAAGTGAAAAATTCCGTTCGGACTACAAAACGTTCATATAAAACGCTGAACATATTATATATATATATACGAAATTAAAAAATAAGAGCATTTTATTATTATTGAATATTTATTTTTTTAACAATAAAACTATGAATTTAGAAACGTCTAAGATAGTGCAATCATGACGCATATACGCATAAGCTCAACTTTTTCGACCATATTCGTAACTGTTACGTTAGCGTATGAGGCCGATGTGTAGATTTGTATTCAAGAGTCCCCGGGTTCGATTCCCAGGGATTCTCTAACCGAAGTTTTCTTTTTAAATGTATTTTGAATTTATATATATTATGTATTTATAATTTTTTTATAAATAATAATTAAAACGTCTACAATGTAATTATCTTTCACAGGAGAAACACAGTCGTAAATATCAACACGGAAGTTATTTCTAATGCGAAACTACAATTAAAAAAAAAACTAAAAGCACCTAACTTATTGATATTGGGCATAACGAAATAACAAATTCATCTAAAAATTGCGATGAAAATTATCACAAGCATGATTTTGATTTTTATTGATTTCGTTTATAATAAATAGATTCATAATATTATGTATGAATGTTAGGTACCTATCTTTGAGGCTGTTTACACATTATGCCGCAGCTGCAGCGGCACCGCCACTGCCGCGGCGCCGCTGCATCAGTCACCCTTGGATTTGTATGATGATGAACACACGGCGCCGCGGCGGAGGCGACGAGTTTTGATAAAACCGTAGCAATACTCGCCGCCGAATCATGCTGCCGCCGCCGCGGCGCCGCCGTGTGCAAGGGTTCATGCAAATCCAAGGGCAACCAATACAGCGGCACCGCGGCGGCGGCGGCGCCGCTGTATTATATAATTTTTTTTTATAATGTACTACAGTCGCGCGGTACGTAAACACGCGATAACCCCTCCCGCCTACAGTATTTTAATTTCATCAACCTACTTGAGTTTCTTTCTAGTTTTGTGACTGTACCTTACAGTCACAAAACTAGAAAGAAACTCAAGAAGTTAAAAAAAATATTTACCTATAGGTATAGGTAAATATTTTTTTTAACCGACTTCTAAGAATGAGGAGGTTGTCAATTCGGATGTTTCTATTTTTTTTTATGTATGTTCGGACATAACTCCTTCATAAAAATATGTAGATGGATTTGCAAAATTCTTTTTTTGTTCAAAAGAGGTTTATTCCGAAATGGTCCCATTTAAATTTCGTAAAGATCTGATGATGAGTTTCGGAGACAAACAACGGAACTCTTCAATACATGCCAGTTTACCCAATCACACAACATAACATCACGCCTATACCCTTTAAAGGGGTAGGCAGATGTGTTCAATAGCTTCCTGTCACTGATATTAACATAGCAATTAGTGTTATATGAATTTGGGCGGGGTAGGTACAACTAAAAAGTGAAAAATAAAACTTTTTTACAAAAAAAAAACAACCGACTTCCAAAAAAAAATACTACAAAGTGAAAAATAAAGTCTTTAATTTCGGAAGTCGGTGTCAAAAAACGAAAATGCAGAACCAAAGACACCGACTTCCAAAATTAAAGTTAATTGTTGTTCCATTTGAATAAAAATAAAAAAAAAATAAAAAAAAAAAATTACTTTGTGTTGTTTTTTTTTTGAAGTCCGTAGTTTTTTTTTTTTCTGAAAAAAAGACTTTTCATTTATAAAATAGAAACACGTTGTGAATGGAATAGAAAGAGTTCAATAAAAATACATGGTCTTTTTGATCAATAGATTTACTTAATTAAAAAAACTTATTGACGAATTCAAACAACCAAAAACAGCACAATATAGTCTCTTTGCCATATTATTAAGTAAGTACTTGTACTTATTTCAATGAATATTTGTCACAAATTGCACGCTTACTGCTTACGAAACCGTCACACCGTCCGGCGTCCACTCGTCACTGCGGAGCATTCGAGACTGTTTGTTAACCGAGTGTAAACCGAAATCGAGGCGCGTAGGTATGATTCGCGTTCCGACCGTTTTTAATACCTCCACCATCTCATTAACTGCCTGCTGTGCTTCAAGTAACTCATCCCAGTCAGTTTCACTCAAATATTTCCGAATTGGTATGTAACTCGTTTTTCGGAAATTAGGTCTACAGCAGGTAGTGTTATATGGGAGTTTAGCTTCCTTATTTAGAGAAATCACGATATCGAGGGGTGGATGATGCTGGTCAATATTAGCAATCGGATCCTCACTTTGACTCACTCTACACAATGAATGGTTACATAGTATAAGATCTAAAATGCGGCTTGAAGCATTACATACATTGTTAAATTGATTAAGCCTATTAACATACGTGAAATCTATCAAAGTTTGACTTAAATTGGACAACTTAAGGCATTTATCAGAATTATTGACTATACTTCAATCGATATCACCGATATTGAAATCACCTGCGATGCAGACATATGATAAGTTTAACTGTTCAAACACTGCATTACATTTGTCCAAAAAGTGTTCCAAGTACGAGATACGTACAGGTGGTGGCAGGTATACAGAACAGAGAGCTGCCCGACGTACAGATCGAGCCGCAGGTAGATCTAAAATTACCCAAAGGTCTTCACAATTACTTTCAAATTGTTCTGCTCGTTTGGAAATTATAGATTTTTTTACGGCTATCAAAACACCCCCACCTTCTTTACTACTCTGTAGACAAGAACTTTCTCTGTCCCTTCTGTATACAATGTATCTGTCGTCGAACAGCTCGCTGCTCAGTACGGTATTATTAAGCCAAGTCTCTGTAAAAATGATAATGTCATAGTTATTACAGCATACATTACGAAAGATGATAATATGCGTTTTTGTTCTCACGCCTCTACAATTCTGGTAATAAATTTGTAAATTATCGAATTTTGTATTATATTCAAGTTACAATTACATGTATTTTTAATTTAATATAAAGTATGTTTTTTTTCACGTCAACTTATTTAGGGACTCTAGATTCTTAATGAGGATATGTTCTGACCCATCACTTTTCCTGACGAAGATTCTACCATTTCTAACCCAGACGAATTGATATCCTTTTTCTTTTGCTTGAAGTCTAGTAGCAGCATGCAGCGCTTTGTTAGAAGGAGACAAATGTTCTTGCACATATATTGGCTTCTTTTCACCAGCCAGTCCAAGGTCCGCTGTATTTAGTTTTTCGATGTTATTCTTGCCTTTATTGTAGTTAATGACAGAAGCCACGAGCAGGCCACGAGTTCTTGGGGAGGCCAATTGGACTACGATAGAGCGCGGGCGGGCACTAGAATTTTGTAGTTTGGCTACACAGGTGCAATGATGGATATCGGTGTCGCTCAACTTGCATCCAACGACTGATCCTAGTTGCTTAACGACTGTATAGAGATTCTCCTGTTTATTTTCGGGCAAACAATGAACTTCAAGGTAAGTCGAACGTGCCTGTTGCTCCAAATAGTTGATTCGCTGGCCCATATCCGCCACTGACCTCTTAAGGTTAGTATTTTCTGTCTCTAAGTCTTTTACCGCGACTTTCAAAGCCCTATGTTCAGACTGATATTCTTCAAACTCCTGTATGTGAAAATTCAATGACGCCGTCATCTCCGTAAGTTCTTTCTTAATCGGTTCAAGCTCTTTATTTACGACATTGAGTATTGTATTGTTTATTTGACGAAGCATAGAAGCGAATTCAGCCTGTATTACTTCCTGGAGGATATCGCGTACATCATCACGAGTCACAAAGGTTGCTTCAGGGGGCGAGTTCAAAGCAGGTCTCTTGTTCCCCCTAGAGGTGGAGACATTACGGGTTGGAGTATATTCCTTTTTGGAGGTATTCGAGATGTGACTCCCGCAATTAGAACACCTCCATTTACAGTAGACATCCGTGTCCTCGGAAACTTCCGGAAGAGACAGGCACTCAAAATGATACAATTTATTGCATTTGGAACAATTAATCGATTTTTTTCCATCCTTGCTGTCTTCATTAGCACAGCATCCCCATAACAATGTTGACGAAGCCAATCCAATTAATAGTCAGTCTCACAACAATTCCAATGCCGAAATAATTATTAAAAAGAAAAAAATGTATACTGTTCCAAGCACACTATTAAAGACCCCTTTAATCTTTGTTGGTAAAAGTGCACTCTAATAAAGGCCCTGCGCAATACAACGAGCGAACTAACAGCGAGCTCGCGAGAAGAACGTCGTATGCGCCGTGCTATCTGCGGCGCTTACGCGTTTTATTATAACTGGTGAATTACTCCTGACGGTAGATGAATAACTATTTTGATACGTTTTTTGTCTAGAATTGATACACAAAGCACTAAGTCACTTATTAATTGTAGTCGGATTGTTGTTATTGATATTATTCACACGATCAGCACTTTTAACGACACTTTAGAGCACTTTTGACGCGTACCAACAATATTTTCTTAGGAGCAGTTCGAATGGGTAGTTACTCGTACAACGTAGAATTTATTATTGCCGACTTTCAAAAAAAAAAACACTACAAAGCTACAACCGACGATACCGACTTCCGAAATTAAAGTTATTTTTCACTTTGTAGTGGTTTATTTTGGAAGTCGGTTGTTTTTTTTTTGTAAAAACAGTTTTTATTTATCACTTTTCAGTTGTCCCTACCTACCCCACACAAATTCATATAACACTACTTGCTATGTGAATATCAGCGACAGGAAGCTATTAAACACATCTGCCTACCACTTTTAAGGGTACAGGCGTGATGTTATGTTGTGTGATTGCGTAAATAATGCATACAAATGCGATAGCAGCGATCGCGGTTGATTTGCTGGCATTTATTGAAGAGTTCCGTTGTCTGTCTCCGAAACTCATCATCAGATCTTTACGAAATTTAAATGTGACCCTTTCGAAACAAACCTCTTTCGAACAAAAAAAGAATTTTGCAAATCCGTCTATTTATGATGGAGGTCGTCTATATAGGACCCGAATATAAATAAAAAAAATAATAATAAACAAATCCGAATTGAGAACCTCCTCCTTTTTAGAAATCGGTTAATAATTTTGCTGTCATAACTACTTGTTTCCGCGTCATCTATTGGAATACTCGGGCGTAATCGTAAATCGTATGCTGTATGTCATAATTGTGATGGGCGTCGTCGTTAGATGGCGTACGCGTCGATTGTGTATATGTGTGCATGCGTTTCTCATGGACACTTAGCTCTACTAGTCCTCTTAAACGAGTTATTTTGGTATTTGAATGCAAGGAAAACACGTTATTTTTATTGGATGTGCAATATTTTTCCTTATTTGTGTATAAAAAATACGTTCATGACATTTAAAGAAGTATTGGGACTGTTTTAAATGCGTATTCTTTTTACCTTTTATTTGTTTACTAGCTGCGCCTCGCGGCCTCACCCGCGTAAATGACGATCCCGTGAGAATATCGGGATAAAATGTAGCCTATATGTTAATCCAGGGTGTCAGCTACCTCCATACAAAATTTTATACAAATTGGTCGAGCCGTTTGAGCGTGAAGAAGTAACAAACATATAAACACACATACACTCACAAACTTTCGCCTTTATAATATTAGTAGAAAAACTATAAATAAAATAACAACAAATACCAACAACAGTATCATACTGTTGTTGGTATTTGTTGTTATTTTATTTATAGTTTTTCATATCATATTATAACTTATATTATTAGATGTAGGTAATCATATGTACATAGTCAAGGTACTAACCACTATATCTTGACCCCTGGAAGTTTGGCGCCAATTGAATCACCGTTTATGTTAAACATTCGCGTTATTTGGATGTTTATATTTTAACGGACACGATAACAATAATGTCGGTCTGATTACGTATATTTGTTTAATATAAATGTTGGCGAAATGTCCTTGTTAATTATTTTGTTATTCAATCATAGCTTTTGGATGTCAAAATGGAAAGAATTTTTTTTAAATTATTGATTTCACAAGCTGTGTAGTCTCCACAAATGACGATGCCTAATGAATGGGCAGTCTTGTTAATAACCTCACCGACTTACTATTTTGCTCATCATGGCTTTTTTTTTTAGGATGGGTAATCATCAAATGACCCCTCCCGCTCTGGGTGGAGCGGAAGGGAGTGTCAGACTCTTACTGACTAAAACCCACCCGTGTTCCTTCCTTAGCCCTTTATGTTCCGGGCCAGCAGTAAGCCTTTCGGATAATCCCACTGACCCGGCAGGGCTCATCATGGCTTGCGGTAATCTCCTTTTAGATCGTGCCAACAAGAACCGGCCCTCAAGATTTCTCAAGATGCGTAATTTATTTTGCTGGATGATAATTCCAACTTATCCTTTTTATATAATTATGTACGTGTATTTGTGACAATTTTTCTTTTTTTTTCTAATGTCGAACCGGGTTTTGCCTTATTTTTTACCTTCACTGGGTATTTTTGGGTGACTACAGATTATTTGAGATAATAAGAGTGACTTACATCAGTGATTGGTGGTGGTTCGTTCTGCTGCGTGCTGTTGGACCGCTCGCGTCCCGCGCGCAGCTTCCACGGCAACAGCGACGCGCCACCGCTGCGCCGACGCTCCGACGCGTTGCTAGCTGATTTCTTTAACTGCGGAGAAAACAGATTATTGGTTAATTTACTATAACAGTGTATATTACAAGTTTAGGCTTTAACTACTTTGTGAAAAGTGGAATAAATGGCTAAAACCTAAATTATGTTCTAAAAGAAAGTATGCTTGGTGAAAAAAATTGCTTTAATGTTCCACCTGCTGTGACACAGTCCTCTCTGTGAGAGGTATCGAGTTATCATGGTGTATAAATACACCACGATGGTCCAGTTCCATTGCCATTGGTGGATGTATGCTTGAATTTTTGGTTTTTTCACAATGTTTTTGTTCTACGTTGTTAGAGCAGTGGTGATGAAAGGCTTACCTTGGTAGTATCAGTTTCATTCTCCCTAGGAGTCGAAGCGTACGGTAGCGGTAAACCTCGCAGGTCTGCGCGCGCGCACTCGGCGTGCACGCTGGAGCGCAGGAAGCGCGGGTAGCTGTCGAACTTCATCACGTTGAAGATCTGCTTCTGAGCCTGTACAAAGAAGATGATAAATAAATAAGGAGGTTTTGATGTATGTTTGTATGTTATTATTTTATATTTGCTAGTTATGACATATAATGTTATCTAGAATTAAATTTTCATTTAAGGTAGTGCTTTTTATAGCAAAACATTGAGTTACTGTTCAGGGTATGCGATACTGGAAAAAATAAATGTCGAGGTTGCATTATTGATTATTGAGGACGGTATTAGTTAGGGAAAAAACATGACGCAATGGAAATCAGTTAACATATCTGCCGACCTCGAAAAATAATGTTTGTCAAGCATCAGTCGAGATTCTACAGATTACTTGAGCATCATTCTAAAATACAGGCCTTACTATGAAGATGTTACAATACCGACTAAAATTGCAATTATGTAGCTTGTAAACGCTTAACAAGCATAATAATAAATAAAATTGATTGAATTATGAATTTCACGCGTTGTACCGTGGCGTGCACCTTGCGTGAATGTTTCGATATATGGAAATCTTGCAACCGATTTGATTTAGTAATAAATAACAATAACTACTGACAGGTAGTTACAATACTTATTTTATAGGTAGAACCTTAAATACATCTGGATTACTATGTGTCTTTTAAATTGTAAATAGAAAAAAAAAACTTAAAGCGTTGGACATAAAGTTTCTTTTGGATTACCAATGGATGTACGGAAAGATCTGTAGTGTAGTATAGTTCATTTACCTGTTGGAAGAGCTCAGGCGGCGGAGGTTTAGTCCCCAGCATGAGTTCCGCAGCTCGCCTCGCCGCCGCGTCCACGTTGACGGGCTCGGGCGCGCGCTCCGCCAGGTGGCGCTGCCAGATGTCGGCCGCCAGCGCGCCGCGCCGCTCGGCCGAGCTGGCCGCGCTGTACTGCTCGCATGCCCACCAGAACCTGCAGCGGGACGGAGATTACGTTTTGTTTTTTGACGATAAATGAGGGCGGAATATTTGGGACCAATTTCTGAAAGGTAATTCAGATGCTTTAATGTATTGGTATTGTTTTGAAGTAAAAGAAAAATAACAGACGAAAAAAGCATTCAAAAGTATTCAGAGGTCAAAAACGAGTCCATATTCTACTAAAATTACATTCTAAAACTAGAATCTACAAGGGTTGTTATAGATAGGTACACGACGAGCTTACAATAAAATCTCATCATCTGCCTAGCCTTTTCCCAACTATGTTGGGGTCGGCTTCCAGTCTAACCGGATGCAGCTGAATACCAGTATTTTACATGGAGCGACCGCCTATCTGACCTCCACAACGACCACAACCCAGTTATACTGGGTAATACGGTACCCCTTAGTAGGTCTGGTTGTCAGACTTTCGAGCTTCTGACTATCCACAAATGACAGCCGGTATGTAAAGATGGTCACCCATCCACAGACCAACAGTGGCAAGCGTAGCTTAACCTGACCGATCGACCTGTGCGGCTGTTATTATTTAACCACGGGTCCTTCAACTTACAATAAAATCTCTCCAGATAAAAATATGGTCCCCAAATCCGACAATAGTAATACTTCTCCCAAATCATAGATTTAGTAAGGACGCCGAGTCTCACCGTATGTTCTCAGCAGCGAACTCCTTAGCCAGAAAGTGGGCGAAGGCTTCAGCTCCTGCGTTGTCGGCAAGGAGGTGTTCCAGGCCTAGAGACCAGCGGGACACGTTGGAACCGCTGCCATTGGAACCCGACACCTGGTTTGAGCCTTCGCTCATTTGCTGTTGTGGAGAAAAAGTAGATTAGTTTTAAAAAATTCTGGGGATAAAATCTGGACTTAGAAAAGCAAATTTTTGTGTCCGTCTTATAAAATTTTAGACGGTTTTCGGATAATAGCTTAGCTCCCGACTTATCCTGGCATTTTAGGAGAAATTGCTTTTAATTTGCAAAATCTAAAAGAAAGAGTATAGTCCTCACATTATTGCAAGAAAAGATGGTTAAAATATCATTATTACCTATATTTACATATTCTTGTCATTTCATTATTTCCAGGTTGAAGTTCAGGTTCTCATTTGTTGATCCAAATAAGGGAGAGTTTTTCTTATCTATCGACTCTTTTGAAGGTCCTACATTCTCTTCACCTCTGTATCACCATATAGCTCAGTGTTCTCACCTTATTATACATGTTACGATGCTCGTGGTGGCGGTAGGAGCTGCCCGCACCGCTGCCGGTAGTCCAGCGACGGAACGGCGATGACTGCTCGCTCTGTTGACAAGGGAAAGAAGACTGTTAGTACAGTAGTTTAAGGTTCAATATGGTTTGTAGGATATCTTCGTTATCATGGTACTAAAAGCATAAAGATGGTAGACGTGAAATCAGCTATATCTATTGTATCCACGATATTGAGGAATGAAAGATGGTGTCATCCATGCTGAGCTAGGCAAAATAAATACAAATACAATTAAAATTGGTCTTTGAGTGTCCCTAATCTAAATGACAGTTTTTAAAGTAGAAAGATAACGCAACAAAATTGACAAATAAACAATAATCTACATTCCAGCAAGATAACAGCAATCGCCTTGAGCAATTGAACTAATCCTTGTATAAAGTCTTGTATTTTACGTTGAAAATACGTATGTCTAATATAATTTTTGTTTCAATTAATTTTATAGTTTCATTCCTGACTGACAAACCAAAACACAGCCTAAATAAATGGATACAGAAATATTAAAGGACAAATGGACAAAAGTGACCAAACAATAGAAATTAAATGGAGTTAATTTTTTGATTCTGTGAATAGGATATCGGAATCACTACAGCACGTCATATAAAAAAAACAGTGGCACTCCGGGAGTGCCGACAGAAGTGAAAACTTGAACAATTAGGTGTGTATTTTGTGGATCGTCTTATAAACAAAACACGCGCGGTACCGGCTACGGCCATCCGTCTTACGAATTTTCGATCAGGTCACGTGTGCTGACGCGAGTTTAACATTTTTTACCCATTACAAAAAAAAGTGTACAACGCCGCTAAAGAAGTTTTCACTTCAAAAATAAGCTATATGGAGTCGACATTTCCAATCCAACCACTATCCGACTAGCCCTGAAAAAATGACGAAACAAACTCAGGTCTCTTCTCTCAGGAAATAACTCCTACGATGTACTCACTAACTAAACACGAAAACTCGTGATTGTCGTACCGTTTTTGTTTACATAAAATACAGTGTAAGTATGTAATTCATAAAATTCGCACGCTCATAATACGATCATCATTAAAACTTCGTTCTTAAGTGAAATGACTTTGTTTGGACTTTTACCTCTTAATGATCTGCGTGAGAGTACTTTTTCTTTCATAATGTAATTATAAAGTAAGTTTATGTGTTACTGAAGAATGGACTGTTAAGCGTTTATGGTCGAATCTCTCTCATGAATATATAAAGAGTTAGATTATTTATGTAAGCACTGAAACCTAGCCTTTTTTTAATAATAAAGACTTTGAAGGAAAATATAAAAATACATAATAATAGGCGTATTGCATAGCAAGTTAAAGATTATCATAAATAAATAAAGTCAAGTCTAAGATTAACATAAATAAATAAACATTCAGTATTGAAGTTTTATTTCACTTTGCATGTTTTGAAGGCAAGATACCTGTGTTTGAATTAGAAAACTCTTTACTTACGCGAAAAAGAACTAAATATCCATAGTAAAATTCCATTTAGCTAATAATACACGAACACTAGGCACAAAACACACCCCACATATTTTAGACCAATGGGAATACAATACCACCGCGCGACACACAACAACGCAGTTTACTAGCGAACCTGTATTTTCCCTTTTTTTCCTCTTTCTGAAGAATTGTTTTTGGTAGGCATTATTAAAACAATGCGCAAGGCCTTATAAGAATTATTATATATTACCTAACACTCACTGATCACGCGACTGACCACAAGTTTAAAACTAGCAAGAAAAAACTTTGGTAATAGGAAAACTATGTCATTCATTAAAAGAGCTGTTGAAAACTGTACGCTGGGTGTTTGAGAGTCATGCTTCGTACTTCGTATATCTTTTTTACATCTTTGAAAGTCTCAGGGCTGCCCCCAATATTTTTTTTTCTTGTGTCGACACGTACTTTAAGAATATAGCTCTTGTCGTGATCAAAGTAATTGCCAGTCAGAAACATGGTAGCGGGACTGAATGTCCAGTGTGCATAGCCTATAATGTGCCCACTGCTGGGACACAGGCCTCCTCTCAGTGGGAGGGAGTGGGCCGTAAATCCACCACGCGGGCCCAGTGCGGATTGGTAGAGGTCAAATGTCTTTGAATTTTTGGTTCTAGGAGATGTCGGTTTCCTCACGACGTTTTCCTTCACCGTTTTGACAGCAGTATTTACACAAGTAAAGCACCTGGCTGGGTTCGAACCCACGATCTACAACTCGTAAATCGGGGCCGTTACTACTGTGCCACGTCCAGGATGCGCATGACGTATATTTAAGTGTCGCAACTGAAGGAGGCACCAGAAAACAATTGTGATGAGAGATTATATTTAGAGTACGATGAAGACTTATTTTTACTAAAAAAACACGACCGCAACAGTAATAACACTGACTAATACTAAATAAGGTATTAAAGACATTAAAATGATAGGATTAGCCATTACCATTCTACGCATGTGTTGAGCACCAACGGAAGGAAGTCGTCTGCATTAGGTGCATGTGCAATATACACGTGATAACTACACAATTGAGGTATAATGGCTGACATGACTCGTCACACTTTAATGTCCGTTGTCAGAATACCGAGTGGAGTAGAATCGGTTGATAAATTGAATAATCGGGTGTATGTCATATGTCATTGCACTCGGTGTTACGAAATGGGATAATACTGGATGTGTAAGTCCCTATGTATGAAGACAGACGGATTGATATATAACATTTTACTGTGCACCGTAGACTTTTATAGTTACATAAAGGCTGCGTCAAAGGTCAGTAGATTATAGAATTTTGGTCAAGTCTTGTATGCCAAGAATTTGCAAGTAGCTTCTACAGACGCCAGCACATCAAGCTACCCGAAACTGTCAAATTTTCCCAATCAACTTTGAACCTTATGCTTCAGCGATGAAGTTGAAAATCTATTACAGAAATTTGACAGATTGTAGTAGCTTGATGTGCTGATACACATGAATTTTCAGCTGCGAATTGGATAGCCTGACGGTCCTGATTCTGTTTTAACTTAGCTACGTCTATATAGCCTCAAACAAGTGCCGGCAGAAAATAAGAGCCATCAAAAATTACACTTCCTAACTGTCTCGCATTCAGAACAAGAGAGAAACGGCAAGAGCCATCAAAACTGCAACGTACAGTCCAAATTTGCTTCAGGTCCTTGAATTTAGACAATCGTTTCATTCAAACCAATGATGTTCATCCACCCAACCGTCCGTTAGTTCCGTCCCAGATTGAGAATGCAATTGAAACGAATGCTTGTGTAGGCGACGTGTGACATGGTCCGAGGAAGAACTAAATTGATCGTAATTGGTGATATGGCCGCGCCCCCGCGCTCGGCATTGAATGTGATTGCTCATCAGTCTGTGTATTCCAACTAGGTAGACTTTAGTACTCTCGTTCATAATCAGTCTATACCTAATGTGCACACTGCTGGGACACAGGCCTCGTCTGGGTGAGAGGGACTGGGCCGTAATCCACCACGCGGGCTCAGTGCGGGATGTCTTCGAATATTTGGTTGGAGGACATGCCGGTTTCCTCACGATGTTTTCCTTCGCCGTTTTGAGAGCAGTGGTGATGAAAAAATTTACAAAAAGTAAAGCTCTTGTATGGCTTCGAACCTACGACCTACAACTCGATATCGCGGCCGTTACCCCTGGGCTCCCATTGCTCACTACTCGCGTTAATTGTGGTTTATTAATTAATTGGTCTACTAAACGAACTCCAAATATGTATCAGTAGGTAGTTGGTACAGTTTTTGCGTCAAACCACATCGGCCAACTCACTACAACTATATATATGGGGATAATGACTAAAGTTGGGTTACATTGGACATGTTTTGGGGTTTATCGATGACAGGACACCGAAATACAGTGTTAGCTACTTGGTTTGCAATGCTTCACAATTTGCTTCAATTTCGAGATATGCAATTCTGAATAACATGAATTGACCAAAAATAACCACATTCGTGTGTTCAATTCAAATTATTTATCCTTAAACCGAAAACAAAACAAGGTAAAGCGAACTTTTTATGAGGAATAAAGCAGTACTATACTCAGTCAACATTAGTACTATACGTCGTAAATAACAGCCACTTATATCTATACAAATATGTGTCTGTCAAACCGTGATCAGTCAGCCATATACGCACGGCCAAGTTTGATAGTAGGTTGTAATTTATGTATAAATTTTGCATGCTCAAGTGACGGCAAAGCATGGAGAACATTATCAAAACATGTATAACATCTATAACCCCTACCCATGATGGCAAAAAAATAAATGATTTGATTTGATATATCAAGCTATATATTTCCAGTATAAGCTGACTTCTCATTGTACAAAAAGCCTATGCAATGCGAGGTCAGTTAAAAGTAGAAATGTATAGCTTGATATGTCGTCGTGTCTACCATGCAGATTGCTTAAAGGCTCCTTCAAACAGGCGCGACACGCGATAAAATCGCGCGTGACACAAAGGCACCGCAAGTCGCGCAACGAGCGGTGCGTTTGTGTCGCGCGTCGCGCCTGTTTGCAGGAGCCTTAATATATGTATGTATAACCACGGTATGACCTATTTTCATACATTTCGTACTGATACGAAAGAAAAAAAAAGGGTGGGACCAGTGGCTAAATAATAACAGCCGCACAGGTCGATCGATAGGTTAAGCTACGCTTGCCGCGGTTGGTCTGTGAATGGGTGACCATCTTCATGTGAAGATGGTCTTGGTATGCACCAAGTTAGCCCGTAGGTCCCGGCTGTCATTCGTGGATCTTTGACAGTCGTTACGGGTAGTCAGAAGCCCGAAAGTCTGACAACCAGTCTTACCAAGGGGTATCGTATTACCCAATAACTGGGTTGTGGAGGTCAGATAGGTAGTCGCTCCATGTAAAATACTATTATTCAGCTGCATCCGGTTAGACTGGAAGCCGACCCCAACTATGTTGGGAAAAGGCTAGGCAGATGATGACGAAAGAAAAAAAAAAGTGTCTTTGGAGTTTCTTGCCCGTTCTTCTCCTTTGGAGCCTACTACACGCACGCACGCACGCACGCTAACCTTTGGAATGGGCAATAAGCTTCATCTTTCTGACCGACAGAGCCCTTTAAAATCCAAAAAGTGCCTGTATTTAGTATAATTGAAATACATAAGTCCTTTGAGTTTGAAGAAAATAATTTACAAAAAAAAAAATACATTTACAAATAGTCGTAGTTTTATCAACCCTATATTAACATTTAGCACGTAGTGGCCACGTATGTTTGTTTGTATATGCAGACTGACAGACAGCCTGTTTGTCTAAAAAAACCCGAGTGCTTGACATCCGGACGGCTGTCAGTTGAGACATGCTGATAATATGGCACCACGTGGCTCTATGCTGATGAAGTAAGAGGCAGGACTAAGGTGGGAAGTTGATGAACCTCGGTAACTTTGAAGAGACTATTGTTCAAGGTTTTATTATGGAGAAAAAACATAAAACTCAGCTCAGTCAACTGATTCTACTAGGACATGCAACGGGTCTTTTTTTTTTGAGTATGAAAAATAATCAAATGGCTCCTCCCGCTCTGGATGGAGCGGAAGGGAGTGTCAGACTCATACTGACTAAAACCCACCCGTGTTCCTTCCTTAGCCCTTTATGTTCCGGGCCAGCGGTAACCCTTTCGGACGATTCCGCTGACCCGGCAGGCTTCGGTCCTAACGAGTCCCTTCACATGATGCATCTCTATGCAACGGGTCTTTGACTACGCAATGCATTAAGAATACTTGGGGGACAACCTCCACTACCTGCAGTCTTTACGATGGTTAGTCACAGAACGAATTGGGGACTGAACATATTCAAAATTAGGGATAAGTATAGAGTCATAAACTCATGACGCTTTCTAATTAATTGACGGCAGACTTTGTAAAAACCCTTTGAGCATCAATGACGTTGAACAGTTATAAGAATTCATGGCTGTAGTCAATGTGAGTAATTATCCACCATTAATACAAAGTCATACTATCTCGATCTCATGTAACATTATATAACTTTGTAACAATATGATCAACTATTACCACAGCGCAGTACATACATGTCAACAAACTAATTATTTATCAGACTTCCAAGAAAAAACGTAGAGACGAAGATTTTGATCTCGAAGCAAATTACATAAACTTTGTATATATTTGAAGTTGTGTAAACTTATGAAACACGGTCATTCGTATACTAATATTTAGTATGTAATTAATAATTCTTGGTGAGATCAACAATTTTCCGCGAACTTGTTATATTAAGGAAACTGCCTTGTGTTTAATCGCGTGGGCGAGTATTAGTAATACAAAGCTGTAAAATATATGCATTAACCAGATTAATAATTAGGTCAAAAATCATTATAATAGAACAAGATATATGAAAAGCTATTTTACCTCTTCTTTACCCTCCGAGGTATACCATACGACCATCTTCAAAAACACTAGTCTTCGACGTTCAGCATGTAATATTCAAACACTATGATCACATAAAAACGAGACGCGCCACAAAAATTGTCAGTTAATCACAATATCAAAACTCTAGCTTCGAAATCCAAACTCAATTTCATAGTAGAGTCCTTGGAACCTAATATTGCAAAACACAATAACTTTTAAGTGAACAAAATCGAATTCGATACACAAGTCACGATAAATGGATAGTATATTTGAAGTCGAAAATGTTTCAACTACAACATTGACCGAAAAGGGAAAACGCGAGGGAGACTTGCGTCCGCGGTAACGTCCAAATGGATACTGAAGCAGTGAAGTCTGATCATCTGAATGGTTATTGAATGTGACGGGACGTCGAGTGTCCCCGGTCCCGACGCAACTGTCGCCCGATTGGTGACACAATGTGGCATTACAATAACAATACTCGTGCTAAACAAAACAGTTTCCGGAGGTCGTTGCGGTATAAGTCATAAAGTATTACATTATGGATTTTATAAGTCCTTGACTTATCCATTGAGGTATCCCTTGAGGTAGAGGAGAAAAAAGGTTGGCTTTCTTTAATGGCTACCCAAAATCAAGCTGAATAACTGGTCCTTTATGAGTACTCACGCATAAGGAGTATATTTTCTGTATTAGAAAAAGACCGAATCGAAATTTATTGTGTTGGAGATTGATTTCGAATAAAAAGGAATCATCAGGCATAATAAACACAGAACAGTTTATTTTAAAAGACTTTGTAAAACAAAAATAAAATTAAACCATGTTCTTGTTGATAATAAAAGCAAGGTATGTGAAAATTCCAACTATGTATATACATACATATCTGAAGCCGTGATCTAAATTCATAAATACGTTTGTTTATAATCCACATACTTGCTTTCAAATAAAATGCAACCTAATTCCGACTGGAAAGCTCTTGATCAAGAATCTGGAATTCTAGACTAAACATCTTTCTGAATAGTTACGTTATTCAATATACCTACGTTATATGTATAAATTAACTTCCTGCCATTTTAAACTTTACGTTTCTGAATTAAATCTTCCTTATTTCAGAAGTACTGAAGGTTTTCTTATCAATATCAGAAATTGTATTCACCATTTATTATATTGAAAATCGCTACCGCTTGCCTCTTCCACTGAATGGCAGGAAAACCGCCAGTCGCCGCGCAGTATGTCTGGCTAAGCCAAACCAGGATAGTCTTATCGTTCCTGGCTATAAGCCACAAGGTTCTCGAAACAGTAAGCACGGTGAACCCAACCTTCAGATAAGGACCTACATCCACTTTGTGAAACTTGCTTTAAGTGTGATCTACTGTAAAATCGCGCGGAGTTGCCAGCTACGCCATTATCTCGAATTGTTTTCCGTGGGTGTCTGCCGACTAAAGGATTAAGCTGAGCCGATAGGGAGCTGAATCTATCTATGACTGATAACGAGGATATAATAAACATAGTTACTGTTTTCAAAGGTCAGACAGTTGTTATTCTACGAGAAAAGTTAACTTCAGTAAACAATTTCACGCGCAAACATAATAAGCTTTGTAGTGAAGACGTTGAAAATAGAAAAGAAGGGACAGCTAAAATAGTAACGGAAAACAAAGCCTTCCTTGACATTGATGCCAACGATAATGAGCAAACCACAGGTCAGTCATGTCATAGTATTGACAATCAACATTCACCTATTGTATCACCGTTATTGGCTCCCAATGATGGGCTATAGAAATGCAGTCGTTATAATAAAAATGCCTCGTAAATAGTCGAGTGACGTTAGTTGCATCGACTAGTGCATGCGATCACGTTGTTATTAGCATGTCACATTCGCTATGTAAGCTCATAGAATGCAATGCTAATATTTTCTTTGGATTTGATCGATGTTATTTCATAACTTTCATTGTAAGTGTCTAATTGCTTCATAGTGGTTATAGAAGCCTTGGTGTTTTCAATTGCATACATTATACTTAGCTAAGTCTTCATCGTCACCATCATTTTAAAATAACTGCCCTTCCTAGAAATTGACTTTAATTATGGGCTGTGCTTTAAGTGTTATTATTAAAGTCAAGCGACTACTAGAAGACTAGCTTCAACTTTCTGACTAACTGACAGACTATTTAAATTTTGACAATTCAAAAGTGCCTGTACAAGGTTTAATTGAAATAAATGCTTTGAGTTTGAGTTTGAGCGAAAGTCAAGATTGAAATTAATGAAAAAATAGTACCACAATAGTACTCACAAGACCTTAGTAAGTGCTGAATGATAAACAGTAAATAGGTACGTTTGAACTTATTGATGCTTTCAATTTCAAAACATAAATAATATCAAAAGTACAAGAACCATATTAATTTAATAGAAATTAAACAATTATTGCCAGACATCCTGCGGTTGAACTCATCACAAACAAACGTTTCAATTGATGAACCTGACTCACTAGCGACCCCGATACACTATCACTGAATGAGCTGTTATTTGTCTCCCGAAGTGATTTATGCCTGTTGCGTAATGGTAGCCGTATCACTAATATGTCAGAAATATAATTAATAATTAATTATATTTTCTATCTGTTCTAGGTTTGTAGCAGGAACAGTCACCCCTGCAGTGTCAATTTATGTTATACATATATCTCTCGATTCTGTGTAAGATTTGATTTCTTCGAAATAATAATATATTATAATAGGGTAGTTGACTAAGAAAATATATTAAGTCCATCAGTTAGATTACTAAAAAATATTGTATACGTATTTTTTCTTTTGTCTGGCAAACAAAAAATTACGAAGATACAGCGCTTGGAAATTTCGTATGACGTCACGCCGTGCTACAAATTTTAGCACGTTATTACGTCAAAGCCCCCCACTCCTGAACTTTGATGTGATATATCTTTGTAATTTTTTATCTAATTGATAAAACAAAAAATACGTGTTCAATATTTTTTAATAATCTTACTGAGGGACTAAATCGAATCGATTTATTTTTACCCAGGCAACATCCCTATTCTTCGATTTATTTAAAACCGTCATTGTTTCTTTCATCGCCTCCTAGATCAAAGTTTTCGACTGACTAATCCTGCCATGGTTTGTTATGATCATTTATTTCATGTAACATTGAATCATAAAACATGTTATTATTGATATTAATTCATGGAACTGATTCAAAATGCGGTTAATGGTAAAAGAGAGGAAAATTATTAAGAAGTTATATTGAATACAGTGTTGATTGAAATATATTAGTTACGTATTGTTATTACTAATTTATATTCCTGGTTTTAGTGCTAAATAAACAAAGTTTTGAATTCTAGTAACTAAATATATGGTTACAGAAATTTATTTCTCAATAAGAAATCACAAAGATTTCACTTACTTGAGAACATTATTTTTAAAAACTTATAAGAATTTTGACACACAAACTAAGCAGCTATTGATTTTATTTACAACATAATCATTTACGTAATAACATTTCACTTCGTACGCTAATAACATTAACGAATACAAAACTTATAAACATCCGAATTGAGAACTTTTTTGAAGTCGTTTAAAAACTTTTCAATCCACTCGCAAAAGAAATAATTACCGTGGTCGCAAATATTCATAATAGATAAGGAATGAAAACCCGGTGCCACAAACGGAAAATTGGGTAAAATACTTGATGTGTTATGTTTTATGACGACGATGGACGATTTACAATCTTCTTAATACCGAAGATTTTTTTTAAATTTAAGCACAGTTAATGCCAAGAGATTAAATGTGATCACCAATCCGTATGCTAGTCGAGATGATGATGTGAATGTATTTATGACCCTTGAATGCAGAGGTAAAGTTAAAGATCCATGTTTATCAATGAACGCCAATGATGTGAATGCTGTACTCAAACGAGTCACTGATGTAGGTAAGCGATGATGCGACATTCCTAACTATTCTCATCTCGTAACAGAAAAACAAAGCAATCATAAATTTAACTAGAACACCTATAAACAACAACCCGGATAGCATCAAAACTACAGGATACATCATCAAAACGGTTTACGATTAGCCCAAATAGAACAAAACTGCAGGATGTTCTAGATCTGAATTAATACCTTTAGGCGATTATCACACTGCCAGGCATCACGCAGCGGGGCGCAGATAACGCACTCACGCGCATGTTTTTTTTACATACAAATTCAATAAAAACGCACCCACACGCGTGGAATTTGGCTCCATTTCACGCACACCGCTGCGTGATGCGTGGCAATGTGATAATCGCCTTATAACTATTTGTAAGTATGCAAAACAATAGGATATGTCAACAAAATATTCGGAAATTAATGTATAAATAACGTTGGAGGCTCTTACGTATTGACCGCAAACTGCTACGACGATAAGATAACATACCTAAATACGCATTTTGAAATTGGTTCGTTAAAGCCCAAATTGATGGAGAATAAATTAAATCAATCTTAAAAAGTGAGAGAAGAATAGTAAAACTTACAATTCAAACATCCTTTTGAGCT
Source organism: Luperina nickerlii (assembly GCA_963855955.1). Taxonomy (NCBI): domain Eukaryota; kingdom Metazoa; phylum Arthropoda; class Insecta; order Lepidoptera; family Noctuidae; genus Luperina; species Luperina nickerlii. The sequence continues at coordinate 2,422,870 of OY979683.1, read as the reverse complement.
TAAAATTGTCTTGAGATTATTCAAAGCCATCCTTAGCAACTATATACCAGACACAGTAGCTAAAAGTATTAAAGAATTCAATAAGTAATTTGACCGACTAAAATAACAAATGTGAAACTCCATCAGTACGAGTTATGAATACTAATTTTGCCACTCACATTTGCGACGCCTTTGAAACAATACATTACATAATGAAGATTAATATCGACAGAACAATACTGAGACAGTTGCTAATTGATAGTAATTTTCCGCTATATTGAAAAGACAAGAAAATACCTACTCGTGTATATATCCTTAGAATCTTTAGCAAAAAATTAAATAGCAGTAAAATATATTCTGAACCTGAGCATTTTCTTGAAAATGGATGAATGGAAAAGACCATTAAATATATGGTAACCCATATAATTTGAAAAGATGAGCAATCCCAAATATACAAACAGGCAGCGGTTTAAATGATGTCTGAGTTCCTTTAATAAAAGGCACAACAAATAATTTATATCTCTACCATAAATAATATTAAGTCAACGAATAATACATATATCAAACTCTGACGATGATGGATAGATGAATGGAATGCTGTAAAAAGTACGCAAAGACCGCCATTAGGTACATCAGATAAATTTTGCCAGACAATTTGTATAAGACTCCAGGCAACTAACCAGCTCTTTTATAGCCCATAAAATGTATGCAAAAACAATGTTATATTACATTAAACTAACGTAGAAGTCTGTCGTCATTGGAACCGGTCATAAACCCCTAGATACGACGTATGTAGATCTTAGAATAATTCTCCAAATAGAAATCCATGGGGTCACAGGTTCCAAATTAGAATCTTAGACGTCAAGTGGACGTGGATAGAATACTATATGAGTTTTAAAAACAAAAACAATAAAAGAATAGGTTTGTTAATCAGTATCGGAGGTGCCAGTGACGGTGAATAATTTTTCACTAATATGTTCAGCCTTGAAAATTTTTGCCCGAATCGACAGATTAACAAACAGTATAAGTTAATACACTTGGAGCCTGAATACACTCAATTTAAATGACACTCACATAAAAACAGATAACATTGATATGCAATGTGCAAAGAAAACTTAAAAAAATAAAATAAAGGGAAAACTCACAATCCTTAGTAGTTTGGCCATGAATCTCTCACAAACTTCGGTAGGCATCTTAACACAATCACTGAAGATTTAAGGATACGGGATAAAGATAAAGCACTTGAAGATAAAAGGTAAATTTTAGTTTCGCGGATAATGACGCGTGTGTTTCGCACGAGTGTGGCGCGAAGACTGAGCCGAACCGCCGAAGTCCGCCGAACTAGTGAGAACATGTACTCGTAGATGGTAGGTGGTTTAATAATCCTATATCAGGTGTTATCGTAGCGGAACAAAATATCACTGTTAAGCACAGGGCGAAAACATATTGAGACTTTTACATGGAAATCTGGAATAGATGTAGATTGAAATCGCGACACAGAGTAATGATACGAATTTTGGAATGTTATCATAACGATAAACGTGTGAAAATATATCAGAAATTTGTTATTTATAATCAATAATTACTCAAAGGTTATTTACGTTTATTTATGCATTCATGCTATATTCAATGTTTTTAATATATTTTTAGTTATGAGCGTCAGTGCGGTTGGACCTATGATTCATATTTCAAACATTCTGAGATTTTTGACTGATAACCTTTTCTACAAAATAATTGTTAGGACGACTGATGAGGTTATTTTTTACGAGAACTCCAGAAATATCGCGGCGTTTATGCGTGTTGTAATAGGCAGATGGCTTGGGTTAGCGATAATGTAAATTCTTCTGCGAATGCTCTAGAAGAGTTGGTTTGTGAAGGAAGTGTGGATCTATTATCTATATTTCTTTTACATATCGAATATTAAAAACTATTATGATAATACTCTAGTCAGAAATTGCATAATTTTCTAAGTCTTTATCCATGCAGGGTTCAATTCGTAGGAAATCATCTACTTCAATTAGCAATTTAATCTTTTTCTCAGTTATGTGAATGGCATTATTATTTCTTATACCAAAATATTTATAGTTTCAATGTAATTTCAGAAAACATTTGCTAATTAGTTGATACCATAGTTCATTAGAACAACAGGTGAAGCGGAATATTTTCCGTGCATTTCAAGTTCGTTCAACTTTCCATACCGGGTTAGTGTGACAACTGAATTAGCCTATACTGAAATAAGTGCGCACGCAAATAATAAACCGCCATTATCTCAAAATACCCAATAAATATTTGAGAGTAATAAATATTATCTTGAATATGTTTGAATTTTTATTGGTTTATGTAGGTGGCTAATGTATTTATTATGTACTATTTTTGTTAGAATGTAATGATTCAGATTGACCTAACTTACTTATGGATTAGCCTGGGAGGTCAATGTTCGGAAGTCATCCGGTCAAATGATGATGAATGATTCAAGTATTATAATGACGATATTTCAAAACAAAACGGGTATACCAATATTTGTTATTAACATACTACCGTATAGTATGGCATTGTGATCAGGACATCCCCGATTATATATCGCTAGCTACATATGTAAAGGATTTAGTTTTTATTGCTATTTGAATGTCAATGGGCCATATCTTTCTATCGCTTTAGATCTGTTAAGCTTTCAAACTTAACAGATCTAAAGCGATAAAAAGACAGGATTATTACATCTGAAGGCCAATTCCCGTAATTAAAAACATTCAAAATCTAGTCACAATCTCATCGATTCCGCGTATCACTGGTCAGTTTCCCTCAGTCGTCAGTTTATTTAGTTCGCCAGTTTCATTGATTAGTCAGTTTCACTCATTCGTCAGTTTTACCGATTTAGACAGTTGCGTTAACTCGACAGTTTCCAGTGTTTGCCAGTTTTCGTCGATTCGTCAGTTTTATTCAATTCGTCAGCCAAAGTACAGTCGGTAGAAAACTGAACATACGTCTGCTAATTTAAATATATTGAGATCTACTTGATAACTTTTAGCAGAGATGACAATTTTTTAAATTTTCACATAGATCTGAAAATAAATAAAACTACATAATAATTATGTCATCCACTACAACAAAATGTCACAATAATCACAAGATAAGTAATTTTCATGACATACAAAATGTGCTCAATTATATTTGTTTACCAGTACAAGATAATCTATGAAAATAAGCACTGTCATGATGATACGTGATAATTTAGACAGCGGATTTGTTAAAGAGGGTTCCACATAAGATAGTAATGATGTAGGTACCAAAATATAAAAAGCATAATATAGTACCTATATGATAGGTGTATAGGTTACTAAGAACATGAAGAGCTTTAGATTGGTGATTTGCAACCGAAGTGTGTGTTCAGTGTTCACTGAACACACACTTCGGTTGCAAATCACCAATATCAAAGAAAAAAGGAAGGAAAAAAAGAAGAAGCTTCAACAAATTCACAAGATACGCATAACGTTTTGATAAAAGGCGCGTAGTCTAAATTGAAAAAAAATGTCAAAGAATAGGACCAAAAAACAAAAAACAATGGCGAAGGTAAAGTCATGAGGAAATAAGGTAGAACACCATCTGAATTATGTTGGATTAAATAGTTAACTGAATGTACTTTAGAAGGGATTACACATCCCTCAATCCTATCAAACACGGAAGGCGGAAGTATTTTAGCGAAACACCAGGATGCAGACACACCAAATGTTGATAAGTATGTTTCCAGCCTAAAGTAACCGGTATTGTTACCTGGTACAGAATATATCGCATTTGTGTCTATCATAATCTTTCCTTTATATGCAGATATTAAGAGAGGTTTGTCTGGATCCAGCGATATCGGGATAATTCTCGTGTATCCTAAAGTATCTGGTATTGTTATGTGGTATAGAATATATAGCATTTGTTTTTTATCATTATCTTTCGTGTCCATGCTAAGGGTTAACTTTCTAAACACATACCTATATACCAGACAATTTCTGCCTAATCCCTTCTCCTGTTCATATTATTAACACTAATATCAGTCACAATGATATTATAAAATGCACAATACGAGAATCTCATAAGTTAAGAACAAAGCAAGATAGTCATCTCGGAGCTATAAATAGCCCCACATAAATAGATTGCACGTAAACTTGTAGTAATAAAGATAACTGGAGATACTGATAAAGCTGAGATTTCTTTCACATCTATTTGTTCAGGCTCTCCTCTGTAGGTGAGATTGCGGAATGTTTGAGCTAGAGCGTTGTTTAAATAAATACACGCTTTGGGTATACTAATCTGAATTCTTACGCTAGGATTTCCCATTACGTGTATTTTTTTCCCAAATAATATAAGTGTCGAATAATCTCACCTGAGAATCTTACCTGCATTCCTGTTGAATGACTAAACATCTGAAGTACACACTGTAATTTCGCTAGTTGTGTTGTAAGTTCCATGTTATAGGTGGCGAGCCTATTGCTACAAAGCCAGACTCCGAGCTAAGAATGTCCAAAATAACTTTATCGATAATCATGATTAAATCTTATTTTGAAGTCTTTATGAAGAATAGTCATGACCAAGCGGCGAATGAGATTAACGGTGCATAGGAAGATGTTGAAAAATACACATTGCGCCGACCCCAAATAAGGACAGGAGATTAATGATTATAAGGAAGATGCTGCTACCAAACGCCTAGCTCATAGTTATCTTGGTCGCCTATTAAGACGTTCATGCAAAGAAAGAGATGCTTACGTACAATAGGGGAATCACCAAGAAGTAAATATACAATTGAAACTGAACTAGTATAAGGAAGACACGCGCTATTTACGTGTATTTAATAAGGGTACAATTGATATAAATATTCCACTTAGACATGATATTAAATCTGCAAGGCAGACACTGATACTGATTATAACAGTGGAATGTTGATTAGAGAATGAAACAATGATATATGTTCGGAAAGTCGGAGAGTGTAGATATAGCTACAAAAAATAAATGTAAACAAAACACGCAAAAACTACATTAATCTTATCATCTGGCTTTCATTTCTTATTACGAAGCTGGAGTAGAAATTCAGGGAGAGCTGAATCAAATAGTTATTAAGTATTCAGTGCTTAGAGTCAGCTGATATTAAGTTATGAAAGCTACAAATCCAATTAGAAAAACAGGCGCAAGACAAGATGACAACGAAATAAACATATAAGTCAACGAAATGCACGTACGGGAAATAAGTTTTTGTTCTAAGTACCTAAAGCGTAGCTAATTACCATTCAATACCTTTTCCGTAAAAAAAGAGAGAAAAGAAAAAAATAGTTCGGCAGTTGGAACTGTGACCACATACGCGCGAACCGAATACTTTTTCCGTCGGCATTTGGCGATATATTAAAGATGGCACAAGAAACTTGTTATACACTCATGGGTCTATTTAATGGTAACATTAGTTATATCCCAATGAACGGTGTGAAATATGACATGGCTAGAAAGGAAGTGACTGCCGAGATAACGATTAACAGAGAAGTATGGAAGAAAAAGACACCCTAAATAAATTGGGATAAGGTCAAGAGAATGATGATGGTGATGATTAGTTCGATCCCAATCATCTATACAAAAATTAAACCTCTTTTTAAGTTTATACCACAGATATAGATAACGAAAGAGCAACTACTTCGCGTGCCAAAAATCGCACCAGCTTACGTACAAAAATCGTAAGCCGCCACTTTCGCGCTCAATCCTGTGTACTGCTGGCTGGGTGTGGGGCCAGACGGGTGCTGTGCTGCACGCGGCGGCGTCTTTGAATCGATTTGATTTTCAGATTACTGAATAGTGTTTGTGACGTCATAGTAGGTAGTCAAAATATGACACGCTTGGTTGTCATACAGATCGTGATACTTGCGTTATCTAGGTCCGTCTATATCTGTGATCTGTACATTATGCAATAGTTCCATACAGCTTTTCCTAGAACATCTCCCATTAGCACATCTAGAATTGTTTAACGCACGTGGCAGACACACAGGCACTCCAACACGACCTCGAACTAGTCTCTTCGTTATCAATAACTACTCCAACAATAGTAACAGGAAAAATAAACGAATAATAATGGCGTCTTTAAGAACCATATTATTAAATATCTAATCGGTAAGGGATCTTGATCTTTAGGCCTCGTTCAGGGTGAGGAGCTTGCGCGGGTCATGGTTATGTATACCGCTGCGCGTTTACGTACAGTGTAGTGGCCTGTATAAAGAAGCGGGTTTTCGGGCCCGAGTTTCGCGGTACAGATCGCTGCAAGTGTTTTCGTTAGTTCCATATGTGTGAGCGCAGAGGCTAAAATGGGACTGTTTCACCCGCACCAATCGGTACCGACTTGTCTTCAGGGAACCCGCTTCTTTATGCAAACAGTATAGTTATAGTCCGCGCGGAACTAGTTGGCCGCGCCTTAGGTATGTGAGCGGTGGGACGGAGGGGCGGGGGCGCATTACTCAGTACGTGCGTTGCAACCCGCCGCCTCACCCCTGCCGGTCGATTGTGTTAGAATCTCACCGTGAGAAGTTAGGTGAAGTGAGCTGTCATTCCCTCTAATGCTAGGGATTGACACTAATGACAGCTCACTTTAAGCTCACTTCACCCGAGTTATCACGGTGAGATTCTTACAGAATATCACTACTGTCCCCACCTCAGCGGCCAACTAGTTCCGCGCAGACTATAGTAGGAAACACTTTTCCTAACCTCTACTGTCAGTTACTCTCGATACACTATGATCACCTAATCGCGCCCGCCCCCGCGCCCGCTACCGCCCTAATCTTCGCTGTGGACGTGGTCTTACAGAGACATCATTAGAATCATTTTACAAGTTCATCATTGTGATGTGACGCTATCACGTTTTGCTTTCTCACGTGGCGCGGTGTGATTTCGGCTTTGTTGCGAATGCTTTACTACAAAATAGTGGTAGGTAGATAGTGGAAACTAATAATAACTAGCGTTTTTTTACGATTAGCTCGTGAATTCGTGATGTTTGTGGATTTGGTCTGATAAGGCTCTTTCCCAAGTAACATTTTAGGTTTTAGAAAGGTTTTGAAAAGGTTCTAGAACCTTTGTATGGAAATCTGTTCGTAAGTCTTAATAGACTTAATAACGTTATATTAAGCTTATATTAACCTCCTGAGTGCAAAAAGGGCCCAAGTTTTAGAACCTTTCTGAGAGCTACAGCAAAACCTATAGCTCAAATTCAAAACTTTTCAAACTACTTACACAGAACCCAAATATAACCTTCACAACCTTAATTTAACGTTAATATGACCTAACAAGGCAGCTTTTAAGTTCTAAATTAGTCATGGATGTAACTCAATGACAACTTAAAACCTTTTTGATGGACATGAATTAATGCCTTTCCAGGACTCTCAGGTTTTAAAATGTTTCTGTGTAAGATTTATTTTACACAGAAACACCAATCGTGGATTTAAATACTTATTTATAATGGCGCCATTCCCTGTCATTATACCAAGTTTCAAAATGGCTAGATGTAAGTGTTATTATATTCATAAAAAATAATAAGTTGCTTGCTGAAGTCAGGAAAAATCAAAAAAATAGCGCGACTGGCACTTTATCGTGAAACTTTAGGATAATAGTGCTGTATACGAGACGGGCCTTTCGTAAGTAAAAAATTTAGAAGATATTTTAATGAAATAAAAATTATAAAATTAGGTGGTTGGTAGTAAGTTGCATTAGAAATAAAACTTCTATTCATATAAAAATCATATATTTTAAATCACATAGCACACGTTACTTAATTTTGCCATGATGACTTAAAATGTTGCTTTTTGTTTAGATTTTTTTTCATTTCAGTAAAAAAATATGGCTGGCGTTAGGAAATTACTAGAAAGCATTAAAATTAACCTTTTCAGAACTGTAACAGCTAAAAGCTCTTAATGTTTGCCAAAATAAGAGCTACAGATCATCTCGCGGAGCTACTTAAAACTACAAGGCTGTTTTCGCAGCTTTAAGGTTATCGCCAGGAGTAGTTCAAGACTTGCGAGTCGCGAAAACAACCTCTGCGCATAATTAGTTGCTTTTAAGTTTTGGTTGTAGGAGGACGTGCGTTCGACGGTTTGACAAGAGTGCTGAACAAACAGCTACAGGCTGCTCTTATTCTATTTTTTTTCAATTATGTTTTAGGTAGGTACTTACTTACCTAATTTATTTATTAGGGGAGGCCGGGGCTAAAAGTTCCGATTTTCAAATAACATGAAAATTTATGATGAAAATGACAAGATTTCAATATTGATATTAGATTTTATTAAAAAGTCTTAATCGGTCTCTGTAATAGTACAGTCATTTCTGCTAGTTTCTCTATATTTTTTTGTACAGGCATATTTTTGCAAAATTTCGGAAGGGAACATTCAACCCCACTTTGGGGCGAGTTGTTCCACGTATGGGGCAAATTGTGCGACTTAGATAATATTAATAAAGTATAAGGATAATGTATGGTTTCTCTGGTTAAATAAAACAATAAATAATTTCTGTAGTTAGGTTCATTTATTTAGTTGTTATGCAATCCTATAAACTTAAAAAAAAAACCACGAAAAAACATTACTAGCTACAACTAGATTCAAATTTTGTATTGGTTTACAAAAATTGAAATCTATTAGCTTATAACTTACTACCTACATACTTAAGGATACAAAAAATCGTACCTACTGGAAAGGATACTCAAGATAAACACTTTTTTATAACTAAAAAATATTGGCAATTCCATAACAGAACTTAAAAAAGACAACAAAATATAACTGGAAATCTTTAGATAAATGTTTCTTTTTTTAATTCAACTATAATAGAGATTTATCAAGTTGAAAACCTTATCACAAACATAACTGCACTTATTTTAACTACATAACACAACAGGTTGCCTTCTTGCACACGTTTCATTAATAAATTTAATGATAAGTGAGATCAAAACATACAATTATGTATAATTAAATACCAAAATGAAACTGCTAACGTTAATACCTATTATTTATCATAAAAACTTACCGATGTATTAATTATTCGTAAGAAATTTTTACGCACTTTACGTTTAAAACTTCCACTCCATTTTTTTAACACCCTGTGTCGGTTCATCTTGCAATACAACGGAATGCTTTGAAGTCGCGGACACAACTAACATTATTTGAGGATGCCTCTAAGGCTTTAAAATATTCTTGTAGGACTTTAAGCATGCCTTCAGCTCATAAAAATAGCTTATTGGTTTAGGTTTTCACCACGCAGTCCTAATTTGTTTACTTAGACAACTATAACACTGCCTATGAGTTTTAAGTAGGTTTTAGAAATTACTTATAAGCAATTTCAACATTCCATAACTTTATGGTTATATCAAAGTTAAAAATTAAACCTTTAGATCTCACTTTAGCATAATACTAGCCTTTGCAGAACTTAATCAAGAGTCTACGACAACTATAAGTTCCTAGGACTATATGCTCTTGAAACACAAGTCAAAATAACGTTAATTTAAACTCTTGTCAGCGGCTCCAAGGTTGTAATAATAAACAATTAGTTTTAGGACTTATTAATCATTCTCAAGTACTTAATATGACTAGATAGCAAAGCATTAACCTTTTTACGACCCTTAGAAAACCTAAAGGCATTTTCTACAACCTAGGCCCGAATGAAATGTTACTTGGGTTTTTTTTCTGTCTGATAAGGCTTAGCGCATACCATCTGCAGTATGCCGTATATTTCCGGAGCGCGGAAGGGCTCGTTCTCAAGAACCATATAGTCTGTGTCGAGCTTAATAGGTTCTTCCCGTGGTTTTCGTTAATTTTGTGATTGAATAATCATGCCACGAGGATGGGCAGGATTGCACCTTGATGCCTATTTTAGTTGAGTCTGGTAATTTTTAAGTACAACTTTCCCTTTTAGGCAGCTCATTGGACTAGTTTTTAATCGACTTCAAAAAAGGAGGAGGTTCTCAATTCGGATGTTGTGACACTTGCCCTTTAGGAGGGTATATATATATTAAAAAAAAAGTTAATATTCAGGAGTGGTTGTTTACGAATAAATAATAAGATTATGAGGAGTAGGTGTGTTATTTCATATCTAGTTTTAAATAATTTTAGCAAAAATGAGTCGCAGTCAAAATATTATTATTTACTTTACACACAAGCACACGGGTTATTCCAAACGTGAGTTAGGTTTATCTAAATTAGGTTCAGATTTATTTAAGAGTCTTGTTCAAACACAATATAAACTAAGTAATCGCAAAAATAATACAATTACCTACAAAAAGACAGTTATTTCTGTAACGTTTCGTAATAAATTGCACCTATAAATACTATTAAACATACTCTTTCTAAGAAACAATCAGGTGAATAAAACAATAGAAATAATTGAAAACAAAAACCATCATGACAAATTTCTCTTTAAAAAAAAACTACGCAATATATTTACCATTAAACTGGTATGTTGTCATAACTCAAAACGTTCATTATTTAGAAACTGTCAACCACAAAGAGAACAACAAAACTACACAAATAGGTATGTCAACAAACATCATAGTTATTTTTGTCCAAATAAATGAGAAACCTCGGTAAGTACTATAAATCGCAGTGAGTCGGACAAACCTACAAACAAATGATACTCCTTGTAGTCAATATGGAGAGAAAACAAAAAGACATCGGTCGTATGCGCGTACGCATATCGTTCTCTCTTCAAATACGGACTTTCTATTGGATATTAGGTTAGTACGACGGTATACATGTCTTTGACCTAAGGAAGGAAATTGGGCGTGCTGGTTGCGAAGTCGGGGCAAGCCTTGAATATGGTTTTAATGTCTTTCATTATATCTTTATAGCATGTGCTATAAAGTGATAATAAAGTAGTATATAGTATGCAGTGGTGGCACAGTGGTAGGCCCCGACCTACGAGTTGTAGGTCGTCGGTTCCAATCTAGGCAGGCGCTTCTTTGGTTACATAATTTCATCACCACTGCTCTCAAAACGGTGAAGGAAAACATCGTGAGGAAACCGGCATGGCCTAGAACAAAAAATTCGAAGACATGTGACGTCCACCAACCCGCACTGGGCCCGCGCGGTGGATTACAGCCCACTCCCTCTCACAGAGAGGAGGCCTGTGTCCCAGCAGTGGGAAAAATATGGCTGATTATGCTAGCACGTGCTATACGCATATAGAATGATAATGTGTGTTGAGATTTGCCTCAGAATTTTCACATAAGTACAGACGCCAGCACATCAACCTACCCGAAACTGTCAAATTTTCCAAATCAACTTTGAATCTTATGCTTTAGCGACAAAGTTGAAAATCTATTAAAGAAATTTGGCAGATTGTAGTAGCTTGATGTGCTGGCGTCTGTACTTAAATAACCAATGCATGCTGCTGCTGTGAGAAATACAGTACATAGTGAACAAGATATATAACTTAAAAATTATGTCTCGAGGAAAATGTTTTTCAATCTTGAATATATTCTCTCTAAATTTACACAACTAAGTTTGTACTTAAGTTAAGTGAATAACATAACACGTTTTTTTTTACAAAAGTAAATACATTTTAGAATACAAAACTGAGTCCTTAATTTACATAAGTACTTCGTGATTGACGTCAGATGCTAAGAGAATTTTGTGCTAAATATAAATTATGTGATAAATCTAGGATAAATTTTACCTGAAGTAATTAGATTTAAAGAATAGTTTCACATTATTTTGAGCAAATGTTTGACGCATGTAGACAACAATAAAGTTTTTTAATAATTAATTAATGACGCAATTTTATTTTTTCCTCGAAATGTAACGAAAAAATACTCACATACCGAATCAACGCTGATTAATCGAATCTTCTAAATATTACTTTACAAAATTCGTATCTATAACTTTGAATCTAAGACCGTCACAGCCAAACGTAATGGAACAAACACTCGAATTTCCATACAACACTTTCACTACACAACTGACTCTGCTTACATAACAATTTTTAGAGGTCTGTAGAGCGACCAAAGCTGCCGACGTTCAGCTACCAACTAAGCCATTGTACTTGACTCTACCTCGAGGTTCCCACACGGTTGGCCCCAAGACAAAAGCGAGCAATTAACATCAAAATAGACAATAATTGATGGAAAAAATCTGGATCGTTCGTGCGTGTCTTGTCAACCTTAATGATACGGGATCCTCTGAGTTCCGATCACACGGGAAAAGCTAAGTAAATAACTCAAAGAATTGACGCAAAAACAATGAAAATGTAAAAGTATTTTCATGTTATAACAATGAGTTTGATTAATGTAGAATTGTAGAAAAATTTTCACAGTATGTCTGCAATGCGTCTGTAGGTTGCTACGCGGGTCTACGTCGCTGCTACGAAAAGCTACGATTTGCTACGTAGTTCCAATGACCGGGGTGTTTACCGTCTACGCAGTAAAATGGAGGTCACGACATTTTTTGTGATACTTATGTAATGGTAATAAGATTATTTTTAGAGGATATAGATTTTATAACAAGTTCTGAAAGATTTTTTTCGTGTCTGTGAAACTTGACTTACGAAATTATTTCTGATTTTTGACGAGTTTTTCAGCCGACATTTTCTGACACATGATATTTAGAAACTTTTCCATACTAATCATACCTACCCTTCATACATAAATAACTACACCTATTCGTATCGAAGTTATGATTAGAGCGAGACCATTTACAGTGCTATTATTAATAGAAACCACTTTTCAAAGAACTACAAAACTGCAGACCAATCATTCCAAAGAAAAAGCTTCATAAATTATTCAAATATTAATTTCAGAACAAAGGAGAATTATACAGCATGTACCATTTGTCTCATACTTTATTTTCTTGTTAAGGTATTGACTTGTTTCCATGCAAATGTATTGTGAAGAATAGCAGTTGCTATGGACAATCAATTTTTTTTTTAATTCATGTTCAGAAGCAGTTGCTATGGACAATAAATTGTGTTTTCTTTTCAGTCTGTGGAATCGTGTATCTGTAGACAATGGCGATCGACGATATTAACACAAGTGCGCGGTTTCATTTGAGGTATATTTACATGAACGTGCCAAATGATAGGTATTAACATAATAAAATATTATTTCTTCATATGGAAATATACTTTTCAAGTTAGGAATAAATATTTCATAGCCATAGGGGTGTTTTAACAATAATTACATGCGAGATATTGTGAAAAGACCTGTCACATAATTTGATAGTTTTTAAACTTTTCAAAAACTGATGTTCAGTTGAGTTCAACATCCCCTATTTTGATGACTGAGCAGCATCAGTAGTGCGGGAGGGCTAGCTTCTCCAAATATGGAATTTCATGCTCAATTTTCCACATATAAAATTTCCTTTTCAAAGGGGCAGCTAGAATCAATTCTATTCACTTGTAAGTATAATGTGCTTTTTTAATGGTCCACATGAAATATTTGACATTCGACTTTGAAATCCATTGCTGTGACGGCAAGAAAACTCCTTCTGTAGTGCATTCCTCAAAACTTTCATTGTATGTGTATGTTAATGTTTGCAAGTTATTTTGTGGAAATTCCCCCAGTTGTCATGCAAACTTCAACAACCATCTGAACACATCTTTACCGTTTTCACCGTCTGGTTACAATGTATCGACAACTGCGCACGCGCCGACCGCACACAATGGCGGCCACCAACACTTACATATGTCAACACCGGGACCAATTACCAAGTCCCAAACAGCCTTAGTGCGTCAGTAAATAAAGCATTTGTTCAACAAAGTAGGTAAAGAAATTAGATTCGTAGAATATTTTAATTAAAACGATCAAGATGTCGTCAATGTAAAATCATCTAGGTATCATCTAACTCATAGGTAAACAAGGGATTTTTTTATGTTTGTTATTGGGTACTTTTTTAGAAACCTGGACGATGAAATGCCCGATATGAGAGCATCAGTCGCATTAATTGTTCTATCAAGAAAAAACCGCGCATCTGCTTATCATCATTTCAGCAGAAAGACTTCCACTTCTGGACATAGCCCAAGCACCTCCACTTTGACCGGTTCTGTGCTTGCCGCATCCACGTATCTGCTTTTATCCCGGATATAAATCTAGATTTGACGTGTACTGTCATATCTTCTGCGGACAAGGATTATCATTCCTAAAAAAAGTGGAACAACATAAAAGTTGATAAAAGAGATAGCTTAATATCACTTATTTTTTGTTGACTAGTTCTTTAGTGGTGGATTAATGCATGATAATTACGTAAATATTTGACACATGCTTTAAGGTAATACGTAGGTATATTATGTTAACAATTACATCTATCCTCATTTATCATATAACAACGTAATGGGTGCGTAATATCTACGTCAGAGAAAGTGCACCTGTGTCTGGGCGCTGCGTTTTCGGTGCATAAGTGATTTCAGCCACGGTGGCCAATTTCAACGGAGACAAACTCCGTTGAGATTGGCCGCAGTGGACTGAATACAGTCTGGAGGACTTCATCTACGTCTACATTACGTAGATAATATTGTCAGACGTTAACTATTTGCTCAGCTTCTTCTAAACGACATTTAGCACGCTACGCGATCTAAACTTTAAGATTCTTGAGATAATATTGTAAACTGAACTGACCCGACCACAAACAAGTGCTCAGTCAGAAGATTTTATCTTATTTCAAAGCTTATTTACATTAACAAGTCTTAGAAAAGTAGATTTTCTTTATATATGAGATATTAAAGTGTCTATGGAGTTTATTCTTCATAGAGATCTACGTTTTGAAACGAGCAACAGGCTTCAACTTTCTAATTAATTAATTGGTCGACTCCTTGTCAGTTCAAAAGTGCTTAACTGCACTTAACTGAAGTAAATGCTGAGAGTTTGATATATTGTTAATGCTCTTGGGTCTTCACGGATTGTATCATATCAAATCAGACAGCAACACAGTTTCGTAAATTCAATATTCAAATCAAACTCCCATTTCTACAACCAGCATAAAACCACATGTCAATAAAACAGAACGACCAAAAACTGTGTACATACATACATTTTATTATTTCATTGTAACGCTAAACACATACGTCACGTGTATATAAAGTAGGTATATAAGCAGTGGTAATAAATTATTTCCGAACGTGGACTATGTTCGGTCATCAGCCGTCACGGAATCACCTTGGGACCACGACTGGGTTTCATGATATCTTAAGTACTTTCTTTTCTTTTACGAGAGAAATCAAGACTCTGAATCGACGTCGAATTGCCAATAATTTTCGGCAGTTTCCTTTTGCAACTGAATTGCACCATGGAACATCATGCGCATTTGAGATGCATTTATTGTTCAAAAGGATCAAAACTGGGTATTTGGAAATTAACTTCTGCTTCTACAGTTTTTATTTCAGTCTTGAAACCAGCCTTCGTGCCAATATTAATAGTTTCGTAAAATATACTAGTGACACTAATTTAGTGAACTATGTTCTTCTGAAAGATTAAAACTTGCAAAAGTAACAACAAAAACTGTACAATTTTCTACCAGTCAACTTTGGGTGATGCAGAGACAAAACATGGCAGGTGCAACCCGTGCAACATAAGAGATAGATAACTCGAAAAATAATAAATACTAATACATAGATATAAACAGAACCCTCCATTGGACTACTAAAGCGTAATTTATTATTTTAATCATAGCATTTCCCATATTTGTTTTCATCCACTTTCAGCACATCCAACATCCTTCCACCAGAATTTATCACCACTTATCTACCCAGATAAACAAACTAATACTGCCAAGCACGCGTCCCCTGAGTGATCAACAACTAGTAAACAACGACAATGGCCCCTGATTATCATATAATAATTTATTACGTTGTCAATTTCCATCGATTGTTTACCGATTATTATCAATCAATGCTATCGGAAGACACCTGTGTCTGTTCTAAGTAGGTAGTTACCATCAGTGTGATTAAAAGTGATGATAGCATTGTTGGGGCATTACCGATAAATGCAACACTGGTAATATACGGTTTGTTTTATCTTTGAACAGTAACGCAATTATTTTAATATCGCTTTTGGGATTGTCTTGCACTGTTTTGCTGTCGTATTGGCTAGTAACATCATCCTGCAATTTTTCGTCTCAAAAAGAAATGCTGACAAATACTGTGCCTTTTTTGTATAGTTATCACCTACGCCCAAAGCACATTGAAGTTATTTATTTATAATTTGCTCTTATCTTTATCATCATCCGTTTGTTTTTCATTATCATCGCCGTCCTCTTGACATTTTAATTTATTTCACGTCAGCACGGCACGTCTCTTTCTCCCATACTTACATCTATGATTATCTACCATCATCTCAGTGTTCACTTGCTGCTTTGTCATATCATCTTTCAAACAATCCACCTCAGTTTCTTTGGTCATCTAGCCTTTACACTTTATGACTTAGTACTTTCCTTGTCACAAAATGTTTCTAGTCTCAAATTAACATTTCCATCTTTATTTTTACCTTGCTAATAGTTGTAAACGATGTGATTGCAGCACTGCGGCCACAATGCGTATCTAAAGATCGGCATGGAACGTTACGGTACCGCAAACGGTATGGATTGAGTGCATTCTTGAAATGTCGTGTGCACTACGGTAACTAGGAGTCATGTGTGTCGTTATGTGATGGATTTAGTTGTAATCGATGTGATTCTGTGCTTACTGTTGCTATAAGTCTACCAGAATCTCATGGCATAAAAAAATAAAACATCGTGATTTTCATATGGCAATGTCAATCCATATGAAAATCACAAATTTATTTTTATTTTATGGCATGAGATTCTGGTGGACCTGTAGTACTTATTATACTTTCTTACTTTAGTACTCTTCGAGAAATTGCAGCAATGTTATTTTGTTGGCATTTTAACCGACTTCTAAAAAGAAGGAGGTTCTCAATTTGGATGTTTATATATTATTTTTAGGTATGTTCGGGCATAACTCCGTCATATAAGACTGTTGTGGACTGTATTTTTTTCTCTTGACTTGAGTTGATAATAAAAGTCTTCTTGATTTGTTTCCTTTATGTTTAGACGGATTTGCAAAATTATTTTTTTTGTTCGAAAGAGGTTTATTCCGAAATAGTCCCATTTAAATTTCGTAAAGATCGTTTCAGAGACAGACAACGGAACTCTTCAATATATGCCAGCAAATCCACAGTGATTGCTGCTATCGCATATGTATGCATTGTTTACGCAATAACACAGCATAACATTACGCATGTACCCTTTAAAAGGGTAGGCAGATATGTTCAATAGCTTCCTGTCACTGATATTCACATAGCAAGTAGTGTTATATGAATTTGTGTGGGGTAGGTATGTACAACTTAAAAGCGAAAGAAAAAATAAAAAAAACACCCAACTGACTTCCAAAAAACACTAGAAAGTGAAAATAACTTTAATGTCGAAAGTCGGTGTCAAAAAACGAAAATGCAGAACCAACGAAACCGACTTCCGAAATTAAAGTAATTTTTCACGTTGTAGTGTTTTTTTTTGGAAGTCTGTTGTTTTTCTTTTTTGTAAAAGGTTTTTAAACCCAGACATTGTAAAAAGAGGCTAGAGCCACTTGAATCACCAATCAAGCCAAAGATATAGTAAACAAGTTGACAGACAACAATAAATAAAGTCGTTTTCCAGACGTCAGTTATACTGTTTATCCGTACCTGTAGGCCACAGATATTAGCTAGCTTTACTTATCAAAGTAATCATGTTATGTCAAGTGCTGCAGCAGTGCCGGATTTGCCACGTAGCAGGTGTAGCAAACGCTACAGGCCCCGCGCTGTGGGGGCCCCGCGCTTAAACGTACAAACAAGAATACATGGTACCCTATACCATTAGGTTTATTGAAATATTAGGAAGAATGGTCAAAAGAAACCTAATCCCTCCGAGATGGGATGCTAAAAATTTTCGAACTCACTTTGCTCGCTCTTGCATACAAGGTTCTCTCAGAAGGTGCAATTACGTAGGTTTTTACAAAAGTACCTACTATACTTAGCATTGTTTGAAGAAAATAATTTTGCTCAAGTACCTCAACTGACATGGAACGGAAAAGAACGTATTTGTTAAGAAACATTGATTTGCCTAGTGCAAAATCACTACACAACTAAAACTACATATTATGAAAAAGTTCTGTTTTATCTTGTAAACCTTAGAACCTTAAACAAAAAAGTTCTACCATATTTTCACCCAGCTTAAGGATTAAGTCAGCGCGGGCGCTGGCTTAATCTGGCACTGTACTGCAGTCTGGGTTAACCGGGTATAACCTTGTGTGTTTACAGTTATTTGCCTTAGCTATATTGTTGTAACATATTTGTGTCAACTAATTTTATACATATATCACCAGAATATATGCATGTAGCCCATGTAGGGCTGTAAAATGTATTGAATAAGGGCTTCCTTATTCAATACAGCTATTTTCAAATCTTTGATTTAGGTTAAATATTTTTTGCCAATTATTTATTTATTTATTCATGTAGATACACCTAAAAAAATAGAGAAAAATACATAAAGATAGAAGAGCACAATGGTACCCAGCTTATTTCATTAGAAATGTCTTTCAGCAGATGCGATGCGACAGGAAAGCTGGATGAGAAACGTAGACACAGTATGTATTCTTGTAGTTCCAAATTCAACAAACATTATATTTCTTTCGTTGATATTATGCTATCTACAACCACAAGCCTTCCAGAACATGATGTAATAATAAAATATTCAACAATCAGTATGTTGATAGCGTAAAGAAAATCCTACCTATTTATGTACCAGTCATAACCGGCCCAATTTTGCTTAGATACTATTATATCGGTTCGTGACAAGTAAAGCCGTTTCTGACTGATTGATCGTCATCACGCGTTTCTTAGTCACTCTACCTCCATACGTACATGTTGCATTTCTTTATCTTTATCACCTTTAATTACATGTTTGTTATTATAAAGGGGGCACGTGGCTAAATAATAACAGCCGGCACGGGTCTGTAGATGGATGATCCTCTTTACAAACCGAGACTCTTGCCTTGGAAAGCACGTTAAGCCGTTGGTCCAGGCTGTTATTCTTGGATCTTTGACAGTCGTTACGACTCGTCAGTAGCCCGAAAATCTGACAACCAGTCTTACCAAGTGACTGGGTAGTGGGTTGTGGAGGTCAGATAGGCAGTCGCTCCATGATAAATACTGGTATAAGGCTACAACCGGTTAGACTGGAAGCCGACCCCAACATAGTTGGGAAAAGGCCAGGGAGATGATATTTTCTTTAGGGAAAGGCATCCTTCTCGAAGAACAAGATTATCTAAGTTATTTGTCAGAATATACCTACGTCATACGTCGCGGCAGATCAAGAAGATCCAGAATCGCGACGCGTCGCGCGTGTCTGCTGGTGCCTATAATTGTAAACCTACCCAGTTTGAAAGCTACCTATACCTACTCGTTTAGTCCGGAATGGGAGTGCAACTGTACCTAATTAGTATAACATTTATATCTATGCTAGTTGAACCATGTCGACCGGACCACATGGCCTTGCCACATAACTCGACCACACCCATTAAATTATCTCGATCATTATGCAACCCTGATTACTGTACTGTTTACATTAAGTGCCAGCACATCGCTATCAATACTCAATTAAATAAATAAACAAATAACTATCGGCACCTTTCGGACTCTAGCACGAGTTGCTATGCAAACTGCTGACTAACCACATCATGTTCACGCCAAACACAACTTTATACTTCATTTATAGGATTCAGTTTTCATTGACAAGTTCTTATAAATGTTTCATTCTTCAGCAGATGTGATAAGATTGTTTTATTGCGTCATAATGGACGTTGTCCGGCTGTTTGTCAGACATGCGTGATACTTGTGTGATTTTTATCTCCAGTCGATAAAAATTATATAATTATAGTAGGAGTTTTTGGTAATATCACAACAACATCAACATGATAATGAAAGTTATGATATAGCTACTTGTTATACATGATTTATAGACAAATTATCATAAAATCATTCCTGTATTACCCAAAGAGATACGCAGAAGTGTATTGTAGTCGAAACCTACACCCTTTTATTAAAGTTCAATGTAATACGGGACGAGCTTATAACATCTAGGCTACTACTGTGAAATTACTAACGATAGAATCCAATAAAATTGCCCGTTCCGAGTCTCCAACTTAACATAGCAATTGAGCTAGGCAGGCATAGAAGCATCTCCCTGCAGGGTGTAACCTTCCGTGGACAAGTGGGAAGATGTAAGTCCAACCTGGTAAAGTGGGGCTAACCTTGACGGAACGGCGGAAGGGTATGATTGCGGAGCTATGTCACAAACCCTGCTCCACCTCCTATCCTGCCCTCTGTGTTCCAAAACATGCAGTCAAAGTGACCTCTGCGCTGTCACCGACAACGCCGTGGATGTGGCAAAGTTTTGGGAAAACAAGATTTACAATACAGTCGTGCCAGTGACACACAGAAGATGGCGCTAGGCAGGCGACAGACATAAGTTGGTTATAAAAACTATGAATGTGGATGGCTATATGAGTAGGGGAAGAAGACCAAGGTAACGATGGATGGTCTCCAAGAAATATGATACGGTGAGAAAGGAGGTGACTACGGCGATCACATCTAATAGAGAAGCATGGAAGAAAAATATATGTTGCGCCGACTTCAAATAAATATAAAAACAAAAGGATAATGATGATGAAATGCCTTAGAAACTCGAAAAGAATGCAGTGGGTTAGTAAATAACACCGAAATATGATAACATTAAAAATATTTTATAATATCTACTACTTATACCAGTTTCCAAGAGTTTAGACAGTAACGGCCAGTATGGAGTCCATTACAACAAAATACCTTGTGACATATTGCAATTGAATGAAAGAAAATTTAAAATGTAAACAAGGATATATTTGTAAATATGTGAGCTGAGCACCATGTATCTATCACATCATTGATTTACCTGTAATTGCTTCATTTTTAATTCTTTTTACTTTTTTGTGGTAGACTAATTTTATTCTAGGTGCATCGTCTTCACATATAATTATATTACCTATGTATACAAAACCTTGTAAAACATTTTAAAAGAGTAACGGTGGAGTTTCTTGCCCATTCTTCTCCATACGAACATTACCTTTTGGAAGGGGCGGCTAGAATCAATTCAATTTTACTGTAAGTTTTGACGTTCAAAAGTGCCTTTAATGTGCTTTTTTGAAATAAATGATTTGACTTTGATTATGTATGCTGATACGATGATAACACAGGGATAAGTGTCTGTCGACACTGACGCTCAAGTAACTACGCTAGGTATCAAGTGAAATTCTCATAACATGGCAGGAGACATTGTAAGTGATACCTAAATAGGCGTTTTGTGTTAGAAGTGTAATATTTATTATTTTATGTCGTGATGTTCGGCTGCGTATGCATATGGACTTGCTTCTTATAACCACTAGATTAACGCTCCGCATTTTGCAATATGTTTTTTTAAACCCGAGGTCTGAGGATAATCCAAGATAACTAACACCAAAGCCACTCTTCAATATTTGTCAATTTTATGAGCTCATTTTAAAAAATATAAGTGTCTACCATCAACCGCAAGGCAATAGTAACACCATTAAACTATTTACAGGCACTTTTGAATCGTCAAAAGAATCGGCCAGTCCGAGAAGAACGGGAGAGAAACTCCAAGGACGCTCTTGTAATTATTACAAAATATTAGTTAAGTATATCTAAACTAATATTATAAAGGGAAAGATTAGATTTGTTTGTACGTTTGTTTGACGCTTTCGCTAAAACGGCTGAACGGTTTTAGCACATGAGTAGACCATGACCAGGATTAGGAAGTGGGATACTTTTTTATCTCGAAATTCCCACAAGATCAAGACTGATATGGGTGAAACCGCAGGGCGCGGCTAGTCCTGCCCTTGTCGCTTCCAAATACTAACGCTGTCCAAGTCAAACACATAGTTTTCATGGACGTGCAGCTGTACGCCAACTACTTATAATTACTCGTCATCCTTGAGAACGGTACACTGTCAACAACTGTCACAATGATAATGAATAATAATTAGGAGAAACTGAAATGTCAAATTTAAATGTTGTGCCATAGATTATTGAACTGAAGAAAGTAGAACAAATTGTTTGTTTAAACGGTACTGCAGGCACAGACGATAAGCATACACAATAGTCTATGGAAAAGAGTAAACTTATCAAGGGATATATTTTTGAACATTATAGTTACCTTAAATTAGTGTTGTGACGTAGCTCAAGAGAGATCTATATAAAATTATGTCCAGCAGTAGACTGCGAAAAGCTAATTGAGTTGTCTTCAAATAACGACACAAATACAATAACAACGATTTGGACAAATTGACAAAATCATCATCTACCTAGCCTTATCCCAACTTGGTGGGGTCAGCTTCCGGTCAAACCGGATGCAGCTGAATACCAGAATTTTACATGGAGCGACTGTCTAGCTGATCTCCACAGCCCAGTTGTAAATGAATGAATTAACAAAAAGAAGTGGATAATAACTAAAATTGCTATACAAATAAATAAAAAAAGAACATAAAAAAGACAAAGCCGCAGGAAGGCCACATGCAAGCCTTCACCTCCAGTATCACATCACGATCAGACCACGCAGAAACCACAACACAACACTACATACCCTGGTAGATATAATTCACGGAAAAACATCGCGAAAAATATTCATAACACACTGCGCTGGGCTAAGCGATTCCTCGAAGGATCTAAATAGAAATACAGCGAACGGAACAAATTTAGTCAGGAGGATTAATTAAACGCACTGCCTGTAAGCATATTACTAGAGTCTATTGTAATGTAATGGCATTACTATGATTCATAATATAGGACGAATGACTTCAGTCCTCAAAAACTCTAGGTGACATGGAATCAACCAACCCGAACTGGGCCTGGTAGATAACCACAGATCACTCATTAGAGAGGAGACTTGAGTCCCAGTAGTGGGAAGGCTGATGGTGTTGTTCTTATTAATAACCTGTACCTAGGACGAACATCTGCAGTTTTAAAGACCTGTGAAATGCAACAACCCGCACTGGGCCCGCGTGATGGCTTAGGTTTCAATTCCTTCCACAGTGAAGAGGCCCGAGAGATTCCTAGTTGTGAGAACATTAGCGTGTCTGTCAACAATCTTCCATATTGTTCCTTACAACACTGATGACCACACGGTCCCCACCGATAAACCGTAGTAACCGACCTATTTGACGACGTGGCGTAAACAGTGTGTGAACAAGAGGCCTCATTACTCTCAGGCTTATTATCTTGTTGTGTTGTGTACCTTCAGTCATTATCATGTGTTCTTCAGTGATTCAAAGGAAAAATATCATTGAATTTTAATTGTTCCTGCACGTGATTAGTTAACTGTTAATTACGGGAAATTGCCTATTGTAGGTTCATGTGAATTTCATGTGAATGCCAATTAGGCTCAATTGCAGTAACGACTTCCATTCAGCATTGGTTATTTTTATCGTTTCGGTCTGCAAACGTTTATTGTTGAACACGGGTCAGTGGGCCTGGCTACAAATGGATGCTTTGCAAACTTTTGTGAAATAGATTGTAACGGAATACAAAAGTATTATCTATACATCCAGTGCTAGGTAGTATATCAAAACTCCTCCGTGGCTCGGAAAGCACGTTAAGCCACTGGTCCCAACTGTCATTCGTAGATCCTGGACTGACGTTAGGGGTACTCGGAAGCCCAAAAGTCTGTCAATCAGTCTTACCATATAGGGTATTCTGTTACTCGGTAACCGGGTTGTGAAGGTCAGATAGGCAGTCGTTCCATGTAAGTAACTGGTATTCAGCTGCATTCGGTTAGACTGCAACTGAATACCAGCATACCAACCCCAACATACATAGTTGGGAAAAGGCTAGGCAGATTCAGATTAGTGATGGGTAGTAAGGAAAGAGAACGAATTGAACTCTTGGACCTGCTTAGCAATATAAAATCTGAAATTAGCTATCCAATAAGAACCATCGAATCAGACAAACGATTAGATTAAAACTGTATTATAACTATTTATTTATAGCTAGTTCACGAGTTTAGAGCTAAATATAATACATACTAAGATATAAGCAATAAATAATCTCTTTATTAATTTATAATCGGTTACTCTAAAATTCCGACAATCTCATAAATACAGTATCGCCAATACTATGCTCAGTAGGCTTAGAATCAATAAAGCGATCACACGTGTTATAAGAAATCGATTACATACGATACATTATTACGATACATTATTATATTACTTAGTGCGAATTCCACCAAACTTTTATACCTAGAATAAGTCTTATCATGAGAGTAAATTTTGAATTTTTGACAGTTTTTTCATAGTAGAACTGTCAGACGTCAATTTTATTCCACGGATAAAAGATATCTGACTTTGGTAAAATCAGCCCTTATAGTCATAAAATGCCGTCAGTAGAAATAGAAAAGTTTGCTAAATGTCGGACAAGATTCGAATATGGAATATATTCGAATCTTGTATTGAATTGGCGCGGGCACATACGCCAATCTTACGCGATTCTGGGAAGTTTTCGTTTATTATTTCTCATAATAAATAAAGCAGCCTATGGGAAGGTTGAGAATATGACAAACTATCTTACCGAGAGTAAGGAAAACGAGGCACAATATACGTACTCCAGTATAAAATATGACTACTATGAGTAACATGATAAAACAACTAAAAATACAAATCTACATTCGTTTTTTTAAAGTAAACCAGTCTCTGATTAAATTTCAGAATGGCGGAAAACTGTCCCAAGTGAAATTTAATTAACCGCTACGATAGGTACTTGGAAAAGCAATAAACATTCACACATAATTGACATTAGCATTTCCTCAATGATACGGATTAAATACTACAGTATGTGCAAACATACGATAAAGCTAATTAAAATGGATATGAATATCATTAATCAAATAGCAATAAAACAATATGAGAAACAGTTAATACTTTCACAATTATTGAATTTGATTAATGTAACAATAAAGGGAGATTCGAAGGACAGAAAGAGGTAGATTGCATTCATACTACATATAAGAAGTGAAATAGTTTAAACAAAATTAGACGCGAGACGATGTTTCACCTGCAGAACTGTCTACAGAACCTTAAATTTAACACAATTGACCTTTGCTAGTGCTAGGTCTGAGACGTTTCTATCCTCGTCGATAGAAACTCTGTCTGAAGTCTGGTGTTGGAATGACATTTGAACCAACGACACGACCAAGACAAATTGTAAGCAGACGGAGATTTAGATGCTGGAAACAATGAATGTATCTTTAAGAAAAGTAAGTGCTCATAATGTGTAAGTTGAAGATGACAAATTCGAAGTTAACTTACAGAATACTGATAATGACGAAGCTTTTAGTGCGTTTTTAGGCGGTTATATAAATTAGACGCAAATTCAATCCACATTTCGTAATCAAAACCATAAAGGGCCTTACTCGTGGCCAACATGAACAAAGGACATCCCGATAACGGAGCCTTGAGTCCAATTTCGACACTTATGGCTGTGATAACAATGCAGCGGATGATCAAACAAAAGACGTTATTGTCAGTGCGACCGACGACGCTACCAGCTAATTGTAAATGGAGTTTACAAAAGATACACAAGATCTTTCATGTTCAGCTATGTATTAGCATTATTGCGGTTTTTTGTAATAAGTTGATCGTTAAGCACGTAATCCTTCAAATAGAGACCTATTATTTGATAAAAGTTTTAAATCAGAATATGTTTTTCTTTTTTCAATATGGGATTTTTTTCTGAATATGGTTGACAGGGCCATCGACGCGCAACCTGCAACTGTCCCATACATTTTAACAGCAGATTTTTATTTTTGATAACCTACGAAAATTTTCTAACCTAGCACAGAAATGTTTAGAAACATGTGCTAAATTCATGGTTACAGATACAGTTACGTTTCGCGCAAAGTTCTGCTCGATGCAATTAGAAACTAAAACGGATATGGTGTGAAATCGGTCATCCGTATACAGTTTTAGAAATGACAGACATCCTGTGACCTGTCGTATGTTGAATCGTCTACGGTTTCTGTTTCGGGCAAATATATAAGATCTTACATTTCCATAAAATGTATGCAATAGACATAATATTTTAAAGCCACTAACAAAATTAATCTTGAGCACAATCTGTAAGAAACCATTCTGAAAATCATCACTCCAAATTATCTTGTCGTCAAATCAAAACTTAAAACTAAATAATATATTACCAAATTATCTTGTCGTCAAATCAAAACTTAAAACTAAATATATATTTACATCATTATTATGATGTGCTTGCTTGTTAGCCAGCTGCAGTTTGTGTGGGTACAGCTCCTGCAGCCGCTGGCACAAGTGTGCTGCACTGTTGGCAAGGCGGGCCATGATGGCCAGACCCCTGACAGTCCCTCGTCAGTCACTACAACCACGTGCTCGATAACACCCGATTACATCGTCATCCCACGCTTTGACGTACCACTGTTTATCTCGTACTGTTTTTATACCAATCTTAAACACTTGAAGATTACTTATAAATATTTTCCACAATCTTTATAAGCAATATTTTTAGTTCACACTGATAAAGTTTCGGTATATATATTTTAGCGGACAAAAACGAACATGATTATTTTTTGTATCCGGTTGGCGTGCGTATGTAGATATTATATATTTGAGGAGAGATATGCGTGCGGTATGCTCGCAACAGTCCGGTCGACTGAACCAACCGAATGCAAGGCAGGTGAGGTTTGCTGTTCACACGTCGCGTCGGTACGTTATTCGCTGGATGCAAATTGACTGACAACTGATAAGCCAGTCGTGGGCGCGACGATTTACATTCTTGACACTTTAATTCCTGTTAAGTATTTACTTTAAATCGCATGCACATCTAACAGTTAGCGACTTGGTAAGCATTGGCAGTAAAATAGCATGTTTACTAGTAGCGTTAATACAACACGACAGAGACTTAAATTCCTAACGGGTTCTATGATTCAAGGAAATAGATGTTGTTTCAATACGTAAAATGTTAGCAACGTACTTAGGGTTTAATTTCATTTTCACATTGGCATGCCATTGGATATTGGCAGTGTTTATGTGGATACTCGTATGGTAGAAGCTATTTTATCAACTTCCATTTATGGCACCTGTATGTGTGTGGAATTTATTAAGGGATCAATAACATTTGCGACAACTTATGATATTCAATCAGACAATATAGTAAAATAAGAGTATTTAATAAAGATACAGAAAAATTAGGAACAGATAGGCTATTCTGCAGAAAAGTGAACAATGAGAGACACTTTCCAAAACATTTGAAGCATGCTAAACCGCAACTAATCCTGCGAACGTAACGAATTAAATGCTTGGCGAGACAATCATCGATATGGAATAATCGGCACTAAACTCTGCTAAAATTACACGTTACGTGCGTTCAATGTTCGTTTGATGGCCCGAAACGCTCCTAAAAATAGTCGATAAAACGTTAGCGAGCTCACATTTATCATTTCCAAATCGATATTTTTTTGATTGTGTATCAATCGAGATATTGATCTTTCAGAAAAATGACTTGGTTAACATTGTACAATGTATAATCATTAAAATACTGAGGTTTTTTGAGGACACGCTAATGGCAATTTGGAGATAATATCATGCCGCACAAATTGAATGCGAAGACTTCAAAGCAACTCCAACAGAAATAGGCCAACATAAAAGCGAATTTCCCGAACGTAGACAATAACCATGACCAGCCATATGGCCAGTATTCTGCGCGGGAAATGTCCCTTTAATAGCTCAACTCCAGTTAATTGCAGAAGCTAGCCATCAGTCAAAATAGATCTCCAAGTATCATGAAGTTTCTGCACAAACATTCGTGATCGACGAATTATGATTTACTTAAACCATTTTTAACATCTACTAGATATGTAAGCTTTGTTCAGGATATTATGCGAACATGTCATACTTTGCGTTAAAACTGGTAAGGATCGGATGATACCAGTTACGTTAAAAAAAAGTTACATTACAGTGTGTGGAGTCACAGATTTTCAAATTGGTTAAAAGTGTAAACTTTGTTCAGGATACTATGCAAACATGATAATTTGCGCTAGAACTGGTAAGAATTGGATGATACTGGTTACGTTAAAAAAATGTTACATTAGGTACAGTGTGTGTTACGTCACAGATTTGAAAATTGGTTACAAGAGAAACGCAATTTCATTAATGTTTAGAATTGATAGAGGAAAGGTGTAAGAATTTTCCTTTCACATCTCTCTAGATATTTGCATAGTTTTCTTTCAAAACAAGTCGTTATCGTCTGTCTAGTTAACTGTTTCTCAATGTTCGCTAGTTGGCTTTGTATCTTTTTTAATCACGAATCTTCTTTGACTATTACGATCGAAGTCAATGGGGTCTTCAAATAGGTACGTGTTTCTCAGCATATTCTTCTGCATTCTATTATCTCTTTCGAGGCCACCGTTATTGGCACCTCGAATAGTTTTATTTTGTGAATTATTTTCGCAATCGCTAAGAGTTAGGACATACAAGTCTTGTGAATTGGTAAGTCGTGAGAGAACACGCTTTAGTTTCGGACTATGGCCGGTCGTGAGTAGAGATCAATGCAGTTTTTACGTCTTCGGTTTTCGTAGACATTCCAAAGCATTCCTTTATTTATAAACGCTGTAAGAGTTTATTTATCTAAAATATTGCCTGCACGTTTTGTTAAAAAAACGCTCAAAGGCTTCTGGGGTCTTTTCATTTTTTTACCAGATGGACGAGTGTATAAACTACGGCAAGGTAGATACCTCAGGGCTAAGGCTACCTAAGGACTCAGATGGAAACACAAAATGGCTTAGATAAGCCATTTTGTGTTTCCATCTGAGTCCTTTGGATAACAATAAAAAACAATGCCTTTTGTCATCCTACATTTGTTCACAAATTCATTAGACACGACCAACTCTAAAAAACTGGCCAAATGCGAGACGGACTTGCACACGAAGGGTTCCGTACCACAAGGCAAAAACGCCGAAAAAACACGTTTGTTGTATGGGAGCCCTCCTTAAATATTTATTTTATTCTGTTTTTAGTTTAAATTTAAAGTTAAAATTTAAAGGGGTATAAAAAACGTTTTTTTCGGCGTTTTTTATGCCTTGTGGTACGGAACCCTTCGTGTGCGAATCCGACTCGCACTTGGCCGGTTATTTATACAGTTTATCCTTTGACAAAGGCCTCTAAAGATTTCCATAATCCTCTGCCGGTCGCCCTCTAAATCTACGCTGGCTAACCAGCTACACTTTTGACGTCGTCCAAAATGCAATATACTCTTCCAAATCTGTGTACGTGCCAGCTCAGTCCATGTGGCGATCGATCAGCAATCCCGTCACCGCAAGTGCTAACAGCCTGTCCGATTTCGTGACCGGACCGTATCTCTTAACAAGATTTACACGCTTGTACTAATTCGTTGCTTATTTCGTCCGGCACATGGTCTAAAGCAGAATTTTCCGTATCAAGGAAAATGCTTTTAATGTTGCGATGATTGATTCCGTTGGTGTGGGTTTTACTTTGTTTCTTGAATGATTGTATCTGTTTTGTTTGATTGGCTGATTGTATATTTGATAATCTCAAGGTTGGTGCCACGGTGGAAAATCAATTATCTAAGCGGAAGCAACGTTCTTTAATTTTGTTTAAAGGCTCCTGCAAACAGGCGCGACGCGCGATGCGAATCGCGCGTGACTCAAAGGCACCGCTCGTTGCGCAACTTGCGGTGCCTTTGTGTCGCGCACGATTTTATCGCGTGTCGCCCCTGTTTGAAGGAGCCTTTAATTCTAGCTACGTGCCCCTAAGCTCGTATAACTAAAGGCTTCAAAACTAAAAACTGTATTTTACCGTGACAACTTAATTTGAAGCTGTCAATACTATTAATCACAATCCTTAGGTGGGATGACAGTTCCCTTCGCCATAGTTTTTATGGTAAGATTTTACTGGCTGGACCATTGACTTAGGACTGGAAATTATGTATGACTAACGTGATCAGTTTTTTTTTGTCAGAGCGGGACGCTGGAAAAAATATTTTTTACTAGGAATATATTGGAAAGAGAAAAGGACATGAAAAATAATATATTAAAGCTAAGTATATGTAATTTTAACATACATTGTGATTGAAGACGCATTTGTTTTGTATTTTTCGGTGAAGCAAATTGGCTTTAAAATGTCGGGTCTAGTTTTTAAGTAGGAATGGAGCTTATCACATGATTTATCGATGTATTAATAAAATTAATCTTTGTAATTAAAATTTATCGACTACTTATGTATTATGTTTTTGCTGTCTTATATTTGTTAATATTCAGATACAATGTAAATTGTTCATGAATAAATTGAATTGAATATCGTGTGGTCCCTTTGTAAACGCGGGACATTTTTGCTCTGGTTGGATACAACGGAACAGATAGCCTAAAAGCACGACTGTCCCGCCCAAAGCGGGACGAATGGTCACGAAAGCAAGCTGTTATAAAAAAGTCAAAATCATAATAAATCATTTTTATGATAATATGGAGGTATTCCATGCAGCTAGTACATTAGTTAATATTGCAATCATTTGGTTGATGAGGCTAGTGATATCAATATACCATTTATATTACGCCTATGACACCAAATTATTTTTGATTTACCCACGCGACCGACACATGCCAAAGTGGCAATTTACAGGTTTCAACAGCATTGTCTACATCATCCGTTTAAAAAATGACTTTGTCCTTACAAAGCGAAGCGCTAAGTACGTTAAATGGTCTGTCTTGTTTAACTGACTATAGTTTATTGGCCCCTGTTCAGTACTAGATCACCTAGTATTTATAGTTGAGTTAGAAGCATTTATTGTAAATTTTGCTTTTATGTCATACCCTCTAATTGGTAAAGTACGGGGTATTTCTGTAATTATTTAACATTTTATAGTGACGCAATACCTGGAGGCCAATTCTCGTATATAATTAAAAAGTTCAAAATGTAGTCACAATTCCATCACAGCGACAATTAATTTTAAAAAAATGTCAAAAATGTAGGGAAATTAGAGGTATTTTGACAGATTGAGACTGAAATCAGACTGTGATAGTTCTTAAAATTACAAGATTTGTCCCTCAGATGATTTCAATCGTTTCCTAGATAGTTCGTGAAGTAAATTACAAGAAATAGGATCTATTATGCTCTTGATAATAAACGAGGCAATTCTCGTAACTTCTGTTGTAGCGTTATTTTCCTCGAAGAATTCATGTTTTATGCTCATTAGACAGTTATCTTTAAACGTCTGAGGGCAGTTTACACGGATTTATTTATAGCCCTTATATACCATGAGCAAAGCAATTAAAAGTAAAAGCTTGCCTGTTAAATATTGTTATAAAACCTCTTCCCCTCGTACATTAGACTTAACAACTGGCGAAATGCCTAACCACACGGGGGTTACAGGCGTGATGTTATCTAACCTTCCCAGCAGAATTATGATAAGATTCAGTATTTTTAACTGTAGAGGACACT
The DNA here is from genome assembly GCA_963855955.1 of Luperina nickerlii. Lineage (NCBI taxonomy): Eukaryota > Metazoa > Arthropoda > Insecta > Lepidoptera > Noctuidae > Luperina > Luperina nickerlii. The sequence continues at coordinate 2,391,367 of OY979683.1, read as the reverse complement.
GCAATAATTCTCTTGCAAAAATAGAATTGTTGACATTCCATATATCCACAAACATAATCCAGTATGAATTAACACAGTCCAAAAATAAATAGTTACAATTTACAAAATCCACAACAACCTTCCTCAAACATCCTTGCACATAACGGAAAATTTTCAGCAACTTTGATAATAACCGAATCTTAAGTCGAGTATGCTTCCTATCATGTCTTTGACATTATTTACGTTTACCGACGTTTATTGCTCATTTAATAAGGAATGGACGGACTTAACCTTCCGATATTTGCATGATCTATTTACTGCAATGGTTGTTTGTGCAATACTATTATATCCACTAGCTTCAGTTTGCGACTTCGTCTGCGTGAAATTTCGACAACCGAAAACGTCGTTGAGCATCGCCTGCTTGGGCTATTACTTCGTTTTCACTTAGCGTTCTTTTTTTATTACTGAATGGGCCCGCTCTTGACCTCGATCATGCCTGATGGAAAGCGACGGATGAGGTCTATGATGGAACGAGCGTGCCCAGAAGATGCCTCTCTGACTTTTTTCTTGATATAAAATAGCCAATAGCTTTCCTCAAGAATTGGACTATGAAACGAAAAAAGTTGTTTTTTAATCCGTCTAGTAGTTCCATAGATTAGCGCGTTCAAACAGACAAACTCTATAGCTTTATCATTAGTATATAGAAGATATAGATTATATGCCTGCAATGCCCTGAAATATTGATGTTATGAGACTGAATTCCGTTAACAAACATTGTGTGTTGTGATTCATTCATCTAATAGTATTGAAGACCTGACTGAGCAGGATAAAGCCATATAGGTTGTTGCTAATTAGCACATTTTAGGTAGTGATAGACTTCAAATAACAAAGCACAGAAATAAAATATAATGAGTTGCTGTAGGTATATACGGGGATACTGTCATATTCCTGTGGTTAATTATAAATAAACGCACAAAATTTTCCTTATAAAATTCCTTCAATCTTAACCAATCAATGCCTCCCACCTGAATCCAAGATGGCCGCCTCATCCTCTGACGTTTATCCCCGAAATACAGGAGGATGTGTCACGCTGTCTACGTGACTCCCAGCACTGAGGTGTCAAAGACTACGCCTTACCCGGGCAAACGATCCATTGTCGTCGTATGACGTCATTGCGCCCGCGCACCGATCAACTGAATCAGTAATTGGGTTAAGGGCATACTATTGTCACGGTAAAACTATGGTTAGGTGTATAAATTAAACTTTGTGTTCTGCAAATGGTGTAGTTTTGACGTTTGTCGGCGGTTCAAAGAAGTGGACAATAGATGGTCGCTTTTGATCAGGGGTTTGATAAGTACATTTGAGTAAGTATGTTGCATATCAATGGTTGTATCTCTATGCAAGTATTGTTATGCAACATATGTTTTTGATTTTGTATTAAATTAGGCTTTCCAACCAAATAACTCTGTTTGGTCGGAAGGCCTAATTTAATACAAACGCCACGTTTATTTTCGACATATTATATTTTTTTTGCTAAATATTGTAAATAATTTCAAAATAACTCTCAAGAGTATAATATCAAAATAAGTCGTAAAATATGCAAACTAAGAAAATCACAAGATAGTGTCAATCCTCAGAAACCTTAGAAGCTTGAAATCTGATCAAGTCTAAGATGCAGATCTAAATGTCAATCCATGCAAATGCGCTCCGTCTATAAACTCATGCGCATCCACCAGTGAACTTGACGCGCGAGTAAAATTGTTATACTAACTGCCGCTACAGCCGGTGGTCATGCTTAATAAAAGTGTTAACACTATAACCCTGCAATGTAAAACACCTGTAGTAATGTATGTAGATTTCATTTAATAACAGAGATTAGCTTACACCTGTTTTCTATGCAAATATTATGATTATGATTGTCTGTGTAAGTTGAAGTTAAAAGAAAGTGAAATTGAACCTCATTCCTCACTCCTAGTGAAAATTCCACTTGTTTTTTTTTTATTTTACCAAAACGCAACTTGAAACCAAGTTGATTCACACAGGCAGCCCACCTTACGTTCAACTGAACACAGCAATGACAACAAACATCTTCAAATTAACGCTGATAAAATATCAGCTACCAACAATGGCGGAAAAAATTAAAAATAACGATCTAATAATAACCAGTCAATAATAGAGACAAATTGCTATCCAGACACGCGATATAGACGTCTTTACTAGAAGTGTACAACAAATAGACAGCATAAAAGGATGCAATTTAAACATTCCCACGAGGAGAACGTGAGAAGTTGATGCAGTAACTATAGCAAAGAGGATTAAGGCACGTGGATAGAGCAATACCAAGATGCAATGTCGAGAGTCGATATAATTAATGTTTATAGGAAATGGTGTCTTTTATTTACCCACGGTACAGGTTTTTCTAAGCCAGCATTCACAATAATGTACAATTATGGATCTAAGTGCTGATTGAAATTGGGAAGGCTGGTGGTTGTTGATGGTGACAAAGAAGATTAAGTGTGGTGATTTTCTTTTTGTTCGTTTTGTAGTGGTCATTGGTGAAGATGATCAGCAGCCATGTTTACTGAATTAATTATAGAAGTAGTTTAGAATAGTTTATGTTATGATGAGGCTGACATGCCACTGTGGATAACAGCCTCTAATAAAATATAAATGTTTACGGAAGTAAATGATGATGTCCTTGTATAATTGATGTGTGTGTGATGTGGGTCATTCATCAGATGCACTAGGTATTAAAATCAGATTGTGCGAAACCCTCGAAAAAGATATTCTTGGCAAAGTTTCTCTCTATAAGTACGAAAGCGTTAAGGAAGGGAAGTACATTTTAATACTAATGCATATGACTGGTAGTAATCCGTTGAAGAGAGAGAGAAATCTTGTATCCGGCGGCGGCGGTAATATTGGGAAAGTTCTAAGTGAGCTGGAAGGACTGGTTTGTGTAATAGACGACCAAGACGGGTATCATACAACTTCCCGTGCCTCTTATGGATTATCAATTACGATAATTGCAGCAAAAGTTAGAAGCCGATACTTGTCTGCCATTAGCTTCAAAAGATGTAGCTGTACCCAATGCAGCCGAAAGGCGAAATCGCAATAGCAAATAGAACGATTTCGCTTCAAAAGTTTCTGGTTGAACCATATGGACAAAAAACTCTATTTTAATTAAATAAAATAAACTTGAAAGGTTACATGTTTCAATACTAAACAGAAAAACTATTGAACTAACATTCTGAAGGAATCTCAAGAAATCGATTTACGAGCAAAAAGAGTGATTTTTATATCAATTACAGGAGATATTGAGTTTTACACTTCAGTAAAGGAAAATGATTTATTTGAGAAAAACACCTTTATTATTGTATATAGTTTAGCACAAAGTAAATATTTCAAAGGTTAAGTTGGAGTATTTAGTTATCAATTTAGCGACATACTAATGCGTAAATTCCTTTTGTGCTCGTCACCACATGCCAAAAGCAAGATCCTCAAATCTTGAAGCACTTATTTAGCAGGTGGTTGGTTTTACCAGGCTAGATCAACCCATGGATTATACGTGACTACTGCTAGATCAGTAATATTCTTTGCTGAATCTGGCCTACAGGTTTTTCATAAACCCAATTGGCATAGCGTCCAAGGGCTGCAAAAAGAAGTGCTATTCGTCCGGCGAGATGCTTAGACGAGATGGTTGCCATCAGGAGTAAAACTTGGACGAGGCTGACACTGGAACGTGGGGATTGGCACAAGCAAAGACAAGGCCTGCTGGGAATACAGCAGTGAATGTATGAACGAACGATAAATAATGAACGGACATAGACAATCCTCATCAAGTTTTACAGCAGAGGCCAAACAAAGCCCTGTGTAGTTTAGGGCAGCACCCAAATGTTACGAAACTTATGAACGTCCGAGCGCACCCTGAACAATCAGTCCAGCTACCGACCTTTCTAAATAGCTTATAGACTGCGGAATCATCTATTCTCGTACAGAAACCCAAAATTAACCCACCAAGAATGCCCACGACTTCATTCACAAAACAGTAAAGCAAGAATTCAAACAAAGAGCCCATTTACTGGCATCTATAAATCATGTAACAGTGCGCCGTAATTGTCGTGCGGCGATCATCAGCGCTGTTTACCATACAGACGTGCGTCATGACGGAGCTACGGGCGATGAATGATAAGTAGTAGTGGGGTGTGCATATTGGTGGGTAGTTCGCATAAGTTTCGGAGGGTGCGTAGAAATTAGTCTGGAGTGTCAATCTTTATTTAGTAAGAATAAACTTCATATTTACGTAAGTAATTGTAGTACTTTTACAACTACTCATGATTTATTTATTTAAACTTCTCGCACAAAAAGGTACAAAGGCGGACAAGGCGGATTACTTATCTTAAATCTCACCCCCCTTAAATACTTATTCTGTTTTTAATATTTGTTGTTATAGCAGCAACAGAAATACATCATCTGTGAAAATTTCGACTGTCTAGCTATCACACTTCATGAGATACACAGCCTGGTGACAGACAGACAGACGGACAGTGGAGTCTTAGTAATAGGGTCCCGTTTTTACCCTTTGGGTACGGAACCGTAAAGACAATGCATACGAAACATGACTATTGGTACAGGAGGCCCCAGGTCAGTGGTAACAAAACCAGTCTAAGCTAGCCTCTTATTATATTGAAACTCCGTACTACGCTAGGCCAACTCAAAGTCAGAGTGTTTCCACCAACGTGCGGTCGACTGTACTATGAATGGTCAAGAGTTGAATATTAATTGATTGATATCTTTAAACGTTGAACTTTTAAATCGAGTATACTCGTAGACGATCCTTATTTGTGTTTACTATAAATTATGGCGCAAAGAATGTGGAATGCACTCCCACTTGCATTCGCTTAGAGAGTATAGAATTATACAGGGTCAAATGAAATATGTTAGCGAAACTCCGCAGACGTGATCGTAAGGAGTTTAACTTTTTTTTTATTAATATTCCACATACGTACTAGGGTACTTATCAATATTTAAGCATATTATAAAACAAAAAACTGTTTATCTAAACTCATTTTTCAAGTAACGCGCTAACCCAAAATAAAATCATCAAATCATAATTTTTTAGTTTCTTTAAGTTCATATATCGATATCCATCACGTGTGCGGAGTTTCGCTAGCTAATTTAATTTGACACTGTATTTGAAAGGAATGTTTAAGGGGGAAGCGCCAGGGTAGCCCACGAAATTCCCCATTAAGTTCATATAACTTCATACGTTGCGTGTTGCTATTAATAGTTATTGAAATTGAAAAGTAGGTTTTACCTTTTAATTAAATGATAGATAAATCGGTACTTATCAAGTGTTGCATAGGATTACAATCATATGAATCAGTATTTATGAATAGTTTTTACGTACAATACACTATTAGGAACAAAGAGTTCTATTAATGATTCATTCAACCAAATCTTTTTATAAGTTTACTGTAAAAAGACAACGTCTTCTCAAAAATAAAGATATAGACCAACTATCTTTAAAACCGTCTATCTTTCAAAAACAGACTAAAATCCACTGGCTATACAAAAAAAACCCTTTATTCATCATCAAATAAACCCATCAATGGATGCCACAAAAGGGATGAATGGATAAAGGAAACGGTTGATCAGTTCAAACAAGGAAATGTATTATCAATTCAATTAATAATTGAAGGAAATGTGATCTGGGAATATTCACCACAATATATAATATGAAGAGGTACTTGTCTTCACATCCTTTTGGAGCTCTGTCGTTTTCTAAACCAAAAGTTTTTGTAAGAACACTCAAAGTCAAAGCATTTATTTAAACGATTTTAATTTTTTCTATGCCCAAGCAAAAGCGAGTAAAAAAACAAATTCTTTATTGCCATAGAAAAAAAAAAACACTGGCACTCCGGTAGTGCCGACAGAAGTGAAAACTTGAACAATTACGAGTGTATTTTGTGAATCGTCTTATAAACAAAACACGCGTGTTAAGGTGTGTTCCTTATTTTATAGGGTTTTTTGCAAATCAGGTATGATGACCAAAGTGACTGGTTTATTCTTCTCGTGAAAGGAATTTATTCAGATTTGCTCGTCGTCAGTTATATATCCGTGGTTCAGCGCCATCTCGTCGTTGTTGGATGAACTACGTAGTTAGTACGCGAGGCCTACGTAGTTAGTACGCGAGGCCCTCGTAGTTCTTCACGATGTGCATAGATGGCGCTGTCCTCAACAACGCGCGTCTTAAGTTTTACGTCTGACGTTAGTACGCGAGGCCCTCGTAGTTCTTCCCGATGTGCATAGATGGCGCTGTCCTCAACAACGCGCGTCTTACGTTTTACGTCTTACGAATTTTCGATCAGGGTCACGTGACCTGACGCGAATTTAGAAGTTTTTACCCATTCCAAAAAAAGTACACAGCGCCGCTTAAGAAGTTTTCACTTCAACAGGTTACAGAAAAATGTGAGACCTTGGCTCCAGAGCTAGGTTAGAGTACCTGTATTTCAGAAGCCAATTATTAAACCATTTACAGGCACAGTCTTTTGAATTGTCAAAGCCGGTCAGTCAGAAATATGAAGCTAGTTAAAGATGTTGATGCTAGAAGAAGACGTTCGCATTGTGTATACGCCTCCTTATGATAATGTTATTGTAAGTTTGATTGAGGGAAATCGTTGCACGCAACTTGGTATAGGTTTATGTCAAGCAAGCAATGGATTGTAACACGCTGAGATACACATACACATAATCGGTTTATAATGTTCCCAATGCTGTGACACAGGCCTCCTCGCTGTGAGAGGGAGTGGGCCGTAATCCACCACGCGGAGCCAGTGCGGGTTGGTAGATCTCACATGTCTTCGCATTTTTTGGTTCTAGGACATGCCGGTTTCCTCACGATGTTTTCCTTCACCGTTTTGAGAGCAGTGGTGAAGTAATAATTTACACAAAGTAAAGCGCCTGTCTGGGTTCGACCCTACGACCTACGACTCGTAAGCCGCTGCCGTTACCACTTGGCCAACACTGCTCTACACGCTGAGATGATTGTTGGTATTACATAACACCACGCCTGTATTTTCTTCAATGGTTATCCAGGGGTGTACCTACAGTACACCTACCGTTCCATATAACAGGGGGCGAGCTTTTTGCCATCAGCCGGGTACGGATTCAGATTCCGCTGCTACTGAGAAATTCCTGATACCACTTAAAGGCTCCGTCAAACAGGCGCGACACGCGATAAAATCGCGCGCGACGTAAAGGCACCGCAAGTCGCGCAACGAGCGGTGCCTTTGTGTCGCGTCGCGCGCGATTATATCGTGTGTCGCGCCTTTTTGTAGGAGCCTTAATCTAATCACAATTTGACCGACCTGGGATTCGAACCCAGGACCTCATGTTCAGCAGTAGCACTTGCGACCACTAGACCAACGACGCAGTCAGTTGATTGTATTAGTTGTACTAATAGGTTGAATTAATTGGCTAATCCATTTAAACTTAAAATGGATACAGAAGAGACGAAGAAAATAATGTCATGCACGATACAACTTACTCAAACTCAAAACATTTATTTCAATTAAACCTTGTACTTGTAGGCACTTTTGAATTGTCAAAATTTAAATAGTCTGTCAGTTAGTCAGAAAGTTGAAGTTAGTTCAGCCCATTCCAAAACGTAGATCTCTAAGGAGGAGAACGGAAGAACTTAGGAAACTTATTTTGTTTAAGGTAACGATTTGTATATGTTTCTGTGTTTCCTTTCCTATATTTACATTAAACATGCTATCTTTCAGTAAGAAAATAATGGAAAAAACGAGAAAAATGTAACAAACATTAGTTTAACCGAAGGTTTTGTCGTGAAAACATAAAAATATTTACCTTTCCCATACCGGAGCACATAGTTAGCGTTCTTATTGTACTGGTTTTTTCCTTGTGGTCTATAGATAAGTAGATACGTCGTAAATATCACGATAATAATTTGGTTATATCCTTCGATTTACTTAACCATTTTATAAGATGAAAAGGTTTTCCTTTTCAGAAAGAAGTAATATTATTATTTTAAACGCGAGGGCACGACAAACGTGGAATTAGAAACATACGAGTGTTGTGGTCGGCTTCCAGTCTAACCGGATGCAGCTGAATACCAGTATTTTACATGGAGCGAGTGTCATCTGACGTCCACAACCCGGTTACTAGGTAATTACGATACCCCTTGGTTATAAAGAACAAATATATTGAAATGACGACTGATAGAAATGTAAGACAAAGAAGTAAAGCCCCATAAGCAATGGGATCGGAGCCTTCCGCCCGCGGCTTCGCCCGCGAGGTATGTCGATAAAAACTATCCTATGTGCTTCCCCGGGATGCAATCTATCTCTCCGCCAAATTTCATCGAAATCCGTTCAGCGTGAAAAGGTAACATACAGACAGACAGACAGTTACTTTCGAATTTATAATATTAGTACGGATAACAGTGCCTACAACAAAAAAAATAGCAATGATGAGAGCGGGACTGGATTCACTAACTGTCCCTGCCTACCCCCTTGGAAAGAAGGCATGGGTATGAATGTATATATAGATAGTATGGATTCACTAACAAAACAAGACTACCAAATACACAAATACATAGGTGCCACACCCTCGAAGTGCATTAATCAATTCATGACCAATGTTTGATTTACGCTTCGTTGACAAGACTGCGCCTGCGACTATCGCTAAACGATTAGACAAACATGACAATTACTCACATGCTTGCATAGGACTCAAATGTTTTAGGTATGGTTTGAATGTCACACATCAATCAACAGGATTTGAGAAACTTTGACATTATCTTGAAACTAGAGTTTTCATGCTGACTTGGAAATTGGTTTGTCTGCAGATGTGATTCAAGCAACAAATTTTTTTAGGAATATATTAAACAAAACAAATTCTGCTTGTCCTTGTAATTTTCATGTCAAAGGAGATTGGAGAGAGAGTGCAACGTACTATCATTTGACTATTAAACAAAACAAATTCTATTTGTCCTTGTAATTTTCATGTCAAAGGAGATTGGAGAGAGAGTGCAACGTACTATCATTTGACTATTAAACAAAACAAATTCTATTTGTCCTTGTAATTTTCATGTCAAAGGAGATTGGAGAGAGAGTGCAACGTACTATCATTTGACTATTAAACAAAACAAATTCTACTTGTCCTTGTAATTTTCATGTCAAAGGAGATTGGAGAGAGAGTGCAACGTACTATCATTTGACTAAAACAAGATTTATTTACTTAAGACTTTTATGAATTAGAGCATAAGTCTTTGTAAACGGTAATGAAGGAGTGCGTGGAAAGACACACCCACTTGTTAAAATTAATTTTCCATTCCAACATCTCAATCAGTCAGTGATCCGAAATTATGAAACTTAAAATAGTAACCTACTAAAGGCTAATTTCACCAATGAAACTGAACCCGATCAACACATCTGAACCAAGTTCAGGAGCCGTCAGTTTCAAATCTTCCCAACAATGATGACACTGGCAGCCCTTGAACGCGGTTTAAAGAAATCGCACACCGAAATGCGATCCGATAATCCGGAACGATCTCGATAGTACCGTGTGCTTTTGGATGGCGTTCTACAGATCGGATCGGATCGCATTCTGTGTGTAGAAGATCTTAAGACTATTATTCCCTTAGCTCGTGTGCAACACGGGGCGTCAAGTTGCTGTTCTTGTTTATGCAACGTACGCGCAGCGATCTCTACGAATACGTAAATAAAAAACTGACACACTGTTCTCTCCTCCTCCCCCCATCAAACACAAAAACAGTACCGACATATGTAAATATAGAATTTAATGCCAGTTAAAGAAGGCTAAATATTGTTATTAGAGACGATTCATCATTGTAATAGCCCATCTACACTACCCACGATGTCGCAGGCGGTGTATTTTTGGCAATCAATATCGGGAACGTGGGAGATGAACGAGACAATCAGTAAATAGGACAACGACCGGATGATTACGCCATTTTCGTCAGTAGATTAGGTATATTTGTACACTTTCGCCAATATTGTACCATGTTGAGGCAGGCTAGGTCATGTTCATGTGGATAGATGATGCAATATGTCCTGAAAGACTAAGGCCTCTGTCTCGAATTTTGCGGGCAGCGGGGCGGCGGCGGCGCGGGAGCGGCAGGATCTTATGCGTAAAATCAAATGGACCGGTTCTCGAAAACAGCGGCGCGGGAGCGGGCAACGAGCGGCGCACTCCAGTCAAACGGTGACCGCCCGCGCCGCCGCCGCTGCCGCCCCGCTGCCCGCAAAATTCGAGGCAGAGGCCTAAAAGACTGGGCCTTTTATGGATGAAAACTTATAAATACGACATTGACACGCTTGGCAGAAGCATTGGTGGTAGCTGATTGTTATTGTAAGGATGACTGTGACCTTCCACTTGCCAACTAAGCCTAAGTACGGCCTAGATACATTTGTCTTGAGGCAAAGCTTCTCGTATCCGTTGGCGGTCGGGTTTTGCCGGGACCTCCGCCGCTAGGGACAGTTTCGCGAGACTGACAAGTCTCGCGAAACTACTTTACTAACTACTAACTACGCTAGGGACAGTTTCGCGAGACTTGTCAGTCTCGCGAAACTGTCCCTAGCGTAGCATAGCGTGTCTTTTCCCGAAATCGTATTGAGATAAGTCACAAATAGTCCTCATGCAAGACATTACATGAGGACGAACACGACAATACGATTTTCGGGAAAAATTTCTCGCCCGCCAGTGTGGGATTTAGTTGTGTACATTTTTATAACATTCATAGGTGGAGGCGGAGCGTCAAATTTTTAAACTCCATTGATATCAACATATTCCACCGAACTAAACGTAAATTTAATATACAAATAGATACTTGATACTAAAAATATTGCAACATGATAATTTATAGAATTTATTTGCAATGTTCTATTAATAGCCCGTGGGTACTTATGTTTATCAGTGGCAACTTACTTATGTTATTAGTAGTATTTCAAGTGTTTCTCACGACACAGGTGCGGTAACCGTGACGATATGATTGTCTAATTAATGCAGCTATTAGATACTCGCCTACCGTGACGGGTCAAAGTTACTTTATAGAATGCACATAAAGAAGTTACAAGAAACGTATTCTGTCTCTGTCATCGAATATTGAAAAGAATGAGATGGGACATTCCAGCAGACATGGGTCAATTGTAACAGTACTTACTATTTTCTTTTAATTTTTTACAGAAATGTGACTCTAGAATAAAATTGTTTACATAGGACTTGATTCAGTACCCTTATATTCATATTCTGTTCACTGTTTTACCAGTTTAAAAGCAAGAGATAGGACTTTTCTATATCTTTTATAACTATGTACCTTTAAGGCTCCTTCAAACAGGCGCGACACGCGATAAAATCGCGCGCGACACAAAGGCACCGCAATTCGCGCAACTAGTAGCGGTGCCTTTGTGTCGCGCTCGCGCACTACACTACTAAATCGCGTGTCGCGTCTGTTTCTATGAGCCTTTATTTTCAAAGTATTTTCTCTCTTTCACTTCGTATTTATAAGAGACAGTTTATCGTTCGTTGTTCTAGGACCGTATGCAACGTAACAGCGGCTTTACAGTTAAAAGTTTAAAACAATGATAATGCAGGGGTGAGCACCTGCCGTGACGGGGTGGGTCGCAGGCGCAGGTGCAATGACACCTGTGTTTGCGATTTAGAAACGAACTTTTGGAAGCGTTTTGAATATTTTAACGCTGTTCTAAAGTTTCGTAGACATTGTTGATGTTACTTGAGTACCTATTCTATGGCCGATGGGTACCTATATTTAACGATGATGGTAACTAAGCAAGTTTTTGTGCTGATGCTGATGTCTAGCAAACAATAAAATATTTCTATTTATAATTTTAATACAAACAATACAGTTGTAATGTCACATTTATGACGTTTAAATCATTTACTATTTATTTTTATACTTATTCAACTTGTCATTATAGCTAAAATAATGTTTCTTAGAGAAAGGTTGATAGCCTCTAGCCGGCTGGGTTGTCAATCAATTATGTATATGTTTTTAAAAGTACAGACTGGAGCACATCAAGCTACTACAATCTGTAAAATTTCTTTAATAGATTTTCAACTTTATCGCTAAAGCATAAGGTTCAAAGTTGATTGGGCAAGTTTGACAGTTTCGGGTAGTTTGATGTGCTAGCGTCTGTACCTACATTAAAATATTTTAAAACTATGGCTTCTTAAAACATCAGCATTCTCCTGTCCGCATCCCGATTGATTTGGGGTATTTTGATCGATTTGGGGTATTTTGGGGTTTTTTATTGCTAATCTATTGCTTCATATTTTCGAAAAATGTATACACAACAACGCAATGAATGTTGTTGAAACGTCAAAATGAAAGTCATACTTCTCCATTAACCATCATCTCATACAAAACATACAGAGATATATTTTTAGCTACATAGAGAACTAGTAGCTATGAGTACGGAAAAGGTGAAGCATGTCTTTGGAGTCCGTACGTATCTAAAATTAGTGATACTGATACATTTGTCGTGTTCCTTCAATTCGGCATTTTGATTTTATGGGCTGCTAAAGATAAAAACGTTTGGCATTTTGATTTTAAGGGTTGCTAAAGATAAAACCATTTGGCATTTTGATTTTAAAGGCTATTAAAGATAAAAACATTTGGCATTTTGATTTTAAAGGCTATTAAAGATAAAAACATTTGGCATTTTGATTTTAAGGGCTGCTAAAGATAAAACCATTTGGCATTTTGATTTTAAGGGTTGCTAAAGATAAAAACATTTGGCATTTTGATTTTAAAGGCTATTAAAGATAAAAACATTTGGCATTTTGATTTTAAAGGCTATTAAAGATAAAAACATTTGGCATTTTGATTTTAAGGGCTGCTAAAGATGATGCAACCTATCCTACTTCCTACTATATCACACTAATATTATAAAGGCGAAAGTTTGTGAGTGTGTTTGTATGTTTGTTATTCTTTCACGCAAAAACTACTAAACAGATTTGAATGAAATTTGGCACACGGATAGTTTATAACCAGAATTAACACATAGGATACTTTTTATCCCGATATTCCCACGGGATCGACACATATGCAGGTGAACCCGCGGGACGCTGCTAGTAATTTTCATAAAAAGTTCAAATACGTTTCAGCAACTTGTACAATACCGACGCAAACGCACGTGTAAAATAGATAAAGTTATATTAATACATAGTTACATGATCGATGGCAGCCGCCTGATAACGGAGACTGATTGTCATTAAAAATATTCCATAGACGGGACTACATATAGGAAACTGGTTGAAAACTAGATCTTCATTTCTGGAGGTTGAAAAGTTAAACTGTATAATGATTACAAGCCTTGTCAGCGGGATTGTCCGAAAGGGTTACCGCTGGCCCGGAACATAAAGGGCTAAGGAAGGAACACGGGTGGGTTTTAGTCAGTAAGAGTCTGACACTCCCTTCCGCTCCACCCAGAGCGGGAGGGGTCATTTGATGATTTCCCATCCTGAAAAAAAAGGTGGGATTTCCCATCGGCTAATAGTAGAACTTTCATCCCATATTTTTAACCTTTTTGGGGATGAATTTTCAATTCAAAAATCCTTCCTTAGTGCTCACTACCTTACATCCATACAAATATTATAAATGCGAAAGCGTGTCTATCTGTCTGTTACCTCTTCACGCTTAAACCGGTGAACCGATTTATATGAAATTTGGTATAGAGATAGTTTGAGTCCCGGCAAAGGACATAGGATAGTTTTCATCCCGATATTCCTTTGCTAGTGTGGATTAGTGATTGCATACAAGAACACAATAGCTAAGTGAAAAGCTGAGTCTAGTTAGTATTATCAGTAGCCCTATCGAAGTTATCAAACCAGGGATTTCATATTGTAATGAATCACCAGAATTGTAATTTACTGCAATCTTTATTTTCTTTTCATCTCGGATCTCAAAATACTCTTACGTATAATCATTGACCTAATTAAAATAAATATATTTTTAACAGTGGAAGCTATAAATCAGAAATATCGACAGAAACCAAAGTCATGGGATATCCGGCGAGAAGTACGAATTATTTTGAATTCGCGAATACAAAGAAATGTACAATTCTTAAATTCTTATAAAAACGGAAGTACCGCATGTATAAGAACACTTCGTTCTTATGATGTAATGTTTCAGCAAATGGTAAACGAAAGACGTTGCTAGAACCGATGACCGCAAATGTACAGACGCCAGCACATCAAGCTACTACAATCTGTCAAATTTCTTTAATATATTTTCAACTTTATCGCTACAGCGTAAGGTTCAAGGTAGATTGGGAAAACTTGACAGTTTCGGGTAGTTTGATGTGCTGGCGTCCGTACATACGTTCTGTTCCAAATGACACTATTTTAAGCTGAAGTACAGAAGCTTTTCAACTGTCATTAGAACATATCAATATATTATTACGGCTCCTACAAACAGGCGCGATAAGACACGCGACACAAAGGCACCGCAAGTTGCGCAACGAGCGGTGCCTTTGTGTCGCACGCGATTATATCGCGTGTCGCGCCTGTTTGTAGAAGCCTTTATGAGAAGACGGCTGTGGGGCAATTAGAGGATTTTTTCAGCACAGGACTGCGCTGTGGTCTATGTGCTGCTATAATATCTGTGACTAACTATTAGGATCTTCGTATATGTATAACATCACTACGATGCAAGGACGGAATGGTTACTGGAGTCAAACATTCTTTTTGCTCTTCTTCTCGTCGCATCTCATCTTATATGTTGTCTATCTGGCTTAAGGTCGCTGTTGGGCGGATTGTTGTATAGGTCTGATGGGGTGCAATCTGAATATTCTATTTGAGAAAAGTATAATAATTACACTAGTTTACATGACTTTTGTTCATGAAATGGAATACATACGGTTAAGTTACTTTAGGTATCTACATCTCGGAAAAAATATTTTAAAAAATCCAGCACGTCAGTTTTTTTTAATATTAATTAACAAGATTTTTACAAATTACTACATGTACATAAACAACAGACAGTTAAAAATGGGTAATTTTTGCTCTTTTTTATAAATATTTTTATCTGTATCTCTTACAACAGACCAACAATAGTCACCTAGCATATTTTGGTCCCAAAAACCTTGATAATTTTGCTCAAATGATTTTAAATCTTGGTGAAATCGCTCACCGTGTTCATCACTCACACTACCAAGATTTTCTGGACAAAAATCTAAATGGGAATGTAAAAAATGAATTTTTAGTGATATATTTACACCCATACGCTCATAATTTTGCTATAGATTTTCAACAATTTCTTTGTAATTATCACTTATTTTATTGCCTAAAAAATTTTAACGACACTTTTGAAAGAGTTCCAGACTGCTTTTTCTACCTCGGTTAAAAGGCTCTCGAATTTTGTTCGTCCAATATTTTCCTGATTTGAGGACCCACAAATATTCTTTCCTTTAATTTAGCCGCAGAAAGATTAGAATGTTTGCATATTTTATACTATCTTTATTTTTTGAGTTAAAACCAAAAGACAAAAGTACCAGTCAGTTACGTGGTTAGTTGGCTCTCTCCATATCATTGGTTTACCAAATTTCAGTGATCTATTTTTACCTGAATACCAGGAGCTAAGGACCAATCTGCAATTAGTGCAAATCACATGAGGAACCCAATTTTTATCTTGATTTGACACCGAAAATCCAAAATGATGTAAATAGGCTTCTTGCAATGGTTTTGTTATAGGGAAACCACGATTTAACTGAACAATTTTCCCACAAACATAACAAAATCGATTTGGATGTAGTTTGCACACTCTAGATGACATTTCGATATAAAAATAAGATTTTCAGTCACACATTTGTTTACAAAATCAAACGATAAACGTATTTAAACGATTGCGGGTAGATAAAAACAAAGACCTCTATATCTCAGAATTGTGACGTGCTACGAAAAATAAAAACATATATTTTTAATTACCGTCCATAGCCTGCATAAATAATATATGTTTCATTTAATGAACAAAAAAAAAAAATTTTTTGTAAACTAGTGTTATTTATTTATTTTCACTTCAAGACACAAACATCAGTGTAACCCTGGCTGGAGTTCCTGTATTACAAGAGCCAGTGAGCCAGAGGAGTATGTGAACTCTTTGTTATTGACACGAAATTCCCACAAAGCATCCTTGGTCAGATGAGTCAGTCTGTTTCGGCTGTAGCATGCAAAACATTAATATTTTATCATAACTCTCTTTAACGTCTGCACTGTCCGTGAGATTCCTGCATTGTTTGTTGTTTAAAACAATTATAATTCCACCATGTTTTCACAATTACTCTGCAATGAAATTTTACTTCCGCCGCGTTTGTTTGTTATTATGTTTCTAATGTTGCTATTCCAACCGCGTTAATGTTACTGTTATTCCGTACTTTGCTCGTAACTTTCCGACATAAAATGGATTCCATATTGCAAATTCAAATAATTTCTAGAACACCTTGCAACCCTAACTGCAATAAAACGGGCCATTCACGTGGCGTTTAGTCGTGACCGTGGCATTAATACGAACTCATAATATTTGTCGTGTCGGTACTGCGACAACTGACAACGTTCATCGTACTTGAACGAGGTCGGTGCGACGTACAGAGGCAGGTTCGGGCATCCTGTTAATTATTAAACTGAATATTATTTTGGTTTTCTGAGTCAATGATAGAGTGGGTGGGGTTTGTGAGAGGTGATTGTCCGACATTGAAGTAAGCATCATAATTCTCAACATTTACAAGAATGTCGGGTCGGCGTAGCTCTAACCACGTGAGTTCAATACTCACGAAAGAAAACAGTTGAAAATAAACCGTAATACAACTGGTTTCAGAGATTGGTTTCTTAAAATGGCAGTGACTGGTCCAGTGATTGTGTTTGTCTTTCACTAGACTCCTAAGGGTCAGGGAGGGAAGCCTGACAATATGGAGTGTATTTCTATAAGTATCAAACAAGGTTAGGAAAGAGAGAGGACAGGCGTTTGTCTACTAGCTTAAAACCGTCTGCTAAGACAAAGTCTCTTTAAATTATCTCATAAATTTGCGATTTCTCAGATGACTATCTGAGGATTTAGAGTCGTCTGACAATAACAGAATAATAAATATAATAGCAAGAAGTTACGAATTCTTTCGGAAACATAAAAAGAACGAATTTCACCAATTAAACTGAACGCAAACAGCACATTTAAACCGCGTTCAAGAGCTGTCAGTGTCATCATTGTTGTGAAATATTGACACTATAGCTCTTGAGCGCGGTTTAGTATTCTGATCGCATCCAGTTTCATTGGTGAAATTCGTCCTAAGTATTTTAATGTGTAATTCGTAATCTAGAAAACAATAGACAATTTTATATTGAATTTTCTAAACGTATAAGCAAATATTAAATATTAAAAGCATTATTATAAAGTTTTATTTATCATTGTGATCAGCATTGTTATAATAAACATAATTATGTTATAACAGTAAGAGGTGCTATCAGATTATAATCAGCTTTGACGCAAGCATTAGCTTGCATCAAAGCTGATTATAACCTGAGTGAACAATAAAAGTATAAATTATATTGAACACCTGATATTTCATTTTGATGTGAATTTATGTGAGAATACACTAAACTAATTCATGATTTTAATAATTTAATAAACATAACTATATTCTCTGTAACAAATTAATAAGACTTTTGTAACCCTCATAATCAAAAGTTCTACTACAAGAGCCAAGTAGCTCGTCTCATTCAAAGTACGAAACGGTTAAGATTCATAATTAGAACAGTAATAAATAATTGTAAAATCATCGACTATTATTATAGCCGAGGATTACCGAGTAATCCCGAAGTGCTGGGTAATCCTTGCGATACCGAGAAGTCAAAACAAATAAAGTAATTTCAGCAAAGCTTGAGTCATGCGCGGGCGCATACGATACGTAAGCATTGTTAGCGTATATGTCACAGTTGGAATGGAAGCCGTTGCTTTCTAAACAGAATTAATTTACTATATTTAGCTTCAAGCCCTTTTAAGGGATCCAGCAAGACAACTCCGACTTCAGTCTTAGCTTAATGTGAGTAACCCTTTGCATAAGCAACAATATTGGCTTATGGCCGATTCCTATAATTTGCGGACCGTTATTGGTGAAAATTAAGACTCTTGTATCTTTACCAATAATGAAGCAAAAACCAAAGCTTTGCATAGTAGACCCTCCTAGTGAAAGAAGCTATCACAGGTAAAGTTAGCTTACTCGTACGTGTCTACGCGCCCGAGCATTTTTTATTGCCAAACTTTGGCAATAAAAAATGCTACCATTGGTAAGAAAAACGATTCATTTTTGTTTATAGGTTGTATAGGAACCGAGCATTAGTCAACATCAAAATTACATGATTATTCAAATATACAATGTTTATGAATTATGATTTAACGTCAGAAGACCATAACTCCAAAGGGGTTACCCTCCACAGGAAACAATGATATGACTAATGCAAATACAAAGAAGATACAATATGGAATACTTTGAATTTGCATACAATTCTAGGAATACTACTCCGAGTGGAATCATTTGACTAAAAATACTGTATGACTGTGTGTACTAAACCTATAAGAATAATGGACAAGAAGAAGAATAAAGAGAGGCTACTGAGATGACGGCTAATATGGATGTATTGAAGAAGACGATCCCAAATACATTGGGATAAGGACAAAAGGATGACGATGACGATGAAAGAAGGTAGAATAGGTATGACTAAGGTTGTGATTACTGAGATAAACGCTAATAAATTTATATGGAAGAAGAATACACAAAACCAAACCAATTAGGCACCAACGATTCATATTTTTCTGTAATGTTCATTTTTAGTTGGAAAATTATTTTTGTGAACCATAAATATGTGTTTTTTCTGATATAAAAAAATATTATTTTATTATTACATGCTGCGACGACCCAAAATAAATTGGGGTAACGGTTGGAGATAATGATGATGATGAATTAAGAGTAAACTTGTCACGAGCTCGAACTCACTCGTGGTCATGGCCAAAAAGCACGTTGTCTTACCTGGCTTCGTGTCTGACAGAGTGAGAGAGATAGTATCAGTGATGTGCAGTTAGACGCTATTCTACACGCACAACGTCTGGTTCTCATGCACAGAAACACCGTTCCGGACTGATAGGCGCATAAAAAAAATCGAAAAATGCTTTGGAAAATCGAGTTTTATGAAAAACCACTGCATAAATCAATTATAAATAAAGTTTATTGGACTCTTCGATAACTGAGCTTTGCCGGTACGGACTTGGTTTCGAAGATTTTGAAGATTTTTGAAGATTTCGTTATGTACTTATGTCGAAGATAAGATGAACCAATGCTGCAGAAAAGCTCAATGGAAATGTGACTGAAATTCTTGATGATGAGACCTTAGGCGAGAAATTGATAACATCGTGTTATTGAAGATAATACATATTATGATCTGTAGGAAAATGGTAGAAGAAAGCTAAACAACAGTCGTTAAGCACTTTCTGTGAATGATTTTGATTAAATTATGTAATCAATTTTATAATGGTTTTCCTCATTTTCCTCATTTTCATTCATGATATCTTACTTTTCCCTGTTACCGACGAAATTGTCAATTTTGCATTCCATACAATTAAGCTATTAAGTATATCATAATCATCATCTGCCTAGCCTTTTCCCAACTATGTTGGGGTCAGCTTCCAGTCTAACCGGATGCAGCTGAATACCAGTATTTTACATGGAGCGACTGCCTATCTGACCTCCACAACACAATTACTAGGTAATACGAAACCCCTGGTAAGACTGGTTGTCAGCTTTTCGGGCTTCTAACGACCCGTAACGACTGTCAAAGATCCACGAATGACAGCCGGGACCAACGACTTAACGTGCTTTCCGAGGCACGGAGAGGTCTTGATATGTAAAGATGGTCACCCATCCACAGACCAACCGCGGCAAGTGTAGCTTAACCTGATCAATCGACCCGTGCGGCTGTTATTACTTAGCTATTATATCAAAATCAGGTATTTAATACCAACTGTTAATTGCGAATGACTAATCATTCCGAACCGAATAAGGCAGATAATGCGAAATGAAGTCAGTTGGCATAATCAGCTGCGCGGTACAACAATAACCTGGTAGTAGATACTTTATCTACCCTCCCAGATAAAGTTACTTTTGAAGATCTGCCTTTTTTAGCGAAGCCTTGTAGTGGGTTGTGTTGAAGTAGTAAGTGATCGTATGTTCCTTTGGTGATACCGACAGTATCATAATACTGACAGGCTCATCACATTATCTCATAACTAAAGCCGTCTATTAATTAACTACTTCATAATTTCCACCGCTGGTTTCAGTTTGCTGAAAACTTATTAGTATGTTTGCGTTATAGGTAAACAATCTCCACGGAAAAATTAAAGCAACAAGATACATAAGTAATCAACAAACCGTAATTTTGGCAGGCGGCTTGCGTGCGCGCAGCGACATATACGCGCGATCCATCGCCGCAACAGCACCATTGGTCCCACACAACATCACTGTATACTTTATTTACGAGACACGTATTATTCACTGCACCAATTAGTTCAAACAAACGCTGCGCATGAGTGTAGACCGGCGCGTCAACGGGGACTGCGCGTGCGCGGTCTCGCCCCGCCCCCCGCGCCCCCGCTACTATTTTCGGAGCCCTGTGGCCTGTGGTTTCCCTTTTAACGCAGGACATTTTGAACAGTAGTGCAACTTAACGCGGAAGTTTATAACTTCAATGAAAGTGCACATTCAAAAGGCATTAAAACCAGGATATTGTTTCATATAGCCTTTTAATTTTAATGTTTCTGTAGATGGTAAACATTAAGAAGTACGCAGTACGGTGACAGTGACCGATTAGAATAGAAGTATATTCTGTTTGCCACAATACCTCGCAAACAATGAAACAACAAACAAGTCCGTTAACGCCTGAATTTGTTTTTAACTGACGTGTCATTGTAAAAAATAACAAATGCTAAAAAAAGTGCACAATTGACCTTGTAAAGGTGCATATTTTCATTATTTCCTCGAACGGCAGGTGGCGGGATCATCAATTAACTTTGGCCCAAATAATAAAGCATCAATATTATTGTACTCAAATCTGACTTGTTATTATTACTTGCAAGCAACCTCCATTCTGATATTATTACAAATTTTAGAAACATTTGAACCAGTACACCTAGACAAAGTGGCATTGAAACAGCATTAACGACGATGGAAAAGTCATAAAACTGGATCAACAAGCTACCAAAAACCTTATGTCAATACTGGTGAAAGTCGTTGTAGACATATAAAACGCTTAGAAAGCGATTGACACTACCACACCAGAGGGTCTTGCTCTCTGGTGATCGTTCAAGGTTAGATCGAAACCTCACAAATACTCTATCAAAGTTAACTACTTCGTCCAAAGGTCGGAGCTACTGACTAACCTACTGTTCGTTCCACAACGTGACACTGTATCGGCTAATCGTTTTACTAAAGTTATGGCATGTGCTAATCTCCTCCACATTTACATGTAGCATGTAGGTGCGTCGCGACAGTTTTTTGTGCCCTTAATAGTTTTAGGCGTCTAGATTACATCATCGGCTCGAGAAATACTTTTTTTCAACACGTTATTTTAAGCTTAATCTAAGGGCGAGGTTATTCACGTGGAAGAATGTTTTTAAGGATAGGTTCAACTGCGGTCAAGGAAAATAACAATACCAGCTACAGAGAAGTTTTCCTGGCCGAAATGATTTGGCAATTTTTCGAGATAAAATTCAGAAACTATCTGAACTAAACTAATTGAGTCTTTTGGATCTGTCACCTATGACTGAACACTTTAGTCAGTCGTTACTTAACCACGTGAAAAACTGTCAATGCTGGATAACACAACGAAAATAAACCATAAAAATCATGATAAAATTGTTGAAGAAACTTAATACATTGTCATAAGTTGGCTTACTGTTTACATTGCACTTTACGACATATCCGGACTGTTCAGTTCCCCTCCTTTATATTATTGTAGGCGTGGGGATAAGTTCTGTGTATGCGCATACAATACTAAGAACCACGCTTGTAGAAAACTGGAGGATAAGGAAAACTTATGATAATTGCAGGAATATGACTTGTTGACTGCATGTTTACCTCGAACAGGTTTATCTAATTAATTAAAATCGGGTATGCCCATGAAATAGAACCATGAAAAACAAGCCAAATAATCAGGAAAAGGCTGTGGGTGCAAGTGGAACGATAGGTATTCATCACCTCAGAATAAACTCAAAGCATTTATTTCAATTAAACCATTCACAGACACTGTCAAGGAGCCGGTCAGTCAGAAACAATGTCATGGTGTCATTGATCTACCGCAATCTAATTGCACACATCGTTTAAACTTGTTATTCTCCAACCAGAATAAACCTGTAAACAATGTAAGCACATAATTCAACGCCAACAAATAATTCCACCTTCTCCTCACGGTGGATTTTCAATATAAACTTCACAAACACGTTTGCGTCGCAGCTGACTGGCGTCAGTTTTAAATTCAAGCAAGTCCAATTACGCCATATGTCGACCCCTCCTTCCCATAAACGTGCGCAGGCGCATTCAACGTCGGTGCGACTTAAGTACTTTAGTCTATATGGTGTTCCGTTCCGTGCACTTTCACGTTATTAAACTGTGGTGTTGTTTCTGCAAGAATAATTAAATTGTTCGGGATATTAAAAAAAATAGGAGGCTTTAATTTCATGCAATCTGCTTTGAGTTTGAATCGAGAAACTTAATGCATGAAATTGAGAATATCGGAGTTTCAACTCCACACAATAGAGGAGATATTTACTCATGTTTAAATGATTCTATTGTTGATAATATATATAGTAAACATCGACGAAACAACCAATTGGAACCGTGCACCTAGCTTCTGACTATTCATAAGTGCTAAGTATGTAGGTTTATGTCAAATAAAATATTTTGATTGATTTTGATTTTGACAAAGTACCAAGAGCCGAGTGGTATTAGTGTTGGCAATAGAAACCGTTTAATATCCAAATTTATATAAACGAGTAGATCCATTGAGTAACATGTTTAAATACAATTAACTTTAAAACATTCTTTAAACCAAAATTTAATTAAATTCGCATCAACACTCGTTAAATAATATATACCATTGACCGTCCGTATCTCGTAAAGAAGTTTGAAAGAAATGGAATGCCACAGCTGTCTAAACTCTTGCGCAAGTCGTGCGTGACGAACTAATGAAACGGGTCAGTAGGTTGTTCATTGACGAGCGATCAATTGATTACTAGTAATGTTTGAAATTGGAATGCTCATCAATTGAAGAGGTCAATAGTGGGAATTGCCCTTATTTCAATCGAATATTATTAGGCTACGTACACGCTAACAAGAATAACAATGATCTACAGTCTATACCTGTTCTAGAGGATATAAACATGGTTAGTGCAAAAATGTTAGCATTTGGACATTTTAATGCCACCTTTGATACATTACTCCTGTAGCAACCCCATGGATTTCCAATGCTGAAAATGTCAAGCGTCCTTTGGGTAATACATGAATAAATAGGACCAGAATGAGAAATGAGCATTCTGCAAAATTTAAAATGGTTGCCATTGTTTCACTTCTTTCTATGCAAATAACTTCAACGTGCCAAATCTAGATTTTGTAGAACTGTGTTCCCCTATAAAAAGCAATTCTATAATCAGTAAGTTTGTCTTTATCATCATAATCAACAACTATTTCAATATAGTCGTATGCCTGACTGTATTTTCGCATTATCGTCTCCACTAGCTGTGTGGTCCGCGGATAAGATAACGGAAGTCTAACACAAGTCTTTCCTTGAGTTACGTAAGATGCGAGGAACAGATTTCATTATGTCATCTACATTAAAGACTGATAATATGTGGCAGTGTTTCATTCATTTAATCAATTCCGTATATGTCATTGAATTTTCTTGAATGATGATATGGTTAGAAAGGGGGTGGCTACCGACATGACGACTAAGAGAGAAGTATGGAAGAAAAAGAAACGTTTTACCGAACCTAAAACAAATTTGATATAGGTAGGAGAATGATGATGAGATTCGACTTTTCTATGATAATTATAACAGCACTAGCAGCGCCTCGCGGTTTCTCC
This sequence comes from Luperina nickerlii, assembly GCA_963855955.1. Classification (NCBI taxonomy): domain Eukaryota; kingdom Metazoa; phylum Arthropoda; class Insecta; order Lepidoptera; family Noctuidae; genus Luperina; species Luperina nickerlii. The sequence continues at coordinate 2,367,209 of OY979683.1, read as the reverse complement.
CGCATAAGTGTCGATCCCGTTGGAATATCGGGATAAAAACTATCCTATGTCCTTTCCCGGGACTCAAACTATCTCTATACCAAATTTCATCTAAATCGGTTCAGCGGTTTAAGCGTGAAGAGGTAACAGACAGACGGAGAGGCACACTTTCGCATCCATACTAATATTATAAATTCAAAAGTAACTCTGTCTGTCTGTATGTTACCTTTTCACGCCTAAACCACTGAACGAATTTCGATAAAATTTGGCAGAGAGATAGATTGCATTCCGGGGAAGGACATAGGATAGTTTTTATTGACGTACCTCGCGAGCGAAGCCGCGGGCGGAAGCTAGTTTATAATATTAGTATGGATAGCTTATGATACCATATCATTATCATACTATTTTCCATTAGGGATTTCCCCAGTAGTAGCCCGGAGTCTGGATTTGTTGCCGGGTCGATGGCAGTAGGCTCGCCCCCCCCCTAACATGGGCCATAAACATAACTGGTGAAGTTTAGGTGTTGCTATTACCGACCTCCCAAACTCATTCTGGAATACAGGCGTGATCTTATGCCTCATCATACTATTTTGGAAGATAACTATTATTTGAGTGATAAACTCATAAGGTAAGAATTGCATTGATTCTAAAGTCTCATGATTTAGGTCAGGTCAAGGCCAGCCCTATCTTCATCACATAGGATATTATGCCAGCCCATTTTCCTGGGATAATATGGGATTTCCTATGCCACAGGATGCAATAAAACTTTAACGTATAAAGGAAGAAGAAAGCCGATCCATATCAGCTACATCCGAAGAGTTTCCCTACAGTTCCTCTGTAAACTGGTGTATGTAATACGTATTTGTGGGGCCAACAATTTCCTCAGTTGCGACAACGGGCCAATTAGGGCACGTTAATAAACTTTAATCGCTCACAATTAATGAATGCTCTCTTAATTGTTGGTGGTACTACCGGTTCTCGTTCGTTACTCGCATATTATGTCCAAAAATCTATTTATATAGAACTTCTATTCTATTTATAGAAGTAGTGATCGACCGTTATAGATGTTTATGAGCTAGGTGTCTATGGGTCAATTTATCTTTTTAATCTTTGTTTTTTTTTCACCTTTTTTGATGTTTTTAATACCTGTGTTGTCTTTTGTTGCACTGAATAAACGTTTTATCAATCTATCTCCTTTGGTCTCAACAGCAGCTTAGGTAAGTTAACTCAAAATTACCGTTTTTTTTTTACTTTTAAACCGGGCAAAAATCCAGGCTACGGCCTGCTACTGAGACATTCCTGATAGAAAAACCCGATAACACTTTTTTCGATCTAGGAATCGAACCTAGTACCTCATACTCAGCTATAGCGCTTGCGACCACTAGGTACGGTCAGCATCAAAAGTCGATTAACACTTCAGTTTTTTTAATCTCAGTTATTGAGCAAAATATTAATTCAAAATTGCAGCAGAAGTACGATGCAATTTTCAACAAATATTTTGCTCAATAACTGAGATTAAAGAAAACTGAAGTGTTAATATTTTGCTCAATAACTAAGATTAAAAAAACTGAAGTGTTAATCGACTTTTGATGCTGACCGTACGCTAAGAGAAGAGTTGTAGCTCATTGTAACATTTGCAATGATCTTTATTCACTGATGAGATCTAATCTTCGTAAACTTTTTATTTCACTTCTTATTTAAACTAGATATCATAGGACTAAAATATAGCCGCTGCAGGGGTTAGCTTCTCAGGTGCTGTTTGCCCTTACTTTCTTTTACCGATTTCACTAGCATCTCACATTACATAATGGCTTTCAATCGAGTACCGATCGAAGTATCGAGTAGGAACAAAAACCGGAACTATTAGGAGAGCAAAAACCAGACAGAACCCGTGTTAACATCCATGCTATCCCGGTCGGCTCGACTTTGAAGACCAAATAACCGTATCGTTGGCAGTCATTAAGTTTTTATTTGAATGTAGCTAAATACATTGATAGAGACGTTTTTATAGCGATATTTCTCAGAAATAAAGAATTGTTGATCGATAGGAATACCGAGAAAATTGTTTCATGAATGAATGCTGTGATTAAATGTTTAGAGAAACTCGTAATGATAATTATGTTACTCTATATTTTGCAAAATATTGTTGGAATGAGTTTTCTTAGCTGTGCTTAGCCGAGTAAGTGGAAGTTTAAAGTGGCGCCAGTGGCAGAAAAGTTGAAAGGTAATCGTTTGGCTTGGTATGGGCATTTGATGAAGACGGAGGTACGAATGTAGCTTAAAGTGAGATGAATATAATGGAAAGGGAGAGGAAGTCAAAAGAAAAGATAGATTGTGTGAGGAATAATAATTAAGTAAAAAAGTGAATGTTTAAGTAAAGAAGTGATCTAGTGGATATGAACACCTATTACTAAGAATGATGTTATGTAAAGGTTTGTAAACTTCCATTGATTAACATGCCTTCTTCGATACCGAAACAATGAACTGAATTGATAATGATAATTGTCATAATTCCCACGCTTTGCAAATTGATTGGTAGATAATCACACTGTCTTGTTTAAAGAGGCTTCTGTCAATCGTATTGACATAATAATTCCCTTAGCCGTTTTTAAGTTACGAGAGAGGACTATTGATGACTAGGAAGCTCGAATTTTACCAATAAAGCTGAATGCGATCAGCTAATCTAAAGGCGGATACAGACATTGCAAGGCATGCGTAGCGCACGGCGTTCGTCGCATGATTCGCAATGTCTGTATCCGCCTTTAGCCGCGTTCAAGAGCTGTCAGTGTCATCATTGCTGTGAAATATTGACATGTGCCATCTACCAACCCGCACTGGGCCCGTATGGTAGATTACGGCCCACTACCTCTCACAAAGATGAGGCCTGTGTCCTAGCAGTGGGAAGATTATATGCTGATTATGCTTATGTCTCTTGAACGCAGTTTAAATGTGTTGATCGCGTTCATTTTCATAGTTAAAATTGGTCCTAAGTTGTCACCAAATCTTTTTTTTGCAGAAGCATTCAAAATTCGTAACGGCTATGCCACCATAGCGTGTCAAGGTACCTCAACTAAAACAATGTATCTTTTAAATCTTACTCAATACGACAAAAAACAACAATAGCCCGTCAACAGGAAGCAATCACAGTGTAACTAAATCGTTAAAAAAAAATCAATCAAATCAGTGAAACCAAAAAATAAACCAGTCTCGGTGGCCGGATGCCGACGATTGAGTGACCCGTGACTAATTTCTTAAATTACTGTATTGATTGGGACAATTGATAATGACCGTGAGTTAAACGGTGGACTGCTGGTTTCGGATTCCGGATAATTTGTTGTGGAACAATCAGAGGTTCAAAACGAAGAACTTTTTACCCTCTTAAAGGCTCCTACAAATAGGCGCGACACAAAGGCACCGCTCGTTGCGCGACTTGCGGTGCCTTTGTGTCGCGTGTCGTGTCGCGCCTGTTTGAAGGAGCCTTAACTCTTTTATTGCAATAATTAAGAAAGTATTGCTCTTATTATTTAATTATTTACTAGTTTATCCAGCGAACTTCGTACCGCCTCAGATTTTTTTTTCGTGTTTTCCCATGTTTTAAGAGTTATTCTGCTATTCCGGGCGGATACAAATCCAAAAATCAAAGATCATAAAAATCGGTCCAGCCGTTCTTGAGTTATAAATGGTGTAAACTAACCCGATTTTGTTTTATTTATGTAGAATCGGGAAGGTAGCGCAGATTCTGTCACTACGGCTTTCTGCTTGTAGTGAGATGAGAGGAAGATGCTATGATTATATTGTAGTGGCTATAAGAGTAGGGGAAAACCAAAGAAACGAATGGACTATGTGAAAGATGATATGTCTAGAAAGGGGTTGAGCTACCGAGATGACGACTAATACAGAAAAAGACATGATGCGCCGACCTCAAATAAATTAGCATAAGGACAGGAGAATAATGACGATGAAGAGCAAGGTACTATGGACCTCTTTTATCACTGCGACTTGCATAGCCGGCCTGAAAAAATCCCAGTTATTAGCTGGCCGTTAAACGAAGCTGGGATTAAGCACTTAAATAATGTTCAGCCAAGAAATAGCTGGAAATAGGAAATAAATACATACATGATGGAGTTTCTTTTGGTCATAAACTTTATGTTTTCTAATTAATAGACAATCGAAGCAAAATTCACGAAATGAACCATAACTTAAACTAACATTGTTGGCACATTCTCGCCACCACGTCTAAAATTCTGACTGAATGTTAAGAACTTACAGCAAACATACCTATATTTTCTTATTTGGGAGTATCTTACAGCGGTAAAGGATAAAGCGAAGGGGCTATAAAAACAAATAAGGTATCAATTTGATCCTAAGTATCAGTAACGTTGTCGACACATTCTGGCGACCACGTCGCAATAGCTGACTGTATGGACAGCGCCATCCACGAAGACGCGCCCCACTCTTCTTCCTAATCGCTCACAATACAAGTGTGCAACGTTCCGCTAGTGTTTTAGTTTTGCCAATACACAGTAATTACTTATTAGTGGGGTAATTAGTGTATCAAAAAACTAAAACACTAGCGACAACTACTAGCGATTAGTATGAAGAGTGGAGAGCGTCTTCGTGGATTGCGCTATCTGTAAAGAACTCAACACAAACATATTTTCTTATTATTTAGTTGATTTATCTTAATGATAAACCGAAGTGGCTAAAAAAGAAAAAAAGTAATCGAGTCAATAAAAACACTTGATTAAAAGTGATTAACATACTTACAGTGATTTTATACTTTTTTGACGTTCACAAAAAGGGGCGCAACCATTAGGTTATATTAAAGTGTTCAATATATATTTTTGCCATCGGTAAACTTCGGTGCAATCGCGCGCCGATAACTTCTAACCAGCCATTTACCATCACACCCACGCGAGCTCATATCTGCGTGGAGCCTAATTTATGGCGTCTGAGCTTTCCCACGGGGGGTTAACGACCCGGGATTAAAGGGGATCGCATCAATGACAGCAATTGTTTCGACACTACATTCGTTAACTAACACTCGTAAGTGTGGCTGGACGAACTGCATGTTCACTGCATTCCGGGCTACAATACAGCGGTAAAGTTTCAAACAAAATAGTTAAGAGGCTTACATGACCCAAACCGCGGTCACTGTCGGATTGCATGGAAAAGAAAGAGAAGCGCGATGACACAACGCTGGTAATATATTGCAAAATATGGAGGAATTATTTAATCACAAAAAAATTTAAACACTAATATTTTAGTATGTTGATTGTAGAATAATCTGGCAAAAATTTATGTATATTTAGTATGGTTTTTATGATAAAAAGAAAGTTTTTAGAGGTATCTTCGTGACTTTATTCCATCATATCAAATTAGTTGTTTTATGTTTTCAACACACTATCTACCTAGCATATATCCTGAAGAATATCATATATTTTTCTGATTTTGTTTACTGTAGTCGATCACATACTTTTATTGTTTTTAAAACTTGCGTTTTTTGTATTTAGGTCCTGTAAGACCCTTAAGTTGTTTTAACACGAACTAGATACGAAAACACAGGTTGGATTCTGATGCCTTACGCGATGGGCACATTGCACCGCATTACGCAGCGGGTGCGTGAAACGGAGCCAAATTCCCCGCACGGAAGCGCGTTTTTATTTAATTTGTATGTAAAATATCACGCGGGACGGCACGTTATCTGATTCTGCGTCCCGCTGCGTAATGCGGTGTAGTGTGCGAACCGCCTTATTGCATTAAGCCTGTCTTATTTGCCACTATTGTGCCCCTATAAATATCTATATCTATAAATAAATAGTAGAAAACAATGTCACTTTTCGTGTCTGTCTGTGTGACCGCGTTGTTCTTCTAAACTTCGCAACGCCTTTGATGCAGTTTTTACCATCTTTTAGAAAATTTATTCGGAATGGTTTATGTATATAATATAAAACATTATATTAAACTCACATATAATTAAGAAATCCGTGATGTTTTGATAAGTCGTAAAACAAATATGATAAAAAGTCATGTTCAAGTAAAATAATTAACCATTCCGCAAGCTTAGTAGCGGGGTTAACCGACACACAGGGTGCGCCAGGCGTACTCACTAGAAAATAATCTACGATGACGCGACAGCACCGCACTGCGTCTAGACAAGGTAATCGCTCGTGTCTGTGTGGAACCTAATATAATGTACGGCGTCAGGGCGTTCCCACGTTCGGTTGCCGACCCCGGCATTAAGAGGATCGCATCAATGGAACGGTAGAGAACGGGATCTCAATTGTTTTGGTAGACAGAAACACATTGTTTTATAAGAGTTTCTATATTGGAGTAGGGAATAAAAGCCGAAGCTCTGTCCATAGTCGTTAATCATGAGCCCCGAAAACTAGAAACTTGCCATTTGTATCATGGGTTTTTAGGCGAATTGCAAAGCTAAAAATTACCGTCGACAAAACGAAGCAAAAAGAGAATGTATGGATGCTAACCTCTTTGGAAACAAGGCTTGAGTTTATGAATCTATGTGTGAAATTGTCGTCGCACCGAAACAAAGCAGTAATATCTAACCTCATCAGAATTTACTGAAAGTCGGCCTCACAAGAAAAGCTAAGAATAGATTGCAGTAGTCCACTGATCGTCATAAAAGCAACATTAAATGCACTTGCCATGTTTACACGCAATGTACTTCCAAACGACCAGCATTAATCAAAGTGTAAACGGAGCACCAGAGGATGTTTTGACAAGATATGATTAAAGCTAGTGGGTTTCTGCGTTTGAACGAGACACCGGATGATAGCAATTTGTGTACGTCTATCAAAATTTTACTAATGGACGACGTCGAGATCTTCAATGACCTGCACTTAAAAGATAACTACGACTAAGGCGGGAATTCTAGAACGATATTCAGACATTATTTAAAACTAGATTTGAGCTGAGATCAACTGTTAAATCATTACATAACATGGCAAATTCATACTAATCCATACTTAATATTGTAAATTCGAAAGTAAATCTGTCTGTCTGTATGTTACCTTTTCACGCTTAAACCACTGAACGGGTTTCGATAAAATTTGGCAGAGATATAGATTGCATCCCGGGGAAGGACATAGCATAGTTTTTATCCCGATATTTACACGGGACCGATACTTATGCGTGTGAAACCGCGGGGCGCTGCTAGTTACATATTATATATACTTTTTTGAATACCAGCGGTTTATTGTTCAGTTTGGAAGTCAATTTGAATTTATTTTTCTATCTAGAAAATTTTATGGAATCGTTCTTTCGTCTAACATAGTAGTACTTAACATTAATCCTCAACTTTAGCATATATTTATATCAAAATTAATGCTGCGGTATTTTCGACATAACGGAGGATCATGCTAAGCCATTTGAGGTAGTATAGGCTCTTAAGGGGCTTACAAGACCAAAACGCAAAAAACGCAAGTTTTAAAAACAATAAAAGTATATGATCGATTACAGTAAACAAAATCAGAAAAATATATGATACTCTTCAGGATAAATGTTAGGTAGATACTGTTTGAAAATATACTAATTTGATACGATAGAAAAAAATCATGATCATACCTCTAAAACCTTCCTTATTATAACAAAAACCATACTAATATACATACAATCATTCTGTTTTTTTTGCCAGATTATTCTACAAGCAACATATGTACTAAAATACTAGTGTTTTAGGCCAAACAATAGTTTTTTTGTGATTAAATAATTGCTCCATATTTTGCACAGTGACCGCGCTTTAGGTCATGTAAGCCCCTTAATATTTGACTAAGCTCCTAATAAAGACTAGAACAAATATGGACGCTCCAAACAAGGCTTCTTTAGTAAGAGAAGTTCAAAGACATCTTTGTCTGCGTAAGGTGTCAAGATAGAAGTTAGTTTGTATTGTAGAACGTGTGTTTAAACACTTATAACATCAAATATAGGCGGGACTATTTTAAAGTTAAGACCTTATAGATAGACCGGTTGAAAATGAAAATTTAGAAAATGGCTATGGCGTTAAATCCGTGTTAGTCATTGACTTATATATTACTAGCGTAGTTGGTATAGTTTTTTTAACACTTTTAGGCCCTATGTACCAGGTGCTCAAAGTGTAACCGTTTATAGTATAATTATGTTAATATGTGTAACAGAAATAAGCATTTTGTAGGTATAATAGCACGGTACCGCAAAAACGCGCGGCGGACAGACAGACGCGGCGATGGTAAAATAGCCTCAATCCAGTCGGGATTGCGGCTATTTTGCCAACGCCGCGTTTACCGGTTACACTTATTAACAGTGTTAACACTTTTATATCGATTACATATAATATATTACTGTAACACTTTTAAAGGTGTTTTGGGTTAACACATTGAAAAACACATGTATAAGGGTTACATTATATGATTCTGTTTTCAATTCAATATGCACTTATATGTAATTCTGTAACCTTTTTTTTCTTTATTTGTTTATATAAGTTGTCTCAATAAGAGTGCACTTTTTCATTTTAAAATAAAAGCATGTATTTTATGAGAGAGTTGTGATATTTTTATTGGATTGTAAAGAAGACATGTTCCGATTAAGTATGGAATAAAATATCCAGCAAATGGCCCCCATGGCTCTGATGACAGGCCATCACTCTTTTCATGAAATTAACCATGACTTTTACACAGAGTTGTGGCTGTATCTCACCGATGACGCGTTGGATCTTTGATTTGAGCTCAGGAATTGTTTCTGGTTATTTCGTATAAACCCGAGATTTCATAAAACTCCAACGCGTTGTTCTTTAGAAAAGCGCTCCATTTTTAATAATCGGAATAAACATAGGTAAATTAAAATAAATAATAGGTAAATAAAATAAACGAAAAAAAAACATTCTAAATTTAAAAAGTGCACTCTTACTGAGACACCCCATAATTATATGTGTGTACGGACGCCAGCACATCAACCTACCACAATCTGTCAGATTTCTTTAATAGATTTTCAACTTTATCGCTAAAGCATAAGGTTCAAAGTTGATTGGGAAAATCTGACAGTTTCGGGTAGGTTGATGTGCTGGCGTCTGTACATAAATAGTAAAATAAAAATAAATAAGGTGTTATTAAGGCCCTGCTATTTACATAATACGGCACGGTTTCATTCCGGTACGGCGTATAAACCGCGCCGTAGAAAAAACGTGTCCGTGTGCCTAATAAGTAGCTATTTTTTCACGGCAAGAAAAAACGTGTGTGTACAGAAGGACACCAAATGCCCATAGGCGTATCCTTCAACTTAAGAATGAAGTTTTAATAAATAAAGTGCATTTTGAGACCGACTAAGCAAACAAGCAAACATTCTTTCACGAATTTGTTCAGAAATATTTCGTGATTCAGAATTATTGCCTGTTTGGGAAAATCCTCGGCAAGAACATCGAATTACAAATGTGAAATATTCTGAAATTGATGTCGTAAACTTCGACAGCAAATATGTTTAAATAACTCGGCACTAATGATTCTGATGTTTACGCGAATATTATGCATTCAAATACAGATAATTTTACGGTCCGTTTCACACGAACATTATTCAGCGGTGATTTGTGTAACTAGCGTCATTGTTGTTTTGTTTTCAATATCATTATAAAGATGAAGAGTGGGATCTTTCTGAGAGGCATATTGCGTTTTAGAATTTTGTCTAATTATTTGACATTTTGAGGTAGCCTAGTGGCAATGGCCGCGACTATTACTAGTTGTAGGTCGTGGGTTCAAACCCAAGCAGGCACTTTACTTTGTAGAAATTATTTCATCACCACTGCTCTCAATACGATGAAGGAAAACATCGTGAGGAAACCGGCATGTCCTAGAACCAAAAATTCGAAGACATGTGACATCTACCAACCTGCGCTGGGCCCGCGTGGTGGATTACGGCCCACTCCCTCTCACAGAAAGAAGAGGCTGTTGTGTTTTACCCGTAGAAATGTAAAAATCTTCTTTCATAAATCTATGGTCCAACCAGTCGGAACGTTAAAGGCTAATTATGTATATGACATGTTCACAAATGAGCCTATATGTACAGTCACGAGCATAAGTATGTATACACTTGGCTTTATTCAAAGACGATTTTCTCCTTTAGTTTTGAATGAAATTTTATGTTATTACGAACAAAGTATATTCGAACCCATAGGTATGTGTAAAGTGTCGTATTTCAACGTTGCATTCGTTATTTCACGAAAAAATCGCAATTGAAAGTTGCCAAGTGTTGACATATTAGTGCTCGTGAATAACGTGAATAACGTAGGTACAGTAGACGCCAGCACATCAAGCTACTACAATCTGTCAAATTTCTTATAATATTGTGACGAGCACTTTTACTTAGATGTTTACTATGCGGTAAATGATTTGGTGTGGTGTTAGTAACGTTCTTTCTTTAATAGATTTCAAACTTTATTCCTTCCTATCATTTTTTTCCTTTCCTATCATTTTATTCCTATACGATTTATTTATTTGATTTCCATGGCTTAAGAAATCAATTACATAAATCAAAGTATATGTAATAAGTATCAACAAAACGTAAATTAATAAAAACAATTACTATTATTCTCACAAAAATAGGCACATGACCATTAAATTGGCGAATTTATTAGCGAACAGGCGATGAATATTACTATTGTTTCAAGAGTGATCAGCGTATCAAACAAGACTACATCTTCAAACTATCCTCACCCTGTTTTGATTACAAGTTTATCTTGACAATTGCCTCATTTAGTACACATTACACACCTCATATTACGAGTATTCATCCACCGCACAAACCACCTTCAAGATAAACATACTTCACGAAGTACAGACAACCTCACATCCATCTGTCATTTTATCATTGAAAGCAGTTTTATTTCGGAGCATTAAGGAAGGTTTTTGTAGTTCGACTGACATGTAGTTGTTGACCTTTACCTCTTGGTCCCATGCTATGTTAATTCGTACTGATATACGCAGTCCCCCGGGTCTGTCTCATATATGGCGATGGAATCCAGTACTGGTTGCGGGCCCGAAAGTTTCGCGTATCGGTTTATTGAACCTTTGGTTTATCGGTGTGGGATACAACAAAGTTGGCGGTGGTGTTTGTTTGTACATTTAGGGATATCTTGAGAGTCAGTTCCAGTCACGACTTCAAAAATCATGGGGCTAGATTAGAACAAAATGGGACGAATTTGCATAGAATGTAAAGTTGGAGGGGCCCGTGGCTAAATTATAACAACCGCGCAGGTCGATCACCATCTTTACATACCGTGACCCCTCCCGTGCCTGGAAAGCACGGTAAGCCGTTGGTGCCGACTGTCATTCGCGGATCTTTGACAGTCGTTACAGATAGTCAAAATCCCAAAAGTCTGTCAACCAGTGTTACCAAGGGGTATCTTGTTACCTAGAAACTGGGTTGTGGAGGTCAAATAGGCAGTTACTTTACCTAAAATACTGGTATTCAACTATTCAGCTGCATCCGGTTAGACTGGCAGCCCACCCCAAAAATAGTTGAAAAAGGCTAGGCAAATGATGATGCGCTTTGCTGTCTAAGGAGTCACCCATCTCCTAAGACAAATAAGTTTACATGTATATCTTGGGATTCTGAGACTCCCTCGTAAGTTGTTACGGTTTACGAGGCCTGATGACGATATCTCAAGACGTAACACACCTCCAACCGAACACACGTCATTACAAGTATCTAATTTCGTACAGAACGTGTTCCAAGTCAAAGATATCATCATCATACCATTCTAACCGCATAGCTATCCGAGTGTACAAAAATCCTAACGTATTATGTCACGATGTTATGTCTTTAATATCATCATCATCAGCGACCTTCTCTTTGTTAATACCTGTCAATAACCTACACTCACTGTTGTTGAAAATATTGCACAACTTGGCGACTAGCAACATTTGCATGGGTATCCGTTACTTCTAAAATTTACTCATCTTATGCTACAGCATAAACCACAAGAAACACTACTAAAGAATACAACACACGGTCTGCATCGATATGTCATTCATAAATAAATAATCGGAGCCTTCCAAACGAATAAGATGAATGTGTCTGTGTGTGTGTGTGAATGTGTCTTGTGTCTGTGTTTTTCAAGCGAAACTAAACATAACATTCACCCCTGTATTCCACGAAGAGGGGTAGAGGTGTAGTGCACCCACATTTCACCACTTATGTGTAAGTCGTATGTAAGAAACCTATTGTCATCAACCGGAGAAAAATTCAGACATCGGGCTGCTACTAATACATTCATAACAGAAAAGTCCTATAACACTTAGCCCAACTTGGTTATCGACCCCAGGACCTCACGCTCAGCAGTTGCGCTTGCGACTACCACACCAACGAGACAGTAAATCAATCAATCAATTCGATACGGTCGGTAACAGCAACAATCGTAACAAAGGATTACGCTCATCGACCATCCATACTACTACATTATAAATATTCGAAAGTAACTGTCTGTCACGCCTAAACCACTGAATGGATTTCGATTAAATTTAGCAGAGAGATAGATTGCATCCCGGGGAAGGACATAGGATAGTTTTTATCGACATACCTCTCAGGCGAAGCCGCGGGCGGAAGCTGGAAGCTAGTTACAGCATAAAGTATAATGCTTTCAGTGTAAGTCATTTATCAGACATCGTTTTTCAGATCATTGCGTCATACGGTTGCGTAGTTTCAGCCGTCTCGCTTGAGTTGATTGACTGCACTTAAAATCGCATGCGCTAACGTATCTAACAGTTTAAATATGTACTGAACTAGGTGATAGAGAATTTGCACGCAGTGAATTTTAAGTCATATTAGTTGTCATTAAACGTTCGTGTAACTTTTTTTTCTGTAAATTGTTTCATAAACCCTTTTACACGTTAAAATTATGTTTTAAAAGTAGATAGGATGAGAGAGAGAAACAAACTAGGAGGTCAAAGTGTCTTTTAAAATTCAGACAATTTTGGTAATGTCTGAGATGTACGAGTATCTACTTTTTAAGGAAAAAACCACACAGATTTCAGGGGACTTACCCAGCTACATGCTGGATTCGCCAATTTAGGCGACTTAGATTTTCCTAAATTGTCCAACAACCTACTTGATTAACCAGTAGATACCGTCACCTACAAGCCTACATGCCATTGTTTTTATTGGTAACTCGACAAGATACAGAATTACAGAGAGGTGTTTTTGTGTTACTGAAAAGCCTAATGTGCTTATTGTTATTGTCGGTGAAATTTCACATTCACCGATATCCTTCAAGCCAGAAAGCCACAATGCTGCATGGCGGCACAAATAGGTATATGTAGTCATCATCATCATCATCATCATTTCAGCCGAAAGACGTCCACTGCTAGACATAGGCCTCCCCCAAGCACCTCCACTTCGACCCCGTTCTGTGCTTCTCGCATCCAACGGGTTCCTGCGGTATATTATGTAGTGTGGTGGAGGATATAACCGCTCAGGTCATTTAAAAAATGAGCCCATACACTAAAAATGTGATCGTTCGTTAGATAAAAGGACGCCGTATATGTAACACTGGACGTTTCCGGCTAATAATGAGTTTAATTAAAATTTTATTGGAGCGACAATGCCCCGACGGTCAGGCGTTAACTGGCTCTCAAGAGTCAAGTTACTGTGAAATCAAATCCTGTTGGTTAAACTATAGCCCTTATCTAGATCAGCCTTCTTAACCTAAAAGTACCAGTAAAAGAATCATAGTATTTATGAAGGCGAAAGCTAATGTCTAGCTTTCTATCAGACAAAGTAGTGCTTTCGTGGACCATGTCCATTAAAAACGACGACCCATCGACAAGATCTTCGATTCGATTATAGCGTCAAGGAAAGTTTTGGTTAGTTTTTCATTTAAAAATTAGAACGCATGCGTGAGCAGAGACTACTCTACACATCTCTCCTAGCCAAAGGCATGTTCAACGTATCTCCGTTAAACATGGGTTTCGCTATAAGGACACAACTAACAATTCTCCCAACCCAACCCAACATCAACTCCCCCCAACCCCCTCCCCTCCCTCTTCCAACTCTTTCAACTTCTTTCTTTCTTTTCTAATAACTAAAAAAAAACATTAGAACTGAAACTGCAAGGTCTACCCAGCAGATTCTAAACTAGAGAGAGAACATTGCAGGCACACACATGTATTAATTTCCCATAATTATTCCTAGCTACAATAATAACAATTTTACACACAATAGTGCCTACAGTAACAGTTCCCACGAGTCTATCAGGCGATCAGCGTTTAGTACACTCCACAGTCATTCGATACTATTCGCGCCACATGGCAGATTTACAACATATTGTATCTATGTATGTAGGATGAACTAGATTTAAAATGGTGGCGTAATATACACTTATTAGCTTTTGTTTGTCTGTTGAACAATGGATTAAGGCTCCTACAAACAGGCGCGACACACACAAAGGCACCGCTCGTTGCGCGACTTGCGGTGCCTTTGTGTCGCGTGTCGTATCGCGCCTGTTTGAAGGAGCCTTTAGTTGGGAGTTGCTGGTGTAATGTTTCTTTATTATTTTAGATTTGTACGGTTTTTTGAGGATTAAAATGAAACATGGAAGGAATTTGTGAAAGATGGTGTTAAATGGAAGGGGGTGAAGACTGAAATGACGGCAGATACAGATGGAAGAAAAGAAGAGGACAAGCATCGCCGACTTCGAAATATCTTGGTTCAGAGCAGGAAGATAATGAACTTTACCTGCAAAACCGTGCCTATCCAGCAAAGCGAGATTTCACATTCTGGAAGTAACATTATTCAACACTCACATGACTTCAACATTACGGTATTGTGACCAACACCCAATTAATCACATGATCCACATAATAAGAACAACAATACTAGTGACAATCACATTGATTCACATTTACCTAAAGACCTACACATAACTTACATTAACCACACAATATAGAACACTCACACTGACAAACACACAACAAACCCACACACGTGTAAGCGCTATATTTTCCCCAAGAGCGAGAGTGCGTAAATACGCGCAGACATCAACAACGATTAGACCATATGTTTAGACTGGACGCGTCTTATTCATTTAAGATACATGATCGTCAATGTACTGAGGATTGTGTATGAAATGATTAATGATGTGATACATTTCTTTGTAATAATTGAGTCATCTATTGGTGTTGATATTAGCATCGTCTAGGAAAATCGCATTTTCAGGATAATGGCGCCAATATTTATTTAGAAGTATTCGTTAGATGACTGACAAAATATGTAAATTTATATCACTTTTCTAATGTGGGTTGTGGAGACCAGATAGGCAGTCGCTCCATTTAAAATACTGGTATTCAGCTGCATCAGGTTAGACTGAAAGCTGACCCCAACAGAATTTGGAAAAGCTTAGGCAGATGGATTGACACACTAATTTAAGTCTACAAGAAGGTTCGGGACGGATTGGGAATCCCAAACCGTCACACTTGGAAAGTATAGAGCATTGTCCTTGACCTAACTTCCATGCGGTTCAAGAACAAATTAGGTGTGAGCTCACTAAATACCAAACCACAACAAAGAATGTTTAAAGCACAAAAAAGAAAAAATAAGAAACAATCACCTAATAGGTAATAATATCTATTAGGAAAACCTAACACAACATTACAGCTTCTAATGAGTAATGACACAGGAATTCTCCAAACACGGCGCTACCACTCGGGAAGTGCTTGAGGAAAGGTGTAACATAAATATGATGAAACGTACTGCGTTCTTCACTGTAGTGCGGAATTTACAAAGTAATCTTTGATTATTTCGAGCAAAACGTAGCTTTTCAAATGGTATTGGAGAGGAAATTCTTCATGTTACAGTGTAATCAGAAGTGGAATGCAATATAGTAGACGTTGAGAGAATAGTATGTACAGACGCCAGCACATCAAGCTACCCGAAACTGTCAAATTTTCCCAATCAATTTTGAACCTTATGCTTTAGTGATAAAGTTGAAAATCTATTCAAGAAATTTGACAAAATTGTAGTAGCTTGATGTGCTGGCGTCTGTACTATACATAGACAGGTGGTGAAAATTTGGCAATAGAATTCGAACGAAGCAAAGTTTCAGGAGAATTGGTAAATTTTGGAGCATTGCACTATTGATAACATATGCTGTACATGCAGCAGCCTGAGCCTAACAGTTATTTAATTATGACTCCCACCAATGCAACAATCAAAGTAAACATTCGTAATGCACAATAACTTCCCCAGGACGTTGCCAATATATTTCACAAGCAAGCGTAGGTGCTCGTATATCCTATCATGCGTATGGATATCTGCTTATTAAATAACACAATTATAGCAAAACTGCACATATTAGAACTACCGGCGATAAGCGATTAGAAACTTATGACTAACTGTTTATATATTTAATTTAGTACATGAAATTGACTCACGCCAGCATCCGCATGCTAAAATTAAATTATTGTTTTGTGAAGAAACACTTTCTGTGACTTTGTAGGAACTCACAAACAATCATATTTGTTATATAACACTTGCAGCACTCAAATTCAAATGCACTTTGCACTTTCGTCAAAACAGGAATGAAATTGAAGTGTCAAAATCTTTATGCCAATTGAATACACAAACATATTGATCTTCAAATAAACAAAGTAAGAAACAATTGGACACTGGACAGAGATGATCAACACAAACTTTTGCTGACACTCAAAAATTTTATCACGGTTTCGGTACTTTCACAATAACACCCTTAAAATTGGTTCGTTAATTCGCGGTTTTCATTACAAATGACGGACATACTAACGTTTTAATGTCTCGGATCGAAATGAAGTAATCATTAAGGACAGTGTTGTTTACTATGAGTCAGGGTGACACCGATGGCAGCATCACTACGAATCGTTGTTTTTACTGGGCGTAGGCATCTATACCTAACAGCTGCGATTGGTAGCTTACTATTGGTTATTTATTAATACTGCACGTCATTGATCGTGTTATTAATGTGTGTGTGAGAGCTGTTTTCCCTTTAAGAGTCAGGAGTTCTACATGGCGAGGTTTGTGTATAGTTAGTATTTAATTGTTGCAATTATTTTTATGGTTTCCGAGCACATGTGTCGGAATTGTCTTAGCGGAAGCTCTTGATTACTATACTCGGCGCATAAATGATTAAAGGTGGCTAGTCAAGACTTCTATAAATATATTAAAAGTTAATGTTTCTGTACGACGCGTTTTATTACCTCTTTAGATTATTTTACATTCAAGCTCTTGCCGTCTTATTACAAAACGAAATCGAACTTTAGTTGTAGCCTAAACCTTTGAAGCTGTATTTGTTCGAATTTTATTTCGATTTAGACAAAATACCAAAATGACAACTTAGCACAGAGCTTTTTTTTTCAGGAAGGGAAATCATCAAATGAACCCTCCCGCTTTGGGTGGAGCGGAAGGGAATGTCAGACTCTTACTGACTAAAACCCACCCGTGTTCCTTCCTGAGCCCTTTATGTTCCGGGCCAGCAGTAACCCTTTTGGACAATCCCGCTGACATTAGCACAGAGCTAAGCTGTAATTTTTGTATAAAGAACTGCATTTCTATAGCAGTTAGGTTATTAATTCAATAACTGGCTCGGTGCTTTAAACCTTTCCCGTAATTAAAATCGTTCAAAATCTAGCCGCAATGTGAAAAACTTGTCAAAAATTTATGGAAGACGTATTTTTGACAGATTGGGACTGAGATCAGACTTAGAATTAAAAGAATTGCCCCTCTGATCTAAAGAAAAATTTTGTATTGTAATAAGTAGGATAAAGTTTTTTCTATGCCTTTTGATGGACACCATTAGGTACTACAATACTCTAATCTGTTACATCGACACATCTTACATCACCTATATCCTAAGAAGCCCCTCTTTGCAGAACAGGTGTACTCCAGATAACATCTCAACATCTGACCTCTCTGTCTCACCTAAGCCTCTGGTCATATCGTCATCTCTTTCTCCCATATGCACCGTTGCTGCAGGGGCTTTGCCCTCGGCGCGTGCGATACAGTTCCGTGCCTAGCGGTGTTAGAAGCGATCTGTTTATAATGTTCATGTATTAAAACTATCAACATTCTTTTGGGAGTGATGATATTTACATTGAAATATTTGTATGTAGCCAATACTGCAATGTTTGCTTAAGAACGGCATCAGTTATTCAATCAAAGTAGAATATTTCTTGTATATTCCATGACGCAGACCTTTGTCTAACTGTTGATTGGAAACAGTGTTGCTTAGCTGACGGAAGAGTTACATGAAGATCATTGCCAGTCGTTTGTTACGCCATGTTATATCATTAATTAATTTCAAGGTGGAAACTTAGTTATTGTTATGTCAGATGTACATCCGGATGGCCATCTGCTTTCATACTTGAAAGGAAAAAATAACCTAGCGTTACAGATCTATACTGAAAGCAAAGCGTCAAAGGAAAATGCACCTTATTATGTACAGACGCCAGCACATCAAGCTACCCGAAACTGTCAAATTTTCCAAATGAACTTTGAACCTTATGCTTTAGCGATAAAGTTGAAAATCTATTAAAGAAATTTGACAGATTGTAGTAGCTTGATGTGCTTGGCGTCTGTTCACTTATAACTAAAACATGGAAAAAATCTGTGTCATCTTACAGTAGGTAATATTACGAATATCTTGACGTATCTACTATATCATCATCATCTAACTAACCTTTTCCCAACTATGTTGTGGTCGGCTTCCAGTCTAAACGGATGCAACTGAATACTAGTATTTTACATGACTTCCTATGTGACCTTCATAACTTAGTTACTGGGTAACACGATAGATACCCTTGGTACCCACTGTACCGTTAACGAAAAATGTAAACAAAATGAAATCTTACATAATAGGCCTGGCTGGCACATTTAGCACATCCTTCAAAGACAATGCATTTCCTATCCTCAACCACTTCGCAGAAAGCCTAGATGTTTCCATACGCCATTTTCCTAAGATAGAAAGTAGGTTTATATATAGGCTGTTCTATAATTAGCCACAAGGCTATGTCTAGAGGAAAACCGGCGCGGAAACGAGCCGCCATGTCTATAGACCGCTGAATGACAATGCGACGCCATTGTTGATGCGTACGCGACGCACAGAGACACGACTTTAGTTGAGGATTTTGAATGGAGGGTATGTCAGGTAATTAGTGAAAGGAGGAACACGGAAAGTTCTTATGGAAATAACGAAGGGATGAACGAAAGTCCAGAAGTCCAGGCGCGCCATTTTGAAAATGTGTGTCACGTGATCAACTTTGAGCGTTATATCTCGGAAACGTGACATTTAACTGGGTTTGGTCTTAGTATATTTTCTGTTAGCATTGATGTCAGTTATAGATCTATGTTTATAACATAGGTCTCAAGCGTGGCCGCCATTTTCAAAATGGCGCAAAAAAAAAGACATTTAGAAAAATAAGACATTTTCTTGAAGATGGTACTGATTCAGAACAATAGGTAGGTACTTCATTTGTTTAATCGTAGTATTTCAAACCATTCTAAGTATAGGACACGTTTTTACATTTTTTATAATTTTCTTATCTGACGGGAAAGCTTCGCTCTTACGCCGCCTGTTTTTCATCGTCAACACAATCTACAATAAACTTATCTAAAAGCCTTTTTGCATCAAAAACCGTCCTTTCCCAACATAATTTCAGTTGTTTATGCAACAATTAAGTGTATCTAGCATGCATCGTCTAACAATGACATCTTTTCATGCTTTTTTTTACCGTTGACAAAGGAAAACAGTCCTCCATTCTTTTAAAATTATATTAATCTGCATTGGCAACATCACGCGAGGTTTAGACTCAAATTAAAATGTTAATTAACTTGCTTGTAGACTGTTCCTGACTGGGACTATCTATAATTGTGTCAATTGCCACTCAGATGGCATGAAGGGTTACTTACTAAAGTTCGTCAGGAGCCATACCTACATAAATAACGTCACACGTTATAGGCATGGGGGCAGCGAGTGGGGTTAAAGTGTGACATCATGTGACGATAGAGGACGAGTCATAAGCCTCGTGACGTCACATTTTTAAATCTAAATAATAAATTATAGGGTTTACTTTGAAAATGATGTGACGTCACACCACACAGTCACAGAAATATGGCCACCTGTAACAAATACGGGGTGGGCTCCAATAATTATGAAATTCGTGTGACGTAATTTATAGATGGCCCCTCCGATGTATGAGCCCACTTATATCGTGAGTTATAGTGATGGTTGCTCTGAATGCAATCTGTGAATTCATCTCTGAATGGTTTAAAATCATTGACCTATTTCGTTGCTGAATGATTGATGTTTTCTTAAATAAATGGAGACCCCCTAAAATAAAAGGGTTTTTTTTTACTCAAACTGTTTGTTTGAGTAAAAACCTGCTAACAGACAAACGGCATCAAAATCCTATTAATATTTATTTCTGCAAATAATGTCAAGCGGTCACAAGTCCCGTACGACATGACCCCCGGCAGAGTCACTTGAAGTAAGTGAACGACCTAAGTATGAAACTGTGTCCTGATTTAAAAACTGGAGTAACACAATATTTTCCACAACATTCGGCACAAATTAAAATAGGTTAACTGCAGTTATTAGGTTTTTTACGTGTTTGATCTCGGAAACTTTTGGGCTGTCAAATAACATCTGGGTCGATAGAATGTTTTGATCTGTTGAGTTGTGTCGAGATGTGTTAAAATTTTACCGAAATGTTAGCAAATCAATGTGTATTTTGTAGATATCATCGAGCAGCGAGATGGATGAAAATGTTTGTGCAAAAGGACGCAAGAAGTACCTACACGAATTTTGAACGTTAAAATAATTTGGTCTGAGCTATGGAACTCAAATGGAGTTTGGCAGGACACCTGGCAAGGCGCAGTGATGACAGGTGGAGTAAGGCAGTGACCGAGTGGCGTTCGAGGACTGGAAGACCAGGTGTCGGTCGTCAGGTGGCCGGACTGACATTGTTACCATCGCGGATAGAACCTGGATGAAACTGGCATCGGAGTGTGGGGATTGGCACAAGAAAAGATAAGCATATGCTCAACAGTGAGAGAAGTCGAGCTGTGGACGATGATGGTGATGATGAGAATTCTACGCCACCAGGGTTATTTCAAGCAAGGCCATGTTTATTAGCTTTTCCTCAACAGTTAATAAAAATACCCTAGTTACTTCATTAAAAAACGAAGAAAACCTTGCTCCAATAAACACAAATCACACCTACATAGATATTAGATTTACAAAGGAATCTGTCGGACACAAAGGGATAACTATATTTCCACAGAATTCAAACGATCTTGTTTACAATATCTATATTTGTGGGATGCTCTTACGTAATGTTGACAACATATTTACTTCTTGGTCTGTTCTGACATAATCTTGGATTTAGTTGTATTTATTCAGCATTTGTTGGATTGGACTAGAATATCTTGGTGTTGGGGTATTTTAATATAAGTATGTGTTCTGTTGAGCTAAATTAATCCAGTTCCATTTAGACAAACTGAGAAGCAATTCCCAATTTTAAGATCTATCGATAGATAAGTCTGATCTCAGTCGCAATCTGTCAAAATTACCTCTAATTTACCTACATTTTTGACATTGATTGTCACTGAGATGACATTTGAAAGTTTTTAATTACGAGAATTGGTCTCCTGGTCTTAAATAGAAGAAAACTTTAGACGTATAGATAGTTATGTTTTTCAATTACTTAAATACGTCTTTCATTTGTAAGTTTTAATTATTTCGATATAATTGAAGTATTATTTACCGGTCTGCTTCATGCTACGCTCTGCATATTTTTCAAAAGTTTCGTTTTCACATTAATTTTCATGTTCGACGTAACTCCACGCCTGTTTTACCAGAAGGGTTAGGAGGTGTAGCTATAGAACGCTTACACCTTTTCAGAATGGGATCTTTTGAGAATGGGACCTTCTGAGAATGGGACCTTTCGAGAATGGGACATTTTACGAATATGACGTTCGCGAATAGAACATTCGTTTTCACGGTGACATTTTGCGAATGGGACATCCATGTAATAGAGGGCAAACATATTTCCATCAACCGGGTTCAAATCAAATGTTACTGACAAATTCCAGATGGCAGAACACCGCCCGACCTGAGAATCAAACCCCGGAACTCCTGCTCAGCTGAACCTAGAGCCTGCGACTAGACCAACGAGGCAGTAGATTTCATTTTCATTCGATCTTAAAAAGCAATATCTAACATGCATATTATTTACTACCGCAAATTCAATGTGATTAACACATACATTACAACTCATTGCATGATAAGCAACTCATTCACATGTCTTCCATTCATTATGATAAGTTACGGACAGTTTGCATAAAAACCGGTAAATTATCAAAACAAACCGTTATAATTATGCTAATCGAAAGCGCGTGATAATTACATAGGTACTTACTAAATATAGGTGCATCCTTGTTTGTATAGTTTTCAGGTATATTATGCGTAGCAAGGTTTGATAGGTGCCGTATGTGGAATACCTCAGGTGTCATTCACTCAAGTGCCGCATGCCTTTTAAGCGGGTGCCCAATGTGGAATAGGTACGTCTTTTTAGAACTTTATGATAAGTCATTCGAAAATCGATTCGCTTTGATTAACGTAAATTGCAAAGTAAGATGCTACTTTGTAATGTGAGTATGCATAATACCTAGTTGATAATATTGGCTGAATTGCTGGTTAAAGTCGAAAACTGAAACCATTATAAATAATGCAAAGTGTCAAAGGAACCATGAGCACGATTTTAGAGGAAACTAAAATCGCATGGCATGTGTCTTCAAAAAAGAAGGATTAATTATACATTATAAGTATATGATTGCGTTCAATGAGTTTTTTTTACGCTCAGATTTAATGAAGTAGGTAATAATCTCCAATCTGTTTTCCATAAACATCGCCACCATGGTTAAAAAGAGGAGTCGGTCATTGACAATAAACTTGTAATCAAATGGTTATTTACCTAACAGTTCTAAATCGAACGGCAGCCATCAATGATTGGATAGCACTGCTGTGCAAATTATTGTAATTAAACCGGCTTCGGAATCCTCCGCACGATTTATTCATTAAATGGATATAATCAGCGGCGATTGTTCAATATTTACATACTAATCTAGTGAAAGAAAATCATTGTAATGCATTAATTACTATTTGTAATTAATTCGCGTCTCGTCAATGGAATGCTGTCTTCGAAGCCGCGTGATCAATTTTTTGAAGAGACATTTGCTAATGAATCGTAGAATTAAAATCGATGAAAGAAATTCAATGTCATTCTCTTAGTGAAAGGAAACACTCTTTTATGCAATCTGATATTGATGATATTGGAGAAAACAGTCGCCATTTTCTATAGTAGATACAGTCTGGGAAATTAATCGTTAAGAAAATTGATACCCTACGTTAATTTTCCATGTTAAACCCACTAGCAACTGGTAAAACTGTGATTTGAATACACGGACAATTTAAGTTGGTAATCCATTTGCTTAACAAATAATTTAAGTACAGTACCCGGCGATAAATATTGTACATCGACCTATTCGATCCTATCGATTTTATAGAAAGAATAAAAATAATAATTATCAAAAGAAGCAAATCATAATTGTTTTAACAGCTCCTAATAGATACCGGACTGTTTGTATTTCGTGCGACAGAGATAACGCTCTACGAAGCCGAAATTGGCCGATTGTCTCTTCCAAAGGTCGATGTGCAATATTTATCGCCGGGTACTGTAAGTCATTTCGTCATACTACTATTGCTAAGTATGCTTGTTAGCCAGAATCTAAAGTGGCAAGTAGAAAAGGTTGAAAGCACGGCAAATTAGAGAAAGAGCTAGGCCGTCAAACTTTGCATGTTGAGCTTTTACCATTATCACTAAGCGTCACCTAAATGAATACCTAAATTAAAATAACGCTGTTGAATTTTCAACGCTTGGCTCAGCGTTGAGAGTTGAAAATCCAACGCCATTATTCGGCAATACATTTAAGTGTCACCAAAGATAGTGAAAACAGGGAATAGACACACAACACGTGCCCTTAGTGAAGATGACGCTTGCTTTGCATTGCTGGCAAACTCATTCACTATACATTTTCACCTGAACATTCACACCTCTAAGGTTACTGCGGCTACCACACACAGGAAGGCCAAAACAACAAAACAAATTAAACTAGCAATAAAACCAGGAGCCAACGATATATTTGAAACATTTGTTTGTCGGCGTCCAACGTCGGAATTAAAACGGGCGAGGCCTCGAGCTATATTACTAGTTTATTGCATACTTCGGCTCGGAACTGAATCTCTTTTATGATGTGGTCTTTGATCGTAGAATCCAGGTGTACAGATTGAAAAATGGTTGGGATTCCGAAACTTTTATACTGGATAGGTACGATTGAGCAGTGGTGGCCCAGTGGTTATGGTCGTGGGTTCGAACCCAGCCAGGCGCTTTATTTTATGTAAATAATTTCATCATCATTGCTCTTAAAACGATGAAGGCAAATATTTCGAGGAAACCGGCTAATGTACTAGAATCAAAGTATTTGGTTCTAGTGCATGCCTTACTTGATTGGCTTATTTGTGATTAAATATCCCGAAGTAGAGATTTGTATGCTTTAGTGAATTGATTTTTGCCAACATTTACGGTTCAGAAACAAACCCTAGCCTGTATCGTAACGATATAACTATTAATTAACAAGTTGAACACACAATACCTTACAACATTTCAGGCACATTTCACCAGCACCTTACCAGCACATACATCACATAAACAATCCGTTACACAACTATTATAAAATAATATGAGCACAAGTTTGGTGCGCCTGCGCCTATCCGTAACGAGTTACAAACAGGAAAGATGCCAAGTAACTATGTAAGTACTAATTATTTGCATAATCGCAAAGTTGGATGAGGTAAATAAAATAAGGTTATGTAGCTTTCAGGAATTCAGTTGAGATAATGATGTTTGTGCTGTTTCAGGACAAACGGGCTTATCTTAGTATTGGTAGCAAGTAGATAAATGTAACTATGTCTGAAACATTGAGCTTTCGATTTAAGCCCAAATCTGTTTAAAAACCTTCCCCGATACTATTTCGGGACTCATGGGCTAACTCGTGGTTTGTCATAAGTTTGCTACTTATGACAAACTATGAGTTAGCCCGAAATCATTGGAAGCAATCAAATACAGTGTACACTATACTACAATACAGTACTCTTACGAGTTATAGTATCGTATTTGTTTTCATTTCATAATTTTCGTTAATACCAATCTCGATCCCTGTCTTTTGATTCCTTTTTTTATACGTTTAATCAAACATTAAAGACGGAAAACTCATTCCATTGATTGGTTATCGGCCATCTTTACTCAAAATATGGAGTGACATGTCAATCACACACGACCAGACCAACAGACGATCAAACGGACAGACGGACGGTCGATCAGACGTCAAACAGGGGATCCTGCCGCTTTGTCTGAAATATTTTTACAAATAGCAACATTTTTTTATACCATTGCAATATTTGGAATGATTTTACGAGTAGTACGCACATTTTATTTTGGTAAAATTTTTACTCGGCATAATATCACCAAGGATAATGTCATTAAGACATTTGGCATTTAATCAAATAATTTATTACAGCAAACAATCTTTGACAATAAAAATTTAGTCAAGTGATTTGTTATGAAAAAAAAATATATAGACAAAAATACTTTTTTTTGGAATTTACTTGGTTTCACTTGCTTACATAATTACTTATTATTGTTTTTTTTTAATTACATTGCATGGTTGCGGTCGTTCGCTAGACGACGTAGGATGCAAGAGCGAGCGAAGGGCACCTCGAGGCTCGGTTTGGTTAGGTTACTTGAAACCCTTTTCACAGAAATAGGAGCCCCGCTATGCGGGGCTCCGTCGACATTGGATGCAAGAGCGAGCGGATGAGAATACAAATCCCTTTACCTCATATCATATTAAACAGGGCCAATTGAAATCGTAGGCAGACAGAAATAGAGGCCCCGACGATACTAAATATTTGGCTTATTTTATTTTGTGTCAAATATGTTATACCAACTGAAATATTTGACTACATTAAAATTGGTAAAAGTACTAGTTGGTAAGCAAGTGTTTAAATGTTCACTTGCCAAACATTAGGTTAGTGTTCAATTTTTTGTGTATATTTCACAAAACAATTGCACTAAATGTTCACCAACAGCGCCACCCTGTCAACGCCATTCGAGCGCCAGAAAATCTTGTAGCAGTGTAAGATTGATTATTAATTTCGGGCATGTGTCGGACGTTAGAGTCATCATCATCAGATGATGATCCTAGCCTTTTCCCAACTATGTTGGGGTCGGCTTCCAGTCTAACCGGATGCAGCTAAATATTTTAGTGATTAATATTCATATATTTTTGTTTTGCAACTAATAAAGACAGACACCAACAACCGGTGAAGTCATCAACGCTTGTGTGAGTTTCAGGGCTGACCCAAGTTCTTGTGGTCCAACGATTAGTGTCAAGGATGTTTCGAGTGAAATTTAAAAATGTCATTTGCATTAAACTCATTTAACCAAAGTAACAACAGTGCTGGTTGATTACATTATCATGTTTTGCGTTCTGCATATTCGGTTTATAAAAAAAAAAATACAATTTTTAAACGTTCGCATTCTAATCTCTTTCTCAATCTGTCAAAAATGTCTCTGATTTACTTACTTTTTGATAAATTTTTGAAAATGATTGTCTGAAATCAGAAATGAGATTGCGACTACATTTTGAACGCTTTTAATTACGGAAATTGATCTTCTGGAGTTTTTATTCCAGAGTCACAAAAAAAAAAAACTATGTAACATGTATTACAATCGTCGGGAATTGAATATTGGAATGTTCAGACAATTACCGTTCTTGGAACCTTTCAATTAATTTATTGAAAAAAATATATAAAAAAAATATCATCTGGTTTAATTCTGTAAAATACTCACCGTAAAAACTTAGGTAAAGTGAGCTTGAATTGGGCTGTCATTCCACCTGATGCCAGGGTTTGACACTATTGATAGATCAGTAACACGTAGGTAGGTACCTAAGTTTTCACGGTGCGATTTTTACTGAACATCTATTCAAAAAATCTGCAGGAGTTTTACACGACACGAAGTTCGATATTCTCAAAATAAAATGGTATAGGCATAGAATAATAACAGTGTCGGATTAGACGATAAGCACATTAAGGAATTGCTAGGGGCTTCACGTCTCGGGGGCACCATTAGGCAGAAACAGCACCGAAACAGTATTAGCTATCACATGAATGACAAAGCTGTTTATCAGCAAGATATTACAAGACCCAAAAGTCACTCTAGAGATGTGCGCCAATCTTTACAAATCGCTCGTCGATGTTTTGGAAGAATACGAGGCGACTAGTGGATTGGAGGGCCTACAGGCGGGGATTGCTTAGGGCATCAAGTAGTCTTAATCCGGCACTGAATAATAACTATTAGATACTACTACTACGTAAAGGTAAGTGACTTATCATTTCAAAACAATCAAAAGGTGAGGGAGGAAAATTCATAGCTTTATTATACTTCTGCCTATACATAAAATATAAGGAAACGTGTGCATATTTATAGTGTTAATTAAAAACTAACGGGTATTTTTATCTACATTGGGTACCAAATAGAACTGCATGAGAGGTATAATTATTTAAAAGAGAGAGGTATATTTAAAATGTATGCTTAGCGACCTTGTGATAAACTTAAAAATCCTTTATCACGTTATCAAATTGACTTTGTTGAGAAAACCAGTTTTTTTTGTGTTTAGATATCGATACCTATGACGTCTGCGGAGTTTCACTAGCTAATTTAATTTGACCCTGTATCTTAAGTATGTTAAAACAAGAAATTTCAAGTAAACGAAATCGCGGGCAGAAGCTAGTTTTTATATTTTTCTATTATCAAATTGGCCAACTCAAGTACGAGGCTAACA
The DNA here is from genome assembly GCA_963855955.1 of Luperina nickerlii. Lineage (NCBI taxonomy): Eukaryota > Metazoa > Arthropoda > Insecta > Lepidoptera > Noctuidae > Luperina > Luperina nickerlii. The sequence goes on along the minus strand of OY979683.1, from coordinate 2,339,261 downwards.
TAACCCCCCTAAGAGAATAACAAAATCATATTTTAACTTTATAACTAACTTGCTTGCACTATCAGTTTGATCTTCGCCTGTCAGAGAGAGATGAATAAAAAAAAAGACTAAATTTTCATAAATTATGTAGATGCTATCTATTCTCGGCCACGACTACGTAACAAGAATTACGATGCTCGGGAATTGAATATCGAAATGTTCAGCCAATTAACGTTCTTGGAACCTTTCAATTAATTCATTGAAGAAAAATTGGAGGAAAATTAAATATAGACATGAATGTGAGACAAATCCGGGAGTTGGTGTCAGGTTAGATAATATAATTCATTATGTATTAAGGGGACTACAGGACCTAAACACAAAAAACGCAAGTTTTATAATACCTAAAACTATATGATCAACTACAGTAAACAAAATCAGGAAAATATATGATATTCTTCTGGATATATGTTAGCTAGTGTGTTGAAAACATAATAGGTACAACTAATTTGATACGATAGAAAACAAACCTTGAAGATACCTCTAAAAAATTTCTTTTTACAATAAAAACCATACTAATATACTTACAATCATCCTAATTTTTTGTCAGCTTATTCTACAAGCAACATATTAAAGCACTAGTGTTTTAATTTTTTTGTCGAATCAATAGATTTTTTGTAAAAAGATTGATATTTTGCAATAAATTACTAGCGTTGTGTCATCGCGCTTCTCTTTCTTTTTTCTATGCAGTCCCCTTAAAAGATTACGTATTTTTATTCATATTATGACATGGGACTTGAAAGATAACTGACGACATGTGACGTCACACGTTTGCTTAACTCTTTAGGGATTACAGAGGTGATACGTGTGGTATGTTATGTTATGATGAACATACTGAAATAACGTGGAAAATGTGAGGAACCCATATTTTGGGATGCATGAAGAAGAAGCCTCCTCGTGTAGCGGAGTTTATTCCGCCAGTTACTCAACTGAACGCTCGCGCTCGGCGCAACCTGGACAAGTCACACGCAACACCTTATTTGACTGGCCAATTCTTCCCTTGCGGTGGTAGGGCTAACGCCCGCATGGTTTGCGACCACTCTCCCACCGGAGTCCTTCCATAGTTTTCCATCAGGCATGATCGAGGTCAAGAGCGGGCCCAATCAGCAATAAAAAAAAACACAATTGAGATAGTGTTCATCTTGTTAGTAATCCTACTAATTTAATATTATAAACACGAAAGTTTCTAAGGATAGATAAATGGATGTTACTGTTTCATGCAAAAACTACTGAACGGATTTAGATGAAATTTGGCACAAATATAGATTATAACCAGGATTAACGCATAGGATACTTTTTATTCCGATATTCCCACGGGATCGAGACTTATGCGGGTGAAACCGCGGGGCATTGGTAGTACTGTAATAATGTGCAAAGTATGAGGAACACAATTGAGATAGTGTTTCTCTTGTTGTTCATAATATAAAAAAGCTCACGTTTATATTATTAACAATAGGACTTTAGTTAGTACATAGTATGCAGTCATGTAATAAGGTCTTACTGATTCATTCATTACATACAAGTACTTAACCAAGTACTTTGTAGAGTGACATGCCTTTATTGCCTTGACGGCTTGACTGCAACGCTCAGTAAATTGTTGAGTTGTAAAAAAAAAACAGCATCTTACAGCAACTTGTGAAATTACATAAACAACAGGAAACAATTCAGTCTATGAAAGCCAAGTCATTTAGTCATCATCTAAGTTAAATCGCGTGCCGGCAGACAATAAAATTGTAAAGAACAACACAAAACCACTCACCATCAGATTATCGACGGAATTGTATCCGCAAATCACGTACCCCATCACTCTATTCGCCATTTTATAACAATCACTAATCACCAAAACAACACCAATTAGGAGCACGTGTCACCACAAAAAAAAACTTCAAAAGAACTTAAAGTCCATCTCTTATTCACTTACACACAAAGCGGAAAAGAGAAAACACTATAAATCCAATTAGCAATCAAATATTATGTCAATTGTTGCACTCAAACAATTTTGATCCTTATTGCGTTTACATAAGGTTGCTAACGAGAGCTCTAGTTACTACTGTTACGAAACTTTAAAAAGTGTTAATTTGCACGTATTTTGTCAAGTAGAGTAACAATTGGTATTTTTTTATTAAAACGTAAGCGTGTGTCATGATGTGCGGTCGGCGAGTGACTGATTGTCTCACAGTGGGTGCTGCGGGAGCCATGCGGGAATGGAACATGTAAATAAATCGATTCGAACAATGATCGTGGCGTGCGCAGCTTTGGATCATCTGGACACAATCTGTCTTGTTAAATAACTAAAAAAAAAAGATTGAAGAGTTTTTCATAACAGTGGGTCGTGTGCCAAAAAGTTTACAAGAATGGATACTCCAATTGAATCAGATTTCTTTAAAAAGTTTTTACATCCAACATCAGACACACTTTAGTGGCAAACCATTTTACTGTACAACCATTGTACAAAATTTAACAAGATTTGTAATTTACTAGCAATAGCAGATAAGAGAACAGAAACACACTCATCACCATTCTCTTGCTCTAATCCCAAGTTATTTAGGGTAGGCGCAACATGTCCTTTTAATCCATACATCCTCTATTAGTCTTCATCTCTGTAGACCTCGATTTCTAGTCATAATTTCATCTTTCACACATGCCACCCAAACAAAAAACAATGAACACACTAACAACCCTTTCTTTTATAAAAACACTCCCTGAAGTTCAAATCACAATATCAAAATATTAAGAAAAACATTTGACTTCAAAACTTCCAGTAAACGTGTAACGCTCAACAGAGTGAAACATCAAAGTGAACGAGCTCAATTAAAGCTGTAATAATTAAAGTCATTGGCAATCTGCCTGCAGTTTGTTTTACAAATTGGCTCTACTGAAGTGCCATCAAAGACACATAGGTACTTGCAGCTATAATTACTGTAGTATCCATCTTTCAACGTAAAAGTTTACTGTATCCATCGACACAGCGAATTATCCTGATCTGTGAGGTCAATGTGAACTTTATGATTAGGAATAAGTAAGTACTAATATTACATATTATTTTAAATAAGTTTTCATCTTCTATATTAAAACATGCCCACTACTGGGATACAGGCCTCCTCTCGGTAAGAGGGAACGGGCCGTATACACGTGGCCCCAGTTCCGGCTGGTGTATGATCAACGACTATGTTATTTGTGAATGCAATTTTTGTGATCAACATCATCGTCAGCACAGGCAGATGATATCGATAGTGGACTAAAGCACTATTGGTAACTAGGCCTTCACAAATATACGCCACTAAAATCCAATATTGGTCCTCATCCATTCATATTATTCATTTCCAGCCATAAGTTTCATTATCAAAGGGCTGAAAATTTACAAATCACTGCAAAAATCACATACACACTAAAACATACTAACTGAGAACCATCGTAAAAATGACTACTTACTACATCCTAAAAAACATTGCAAACTTCCATTAAAAATAAACATCCTGCCTTAAAAACTTAAAACAACGAGAGCATTGATTTGAACACCAGATAAATCCTGAACTCCTGACCCCCGATACTGCCGAAAAGAGGTCGAGATCTCAACCTTGCCGAATACGGAAGTCATCTTAATTGAGTTAGCTTTATTAAATTATCTACGTTTGTTCTTTTGGAGGGTTATATTTATGAATTTGGATGTAGAAGTAATGTTTTAAGACGTAGTGGTGGATAGATTAATTTTTGGAAGTGAGTGACATACTTTGTTTGTCCAACAACCAACACTGGGCCCGCGTGTTGAATTATGGCCCACTCCTTTTCAAATAGAGGAGGCCTGAGCCTCAACATTGGAGATAATAATATTATAAGCTGATTATGCTAGACTGATCTAAGAAATCAGATTTACCTATGTTTGAATTCAGAAACTAAGATCATTATCAAGTTATTCAACCACAAACTCAATGTTGTATAATTATGAGAAAGTTTAAATTCTTTGCAACCAAACATTGTCAGGACGTTTTCATTACAAATAGTTACACCAACTTGCATTCGTATTGTAACTTTAGCAGTAGCAGTTAAAAATACCGCGATAGTGGCTTTTCTATAGCGACTATAGAAAACACTGAACCCAATAAATAAATTAACAAAATATCAGAAAAGTAGTCTTTGCAGAAAATTACAATTACAGACAGCACTGATAAGCCTGAGTTCAATTTTAATAGCGTTGACCTAAACTATTTTCAGATGTTTTAATGTGTCGTATATTGTAAACAGTAGTCAAACTAAATAGTAACCCGAGGAATGCTTTGAAGTTACATTAGCGTAATACGTAGTTTATAAAAAAAAAGTACGATCTAAAAAATATGTTACAAGTAATATTTATTATAATTTTACTAGCGACCCGCCCCTGCTTCACATGGTTTATGCGACTGAGAAAACATCGAGACTCTTTACGAGTATTACAATTATGTCAGTTAAGTAACGTATTTTACTCATGCATAAACCTACCTGAATAAATTCTCTTAAACGATGGTGAAACCCGCATCAAAATCCGTTTCCTAATTAATAAGAACAACGCGGTCACACAGGTAGACACGAAAAACGATTTTAATTTATAATATGTATGGATATAGATCATAGTTTTATGTCTTCCGCGGGAATATAAACATATTTGCACCTTCTTTCTCGTTTAGTCATGGCGCTAATTGTTATGAAACTCAGGGAAAGTGTTCAGTCGTTTCCTATTGTGTTCGAAGTTTCTTTAGTCAAGAATAGAGATTCTTTCTTTCGATACACTCTATTTATTGCTTCCTTTGTCAGTAAAAACTTACTTTCGGCATTTAAAATCTAGGTTTTGTTAAACCTAGAAGAATAAGCATATGATTTGGTAGGTCAAATTTTTAGAATACTGATGGGAATTGACTAGGGAAACAGAAACCACCACTAGATACAAACGGACCCAAATATTCAGTTTGCGGATCAGCCGACGAATTTACAACCATCCATTTATTAAGCTCTGTTCCAGAAAAAGACATACCTACTATGCCGAGAAAGGAGATCATTCACGATTCATAAATTTTTGGCCCAAAAAATTAAAAGACCCACCCATTAAAAAAAAATTGTTGACGTGGATTGAATATGCAATCACACATTTTTAATATAAGACAAATTCGTGCGCCTAATAGTTTAGTTGTCACATGCGAGTTTAGTAGCATAAAAAATAAAATAAAATGTTTTTACTATTCTGTAACAACTTAACCAATAGGTGTGCAGGTTTGGCGTAATAGTAAAAAAATTGGATGGTTTTTCTGAAACTGATTTTTTTTTCTGGCCTGCTCTTTCTTTTTTGGGCCAATTTGAATGATGTCTTTTCGGCGTGGAAGGAGGATGATGAAATCTAACTAATAGGTATCCAAGCTCTGCACCAAATTCTAAGTCATTATCTATCATCAAATTACAAGTACCTATCTGTCAATTATTCTGTACCTTATTAATTTTGGTCAACCTCACAAAACAAGTCAACCAAAACAGTCAACCTAAACCTTTTTCGATTACTGATGTTGAAACCCACAACCTCAACATTTATCACTGCATCATTGTAACGTTATCTTCACCTATATGACCTCACAATTTCGTGGATCCACTCATTAAAATTCATTCAAACACCACGACAATTCATAAATATGAATGGTAAGCAATAAAACCCGCTCGTTTATCTGTTGAGTATCTATTTCAGCGGTTGCCTACAACCAGGTCAGGCCGCGTCCTCGATTGAGCGTCTCAGTCTGTATCAATCTATCAATCAACGTGCTAGTTATATTGAATTGACAGTTTTATTGAGTTTTGGACTATATGGGCATATAGGTCTGTGAGGCTAAATATAGGCGTGAGTATTCGTCGTTTGGTAGAGATAGACAGATACTAGCAGTGCACCGCGGATTCACCTGCATAAGTTTCGATCCCATGGGAATATCGGGATAAAAAGTATCAACTATCTGTGTGACTGTGTGCCAAATTTCATCAAAATTCGTTCAGCCGTTTGTGCGTGAAGAAGTAACAAATATACAAACACACTCACAAACTTTCGCCTTTATAATATTAGCGTGACTAGGTGCGCCAAGGGATTTGCCGATGCGTTTCCAGCCTATTACTAGTTAGTACCTAAACTAGACTGGTTAGTTAGTACCTAAACTGATAATAATGGCCCATTCTATTTATAAACACACTACTTATTAAAGGAATCAAAATACTGCAAAATTTCTGACTGCAGGCCTCTCCAATGCTACGCCACAGCATCCTGTCCTTAGCCTTTCGCATCCAGTCTGTCCCAGCCACCTTCATAAGGTCGTCGGCCCACCTAGCTGGGGGGCGTCCCACACTACGGTTGCCGATACGCTGTCTCCACTCCAGGACTCGTCTGCTCCACCGGCCATCGCGCGGTCCTCCGACAAATATGGCCAGCCCACTGCCACTTGTTTGCTTTCTCACCAAGCTATGTCGGTAACTCATAAATGTCCTAATGGCAGATATAAATCACCAATCTCTAAAACCCAATCATACCAAATCCATAGTTAATCATTGACAAGACAATTGTCACCATAAACAAAATTACCAATCATACTAACTGCCATTTTGATAGGCGGCGAATTGTTGCATAGACAAGAATTAGGTACTAAAATACTAAAACTAGTACAGAAATAATAGCTCAACTCCTACTCATAAGTATAAAGCGAGACCGTAATGTTGTGTTAGTAATTAAAACGAAATGATCTTGGTTTCACTGCGTGTGCGCTGCGGTGGAAAATGGCGGGTAGACATTTATCATAACACAGCAAAATACTGGAAACCACTGCTGAACTAAAATACTCACGGACATGAAACGTGTAAGCTCCAAAGAGGAGCTCGTGCCTAAATAATTAAGTTACGCTTGCCGCGGTCCGTCCGTGGATGGGTGACCAACCATTACATATCCAGTCCCCTCCGTGCCTCGTAAAGCACGTTAAGCCGTTGGTCCCGGCTGTCATTCATAGATCTTTGACGGTAGTCAGAAATCGAGTCGAGAGACGTCTTACCCTCGACGACGTCTTCGTCTCGTCGTCGTTATGTGTTGTATTTAGATGTTAACGCAATAGAATCATTCCTGTTTGCAATTGTATTCAATAGTGATGTGATCTCAAAGTATCGATAAAGACCTAATTTAAGTTTAGATATGCTAACCGTTTCATTGATATAACTAGAAACTGGTCGCGACTTGCGAGTGTGCCAATAAGCGTAGGACTGGGCTAAAGGAGATCTGATAAGATTCTACTATTGACATTTATACACAGTTTACTAAGATATACGATTTCCGGAGATTAATTCCGAATTGTTGATGATTGTTGGTATGTTTCGTTCCTAAGTAACGACCCGCCTCTGCTTCACACGGTTTTTACGACTTGACAAAACCTCGAGATTTCTTTTATACTTATATCTACATTAGTTTAATATGGGCTGAGTAATAACAGCCGCACGGGTCAATCGATCAGGTTAAGCTACGCTTGCCGCGGTTGCTCCGTGGATGGGTGGCCGTGTTTACATACCAAGACCCTCCGTGCCTCGGAAAGCACGTTAAGCCGTTGGTCCCGGCTATCACTCGTAGATCTTTGACAGTCGTTACGGGGCGTCAGAAGCCCCAAAAGTCTGACACCCAGTCTTACCAAGAGGTATCGTATTACCCAGTTACTGGGTTGTGGAGGTCATATAGGCAGTTGGCCCATGTAAAATACAGGTATTTAGCTGCATTCGGTTAGACTGGAAACCGACCCCAACATAGTTGGGAAAAGGATATGCAGATTGATATTAGTTTAATGTATGAAACACATAAACCTTCCGGAACTAATTTCCTAAAAGATGGTGAAAACCACACAATACGTTGTGTAGTTTAGAAGAACAATGCAGAGAAACAGATAGACGCGAAAAGCGATTTTAATTTATGTATATGTCTTGGTGCCTTTGCATGCAGTAGGTATCTAACTTAGTCAATCTTATTGCCGTACGGGAGGTCAAGTAATTCTAATTTCCGTTTTATTAATAGCTACCCAATTGACTCCCCATTCCCAAGGGAGCAGATCATGACAATTGACAATAGAAGTAGTAGAGCGACATGCGGGCCTGACTAAAGTATCTCACGATTTATGTATTCGTTGATGTTACGAGGATGATTGGATAAAGTATATTTTTTTACAGTAATACATAATAGATTTATTCGTTCTCTTTCAGAACGTTTTTCAATGCAAAAATTTAATACCAAATGTCATGCATGAAAGAACCTCGATATGCTGGATGTACAACACTATACATCTAGCGGTTATACCTTAAAATCTATCGATGTAACTTTTATACTAAAAACTCACCACTTACTAAAGTTATATATAGAAAAATCTTACAGCAATTATTCTTCTTAGGTGTAAGACCTATTAAGGAGAAAATTATGCAATTATGCAAGCAAATCTTCATCATGAATCTATAATAATAATATATAAGCGCATACATTAAATTAAAAGCAAACTCCGTCATCAAAATCTTCCATCTGCAATTTACAGCTACAGACAACCATAACTTCGGAAATAGCAGCATTTACCATTAATCACCATTACAAGTATACAAGTGTATTTACAAGTTACTCGTTTTACTTAATAATCTCCGATAACAGAATCAATTACATAGCCCACAGTTATAAACAGTATGCATCCGTAATTGAATGTACTTTCTCATTCTAAGCTCATATTCGCACAGACGTAAAAATATTGCGGAGGTATTTTATTGCGCATTGGATTTTCAACTCTCCGAGTTGAGCCGAGCATTGAGAATACCGACAGACCAACAGACTGCATTCCAGTGCTCCAAAAAAACAGACTGTTGGATTTTCAACTCACAGCGCTAAGCAATGCGTTGAAAATACAATGTGCGAAAAAAACCAGCCTGTGCGAACATCGGCTAAATGGTTCATAAACTTCTCTGACATAAGGTCGTTGAGAGCGTTTTTATGAGCGTATATCTGTCGTAGATGTCGAGTAATTGTCATTACGGGTGTTTTATTAAGTCTTGTTTGTAAGTACTTAAGGACCAATTTCGGTCGTTCATTGGGATTTAAATGAACTAACATATCTACTGACATTACAATTACAAGTAATCACCTATTAATAGAACGTTAACCCTTTCCCGATCGGTTTATAACTAGGGCTGTATGATTAGTACGTAAGCCAGAACGATTATATCAGACATACTTTAATCCGATCCATCCTGTCCCTTGCTACACTCCTAGCGACGGACGCCCTAAACCGAGGTCCGTACCCCACAGGGGGTGCCCTTAGCGTGCAGTCGCTTAGTTTTTAAGTATTTGCAAGCCCTGAAGACCATAATTTATTGAGGCATCCACAGACAAGTCCTGTTAAGCAGCCGACCACCTTCTAAGTTGACCTGAACCTGCATATACCATTTATTTAAAAAAACAGACGTACAGCAGGGTACTATCCGCACTTGGCTGACATCCCGAATAGTCGTACCCAGCGCTTCTTCTCCACATTTATAGTGCGCACGGCCAAAGTGTGGAACTCTGCCAGCCTCTGTGTTCCCTTCCACCTATAACCCGTCAGCTTCAAAAACAAAGAATGTGAACAGTCATCTTCTGGGCACGCTTGTTCTATCGTAGTCCCCTTCCAACGCTTTCAATCAGGTGAGGACGGAGCGGGCAATCAGGCAAAAAACACAAAAATTTGGTTTTTAATGAAGCCTCGGTCTCCCAAAATCTATCGATATTTTCTATCGATACTTTTTCAACTTTTGCGTTTCCAACCCTATTTAGATGGATGTTTAAATAACACCATCGCGATATGTGTGCAGTTATTTCACGCTATTGTACTGGGGGCCCCGGCACATCCGCTGCTGTGCAAACTGGTTCACATCATACACCAACATTTTACTGCTTGCTGCGCTAAATGATGATTAAAATCTTTTGGGAACATCTTTAACAACCAGGAAGCCTCGCAATGAAAAATCCTTCGTGGTGATTGATTGTTGATTGGCCAATGTTTTCACCAAGCCAACATCGCTTTGGTAGATGTAAAATGTTTTCGAAATTTTGATTCTAGGACCGGCCGGTTTCCTCACGACAATGACATGACTGTGACATAGAACCTACCAACCCGCACTGGGCGCGCGTAGTACATTCCAGCCTACTCCCTCTCGAATAGAGGATGCCTGTGTCCCAGAAGTGGGAACATTGTAGGCTGAGTATGCATTATGCAATAACACTTTTCATCAAGAACAAGAAGCATTAATCAAAATCGATTGCAGTGCTTCTGACCAGACCATGCCCCGCTTGCTGGAGTGTCCTAAGTGCCCATTAACCTGCACCTCAAATCACCTAAACAACGCCACTGATGCCGCAATCAACGTGGCTACCTACTGGGCTCAAACTATATTTAAAAAAAACAACGACTAAGAGTACCATCCATACGAAAAAAGAAGATGAATCAAAACTAAGGAAAACAAGATTTTTCTCCGTCTAAGGCTTAGGACGCACTACGGTTTAACCGCAGCGGTTTTTAACTGTGTGATTTTGTAACTCAGGGAAACTAATACAAACGGCCGCATTTGCGGTTTTTTCCCGTGACTGATTTAAAAACCGTGAAATGTTACATATGGCTCGCGGAAAAAAAACCTGAGCAAAATTTGTAATCCAAAGAAGTAGGTGAGAGCACACGCACTATGCGATAACCGCGGACGGTTTATTGGCCAGTATTCGGCAGACCGCATGGAAAAGTGGTTGTGTTGTCGCGCCATTGCAATTATGTCGTCGACCGAGTCGGATTCCGATTCAAACGAACCTGAGTATGAAAGTTTATCGCAAAAAATGATTGTCGAAGTACAAAAAGACCACCTATTTATGACACAACTTTGCGTCAATATAGTGATAGAAACACAAAAAATTAACTTTGGGACTTAGTACCAGAGCAACAATAATACTGCTCACTTGAAATGTTCTACAAACGGTGAAAACCGCGGGCACTTTCGCGGTTTTTAATCGTAGTGGGTGCGTCTTGAGGCGGTTTCGCGGTTGTAGAGGTAATCGCTTGCTGGGAAAACCGTAATGCGGCTTTGGCCTAAGTTAAAATAACTAAACCAACAAGCTATTCTTAAGTGTTTATTTGTACACGGAGGTTGATTATTTACTCACGACTCTGACTGTAAACAATACAACTGGAACACAACTGATTACATTCGTCCTTACGTGACTCACAGCTTCTAAATATAGACGGCCCTTGGCGGGCTGAACAAATATCTGATAACCGCAGATAGCTACTCAAATAGAACATTTTACTGCAAGTGTAGGGTGCATATTGTGTTTGGGGGAAAACTTGGGGTTACTGTTTTGTGTTATTCACACGCTGATAGTAGAGAGATTTGAGAAGGGAATAGGTCGCACTTGAAACCATGTGCAGGAAAAACCGGTCCAAGTGCGAGTCGGATTCGCACACGAATGATTGGTACACTCAAAAAACGCCGGAAATACACGTTAATTACAGAAACATGTTCTTTTCGACGTTTAATTTATATTAACTTTCATCATCATCAGCATCATTTCAGCCGAAAGACGTCCACTGCTGGACATAGGCCTCCCCCAAGCACCTCCACTTCGACCGGTTCTGTGCTTCTCGCATCTAACAGGTTCCTGCGGCCTTCACAAGTCGTCGGACCACCTTGTGGGAGGCCTTCCAACGCTACGTCTTCCGGTACGCGGTCGCCACTCCAGAACCTTTCGGCCCCATCGGCCATCTGTTCTGCGAGCAATGTGCCCTGCCCACTGCCACTTAAGTTTGGCAATTCTTCGGGCTATGTCGGTTATATTAACTTTATTTTATTTTAATTATTTGTTGTTATAGCAACAATATTTTGTAGCGAAATACACAGTTTGTGAAAACTTCAACTTTTACGGTTCATGAGATACAAGCTCCCTGACAGTCAGACGGACAGAGGAAGCTTAGTAATAGGGTTTCATTGGCACCCTTTGAATACGAAACCATAAAAAGTGCCAATTGATGATTTGCTAAGTTTTCATGTTTAGCGTCTACTAACACTACGACCTGAAATTATTTTTGACTTATCATGAGTAACGTTAAGCGTACACTTTTTATTAATACTGCCCTGCCTATCTATATTTTAAATGTTTTCTTAGACATTTTTATGTTAGACTTGATTATGCTTAAATATAGCATTTTTTCGGCTAACTTTGTAGCTAAACTTCCCAGTCTAGGTACCTACTGATGTGCTACTGGAAAAAAACAAGTGAAAATTCATTTACGTCCTGATTATAAATACTGAGATCTTGGTCAACCTAGCAGAGAGACACAATTTGTGTAGATAAAAGATCCGCATTCCTTATCATTATATAAATTGTAACATTTGATTGTGCCGACGATCTCTCAAAATTATCCCAAGGACGTGTACTACTGATATGTAGGTATGTAAGCATAAATACATACATATTATTTAAATACACATTCTGTTGACACCTTATCCTATTTGTTTATCTTAGATCGAGATGATAATCTAGAAAAAATAGATTTTTCTCAGAAATCGAGAGCTAAAAATAATGTTGAAACTAAAAATACCTACGGGTATAAATTATTTATTGTTTTTTTTTACGCATTTACCTCAGGGAAAAAAATGTTTAGTTTAAAGTTTTATCTTTAAAGTACTTACTTAATGTTTTTTTTGAAGTGAAAACTTCTTTAGCGGCGCTGTGTACTTTTTTTGGAATGGGTAAAAACTTCTAAACTCGCGTCAGGTCACGTGACCCTGATCGAAAATTCGTAAGACGTAAGACGTAAAACGTAAGACGCGCGTTGTTGAGGACAGCGCCATCTATGCACATCGGGAAGAACTACGAGGGCCTCGCGTACTAACTACGTAGTTCATCCAACAACGACGAGATGGCGCTGAACCACGGATATATAACTGACGACGAGCTCCATGCGAGCGGTCATCATACCTGATTTGCAAAAAACCCTATAAAATAAGGAACACACCTTAACACGCGTGTTTTGTTTATAAGACGATTCACAAAATACACTCGTAATTGTTCAAGTTTTCACTTCTGTCGGCACTACCGGAGTGCCAGTTTTTTTTTTTCTATCCTTTATTATTCGATTCCGAAATATACGATTTTGATCCCAGTTCAAAATGATTGGAAGCCTCCGAAACTGTTGTCATAATATAACTGGAGATGGTCTACTAGAATATACTTGCTAGAATATAACTATTTCCCATAAATATACACACTAAAAAGGGTAGTCATTATTTATGCAGACATCCAAACAATTGGGTTGGGTTATAACCACAACCACAATACAACCACAGACCGTGTCACCCAACGTAACTTCATAAAACGTGTAAAAACTAATAAGTAACAAAGTTAATCTTTACTTTGTAATGATTTTTTTAAGCCGGTTGTATTTTTTGAAGTGAATACTTCTTTAGTCGCGTTGGGTATCTGTTGAGATGGGAAAACTATCGAACTCGCGCCATTGTTACCGAAATCGACACCGCTTTTTTATCATGGACAAATGCTCATGCATCCTGCACTACCACGGGGAGTGTAGTTATATGGGACTCTAACCCACTAAAACTCCACGGTGTCCTCTGCCGCTTACGGCGGGAACACGGGCACGCGTTAGCACTCATCCGTGAACCCGCCGCCACCGACACCGCTTGGGATGTGTTCGGCTGTCCTCGAGATGTACTCGGTTTTAAATCCGATATGTCAATGAGTGATGGCAAAGTATTCTGTTTGTGTTTTGTTTTCACTTCTGTCGGCACTCCTGGAGTGCCATTTTTTTTTACTTGACTTAAGAGTGTCTACTTAGATTTACAATAAATTATTTACTTTACTGCAAATTAGCCACAAAAGTTACCAGCGCGGACATCCCAACAATTGGGCTCAACCACAACCACACAAAGAGCCCACAGACCGGGTCAGGCAATGTGACTTAATAAAAAGTGTGCAAACTAATATAATAAAGTACTAACACACGTGACGACACCCGTGCCTGTCGAGTTGCGGCTAATGTCATACAGAAGTAGCCCTTCAAACTAATACTAATAGGATCGCTATTTGTCATCAGAGTCTTGTGGTAACTTAGACATGAGTGTACGATTAGTAAATTATTCAAGGTTGAAGACGACAATAAATTAAACTGCGTATATCTAATGAAGTTCCCAATCTGCATTCGAAAATTCAATTAGATATATGGGTGGTTCTTCAAAATTTGGTTAACTTGGTGTTAGCAGCAATTTTCACATATTTATATCTATTTTATCCAATATTTGCAACTACTAAGCGATATTATAAAGTTCATGTAATTTGGTCACTCATTTTTATTTATATCACTATATTTTTTATTTCCGAAAATCGCTTCTTTCTACTCCTAATATCAGTCCCTAGCCATGTCAGATCTCCAAAATTTAGCAAGTATTTCACTGTTATTCTTATTATATTTACAATACTTTAATTTAACTGGACTTTACACGTTTACTATTATATTATTAACCTTTTCATTGCGATTTAATTTTTAAAAACAAAATTTTTTATCAGGTTATTTCAAGTCAAAAAGTGTAAGCGTTAAAAAATATCAGTCCCTAGCTATTTGCAAAATTCAAAAATACGCGGCATCTAAGCATATGGCGTTTCTCAAAACTTACTCAAGCGAAAGCAACGATGTGAAGTTAGTTATAAACGCGACCAATGCCGCGGCAGCCATTTCGTTTTTAGTGCGGTCGCCAACTTTGTTACGGAAACACGTAGTGTGCCAGTCAAACTCTCAGGCCCTAGGTAAGTCGTTTCAAAGATAGTTAATTAATAATTGATCTCATTACTTGTTGTAAATTTGAGCTTTGTCTTCCTTGTTATTTTGATCACCTATTGGTTTTGATATTTATTTTAAATATTAGGTTATGTTTGATTTTGTTTTGATTCGTCAGTCCCTAGACGATCAGGCCCTCGTCATAAAAGTGACTAGGGCCTGACGCCACACCTAGGGACTGACTGCTATACTGCGTGATCCATGGTTTTAATCATAAAATCAATGAATTTGTTGTAGAATATGGCGCCTAGAAATAAAAAATTACTGTCCAAAGAGGAACTCACCCAAAAAAGTCTGACCAGGCAAAAAGACGCTTGGAAAAAATTAAAAAGACCCTGTTTTACTGGCAGAGTACAAAGAAAAAGAACGACAAAATATCTTTAAAAAAAAGAAAAAGGACAAAGGAAATGTGTCAAGGACATGACTCCGCGTGAGCACAGAAGAGCTCGAAAAAAATGGGTAGCCTACTCATCAGATTATAGAAAAAAACAAAAGATTAGTGGAAATGCTAATAAATACATGGACTAAAATACGCCGCCGTCATCGGACGAGGCCAATATTCCTGAAGTTCCTGTTCTAAACAATGAAAGAAGAGTTGAAGCTAGAAAAAGGAGAATTGTCCAACGGAAAAAAGAAATAGTTTACTGAAAAGGAAGGACTTAATCATTGATAATTTGAATAAAAAGCTTGCCAGCGAACAACAAAGAAACAGAAGACTGAAACGTGGGATTGTGAAAAATAAGAAAGCACTTACACCAAAAAGTAATATTGAAGTCATGGCTAACGACCCTAATCAAAAAGCAGAGCCTCCCTCAGTAGAAAACCTTCATTTCTTGAGTGACGGTCCTGTGACCCAATATCGAAACAAAACAATGTTTTATATTTTGGCGTGCAGAATCCAGGACTTCTATCCACTCGCTTTGAATTACACGTGGAGTTTCCATAAGGCCGGACATGGAAAAGGAGCACCAGATGGAATAGGAGCAACTTGCAAGCGTAGTGTGGTCCAACTCATAGCTCAGAAAGGTGACATCACAAACTTATACGACCTTGTGGCTGTACTCCGAGAAAGGTGTCCAAATATACAGATTTCTGTTATCAAAGATGCTGAAATAGAAACAGTCAACAAAATGATAAAGGAGCATGAGAAAAAGCAGAAACCGTTTAAAGGCACTCTGTTAGTGCACCAAGTCTCGGGTAATATTTATAACCCGAATAAACTTGTCTTGAAGTCACTAAGTTGCTTCTGTGATGACGTTGGATGTAATCATTATATATAACTTAGGGACTATAACGTACCAAAGCGAAACAAAGCTTCAAGTTCCAGATATTTACACAGATTCCGAAGATGATGTGCCATTAGCAAGCATAAGCCAGGATGCGCAGGAAAAGTCTAAAACGAGCTTTGGCAGTGGGGATTATGTTCTAATCAAGTTAATTATGAAGAGAAAAGAATATCGATACGCTGCGATTTGCTCAAAATATGATAATGAAGATGGAGAGCTGACAATTACATTCCTTAAAGTTTGCAACGATAATGGCACAGAATTTCAATTAAATGAGAATGATATCGCTGACGTTCCTTACGAAGATGTTTTAGGAAAACTGCCAGTTCCTAACCTAATAGTCAAGAGTGGAAAAGTATTTTACAAATTCAAGAAACCTATTGACGTTTATGAAAAGTAAAACAAATAGTGATGTGATAGTCTTTGTGATTAATTAGAGAAAGACTGAATATTACGTTCAAATTATAATTTTGTTACTTAGAAAGCTGATTTTTTTAAATATTGTTAATTATTGTTGTAGATTATTGGTTTGTAAGTACTGAACTCAAAGTACAGTTTAATTTCTAAGAAAAAATATAGTTAATGAAAGAAAGCCTGTGATTGTAACTTTTAAGTTTACTCATAGTTCATACATTTTGTTTACTGGAGAGATAGATAGGTAATAAGTTTGACTGATATTAAAAAAAGCTTGTTAAGGTAACTATTTATCAAAGAACTGATTGTCTACCTCCAGTATACTGAATATTTTTGAGACTTAAACTAGACGATGATACTAAATTTAAGATTGTTGAAAGAAAATGCTACCAATCATACAAAATAACTAATATTTTAACTGTTCGTTATGATAATTAGTAATAATTTGTGAGTTATTTGATTTTGTAAAAGTTAATTTTGCAATAAAAATGTGATTAAACACACTAACCGTGTTTGGCGTCAGTCCCTATCATGTCTCGTCAGTCCCTAGAAAACTGATTTCAAAAAAACTTGAATTTCTCCTAAAATACTTAGTAAAGTGACTGGCCCTTTTAGATGCAACAAAGTATATATTTTACCCACAGCATAGGATTAGAACTTTGCTGATAATCATTTAAAAACACCTTTGTCAAAATTAGCCCAAAAGTTAACCAAATTTTGAAGAACCACCCATATACAATAGTTCAGTCTCTTTAGCTAGTTGGCTCATCGGCAAGATCCGTAGTCGGCCCATCACTACTATTTCCTTAATTTGTAATTAATAATTAAAATACGCATATGCATTAGAATAGTCAGTGTTTTCATTTATTGTCGTGTTGTAGTGTCCACATTGTATAAAGAAAGAAAGAAATATTGTTTATTCTGCACAAACAAAACGGACATTGCAAATAAAAAAAGACGTAAAATATACACATACAACGTAGTCAGAAGCCTCGTATTCAAACTTAAAAAAGTTGACAATTTAGTCAACATATTATAAAGAGTTATTGATAAAACATTAACAAACTCTTAAGAGGTCGGTGTAATCATCATTATGAACAACTTTTACTATGGGACCAAACCTGAAATCGCGAAAAAAAATCAGCTCTTCCCTACATTTTGACGAGACGAACATAAATGTAGGGAACAGCAGATTTTTTGAAGCTTTTATTTTTCACATTTTAGTTGTACCTACCTACCCCAAACAAATTCATATGACACTACTTGCTATGTGAATATCAGTGACAGGAAGCTATTGAACACATCTGCCTACCCCTTTAAAGGGTACAGGCGTGATACTATGTTGTATGATTGCGTAAACAATGCATACTTAAGCTATAGCAGCAATCGCGCTTGTTTTGCTGGCATTTATTGAAGAGTTCCGTTGTCTGTCTCTGAAACTCATCATCAACTTTACGAAATTTAAATGGGACCATTTCGAAATAAACTTCTTTCGAACAAAATAAAGAAAATGCAAATCTGTCTATATGAGGGAGTTATGCCCGAACATACATAAAATAAATATATATAAACATCCGAATTGAGAACCTCCTCCTTTTTTGAAGTCGGTTAAAAATATCATCATATTATTTCAGGGGTCCTTCAAAAAAGTAGTCCATGTAAAACTACGAAAGTTGGAATCAAACTTGAAAACTTGCGAGCCTTATGTGGCCAATTCACTGCACTCCCAAGTACACTGACGTCAGTCAATTAAGTCTAAATTAGCCGCGCGGGCTCGCTGACCGAGCAACACCGGCGCCGGCGCAGACATACTCCACGTATGTGAGAGAAATAAGAAGGCTCACTAGGGAAGAACTCCTTTATAATTAGAAGAGGAAGGCTAGTTTGTAAATGAAAAGAAAAATGCATTAAAAAGTCAGGTTCTTTCAACATAAGCATGTAACGCGCACCCTGAGCAATACTCCCTGTATTAAACCTAGTTGATTATTAAACCTTGCACCACGATATGGGCTATATAAGTTATTAATGTACAGATCGTTAATTTAACGCTAGCAAAGAAGACATTACAACAACTTTGAACCAGTGCATCCATACACAATGCAGATTGAATACGCATTAATCGAAAACAAGTAGGTACATTAGTGCATTATAATATTTCTATCACTAGAATGCACTTGTTGACGTGTTATCATTCACTAAACGAATCAGGCCTTCTGCTACTATTTTGTTCCGCGGCAGTAAACGTGTGTGAACGTAATGTGTGTGTGTATAATTGTACACTAGAGTTCAGCGTAGCGCCGCATGTATTTAGGTAGATATAAGTACGTGCGTTCATTGATTAGGGCGCACACTTGAGGATGTGCGATTATTTAATCAGGGATTTTGGGAAAGCTAAGGGATAGAGAGAAAGAAAATACGCTTATTTGCGGCAAACATGACGCGTAAAAAGAACACGAACACAAAAAAATGGCATGCGCCACATCCAAGCAAAACGGCCATCGCTCAGCATATTATACGAGACAGAGCCCCAGCGCTGGTTTTCAGCGACAGCCGGCGTTGTCGTGATGACGTCAACAAGTGCAGCATACGATTAGCAACACTTGTGATAGGTATGCCTTGGTTTATAGAGTCCTTCAGTAATTGAAAAGTTATCCAAATGATAAAACAGAATAAATTACACCTCAGGAAAGGAGATGGACAAAATGTGCCCCAAAGTGTACACAAATAAATGTATTGTAATTAATTTAAATTAAAAAAATCAAGAATTTTGAATAACTATTTATGGCTTAAAGCAGCAGATAATAATAAATCATAATTAAAAGTTTTTTTCTGTTTTATTTGACGTAAAGTACCCTTAGTGTTGCCATACAAAATCAACAAAATCAAAACAGGGAAAAACATTAAATATTACGCATAGCGGACCTAAAATGAAAAATATTTAAAACCCAAACTGTAATCAACTATTATTTTTTATGTTTTTCTATCTATAAATAGTACCCTCTATTATTGAATTAACACTACAAAAATCTAAGTGCAATTATTTCGCTTTTGTGCTGGCAGCACTCAAGTTACCCCGTCAAATGTCAAAACACGTTCTTCCCCTCTTCGAGTCTTCGTTGTCCGTTGCGCGCGCGCAAATTCTCGGCATTTGTTTTCTTTTGGTTTTGTGTTTTTACTTGACAAGTGTACGTTTATATTTTATAGTGTCGTAGTCCCACGCGAGTGCTCCACTAATTGTTGTTGTAAGTCCAGAGCTAGAGTTTTCGGAAGAACTTGTAATGCACATAGGAGGTAATCACCCTGTTCTATTAAGAGGTCGCATTAAATCGAGACATACATCTCGACGTGAGTATTACACTAATATTTTATAATTATGGTGAGCATCCCTCAAGTCAAGACCAACCTAGAAACGCTTTATTAGGTTACTGGTGTAATTGTGTAGCTGGAAACCGGACTGTTGGATGTTGTGCACATATCATGACAATTCTTTGGTACTTCGGGTGGGCGAGATACCAAGAAGGTATTGTTCCACCAGCAGCATTTTTAGATAATGTATTGACGACGTTAAATGATTAAAATACATAATGTACCTACGTTGTTTTACTTCTACACAATAGATTTTCAGATGAAAAAATACTGTTCTCCCAGTTTTTTGTAACTAATACGCTATGCATATTAAACTCCTAGGACAGATATAAAATATATACATTAATATACATAAAACTGATTTAGTCATATACTGAAAAAATCACTTTTGAAACCTTAATAACTTCTGTTCCCTACTGCTGAGCAATATGCACCTTTTTATTTATTTTTATAGAAGATCTGTACTATGAAATTTCTGTACTTTCTGGGGTATAGGCCCATACAATTTTTGGCCATCTCCTTTCGGCTTTTGGGATTTTTTCAACCTTTTCTAGTTAGGTCTTCCTCCATGACTTTCCGTTTTTTAGTCTAGGGCTCTTTTTCTAGTGACTTTTTCTAGTTTCTTTTAGGCAAAGCTCACAAAACGCCCATACAAAGTATATCTGGTACACATATTACCGACATACGACAGATAAGTCGCAGACGAAACTGTGCGCCCACACTAACGGCGATAAGTCAAGAATGTTGGCCGCTTATGAATGGGCAGCCATTCATAGAATCGAACGACGACATTAGTAAAGAATGCTTTGATTCAAACTACGAGGAATCGAGTGTTCGATAATATCGATAACAAACATCGATTTATTGGTAACGGAATTTAGAATTTGAGCAGGAATTTGGAATTGATGTTTATCATTATAGGTATCAACTAGCTTCTGCCCGCGTGGATGTCGGAAATTCGTGGTTTTAGCTCAGTATATTCATTGAGTTGTTTACGTAGTTGAGCAGGTGAATTTTCCAAACCTATGAAGCAATGTATTATGAATATCCGTCAAAACCCTTGGGTTGTGATTGAAAGTGTCTTAATTAGGGTGCAGTTTTGAGAGACCACACTCAAATAATTGTTAAGAAGGATCTTTGACAAGGCAATTTGATAGAGCAAAAGTAAATGGTGTAATTGCGTTAAATACTTTAACATTTTCGTCTATTTAGAAGCATCAAGATGGCGCCAGTAAAAATATGTATGGCGCCAACGTGACAGGAAGTCGTAAAATCATCGAATTGTTATTCAAACAAGTTATCAAATCATGATATAAGCATAATCCATACCAATATTATAAATGCGAAAGTGTGTCGGTCTGTATGTTACCTCGTCACGCTTAAATCGCTGAAACGATTTAGATGAAATTAGGTATAGAGATAGTTTAAGTCCAGGAAAAGGACATCGGATAGTTTTTATCCCAATATACCAACGGGATCGAAACTTACGCGGATCAAACCGCGGGGCGCTGCTAGTTTATTTATATCACTTCGTTGAATTTTAATAACTTCTTGTTTTTGTAATACAAATGACTACGAAAGAGGTGGTAGCATGAAACATGAAGACTGCTAAGTAGGTATAACGTGTGACAATTTGACAAGTGAATTCAAAGGAGAGAAAGAATGAAAGGAAAAGAATCTCGCCGAATACATAACCTCCTATTTTTAAGGCGGTTAAAATGGGAGGATTTTTTAAATCCATGAAGTAAAATTTAACAATCTCTACTCAATGGAGTAAAATTCATTCTATATAGAGATGGCAAACGAAATACAGGTCGACAACGTAAAAGATGGGAGGACGAACTCTATTTCACAGCAGGTCCAAACTGGAAAAGAGTTGCAAAAGATAGAAAGCAACTGAAATCGTTAGAAGAGGCTTTGCCAAGAGGCAACCTGAACACCGAAATACATTATAACTCAGGAAAGGAAATGACAGCAGTTAAAATAGCTCGAGAAAGGAGTTTCAGGATAAAAAGGGCTATTGATTGATTGAAAAAGAGAGGAGGGTTTCCAAAACAACCATCTTAATACTGTAGGTGCTTTTGTACAAGCTCTTAGGTATCACACTAATATTATAAAGGCGAAAGTTTGTGAGTCTGTGTGTGTGTTTATATGTTTGTTACTTCTTCACGCTCAAACGGCTGGACCAATTTTGATAAAATTTTGTATGGAGGTAGCTGACACCCTGGATTGACATATTATGCTTTTTATACCGATATTCCCACGGGATTGAAACTTATGCGGGTGACATCGCGGGGCGCAGCTAGTAAGAACTAAAACAGTTTGGCCTATTAAACTATGTTGCTTTTAAAATGTATTACGTATATGATTCACTCAAAACGTTGTTTTATTCTAGAGTCGCATACCTATAATTTATAATAACGGCATATTGGTTTGTAATCAAACGAATTTATATGTTGGAAACACTCAATAGGATCCACAAATCCTGGACACAGTATTATAGACCTTACTTCAGAATTATAGAAGCCGTGGCATTGATTTAGTGCCAGACTTCTGACGTAATCACGACAACTGACGTCACGCCTGCAAGGATGCATAAATTATATTTCATTATCACTTCTCTGTATCGAAATATACTCTTCCAGAGTTCCAGACATGAACGAATTTTACAGAAGGCGCCATTTGACTGTTTAATGTTTAAGGTTGAAATTGCAATGACTGACGTACGTTCATGAAAGAGTAAACGACTTTACACCAAAGAGGTAGCAAATATTAAGGTATTATCTAATTATAATATTTTGAGTATAGGCACCGCTTCATTAAAAATATAGTAGTAGTTTTTAAAAGCAACTTAACATATAGCCAAATAGTGCCTTCTAATAGCTTGTTCTTACATCTAGCTAATTCTAAGAAAAGCGCTAGTTCAAAAAAAATAACAACACGTCACAGTACCCGGGCGTTAATTTATATAATACTTACATAGCGACAGAGACTCTACGAATAGGTATTAGCTTCTTCAAAAATCCATCTACCATATTTATGGCAGAGTAGTTACTGTGAAAGGCCAAAATAGACCAATTCAGAGCCTCCCGACAACAAACCGAACAAATCCGAATGAAAATCCTTCTCACATTATAACTTCCTTAAAACAATCACTAACCTGTGTATCCCTCAGATCGGGCTCACTGGCTGCAGCCGGCAACACTTCCCCTTGCATGTCTGCGCCCGCGCCGGTGACGTCACCAGCGCTTGCGCTCAGCGCACGTTGACGCTCCTCCTTCTGTCGCTCACGGTCCTTGCCGGTCAGCATATGCTTCGTCTTCGAGAGGAGGTTAAGGGGCTTTATTGACTTACGTACCTTAGAGGAAAAGAAAAAAAAACTAATAAAGTTTATAGTCATTAGGAAAGACGGAAATATTCCTACACGTTGGTCTGATCATGTCAAACATTTTTATTTTATGCCTGGTTTCTAAAGTCCACGATAATATCGCAATCATTCTTAATTGGGAAAAGTTATCAATTATTTAAGCAATTTGTTTTCCGTCACCGAGTGTTCAGAAACAAGATAATTATAGAAAGAAAACAAGAGCAAGAAAAATGTATTATTTTGCTCAAATAAAACGATCATTATAATAAACCAAACCGAACCAATTGCACTATAAAATAGATTCAACTCCGATACCTCAAACCGGGGGTTAGACACCAAGATCTTTGACGCACTACAACGGACCAGAGATCATCACAAATGGGGAAAGATCGTCAAAAAGTTTAGCAGGTCACGACGCTCAGCATTGAGCAAACAAATTAAGACGAATGCGCTACGGTAGCCAGCGAAATTCTAATTTTCCTACATTTTTTGCAATTTGCAAGTTACAAATAACGCATTTACAAAAAACGTAAGCAAAATTAAATTTCGCTGTCTACCCTGGCGCTTTCGTCTCAAGGATAAGGGATGGCAAACAATCCGAAGACCCACCTGATTGTAAGTAGTCACAACCGCGTACAGGCATCTGAAATACCAGAACCATCGCAGATGCGTTCCCATCTCAGAGACAACGCTGAGATGTCTCATGCGCCTGTCGTACCGACCCTTACTCTTATTAACGCAGTAACACATCGACGCTGTTTGACGGCGGGAAAAGGTATGAAGAGAGTTAGGAAGGTATGGTATGAATAAAGTTCCAACGGAGAAATGAGATCAATGAGGACCACATGTCACCATTGTGAATGGAACAGTGAATAAAGAACAATAAAATGACTGTTTTCAGCCTCTGTTTTATAATAAAACTATTGATTATTCTGAACGGTATGTGTATTATGCAGTGGTAAATATAACAAAACCGGTCAAGTGCGAGTCGGACAAGTGCACCGAGGGTTCCGTACAAACTTGTAGGTATGCAACTACAAATTTACAGTTTTCGGATGTTTTCCTTTACTTGTGCTACATGACATTGCTTCTTGCCAAATTGCATGATTCTAGTTCAGCGGGAAGTGCACTATAAATTTTGATCCCCTTGAGAGTATCGAAATATACGTTTTTTGCGGCATAAACGGCCGTATCTTTTTTTAGCGTTAATTTAGAAGTTTGATATTTTCACAGCTTCAAGGGACTGTAGACCTGAGTATATGGTTTTAATTTTAACTCGATACCTACGAGCGTTCCCGAGATAAAGGGTCTTGGCAAACAGACAGACGGACAACAAAGTGATCCTATAAGGGTTCCGTTTTGTACTTTTGAGGTACGAAATCCTAAAAAAACAACACAAGAGTGTTATAACAGGAAGCTAAAACTATTTATCCTACAAATATTTTTCTGTATTTTTCACATTATAGCGTTTTTAGGTTTCCGTACCCCAAAAGGGAAAAACGGAAACCTTATAGGATCACTTTGTTGTCTAGTGTTAACTTTTTTTTTACGTAAGTAAGAACGCTCACCTTGCATTTAATGCTGGCAGGATGCACAAAATTATCATCATCCTTATCTCTGACTGGAGGCGGATCTCTTAGCCCTAACACCAGCATATCATCCAAGGAGGTCTGCATATGCCGTCTCCTTGAAGGCCTGGCTTCCTCATGAGACCTCGAAGAATACATGGACACGGAATCCATACTAGCTTTACTGGTCCCTCCAGAGATCACCGTCACATTTTCTACTGACTCATTTGACTGCCAATCAGGAGGATGTCTTGGTCTTTCTTCATAAATTTCTACAGAGTTAAAAGTTTCTGCTACTCGATCGATCTCAAGATCCATGTCCAATTGTGGTGGAA
Organism: Luperina nickerlii; assembly: GCA_963855955.1. Lineage (NCBI taxonomy): Eukaryota > Metazoa > Arthropoda > Insecta > Lepidoptera > Noctuidae > Luperina > Luperina nickerlii. Next base: position 2,314,019 of record OY979683.1, on the reverse strand, counting down.
TAAATTCATAGTGATGTCCCTCAGTTTCCGTATATACCTGATCGTAGACCGCACCGTTAGCGTAACCTCGAGAACTTGAAGGAATGTTCCCATATAAATTGTTGTAGTTATAATTATCGTCTTCGTTTCTAGGGCTCACGTGGCGTACGGTTTGAAGGTCATTCGCGTTCAGGATGACGTCATCCAGGTTTAGAGGTCTCCCTTGACCACCAAAGCCGTCTACAACAGGGGTGGTGTTTGATAAGAAGGAACCATCAGCATCGAAGCTACTGCAGCCAACTAACCCGATGGGTCGACGAGGCATGTCTTGACGGAATCTGTTTGGCGCTGGTTGCTGACCAGCGAAATCTACTACTAAGATTCTGTCCGCTATATTCCGACAATCATTGTGAAAACCAATGCCAGAGTCGCTGTTGCTAGAAGTAGTTGTTATCTCGCTGTGGTTGCTCGGTTGAGGGGAATTCGCGACGAAGTCTTGAGCTTCTACCCTCTCTTCGTTTCTACACGGACGCCTGTCTCGTGGCACTCGAAAAACCGGACGGTTACATCTCGAAAAGTTGCCTAAAGCGGGACTATCTCCTTTTATCGTTAGCTTGGAGATTTGTTGCAAATTGGGACTTGAGCAATCCTCTGCTGGTAAGGAGTACATTCCTCTAATGACACCAATAACATATTCAGCTGAAGGTGGGAACTCCAAACATCTTTCGGCTACTGGGTCCCTAGTACACACGATCTGGAATTCTCTCGCCCTCGTTATATGTGCCTCATGTTCCGCCATTCGTGGATCTACGGCGAAAACATGGCAGCTATGTGAGGCTTCGGCTTCTGAAGTTTCAGCTGACGTCACAAGTCCGAAGTACCTTCTATCAGCGTCTGAACCACAGCCAGCGTAAACTATTCTTTCACGTTGGTACTGCGCTAACACTTGGCCGTTTGGACGACGAAGAAGTAGCGAATTTGGAAGTACAGAGAGTAGTACAGGGGCTGCAGGACGTCTTTCCTGTCTTAGCTTCCTGACGGCAGTTCTGACGTCTCCTGGTGCAGCGTTTGAAGCAGCTTGGGGTGTTTCTATGGTGCCTAAGTAGCCGACGACTGCGCGGCATTCGAGTCTGGCTGCAATGTTCGGCGTCAGCTGTGCTCTGCTCAGGTTTTGAAGGATCTCATTGACGCCTGATGTGCTGGGCGCCGCGTGGCAGGCTGGAAGTATAAGGGTGAAGAGATTAGTTGTATTTTAGGAATGGTGCTTTACAAGGTAATGGGAACTTGTTCTGGTAATATAGTAGTGTCTTTCAATCAATCAATATACCTAGCCTTTTCGCAACTATGTTGGGGTCGGCTTCCAGTCTATCTGGATTATAAGCTAGTCTTTATTGCCATATTTTATTTATTTTTTACACATATTATGTTATATTTTGACCACACATTGACCTCTAAATATTAAGTAATTTTTTAAGTACATAACATGCATACATAATCAGTCTATATATTGTGCTCACTGCTGGAACACAGGCCTCCTCTCGATGAGAGGGAGTGAGCACTAAATGCACCACACGGGCCCAGTGTGGGTTGGTAAATGTCGTCTTTGAATTTTTAGTTCTACGTTTCCTCACGATGTTTTTTCTTCGCCGTTTTGAGAGCAGGGGTGATTAAATAATTTGCAGAAAGAAAAGTGCCTATCTCGGTTCGAAACTATGACCTACAACTAGTTAGTCGCAGCCATTACCACTGGACCACCTCTGCACTGCACTGCTGCTGTTAAGTAGGTACCAGTAAATACAAAAATGAGTAGTGTGCAAAACATGCATTGTGAGTATTTTTACAAGGAAGGCAGGCACTAAAAAATTCGTGTTTTTAGCTTACCTTTATGTAGAAGGTAATTCAGAAAAATAAAAATTATTAAAGCAATGCATGTGAGTGCAAATAATTGAATGGTTTATGTAGTGTCAATAAAAGCGCATTTAATGTCTAAATGTAACATAGTGTCGGCATTGACAGTCTATTTAAAAACAGCTCTTTTATTTTTTTTTATTAAATGTATTCAATCTTTCTTATATGAAATTAATTTATTAAGAAAAAGAAAACAGTTCTTATTAATATACCTATATATTTTTTAAATAATATAATATAATAATATACTTAGTTGTTGTTGGTTTGTTATTTTTTTATGTTTGTGTTCTTTTTATGCATCATGTTTGCCACAAATAAACTATTTTCTTTCTTTCTTTCTTTAGTTTAAAAAGAGCAGCAACACAAAAAAAAATTCAAAAGTCATAATTCAATTTAACTTTGATTCAATATCAGAATTAGTCTGAGGTCATACAGTTGTATGCTCAATTCTTGCTCATTAGAGTTTAACAGACACTCGGACTTAAAAAGAGGAAATAAATAATGACAACATATTTTAGTGCACAGTGCAGGCCACAACACAAAACATTGACAGTGAGATGTTGTAATGCACTCACATAATACTCAACTGTTGCCAATCCATCTGCAAAAAGAATAAACAAACAACTTTTAACTATAATACAGTTATAAGACATTAGATGAGTCTGGATATGTGCCTGGTTTATGGTAATGGACCTGTCCCTTGTTACAAGGGAATTAAACATAACTAGCGAAATATGGGTCTAAAGAAAGAAAGAAAAACAGGTGAAAGGTGAAGGTGTACCTTTACTAGACCCATATTTCGCCTATTCCATTTGGGAATACAGGCGAGATGTTATGTTTGCCTATTCCATTTGGGAATACAGGCGACATGTTATGTTTAATGTAAGGTGATGTTATTAGCTCGGGAAACTCAGAATTTGCCTAGCTGGGAACCAATTTACTTCATCCAATGATCCATTGTTATGCCTCTAGCACTATGACATCATCAATCCGAAGTAGAAAATCCAACACCATACATCAACATACTAATTACATATTAAGAATTTACAGTAAATAAGCATAAAAAGTTCTAACTCAATCTATCACCTCTTTATAAAGCAATTTAAGATATTATTAATAAAGTGTCAACTGAACACCATTAATGGGATCTATATATCAAAATATTATGCACCAGCTCCATAAGAACATAACAACAATAAGAAAAATAAACATTGAGCTATCTTGACATACCAGGGTGGTGCAGCATAGCTTGAGGCCTACGTCTCGGCGGTGGATGCCGCCTCCTTGTCCTCGCTCGCTCATCAGGCTCCGTATCCTCAGTATCCGTCGGCGGTGACTCCCGAGGAGACACAGACAAGGCTATAGCTCCTGGCGCAGATGCAACCATGCGAGCCACAGAGGCATGCGGCGCCCTCGCCACGCTGGCCCCATCCACGGCTAGCAGAGCGTCACCCGCACGAAGACCTGCGCGCTCCGCTGGCCCGCCAGTCGCTACCGCAGACACCACGCACGGCCGCTGCCCCGCTATCGTGAACCCAAACCCCCCAGCTCCTCTAGCAACAACAACACGCCGCTCAGCTGTCCGCGCCAGCGCCGCACGGCGACGTCTTCGCCGTTGCTGCTGAGGCACCATCACAATAACTTCACAAAACTATTATTCTTCACTAAAACAATCCCATTTTTGGTTTTCTTTTGATAAATACGAGACAAGACTAGTATTGATGAAAAATAATATTTTTGTTCTGTACAAGCATAGTTTTATTTTAGAAAACTAGAAAAACGAGAAATAAGAAAGTTTCGAGTTTCCTTAGACACATTGTTGATTGTAGTCTTTGGTTTCGAGGCCTTTTCAGGGTTGCCAACCGTAAGAAAATATTCCTCGTACATAATATGCAGCTAAAAATCTCGTATTTTGACTTTCAAACCTCGTACATATTATACATCGAAAAAGTGCTAAAACCAATATTAAGGTATAATTAACTACTGGATTTAGGACTTTTTACTCAATTAAATAAACTATTGCAAGTTTGCTACTAAATAAAACATCATTTTGTGTTGTATTTAAAAAAAGTTAAATAAAAAAAAAAAAAAGTGTCTATATTATTACTTAACTTTGCAAGGTAACTTAGTTTACATCTCTCCAAATATTATGTCAGAAACATCTTCACTGTCATCGTTTTTTCTGCCGTATATTATAGCTGTTTTCATGCGGCTATACATTTCTTTTGTGGGTTCAAAATTGACGCAGTTTCCAGTACGAGTTGAACCTTTTGCGCTCTCTGCAGCAAGAAGTGTGCCGTTCACTGTTTCTGTTAGCCGGTTTCTTATCTCTGTCTTTATTAAATTGACTTTACTAAAAACCCGCTCGCAGTCAGCATTCGCATGGGGTAGGGACAGTAAGGAACAGAGAAAGTAGAAATTTGCGCTGTGTGACAGAGACTATTAATGCGAAAAAAGAAATGTTTTATTAGCTGGGGACTTCCCGGATGACGGGATAGCCACCATAGACAATCATCGTGTAAATGCGGTAATGAAATTGGTGTAAGATGAAGTTCCATCAAGTTCTGATAGATGACACTAGTTCTTACTATTATAAAGTGATGCAAAATGTTCGTATGGCCATATTATCAAAATATCGTACATAATTGTACGAGGTTGATACTGTCCTCGTACCTCGTAAGGAAGACCACAAATCTCGTATTTGTACGAGGAACCTCGTACGGTTGGCAACCCTGGGCCTTTTGTAACTGACATTTAGAAAGTTGGAATGCGTTCAAAAGTTTTTGCAGAAGTTCACAAAACTTTTAAGTTTACGCATATCAATAAAAGAAAATTATATACAAAATTTTGGAATATGTATAAATGAATGAACATAAGAAGCTACTGAAAAAGTTTGAAAATAGGAAAACAACCGATTTTATCATGTCCGTGACTACCGCAGGACCACCAACGCCAATCGCTTCCATATTTGGTAAATAATTAGTGCTCAATTGGTACTAATTAGTACTCGAACAACAAAATTGGTACCTTAGTAGTTTTCGAGAAAATCGACTTTGAAGGTGGTCCTGCGGTAGTCACGCTCCCTTCAGCAGGACCACCATGAGCGCCGAAAAAGGGCCCACGCTACAGCTATTCTAAGTATACAAATAATTAGTACCCATAAATGTGATTTATTTCGTAAAAAAAACAGAACTGTAATATTTGTATTTACCGAGAAATCAACGATGATAACTTTCTCGAAATTGTTCAGCAGGACCACGATTTTGAATGTTGATTCCAAGCTAGAGAAGCTTGTCGCTTTCCTCAAACCTACATAGAAAATTAGTACCCTGCAAGATAAAATTAGTACCCAAAATTCAAAGTTAATACTTCAGTAGTTTACGAGATATAACATGCCAATGGTGGGGTGGCGGTAGTCACGGTGCCAAATTTTCATTTCAAGATTTCTCTATTAAAAACTATATGATTTCTTCCCAAATTTATACAAAAATTAGTACTCCTAAAGAAGTTAAAGCGACTAGAAATCCAGATTCCTAAGTGTTGTATTTTAAGAGAAATTAGCTTTCATTACTTTTCCATACTAAATCTCCGCGTATAACCCGACCAAATTAAGTTGTCAACGGTGCCAATTCCTTTGTTCACAAACTAAACTAAATTTGAGTTCAGTGCATCTTATCTTTTGTTTCATTATGAAAAGGACAGACAATAAATTTTAGTTTTGTCCTGTCAAAGTAATCAGAGCCTGACACTACTCAATACAAGTTTAGACGTGATTAAAAACATGCCTACTAATGTTACGTCAATTTACGTCAGACGCTGATTAATTTGATAGGACTAAACTAAAACTGATCTTTTGTCCTTTTCTTAATGAAATAGATAGAAAAAGATGCACTGAACTCAAATTTAGTTTAGTTTGTGAACAAGGGAATAGGCACCAATGGTGGTATTGAGCTGTTTAAGAGATGTACACTCGTGCACATAAATTTATGGATGTCGGAATAGTATCAACAGTTCAATATCTAAATTTTTATACAAACTGTGTATCTAGGTGCATATTAAGAAAAACATAACCTATCGCTACCCATGGCTTGTGATACCTTTGTTATTGACGTGGCTTGTCGAACATAATAGGTACATAATTAGTACACAGTGATATGAAAACACTAAAATATGCGTGTGCCCTTTGCAATGCATATTATTCAAATATTTGCTGTGCCCGACAGGGTCCATAATTGTCTAGTATTTTTTATTTACCACCTGTAATTACATTATGGATTGCAATAAACGATTTGAGATTTGATATAAAAGGTACTTACCTATTACTTACTTTTAGGTTTGTAATCCTTTTTAACTTACGTTATTAGCAACATAGTAAATTAGTTATTTAATAGATACTAAGAGCTTGTCCAGAAAGGGCGAATTCGCCGCGATTCTCTCGTGCGTATTACGCGCGACCTTTGCGTTCAGAAGGGACGTACCAACGCGCGAGCATTTGGGTTCGAATTTCATTTGTCAGTAGAAAACATGGAGTAGAACGCTCTGAAGTTCGCGCGTCAACTGGACGCAACAAGGAGTCTCCAGCGCGCAAAACGCGCGAGTCGAGAGGCTGGTGAAGTGAACGCGATTTACGCGCGGATTTTGAAATCGCGCGATGCTTGTGGACGCGATGTTTTGGCGCCTAGTATCTCGTTAACGCGCGAATGAATTCTCGCGAAACGTTTCGCGGCGAATTCGCTCCTTCTGGACAAGGTCTTAGGTAGGTATTACTGCTTGCAGCAACGGTAAATTAGTAGAAAAGAAATAAATAAAAAATACCTATCGCTTTTAATGATATTCATTCACAACAACACAGAAGGTAGGTACCTACTTACAATACCTACAGAAAAATAATTATTCGAGTACTTACCTACCTGCCCACGTCAATAACAAAGGTATCACAGGCGATGGGTAGCGATAAGTTATTTTTTTTCTTATTAAGTATAAAAGTTCAGTTTGTATAAAAATTTAGATATTGAATGTTAATACTATTTCGACATCCATAAATTTATGTGCACGAGTGTACATCTCTTAAACAGCTTAATACCATTGACAACTTAATTTGGTCGGGTTATACGCGGAGATTTAGTATGGAAAAGTAATGAAAGCTAATTTCTCTTAAAATACAACACTTAGGAATCTGGATTTCTAGTCGCTTTAACTTCTTTAGGAGTACTAATTTTTGTATAAATTTGGGAAGAAATCATATAGTTTTTAATAGAGAAATCTTGAAATGAAAATTTGGCACCGTGACTACCGCCACCCCACCATTGGCATGTTATATCTCGTAAACTACTGAAGTATTAACTTTGAATTTTGGGTACTAATTTTATCTTGCAGGGTACTAATTTTCTATGTAGGTTTGAGGAAAGCGACAAGCTTCTCTAGCTTGGAATCAACATTCAAAATCGTGGTCCTGCTGAACAATTTCGAGAAAGTTATCATCGTTGATTTCTCGGTAAATACAAATATTACAGTTCTGTTTTTTTTACGAAATAAATCACATTTATGGGTACTAATTATTTGTATACTTAGAATAGCTGTAGCGTGGGCCCTTTTTCGGCGCTCATGGTGGTCCTGCTGAAGGGAGCGTGACTACCGCAGGACCACCTTCAAAGTCGATTTTCTCGAAAACTACTAAGGTACCAATTTTGTTGTTCGAGTACTAATTAGTACCAATTGAGCACTAATTATTTACCAAATATGGAAGCGATTGGCGTTGGTGGTCCTGCGGTAGTCACGGACATGATTTTATCTTGCTTTTATGATTCAAATACTGGTAACATTTTGATAACTTTGATAACATTTTTGTAAACTGGCCACCCTATGACTCCATTGTCAAAAATGACTTTTTGGCGGGAAGTCAAACGAGGCGGTAACTTTGATTTCACCAAAAGTTTTATAAATAAGTAATTGTACAGAAATACCATATTAATAACATCTGATAAGACCTCGAACAACCATGAGTGTCACCAGTGGCGGTGAAGAGTCGCCAGAGCCTGGGGAAAAGAAGAAACGGAAGTACAACCACAACCGAAATTCTGACCCAAATACTAAGTATAACATTTTTACTAAACCAAATTATAAAAGACTGTTCATAGAAAACACCAATTCTGAATATGTAGTATATGTTGAGTCAACAGAGCAGGAGAAGGTAGGGAATAAAAATCCTATCACGCTCACCAACTTACTAACGGATAATGTTAAAGGAGTCTTAGGAGTACACAGAATAAATGCGCATAAAATAGGAATAACCTTCAGGAAGGCGGCTGCGGCCAACAATTTTCTGAAGATGGAAGAATTTTTATGGAAAAATAAGTTTAAAGCCTTTATACCGTCGTATTTAACAGAAAGGATTGGTGTATTGAGGTTTGTGCCCAAAGAACTCTCTAATGAGGAAATATATAAAAATATAGTATGCGACTCTGAAGTAATTACAATTAAAAGATTCATGCGTAAAGTAGAGGGAAAATTAGTGCCTCTCAATACAGTTGCTGTCACCTTTGCATCAACATCTTTACCGCAATACGCTTATATAAAGCTATTTAGATACGAGGTGAAAACTTACATACCACCTTTATTACAATGTTATAAATGTCTTAAATTTAATCACTCTGCTAAGACTTGCAGAGGCGAGCAACACTGCTCTTCTTGTGCTGGTCGCCACTCCTACAAAGAATGCGATGTCGAAGAGATCACATGCATCAACTGCGCAGGTAATCATCTTGCCATTTCAAAAGACTGTCCAATTAAAAAACAAAAAATTGAGGAGAAAAAGGCCAAATTTCTGCAGCAATCGTATGCCACTGTTGTGAAACCACCCCCTACATTTAATGAGAAATCTTTCCCTGTTTTACCTAAGGTTACTGATAAGGCTAAATCCAATGACATTTTAGATATTAAACAAGTAGCAAATAATGACATTATAATTACCGCAATTGTTAAATCGTTGGTTGCATTAGGAAACAAGAGTGACTTTGATGGGCCACTCACGCATAAGAAAATAAAAGAAATATTTTTATCAAATTTAATTTAAACATGGACAGTTACCTAAATATTTTACAGTATAATATACAGAGTTTACAGAGTAAAAAGAGCCTATTACAAAATTTATTAATTGAAAAAACAATTGATGTCTGTCTTCTGAATGAGACTTGGTTCAAATCTAATTCTATAATCCCACACTTTCCCACATATAATTTAATCCACAAGAATTCCATAAATTCCCATAATGGAGTTGCCATTTTGGTGAACCATCGTTTAAAGTACAAAGTAGTTAATACACACTTCTCAGAATCCATTCAAAACTTATGTATCACTATAGAAACACAATTTGGGGCCATGGCAATACTTTGTATTTACAGCCCTCCAAGTATCAGGTTTGACTCGGCAAAGTTAAAGGATTTAATCAATAACATACCCAAACCTTGTATAGTCATGGGCGATTTTAACGCTCATAACATAGCCTTTGGATGCCACAGTGATAATAATAGAGGTAGATGTTTGTATAATATCATTGATGAATTTGACTTATGTATTTTGAATGATGGATCACCAACAACTGTTCCTTATCCTAATAGACAAGCTTCAGCAATAGATCTTGCCCTTGTTAGTTCTTCAATAGCTCATTTATGTAACTGGTATGTTCATGACGATCCCATGGGTAGCTATCATCTTCCAACCTTACTTGAGATCAACATTCAACCATCTATGTATGACACGTCACCTCCTGTGGATCAAGAGAAATATATTTATAGCAAAGCAGATTGGGACGAATATTATAGCCTATCAGAAACTTGTTTTTCCCAGTTGAACACAATAAATGATTCCCCTATCAATGTATATAACTATTTTATAGACACATTAAATGATTTAAGGAATAAAACAATTCCAAAACGAAAATTAATTGCAAATACACCTATTAAAAAACCAGTACCATGGTGGAATACAAAATGTAGTGAAGCTGTCGCAAAATCAAAAGATGCATTAAAGTATTATTTTTCTCAGCCCAACATTGAAAATTGGATAATGTATAAAAAACTAGATGCAAAAAAGAAAATAATTCTGAAGGAAGAGAGTACTTCTTCTTGGAAAAATTTGTGTAGTAGCTTCAATAGGTTAACTCCAGTTTCTAGGATATGGGGATACATTAAAAAGTTTAAAAAGATTGGAACAAATCGAAACAAAAACATCAATGATGAGTGGGTTCCAAGTTTTTTAGATAACTTAGCAGATTCTACTGAAATAGATGACAATAGGCTTGAGTATTTGTTCGAGAATGCTACAGAAAATGATGTAAATGTATTTCTCAAGAACAATTTCACTATAGAAGAGTTGAAAACATCTTTAAAGAGTAGGAAAGATACTACACCGGGATTGGATGACATACCTTACATGTTAATCAAAAAATTACATTTAAATGCACAAACAACATTACTTCATATTTATAATAAACTATGGGATCAATTAGAAATACCTGAGTCTTGGAAAACACAGTGTGTCATTCCAATTTTAAAACCTAATAAACCTGTAAATAGTGCTTCTTCATATAGACCTATTTCCTTATCATCGTGTTTGGGTAAACTCTTTGAAAACATGTTGAAGTTAAGATTAGATTATTTCGCTGAATCGCGAAGCTTAATTCCTCCTATACAGTTTGGCTTCAGAAAAGGTAAAAGTTGCTCTGAAAGCCTTGTATCTTTATTATCAGATGTAAGACAGGTTAAATTAAGTCACTCTAATGCAATCTGCGTGTTTTTAGATGTAAAAGGTGCTTTTGACAATGTGAATATAGAAGAACTCATTCAAGTATCTCACGATATTGGTATACCTGGTCATGTTCTAAAGTGGCTTTATTCTTTTTTAAACAATAGAACTGTATTTGTTAAATATAATAATAAATTGCATGGACCTAGGACTGTCAACAAAGGCACAATGCAAGGGGCAACTTTGTCTCCTTTACTTTATAACTTGTATACTTCTGAAATATTAAAATATATAGATGTACCAGATGTAAAAATTTTGCAATTTGCAGATGACTTGCTTATGTACAGCATAAATCAAAACATAGATATAGCAATGGCTAATATTAATAAGGCTTTGTCTCAATTATACAGCTATTATCATAATAAACTTAAATTAGAAATAAGTCCAGAAAAGAGTTCAGTTTTAATTATCAGTAAAAATGTAAATACTCATAGCAATGTTAAAATTTCATATAATAATGTAGAAATTCCTGCTATTAAGCAACATAAATTCCTAGGTGTCATTATTGATGATAAATTAAAGTTTGATGAACATATTAAACATATATGTAACAAAGCACTGAATGGTATTAATTTATTGAGACATTTAGCGGGAACTTTTTGGGGATCTGACCCCACAGTTATGAGTATGCTGTACAAAAGTATAGTGAGAAGCCATTTTGATTACAGCAGTTTAGCTTACATGAATGCCAATAGCATCTTGTTACGAAAATTAGATGTAATTCAAAATATGGGACTGAGACTAATTTGTGGTGCTATGCGCTCCACACCTATTAATTCGTTAGAAGTTGAGACATGTATACCTCCCTTGATATTACGAAGGTTGTTGTTGGCTGAGAGATTTTTACTAAAAGTCATGGCATCAAATTATAATCCTTTACTTAAGAAACTAACACTACATCCTAAAATCTCACAGTCAATTGCTTCCAATGCCTTCTCTGCTTCTTCTTTGGTTGGTGGAACTCTACCTGAAATGCCAACAATATTTGAACATGTAAATAAGAATTCAAAAGATATTGTTAAAAATGATATTTGGCCTATATACAAAATTCCCTTTAATGGTATTATTAACAGTTTTGCAATCCATTTAGACACGGTGCACAATAAATTTGATTTTTTACAGTTTAAAGACAATAGACCAGAACATTATGTTATATACACAGACGGATCTAAAACAGACCATGTAAATGCAGCTTTCTATGATCCACAGCTAGACTTTACTAAATGTATTAAATTAAACAAGGTGTGTAGCATTTTCACTGCAGAATGTTATGCAATTTATTGTGCACTGCAACATGTAAATAGTCTTGTAAACAATGTACATAATATTTTAATAGTTACAGACTGTAAAAGTGTCTTGTCTGCTCTAAACAATGTAAATATTTCTTTTAAGTTAAATTATATTATTTATAATATTAGATTTATAATCCAAAAACTACTTGATAAGTACATTAAAGTAGAATTAGTTTGGGTACCTTCACACAGTGGCATTCGTGGAAATGAAGTAGCTGACACTGCGGCCCGTTCAGACCATGACGAGGATCGATCCCAGTTATTCAAGGTTCCATTCACTGATTACTACAGTATTTTTAAAGAACTTAATAGACAGTTATGGAAAGAGTATTGGGACATAACCCTGGAAACGAAGGGCAGATGGTATGCTGGAATACAAAAAGAATTACCTATTAAACCTTGGTATCATAACTTCAAATACATCACAAGAAGATATATATCTATTATATCACGCATGAGACTGGGACATTGCTTAACACCAGCTCACCTGAATAGGATTCGCATAATTAATAATAGCCGATGTCAACATTGTGGAGTAGAGGATGCTGATTTAAACCATGTTATCTTACAGTGTTCAAGTTTTAACATTCAACGTTTGATTTTGGTCAGTGAATTGAGAGAATTAAATGACAATGACAGTGAAAATGAAAGTCAAAGTGTTCCCCGCTGCGTTCAAGATTTACTAGAAAATAAGAAATATTTTAGTGTGTTGTTTAAGTATATTTGTAATACGGTAGAAAAAATTTAATTATTTCTGTAATTTGTATAATAAGTTAATTAATTATAATTTAAATTAGTATAAAAACAATGATATCACTGAGATGTATTCACCCAACCCGAAAGGGGCAAGTGAATAATATTATGTATTATTATTTAGTGGAAAACGTGCATTATTTTAAGTATCTATAGCTATTGTAATATTATTACATCTAAGTTAAAACCCATTTATGTATTCGACTGAAAGACTTGTATCTATGGTCATGAATAAATATTATTAAAAAAAAAAAAATTGTCAAAAATGTCAAAGTTCTCCTACCTGTCAAACTAAATAACCCACGTTGGTTTGTTATTTTGTGATAAAAATTGTTTCTAATTCTATTAATTAAATAGTGTGTATAATAAATATCAAAAATGGCTGTAAGTATTTACATAAACTATTACACTCTAAACAGACCTAACCCCACCATAAAAATACACATAACCAAAACATTAATTTGTTGCCGCATAAAACCACAATATTCTTCAATTTTTACAGAAAAAAGGTAAAGCTAAGATCAGCAAGGTGAAGAGGAACAATCAGACTACGAATAAAATGAGGAAGAAGGGTCAGTTAAAGCTGCAAAGGCACAAAAGGCACACGTTAAAGCAGAAACAACCAACCCAGCAGGAACAGATAGAATACAGCAGTGAGAGTGAACCAGCGTCAGGAGATGAGTTCGGAGACATGTTGGATGACGATGAGCAGCAGTACCTTATGAAGCGGCTGGCCAAACAGCCCTCATTGCTGTCTAATGTGCCAGAAAATGAAAAGCCGGATAAAAAGTAAGTACTTATCAAATGCAATGGGTGCGTCCCATATCATATAAAGTTATTTGGTATATTTTCATTTCAATAACGTTCATAAGATATAATAAACTTGAGATATACCAACTGTTGATATAATTTCTTTACATATAACATTTAATACACTCTAAAACTTATTTTGTATAACATTATTGGATATAACATTTATTTAATCGAAAATCATTAGGTATATCATTTAAAATATATAATTCTGACTCGGATAGGTTAGGTTAGGCTAGGTAGGCTATTGTGGCTTTGTGGATTAAAATATTGTCTTAAAAAGTCAATATGTTGTACTATAAAAGTTAGTGAAAGAAACAAATCGCTGCAAAACCAACTCCACGTAGTCTTGTCTGCCCTACCCCTAGAGTGTAATTTAAGCCTGTGTAGGCGCGGAGGGGCCAGGCGGGCCGCGAGTTGAGGAGCAGGTGAGTGTTAAAACCAAATGCGACGATAAGCTCACGTGGGACTGCCAGAGCCCCGCAGCGCCGGAGCCGTGACAGAAACCATGACTGCTGCATGTTGCATGCCTTGATGCCTACTGCATGTTGCATGGAAGAATATTAATGTTTATACATGGAAAGAGCGAGATTCTGACAACAGAAAAGATGGATGGATTGTTTAGGGGTGAAAAGTGAGTGATAGAGGATATCTTTTTATCCACCTCAAGTATCATGGGACAAGGGCAGGCAAAAGAGTATACTAATTAGTTGGATTGTCCTAAAGGGTGACCGCTACCCTGGAACATAAAGAGCTAAGGAAGGAACACGGGTGGGTTTTAGTCAGTAAGAGTATGACACTCCCTTCCGCTCCACCCAGAGCGGGAGGGGTGACTTGACAATATCCCATCCTCAAAAAAAAAGGGTCAATAAAGCTTATTACACACACAAGAACTGTTAAGGACCTAATTAAAGGTTCGTCAAATGAAACTAAAGTGGACTGTAAACACTTATAATATGATTCTAAAGGACAATACAATGTTGGAAGAACTTTGGACCACAAATATGCGCGCGCGTCTTCGACCGTTTTCGGTAATGGAGTGCGGTGCGGGCGGCGGCCAGCCTGCTGTCGCGGTGTAGTCCCGCGCCGCGCCCTCTGCGCGTCCCCTGGCGCAGACTAACATTCACACCTTGTGTGCGTGAACAAGAACCATAATGCATCATGCCTGTATTCCCGAAGGGTTGGGCAAAGATGATTCTGTAGTACACCCACATTTCAACAGTTATATTTAAGTCCTATGTAATAGGGGGCGAGCAGCAATAGGCTCGCCCCCTATTACATGGGACTTCAACCGGGCACAGATGACTCCGGGCTGCTACTGAGGAATCCCAGTTGGGAAAAACCCACACAATAATCTCAGCAATTAATATTATGCCTTTTACAATTACCAGGTCAAGAAAGCGCAAGAGAGAGAAGAAAGAAAGGGTCCCGAAGCAAACCATGGGCAGTGACAGTGGGGCTGAGAGTGATGGACTATCAGACAGTGACATTGAAGACAAATATGAGAAGGAACAAGAAGAAAGACCGGTCAAGAAGATGAGGGCACTCCTGCCTATCAAGACGAAGGAAGGGTTGATGGAGAGGTCTGAGGAGTGTGAAGGTTAGTGCTTAGGAACACTTTGGATGTCATTACAAATACTGTTGCATGAATATTTTGTAAATTTATACAAATAAGTACGAATAAATAAAATTGAAGTCTGTTTGTAATGACAAAATTACTTACAACAAAAAACAATTTCTTTTTTCTGAATAGAATAGAATTTTATTCTGTCTGTTTGTTCCGGCTAACCTCCGAAACGGCTGGACCAATGGGGATTGTCCAAAATTTCTAACCATTAGATTTTATTTTATTTTTTGAAAATTTAGAGTATTTTGAGAAACTAATTTGAATATTTTAATGATTGGCTCAATAGTTATTTAAAAAAAAATATTGAATTATTTTAAGTTTTTAAGGTAGGTGACGTCATCAGTGGCATAAATATTAAGTGCCGTTGCCTGACTAGTACATAGTTAAAAATTTTAATCTGTCAACACAACGTCATCAATCCAAAGAGTACTGTCACATCTGTCAAAGTGTCAATAGGCCGAATAGACGTCTTAAATAATCGAATCCTATCTTAGCGTATTTATTTACAAATGGTTTTTTTTATGTGTAAGAACAATCGACGCGGCGACTTAGAAATAGAATAATAACGCACGCGACGACATTATTACTATTATTGCTGCAAGTTGGAACAAAGCACTTCCTGTATTCCATAACTCTTCCAGTATATCAAAAATATTGTCGAGTGTTGAAATAATGTATGTAATGTAATAAACAAGAATGTTTATATTTTTGACATATTTATAATAATTTGACATTTGACAGATTGTAGACAATCTTACTTTTTTTTTTCTGAGGTAAAGATACAAAACTTTACGGCCAAAGCCGACGTAATTTGAAGGGCAAAGAAGGTCAATCGTATTTTATCAAAAATATCAATAAAATATGACTATTTTTCATAATTAATTAGTCCGTAATGATCAATAACGCTATTCCTCGAAATGGTTTTTCAATTACAACATTTAAAAAAATATGAACAATGCCCATTTTGATCGGACTTTCACTAGCAGGTATCTGTTGATGGAAGGAGTAATTTAGGTTACTTTTATTTCAAAAAATAATTAAGGTTCCTCACAAAATAAAAAACCCACGAAATACATTTTTTTGGCATGCACGCGAACTATGTTTAGAAGTATTAGAAGTCAATATAGAATGCAATATAGAGAGAGCAACAGAGCTGTGGTGGCCCAGTGGTAATGGCTGCGACTCTTACGACTTCCATGATAACGTAAGTCGCGCGCCATAGCTAATCAACTAAATATAATTCTATCTTTTTCAAAGATTCAGGATCAGAAGAAGAAGAACCCTATCAACCTAAGAAAAGCAAACAGACAGACAAACAATCAGATCCTGAAGATTCAGCATCAGACTCGGGTATGGAAGGTACGGAGGAGGGTGAAGTCCCTCCCGAGGACAGTGAGGAGAGGGCGGTGACGGCTGTAGAGCTGTTAGCGGCTAGGAGAGACAAGCTGCAGCATGATAAACTGAGGATAGGAGCTCTGTGCTCTTCTCTGCTTGAAAGTCCGGAGAAGAAGGTGAATTGGTGGTGTTTATTTTAATTGTAGGGGTGTTAAGTATACTTTTACATAATAAGCCTATATAATGTTCCCACTGCTGGGACACAGGCCTCCGCTCAGTGGGATCGAGTGGGCCGTACTCCACCACGCGGGCCCAGTGCGGGTTGGTAGATGTCAAATGTCTTCTCATTTTTATTTCTAGGACATACCGGTTTACTCACATTGTTTTCCTTTACGTTTTACTTTGAGTAGATATGCCAAAAAAACGTAAATTATGAGATCAGAAAATCTGGAGATGGGGTCTGGTGGCTCTGGAGTACCGAAAGACGTAGATTACCACATCTACTATAGCGTTGGAAGGCCTCCCACAAGGTGGATCGATGTTCTTGTGAAGGCCACAGAAATCCGCTGGATGGGAGAAGCACAGAACCTGTCGCAGGGGCTGTGCTTGGGAGATGTCCAGCAGTGAACGTCTTTGTGAAATGAATTTATGAACTCTAGATTTTGACAGTCAAGTTATTTTATGTAATGTTGATTTCGTATCTAACAATAATTGTGTTATTCTTTCCGCTAACTTCTTTTACATGGCATTCATTGCGCGATTATTTGTCACCTGTGAAAATAACTGTCATATCTTACCTAATAATTTTATTATTTTCAGCTAAAAAACCTGTTTCCAATCCTGTACCTAATGGAGGACCGTCTGAAAGACGGGTCATTGAACCTGCACTCTATCCGCAAGCTCGCCACGGTGTCCGCCTTTGAAGTGTTCAAGGATATACTGCCGGAGTACATGATACGGCACCAGGATTACTCTAATATTAAACGTGGGTGGACTGTCTTTAATCTTTTTTTCGTATTTTCTTCATAGAGATCATACTAACATTGTAAATTTGTGAGTTTGCATGTAGGGGGTCATCTTCGGAACTAATGACCCCATTCCGAAATTTCTTTCACTAATGGAAAGCTGGTGTATTGCCGAGTGTCTTAGAATAATTATTTTATGTTAATACATGACATTTCTCGCCAATGAAGACGTGGGCAAAAGCTAGTAAAAAATAAAACCTGAATGAATTGAATAGTACCTCAACTTAATCTGTAGTCTGCAGATATTTAAAGGGTCACTTAAATAGTGTTGCGCATTTTACAATACAAACACTTCCTATAAAAACTCGCAGAAATTCCTCATTTTAAAAACATCGTGATATGCCACCTTACTTATTAATATTTGTATAAATCCACAGTAAAGAAAGACACACTATCCCTGTACAAGTATGAGAAGGAGTTGTTAGAGTTCTACAAGAGGTACCTGCAGAGACTAGAGAAAGCGGCCGGAGTACTGCGACGGAAGAAGGGAGACACGAGGTAAGATAAGATAAAATTTCTTTATTTGTTAAACATTGTATACATACAAGAGCATGCAAGATATTATATAGTTTGAGTCCAATCATGTTTAGCCGTAAGTATCGGCGTACAAATATTTCCATAACAATGAATAGAATTAACAATAATAAAAATCGAAAAATGCAATTACAAAGTTTTGATTTAGAAACTTTACAAATTAGAAATTATTTTTTATGTTATAATGTCAAAATTAAATGTAAGGCAAAAAACTTTAATGTCAATCAAATACAAGAATAATGTCAAAGTAACTACATGTCTGTCATTAAAAGATTTATGTCAAATTTACAAGATAGGTGTCAAAATTACAAGATTAATGTCAAAAATTACAGGAATTATGTCAAAAATTACAGCCGTGGTCATGTAAATTTAATTTTAGAGTCAGGAAAAAAGTCAAAATTATTCAATCAAAAACTTTTTCGGCTAGAAATTCGGCGACATTATAATATGCTTTTTGCGATAGAAACATTTTTAATTGGCGCTTAAATGCATTATTATTCAGCTCCTTCCAACATTTAGGCAATATGTTATATATAGTAGGTGCCATGCATACGATACTTTTGCGCACGAGTGCCGTTTTCGCTGGGTAGACGCGAAGAATGGTCATATCGCGTCTGTTACGCGGTACAATGTCCTGTAGACATGAGAACAGATTCGGGTTTGTTTTAACAAACATTGCAGATTCTAGAATATATAGACACAGAAGCGTTAATATATTGTACCTTTTAAAATATGGTTTACATGTGTCAACCGTTTTGAGCCCAAACATAGATCTAATGCATCTCTTTTGGGCCTTAAATGCCTTGTTAGCGTCGGTAGAGTTTCCCCAAAATATGATACCGTATCTTAGGTGAGACGCAGCTAAACCATGATAGGCCGCAATTAAGGTATCTACATTCACCACTGCAGCTAGAGAGTGCAATGCAAATGCAGAACTACAAATTTTTTTGCAAAGGTTTTCGATTTGTGATTTCCAGTCAAGTCTTTTGTCAATTATTAATCCAAGGAATTTAGTAGTATTCACTATTTCAACATTTTTATTATCTATATTTATGTCCATATTTTCTATATTTAATCGTTGGCTAAAATGTATGATTTTAGTTTTACTTATCTAAATTAATCCTTAAATTGTTATTATAGGTACCTTATGAATTTAATTATAATAGAAAGTTAAATCATCATCTTCTGCATAGCCTTTTCCCAACTATGTTGGGTCGGCTTCCAGTTTAACCGGATGCAGCTGAATACCAGTATTATACATGGAGCGACTGCCTATCTGACTTCTACAACCCAATTACTAGGTAATACCCCCTTGGTACTGTACTGGTTGTCAGACTGTCGGGAAAAAAGCTTTCTATCCATATCATATTTCACACAAGATACTTTTACTAATTCATATGATAATTATAATAGAAAGTTAAGTAAACTTTCTGAAATTGTACTAACCCTTGTTATAGTAGTGTTGCTGGCAAAAGCGTATTACCAATCCCAAATAATAAAAATCCTAGTTTCTTATTACTCTCGGAAACATGGTAAAAAAAAGTAAACTACATACTTACAACTTCAATTTGTTACAGAAAACTGGACGAGCACACAATGTCTCTCGCCCTGGTATCTCTCCGCTGCATGTGTGGTATGTTAGTGGCACGACCTTACTTCAACTACGCCACTAACATCGCGCAGTCCGTGATACCACACCTCGACAGCAAGGACGAGAGGGCGCGCAGTGCCGTCACCGAGTGCTGTACTAGTGTGTTCGCGGAGGACAATAGAGGGGATATTACTCTTACTGTGAGTTTATTTTATCTTCTTAAGAGTAAACTAGTCGCGAGCTCGAACTCACTGGTGGTTATGGCCAAAAAGCACGCTGTCTCATCTGGCTTCGTGTCCGACAGAGCTAGCATCAGTGATGAGCAGTTAGACGCTAATCTACACGCACAACCTCTAGTTCTCACGCACAGAAACACCGTTCCGAACTGATATTTGCGTAAAAAAAATCGAAATATGCTTTGGAAAAGCGTGTTTTATGAAAAAACCACTGCATAAATCAATTATAAATAAAGTTTATTGAACTCTTCGATAACTGAGCTTTGTCGGTACGGACTTGGTTTTGAAGATTTTACAGTTCTTTTATTACTTATTTACACCCAAAGTTACGTTCAAAATACAAAGAAAAACGAATTTTTTGAATTTTGATCCCTGGCCCTGACATCGAGCAATGGACAAAATTGTCAACATTTTATATGCTTGAGTACGAGGCTTTTGACTACGATGTATTTGTATATTTTTATTATTTAATTTGTAATGTGCGTTTTGTTGGTGCAGAATAAACAATTTTTTTTATTTCTTTACTTTTTTTTCTTTTATTTACGTTCCATCGAAAATTTTCACCTTAAATAATTATTCACCTTACTAAATTTGTTTTATTCTACACTGTCAGTAAAAGAAAATTTACAATCTCGCTCCGCATCCGCAGGTGGTCCGTCTAATAAACCAGTTAGTAAAGCGACGGAATGAGCGTTTAGACCCGGCCGCACTGGACTGTCTGCTGACCCTCAAGATACGAGACGTCGACATGGACGCCGAGGCCGAGGTCAAGACCAAGAAGAAACTAGACGAGAAGCACAAGAAGAGGATCGTTAACTTGTCTAAGAAGGAGAAGAAGGTAAGGATAGTGTATTACAGTCTAACCAGAAAGAGTATGTGCTTCTGTAATCTTCGTGATTCTGAATCAGAGATCTTGCAGATATTCGCCATCATCAACTTGCACTTTTCATTTATTTATTTGGGAGACTGTTCCTATTCGCGCACTGTGAAACATTGCTTCTCAATCAGAAACTTCAATCAATTAACATAATTTCAGCGAGCAAAAAAACTAAAAGAAGTAGAACGCGAGCTCATGGAGACGCAAGCGCAGGAGAGCGACATGGCGCGTCGCAAACAGCTGACCGAGGTCACCAAGACCGTGTTCCACATCTACTTCCGCCTGCTCAAGACTGCTCCGCGGTCTAAGTTACTGGCTGCTGCGCTAAATGGACTTGCCAAGTAAGATATTTTTTTTTGTTTCGTAATAGGCGGCTTCCTACAGTTTCTGCCAATCTTCATGGGAAAAAGGCGCTAGCAAGCGAGGTTGTGTATTTATGTGTCTTTAAATAATCATAATATTGGCTGTTGGCGATCCAAGAAATAAATATGTAAATACAATAAGTAATCAGTATAAAATCGAAGAGCAGTGCTTTATTTCCTTTTAAGAAGATATAAATATTGAAAAGCAAAAAGCTACCACTTTTAATTAAGAAACTACCATTTATTGATACTTTGATAAGGTGTCTAGGTCACCTTTAAGGGTGAAGCGCCAGGGTAGTCTGAGAAATTCGTATTGCAAAAAAACGTAATAAAATATGCGCTCCCCCTTAATCATACGGAGTAGAAATTATCAAATCTCAATCTCATCTGTGCGTTCTTCTTCATCTTGCAGATTCACACACGTAATAAACCTAGAATACTACTCGGATCTGGTCTCGATCCTGGTGCGCCTCATATCCGACGAGCTCATCGGCTCACGAGAGCGCCTGCTGTGCGTACGCACCGTGCTGGCCATGCTGGCCGGCGCGGGCGACGCGCTCAGCGTGGACCCGGCCAAGTTCCACGCCTACCTGTACGCGTGCATGCTGGGGGCTCACGCTGGTCAGTATAGCTAGGCCATTCTTGAACATACCGACATCACAAGATGCTTGGAAACTGTTGTCGAAACTCGCACATTTTTTTTTAATGTGCGCTTTGTCCCGTACCTATTAGAGCGATACCCCCCCCCCCCTTCTCTTTGTACTACCCATTAACTGGGTTGTAGAGGTCAGAGTCAAGGTTAGATATTTCTTAAAAATATATAAAAAAACAGTGATCCGCCGGTGTCGGGAGCGGGGCTCTAGAGAAGGGACCTCACGATGCGAGCCGCATAGAGTAGTGCCTTCTGAATTCAGGCCCTTGATCCAACCTCCTAACGAGAACCCCGAGAGATGTTCAACGAGGCCATCGAATTATTCTCAATAACGTTTGCAGGCAAAACCCACGCCGACTCAAAGATAATGCTCGAGTCAGTGACGCAGATCTGCGCGCGCGCACGTCGCGTGTCGCCGGCTATACTGCAGGCCTTCGCCAAGCGCGTCGCCACGCTCGCGTCGCAGCTGCACCACAACGGAGCGCTGGCGAGCTTGGCGCTGTTGCATCAGTTGGCTCAGGTATGTGAAGTATGATCATCAGCGCCACTCACCTGCCCTTATCCCAATTTATTTGGGGTCGGCGTAACAAGTATTCTTCTTCCATGTAAAGATACATCATCATTCAAAATCGAGGAACGATAGTAAGAAATAGCATATTTTATTTGTGTACTAGCTACGCCCCGCGGTTTCACCCGCGTAAATGTCGCTCCCGTGGTGGGAATATCGGGATAAAAAGTAGCCTACCTATATGTTAATCCATACAAAATTGTATCAAAATTGGTCCAGCCGTTTTAGCGTGAAGAATTAACAAACATATAAACATACACACACACACATACACACACTTTCGCCTTTATAATATTAGTGAGCGCCATAAACCCAGTTACACTATCATTATTTTTAGTCTGTTGTCCCACTGCAGAGCAAAAGCCCTTTTCTTAGTTCCACTCCTCTGTCTAGAACTAGTGTGGAACTGTGGACCAATCTTGTCTGTAAGCGTCAAGCTCATCCCATCCCGCTATCTTCTCCGTGTAGTTACATTGATTAGACAATGGTGCCGATTCCCTTTTCAGAAACTAAACTAAATTTAAGTTCTTTTTCTTTCTATTTCATTAAGAAAAGGACAGAAGATACATTTTAGTTTAGTCCTGTCAAATTGATCAGCGCCAGCCGTAAATTGACGTATTTATCTTATGTCCTTTTCTTAATGAAATAGAAAGAAAAAATGCATTAAACTTTAGTTTGAGAACAACAGAATCGGCACCAATATTCTTCTATGAATTTTAGAATAATCCTTATTTGTGTAGGCTCAGTTTCGTTCTCGGTTAAGAAAAAGCTAAAAAAAATGTGATTGCTTTTTCTTTTCCCCTCGTTTATTGCATTGCAATGCACGCTTTCTGAAAGACCCATTAGCTTAGTTCACACGGCAACGTCGTACTGTTGATACGATTGAAATCGAACCGTATGACGTGTGAACCTAGCAAAAACAGATAAAAACAATCTTTGCAGTCGAGTGCAAACGTACAGAACAATGCTTTATAAACGCAACATATCTCTACCCGTAGAATAAGATATCACAATATCGACGGTCCCTACGTACATAAAGACATGTCAAAAACCGAGGTTTACAGGAGAGCGTAATTTATGTTCAAATCGCTCTAGAAATAATTCCATGTACATGTAATTACGCAAATTACGCTCTCCTGTAAACCTCGGTTTTTGACATGTCTTTATGTACGTAGGGACCGTCGATATCTACGACATTAGCAGTCCACATTTCTGCTCATAACTCAATCCTGTATCACCATCTTTTCTCATACAACAGCAAAGCAAAGCCGTGTCGACTCTCCTCGAAGCCGACAGTGAAGCCAGCGGGTCAGGTCGCTTCGACCCGACGTTGCCCTCCCCAGAGCACTGCAACGCGCACGCGGCGGGCCTGCACGAGCTGTGCGCGCTGGCGCGACACTACCACCCCGCCGTGCGGACTGCTGCGGCTGCAGTTATGAGAGGCAGCTTGCCGCAGGAGTTTCATAAGATGTAAGTGTCGTTGTTGCTAGTTAGCTATAATCAGTTACAATGCGTGCCACGAAAGATGAGACTTGACCCCACCTCCCCCGCTCTTTCCGCTGCCCCTATGACGTCCGGTCCCGTCCCGCACTCAGACCTCATACCGCTAGATACCTAAAATCGTGTTCTGCGCAAGTCAAACCACGTGGTGTGTCAAGTCTCATCTTTCGTGGCACGCATTTTACTTTGTATGATGGCCGTGAAAGCCTGAAAGTTCTAAAACAAACGCTATGTATTTTTAACAGACTTGTCCGACATTATGCATCCGATTTTTTATTTTTATTATACTTTTTGTAGACAATCAATATTATGACTTTGATTTTACCTATGAGGGTTTTCTGAAATGACGTTCGCTAGGTGGCAGCACTAGCACGTCAGGTCCAGACATCTGTCAAAGAGCCCATATTTTCTTTAGTCATGACGGAATGATGAACGAATGAATGAATCGAATGATGAACGTCATCATATATTTTGTATTGGGAGACCTCTTGTCACAGTGGTGCCAACTGGTGTCGTAAATTTTCACGAAAACCCTCATTGAGAAAAAACGAGTGTTCATGTAAAATAAAATTACTTTTAACTATGTAGTAGTTTTCTGGTATAGGTACCAGTTCTTCTATGAGATGTGGTTAATTGGTCATTTTAGGGACTGACCGTCTTTAACTTTTTGGACGACCAAAAGATGACGGTTTTCAGCCTCTAAATAGTTTTAACCGACTGTTTCAGAAAAGGTATAAAGGTACATATTTTATGTACATTTCAACCGCGCGGCCAACTCATAATATTTGACGAAACTTTGCCAGGAATTAGTGCTAATTTGTTACTTTACACACCCCTTTTCGTAAATTTGTTACAAAAAAAACTAAGACGCTATGACAAAGAATAGTTGGCCGCTAGAACCGCCACTTGCCGTAATCATCGCCCGTGATTACACAGAAACTATATAATACAGATAGACGAATGATGCATCAAAAGAAAGGTCTTAATTTGTTCAATTTGTTACAAAATTTAAAAACGTCATAACGTAAATAAACAAAAAGTTACGCAATATTTAGTTCTCAGGTTATGAGTAGGTAGGTATCTCACCATAAATATCAAATTAATAGAGGCTAATGTATATGGAAAATTAGTTACTAATTTGTTACAGCTAAAAACAGAAAAAAAATACTAGAAAGTAGGTTCAATAATTTGTTAGAGTCGATTTTAGTTGGCCGCTCGGACGGCAATATGCCTAAAATACGTTAATATTTATAAAAATCGGAGAAATCTTTTAAAATAACTCTCTACATCTTTGTCTGTCAAATAAGGACGACTTTTCTTAATTATAGAATAATTTATTACGTTTACGTTTCTTGCCCTTAGTATGTAAGTACTTACATAGCAATAATTTGTAGTATGTATATTTTGTGTGTGATGCAGTCAACGGACATTAGACCTTTGTATTCATATTATCAATTATCTTTTAAAATAACTCGCTACATCTTTGTCTGTCAAATAAGGACGACTTTTCTTAATTATAGAATAATTTATTACGTTTACGAAAACATGCTTTCGTAGGTACTAATGTAATCATGGTCACCCTACTCTCATACGGTTTCATACTACTATTTATTGTAAATATATTCTAAAATATGGATGCTGCAGTTATGTTCGCCATATTTATCCAAACTATGTTACGTTACCTGGCGATTAGTACTAAAACTTAGCTTAAACCTACTTTTTATAACGAGATAAACGCCATTGTATTTTAGGCATATTGCCGTCCGAGCGGCCAACTAAAATCGACTCTAACAAATTATTGAACCTACTTTCTAGTATTTTTTTCTGTTTTTAGCTGTAACAAATTAGTAACTAATTGTCCATACACATTAGCCTCTATTAATTTGATATTTATGGTGAGATACCTACCTACTCATAACCTGAGAACTAAATATTGCGTAACTTTTTGTTTATTTACGTTATGACGTTTTTAAATTTTGTAACAAATTGAACAAATTAAGACCTTTCTTTTGATGCATCATTCGTCTATCTGTATTATATAGTTTCTGTGTAATCACGGGCGATGATTACGGCAAGTGGCGGTTCTAGCGGCCAACTATTCTTTGTCATAGCGTCTTAGTTTTTTTTGTAACAAATTTACGAAAAGGGGTGTGTAAAGTAACAAATTAGCACTAATTCCTGGCAAAGTTTCGTCAAATATTATGAGTTGGCCGCGCGGTTGAAATGTACATCATATTTTAAGGTGCTTGCTTCTTGTTTATAAAACAGTTTTTTCTTTCCCAGGACACCCTCCCAAATATTCAACGCATACGACGGCTCAGAGATGGCGTTCAAGCCGTCGATACCTCCTCCGAAGAAATCCGACAGTATCAAGAAGTTAGCACACAACCATCTGTGGGCGCAAAATGACCTCAAACAGATGTGCGAGGCAGTCGAGAGTAGCGTTCAAATGATCATCGCTAAGAGATGAGGAAATAAAAGGATTCTTTATTAAAAGTATGGCGTTTTATTTATAATAATTAGAATTAAAAACAGCTTACAATACAGAAAATAAATCTTTTGCCTTTGGAATCGTTTTATAAAGAAACTAATTCAAAATGGTAGATGGTACGAAAGCGTCCATGATTTTAAGACAACATACGAACTTTTTTTTTTAGGATTCCGTATCCAACGGCTAAACTTACGCTACGCTATCTGTTGGTTTGACAAACACGACCGACAACTGAGGAAAACCTACAAAATTATTATAAAGTTATTTCAAGACGGTCAAAACACAAAGACGGTATTTATTAACAAATCATTTAGTGACACGACAACCGGCACACTCTATTTTGTCCGACGTTTACCGAATTCTATTTTTTTTGTTACCTTTATCCGCTTACATGATTAAATATAGTCTCAAATTAAGACAAACATGCATTTTGAACCTTATGTTGATATCATAATTTGTGTTGAAACATTATCACTACTTTATAGATTATAAAATCATTGCTCCAGCTTCTCATTCCACTCTTGAATTATCTTGAGGGCTAGTTCTGTTCTCTTCGCGCGAGCCGTTTCTAGCAAGCGCTTAGAATTGGCGCGTTCAGTCGCGATTTTCTCTTTTAGGGCTGTTAGTTTTGTGCGCCAACTGGAATATAAGAAAATAACATAAGCTCATGCCTGTAGTATAATAATAATACCAGCATAACATTGTCCCACTGAACGACAAGAGCCTCTTCTTATACAGAGAAGGCACGAGCATTGTTCAGTATACTTGGTCAAGACGGGTTGGCGATTTCAGACTTATATTGACTACATGTCCAGGTTTCCTGTTTGCCTTTAATGATGCTGTAATCACAGAAATTTGTCAGTAGGCAGAGGTGTATACTAATCCCAGTTTTCACTTGTTATGTTAAAAGCCCCATGTAATACGGGGCAAGCCCATTACCATATGGATAATCAGCCTATAACGTTCCCACTGCTGGGACACAGGCCTCCTCTCAGTGGGAGGGGGTCGGCTGTAATCCATCACGCGGGCCCAGTGCGGGTTGGTAGATGTCACACGTCTTCGAATTTTTTGGTTCTAGGACATGCCGGTTGTCTCACTCATACATAATTTATTTTCAAGTGTTACATAAATATCATTTACCTGTCATTCTGCTGTTCCCAGAATTGCAGGTCGGCGTCGACTCTTTTGTACTGTTCTTGCTGCTGCTTCAACTCTTGCATTCTCGCGTTGAGTTCTCTGAGCTCTGCGGCGAATGCGGCCACGTCTGTGGCTTCCTTGCTGGTCTCGTTGTCTAGCATGTTTTGCTCGCGTTGCACTGTTGTTTTCATTTCGCTGATTTTCGCTCGGGTTTCCTCCTGTTTAGGGTGAAAAATTAACAGCGTTAAAAAAGGGCTTTGAAGGTGGCATACGTCAAAAAATATGGATGTCACGGCGTCAACTTGAAACTGTTTATATCTCGGAAACGTGACGCTTTACGGAACATGGTCTTATAAAGTTTTCTGTTTGCATTGATGTCAGCTATCGATTTATATAGGATTCATGAGAGGCGGGCACTGTAGGTATGCCAGGCTCCATATAAACATGAGAGGCGGGCACTGTAGGTATGCCAGGCTCCATATAAACATGAGAGGCGGGCACTGTAGGTATGCCAGGCTCCATATAAACATGAGAGGCGGGCACCGTAGGTATGCCAGGCTCCATATAAACATGAGAGGCGGGCACTGTAGGTATGCCAGGCTCCATATAAACATGAGAGGCGGGCACTGTAGGTATGCCAGGCTCCATATAAACATGAGAGGCGGGCACTGTAGGTATGCCAGGCTCCATATAAAAAATTTCAATTCCCTTTGTATTTCCCTTATAGTTAGTAATTCAAATACATAGTATAACTTAAACTACTAAGAGTTTAAGTTAGTTTTATTAATGTTAGGCTAGATTGTTATTTTTGTGATTGTTCCTGCGAAAAAGGGTCTCTACCGATGGATAGACGTACAATGAAGTGATCTTATAAGGGTTCCGTTTTTTCTTTTGAGGTAAGGAACCCTAAAAAGAATCGAACATTAGAAGTCAATAACTTACGAGTAGCGCTGTCCGTTTCCTCGCTAGAGTAGTCTTCTCCCGCGTTTGTTCTGCACGTTTCTGGGCGAGTAATGTAGCCAGCGAGTGTAGCGCATCCAGTCCGCGCGATACGCTGGTCGCACATTCTGCGCTCATCAGTTCCCTGACAAACAAATATATTACATGATAGATCAATGACTACTAAATTCAAAGCAATTTATTTCAACAAAACCATTAATTTTTCAATTTGAAAAAAAAATTGATTGGTCAGTAAGTAAATATGTTGAATTTGTCAATTGCAGTGTGTGTAATTGTGCTCTTATATGGAAAAGCAGGTAAATTACATGGTCTCTCTGTAAAATCAAATTATTTACAATGTTACTGGTTAGATTTGAGAAACTTTTTGTTAAACATTAAGATTGTTCCATTTCTTTCAAATGGATTAGTTCCAATATCACCTAATTATTCAATAGTAATGAAAAAGAATCATCAATATCGGATTACAATGTAAAAAGTTATACATGAAAAAATATTATACGAGTTGAGAACCTCCTCCTTTTTTTTCGTCAGTTAAAAATGCTAGACTACAAAAAAACGGGCATTTTAAAACTTACTTCTCATCAATAGCCAGTGAAGCGAGATCAGGAAACTGCGCCGACAAATGTATGAGTCCTTGTTTGTACTCCACGCAGCTGTCCAAAGTCTTCTTTTGCCAGAGAGCCAGCTCTGTCTCTTTCTTGAGCACCATCTGTGATTTTCGAAGATTAGGTATTCCTTAGGCATATTAAATCTTGGGTGGGCGACTTTTGCTTTCATTCGTGGTTTTTAATTCTATGCAAGTATCTATGTCAGTTAAATAATATTGAACACTTCAGAAATCATTTGATTCACAGATTTGTTCTCTATTGATTGTGAATTTTATTCATCAGGGCCCGAAGTAGGATGTTGGGATAAAAATAAAGATTTATTATTATGATATCTTTCAACAGTTGGGGTGGTTGGCTCTCTCGGTATTTGACAGAATCTGGCAAGAGTGGAAGCCGACTTAAATATGTATACAAAGTGGAGAACGCACAAGAACGCACATGAAGGGTTCCGTACCACAAGGCAAAAACGCCGAAAAAAACACGTTTGTTGTATGGAAGCCCCTTAATTTTTTTTTCTGTTTTTAGTATTTGTTGTTATAGCGGCAACAGAAATACACCATCTGTGAAAATTTCAACTATCTAGCTATATCGGTTCATGAGATACATCCTGGTGACAGACGGACAGTGGAGCCTTAGTAATAGGGTCCCGTTTTTATCCTTTGGGTACGGGAACCTAGGTAATAGGTAATACGGGCTGTTGTCCGCAACTCCAATGCGCGTATTTTGCGTACAAAATTACGGGACCCTAAAAAAACAATTCGTTTCAAAATACTCTTATGCATCAGTGTCGTATTGTTGTCTCACAAGTGCATTTGAAATATCACATTACCTTGCCAATATGCTCTGCGAGTGATCGCTTGGAGTCTTGCACTCGCACCGTGTAGTCCACTTCATCCAACAGTTTGGTGCGCTGTTCCACAGTGAGAGGCTGCGTCTCCAATTCATGTTTGAGCTGCTGATTCGCCGCCCTGAGCCAAGAGAAATGGCTTTAATGTGCGTGCGCTCGGAATAAAATGACGTATGCGCAAAAACGAATTTACTCCTTTTTTAACAAAATAAATGAATTACATTTAAAACTGAGAAAACTGATATGATAATTCTCAATGTTTTAATTCCGTGATGTCGAAAAAGTAAAAAAACAAGATATTAACTCTGCAATTATTTAGAATCGAGAAAAAATCATTGAATCGTGTAGGAGTACATGATTCAATGATTTTTACATGATACTGGACCAAAGAGTCAAAAAACATACCAAAATTTTAAATCCCTATTCCACATACTTAACAAGTTATACAAAATAGAAAAACCATATTGTTTTCAATATATCACCTTAATCAACAACAAAACAAACAACTTTTACTTTGGGAAAAATCCTAAAATCACTAAAAAAATCTGTTGTTTCAAAAATGTATACTAAAATAACTCCATAATGTTCAAAGATCAGGTAAATTACTCTTTTTCGGGGTGTGAGTTATTTCAATTACACCTTGTACCCACAGGAGGTGCTATTATAAAATCGTATAATACTGGTAAACTTCATCCTGGAAGTTAACCAAACATGGATTGGAAAAGGCAGATGATGACATGGTAAATGGTAACCAATATAACCCAAGGACTTGGCAAAATCCGTTGGATGCGAGAAGTACAGGACCGGTCGATGTGGCGACGTCTGGGGAAGGCCTATGACCAGCAGTGGACGACTTTCGGCTGAAATGTATGAGATGATGACTCACGTGGCCCTTTCTATTTCTGTATCCACTTGTTTGATGCTATCGGCCAGGTCGGCCCGCAGCGTGCACTGCACGTCGTACGCGGCGCGGTCGGCGCGGCGCGCAGAGCGCTGCGACTTCAGTTCGTTGAGAAGCTTTTCTCGTCGCTCCACAAGTCGCGACTCGTCTGCGCGCGCGGCGGCTTCCACCTCATCTTCGAGGCAGTGTTCGTATTCTGGAATGAGGGTTATGGAATAATTGTTTATTCTGTAAATAGGATAAGTATCGGAATCACTTTTACATGACATGTTATAAAAATAAATAAGATAGATGAGGTCGGCGTTTCCTATCTGACTAATCTCAGAAGGCCGTAGCAAACTCAGAGACACACTCTCCTTTGAATTCCAAACATAATCTTGGTCAGATCATGTGAAATTGTGAAGACCATATGGATTGATGTTTGAAACATTTTTAATCTGTATGGTACCCCCACACAGATTTGAGTGGACCAGTGCAGTCAGTGCAAGCATTTGTCAGTAATCGTGCAGCTTAACACAGAAATTGCATTGGGATTTTATTGTGATAATGCTGAAGGAGCATATGCATATGCACTAAATGACATGAGCGACAAACTCTGGCATGCCATGGAATGCATGTTAGATGCTCAAGCTGAGTTTAAGAAAGAAGTTATTTTCACACAAGGAGTGAGTGTCAGAAAGAGTACAAAAAAATTAACTTTTCTAAAAACTCGATGTACTAATATTATTTACGGCTGCATACTGCACGCACTTTGCATTACCATGCACACCCGACAATGAAGTTAAGGTGAAAGTGTCAGGGTAACCCGCAAAATTCTAATTTTCTTACGTTTTTTGCAATTCGCAGGTCAGTGTCAGGAATTGATGTTCATTTAAATATGATTCGCGGCCGTAACAAATATTTATTTATAGAATTATAATCATAGGAGGAGGCCGTAGGTACATACGCCATCCGGGCGCTACGGGGCCGCGTGGCTTGGCGATGTTTATCTATCAAGAAAATTTGTGTTATAAGTGTGGAAATATGATGTAGTTACTCATATTATTTTAAACCTAAGTTTCATCAATTTCATGAAAAATCATACTGAAGTTAGGCTATTTTGGTTACGTCCCGCTCTTAGACAGCTTGAGATACTTAAGTTATATGCACTGTTATACGAATTGTGTGTGTTTGTCTGTCGAAAGGGCAAAGAAACTTAACGACATATTCAAACCTCCATGTCACACAACTTACTTTTGATAGTCTGTTTCAACTCTGCGATCTTTTCCTCATCATTGCCAAGTAACGCCTTCAAGTTCTGCAGGTACTCTTCGTTTAGGTCCTCAAACTGATAATCGGGGTCTTGGAATCTGTAGAAAAGGAAAATACTATACCAACCAATAATAGGAGCCTACGTGGACGTAAGATAATTATGGAGAATGAAATTAATAAAAAAGTAATTTACACTACCAGAGAGCAAAATGCAAAATGCTGGAGACCTCATTAAGATAAGGAACAACATAATCAGCCTATAACATTCCCACTTTTGGGACACAGACCTCCTCTCCGTGAGAGGGAGTGGATCGTAATCCACCACGCGGGCCCAGTACGGGTTTTAAAATGTCACTTGTCTTCAAATTTTCGAACAACCAGTGGTTAACATTCATGCACACTGTGTAATGACGACCAAAAAACAGATATCTATTGATCAGCTCACCTGATCCAGCACTTGTACAAGTAGTCTCTGCGCAGAGACGACAACTCGTCCTTGCCGACGTACAACCACTCGTCAGACACCGGCATTTCCTAAAGCAAACATAATCTATTATATAAAAATGAAATGCGTTCGTCGGTAAGCGCGTCACTTGAGAACGGTGGATTGGATACTCTATTTTTTAAAATGTAATACGTAGGTATTTCAAATTAGGTTTTTATGGAAAGAAAATAAGTAAGTATTTCAAATTCCGGGAAAACTGAGTCCTTCTTTTTCTCTCATGGTGACATTTTCTTGACATCTCTTGAAGGAAAGGTGCAATGAAATAACTTGTTTTCATGAAAAAAATAATGAAAGTGTTGGAACTTTGACTTTCAATATCTCCGTAACCAGACGGTTCCCAGGAATGGTCCAGTACAAAACAATGACCATAATTTCGGCGAGTACAAGTGACTCCGGTCATACTCACAATATGGCTGGCGAGATCCAACAAGTACGCTATAAGCGCCAGCGCGTGCGGGAAGGCGTGCAGAGTGTTGACTGTCTTCAGCCAGGACTTGGAGACATTTCCAGGGTACAGGAAACGCTTCGATAGGTGTGGAAGCTGGTGATAGTGAAATATAATATTTTACAGCATTTGTTAGATTGTTAGACGTAGTCTATTAGGTCCTCACGTGTGTGTTGGCATGCGACCCAAGATAGAAGGTGGGCTGTTGTCCGGGAATTAATATATTAAAACTACATATTACTATGGGAGCAAACATGAAATCACGAAAAAAGACTTTGCTGTTTCCTACATTTTGACGAGTTATGCGAACTTAAATGTGTAGGGAACAGCTGATCTTTTTTCGCGATTTCATATTTGGTCCCGTGCGTAGTAAAAGTTATTCATAATGGTAAGTACAATGACCCCTCAATTAAATACCGGACACCCTGTGTATTGTAGTGATAAATGGAGTCACTACTACTATCATGTATACTCTATATTCTAACCCCGTATAATAAACGTATATCTGGGGGCCTAAAAAGGCCACTTTGGCAGAATCATTACAGGATAACATTATGAGAGATTGGAATTGGAGAAAGAGATTGGGATTGGGACTTGTAGAAACTCACCTTAGTAACATAATTGTCGGTATTAAGCTTGGCATCCCTGGTGATAGCTGACAGCAAGGCGGCCGTGATGTCCACGAAGCGCGCGATGGTGAGCGGCCGGATCAGCGCCACGCCCGGGCCCGCGCCGCCCCGCGCCGCCAGCGCCTCGCCCACGCGTGCGCACGCGCCGCGCTGCCACGCCACGGCGGCGATGGGCCTGCGGGGGACTTATAGCTCTCAACTGTGGGACATAGCACCAGCTACAAATTAAATGATAAATGGAGAAACATCAAGCTCCATTCGAGAATTGCAGCATCTATTGTTTTTCTTTTATCGAGAATATCACGCCGCGCCGGGCGACTGCGGGCTAAGCTGCGTCAAGGGGCGCTCAATATGCGCTTGCGCACCAGCCGGCAGTCCGGTGCCGCACTGCATCATCGTCCGCGCTACTGAGCGATTGCATATTTCTTTGTCGCCAATTCAAATTTAGTTGACCGTTTATTGTCCCTTGCAAAATTTTGTAAATAGTCTACTATAACCAAGTTACCGTGTTTTAGTCCTCGCACCACCTGGAGAATATTACCCATTCAACTTTAGAAAGTCTAATTTCATTATTTTGCCGAAAATGTGTTTCAAAACTATTAGGTCTTTACCTATGAAATTGCCGATTTTTCATACTGGCTATTGTGAAGATCGATATCTTTCATTATATTATTTAAAATTCCAAATTCAAATGAATCTATACTAATAATATTATAAAACTGAAGAGTTTGACTGAATGCGCTAATTTCAGGAACTACTGGTTCGAATTGAAAAATTATTTTTGTGTTGGATAGTCCATTTACCGATGAAAGTTATAGGCTATATAATATCACGCTACGATCAATAGGAGCGGAGCATCAATGAAAACTGTTGCAAAAACGGGAAAAAATTATTCCTTTTGAGAGCTTCCGCTGCGTAAATGGTTAAAGTTACGCAAAAATCATGTATGACGGAATTGTTCAAAAAAGTCGGCGGCAAACAACGAAAATGCGAACCCAACGACACCGACTTCCGAAATTAAAGTTATTTTTCACTTTGTAGCGTCTTTTTGGGAGTCAGTTTTTTTTTTTGTAAAAATGTATTTTCAACTACAGACAGCACGCAATATTAACGACGTGTATGGGCATGGTACAGCATATGCACGCACGGTCCGTTTTTGGTTTGATCACTTCCGTTCTAGAAATTTTGATCTCAACAATGAGCCCCGTGGCCGACTGAAACATCGATAAAATGAATGGCCATAGTGGAAGCATCAAACCATGTTGGAACTTACAGCAGCCTTCAACGTAAGTGAACAATCAACACTGCCGGGTCGATTCTGTAAAAATCTCACCGTGAAAACTTAGGAGAAGTGAGTTTTTTTTTGCTAGGAATTGACACTATTGACAGCTCACTCCACGCTCACTTCACCTAAGTTTTCACGGTAAGATTTATACAGAATAACACCGCTGATTAATTTCCTTCAAATTGGAAAGATAAAAAGCTCGGATAGTGGGTACCGTATGAACTCGTTGAACAAAAACAACAAAATGGCGTAAAGTACCGCACAACCGGCCGTCTTAAAACTATAGGAGTTACGACTGGAAACTCTCCGTCACCCACCATACTCACCAGATCTTGCTCCAACTAATTTCCATTTTTATTCGGAATTTAATAACTTTTTATAGGGGAAAATTTCCAACAAGGCGGTGAAAATCGCCTCTAAAGAATTCATCGAATCCCGTCGCCAGGACTTTTATATCAGAGCAGAGCCATCAACGAACTTCCACTAAAAATTACATCTTCACTAATGACCAATAGATATATTTTATATTTTTATTTAAACCGGCAATTTCATAGGTAAGGACCTAATAATATCAATCATGAAACTAAACATACCTCTGATCTTTAATAGTAACAAAAGCCAAAGCTCTGTCAAGAGAAGTTTGCCAGCTGCGACTTGCACGATCTTCTGATGGGGTTCTCTGTAAACAAGAAAGAACACTTACGAATTAGCGTGAGCGCGATAACGATGTCCTGTGAATTATCATAGATGACGTCATGACATGCGCCATCTTACGATAACGCCGACCATGCCATAAAATAATATTAACGATTTAATTGTTAAAAAGAATGATTGAGCCATTTCAGTATTCAGTAGTCAATATAGGTAACAGTATAGAGGTAAGTCTGAAGAACAGGGTGTAAAGTTCACTCCTCCTCCATAGAAAAGGGAGGATGAGTGAACCCTCCCAACAACGCGGGTGTCGTGTTTTGGTGGGCAACTGCCCGACGATAGATGTCGCGACGTTGTTTATATGCTAGTTCCGCGGAAAACTCTGCTTACGCGACGCAGGATTTTGCGTGACGCAACTACGTAAGTGTGATGCGTAGTTCGCACGTGGCGGGGTGGTGTAAACAAATATAGGTCAAAGAAGTGGTTTCTAGATTTTCTTGTAAATAGTAAAGATACTTACAACAGGTGTGGTAGTTGGTCTGGTGCCATATTGGCTGGAGCGCAGTGGTGTCATGGAGGTCTGACCGAACCTCTCACCCTGCTGGGAGCGGGATCTCTGTACAAGTAACATAATTAGAACACTGCCTGTTACCATATCAATTCAATTGCTATGCTGTACTAAGTCCTATTAATTGAAACCAAAACATAATCTGTCTAGCCTTTTCCTGTTGGGATCAGCCTCCAATCTAACCTGATGCAGCTAAATATCAGTAATTTACATGGGTTACAGGGTAATATAATACCTCTTGGTAAGACTGGTTGTCAGACATTCAGAGTTCTGATAACCCGTAACAACTGTCAAAGATCCACAAATGAAAGCTGGGACCAATGGCTAACATACTTCCCAAGGCACAGAGGGGTCTTGGTATGTAAAGATGGTCACCCATCCACGGACCAACCGCGGCAAGCATAGCTTAATCTGACCAATCGAACTGTGCAGCTGTTATTACTTAGCCACAAGCCCCTCTTACCTGGAATCAAAACATAAGAACTGGCAAAATGTGGGTGAACTATACACCTCTGCCTTAATATTTTTGGGGAATATGCATGTTATGCTGCAACACATAATACAGTATGTTAACTAACAGAGGGCGTTCCCGTTAACCCGCAATAGTATAGCATCCATACATGCTAAAAAAAATATTACCATTCGAAAATAAAATGTTTTTATTTTTTTTTATATTAAAATATTCACTAAAAATCGTAAATTGATACTCTATTTATTTAATTAATTCTAATTTATTTAATTAAATAGTTTCCGACATTGCTGTCCTTCAAGTACGCGTGTACAGAGTGTTTCTTTAACGTATCAATTTACGATTTTTAGTGAATATTTTAATATAAAAAAAAATAAAAACATTTTATTTTCGAATGGTAATATTTTTTTTAGCATGTATGAATACTATACTGTTGCGGGTTAACGGGAACGCCCTCTGTTAGTTAACATACTGTATAATACTAGCGTAGCTGTACTGAGCTGCATAATTATGCTTACTTGTTAGTTGTATAGATCCACTAGTAATATAATGTAAGTAGATAGTTAACTAAGGGAGAGGAGGGACAAACAAGATGGATGGATTGTGTGAGGAATTATATGAAAAAGGGAGTGAATGATAGTGTGACGGTTAACAGGGGAGTGGAAGAAGAAAACATGGGACAAGGGCAGGAATATGGTGATGATAAACTTTTAATTGGTGATACAAAAATAAGTACTTATATATAATTTTTTTACATAAGAGTACTAAGAGACTGGTAGTCTAAGTATCCTTATGTAAAAAAATTGAGGCAGTATGAAGGTTTAAATTAATCACACGGTTTATCATTAAAAATAGCACAAGCTTACTCCATTCAGAGGTATCTTGCTAGCAGAAGCTTCTCTACTCAGCCTGCCGCCTCCAAACGTTCCTCTAGCAGGCTCTGCACTGCTGGAGCGGTGTCCCACAGCGCTAGGCCGTCGTGCCTCAGTGGAGAGGCGGTCCGTGGAGCCTGGCCGACGGGGCTTCGGAAGCAACGATCTGCCTTCTAGTCTGCGAGTTATTTGAAGAATATTCGTAGTTAAGATCCTCGGAATCAAGTTGATATTAGTGCTACATCGTATTGACCAATAATTTTTGGGTAGTTATTAAAAAAGAGTCACACTGACAAATGAAACTATTCGAAGGTGAAATTCTATTTTATTAATTTAAATGTACCTGGATTTCCGCAACGCGCTGGATTGACCAGGAACATATCTATTTGGATTCATTCTTGGAGAAGTATAACGCTTAACCCCTTGTATGCCGGGAGCGTAGATCTACGCGAGACACAATGGTTTTTAATTGTTTTCTGTAATTACGGCATACAACCGGTTAAGTTTGAGTTTGAAAGAAACAACAAGAAATAATAACAATTTAATTCACTTTTTATTAATCAAGCAGTGAACAATTTTTCGTTTGCGGTTTGAGTTTGAAATTTAAAAATCTGTCAGAATTTCAGAAATCAGAACTACAACCACAGATAATAGAGCGTCCAAAACGATGCGTTCATGAATAACATTAGGCATGGTACACACAAATGATTTCTTCTTGTTAATTCCTAAGACTTATTATTTATTTCATTGTGTACAATTTTTTCTGCTTCAAACACCAGCTGTGGGAATGTTGGGTCCAATAAACATAGTTTCATGAAATTGGTCAAATTAGTAGGTATGTTAGAAGTACTCATAACATCTGGAAATAGAATTTCAAAACAAATAAAATTACAGTCACCTTTAGATCTTTAGCAGTCTTTCGCCAAGGAAAACAATAAATTGATAACTATAAAAGAGCCAATGGATTATGTACGGACGGCTATACATCAAACTATGCTAACCAGTATAGGTTGACTTCTGATAGTACGAAAAACCTTTACAATGTGAAGTCAGCTAAAACTGGAAATGTATAGCTTGATGTGAAGCCGCGTGTACGCATTAGTTATTGTAAATCAACTAGGTACCCTTATTTTCTAATACATGTCTTAGAACATCGTCCAAATTCCGATATTTAGCTTTAATGCTATTATTATGGCTGGCTTGCGTACTATTATGGTTTATGACAGGGAAATGTTGACTAAGCATCTGAAGGCATTGCGGTGGATTGGATTTTATTTGAAACTTTATTTTCCTTATCTGAAACATACGATATTTATAGAAAAAAAAAACAAATTATTATTGCCCAACCAATCAGTACCTAATAGATTTTGCGGCATGAAAAAGTCATTTATTTTGCAGTAAATGTGGTACAAAAGATGGTAGGAATACAGGCTGGCATTCCGACATCGACGCACATCCTGTTACCAAGTATTCATAAATGATTATGGAACCCACCTTCGAAAAAATTCGCCGCTGTTCTATCCATACATTTTGACGGAAACAGCTGAATCCAAAAAAACTGCGGTGATGCGTTGATGTCCTTGCCACCCTGTTTATTTTGTTGATGCGATGACACATTTCGCCATAGATTGGCATGCAAATATTAACCCATTCCCTGTTCTATGAATCAGATAATTGATTCATGTTGAATGTTTACTATTGCGTCTACTTTGTGGACAGTGCAGTGAACGTTAATCATGTTAACAAATGAACACACGATAAGATAAAATTATTTTGTATGAAATACAAGTCAATTTGAAACATATGACTAGATGACCATGCCAGCGTGTCTTCGCTACTTACAATAATTTGAATTCACAGTCTGCTAAGATTTAGGAGATGCCAATGTGAAGTTATTGGACGGCGAATAGAAAACCGTTAAAATAAACTTACTTCTTGACAAGAGTTGTTAACAATTAAGATAAGAACATCTTCTTTAAAAATTCCTTTTATTTTATGATGCATGTTAAACGATTCCAAAATCTTTGTGTCCGTTGTTATTAAAAGTTGATCGTACTGAACACGAAGGAATGAGTTCGATAAGTTGGAATCGTATTTGGTCCAACTTCCTCTCCATAACATTAACTTATTAATCGGGGTTACCCATGTGTCTGAAAACAAAGTAAAATTGAATAACCATTGTAAAACTAAAACAACTTACTTGTAATCTATCCTTATTACTTGTATTGTTGTTCATTTTGTGTTATTATTTTATGAATTTGCTTGCTGTTAGAAAGTCGAGTGCTTTTTTGACGAGTTCCCGCCAATTTTTTTTTTATTCAGGCATAGATTTTATACTTCTAAAGACACGTCCCCACTAGAGCGGCGTGGCTTTTTGGGGCCTCAAAAGGCCACGCCGCCGCGCGCCGCTTGGCGAGACTTTTGTTGTTTTTTGCAATACGTCCTCAATAAAAGAGCCTCGCGGCCCGCCTTGCGCAGTTGCTTCAGCAGCATTTATAGTAATAAGCATATAGCAATCTCCATCAGGGCATCATTTGATCATTCCTTTTGCTTTTATTTGGATAAAAACCATAACGCCGATTAGCCGATAAAAATCAATGAATAAAAGAGTTTGATCGTCAGTCCACTCCATTTTGACGCAAATACAAACGGTGTAGCGGCGGTTATAAGTTCACTGACCGAGTGACCGGCTGCACGGCCTGTCTCTACTAGCTAGAGTCGCGCGGCTTCCTTTGAAGTAGACCGACAACCAGCAGGTCGAGTGAGGCCAGCCGCGCGGCTCAGCTCAGGCCTCGCTCACGTACACACTCACGAAGTCACGAGGCTAAGCAGCGCGGTTTGGCCTCACGGAACCACACGGCCCTAGTGGGGACGCGCCTTAATGGTGTAAGGTGTAGGCTTCGCTTTAAAAATTTGCTAATCTAAACGCATCAATAAGTTTGACAATTCGTGTGGTTCGGAATATATTGGAAAACCCGTTTCACAATTCACATGGGTAGGCAATTAGGCATGATTTATCTTCCATCTCCTTTGTTGTACAGAACCTGCAGATAATTTTGTCTTTGTCTTCCTCAAACAAATGTTCAATGTTAGCATGGTTCAATATTGACATTTTAACAGAGTTTGACATTATTTTGGGAAGTGAAGTGACATGACACCTACAAAAATAAAGATTTCATGATTTGCACTGTTTTCTCTACAGTTTTATGAAACTAAAAGTTCAGGATGTCTGCAGGAACTTACTATTTTGTCATCGTCGGGCACTCCGACAACCCAATATTTGAAATGGATTTCATTCCAGTCACAAAAGAACCAAAGGTATTCTCCCTACTTTTATTTTGCATTCCTCCCTTAATTTTCCCTTGTTTCTGTCTTCAGTAGTTAAGAAACCGCTGTATTATTAATCCATACTTCGCTGTGCTTAGTTTGGTTGACTATATGAATCAGGGACTTGAAAACGAAATTAATTTTGTTCCGTTAGGTACCACTAATGTTATCGTATAACTTCTTCTGGGTAAGCTCACTCCATCGTCGTCTTTGTCTCTGTCACCTCTAACGTAGACTAGAATCAAGAGCAAACCCTTTTCAAATAAAAAAAATTGTTCCAAAATTTGTAACAATACTAAAACCTCAAAATATCAATAATGTTACAAAGAAAAACGTTATAGAATATCGTTTTCGTAGAACACTACCATAAGTAACGTTATTAAGATTTCGTTCCGTTTGTCAGAATCATTATAGCCAAGAAATTAATTTTGTTATGATCCTGCAGGATCATAACAAAATTAATTTCTTGGCTATAATGATCCACCAGGATCCTGGTGGAACGGTGCAAATAATCGGTACTGGAACTACGCGTAACATTATTTTGAGTAAAACTTCAAGTCCCTGATATGAATATTATTATGTATTACAGAAAGAAGACAACAGACATTTGAATCAGTTCATAGCTCATGCAGCATTAGATCTGGTGGACGAACATATGTGGAAAGTTACAAACACATACTTGAAGTCAGTTGACAAGTTCAACCAGTGGTTTGTCTCTGCATTTGTAACTGCTAGCCAGGTAAGCATAAATGATAAATGATTTTATTTTCATAAATCCTGAATACTATTTAAGTACTTTTTATTTTTAATGGAACAGTGTTGTAAAACTCCAAAAGCCAGACCCACAAAAGACGTAAATGCTGTACAAGCAGGTTGTTGTTACAGCTGCCATCTTTATCATCTTCATCTGGCAATCATTCAAATTTGTCCCATAACAAACAAAGCTTTAGGTAGTACTAATAAGCTCAACAAAACCTTTTCAAATACTTTCCAGATGAGATTCATAATGGTACATGATGCCCGCAACGAGGACAGCATCAAGAATTTCTTCACAGATGTCTATGAAGCATACATCAAGTTGATGCTGAACCCCTTTTACAAAGAGGACACACTCATCACATTGCCAGCTTTCGAGAAAAAGGTCCAGTTTCTAGGCAAGAAGTATTTAACTTAAGCTAATATTAGTTGTAGGGGATAAGATGTATTTATTGGAGCTAGGTAAATAATAAGCTAAGAATGTTATGCATTGATAGTCCTAACAATACATAAGCTTCAACGGAGTGCATTGGTATGTATCAATGCAGTCATTAGAGTAGCAGAAACATGTATTAAGTGACACCTCGTTTCCATGGGGATAGGCTGAAACTACAGAATGCCGCCTGTTACAATCCTCACATACTCCTTTTGCCTCATGTTCACACTGAATGAATCATCCATATGACTCGATTCTTACTGGCTTCCCTTTGAAAATGGCACAGTCAGTATTCTATAGGCAAATAATATATGTCCGTGACTACCGCAGGACCACCAACGCCAATCGCTTCCATATTTGGTAAATAATTAGTGCTCAATTGGTACTAATTAGTACTCGAACAACAGAATTGGTACCTTAGTAGTTTTCGAGAAAATCGACTTTGAAGGTGGTCCTGCGGTAGTCACGCTCCTTTCAGCAGGACCACCATGAGCGCCGAAAAAGGGCCCACGCTACAGCTATTCTAAGTATACAAATAATTAGTACCCATAAATGTGATATATTTCGTAAAAAAAACAGAACTGTAATATTTGTATTTACCGAGAAATCAACGATGTTAACTTTCTCGCAATTGTTCAGCAGGACCACGATTTTGAATGTTGATTCCAAGTTAGAGAAGCTTGTCGCTTTCCTCAAACCTACATAGAAAATTAGTACCCTGTAAGATTAAATTAGTACCCAAAATTCAAAATTAAAACTCCAGTAGTTTACGAGATATACCATGCCAATGGTGGGGTGGCGGTAGTCACGGTGCCAAATTTTCATTTCAAGATTTCCCTATTAAAAACTCTGTGATTTCTTCCCAAATTTATACAAAAATTAGTACTCCTAAAGAAGTTAAAGCGACTAAAAATCCAGATTCCTAAGTGTTGTATTTTAAGAGAAATTAGCTTTCATTACTTTTCCATACTAAATCTCCGCGTATAACCCGACCAAATTAAGTTGTTAATGGTGCCAATTCCCTTGTTCACAAACTAAACTAAATTTGAGTTCAGTGCATCTTTATCTTTCTGTTTCATTATGAAAAGTCGAAACTACTCCTCGAAAACTACTAAGGTACCAATTCTGTTGTTCGAGTACTAATTAGTACCAATTGAGCACTAATTATTTACCAAATATGAAAGCGATTGGCGTTGGTGGTCCTGCGGTAGTCACGGACATAATAATATAATTATATTAAAAAGACTAGCTGTGCCCGCGACTTCGTCAGCGTGAAATAGTGACTTTTCGGGCAGCATATTTTGAATTACATTATACCGTCGTTTGGGTAGCTAAAAATTTACTTTACAGTAATGCTTCTCTGTATACGATATTTGACGTATGGCCATCGGGGATGAAAGCATATACAGGCTCCTAGGATTGCTAACCCGTGACAGAGCCACATACAACTGAGCGTGCGAGAAACAGCTGATACTTAGATCTACACCTACAACTTTCAGCGTCTGACCTTGGGCTTTATTAATTGTCATCGCAAAACATAGGCTGACTGGAAACTGGACTCGTTTAAAACTAAATGGAAAATTGTTTGGAATGAGAGGAATCCGAGAAATGAAAACACTTTTACCTTTTCCACACCTTGTTAAAATCTCTGCTTCTATCAGATTTCTTTGTAAATTGGTCACAAGTTTTGGGGGGCTTAAATTTCTAAGAAGCATTATCGGTACGCCTACTTTTAATTTTATTTTATGTGCTGGTAGTCCAGGAGCAATAAGGGATTCTAAAAATTCTACTGGGTAGCTTGTAGATTCTCCTTCTTCCATGACTCTGTTAATGGAGATATACTCAACATAATCCCCCGGAACATAGCTCAAAATTTCAGCGTTTATTGTTGCTGCTTGGTCGTTTCGTGGCGTCAAAATAGCTCTTTCGCAAAGCCAGGAATTTTCGCAAGTTGGTATTTGCGTTGCGTTTCCATACACAGATGATATGAGGTCTCGCATTGATGAAACTATGTTGCATAGGTTTTAATTAAGAACAACTTTTCCCTGTTCCTGCGGATACACACCGTTACCAATCTCAAGTAGCAAATCTGAAAATTCTTGAGCATTTTCGTCGCCTCTAATTTGCGCACGCATATTTAATGTCAAATGCAAAGGTATAATGTAAT
Organism: Luperina nickerlii; assembly: GCA_963855955.1. Classification (NCBI taxonomy): domain Eukaryota; kingdom Metazoa; phylum Arthropoda; class Insecta; order Lepidoptera; family Noctuidae; genus Luperina; species Luperina nickerlii. The sequence continues at coordinate 2,269,863 of OY979683.1, read as the reverse complement.
GCCACAGTCGAGAACTCTTTAGGCAGGCTCTAACTTCAACAGCCCTTGTTCCACGTGGTATTACAGGGAGAGTCTGACGAAAATCGCCACAAAAAAGCATAGTAATGCCATGCATGGGTTGATCATTTTGCTTGACATCACGCAACGTTCTGTCTACTGCTTCTACTGCTTTTCGATTGGCCATTGTGGACTCATCCCATATAATAAGGCTACAATCACGAAGAACCTTAGCTTTATCGCTGTTTCTTGAAATATTACAAACAGGGCTTTCTGTGCGGTCTAAATCGATCGGAATTTTGAACATTGTATGAGCAGTTTTCCCACCTGGCAACAATGTGGCTGCTATGCCTGATGAAGCGACAGCAAGCGCGATTTTACCTTGGCTTCGTACCTTCGCCAAAATAACTTTCGTAAGAAATGTTTTACCCGTTCCACCGGGTGCATCTACAAATAGCATTTCTTCCAAAGTACTATCAACGCTCACCAGATCAAATATCAAACGCTGTTCATCAGTTAGCCTCGAGACTGCGCGTCCATGTACGTACTCTGATAGTATACCTTAAAAATGTCCGCCGCGATTCTTTAAATTGACATAACTTTTTTATTTATGAACCGATTGACATGAAATAAACACTAAATGTTAAGTGAAGCTTACTACAATATATTAGTGAAAACCGCATCTAAATCGAATAAGCCGTTTCTGATATTAGCGTGCACAAACACACAGACAAACAGACAAAAAAAAAATTAATTACAATTTCGGGTTCGGCGTCGATATAATAACAACCCCTGTTGTTTTTTTTATATATGTCCATTGTACAGACACCACTTTTCTACAATTTTATTATATGTATAGATATCTACTCTGGCTTACCTCGTACACAAAAATTGACCCTTTGCTACTTCAGTCCAGTCTGTGCAAAAGCCTGCAGCAAGTGCAGAAGGCTGTGCAATAATATTTTTAGGAACCAAATGGTGACATGAGGCGAGTGTGAGAGAACATGTGCGAATGTTTCTAGAACAATTCAGACCAGCCAAGACAAATCGGCCGTATTGTACCTACTAGTTATTCATTAGCAGCTCCTGCACATAACCAGGGGCGGATCTACTTAAAGGCTTTTTGGGCTGCAGCCCAGGACCCCGTGGATACAGAGGGCCCCCAACCGAACTGGAAACAATAGACAATGTTGTCAATAATAAAAATTACTTACCTAGAATTTAAAAAGAATCCGATCATAATAAAATGGCAATTGGCTGAGTAATTAGGTAGGGCCCCTAAGCAGTATTAGCCCAGGGCCCACAAATTCAAGATCCGCCCCTGCACATAACACACTATCATCTCAATAATTTTGAAGGATATTGCTAATCCATTGCTTCGTATATTCAGAAAATTTGTCTGCACAACAATGTAAATAACGGAATGAATGTTGTTGAACTGTCGAAATGAAAGCAATTACTACTGTTAGTGTGGTACACAATTACCCCGCTGTGATGGTAGTGATCAATAGTTGTGTAAAAGATTACGATCATTATCTTCTCTTATCATGACATTGGCAAAATCATCGAACATTACTGATGGAGCCAGAAGCTCAAAAAACTAAAATAGATGTTAGGACTTGTTTTCTGTCTATAACAGAATAAGCTGGATGTCTTAATATGTTATGTTGTTAATAATTTTCTAATGAAAGAGTATCATTGTAAAATAAAAGATGTAAATATTACTATAATAAACTACTTTTATACCAATTTTAATAACATTTTATTTCAATTTAGTTTGAAAATGTCTCAAATGCTTGAATCATAATACGGAAATATTTAGCGTCTAAGGCCGCTATCCCACTGGTGTTTTACGAGCGTTGACGTCAACGTCACGTCTGCGCAGCGTCGACGCCGCGCAGACGCGACGTTGACGTTGCGTCGTCGCATGGGAAGCATTAACGTCCACTGAACGCGACGTTAACGTCGCGCACATGTACATACCTGTTGCCAACAAACGCGACGTAAACGTTGTGCAGACGCGACGTCGACGTCGCGTTCAGCGGACGTTAATGCTTGTCACGCGACGACGCGACGTCAACGTCGCGTCTGCGCAACGTTGACGCTGCGCAGACGTTCGAGAGACGCCGACGCTCGTAAAACGCCAGTGGGATAGCGGCCTAAATCACATGTGGATGTGCCACTGGGATAGATTTATTAATATATGGCAAAAAAAACTGGCTAAGTGCGAGTCGGGCTCGCACACGAAGGGTTCCGTACAACAAGGCAAAATCTCCGAAAAAAACACGTTTGTTGTATGGGAGCTCCCTTAAATATCTGTTTTTAGTATTTGTTGTTATAGCTGCAACAGAAATACATCATCTTTGAAAATTTCAACTTTAGCTATCACGGTTCATGAGATACAGCCTGGTGACAGACGGACAGTGGACCCTTAGTAATTGGGTCCAGTTTTTACCCTTTGGGTACGGAACCCTAAAAAACAATAATCTCCATCGGCGATAATGTGGGCATTTGTGACTTTCAGGGGGGCAGTAGAAGTCCCAGAGAAAATTATATATCCTACCTTACTACTACTTTACCTACACGTTTAAAATATAATCGTGGCAATAGCTGTTTCAGGTTCGCGACAGATGGTAAGTAAAAAAATGTGCTCCAAAGAAAAAAAAATTCGAAAAGTGGGCAAAATAAGGTTGAGAACCTATGATTTACAGGAAGTACCAAAATTAAATACTGTAAAAGTGACCCATAACTCGGTATAACAGTTATTTTCAATGAAAGTGGATCAATTTGAATAAACCATGTACTATTTTCCATTAGTAGACAATTCAATAAAATGCATATGTCTCGAATAAGAATATAATTCAAGAACAAGCATTGTGTACAAGCTGCCTCATAATTCAATTATCTCTTATAGTGTTGCACGTAAACAAATTAAATATATGGATCTTATTTAGTACTTATTTCTAAGCAGATTGCAGCCAGCATAAACTTACAAATTCATACACACGAGCACGTCGACGACAAAGACAAATGCATCCGTCGACACCAGTCGACGCCTGCCGTCGACAACGTGTCGCTCGTGTACTTGAGTATGGTGCTCAAATAAATAAATACGAGCGGCATGTTGTCGGCGGCAGCGGCCGACGCGTCAACGACTGCAGTTTCCTCAGTCATCGACGCGTGACGCTCAGTAATCTCAGAAATTATTCTGAGATTACTGAGGGAGCAGTGTGGAGCAGAAAAGCATTCAATTAAGATAAGCTCCTAACTTATCTGTCCTTCCCCTTTTCAAATCCATCCAAAGGTTGACTTTAAAAGATCGCTCTTAGCGATAAGACCGCCCATTGCGTCACCCTTTGTACAGTTCCTATATTTATTTTATGTCTGTATTTTATATGGTGTACATAATAAAGAGTATTCTATTCTCTTCTTATTTACTGACCTGTCTCGAACTTAGGTGTATTTTAATGAACTATTCTCAAAATTTCTTGAGAGCCTCATTTCTCATTTGCCATGTCTCAAGATACAGACGGCTCACTGGCAAATGTAGTGTAACCTCGCTGTAGGTAATATTTTAAACTACGTGTCGTCTCAAAGTTAATGATAACCTGTTCACCAGCAGTGTCAGCTTGGCTAAGAACTCACGGAGCGATTTTCGCCCGCGTCCGCTGCGGTTGCGGGCCCGCAGCTTCTGTAGAATGCAAATATTTATACAAAAAATTAAAGCACATTTCACGACGCGTTTTACGCCCGCGGTGTACGCGGTTGTATGCGGCTCCCGCTGTACCGGCGGGCAACTAGTAGAATCGCGCGGGCCGCGGTTACCCGCAGCCTCGGCGGGTGGCGCCCGCGCGCTTTGCGATCGGCAACGCAATGGCTCGTTTCTGGTGTGTGTCCATGGCGGTCTGGACCTCAACTAATCGTTAACCGCCCGTCTTGCAATCTTGCGATCATCGCCCGCCACGTTTGCGGGCGATGATCGCAACCGCGGCGGCCGCGTAACCGCGCGAATAACCGGTCTCGTGAATTTTGAAATAAAACCGCAGATCCACGACCGCGGCGGTTGCGGGCGAAAATCGCTCCGTGAGTTCTTAACATCTCAAGACTTGTCACTAAGCCAGGCGCGCTCTTCCCGCGGCGATTATTTTTCGCGCACTGCGCCAGTGTTGAAAATCCAACAATTTGGTTTTTTGACGCGCTGGGATGAGCTCTATTGGATTCTCAATGCTCGGTTCAACACCGACGGTCGAAAATCCAGTGTGCAATAAAATTCTGCCGCGATATTAAATTTTTAACTCAGTATATATATATAAAACAAGCCTGTTTATGCAGAAATTACACCTGGAATTTAACATAAATTGTGGATTTTCTGTAAGTGAAAAGCTTTACCTTTACTTCAAAATATCAACAAGATGGTTGGTGGTAAATCACCAGGTCATATATTATTAGTTGTTACTCATAGCCTTAATTATAATATTGTTATCTTAATTTTCAGTACAAATCAGGGAGGCCTAGGTCATCATCTGGGACACTTCCAATTGAGAAATCATCTGAAAACAAGAAAGTTAGATGTTATTGGAACAAGTAAAAAAGACAGGGTGGCATCCATCTATTGTGTGCTGAAATCATGAATTCAGCACACAATTCTAGACCTTGCGAAAATATTTCTAATAGGTTGACAAATCAAATCTGCTGTTTTACAAACTCAAAGCGTTTATTTCAAATAAACCAATTACAGACACTTTTGAATTGTCAAGGGGTCATTCAATCAGAAAGATGAAGCTAGTTGCCTATTCTAAAGCATAGTAGGTACCTATAGAGAAGAATGGGCAAACTCCACAGACACTAAAAATTGTTACAAAATATAACAGAAAAGAGAAGAAGAAGAATCCATGACAACAGATTGTGTGTCGATGTCCATGCCACCCTGTATACCAAACTAAGTCAAACCATGCATAATATTGTGTTTTGCTCCATGTTGTTTTATGTAAAAGGGATGTTCAGGGTACATCTACTAAACCTTAACCTTTTGACCGCCACACGTCGAAAAATCAAAAACGTGCCCTCGGCGTCAGTTTGTCATGTAGTTGAACCGTGGCGTGCTGGGCACATGTTGGTTTGTCATCTATACACAACTGTGGAGGTCAAAAGGTTAAAGGTCAAAGCTGTGTCAAGCTAATGTTAATAATAATTTAATGCTAATGATAATTTTCCCAGTTTGAATAATGGTAGGCTACCCTTTAGAAAAACCTTTCCTCTTTCCATCCTTTGTTCAAACCCTTTCCTAGGTCTACAGCCCATTTCAATCCTATACAGCTTATCAGTAGTGATGTGCCGAGTCGGCTATTTTTGGTATTCGAGTATTTTGGTACTCGTTGAAAAAGGAATCGAATCAGGATTCGAGTCACGGAACTCGGATAGGTACTCGAGTACCAGCATGAGTATTCAAGTACTTTGGTAGACTCGAGTACTTTTTTATTTGTTCTCGAAAGCTTGCTTTCGGTTCATAAGTATTATATGACGATAGGACAGTAAGTAAATAATAACATTATTATGGTATAATCAGTCTTTTTAATCTAATCAGTCATCAATATAATCAGTCTTTTTTTTATTTAGTACTCTGACAGTAAACTTTGCATTTATTAATTAAATATTATGTACTTTATTGTCATTTAGTAAGAAAATTCAATCTTAGTAGGAATTTGGAATTAATAGTGAACACACTGTAATTTTTAGAAACAATTAAACAAACGTATTTTTTTACAACAAATCAATAACTAATAAACTAAGTAGAAATATGAAAACAATCTAATAACTTTCTGATACCGGCCAGCTGTTAAGGAACGTAAACATTAAACAGGTTCATACTTGATTGCTGTGAACGTCGAGTCACGCGTGACTTGGTATTCCAATACTGTAAGTACTCGAGTCCTGTATCCGAGTACTGTGGTTTTGAATCCTATATTTTGAGTACTCGAGTATGTGAGTACTTACTAGGTACTCGAGTCAGTACTCGAGTCAGCCTGACTCCGCACATCTCTACTTATCAGTCTAAAAATCAAAAGCTTTTTAGTAATGTAATTTCTGCCATGCTGCTTAATTTAAGTAAGTACCTAATAATATTTATTTTTTATTTTATTTATTTTTATTTTCTCAGTCTATATTAAAAGAGTTTGACTTTGATATAACAATATTATTATTTCACCTTTAAAGAATTCATCCTGGTATGAGCAGTTGAAATCAATGCTGTAATTCTTGGTAGCTGGTGGAGGCGTGTTGGGTGGAGAGAATTGCTTCAAGATCTCAGGTTCTGGCACTGGCAGGTAGTCAAATAAGTCTCTGTGGTGATTGTCTGTGGCAAAAGAAAATTATGTGTGATACAACCTGTATTAGTGGTTATGAGTCATCATCTGCCTAGCCATTTTCCCAACTATGTTGGGGTCGGCTACCATTCTAACCAGATGCAGCTGAATACCAGTATTTTACATTAGTAGTACAATTATTTATTTGGTAAACAATGAGGAAAATGATATAATTTGTTGATTTTTTGTAAAATAAGATGTTTTGTTTGGTAATACCCTCATATTTTAGTAGTAGAGTACCTAATAGTTCTTTGCAAGACAACTATGAAGATATTTCAGTTAAAAAATTACCTTGAATCAAAGCAAAAGAAATTGAATATCTACCTATAATATTACTATGGCCAGTCTGCGCATAGGCTCTCTGAACTTTTCAGACATGTGCACTCACGCACACACCCTTCACGTCACCATTTGGTTCCACAAAAGTTCAGACCTGCCATGGTTCATCGGCCATATTGTCCCAAATATTGTTTGACTTACCATACTTGTAAGAGGGTTTGGTGAACTCCACATCATCCCCACACATTCCCTTATCATTATTCTCGTCGCTGTATATCATAGAGCCAACATTGACAGCTCTTGGAGTGAATACATTCCTCACAGGAGTGTTCTTCAATGCTTTCCCTGTGTTAGAGAGAAAAGATTTCTTGGGTAGTTCGGACTTCTTTACCGGCTCGTTAGGCTTCACTGGGCCAGCAGATGCAATCTTGCCCATGTTTTCTGAAATGTTAACAATAATACAATAATTTTTTTAACAAATGGGTTAAGTTTTACTGGTCATCTATGTTAGGAAAAATTCATGCTATCATGTTTTATCAGGATAAGGGCCAGCATCAACTATGTCCTAAAGATGCCAAAGTCAAATCATTTATTTCAAATAGGCATTAAAGGCACTTTTGAACGTCAATACCATGAATAGAAATAAAATTTCTTACCGATATTCGATAGCGGTTGGCGCGAAACATTTTTCACAACCTGCCTGGTAAGGTGGTCGCCGAAAATATCGAACAGTGACTCGGCCATGTCTTCAGGGATACAAATTGCAATCTAATTCAATATCAAAGTGTATTTTCACTAGGTATTTGGAATCGCACAAACAAAAAATAGAATCGGTGAACTGAATGGCGAATGCACAGACTGAATGCCAACCAACCAAACGGTTATTTGATTTTTTGAACAATTTGTTTTCGTTTTTTTTACAGACGTTTTAACTGTCAAAGGTGTACCCAGTCTTTTGGCACGATGATCCCAACAATGCAGCGACATGCAACGAATTTTACATTTTCTGAATAATTCTGAACGAAAATTATGTGTCAATGTCAATGTCAACACGTTGTCAAAATAAAATGTTACATGCTCTATGATATTGATAATCTAATCACTTCAAAACAAACTCACGCGTATTTATTTTATTTTATTGAATCGGATTTCGTAGTCTAAGATAAGTTCCAAACCGCTAAAATGTCTGAAGACAAGCCCTCCAAGACGAATGGGGTCGGGCCTGATCCCATGCAACGTCTGGCTTCGTTTAAACCACCCCGCGACCTCACCTTGGGCGGGATAAAAACGAATAAAAAAGTATTCACACCGAATTTAAACGTTTCCAGGAATAAAAATAAAGGGTAATTACGTATTTCGATTATTGTTTATGCCTTCGTCGATTTCGATTTGTTATACTCAGTAATATTTACTTTGTTTTTTTTTTGTTCTGTAAACAAAGTGAATTAGTAGGGTCCTACAGCTTTTAATGGCCTTGGGACTCTCGGGTAAGCCACTAAGCCCTAGAATAAAATGTACTTTGAGATAACCGAGCTGGTGTTCATAATGTTATATTTTTCTGAATCAACCACGGACATATTCCATTTACTTACCTTAGATTTTGCATAAGTTATTATTTTGTTGGCTTTTTCTGCTATCAAACCGTTTAAATTCAGACCTGTTGCAGTCAGCAGAGTATTTTTATCACCTGGGGTAAGATAACACTCTTGTTGATGTTGAGGCATCATAAGCTGTCCTTTCTCTGTAAAACGTTTTTGTTACATTTACTTATGTAGCTAGTGCACCTGAGCCTTAGGATTCCTGTTGAATTAATATTTAGGTCCATACAGTAAGAATATCCACATGCAACTTCCACTTTCCACCTTTTATTACTTTGAAGTCACAAATGTGGTCAGAATGCATAATATCAGTTTAAAAAAGATTAAAGATATAATTTTTTTTTTCTGTTGACTTTTATGGTTATTTTATAATTATTTGTTTTAGTTTTTATTATCTTGTATGACTTTCGTGTATCTATTTTGATTAATTTAAATGTTTTCATCCATGTTAAACTTGTACCTACCAAGATAATAAGTGAATGATGTGATCTCCTATAATTGGAAGCGCACAATTGTAGTTGTTCCTGTTTATATTAACATGCATGTAATTGTGTAGTTTCTGCTGGCGATACAAGAAATAAATGCTGATTTATTATAACTTCAATATACCTAATAACCTAAGTAAACTAATTGAAGTTTTTCATGAAAAAATTCCAGCCCATCAAAACCACAACTGAATCAGAGAAAAGATGACAAGGACAGAAAGGAGAGAAGAAATGACAGAAATAAGAACTTCAGAAATGGACCCAACATTATTAAATCTAGTGGAGTGTTCTCAGAAGGTAATCTAATTAAAAGTAATTTCTAAAGGGTATTGAAGTAGGTAAATATAGTCTTCATTTGATACAAAGAAGGCTTTATTTACTTTAATATTGTGCCAGTACTGTGCATGGCACAATACTTCGGGGAGCAGAAGCTCCTCAACCTGATCCCCTGATCCGTCCCCCCCTCCCTCCTCCTGATCCCTTTTACTTCTGGACTACCAGACACTGCATTGTACTATCCACACTTGGTTGATATCCTGACCAGTTGTATTCAGCGCTTTTCCTCCACATTTATTATGCGCACAGCCAAAGTGTGGAACTCTCTGCCATCGTCTGTGTTCCCTTCCACATTTAACCTGTCTGCCTTCAAAGCAAGAGTAAACAGGCACCTTCTGGGCATGCTCATGCATGATCAGGCATGATCGAGGTCAAGAACAGGCCCATTCAGAAATAAAAATAAAAAAGGCCAAATCCTCTTCATAAAGGTACACACACATGTTTTCTTTCTTTCTTATTGTGTGTAATATAATCTTATATCTTTCCTTCCATAATCTATTTACCAGCACTTAGAGGATTCCAAAATACAATTTCCTTCAGTTAATTTGCCAACCACACATTCCAGGCCTTGGCAGTGCTGAGCGACACTCATCTCGGGCGTCATACGGCAGCAGAGACTCAGATAGAGATACTGTACAGGCTATGCAGAAGCCCACCATTAGAGTTAAAGATTTTATCAAGGTAAGATAGAGTATTTGGAACTGTCAGACAAACAAACCGCCATCCTCACGCCACATACATGGAAATATGTTCAATTAACTTAAGAGCGTTATTACAAAACCGAAGTGCTCAGTTTTAGGTAAATTCGACGGCGCGCGGCAGCAGATGCGCACGTGTGCGTCTAGGGAAGAACGCTATGCACACATACAAACCGCTATGCGTCGGACGCCAGGATCAAACCAACAAGAGCCTTCGTTTTCAAAATAAATTAAATTACTGTTATTATAGTTCATGAAATGTTATTTGTACCGATGAGTGTTACCTACAACGGTTTGAGTTACAATAGGGTCATACAAATTTACTTCACTTTTAATTTTTATTTTATACCACTAAAGTGACAAACTAGCATACGGCCCGCTTGATGGTGTGTAGTTACCGCAGCCTAAAGCAGTGTTGCCAGTGACAGATAGTCAAATGTAACATGAGAGAGCTCAAAAAGTAACATTTTCACGAGAAAAGTAACATTACCTTATTTTTTGTGGAAAACGACTAATAATAACATGGCACTTTATTACATAAAAAAAAGCTGTCCCCTTAGTAGGCTTCGAAAGAATCGTAATAACAAACTGAACTGAACCAACACGGATGCCACTACTAGGCTGTCGCTCACTCGCCTAAGTAAGCGGGATGGGTCATTTAGAAATTCACGCGAGTGAGTGAATATGCGATACGACAAACGAAGTGAAAAATTTTCGCGCTGTCGTCGCGTCAGAATTTGGTCACAAAATCAAGACAATCAAGTGCGCCAACATGACGAACGAAACCTTTCTTGTATGCGTTCCGTTTCATGTTTATTTTTTGTTTTCTGTGAAATATTTTTTATTAAGTCTTAAAAGTAACATTTTGAGGCGTGTAACATGGAGGTAACATGAGAGGGTCAAAAGTAACGTAAAATGTTACAAAAGTAACATACTGGCAACGCTGGCCTAAAGACGCTTGCATTGCCAGAAGCTGCATTACTTGCGCGTTGCCAGCCTCTAACATTACTTACAAATACTTTTGTGCTACTTTTATAAATACTTTTTGTACCTACTTTTTTTACGAAGTTTAATATATTATGTAATTTATTTAGCAGGTAGGAAGACATTTTAGTACTTATTTATAGAAATAAATGCAATGTGATGTTGTTTCTAGTTTGGATAAAAATCGGTTGTCTGTAAAGTCGGTTTACGGACGATAGTTTAACGTGACAACGTCATAACAAAACATTAATGAAATTGCCGAACGCGGAGGCCGATTCGGCAGCGTTCGACATCATCTGTCTCTCATCGCTCGTTCCGCGCTCTCGCTTGCACTTCAAGCCGCCATGGCGTACAACGCTACAGCAGAGCAAGGCCGCGAGGTAACGCTACATGAGTCATGTTTTTTTCGTGTGTGCAGCCAGCTTCATCGATTTATTAGACGTTGTCACGTCAAAAAAGTCAAAAGAAAATAAAAAAGACAAATCAAAAGTCGTTTTATTAAAATTAAAAATTACAACTGTGAACTTGTAACGGTTCATGAGACACTAGCAGACAGACGGACGGTCGGACATCGGAGCCTTAGTAATAGGGTCCCGTTGGCACCCTTAAGGTACGGAACCATAAAAAACCAGTATAATAATTGTAAAATAATTAAAATAATATTCTCCGAAGCGGCATAGACCGTGCTTTCCTCGAATCTATGATTTCAGGAAGCACGCACTCCTCATAAAATTCTTACCGCTGAGCTTCTCTTGCGCGTTTCAAATTATCGGCCAAAACCTTTTTTTTTATTTTGACAGCACCAAAAGTTCTATTTTGCCCATTATTGTGAACTATTGTCTGAAAATAATTAATTAAATTAATGTTGGAGATAAATAAAAAAGTCAGAAAAATTAAAAACAACAACTATATTTACGTATGTTTTTTTTCTATAATTATATTCGCGTTGGAACATCATAGGAAAATAATTATATTATATACATTACAATCAGAACATAACTAATTAAAAAAAAAACTCACTTGTATCAAGAAGTGTTGGTCGCTTTTTATTCGTGGCGAATTGTCGAACGAGATCACGTGACGGCAGCAGCGAGTGAGCGCTACGTCCTCCCTCTGAAAGCGCTCGGCGCGGACTAAAGCTAAGACCGTGCATCCCGAGATTTATATTGATAAAAAAGCATTGCATAAAACAATTCCTTAAAAATATTATTTTACTTTAAAATAGAGTATTTTTTTTTTTTCAAGCAAGGTGACAAAGTAACCTTAGTTATTAAACACTTTTTGTTTGAATTTCTATTAAATAAACAGAGATAAAAAATATCATTTCGGCTGAAAAAATATCATTAACTCTCTGTTTTACGGAATTATTTTTGGTTTATTACTGTATTAAACATAATAAATTGATGTATGCATTCCAAAGTAGAAGATACAGTTGTACCGTGGACATTTTTATAAATTATTAAACTATTATATCTTCGATGTAACAAAGCATCGCGAGATGCCCGAAATTAAATTTTTATGAAACAGCCTTTGCAGGAACAAGTTTTTTACTGATTTATGTAAACAAACTGAAATATTTATTGAATGCGCTCCCAAAAGAAGGAATTAAACTTTCTCGGGCATGTATTTTTTTTACTATTGTGACTTTAGTTAAACCATAATCACAAATCAAAACTCGAGTCAAACGCTCTAAACAAGAAAAACTTGTGATAGCGCTCTTAAAAAAATAATTTCTCCAAATAAGGGTCAGAATCAGCACATTTTGAATAGCAAAAGTTACCTACTATAATAATTTCCCTCCGACCGTTTTCGGTCACGGTGGCCAGTTATGCAGGAGATATTATTGCGCACAAGTATTCTTTGTTCCTTTACTCTCGTAGTCCTAAGGGACGACAGACCGACACTCGCGGGGTTCTTACCTGGCGTATGCCACACGACACCACGTGCTTACCGATACACGGGCGTATCACACCGCCAACTTCCAAACTACGGGCTGTTACTGACAAACTCTTAATGGAAAAACCCAATAACACTGCGCGACCTGGGAATCGAAGCCAGAACACCACGCTGAGCAGGCGCGCTTGCAACCTCGAGACCAACGAGCAAAATCCATACTAATATTATAAATGCGAAGGTGTGTCTGTCTGTTACCTCTTCACGCTTAAACCGCTGAACCGATTTAGATGAAATTTGGTGTAGAGATAGTTTGAGTCCCGGGAAAGGACATAGGATTTTTTATCCCGATATTCCCACGGGATCGACACTTATGCGGGTGAAACCGCGGGGCGCTGTTAGTAATTAATATTTCCATGATAAAACATCTACATACTCGCCCCCAATGATATTACAAGTAAAAAGAGGTGAAAGATAGGTTATACGCGTTATGCAATTGGTGCGTCTAAATTTGGCTAATTAGCCTAAAGTATATTCAAACTTATGTTACAGAGTGATTAGCATCATTGAAAAAGTTACAAAAATGTTTGAAGTTGTAGCGTAAATTGAACTTTACTGTGTAGGATTTAAAGTTATTTTTCTATGAACTCATATTTGTTTACATTTTTGGCAACTAAATCGCGAATGCAGATTAGTTACATATTTTTTCCCTATACCCTTTTCTCTTTTTCGCTCCCGATAATTATGACCTACCTACTTCCACGTGTATTGTGGCATCTATATCAGCACATACAATCTTCGCATCACACGCAAAATCCTGCATCGCGCAAGCAGAGTTTACCGCGCGACTAGCATATATTGCCCACCAGACGCGTCACAACACGCGTCTGGTCGGAGGATCCTATGGAGGATGAGTGAATACCTTTACACTGGTGACCATGGACATTGGCGCAACTTTCGAGCAGCCTCATGACTCTATAGTATGACATTGTGCCGTTCTTGAAGATCGAATGTTGGGTAGGCCTATAACATTTGCCGTAACGCGGTGTCCTACACACCTGCTCACTCCTTCATTAATACAGCCGAGATGTTATATTAACTTGCTGATTTCTCATATTCAGATCGACAGAGAACTAGAAGAGCAAAAGATAAATTCAGTGCTTAACGATGGCAGCAACATGGCGGATGAAGACAGCAATGAAGACTTCAAACACGTGCAGGAGAGGGATGCGCCCATCAAACTGCCCATGGATGACGGTGGTATAGTACTCTTTGGAATGTTCTAAATGTTTTGTTAGCATGGTTAGTTAGAATACTCTTTATAGCGCAACCAAATGAAGGAAAAAAATCAAATTATTTTTGCTGTAGGCACTTCGGCAGTCATTTCGCAATCATCGATTGCAGCATGGTTGTGTGAAATTTAGGAGAATTTAGTTAGAGTATCTTTGCATTGTGCGTAGATCCAGCGTATGCGTTAACTTCGCGTAAATGTTCATAATTATTATGTTTACTACACTAGCGCTGCGTAGACGTGATTTTATAAAAAAATACGCCACATAACGCGGCGTTAGCGTGGCGTTTGCGCAGCATATACGTTCGATGCGTAGACAATGTGTGTGAGTTAGGATAGTTGAAATGTAGTAAGTAATTTGGTTTAGTGAAAATATTAATAATACTATTTTTTTCTATGAATCTTTAAGTTCCATTTTTCAGGACCCATTTACTATGTGTGTATTAGAATCATCGTCATCGTGTAAGTTTAACGTTGAATGGTGTTGTTTATAGGCTGGAACAAGGTAAAGCCCACTGTGAAGGTTAAACAGGAGGTGATCGTCAAGCGTGAGCCGGAGGATAACGACTGCGGTATACATTTATTGTTTTAATGTCCTGAGTTACGCGGTTATTTTATTTTTTATCCTAGATCTTTCCCATCTTTACTTATTTATTTTTATTGTTCTTGAGACTATCTACCGGTTTTTTTTCCTTGCCTGGGAAAGCACGTTAAGCCGTTGGTCCCGGCTGTCATTCGTGGATCTTTGACAGTCGTTGCGGGTCGTCAGAAGCCCGAAAGTCTGACGACCAGTCTTACCAAGTGGTACCGTATTACCCAGTAAGTGGGATGTGGAGGTCAGATAGGCAGTCGCTCCATGTAAAATACTGGTATTCAGCTGCATCCGGTTAGACTGGAAGCGGACCCCAACATAGTTGGGAAAAGGCTAGGCAGATGATGATACTATCTCCCGGTTTATAGAAGCATGTTCATTAAATCTGCTGTCGAATCTCATATTTTTACTAGTTGATTGTAATATAAATATGTGCGTACAAATAAATAAATAAAACATATATTTCTTGAATATGAAAAAATTATGTGACAAAAATAATTAGTTTTCTGAAACTGAAAGTTAGTGTCAATTATTCGGTCGAAACAAGTTAATAATATACAAAAATATAATATTATTTGTTTTAGTAGTAACCGCTAAGAGAACAGTGCGAATATCCCAATTTTAAATATCAACAAAATATTAGAAAATTTGTCATGTTGTCCTCATTTCTAAAGCGCCTTATATCTCCTTAAATCCTTAAAAAATAACTCCTTTCAGGGTAACCCTTACTTGCATCAGATAAGTCCTATCCTCGTAACTCGGGACCTTACCTACTCAATTACATTCGCAGCTCTGCACCGCCGTGTGAACTGTTTCCATCGGCTAAAGGAGCGGCTACATTGTCAGCGGATATAATTAGTTCATAGGGCCCTTTCGATGCATTCCTTGTGTATTCGGAATCGGTGTTTGTTAATAATTATGGTTGTATGGTTTGTGTACCGTTTGACTGGATACAAATATCCCCCTTTATTAAGAAATGCAGACTAAGAGCTCTCACACATCTGCGACACTGTGCCGGGACAGCTGTCGCCGACTGTCGGTGACAATCGCCGACGCCGATCGGCAACGGTCCCCGACTGTCGGCGATGGTTGCCGACGCTCGATCGCGGCACTCTATCCAGCAGTCGGCAGCGCATGGACTGAGAGACAAGACGTATTTCTTTTCGCAAGAATGAACGACTAGGACATCGATTTATTGATTGCTTCGATTAAAAAATATCAGTGTTTATGGAATTATTAAAGTAAGGAATAAAACGCTTAAACCTTACCGGTGCCGGTCGGGGACCGCTTGTGACAGCTGTCGCAGATCTGTAAGTGCTCTTAAGTTATGCAAAACTTAAGACTCGAAATTTTTAAGTGAAACTCTTTCTAAACAGTGAACTAAACTGAACCGTCACGCTCGGGTCGGTGACGTTGAATCACTCGGCTCCAATCGGTCGGTGACGCTGAATCGCGTATACCTACTAGGCTCCAGTCGTATTTTTTTTCTTCTATCGTGTGGTCCTAAGCACACACCGATTTTTTCGGTTAATCTGAAGGTACCTATATACCTACTGGTTGTAACTATACTCTGTGTTTATTAAAAAGGGGGACATGAAATTAAATTATTTTCTCTTTTTGTCTTAAGATGAAATTCAGTAAAAAAAAAACGCCGAAATTAATTTACCTATCAGTTTGTGTCAGTCATATTATTTATTCAACATAACCATTTTTTTCTGCCATCAGATCCAGTTAAACGGTGAACGGAATATAAAACTGATATTTTAAACCAAAATAATTGAAAACTTTGTTTGTGATATTAAACCTTGATTTTGGTTTAAAATATCGTAATGTATTCAATAATATTGTACGCTTTTACAGCATATTAAGCTTAAGAATATAAAAATACATTTAATGAAGGGTCATCAACTCACCGTATTCATTTTATTTTAGGATTTAGCACGTTATTGCTTGTTTATGCAGATAAGCGTAAAAAAACATTTGCTTGGGGGCCTTAATATCATGTTCCCATAATTCTTTACTTGAGCCTTAATTTTGTCTATGACTACTCTTGTTTTTAAATTGAAACCTGCGGGGTTATTGTGTAACACTCTATCAGTAGCAATAGGTTTCATTTGGACAGTTCAACAACATTCATTGCGTTGTTGAGAAGACAACTTTTTCGAACTTATGAAGCAATGGATTACTTATAGCAATATCCTTCAAAATGATTCAAATTGAGACTGCTAGTGTGTTCTCCTTCAAAATGATTCCGATTGAGACTGATAGTGTTACGCAATTAGGGTGCAGAGTCCAAACTATTGTTTGAGTCTGAAAAATTATAAATGTTAATACATAATATAAATGTTAATAAGTACATAATATAAACGGTAATATAGCGGACATATTAGTGTATTTTGAACGAGAGTGGAGCTACAAAATGAATGGTGGGAAAAATGTAAGGTGTCAAAGCCAATATTTCATTTATATTATCTAAGCCAATTCAATCAATCAATTGGGAAAAAACAATTGATTGATAGATTGATCAATTCAGTCAACTTGTTGTTTATTATTTCTTTTTGGGCACCTGACATTCTCACAGCCAAAAAATGACCGCCTCGTGGCTTTAGTGGTGGGAAACACGACTGCTGAGCACGGGATCCGGCAAACTGCTGTTGAGTTTTCCCATCAGGAACTTCTCAATCACAGCTTGCTATCTAGCTATGTACCTTATTACATGGGGCATGAGCGGGATGCGCTAGATAGCCCGCGAAATTCAAATTTTCTTCTTTTTGGCGATTTGCCGTTCAGTATCAGGTTGTATATACAACAAAATATGAACCGCCAACGTAACAACAATTTATGTACAGAATTATAATCATCAACACAACCCTTGAAGTACATAATATAATCCTATTGATTGAAGTTTCATGAAATAGTCATTCAATAGGATTATATGGACTTAGAGGGTTGTATTGATGATTTTGATTATTATAATTCTGTAAATACATACTTGTTACGCTCACGAATCATATTTTAATCAAAATTCAATATGACACTGCCCTGCAAATTGCAAAAAACGTAAGAAAATTTGAATTTTGCGGGTAACCCTGGGACTTTCCATTTAAAAAAAACTGCCGAAATAGGTGCTCTAAACACCTCTGCTTATGCCTGTGGGGAATATGTATTGGGGCTGTTCATTTATTACGTAAGACAATTTGAGGGATTGTTCTTACGTAAGATCACAAAAGTAAGCAAAAATGATAACTGTTTAATTTTTCTTTGCAATTGTGGTAGATATACTGTTCTTACGTAATATTGAAAGGCGGCGGTGGGGGTTCGTCTAAGTTTTATTTTTTCTTACGTAAGGGGAGGGTTCAGAACGTGGTCAAAATTGTCTTACGTAATAAATGAACAGCCCCTAATATTTTGTGTGTATTTCGGTGGTAGCTTATTCACATATCTGCTATTATTTAGCTAGTGTATTAACTGGAGTTTCCTTGCAGTGTTGACCGAGACGAAGCAACAGGCGCGTCCTGATGTTAAAGAGGTTTTTGAAGATACAGATGTCGTCAATCTACTGCGGAGTGATCAGCCGACACTCATATTGTTACAGGTAGTGCTATTCTAGTAAAAATCTTACCGTGATAACTGAGCTGTCAATAGTGTCAATTCCTAGCGATAGGTGAAATGACAGCATATTTCAAGCTCACTTCACCTAAGTCTTCACGGTGATATTTCAAGCTCACTTCACCTAAGTCTTCACGGTGATATTTCAAGCTCACTTCACCTAAGTCTTCTCGGTGATATTTCAAGCTCACTTCACCTAAGTCTTCTCTGTGATATATTTTATAGAATATACGGGCAGAGGATTTCCTGATGACTTTTGACGATTGAAGTACAGACACCAGCATGTCAAGCTACTACAATCTGTCAAATTTCATTAATAGATATTCAACTTTATCGCTAAAGCATATATGTTCAAGGTTGATTGGGAAAATTTTACAGTTTCGGGTAGCTTGATGTGCTGGCATTTGTACCTACATTTATGACAACGAATATCGTCGCCACCCTCGCGGCCCGCGTGAGCCCTCCCCCCTTGCGGCCCGCACCAGCTCCCCCCTCGCGGCACGCACCAACTCCCCCTCGCGGCCCGCACCAGCTCCCCCCTCGCGGCACGCACCAACTCCTCCCTCGCGGCACGCACGAGCCCTCCCTTCTCGCGGCTCGCACGAGCTCCCCCTCGCGGCCCGCACGAGCCCTTCCTCGCGTCTCGCCCTGACCGGTCCTGCACCCTCAGCACGCGTGCAGCTCGCCTAGCCCTCTCTCTGACCGGACTGCACTCTCAGGCACGCGTGCAAGTCGCCTCGCCCTCTCCCTGACCGGCCTGCACCCTCAGGTACGCGTGCAGCTCGCTTAGCCCTCTCCCTGACCGGACTGCACTCTAAGGCACGCGTGCAGGTCGCCTCGCCTTAAGTCTAGGATCACCGCTTTGGAGAAAAGAGTATAATAATAAATAAATACATTATCACAACTAAACTTGATAAGGGCCGTCCTTATCCTGTTGTTTATGGGGCTGGTGTCCGCTGCTCCTCCACTGCCAAGCGCGTATTCGGGTCCTTATAAAGGATTGCCGAGTCTGGTCATTGCGGCCGTAATGTGACGTCACCGTATTCTTACGAAACGCAGATTCTTTAGCAATACATAAACTAAACTAATAAAAGTTTATAATCTCAGTTACCAGATTCGCTGCCCGGCCGCGGTGGTAAAGTGGAAGACGACATGCCGCGACGCAAGATCAACGACGAACCTTCCACCTCTGGCGGCGAAGAAAAGGTGGAGAAACCAGTAAGTATGGTTGGCTATTAGTGCCCGGGAAACTTGCCCAACCGGCTAAAATTAAAATTTTCCTAAAATCATAATTTAAAATAAATAGCTGATCACTGGGTCAGCGGTCAGTAGTTAGGTAAGTAAAAGTATTACAAACTTTAGTTTTTGTGTTCACTGTTATTTTAATATTAGGTACTTACCGATATCCATACATAACGACTTTTAGATTCGCCAGTTAATTAAAAAAAACATTCATCTCTTTTGGGGCTTCGTCGCAGTAGGTCAGAAAGGCCATACAGTGGTCAAAATAATATTTGGCAACTACCAATTTCGAGACCCCCTTTTAAATAATTTAGGTGACTGTCCGTAATTAAAAATTGAATGGAGTATATAACACGACAAGCAATAATAATGTACTGTTTGTCGTGTAATTACATGTAAGGCGTCGACACCTAAAACATTGAAACTAGCTTCCAAAAAGTACAAAAATGGGGATAAAATCGTCTAAAACTTTCAAAAAGATTTAATAAAAATAACAGCCATATTTGTCAGGTGTGGGGTTCGAACCCACGCTCCCTCTCGGGAACCAGAGCTTAAATCTGGCGCCTTAGACCACTCGGCCAACCTGACATGTCTGATGACGATGAAATAGCACTACCATAGCCAACAGTGATTCATACGTGCATGAAATAATTGTGAAATCGTTTATGCATGACGCACTGTGAAGTTATGATGATTGTTATCGTTTTATTACATCACTAGCTGACCGGGCGAACTTCGTACCCGCCAGCCGCTCTGCCCCCGCTTTTTAAATCTCTGATATCTTCTAAGATATTAATTTTAATGATATGCTGTAAACGGCAATTTTGAACTACATGAAATGCACAACGTATTTAATGTATTTAATTGGTTATGGAATAATACTGTATTGTTTAAAATAGCTTGGTAAATAACACATTTTTTTTAATAAGTAAAACATAAAAATGGTTACTGTGGGTTATCATTAGGAGATAAACATATACCATCGCGGACTTTTTTATCGATATTTTTAAGATAAACTTTATATATTTATTTTAAATGGGTTTGCTGTTGACTCTAGTCTAGGTCAGAGGTGACAGAGACAAAGTCTACGAAGGCATGAGCTTACCCAGAAGAAGCAATTCCATAGAACATTAATTTGATCTATCTCGTAAGGTT
This sequence comes from Luperina nickerlii, assembly GCA_963855955.1. Lineage (NCBI taxonomy): Eukaryota > Metazoa > Arthropoda > Insecta > Lepidoptera > Noctuidae > Luperina > Luperina nickerlii. The sequence continues at coordinate 2,249,342 of OY979683.1, read as the reverse complement.
GTCAAGCGTTTGCAATGTAAGCGCACAAAAATATGTTTGTTACGACATCACATTACAGATCTCTAAATTTTTCGACTTTTCTCTACAATAATATGCATGTATTATACATATAAACCTTTCTCTTGAATCACTCCATCTATTGCTGAAAACTGCATTAAATTCCGTTGCGAAGTTTAAAAGATCTAAGCTTACAGATAGCGGGAGCGACTTTGTTTTATACTATGTAAAGATTTTAAGGCCTGAGTTCACAAACATTCAAACCACCGGTTAGGTATTTAAACAGTTGGTTTATGTCAAATTTCCTATGGAAGTTTTAAATATAGAACTGATTAAATATTTAATCAGTTGACTTAAATGTTGGTGAACACAAGGCTTAATCTTTCTTCTTGCTAACGCGCAATGGCTGAGAAATTGCCTGCTGCGTTGCGGTCGTAGGTTCGATTGAACTGAAGAATATTTTCAAACCTTACAGATAGTAATTTAATTCCAGAAGGCCAATTTCCGTAATTAAAACCTTCAAAATCTAGTCGCAATCTCATCACAGCGGCAATCTATGTCAAATACTTGTCAAAAATGAAAGAAATTGGAGGTATTTTTGACAGATTGAGCCGCTCAGGTCTGAGCGTTTGTGAATCTATCTACTGTATTTGTCTGTGTCCCTACCTCATTGTGATTTTTTTACACATAGACAAGTCACACGTTCACAAACACAAACAAGTCACATTGGGAGAGTAGTGGCGAGTAGTGTCTGGCTTAGGTCAGAGCCTGAGGTCGATTCCCGGGTCAAGGTATTGGGCACACAGAACAGAAAAAACAGTAGAAGCCGCATAGCGTTTCATCAGTATCAGAACCAGCGAACCCAAACTCACACAAATACGGGTTAATTGTATTTCGGAACACTAAGAAATCCTTGGTGTGATTGGTAGTTTAATATTTAATGAAAGTACGAAGTACGTCAGACTACGCTTATTTGAAAATAAACCACATTTAAATGACAATAGAGTTGTTTATTGTCTACCGTTCTATGTATTTATTACCTTTTTCGTTTAAACCGCACACGAAATAGTTTAATGAGCAAGTTACGCTACCCACCGCTAGATGTCACTATACTAAATGCATTCAATTTAAAGCTGTATTTCGTTAGTATAAAGATTGATATTTACGTAACGAGGTCATTACAATTCGTCCTCCACTAGGGATGTACCACTGTCATTGACTTATTTATCGATATTTCGTTTTATTTTCAAACAAAATATAGTCAACAGCTAGTCGATAAATATTATTATTTAAAAACGATCAAAGCTTATAAATTATAAAAGTGAGAATTAAGTAAAACAAATAAAAAAAAATGGTTTGATTAATTACACAAGTAAAAACAGCTACAGACTAAAAAAAATACACAGATTTTATTGGCCTTGAAATAATACATACTTGTTAAGAAGTTGCCTTTTTGTTAGTTTTATATTACTTTAGCAAATTGTACTAGTTTTTGCAGGAAACCAACTTTGCCTTCCAGTCGCTTCAATCCATTTTTCTTTCCTGTCTGGGTCCTTAGGAAATCTAAAATCACAAAATACCACGAAACCCACTTTTTATAGGTTTACTTTGTGAATTACACTTATTTGATTACCTTTTCTCGATTAGAATATTACGAACTGATTTCCTATATTCATGATTTGCTTATTTCAAGTTTGGATAAGGCAGAATTAGAAAAAAAAGGATTAAACAATTCATGGAAATGTGTTCGATAACTAATATACCAAAAACAAAAACAGCAAACGGTTAAATTATTTTTCCCGGTATATCATAAAACACAGAGAACATAAAGTTTAAAATATCGATAACTCATTATCGATAACGGTAATCTCTAATTGAGTAGCTGACTGTGCCTTGTGCATAGCTGGAATCTTCGCGAACAATATGTTTGAGTTTAAAAGAAAGTAGACCTTAAATTGAACAACATTAAGTCAACTTTTACTTGTCTTGTTTAATAGAATATTGTTTTTCAAATTTTAATCGAAATAAAATCAATAAAGACACCGATGATATGATATACCTCCATTTGATAAATTTTTGGTTCTGCTATCGTGTTTACTTTCTAAAACAGCACAATAAGGCATTCTTGTATTTTTTTTCAAGTTGTTTTTACCGTGACGGTTGTAACTAAACTGATGTGCGTGGTCTATGCGCGGGAGCAGACATATGCGGACCTCCGCAAAACTCGGGGTACGCAGGCCCCGCCTACTTGCGACTTCTACTGTTTTTTTCTGTTCTGTGATTGGGCATTTTGTTATGTGAAAATTATTATTATTAAAAGTCTGTGATGTCCCACTGCAGGACAAAGGCCTCTCTCTACTACTGCTCTCTCTCTCTCGCTCTACTCTCTGTCTCTGCTACTCTCTTTTGTGAAAATATTATATTGAAAAAAAAAACGAGATTCTTGTACACCTTTAGCTATGTCAATGTGCTTTAACAAAGTCGTAAGTTTTACTAACAATCTTGTTTGAGTCTTGGTTACTCCTATAAAGAAAAATTCTATTCTATTCTATGTAATTAAGCTACATTTATTATTTATTGCAGGTAGACAATAGATGTCGTTTGTCAGATTTAGAAGAAGGTCGTATCGGGAAGCTGTTGGTGCATCGCTCTGGACGAGTCAGCTTATCTCTCGGTGATACTATGTTTGAAGTAAGTGTCCTTAGTCTTCCCATGTTTGTATCAGGGAGTTTGTTGTGTCGCTGTCGCTTCTTCTACAGGAGAGTGGAGATAAGAAGACTTCTTTAATATTAATGACGAATAGGCCTTTCTTCCCCGAATGGGTAGGCAGGGGGTATAGGGGACAGGGGACAAGGCTAAAATATGTGTGTACCCATATTTTCTACGAATGACAGTCGTTACGGGTAGTCAAAAGCCCGAAAGTCTGATAACCAGTCTTACCAAGGGGTATCGTATTACCCAGTTACTGGGTTGTGGAGGTCAGATAGGCAGTCGTTCCATGTAAAATACTGGTATTCAGCTGCATCTGGTTAGACTGGAAGCCGACCCCAATATAGTGGGCTAGGGAGATGATGATGATGTTTAAGACCCGTTAAAAATCCCTAATCCAGACTCTGGGTCTTTCTGTTGAGAAAACATTAAAAAAAATCTGCTCGATTTGGCGATCGTACCCAGGAAGGTCACAGTCGTGCGACCACTTTACCAACGATGCACTCTCGTACGTGGTTTGTGTCGACACACGAGAAAAGAAGATGAATTGCGCATTTAAACCAAACCATAGCTAACACGCGACTTTTTCTTTGCCTTAGGATAACATAGGTACACCGAATCATAACGTATATTAAAAACTCCATTGATCATGCCATGACATAATCACGGCAAAATTGACTGATTTTAACAGACCCAAGCCTTAGTTTACGTCGAGTTTCGTCTCTGTAATTTACCATACAGGATTGTATGGTATTTTTCCTCCTTCCTTAAAATAATGTAAAATGTTAGAATTAATCCTAATAGTATTTTATTTTATCCCAGGTGTGCATGGGCACGAAGGCAGCATTCCACCAGGAAGTGATGTCGGTGGGCGCGGACGACGCGTCGCGCTCGGCCAGCCTGGTGGCCCTGGGAGCGCTGCAGCACAAGCTCAACCTGGTGCCCAACTGGGAGACCATGTTCCAAGACATGGCTGTATAGTGTACTCAGAATAAATGGTGAAATAATTGAGAAATTTGTTTCTTTTTTTACTCTAGCCCAAAAGTAGGGCAATATTTTTTATACCATGACTGCAGCGGTATGTACAAACGCAAGCACATCAAGCTACTACAATCTTTCAAATATCTTTAATAGATTTTCAACTTTATCGCTAAAGCATAAGATTCAAAGTTGATTGGGAAAATTTGACAGTTTCAGGTAACTTGATGTGCTGGCGTCTGTACATCGGTTTTTATATTTCCTCCTTGATCCTAAATACTAAATAGATAGAAAGCGAACGTATTTTATTTAACATTAGCTGCGCCCCGCGGTTTTACCCGCATAAGTATCGGTTCCTTAGGAATATCGGGATAAAAGTATCGTAATGTCCGAATCCAGGTCATGGTTTACTCACGTGCCAAATCTAATCGAAGTTCGTTAAGCCGTTTCAGCATAACAAACAAACATACAAAAAATCAAATCTTTTTATAATATTTATTAGATTTAGATCATAGATTCTCGCCCACTTTGAGAATATTTTTTTTTCTAGCTCCAATTTTTTTTGCTTACTATCTGTCGCGAATTTGAAACAGCTATTGCCACAACTATTTCGTACGTATATTATATAGTCGTAAGATATTATATATTATTTTCTCTGGGTCTTCTACTGCCCCCCTGAAAATCTCAAACGCTCACGAATTGGCGTTATCGCCCACGTTGAAACTTATGGATTGAAGTATCATTAGATTTGTCTTGACTCTGAGAGTGACACTGGTTAAAACCAATATCTGACACAATTTTACGGATAACTTATGGTGGATTATTGTAGTCTTGTTTGTTTTTGACTGATGAAGCCATTTTGCACTAAACTCAAACTCAAACTCAAAGCATTTATTTCAATTAAACCATTTACAGGCACTTTTGAATTGTCAAGAAGTCGGTCAGTCAGAAAATATGAAGCTAGTTGCCCATTCCAAAGCGTAGGTACCTATGGAGAAGAACGGGCAAGAAACTCCATGGACACTCTTTTTAAATGATATTTTACAAAAATATTAGTTACATCATTACTTTTGATTTTAAAATTATATAATGTGAGAACGATGTAAAAAAATTAAGAAATACGTAAGTGTTAAAAGCGTCCAGAGTGCAACAAAATAGTACTTAACAAACTACAATCCAAAAATAAATTAATTAAAAATAAGCCGAGGCAGCTAAGTGATGACCAGCCCCAACTGACGGCGCCCGTTCACGAACATGACGCATAAATCAGCACCATTTAGCTCAACTATGAGTTGTGTATCACTGAACTTTGGGGTCATAGGCTCTAAGATAGGAAAGAATATTAATGTTTATAGATGGAGATGGCGAGATTCTGACAATAAAGATGGATGGATTGTTTGGGGGTGAAAAGGGACTGAAAGAGTAAATCTTTTTATCTAACTCAAGTATCATGGGAGAAGGGCAGGCAAAAGAGTATACTAATAAGCGGGATTGTCCGAAATGGTTGCCGCTGGCCCGGAACATAAAGGAAGGAACACGGGTGGGTTTTAGTCAGTAAGAGTCTGACACTCCCTTCCACTCCACCCAGAACGGGAGGGGTCATTTAATGATTTCCCATTCTCAAAAAAAAAAAAAAAAGAGTATATGTACTAATTTTATTATTGTCTTCACTTTTTCTTGCCTATCACAAAGACTTGGGACCATGAGGTAATTGCTTTTTATCAAAATTACAGAAAGCTAGTGAAAACAGACACAAATTCTTACATGATATTAACATTTATTGTACCTAAATTATTTACAAAACAAACTATTCTGTTATTTCTAAGCACTAGCACTGGCGGCCTTGTCTTCCTTTGCTTTAGTTATCTGTGTATCTCTGCCCTCATATTTGTTGCCTTTGGGGTCTATGGCAAAGTTGTAGTCTACGGGGTTCGCCAGAGCATGGTCTATGGCAGCTTCGAGGGTCTCTGGTGTTATGAATGTTGCACTTAGTTCCTGAAAAAATATTGATGTTTGTGTAATTTTCATAATCTGATTATGTAAAGGTTCATTGTTGAAGCAATGTTTAATATTATATAACGGAATATAGTGAATTAATGACCTTAACAAAATAATCTTAGAAGTTCTCTTGTAAAGTATCATTGGTCAATGCAAATGTGGGGGAAAAAAAGGTTAAAAAAGATTTGATGATATTGGATAATGACTGAATGATTACCTTCTGTAGTTTGACTTTCTCGGAAGCTATCGCGATCCTCTCCTTCAGCTCGCGATCGTGCGCTTCCATCCTCTTCAAGGCGTACTCCTCAAGTGCAGCCACCTCAACTTTCCTTCTCTCCTCACGTTCTACGGCGACCTGCGAGTTCCACTTCTCGTTCACCTCCACGCACCGAGCCCATTCCTCGGCCTCCAGGCGTTGAGACATTTCCGAACTAGCACTCTCTCTCGTTGACTTCTCTTTGATCATCTCCTCATGGTAGAATCTCCTTATAGCGCGCATCTGAGTCTTGTAGTTATTGTGAAGACGTAGAAGCTCTAAACGTTCTTCTTCAGAAACAACGGGACGTTTTGGTATACGATAGACTTTACTTTTTGCGACTGGTAGCCATCGAGGTTTTCTGTGTGCCTCCGCGCATTGTACTAGTATGGGCCAGGTACGTTTTAGTAAAGAATTCTGAGATAACATAATTTTTATTTACTTTCCAGTATTTGTGTTAATTTGTTTACAGAATTTAACTTTTTAAGAATCGGCCACCTAACCTCAATTGATGTTTGACAATTATTATTTATTTGTCAAATGTCAGTTTTGTCGTAAGTTGCCAAGAAAATAAATAAATAATTAAAAAAATCACGTATTGCACCCAGCACCCACCATGGTCCAATCCAACGAATAAATTAATTGTAATAGTACAGTCCGGCGTGAATTATACAGAAACGACTTAAGGTGAAGGCGCGGTGCGGCGGCATCGCCTTCGTACTTTTTTACCCGACTGCGCCAGAAGGAGTTGTGTTATGTTTTACGAGTGTATGTATGTATGTTATTTCTTCGGCACGCTCTGTAGCCTAAACGGCTTGATCGATTTCAGCTTGAAAAGTGCTGTTAGATTCGTCTTAATTGTGTGTGAGTGAGTGACACTAAGTATATAAAAAAAAAAACAAATGGCCGGTTTTTTGTGCCATATGTGAAAAAAAAACAGTACTTAAGGTGAATGGGTAGTAGTAGACCGCGAAATTCAAATTTTCTTACGTTTTTTGCAATTTTTAGGTCAGTGTCAGATTGTATCTTGATCAAAATATGATTCGCGACAATAACAGGTACATATTTAAGGAATTATAATCATTAGAATCATTAATATATCTTTCTAAGTTAGATTTCTACCACCAACCACCAATCTCTTATGGAAAAGTGTTAGTGGTAGAAATCTAACTTACAAAGATGTATTATTGATTCTAATGATTATACTTCTCTAAATATGTACCTGCTATTGTCGCGAATCATATTTTGATCAAGATACAACCTGACACTGACCTGCAAATTGCAAAAAACATAAGAAAATTTGAATTTCGCGGTCTCAACTACCCATTCACCTTAATTAAAAAAACCCACCCATCAAAACCATAAATTAAAAAACCTGACTGCGGTAAAAAAACTTAAGTTAAAAAATACTGAAAAGCTAAAAAACAGCCCCATTTTAAATTAAATAAAAGTTGGAAGCAGGCGGTACCCATTCCATTTTTATTATATTTTCTAATAGTCCAGTCAAAATAGACATTTGACTTAGCCAAAATTCGCATAGAGCTGAAAATTGGCAGAGACGTTATATACATCATTATAAATGAAATGTCAAAAATCCCCTTCGATCCCACTTCTGCAAAAAAAATTATTCAAGGTCAAAGTACAAAATTAAGGTTTTTTCCATTTTTCTCGAAAACAGTAAGTATTATCGTGAAAATAGATCAGACAAAAGTTGTAGATCATACAATTCTCTACAAAAATGGTCCAGTCACTTTTTCTCTTACGACTCACCATTCGTGAGATATCGCGATTTTAATCATTAGAAAATTCATATTTTACATAATATGCACACATTTCCGCACCACCTATGAGGTAATAATGTACTTGGCGCATTTTTTTAACGTGGTTTCCCCAGTAGGTATACTCCACGATCTATTGTTATAAAGAAAGTTTGATCAGATCGTATCCTATTAATTGCAAGAATATTAATATTGCTAATGATCAAAGTGGAATAGGTTGTTTTTCTACATGTTATATTGAAAGAAATACAACAGATGAAGATATTTATGATATTAATGAGGAGACAATTGATGCATCTCTTTTCTTAGAACAGCGAACTTCTGCAAGAAGAAGAAAATAAAGACGAAGAAATAATTGTCGAAGTAGAATTAGACAATTATCTTATATAATGACATGTGTAAAAAACAATCTATTCCACTTTACTCATTAGCAATATTACTACGAGGATTCTTTCAATTAAAAGGATACGATCTGATCAAACTTTCTTTATTACAATAGATCGTAGAGTATACCCACTGGGGAATGATTATGATGATAGGACTCCCTTTCCCGCATTCGGGCCGTTGTGCGTGGGGATTCTGGCTAACAGAGCCAGCCTAGCTCCGCCCAGAAGCACAGAAGCTTCCTGGGAGCTTCACAGGCTTCGCGGAGCGACCTCATTGTTCCGAGGATTTCTGCACGTTGAGAAGCCACGGCCTCGCAATCCAGGATGACGTGGGCGGCTGATTCCTCGGCATCAAGGCAGCCCCTGCAAAGGGGGCTGTCCGTGGCGCCTATGTTGAAAAGATGTTTGTTAAGGAGGTTGTGGCCCGTAATTGTACCTATTATTATTCTAAGGTTATTCCTACTCAGGCTGAGAAGATTTTTGGTTAATCGCGGGTGTATCATTGGTAAAGCCAATTTTGACTGTCTACAGTCTGTTGCCCGTGACCATCCGTTGTTATGAAGTTCGGTCGATCTTTGGCGAATCCACGCACGAAATTGTGAGAAAGGCAAAGGGAGAAGTGGGTACGGGCCTAGCACCCTCATATCAGAGCCTCTCTTCGCAAGTTCATCTGCAGCATCATTGCCCAGAGATTCACTGTGCCCTTTGATCCACTGGAGAGTAATACGATTAGACGTCGATAAACTCTCCAGAGCTAGATGGCACTCAAAAATTTGCTTATTGTTAGTTTGTTTGCTTCCTAAAGCTTTGAGCACAGATAGGCTGTCGGATAGGAATTTAATGCCATAGTTCCGGATGCCTAAGCGCTTTACTGCTGTTGCAGCTTGTGTTAAGGCAACACATTCGCATTGAAAGATCGAACTAGGTGTGCCTAGTGGTATGTGAAAGTTAATATTTAGGTCAATGGAGTGCACGCCAGCACCTGAACCGTTTTGTTTTTTAGAGCCGTCTGTATAAATGCGCACTTCATTGACTCCTGACTGATCCCTTTCTTCCTGAACTGTTTGTATAATGTAGTTCTTGTTGAACATCGGTTGGTTTGGTGTTCTGTCACACGGGGCAGCGATGAGAGGCTGGTACTCAATCGCCCGGTCCAGGATTTTAGCGTGTGGACTGGTAATGTTTTTGCCTCATATGCCCAGATGCATTAGCCTGATGGCGGCTAGCGCCGCTTCCTGCTGTATGTACAGGTCAAGGGGAGTTAATTAAAGGGCTACCTCCAGCACCTACTGGGGAAACCACGTTAGAAAAAAACTGGCACTCCGGTAGTGCCGACAGAAGTGAAAACTTGAACAATTACGAGTGTATTTTGTGAATCGTCTTACAAACAAAACACGCGTGTTAAGGTGTGTTCCTTATTTTATAGGGTTTTTTGCAAATCAGGTATGATGACCAAAGTGACTGGTTTATTCTTCTCGTGAAAGGAATTTATTCAGATTTACAAATAAGCACACAGGATAGACTTCAGTTCGTGGTGTTGGTCGCGGCAGTGGTAAGAGAAGCAAGCCCATGGAGCTCGTCGTCAGTTATATATCCGTGGTTCAGCGCCATCTCGTCGTTGTTGGATGAACTACGTAGTTAGTACGCGAGGCCCTCGTAGTTCTTCCCGATGTGCATAGATGGCGCTGTCCTCAACAACGCGCGTCTTTCGTTTTACGTCTTACGAATCTTACGATCAGGGTCACGTGACCTGACGCGAATTTAGAAGTTTTTACCCATTCCAAAAAAAGTACACAGCGCCGCTAAAGAAGTTTTCACTTCAAAAATGTACTAAGTACATTACCTCATAGGTGGTGCGGAAATGTGTGCATATTATGTAAAATATGAAAATTTCTAATGATTAAAACCGCGATATCTCACGAATGGTGAGTCGTAAGTGAAAAAGTGACTGGACCATTTTTGTAGAGAATTGTATGATCTACAACTTTTGTCTGATCTATTTTCACGATAATACTTACTGTTTTCGAGAAAAATGGAAAAAACCTTAATTTTGTACTTTTGACCTTGAATAATTTTTTTGCAGAAGTAGGATCGAAGGGGATTTTTGACATTTCATTTATAATGATGTATTTAACGTCTCTGCCAATTTTCAGCTCTATGCGAATTTTGTCTAAGTTATGACTTATTTTTGTCTATTTTGACTGGATTATAACTCAAATGCGCGGCGCGGCGTGCGGCGTCGTCGCCTTCGTATGTACGTACATTTTGTATGAAAACGTTTTGAAGCGGTGTCATTGCTGCGCCGCGCCTTACGCCGTCTCTGTATAATTCACGCCTAAGTGCCGGAAGCAAAATCAACCCGTTTTACTTTTTAGGGATAACTTATTATTTTTATATTTTTCTGTAATCTTTTATAGTTTCTGAACTAACAACTGTCTCGAATATCAAACAAAATTCAGACTAGTCTGTGGTGGACTCTGTGGTCAAAACATATGTCAAATTGTCAAAGTTGTCGAAGTGGGCTGTGAGCCGGGTTTCGCTGTTTATTTATCAAAAAATCAATGATACCAATAACTTGAGTTGAGTATCAAGATGATAAAAATATCTGCTTTGAACGAAGAATCGGAGGAGGACAGCGGATCCGAAGAAGAAGTGACAAGAGAGGCGTCAGAACAGATAGCGTTGCAACAATACGCGAATGCACTTGAGCTTCAAAGAAAAGGTAATCTAAAAGATGCTACTCAGTTACTTAGGGACCTTCTCGATACAGAACTACTATATGATGTTAAAAAACCAGCGCCAGGGGAGAAAGTACAAGGTCCTTTGTTTAATTTAAAGTATTTATCGTATAAAAATCTGGCAACTATGTTAACTGGGTCGGAAGAAGTTGATGCGGCTATTGAGGCGTATTGTGCGGCTGCAGAGTTAGATGACACCGACGTCACTCTGTGGCACCGCCTGGGACAGCTCTGTATGCGCGTCAAACGCTATGAAATGGCACTCCATGCTTTCCAACGCGGCGCGGACCTCAATCCTCGATACTGGCCCTGCCTCGACAAGATTGTCACACTGCTCCTCGGTCTAGACTACAAAGAGGAATGTATTTCAACCATCCATGATGCACTACAATTAGACCCTGGATACTTGCGGGGCCTTGCTTACCGAAAACATATATTCACAATCTATCCTTATATAAGAGACTTTATGGAATATCTTAATCCCATTTACAAATGGAATGAAAAAGAAGATGAACCATTTGATGAGGAAAAAGCTGAGAAACTTATTAAAGAAGCAGATGAGATTAATGAAATATTTCTTGAGCAACAGAGAGCTGAGCAATTTAAATATGTATTGCCTGAATTAAAGTTGATTAAACCTATTACCAATCTAAGCTGGAGCTCAGTTGGGGACTCACTTGTTCACATGCACCACCATATGTCAGAGCATTACTATAGTCATGCCTGCAAAATCGAAATTATTTATGAGAAAGAAGATAAAGAAGTAACTATGGAGGTGTGTGAGGAGCCCAAAGAAGTAGAACTAGAAGAAAACAAGATTGAAGAAGCTATTCCAGAAACTGAAAAGAATGCAGAAAATGTGTCAGAGAATGAAAACAATGATTTATCTGACAAGGACAAAGCAGCAACTGACACAGAGAAAATTGAGAGTGATGTTGAAATGGTTGCAGAAACTGCTGAGGCACCTTCTGACAGCAAAACAGCTAAGAAAGGTCCAGTTAGAAGGAGAGGTAGTGCACTCAGCTTTCTAGAAGTTTGGGCATGGTGTACTAAGAGAAGATCTGGACGAAAGAAACAAGTTGGCAAACAAGAACAAGATGATAACATCTATGAGACACTGCGCAAAATGGTGCCTGTTTCTTTAGTGCCAGAAATGGTTGAGAAGAAAGAAAATCAAGCAAGAGAGACATCTCCGGACACATCAGACATTGATAAACTATTTGAAGAGAAGGAAAAACTTGGAGAACGAAAAGAATATTTTGGATCAGAAGATGAACAATTAGATGTTAAGAATTTCATTAATCAGTATACAGAAAACAAGAGAGATATAATTGATATTTTAAAAGATTACCTGAATATTTTAGCTGTTAAGTGGAGGGAGAAATGGCCACAGGGCCTCCCGGAGGTATTCATTGAAGCTAACAAATGCTATCTCAATCATATTGATGTACCAACATGCACCAGTGACAATGATGAGGAGCTGCTTCATTATGCCACAGTCAACATCCTGGTAGAAGAGTTTTCAGTAAATGAGAAATTTAACACATCTTTAACAGATGACAAACAGAAACACGATTTAAGTGTGATTGAAACTATCGGCATCACTTTGAGCTTGAAGCCTCATATTTTTGAAAGTACAGAGTGCTTAGAACTGACACTACGCTATCTGTGGGTGAAACTCCACATTCAATTGTTAAACAAAGTCAATGAGGTTGCTTTAGACTGCTTGTACCAGCTTCAGTATGAGTTTGAAGCCATGGGAGACCACCATGATACATACAATTTAAATGTTGTCAACTTTACATTTAAACCAACAGTCAACGAGAATGAAGTTATAGCTGGCATTACTTTCCTTGAGAGAAACAAGAAACTTTCCACTGTTATGGAGTCATATGAGAGAGGAAATTATGAAGAGGTGTTATCAATAGTAATTGATACTTTTGAACACTGCAAAACTATGGCTAGGAATGAAGAAGAGGTGTCTCTAGATTTTGCAGTTCATTTATCTGTTATATTAGATACGTACTGGGCTTTAGACAAGCCAGATGAATGCTTCAAATGGTCTCTGACCTGTTTACATGAAGCTCTAAAGCATTACTTTAGATTCACAACAGGATCTCAGGAATATGACAAGTGGACCCTTACAGTTGTTAAGATACTTTGTTGCATGGAACACATACTTACAACAGAAGGCCTAACATGTTTGGATACGGTGTCTCAAAAAGAACTGAGTCAGGGTCTAGAAGATCTGATCAGAATAATTGGCCACCAAGTGGAGACAAATGCATCTGAAATGCCTTTTGGCACTGTCATCCCATGGATCATAGTGCATTACATATTGCAAAGAGAGGAGGATCAAGGGAGGGTTAGAATAGAAAAGGAAAAAGTTGCATGTGATGAAGTTCCTAATCCTTTATTGGTTTTATTTATAGCACATGAACAGCTAGGCAAGAGAGGGTGGTGTTGTAAGTCTGAAGCAAAACTACTCTATTTCACTTTAGACACGGTGGTGCCGAGGCTGCGCTCGCCGTCATTGGCCAAATGTCTAGATCAAGTAGTCCAGTATATGGAACAGTGTGTTTATTGCTTATTTGGGCATCCTGGAAGAAAAAATAAGTTAAAATATCTTGTGGATCATAATGTTACGCCATCTACTTTAGACTGGAAACGAGCGCAACAGTTGTATGAAATCTTTAGACCTCCGATGTTACCAGCTCTAGAAGGCAAGCTTCCCGGAATTACTGCCGATACCGAACAGTTGTTCCATAAAATACTTGCGCTGCTCCCTCCGGAATGTGACCCTCAGAAATATCTTCCAGAAATCAGCAAATTCATTAAAGGGTTGGAAGAAAAATTGACTTATACTCCATCACTATTACCATACAAAATGAAGGATATTTATTTTTTGCTGGGAGATTACTATTATAAAAAAGAAGAAGTGAAGTTGGGTGTCAAGTTTAACATGCTAGATGTTGCCGTAAACAATGACAGAGTAGAATCGTGGGCAAGAATATCTTTAGCAAAAGCTGTAAATTTAGATGCCATGCTTAGTTCTTGTAAGAACCTCATCAACCATGAAAGAGAATATTTGAATCCTGCTAAATCTGTGCTAAGATGTTTTCAAAGAACGATGGACTTGGATCCGACACTCAGTCACATGTGGACGGAATATGGAATGTTCGCGTATACAGTCCAGTCATTTTGCTCTCGAGTGCTAAAACAGGCGAGCGAGTCATTGAGTATGGAAGACTTCGAGTCATTGGAGAAACAGAAGGAAGATATGCTAGATACGACTCAAAAATGTTTCATGACTGTGCTAGTTGATCTAAATAGCAGTACGGAAGATGATGATTCGTGGCAGTTCTTCTATATGTTAGGCAAAGTGGGTGAGAAACGTAATAAGCCACCATCTGTATACTTAGATTATTACATGAAAGCCGTGAAAAGTTTAAAGGAAAACGATGCGACTTATCCTCTGAAAATTAATTACAACACACCAACCCATTTGTGCATAGAAGTGTTAGAGGTTCACTATCGCATTCATGCATCTATTTTAAAATACATAGAACAACATGAAAACAAGCCTATACCTGCCTCAGTGGGCAAGGTTTTCTCAACATGTATTGAAGAGTGGAAGAAGGGTCCTTTTACTAGAAAACTTAAAAAAGATGGTGCAGCAGACATAGAAACGAACACAGAGCCGAAACCTGCTGAACCAGTTCACCCGGCCAACATTCTCAAGCGATCCATCAGCGACGCCGGTGAAGAGGAGTCTCATGAAGCCAAGCGATTGAAGATGGAAGCAGCGGCAGCTAAGATCAGGAGGTCCGCCTCCTACGACACGGAGAGAACGCCTAAACAACCAATTGTGCATGGTACAGAAGTGACTGACGCAAAACTCGCTGCGAGTGCAGAAGAAAATAAACAAGAAATCGTTGTTATAGACGAAAAGTCGCCACAACCAACACTGCTGTCGCCCCCACCGCTACTAGAACCTGTCAAAGAAAAAACACCAGAAGTAGAAAAGCCTCCGGAAGAGAAAAAAGACAAAACGGATGCTGAGAAAAAAGAAGATAGTTCAAGTTCGTCTTCCTCGTCATCGTCAGATTCCAGTTCCAGTGAGTCCTCATCAGACAGCAGCAGCGACTCCAGTAGTGACAGCGACACATCCAAGTCCTCGAACGACTCTAAACCTCTCACAGACGACGAAATTATGAAGATCGTATCAGACTGTCTTGACGCGCTAGAAGACTGCGCGAGCCGTTTCCCTCCACACTACAAAGCCATATACAGGCTTGCTCACTATCACTTTTATTATAAAAAGGGTAAAGACATCGAGAGATGTCGAGATCTCATGTTATCCAATTTCACGTCAAGAGCGGGCCAGAAATTAGGAGGACTATTCAGCGAGAAGAAACCTTCCAACTTTTTCAACAACATATGGAAAATACGTTCACAAGAAGTGGACAGACCGGGCAGCTTCATTTTCCACATGAATCGCTCTGTCCTTCTCACTTTGGAGATATTGAAAGAGATAGACGATCACAAAACTCTTTTGGACCTGAGCTTGCAATTGCAGAGAACACCTGATCCTGACAAGAAGTACCTCCGCGACTCTGACCGAGAGGATCTGGCTCAGCAAGCATTCTCGCTTTGCGTTCAGTCTCTAAAAGGGCAACTGACCAAGTTCAGCCAGCAACCTGATTTGAAGAGCAATGAGGTGGAGCGGCAAGCGCTAAACAGTTTAATGTTGGATATTTACAGAGCGTACCAGAAAGTTCAGAAACAACCGAACTCGAAACAATTCACGAACTTACTAATCGAGGGTTATAAGCTAGTTACAAGTGAACCCATCGCTGAAAATAGTAATCTAGTCGACATCAGTATGAAATACTGTCAGAGGTTGATTCAAAAACTGAAGCATGAAGCGACAATGGCGAGCTTGGATAAAAGTCAGAACGCGCAAAAGAAGCAAGCTGCTAAAGCTGCTGTTGCTGAGAATGTGAAGGCTTCTTCCACTGTCACGAGTCTGCAAAAGCCGGAGCAGAAGGCGCCACAGCCTTCGACATCGACGGCAACGACTTCAAGTTTACCAAAAATGTCGGCTCATGACATGGCGGCCGCTTTCCAGAGCTTTATGCCGATACTGAACGATCCCGTACAGCAGGCTGCAGCCGCTCTGTCATTATCTTACCTCTCTAATATAAACGCGCTAGCCTACGGCCCGTCATTGCAGACCGCGTTGCAGAGTACACTGCAGAATTCGTTTCAGGCTGAATTCTACCGTCAGTTCTTAGGACAGAGCTTCTCGTCGTCGTTCATACCGCCCGCTAAGAAGCAGAAGCGCGGTCCAAAGCCTGGTTCGGTGCGACCTCCGGCGAACCCTCAGATTAAGACGTCGAAATCTTTCACTGCACCAACAATGCCTCCAGTTAGCAAGGCTGCGCCTACGACTGTGAGCGCGCTTCAGAAGTCCAATTCGACCCCCTTAGCTCCCAGTATGGGGACGGTGCTTCAGAACCTGCCTGCCTCGATGACTGCCAACTTGACCTCGTTCGGGGCGGTGCATTCGACGTCACACTCGGCACACACCACGTCACACTCTTCGCACACGACGTCACACTCTTCGCACACGACGTCACACTCTTCGCACACGACGTCACACCCTTCGCACACGACGTCACACTCGTCGCACACGATGCCTGCGCAGGCGCACATGTCCACAGCGTCGACTATGAGCGCGGCCATCCATACAAAGCCTCCGATGCCGCACCAACAAGTTAGCCCCGGAAAGACGCTGCAAGAGAAGCTGGCAGAACGGCAGAAACACCTCCCGATATCAAAGAGCCATGAGATCAACGCTTCCATCAGTAAGCTGCCATCGTCGCTGACCATCACCAAGACCTCGGTGCCTAAACAAGGGATGAAGAAGCCCGACGCTAAAAAACAATTGCCTTTCACGGAGAGACCTAAACCTATCACTACAGATGAAGTTATAGTACTAGATGATGATTAAATTATCATTATTTTTTTTTTATTAATTAATGTAGAAATTACTCTAAAATGTATATCATGGACTTATGTATAACTTTAGATTCAATAAATAATATACAATCAGATAAACGTATTTTAATTTATTTCTTATAAAATATTTATTATTTTACTATTTACAAAATAATGTAATTATACCAAAATAATTGTAATAGTCGTTACATTATGTTACATTGCTCACATATGCTTTATTATTTAATATCAGTGATCTTAAGGAATCGTTTCGAGGGAGGGTTTTAGCAAAATCAGTACAAATGTTATAATTTAGTTTTTATCATACAAAATCTAATTGATTTCCTCTTTGAAAAGCAACCACTGAATACACATATTGATATTAGTGGCATCCCGGACATCCGACGCGCGAACTAAGCACGAATTCAGTACGTGAGCCCCTAGTTCTATTTTTTACGAATTTCTTTCATTCAAACCTTGTCCTGACAATCCCGAACACAACATAGAAAGAATTATTCAATTTGGTGCAGTCATTCGGATGTTGTGCACGTACAGACATTTCGGCGACGTTGTTTTATACCATGTAAGGAGAGCCGACGAAAAATCTCAACGCAGGGGAGTTCAGAATCATGTACTGAATTCATGGTACAGCTCGATTCAAACTTTATGGCGGCTCGGAACATGAGGCGAGTCGCGGCGCAGTAACACATTTATATGTCAGCGGGGGTGAGGGATGCGGTACTGCGCGGCGAGTATTGCACTTCAGAGCCGCCATGAAGTTTGATGCGAACTATTTTACCAATATACTATGTAAGGATAGCCGACGAAAAATCTCAACGCAGGGGAGTTCAAAATCACGTACTGGATTCATGGTAACAGGTTATGCGTCGTGCCTGCCACCTTGTATTATATTAACTTCGTGTGAGTGACATATTGTCGAAACTAATAATAGATTGATAGATGACTTATTATTTAACAATCTCAATCACACAAGATTGTTATACAAAGAGGTATACGCGTATTCAGTGTTGTATTGTCTCCTATTCTCGTCATTCCTCACCTTAATATTATGATAGTACAGTACTTTCTATGTTACACAGCAAAAAAAACTGCATCACTTGTAAAATTAAATAGGACTCATTTTCAACTCTATAGTAAAAAGTGCGCTTCACATCCCCACCCTATTTCAAGTAAAACAAATACCAACTTTATTTCAATGACAATTTTAAGTTGATTTCAGAGTGACAAGCAATATTGAAAAAGTTATAAAAATGTTTGAAGTTGTAGCGTAAACTGAACTTTATTGTGTAGGTATTAAAGTTATTTTACCATTAATTCATATTGTTTTAAATTTTTTGGCAAAAAAATCGCGAAAGCAGATTATTTTATTTGTGATGTAATTTATTATCTAGCTGGTCCGCCTGTGACTTCGTTCGCGTGCATGTCGGAAAACAAATGCATTTCATCGGTTCTTTTTTGCGTGGTACTCTAATTATTATTATTTCTAAAATAAAATACCTCGCCTCCTTACAACATGAGCTTTTTGCGTGAAAGTCCCGTCAAAATCGGTCGAGCCGTTTCGGAGATTAGCTGGAACAGACAATTTTTATTTTTATTTTTTTAATTTAACGAACCTACAATAAACAACTACCGCTTTAAATCAGTGCCTTTTTCAACTAGTAGAGGATACAGGTGATCTTTTCCACTAAAGTTAAGTACTTTATTGTCTTAGTCAGTGTTTGCTCATCCATAACTGGTGAAAAAATAACTGTAACACTATTTTTAGAACAATAAATTATTATTATTTTTAAAATGTCTGACATATCTCGGTACCCAAGGGTCTCGGACCTTTGGAAGGCGTATGAGGGGCCGAAGCCAACTCGCAGAGGCCCGTTAGACGCTTTTAATGAAATGAGGCACCAACCGACGATTATCCCTGTACGTACTATGCAAGTGCACCCAAGGACAACCCCCGGTGGGTATTGCAAGATATGGAAACAAATTATTGGATTATGAGTTTGGGTGGCTAAAGTGAACTGGTTATTTAGGACTAATTATTATTGTGTTGCGTTAGTTGAAATAAAGTTCAAAATTGTTTGGCCAAGAAAACCGCATTGCTGTGCCTCGACAGTTCTGCGCCGTCCCGACCAAAACACTACAATTTCATAAGAAATCTTCTCCTACCCTCATTAACAAGTGATGCAAATATTTTCTAGATCAGTGCAGTATCCTCATCATGTAGAAGGACATGAGCATTTCGCTGAGGTTCCAGCCCATGAGGATGGTGAAGAGGTAGGTCAGCACGAGGATCGGCAGCGGGAGCAGGAACACGCGCGCGTTGTGGAGCATCGGGAGATCTGTAGGACAAGAGAAAACGGGGATAAAAATAAATGCTAGTCGTGCTCGCAAACAAAGGGTTCCGTACTACCATAACTATAACGGTCTTATATTATAATTACACAGGGGGGCTGGGTCATCAACGCACAACCCTGTTACCATGGATACAGATACGTTGACAGGGGATTGGAGATTTTTATATGGAGCCTGGCATACGAACGCCGCATGTCGCGCCACTTTGTTTTTTTTTTCTAAATGGCGGCTACGCATGAAACCTAGCTTAGCTACTTAGCTCTGCCATACGTTTTGATCGCGTAGGTACTGCACTTTTGTATGAAACTTTCTAAAGTGAAATCAATTAATTCAAATAGGCACTTTTGAACGTCAAAATTTACAAAAAATAGAATTGATTCTAGTCGCCCCTTTGAAAAGGTAGTTTCGTATGATGAATAATGGATAGAAACTCCACCGTTACTTTTTTTAAATGTTATACAAGATTTTGTATACATTCAATATTATAATTATATGTGAAGACCATGCACCTAGAATAAAATTATTCTACCACAAAAAGGAAAAAAAATAAAAAATAAAGCATTATTTAAACCTGTTTAGCGGATTGAGCGTGAAGAGGTAACAGACAGACAAACAGACACTTTCGCATTTATAATATTTACACCACAAAAAATACATAACATAAAAATACATCAAGCGCTACAAAATATACAATGGTCGGCCTTATTGGTTTCTGCGATTTCTTCCAGGCAATTTTGGAATGGATAGTGATTTTAGTTTTTTATTTACACCTTCCCCTTACACGGCAAGACCACATTTCATATATTTCTTGCCAATAAAAAATAAAAAGTTATGAAACCCATATTTTAATGTACAGACGCCAGCACATCAAGCTACCCGAAACTGTCACGTCCCAATCAACCTTGAACCTTATACTTCAGCGATAAAGTTGAAAATCTATTAAAGGAATATGACAGATTGTAGTAGCTTGATGTGCTGGCGTCTTGTACATAAAGTTATTCCGCATTCATGTTCACACTTACCCGAATCGACAACTTTTCCATAATCTGAAAGTTAATTTGTCAGTATTTTAGTTGTAGTACAGTCAGGGGCAAAAATATGTATACACATAGAGAAATTAGAGTGACTTTACGAAATAGTATTTATTATTCAAATCGTTGACCGAACTGTAAAAGTGTTGTGAAATTTCTAATTACTTTGTAATGAGTGAAATTAATTTAATCGGTATTGTAGAAGAAACTCACTTTAATTTTGTTGTGTATTCTATTTTTGGTCATGACGAAGCGCATAGATAATAGTGTTGTACTGTCTAGGGCTAAAATAAATACACTTGGCTTATTATCTAAAAGCATGGTTAAATTAAATTAGCTAGCAAAACTCTGCAGACGTGATGGTATCGATATCTAAACATAGTAAAATAAAAAGAAACTAATTTGATTAATTTTTTTTTGGGGTCTTCACCGCAGATCACAGAGTACATTTTTAAATAGCCGCAGATTATACAACGTGTAACGGAAAGGGTATATACATACGAAAGGCACGGCTTCTTTGGATGATATCAAACGATATTGGAAGGGTTTTTTAATCCTATATCTACATGTTCAGAACTTATGAGAAATTTTAATACATTGATACCAGAAACCGAACTTTTCAAATTGAAATAAACACATCACTAGCACTAAATCAGCTGATCGGTGTCAGTGAACCATTTGTGAGTAAAAATAAACCTCTTACTCCTGGTATTTCTGAATAAAATGAATAAAAGGTTCCGCATGTTTATTTTTTGTTTACAAAATATTATTACTGACTTTTCCTAAACTTTGATTTTGGTCTAGGTATTAAAATTTTACGAAATAATATTTAGGTACCTGTTTGCACTGTCACGTATTATTTACACACTTGTTGGTTTTTTATGTAGTTGTCCTTTTGTAGAAGATTACTTTGTAGATAATTATTATCTACATAGTAAATAGTAATCTTCCACCCACCCCACCTTACCATCGTACCTACAACACAATAAATACCTAATTAAAAAACAATATTCCTGTATTGAATTTCCCAACATTATTCCTATCCTTTTATTTTGGTGGCCATAAGGATAAACGATGTTTTGCTTTAAATCGATTTTTTAATCGATTCACAGAACGAATCCCGTGCTCTTGAATCGATCTACTAAAAATTCAACAAAAATCGTAACCAAAAAAATTTTAAACAACATTTAACACACCTTTATTTTGTGACATATTTACAGTTGCCAGTCAGGTAGGTACGTCTAAACTTTTAATCAATAATATTAATAATTGATAACCTTTCCAGCGTAATTAAATGACTTTCATTCAGATGGTACAGATGTAGTCGGTTAAAATCAAATGTTTCAATCTTCGCTTAGTGCTAACATAAATAATGCGGACAAGCTAAAAAGTGTCGGCATAATTATGTATGTAATTGATCTTGTTTGAAATAAATAAACCTACCTATTCGCTGTTTATGATTGTCAGCATAATACTTTGGGCAAACATGAACTTGAACTATTATGAGCCCTTATCATAATAATTTTACACATACGATCCAGGGGATTCGATTCACCTTACTATTGAATCGATTTGCTTGAAGATCGCATTAAAACGAATTGTTTCGAAAAATCGTCAGCTCGTACCATTGAATTGATCATAAAAAATCGAATCCTTACGTGTATCCTACTAAGAATTAATTGCTTAAATAAACATTATTATTTGCCATTAAAACTTAGAATAGAAAAAGGATTTAGAACAAGAATTTTTGTCCAACTGAACCCAAAACATAATTTCAATTCACCTCTTCGGTATTGATGCTTCTCCTAGTACAAATAAAATCACAGTTCGGTTGCACGGTTCCGTTCATAATTTTAAAAATAAGGTTTTTTTTTTAATAATTATGTCGAAAACTATTAACAACAAGTTAATACTATTTTTTTATTACAAAATAATAGCACGCCCGCATAATTTTTGTCTGTAGGACTAACCGAAAGAATTATCGGAAGTTCACGGTCTGTCGGTGCTTTATCAATAGTACATGGGTTTTATTGGTTTGAGCACGTTTAGTCTTTAGTATAATTCAAACGAAGTCAATAAAAAATGTCGCAAAACTGCATCTAACTGTGGAAAGAAATTAATAAAAGTACTAGGACCGCATGAGTTAGGAATTGTTATTGCCGAATTGAAAATCGTTTGCTCACAGAACCCTGATTACGTCGTTACACACACAATGTAAGCATCTTAGTGTATGTAAACCTAATGGGTTAGTAGGGTACGTGCACCAATTGCCGTCCTGTAGTTTCAATTACTCCTGGTAAATACAACTTCTAAAGAGATAACGCGGCCCCATTAATTATGATTTTTAATGTATTGAAATTACTTAATAATTTTCCGGAGTTGCGGGAATTTCCGAGGTTGCGGGAATTTCCGAGGTTGCGGGAATGTTGTTTTTAGTCAGCTGGTAAGAATCTAAGGGGAGGCCCACACTGCACCGTGTCACGCAGCGGGGTTCGTGGAACGGATAATTCCACGCGCGGAAGCACGTTTTTATTGAATTTGGTAAAAAATCACGCGCGGGGGCACGTTCAGCGTCCCGCTGCGTGATGTGGTGAATAAAAATGAATGATTTTTCAATTTTGAATTTGAATTAGGTACGTAACTCTGGTGTGTTAGATTTACTTGAAAGTTTAACGGAGTTTAGTTGAAATTATTATTAAGATGTAAAATAATCTTGAATCCTTGAACAATATTTTTTAATAGTACTGGACACTAATTGGGACAGCCACCCTATACTCGTAGGTATCTAAATTTAACGAAATAATATTTAGGTACCAGGATAGCAGGGAATAGGAGATTTATTTAGCATTGTTATTGTTTTGCTCGCCAGTCGACGTCTGTTCCGTGTCTAGTGCACTCGTTTCTAGTCCCTGTGACACGCGCATCAGTTCAGTACGGCTACACCTAATTGACTTTTTTTTGTTGTGTTTGAAAATGTCGATAAGTAATAGCGAATATTACGAAATGATGTTGTGTGTCGGAGCAGAACATGGTAATTTGCGAGCTGCCCGAGAACTGTACCGTCACCGTTTTATTGAGGGTAGACCAGATGCTGACCGTCGACAGCTGCCTTCGTCGGCATGTTTTAGCCGGATGGTACATCGTCTGTACCAAACTGGGTCATTCCACGCACCTGCTTCAGAGGGTCGCCCGAGTACTACCGATCCAGAATTTGAAGAAGCTGTTCTGGAACATTTTGAACTCAATCCACGCACTAGCACACGTCGAGCTGCATTAGCGCTGGGTGCCTCTAACCACATGCAGGTATGGCGAGTGCTAAGCAATGACGGTCAGCACCCATACCACTTCCGTCGTACCCAGGAGCTGATACCGGCAGATTTTTTGCCTCGCGTGGCCTTCTGCGAGTGGTACAGAAACCAGTCAGAAGCTTCGCCAGATTTTGGTTCAAAAATACTATGGACCGATGAGGCATCCTTCACGAGAGCGGGAATAAGCAACATCCACAATGAACATGTTTGGTCTCACACGAACCCGCATGCTTCGACAGAGTCGTCATTTCAGCACCAATGGCGACTGAACGTGTGGGCAGGTATAATTGGAGACGTTGTCGTAGGACCAGTTTTCTTGCCGCAAAGCTTAAACGGCCAAAATTATTTAAGCTTCCTGAGGAATGAATTAGACGATGTCCTCACAGTGCTACCAGTGTTAAGCTATGTCAATCTCGTGATGAGGAATAATTTAATTTTCCAACATGACGGTGCACCGGCACATTTTGCTCGAGATGTTCGCCATTATTTAGATGCGCGCTTTGCTCAGTGGGTTGGGCGTGGTAGCACAAGCGTGGCTTGGCCTCCACGATCCCCAGACCTAACCCCGTTAGACTTTTTTTTGTGGGGGTACATTAAAAATGCAGTGTACGCAGTGCAGTGTGATACAGTGGACCAAATGAAAGTACGAATTGAGGCCGCTTTCAGGACAATCACACCAGACATGCTATGCAATGCTCAGGAGTCTATGAACAAGCGAGCGGCCTTGTGCATACAGTACCAAGGCCACCACATCGAACCCCACCTTTAAAAATGTAAGTCAATTTACTAAATTAAGCAAAACTTTAAGATTTTACTGTTTTCTCGGTAATAAGTAATAATAAGAGATGAAACTAGTTAACCTACCTAAACTTTGTTTCGATATTTTACGTAAGTTTTGTTATCTCGGTTTTTACGTGCAATTTCTGGCTTACCTAATATTAATATTAATGAGTAAACTGAAAATCAATAATTACACATTAATTTTTACATCACGGTAAAGTAGGTATTGTATTGCGCGCGCGCACATGCCGCCTATGCTTTGGCGGTACGGCGCGCCGCACCGCCAAAGCGGTAGGCGGCATGTTTGATCTCGTCAGTTCGCGCCGACAAAGACGCCGCGTTTGGTAGGCTAGTACAGTACTAGGCGCGCAGAATTACGGAAGAGATTATCGTGATATTGGCAAGTAAAGTGATTGACCTACGTAGTGCGGTGACGTGTTTGTTATGATTTGAATTTCAGAAACCTAAGATACCGAAAATTTGGTATCAATTCTTAGAGTATTTTATTTTGAGTTGAAACTAAGTATAGTAACTCTATACCAGCTGTTATCTTTAGTGCTTAAGGATAGCTATAGGGTTTCTGTTACACGTTGTATAGTCGCTTGAAATATCAGTAAAATTTTTTTTTTGTGTAAATTTCATACTTCACAGATGGGATGGGTTTCGATACACAAACAAATGGACACGATAAAAAAAACAGATTTTCTCAACTCTTTCTTCAAGTAATAAAACTAATAGCGGTCATTGGCCTGCCAAAAAAAAAAAAAATCTTTGTACTTTTTATTTTATCGTGTTTAAATATGGACACAATGTCCATCATATCTGCAGTTTCGCAAAATCTCACCGTGAAGACTTAGGTGAAGTAAGTTTGTTTTTGCTAGGAATTGACACTATTGACAGCTCACTCCACGCTCACTTCACCTAAGATTTCACGGTGAGATTTTTACAGAATAGCAACACTGTATATATAAAAAGCTCTTTTCTGCTAAACGATCTGTTGAAACTTTGAAATTGTGAGATATTAAATATACAGTACAAGTGACATTCTATTATGGTGACAATATTCGTTCATGAATCAAAACTTTTGGAAAAAAAATCCTAACGGTCTTATTCATAAAAAAAGCTTATAGAAGGTTTAAAACATACTTTAGTTAAAATGCTCAATAAGCCTTTAAAACGTTCGATAAAATTTTGTATTCATAAACGCTTCATAAACGTTCCATAACTAAAATGTCCTTTAACTTCAATATAAATATAAATGTTGCCATTATAATGAAGTCATCCAACAAATTTGCTAACATATTGAATCGTCAAACGAGAATATCTGCCTACGCACTGAATAATTTGTGACCATAGACAATAAGACGTATGGAAAACTAATTTATTGTCTACAGTTTCGTCTTTTATGTCAATGAATTTGATATTATATTTCATTGTCAGGCGAGCGAAAACCTTTGAATATTTTTTAATTTTTTGTATCTATAAGAAATGGAATTAAGACCGGTGACTAGTTCCAAAAAGGGCAAAAAAGTGAATATTGGTTGGAGGACGATGAGGTGTGTACTGTTACAGCTAAAAAGTGTTCAAAGTAAGTTTTGTTTTGTAAACATTCTTAATTTCTTAAACCTATGCTTGCTTTTCCTTAGATATTTTTGGAAGAATTGGTCAGGGAAAGGGTCTCCATAATAGAAAATGAAGGTGGACGCTTATTATGGCGCCAAACAAGTAGCCAAATTCTGGGCGCACTAAGAAGAAGATAGAAAATAAAAACACTGATACTGACCGAAACAAACGCGAAAAAGTGGCGGCCTGGCATGATTTACGAATTAGGTGCCTATCCAATTTACTAATAAGTTACAAAGTTCCTGAGTAAGCATGTCAAGAACTTCGTTTACCTGTACAAAACTCTTTATTTTGTAAGAAAAAAAACACCGCCGTAACAATAACTAATAATTACTAGTAATATTAGTTATTTTTATGCCACTATTTCTTTAATTATTTTAGTATTTTGAAGATAATGAAGAGAAAGAATTTTAACATTAATTTTATGTTTCAGGACAGTAGGACTAGTAAGGATGGTGCTTCACTACAAATAGCAGAAACTGAAACGGCCTACAGAAGAGATGGCATACTCGTAGATGGCAAATGAAAAGAAACATTTTAAAAATGTTGTTCTGCTAACACAAGTTCTAGAAGCCGAATTAAAGTTTAGAGTATTATAAAAATAAATAAATTAAACAGATATTTGTATATAAGCTTTTTATTAATGAACTACTCGCTAAAATGTCTCCTCTTTAACTTCTTCGTGTCGCTGGGACGACTGTATTTTAGATCTTCTTGGCCCAAAACTGCCACTTTCGCAACATCGTCAGTGGCAGTGCAGAGGTTACTTTGACTGCATGTTTTGGGACACATAGGGTAGGGCAGGGGGTGGAGTATGGTTTGTGACATAGCTTCACAACCACACCCTACTGCTGTATCCTACTGGAGCATCTTCCTGCAGGGTATAAACTTCGTGATCCACACGGAAATCCCTGACCTGATAATGTGGGGCTACCTCGGCGGAATGTTTCCCTGAAAGTTTGTAAAATAGCATTTCGACGGCGAAGTGCCAATACCTCCTAACTGATTTTTTTTTGAGAAATTCACTTTTTTTTCGTTTTGAATTTAAAGGCGTTATTCGCATGTTTTAGTGAAATCGCAAAGTGTATTTTTATTACAACAACATTAAATTAAAATGTGGAAATACATATTACCTCCCAACTAAAACAACGTGTCTATTTTTGAACGTTTTTATCCAGTATGTGTAAATTTTTGACTTTGTCAGTTAGGAGTTATTGGCACTTCGCCGTCGATTTGCATTTCCCCTTGAACTTCTTAGGGTGACTTTGTATGATATTCATGATATTTCTACCTTCGAACTGCATGTCTCCATGGTCAACAGCAATATTGTAAAGTACTGCTCTAGCCACTATGGTTGTTTTCACATTTCCTAGTTTGCATGTATGCCATGTAAAAAACATTAACGCGTTGTTTCCACAGTCCAAAGCAGCAGCGTCCCACAGTATTACTTGTTGCTATATGTGCTTCGTTATATTTTTCCTCGCTTCTAGTTTGCATTGTAGGTATATAATAATAAATAAACTAAATTGGTTAAACAGACTTGCAAAATAAATTAAATACAACTGCAGCTCCTCAAAGTACGATTGTTTACGAAACTGACTTTTTGCTTTTTGCACATGTTACATTGTACGTCAAATGTCACTCTTATTAATCAGCTGATGTAAAGTCGGCCATTTTTTCCTTAAAGTACTGTTAAAGTAGGGTTCTGGGTCTCATAACTTTATAGTAGGTTTAAAGAACGTTTTAGTGCTAAAATGCGTTTATGAATACCAATTTTTGACAACGAGACTTTAGCAAGCCTTTAGATGTTCCATAACTTATTATGAATAAGACCGTAAGTGTTTTCATATTTATGCCCCTGACTGTTCAATAGAAGTGATACTTACTGCTGTATCCCAAGAATGTGATGTACAGGTAGTAGATGATGGAGGCGAGCCAGAACGAGTTTGCGATCAGGCAGGAAAAGAAACCGTCGTGGAATAGTATGTCTGGAAGAAAAAAAATTTACATTATTGGAATTGTATTAAGTATTTTGTAGGCCGTGCCTTTTGGCAATAGGAGTAAGTAGAGGTGGCAAGTTGCTGTTCTGATAAAGTTGCTCAGACACTAGAAAATTTCTTTAACAACAATGGCGGCCGTCGGTCGGTGGTATTCCAATGCAATGCAATTGGTATTTTCTGTGACCTCTCAAAAGCGTTTGACTACGTTGACCACAATACACTGATCTGCAAATTAAACCACTACTGAACTCGTGGACAAGCTGCTGATCTTGTTATTTCCTTTCTATCAAACAGGCAGCAAAAAGTAAACGTTAACGGGGCGACGTCCTCAGTGGTCTTTAGTTAAGATGGGCGTGCCTCTAGATTCATTTCTTGGTCCTTTACTATTTCCCTTTTATATTAATGACCTTACCGACTTACATGACGGCAAAATTGTCGGATATAATTTTATTCGATGATGACACTTCTCTTATTTTTAAAATAGATAGTAAAGATACAGATGTGTTACATGTCAACGATAAAACTTAGTATTATGTTTGCTGTTCTTTCGAAATGCTTTTACTTATGCGAATAAAACTAAAAGTCTTAAGTTCTCATTACCAAATGTTTCTCGCACACCGCTCAACGTCTCACTGTCCAACAGAGAGTGCGCGAAGTGTAATTCGCGTTATCGTGACAATGCAGCCGTAGCATGAGTAGTCACACTGTGCTAATATAGTTGTAGACCATAGTACTTACTTTCAAAGAACACGATCTGGAAGAAGTGCAGTAAGGACAGTGGCGGGAAGAACGCGTTGATGTGCACGTCGAACGCGTAGCCCCACTCCACGTCCGGCCCGTCCTGGTCGCGTCGCAAGTACTTGTTGCAGACGTACCTGTCAATTATGGTATTGTCATTAGTTATTACAGTATTTACAGTAAAGTTCTTAGTACTACAGGAACACCATGCGTGTATTATGGGTACCTCTAGCTAACCCTTTGGAGATAAAAATCAGGCAGGCTGTTGTTAGTAATATAGTCATTATTACTAACAACTAATAGTCATATTATTATTCACACAAGATGATGCAATCATATTATTTGGTTTTAATAAGTTTTATATTATATTTTATTTATCTTTTTGATAGATTTTTTTATATTTTGTGAATGTGTGTATGTTGTGGGCCTTGTAAACTGTAGATTTATAGACCATTCTCTATTTTATTAAGTACCTGGTACTTGTTGACAGGCCAACACTACCTATTAAAATTGTAAAGCCTATTATTTTTAAAAGAGTAATCGTGGAGTTTCTTGCCTTCTCTTCTCTATAGGACACAACCAATTGGAACCGTGCAACTAGCTTCTGACGTGTCATAAGTGCCCATGTAGGTTTATGTCGAAGGAGTGAAGGAGATAAAAAAAATGTCATTAGATTACGACATGCAATACAAGCAAATAAGCTCTTTAACAGCACTATAAAATGCGCCATGGGGTCCTGGGTTTGATTTGATTTTCAGTTCATGAGTATGTTATTAGGTTTTTTCAATTGGACTTTGTAACAGCGCACAGTGTATTTTTCGGACCTAAAAATGGACACCTCTTTTTTATTTAACTAATCGTTTGTGTTCGTCATTTAGAACATCAGAGTAAAACTCCCGCGAGTCAGTTCTTCTTAGTTTCGGAGAAAATAAATATTAAAGTTAGTTTTTTTTTTATGTGATTTTTTATAAAACCGTTAATTTCTCAATAACAGTTAGACTATATCGATTGAAACTTTAGTATGTTATGTAGCAATAAACAACACACTTAATTGCGAAGAAAATATTTCCTAATTCAACAGGAACAACGTGAATTATTTTTTTTCTGTTTTTAGGTTTTTATTTTTTTTGCGAGGATGTATTGGTATTCGGATTTATTTTAAATAGGAAATAATTATTTATACTAATGTGCATCACACTGTTTTTTTTCACAACCGAATTCTAATATATCTAAGAGTTACTGGAGTTCAAATTTTTTTCAGATTTTTCTGTTAATTTGGTGTCTAGGGTTGTCAACTTTTTACAACACAAAAATATAATTAAAATTCAAAATACAAGAAAAGGTAATTAATATGTTATTTATATGTTATATTTTAAAATTATAATTCTTCTGTGACAACCCTATCAAAATAATTTAAATTTCTTTTTTTTCGGAGATATATCAAGATTCGGATTTGAAATTATTAGGGATAATGCCTAACAATAAAAGGCACATTTTTGGTCAAAAAACTAATCCGAATAATGGTACATTTCGGAGGAAAAAAATAAAGTATGAAATTAAAAATAAAAGCTGTAACTTTACTTTCGTACAACCTTTTAGGGTGAATCTTTTTTAAATTATACCTAATGTACATAGGAATAATATCCCCAAGAATCATTAAAATCACATACCTTTTTCATTGTAAAAGTAGGTTTCTATGGTTTTTTTGAAGTTTCAGAGTTCGATTTTTAAAAATTTATCTCTCTGAAACTAAGAAGAACTGACTCGCGGGAGTTTTACTCTGATGTTCTAAATGACGAACACAAACGATTAATTAAATAAAAAAGAGGTGTCCATTTTTAGGTCCGAAAAATACACTGTGCAGCGTGGAGTACTTCCCGAATTTGTGCTTGGTTGATGGCAATAGATACGCCCCCTAATTACATGGGGCGTAAACATAACTGTTCAGGTGAAATGTTGGTGTGCTACCCACCTGCCTAACCTTTCAGGGATTACAGACGTGATAGAGTCGAAGTACTTACCAGAGTAATGTGGATACGAGAACACCGGCTCCAATAAAGTCGACAAACACGACAAACAGCACAAATAACGCCACCTTTGCTACAGACAAGCTTAGCACCAGCCCCAGACATATTGATGATACTGGAATATTACAAAAAAAGATTATGATTATCACAGCTCCATGGTTTCTAATAAAAATTCTACACCAGCAGGTGTTCAAGAATTAACTAGTATATCTTCAATTGTCCAATCTTATTAGGCTTTTTTTTTCTCAGGATGGGAAATCATCAAATGACCCCTGCCGCTCTGGGTGGAGCGGAAGGGAATGTCAGACTCTTACTGACTAAAACCCACCCGTGTTCCTTCCTTAGCCCTTTATGTTCCGGGCCAGCGGTAACCCTTTCGGACAATCCCGTTGACCCGGCAGGCTTCGGCCCTGGTCGCGCGGCTCCCGACGCGTCGGGGCGTCCCGACGATCTTTTTAGGCTTATAATATGTTTGAGCCATTTGGGGTTGAAACACTAGGGCAGTGCGCACTCATACCCCATGGGTTCGAGTGCCCACTTAGTTTTTTGAGACATTGCCAAGCGGTTGCACGACTATTCACGTGACCAGAAGGCTGGCCTATTTTTCGGTCAAAGAATCCGCATGACCATACATGTGCTGCCAGCCTTTTGGGCACTTTTCCTGTTGACAGTGATGCGGACGAATTTTTTGAAGCCCTGGTTATTTCGGAAATGGAAAACTAATCAAAACATTGTTTTTGTTAGCCTACACTGTGTCCCACTACTGTGCCAAGGCCTTCGTTTCATCATCATCTGTCTAGCCTTTTCCCCAAATATGTTGGGATTGGCTTCCAGTCCAACCGGATGCAGCTGAATACCAGTATTGTACATGGAATGAACGCCTTCCTTTATTCCTTGCAAATCTCTCTCAAACTCTGGCCAAGTTAGCCCTATCAAAGTAGTACATAATATTAAGAGTCTGGTATGATATTTTATTGGTTTACATTTCAATTAGTTTGACCCATTTAGGTTAACAGTCAGAATAATGTTACTAAAGAAGCTGATATCTATAGATTGTTGATAAGATTAGGTATGCCTTGTTACTGTCAACTGTCGTAGCATATTTTACAGTGAAATCTACAAATGATCTATGGCAGGGATGGCGAACCAGTGGCACGCGTGCCATTGATGGCACGCGACAAATTATTTTGCGCACGCCGACGATCGAAAAAGTACCTACGTAATACACTGAAATTTAACAAACGAACGCGTTTGAGCCTACTTTACGGAGTGAGTAGGCGCGGTGTAAGGAGCAGCAGGCGGGAAGCGCAGAATCGTTACTAATCGTTTAACATTGGTTACTGGCGGTAATAAATAGGTATTGTTCAACACACTAATATTATAAAGGCGAATGTTTGTGAGTATGTGTGTGTGTGTTTATATGTTTGTTCTTCATGCATAAACGGCTGGACCAATTTTGCTAAAATTTTGTATGGAGGTAGCTGACACCCTGTATTAACATATTGGCTACTTTTTATCCAGATATTCTTATGGGATCGACATTTACACTGGTGAAAACGCGGGGCGCAGCTATTTGTTCTAAAATTTAATATGCACAGTAAATAAAGTTTCAAAGTAATGGTTTAATTGATTTCTTTGGGCTCTCTGGATCTTCAATAAAAAGATTAATCAAAAATAAGTGTAGATAAGAAGGTATCACATATTGGGGTGTGCTAACACTTCTGCCCACCTCTTAGGGGCTTAGGCGATACAGGTGTGATGGTATTGGTAGACAATAATAAGATACTTACAGAATAACCATACACTAAGTAGAACTAGGAATGCTGGATCATCTCTGGCAAACTGTGACTTTGTATCTGAAATTGAAAATCACACTAATATTATAAAGGTGAAGAGTGTATTTGTATGTTTATTGCTTCTTCACAAACAAACGGCTGAATAGATTTGGATAAAATTTGACACACAGTTAGTTTATAACCAGGATTAACACATAGGATTTTATCCCAATATTCCCAAGGGATCGACACTTATGCAGGTGAAGCTGCGGGGCAGCTATAGCTAGTTTATAAAAAACTTGGAAAAAATACTGACTCAATATATTATATTATACAATATATGGTTTACATATACCATACAGTTTTCTCAACATTTATTATAAATCCTGTTTTGTTTTGAGTATAGTTCTCTGGGATTTGAAGAGCCTTTTTGAGACACATCTTTAGACCATATCTAAAAAATATTGTGTTGCACAAAGAGTTGGCAGGTTCATCAAACTTTATCATAGTTGTGTACATAAGCCTACATTTATCTGCTAAAAGTTAATTAATTCTTACAGGATCTTGCATGATAACAGAAGACCTAAACTACTACACTGGACATTCACACTGTACTTACGTTTTCTATAATTGAAATTCCTAAACACTTTCTGTGGCGCAACAAACAGGTACACCATTTGCCATGCAGCGAATTCAAAATCCATTTGATTGAATTGGAACAGTCTTCTAATGTACTTGTAGCGCTTCACCGCCGCGCTGGCTGTCGTAGGCTGGTAATTAGCTGGCGCTGGTAAAGGAGACGTACTCCTTGGATAGTTACTCGACCCAGGAGTAGGCGACGTCGGATACTTCATTTTGAATAGATTTTGCTACATAAAATCACCGCAATCACGTCATTAAGACTTTTAGGAAAGTTTAATATGTATTATTAAGGCTGTTCAATAGAAATTACAACATGTTTGTTTATTTTAATCAAATAAAAACGTAAGATTAGTCACGGCGTAACGTCAATTTATTTAGCCGAAAGGTAAACGACTGAAACGTCAAAACGTCACTAATGTCAACGTCATTGGTGAGTTTACTCTTTCTAACGCATAATGAGTAAGAAAGGCAGCCATAGTTAACATGTTTTTTTTTTTTTTTTTTTTTTTTTTTTTTAATGGCAATTTGCCGAAAACTACGGCAATTTCTGCCAAAGACGCATATTTAGTGATTACTCATGGGTATTTAATTTAAATATATTTATTATTAAAAAAAAAAAAAAACTTTTTGTGGTGAACTTTTGAGGTCTGGAACAAACACAAAACATAGAGATGTTAATAATTGTTAGTAAAATAATATAAATATGATTATTAAACATTTAATATAATACTACATAAACTTTAGACTTTAGGAATATTAACTACTTGTTAAAGTTTTATTTTGTTAGTGGAAATAAATTTAATAAAAGCACAGATAATTTGAGGGTTAGGGAAGAATGAAAGAAGGTGGCGGACATTGACAGGTTTTTGAATTTTTAATTTTGCAATAACATGGTCGAAAGTAAAAGCATTGTTCAAACTGCAATTGAGGAAGATATGGTCTAGCGTACCTTCGTCTAGACCACATTCGCAAAGCGAATTATCTCTGACTCTAATTTTGTTCAAGAAAACCGGGGTACAACAGTGGCCAATACGTATCCTGCATATTACGGATGTGACAGTCTTAGAGGCTTTTTTAAATTTATAAAACCAGGGTTTAGGAGGAATAGAGGGTTGGATTGAAGCAAACAAACCACCCTTTACTTTGGAGGATTCAGACCAGTTTGTTTGCCAGGACTGGTAAAGGTCTATTTTAGCCTTATGGATAAGGTCATAAATTTGGACGGAGTAATGTTTTTTGTCAGCCAGACTACTACTGATAGCACCCTTGGCTGCCACATCCGCAAGCTCATTACCCCTAATACCTACATGGCTAGGAATCCATACCAACACAACCTCAACGCTCCTTATAGAGCAAGAAAGTAATACTGATTTGATTTCTATAATAATTGGGCTACGGAGGTTATCTTTAAATGAATTTTTAACTATAGCCTCCAGGGCGCTTCTGGAGTCTGTGAAGATGACTGCTTTTGTAATGGTAGTGTGAGAGGAAATAAATAAACATGCCTCGAGGATCCCAATGCACTCTCCGGTAAACACTGATGACTCAGGAGGGCATTGAAATTGGAGAAATATCTGAGAGTTGGAGTTATATACAGCTATACCAGTTTTACCATCAGTGGTTAGTTTTGAAGCATCTGTATAGAATTTATGGTGATCAGGCCACCTGTCATTAACAATGGCGAGAAAATGGTCATTAGCATTTATGGTGTCCTTATGCAAGCCAATATATGGGACAACACTTGGAACAAAATTTAAAATTTCATATGGACTTGCATACAATGGGAATTTATTTTGCTGTAAGATTTTAGAATTTGCTTCTACAGAATGGATTTTTCTAAATGAATTAAGGATTAAAGGGGGGTCTTTATGTCTCCAATACTCACTTTCCCTACATAAATTATCAAGGGTTGACAGCTTAGGCAGGATCATGTGGTTACTGAGGAAATATGACTTGAAAATGAATTTGTCAGCTAAATATTGTCTACGGAGAAGAAGAGGGGGGTCACCACTCTCAATTTGCAGGGCGTTTTTAGGGGTGGACCTCATACAACCTAGTATAATGCGGAGGGATTTTGATTGGATGGTCTCCAGTTTAGCTATTGCAACTTTACTGCAGGGTTCGAGCAGAAAGGAGCCATAATCTAACAAACTCCTTATTGTGGCATTATATATGAGTTTTAGGGTGAAGGGGTGAGCACCCCACCAAACACCCGCTAGAGCACGTAGCATATTAAGTTTCTTCTCGCATTTGTTGACAATATAACTGAGATGGTGGACACCAGATAGTTTAGAGTCCAAGATGACACCAAGAAATTTCACATTATCTTCAACTTTGATAGGAAATCCTTCAATTTCAAGGTCTACATTTGGGATAACACGTTTACGTGAGAAAATACCAATGGAGCTTTTAGGAGCAGACAAGTTAAGGCCGTGTGAAATTAACCACTGATTGAGGGAATTGAGGGA
This sequence comes from Luperina nickerlii, assembly GCA_963855955.1. Taxonomy (NCBI): domain Eukaryota; kingdom Metazoa; phylum Arthropoda; class Insecta; order Lepidoptera; family Noctuidae; genus Luperina; species Luperina nickerlii. Next base: position 2,213,737 of record OY979683.1, on the reverse strand, counting down.
TATCTGCATGGAGTCCCTAGCATGTACAATGGAAGAAGTAGGAATATATAAACACAGGTCATCCGCATACTGCAGAATCCGGCAATCGGAGTTGAGGGAGTCATGAAGGTCCGAGGTGTACAAGCTGTAAATTATGGGACTAAGCACCGACCCCTGAGGAAGCCCACGCCAAACAGTTCTGGAGTCAGAACCTTGGCCCGGAGTGTGAAGCTTGATCCTACGACCAGACAGCAGGTTACAAATGCAGTTCAGCATCCTTACCGGGATACTCAGCTGGCGTAATTTACTTCTGAGCACGGAAAGGAGGACATTATCGTAAGCCGCTGAGATGTCGAGGAAGACCGCTAAAACCGAATCATTTTTGCTAAAGGCAATTCGGGTGTCAGTTACTAAAATGCTAATGCTGTCCATAGTACTGGCTCCCTTTCGGAAGCCAAACTGAGACCTAGATAGGAGCCCTCGGCTCTCGACAAACCACTCCAGCCTGTTTTTTATAAGATGCTCAAGTAATTTACCTATAACTGGTGAAAGCGCAATCGGCCGAAAGTGGTCTACACAGTCCGGGGATTTACCGGGTTTCAATATGGGGATGACCAATTGTGTTTTCCAACTATCGGGGATGTGTGAAAATTTAAAGCAGGTATTCATAACAGACAATAAGTATCGGCGGCCATTGCCACCCAGCTTCTTAAAAAAAGAGTAAGGATGACCGTCAATACCAGGAGCAGAGTCATGGACATGCTTGAGAACTGCCTCCAGTTCGCTCAACAAAAAGGGAGCATCTAAAGGGTCGTCAGAGATTATCTCATCAACAGGATAAGAAGGGCATTCACCCCTAAGAGGGGCGAAAGGGGGGGCTAATTTATTAAGAAAAGGTTCTGCTAAGTCCCTGGGCATAGAAGAAGAGTTTTGACCAGAGCAGCCACGTTTGAACCGTTTAAAATTTTGCCAAATAAGGGAAGAAGGGGTTAAAGGGGAAAGTGAGGAACAGAATTTCTTCCAACCTTCATATTTTTTTTTCCTCAAGATACGTCTGGATCTCGCAACAATCCGGTTATACTGCACCAGGTTTTCAACGGACATGTCAAGAATATAATTTTGTTCAGCTTCATTCCGGGATTTGATAATGTCTGTGCATTCCCTATCCCACCAGGGAGGAGATGACACTTTGCCAGAAGCTGAATTCTTAAGGGGAATGCTATCATCAGCGGCTGATGAAATGACATCGGAAAATTGCGAGATACAGGCGCACAGGTTATCTGTGGTAACTTGGGGCAAAGTGGGAATTATATCCTCAACAGTTTGAGTGTACAAGTCCCAATTCGCACCGGAAAGTCTATGCTTTAGGAGTGGGGGATTATCTCCATGGGGAAGGGATCTTGTAGTCAGAGTGGTACAAATTGGATAGTGGTCGCTACCGTAGGTGAGGTTCAGTCGTTTCCACTCCAACTGGCCGGTCAAGCTGGCAGAACACAGGGTGAGATCCACACAGCTTCTATTATGGCCAGGTCTAGGTAGGCGGGTGAAGGAACCATCGTTGACAACACATAAACCCAAGTCGTCCAACAGATCAACCAGTTCAGACCCTGCATTATCACAATGGTCAGATCCCCACAGAGGATGATGGCAATTAAAGTCGCCAAGAAATATTACTGGTATAAAGGAAGAACATAGAGTACGAATATACTGAAAACATGAGGAATTGGGAGAGGGGATATAAACAGATATAAAATTAATGCCACAGATATTTACGCCTACAGCATTAATTTCATCTCCGTGAGGAGGCAGGGATAGAGGAGAAAACGAAAGAACATTATTCACTAGTACAGCAGCTCCGCCATAACCGTCAGATCGGTCATCCCGGAGCGTGCTATAACCAGAAAAGTTAAAATTGAGATGTGGCTTTAGCCACGTCTCAGATAATGCAAATAGAGCAGGATTGTAACGGTTAATAATGTGGGCAATTTCATGTTTTTTGGGAAGGGAGCTCCTGGTGTTCCACTGCAGAAGATGGAATGTGACGGGATTGAATGGATTTGACTAGGTTATCGGCAACGTGGTCTGGTAAAGGGTAGGTGGAAAGTAAGGAGGAAAGTAAACGGATTATTGACTGAATGGTGTGTGTGTACTCATTCTGAGTTGGGGGGTGTTCACTTATAGCACAGCCATTAGGAGAAGGGGGGAAAGAGTAACTATTAATAATGTCCTGGTGGGCCTTACGGTCATAGCCAGGGTGGAGGGGAGCATGAGTTTTTGGGCGGGACACAGTGGTTTTTCTATAGGAGGTAGAGGTGGAAGGTTGGGAATGGGAAATGTAATTAGGAGGAGGGGGGCGTGGAGGGCGTGGCTCATGTATAAGGGCCTGGTGAATGGTCTGTAGAGGAGAAGCTGATGCCATGACATCTGCAAAGGAACGGTAGGAGGGAGCGTGGATTCTGGCTGCTTCAGAATACGAAATATTATCCTTTGCCATAGAGGCCTTGATATTCCTCTGTCGCATGTATTCCGGGCAATGTCGGCTATTTGCGGGGTGAGCACCCGTACAATAGAAGCACTTAGGCTCCTCTATGGAACAACCATCCCCAAAGTGATCCCCGCCACAACGGAAACATCGTGGCTTGGATCGGCAATGAGTCCGGGTATGTCCATATTTACAACACCCATAACACTGGACAGTGGGAAAGTTATAAGTCTCTACTGGAAGGGAGTTAAAGCAGCAAAAAACTCGTTCAGGAAGGACCTGACCATCAAAAGTGAGAACAACACTGGTTGTATGGACCCATTCTGCCTTACCTTCACTAACAACCCTACGGTTAAGTCTCCTCACCTTCAATATCTTACCAAGTGGGGACTTCAGGTTGTCCATGACCTCTAAATCGGTCCAATCACTTGGGATACCCTTCACTACACCCATCCTGGTGATATTGAAAGTGGGGATCAGAGTAGAGTACCCCCTGTCTTTAACGGATGAGTTGTCAATAAAGGCATTGGCATCCTCAGGACCCTTAAATTCAAGGGAAACCCTATTTCTACCTATTCTCTTAATACCTCCCAGTTTTATGTTTTTAATATTTAGGCTCTGCATCAATTTACCAAAAATAATAGGATTGAGGGTAGTACCCGAAGTTGGACAAGACTCGATAAGTGACGCATAAACTAAATACGGTTCCTTATCTAAATTGGAGTACTTGGATCGTGAAATCAACGATGGGGCTGTGACACGATCGCGTTTGGATGCAGAAGCATTCACGTCCATGACGCCTGCGGAGTCGTTTGAGTCGCTGTTTGGTTGTGAACGCTTTCTTTTTTGGGATGCAACTTCCGTTTCCATTGTCTCAAATTGAGACAATGGAGCGGTTAAAACCGGTGAGTGTTCAAAGAAATCCAATGATTGCAGGTGGTTCGTATGCGAGGGATCTGGAGGGCGGCCCGGAGGCCGATCTTCATCCTCCATTATCACTCGGCATACGCCGCGGGAAAATATTAAAAAAAAAACTTACCTAATGCAACTTAGGATACAACAAACACAAAAATAAATACGAAACAAGCACAAACACGTAAAAGACACACAAAAACTACCAAAAAAAGCCCTAAGGTAGCCAAAAAGCTATATTAAAAACAACTCCACATGTGTTCACCACCAACCTCGACACGCCAAAAAAAAACTTAACATGTTTAAAATATGATAATTTTTCAAAGATGACGTTTCATGTTTTATGTTCGGAAATCTAATATGATTTTTGTATGTACGGACGCCAGCACATCAACCTACCCGAAACTGTCAAATTTTCGCAATCAACTTTGAACTTTATGCTTCAGTAACAAAGTTGAAAATCTATTATAGAAATCAGATTGTAGTGACTTGATGTACTGGCGTCTGTACACATTCATGCGAACCGTAAACGTACACAATACTACGACTTCCCATTTAACAGTTTTTCTTTATAAATGATTACAGTTATCAGTTATGTCTTTAATTTATCGATTCAAAAATTATTTGCCCTAACATTTATGATTTAGTTGAGAACACATCCGTGAAATTCCAGCTTTTGAGCACGTGAGTGGGCCACATGTCACATGGCATGGCCCATCCCATTATGTTTATGCTTAGTGGCAATGGCTCGTATCTCCTGAATAAATGAAAGTAATAGCTAATCTTATTCTAAATATGAGAAATGACCAACCGGGGCCTATTGGGTACAGTGCGTGCCACGTAAGAAGAGACTTGACCCCGCCTCCCCCGCCTCTTTCCGCCGCCCCTATGACGTCCGGTCCCGTCCCGCACTCAGACCTCACACCGCTAAAGATACCTAAAATCGTGTTCTGCGCATGTCAGACCACGTGGTGTGTCAAGTCTCTTCTTACGTGGCACGCACTGTACTATACTGTGACATTGATGTGAATGATTGGTATTTAAATTGTTTACGATTTTTGAGCTGGAATCTACCTGAGACGGATCATTTACTAACAAACAAGACAAACCTGGACACACATTGAGTTTTAGAGAGAGACTTCACCGATATGACTGATATGAAAGACATACAAAGACGACGCTCTGCAAAGACGTACTTTTTTAAGAGGGCGCCGACCAAATGCCGACCGCCTAGTAGCGCCCTCATCGTTTGTTTGGTTATTTCTTTTATTTTAGTTTTATTATAATCACTAAAACGGAAAATAGTGGGCCCATTATTATCCGTTTTAGTGATTATAATAAAACTAAATAATATAAAACTACAGTTTATAATAACATTAATGTATAATCTTGTGGAGCACAACTCAACGTGCTTATTTTCTGCATTTTCATTCTAAAATAAAAGAAATAACCAAACAAACGATGAGGGCGCCACTGCGCGGTCAGCGTAGCCTTAAACCTCCTGTATATTTACGGCTCCATGCATGTCTTGGAACTTGATGCTTTGATTTTGTGTGGTGTAATCATGTATGTAAAAATAACAGAAAAACTAGATATGAAATATTATTTTAATTCATTTATCTTAAAACTAACAGTCAGTTATACATTATCACAATGATTAATATTATAATTTACATCCTAATTAAAATTAGAGAACAAGTTTCATATGAACTAGGTCAAGTGCAAAAGATTTCCAGTGAATTTAAATAAATATTATTGTTTGAATTTAAATATTATTTTATCTTACATTCAACTTAAACATAGGTATTATTATGAGTTCATTTGGTAACATTATTGGAGATGGTAAAGTAGCACCTGAAATTATGATATTTCACTATTATTAGTACTATTCTAAGTTTGAAAAAAGGCGTAGCGACTGCATTTTATAACGGTATTCTTTTTTTAAATTTAAAAGTTATTGAGTTACTTACATTTATCGACACTCAAAAAGTTGAACATTAATAACCTACATATTTCCAAATGTCTAGATATTCAACTAGAACATAATTCACATAATATACTTACTAACACTTTGACTGTAGGTACTTAAACGTTACAATATTAATCTTTACACTGTATTCTGCAGCAGCCAGTTGGAGTAATGCGTGACCCTGGTATAAACGCCAGGGTACCCTGGCTCTCCGCACTTGTTTCCGAACGAAACTACGCCTATCTGCGTCCAGCGACCGCCCACTTGCAGCATGAGAGGACCGCCGGAATCACCCTGGAACATAAGTACTTGGTTTTTGAAAAAAGTTCGAAGTTTCTTGTTTTGAGGGATTTGGAAAGTATGTACTGCAACGACCATGTACTCTAGTCTAGGGTGTATTTTAATAAGTAAACATGAACGTGCCAAATGAGTAGGGCCAGTACTCTGTGCATTTTACTTGAAATGCTCATCTTAGGATTTAACTTGTTGTTCGTAGGATAGCCACAAAAACTGCTGGATCTGGGGATCGAACCCAAAATACTATTTATTTATTTATATTTAATTAGCTGAATCCTTAATAACTGCGCTAATTAGCACAATTCAATAACCCAATATCAAAAATTGGTTAAAAAAGCAAGCAAATAATAAAAATCGTTGCAGAAAAAAAAGGTAAAGGCAAAGGTTGACTGGTAGAAAATGCCTATGGCATTAAGTCCGCCTCTGTACATTTATGTGCTTGAAGTATTAAATAAATAAATAAATAATAAAAATCTTTACCTGACAAGCATCCACGCCGCCCCTCGCATACCCCGCACACAGGAACGTATCAGTGATAGGCTGAAAGTACGCGCGGTCGCAGTCCTCGTTCCTCCACACCGGCAGCTTGGCTTCCAGCTGCTTGGAGCTCTCCCCCCCACCGTAGCGAGTGGTACCCCACCCCACTACGGTAGCCACGGAGCCGTCGAACGACTGTCTCGTCAGCTCACCGTGTGGTAAGCAGATTGGGATCACGTATTTCGATTTCTGGACGTTTTCTGTAACAGTTTGAAGTGATTGTTAGTACCTAAATAGAGAGTGATCAAAATGTAAGCATCTATAATTATTATAGATTCTTACATTTTGATCACTCTCTATGGGGTGGCCTAGACTGTAGTTAATGAGGCGTGCTTAACCGGTTGAATACCGTAATTGCAGAAACAATTAAAAAGCCATTGTGTCTCGCGTGGATCCACTTTCGATACGAAGGGTTAATGCAGTCAGGCCCATTTTAAGCTAGATCCAAAAACACATCGTGTGTGTTCTTCACATAGCATTACGCTGTACGCCGGTATTTGCCAAAAGGGTAGTTAGGGGTGATGTAACCACACTCTATAATATGTTAGGATCCCTTGTAACGTGACTTCTTTCATTCTTTCTAATAGGGAGCGAGCCTGTATTGTCACTAACCGGGAACAAATCCAGTTTTCGAGCTCTTACTGAGGTATAAATAAATTCCTAGTGGAAAAACCCAATAACATTGGAGATTTGCCTGGGATCGAACCCAGGCCTTGAAAGAGAAAGACAATTCTGGCAATAAGCCATCATCATCATCTGTCTAGCCTTTTGCCAACAATTTTTGGGGTCGGCTTTCAGTCTAATCGGATGCAGCTGAATACCAGTATTTTACGTGGAGCGACTGCCCTAGAAATAAGCCATAACAAAAGCAGAAATGTGAAGATGTGACTTCTTTACCTGATAGCACTAATATCGCTATGTCGTTATAAAAGCCGACCCTGGAGAACTGGTCATGCGCACGGACTTCTGTGACACGCAGTGTGACAGGCCGGGACGGTTCATCATCCCGAGCCAAGTCCACGTCGCCAAGTCGGACGCTGAACTGACGGGCTGGGAACCTGAGGAGTACATACAAAATTAGTTAGTTAATCAGGCATTGCCTTCTCCTGTAGTTGAATCACGTCAAATAGGAGGTCACAGCAAAGAATAATGTTACTACCTCCCTTTACGAATATTTCAGTTAAGAAGATATGCCTGTTAGTCGTCAGACGGTTCTGCTTCTAGCATCCAGGGGCAAGGAATTTCGACACTTTTGGACAACTTTGACCTTCTTACGAAAAAGGGTTGCCAAAAGACGTTGGGACATAGATACTGCTGAGACGAAAAGTCTCATCAGTCCGGTGACCGGACTAAATAAACCGATCTACTGAGAACGCCCGATCTTGAGTTGGCCGTAGTGGAAGGCCTAGAAAAGTGGCAATCGCTTTCATCTACAACGATTTTCAACAGGATTGACATAAGTTTTTCTATAGTTTGAGTCAACCTAATACATTTTTAACTTTTCCATTACTATTATCGCTGATAGAATGTCACTTGGCCCTTTTCTTTGCTCTTAGCATTATTTTATTATCTATGGAAATGCAAGGACTACTCACGGCCTCTGCTTAGAATCTCTGGTACAATGAGCAGCGGTGAGGACATGTCTCTTCCCGACCAGCGTGCCGCCGCACCAGAACTCCCTGCGCTTGCTGCCGTGAAGGTAGATGGCTGCCATCCACGGCCACGCGCCTGGCTTCGCCTCCGTTCCACCCACGATGCGACCACCTTCATCTTCCCGCTGGCCACAATCTGAAATCAGGGTTTAATATTATGTTAATACAGGTCCGTTTGAATTCTTTTTTACTGAATGTATTGCCGAGATGTCTTTAGAGATGCATCCAGTGATATTATGTAGGTCGACAATACATAAGGGTGAATATCCCAGCAGCAAATTTTACGCGTCCACGTTGAGAATCGAGGTGTTAAATGATAGGATGTTTCTTATTTTTTTTTATAGTAAGCTACGTAACTTGTTTCAATTAGGGCCACATTTTTTTTTATAACTGTGTATTTAAATAAATAGGGAAAAAATAAATCGCCTTAAAATTCAAGTTAGGTGGCTTGTCCCAGCTCCATTTTTTGATATAATTGCATTCACCAAAGCAACAATTTGCTGTACAATAAAAAATAAATAAATTCGTTAGTATATGCTTAAGACACATTATCTAAAAACAATTAAACCATATTAGAAAATCTAAGTTAAAAGCACAGGGTAGTCGATCAAAGTTTGTCCAAGTAAAAATCAAAATTTTGGTGGCACTTTTTCAACATACTATAAAATGAAGCTTCGTGTTCGTGCGTGTGCGATCAATCACATTTTATTATTTCACATCTCTCAGTTGTGCACTTGCGCGTAACAGGTGTGTGATTAGTGCTATGATTTTCCGCCAAAAACGTAAGTATCATCTTGGGTGGCACGGGGGACAAAAATTGTTCAATTTTTGGTGGATCGATTTGCTGTTAATTTTAAAGTGTTTTAATAGTAAGCTACACATTATAGATAGTGATTTGGGTTACGCATAAATCAGTGATATTAATTTAATTGTAACTAAAAACCCCTATTTTTAGAGATTTTTTTATATCTGGTTTCAATTTTGGTGGCTCAATTTGGGTGGTTTTGGTGGCGCCACCGGTCCTTATTTTTCACGTAAACTAAAGAAAAAATTTCGCGACCAAAATTGAAAAAATATTCAGTTTGTTGATATTGACCCTTAACATTGTGTAAGACATCTGAAATCATTAAATGTTCAATACAAATATTGTTTGTTATTTTTGTATTAAGATACAAATTTCGCCACCAAAATTGAAAAAATATTCAGTTTGTTGATATTGACCCATAAATGCAATATTGTATGGTATAATGGGAAATGTACAACTTACCTTTCAAGTACTCGAGTGCTTTTATAACTACTAATTCTAAAATCATATTCTTACCCTCGATATCAACTACATTGGAGAAATTAGTGATAACAGGTGGCGTGACTGTGTAGTATGACGTGGTTCTCGGTGTAGTCACCGTGGTCGTGGTCGTAGGTCGCCTGGTCGTGGTCGGTGGTCGCTTGGTTGTGGTTGGCGGTCGCTTTGTGGTTGTTACCGGTTTCGGTTTTTTGGTCGTCAATACCAATACAGCTGATGGTTTCTTCGTAGATACAGGTTTAGGCTTTTGAGAAGTCACTGGTACTAAGTAAGTGGGCTTACTCGTAAATGTAATAATCGGTCTCTCTGATTGCGGCACAATCGCATCTTTAGGACAACACACCCCAGGCACAAACAGATCTTTGAAACACAACGATTCTCTGAGATTCACCAAGTTTAACAGCAGTTGGGGACAGTTGCTCAGGTCTTCACAAATGCCTTCCTCTCCTTCAGGCGTCGTGCAATACTTAGCGTCCTCATAGTCATCAACACGGTCAGCTGTCGCTATTTTAGTTATAGGAGCATCTGGTAACACTTTTGGTAATGCCTTCTTTACTATTGGAGCTATTTTATCAGTTACATTTCTGCCCAAAACGTTTTTACTTATAGTGTATAGAGCTTGAGGTAGTCGCTGTATCGTTGGGTCTGTCTCGTTTCTCTCATGAGAGTCATTAACCATGTCTACTAAGTAGTGGCCTACAGTGTTTATGGCACCTAGAGTCTCGGATATTCTGGTAAATGCTGAGTCTGATAGGAGCCTAGGATCGTTGGGATTTCGCGGATCTGCGTGGATAAATCCAACAGAAGATCTGCTGTCGAAGTATTGAGGTCCTTGAAAGTTTTGCACTGGGTTGTATTGGTTCGGATTATACTGGTTTTGGGCGAATTGAGTTTGCTCATACTGATCGCTTTGTGCAAATTGTGATTGCTCATATTGGTTGTTGTGGGCGAATTGAGGTTGCCCATACTGATTATTTGCGTAGTAAGGACTTTGAACAGTTTCTGAGGATCTTTTCCTTGGCGAGGAGAACTGATGCCATGGCGGATTTCTTTGCTGTGCATGAGGATTCCAGTCACCCGGCGTCCGCATGTGGCTCACTGGAAAACGAAGGCTTGCTTAGTGTTTTGTTAGGAAGGTGGAAGGGAGTGGGTGACTAGGGGCATTGATGCGTACCTACCCATGTGGTGTTCTGCGAACTGGCATTCTGCTGGTGATGTTAGTATTAAGGTACCTGCAACAAAAAGGGAGAAATATAAGGCTAATTTGGGTAGGTGGTATCTGCTTTGATAATAGTTCCGTTTATGTATAGCAATTTATTGACTTGTTCATAGTATTCGCGACATCAATTGTTAAAAAAATAATAAAAATAAATTATATAAAAATAACACTACCGCCGTATCTCTACGTTGACGTCGTGGTGGGTTTTGCGCGCTCCGAACTCTCTCTAGGCCTGTGCCGGAAGAGTTTACTTTGCCGGAACAGGTCTAGAGTGAGGAGCCAGACCAACCGAGATACAAGAATCCGCAAGGCAGATGTGGCGAGCTGTTGGGCAGTAGCGACCCCACGGACTCTATCTCCCGGGAGAAGTCTTGTTCCTCACCTCTGGCGTGCCTTTATTGGTCGGCTGGAGTGAACAATGACGGGGAACAGAGCTCCCACCTCATTCTTGCCTTTGTTTGCCGGCTTGAGTGGAGATTCGCAAGAGCAAACGTGCTCGGAGGAAGGAAGTATTCCATTAAGATGCTGGTAGGGATTTTGACCGTACTTCCGGGATTGTCCCGATAGTCGTAGAATACCTCTCCCCTCCTCTTAAGCACCTCAAGACATGTTGCCCCCTTGTCGCTACGACACTATGTGCTAGCAACCGTTTTCGGGGGCCCATTATTGAGTGTGCAAGTCACTCCCTGCCATTTTATTTATGTAATTTATATAAAACATTGGACAGGCAGAGGCTATAGACTTTCCATAGTCCTAAATAACCGGTTCACATTAACCACCCAAACCCATAATCCAATATTTTGTTTCCATATCCTGCAATAGTCCTACACAAACCGGGGGGTTGTCCTTGGGTCACTTGCATAGTGCGTATAGGGAGAATCGTCGGCTAGTGCCTCATTTCATTAAAAACGTCTAACGGGCCTCTGTGAGTTGGCCTCGGCCCCTTGTACGCCTTCCAAAGGTCCGGGACCCCAGGGGTCAGAGAAATATCAAAAGAGGAAAAAATAATAAAGAATTTATTTCACAAAAACGTAGCACTTTGATATAATAAATATATTGTTTGAAAATGATCATCATCTGCCTGGCCTTTTCCCAACTATGTTGGGGTCGGCCGACTGCCTACCTGACCTCCACAACGACCACAGTTACTGGGTAATACGATACCCCTTTTGGTAAGACTGGTTGTCGGACTTTCGGGCTTCTGACTAGACTACCCGTAACGACTGTCAAAGATCCACGAATGACAGCCAGGACCAACGGCTTAACGTGCTTTCTGAGGCACGGAGGGGTCTCGGTATATACAGATGGTCACCCATCCACAGACCAACCGCGGCAAGCGTAACTTAACCTGATCGATCGACCTGTGCGGCTGTTGTTATATTTTAGCCACGGGCCCCTCTGAAAATGATATTTACATTATTATGCAATTGTAGACTCTTATCTTTTTAATTTGGACTAGCCTGTTACATCCCAATTTGGCAATCATTGAACTGCTTTTGCATGGAAATCCTTTTTTAAAGTTAAACCAATTTGGCAATAATTGAACTGCTTTTGCATGGAAATCCTTTTTAAAGTTAAACCAATTTGGCAATAATTGAACTGCTTTTGCATGGAAATCCTTTATATCCAAACCTAAATCGATTATGTGCATGAAATATTAGGAGAAATCGTGAGAGCGACAGTGACCCAAAATTTCAGAAATCGTCCTTCCTTTTTGAATGGGTCTGACGAAAAACCAGTTTGCAATCGTAATCCATACATATAATAGGAGAAACTTTTAATTTCCTTAAGAGTGATGATGAAACTGCTTACGACAAACAAGAGTGAAACGAATGCTTTCTTCGAACAGTTAGAACTAAGTTTTTGTTTTTATTTGTCAAGTTATTAGTGAGGTGTCGTGATGAGTGTCTCGTGAAAGAATTTTTAACGAAACCGTAGCGAGATTACTATCGTGATTATTGTTTTTGACGGAAGTCACGCAACGTAAAACTAAGTAAGTTTTAAAAGATGGTTGGTGCAATCTCATGAATGTATGTTGCGACGATTTTGAATGGTATGATTTATCAAGACGGTATTTAAATGAAACTGTCTGTTGATATGACTGGTGGTCAATTTAAATTATACCTACCTATTATTAATTCTACGCTGGACACATCTGCCGCATGTGAGATGATCAATGGGCCAAACTCTTAAGACCCAGTGGGTCCCGCTTAATGGCAAACGACATCGCTGCAGGCCCAGACGGAGATGGCGGGGTGAGCTGGATTCCTTTAATAAAGATTGGTCCTTGGCAGCTCTGGACAGAGAGAGGTGGAAAGAAAGGAGGGACGTCTTTGCCCAGTAGTGGGACATTAATGGCTAGTAAAAAATAAATTAAAAAAAACATCTAATTTATAGAGTTAGATTATGTGCCATTGATAACAAATGGATCTTCCGAAATTCTGATAATAGAATTAGGTAGCCGTCGACGCCGATACCTTCTCCGTTGAAGGACAGATGGATTTTGGAGCGAACGAGGTCTTTAGTGTAAAAAAAAAACATATGAATTGTGGATGAGGAGGTAACCTTCATTCTATTAAATCGAGGTACTGTAGGTACTAAGCTCTGATTTAAAAAAAAATCTGTTTTTGTCAACATGTCATGTGTGTCATGTAATGATCGCAGCTGTAATTTTGGTCAAGCAAATAACTTAGGTAATCTTTTAAAATGTTTAAATAAACTAGGGGATGAAAGGGGTTTATTTATAAACGATAGTTAAAGTTAAGTGACGTTCAAACGTCAAAAATATATGGTTAAAAACAGTCGCTAATCACTACTTAACTTGAAACAGCGTTTATGAATGAAGGGGTAAAAATCAGAGTCTAGTATATTTAAATACCTATAAAACATTTATGTCCTTCTGAACGTAGAGAGTAAAGTACGGCCTGCAGAAATATATTATTAATTATTATGTATTGAATCGAAAGGCTATAAACTTATCCCGATAATAATCAAGTATTCGTGACCTAGTTTCTCGAGAATATACAATTTCTCTATTGCATATCAAAATGGCGGCTTAATTGGACTAGGCTTGATAGCCTTACTCACTAGTATTTGACATTAAATAATGAGCCTATATTGTTCCCACTGCTGGGACAAAGGCTTCCTCTCAGTGAGAGGGAGTGGGCTATAATCCTCCACGCGGGCCCAGTGTGGGTTTGGTAGATGTCACATGTCTTCGAATTGACATTAAAGTGTTAAAAAACACTCTGTATTTGGGCAGTCGTTATTGTGTGACCGTTCACCGCTTTCTTAGGAAACCAAAAGCTTTATGGGTAAGTGACGATCGTGACTGGAAATTTCTTTCTTCTTCTTTACTTAGATGTTTTGAGTTTGATCTTCCTACCTACTCCATTTTCCGAAACATGAGATGTTTGATAAAATGGAGTAGGTAGGTATCTAAGACAACCAGGCTCCATAATTTGATATTATTATGATAACTTCGGATTTTCTGAAGATACAATTATTCAAGCTATAAACTCTCAGAGGAGTTCTCAGAGGAGTTCTAACACGAGGACCTCTTGTTCTTTAGAGTAGTGGTTACCCTATTTTCCTAAATAATCAAACCTTGACCTACCTACTTGCTGAGTGTCCAATGTGTTCCTGCACCAGCACTTTAGAAGACATAAAAACGCCAGTGATGCCGCGTTTTTATTAACCTGACCACCTATACAGGATTTTTTTAATCAGTACGCAAACTCTAAGCTTCTTCTAGGATTTTTCGTAAAAAAAATCAGTTGTTTCATAGAAAAGTGAGGCAGAAAATGTATGGAAGAGCAATTTTTTTTTAAATATAACCGAATAAAAACAGACCAAAAATTAACAACATCCACTCATTCATCCTTAAGATTCCAAACATTAATCTTTATGACTCGGAAATCCAGCGGAATTAGCTTTCAAGATGGCGGTGACACACACATGCGATTACCTCGCATTATGGTCATTATGACTCATTAGAAAGTTTCTGCAAACTGAGGCAGTTGTGTAATGTGCCTTGAGGACGGCTTTTGATTTCGTGTGCTGATGACATGGAGGAATTCAGACATGGTGATAGGTTGCAGCCTTCCGCACTAAATGACCCACTTATTTTTATGTTAAAAAAATGGGTTGAGGGTTCCTATCATGCCAATTTTTCAGGTCACAGAGGCAAAGAGAGGAATTAAGAGATCTGTCCCAATATATCTCTTGATTAGGTGGTCTCGTTAAGCTCATAGCACACGTATCAAATCGGAAAGGGATCGGCACCGTATCGCCTTTCGCCTCGGCATCAAACAGGCGTCAACCTAACGGCACGTAACCAAAGCGGATCAGAAGCTCCGATACGTAGACTCGGCTACGGCTAGGCGACGCCGCGCTTACGGCTCGCCGACCGCCTGGTTGAAGGTGCAGGCAGGCCGCGGGAGGGGTGAGAGGGGCAAGAGTGGACGAAGAGACGTGAGACGTAAACGCGGGGACAACGAGCCGTAAGCGCACGTTCGTGAGCTTGTCCTGAGGCGAGGCGATTACGTTACGATTCCGATTAGTGTGTTTGTTTGAACGCGATAATATCTGAAACTACCGGCCGGATTTAAAAATTTCTTTTGTATTTGATAGCCCATTTAACATCACGCTTTGACTCTTATGAGCCAAGCAAAAATAAAAAAGTAAGAAAGAACACTAAGTGAAAACGAAGTAGAACCGCGGGCAGGCGATGCAATGCGACGGGGTGGGTCGGGGGAACAAGAAATTTCACGCGGATAGTGTCGCGGGCAGAAGCTAGTAATCAATAAAGAGCCAGTAATGCTCGAAGTGAAGAGCCCATTGTAGGCAATGTAATTAGAGTAACTTCTTTTAGTTGTCTGGGTGCTGCCGAAGAAGCGAAGTTAAGGATAATTTAGTCCTGACCCTGAGTAAGTCAAGCCCAAAAACACGCTAGCCTGGATCACTTCATCCCTTATGAGCGCTATCCTTAATAACTTCAACTCAAAACCACTTTTGATCCTGATCATTGAATCATACATACAGCTGTGCCCTACAGGGCTTTTAAGCCATTGTAACACCTCTAAACATTATGGAATGCAAATAAATATATGAATATGAATACACTCACGACTTCTTCTCATGCTACGATCCTTACATTCTCCTTACTACATCTGGTACAATATTTCATACATATTATTTACGGAGACGCTAGCGAGTTTTGGCTGTGCAAACTCATGGTAGAGCCACAGTAAGACTGGTTGTAAGTAAGTACTAAGCATTTGACCTTTCTGAAGTACATCGATCACCAATAAGGTCAGTTTTAGTCTTTCTAGGACGTCTCCTTTCGGCATTTACACTATCATATGCCTTGTAAACACCTATTGTTAGTCGCCTTTCACTCATCCTCTCATCATAACTAAACCATCTAAGCATACTCTTTCCAATTGCTGTCATTACATCTTCTTGTACCCCGCACCATAGTTTATCATTGGAATCACTCTATTTATATTGCTATCATTTCGTGACAATTTTAAGGAGCTCCTGCTTCATCGATAAAAGGTGACCTCATAATCAACGTTTCACGAAATAAATCTTGAAACTCGTCCCTCCTCAGCTCAAAGGTAGAAAGAGATCATTACCAGCCATTCATCGCCTCATTAAGGAGCGACTCGGGTAAACAAACGATGTAACACTAGTCTGCACGGCATTTGTGATGAAAACTGGGTTGAGTACCATCCTATGCATGTTCTTTACGTAAATGATACAGGAGGGCACCGGTTCTGAAAGAAGTGGTAGACGAATTTGACGGCAGAAAGAATTTGATTAAAGTTTGATGGATTATTTCATCACTACCGTTCTCAAAACGGTGAAGGAAAATATTTTGAGGTAACCGGTGTGCCCTAGAACCAAAAATTCGAAGACATGTGACATCTACCAACTCGCACTGGACCCGCGTTGCAGATTACGTGCCACTCTCTCTCACAGAGCGGAGGCCTGTGTCCCAGCAGTGGGTGGGGATAAAGGCTCACTATGTAATGTAAGTGTTGATGGTATAAGGTAGCTTCATTGCTTCAAAAAGGCTGACACATTGGCAGTTATGACACATTGAGCTAGCCAGCATTGACTGACGACGTCGTTTTAGTTACAGTTCAAAACATTCTACTTAGTCACTTACTTATAGACGGAAAATAGGACCTTAGTGAAAAAATCTTAAGTAGGAAAGCACCTTCTTAGTTTCAAAACTGCAAACTGCATTCTGCAGTTTTGAAACTAAGAAGGTGCCTTGGGTCTGACGACAAAGGACAGAAAACAAAAACCGTCCTGAAACAACGGTAAGTGCAGAAACTGGAATAAGCCCTAGGTATATCTTAAAATCTCATTTAGGTTATGTATGGAAGATTTCTTCTGTAGTTTGAGAACCACTGATTTAAAACTTATTAATGACATCTCTAAAATATTAGAATTACCGTTTGACGTTTTTTGAACATTATTGCCATGTATTGACAGACGGCAATTTGTTTCTAGATTTGAGCAGTGATGTCTTGTGAAATTATTCAGCATCTGAGCTGCCTACTCAATCAGACATTGTGAGGCATGCGCAGCGCACGGCGCTCGTCGCATGATTCGCATTGTGTGGATGTTCATATTCAGGGGGGTGCATCAGCTCAACGAAGCAGGCTCGACCATTTTTCACTTCACCTATTATCGTTTGTCCATACATACAAGGAGCCACTTTGTCGACTTCAGTCGATTAGATTTTCGGAAATAGAAGTTTGACTAATGCACAAAAGGCTTAGAATTTTATTATATAGAGTTATTTATTATTCTATTAGGCCGTAGGCGCATTCGGATATTTTTAGTTCTGAATGTTTTTACACCTAAATTTTATTTAGAAGCCATCCCTGGCTTCTAAATAAAATTTAGGTTGCAAGTGCACCCTCTTGCACCCCGCTCCCGGCGCCCTTGAGTGGTTCGGGGAATGCTGGGATTATTGTTAATTTGTACCTATACGTTATTTAAAAAACCTGGCAAGAGCGAGTAGGACAGGCGCACCGAGGGTTCCGTACCATCATGTTTTTAAATTTTCAACGGCGAGGCCTATATTCGTTAGAGAATTTTAACACTGCGCACTGCGGTGTAGAATATTGCAGTTTTATGTCAGCTCTATCTCTTGACCGACAGTGGAACTAGTGTAACTTTTGTTGATGATTTCTGAAAAAGTGTGCTATTTAGACATTGTTTTATTTTTCCTGTAATCTTTACATAAACTTCTTTCACATAGAATTATTTCAGATTTTTCTCTTTGCAAACTTCGGAGATAAGGGAGGGGGGGGGGGCGGTATTTTTTTACATTTTTGATCAAAAGTCGAAAACTAACCGGCCAAAAAAAAATTTTTTTTTAAAACATTTTTGAGTACCGTACAAACTGCGCTCTTTCATATGATACCCCACATGCCCTAGTAGCCCACTTCGAATTTTTCAGACGCCCTTTCAGTCCATGTTGATAAAAAAAAAATTTTTTTGACGAGATGGTAACGTAGGTGAATTTATGTAACAGCTGATTTTTTTTTCGCGATTTCAGGTTTGGTCCCACACTAAAAGTTGTTCTTAATGATGAGTACAATGACCTCTTAAGAGGTTGTTAATGTTTTACCAATAACCCTTTATAGTAAACTAGCTTCTGCCCGCGACTTCGTCCGCGTAAAATTTCACCCACCCGCCATCCACCCTCAGGGATGGAATTTCGAAAAGCCCTTTCTTAGTGGATACATACTCTTTACAAAGAACACACCCTTCAAATTTCATGTCTCCAGGACCAGCGGTTTAGGCTGTGCGTTGTTAAATCAGTCAGGATTTTTAATTTTAATATATAAAGATGTGCATTAGGAATACTTCCGATAGTTTCAACAGTATCTATTCCACATTATCAGAACAGTAATCAGATATTCCACGTCCATTGGTACCGCAAACTAGAATCAGATAAGCCATTGCAGTTCTAGAAACAAGTCTAATAAACCGACCTGAATTTCGTCCTAGATAACCGCTGTCAAGGTTTACCGCTAATAGACAACTTCCAAGGAAATAGTATTGTATGTACATACAACCTAATGGATATTGATATCTAAACATGATAAACCAAACATAAATTAAGTTGTTTTTTTTTGTGGGGTCATCGAATGCAGTTGGTGAAATAAGAAACACTTGAAAAAATAATTTTTATTGTTTATTTTTGACTTTACAGACATGATAGGTATCTTAACACGATAAAACAAAAGAAAACAGTTTTTTCTCAACTCATACTTCAAATTACAAAACAAACAGCGGTCGTTGACCCCAAAAAAAAACATCATAATTATTATTTTTTAATATTTAATCGTGTTCATCACGTCTGCAGTTTCGCTAGCAAATTTCGTTCGACCAATGAGGAAAGTCAACTTAATAGGATTCAGTTTCATTTGTCAAGAACTCGGCAATGAGATTAAACATAACAAAAGAAGCCTAATATGATATTGTAGTATTCTTAAGAGCGTTTACGCCGTACGGCATTTCATACAACTTTCAAACCCTTGTTATTCGAAATGAATGAACCGATTTTAATGAAACTTCATACGCATAACCAGGATACCTACAAAGGTCTGAGAGAGGTCTGGGAGATGATTAACATTAAAAGATGATTAAGTAGAAGTAATTATTTGATACAAGGTTTAATATTATGCGTGTGTGAGAATAAACAGGCCTTTCCCAGTCTTCTGGTAGATGTAGAAAAACATTTTTCTTCTTATCCATTTTCAAGAACTGTCTTTTGATAATGTCGATCACAAAAAACAAGTAAAGAAAAGCTTTTTCCGAGAATACTCACGGGAAGCCAGGGCAGGCTTCAAGCGACGGGTTGTTATAAATAGTATATCAGTAATGGTTCTTAGAACGAATCGCTTTATATTTTCCTGGAGCTTCTACTTGAATCTACTTTATATCATAACTTTCGTGACTAGTGTTTTAAAATGATTCTTGTTCTTGGGATTATTGGGAAAGGAAAGGATTTTATTGGAGTATTATGACCCAGTTAGCATTATCAGCCTATAATGTTCCATGTTCCAATATTACGTGCGGTATGTATGTATATAGATGAAGAAGAAAAATGTAATCAGTTGCTTAAATGCATGATTTAAATTTTCAAATTCAAATTCTTTATTGCGAACTAAGTGTACAGAATTTTGAAGATGTTAACAATAGGTAGGTTCTTAGAACTTAGCTGCCTGTTAAGGCATTGCAATTAAAACGGTTATAAATATGTATTAAAAAGTATGCGATAGGCAAAGAGATTTGATATTTACATGTCTCTGCGTAAATGACACCAAAGCAAGTAATTCCTAAGATCCGGCTAATCAGGATAACAAATCGGGGCCAGATGATCAGCGGCACGTATTCCGGAGCAATATTAAGGACGTGTCGTTTCACAACTTCGGCCTCGATGCCGCAACCTCGGGAATCACGTCTCGTTACGTTACTCATGCGTCTGCGCCTTGATCGGGGTTGGGTGGACCTACTAGGTATAGTGACGCAGAATTATGTAATGTAATGGGTGTTGTATGTTTGGGCACTGTTATTGTTTTGTTTGCCTTTGGCGTCTCTTTTTTTTTTAAGGATGGGAAGTCATCAAATGACCTGTCTGACACTCCCGCTCTGGGTGGAGCGGGAGGGAGTGTCAGACTCTTACTGACTAAAACCCACCCGTGTTCCTTCCTTAGCCCTTTATGTTCCGGGCCAGCAGCGGTAACCCTTTCGGACAATCCCGCTGACCCTTGGCGTCTTACAACAGCGTTCATCATTGTTCAGCATCCTCTTTTAATGATTGCCTCTATCTGGGAGCAATCCTTTAGATACCAGACCAGGGGCAATTTTCGTAATTTTAAGAACGTTCACAGTCTGATATGTCTCAATCTGTCAAAAATACCTCTAATTTTCCTAAATTTTTTGACATTGCTTGTCGCTGAGATGAAATTGCGACTAGATTTTTAACGTTTTTAATTACGGGAATTGGCCTTCAGGTTAGGTATCCATCCCAACTCTATGTTGAAAGATATTAGGGCTTAATTTTGTTATCTGGCCACAAAGACACCTCTTGTTTACCTACAACCTTGTACAGGCTTCCCTGTCTGCCGTTTGTGGTATTTCTGAAAGCCTTGTTTAACTAACTTTGACGCCACAATATGCACAGTGCCAACACATTTATTCTTTAGACCGTTTGCAGTCTGCGGCGCATAATACCATACCAGTTTATTTTAAATCACTATAAAATAATTCGCTTAATTTGTAGGTATGTATTTTTTATTTATGTCTAAGCTGTGTACTTCTTTAAGTGATATATTTACAATACTAATAGATATAATAAGTAAGTTCTTTTATATAATATGTTATTAGTGAACAAGTCGTTGGAGTACCTATAATAAATACATAAAAAAGACCAATTAACTTAATTCAAAAAGTTCAAAATCTAGTTGCAATCTGATCTCAGTGACAATCATTGTCAATGGAAATTAAAGGTATTTTTGACAGATTAAAACTGCAATCAGAGTGTAATCGTTCTTAAAATGACGAGGATTGCCCTTCAGACTGTCAACATTTTTAAAATTACGGGAATTGTCCCTCTGATAACTTTATTTTCACAATGATATCCATGCATTCATTTATTTTTTTCTTGACACAAGAAGCCCATGACCCTAGATTATGTAAATGTTTACGTAACATTAGCATCATTGAAGGAAACTTTCGCTATCAAGAGAGTCTTGAACGCACTACAAGGACATTCAATGAATTACGTTGACATAATTTGCGTCAGTTACTGAACTTGGATTGACGACTTGCGCAATTGTGCATAATGTAGGTATGCTCATGTAACTAAATATTTTGAATAGGTCATCGCCATCATTTCAGTCGAAAGACGTCCACTGCTGGACAAAGGCTCCCAAGCACCTCCACTGCGACCGTGTACTTCCCATACATCCATTCCCGCGGCCTGCACAAAGTCATCGGTCCATCTTGTGGGACTTTGAATCCGAACCTGATAGAAAAATAATCTATTCTATACTATACTACATAATAATAAGAAGAGTTTGTTTGTTTGAAAGCGCTAATCTCTGGAACTATCAGCGGGATTTGAAGAATTATTTTTGCATTTGATAGCCCAATTTTTGAGAAAGGCTATAGGCTATTTAACATCACGCTATACCCGCTAGGACCCTTAGGAGCCGAGAAATAAGAAAAGAAGTCAGAAACAACGCTAAGCGTAAACGAAGTAATAGTGCAGGCAGGCGATGCGATGCGATGGGGTGGGTCGGAGGAACAGGAAATTTCACGCGGTCGAAGTCGCGGGTAGAAGCTAAGTAAGAATATAATAAGAAACATTTGTGCTGAAACCATATAATAATGTATTGAATAAGAAAAGCCATAACAGAATAAATAATTGCCTCAGAATGATCAGTAGGTATTAAGAGGCACTTCGATATAGGTCAAGAGCGTAATATTATACGAATAAAGAGCGAGTACATTATACAAAAGATCTCAGACTCCTCCAGAATCGTCGACCATGCAAGTTATTGACCATTCCTTTTAGCGTTGACCAATAAAACGGGACACAAGTTGGAGTTTCGGAATAAAAACTGCTGCAATTGAGCACTTGCCGTTACCGTCGGTTTATTTTAGTGTTTATTTACAAAACGTTAATGGAACTACATCAGCAACGAATCAATTCTACGTACTCTTGCAACTCTGAAGGGTGTCATAGTAAAGACGGAAAGAAATGTGTCCTTTGTTAAATCTTTTCACAAGCGCTACTTCCAAGATGGTCTCAGTACCTAGGCTAGGGCTTATCACAAAAAGATGACCAGTGCAGTGAGTATATTAGTGTATTGATTAGTATTTTTAGCAAATCAAAATGGGAATTATTTGGGTATCGACTATATATGTCACCGAATGATTATGAACAGCGTTAGTTTATAATCTGTCTCGCGTAATTTTATTGTAAACTGTCGATAAATTGCGAACTGTACCATACTGCTTACAATAATAATTTATTCATTTTCGATACTTTATAATCTATCCATGTCAAACCGTCAAATTGCACTTACCGACAGGGTTCACAATCTATCCGATTTTATCATCCGTAAAATTGCGAACCTTTCGTGTGTGATTTGTCGGTCTGGGCGGTAGCCGAACTGGTCGCAGTAAGTTCCTAAGCCAGGGCACCCCGACCAAATGGGTCAGGTAATGTTGAACTAACGATGTTTGATGTTGACGGTGATATAATACAAGCCATTAGCAACGCGTATCGCTTACCACCCGATGCGTCTTGGTCCTCACCCCTCAATCGTGCATGCATTCGTGCAATATGCGTATATGTTGCAAATTTACCATACTTAAAATTAATGGTTTTAGCAATAATGTTCACAATATGTTATTGTTGCATGAGGATTGATACTAACGAGACACATTGTGAAGAAATAAACTTGTTATACTTAATCATATTTAGCCATGAGAATAGAAACACATTGCGGATGACTTTGGGTGTGTCGCCATTTTTTTCCTTGAGTACCTTGTGATGTATTGCTTCGTTAGAAGTAATCATAAGTGCGAATACTGAGCGTGGTGTCTTGGGTTTGATTACCAGTTCTAGCGAATTGTTTTTCGGGTTTTCCATCCGGTAATTTCTCTGTACCAGCCATTAGTCTGGGTCTGGATTTGTGCTCGCTGAATGATCATAAGCAGCCGCGTAATATATGGGACTAATTATAACTTGCGAAATGAGGGCGTATTATGTACGACTCTCTACCTCTTCAGGAAAAGCAGGCAACGATCCCTTTAATTAATGGTTTCTTCATTATAACAGTAATTTTCATGCAACAAATGTTCAGCATCAAGCTTCGTCTAATTCATTTCCTTCATTACTGCTATGTACAGACGCCAGCACATCAAGCTACCCGAAACTGTCAAATTTTCCCAATCAACTTTGAACCTTATGCTTTAGCGATAAAGTTGAAAATCTATTAAAGAAATCTGACAGATTGTGGTAGGTTGATGTGCTGGCGTCCGTACATAAATATACTCCGTATTATTATACATTTCTTGGAATGATTATCTCTGAAATCGAAACGATGTTCATTTATTAGCTGTCTACACATACAGCTGTAAACTATTGCATCAGTCTGGAATTTCCATTCGGAGTAGGTTTTCTGTTTCATAAGTATTTTAAATAGCCTTTTTCCGATTGCGATATTACATTTGTTTTTAAAGTTGGTATGTTCAGTACAGTAACTTTAGACATGTTTATTGGTGCCGTAACGTTATTCAATACTAACGTAGGTATATTAGCTATGTTTTCATGCTTTAGTTACAAATAATCACCGTTCAAATATATGAGTGCATCTATTTAAACATATCATCATCACCAAGATCATTGGCAGCCTTGTACGGTCCACTGTTTCTTAATTTTATGCCATGCTACCCTGCGTCCTCTAAATAGACGACCTCCATTTTTCCCACAGATATTTATTGTCGGGAGTAAGGCAAATTAGTCATTGAAAATGTGTCACTTTCGATTCGACAGCCTGTCAAATGGTTGTATGCTGATATGTGCGAGTTTCAAACAGGAGTTACCCACGATCTTCTAATTTGTATCTACCTATCTGGCTGCTCGTCTGCCAGCGCTCCTTTTACCATTTAATGGCGACCATTCAGTTAGGGCTCTGCTTCACCTGCCATCATCTGTCTCATCAATACCATCATAGCGGTATTATTTATTTTGTATCTTTAATTCTTGTAACTAATTGAATTTTTCGATTGTTTTATAATAATATGATTCTACGTAGGTTCTTAAGACCCTCGTCTTTAAAAGCCTCAGTGCTGATTTCACGTTAAGATAGTTTTACAAATACTAAAACACCAAAACTGTATTCATAGATAAACTATAACTAATATGGACAGCTCCTAAAATGGTAACGAAAGCTTGACTTCTAAAATAAGGAGATGACTCACCATCGAAAGTTTTTTCTCACGATTACAATCACAAACAGACAATATTAATTTAATTTAGTATCTATGTTCACAACACAACACAATAGGCCTAAACTCCGTCTAAACATAACAAGCACTATAAAGAACACATTAATGACAGTAACACTGTTTTCATCTAGATAAAAGCTACATAATTATAATTTCATCAAGATAAACCAATTAATTATTATTATTCATAAGGTAAGTTTAGCTACGGAAAAATTAGTGCAGAAGTTTAATTTCAGACAACACTTGAAGATGTGTTTACGGAAAAAAGAAAAGAGAGAAAGATAATACGTTGTTTGCCTACCGTAAACAAAAAAACAGCAAAAAATATAAAGCAAAGCATAAATATTGTGCATATAGCTTAATATACGCGTCCAGGGCATCATAAGATACAATATACAAATATCGATGAAGCATACAACGGGCGTACAAAAAAAAAATAATTGGGTCCTTGATACTGATGCCAAATACTGCAAATTTTTTTGAGAAAGTCAAAAGCAATAGAAGTTTTTAAGTTGCCTATGTTTGGTTAGAACCTTAAAAAAACCGTAATTGTATGTATTACGACAACCTATATCTCTTCCAACTAGAACGCAGAGAGAGAAATACTTATCAACAAAGAAATGGTTCGAAAAATATATAAAAAATGTAACCGGTTTTAAAATATTCACAAAGTAATGATTTTTCTCTTAACCTTCTTATTTTGTATTCAAACGTAAGTGGCATTTCGCGTTCAACAATGGGTTACATAAGCTGCGCGCGCGTCGCTGACATCACCGGCTTTCACTATCGTTCAGATAAGGCGGTCAATGAGCCAAAAATGCGGGTTAACACTGTCCACGTTGTTGAGGATATAAATAGTAGTGCAGTAGGTTTTAGTAGGTTATAAAAATAATTTGGCGTGAACTGGGATAGACCAAACATTGAACCCTGTGGAACTCTGTAGAGAGAACAACTTGGAGTCTGGATTTTCGCCCGGTTGATGTTCGGCTTCTATTACATGGGTCTGTGGGTTTACTAAAGGAACATCTCTGCCGAGTCATTCGAGAAAATATAGACATGGTGTTTATTCGAGGGGGTTGAAGGGGTGTTAGAGTTTGTAAGAATCTTAACGCGTTGTCCGATTAACTCGAAAATAAATACTTTTGCAAGATGATAAAAAGGGGTTGTGTAGTTATAAGGGAGGATTTTACTACCCGATCTCATCAACTTTAAAGTTGGTATATGGTTGGTACCTACTAAGTCAAATAATAGAATCCGTGCAAAAGGATTTTTTTTAATCTACCCCTAGCAGGGGAAAATGAGGGCTACATTTTATGTAAAAAATCTCTTTACTCGTAACTTGGCCCGAATACATAAGTATCTATTTAATAAAAACTACTCCTTAAAGGGGCTGGAGATGTTGTTGTTGGTGGGAGGAAAAATACGAAATCCAAGCTGGAAAATGTAGGAAAAGCGTTTTTTTATATCGAAGGTGAGCACTTAGTAACTAAGGATTTTTGAAAATTCATCCCCCCAACTAAATGTTCCCCCCTAATAGGGGATGAAAGTTTGTATGGAAGTTCGTCGTTTTAACCGATGGGAATTCTCATTGTGCACACGGCTTTTAAACCTGCTTATATTTATTCGTGAGTACCATTTACATATTAAATCAGCAGTTTAATAATATAGGTGCTATTTAGCCGACATTAACGCGAATATTATGCGTCGGATCGGAACCAGTTGTACGCATAGTTTAGCGGGTTGTATACATTTTCACATTTTTTCACGTTCAAAGAGCCGCTGCAGCATCTAGCTATCGCTGAAAAGTGCTGAAAGCGCTTTCAATTATATTTGTACAATGACAGATATGGTTCTAGTTGCATTCAAGTATTTACCTATATCGATAACGAAATTTATTATTAATTAAAATCACTTTTCGTGTCTGTCTTTGTGACGCGTTGTTCTACTGAACTACGCTACAGATTTTGATGCATATTTTACCATCATTTAGAGAATATATTCCGGAAGGTTTGTGTGCATGCTTACATGTATTAAAGGAATCTCCATGTTTTGTCCAGTTGTAAAAACCAAGCGATCAGCGGCGGGTTACTAGTTTGATGATAAATTGACAACGATTCTATTTTTTCTTCTATGATGGTGTTCCTCTCATACTTTTTTGCCATAATACTATGTCCTGACGTTTTAAATAAATTTAGTGTATGATTTTAACGCGGATATGTCATGGCAGGCGTAATTAAAGTAATTAACGACACACATAACCATCATAGCTGAAATGTTGAAAGTCTTGAATGCGCCATATAATTGATCAACATGATATCCGCATAGTTGTGAAAGTATAAAATGCATTCATTACTAAGACTGCAGGTGATGTGAGAATTATCTAAGAGGCTAAGACAAGACGGTCAGTGGACGGATTAGCAACAAGGATATATATTATATTATTACTGTCACTCTGAGTTTGCAGAAAAGGTTACCAAACTTTTAGCATACAAGCATAGTAATCAGCTTATAATGTCTATAGTGAGTGGGCTATAATCTACCGCGCGGGTCCATAGCGAGTTGGTAGGCATCACATATCTTAGATCCCTTGGTTCTAGTACATGCCGGTTTCCTAACGATGTTTTCCTTTACCGTTTTGGGAGTAGTGGTGATGGAATTATTTACACAAAGTAAAGTGCCTGGCTGGATTCGAACCCACTACTCCTTAAGTCGGGGCCATTATATTACCACTGGGCAACCACTTTTAACAAAGAAATATACAAGGTTCGAATTTTGCCCTCAAAGCATAACAATAAAATTGGAAGAAACCAATTGTGTTTTAAAGCCAGTAAAAAAGTACTAAAACCTGAAGAATAGACAGATGACTCACACTCCGCAAGATGTTACGAAGAAAAACGCATACCTATCAGGATTTCCTGTTCTCAAAAATATTGACACACACGTTATGTCATGAACTTATCTACCAATAGCAAACCCAAAGTGTTTTGCAAACGGATCTAGACTCTGCAGCTGTCACATTACGTTGTATAGTTACAAAATAGTAGGTTAACAGCTGGTAATACGTCGGTAACAACAACAAAGAATCATTCATAAGCAGTTGAGTAATCTTTTGTGATGGTTCCGATTTGCATAATGCTATCATCACACTAATATAATAAAGGCGAAAGTTTGTGAGTGTGTTTGTATGTTTGTTACTTCTTCACGCAAAAACTACTGAACGGATTTGAAATTTGTCAAACGGAGGATTAACACATAGGATACTTTTTATCCCGATATTCTCACGGGACCGCGGGGCGCTGCTAATTGCGGATGTTTTTATGCAGGAGAATGTTTTATTGCATTTGTGTGGAGAATTTTTGTTGCTTTATGTTATGACAAACATAACATCACGCTTGTATTCCCCGAAGGGTTTGGCAGAGTGTGCCGATTGTAGACGCATCCCAATTTCGCCAGTGATGTTTAATTGCCATGTAATAGCAGCGATGGCTTAGTGGTAATGGCCACGATTTACGAATTGTAGGTTGTGGTTACGACCGATAATATGAATTTGAAACATATACAGTAAGTTTCAATAGTACGCTATTGAAACTTACATATGTTTCAAATTCATATTATTTCAAGTTAAACAAATATCAACTTTATTTTAATGCCAAGTAATTATGTTGATTTCAGAGTGACTAGCACTATTGAAACAGTTATAAAAATGTTTGAAGTTGTAGCGTAAACCGAACTTTATTGTGTAGGATTTAAAGTTATTTTCCCAGAAACTCATATTTGTTTACATTTTTGTGCAAATAAATCGCGAATGCAGATTAGGCAGGCTGTTTACTTTGTGTAAATAATTTCAGCACCACTGCTCTCAAAACGTTGAAGGAAAACATCGTGAGGAAACCGACATGTTCTAGAACCAATAATTCGAAAACATGTGACATCTACCAACCCGCACTGGTCCCACATGGTAGATTATAGTCCACTCCCTCTCGATCCAGGAGACCTGTGCTCCAAACCCTCCACAGCCCAGTTACTGGGTAAAACAATACCCCTTGGTAAGACTGATGGTCAGCCTTTCAGGCTTCAGACGACCCGTAACGACTGTCAAAGATCCTCAAACGAGAGCCGGGACCAGCGGCTTATCATATGCTTTCCGAGGCACGGAGCAGTCACAGTATGTAAAGGTCACCCATCCACGGACCGACCGAGGCATAAGTACCTTATCATGACCGATCAACTCGAGCGGCTGTTATTACCTTACCACGAGCCTCTACTTTTTTTACTATTTCCAATATAGATTTTGTGTAAAAATAGTCTAGACTAAGTGTCTACCATTAGACCTCGATAACTCAATTGAGTAACTAATATTATCAATAAGTTTCCTAGCTCTTAAATAATATGTAAGAGCATATAATAACGTCGAGACAGAATGGATTCTATTATCTATCGGGAAGGGTTATAGAACTATATAGATTATCATGCTGGAAGTGGTTGGCTGAAATAGATAAAGCTGTCACAATCTAGGTAAAGTATTTCAATGTCTACGTCCAGTTCGTTGTCCTTCACGATGATGACGCTTTTTGAATTACTTTGCTTTGACCGACTGTGGAATAAATAGTTTTATTTTTGTAAATGACATCTTACAAGTCAACCTAGGAGGTTGTCGGCTGTTTAACCGGGCGGTCGTGGGCAAGCCTTAAAAAATTTAAAGCCTTCAGCCAGGGCATAAAATGAAATTAACACCTTTGCTAAAATCTCTTCCTAATCTACATACATTTCACATAATTGAATTTAATAAATTTTTGTGTAAAATGTTGCTACATAAACAGAAATAAGTGTGGCCACATTGAGGATCAAATTTTTACCATTTTTGGTAGGGATAGAAAGCCTTCTAAAATTTTTAAAAACAAATCTATGGTCCGCATACTGTATTGGCAATCGTGCGTTCGGAAACACCTCCAAAATATAAAGCATAGTGTAGGTTGTAGAAAGTCGAAAGCGTTCGTTTTGTGTCGTTTCGTTAAACACGCGCAGTTTTCTATTGTTTTCAATGCTATTGTTTTTAAATGCCTTGTGTGTGATGATTGTGGGGGCCTCGCAAGATATACGATTGTCAAGGTTTGAGAGGTCGTTGTTGTGTAAGATTTGAGTGCTGTGCTTTTAACCTAATTTATGTAAGAGAACGGTCAAGGTAAGAATGGGGCTTTGTTGACTTTGTTGGTCAGAATGACAACAAATGACATGATAAATCTACATGGAAGTTGAGGATGTAGGTATGCACATCGATGTCCTAAAATGCGTCACAATACAATAGGCTCTGCTCTCCGATTTTCTTTGGAAAAATATGCAAGAGCACATTAACTTTGAGTGATAAATAGTGAAAACTTGAGGAGTGAACCAATGATCTACTCAAAGCTTATCGAACCCATGTTAGTGGGAACGCAAAAAAGATAATTAAGGGTATAACTGGATCAGCGGGATTGTCCGAAAGGGTTACCGCTGGCCCGGAACATAAAGGGCTAAGGAAGGAACACGGGTGGGTTTTAGTCAGTAAGAGTCTGACACTCCTTTCCGCTCCACCCAGAGCGGGAGGGGTCATTAGAAGATTTCCCACGCTGAAAAAAAAAGGATGTAACTGGATATTTCCAGTTACACCCTTTTTTTTTAATTAATCCTAATTAGGAGTGGAATTACACAAAACAGAGCAATGGTGGCCGATTGGTAAGTCACGGGCCGCGACTTACGAGCTGTAGGTCGTAGATTCGAACCCAGACAGGCGCTTTACTTTGTGTTAATTATTTCATCACCACTGCTCTTAAAACGGTGAAGGAAAACATCGTGAGGAAACCGGCATGTCCTAGAACCAAATATTCGAAGACATGTGACAACTACCAACCCGCACTGGGCCCGCGTGGTGGATTGGGTCGCGCTCGTTTGGTAACGCTCCCGTTTGTCAACGCTACCATATACGGCCCACTCCCTCTCACCGAGAAGAGCCCTTTATCCCAGCGGTGGGAACGTTATAGGCTGATTATGTTTACACAAATACAACCCAGACAGTCAAAATGATAGACAATTTTGGTAAGAATTCACCTGCCACAAACTACTATACAAGAACATACTCGTAAAATCGCGACTGTGGTCCCCGACGGAGTAAGCAGGATTTAGTACCTACACCTACATTTCGCCAGTTATGTTTAAAAGCCCCCTTTTTTATACCTAATAGACTCTATTAACCACAAAACAGGCACAAAACTAGACCCCGGGCTGCTCACTGCTGACTTAGAAATCTCCAATGGAATAATCCTTTAGTTTAATTTAGCTCAGCAGTAGCGCCCGTAAATAATTTTCATATATAACACAAAAACAATAGAGATAGTTTACTAGACTTGCACACCGTTTAGAAAACTAGCGACACTTTAATATGCGAAGACACGGCGCACATAATTTATAGCTCGCGTCGCGGTGGGTGTCAAGGTTAACGCGATGCTACGGTGAAACTTTGTGTGTTGTAGGTAATTAGAGGCAAGTACACCGTGTGCCTTAAATGTCCCTTAATTACAAGGTAGGTATAGGTAATTTACAGGGTTAATGATATTGTAATTGTTTAGTGCAGCAATGCAATATTATCAAGCGTTGAAGTCTTTTGTTAAGAGGAAATGCGGGTTGTCGTTTATCTATAGAAACGCTCTCGCCTGTTTTCTTTCTGTTTAATGACCATAAAGTTATGATTTTTTACAAAACAATACATATTAACTACCCTATGCTTTCCTTTTTGATGATACATTATTTTTATAAGCACTAGAACCCTTAAAAAATGCTCAAAATTGCCGGTTTAAACCGCTGTCAACAGAGTCCTAGTGTACAAATTTGACAACTATTAATGAAAAAAGAAAAACAAACAGACACAGTATAATTATCCTTCCAGTTTATGAAATATCTTTTAAATTGGTCCAATATTGGAAGAGGAAATAGGCGAGAGCCAAACCTCGAATTAATGACTTTATACTTAGCCTTTTTCAAAAGTCCCTCCGACCGCATTTCCTCTTTTATTAGTTCTCAACTTATACCTACAATTTTTTATGCTTTTAACTTTTTTAACGGAATCGACGGCAGTATGGTGCTGTCCATCGCATGTAGGCTGACTTCGATTGACTTCGTTATCGAGAACCCTCTGTGTCTCGGAAAGCACGTCCCGGAATGTCATTCGTAGGTCTTTGACAGTCGTTACGGGTAGTTAGAAGCCCAAATCGTGTTACCTAGTAACTGGGTTGTGGAGACCAGATAGGCAGTCTCTCCATGTAAATACTACTACTCTGCTGCATCCCGTTAGACTGGAAGCCAACCCCGAACATAGTTGGGAGAAGGCTATGCAGATTGAATGATGAAAGTGGTCACTAGAAGCTCTCATTTTCACCTTTTTTCGTAGGGACAGAGAGGCGTTTTTCGTCGTTCAACTGTTTAACTACTGACTGGGGAATTCGGGATTGACCGTACTGTGTTATGATTGTCTTAGTAAAATTATTAACTGGCTTATTAATGATTGTCTTAGTAAAATTATTAACTGGCTTAACAGCAATAATTTAGTCATTAATTTAAATAAAACAAAAGTAATGTACTTTCATCAAAGGTGTGAAAAACCTTCAGTTTACGTAACATATGGAACTTGCAAAATAGAAGAAACAAACAAGGCTAAATTTTTAGGTGTAACGATTGATAGTAAACTAACATGGAAACAACATATTGAAGAAATTTGTCTGAAATTAAATAAATCGGCATATGCACTATTTCAATTGTCAAAAAAAGTTAATACAGCAACACTTTTAATGGCGTATCATGGATTGGTTGCATCAGTTCTGAGGTTCGGTGTTATTTTTTGGGGGCATTCTACGGAAAGAGAGACTGTTTTTAAAGCGCAAAAACGGTGTATTCGATCTATGTGTGGCTTAAAAAGTACAGAAAGTTGTGCACCCCATTTTAAATCTTTAAAGCTACTTACTATGCCAGCTTTGTATATTTTCGAGACTGCTTTGTTCGTGAGAAATAATTTACATCTTTTTAAAAAGATCTCCGATGTAAAAAGAACTCCAATGCGTTCTCAATACATACATCAATTGTGCGGTATAAAATGTAAAACTGCTTTGATGAAAAAGAGTTTTTTTGGTATGGCTTCAAAAATTTACAACAAAATACCTGATAATATAAAAAATCTGCCACAATCAAAGTTTAAGAAAGTTCTCACCTCTTTTCTAATAGAAAAATGTTATTATACTGTCCCAGACTTTATAAATGATAATTTTTAATATTTTTTAGTTTGTTTTTGTGTTTTATTTTTCATTGTTTGTAATTATTTAGTTTTTAAGTACTCTAGCTTTTTTAAATCCTATTTATTTTAACATTTGTATGCCTTCACGGCAAAGCATAGTGCTCAATTATGTTACTATAAGACCTTTATGTAAATACCTATGTTTCACAAATAAAGATTCTGATTCTGATTCTGATTCTGATTCTGTGGCTGAGCTATTAGCTGCTGCACTGCGTGTTGTATGTAACCATTGTAACTTAGTTCTCCGTACGCAACGTACAGACGCCAGCACATCAAGCTATCCGAAACTGTCAAATTTTCCAAATGAACTTTGAACCTTATGCTTTAGCGATAAAGTTGAAAATCTATTAAAGAAATTTGACAGATTGTAGTAACTTGATGTGCTGGCGTCTGTACCTATACAAATACTAATTACCTTCAGTATCTGTTGAGTCTTGGGCGTTTATTTGTGATATAAAATTCTTAAATTGATGCACTCACTGACAGACAACGCACAGCCTAAACCGTTAGGTCAAAAAGCATTTTTTTTATACTAAAGCATCTTTTAATAAATATAAACATATTTTGAGCCAGTTTCATTCTAGCAACATCCATGTTATATCTAAAGCAATATTCTCGTATGATCCAGGATCCAACATGGCGGCTCTGAGGTAAGTTGGTTAGTCGGCGTATGACACAAACCGAGTTAGGGGTAGTGGCAGATTCAACACAGCTCGGCTAATGCAGTGTGCAGTTAAGGGTGCTGGTAATCGCATTGTATGCGATTGCAGATGCGGTTAAAGTTGTTTCAGATGTAAATACCTAATTACTTATATACATATTTATGAAATATTGTATGTACAATAAATGTAGGCATACACACACACACCCATACACTCACACATACCATCAATCACTTGTAATTGCACTACGTTGGCCACCTTTACTGTGTGACATAATGGGGGGCCTGGAGTTCTAAAATACAGGCCTAGGCTTAGTTTAGACTCCAGATCTCCCACAAATTACAAAATTTTTGTCGAAATGGAGATAAATGAGGGTTTTCTGAAATGACGTTCGCTAGGTGGCAGCACTGACACGTCAGGTCCAGGCATCTGTCAAAGAGCCTATATTTTCTTTAGTCATGACTGAATGATGAACGAATGAATGAATCGAATGATGAACGTCATCATATATTTTATATTGGAAGACCTCTTGTCACAGTGGTGCCAACTGTGTCTTACGTTATTCTTAAGCCAAGATTTATAAAAGTTATTTAGCATGTGCTTTGGCTAAACGATACTTTTGTCACTGTCGCACAACTGTCAAATTACGTGCTAAAATATGTATGTTCCAGTAAGGTAATGTTAAACTATGACAATGTTCTCTACATTTAGGCCATCGATTTTTATAATATTCTATTAATTTTTGAGAAACTTATTCTTGTTTAGTGTGATTTGTTAGAGACGGGAACATGTGAAAGCCCGTGCTAAGTAACGTTTATATATCTCAGCCTTGGATATATTTGGCACGGAACCTTTTTTTTTTGTTTTAAAAATAAAGTAGGTATTATACAACTACTTGCATTACACAGCACTTGCTTCGTGCAAGTTAATGTAGTGGGCGGTTTCCCAGTGAGGCACAGAGGTCTTAAATAACACTGGAAAAGAGTGCCTCCATAAGCAAATCTGGAGATAGAAAATAGTTCGAGAAAATACGATAACCATAGCGTAGATAGAGAAAAATTCATTTCCGTGTGCCATTAGATAAAAGCCTTTACAGGAACATTTTACAGTCGATATAAAAACGGAAAGTAAGCGTTGTATTCTGAGAATGGAAATATTTAATGAAGTTACGCGGTACGCTTCACTATCTAATAATAATAAATGATATTTATTAAAACGTTGCCGTTGTTAAGAACATTTTATATACTGCCACTCGCGTTTCAAATTAAAAATGGATTGTAAAGTACAGGTTGTTTACAGATGTTTTTATTACACAAATAAAATTGCTGTATGGGTCTATAATTAAAAGTTGTGTAACTCCAACAATTTTCCGATAGTCATCCATAAAATTTTGATTGAAGTTTTTATTAATTAACGAACTATTTTGTTTGTAAAAGCTCTTTGAAGTGAACCACTAGAGCTTCTTTGACGTCAGATCCGCTTTAGGTACCTATACTATTATGTAAGTAGGTAAATATCTGGGTAAATAAATACATAGGTACTGAAACTTTCTGAATCCGCAAAGTCTGGTTAAACTTTGTTCAATAAACATTAAATTATGACATTGTCGTTACTAAAATTAAAAAAAAAACCATTTACCATCGAAAAAACAAAACGAAGTCAAAAGAAAAAAACAAAACAACTTGACGGCTTGTTTTTTTTTATTTTTAAACGCACTTAGATAGACGCTGACACAAAAACGAGCACGTAGCAAATTAATCGATTAGACCATAATTGTTACGTGAATGTGATAATCGATCATGCAATACGCTATTGAAGTAGTAACGTAACAATATCACGTTTTTTGTGTGCTACATAAAATAGTAAGTAATGCGTTTGTTACACGTCATTCTCAATTCATAAATACCGTTTGTGTTGATAAGCTGTCATAGGGGCTTAGTTTATAATCATTTCTGCGTAAATATCTTGTTGGGTTACCCATTTTCTACAAATACATACATGTTTTTTATAATAAGATAACGTAAAGTAGGACACATTCAGGCTAGATCGATCTTCGATAGACTGCTGCAGGCTGATTAAGATGACTAAAGCAGGTAGCTATCCTCTTAAAGGCCCACTTGAAATAACGGAACCCTTTTAGTTACTACTTAGTAAACTTGTAAAAGTTTCTAAAATAAACTTTTCTATTTAGGTAAAGCAGACGTAAAAAACTCAGCGGTAGTCTGACGAGACAAAAGCGTCTCCACTCTTTCCCTCCGACCATTTTATACTTTTTTCATTGAAACCTCCTCGGTTAATTGTTACAAAAGAAAAGCACGGCTTTCTATGTTTAGTTTCTAATTTAAAATGGAATATCTCAGTACCTACGTCGTTACGGAGAGATTTTTATAAAGACTAAGTAGTGGCAAATATTTTGTTTTGTTTGTGTGTTGTGCGTGTGTGTTCTTTCAGGTGTCTTGTAAGTAATAAATACATTGTAACTGTTGGAGTTATGTATTAAGGAAGTGTAACTGCAGACCAGCGTCACTTGTAGAAACTATACTAAAATAAGGGTGAGAAAGGAGGTGAGTATACTGAGATGGCGACTGACAGAAAAGTACAAGAAGAAGACATGCTTCTCAATACGTAAGTATGCAATGGCTAAAAAGCAGGCACAGCTTATTAAATTCGACAGCGTTTCTGTCAGGAAATCCGGCCAACGCCCGTTGCAAACTGTGACAGGATACTCTTCCCCCTCTTAATTACTATCTACCACTAAAGGAGCATCTCCCTGCAGGGTGTAAACCTTCCATGGTCCACTTGGAAGTCCCTGAACCGTTTCCGGACACAAGTGGGAAGATGTAAATCCAACCCGGTAAAGTGGGACTACCTTGACGGAACGGCAGTAGGGTGTGATTGTGGAGCTATGTCGCAATCCATTCCCCACCCCCTATCCTGCCCTCTGTGGCCCAAAACATGCAGTCAAAGTGACCCCTGCGCTGCCACCGACAACGCCGTGGAACTACCTAAGTTTTGGGCCAACAAGATCTAAAATACAGTCGCGACAGGAAGAAGAAGAGGAAGTATCTATGCAATTTTCATTCCTTGACATTTACGATAGTAATCGTACCTAAATATACTCGTAGCCATTGAAAAAACACATATCATTGATCAAATGCACAGTCTTCGAAAGACACTTTATGATTCCTTGTAATGAGAAATGAAAATCTCTTACGTAAAGGTTTCTGACTGAAACATTATTTTCCTGTAGGTATAGTCGGCAATAAAAATATCAGAACATAATTGTATTGAATTGGGTACAATTTGAATTTGGCTAGATGTGGTCACGGCAGCATGGAGCGGAGCCTAAAGGAACGGTTGCCGAGAGACGGTAGAAGGAGCGTTGGCAGACCAATGGCCAGGTGGTTGGACGAGCTGCAGAAGATCGCGGGGAAGTCCTGTATGAGACTCGCATTGACCAGGGAAGCATGGCGCAAAAGGTAGGAGGTCTTTATCTGAGTAAAGGCAGTGGGTGGGTGGAATAAGGCTCCGAGTGATGATGATGATGATAAAGTACAATTTGGGAAGTAGGCGACTACAAAAATTATATTGGTCATTATCTGCCTAGCCTTTTCTCAACTATTTTAGGGTCAGCTTCCAGTCTATCCGGATGCAGCTGAATACCGGTATTTTACATGGAACGACTGCCTATCTGACCTCCACAACCCAGTCACTGGGTAATACGATACTCCTTAGTATGGCTGGTCAGACTTTCGGGCTTCTGACTACCCGTAACGACTTTCAAACATCTACGAATGACAGCCGGGACCAACGGCTTAACGTGCTTTCTGAAGCACGGGGGGTCTCGGTATGTAAAGATGGTCATCCATCCACAGTTAATAATTAGCCACGAGCCCTTCCTCCTCCTAAAAATTATATGGCATATCCAAAGATATAATTTTTTCTTTCTGTTATTTGTATCAAGTGCGGTTAGTGGAAGTGTTCAGGTGCCGTTCGCCCAGGTGCGGTTGAAATCAGTGCTCTCAGTGGAATACCTCAATTTAATGTCCTAAGTAACTCATGATTCTAACCTTACTCAAGCTCATGTAAAGAGAAAAGCTTGTTGATAAGATGCTGATAAAGTTAACGTGGTCTGTGCTTATCACAGCACAATTAGTGAGCGTAAGTTTAAAAGCCTTTCTGATATGAACGATACTCTTATCGAGTCGAGATGGTACATACATTCCAGTTGGAGATAGATGGCATGGTTTCTTTCGATAGCTTTGTGCTGGAGCATAGAACAGGAATATTTTGTTCACCATTGTCATTTTAAGGGTTGCAGAATTAGTAGCATATTATGTAGTTTGAAAGTACAAACAAACAAATACTTGATCCCTATCAGAATACCAGCGCTGCAACATTTATTTTTTAAATGTCGTAGCATCATGCTGAGATAGGAGCCTTTTGGCCTCGTATAGGAGTTTCTGTTTCATTTTCCTTTTGTTACTTTTTTTTAATTTTTATATAACTTGGGATTTTTATTTTGCTGTGTTTAGTTTAGTTTGTGATCTTCCTGTACGAGTCGCAATAAATACTTTTTCTTTCTTTGTACCTACTGCATAGGACTAAAAGTCTGAAACATAACTGACGAAATGTGTAAGTTTGTAAGTATGTTACACCACTGCCCAAAGCTTCTGGGAATGCAGGCGTGATGATATGTTTATTACTGAATAGGTTAGCAAGTGTTGTCGTCCATAAAATGTAAATTATTTTGATTATAGAGGATTGTATTTGAAGTTCTGCTTCAATTAAGACATTAGTAGGCTATTAGTGGAATATCAGTCTAGAATTTGCATAGATAATGGTCCTAGAATTTGCATAGATAATGGTCCAGTTGGCAATATCTAAGATTATTTTAGTAGTAATAATTAATTAAATGTGTTACATATAATTGATGTAACGCCGTTTAATTATTTTAATGTGGAAATATCTATGCCTTAATTTTAATGTTCGAAAGAAGTGGGTACCTACATTAATGACATTATAAGTACATAGTTGAATTTGTATGTAATATTGATTATTACGTTTAGCGAATAGCGCGAAATTTTAAATAATCAATAGGAAGAAGTTACCTACGGGATGTTAAGAAAATATTAGAAACTCTTTCATGCTTTTTCTCGCAGGCTGAAAAAAGGTATTCAGTAAGGTCACGAAAAAAAAATTAACTCACCAAAAAGTCCGAAAACAGTAAGACACCGCTTCCCGAATCGAGCGATATCCGCCATAATAAGAATAACAGCTCTAATGTAACGATTACGTCACGCCACTTTCACTGCGCCTGCGCGACCACACAATAACATTCTACAACCACTTATGAAACTGGGGACGGTGCACTCCAGAGTTCGACGCACTTCGAAAACAAATAAAAAAAATATCTCAAAAAAGTTTATGGTTTTCGGACGAACTCCGTGTTGAGTTTGACTTTGACGTTTTTTTTGGCGGGAGATTTTGACATAACGCGTGAAGCGCGCTCACTCTCGTAATGGACAGTGAATTGGCCGCGGTGGTGCGTTTTGCTTTTACTTTCTGCGTTCAGTGGGGAGTATCGGTTCGCAAGTCCGTCTCGGTGATCATTGTCCTCAGTTCAGATGTAGGAAAGTCGTAATGGAACGGCACGGGCGTCTTGACAGTAATTGCGGGGACAAAAAAGGCTGAATGACGAGAGAGCATTGGTGCAGTTCCTGGTTCAAAACAAAACATTGAGATTATTCATCGATTTATAGAGATTATGATGAATTGTGTAAGATATGACATGGATTTGAAGAAAAGACTGTTACAGCTGTCGCCGTAATATGTAGAGTCAAAAAGTATGAACGAAGTATGAAATATTGCTCCGACTATGCAATCGACTGCATGTAATTTTAAGCAGCAAGATAATGAGAGAGATGATTTATAGAAATGACGATAGTTACCAAAAATTAATTCCCGGTTATTTCAAGTTGCTCGACCACTTGTAGCCGAAAGAGGTATTATGTAGGTACATAAGTAATAAGTAGGATTTCCTTCCGTATCCGGAAATAATGTTAATATAACCTAACTTATCGACAGTCATTTCGTTACAGAATCTGTTATTACATTCTAAACTGAATAAAATAATACCTAACCACTTGACGAGAATGAGAAGAATGCATTTATTGTTGCAATAAGTAATAATGTCAAATGAGTAGCAAAACTATCTACATTTTATAATCTGTTAAACCCGTCTATTCAATGTTAAATAAATAATAATAAAGTTTTTTTTATATCAGTGGACACATCAACGTTGTATTTATCGAAATTTATTGAATTACATATATTATTGCACATATTTAAAAGTAATAATAATGTCATGACATTATGATTATTTAACATGGTTGTGAAAATGCTTATAGTAGAAGATTGTACATATACTTATTTTCAGAAGTTTCTATTAAAAACAGCTTTTAAAATGCTGAATGAACCCACAAGTAAACTCCGATAGTTCGTCTTGTTTAAATTAGGTAAGATTAGGATCATAAGCATACCTTCTTAGTGTTGGCGAAATTATAAAGAAAAACAACCGCAAACAAACTACGTTCGCATGGAAGTTAAAATATCGTGGCAGGATTTCATCGTGCACTGGATTTTCAATTCTCAGTGTAGAACCGAAGCATTTACAATCCAACAGAGCGCATTGCAGCGCGTCAAAAAAGCACACTGTTGGAATTTCAACCCTCGGCGCTGAGCAGTGCGGCAAAAAAAATCGCCGAGGAAAACGCGCCCGTGCGGACTTGGGCTTACCCAATACCAAATCAAAGGAAAAAGATATTCATAAACATGCAACGTAAGTTCAAAACGTAAAAACCTAAATTACTCAATATGGCGGCCCGTGCGGTCGCTTCTTAAAATCGTATTTCAAAATCGGCAACTCGAGAAGGTCCGGTACTAATGACCAAAAAGTCTACAACTCTGCATGTATGGCCCGCTGTGCACACAGTGGTCCCAAAATAAACGTTGTTGTGTAGTTTTTTCCTTGTTAGCAAGAGAATTATGGGATTTAATTGGGCGTGTTGAAATTCAAATTCAAAATCATTTATTTCACTCCATTTTAGATCATATGAAAAAAAAAAATGAAATGAAATGAGAAAGAAATAATAGTTTTAGTTTGTTTATGGGATTTCTTAATAAAATTAGATTCGAATTAGAGAACTCTTGAGAAAAGAAAAAAACAGTGGCACTTCGGGAGTGCCGACAGAAGTGAAAACAAAACACAAACAGCGGTGCTATTCTGTAAAAATCTCGCCGTGAATACTTAGGTGAAGTGAGCGTGGAGTGAGCTGTCAATAGTGTCAATTCCTAGCAAAAACAAACTGAACAAAAACAACTGAATACCTTGCCTTCACTCACTGACATATCAGCCGGTCGATTCTGTAAAAATCTCACCGTGAAAACTTAGGTGAAGTGAATTTGTTTTTGCTAGGAATTGACACTATTGACAGCTCACTCCACGCTCACTTCGCCTAAGTTTTCACGGTGAGATGGTTACAGAATCGCACTGCAGATATACATTAGAACCGAGTATATCCCGAGGACAGCCGAACACATCCGAAGCGGGTATTTTTTGAATCGTCTTTAAAACAAAACACGCGCGGTGTCGCTTACGGCAACAGTGCCGCGAGTTCAATGTTTTTCCCATCTTAAAAAAGCCCAACGCGCTGAAGAAGTTTTCACTTCAAAAGAAAGAAGTGGTGAAAGCCCGCAATAAACGTAAGAAATTTTGGAATTTTTAAATTGATGGAATCACCGGTCACGTGGTCATTGGCGTTTACTCCATAGGTACAATGCGTGCCACGAAAGATG
Organism: Luperina nickerlii; assembly: GCA_963855955.1. Lineage (NCBI taxonomy): Eukaryota > Metazoa > Arthropoda > Insecta > Lepidoptera > Noctuidae > Luperina > Luperina nickerlii. The sequence goes on along the minus strand of OY979683.1, from coordinate 2,172,493 downwards.
AGACTTGATACACCACGTGGTTTGACTTGCGCAGAACACGATTTTAGTTATCTTTAGCGGTATGAGGTCTGAGTGCGGGACGGGACCTAACGTCATAGGGGCAGCGGAAAGAGCGGGGGAGGCGGGGTCAAGTCTCATCTTTCATGGCACGCATTGTACTAACCTAACGTATTCCTCAGAAACAAAATATAAAATGCCAAAAACAAAACATAAAAGAATATGTCTTTTGCGAATTTGATCTTTATTAGTTACTAAAATTGTCGCACTGACAGGTGTCAGGGACGCATTCTCTCGACGACCGGACTGTAGTATTGTTAACCAGGGAGAAAGCAGAGATATAAGTTAGTGTGGAATAAACGAGTGATCACGTGACCGTGTTTCCTCTAATGCTAGAGGCGAGTTTGACAAATAATTCTCAATTCAGAAACCAGATGTAGAATTTTACAAATATTATGTCCAAATGAGTTCTTATAAGATGACTCCAAGTATTAAGCTGTACTACTTAGTAGCCGCTTATAACAGAATTTGAGGTTCTCTTACTCGATTCCAGGGAATCAAATAATGTTTGCGGAAATTCTGTTCAGTTCTGATTTCTTGAAACATGCTAAGTACTTACTCTCGAGAGCCAGTACCTACTGCTTGAAGTAAAGTCGGAGGAGTTATAAATACCCCTGTGTTAAATAATAAGTCCTCTGACTTTATAGCAACAACAACGTTACAGCTTTTAAGCGTAAAAACTATGTTGTACACTGTACAGTCGAGGAAATGTCACGTGGCAACGTCAATTCGTGTGTTAAGGACATTTCATACAACAGTCAATAAATGACATTTATATAGGTAATCTTTTGTCGCTTGAATGACCTTGACAGAGGGGTGCTGTTGACTGTGTGTTGCGGGAAAAAACGCCTAAAATACACGTTTCTTGTAAAAATTTAAGGGGTCTCACCTGTAATTTTTACCTTTATTATATTTTTATTATTTTTTTTAAATTATTTCTATAGGGCTAACAGGGGGACAGACAAATTTTTTTTTGTTGATCTGTCTCCCTAGGGGACAAAGCAGGGTGACAGATCAGAATAAATCCTTTCAGCAATAAAAAAAAAGGACAATTTAAGATCATAGTCAATTTGCTAAGAAATAATTTCCCTGGATTTATATTTTCTTTTCACTTTTCATTTGTAATCACTAGCAATAAAATAAATAGCACACATGTGAAGGTTTTTATGATGTTTATCCTTTTGCGAGAAAACAAATCGTATTGACGTGTTAGCTTAAATTGGCCTGTGTGCCTCCGAATTGAGAACAAGGTTAGGTTCCCTCGGCCGCCTACATCCTTGCCTGAAATTTCAATACCATTTCAATTTCCCCCAATGTTCGCACCCGCCATTTTTCCGGGTACTGTATAAAAATTCTTGAAAATAAAAAAAACAATGTATTCTCACCCCGGATACGGAGAGACAGGCTTCATCCTGCCTATTGTGAATATCTCAGCTGCGTTTAGGGATGTGAAAGGTGTTGGATGAATGTGCCAGTTGGGAAAAACCGGAGTTGATATGTTGTTAAGTAATTTAAGGAAGTTGTGATTTATAGTAATCATTATGACCCACATTAGTAGCTCCTTGTCTATATTAATAATCTATCTATATCTAAACTATTAATGAAGCTGAAGAGTTTGATTGAACGCACTAATCTAAAAATATTTTTTCAAATCCGACTGATCTATCAGTCTGTGATCTATGATCTATCAGTTGGATTTGAAAAAATATTTTTGCATCGGACAAGAAGTGATAGCCGAATTCTTGAGGATGGCTATAGGCTATCTAGAAAGAACGATGCAGAGACGGAGTGGGACAGGGGAACAAGAAACGCGGATGAAGTCGCGGGAAGTAGCTAGTAGATAATAAAGATCCTTAAAATGTAGGTGTGTTATGCTGATCCGTTCATCAGATTAATCTTGTTTCTTACAGAAATCTGGGTGTTGAACCCCGGAATCACGTTCTGCAGTCGAAGGTAAGTTCTGAAGACCTCTCGAATGAAGTTCACGAAGTGGGGCTGAAAATACCAAAATAAGTTTAGTTACTGGCTTCTTGATAAGGTTCAGATTGAGAAAGTCAATGGAATATTTTCTGTTACCTAACATAAAGTTAAAATTATTTTTTATTTTATTAGTCATAAGTTCATAACGCTTGCTATTCGGTATTATGTGGTTGATGACTAATTTTATGATCGATGTAACCTTTGCTATGCAAAGAGTATTGCCACATGTAGATATGTAACCAACTATCTTCTAACAGCGCAACATCGATAAGTTCAAAAGATCGCGTAAACATAATCCACAACCCTAGCATGAAGTCATCTATATTCAAAAGACTTGAGGGCTATTGTGTTGGACTCACCAGGTGCTATATTAGGTCTTAAATAATACCCGTCGTATTTGAAAATTCACTCCACGCGCTTTATTGAGAGCGGCTGCCATTTTATTGCGAGCAACGACCACGCGTTGTGCGAATATCTTTTGTGCAGGCGCTGAAGTGTGGTTTTGTAAATGATTTCAAAGGAAATTTTATGTTTTTCTCCTTTAAGAGATAGCAGGGTCTTCGTTGAAATAAATTGGATTAGGTCGGTCGTATTTAAATTGAGGATTTTGTTGAAGTTCACAGAATGCGTATTGTGGGTAGGTAACTCTTTTAATCATAATAGATTCCCAAACAATTTTACGTGATTACGATTATAGTAGAAGGTTCCGAAATAGAATTATTATAAGAATTCAGAACTCATTTTTAAAGTCGGAAAGAAAATAATCATTTTTAAAGAATGCCAAAACATACTTACCTACAGCGTGATTTATTACATAGTATCAAAGAGTTTATCGAAACTTAGTTAAATTAACTACTTATAACATCTTTAAAATGTTAATAAATTCTCGTATAACTTATTTAATTCATAATTGGCTCAGCGTTGGGGGAAATCGTTATTTCCCCCTCTGCTATGAAACGCGAATCACGTACGATAATTACTTAGCCCGGATCATGGCCGACGAAGCTGGAATTATGAATGGCTATCACAAAATTAAGATCAACATACATTTCTATGCATGATATTTCTCCTATAAACATAAGTATTTCTCAAAAGGGGTGCGCAGATTCGAAGCGTAGGTACCTAGGTATGTACAGACGCCAGCACATCAAGCTACTACAATCTGTCTTTTTAGGGGATTTTCAACTTTATCGCTAAAGCATAAGGTTCAAAGTTGATTGGGAAAATTTGACAGTTTCGGGTAGCTTGATGTGCTGGCGTCTGTACACCAGCGGGGTAATTGCGTAACACACCATCAGTAGCAATGGGTTTCAATTTGACGGTTTAACAACATTCATTGCGTTATTTACGTTGTTGAGCAGACACATTTTCCGAACACATGAAGCAATGGATTAGCTATATCCTTCAAAATGATTCAGATTGTGATTGAATGTTACGGGTGCTGTAGCGATTCAAATCAAACTCAGGACCATGCTCAGCAGTCACACCTGGGACTACTAGACCTATCACCAGGTGGTAAGAATGTGATATTGACAGCGCCTTTATGTCGTAACAGTAAGGGCGGTTTTCGCAGTGTATTTGTTACCACTGTTGACATTTAGGTATGTTATTTCCCACACAACCACGATGCGCGGCGTGACCTATAACTACCGATACATTATAAACGTCATTTACATTATCAAAGTTGAAACTCTGAAACCACAAAAATAGCATTGCTGACAAAGGAGCTTACCCACACGCCGAGTCAAATGTCAAATGAAAGGTTACACCGTCCCCAGACACGTGCCAAAGTTCAGCGGGTGTAAAACTTTCAGACTGCAGTAATTACATGGATATCAAACAGCTGTTGGCCACGACTGCGTGTATTTTGTATTTTATCATCTTTAACACAATATCCAGGATGAAAAGTAGCCTAAAATTTAGTTACAAAACCAAAGCTGAAACTCTCTGTAACCTGAGAAATAGCATTGTTATTGCCAATTTATTATTGTGAATGTGAAGACTATATGGGTCATTTTATTTATGTTTTGATTTTTGAAAACTTCTTTAGGCGCGTTAGGCTTTTTTGAGATGGTAAAAAGCCATTGAACTCGCGCCACTGTTACCGTAAGCGACACCGCGCGTGTTTTGTTTTTATAAGACGATTAAAAAAATACCTGCTTCGGATATGTTCGGCTGTCCTCGGGATGTACTCGGTTTTAAGTTTTAATGTATATCCGATATGTCAGTGAGTGATGGCAAAGTATTCTGTTTGTGTTTTGTTTTCACTTCTGTCGGCATTCCCGGAGTGCCTCTTTTTTTTTCTCTCTTCTGTTAGTTTTTGTCATGGTCTGGCAGTTTGAGTAATTTATGTGGCCTACCCAAATGTCCTTTCTTTGGTATTGCTCATCGAGTCGTTGAGCTCCTTAAGTTTTATGTTGAGCTGCACGATTTCTGACAAATGCGTGCACTGACTGGACAGGTGCACTCACTCTGTGACTCTGTGTGGTTCTTTGCTCAAAAGACCACATCAGACATGGATCTACTGTGATCTACATGGTATTCACATGAGCTGACCAAGATTATGTCTGGACTTTAATAGAGACTGTGATCTCTGAGTTTCCTTCAGCCTTTCTTCTCAGAGTCGTCAGATAGGAAACGCCGACCTCATCTAGTTTTTTAAAATATGATTGACATGTAAAAGTGTTTGTGCAAAACTACTTACAGAAATAAAATTATTTATCATTCCCAGCATAGGACCATACTACCGTGACCATACTCTAACGCTGGCCGAGTCAAAGGTTACAACGACACGTGCCCTAACGTATGTACCTATATTTAAGTTTAGCGAGTGTAAAAGTTGCAGACTGCAGTTATAATATGAATATCAAACAGTATAGTTCGTACTCGCTGTTGTCCACGACTCCGTCTGAGTGTATTCTGTATATTTCATATTTTTTTACCAACTTCAAAAAAGTAAGAGGTTCTCAATTCGGATGTTTATATATATGTATATGTTTAATACCAATATCCAAGATGAAAAGGAGCTTATGAAATTTCATAACGATCGGTTCAGTGTTTAGGCGTGAAAAGATAGCAAAGAAACAGACAGATACATATAGTTACTTTTGCATTTATAATATTAGTTTGGATAGGCTAGGTATCTAAAACTAATGGGGATTGTCCAAAATTTCTGACCATTAGATTTTATTTTATTTTTTGAAAATTTAGAGTATTTTGAGAAACTAATTTGAATATTTTGATAATTGGCTCAATAGTTATTTAAAAAAAATATTTAATTACTTTAAGTTTTTAAGGTAGGTGACGTCACCAGTGGCATAAAAAAAAACCATTTGTAAATAAATATTTACAAATGGTTTTTTTATGAGTAAGTGTCGTCCAAGGAATATACTACTCTGTGTCGTCACTAGAATAATAATCGACGCGGCGACTTAGAAATAGAATAATAACGCACGCCGCGCCTTTTTTACTATTATTGCTGCAAGTTGGAACAAAGCACTTCCTGTATTCCATAACTCTTCCAATATATTAAATATTGTCGGGTGTTGAAATAATGTATGTAATGTAATGAGATATAAACAAGAATGTTTATGTTTTTGACATTTATATTTATAATAATTTGACAGATTGTAAACAATACTTGCATCTTACTTTTTTTTTCTGAGGTAACGATACAAAACTGTACGGCCAAAGACGACGTAATTTGAAGGGCAAAGAAGGTCACTCGTATTTTATCAAAAATATCAATAAAATATGACTATTTTTCATAATTAATTAGTCCGTAATGATCAGTAACGCTATTCCTCGAAATGGTTTTTCAATTACAACATTTAAAAAAATATGAACAATGCCCATCGGAGATCCCTGCTCGCTATTCAATTCATTTATTTTTCAGTAACCTAATTGCGTACCACACTATCAATCTCAATCTGATTCATGATTGAAGGATATTGCTAATCCAATGCTTCATATTTTTGAAAAATGTTTCTGCTTAACAACGTGAATAACGCAATGAATGTTGTTGGACTGTCAAAATGAAACCCACTGCTAGTGATAGTGTGATAGGCAATTAGCCTGCAGATAATAAAATCCAATTTGTTAGTAGATAGATACACACACAACTTAAACACTAATGTTGGTAGATACATCCATAATAATTGTTAGTTACAAAGGTCATAGAGCTATGTTAGTATTACACTACAAACTAAGTTATGGAAACAATGAGCATAGATTTTTTTTTTAGTATAGAATAATATACTATATGTTTTGCATTATTCTAGCAGGAGTCACTCATTCGTTTTAGTGGAGGTCCGTTTTTTTAATTTAATATTACTGTCGAGGTCCGTTTGGTAGACTACTACCTTCTTGCAACCAAGTTTAAAAATATCAATTAAGAAGTAGAACGAAAATATATGATAACTAAATATGATAAATATGATAACCTTATTGGAAATTATATTTTCGAGCCATTTGGGGTTGAAACTCTCGGGCCGTGGGGTCCGAGTGCTCATGGTCTTTTTAAAGAAATATCTAAACGGCTGGTTGACACTTCCCGTGACCCAAGGGCTGGCTTTTACCTTGGCCAGATGCTAAGCATCGCGATACAACGTGGTAATGCCGCCAGTCTCTTGGGTACACTACCAGTCGACAGCGATGCGGATGAATTATTCGACGTTATTTTTTAATAGTCTGTATAGTTTTATTTAAGTTAGAATTTTGTTATTTGTTTATGTTACTTGTAAAATTTAAACTACAAAATATCACAGCCTTAAATTAAAAGCCACCAGCGAGCAATGCGTGGAATAAAATATTAATTTTTATAAAATAAATAAATCTAAAAAAATAACAAAGTGATTATTAATGTATTTTTTTTTTACTTTGAACTTACTGTCTGGAGTGTGAAGTATAGTTGGTAAAAGCTAAAACTAATTTTTTATTTAATATATGTTCCTGTTTCCTTACAGATTAGGTTAGAACCGAATCCAGACCGCAGTCCGCCATTTGGTGACTCCTGCTATAGATTGTACTGTATTCCGAAGGGTATGGGTGCCGTTGTTTATGGGTACAAAATATGTTTTTCTACTTTGCTCTGGAATGGCAACTCACTTCCGATGCCTCTGGAATTTGATTTCCTCAAATATGCAGTGTAAATAGCAGTCACCACTGCTTTCGTTTGTCATTGAAAAGCATAGGAAAATAAAGTTAAAAAAATAAAGTTAAAAATAAAGCCACCGTTATCGTATAGTCGTTGGCCGCATGCCATTATTAAACACCCATATTCTAAGTCGTTTCCTCCACTCGAATCTACCTCCACTCTGTCTTCCTCAATCACATTTACAGCTGTTTTAAGTTGACATTGAACGTCTTCAATTCGAGAACTTTCCTGTTTCAAAGTGAGGAATCGTAATCCCTTGGTCGACATCGACTTTGCTTGCCATAATAAAAATAGAATAGAGTAGAGATGTCATAATTTTAAAGTTAGAATCAAAGTCATGAATACCAGAATCAGCCTATAATGTCCCCACTGCTGGGCCCTAGGCTTGCTCACGTGTGTGTAATTATAAGAATGCTTCAAAATAACTAAAAGTTTATTTAATTGAGTTAGTTTAGTTGAGTTGAGTTTAGTTTCTTGCGTTGAACTGCACGATTTCTGACAAATGCGTGCACTGACTGGACAGGTCCTCTCATTCTGTGTGGTTCTTTCCTCAAAAGACCATCTCAGACATCGACGTACATGGTCTTCATATAACCTGACCAAGATTATGTCTGGACTTTAAAAGAGACTATGACCTCTGAGTTTGTTTCGGCCTTTCTTTTCAGAGTAGTCAGATAGGAAACGCCGACCTCATCTAGTTTATAAAATATACGATTGACGTGTAAAACTGTTTGTGCAAACCTACTTACAAAAATATAATCATTTATCATTTATTGGTCTATCTACAATTATTATACTATTCAACCAATTAACACAAGCCGAGTGCACAATATTAAGAAAATTCCCTTCGGGGACATGGCCTACGGGGACAACGGGAATACAGGGACACAACATGCAAAAAACAAATTATATCGAAAAGAAAAAAAATACCAATATAATGCAGCAATGACACATAACTAAAAAAAAATAACACATTTATTTATTTATGTTCGTTCTTAAAAGGTTGGCAGTGTATTTCTGTTGCATTGTAGTTACTTGTCTGACGTGTAGAAAGCAGCCATGACAGTTAATATTTGGTGGTGGACGACGATATCTTTACCAGGGTGTGAAACTGTGGATGTTATGGTCTAAGTAAAAAGAAAAAAAAAGGTAAAAGAAACAGCGATTTAATAGTAGATTATGCACTAAGGGGATAAAGTGTCTTAATGTCGCGGGCGCTATTTTGAATCCCGAACGCAAAGAAGAACTCTCCGCGCTCCTGAGCGAAGCGAGGGAGTTAAAACTAGAATCCTGAGTGCAGTGAGGGATTCAAACTCGCCCAAGTTGTTGAAGAACAAATTGATGAACTCCAAAAAAGTATGTTAAATCTGCAGCTATTAATGGATGTAACTTATGTTTTATGTGTGGAAAGTGTACCGCTTTCTTTAATCACGTAAGACATCGGTTTCCGCTCGTGCCACACACCACACACCACATTGAAGGCATCGTGGTCATGTCAAACTTGTCACCGAGGCGCCCTCGTTTCTATCGGAACCGCCCTTTACAGTGTAGACACCACAATTTAGTTGTTGTTGATATAATTACGCCTCGTCAAGTTTACTAAAGGACCTAATTACTATGACAAGCGATTCTATGCTTTACCAACATTTTATAAAAAGTAACGGCTTTCTTTTGTCTGTCTGTTATTGTAACTCAAGAACTAGTACATACCAATTTCCGAGGTTTTCTTCTGAATACAGTTTAGGATTTTAAGCTGTAGTTTTTAGGATACTATTATTTAAGGGTAAAGTGATTAGAGTGAAGCAGGCTGCTTTCAAGACAGCAGGACACCGTAATTCTCCAACAATGCTCTTAAACTATGCTTTTCTAGAGGCGCGGTGACCGTTTTACCCCACTACGGAGGGTATATGATTTTAACGGGTATGTATGTATGTTCATCTGTTCCATAAATTCCAAAGTTCTTATAATAATTTGACAAATGAGGTATCGTTAGAAGCGTCTTGACCGTCCGCTAGTTATAGGCGTATGTGACGTCACACTAAATTTAATATGGCACCCTCTAGAGGTCATAAAGTAATGAATTTTAAAATAAACATTTTGGGATGGTGCCTTGTTGGGTATCAAATGAAAGGGCTTAATTAGGACATTTCAAAAATATATATATTACTGAAATAAGCTCCAAAATAACTAAATAAAAAAAAGTTTAAAAACTAAAACCCGACTACTGAAAAGGATGAAACAAGAAAGTAGCTACTCGTGGTCGCATGCTACTCGTACCATAGCTTATAAGTATGTCAGTACAGCGGCATACGACCACGGGAAGGTACTTTCTTGTTTCATCCTTTTCATTAGTCGGGTTTTAGTTTTTAAACAGATTTTTTATATGACACCTTAATGTCAAAAACTGGTGAAAATGACAGATTTTCATGACGTCTGAATATGACGGAATCAATCGCAATCGTATCATAATCTCCGCTCGTTCCATTTTCAAAATTCTCCTCAGAATTCGCATAAAAATAACTTTTATACTCGTACAAAATTACAACATGCATGGTAGGTGCCTTATTTACTATACCGACACGAGCTCAAATAAATACAAATGGCAGCTAAAGGGAGGCGACACGTGTTGGCTATTTCACAGGCCATTTTGTAGCCTATAGAATACAGAATTGTGTTTGAAATGTTTGGATAAATGCAATGTATGCGATATTTTACAGTGAACATTGTGGAGAGCTGCACGACCTTTTTTCTTTTTCCTTTATAAAGTATCACCAACTGTGATACTTTATTCGCATTACAATCTATTAGCTAATAAGTAATTTGGTCATAATTGGTTTGCTCATGTTGAGAGAATGAATGAAGCCTCTTGATTCATCCTCTTAACATGAGCAAACCAGTATTTATTACAAAAGGTATTTACAAGGCAGATTGGAAAGGAAACGTCGGGAGGGAGGCGGGAGGCGTCCCCTCTTAGGAGGAAATATAGCGACCTTTTTGGCGATGTGCTTCAGAAACCGCAGGTACGTAGTACTCGCAGCCGGCGGGCGTGCATGTATGGCCAGATGTATGAACATACATGAGGCAGAAGGAGTATGTATGGCTCGTAGCAGGCGTTCCGTAGTTTCTGCCGACCCCCTTGGAGGGAGGGAGTGAGTTTATGTATGTAATTTAAATGTAACGTAAACTTATAAGTTACTATCAAATTAAGAAATCGTCCAATAACGTTTTTCTCGTTCACTTTATGTTCAGGGGAAGACACTTGATTCACGTGTTCTTTTTAATAGCTAGGGGTAATTGCGTGACACACTAACAGTAGGAATAGCTTTTATTTTGACAGTATAACAACATTCATTGCGTTAATTACGTTGCTGGGCAGACAAATTTTTCGAATATATGAAGCAATGGATTAGGATTCCTTCAAAAAGATTCAGATTGTGTGTAAGCAATTACGGAGCTGAACTATGAACTTTATAGGTTTCGGTTCAACAAAACATCCGATTAAAGTTTTACAAGTATTTATTTTTATAGTAACGAGATTATTCTACTTCGAAACGACCGACCTCTCTAAAGGTTAATTCAGTTTTTAACAATTTCCTAACTAGCCTCATTCATGCGCACCCCAAACTGTCGGAAAGTTTTTCAATTTACTAAAAGATGATGGTTGTGTCGCGACACGAGTTAGGCCCGTCGTCCACGACGCTTGTCGCCGCGACTAAATACCACGTCACTTAACCGACTGCGCGATAGCAAAGACAAGGTTATGTTTTTCTGTTTGTTTATCTGGAATTCTTTATACCTTCGAAGCATCATAACGGTCAAAGTTACAGTCAAAGTTTTTTATTGAAAATAATAAATAGGTGTTATCACACTGATATTATAAAGGCGAAAGTTTGTGAGTGTGTGTTTATATGTTTGTAACTTTTTCACGCTCAAATGGCTGGACCAATTTTGATAAAATTTTGTACGGAGGTAGCTGACACCCTGGATTAAAATAATCATAGGCTACTTTTTATCCCGATATTCCCACAGGATCGATATTTACGCGGGAAAAACCGCGGGGCGCAGCTAGTTAATAATAATTGTTTATTTATCCAAAAGTAATACAAAGACACAGATTAAATATAATAGCGGTAGAGTAACTTTTATCAGTTTTTACATACATACACACATGCAATTAGAGTTAGTACATAGATACACATATTATAGAATTTAGTAACTGATGTTTTGTTAAAATTAGTATTTACAGAAATAATTAAAAAGCCATTGTGTCTCGAGTTGTATCCACACGAGACACAAAGGTTTTTTAATTATTTACATTCCGACGAAGGGTTAATACCTCGTTAACTACCCGGCTGCGCGATAGCAAAGGCAGAGTTATGTTTTTCACGCATATGTATTTGTCGGAGATTCTTTGTACAGACGCCAGTATATCATGCTACCCGAAACTGTCAAATTTTCCCAATCAACTTTGAACCTTATTCTTTAGCGATAAAATTGAAAATCTATTAAAGAAATTTGACAGATTGTAGTAGCTTGATGTGCTGGCGTCTGTACCTTCGAGGCGGATTTTAGAGGTCAATAAGAAATGTATTGACAAAAACATTGTTTGGTCAGAACAAAGGACGTCGGTGTTACAAAAATTTCGGTCGGTGTTACGAAACTAAAAGGTTGAAAAAAAGGCCAAAAAGCCCGTCTAATCAGACTGCTTGAAAAATGAACTTGTTTTGATCTTTTCAGTTGCATTCGGGTTTTTTTATTTTAAAACTAGATTTTGATTCGTTGCGTCGTGTACCCGCCATTGAAATACTAGTGCGGTGACATTCTGGCTACTCATTGGTGATTAGTTTGTAACACGTTTATTTTTAGTATCGTCGGTGTGGACGATGGGCCTTAGAATATCAGCTGTTGAGAGAATGTCAACTTGAATTATTTTGTGTTTGACATTCTTTAGGGGTACTTATAATTATAAACCAGTGGTGATTAGTGATTAGCCTGCACATTATTTAGAGCAAGTTAGCTCGTTTAGAGACGTTGTTTGTGAATAGAGGTTTCAAACTGAAGTGTTTTATGAAAGAGAATTTACAAGGAAGTTTTCGACAACCTCTGAGAAAAAATCTCGTCACAGACTTAGGGTTGACCTTTTTTATATTATTTTTCCGGGACAATGAGACCTGCGGGGTAATTTCGTAACATACATACAATGGCAATTGATGGCAATGCCTTTCATTTTGACAATTATCCACGTTCATTGCGTTATTTACGCTGTTGAGCAGACGAATTTTTCAAACCTTTGAAGGATTAGGAATTTCCTTTAAAACCCTTGGATTGTAATTGAAAGAGTGGTATGCAATTAAAGTGCTGGCATTTTAGGGAAAGTATCGCAATAAAGTGTATTATTATATCGTTATAAAAAGAAGAGTCTCATTAAGGTTTTAATGTAGCAAACTTGCAGTCACGCTCACGCGGCCGAGCTCGTGTCACGAGTTCACGACACAACTTCACAAGTAATTTCATTTCATAGCATTTCATGAAACTGAGCTGTTGCACGTGCTGGAAAAATATACCGATGTATTATTTATACTATTTACTAGCTGCGCCTTGCGGTTTCACTTGCGTAATGCTGATCCCGATCGGGATAAAAAGTAGCCTATATATTGATCCAGGGTGTCAGTTACCTCCATACAAAATTTTACAAAATTAATTCAACCGTTTGAGCGTTAAGAAGTAACAAACATATAAACACACACACATGCACACACACACTGTCACTTTTATAATATTAGTGTGATTATAGTACATATTAGTGAAAATTCGAGGTTGAAGAGCGTCGACACCTGTGTGACAGATACTTCCTGGGACCCGATGTGTCAAATTGATGCTCGAGTACTGCCATGTACGAGTATGTTTCCAGGAAGCAAGCATAAGCATAGCATAAACAAAGTCAAAGTATTTATTAGTGTGATATTTGGTGATATAACAGGTCTTACAGATATTTTATAGAAACTCAAAAATGTACCCTTTTTTTTCCTGGATGGGAAATCATCAAATGACCGCTCTGGGTGGAGCAAAAGGGAGTGTCAGCCTCTTACTGACTAAAACCCACCCGTGTTCCTTCCTTATTCCCTTTATGTTCCGGGCCAGCGGTAACCCTTTCGGACAATCCCGCTGTACCCTTAAATCAGTCATTCCAATTCAATTCTTTAACCTTTTGACCGCCAAACATCAAAAACGTGCCCTCGGCATCAAAATCTGTCATGTAGTCTAATCGTGGCGTGCTGGGCATATTTTGGTTTGGACTGTGGCGGTCAAAAGGTTAATCAGCCTACAATGTTCCCAGCGCTGGGTCACAGGACTGTGCGGTTGGCGGATGTTACATGTCTTTTTAATTGTTAATTAAAAGACGTGTATTTTTTGGTTCTAGGACATGCCGGTTTTTTCACGATGTTTTACTTCACCGTTATGATGACTGTGATGAAATAATTTACAGAAAGTAAAGTCCCTGCATGGGTTCGAACCACAACCTACAATTCGCAAGTCGCGACCGTTTGCCACCATTGCTCTCGCAAGCAACGATTATACATATTTGCCAGAAATAGTTTCATGAAGTTAGTTTCATATAGAAAACGTGTTGTCCAATTATAAAAATGGTTTTTGTACGTGGAAACATAATTTTAAAAGCTAACAGTATTAAAATAATAATAATAATATGACCAAATAAATGGAAAGGAGGGGAAATAATCAAAGGGCCTCTAAAAATTCATTCGCATCGCTGTTCAACAGGAAACGTGCCCAAAAGACGAACTTACCTTACTTTTTATCGTAAAATTATTAAAAACAGTTGAGCTCTTTGTAGACTTCGAGGACCACACCGGTACCAGCCGGTCGATTCTGTAAAAATCTCACCGTAAAAACATAGGTGATGTGGAGTTTGTTTTTGCTAGGAATTGACACTATTGACAGTTCACTCCACGCTCACTTCACCAACGTTTTCACGGTAAGATTTTTAGAGAATAGCAACGATGTTTCTAAACAGCTTTCAAGCAGCGTTGCTATGTTCCGGTTTGCAGGTTTACAGGTGCTGATATAATCACTTAATGCATAAAAAACAGCAAAAGGATCAGTCGGTATGTAAGGATCATAGCAGGTAGCGTTTAGTAGTTTCTGCCTACTCTCATGGCAAACTGCGTGAGTTTGTGTGTGTAATCCATACTTCCATACTAATATTATAAATTCGAAAGTAACTCGGTCTGTCTGTCTGTCTGTATGTTACCTTTTCACGCCTGAACCACTGAACGGATTTCGAAAAAATTTAGCAGAGAGATTGAATCCCGGGGAAGGACATAGGATACTTTTTATCGACATACCTCGCGGGCAGAAGCTAGTTGCTTAATAAGGCACATTTGTCATATTTCAGATTTGCCTCTAAAATGGTATGGCCACTTACCATAGTCATAGTTTGTGTCAAACATTATGGCGGCTCTGTAGTGCATTACGAGTACTCGCTGCGCAGTACATAAAAAAAAATATTAGACAAAGTGGACAGTCACTGTATAAGGTACTTACCGAGACACGTGCCATTGTATTCTGGACCACGACTTATTTAGTTGTATTCGTTTGTAAAAGTTTACTAACATAGTTTTTAAGTCATTGTTACTAACATTAAGTATATGGATTATGTGTACTTGTATGTGAAGTCCGAAATAAAGAATATAATATTGTATTATATAAATATATAATATTAATATAATGTAATATTCTAGTACCGCATCCCTCACCCCCGCTGACGCATGAATTTGTTACCGCACAGCGACTCGCCTCATGTTCCGAACTGCCATAAAGTTTGAATCAGACAGTACTATACATTTTGGTCAAATGTATAGTTCTGTCTGATTCAAACTTGCTAGATTACCACCATAAAAAATATCCCCAAAGCCATCACATTACGCTTTCTTCGTAGAGCCAAGCCAATTAAAGAAAATGACTCATTAACAATCCACCTTCTCGACAGCAAGACTTGGACGTGTGTAATTATGCACTCCTGTGACCCTTAAAATGTAATTGCAGTACCTCAGGAGGTAACAAAGAGGAGTGACTTGTACATGTTGCCCTCACTTTGAAAGTTAACGAGCATACCTGTGTGCCTAGTACGTATGTGTATTTAGTTATATATACGTAACATATCGCAATGAGGGTTTTCTGAAATGACGTTCGCTAGGTGGCAGCACTGACACGTCAGGTCCAGGCATCTGTCAAAGAGCCTATATTTTCTTTAGTCATGACTGAATGATGAACGAATGAATGAATCGAATGGTGAACGTCATCATATATTTTATATTGGAAGACCTCTTGTCACAGTGGTGCCAACTGGTGTCGTAAATTTTCACGAAAACCCTCATTATGGCTACAGAAGGTGTACTAAGAAACTGGTGAGATTTTCTGCAGCACAAAAAAGATACGTAAATATATCGTGAACCTGGTTATTTCAAACAGCATCCATTTTTTTACTAAAATCACTAATGCTAATATTGACGACAACTTGCACATTATTGTTGAATCGTTGTTAAAATAAAGAGTACAATAATTAGCATACTACCCAATAGAAAAAAGCGTAGCATTAACAATACGTATGGCGTTGTACCTAAGTACAGTGCAGTACCGACTAGGACCTTCTACGTACGGCGTAGTAGGTTCTACGTACGGCGTAGTACCTCCTATGTACGGCGTAGTACTTGTTACGTACGGCATAGTACAATATAATGTATTTATTTAAGTTATATACATAAATAAAAACATAATACCTGCTACGCCCGACGTAGTACTTGCTACGCACGGCGTAGTACCTGCTTCGCACGGCGTAGTAACTGCTACCTACGGCGTAGTACCTGCTACGCACGGCGTAGTACCTGCTACGTAAGGCGGCTCTCATATACGGAACTAGTTAAGTAATTGTTTTGCCCCACAATAATATTGTGATACTTCTGATACCTTCATTTTATTTGTCATGGAAAGTGGAGCACTAAATGCCTGAAGATTTCTGTTCAAAATGTTCAGTCACATTTGAACCTGTCTCGGAAATTATGAACAGGTACATACAGTCACAACACTTTGAACGTATACGTAATAGCAACGTGCAAAGTTCGATCATACAATCAAGCTGAATTTAGCCGAGGCTCTTATAACTTATATGTAGCTTCACCCTTTGGGAATCCTACGTTAAGCACAGAGAGAGAGAGAGAAGAATCACTTTCTTTAAAATATTTCTGCCAAATTAAATCGAAACTGCGGCATTTGAGGGGCGTTGCGGGAAATAACGTTGATCTACGGCTTTCGAGATGTCTGTGATAATCACGATGGCCATGGCTACAGGATATGCAGATGCATAGGCACAGTCTTTATCTTGTTTACATAATAAAAATTTAAGTCGCCTGTCGTGTGTCTCGGTGTGACCGCCTTGTTCGTCTAAACTACGCAACGGATGTTAAAGCGGTTTTCATTATCGTCTAGAGAATTTATTCCGGAAGGTTTACGTGTATAATACATTAATATTAAATTTACATATAATGTAAGTTAGAAGTTTTCGTATCTTCCGGAATAAATTCTCTAAACGATAATGAAAACCGCTTTAACATCCGTTGCGTAGTTTAAAGATAGATGTTTTGTCAAGGTGTAAATCCCGTGCGGAACAGAGGTGAGTCGCTAGTCAGCCTATAACAAAGTTCCCAGCGGGCACAGGTCTCCTCTCTGTGAAAAGGAGTAGGCCGCAATCCACCACGCGGGTCGTCCCAGTGCGTGTTGGTGGATGTCACTCTTTCCTCACGATATTTTCTAAAACAGGAACCTGAGAGTATAGCAATAAGTAAATTATATCTACATGTATACAGAACGCCAGAGATAAGCTAACTGACTCTGGGTAGGCACTATCAACCTGGTAAATATGAGATTGGAAAATGGAACGGTCTTTTATTTGGGTCATCCTTCGAAAAACCTTCTTTTTCTGTTTTTATTTTTCAAATTGAGATTGTCTAGTACCAGATTGCGTGTACTATCAGATGTATGAACGTAAGCGAAGCAAAAGGATTATGTAATATGGCGTTCTATTTCTGCCTACCCAAATCGGAAGAAGGCGTGAGTACCTGTATAATATTTTCTTATCGCTTATGGCAGTTACTGAGTCTTTGTTTGTTTTGTTATTATTGATATAAAAACCTTTTCAGCAACATTAAGACTGGTTTCTGTATTTTTTGTTCAGACTTTCGTCGAATAATCTATTTGGGTGTAGCAATGACGCATTGCCCGCATCAAAAACGTCATCAGACAAGGTACGTAATTGCAGGCAAAGTTTTCTGAATAATAGCCACTACTACGTAGGCAAACTTATCAGTGTGGGCCGTTATCCTCACCCCGTGTTATATCATAAACTCCTATAATTACGCAAGAAGGAAACAATAATAAACAAAATGAATGATGAATTTTTCGACCCTATTTTTTAGTTTCTGTATAGTTTTAGTTAAGTTAGAATAAATTTTTTTTCGAGTAATCTATATAAATAAATTATAATATTATTTCTTTTATTATAATTATTTCTATACATTTTTCGCTTAGCGTTCTTTCTGACTTCCGTATTGCTGAATTGACCTGCTTTTCACCGCGATCACGCCCGATGGCAGGCGATGGATGAGGTCTATGATGGCACAAGCGTGCCTTGCTTTGAAGGCAGGCTGGTTAAATTCTTTCATTTTGTTCAGCTCCTAAAGGTCCTAGCGTGATCTAAAAAAGAAGAAGATGAATGTAGGTATACAGATATGAAGGTTATTTTGATTTTTGTGTTAAAAAACTTGTTCGAAAGAGTAAAGTTTTCAATAAAAAAATGTAAATAGGACTCGGATATACCGTTATTCTAAAGATAAGCTTTGAATAAGGTGGATTGTGTCCCGAAGGGTTAAGTATACCCAACCCTACAGGATGGCAGGAACATTGACGCGCAGCCCACAGCAGACCTTGGATTGATTTCATGATTCTCAGATTCTAACCCTGCGTTGAAACTTCTCATCAGTTATTTAAAAATAAAATTAAAAATTTATACATTTTGACCTCGGAGGTATTGTCCTATTTTTTCTATATTGGTCTAGAATTATGTGCTGAATTCATGGTTAAATTGTTACGCGCCGACATCCCAGCCAACCATGTATTATGTCTACATTTCGCTGACATTATATTCAAGAAACAGTTCCTGGTTATGAAAGCCATAACTCATTTTCATTCAACAAAGTATAGCTTTATTGATTTCTACGTCTTCTCTCATTAATGTACACAAACATTTGCTGTAACATTACCATAATTTTAGGAGCTCGCGCCAAGAGTCGTGACTGTCAAAAATATCGAGTTCTCATCCCGGCTGCACCGTTCTATTTATAGACGACTGTTGGGCCAATCGATTCTGATCGAGTCCTAACAGTCTTTCATGTTTTAAAGTATGTTATTTACAATACGGTAGGTACCCGTGTGTTGCCGGCAGTAGTAAGGGCTATGCTGGCAGAGACAGAGAATTGGACGGTAGTAGCCTCCTTCTGTGAGACCGTGATGGTCAAAAAGGAGGCTGCCGAGCGGGATCGGGAGAGGGCTGATCCTGCTCGGAGAAGGAGGCGTCGGGGTGGCAACCGCCTTGGCGCCTAATACGCCGAACCCGCTTACCAACAAGATAGGTGGACCTTTGGGGTCGCGGGCGCACAGAGTGGGGACTCCGTCCGCCCACCAAGTGACCCCAGGGAAGACGGTGGCACAGTGATCACGTGCTGCCGTGCATAGCGAGGCTCAGGGGAGGCCCCTTTACAGTCTCCCCAGGGATGTGCCTTACAGGCGTTGTACGGGGGGGTTCCGGAATTGGTCTTTTAAGAGGAACCGGGACCACCCCTATGTGCTGAAGGTGATCACCGGGGCGGTTTTAGTGAGGTAAAAATCCCACACTCCCCGACCTCCCTCCCCGGAGGTCGGGTGCCTTTTGAAGGTTTCCCCCCGACAAAAAAAAAAAAAAAAGGTACCCGTGTGTTGTTTTGACATATTTTTGTAAAATATCATTTAAAAAGAGTGTCCATGGAGTTTCTTGCCCGTCCTTCTCCATAGGTATCTACGCTTTGGAATGGGCAACTAGCTTCATATTTTCTGACTGACCGACTTCTTGACAATTCAAAAGTGCCTGTAAATGGTTTAATTGAAATAAATGCTTTGAGTTTGAGTGAGTTTGATATAGAGCTGTAAAAAGAGACAGAGCGAACGCTCTACTGTACAATTTTTTTCTAAAAGTTGATGTGTCATATTTAATACTCAATATTTATTTACATACATTCTACAATGTGAACTTATGTGACAGGTTTTACAAAGACATGATCATTTTGGACACTGTAGGAGAGAGGAAGAGGGCTTTAATTTAATAAATAAACCAATTTTTTGAACCAATGTTACTATTATTACCTTATAATTAACTCAACATAATGTCGGTCTGTAACTGTTAGCGATCTTCGTTTTGATCTTTACGGCGGACCCCAAACTAGGCGGTGCCTGTAAGTATCTTGGGAAAAATTTGATTCATTAGTTGGTATACATTGTTGGTATTTACGAGGTGGTACTGTATTTACAGCACTAGGCCCGCGCGGTGGATTATGGTGTCTCTCCCTCTCACAGAGCGGAAACCTGTGTCTCAGCAGTCGGAACATTATAGGCTAATTATTCTGTATTTATTTTAGAGTAACTAAGTTTTAAAGAGCATTTTGTTTGATGTACAGACGCCAGGATAACAAGCTACTACAATCTGTCAAATTTTTTAAATAGATTTTCAACTTTATCGCTAAATAAGGTTCAAAGTTAATTGGGAAAATTGGACAGTTTTGGGGCAGCTTGATGTGCTGGCGTCTGTACATGACAATAACACTTGAAATTAATTGGTTACGTGATACAAAACTTAAAGAGACAGAGAGGAGTTGAGGCAGGCCTTTGACCAGGAGCGGGAAAATTAGGCTTGAAAAAAAAAACTAAGAATGCAATACTAATGAAGACAATAACAAATTGCTCGGATTAAAATTCAAGGTAAACTCTTAATTACCTACACTACCTACATTCTATCTGAAATTTTCAGTAGTTTACAAGCCTCGTTTATGAATTATTTGCGCTTAAAATCCTTGCTCGTCTAGTTGGCTTGCCTCGTCGATAATAACTTAATTGAAAATCGTTAATTGGTCGCCCCGGTTTCAAAGAAAACGGGTCGCTATTTCTACCGGACTTTATTTAGTGCTTCAAAAATATGGGATCGTATAGTCTGCTATATTATTATACACCAACATGTAAACTCGTACACATACACGCTTAAAAACATAAACTAGCCATTCATTACATAACATATTATTACCTACACTATAATAATTGAGTAATCCAGTAGACACTACACAAATATTTATTAAGTTTAAAATTTCAAAATCTTTCTTTCTGTCGGTTTTTAAAAGCAAGTTTACTGTGAATATTTACCACCTTTATAATATACGCACCGCACTATGTAGGTATGTACCATTTTGTTGAAACTCAGATGTCTTCTCGACATCCGTGTGTCACTAACGGGATGCAGCAGAATACCAGCGTCAGGTATTGTACCTGGCATATGCTGAGCTGGACTTCCATTTGGTGCAACCATGAGACACACACCGCTCAGTAGTGATCGACCGTTATAGATGTTTATGAGGTAGGTGTCTATGGGTCAATTTATCTTTCAAATCTTTGTTATTTTTTTCACCTTTTTTGTTTTTTTTTAATAGGTACCTGTATTGTGTCTTTTGTTGGACTGAATAAATGTTTTATCTATCTATCTATAATTATAATAGTCTTTTAGACTGAATTTCAGTCATGGCAGGTGACCTCAGCGGAGACTAGCCATCTACGCGGGAGATATAGTGCACAAGTGTGTGCTAACACAGGTGCGCTCACTCTGCTATGAAGATAATAAAGATATCATCTGCCTATAATAGCCTTTTCCCAACTATATTGGGGTCGGCATCCAGTATAACTGGATGCAGCTGAATACCAGTAGTTTACATAGAGCGACTGCCTATCTGACCTCCACAACCCAGTTACTGGGTAATAATAAACCCTTGGCCCTTGGTAAGACTGGTTTTCAGACTTTCGGGCTTCTGACTACCCGTAACCACTGTCCAAGATCCACGAATGACAGGCGGAACTAACGCGAGGCACGGAGGGTCTCTGTATGTAAAGATAGTCACCCATCCACAGACCAACCGCGCCAAGCGTAGCTTAACCTGATCGATCAACCTGTGCAGCTGTTATTATTTAGCCACGGGCCCCTAACACATCGATATAACGCCTATAAAAGTACGAATACTAACCAAAAACGATCGTTAAGAATCGGGCGTAAGTAATTTGTTCATTCATCCATTCAGGCAGAAAATATCATACATAGGTCATACAGGATTTACGTAATTTTTTTTTCACAAATGTGTGCCTTATCTTCTTGGTTCGTTGTTGATGACAATAATCAGCAGTGGTTTAGCAGGAGGGTAGGTTAAACAATAAAATGGTAAGTGGCCGTTATTAGGGTGTGCAGGTGGGCTCCATAAATACAGTAGTGAGGGAACGTGTCGCCGGGCGCGGTGCCACAGACGTTCTGCCGTATGGATGGCGTCCATTGCTGGGTTAGGTTCTGTTGTTTTTTTTAAAGTGAAATCATCTTTAGGCGCGTTAGGCATTTTTTAAGATGGGGAAAAAACCATTGATCTCGCGCCACTGTTACCGTAAGCGACACCGCGCGTGTTTTGTTTATAGAACGATTAAAAAAATACCCGCTTCGGATGTATTCGGCTGTCTTCGGGATGTAATCGGTTTTAATGTATATCCGATATGTCAGTAAGTGATGGCAAAGTATTCTGTTTGTGTTTTGTTTTCACTTCCGTCGGCACTCCCGGAGAGCCACTATTTTTTTTAGTAATTATACTGGCTGTGCACTAGCAAAATACTGAATTGTGTGGAAAAGGGACGCCTTTGCCCTGCAGACAATACTGGCTAGTTAGATTCGATAGTGGCTGTTGATTTTAATCCTAATTGCTTCATAAAGATTGGATAAAAGATTATAAAAATGATAAAAGGAGAAGTGAAATCTGTTAAGCCCTGGCTGGAGGCCTCAATTTATTGATATATCCACGGTTGAACTGCGAGATTCCATTTATAAAAATATAAAAAGTGAACTCTGAGATGATGATGGCTAGTAGAGATGAGTGGAAGAAAAAGATGTGCTGTAAGTGCAGGATGATAATGTTCGTAGTTTCGTAATGGTTGATTATACGATTGATGTAAAGCAGTAATTTTTTTTCTTTTTTTTTCTCTATCTATACTGAGTGTTGTAGCATAGCGCCAGTCATTCCCAAAGGGTTAGAACAAACTGACGAAATGTGGGTAGTAGATACATGTATAGCCACATGTAACTACTACCCACATTTCGTCAGTTATGTATGTCTCATGTAACAGAGGGCGAGTGTATTGCCGTCAACCGGCCACAAATCGAAACTTCGGGCTGCTATTGATGATTTTGTCTAATGACAATAACAATTTGGCCGACCTGGCAATTGAACCCAGGACCTTATGCTCAGCAGTAGCACTTGCGACCACTAGACCAATGAGCCACGTCAAACGGGGATTTTTTTTTGTTAAAACTTGTAGAAATCTCTGAAAGTTGTTGTTACTCAAACGTCACACAACAACTTTCAGTTCACACTAATATTTTATAGGCGAAAGTTTGTGAGTGTGTGTTTATATGTTTGTTCTTCTTCTTCTTCACGCTCAAACGGCTGGACCAATTTTGATAAAATTTAGGTATGTACAATCTAGCGCACTTCAGAGCCGCCATAAAGTTTGAATCGGGCTGTAGAATGGTGGAGGCGGACTTTATGACAGACGCCAGTCTTTGCGTTGTTTTTTAATGTAAAGTTAAAAAAAAAACAAATAATGAAATTTATGTTAAACTAGCAGCGCCCCGCGGTATCACCCGCATAAGTTTCGATCCCGTGGGAATATCGGGATAAAAAATATCCTATGTCCTTTCCCGGGACTCAAACTATCTCAATACTTAATTTCATCTAAATCGGTTCAACGGCTTAAGCGTGAAGAGGTAACAGACAGACAGACACACTTTCGCATTTATAATATTAGTATGGATATAGTATGGATTGGTTTTCAAAGATCTAAGTATAAAACATTTTCAAGACTTTGATAGTATTAATAACTCAAAATATTTCTTATCAGACCATTCATCTTACAGTCAGGTAGGCCATCAAACGTTACGTCAGTATCTTTTACAACATTTTTTATTTTAAACTCGTTCACACATCTCCATCCAATATTAACGACGGATCGGTACCAACATTTATTTAGACGTCCGTCCGTCTGTCCGAGGTAGACAGACCGGAAAATAGGTTCAGTTTTCATAATTGTCATGTTTCAGTGACAGATTCAGTATAGTTGTAACATTGCAATTTATACTTTATAACAATGATCTTAGAGTCACATAACGCGTGCTCGTGAGTAGCAATGCAAGGTCTATAGTGATTTTTTTTATATCAATATTGTTGGCTGCTAATTGGCTGAAGAACATGTTAATTGATGATTCAACCGTTAAGTGGATGAATGAAAATGTTTTGTTGCTTTTTTATGAGGTAGAAATAATTTTAAAGTAGTTTGGAATAGGAAAGTGTTTATGGAAATGACGTTTGAAACTCTTTAGATCTTTTGTATTTTTCTTTTTCAATTTAATCGGATGCCAAATTGCTCTGATTTATTAACAGACTTCAAAAAAAGAAGGAGGTTATCAATTCGGTTGAATATTTTTGTTTGTAGCATTTTACCTTTGTAATTTTTGTTTTATTTATTACATAATGTGACTTCTGTCACTCTGTGTTTGTTACACAGAGTGGCAAAAGCCACCATAACTTGACTTAAGTCTGCATAATAAAATGTTCATATATGACATAATATATAAGATTAGGGTATCAAAACATGGCATAGTGACCCTTGACATTCCCGAGCCAGCAATGGACGTCGCCCTTACATTTTCCATCAATTGTTCCTGAAGGCTGGCAGGCAGCAGGGCCGGATGCTGCGCGAACTTGACTTAAGTCTGCATAATAAAATGTTCATATATGACATAATATATAAGATTAGGGTATCAAAACATGGCATAGTGACCCTTGACATTCCCGAGCCAGCAATGGACGTCGCCCTTACATTTTCCATCAATTGTTCCTGAAGGCTGGCAGGCAGCAGGGCCGGATGCTGCGCGATCTCTCCGATCAATAGCAACGCCCGCCATCCCGCCAGGGCTCAGTACCGCGCCCGAGCCCGCCCCGCACACATTACGTACCTTTTTTAATAAGTATTTTTTTTAAGCAAACACGGTTTTTTTAAACGCCATCTTTTTATGAGGTTCTTTTAAATTCGGAGTTGTGACGCTGCGGGGTCGTCTAGAAATGGGACTCTGTTGAGGTAAGTTCTCTTTTTGAATTTGATTTTTTTTTATTCGATGTGATTTTCTTAATTTTTTTATCAGTCTGTGTCGAGGGTTTCCTACATGGTTAAATGTGTATGCGGTTTTTTAAATTTTTTGGTTTTAATTTTTTAGGTGAATATTTTTGGGGGGCGTGGTTGCCACTTACATATTATTTTTTTATGACTTTTGATTTTTTATGACGTGTAAAAAAAGTAACATTAAAACAAATTGTTTTGAATTATAGCATCTTCTGTAGCCCCCTTTACGTATAAAAAAATAATAAAGAAAGGGTATAATTAATTAAATAATCAATTTTTATTACACGAGAAACGATTTTTATCAACGATTAC
Source organism: Luperina nickerlii (assembly GCA_963855955.1). Lineage (NCBI taxonomy): Eukaryota > Metazoa > Arthropoda > Insecta > Lepidoptera > Noctuidae > Luperina > Luperina nickerlii. The sequence continues at coordinate 2,147,418 of OY979683.1, read as the reverse complement.
ACAGTAGATACGTTTTATAGGAATTATTGCAATTAATCGATAAACCACATGATCCTTTGACAAACAAATCAAGAAAAATCAGGGGTCTCTTAAAAAACAATAACAGGTATTAAATATGCTTTCTCATTGTGGTATTTATTAAAAAGTATCTAGGTAATAAATGTCATGCAATGCATAGTTTCTATCTAGGTCATGTTAATCACGGCATAGATAGGTAGCCTAGATACTACCTACCATTAAAATGATAACTGAAATTTTATATCAATTTATTACTTTTCCTTTTTAATTACAGCTTTATCGTGTCATTTCACGATATTAATTTTAAAACCTACCTTTTATAAAAGTGTTCAAAAAACATATAAATTCAAATGTCAAAACTGTAACAATTTTTCGGCGGCCATTTTTTAAATTCATTTTTATTTGTAACAGCAAGTGAATTTCTTTTGTAATTTTCTTTCTTTACAAGCCTCATACTAGTGAATAGATAATAAAAAGTTATAAAATATGTTATCACAAATGACAGGTGTTACGGTGACAGATTGAGACAAATCGGAACATGATCGGAACATATCTCTGTCGAACGGCGTGGGGCGTCTACTTGCAAGTCTGAAAATGGCTGAAACAACCTTTGCGTTGGTTGTAATTGTTATTTCATTTGTAGGGACTGATTTCAAACCGCGGGCGCTGCTAGTCCATACTAATATTATGAATGCGAAAGTGTGTCTGTCTGTCTGTTACCTCTTCACGCTTAAACCGCTGAACCGATTTAGATGAAATTTGGTATAGAGATAATTTGAGTCCCGGGAAAGGACATAGGATAGTTTTTATCTCGATACTAATATTATAAATGCGAAAGTGTATCTGTCTGCCTGTCTGTCTGTATGTTACCTCTTCACGCTTAAACCGCTCAACCGATTTAGATGGGTATAGAGACAGTTTGAGTCCCGGGAAAGGACATGGTATAGTTTTTATCCCGATATTCCCACGGGATCGAAACTTACGCAGGTGAGACCGCGTGGCGCTGCTAGTCTTTTATATATTTACCTAGTCGCTTTTTGTGTCTGGCTGTGTGACCGCGTTGTTCTATAGAGCTACACAATTGTTTTTAATGTGGTTTTCACCATCATTTAAAGAATTTATTCTAGAAGGTTTAAGTGCATAAACACTTAGGTAAATAACAAACATTTCTATGTTTTGACCACGCTGCTATATCAGTTCATTACACCCATGTGAATCAGGCGCTTTATCTTGACTAATATAAAGAGCATTTTTGTATGATTGTTTACGCTACCACGCTAAAACGGCTGAACGGATTTAGATGAAAATTGGCACATGGGTGGACCATGACCTGGATTAGGACAAGGATACTTTAATCCCAATATTCCCACAGGATCAAGATTTATGTGAGTGAAACCGCGGGCCGCAGCTAGTACTGATATAAATTGTTCGCTAATCCAACAATAACTCAAACCGTCTGAAGTTATATTTTATATTAACGTTTATCGGTATTTATACAACTTGACTGTTGGATCTTATTTATTATGAACGCGCCCTTTTACATCTGCAGTAAAGAGTCGTCTGCATTGGAAAAAGAAAAAGGAAAAATGTCAGTTCAAGCTTGTTTTTACCGGACTGTGCGACAGCAAAGACAGGGTTATGCTTTTTCAATAAATTGACTGTTATATTTACTTACTTCTAATCTGCAACTGACTGGCAATAAGCTCTAAATCAGAAAGATAGTTTATAAATCTGTTTGGTGTTCAAGTCTTAAAAATTTAAGTGGAACCCCTAATACTAGATTAGATAAGTGTTACTTTTGATTTTGAAGTAGTTAGATCACTTTTTTTGTCCATTTGACACAATGTTTATTTTTATTTAACTGATTTATCCTTCAAAACACGAGTAGGTCCTTGCTTAACATATTAGTGTGCATACACACGACCGACACGCAACGGAAAAGGTAACTACACCCGTCGACGCCCGCCGTCGACAACATGTCGCTCGTGTATTTGAGTACGAAGCTCAAACACACGTGCGGCATGTTGCCGACGGCAGCCAGTTGCTTCTACGTTTACGGGTGTCGCTCCTGTGTATGAGCACTTAGATAGCAACCCCTATTTACTTAAGATAAAAGCTGGTGATTTAAATCACAGGCAGCTTACTAATCAGTATATTTTTCACGGTGAAAAACCATCTCGCACAATTTAACCATATCCAATGCCAATGGACTCTTATCTTAGGGGTTATTAAATGCCGAGGATGCCTCACTGTGATAACTTGCGGTTTAGCTCGTTACCTTGCTGTCACCTCCATGTAAAACAAATTCATGCTAAGAAACACGCACTCCAAAGGATACCTTACTGCGATACATCGCGGGCTGCTTGAGGATTTAGCTCAATACCTGGCATGTGCGTGCGGGTCTATTAGCATGCATTTGTTTTACATGAAGGTGACGTCGAGGTAGCGAACTAAGCCGCGATCGCGAGCTATCGCAGGGAGGCATCTTCGGCATATAATTACCCTAAGGTTGGGCTGTGGCATACATTCTTTCTTCTGTCAAGAAGCTCGGAAACACGCGTAGATGAGCACCCGTAACTCTGCCACTGTTGGTAATTGTGTGAGAACACAGGACCTACTGTTTCATGGTTTCATGTAGTATAGGTACTGTAAAAGTTGTGTGCAAAAGTCGACTTTATGTTGTACAGGCTGGTCGTAAAATAACTCTAGTTGCATTCGAAAATTCATGCGAATTTAGAATAAGCTCTCGGTGCAACCATGAGACACACACCGCCCAGTAGTGATCGACTATTATAGATGTTTATGAGCTAGGTGTCTGTGGGTCAATTTATCTTTTTAGTCTTAGTTTTTTTTTTCACCTTTTTTGATGTTTTTTGTATCTGTATTTTGTCTTTTGTTGCACTGAATAAACGTTTTATGTATCAAAATTATTTCGAATAGGTTTTTTGTTTAAAAAAAAACAGTGATATACTTAATAGGCGCGTTGTGTATACACGCTCTCATGGAATAAACGTGAAAATTATAGTCCCTATCTCTCTCAACTTCAGCACGCGTAGAATCACTACTGAAAAACAAGATAAACGTAAGACAAAATGATAGAAATGTAGAATGATTTCTACGGCACGTTGTTAAAAATGTAGAAAACAATTTTGGTTTCTATAGAAAGATGAAAAATTCATTGCTTATCTTCGTAGAGTAGAGAAACGGTCATGGTAATATAGTTTCTAATAATTGCTGCTTATATGCCTTCAGTCAGAAGGTTCATAACTAAAGAATAAAAACTTATTGCAAAAACATAGTGTTCCTTATTATAAATAATAATTAAATTTTCTTACCCTTTACGAGTACCATCAGCTTATTTAACTTTCTCGACATCTACGTATTTCCCATTTAATCGACTAACTAAGACCAAAGCTAATGGTATCAATAACGAATCTATTTTCTAATTCCTTTTGACATTTCCCAAGAGGAATGCCCGGGGAAAATCGACCTTGTCACGTTGACATTTTAATTGCACGCCCATGGCAAAGGTAGACATTATACAGCCAAAGGAACGCGCGGTGGCCAGTTACCGTGCGGTTGCCATACGGAACGGACGTCGCTCTCCTAAGTATTATTGGAGAAATAGTTCGATGAGTACGGATCAGTAGTTTATATAAAAGAGCAGTGCTTAAAATGTTTTATAAATAAAAGTGTGGTTTCAATAAAAGAAGAACGTTGAGAAGCAGTTGTGGGTTTAATTTTACTTCTGGATTTCATTAACGGTGAGTTTTCAACTTTTTAATAAGATGAACGACAATACTTCTTTAAAAAAGAAAATATTAAATAAAGTTTTGTTCAAAAAATTATCTAACAGTTAGGTTAGGTTAATTAGTAGCTGAAATATATTATAATGCAAATATTTCTTTCACTCATAAGAAAATTAATAGTTTCATATTAATAATAATTATAATAATGTAAAATAACGCTGAAATATCGTCTGACAGTCAGTTGACAACGTAACAAGTTATACAGATATCTTGTAACTATGTTTCGTACATCTGGCAATTGTCCAAATGTAAAAAAAAACTAACATTACGTATTTACCTGCAGATTTAACAGCATCGCAATGGAGTTTTTTTTTTTAAATTACATTATGACAAAACCAGAGTTATTTGTTAGGGACAAAATTGTTATGATTATTTAAAAGGTAAATAAAAAAATGAAGCAATGCATTTTAAAATATGAAGATCTTTTATTGCTGTCGAATTCTTTATAAACTAAGGCAATATTTTTTTTTTGCTTTTTCGTTCAATAACCTTGGATAAAACATTTATTCAATAAAAACAGCTATTCCCTACATTTTGACGAGTTATACGAACATAAATGTAGGGAACAGTTGATTTTTTTTTCGCAATTTCAGGTTTGGTTCCATAGTAAAAGTTGTTCATAATGACGAGTACAATGACCTCTTGAGAGGTTGTCAATGTTTTACTAATAACCCTAAATAACATCTGCACGGATCAAAAGTTAGTAGGTAAGCTACGCTTGCCGAGTTCGGTCCTTATCCTTATCTATGGTTCGGTCCGTGGATGGGTATTTAGTGGGTAGGTGACCATTCAAAACATATATCGAAACCCTTCCGTGCCCCGGAAAGCACTTTAAGCAGATGGTCCGGGCTGCCATTCGTGGAACTTTGGCAGTTGTAACGGGTAGTCAGAAGCCTGAAAGTCTGAAAACCAGCCTTACCAAGGGGTGTCGTGTTATCCAGTAACTGGGTTGTGGAGGTCAGATAGGTAGTAGCTCCATGTTAAATACTGGTATAAAGTCGTTGATATTAGACTTCAAACCGACCCCAAAATAGTTGGGAAAAAGCTAGGCAGATGGTGAACGTAAAGATTAAATAAAATCAAATTGTGTAACTTGAATTCTGTAATTCGCAGTCACTTTTCCAGTCTTGCTTATTTTTCTCTCTTTAATCATCTAACTAAATGTCAATATCAGAATCCTTTTGTGCCCTTTGTAGTTCCATCCATCCATTCACTCTCAACTCAAGGTTATTTGGTTCAAAGGATCGGAATATCCTACGAATAGTTCCGAAGGAAACTGATGCAAGTCGTTATGTTTGACTAACGATATTAGGTATTGAATTGTCAGACTCTCTGTTATAGAAAAATTGATTTTAATAATTGGCTACTAGAGTATTGTAATGCCAATGAAGGTTTTTATTTAGTACCTACTACTAAAAAATGCTCGATGCAATGTCACACGAATTCATTTCATTGTAAAAGTAACTTGTAATAAAACATAGCGTTGTGTTCCTTGTTCACTCAGTCAAAGAGTGACACACTAAATCGGATCGATGTTCGCATATAATCAGCCTATAATGTTCCCCCTCCTCTCAGCAAGAGGGAGTGGGCTATAATCCACCACGCGGGCCCAGTGCGGGTTGGTAGATGTCACATGTCTTCGAATTTTTGGTTCTAGAACATGACGGTTTCCTCACGATGTTTTCTTTCATCGTTTTGAGAGCAGTGTTGATGAAATTATTTACACAAACTAAAGCGCCTGACTGGTTTTGAACCTACGACCTACAACACGTAAGTAAGGGCCGTTACCACTGGGTCACCACTGCTCGGACGCAGAGCAATTAATTAAAACTAAACTAATCAATCTCATCGTTTCGAGTAGGTATAAGCACTCAGTCATAATCGATTTATCATAGGTTCTTCTGTTCTGTCAAATAAATCCAATTCGTATGTATTTTAAAGTTATAGTACAATTTGAAGCTCTTTATCGTCGTTGCGCCTGCAAAAGTCGCTATGTGTTTTTAGTGAACTTATTTGAGCTATATGAATGAGGGTTTTCGTGAAAATTTACGACACCAGTTGGCACCACTGTGACAAGAGGTCTCCCAATACAAAATATATGATGACGTTCATCATTCGATTCATTCATTCGTTCGTCATTCCGTCATGACTAAAGAAAATATAGGCTCTTTGACAGATGCCTGGACCTTACGTTTCAGTGCTGCCACCTAGCGAACGTCATTTCAGAAAACCCTCATTATAACATTTAGCGTGTTTATACGGAACTTTCGATGTATGAATATCACATATGTACATTCCTTAACTCTTTAAATATTGCACTTATCACATAGCTGCTTATGCAGTATGTGTGTATTGAAATAACGACTAAAACTGCATAAAGAACCGAAAATAACTAAATAACACATAGCGGCTTTTGCACGCGCAACGACGTTATATTGATGTGTTCATGTATGGAAACGTAAAGTGCCAGAGACGACACGTGTAAATCATCATTACTCTGTTTTTAATTCAAAATAGTTGAGAAATTGTCAAACTTTATTTTGGTATTACGGTGATTCCTTCAATGTTGCCAGCTTTCACCTTAAGTAATCCTGATGAAGAGTTTCATGAGTTCTTAATTCAGATAGTGGGTGTAAGGTGCCTTAAAATAGAATATATGTTTGTTATAGCTATTATTGTGGTTTCAAAACGTTAGGTGGTAATGTGTTGAGTGCAATTTGGTAACTATGCTGCATGAAAATTCTCTTAACGCCCACTAGAACTGAAGTGTATAAATGTGAAGATTACACGTTTATTTGCAACGCAGACCACATGGCAATTGAGAAACGATATAATTTACATATTTACACATTGTTTGATGTCCAAACTGTAACGTAAAGGTGGATACACATTTGAGAATTTACTTGTCACAGAACGTCGACAAGAGTGATCAAGAGCAGTGGTAACGGCCCCGGCTTACGAATTGTACATAGGTTAGGTTCAAACTCAGTCAGGCGCTTTACTTTGTGTAAATTACATATTTCATCGCCACTGCTCTCAAAACGGTGAAGGAAAACATCGTGAGGAAACCGGCATGTCCTAGAACCATAAATTCGAAGACATGTGACATCTACCAACCCCCACTGGGCCCGCGTGGTGGATTACAGCCCACTCCCTCTCATCGAGAGGAGGCCTGTGTCCCAGCAGTGGGAACATTATAGGCGTGAACATCGATCCGATTTAGTGTGTCACTCTTTGACGGAGTGAACAAGGAACACAATGCTATGTTTTATTACCTACAAGTTACTTTTACAAAGGAACGAATTCGTGTAGCATTGCATCGAGCAACGAGACGAGCGCGGGTAAAATGAATGACACGGAATGGAATGCAAAAAAGTTAGGGAATTTCACAACCAAAATGCACGCTCCCTCATCAAAAGCATTCCTTTTTGAAAAGAACAAACACAAACAGAACAGAACGATAGATACATTAAATGGAAATGCTGCAGTGTGTACTCACCTTAACGTAACGTGAAATAATGCGTCGGCGCGCGTGGAACGCATTCCCACATACAAGAATAGTTACAAGCTATTTTAAAGTTGTTAATGAGCTGATTTGTCTGTTATCAGCTGTTTACGATTCTGGTTCTAGTTGCTCGAAAATAATGTTGGCAGTTGATTTGCCTTTTGATAATTCGAGTCATACTCAGCGCTTCTCCTCCACTTTTAATATGCGCACAGCCAAAGTGTGAAACTCTCTGCTGGCATCTGTGTTCCCTTCCACATTTAACCCATCTGCCTTCAAATCAAGAGTGAACAGGCATCTTCTGGGCACGCTCGTTCCATCATAGACCTCATCCATCGCTTTCCATCAGGCGTGATCGAGGTCAAGAGAGGACCCATTCTGCAACAAAAATAAAAAAAAGTTGTTTGTCGCATTGTTATAATATGTGTCCGTGCCTCGGAAAGCACGTTAAGCCGGGGGTCACGGCGGCCATTCATACATCTTTAATATGTACGTTACGGGTACTCAGAAGCTTTAGTCTCTGACTACTAGTCTTACCATAGGGTATCGTCGGTAGGGTGTCGTCGTTTATGTCTGTAATTTATATGGTGTACATAATAAAGAGTATTCTATTCTATTCTATCGTGGTACCCAGCAACTGGGTTGTGGAGGTCAGATAGGCAGTCACATAACATGAAGCATGTTAAATACTGGTATTCAGCTGTTGGTATTAGACTTAAAACTAATCCCAACTTAGTTGGGAAAAGGCTAGGCAGATGGTGAACATAAAGATTAAATAAAATCAAATTGTGTAACTTGAATTTTGTAATTCTAAAATGTCGTTTGTCGTTTAAATGCTCGTTTATTATTGTTAAGTACTACTATTGTTAGCTTAACCCTTCGTATTCGAACATGGATCCACGCGAGACACAATGGATTTTTAATTGTTTCTGTAATTACGGCTTTCAAGCGGTTAAAATAAGTTTTTTTTTATAACTAGCAGATTTTTTTACATAAACCACTGTTCACTGTGCTATACTCACCATGATGGGTAGATGTTTTTTTACTTTAAAAATCCGTAGTACCTTTTAAATAATCAAAACGTAACCCACACATTTTTTTACCAAATTAATGTACCTATAATTGTTTATACTTACATACTAACTACCTATACCCCATTCGCAATAAGATTAGACATTGAAATAAATCTTTTTTACAGTCCGTTCAACCGATTTTGACTTCTATTGCGTTGGTGGCATGACAAATGGCAGCTGCAATAAACAGTTGGTATTATAATCACGTTTTTGCTTTTAATGCCGTCCTTATGCCTACGGAATAGAAGTAAAAATCGGTTGAACGGACTGAAAAAAGTTTTGTTTAAATGTCTAATCTTATTGTAAATGGAGTATAGCAGCGCACCGCTAATTCACCCGCGTAAGTGTCGATCCGGTGGAAATATCGGGATAAAAACTATCCTATGACCTTTCCCGGGACTCAAACTATCTCTATGCTAAATTTCATCTAAATCGGTTCAGCGGTTTAAGCGTGAAGAGGTAACAGACAGGCAGACAGACACACTTTCGCATTTATAAATGTTAGTATGGATATTATAAAGAGGTAAAAGTGAGTTTGTATGTAGGAAGTAATCTTTGCAACTACAGCGGTGCGATTCTGTAAAAATCTCACCGTGAAAACTTAGGTGAAGTGAGCGTGGAGTGAGCTGTCAGTAGTGTCAATTCCTAGCAAAAACAAACTCACTTCACCTACGTTTTCACGGTGAGATGGTTACAGAATCGCACTACTGATCCGATTCAGAAAATTCTTTCATTAATGGAAAGCTAAAGTATAGCCGAGTGTCATGGAATATATGTTAACTATATCAAATCAAAAATAATTTATTCAAATTAGGCCGAGAATCAGCTCTTTTCGAACGTCAAAATTACAAAAGGCAATCCCCAAAACGCCCGCCCGCTGTCTGTTCCGCTAAAAAAACTTAATTGTATACAAAACTAGGTATGCAAAGTAATTAATATTACAAGACACAGAACATTGAATTAAATTATTTGCCATATGTTAGATAGCCACGCCAATATTTCAACAAAACAATAAAAACTAAACGTAAACAAGCAAAAAATAATAATATTTTTTAAATGTAAACAAAACTTACTACCTAAATAAAAGCCTCCTGCAAGCATAAAGGACGTGACAGCTTACATATTTATGCAATGTTGGGTTCTGTTATCCTATATATCGTCAATTTAGATATCCTATGACAAACGGCTTTACTATGTTCAAACAAGAAACTTGACGCGGACGAAGTCGCGGGCAGAAGCTAGTGTAAAATATTGCGACCATCATGGTTTTTAGGCTCGTCAGCAGACAAAAACCCCTCAGGGTTTCCTGAGGGGTTTTTGTTATGCGTAATAAAATAGACAAAATATTATGTAAATAAATAAGTAATATTGCACCGTAAAGAAGGCTTTCAAGTTGCTTAACTGTAGTAGAAATACAAACTGTCACTGGTTTTGTTAGCCCAACACTCCTATATGTCAACGAATTTACCAAAAGTCCAAATCAACCAATTTTATTGAATTTGTCAGGAAAATCGCAAAATTCACGTAAAAGCTATTTCTACGGATAGCACTGTCGTAGCGCATTTACTGATCCGCTACGAGAAGTCGTAGAGGGCGTAGCTCGTAGCAAGGCTACGTCGTATTAAAGGATAATAGAATTCTATTATCCTTTGGCAGGACGAGAGCTACGGCGAAATTCAATGAATATCAAAGTTCTAACTGACGATTTTTTGATGGCTTCGGCTTTTTTACATATCACGGCTGAATTCTTCTACAAGGGTAGGCAGAGGTTTATAGTACATACTACCACATTTCTAATATTTAAAATATTTATTATTTCGCCAGTTATGTATAAGTCACCTGTAATAAGGGCACAAAAACGTTGACTAGGTACGTATAAGACTCTGGATAGCTACTGAGAATTGTATGGTAGGAAAACCCACTAACACTTTACCCGGAGATCGAACCCAGGACCTCATGCGCAGCAGCCGTGCCTACGACCTGGCCCAACGAGTCGAGAGAGAAATGAGTCAATGAACTTCAAAAGTTCAAATTAACGTTTGAACTTTGAAGTTCAATGGGTTGGATAAAATATTTAAATCAAAATGTAAATGTCAAGTAACTTCGCTCGCTTTTCCGTTTATAGTGGAATTAAGCCCTTAATCAAAACCTATTGAAAACATAAACAGACTCGGAGGGTTTATTTGTAATTAAATTTTAATACTTACCTAAATATTCGGACTTTACCCAAACTCCTTGGGTGATTCTAAGTAAACCCGGGTAAACCTAGGTTTACTCAATCTTCTAGCATTACCCGTAACATATACATTAATTTATAAAATATTTATACTCAAATAAAAATATTGTATGACATATTGTAAAACATTACAACTAAAATATTGTAAAACATTTTACAAGATAACTTATTTAACCTATATTTTTATTTTAATAATTTGTAGTTCTTAATAAGTAAGTAAAGCACTCTAATATAATTCTACGCACACGACAAGACTCGTTCTCTTTTAGGAAAGTGTGTGCTTGTCTAGATGTAACCAATTTACTCGGGATTTGAAAACTCCCAGGATATTGCGAACCTAACTAGCTGCCGACCGTGACAATCTATTATAGATACATATTTAAAGGTCACACAAACTCGGGCTGCTTCGCTTTGAATGACAAATGCTGCACAATAATAATAATCCTTTAATTCAAGTAACATTCGATCATAATAATACTCATGTTAAAAAATATATATAATTAAATAAAAGGAGCACTGGTGGATTTATATTTGCTTTAGTGGTCATTCGTGGCCTAGTGGTTACTGCCGTAGCTCAGGAGTTGTAAGTCATCGGTTCTTTACTTTGTATAAATAATTTCATCACCATCGCTCTCAAAACTGTGAAGGAAAACATCGTAAGGAAACCGGCATGTCCACGAAATAAAAATTCGAAAACATGTGACATCTGCCAACCCGCACTGGGCCTGCGTGGTGGATCATAGCCCACTCACTCCCTCTCGAAGAGAGGACATCTATTGTCCCAGCAGTGGGAACATTATAGGCTGATTATAATGCGCAAAAAAAAAACAAAAATAAAATAGCTCCTCTTAAACCTGTCTAATTTAGAAATTAAATTTGAAATCTCACATCACTTTGATCTTTACTAGCCTTGCCTTAGTTGTGTCTCTTAAAAATTGCAATTCAACAAGAAATATGGTTATCCTGAATTTATGAATGGTCCTATATAAGCTAAGAAGGCTTTCACAGTTAAAGAATGGGATTCGCATACGTAATTGACTCCATAAAGACGTTATAAATAACTGTGTCTCATTAAATATTCAAATCGTGTTTGAGCACGAAAATAATGCTTCTTGTTGGGAAGTTGTGACGTTTCTTTTCTTAGCAAGATGTGGCTTTCTTCATTTGTTTTTTAGGGTTCCGTACCAAAATAGTAAAACGGAATCCTTATGGTGGGACTCAGTCTGTCTGTCTGTCTGTCACAGCTGGATATCTCAAGAACTACTAATGCTATCAACTTAAAATTTGGAATAGCTTTAGATGACGTTGGCCCAACTATTTTGCAAATAAGAAAGAAATAGGCTCTAAGTTTGTTATATTCCCATAGGAGTAGGCGGGGACTACAAACGCCCCTTGCTACGATCTTTAAATACTCCTTTTGTCTCATTTACGTTCATACGTCATACACGCACGCCGGTTGCGAGTACTACCCACCAGACCTCTCTGAAGAACATCACTAATAAGGTCACTATATGTTCTCCTGGCGCTTCCACTCACATCTGCCTTGTACAGACGCCAGCACATCAAGCTACTACAATCTGTCAAATTAATAGATTTTCAACTTTAGAGACGCCAGCACATCAAGCTTCCCGAAACTGTCTAATTTTCCCAATCAACTTTGAACCTTATGCTTTAGCGATAAAGTTGAAAATCTATTAAAGAAATTTGACATATTGTAGTAGCTTGATGTGCTGGCGTCTGTACATTAAAAGAAAAAAGAAAAAAAAAACAAGAATATTTTTAGTTTGGATTTTCTCGATGAAAGAACAGCACGTATAGGTACCCTGATCACAAGATTTGCGAGTCAGCAAAAAAATTGCTCCCCTACAAATCAGGGGACTGGTTACCCATTAAAAGACATGACATTTCATTTTAGGATTTGACTTACCTAAACTGAAACTCAATTTCATGATTCCAATCCTCTTCGCGGCCAGATATTTTATTCAATTTGTGTAAAGCCGCGCGCCGCCGTCGTCCCTGTAAATGTTTTAACCAACCTCGCTCCTGCCTAAAACAGTATTAACTTACAGTGCCTATTTTTAGCCTTTATCTTTATATAATCACAGTAGGTAAATTACCTACACAATAATTGAGGGTAATTACATATTTTTGTTGTCGTCATCATCTGTCTAGCCTTTTTCCAACTATTTTGGGGTCGGCTTCCAGTCTAACCGGATGCAGCTGAATACCAGTATTTTACTTTTTTCTGTTTTCAGGTTTTTACATATTTTTGTTGTATTGAGGATAAAATAAACTAGGGCCCACCTGGTGGTAAGAGGGCACCACCGTCTATCATCAGCAGTCTGCAGCTACAGCAGTCCACTGCTGGATATAAGCGGCTCCATTGCACGCCATTCTACTCGATCACCCGCCACCCTGCAAATATCTTAGCTCCACCTAACCTGAGGGCGTCCTACCTTACATTTTTGGTGATTCGCGGTCTCCGCTCAAGAACACGTCTACCTCAACGGTTTTCGGTTCTACGGCTAAACCACCGTCGATCGATGTCAGCAATTCCAGAAGCATTATAGATGCGTAGCTATTCGAAATACCACGCGGAAATGTCTCATGTACCTGTAATTACACCGGCATCTTCTAACCAGAATACAGCAACGCTGCTTGGCGGCAGATACAGATACGGTTTTAGAACTTTCCCGGAGGATCTCATTTTCCTACTCACCATCCATATTCTTCTTCCATACTTCTCAATTAGTCGTCTACAAACTAGTCTTACCAAGGCGTATCGTGTTACCCAGTAATTGGGCTGTGGAGTCCGATAGGTCATCCATGTAAAATACTGGTTTTCAGCTGCATCATCCTTTTTCCCAGCCTTTTTCCAAATTTTGGAAAAAGACTGGGCAGGTGACCAACCTATCAGTCGTCATCTCGGTAGATCCCCCCCTTTATAGCCGTATCATCACGGTCCTAGTATAATTTCTTTTGCCTTCCCCTACTCTTAAAACAATCCATATTCATCCAGAAAACTTTCCTCACAAAATTTTCCCCATTCCTACGTATCACACGCCTTACGATTTCGGCGCCACTTTCAAACTTCCTCTTCTATGTATACTCATTTAGTAAAACACTAGCAGCGCCCCGCGGTTCCACCCGCATATGTGTCAATCCCGTGGGAATATTGAGACTCAAACTATCTCTACACCAAATTTCATCTAAATCGGTTCAGCGGTTTAAGCGTGAAGAGGTAACAGACAGACACACTTTTGCATTTATAATATTAGTATGGATTCATTTATGTACTACTAAATACGTGTTTATTAGTCTCCATCTTCTTTTGTAAACAAAACTTTGTAATCAGCCCCTTGATTAAATATTCGCGTGTTCCTAACTCAAAACATTTGGACGGTCGTTTCTAAATTGACGGTAGGTACATTTTTGATTATTTAGGTCGTTACTTACTGTTACAGGTAATGACTTTAATTTTTTTATTCAGTTAATGGCTACCATTCTTTAGGGGAGTTAATTGTCGATTAATGCGTGGACGTTGACTATGCGTGGTGTGTTTTTTGTTTTAAATGGAAAGTTTGTTGATGAAAAACAGTAAAAGTATTTAGTCAGAAAAGAGACAATAGTAGATGATAATCGACTATGTCTCGATTAGCAGGGACTACCATACACTGAATAGGTGGATATTGAGTGAGATCTAAACATAGTTATGAAATATATCTCCAAAGTGTTTTATTAAAATTTTTGGTTGGATTGTAGCCATAGGGGCGATATGGAGAGAGGATTTAAAAATATTTATTTTGTCAGAAATCTGCTAATTTTATTGCAGTATCGGGTAGACCTTGTCCATAGAAACCATTTTGGGATGACAAGCATGGCCGTACGGCGCACCGTTTCCAAGTTTTTATATATATTTTCAATATATATGTAGCTCGGATGAAAATCTTTTCTGAAAAGAAATTATTGCTCTAGTTGAAAACCATGAGCTGATGTCAAAAAAAACCGAAGAATCGATCGATCCCTTTCGTTTAATTTCTGAAAGAATTTTAGACACGATGGACAATAAACAAAATGAGATATAGGTACGTTACAAGTTACATAACAGGGAAAAATTTATATAAAGATATTTCCTACTTCGACGAGTCAAAAATCAAAAATATCTCTTGTGATGAAATTATAATTACGTGAATTACGGTTCAGGGAATCGACCCTTTAAATCCCAATCGATTTACGATCGGAAAGCTTTACAAATTCGATTTCCTGCGGGTTGACGACGTCTGCCGGGATATTAATTCCAATCGAATTTGAAATTGAAATGGGCATCCATATTTAATTTTGTAGGTTCATATAGCTTTAACCCCTAGACAAAGTCAAATTCTATCGGTGATAATGATAACAGTATAGTGGCGTGAGAAACAGGGTATAAAATTCACTCATGCTCCATAGAAAAAGGAGGATCCTCCGATCAGACGGGTGTTGCGTCTGGTTGGCAACTGACGATTCCTGTCGGGACGTTGTATGTATGGAATCTGGATTTGTCTCCGGTTTATAATAATAATCATTTATTTCAGATTCATCCTAAGATTACATCCATATTTGTTAGTATAGGCGAGCTTAAAAAAAAAAAAAAACTAATGTTAGTAATAAATAATGAAAAATGGATTAAATAATAATGAAAATAAAGTGGCAGGTCCCGGTGGACTTCCCGATAATGGCGGCAAATAACTAAACGACCGCGTGCAGCCGTATCCAGCGCGCCAGTATCGGAGAGTCCCACCGTGCACCGGTCCGCCAGCGCACGCAGGATGGTGTTGGGGCTGTCGCGCGTGCGGCGCATGATGGCCACAAAGCCGTCTGTGTCAGCCGCCGCGAACATCGCGGAGGCGCTGCAGTGGCAATAGTCTCGCCCCCTAATAAATTGGACTCAAACATAACTGGAGTATGGGTGTCAGAGACAAGATGGCAGGGACATCGACGCGCAATCTGCTACATGATTCTGAACCCCTAGGGGTCTAGAATCATGTGCCTATGCCACCCTGTGTACCTATACCTAACCCTTCAGGTATCACAGACCTGTTATTTTGAGTTATTTATTAGTTGGAAACTGCCGGTCGATTCTGTAAAAATCTCACCGTGAAAACTTAGGTGAAGCGAGTTTGTTTTTGCTGGGAATTGACACTATTGACAGCTCACTCCACGCTCACTTCAACTAAGTTTTAACGATGAGATGGTTACAGAATCGCACTGCTGATATATAATTAACGTGATAAGAACTGTTGGGAAATGTTTTCTTTCAAACCATTATTTCGTTAATGGATTTCCGTAGCGTGTTTCGAGTACAATAATATCAGCTAAGCCTGTTCTCAAACAGAAGGGAACGCTTTTTCGTTAGTGCTGGTTATTGAACTATCCTTAAAAGAAATATCACGTGGAAATCTGAACTTAATAGCCGAAACTATTAAGTCAAAGTTTCTTTGTGTTATTTAATTTAACTTAAACACTACGCAGGTGATAATAACACAAGCGTCTTGTTCAGAAGTAGAAACTAGAGATGCCATCCTAACCACAACTAGGTCTTTATAAAATTGTAGAAGCTCCTTGTCACTCAAACTCAGACTCAAACCATTTAAGGGTCTTTCAAACAGGCGCGACACGCGATAAAATCGCGCGCGACACAGGCACCGCAAGTCGCGCAACGAGCGGTGCCTTTGTGTCGCGCGCGATTCGCGTCGCGCGTCGCCAGGAGCCTTTATTTTAATTAAACAATTACAGGCACTTTCGAATCGGCAGCCTAGGGGTTCGGTCAGGCTACTTAACCATTCCAAGGCGTAGTAGGTTCCTATGGAGAACAACGGGCAAGAGACTCCAGCACCATAACCAGCCAATAATGTTCCCACTACAGGCCTCCTCTCTTCGAAAGAAACGGACTGTAATATGCTGGCCCAGTGCGGGTTGCTAAATGTTACAAATCTTCAATTTTTTGGTTTCCTAATGATGTTTTCCTTGACCATTTTGAGAGCAATGGTGATGAAATTATTTAGATAAAGTAAAGCACCTGCCTGGGTTCGAATCCACGACCTACAACTCGTAAGTCGGGCTGTTACCAAAGGGTCACTAGTGCTCTCAGAGACTCCATGGATGTTCATATTACCTACTATTATTTACACTCAGTACGCCGACAGACACTTACTACCAACATTAAACAGACAACATGTCATTACTATGATAGAGCGCAGGGTAATTGGGTCGTCTCCCGACCTTTCTCCGCGTGTATTATAAATAAAGTGCATCAGACACTGAAAGTTTACGCGGCTGGACGACCGCCATCTTGCATTAGTAATGTTGTCTGCCCCGCGTGGTTAACCACTAGGGATGACCTGAGCTTTCTGCAAAATGGATTTTTTAATGAAATTTCGTGTCTTAGTTATTGATACAGCATTTCTGTAGATAGTAAATAGTAGTATTTCTATAATTGTTGATGTAGAGGTTCATCATCTGCGTAGCCTTTTCCTATTTTGAGGTCGGTTGGATGCAGCTGAGTACCAGTATTTTACAGGGAGCGACTGCCTATCTGACCTCCACAACCCAGTTACTGGGTAATACAAAGATCTACAAATGACATCAGGGACATACGGTTTAACGTGCTTTCCGAAGCACAGAGGGGTCTTAATGGATGGTGACCCAACCACGGACCGACCTATCTGACACTGAATGTTTACGTAGTTGGACGGCCGCCATCTTGAATTAATAATGCCGTCTACTCCGCGCGGCCACACGACTAGGGATGCCCTGTTAGTATTCTGCAAAATGGACTTTTTAATGAGATTTCGTGTCTTGGTTATTGACATAGCATTTCTGTAGTCTTTCTGTAAATACTAGATTATTGAGATTATGCTTTGTTGCACCACTTCTTCTCCCAACGAAAGCACTGAAAAGTGGTGCAGGGTGGGCATTTTGGGAGACTGTCTTATGTAATTTTGACGTTCGAAAAGTTCTGATTCAAACCTAATTTAAATAAATAAATAAATATCTTTTCATTTTGATAGAGGGGTCAGTAGCTAAATAATAACAGCCGCACAGGCCGATCGATCAGGTTAAGCTACGCTTGCCGCGGTTGGTCTGTGGATGGGTGACCATCTTTACATACTGAGACACTTCCGTGCCTCGGAAAGCACGTTAAGCCGTTGGTCCCGGCTGTCATTCTTGGATCTTTGACAGTCGTTACGGGTAGTCAGAAGCCCGAAAGTGTGATAACCTGTGTTAAAGGTATTATCCAGTAACTGGCTTGTGGAGGTCAGATAGGCAGTCGCTCCAACTAAAATACAGCCGGTCGATTCTGTAAAAATCTTACCGTGAAAACTTAGGTGAAGTGAGTTTGTTTTTGCTAGGAATTAACACTATTGACAGCTCACTCCACGCTCACTTCACCTAAGTTTTGACGGTGAGATGGTTACAGAATCGCACTGCTGGTATACAGCTGCATCCAGTTGGACTGGACGTCGACCCCAACATAACTGGGAAAATGCTAGGCAGATAGATTTTGTTTAACATTCGAATGTTAAACAAAATCGTAGTCACTTTACTATAAAAAACCAGCAGATTTTATTGATTTTATCATTTGCAATGGTTTGAAGTTTTCTTTGTAGTCAATTTACTTTCAGTATTAGTACCTAACTTATGAAAACACAGATCGAAAACACTGACAATATGTAAAATAGTTTGGAATGCATGGATTTGGGTATCTTTATTGATATATATTGGGGTTTACTTCTTCTTATTTCGCCTGTTTACGGTTTTAGGAGAAATGTTTGGGAATAAGGGATTATTAAATGAAGTTGTCTTAAACCGAGATGAGAACTCTATTAAAATATTGTTATTGTTTGTTGCAGACGGAGGATGGACATCCCGCGGCCATCATGCGCCCTTGTATTGGTGTTGCTATTCATCACACATCGCACAGAGTAAGTACAATATAACAATACTAGTCAGCTTGAGGGGATCCGTGGCTAAATAATAACAGCCGCACAGGTCGATCGATCAGGTTAAGCTACGCTTGCCGCGGTTGGTCTGTGGATGGGTGACCATCTTTACATATCGTGACCCCTCCGTGCCTCGGAAAGCACGTTAAGCCGTTGGTTCCGGCTGTCATTCGTGGATCTTTGCCGTTGTTACGGGTAGTCAGAAGCCCGAAAGTCTGACAACCAGTCTTACCGAAAGGGGTATCGTATTACCCAGTAACTGGGTTGTGGAGGTCAGATAGGCAGTCGTTTCATGTAAAATACTGGTATTCAGCTGCATCCGGTTAGACTGGAAGCCGACCCCAACATAGTTGGGAAAAGGCTAGGCAGATGATGATGAGTCTGCAAAATAAGCTTTGAAAAACCTAACAATCGTATTAACCTATTTTTAACCGACTTCTAAAAAGGAGGAGGTTCTTAATTCGGATGTTTCTATTTTTTTATGTATATTCGGGCATAACTCCGTCGTATATAAACGGATTTGCAAATTTTTTTTTTGTTCGTGTTGGCTTTATTAATGACCGTTTTATAATGTGTCTCGAATTTGCTCATTTCCTTGATCTTGTCAGTAACTACTTACGTACCCACTAGGCATGTCAACCATGGGTGTGTAGTAACGTTTGATATAATAACAAAAGTTCTAATGATCATAGAAAAGTATAATAAATGAAATTAGGCCATAAGATGATGATTGATATAATTAATTTACCTAAGTTTATATGGTTTAATGGACATTTTCTATACTGCATATTTGAATTATTATTCAAAATGTATACATAAGTAACGTTTAATATAATTTAGAAACGTCTACTTTGTTTTTTTTATATATTTTTGCAAAAACTGATTAGATTTTAAACACCTGTCATTTATCGTTAGGTTAGACCAGTGACAAATTTTAAATGCCTGCCATTTTCGTTAGGTTAGGTTAGAACGGTGACCATTAGTGCGCGAAGGCGAGCGAGCACCGCTGAGCGCCAGTTCCCCTCTATTGTTGGTGAATCATTTAAGTTAGATGAGGTTAAAACAGTATGATGTTTCCTGATATTTAATTATATTCATTACAGAATTTTGGCTGAAAATTAGTAAATATGAAAATTAGGTCAACTAAACGTTATATAAAAAGAGCATTATATAAAGCATTATGTAAATTATAAGTAATGAATGTTATACTAAATGTTATAAGAGTATAAAAGAAGGTTATATGAAATATAACATTCTATCACATGAAATTAATTTATAATAGAAATTATGTTACGATTTTTATATGAAAGTTATTTCAAGTGATATTATACATCTGTTATTATACCATATATTACACACCCGTCAACCATACACTTATTCTTTTATAAAATTATACTTCCCGTAATATCTCGTCTGACGGGAAAGGCTCTCGTCTACAATTTTAATTGTAAGATGTCTGTGATTTATGCTCGAGAACTTTCCTAACTTAATAGTAAGCTGGTAGACAACTTTCTGACTTTGACATATTTATTATTGTACGAGTTTTTTACGTGAAGATTTATTACTATTTACGCCCGACGGATGTAATGTTTACAAAATTGCGACGAAACATTGAAATATTTGTACCTCCTTGTTTACTGCGCCAAGCAGTTAAAATAAGCTGTTCCCCTACGCATTATTTTGCTATAAAAATAGAACAAGAGTTACCTACCTAATGGTTTCTTACGGAAATGAAAGTAAGGAGCATCCATTTTGATCATGTTAAAGACAATATATACCTCTGTGGAAAATATGATTTTCAACACATTTGCTCGAAAAATGCATTTACAAAGCCTGTATACATTGTTCGAAAGTTAAAAATTACGCACCATACAACGGAACGTGCGGTAAAATAGGTACTCTCACCTAAGTACCTATTTTACCGCACGTTCCGTTGTATAGCACCGTGCGTTTTCTTTACGGTTTTTTTTTAATTTCCATAATAGTTATTTATGATACTAGTGCGGTAAGTTGGTTTTTACAAACGAGTAGACGAATGTAAGCCCGAGACGAAGTCGAGGGCTTACCATAGTCACGAGTTTGTAAATACCAATTTCTGCACGTGTGTCATACAATGTTTTTCAACACATTTGCGAGAAAACAGTACAGTATGTAATTAAACAAACTTTTTCATTTGACTATTTTTAATAGCAAATAAGAAAATAAACAGATAGGTCACTACTCTTGGAAATTAATAGTAAAATTTGAACAATTATTGAAATTCAGTGAAATTTGCTGCTTTGGAGCTTAACTGACTGACTGAAATTATTAATTTCACACTTAGTATGTTGAACTCATATTATTATTATTATTTTGTTTGGGAAAGTCGCAACAATTTTTGAAGTTTCTAATATGAAAATGGTGCGAATTTGCAAATGGCGCCACATGCACGTGGTGAAAATTAGAACTACATCTTTCGTCTCATTTACTCTTTAGTATTAAAGTGAGACAACGTATTGAGCAAAAGCGCTTCCAAGGAGGTTCGATCAGTCAGGTTGTTTATTCTCATAATGTAAAACTCTTTGGTGGAATTCTTATATTTTTTTATGGAAATTAAAAAAAAACCGTAAAGAAAACGCACGGTGCTATACAACGGAACGTGCGGTAAAATAGGTACTTGGTGAGAGTACCTATTTTACCGCACGTTCCGTTGTATGGTGCGTAATTTTTAACTTTCGAACAATGTATACAGGCTTTGTAAATGCATTTTTCGAGCAAATGTGTTGAAAAAAATATATAAGAATTCCACCAAAGAGTTTTACATTATGAGAATAAACAACCTGACTGATCGAACCTCCTTGGAAGCGCTTTTGCTCAATACGTTGTCTCACTTTAATACTAAAGAGTAAATGAGACGAAAGATGTAGTTCTAATTTTCACCACTTGCATGTGGCGCCATTTGCAAATTCGCGCCATTTTCATATTAGAAACTTCAAAAATTGTTGCGACTTTCCCACTGTTAAATAAACAAAATAATAATATGAGTTCAACATACTAAATGTGAAATTAATAATGTCAGTCAGCCAAAGCAGCACTGAATTTCAATAATTGTTCAAATTTTACTATTAATTTCCAAGAGTAAGTGACCTATCTGTTTATTTTCTTATTTGCTATTAAAAATAGTCAAATGAAAAAGTTTGTACTGTACTGTTTTCTCGCAAATGTGTTGAAAAACATTGTATGACACACGTGCAGAAATTGGTATTTACAAACTCGTGACTATGGTAAGCCCTCGACTTCGTCTCGGGCTTACATTCGTCTACTCGTTTGTAAAAACCAACTTACCGCACTAGTATCATAAATAACTAATCTTCATTTCTTTCTTTTGAAAAGAGTCATGGTGAAATTTTTGTTAAAAAGTAACAAACACAAAGTTGTTGTTGTGTTGTTTGTTGTTTGTTCAATGTGGTTTTTAGTAATTCGTAATTAAAATTGTAAATAAGTAAAGTTTTTAATATATACCTACTTAACTTTGTCAAACTTTCATTCGCCAATGATAGCTTCTAACATATCCTATACATATTTTGGCCGGGTTAGATCAAATAATGGGTCATTCCACACAACTAATGGGTGATCCCCATTGAAAATCACTATCAATGGGGATTTATCTTAACTGCTACCGTTACGGCGATGATCATAAATCGTTTGGTAATTTAAACTCGTAAAGAACATTATAATATTTTCCTTCACTTAAACAGGGTTATATATCTATAGTAATATTGTAGAGCTACTACCGCTTACAATTAACAGGCCATTACTATTTAGATCAAAGCATGTTTAAACTGATTTATGGATGAGAATTTATTCAATTAGGAAGTTTATATGTTTGAGTTCGCAACGCTGCGCCTGCCCCGCGCCCGCCCCGCGCCTGCGCCCCAGTCTGGACAAACACTAATAACAAAATCAGTAAATGGAAATAGAAAGTAATAAAATACGTTTATTTGCGGTAAACATGACGCATAAAAAGGACACAAACACAAAAAAATTAACAAGTTGGGGGAAAACATGCGTCACATCCACGCAAAACGGCCATCGCTCAGCATTATGCTGCGACCCTATACAAGACAGAGCCCAGCGCTGTTTTTCAGCAAAAGCCGGCATTGACGTGATGACGTCAACCAGTTCAGCATACGATTAGATATAAATAAAAAACAACAATCAAAATAAGAAATAAAATAAATATACATTACAAAAAACCCAGAACTCAGGTCATGACTAATAATAACCATCAAAAATATTAAAATCTGTATCTAAACATTTTGCATGCCAAGTTTGTAAGGACAACTTTACGTTCTAGATAATTGCCGTCTGTCTTTCCACATTATACAACGCCTTATCCTGAGCCCACAGTATAATATCACACATTTTCGTTTATTTATGACGTTAACAGAGTAATAAATCCTTCACATTTTTTTCACGTTCATTCATATAGTCCGCCCAAGTCCGCCCAAGTCCGCCCACGACTCAACTCGGTAGTTGTCTCACATCACCGTTCTTATCTCCCAGAATTAGGTATACGGCAGTTTATTCATATGATACGCTTATTTAATTTCAGTCTGGACTTCTGGAGTCGGTTTGTATACCCAGCAATTTACCTACGTACAAAAATAGTTAGCGTAAAGTGTCAGTAGGAAAGACCAGTTTTGACTTACACGCATTTAAAATTAATCATTGCCTTGTATTATACATAAATTTCAAACAAGTTGTATCTATAAGTTTGTGTCTGGCGCCACACCCACAGTTTGGTTGGAAGTTATTATTAAACACGACGCACTTATCCCGCCTTTCCCTTATTAATACATGTTTTAAGGGTAATTACGTACCGAAGATCCCTGCCTGCGATGCCTCGCGGTCGCGGTTTATCTCGCTACCTCGATGTCACCTCGATGTAAAACAAATGAATGCAGACACCCACGCACATGCCAGACATCGTGGTAAGCCCCCAAGCAGCCCGCGATGTATCAGAGTGAGGTCCTTCAGCATGTGCGTGCGTGTCTATTAGCATGCATTTGTTTTACATGGAGGTGAGTAACATCGAGGTAGCGAGCTAAACCGCATAGTATCGAAATGAAGTCATGTAATATATATATCTCAAGACTTCTGGAGAGCATTTTCTCTTCGCCATTTCCTCTCCGCATACGTTGATAGTATCCATTGAATGCTTCTTCGTCATATCGATGATTCCATTTACCTGCTTTATATAAGCATCGACCAGAATTCGGCCGCTTCGACAGCGTTATCGTTGGCCTCGCAAAGGTCTTCCATAGTGCAGGTGTTCCTGCACCACAGAGAGCACGACAAGGGCTGAGGCATCGTTTGCGATTCTTAGTCGGTTATGAGATTTCCAGGCCACTGACCGTTGGTGGCACGTTGGAGGTTTTTCTGCTGGTTCAACATAGTCAGCTGGATGGGGATGTTTGACAAACCACAGTATTAATTCACTGCTGAATTAAGACCACGCCGTGTTGACTCAATATTTTCAAAAAACTGGACAACTTTTAAGTTTGTATAAAGCACATGTCCGATCCTGTGTGGAATATGACAATTACTTATGGGATGGCTTAGCAAAATACCAGCTTGCTGCACTGGACTCCCTGAAATGCAGAGCAAAAAGGCCTATTGGAAATATAGTGGCTAGGCTTCACAGCCTGGCTCATTGGCGTAATGTTCTTTGCCTCGGTCTTTTACAAACTGTACTTCGGAGAGAGTGCGCGGGAATTCCACAACGTGATCCCACTATCGCCCTTTTACTACCGGACTACCACACTTGGTTGATATTCCGACCAGTCGTATTCAGCGCTTCTCCTCCACATTTATTATGCGCACAGCCAAACCGTGGAACTCTCTGCCATCGTCTGTGTTCCTTTCCATATTTAAACCGTCTGCCTTCAAAGCAAGAGTGAAGAAGTATCTTCTGAGCTTGCTCGTTCCATCATAGACCTCATCCATCGCTTTCCATCACGCGTGATCGAGGTCAAAGACCTTTCAGCAATTTAAAAAAATGTTCATCATCTGAATCTGATATTATTTAAAATCCTTTCAATTCCTCTTCCATTTAATCTTTTTCACTGCCATATTAATTCTGTCTTTGATCAATCCGTGTAGGTTTATACAACGTCAATTAGCCACTGTAAGACGTGTTGTCAAAACAAGCGATGCTGAACTAAGCCGAAGTGACATGTTGATAAAATAAATTAACATTAGTCCCTCGTAAATTAATTTAGGCCAGCGAGTGATGTCCGCTATGTCTTCTTTAACTTAACAGAAACTCAGTTGTTTTCCTGAATAATACATGATCTATGGTTTCAAAAATTTGTTGTTTCAAAAAACTACCGCGTTGTTCAAATGGTCTCACTCTCAAGCGCTATTGCTGAGCATGAGGTCCTGGGTTGGATTCCCGGGTCAGGCTAAGTGTTATTGTTTTTTTCCATCTGGAATTTCTCAGTAGTAACCCGAAGTCTGGAATTATGCCCGCTTGATGTACGCTTGCCCCTATTATATAGGACTTAAACATAACTGACGAAATGTGAGTGTACTCTGCCTTGCCCTTCGAAATATAGACAGCATGTTATGTATGACAATTATAAAAAATGTGGTTAATAATAACAAACGCTTATGTAACTTTTACCTACTAATGCCTTGTCATCGGCTTGTAATTTTGGCACACATGGATGAAAAGTGTTATTAATTTTCCAATTCAATGAGCCGCTGTATGTACAAACGAGAATAAAATTAAGGTATCGAACCAAGAAGTACTTACTCGTAGATGAAAATAATATTTACATAATTTATAGGCTGTCGTATGCATTTAAATTTTATTCAGAGGCATATTATTTAGAGAAATATTTAGAGTAATTTTATCCTGTGGCAGTAGGCATTGTGATGTTTATTTTATGTAATATGGGTCTTGCCTGAATTAAATGTCTCTTTTGTATAATTATGTACCTACATGTAAAAAAGAGGGCAAAGAACCAATGGGTATTTAAAAAAATTCGCCCGCATCGCTGTCAACAGGAAAAATGCCCAAAAGGCTGGCAGTATTGCCATTTTTATGGCAATGACAATTGGTTTTTAAACATACACAAGCTAGGATAAGAAGTATTTTTCTAGAAGTAAAGAAAACCAAGCCACCGTTGTATTTTCAATGCCTTAAATATAAGAATTAGATTTATAACCCCCACAGGAACCACACATAGTTGCCATGATCTTTAAAATGTAGTATTTTATTGTCATGCGTGTCTATCGGGTGAACACGTATTCATACTGGCCCAGAAACATGTTGTTTTTCTAATAAATATCTGTTTTTATAGAGAGCTATTTGCCGAAAAGAAGGTCAATTTACCGCTTGCGTTTTGGAAAATCTTACAAATCAGAGTTGATATTGACTTCTTAGTGCTCCTTAAAAACAGAACAAGTTTATCCATTTTATAAAACTAGTGGTCCCTAGAAAAAATAATTGTTTTCATTAATATTTTAGGTATTTTTTTTTTGCTAGAGTATAGTTTACACTCTATTTATATGAGTTATTCCGGTCTGATCACCTGAACCCCCCTCCACCCTCACCCCTCCAGCGCCCCCCCTCCTCGATCCCCTGCCTGTTCGTCTTCTGTTTTAATCTCTGTCTTATAGGTGGCTAGCTGACATATGGCAAATAGTTTAATTTAATGTTCTGTATCTTGTAATATTAACTACTTTGCATACCTACTATTTGTATAGAAGCAAGTTTTTTTTACCTGAGCTGTGCTGCTGCGGAGTTTGTTGCGCCGCTTCTTCTACCCAGCGAAAGCACTAGGAAGTGATGATCCTCAGCCTAATTTGAATGAATGACTTTTGATTTTGATTTAGAAAGAGGTGAACGGTCACACCATAACGGCTGTCAAAATAAAGATAATTTATTGCCACCTTAATGTCAAATACTAGTGCAAATGAAAGATTTTCTTGACGGTTAACGGTACTATTCGGAACCGCTTTCATACGAAACCAAAGCTTTACTCAATGACTGACTACATTTTTACTTAGGTAGGTAGTAGATATTAGATAATTCGTGACACAAGTTTCCCACACAACAAATTAATCTATGCCTGGAACGCGTGAAAAATAAACACCACTATTTATTGTTAAAATTTCTTCGTAACGTTTCACAGAAACTAAAAAAATTTGGCGGCAATAAATAAAACTGTTATAATTTATATACGAAAAATATTGCACGTGAAAAATGTAGATATCTTAAGTCAGTATTAAAAACATTTTTTTAATAATTAATTAATCTTAGTTAGATGTCGCTAAAGAATTGTTAAAAGGGTATTTAAGGGGGAAGCGCTAAGGTAGCCCGCGAAATTCAAATTTTCTTACGTTTTTTGCAATTTGCTGGTCAGTATTAAGTTGTACGTTGATTAATATATGAATCGCGGCCGTAAGAAATATGTGTTTACAGAATTATAATTATTAAAGTCATCAACACAACTCTCTAAGACCACGTAAGTCCAAAGAATGATGATTTCATGAAACAGTTATTCTTTGGACTTACGTGGTCTTAGAGAGTTGTGTTGATGACTTTAATGATTATAATTCTGTAAACACATATTTCTTACGGCTGCGATTCATATATTAATCAACATACAACTTAATACTGACCAGAAAATTCCAAAAAACCTAAAAAACATTGAATTTCGCGGGCTACCCTGGCGCTTTCGCCTTAAGTTAAAACTTTTAACAAACGATAAAACCTGAAGTTTTAGAACTCAGAGTATGGTTCTGCTTTTACATACTTTTTACCCGACTGCGGCAAAGCCAAAAGAGGGTTATGATTTTGTCAGGCTATGTGTGTTCATCTGTTCCCTCGTAACTCCTAAACTGCTCGTCGTATTTTGATAAACGAGGTATCGTTCGAAGCGTCTTGTTATTCCGCGGAGATATATATGACGTCACATAAAATCCAACATGGTGGCTTACAGTGGGTATAAAGTGTTATCGAAAAAAATATTAAGGTAGGTATTGATTGTGACGACGATGTAAGTATGGCGCACGTCGTGTAACCGCTTACGTTTATCAATGGTTCAATTTCCATAAATAAATGACAACCCGTGAATATCCACCGCGTTAAATTGCTACAAAGAACAATACTGCAGAGAAAATTTCTCGACACAAACGTTTGACAAGTTAAACCGATTACCGATTATGTTATCACTACATGTTATGAGAGAATCAGCTAGCCGGCAACCAAATCATTGAAACACCAAAGGATTATGGCTCGCTTGCACCTCAAATCACTCATAAATTTCGCGTTAAACATATCTACTTATGTATTTAAAACATCGTTGCATCATTGGCAAATTATTTGAACTTAATTGATACAGAATGACAAAATTATGTTTATCGATTTGTGGTGCCATATAGTAATTAAATCTACATCTCGTAATCTTTAAAAATTATATCCTCTAGTCAGTACTGTTAACTAGACTCCAAGCAATACCAACATACCACGGCAATATATTATACCACGTTACCACACAATACTCATCACGGTAAAGACAAAGGCAAAAAGAACAATCAAGTTAAAAAGGTAAATCCTAATTAAACTCTTTTTTCCACAGATGCATGAACGGTGGCAAGATAAACTTCAGGGAGAAAGAAAAGCAGATCCTAGATCAGATCTTGGGCCCGGGGCGGTACGATGCCAGGATCAGACCTTCGGGGATCAATGGCACTGGTGAGCAACCGCTTGGCTTCGAGCTTCGTAAGGTCCGTGGTGGAAGCGATGGCTAGGTAGTGATAGAGTTGATAATGGAAGGGATAGGACCAAGTAGTCTTGGTGTGATAAAGGGTTTGAATTATTAGAAGAAGGAAGGTCTAGAGTTGTAGGAGATGGAAAGTGAAATGTAGTCTGCATTAGACAAGCGACGACAGGCACCACAGAACACCACACGAACAAGCTAGTGAAGCACTATCCTATAATAAAAGTATGTATGTTTAGGTTAAGGTATTTATACATGGGCCGGCGTCGCCTGAAATAAATAAATAAATAAAATTAGTACGGTTGATAGAAATAATAGAAGAGATGGGAACAAGTATTATGGGGTGGAATAAAGGAAGTAGTGGGATGGCGGTAGTGATGGAGAAATAAATGTAGCCTAGCATTGTTAGGATTATAGGAAAGATGCTAGCCACAATAGGTGTAATGAAAGGAACAATTAGAAGACGGGAATTCTAGAGTTGATAGGTGATGGAGAGCTAAATGTAGGTAACACTGCTATGGTAGACACAATAAAGGGGGATTTAGGAACAGGAATGGGTGGAAAACAGAAAATATTTGGAGGAAGGGAGGCAAAGAATTGTTAGGTGATGGAGAATTAAATATAACTTGCATTACTAGGGTTGAATTGATAGGTGATGGAGAATTAAATATAACTTGCATTACTAGGGTTGAAATATGTAAAAAGAGAGATAGGAATAGGTATTGTGGGTGAAATAAAGAAAATAGTTGGAACAAGGGAAGTCTAGAGTTGATAGGCAGGTAAATGTAGGCTGTTATAATGATAGAGGTCGGAGTATTGAAGGAAGTAATTAAACGGACAAATACTTAGAAGAACAAAATAATTGAATGTATTATATTAGAGTGGAATACCTACCCACTTGGATAGTTACGAGATATTCATCCATTCAAAAATGTCATTATTGTCGAACCACATTCTGAAAGTCGTAAAATGGTCGATGAAACGAGTCGCGCCCGTTTGGTAACGCTCCCGTTTGGCAACGCTACATATACTTACCTATCTTAATATATGGACGGGAGATTAACACAGCGTGAATGAGAACTCAGTTTCAACTCCATTCATTTATCGATGAACATAAATACGCATTTTATGCAATAATTAGTGCGCACGGCGTTAGGTTTGCATCATATTTTCAAAAATAAAGTTAGAGTTTAGCTGTCTGTTACATATTATAGGAAAAAGTATGTTTGTCTACTGGCTAAAAGTAAGGTTAAATTCGTTCACTGGCCCAAAGCAGAACGTAATTTTGTATAAAGAAACTATGATAAATCTATTTCGTATTGGGGGAGCACTTAGTGCTCAAGTCAGCTTTTGAAAGGAATGCCTTTTTAAAGAATTCTACAAGTCTAACAAAGGAAAAGGAACCATCTTGAAATAGTTTTGACAACCATTTATCGTTGTCAGTTTCAATGGCGTAGCCACCTACAATTTTTACTAGATTAATGACAAACCTGTTGTTATTTGCAAAATGTTTTCTACCCTTCTTCATATTAGCGGGTTTTCATCAACTGTTCAGCATTACTATGTATTTCCTATCCATGGCTAAACTGCTATTTTGACCACGATCATGTAATAATATGCTCTTCTGACTTTCAACTCGGCCTATTGCAGTCCACTGCTAGACATAGGCCTCTGCCAGGCTGCGTCACAACACGCTCCGCCTTTCGCATCCCGTCTGTCCGAGCCACTTTCTTAAGGTCGTCGGTCCATCTAGCTAAGAGGGCCTCCCCACGCTACGCTACGGATACGCGGTCTCCACTCCCGGGCTCGTGTACTCCACCGGCGTTCAGTCCTTCGACAAACATGGCCAGTTCAGTTTGCTTACTGTGCAACTTATATTGGTAACAACGGGTCTTTTCCGGATAATTTCATTTCTGATTTTATCCTTAAAAAAACTCCAAGCATTGCCCGCTCCATAGCCCGCTGAGTGACCTTAAATTTGTGGACCAACCTAACTATCAGTGTCCACGTTTGTCACCGTATGTCATTACGGGTAGGACGCCCTGGTTGAAGACCTTAGTCTTCAAACAATGCGGGATAGGTGACGAGAAGACTTGACGAAGTATCCCAAACGCTGCCTAACCCAAGTGGACAATTCTATCGACTTCTTTCTCAAATGTGTGTCTACCGATCTGGGTGGTCTAATGCTTATATAAACAACCGTATCTTCCATTAGTCATTTGTTTACTTCACCTGTTATTCTCCTATCTTCATCTATCATACTGAGAGAAGCTTTTCTACAAGTAGTGCAGTTTCTACATATACGAGTATCCCTAAACTTGGCAAGGTACGGTCCATTATGTGCACTCCCGAATGTATTTTATCAGTTTTTGGCACTTGTGAATGGGAATTAGGTGTAAATGCCCTGCGTTTATTAAACTTGATAGAAATTTATATTAGCACGTCCCACCTCTTCATTTTAAAAGGTCACGGGCTATAATTTATTAAGCACTAAATTAGACAGTAATTTAGTTTTTAGGCAGAGAAAACTTTCGAAAGCAAAAGTTTTTGGTGGACGATATAGAACTATAAACGGAATCATTGTTTTGGATAGGAGTATAGAAAATACAGAATATTGTACTAATAGAGTAACAGCTATCGCTTCAACCACATCTGGACCCAAGCTAATAGAAACATTTGATAGTGAATTTTAATATAAAAGGATTACAAAAGACGCTTACGATGTAAGGTATTTTTTTTTTGTTTTTTTAGACTATGCTATTTATAATCTTGTTCTAATCGTTTTAATCGAACGCAAAAACTAAGGTCAACAAATATAGATTTTTTTTCTGAAATTGAATGATATATTTACGTATTCAACAATTACCTACTGGCTCGTCGTAATTTTATAATCCGTCAAAAAAATTACATATAGGAAGTTACCACACAATTTTTAAGGGCTGATTTTTCCAGCGCCAAATATTTTTATCCGAGGAATAAATTTGAATTTTTGACAGTTCTTCCATATATTACACGTCAATCTTATTCCACAAATAAAACATATCTGTCGATTGAAAAATTTGCCCTAAAAGAAAGAGTGAATGTCAATTGCGTTTGCCAACTTTGCATCGGCAGCTCTTATAAATATATACTGCATTTCTCGTCTATTTAGCTCTGGAATGTGCGAACCAAATGTGAACTGTAATAAATGTACGTCGAAAGGAGAATGGGACTTAAAATAAACCAGAGAATGTGCGTATTTTGATAGTGTAGGCCAAAAGTCGTAATTCGAGTCATTTGTAACTGTTTTTTATGACTTCGATGAATAAAAGTTCAGTTATTGGATCGTAGACAAAGATTTTTATTCTTCGGTCAATATTTTTGGCGTTAATTCAAATATTTTGTCATTTATATCTGCGTTTCGATTTATTTGCTGAACTTTACTAATGTTGACTATTCTATTCGGTGGTTCTTTAAATTATAATTTTTTTTTATTGTTTTGAATATCTTTTCCCAAAAAGGGCTCTTTTATTAGTTCCGTAACTAGGTTTTCTTCGTTACCTGTGATTATTATATCATCAACGTAAAAAATCCATTTGTCATTTTTCCATTAATCAATTTGGAGGCAATTAGATCATTTTCAGTGAAATAAAAGAGTTGTTTCAATTCCACCTCTACATCAGCGGTTATTGCTCCGTATGTTTTTTATTATACTTGAAGCTATTTTCCTGTAGTGTGTGGATGCTTCTTTAAAAGGTTTTTAGCTAATATCTTGGATATTGAAGGGAAGTCATTTGTCTGGCTGTCGGAACACATTAGCTTGATGCTTGATAATGCGGAAAAAACATCGTAACGCTATAATTGTACATAAAAATGTATCTATGATCGATTACTTGCTGTTTACATAATATGTTCTAATATTGATGGGAAATCATATTATAAGTATTACCAACTTAAAATATCATTCATCAATCTCCTGCCGTTATCCCAATTTATTCACTGTTGTTTAATGTTTCTGACAGAAAAAAAATATATCTAAAATTTTATCGCTATTTTTCTGATCAAAGTTCTTCACCGCTGGGAAACATGTCATATCAAAAATATTTCAACGACGAGATCAGTTTTCTAAAGTGGTACACAAAAAAGCATCAAAGTGCCACTCAGGCGCTACATCTCGTAATTTCCTCAAGTTCATTTCGTAACAAAAGAGGAACGTTACGTGAAAACCATAAATCACGACGCATTTTTTTTCCGCCATCTTGTTACGGCTTCGCGCGGGAATTAGTAATGGAAAAACATTTCATGGAGCTCCTAAGTGTGATTTTTTATCATTTTGTGCAGTTTTCGTGTTAATGGAAAGGCATTTAGATTTTAAGAGGTTCGAAAATGTGAAAGTCAGTAGAGTTAGTGGTTAGAATTAAATGGTTGGAAACTTATCTACCTATACTTATTTAATGATGCTGGTGGTTTCAAAGAGATTTCTTTTGACATTTCTTACATTATACCAAAAATCTTTCCTTTTTTTTACTGCTAAATGGGCCTGCTCGTGGCCTCGACTACGCCTGATGGAAAGCGATGGATGAGGTCTATGATGGAACGAGCGTGCCCAGAAGATTCAATCTTACTTTGAAGACGGGTTAAATGTGGAAGGGAACACAGACTCCGGCAGAGAGTTCCACACTTTGGCTGTGCGCATAATAAACGTGGGGAAGAACTGGAGAAGCGTTGAGTACGACTTTGCTGAACACCAATCATTCAACAATTGCATCTTCCCAATGTGCTTCCCGAGCCTTTGTCATCCTCCTCTTAAGAATGGTTGTGTCTGATTCGCATTCAGTCTTCAACGATTTTATTTATGGACCTAAAAAGAACCAATCTATCATTTAAGACCTGAATGCGAAATTGAATAAGCGTTGTATAATGCAAAATGGCAGGATCCTCCTTGGACGTTTTATTGGTAAATGTGGAGCGTGAATGAATAATGTACTTAGAGAAATTACAGGAAATGTATGAGCTGACGATTCATCATAGTTAAAGTGAGTGCTTGAGTACATATTTGAAGACTTGCTTGGGATTTTTAAGATTAAGGAGGAATGTTAAGTGACTAGCGGGAATAGTAACTTGCAAGTGTAACAAAGCTGTCACCCATTGATAAATGACCAAATGTTTACCAAAATATTGGGTGTCGTTAAACTCGAAATGTCTTCACCAGGTACGGTTCACGCCTAATTATTTTCTTCAACAATATCCTTAAATTAATCACACACGTTCCAATAGAGTTGCGTTCTTTGTCCCCATCGTCTGCCACCATTGAATTGACCCCAAACGGCTTCGCAGAGGTTTCATTAATCACCTTCCTAATGGTTCAGGGCTGTCATGCTTCTGAATCAATTTATCCATGCTCTAAAAATCCCAGGTCCAGTTGGAAGCTTGAAATTGATGGTTCGTTCAGTTTGGTCTTTTGGAAAAACGTTTCTAATATTAGAACTTTCTAAATTATTGATAGAAAATTTTGTTGATGAATTCCATGGCTATTGTAACACTAAACTATCTGTCACTATATTGTTAGGTTATATCTAAGTAAGTTCAAGGGCAAACTGGTATATATCTTTAGGAAACGAATTATCGTCTAGGTACGTCGACAGGCCTATTTATAATTTTTCTATTTGCGGTGTGCCCGGCTGTCAACTACCGTAGGTATATTTTGAACTCATTTGAACCATTCACTAGCTGTTCGTTTTCCGTTTGGGAAAGGCTTTATGGTTTTTAAAGATAAACTTACAAAAAATTGCTTTTTGTTTAAAAACGGTTATTCATTTGTCATGCCAACATTGGTTTTAATTTTGGCCGTTTTTCTCATTCAAATTTACGAATTTTGCGATCATCGACATTTCTAGTACATTACTTTTCTCCTGTTTATTTTCTTTGATCGGATCTTCAGCTAGATCTAATGCAACATTGGCAGAGATTTAAAGATTTCCAAAATTTTCTTCTATTGTAAATTGTTAACTACCTGCTTAGTATCAAGTTGCTCAAGCTTTAATTCAATTACCTACTCAGAAATTATAATCGTTTCCTTTCCAAATGTTAATAGTAAAGTATTAATTTCCTTTTCAGTCTACCTATTTACGCATACTACCGTTGAATTATTTATGTGTTAACTATCACGCGAACGGTTACTGTTTCCCCATACCTTAGATTAGACTCAATCGTTTTGACCTAGACACGTTACAAAACAATAGCTTTTAACCCTACCTACTATGTTATCAAAATGAAATAACAATTCGGGCTGAATTTGATTGACTTATTTCAATCTCGTCGTTCATTATGTTGATGTGTTCATCATCATTGCCTATCTTAGATGCTTATGTCATAATGATTTCGTCTGTGCTTGTATACTTATTTATTTCTAATAAATCTGACATAACACTAATAAAATTCACAATTTATTCAATTCAAACAATTGATTATTCGAATTCACTGAATGGAATATGAATTGTTTCATATTTGAATGATTGGTTAATGCGACAGTCTGATTGATACAATTTTAATTGTGTAATGGACTGGTTAGTAGGGTTCTGTTTTTTTTTTATTGATTTATCTGATACGTTTTAACAGATGGCCCAGCTGTAGTTAATATAAACCTGTTCGTGAGAAGTATAACGACTATAAGCGACATAAAGATGGTTAGTAATAAGAAAAAGAGAGAGAAACGTAATATTTTATGTTAGTGTCGTTAGATAACAACAGTAAGGTACCATTGGACAAGATCACAATCTTTAATCACCAAGGAATTGGAAAATAACTGAAATGTATTGGATTGATGAGAGATCGATCGGTAACGTGATCCAAAAATTTCAATCCATATAAATCCGTGACTTTTCTTTTCCTCGACGATCATAGATTGCTGTCTTGTCTAAAAGAGCAGACCGTAAAGAGGTTGTAGCGTTTGTTTGATAAATATCAAAATTAGAATTAACAATCATTGTGACTCCAGTGTAAGGAAAAATCAGACTTTAATTTTCCAAGCTCGTACCTGCACTTTTTGAAATACCTTGTAGGAAAATTTAGTTAGGCAAAAGTATATAATATAGATAATTAAGACCTAATTTAGGCAGATTGGCACGAACTTAATAACATTATTCAAAATTTTTATGTTTTTTTTGTTTTCATATTGGTAATTTTTTGTTTGTTGATATGGCACTTACATTTTGCTCATAATTACGATCTTGGACAAATTAATATTTAATTTGAACGTATGAAAACAACAGAAACAAATGTTACAGCCTATTTAACTTTGTTTTCGTACGGGAGCGGGCGTGTTACGGTAACGAGAGAGCAGTTCCTTCATTTTGTTTTTCATTAAAATGATTATTTTTTATATTTATGGAATGATTGATATTTATAATATTTCATGTGCTGTCATTTTATTTTGCTGATGATTTTCTTGGTGATCCCAATTTAAATCCTTCTTATTAAGATATTTATTTTTATTCTCTGTGTTTTTATTATGTTTAATTAATTTACATGATAGGCTATTACAGGTATGTTTTTATACGCAGTCAATTAGGAATATCCGTATATAATTTTCAAACCCAGCACGGGTTTGAAAATTTACAAAAAAAAATATTGCACCGCCTTCAACAAAGGTATCTGTTTTAAAATAAAGACGCTGTAAACAAAGATAATAATATGTCAAAATCATCTTCTTTAATAGGTAATCCTATCTTTCTAACTAATCTTAATAGAGGCAAAATATCTGCAGAAGACTGTTTTTTTTTTAATAACGATGGCAATGGAGTGTGGTTTTAAAAACTTATCCGTTTGTTACACGTTTCGTGACACTATCTCCATCAGTTACTTAACAAAATGTAGCAGTGCTATTAAAATAATCGATACGGATCACGCGATTAAAACGATTTGTTTGAAAAAAAAAATAATTGTAACGAAATAATAAACACTTTGTAGCTTTATATCGAACAATAACAATTATTGTTCCAGTTTTTTACACTAGATTTGGTTCATGGATATATATCAAGTGTAACTTAAAATATAATATTAGTAGTTTAGCTTTATTTATTCATATCTAAGGCATTCTTTTAAAAAGAACATCCAATACGTTTGAGTTGAAACCGATAGCGTCGGAAGAAAGCTATTAGTAGCGACATTTCATTATTTATTCTATAAAAACCATTAGACGTAAGACGATGCTTTCGTCATAAGTGGGACATTCAAAATTTGGATTTAGGAAGGCTCAGATATAAGTATTTTTGTATTTGGGAATATTCTTGTAAGGCACCTATTGATAAGTTAGTAAATGAGACAAGTATTAGATTTTTTACTGTATGATTCACTACTCGAAGTGTAGTTAGTATTGATGATAAGCTCTTACAGTAGGTACAAGGAAATTTTACATAAAAAAAATTCTTAGAAATAGTTCACGATATCATAACGACATTCCAACTTGTTTTGGGTAAAGCTGCAAACGTAGGTAAATGAACTTCCCATTAAAATCATAAATAAATTAAATATACTTGCTAAATTCAAACTGACGGTTAACCTAATCCAGATTAACGTTAAACAAAGCCTATTTAACAAGGCACACGTAGCTTTCTAAAACAAAATGTTAATTTCCGGCACACGCCATGTTTCCCCTCAAGACGGTGTTCTCTCAACCCCGAAACGTGATATAGCGTTTTTATATCGACATTAAGAAAACTGTAACGCAAAATATAATTTTATTAATGTAGGATGAAAATGCTAAAGAATATATTGTGAATATCAGGTAGGAGTAGCGAAATATAAAAAAGCGTGTAAAATTCACCATTCTTCATACTTTTTTATTTAAATAGTTTGTTTCTCAAATGTAGGTCTGTCATTTGTAGGGACTTTCATTTGTAGATTTACAGTTGTTACGGGTAATCAGAAGCCCGGAGGTCTGACAACTTATAGTCTTACCAAGAAGTATCGTAACTATTACTCAGTAACTGGGCTGGGTTGTGGAGGTCAGATAGACAGTCGCTCCATGTAAAATACTGGTATTCAGCTGCATCCAGTTAGACTGGAAGCCGACCCCAATATAGTTGGGAAAAGGCTAGGCAGATGATGATGTTTCTCAAATAAATGTCATTCTAGAA
Source organism: Luperina nickerlii (assembly GCA_963855955.1). Classification (NCBI taxonomy): domain Eukaryota; kingdom Metazoa; phylum Arthropoda; class Insecta; order Lepidoptera; family Noctuidae; genus Luperina; species Luperina nickerlii. The sequence continues at coordinate 2,109,906 of OY979683.1, read as the reverse complement.
AAGTTATTAATCATTTAGTTAATCTCAGCCCATAAGAGCAATAATAATTACCTTTAAAAAGTTCCAATTATGTTTGAGTAATAATTTTTTCTTATATAGTATATTTTCTGTAACAGTTTTTTTTTTTTTTGTAAATATATACTGCTCTATATTACACTAACACAAATTCTCGTTGACAACCGACATTAGGGATTGTTTGCAGCGTTTTATTTTAACCCAATGTCGTTTGATTTGATGTTAGAGGTTTTATTTGATCACAATTATCTTTGTTCGTTTGTGTGATCATACTGTCGGATCATTCATGAGCATAGTGTATATTATGTTTACAGGTGGACAGGTGAGTCGCTAGACACTGATATATAACGCGCATTCACAAACTAATGTTAGGCCGTAGTTTCATAATAATACCGTGATTTATCGTATATTTTGCTTGGTACTTAGATGGGCCAGCGGTAGTGAGCGTCAATATATTTGTCCGAAGTATATCAAAGATCGATGACGTCACAATGGTAAGTCAATAAGGACAGACTGGGCCGCTACTAGTATTACAAACGTATAAGTTTTCTGTATCCACGCGGTTCAAACAAGTCAAATGAATGGGCAACTCTCTCCTGTTGACTAGGAGTGATTTACCCGACACTACGAGTATGTGTAATGTTCATTTTTTCTTATTCTTTATTTTTTTTCTTTCGATTTCTCTTTACTCCCGTTTGGTGTTGACGACCAAAATCGTTTTTAGACGCGCGTCTGTTACTTCTTAGATCGCCAGTATTGGTAGGTATTATCCTAGCTTTATTTATCACCTAAAACTAACTATTACATAGAATAAAAATATACTCTTTATAGTTTTTAGTTTTGTTTCTTTTTTAATTTTAGACTGGCTGGTTGTCCTTATGAGTTCATCTGACGGGGCATTGGCTTTCCTTAATGAAATGGACTGATCAGCCTGGTCAGCGGTATTGTTGCGATCACTGTCGGCTCCACTTCATTATTATCTTTAAGCATCTAACATTATCATCAACTTTCGTACTTCTCTCGATGCTGTTCGTATAGTGTAGTTAGGTGTTTTTTATGAAGCGGTACAAACAATAAATAAATTTAAATTGTTGTTTTCTGTCGTTAAGGCTATGCGCCAACGTTAGTCCATGTCAACATGTATCTACGGTCCATCAGCAAAATAGATGATTACAAAATGGTGAGTGTTTTCACATGACCTGATGTAATCTGTGACGTTTTTATTATAAACTAAAGTTTAGATTTCTCTGTGGGACTTCGCGATCCACTGCTCTACCGTCTCGGTGCAACCCTATAGTTTGGAGTTCCTCACACCTCGGCAGCAGTGGACCGCGCCCTGTATTAGATCTGTTTTGTTAACTTTGTTTATAATAAAAATTAAATATTATGCAATATCTGCACTACGCTAAACATTCTCAAGCTATTCGTAAATTATGGTGTTCGTGGTTTTATTTCTTTTCGTTTCCCCTTAATTTTCTTTCGTTTTCTCTAATTTGTGCACCTTTCTTTTTCCTTCCCTAAATGTATCATTTAACCCACCCTTAATGTTGAAAGTTAAATGTTTAACTAAATCTGTTGTTAAATTAATACCGTGGTGCGGTGCCGCGCACGTTATTATTTTGTTTTTATGTTTTTATTTTGTGTTAAACTCGGACTACCTTAGTCTGAACATGTCTAAATGATAAATCCTACATCTAAAATTTTTTGATAATCAAAATTGTCGCTTAATTTTCTTCATAACATTTACTTTTCTGTTTCTTTATTTCTATTCCTTATTGTTTTCTTTGAGTTTATAATTAGAGAACACTCCTGCAGGAGCGTCTCGAACTGTAAAAACACGTACAGGATGGACTATTGGCACTAAAAGTAGATAGCACTAAATTATTGATCAGCATACTCAACCGCTTCGGTATCACAGCACTGATACGTTCAAAATTCAATTTGAACTTAATTGCCTTAGAAACAAAATATAATCACGAATGTTCTAAATTAAAAGAATCCGGCCACGCTTGTAGGTACCACGGGACCGCGGCCCGCACCAGACACCATCATTTTATTTATTTTCCTTATATTTATTTGATCATGCTTGTTATATTGATTTCACGCAGATGAGAAGATTATAAAAACTATTTTGGTCGTGTACGTTGATTGTAATTAATTGTTGATATGTCTTGTTCATGTGAATTTGTGTTGTGTAATCGGGACTTACCGCCGCGCCCGCACTCGCCTTCGTGCTTGGAACGGTGGCTGCCCACCAATATGTGACACCCGACCCTAAACAACAGCTAGCCATATGGTAGCTCTAGTAATACTGGCCGATTGTGCATGAAGGTAACTAAAGCATTCCTTCAACGAATGCTGAGGACGGTAAGTTCGATCTGGGCTTCGCTTCTGTGCATGTTGCTTCGACTTGTGACGCTCGAACGTTCACTTTTGGATAAGGATAATTTTTATTTTCGCCAGTGGAGTTAACATTAGATCGTGAAACCTTCATTTCCTTCATAACATGTATTTTGAATCCGATATCTTTAAGTTCATCAAGTTTGTGCAATCCATCAACATCTCTTCTATCGTGAACATTTTTCTTTAACCACTTGTAAAATTGGAGTCCAAAAGTAAATTTTCGAGTGAGCATGTTTGAACTTCTTCTGTAAGCATCTGCCGGCTTTTGATGTACGATAATTCATTTGACTTGCTGAGATGTCGAGGGATCCTCTAGTGCATTGTGCCTTGATGTCAAATTAATTATTGAGCGAACCTTCGACACCGTCCCTTCCCTTAGATATTTCTATAATATGAATATTTCATGTTGTGCCAGTAACACCTAATTTGAAATTTTAGCACTTAAAACTCTTAGCACTAGTTTATATGTTATACCTAGTAAAAAAGTTTCTAAACAGGTTGGTATTGGCACAAATAAAAACACGTTAAAAGCTTACTGGTAAAATAAAGTCATTAGTTAATAGCTTTGTGCGTGAACTAAAAGACTAGACGATAAAGATGAAATTAAAAGTGATGAAGCTTTTAGATGCACAGATGCTACGAAAACAAAGTGGAGAAGATATGGATAGCCTAGAACAACTTGGCGTTACATTGAAATATTGTCAAAATGGCAAAAGTAATATTGTACCAGAGTTTCGAGACCTGCGATACAAATTTTATAATTATATTGTAATTTAGAGCAACCATGAATCAATTTCTCCATAAATATTATGAACATTTTCTTTTTCGTTTCCAGAATGTAAAATTGTGTGTAAAGTTTTTGACAATATATCAATGTGTGTGTTCTGATTTGCGAGAGCTTGCTACAGGTGGATGTCATGTTTTCAGGAATACTCAGTACAGTTAACGTTTCGAGAACAATGGTTAGATGAACGGCTGAAATTCAATAACTTGGGAGGTGAGTGACCCTTTTTTAATCCTACTTCAATATTTGATTCATACGTCTTTAAATAGGACAGGCAATAAACGCAGATTGCAAATATTCGGAATACAATCGAGAACAATCGAAAACCTTTTTTTCGCAGTCCTTTCATTGCAATAACTAAAGGCTGAAGTGGCGTTGAAAATCCAAAATAATCTACTAATTGCACATTTACGTTACTTTATCATTTTTCCACATTCCAGTTTCGAGCCTTCAAACATTATTGCTCCAAATCCTTTCTTGTCTTTTTAATTAAACCTTGCCTTTCTTTGTTTTATTGAATGTTCTATATCTGTGTTAGTCTCCATGCAGAAACAACTCTATCCACATATATGTAATTCATCAATATACATTTCCGTACGCAAAATATTGCCTTTTAAAAACTGTGATAGTTTCTGAGCGTACTTTAGATTTAATTCATCACAAGTCCTTTAATGTTGAAACGTTTTTCTTATTTTTTTTAACTAATTTTCTAATCTTCCTATTTTTCCCAGGTCGCCTCAAGTACCTAACCCTGACCGAAGCCAACAGGGTGTGGATGCCTGACCTGTTCTTCTCAAACGAGAAGGAAGGCCATTTCCACAATATTATCATGCCTAACGTCTACATCCGTATCTTCCCCAACGGCAACGTGCTGTACAGCATCCGAATTTCTCTCACTCTGTCTTGCCCCATGAACCTCAAGCTGTACCCTCTGGATAAACAGACCTGCTCGCTGAGAATGGCCAGTTGTAAGTATTTAAGTTATTACTTTCTTTATCACCATCATTATTATTCAGCCGAAATACGTCCTCTGCTGGACGTAGACCTAAAAGTATCACCACAAAGACCGGTCCTGTGCTTCCTGCATCCAGCGTATTCCCGCGACGTTCACTGAGTCGTTGGTATACCTTGAGGGTTGCACCTGATCTCGTCGTGATCATATCGAATTGCCGTCCCATCGGACTATGAAACTGAGGGAAGAGTAAGTGCACCTGTGTCTGCACACACACTTGTACACTACACTGTTTCCCGCGCAGATGGCTAGTCTCCGCTGAGATTAACTGCCATGGCCTAAAGCGGTCTGAATTCTATGGACTTTTCTTATAAACGATCTATACGACTAAATATCAATTTAACAACATAGAATACAAGATCACCCTTAATTAATTCCAGTCTACAAATTAATGTAACTGAAACAATGACCCAGCTACAACCGTAACCAACGGTATAATATATGTCATGTACAAAAATTACTTAGCCCAGCTGCTCCAAACAGTTTGCGAGCAGATATTTGGGCGTTCCGTTTACATTTCATTACGAAATAACCTTGTTTACACTGCGTGCTGTCTTCACGAATCGCGTTGATTTTCACCACCCCGGTAAACAAACGGAGCCTTGGATTTGTAAAAAGGTGTTTATTTTATTGTCATTCTATTTTTTGTAATGAGAGTTTGAGAATAGCATTTGTTTGTGAATATAACATCTAGTTAGTCCTATTGATCACATGCCATTTATTTTTATTAGCTACTTAGTTAGTATCATTGCTCATCAACGAATTGCTAATCAGCATCATTTACCATTGGCTGTTGTTAAACCATCTCCTAGTTTTAAGTCTTCTTTATTATTCTAATGCCATTTACCCCTGTCCATCTTTGCTGGTCCTCACAAACATTTGCAATTTTGCCACTTAAATCAAGATCACATCATCATAAACTTTTCCCTTTTAGACGGCTGGACCACTGATGACTTGGTCTTCTTGTGGAAGGAAGGCGACCCCGTCCAGGTCGTGAAGAACTTACACCTACCTCGGTTCACGCTTGAGAAGTTCCTCACTGATTACTGCAATAGTAAGACTAATACCGGTAAGTTGGAAATTTGGTCCTTTATTTTATTGCCTGTCCTATAAATGTCTTAAAAGATCTAAGTAAGCAATAAGTATTCCTATTTTCATTCGACTCACTGCCAACCCGCACTGTTTCTGCGTGTTGGATTACGGGCCTCTTCCTTTCAATGAGGGGAGATCTGAATCCCAGCAGCATACATTTTAGGCTGATTATAATATGGTCCTAACTAAAACCAGCTGTAAATGGAATAAAAAAAATTATACAAAGTAAAACGGAAAACTGTTTCAAAAACATAATTTAATTTGGAGTTGTGCAATTTTATGTTAGATGAACTCATGCACCGATTAAGGCCCATATCCTACTATATCCTAGCTCCCATCACTATAAAATTGTTCCTCTTCCAGGTGAATACAGTTGCCTGAAAGTAGATCTGCTGTTCAAGCGGGAGTTCAGTTACTACCTCATCCAGATCTACATTCCATGCTGCATGTTGGTTATCGTGTCGTGGGTGTCCTTCTGGCTGGACCAGGGAGCTGTACCGGCACGAGTGTCACTAGGTAATGTATCCATTTATATAAGTTATCCTACAGAATCGTCTCTTCAGCTTGAAACATAGGCAGCTGCTCTTACAGAATGATCCGTTTCCTTCGTCAATCTATACTTATTTATTGCACAAGTTATTTCTCATTATGAAATTATCACCTGCTCAGAAGGCGGTTTCAATTTCAATGAAGTTGTAGTCTTAATAACACGCGTATATCGTATATGCAGGCCTGTAGCCTAACCTATAACAAACAATATAATAATATTTCTGATTAAGTATCTCTTTTGGCAACACGGATTCTGCTGATGATAAACATGGTTTATAATTTATCCAATAGATAGGTACATATTTGAAATTGTTTAATTCCTGTAGGCATGTAAGTATTCCATGTATGAGGAATATTCCGAACCACAGGGATATTATATTTCATGTTTAGAAACTACAAACACCCACAACTTAAAAAACAAAAACTGAAGTGGGGTAGTAAACTGATTTGATGCCCCTTTGATTGACAGGGGTATCAATTTCAAACAACAAGCACGTGAAACATGTTCTGGAAGCAAGTACGTGAATCATGTTCTAGGAATTCTCCAGAACATAGTTCACAAATTCCAGGAGCTTGTTAGGGTCAAGTCACACCGAGATGCGACGCTGCGCGCACATTTCAATAAAGCTATTCAAAATCTAACTCTATTTACTACTCAGAAAGATACACATTTCGCAAAGCAGCTAGACGCAGCGCGGCGCCGCGCTGCGTTTTAAAAGCGGCTCAAAATCTAACTTTATTTACTACACGAAAAGATACACATTTGCACTATTGTTGCGTCACGTCGCGCCGCGTCGCGTCTCGGTGTGAGCCGACCCTTAGTAGGGAACTCAGTGTGAGCGTTCACATGGGCATACGATGATACGAGTATTACAGTCCCTAAGAAAGCTCTGCGTTATGTTTTGTGATATTGTTTACTACTTTGCAAAAGTATTCAGTTACATTGCCTTTAATTTTATTCTTCAGTAGGTATTTAAAAACAAATTTAAAGGTTTTGTATTCTACTATTCTACACAGTTACGTTAGGTAAAGTTGACAAGTGTTTTAAAGCTTTTTGTTTTCAAGTGTATTTCCACAGCAGCATGTCGATTCTGTAAAAATCTCACCGTGAATACTTGCGTGGAGTGAGCTGTCAGTGTCATCCTACTGATGCTAGGGATTGACCAAGCAAACATTTACAATCATAAAAGAGATTTTAATATTATTTTTTAATGCTAATCCTATTGATATTTTTATATAATTCAAAGCTAGTATTTTAGTGGTCAAAACATTAATATTTTGTGGGGGTTTACTTACAATAAAATAGCTAAACAGAATCTCAACCTTGTTTTTTTTTTTCTTTTTTCCCTAGACTAGTAAGTCCTTATATAGCCAGACAGCGCCAGCGCCTAACGCGCTTGCGCGGCGTGAAATATGGCTCATTCCGAATTAAGTCATCATCGCTCACATGAATAATTTGCTTTCCGATTTAGATAAATCACCACTATGGCAGCTGAGAGTCAGTAATATACCTATTCACTTGAATAGTTACTCATGGTTGGATTATAGTATTTATTTGTGTATACACCACGAATTTCTTCTTCTTTGGTAAGGTGGCGACTGTAGCCAGAAGCACAATTTCGAAAATGCCACGTTAGTTTAAAGATCGGTGATAATTATTAATTTAGGGCATGGTCGGTAGTCGGCGTTATCGCAAGATGGCACATGCCATGACTTCATATAGGTATGTCGATTCACGGGACATCGTTATCGCGTTCACGTTAATTCAGAAAAGGGCCCTAATTCACTTTGACCACTTAATGATTCATTACTTCGAAACCACGTCAATTCCTTAATAACCTAATCACTACATCTGCTATTAACGTATTCTCTATGACACAATGACCGAAACCGGTTTGAACTGTCAAAATACCACGCTTGACAACCGTACGGCGTGGTAAGATTATGCGGGGAATAATAGATAAATACCATACAGCAGAATTGGGGTCAAGGTGTAAGCACGCTGTAGTCGATTACAGTGCAATTCGGAATGTACCATATATCACTCCACTCGAATCTCGTAACCATGGCAACACCACCTCGGCGTCAACACCTCCACCAGCCGCGTTTTGATTGGCGAATACCTCGTCTTTTTCTACTTTAGTTACACATTTTGAAAATCGCTCAACGAAAACTTTGCTTAATCTGCCCCTTGGCAGACTCTAAGGCAGGGTCGCCATGAAATGTTGGGGGTTCAAGGGTCGTTAGAATTAGACAACCAGCTTGATACTTTAATGAATATCTAGTGAATTTATGTTACAATGCGCATTGATGTAAACTGCTTACTTATATTCTAAAGGAGTGTACTTACTACGTTATGCACTATTAGGGACCATACATACACTTCAGGGTTGACACCAACCACTTCTTCAAACACGGGCGCGCGATGAGCGATAAAATATTTGCACTTATTTGACGTTGGTATTGCATTTTCCTAATGTTCTTATACATGACGCCTTACAAGTTAAATATGTAAAAACAAATCTCTAATGTGATAATGAGTGACTAACGCGCAAGCGCGGCGTGATCTTATCACTTCACCTTCACTCCACCCGATTCACGACATTAAATGTCGTGAATCGGGTGAAGTGAAGGTGAAGTGATCACGCAATCTGCAATGTGATAATGACAGTGATTAACGCGCAAGCGCGGCGTGATCTTATCACTTCACCTTCACTTCACCCGATTTACGACATTTAGTGTCGTGAATCGGGTGAAGTGATCACGCCACACAAACTACGTGGGATTACATTCTATGGTCCGTCAGCTAGGCATCCGTTAGCACTCGATGACTTGACACACTCGGTTATCTCTTCTAATTCAATAGATTTGGGTTAATAACAACGCTGAACATCGTCGCAGTCTTTACTAGACTCGATCTACAATTGCTCATAATAACCAAACAATGTCGATGCGTATTTTCATCAGTCTAGCTGTCATAAACGTGAATGTTTTAATTTTATTTACTGTTCGTACGTGACGCGCTCGCGCCTCAGTCTATATAAGGACTTACTAGACTAGGGAAAAAAGAAAAAAAAAACAGGATTGAGATTCTGATTGCGCTTCTGTTTTGCTATTTTATTGTAAGTAAAACCCCACAAAATATTAATGTTTTGACCACTAAAATACTAGCTTTGAATTATATAAAAATATCAATAGGATTAGGCTAAAAAAATATTATTAAAATCTCGATTATGATTGTAAATGTATGCTTGGTCAATCCCTAGTATCTGGTAAGATGACACTGACTGTTCACTCCACGCTCACTTCACCTAAGTTTTCACGGTGAGATGGTTACAGAATCGCACTGCAGTATTCAGTTACCACACCATTGATTTTAATATTTTCAATTGAACGTGCTAAGGGTTGGTGAAATTGATTTCTTTCTAAGGTTCTAATTTTCTATTGGCTTTGGCTTTGGCATGAGGCTGGCTTAGGCACCCGATCTACGATACAGGTGATTATATGACAAATTATCTATTACAGGAGTGACTACCTTGCTCACGATGGCGACTCAGTCATCAGGCATCAACGCCTCTTTGCCACCCGTGTCCTACACCAAAGCTATTGATGTCTGGACCGGCGTGTGCCTCACGTTCGTCTTCGGAGCGCTACTAGAGTTTGCTCTAGTAAACTATGCGTCTCGCTCTGACATGCATAGAGAAAACATGAAGAAAGCGAGACGGGAGATGGAAGCAGCTAGCATGGATGCTGCCTCCGATCTTCTCGACACTGATAGCAATACCACTTTTGCTATGGTGAGCTCAAATCCAGCATTTTTTAAGACTTTTGTGATAGTGCTTTTGGATTGAAACATAGTGACGCTTTAACACATTTTCATAGATGTTTTGAGTGGTATTTTGTCAATTTTGATACCTAGTTTATAGTTCATTATAATATTTTTGCATATTGTTTAGGCTTTTTTGAATATAGACGTGATGAATTGAGTTTGAATGACGTGAATGATTTATTTGACTGATTGGATTTATTTTTGGTAGTTTCGTATTATGTAGCATAGGTAGTAAAGGTGTCAGTTTTGGTAGATCTAGTTGCAGTACGTAACTTAGGATTTGGAGACCATTTGTTAGTAATGTTATTTTTGGAAACTTTGATTACATCTCCGTGGCCCAATATGCATGCATTTCATGGAGACGATTTAGATAAAAAACACCGACAAATTGTATTTTATTAAAAAAGATAGAATTTGTATTCAAAAGCACATAGCCATATGATGTAGTCGAAGATGCAATATGTCCTGCCTCCCTGACCGGTCTGCAACAAACAGAAACCCTTGGTGCGTGGCGGCCCGGTGGAAAACAAGATGCGGCAGTGCGAGATCCACATCAACCCACCACGCAAGAACTGCTGCCGACTGTGGATGTCCAAGTTCCCCACTCGCTCCAAGAGGATAGATGTCATCTCCAGGATCACCTTTCCACTTGTATTCGCTTTGTTTAATCTGGCTTATTGGTGAGTATGATTCCGAATGTTTAGATTGGGTATTGATTGGGTATTCTCCTTGTCAAAGAATAAAAAATCAGTAACCTAATTCACCCTCTATGTTGTGAACTCCCTAGAATTAAATTTTGAGGTGTGGTGTTGGATCTGAATTAACCATTCTTCTTTGCGAATAGATATTAATATACTCCTCCCGTAGATGTAATAAGAGGTGACAAATGAAAGTCAAGAATGTGCAATATCCAGTTACCCACCCGTGTTCTAATAATTGTATTGTGAGTTATTGTGGAAAATCTTTCAGGACTATAAGTAAGGAATGAAGTCAGCTCTAACGCCGTCACTTCTTGACAATTCAAAAGTGCCTGTAAGTGGTATAATTGAAATAAATGCTTTGACTTTCAAACAATCATTTTAGACTTATAGGTTTTATTACTTAGAAAAGCCTTATAAATCCATGCCTTTTCCGAATCGTCATCATCGATTCCTGGTCTTCCAAATGTTTAAATAAAACTGTGCCTATCGTGTGGTCAGGTCGACGTATCTGTTCCGTGACGAGGACGAAGAGAAGTGATTCTCCGACTCCCTGGAGCGGGGCGCGGGCCCGCTGGTGCGCCTGGTGGCGGCCGTGCTGGTGCCGTACGCGCTGTTCGCGCTGGCGTACGCGCTGTGCTTCCGCAGCGGCAGCGCGCCCGCGCGCCGGCCCCGCCCGCCTGCCCCGCGCCCGCGGCGCCACGCCCTAGACGCCTAGAACTCACCCCGTTCATTTTTCGTGACAGTTAGTGCATTCTTTTAATCACCGTCTTCCTTGTGGCAGATTCCAATCAGTATTCGTTGGCGTTAGTGTAATTAGTAAAGCTCAAAGTGTCTATATGTATATATGTACCCAGTGCCGGTATAGACCAGGCTTCCGTTTTAATATATAGGAACAGTTCATAAAAATTGTAAAACAAATTTAAAGATTGCTCGATCGTTGAAGAAACGGTACGTCTATTTCGGCACTTATCAAGTCCCAACTTTTTGTGTACAAAAATATCTTACTTTCCGAGAATTAAAAATTTTCGATAATTTTACCAAAGATATGACTCCTTGTATGGATTCGTACGTAATCTAACCTAGGTTAAGACGTATTAGAAACCACTTAAGAGGTTTCTACATGATACTTTAGCCCTTAAAGTGTTAGGTATTTAAGGACTAGAATGCAATGACACTAATGTTGATGTGAAGGGTATTTTAATATTTAAGTATTACATTAGTAGTTGAAAGTATGCAAACACTTTATCTATTAGAGAAAAGAAGGTCGTTTTAACTCTAGATTTAGATTACATGTCGGAACCGCCAGAGACGAACAGCTGTCATCGTTCAATGTTAATATAGCGGGGACAGTTCAATGTGTTAAGGCAACGGCAGCCTTACTTAATCCGTAAAACTTAGTGACTCCCCAACATTTTAAAGACATACCAATTCGTATCAAATATTGATCATTTATAGCTGTTTGTCGATGGCAGGCGTAAGTGGCCTAGTAATGTATCATGTAGGTATCATTTACGACACATACTTCTTTAAGATAAAACAGATAACGCGAAAGAAGGAATTTATAAAAACCAGCTGTTATTTATAAGTATTATTAATCGGGAATTTTCTTCCTGGAAATTTTAATATGTTATTGTATCACGGAGGCCAATCCAAAACGAAATGCTAACTATTCCAAAATTTAACAGGTGGACTTGACAACGGAATATCATCAAATGGAAATGTGTCATTATTTTTTTTTTGCATGTTACAAAAAAGTAGGCATATAATAATAAATTATTAATGGCTTACCCTGCACCTTGAATATCTTTGATTTTGAATCTAGTTTAAAAATAACTTTGGAATCGAAATATTAATTATAATAATTTAGTATTGCTTTATGCTGATTTATCTTCACAGTTCAGAATAATCGAAGAATGTATTCGTAATTATTTGAATTCACAAGCCATTTTATTATAAATAGTCAGCTATAGCTTCCATGATTAATTGCACATTAAGATTTTCACTAAGAGACGTAGGTAAATTGTAAACCTGTAAATAGTTGGGCCTACAACTTTCTACACCTGTGTCGCTCATTGTACAGTTACCTATATTTAAAATTACAATTATATCATCATGATAAACAAATGATAAGATTTTATTAACGTTAATTTCTCTGTCTGTACGTATCACTGTAAATATTACTCAATGTTTCCTAATTATATCGTAGAAAATTGTCCCTTGAGCTATTATTTCAAAGTTGTCTATTAGGTTGTATTTGTCCAATTCACAGTTTATATCCATTATTTTTTACCAGACCGTATATATGTGAATTTTATCGTGCCGTATTCATTTAAAAACATTGTAGTCAATTCTATTAATATTTCATTTTATTTTGAATCTATGGCTCAAGGGACATAATATGGATACATTTAAATCAACTTCTCAATGTGTAAATGTATTATGACACCCACATAATAAAATATCACTAATGCTGTGTTCGGCTGTTAAATACAATAAGTCGTACGTTAATGGCTTAGGCTCGTTCGTTTTGTTATTCGGCGGAGAGAACGAATCTGTTTTAAAATCTAGAAGGTGACAACAGGCTTCAATTATACTAGAATTTGTTGACCTTACTTCTCATTCTGATCTTAATTATATGAGTCACAGACACATCTTGGCTCTGCAATGCTACACAATCAGCCTACAATGTTCCCATCGCTGGGACACAGACCTCCTCTCATCGAGAGGGGGTGGGCTGTAACACACGGGCCTAGTGCGGGTTGCTAGACGTCACTTATCTTCAAATTTTTGATTCTAGGACATGCCAGTTTCCTCACAATGTTTCTCGTCACCATTTTGAGAGCAGTGTTGATGAAATTATTAACACAAAGATAGCGCTTGCCTTTTTGCTTGTTCAACCCCACGTCGTACAACTCGTAAGTTGGGGCCATTTTCACTTGGCCACCACTGCTGCAATGCTAAAAGGTGCTAAATTTACATTGGTCGACTATCCAATCATACGGTATAATGATTTCAATACCACACTACGTTGTTCGTCTCAGTTTAACTACGAAAGCTCTAGAAATGAATAAGGCTTTGATTTAATACGATTCTTGCTCATTTTTCTCTTCCGTCCTTTAATTTGAATTTAGGTCTTAAACCCACTATGTGCAATACTGTAATCGTTTAGATGTGTCCTTAAATATGTATCCTTGGGCTGTGACGAGCGGTAGCATCTTCATTATTATAATGTAGTCATTTCGTTTACCATTCATTGTATGTAAGGAAAATATTAGCCTATGTCCATCGCTCAAAATCTCGTAGACGTATTAGGCACACAAACGTGTAACCTTTTCATATGTATGTTAATTAATGTAGACTCGATGTCTTAATTGTTGTTATCGATAATACTGCGATCTGGAAGGATTCTAGCCAGTAGCTTACTCAATACCCAATTTTGATCTATGTGGAATTCATTATCAGTGGAGAAGTAGCCATTAGTTAAGTTACTACATATTTACAATTAATGGTTCCATTATTAGAATATGTAAATGTATTACTATTGAAAGCAGCTTTTCGAGGTACCACATTTAATTCGGTGAACTTCTTGAATTTGCATTCGATAAAAATTAAACTTAACAGTAATATCGATGATGATTTGACTGAGTCTTTACTGCCTCGTGCGGACAAAATTATTAAAACATTTTCAATACATGTTCTACGCATGTTATTGCCGAAACCCTCATATTTAATTGTAAAGTCAATTACATCACTGTATAATAATACATTGTCAACATATCTGTCACTGTAAGATTTCATAGGTCCGACGACAGAGTTGCCCTTGACGTAAACTGAAGAACCTGACAGAGTATTATAATGATCTGCTACGAGTAGGGAGATTAAATCTTTACGCTGAATCTGGAAGAGGTAATGCATGAAAGTAGGTTTAAGTAACTATAATATAATGACCAGAATTAACATTTTAGAAGTCATAATGGTCGATTTACCTCTTAAGATTAAAGTAAAGGTAGAAAGCTTCAATCATAAGCTATGTTGAACATAGTTGATTTGACACAGCTAATGACTGAACTAGGTCATCTAACATTAAAAATGCATTCGAGGGTGACAAAGAAAGACGTAATACCTCCTTCTCTTACCATTTCCATTTAATTATAAAGGAACGATGTAAAACATAATGATTTTAATAAAAGTATACCGAAATATTTAAATGTGTTTTTAATAAAATAACAAACTGACCCAGCAATCACAATGATATAATATGTGTGTGTATACGTAGGTATTGAAATCGTGAGTTATTATAAAAATAAAACAACATTTGTAACTTATTTAATTAATTAATTTTACAATTATTAAATTACGTAAATTGGGATAAGGACAAGAGAATGATGCTAATTATTAGAATCATTGTAATTCATAAATGATCCAGCCGCTCCTGTACTTACATTAATAATTAATATTATTATAAAGCCTAAGGCAGATAAAGCATTAGGAATATCTGCAGGCAGGACTGCTAAACATAAAAACAGGGGTACCGCAGGAGAACATCGATTTTACCAAAGCGTTTGACTCAATGAACCATCTCCCTAATACGTTATCTACCAAATATTACACGACAATAATAGCTTACAGCATACTATAGATACATAACCCATTTAAATAAACAAATCCATTAGTAAATAAATTGCGGATGACGCAAAAACCGACGGATTAAATGAAGATTACACCTTCCCTTCACGTTGACATGCTCGTAATTTTTCTCCTTCCGTCTGTAAAAGAAAATATTGATATTTATTTCTTAGCAATGGGTTAAGGAAGTCGGATAGCCTGGTGGCCTTTCAATCGTGTAATCTGTGAAAAAGGAATAGGTTGTATCTGGATACATGACGATGGTGTGTACGTATGCAGACGTACTACACACCATCGTCAACAGCATTATCGTTTTCTAAAGAGGTACACCAAATTCTCGCTTGGACGTTGTAGTTGCGAACCAGTCACTTAATACAAAGTGTGTTCAAACGCGAGTCTTTTCAACAACATTAATATAACAAGCCTAGATATACCTAGTAATAAAGTCATAGAGGATGAATCATGAATACCCACGTGACGTATCACCGAAAACAATGAAACCAACTCTGAAATATTAACCCAATCAATCTGAATGAAACATGTGTTTTTTCGTTATTTCAGATTTGGTCCCATCGTAAAAGTTGCTGATATTCATGAGTAGGCATCATTCTATAATAAAATAAATAATACACTTTACTAAATACTAGCTTCTGCTGCGACTTCGCCCGCATGGTGTTCAACTATACTATAAAATATACTCATAAGGCACTCGGCAAATCATTTCACTGATAGAAAGCTACACTATTGTGTAGCTTTCTATCAGTGAAATGATTTTAGAAATCTGATCGTACTCATCCGATTTCGATAATCATTTTTTTTAGGTAAAGTTTGTCAGTTTGTTTGTAGGATTTATATGCTACATAAAAACTGACAAACTTTATAATAAACTAGCAGCGCCCCGCGGTTTCACCCGCATTAGTGTTGATCCCTTGGGAATATCAGGATAAAAGCTATCCTATCTGCGGGATGCAATCTATCTCTCTGCCAAATTTTATCGAAATCCGTTCAGTGGTTTAGTCGTGAAAAGGTAACATACAGACAGACAGACAGAGTTACTTTCGAATTTATAATATATGTATGGATTAGTGTAGACGGAGACAGTATAAATACAACCAGAAATAACTTAAAATTGAAAACTTTGGTAATAAGATAAAACGAACGTAATGATTCTATTGTCACCTATGCTTGACTAAATAAGGCCGATCTCTTTGAACTCAAATTAATTTGAGTGTTCATAACATTTCCTGAAGTTCAGATTTCCCTAAAAGGAACTTTATAAACATTTCATGGAAAATAGCTCAGAAGCATATTAAACGATTAGCATTTTCGGTCGTTTGGAATTTTAATTAGATAACAATAGAAGAATACCCCAAGTACGGACTCGAAATGCCTTTAAATTGGCAAAATCCTAACCAAAGAAAGAAAGAAAGCGTATTTATTGGGACTCATAAAAACTTAATGAAACACAATCAAGGAAATATAAAAAAAAAAATAGAAAACAGAAAGTCCTGTACGAGGCCAAAAGGCTCGTATCTCCGCATGATGTTGGACTTTTCAAAATAAGCGTCGCAAAACAAAACTAAAGAATCCATACATCGTAGTAACGTAAAAATACTTACCACAATGAGCTTATATATCTGAAATATCGCTTCTTCTGGGTTACAATCATCATTTACTTGTTCAGAACTGATGGCCCTCTTTCCGTTGCCCCAGCCGGAGCTGAAGGTCAACTGACCCTCCACCAGAACAGCTATAGCAGCAACGAGCAGGAACAAGACGAGAATACGACACATTATGATAATTTCTATACTTTCCACAGCTCTGCTCCACACAGAATGATCATTTGAAGAACTGCCCCCAGTTCTTATAGCCTCTTGTATTAATTATAACGCGCCTTTAAGGTTTTCTATGCAAATCAAATGAAGCCTGTCCAAAGTTAATGAAATGCCCACATTTGATGGAGTACTTATTTATAACTCATGTTTTTGTTGTGGTAGATAATAAAAATGATTTTCAATTGTTTTCGGGGTGTTTGGTAATTTTCCTGAGTGACCTTTCCACCGTTAGCACCCAAATCACTCTAGGAGGTAGGAGAAGACTAAAAGGTCATTGTCAGGATCAGGACTGGTATTGTTTATTTTTTTACAGACTGTCATAACATAATTTATTATTTAGGCAGAGGTATCTGTACCTATACTGTCCCTGTGTTGGGTACGGTCGGCAACAAAACTCCATCAACACGGTAATTTTCAGGGTTCCGTATCCAAAGGGTAAAAACGGGACCCTATTACTAAGAGTCCACTGTCCGTCTGTCTGTCTGTCTGTCACCAGGCTGTATCTCATGAACTGTGATAGCTAGACAGTTGAAATTTTCACAGATGATGTATTTCTGTTGCCGTTACAACAAATAATAAAAATATAATAAAGTTTAAATTTAAAGGGGTATAAAAGAAACGTTTTTTTTTCGGCGTTTTATGCCTGGTGGTACGGAACCCTTCATGTGCGAGCCTGACTCGCACTTGGCCGGTTTTTTTACATGTAATTAAATTAACAACATTTTTTTTCAATAAATTGTTTTTTAACTTTACACCTAACAGCAAAGAGTTTATATTCTGAAAAATGTAGGTACTTCTGCTGCAATTTTGAACAAATATTTTTGTAGGGGCCAATGGTAGTAGGCACCGTACACTATCACTTTGTTGATGTTAGTTTAGTTGCGGAGTACACAGAAAGAACCACAAGTAGAGTTTTACTGTTATATTAAAGGTTGTAGTTAACAAGGTAGAGTGGTAGCGATTCTTTCTCTTGACAAGTGGTTAGTTCCACAGTTGTTGTCTGACTCGCTCTGCTTAGCGTGAAAAGTTATAGTTATAGCGTAATATTTTGTGACGCACGCCACCAAAGTAGGTTGCTGCGTCTGCAAAGTAAATGCACGGTTGATGAGACCGTACATGTTGGCAACCCCACAAAGATGTACAAAAGATGAATTAAGTCTTGTCAAGAGAAGAAACCCTATTACAAAGTTAGTTAGTGTTAGTTTATTTAATATTTTTTTTAATTAATATCTAGAGTTAGTGTACTTTATTACAAGGAAAGGTATAATAAATTCAATTATTCAAAGTTAAATGCGATGTTGTCCGCACAACGTGGACGTTCCGCCTGCAGTTCTGCTTGGCTCGCCGTGTGAGAGTCTCCTTCGATTGCAACAAGCAACCTTGTGCCAAGATCAGTATCCCGGAAGTCATGGAGCGTGTAGTAATGTCATTTTCACAGACGATTCGTATTGTGCAAGTTCCGCAACAAATCGCCAGCCAAGTATTCGTTGAGTGTAACGCGATCCACTCTTGTTTACATAGTACCTTTTTTACGTCACAAGGTGAGGTCGTTCGATGACCCAGTAGCTTTGCTTCGCAAGGCGCATTGCTATTATGCAAGTTAAATATAGGTAAGTTCTTGTTGCATATCAAATTGCCTGGTTTAAGTTGACTACACCGCTTCATGTCATCTTCAGATAAAGAGACAGGTGCTCTTCCCGAAGTTAACAGCTATGTACTGCGAAGCTAGTTGGACGATGACTGTTCCTGTGCTTGTTTTCATCGGCAACGGTGTAGCTTGGTATAGAGTGAAGTCTTCATCGGATATCAATGGGACGTGTATCTCGAACAAGAAGTAGTTCGTTGTGACTCGCGCTCTCACGTATAGTAGTTTGTAGAGGTCTTTGATATCGTCTCTGATGTTTCGGACCGGTAACGACGAGGTCCTTGGGAGTTGGCCCGTGATTTCAGTTAGTTGCTTGATTAAGTTGACAGGTGTAAGTAGATGGATGTCTATGTGCCCTTTGTAGACATCAGTTAGGCTTTCAAACAGCATCTCTTGAACTCTCTCTAAATTATTTATCAGCAAGTATGCTGTTAGTACGCTGTTATAAACGTAAATACAATTAGTAACATTGTTAGAAGTGTAGGAAAACTTGTTATTTGTTTCCGCTCTTCTTTGACGTGGTTGTATTTTCCTTATCTGTGTGATCTTGGATGCTTCTTTCGATAGGAAGTGGTGACAGTTTCACGACTGGCCGTTTCATGATTCCAGATTGAGTTTTAACAGTGATCACTCGAACATAGCCGTCGGAACCGGGATGCAGTTCAAGTACGCGTCCCATGGCCCACTTTCCTGGAGGCAAGTTATTGTCCTTGATCAAGACTATATCGCCTTCTTCGATGTTTTTTCTTGGTTTGTTCCATTTTCCCCTGGTCTGAAGCTGTGTTAAGTAGTCACTTGACCAACTCTTCCAAAATTGGTGTGCATGGCTACTAAATTAAAAAAACTGAAGTGAGCTTTGCTCAATTAAAAAAACTGAAGTGAGCTTACAGGGCCTAAACACAAAAAACGCAAGTTTTAGAAACAATAAAAGTATATGATCGACTAAAGTAAACAAAATCAGAAAAATATATGATATTCTTCAGGATATATGCTAGGTCGATAATGTGTTGAAAACATAATACAACTACGATACGATAGAAAAAATCATGAACATAACTCTAAAAAAATTATTTTTACAATTAAAACGATACTAGGTACTATACGTACAATCATTCTGAGTTTTTGCCAGATTATTCTACACGCAACATACTAAAATACTAGTGTTTTAATTTTTTAGTCCAAACATTAGATTTTTTGTACTTAAATAATTGCTTCATATTTTGCAATAAATTACCAGCGTTGTGTCATCGCGCTTATCTTTCTTTTCTATGCAGTCCGATAGTGACCGCACTTTAGGTCATGTAAGCCCCTTAATCGACTTTTGTTATTGACTGCACCTATTATTGGTTTCGTCTACGCCCTGTAACGTGGAAGGAAGGGGTGGACCAAGAGTGTGTTTCTTGTTCAAGGCTTATAGTACACACAAATAAACACCAGTTCTTTTTAGGGTTCCGTACCAAAATGGTAAAATGGAACCCTTATGGTGAGACTCAGTCTGTCTGTATGTCTGTCTGTCACAGCTGGATATCTCAAGAACTACTAATGCTATCAACTTGAAATTTGGAATAGTTTTAGATGACGTTTGCCTGACTATTTTGCAAATAAGAAATAAATATTTTTATTTAGTTTTTTTTTGCAACATGTACTGAAAGGGCATCTGAAAAACTTGAAGTGGGGCTACTATAGCATGTGGGGTATCATATGAAAGAGCGCTATTTGCATATTCTCAAACATTTTTTTTAGGCGTTCAATATCAAGACATTGCTTAAAACAAAGTCGCTTTTCGTGACTACTTAATTCTTTTAAAAACGACACTATTGATTTTGATGTGGGTTTCACGATCATTTGGAGAATTTATTCCGAATGGTATGTGTATAATACATAAATAATAATTAACTTAGATATAGCACATAAATCTCAACGTTTTGTGAAGTCAAAAAAAGCGTGCGAACTAGAGGCTGGTCGGCAGCAGAGTGGGGATGTATGCCTGCCTGAAGTTCTTTATGATGAGAATCGAAAGGTAAATTAATTAGTCACGTGACAATTCAAAAGTGCCTGTAATTGGTTTATTTGAAATAAATCCTTTGAGTTTGAATTCATTTAAAAAAATAAAATCATTCATTGATTACAATGTCCTTCCATTATAAAGGATCTTGTCAACGTCTCAACCCATTATCTATAATCTTTACAGACCAATTGAAAGCAATTAAACAACTCCCCGCGTCACAGACATCCAATCACATACAAATTAAAACTATTATGGCTTCTTTCAATTCATCTTCACAGATGTGTTCCTATAAAAGGCTCAGATTCTCTCACTGCAGTATCAGCTCTCCTCCACCCTTTCATCCATCAGCAAGTATCTGCTAGGTCATCATCATCATGAACAATCTTAGTCTGTTTGTCCTGATCGTCGCTTGTCTGTGCATGCTCGCTGATGCCCAATTGACGTTCACCTCCAGCTGGGGAGGCAAGAGAGGTGCTGTTGCTGCAACCATGTCTTGCAGGAGTGAAGAAACTATTGCTGCTATTTATAAGTTGATCCAGGTATGTTGATTTTTCTTGGTTTAATTACTAAATAGAGCTATGGTCACTAGTTAAAAGCGCAGGTTGCAAACGTAAGGTTCTGGATTCGATCTCCGGACGGACAAAGTGTAGTTTTCTCATACCTACAGATTATGTATTCTGTGCCTACAGTGCGGCCGACTAGAGGATGCGTTCTTGACACAATGACACCTGTCACTTTCATACAAACGAATACGTGTTTTGCGAATTTGATCTTTATTAGCTACGAGTACTAGAATTATTGTCGCATTGACAGGTGTCCGGTACGCATTCTTTCGACGGCCGGACAATAAATAATATTGAGTGACCTAGTAGTATTTTGTTTTTATTTTTCCTTTTTAAACTCAAGGTACAAGGCTCTATGGATCTTTTGGCGCTTTAACATTGATATTGACGTTGTTGGTAAACAATAGGTATTGTGAAAAATCAGTGTGTTGTACAGACGCCAGCACATCAAGTTACTACAATCTGTCAAATTTCTTTAATAGATTTTCAACTTTATCGCTAAAGCATAAGGTTCAAGATTGATTGGGAAAATTTGACAGTTTCGGGTAGCTTTGTTTTTACACTTTCGGGTGCTGGCGTCTGCACCTACTTCATACTTGGCGTCCGGGTCCGTAGCAAAGTTCCGTAAAGTAATATGAGTCATCGAATTGTATAGAATCAAGTTCTTCTAACTGAACAGCTGTGCCGCTGAGGAGTTTGTTGCGCCACTTTTTCACATCAGCTAAAACACTAGGAGTGGTGAAGGGCGAGCGAGCGTACCGGGGGACTGTCATAATTATTATTATGTAATTTTGACGTTCAAAACGTGCTGATTCTCAACGTAGTTCGAATAAATGACGTTTGATTTTGAATAAAGTTAACAACTCAAAATATAATTCTCAATTAAAAAAAAACACTGTCAATTGTTTATGAGGCTTCCGGCGCAATTTGTGTGTAGGTGCGTATAATAATAAGTATTTTTATTTTTCCAGAATGAGGCCGAGAAACTCCTGCTTTGCCAGAAGCCCTAAAGAGAAAACTTCTTGCCGAAGTTTTTTATCAAACGCCGCCGCTATGATTAAATGGAGAGTTTGTTTTCTAATTATTGTTGTGACTACACGTTTTTAGCGCAACTTGGATCCACGCCACGCTGTTGTTTAATTTGTTGATTCCGCTCTATATAAAATTATAATTCGCTTTGTTAATTTCTAATACTAAAGGTATAAATATACGTGTTGACTTGAGAACCTCCTCCTTTTTTTTAAAGAAACCTTATAATAGCTGAATGCAAAGCTACAATATAGTTTTAGCTACATACCTACGTACCTACTTTTATTGTATGATAGATAGCATAGACTCAATGTAGATGTAATGGCTGCCTGTGTAAGATGTAGGTAATGGCTGCCTGTGTAAGAAGTAATGGCTGCCTGTGTAAGATGTAATGGCTGCCTGTGTAAGATGTAATGGCTGCCTGTGTAAGATGTAATGGCTGCCTGTGTAAGAAGTAATGGCTGCCTGTGTAAGATGTAATGGCTGCCTGTGTAAGATGTAATGGCTGCCTGTGTAAGATGTAATGGCTGCCTGTGTAAGAAGTAATGGCTGCCTGTGTAAGATGTAATGGCTGCCTGTGTAAGATGTAATGGCTGCCTGTGTAAGATGTAATGGCTGCCTGTGTAAGATGTAATGGCTGCCTGTGTAAGATGTAATGGCTGCCTGTGTAAGAAGTAATGGCTGCCTGTGTAAGATGTAATGGCTGCCTGTGTAAGATGTAATGGCTGCCTGTGTAAGATGTAATGGCTGCCTGTGTAAGATGTAATGGCTGCCTGTGTAAGATGTAATGGCTGCCTGTGTAAGATGTAATGGCTGCCTGTGTAAGATGTAATGGCTGCCTGTGTAAGATGTAATGGCTGCCTGTGTAAGATGTAATGGCTGCCTGTGTAAGATGTAATGGCTTCCTGTGTAAGATGTAATGGCTGCCTGTGTAAGATGTAATGGCTGCGTGTGTAAGATGTAATGGCTGCCCCGTTCGTCTTGTGACAGTTGCGCGGCGGTCAGCAGTCATTGAACGTAGGTAGGGTCCTGGGTTCGACTTCCAGATCGGACGGTGTTATTGGGGTTTTCCAAGCAGAAGCCCGGAGTCTGGGATTTGTACCCGGTTGATGGCAATAACCTCCTATTACTTGGGACTAAACATAACTAGCACAACATGGCTGTACGTACGGTAACCTACACCTCTACACAACCGTTCGAGGAATTCAAGCGTGATGGTATTTTATATTTTCAACTCATATCTAATGATTGTCACACACTTATTGATTACTACCAGTATTAAGACAAAAATTACTTAAGTATTCAAAAGAAATAAACAAAATTACATACAAATAAAATACCATTACTGTTATAAATACACTTAGGTAGGAATTACTCCTAACATAACATACCTAAGTCAAAATGATTAAAGTTTGGTTTATTCAATGCGGGCTCTCTGGCAACTAACGGACGAGTTTCTGATTGACATGGCACAACACTCAATGGATATAATAGCAATTAACGAAATGTGGCATAGACCTGGGGAGGAGGGACGCGCGCCTAAGGTTCCAGGATACAGGTTGAAGCATGTGCCACACCCTGCGACTATACGTCATACATAGGTACAGACGCCAGCACATCAAGCTACTACAATCTGTCAATTTTTTTTAATAGATTTTCGACTTTATCGCTAAAGCATAAGGTTCAAAGTTGATTGGGAAAATTTGACAGTTTCGGGTAGCTTGATGTGCTGGCGTCTGTACACAGTATATATCCTTCTTATTCTGTTTAGGAAATATCTTTCATACATTTCAATACGAGTTGGGATACGTAGCCGGCGACGTCGCTATGGCGTACCAGTGTGTTAGTGCTCTTAAGGTCATAGCACACGTATCAACTCGGAAAGGGATCGTCCCCGTATCAACTAGAGCTATTCAGTATTCTTTGTATGAAACTCCCTACTGCAACGCACACTAATCGGAATCGTAACGTAATCGACTCGCCTAGGGACAAGCTCACAAACCGCGGTGCTGTGCGTGGTCAACTTGCAGTTCCCGCGCTTACGTCTCTCCGTACCCGAGCGTACGTCTCTTCTCACCCCTCCCGCGGCCTGCCTGCAGCATCATCAACCAGCGGTCGGCGAGCCGTAAGCGCGGCGTCGCCTAGCCGTAGCCGAGTCGACGTATCGGAGCTTCTGATTAGTTCTGATCCGCTTTGGTTACGTGCTTACGTTAGGTTAAAGGCGATACGGTTTCGATCCCTTTCCGAGTTGATATGTGTGTTATGACCTTTAAACAGAAAGACAATAAAAAATGTGCTGAAAGTAACATTTGAGAATGAGAATTTGGAACAATCAGCATGGGTCAGGGTTTTATTATAGAAACTAGCAGCGCCCCGCGGTTTCACCCGCATTAGTGTTGATCCCGTGGGAATATCGGGATAAAAACTATCCTATGTCCTTCCCCAGGATGCAATTATCTCTCTGCGAAATTTTATCGAAATCCGTTCAGTGGTTTAGGCGTGAAAGGGTAACATACAGACAGACAGACAGAGTTATTTTCGAATTTATAATATTAGTAAGGATTATAAAATACTATCAATAAAGTTCATATAAAATTTATTTAATTATCTAGTCATAATAATATTACAACTTAAAACTATTCAGATAAGTCCTGCTAATCTTAAAATAATGAAATTGTACTCCCACTTTCTAATTGCAGAAAATACCAGTCTTTTAATTTGACAAATCAGCCAGTTGTGTTGAGCAGTTAGAATGCAAGACATGTTTGTACCACATGACAAATCAATAATGTACACCCGGTCGCGCTAAGTTTGCCGCTGATGATGTGACGTCACTCCAAATATCGAGAAAACTGAACAATATTAAGATGTCGCATAAGTAATAATCAGACGCGCTTGTGATGACGTTGCTTAAGGTACTGAGAAGGCGATTCAGCGGTGCGGTAGGCCGGTTGGGTGATGGGGCGCGCATTCCACGGGCCAGCAAACTGAGCGCGAACGGCTTGCAAGTGCACAGTAAACTTCTTGAATGGACATGCCAAATAAAGCAACAAAGAATTAAAAATTTAAAAAACTGCAACTTTCAACCGTTATAAATGCCGATCATATATTCTGTTGACTCACTCTCATAACCCACAAGAGTTAACTTGAAACCCGAGCCGACATTGAGTCCCTCCCGATCCCCGTGCTGTTACCACTCTCGACATCGAAGCCTCAGTACCACATGCTTACGTCCGAGTGAAGTCTCAAGTGAACTCTTGCAGGTTGTATATGGATTAAAATTTTAAGATGAATGTACAACATATTATATGGCAGTGTTTTTAATAAAATATTTTAAATTATCCCACATAGTTTTAATAATAGGCCCTAATCTATTTTGCACTATGACGCAGAAGGTGACAGTACCGTTGACACCCCACTGGTATCCAGAGACATCCTGTTAGACCCTGTGTGAGGAATATCATCTTCATCCAAGAGTTCCCTCATCCTCCGCTTATAAATCTCGCTGTCTGGATTATTCTCTTGATTCCTACATCGGTCCAGCTTCTTTTCAATAAGTCTGACTTTTTCGCGAGCAGGACTTTCAACCATTTTCACCAGTGATCGGATCTTCCTCACAGCTTCAATTAGCACCGCTAACTTGTCCTGCCCGGCCTCTCTAAATAGCATGTCTGTTACGTAACTGTCAAGGTTCTCTTGCTCTTTACTGGCTGCATGTAGAACAGCTGCTAAAGCTATTTGTGAGGGAGCGTATAATAGACAAGCGTCAGTCAAAAATACCTTTTCAAGGAACTCGTCAATACCTCCTCTCAGACGTTCTGGGTTTGCTAAAGAACATCTTGTTTTAATATCAATTAGGAATCCTTCTACGGGTCGGAATGGATTATGAATGGTCAAATGGTAATTTAACTGTTGCATCAGTAATAATTCGTTGTTTAATATAATGTCAGACGCCTTGTCCCTGTCGCCTTTAATATTAGCGACGAACTGACCAATGGACACATTAAATTCTTCTACTTTACAAGCCAAATAGACGCAGGTGGCAAGAATTTCTTTTGGGTGATAGTCCATGGTTGAATTGTAGAGATAAAATCGTTTAAAATAGTGGAATGCGGTTCC
Source organism: Luperina nickerlii (assembly GCA_963855955.1). NCBI lineage: Eukaryota > Metazoa > Arthropoda > Insecta > Lepidoptera > Noctuidae > Luperina > Luperina nickerlii. The sequence goes on along the minus strand of OY979683.1, from coordinate 2,083,696 downwards.
AACAACACCCTTTGGCATGGGGGGGCTGAACCGCTTGCAGAACTCCTTTAAGTGCAGCTCATACTGTTTCAGAAGCAGTCTTTCCTCGTCAGGAGATAAAAAGAAATTGTACCGTTGAAATTCATCAATGTGTGCTCCATGTTTCGAAATATAGTTAAGGTTATGCTTTTCTCGCAGAATGGCTAGTTCACCCTCATCGTTGAAAGTCCAGAATTTTCTTTGGGAGCTCGTTGAAAACATTTTAGAAACTGTAACTGATTTCCTGGGTTTAAATTAAATACAAACACAATAACAAACCCCCAGTACCCCCACAAACGGCCTCGTAATTTGAGTTTGACAGTAAAGTAGGGGTGAGGCATATTTATCGTAACAGATAGAAATAACAGATATTTAAAAATAACAAATAACAGTTGTTCCTACCAATATAACTTATCTGTTACTTAAAATAACAGACCCTCAAAGACTGTTACCACGGCTGTTACTGATAATTCAATATATCAGTCAGTCCCACACAGGCTCATGGACTGTTACCACGGCTGTTACTTTTATACATACATACAAGGTCTCTCTCTTCCTCATTAAAGAATGACGCTTGCTAAAAAGAGAAACACCTATTATTTATTCCGAAATCGGAAATATGTTTACTTCTCACTCTTACTAAAGCGGTTAAACTACGCTAAAAAGAGAAGCTCCTAGTATTTATTATCCGTAAAATACAGTTGGTGGTCTAACAAGAACCAACATTTTCAAAAAAGTGACTCCTAAATTAGGTCGTGTTACCTACCTGTTATCTGTTAGCCAATTAGCATTATAAAAAAACTTTTTATTATATTTTTCTTTATGGCAATGTCCTTTGTGTTGCAACCAAAATTTGTGATCCGTTTCATCGTTTCCGAATGCCTATAATAAGTTCGGCGGAATTCATCGCAAAATGTTCCAGGTATTTACGATTTTTTGATAAACCAATAAATGAATTTCACTGAGAGTAATTTGCATGGTTTGTTTGTTATTGTTGACATAAAAACTATTTTTTATGCAACCATAAAAATTACAGTGATCGTGTACGGACCCCTTTTATCTACATTGTCTTTGGCTTGACGGGATTGGTCGCAAAATGTTGTATACCGTACGACTTTACTGTAATAGTAATAAAGATGATTGGTCGCAAAATGTTGTATACCGTACGACTTTACTGTAATAGTAATAAAGATGATATTCAATTAAGCTTATTATTATTTAATTAAGCTCAATCCCGTGCCATCGTAGAGGTGCAACGGTATCAGGATGACAAAATTATTTCTAGAACTGACTGCCCCTTGAAATGGTGGAGAGAGCACAAATCGGTATACCCCACTTTATATAAGATAGCAGCAACAAAGCTCAACGCAATGGCTTCGTCAGTTCCTTGCGAAAGGGTATTCTCTGCTGCAGGAAATATCCTTAATGAGAGGCGAACCCGGTTAGGAGTTAGGAAATTGCAGCAACTAATTTTTCTAAATCAAAATATGTAAATATAGAATAAGTAAATGTAGATATAGAATAGGTGATAATGTAAATAGTCATGTATATAAAATGAATTGAACACTTTTAAATGCGCCAGTTTGAGAAACGTCATCAATTTCTAATTACGTCGTAATATTCATTTTATAGTAAACTGACAGTCCTAAGCCTGTGATAAAGTATGAAGGAAAGTGTTCAGTTTGGAATTTACTAAACAAAATAGTCAATCAATCTGCTTAGCCTTTTAAAACTACGTTGGGATCGACTTCCAGACTAACAGGATGTCTGAAAAAAGTTATGAATAAACGTAATTCTATTATTTCTTACCCCGTCATTCCTTCCTATTCAATACTTCGGAAACGATTTTCGACTTAAAACGAAAAGAAATAAAGAAGATACTCAATTGTTATTTTAATACGTATTTATCGTCGTTACAAAAATAACAGGCTGTTATTTAATAACAGATATTTGGATCTGTTATTTTTGTGTAACAGTAACAGTGATAACAGATATCGTGTTTAACCTGTTACAACCCATCTCTACAGTAAAGTAAATTGACATTTGACAATTTAACAATATTTGAATATTGACAGCATGGACCTATAAAAAAAGGTTTTTTATAGGTCCATGATTGACAGTGCGACAAATCGGACTAAAAAATAATAAAGTGAGAACAATATTTTGTCATCTTTCGCAAATTATTCATGAATCTCCCGTAAACACTGACTTTTATCATACAAGTACTTGTATAACACAGGTCAGTGCCCGTAATCGTAAGACACCTAAACGAGAGATTCTTATACACTACACATATTTTTTTTTTCGAAGTCACCTTGACTCGTACAGTCAGTTATAGCAATTAGCTGATCCACCTTTGCATAAATGGTTGAGATTTTTTAGAATCGACAGAACTTTATATTTTTTTTATATTTTATTTTATTGTTAAACTTAGCTTTTGAAAGAAATCTTATCATATTATTATTATATGGCTACATTGCATCATCTGACTCAACACTTCATCAAACGCAGCAATCTTAGTTAAATGGTTCAAAATTACTGGTTGAACTGGCAGGGTAAACATTTTTCATTTCTCATCATACATTTTGCATTTCATCTACTATATTTATTCATGATAACTTCATTTTGATCGCATCGCTTACATTTTTTTTACTATTCAAATTCGAATACTGATAATACTTTGGTAATTCTATTGTATTTTCAGTAAAGGAACGTCCTCACACGATTTTATCTCTTTCCCACTTGTTGCGTTCCGGTTCTCCATCTCAGACGCGTTTGAGTCATCTTCAGTGAGCGCTGCTGATTGTCATAAATTACAGAAATTAGACTATTTTTATATCAATAATCATTTCAAATCGTTGATAACAAGTAAAATCAAAATGTCGCGACCGGGTGATAGACCAAACCAAGCTCAAACATACAAACTAGTCGTCGTCGGAGGTGGCGGTGTGGGAAAAAGTGCAATCACAATACAATTTATTCAGGTATTTATCGCCGTATTTGGCCGAGATCCGGCTGCGGAACAGATGTTACATACTATACTAAGAGTTTCTATTGATGATCCTGGGAACTGGTTGGTTTCTTTAGTAATTTAAATGATGCGTTCATGCTTAAAAATAGTGTTTGTGAGGCAGTCTGTGTCAAGGCCTGTTTGAAGGCGACTCCGCCCACTGGCGTCACCGCATCTGGTGCTGAAATGCTATCGTTTGGTCTTCCAGAGCTACTTCGTGACCGACTATGACCCCACCATCGAGGACAGTTACACCAAGCAGTGTGTTATTGATGATGTACCGGCTAAACTTGACAGTGAGTACACCTCCTTAGCTTTATGGTATCCTGGTGGCTGAGTGGTGTGGGTGGGTTGAAGAAAGCTAATTATGTTTTGATATTAAAATATCAAGGGCATTACCTCAATACTTTGTACTCAATGTTATTAGTCATGGCTACCTGTTGCAGCATGATCAAGTTTCTGAGAATAGTAATTTAATATTAAAATTCACTTAATTCTGTGTAACCATGTGATGCACCACTGACCAATTCTCGCAGTCATGCTTGGGGTAGGCCTATTTCCATAAGTAGATGTCTTTCTGCTGAAATAACAATGATACACTCTCCCTTGTAGTCATGTGTTTCATTCAAGTATCTGGGATAAAACAACCAATCAAATCTCAGGTTCTGACCAGCCTCATATAAAGATCAGTCCTCTGATGGACATATGTCTCTCCCAATTTGTCCTGACATGAGGTACTCCACCATTCGCAAGAATATTGTACACACACAAATGGGTTATTGGTAAAACATTAACAACCTCTTACGAGGTTATTGTACTCATCATTATGAATAACTTTTACAATGGGACCAAACCTAAAATCGCGAAAAAAAATCAGCTGTTCCCTACGTTTGTTTGTATAACTCGTCAAAATGTAGGGAACAGCTGATTTTTTTTGGTGATTTTTGGTTTGGTCACATAGTAAAAGTTGTTCATAATGATGAGTACAATGACCTCTTAAGAGGTTGTTAATGTTTTACCAATAACCCTGTATATATAGATAATGTAGATTACAAAACATATAGATAATATAGATTATACAAAAAATTGTGCACCTAGCATTGAAGTCAGAATCAACCATAGTGTAAACACATATTTGTTCTTAATTATTATCTGCCCTATCAAAAAGTTCTGTATCACAAGATAAAATGATATCTGATACAATCTTGCAGCTTCATGAGCCATCTTATTTTTGAAGTGAAAACTGCTTTAGGTGCGTTGGGCATTTTTTGAGATGGGAAAAAAACCATTGAACTTGCGACACTGTTACCAAAACTACGCTACATTCAGATGTGTTTGGCTGTCCTCGGTTTTAAATTCTTTAAGTCAGTGAGTGATGGCAAAGTATTCTGTGTTTTCACTTCTGTCGCCACTCCTGGAGTGCCACTGTTTTTTATTCAATATGGGATGCATTTTACGCATATTCCTTTGATAGAAAACTAGCTTCTGCCCGCAACGTTGGCCGCATGTTTTTTTTTTCTTTATGCTCGGCTCCTAAGTGTCGTAACGTGATGTTAAATATCATATAGCCTTCCTCAAGAATTGGACTATCAAATACAAAAAGAACTTTTCAAATTTAACTGGTAGTTCCAGTTCCAGTCTACAAAGAATAAAAGAAACTAGGATGTAATTAAAGTTATTCACTACTATATTTATGTAAGCCTATGTAGTGATTGGTTAACTTCTTGCATAATTTTTAAATTTATAGCACGCTTTCTTGTTTTTTTTTTGTTGATTGATTTCTTAATAAATCTCTGATTTACAGACTTAATTGCAAAATGTATTGCCAATATTTGTCAACAAATCAGAATAACTCTGAAAGTCTTAAGATAATATAAAGTGCAATATCACACATTTATTTACTTGCAAGTTTCTTTTTTATTACAAACTAGCGGCCCGCCCCAGCTTCGCCCTGGTCCAATTTATTATTTCGAATTTCTGAAATTTTCTTTTATACAAACCTTGTCCTGGCAATACCGAACCCCACCCTTTTCATTGAGGAATTAGCATAGTACCTAATAAGTATTTATGTCAATTGGAAAATGAAATGATCCCTATGATCAGGTTGGGTGAGCCGCCTCCACGAGCGAGAAAATCGCGGCGATAGTCTCGCCGTGCCATCAAATTTTCGCGGCGATGTTATCGCCGTGTGGAGACACGTTCTAAGAGAGTGTATAGAAATACGTATCACGACGATAATATCGCCGCGATTCTCTTGATCGCGGAGGCGGCCCCTTAGTCATTGAAAACTGTTATTGGCTGCATGCTCGCTACCACTGCAGGCTGCATGCTATTTATTGTGCTATGATAGATTTGTTATCTACTATGATGGTATAGTCAACCAGAGAGTACTGAAGCTAAAAAAAAGAGATTCTTTTATAATCTTCTTCTTCCTTCACAGTCCTGGACACGGCCGGTCAAGAGGAGTTCAGTGCGATGCGAGAACAATACATGAGGTCTGGCGAGGGTTTCCTCCTCGTCTTCTCCGTGGCCGACCATGCAAGCTTCGACGAACTCTACAAGTTCCACAAACAGATCCTCCGCGTCAAAGACAGGGACGAATTCCCCATGCTGCTTGTCGGAAATAAGGCGGATTTGGAGAGCCAGAGGCTGGTAAGTGTCTCTCTTTGTTATAAACTGTTTTGTATGCGGCTGGGAAGTTTTTGGTGATGATTTTTTTTGTCTGAGCTAAGCAAAAACCAATTAAGAAGTGGTGAAACACGAAAGATTAAAATTAAATTCACGCAAAAAAATAGTTTGTAAAAAAAAACGAGCGAACTATTAAAAAAGCGAGCTGTCTTTAATTGCGATGTTCAGTGTAATTAATAAATTGCAAAGTCAAATTATTTATTACAATTAGTCACATAAAAGGCACTTTTTAATGTCAACATTTACAAGAAAACTAAATTGTTTCTAGTACTTTCTAGTTGGCCATCCAAAAGGCGTATGGAAAAGAATTAAATTACTTTTTACAGTCCAATTTTAAAGATTTTTAGTGCATACTCCAATTTGACGGAGACTATAGAATTAAATATAATTGTCCATTCTGTTACAGGTCTATTCTGTTACATTCTCACCGTGAGAACTTAGGCGAAGTGACCTTGAAGTGGGCTGTCATTCCATCTGATGCTAGGGATTGACACTAATGACAGCTCACTTTAAATTCACTTCTCCCAGGTTGTCACAGTGATTTTTTTTTTACAGAATAGCACTACTTTATTGAAGTCCCAAGTCACACTATTGAAATCACCCATGATGTCATCCTATAAAACAGTGTCATTGCCAGTTTGACCTGAAACTACACAATACTAAAGAACAGTCGTCATAGCTACATAATACTACATTTATATGCTACAGGATGAAGTTTAGTTTAATATAAGTCTGAAATCGCCAACCAAATATGTTTTTAATGTTTTTGTAATTTAATAAGTTTTATAATGGCAAAAGATTATTGTAATGTATCTTGATGGAAATCCTTAATGGAATTACAGGACCTAACGCAAAAAACGCAAGTTTTAGAAGCAATAAATTATATGATCGACTACAGTAAACAAAATCAGTCAAATATATGATATTCTTCATGATGTTAACTAATTTGATACGATAGAAAAAAAAACATGAAGATACCTCTAAAACTTTCTTTTTATAATAAAAACCATACTAATACATACATACAATCATTATGATTTTGTGTCAGATCATTCTACAGGCAACATTCTAAAGCACTAGTGTTTTTATTTTTTAGTCCAAAAAAATTATTTTTTGTAAATAGATATTGGTTCATATTTTGCGATAAATTACCAGCGTTGTGTCATCGCGCTTCTCTTTCTTTTCTATGCAGTCCGACAGTGACTTATGTCATGTAGTCCCCTTAAATAAATAAATGCCAATGTCTTCTCTGAATAAGAAGAGGCTTTTGCTGTGCAGATGGGACAATTATAAAATGATTACTTTACTGTAATTAGTGTTTCATATTAATACCAGCCGTGTTATTATTATTACTTTAAACATTTTACAGTTATCATTCAAAAATACTCAATATTGTGTATGCTAAAGTGTGAAATGGAATTTCCGAATATCAGCTTTTATATGTCATAGAGAATCCTGAAACCGCAATGTTTTCATTTTTCGATTACATACGTCAGGTTTTATGAATGACGCGCAACGTTTATCGTAAGCATAATAGTAAACACATGTTCTGCCTGTTCTGTAGTAGATTTGTTGTATTTAAAAAATACCCATTGTGTTCATTCATCGTTATCGTCAAAGGCTCTGTGGTTAAGATGCGGATTGATGAGCGATGGTAACATCGATCCCACTCCTACCACACAACTGCCACCCACCTACTGTGAACAAAGTCAGTTCCGGATTAGCCCATAAGCAAAGTAAGCAATTGCTTAGGGCATCACGCCTCGGGGGGCACCATAAACAGCACCGAAAAAATATTTGCTAGAACATGAAAGGCAAGGCTGTTTGAAAACCCACGCGTGAGCCGGGTGTCACGCGCGGGAGATGTCGTTGCGTTGACATTGGAAAGGCTCGATGTTTTATCAGTATTATTTACTAGCTTCTGCCCGCGTCTTATTCCGCGTGAAATTTCTCGATCCACTCTCTCGCACCGCAACGTCTGCCCGCACTATGACTTCGGTTTTGCTCGGTTCCTAAGGGTCCTGGCGTGGTGTTAAATAGCCTTCTCAAGGATTGGTCTATCAAATTAATTAACCACTATTAATTGTTATAAGGATGGACGGCCGGATTGGTCAACGATGTGCACTGGTTAGTTTTTAGCTAATATTTCGCTGATACCCGTTGTAATTCTATTTTTTTTTGTTGTTACTTTTTGTCTGAGTACCTACTTGAGTGGTTATAATCTCTAAATTATGTAGTCGATGATTTTGGTGCACGGTAAAACTCTAATGAGTTTATGTTGGCACCATCTTAAATGTATAAAATGTATGTGTACTACTGAATAAATGAAAAATAAATAAAATAAATCCGAAAACATTTTTTCAAATCCGACTAGTAGTTCCAGATATTATCGCGTACTAACAAACTCTTTAGCTTTATTATTAATATAGATATAGATAGAGGCATGCTAAAAACGTTGAGCTTAAAAACTATTGTCCGTGAATTGTTTGCCCGTAATGGAAACATTATAGGCTATTTTTTTTTTTTTTCTTGTAATACCTACTCTTTACACTATCTCTTTCGTCTTTCGTACATATTCTAAGGTTACTTAATACACTATCTCTTTCGTCTTTCGTACATATTCTAAGATTACTTAATGATTTATCTCGCTGTAAATATAATAAGCAATGCTTAATCCGGCACTGAATAAATTATTCATAATTCGAGCTAAAGGTTAAATCAGGATAATTATTGTGTCAACTAATTGTTAGCGCGTAAATTGTTTATGAGGAAAATGAAGCTGGCGTGCTGAAAACATAATTATTACGTATATTATACTTGGATGAAATTGAACTACACGAATATAGATTAATTCGTGAATCAATTTGTTTATGTTATGCTAATTTTCTCAAAGTGATCATAATAAAATTATGCCCAAAATGCCCAAATTATTAAAAACCATATTAATGTTTACAGGTTTCACTGGACGAGGCACAAGCCCTATCGCGTCAACTCAAAGTCCCATACATTGAGTGCAGTGCGAAACAACGAATGAACGTCGACCAAGCTTTCCACGAGCTGGTCAGACTAGTCCGTCGTTTCCAAGAGGCAGAGCGCATTAACATCAAGTCAGACTATGGTAGTGGCAAAAAGAAAAAATGCACCATCCTGTAACATATTATATCTGTGGTGAGATTTGTTCAATTCGTTCTACATTCAAAGTTCGCGCCGTTCCGATGACAGATGATTTTTTTTTATTTCTGCAATGAAGTTTTATTGTTTTTTTTTTATTCTGGAGATGTACTGACTATCTAAGGAGGGTTTAGTCGACTACCAAACAATCCAGTTCTTGGAAAAGCTTTAATTAAAAAAAAAAAGTGTTTTAGCTCACTTATAAGCTGAACAGTCAATGATGGAATGGATAGTTTGTACATTTTTTATGAAAATATTCTGGTTGTAATATAATTAATATTTATCAATACATCTCCATCTCTATCTACTTCATTAGTTTTATAATGCAAACAGTCTTCTTATTTTTATATTTATTTATTACATTTTAGTTCATAAGTACTATTTGCATTCTTTTAATGGAAAAGCACATTGAAATGCAAATCACCTGTTTCTAATATTGTTCTCGATTAAGAATAAATGTGATACAATTTCACTTCTTTTTTATCATTTTGGTACTATTTTTTCTCTAGTGCCATACTTGAAGTAATGTCGAAATTTTAACCCGAAATAATGCTTAAACAATGTGGCTTTAATTTAAAAGATTATCATTATATTATTTATATTAAATCATTAATTTGCAATCATAGGGTAAAAATAATGAACAAATTGAGTATTTTTCTGTTTTTTTTTTATTTTTTTAAAATATCTGTCTACCGTTAGTACAGTCAGCGACAAAAGTTAATGAATATTTGGAAAGATTCAAAACAAACAAAAAATAAACAATGGTTGATTTCTTCAATATTCACCAAACTTGCTCATGATTGTAATTTTTCATTCTTTGGTAGCTAAAATATATAATCTTTACACACGTTTTCAACAGAAAAGTGAGTAATGCACAGTCGGACAAAATAAATATTTAGTTTCGGGTGTGTGTAAAAAAGCTTTTCACAACTATCAGTTTACGTTGAGCACATTTCGTTATAAAAGGGTGCTTATTATTATAGCATTATAGTCTTCTAGCACAATTTTCGTGGGATATAATCCCCTAAGTTATTTTTACAGGACATTTTTTATTTGGTTTGCGTCTTCATAAGCAAAATTTTTTTGTTATGCGATTCTGTTTTTAATAAATATTGATATTTATTATGATTTTAGTTTTGATTAGTAGTCAGGCCCGAGTTGGACGCGGATTGTTTTTGGTTACATGATAAATTGTCCCATTAGAGTACAATTGTTTGTTGTGTAATTAAAACCAACCATAATGCCCGTTGTACACGGCACGGTTTCTTTAACGTACGGCGGGCTAGTCGCACCGTAGAATAATCGTGTGAGCTTGTATATGAACGGTAAACCACCAGACAACGCATACGGCGACGGCGCCGTGCCGTTGTGCCGCAGTGTTCTGTCAACAAGTTCCCATAGTGGTTCATACAACACTGACGATCATGCCTACACACGGAGAATCAACTGCAGTTTTCGGCAAAAAACGTGTATAGACAACAACAGGCCTTACGAATACAATAAAAAAAAAATTGTCTAAAAATACTACATCGTCGGTGTTAATGTTAAAGTTCATTAAAACTATTGACTGGTTTAAAACAAATAACACATTTTTAATTATTAAAATTGCGTGTAAAACTATATAATATAAATATTTGTACGTATAATATTATAGACGTCTAAATACCAAATATTAATGTGTATAAAATATTTTTGTTACTTTTTGTCGTTCAATAATTAATTTTAGGTTAGCGTTAGTAGTTTGAATTTAATGTATCTTTTGAATAGAAAATGTGTTTTCTACCATTATTCCATTAATTAGTCGGATAGACACATTTTTATTGAACCGAATTATAATATTAAAATCGATTGAAATAAGCAATTTTTACATAGAAGTAAGTCTACTGTTCTGAAAAATATTTGATTATTCAAATGATACATTGAATTTTTTGTAAGCAGTTTTGAAATGTATGTCATAAAACAGCTTTCTGGTTATTGGTAACGACTAATTGGATATACTTTGTATGAGTTGTCATCACAACGGAACGGACTATGTGCCAATGACAATATTAAGATCCTATGTCTATTCCCGTAGACTCTCAAACTCGCCAATTACACAAGACGATTTTAAACAATCTATCCAAGTCTATTCAAACTTGTTTCAAATTAATATTATTTCAAGATAAACAAATATCAACTTTATTTTAATGGTAATTAAGTTGATTTCAGAGTGACTAGCACTATTGAAAAAGTTATAAAACATTTGAAGTTGTAGCGAAAACTGAACTTTACTGTGTAGGATTTAAAGTTATTTTTCCATAAACTCATATTTGTTTACATTTTTGGCAAATAAATCGCGAATGGAGATTATACATACATATAAACTTACGCCTTCTTCCCGTGGGGGTAGGCAAAAACGACACAACGCCATCTGCTACGATTCTTTCATACACCTTTGCCTCGTTTACGTTCATACGACTGGTCACACACGCACGCCGGTTGCGAGTTCTGACAATCCATACATATTATAAATTAAAGTCGCTTCTCATGTCTCTGTGTGACCGCGATGTTCTTTAGAACTTTTCGCAACGGATTTTGATGCTATTTTCACTTACAGAATTTATTCCAAAAGGGTTATGTGTATCAATCTACCAACTATGTTGGGGCCGGCTCCAGTCTAACTGGATACAGCTGAATACCAGTATTGTGTGTAATACATTAATAATGGTATCAAAAATAATGAAATTTCCGAAAAGCGTGCGAAAGGCGGGTCACTAGTTTTTATTAATATTAAATTGTGCGATGATAACATTGAGCCTTACCCTCTAACCAGAAAGCTCACAAACATTTCGTAAGTTAATTTTAAAGAGAGATATATATTTTTATATCATAGTATTTGTTTTTACACATTTTTGCTAAGCATGTAAGTACCTATATTACTTAGTTAGTGCACAACTGATTTTGATATACATATTTACAATGATTTTATATCGATTTAGCTTTTAAAGTAATCTGTAGAGAGAGATGTTTTACACTAATTGTTTTTATCAGCTTTATAAAATTAGATAAAAATGTTTTTTGTGAACGTTTTTCGTGGATTGGTCACGTTTTACTGGTAATATTTGCCAGTGGTTTGAACAATCGTTATTAGGGGAGGAATTGCTAGGTAACAGTTACCCGAAAAATTAAAAATTTCTTACGTTTTTTGGAATTCACAATGTCAGTGTCAGGTTGTATGTTGATCAAATTATGATTCGCGAGCGCAACAATGATGTATTTACAGAATTGAAATCATCAATACAACCCTCTAAGCTATATACTCCTAGTGAAATAGTCATTTAATAGGATTATATGAAAATATGAATTTCGCGGGCTATCCTGGCGGTTTCTCCCTTAAAATAATGAATACAATTATATTAAAAACATGTTTAATGGAATCAACATAATTTATTAGCGACTGCATTAAATATTGTACAGTCAGTAACAGTATTTTTTTGTGTTGTGAACTCATTCAATATGCTAATTATAGTTTCTTATGATTATACCTACATTATTATAATTTTATACTGGTTCAGTTTTGAATGTTTTCAATGCGATGTCTCCGAAATATTCCTTTTTTTGTATAGCCTAAATATAAATTGGTGTGAAATCTAGTTATTTTACGTAGCAACAGGCAACACTAAGTCAAAATAGACTTGAATTCTAATTTTGGAATTCAACACTGGAAACACCGATAACTTATTGATAGTCTGTGTTGCCATGTAAAAAGACCAGAAAAGTCGACTTGTAAATAAATTGTTTTATATATTGTGAGCTCGCTTGGTGTATGAAATAGGTGATTATTTCCCGGAAGTAGCCCCTTACGGGCTTATTGCCCATACCATAGAGTTTGCATGTATGGAGTCATAGTGCAGGTGCAATATTGTAAGAAGAGCTTTAACTTGAGGCGGTCTTTCGCCGTAACCTACTAAAATGAGAACTGTTGTCCAGCTAATTATTGTATTTGTAAAATAAATCATTGTAACATATTTTCGCATTTTATTTAATTTAATTTATTTATTTATTTCAGACATAATACTATTTAAGGCTGTCATTCGTGGATCTTTGACAGTCGTTACGGGTCGTCAGTACAGTAGTAACCAAGGTAACTAAGTATTAATGACAGTTTTACTATAGTTGGGCCTTACGGCTCGTCGTCCCCGCGCTTACGGCTCATCGTCCCCGCGCTTTCGTCTCTCCGTACCCGAGCTTACGTCTTTTCGTTCACCTTTACCTCTCTCACCCCTCCGGCCTGCTTGCTGCACCATCACTCAGCGGTCGGCGAGCCGTAATCCCGACGTCACCTAGCCGAGTCGACGTATCGCACGCAGCTTCTGATCCGCTTTGGTTAAGTGCTTACGTTAGGTTGACGCCTGTGTGACGGGAGGCGAAAGGCGATACGGTGCCGATCCCTTTCCGATTTGATACGTGTGCTATGACCTCTAGGGTCAGGGCAGATGCTTAGAGCAGCAGAGAACATGCTCAAGCATTTTCTCTGCTGTGGTCAGGTTTTATGTGAAACACGCCACAGTGACTCATCTCTTGCATATCACTTTTAATTCTATTTTACCATAAAAATCTGCTCAAGCGATTTGCTGCACTGTCTGCACTGACCCTGTCTCCATGTCGAGCTATTTTATTCACGGTAAACAAATACTGCGCAAAATGTTTTTTTGTTGCTGGCAACATTGCTCGCAGAACGTGTGTGAACCATGTTTCCACAAATTGCCAGGTTTTGTTTATTTCTTGATTAGTAGATAATCCAATAAAAGCCATATATACTAACTCGAACGATGATTTATTTGTTTAATCACATTATATTACATATATAAATAATTTACGCGTGTTCACTTCCTGGCGGCGAGGGCGGACAGGTCTGCAATGCAGCGGTCCAGGGTCGCCTTCTCCTGGTCGGGGGTGATGGCCTTGCTGACGTTGGTTACTACCCAGTCCACCAATTGCCTCTGGGCCAGGCGACGTTCCAAGTTGGACTTCTCGAGTTGGTAGTCAAGGCGACGCTTTACCTGGAATCGAGGAGTGCGGGGTTAATTTCGGTATGTTTGGGCTCTCGAAACAATACAACCAGCTACGTGTAAGCATGAGGTTTACGGCCTAAATAAATAAATGAGTTATATTTCTTATGTCTGCATTTAACTTCGGTGTAATAAGGTCATAGAGTGGATACAAGTCATATCATTTACCACTGGAAAACATGACACTGCAATTTGTCACCAAGTGTAAGGGCGGCTCTCCCATAACTAGAATACCTCTGCAGGAGAGTTGCGCTTATGGCGGTGAGCCGGAAATCTACCATGTAAAATTAAAATATTGCAACTCTTTAAGTTGTGTAAAGCTGACCACCTTTCATAGACAATGCTATATTGCTAGGAAATAATGGGGTGTGGCTGTGTCATGAACACGGCCGTGTGTTGTACGTGAATACGTTTACGTAATGGGGTTGATCCACTCGGCCGCATTCATTCTTTTAAGTTCCCAGCTCTGCTTGACTCGGTCATATGGTATTTTATTGGTACCCTTTGATTGTTCTTGAGAAGCCCTTTCCAACTGTATATGATCCCTGTATTTTGATTTGACTTTTTGACGCGTATAGGCTGACATTATATATTTTTAATATTATTTTTCTTTTTAGTTTAACACATTATATTCACTGTCACTATTTTACACTAATGTTTTATATACAATCGATAGATTTTGACGAGAGCTGACGATTGAAACTTAAACGAACGTCATACCTTTTCCGAGTCAAAAGTTATACTAAGTGGAAATCTCGATACTCAGCAAAATTACTTCAAAATGGCGGCACTTCCTCCACCACCGCGCGCGATGACAGTCCTTAATTGGCGTAATGAATTCTTTGATCCTTTAGCTATCCAATGGTGTAATTGAATTTAGGTTGGAGTTGACAGATATGAAGCTGCAACACCAAACTGTATCCCCCGATTTTGTTATCATTGGTTTTTTTGACTTGCCTCCCTCTACGGAAACAATTTAAAGAAGTATTCACGTCAAACCCTAATTTTATACAACATGAATGAAAATTCACTTCACTTGCCAAAGTAATAAAGGCTAAAATTCCTTATTCAAAGTCTATTTACCTCAGAGTAAGCGGTCATGAGACGTTCCCTGTACGCAGCCTCGAGCTGCAGCAGAACATTCTCCTTCTTAGCCTGGATGAGAAGCTCCTGGCCCTGTGCACGCCACTGGGCAGTCTTCTCCGCTTCTACGGCCTGCTCCAAATTCTTGATGGAGTCTGTGCGGCTCTCGTTCCATTCTGATTCAATTGTCTGGAAAAATTGAGATGGATTATGTGAAAATAGATCTTAAAAATGTGTAAATATAAGATTGTGAATAAATGGGTACGTCGGTGGTGTTGACGTTTGTTTAGGGACCACGCGACGTGGTAGGCTGGTCAAATAAAATAAAGTCAAACTCTGAATTGGCGCACTGTGAGAGTTTCAAGCTTGAGATGGTTAGTGTGAATATCCTTCAGTGGAATGTTTTGCAAAAACAAGCAAACTCTTGATGCATAGCCTTGTTCCTAATTCACCTGTCTACAGTACACTAATATTATAAAGAAGAAAACTTTGTTTGTTATAAGGGTGCGTTCCGAGTTGGGAATGTAATCGATTTGAGCGTGCTTAAACCCGTACCGAATTAGTGTGAGCGCAATAACGATGTCCCGTGAATCGTCATAGATGACGTCATGAGATGCGCAATGACAGTGTGTGTGTGTGTCAGTGTGTGTTTTGTTTTGAGTTGCATCATATCCTTAAATTAAACTAACGTAGCATTTTCGAAATTGTGCTTCTGGCTGACAGTCGCCACCTAACCAAAGAAGAAATGTGGTGTTTATACAAAGAAATACTGTAATAATATCGTATTGACATTGAGTAAGCACTGTGAGCGCGTTCACGAGCGTTCCGAATTGTTGACAGCTCTCAGCTGTCATAATCGTAATATCTAAATCAGAACGCCTAAGAGATGATGCGAGTTCCGTGAGCGATTATAGCTAATTCGGAATGCGGCCTAAGATAACAGTACTGTGTAAGTCAAAAGCAAATACAGGTGCAACCATCAAGTTTAGAAATGAGTTTTAATTTGTTCTTAGTTTTGTGTTGCCTTTGTCACACATACCCGTGTATCTCTTTCTAAGAGCCATACCATACCTCACAGGGACGCCACGACGGCGCAGCCAGGTCGCGTGATTACTAAAATGACGCGACCTTACGCGGGGTAGCTTACCTGGTGTCTGCTGGGTCACCCCAGCAGACACCAGGTAAGTTCGCAGCGCGGCCTGGCGACGTCGCAATGTCGTCCCGGTGAGGTATGGCTTTAAAGCTAGATATGTCATATTAACAGC
This sequence comes from Luperina nickerlii, assembly GCA_963855955.1. Lineage (NCBI taxonomy): Eukaryota > Metazoa > Arthropoda > Insecta > Lepidoptera > Noctuidae > Luperina > Luperina nickerlii. The sequence goes on along the minus strand of OY979683.1, from coordinate 2,067,410 downwards.
CAGATACCATAAAAATTCTTAGAAAAAAAATTCTTAGATGAAATGAGCCACTTACTTCGACTTCCTTGTCCAACCAGGCAGCTAGGTTAGGTCCGAGTTTCTTAGCGGCAATGCCGACCATCAGTAGCAGTGACAGACCGGTGTAGTATTCATGCTCCATGACATAGATCTCCTTGCTGCAGAGGTATGTAGCCAGACCAACTCCGAAGGTGTATGGACCAGTCACACCGGTCTTTGAGTGGAAGAACTGGAACCTAGAATTATTTTTTGTGTAAGATTAGAGATTGTAATATGGTCTAGTTGGACTGCAATAAGTTTTCAGTAAAATAAACAATGCTCATAATCATTAAGGCTGAAGGTTAGTTTAGTAAAACATAATTACATTTGAAACCAACATTTACTTGTGTTTAATTAATCTTAGGTTGGCCTATAAATATACAGCCTAAATATCTTTCTAAATCTTAACTGGAATAATATTCACAATCTGAATTCTGAATACTATTAGGCGTACAAATAAGTTTCCGCCGTTTAACGAAAGATGTCCTCACTAAGAGGTTACGTAAAAATCGTCAGATGTAACATGTGATATCGTGAGTTTGGACATCTAGTAACAACATACACTTAGAGTATTAGTGACTCTTTATCTATATTACATATTTCTTTTTGTGCAAAAATGTCAAGTTTTGTACCGAATAAGCGTCATTTGCGGGAACTGGTATTACTTCTTCAATTTGAAGAAAACTGCAGCCGAGGCCCATTGATTACTTGTAGAGGCTTATGGTGAAGCTGCTTTGAGCGAGAGAAGTTGTCGTGAGTGGTTTCAAAAGTTTAAAAACTGTGATTTAGATGTGGAAGACAAAGGAATGAAAAATGGAAGATTCGCGCCAAACGCAAGAAGAACTCGCACCTACATTACAAGTAATAAAAAATAATAAAATACCTTTGAATAAAACATAATGTACTGTGCTTTCAGAATAAACCTCTATTTTTTTTGTAAAAAACGGCGGAAACTTATTTGTACACCTATTATTTTATTACTTTTCTACACACATTTTGATTTTAACAGACTCGGAGATCGAACAAGACAGGGATGTGCGGAAGAAAAAAGCAGAAGCCTTTTCCCAGCAGGCTGGCAGAAAAAATGATTTACTTACAAATTGGGAAGAAATAGTTATAATATTACATACCTATTTTTATCTTTAACAATGGCTATAATTAGGTTTTTCTTAGATTACAAAACCATTCTTTCAATGTTTAAATCTCACCATTCTTCAGGAATGAAGCCAAGCCTGACTTTGCCGGGTTCTCCTCGGACTGGCCTGGGGAAGTTTGTCTCATCTCGGTTACCGGAGACAGCTGAGGCGGAGCCCCGTGCGACCAGCGCTGTGGACTGTCTAGTTGCAGCTGTGAAGATTTAAAATGAAGAATTAATATTATTAAAGATTAAAGAATGGCAAAGGTATACTGTATGCAGCATGATGGAAACATAATAAAGATGAGTTCACATATTAAATTAAAATTGTATTGGTTGTTAATCTTGTTTGATTTTTTTTTACTTTTAATATTTACTTTGTGAGTTTTCTAGATATTAGACAAGAGCAATGATAAGAGAAATCCTCTTTCTTATCATTGCTACATACTAATCACTGTATCCCAAAAATCTTAACATACGAACATAGGACACTAATCAGCTGCAATGCAGAATATTTTATTATCAGTTGCACTCTATGTACCCATATTATAGGTTATATTACTTTTATAAGCTCAAATATTGAAATTGAAAGGCTGAAACCTCTTAGTTAATTTTCACAGCTCATAATAATCATGTAAAAAGGCAAATTTTCATCTAAATAATTTCCACAATTCGGAGACACCCGTCAAATCGGTGATTACATAAACCTCCGTAACCCAGGGTTAAGGTTAAAATGTAAACTTAAACGACACATTTAATAACTTTTATACATAACTATTCGTTAATTACACATACCTGAACGCAAAGCTACGCGCGATAGCATTATGTAAAAGCAATTTACAATTTATTTTATGAAAATCGACAGTCCCCGAGCAAAATGTACTTTGCGTTAGGGATGTATTAGTACTACAACAGATCGAAACAGAAAAAAAATAGTCGATCGATTATGTCAAGTTTAGTGTTGTATTTTACTACATACTGATTTTGGTCTAGTAAGGATTCGAATAAAATCTACATAGAATAGAAACCTTGAATAGAAATAAGATACTTTTAGTAAGTTTTTATTTGTTTAAAGCTGCATCACCTACAGTGACCTAGATATGATTTTATTACTTGGTCATGATGACATTGAACATCGATCAATAACTGCTTGTCTGGGACAGCTCCTATTTTTGTTTATTCGTGGCTGCTTACTGCTTGCGCCCATTTTTATATAAGTAATCTGTATCGTTAGTGGCATTGTTATTTTTTACATATCGGTGGCTGTTAAGTTATGGCCAATATGCACCACTGGATCTGGCAGCGAATGGTGAATTGATGGAATTTATTTCTTTTTACCTTCACGCTTATAAAAAGCATGTTGCAACTAAAACTTCTAGATTTACAACTTTTATTTCAACTTCAACTCTTCTTCTGTGAAAGACACACCACAATTTTGCCCATATAATTTTATTTTGTAAACTGAATGTGGACGTCATTGAAGAACCGTAAATCCTGACAATCCTGACTGTGATCCTGACATTTAACAAAGTATATTTCGTTGCTGAACAGTTTAGTTTTTTTAAACAAACGGCCAGTTATTTTTAGAACCCTTTATTGATTTTTGAACGAAACTACGATAAGTTTCTGTTTTTGAACGCTCCACAATCTGTCAATAATATGACGATGGCGATTGACGTGTGTGATATTGATATGAAAGTGAGATTGTAGTTTTTATGTTTATTGTGCGAAAACATAAACTTTTTTTAAAATGGGGCTCGTCACATCCTGCTGTAGGCCTTCAGCTTCCGAGGTGTTGACTCCTGACTCTGTAAGTTTCCATAATTCTCGTACAGATATGTTTAAAACCCAGCTGGTATTCCACAAATCTTTTGTTACCTATTTATTATTTCTAGAATGGGTAGGAATATCGCAATTTACATTTAAAACTGGTTTTTATTGCGACATTGATTATCTACTGCATCCTTTAGCGTGATTTGTGGAACCGGTGGGAAGTCTCATAATCATATATTTAGTTTTGAATTGTTGCAAAACACTTTTCACTATTTACTTTTTACCAAAATACAAACCACTAAAAAAAGAAAGAAAGAAAATAAGTTTATTTCATCCAAAATAATCATTATTTCTCATGAAAACAATCAAGTTTCTTTATTGTGCAAAATAAAGAGAAATTATAGTCATGAACCTCTTGCTTGGTACTTACCAGGAAACCAGACGTCGTCAGCAGAGCGAGGCGGCTGAACGTCGCGCAGCTCAGGAGGCCGCCCGCGGCGTGAAAGACCCTAGGAAGGTGGAGCGCATTCAAAAGAGATCAGAGGAAATGGAGAAGAGAGAACAGGAACTGAGCCGGCAGGGTGGACCTGGATTGAAAGTAAGGATATTCTATATTGGACTTATAACCTCAGATAATCATCAAGTTTTTGGAATTCCAACTCAATGTCATACACAAGAAAGTTCAAATTTGTACAGCCAAAAAAAAATTTAAAGCATTTTATTAAAAATTTCATTATAAAATAAACTTAACACTAAAGCAGATAAATAAAATAAAAATATGTATTTGACAAAGAATTACATGTTACAAACCAGTCATCATAAAATAAACACAAATGTATTGCCACAAATCTGATCCTAACCCCCAAACTAGGCTTGGACCTGTATTTTGTGGGTCAGTAGATAGTTGATTGATTGGCAATACAAGTGATTGTGTAAGATTCTAAGAGGGACTACTCTACAAGTTGGCAGGGACGTTGACCCGCAAACGGTAACCATGATTTCAGCACATGATTCTAAGACCTTACAACCTTCTCACAGAACTTGTTTGTAAGTTGTAAAAAAAAATCAGTTTTTCATAGAAAATTGCAATACCTATGCAGTCAATCCAATAACCAATGGAAACTTTCAACGCAGGGGGTTCAGAATCAATCCATGATTGAGCATCGAAGACCCTGCCACAATGTATATTTGATATTTTCAGAATCTCACATAATTATCAAGTTTTGGGAACACAGACTCTTTGTAATACATAACAAAGTTCAAATTCCATTGCATCTGGATTTTTTTGGGTATTTTTTATTACATACTGTCAATCAATAATCAACTTAGACTACATATCACTAAAGTATAATTATATTGATTATTGAGTAAGTGGCAATACATATAAATTATCTTAGTTTGGATATTCAAGCATGGGGGAGGTAATGGGGATATTCATTTCATCATTGTATTTCAGTATTGATGGCATAAAGTGTGTTGAATTATAATTAACATTAACAGAGCATAAATAATACAATAGAGGTTGCAAGATTAAAATAATATGAAGAACAAATGAAGTATTAACTACCTTTAGTTTGTCAGAAAATAATTAAAAAACACATTTAACTATTCAACATTAATATAAAATGTGACATGTAGCTTGCCATTATTAATTTATTGTGTCTCATTTGTTGACACTTTAGTCATTAATTTCTTTTGTACATTTTACAGTGGACAGCCGACTGAGATCAGGCTCCCAGTGGGAGCGGTCAAAGCGGTCAGACTGAGCCCAAGAGCCCTGAAGACAGGAGTCCTAAGGACAAGAACGATAAATACAAGTATAAGAACTGACCGCATCAACAATACTGTCACAAATCTGTTCTACACAATATAATGTTAGTCACACGGAGTAGTAAGAAGAATACAGCTATTAATTTCCTTGTATAGTCGGAGAAATTAATCGCTAAGCAAATTGACTACCAACTTAAATTGTCCGTAAAATTAGAAATTCTCAGTCATAAAGGTTTCCTTTATGTTTTCTTATTGCGAAATGGGCCTGCTCTTGATCTCGATCTCACCTGGTTGAAAGCGATGGATTATGTCTGACGCCATACTTGCGACAGACCAATGACAGCACGTCATTCATCCATTGATTGATGGATTATTCTCTGATTGGTAGATGATACTAAGGAAACAATTTCTTACTACTTTGTGATAAGCACTATATAATACTACTGCAGCAATGCACTCTATCACATATCTAAACTAAAACTGAAATGTATACGCCGTACTTTTGATATTGAACCTTATTTGTAGGGATATGTGGTTGAAAATTGTATAAAGTGTTTGGTAGCAATATATTTCTGTAATGTGTTTAGGAGTTATGAACTCTATGTTAGTGAGATAAGGTTCAATATGGTATGTTATATTATTCTCGTTTCTATCTGTTAAACTTTTCTTTTAGCCACGTAAGAGAAATTAAAAAATGAACAAGTCGAAAATATTGAATTGAAAATTGTGTATCGCATGATTAATAATCATGCATGGCTTTAATATTGGCATAATATACTGTGTCTACTTATTATGAAAACTATACATTTATATTTCGTAAAAGACATTTTTCTGAAGAGATTTAGCGCGCCTTCTTTTATATTAAATTTTCAGAAGCATCTGCAGAAAATTGCAAGTTTTGAATACCAGTTGATTATGAATATCTTTTATGGAGTCACAGTAGAGATAAAACAGTAGTTCGCAGTTTCTTATTAATCCATGACACACAAACACACACACTTTTACAAGTTATCCATAATATTATGACCAGTATTGAACAAATTTGAATCTCTGGTACGGCCTGATTCAAACTTTTAAAGACTGGTAACAAATTCACATGTCAGCGCGGTTGAGGGGCGTGGTACTACGCACTGAGTAGAGTACTTCAGACCCGCCATAAACTGAATCGGGTTGAGCATTTGGATATATTGATCTTACCTTGAAATAAAACTCACAGATGATGCTATTACATAAGTGTCTATGTAGAGTTCAGCATCTGCACTTATTTACACACATATATTTGGGTACTGAAATAATTATCGCGCATTGTATGAGCGTGGGCTTTTTGTGTCCATTTATTATGTGTAAGTAGTATTTTATACAGGGTTAATTTAAATTAGTTAGCTAAACTCCGCAGACGTGATGTGTATGTCTAGCTAATTTAATTAGACCCGGTATACAATGTTTTTAAAAGAATATTCAAAATGGCGGCTTCTCTATGTTTCTCGTTGTTTGCCTCTTGCTCGCACACATTTTCAGGCGCAAAAAGAGGAATAGCGGAGTCGCCTTTTCTAATAGCAAAGTTAAATAACTGTTTTGTATCTCTTGTGTGTACCTATGTAGAATATTGATGGCTTTTTTACAATCTAACTAGCTTTGTCTCAACTATGTTGTGGTTGGCTTCCAGTCTAACCGGATTCACCTGAATGGCTTGAGGTCGGCTGGATGCAGCTGAATACCAGTATTCTACATGGAGCGACTGCCTATCTGACCTCCACAACCCAGTTACTGGGTAATGCCATATCCCGTGGTAAGACTGCTTGTCAGATGGCTTGTCTACAATATTATATTGAATGTTTAAAATATAATTAAGCGATATTTTTGCGAACACACTCTTATTGTTTATTGTAATATGTGTATCATAATAAATGTTAGATATTGTGAATAATTTATGTTGTAGCCACTTTGCGAAACTTCTTGATTTTTCTGTGTTGTGCATGTGATTCTTTGCTATTTTATTTGACCTTGTTAATTATCAGAATATTTTTTTATAATTATAATGCCAATTGGCGAAAGGATTGGTATATACTGGTTTTGGGATCATGGAACAAAGAAATTTGCATATAAATATTATTGGATTCTGACTGAAGCTCGTATATTTTGATCAGTATTGTCGGAAGGAAATCGAGCAATTTTTACCTAATTCAGATCACACACATTGGCCTATTGTGAATAGTGTTATAGAAAAATTTAAAAACTACGATTTGTCTCGAAAAATTCGAGACAAATCGTAATTTTTAAATTTTTAATTTTTTTTAATTTTTAAATGTTATTGTATAATATTGCTCAATATTAAAAAAAAAAAAACAAAAGTATTATCTTTACAAAGTTTTAGACCTGATATTATAAATTATCAGTATTTTTGCTATCGAGACATAGTCGTGAATTTCCTAATCTGCGATCTGGCTACTACATACGCACTGATTGTTAGTTATTTAAGGTATTTATATTAAACATAAATGTAATTAGATGTGTTATAAATCTGGTCGTTTTTATCTTTCCATCAGCCTATTCTCTAAGTCCATCAACGAAGATACGGGTCCGTCCGAAAGTGAGATCTAATCTTCAAAGGGAATCCAATCTAATCTACTCCCAATTAATTAACTTTTTCGGACGAACAAATTGTCAAATTCTGTGTTCATTCATTTTTAAGGTGGTAACTGCGTGCGTGCATTTCTTGTTCGTACGCAGCCGCTCGCGCACAATCTACGTGCCGTACTCGAGCGGCGCTAGTAAATTCACAACTGAGGCTCATAGTTCAAACGCGTATGAAGCTATGTGCGCACGAGCTGCACGTGCGCCCCACTTGAGCCTTGCCGGAGTTGCACTAGAGCGGCGCGCGGCGCACCAAACGTAGGCTGTAACCGCACGCGAGCAACACGGCACATTCGCCAGGTCTGGACACACCTTTAGGTCGGGCCCCAAACTAATCTTATATCCGTAGGTGTTACGGGGTAGATAATGCCCGTAGCTTAGGACGAAGGTACGGATTTCGTGCATAGGGAGAGACCTCCAGATCATAATGTCCTGCCTGCAACCTCTCGCAGTCCAGTTAGAAGCAGAGCGGTCCTGGGCGGTCTCTGAACCCAAGTGGGAAGGTGTAAATCAACCCTCTTAAAGTGCTACTTCGACGGAACCGTAGCAGGGTGTGGAGCTATGTCACAAACTATACTCCACCTCCTATCCTGCCCTCTGTGCTGCAAAACATGTGCAGTCAAAGTCACCTCTGCGCTGCCACCGGTTTGGGCCAATAATATTTGAATTACCTAGGTGCTGAATGTCGTGTTAGCGACACGAAGAAGAAAAATGATAATGTCCATTGCAAATAAAACCCCTTCCATATTTTTCGGAATGGTCATGGCATAGCATTGGTCTAGTGATCGCATCGCACGCGTAACTGCTGAGGGTTGGTACTGGGTTCGATCCCCAGCACGGGTAAAGTGTAATCCGGCTGTGGGCACTTTCCCGGACAATATGAAAAAAGTAGGTATGCTAGCTTGGTCCTTGGATATATTTAAATAAAGAAAGGTGTAAAATTGATGACACGTCAAAAAAAAATAGGTACCTATATCGGTCAAACGGTCCTGAGTTGATGCACATTTTGTGCTCGTTTTACGGCATTTTGAATTGTTGCTCGCAAAACATCCTCCAAATTGGTGATTTCTTCTTCAATGTTGGCTTTGAAGACTTGCAAGGTTTGTGGTTTGTTGTGGTAAATACGATATTTCAAAAACCTCCAAAATAAGAAGTCTGGCGCCGTCAGATCTGACCAACCAGTTGAAATCGCTAAAACGGGAGATCACATGACCCCGAAATTGGTGTTTCAAAATCTCCATCGTTGTATGAGCTATGTGACTGCGTGTACTATTGCATTGTCAACTAATTCTCTATCTATCTACAACATTTATTTTTCAAATTCCACTGACATTATAACGCCATTAGCAAAAATATTGGCATTAATCGCGCGCGACACAAAGGCACCGCCCCAGTCGCGCAACGAGCGGTGCCTTTGTGTCGCGCGCGATTATATCGCGTGTCACGCCTATTTGTAGGAGCCTTTATTATCCTGCCTACTAATGCAAATAATCAGTGTGTTATCGCACCCTTTTATCGTAGAAGCCTTTACTTTTGCCCCACCCTGTATGTATATACGTACTAATGTTAAGGTTTGTAGATCGACTTCTATTGATTCTATCATTTTTCTAACACAACGTCTGGTAAAGACCGTAAGGGCCAGTAGGTACTGGCCCTTCCTTCTTCTACTGGTCTAAATTGCTTGGTTAATTTTATCTTTGCACGATTGTGGTATGCTCCACACAACATTGATGATATTTAGTGGATAATTATTAAAATTAAAGATATCTGGAAAAAAATATTGCGTGCGTAGAACGTTTCGTTTTTGATAATTGAAACCGATTGAAACGAAACGCTTTTGACAATCATCTGTTTGCCGAAATTGCTGTCAAATCAAAATTGACAAGTAAAGTAATAAAACACCGCGCGTTTCTCGACCCGCGATCGGTTTGTTGTGGTAATCTCGTATTATATCAGTATTATAACATAAAGGAGTAATGGCTGACTCGAGAGACGGAGATAAGAAGGTAATAAATAGTTTTTATCTATACTTAGTGTGACTGTAAGTTTGTTATCGCACGAGTGCCAATCGGTTTGTTAGTCGCATTTATTTATCTTCCATGACCTTGCTGCGGCTTAGAGGTCGACGATGGACCACTTAAAATAATTAAGTTTTGCTTCTATCTTCTTCACATGTCGTTGTCATGATAATCAAACAGTTTTATGAATATCTAAGAAAGGAGTTAGTAAGCTCCGCACTATAGAAGCACTGATAGGAGCACAATCAGTTTGAAGTAAATTAATTTGTGCGTAAAAATGTGCGCCTATTTTTGAAAGTCGAATCAGTTTAGGTTTTGAATTTCGCATAAATTCAACAAATTCATTTTTATTTTATAACAGGCAGTTTAGAAAAATCTACTTGGATGTTGGAAAAAGATTAAGTAATTTCTTGTACCCACATGCAAAAATAATATTACCTTGAAGAGGCCACACCACATCTAGCCTTGAGCTGAGATAAACATTATAAAAAAATTGCTTCATCATTGTTACCTGCTCACAATATTTTCATACAAATAATGTTTTTTTATATATTTGAATTACTAAAGGCGCGTGTTATTAGTAATAATAATATGTTGTATTTGTTTTTGTTGTAATTAGAATAAGTATTCATATTAAAACTTATTTGAAATGGTATAATTATTAACTGTTGTCTTTTTAAAATAATTACCTAACTAAAGTATGACCAAACTCAAAGGTTCCACTAGTTATCTTCAGAAAAGATGAAAGTCAGATAAAATATTGAAACCTTTGTCCATGATCATACTTTACCTGTGTAGATGATCTTTCTGCTTAAAAACTTCTTGCAGCAATAACTCGTAATAATATTGTTGTCTATGGTGCTTAATTTCATTTTTATTCACAAACCTTTCAGGCTGATGACAACAGGCTGAAGCCAGCGGTAAGCTTACTTGGCTGCATTCTTCTATGTGAAATTTTGTAACAATTTATCATTTTTATGTTTACCAATTTGGTGTAGATAATATTTATGTGGGTAATTAATTTCTATTTTTCTAATTTTCTTCCTTAATTTTTTGATGTGAAACATCTAATGCGGTGTGTCAGACAAACTGTTGGTGTGGCGATGCAGACAACAGCCAATAGCCATCAGCCAACATCCAAATGGAATCTTAGTAAATAATAATTTTGTTGTTAAAAAATAATCTGAATATTTTGTACTGATTACCTATATAATATTATTCATGCATAATATTTTCTATACAAAATAGTTTCGATGTTTCACATCTGCCAGGCATTCCGCAGCAGCTCATATGTACATTATATGTATTTTCCAATAATATTGAGCAATAGTTCTTTTTATTTTCTGATCTTAGATTTTAGAAACTTTATCATTGTTCCCATCATCATGCCAGCTGTTATTAACAATTTATGTTTTTTAACCCACAAAATAATCAAGCATGTGTAATTTTATTATAGCTTAGTAAATACATAATTAGAACATCTTAGTGGTATTACTCTAACATTTTTTTTCGATAATGGGTAGGTACTTTTTTGATTTTGAAACATAAAAAGTAATGTTTAAATTAATTTTCAGTTGTTAGTAACCCCAGTAGGTTTGTTAACAGTAATTTTGCATTATGGCTAATATTCTTTATAAAATAACGACTGCATGAGCATTTTCTTTCCTTGTTTGCATGAATTTTACATTTCGTAATAGATTCACGCACAATAGAATTGTGTGTTGCGGGAAAAACCATAGAGTAAACCTGAGATACTTTAAGGAAGAGAGAAAAAACGTTTTTTTTTTTGCTACTGGTACTTACCTAAAACAGAAACTAACAGAATGATAATAATATTGGTACATTTGATTAAATGTAGGTAGATACATAATCGTTGTTTAGAATCGGAATCAGCTGACAAAATGACAACTATATCGGCTAATTACTTCATTAGCGCACTTTTAATGACGAGCTATAGATAGGTACGACTGTTTAAAGAATTCATTAAATTATAATTTAATCGATGAATTACTAGAATGGTAATAATCTACAAATCGGCAACAGCATCTTCTGCAAATAAACTTGTTTTTTATGATTCGACATAACTCGGGACCGTGGAGTCAGTACGCCTTCCGCGTACGATGAGCCGAAGTCAACTCGCAGAGACCCATCACACCTTTTTAGTGAAATGAGGCAACAACCGACGATTATCCCTGTTCGCAATATGTAAATGTACCCAAGGACAACCCCCGGTTGGTGTAGGACTATGGAAGGATACCTACGAAAAAAAAAGGTATTGGTTTGTTTGGCTAATGTGGACTGGTTACCTAGAACAATGTAAATACTATGGCCCCTGCCTGACTTTTTTGTATACAATACACATAAAATGGCAGGTGGCAGGGGGTGACATGAACACTCAATAATGGGCGCCCAAAACTGTCGCTAACAATGGCGTTGTCGCGACTTTTTAGCCTGGGTGGAGTGGAGAATAAAAGCAAAAAAAAAGATGAGAGCTCCGTTTTTGGTCACTGTTTACTCTGGCCGGTCAATAAAAGGAAGCCAGAGGTGAGGTAGAATACTTCTCCCGGAAGATAGGGTCCGTGGGGTCACTACTGCCCAACAGCTCACCACATGCTGCCCTGCGTGTTTCTGTATCTCTCTCTTCACAGTCTTCACCCTAGACCTGTTTCGGTAAAGGAAATTACTGTTCTCTTTTCCCTTGACCGTTTCCTTAGTAGTTAGCTCCTGCGCAAAAGCCCCACCACGACATCAATGTAGAGACAAGGCGGTGGGTTTAAGTCCTATAAAATATTAATTGCGATCACTAGGTACCTACCCCGTTAACTGGGCGTAGCTGTATCTAGGAGGTTATGGAAATGTGTTTTTAAGACTATAGATTCATGAAACCTTAATTACCTTACCTACCAAAAAGGGCAACTCACGATAAAGATGGTCCACTGCTTTATCGAGTCGTGTCCGTCTCAAATGTGTGTAAAGTCGCGGTCCGCGAGTGTCCCATGTGCACGTGCCCTTAGTAAACTGTGTAGAAACGCCTTTTATTGATTTTCGAAGCGATTCGAACGTCACCAGTTTCCAGATAATGCGATAACCCACCGCGAAATCATGACACACTTATTATTTTAACGGCTCCGTAGGCGCTTCATGAAGGTCCCTCGTAAATTATGGCTTCAGCATTGATTGTGTAAACTAAAAATAAAGAACTTGTGTTAAACTGACATGATTTTGCAAAGGCACCAAAGATTCAAACTATTGCTATCTGTTCTCGCAGTCAAAACAAGAAACAGTCGCAAGACCTGTTCGAAAATTAGGGTTGCTCTTGAGAACTCGCCCAAGGTTCGAAATGGAGTCATCAAAATATACCGTCGAATGGCGTCACTGAAACTTAATCTATGAAAGTAAGTTTGTGTTTCTCTGGAGAGGGTTTTTAACAGCCATCACTGTGTCGTAGGAAACTGAAGCTTTAGAGTGGGTGTTGCTTATCATAGCTATTTTAAGGGGGAAGCGCTAAGGTAGCCCGCGAAATTCATTCTTACGTTTTTTGCAATTTGCTGGTCAATATTAAGTTGTACGTCGATCAAAATGAGATTCGCGGCCGTATCAAATATGTATTTACAGAATTATGATCATTATTTTCATTGTATTATTATTTCGTTTATTTATTTATTTTACTTTTTTAATTACATTTTTAAATATTTCTTAAAATATAAAAATAAGTAAAAAAACATTTAAAAATATAAAAAAATAGTTTTCCGCCGGTGTCGGGACCAGGGTCCAAGCTACCGGTGGTTAGGGCTCCAGAGACAGGAACCTCCTCACAATGCGAGCCGTATCGAGGAGTACTGCCTTCTGAATCAGGCCCTTGATCCAACCGCCTAACGCGAGCCTCGATAGATGTTGATCGAGGCTTTCGGCTATAAGACCATTGGCCGACACGACAATCGGCACAATGATAGCCGAGCTCACATTCCACATGTCAACAACCTCGTGTGCTAAGTCGAGATATTTAATTTGTTTCTCTTTCTCAGCTTTCACGAGGTTACCGTCATGTGGAATGGTAACATCGACAATCATTGTGCGGCGCGCTAATCGATCTATCACCACTATATCAGGCTTATTGGCAACAATAGTCCTGTCAGTAATGATAGATCGATCCCAGTACAACGTGACATGGTCATTTTCAAGAACTGGGTCGGGCACATACTTGTAATACGGTACCTCAGAATCCACAAGCTTATATTTCAAAGCAAGTTGCTGGTGAATAATCCTGGCCACTTGGTTATGCCTGTGCAAGTACTCGCCGTTAGCCAGACGAGAACAACCAGAGACAATATGTCTGATAGACTCACCCGGACGGTGGCATGCCCGACACACGTCAACCGTCCCGTCCTTCATAATATGTCTCCGATAGTTATTCGTCAAGATAACTTCGTCCATAATTGCACAGACGAAACCTTCAGTTTCCCCGAAAAGGTCACCAAAACGTAGCCAGGATACGGACGCTAAGAAATCTACACCGGGCTCATGAAGAGCCCGATAGAAGCGCCCGTGAAGCTCCTTGCTTTGCCATACCTTCTTGCGGTCATCAGTAGAAAGTACTACAGGTTTGCGCCAGTTCTCTTTAGCCATGGAGAGCGGGGTGAGCCCCTTGTCCACTGCGACCACATCACGGTGCATACCCACTTCGGTATTTAAAAAATATTCCCTGAGACTGCATACCTCACGGTTGTGGAGGGTCTTCGCATTTAAAAAGCCTCGACCCCCGCACTTCCGCGGGATATACAGTCTCATCACCGATGATCGTGGGTGATGCATCCGGTTTGCGGTCAGTAGTGTACGGACCCTTCTATCCAGGGCGTCGAGTTCGGTCTGAGTCCATTTGAGTATGCCAAAAGAGTACATCAAAACCGGCAACCCAACCGTTGAAGGCGCGCACCTTATTTCCGCCCGAAAGAAGACTATTTAATACCTTCTTCAGGCGACAAAAGAAGCGCTCCTTCAACGATTGCTTCATGTCAGTATCGTTGATGCCTAACGCTTCCGACATACCCAAATACTTATAGTTTTCGGATAAGGAGAGGGATCTGAGGCCGATGGAATCCGAGAGTTGAATTTCCTCGGATTCCATAATCTCCCCTCGCTTTACATGCATGACTGCACATTTGTCCACACCAAATTCCATCCTGATGGCGCTACTGAAAGTTTCAGTTACCTTCAGTAGCTCCATCAGACGTAATTTGTTGGGGGCAAAGAGTTTCAAATCATCTATGTAAAGGAGGTGAGATATGACCTGACCACCTCTCCTCAACCGATAGCCTAGACCTGAATCCTCCAGTAGTGTACTTAGAGGATTCAGGGCTAAGCAGAACCAAAGTGGACTCAAACTGTCGCCCTGGAATATTCCCCGTTTAATCCATACAGGCTCATCACTCCCCTGGATCTGTCGACATCCTGGATAACGAAGGACCGTCTTCCATTGCCCCATACACGACTCAAGGAAGGTGCGTAGAGTTGCATCTACCTTGTACAACTCCAGCACCCTCATGAGCCATGTATGTGGCACCGAGTCGTAGGCCTTCTTGTAATCTATCCAACATGTGGACAGATCCTTGCGGGATCGACGAACCTGTTGGCTAATGGCCATGTCTATAAGGAGTAGCTCCTTAGTACCGCGGGACCCGTTCCTACATCCATTTTGAGAGGCAGACATAATCGAGTTATTCTCAATGTGTGTATTAATTTTCACTCTCAAAATTGATGTAAGAAGCTTATAAACCGTCGACAAACACGTGATCGGTCTATAATTCTTGGGTTCCGCGGGACTACCTGATTTATGGAGCAGGTGGGTGACGCCTGTTGTTAGAAACTGCGGTAGCGACCCAGACTCTAAGGATGACTGGAACTGCGATGCCAAGTAAGTGTGTGAACTAATTAGCCATTTCAGCCAAAAGTTGTGCAGTCCGTCCGGTCCCGGTGATTTCCAATTCGGTAACGGACGGACCGCTCTGGCAACGTCTGATGGCGTAATTAGGACTGTATCCATTTCTGGTATAGTCTCACACACTCGCTTGACTTCCTGCATCCAGTCAGCCTCAGTGTGACTGACGGGCACCGACCAGATGCTGCACCAGAACGCATTTGTGGCGGCATCATCCGGGCGGCATACATCTGTCACATTTTGTTCAGGTCGCTCCCAAGCTCTATACACCCACCTTTCATCACTCTGGAACATGCGATTCTGCGTGTATCGATCAATCCGCCGTTTATACCGCCGAATTCGACTCGCCCATGCACAGACTTTTTGCTTCAGGAAGTCGATGCGCTCTGTGACACAGGATATGTATTCTCGAGGGCTGATTCCAGTCCCCGAGAATGCCTGTCTCACAAAGCGCATCACTCGTGGTCGTGTATTGCCCTCCCTGAAGCTGTATAGTTTGCCGATGAGTACCCTGGTCCCATCGATACGACGCTCGATCCTGTGCTGCCAGGTTGGTACGGCTGGTTTTGGTCGAGTAGCTCTGTCACAACTTGGAAACTTGACGTTAGCTAAACGACATGCCGCCACAGCCGCACAATACAGGATCGAGTGTGTATCAACGAGATCCTTGCTACTCTCAAAAAAATTTTTGAGCTGCAAGTCCAAGGCACACACCAGCGCCCTATTTTTTTTGTGCATGGGTAACCGCGGTAATCGGGGTCTAAGTTCGGCTGGAGTGAATCTATACTCGAGAAACGCATCCTCCAGGGCGCTCCTCAGTCGAACGTTGCACTGGCTACTTACTGTGTCAACCCTATCATCTTCTTCTTCAGCATGATTGGACCGCGGCGGGATAGCATCAATAGTTGATGCTTGTGCCGCAGTTTGTGCCGAAGTCGAAACGATATGGTTGCTCAGTACCTCTGAGCGCAGCCTATCAAGTGCGATGTCGTCCAACCTGTGATTGCGTTGGATGACCCGCACCTGATCCGACAGTCGTTGGGCCGAAACGTTGACGGTTGGTTCTAGTTCCTGGAACAGAGACAGCATCCTAACGCGGTACGCAGTGAGGTTAGTTCCCCCCTCTGTAGACCCGTAATATGCGCGCATGACGTTCTCGTTCATAGACTGAGTCCATCTCATGCGCTGCACACAACCACCGGTAGCGGGGACCCTGCTCGGGGCCGGATGGCCCCTAAGCCCCAAGCTCCTCGGTGGCCGGCCTCTCCCCTGCCGACGTACGGGTGTTGGCGACGTCGGCGGGGAAAAATATTCGTCGCTCGAGCTCGACGCAACTGCCACGGCCGGTGTCACAGCACTCTCGATGGGGCTGGATTCCGGCGGCGGCGGGGCGGGGCTGAGCGACGAGTCCGGAGGTGGTATATGTGCACGGCGTGCTGCTGATGTCGTCAACATTCTATTACTGTCTTCATTATCTTCACAGATTTATGAGTATTTTGTTCGGAGGCCAAATTTGACAGCCGTCATTTTTAATTTTTCTGTGTTTGTAGAGCTTATTCATTTTATTTTTGGTTTTGTTTGTAGATTTAGTATGTATTATTCCAAAAGGTTTTATAAGATATCAATAAAGATGGGAAATTAATAAAAACAGGAAAATAAAAGATAAGAAAGAAAAATGTACGTTGTTGACGTATCAGTGTTGCCCGTATTATTATTATTATTATTAAAGTCATCAACACAACTCTCTAAGACCATGTAACCCCAAAGAATGACGATTTCATGAAACAGTTATTCTTTGGGTTTAAGTGGTCTTAGAGAGTTGTGTTGATGACTTTACACAAGCGTAAGTGTTTGTGTCAGTAAATCTGATGTAATAGGTACCAACATAAATGTACCTACTGGGCAGCGTCAGAATGTTTTTAGCAATTTATAATCAAAAATGCAGTCTCATTCGAACTTGCCTCTGCGCTAATACAAAAAAGCAATGGCAAAAAAGTAATATTTGCTATGATTAGCAGATTTTTCGCTAAATCCGTTATCATATTAAAGTATCAACGATGGATTTGATCCTGCCATGATTACGTAATAATATTACCGTTGTTACAACATGTTTCATCACGGATTTTTGACACGAGCACAATGTGTATCTAAAAATGGAAATGGCAGCAGGGTGTAGATGTAGAGCTGTTTTGCAAATTATGCTCCACCTCGTATCGTTCAGTGTCAGTGCAGGGGTCACTGACTGCGCAGTCAGTGACCCCTGCACTGACACTGATAACACCGTGGAAGTGGCAACCAAAATCTGAATTACTGTCGTGCCAGCGACACGAAGAAGATGTAAGATCTAGCTATTCTAGATGATAACTTCACATTTGAGCCTTACTCAGGTTCACCCTGATTCTCTGCACAGCAAGAATGCCAGATATGAGATAGATTATGATCCAGCCCTTGTGTCATCGAGCCAGAGAGATTAATTCTCGGTATCTCTTTTAACATAACCGTCTTTTGGACTGCCAGAGTCCAGAAAATTAAAAAGTTGACCAGTAGACCCAAAAATAGATTGGACAGTTGGACACCCCACTGAATCTTCGGGCAGGCACAAAGACTCATGTGATCCGAGCTTCTGCAGAATTAAGGTCAAACCTCAAATTTGTGTTTTATTGCTGTGCACTTATTCAATTGGGTACCAGTTTAGCCGTCAGGTCGCGAATAAAGTAGAATTAATTTATCGCTGGGACTTAACGACCGATGGACAGTTATAGAGAACGAACTATATTCGACGACTTATATTGGATCCTTCCTCCTCCTTAGTAAATTGTCATGGTTCCTTACTTAACACTTCGCTCGATTGTTGCTCATTTCGACAAAATCAATATTATTATCGATATATTTAATCATAAATACTGATCTTAACACCCGACTGCTTGACTGCCGTCTTAGCTAGCTACAAAATTCGAGTAGGAAAATCATTTTTTCATGAAAGTGAGATACACCACTGTAAAGCAAATGCCAACTTAATAACAAAGAGCGTCAACGAGTCCTTGTGCTTAGTTTTGAACTAAATTCAAGAAAAGGAGGCTCTCAATTCGGTTGTATTTTTTATGCTTTTTACCTCAGAAGTCCGTCTTTTATAAATCGATTTAATTTTTTTTTGTTTGAAAGTGCTTAATGTAGGCTTGTTGCTTAATGTAGGATATTTAAAAAAAATAAAGAATACGTTTTCTGGCTTTGTGTCGCTTATGCTAAGCTGGTGGTCAAGGTCCAAGTTTCGAGTCTTTTTCCGTAAGCGAAGAATTATTAATAAAATAGGTATACCTCTATCAATCATGTACACGGCCACTTGTAGACAATATTCCAAATCATTTGAGTTAATAACGGTTCAAGCGCATTCACGATGATAACTTATCAACTACTTATATATTATTTGTCACAATCATCGCAGTCTGTAGTCGGCCATTGCGTTCTGAGCGAGAACGCGCATCGTCTCCCGCTCAAATCTTTTGAATTACGAACGATACCATAGTGCTTGTGGGATTTTTTTTATATTTTGAAAATAAGGACAAGTTATTAATCACTGAAATGGATATACTAAGCAAGGTTGGTTGAAATTCGTTGTTTTTAATAATAATAATGATTTTCTTGCCCTCCCATGTTCTTTTGCGGTCGTTAGGTTCATGAATTGATATTGCGGCTGTGAATGAGTGCGTAGGGCTTACAGGACCTAAACACAAAAAACGCAAGTTTTAGAAACAATAAAAGTATATGATCGACTATAGTAAACAAAATCAGAAAAATATATGATATTCTTCAGGATTTATGCTAGGTAGATAGTGTGTTGAAAAAATAATGCAACTAATTTGATACTGAATATCATGAATATACCTCTGAAAACTTTATTTTTACAATAAAAACCAAACTATTATACATTCTGATTTTTTGTCAGATTATTAATAACATACTAAAATACTTGTGTTTTAATTTTTTCGTCCAAACAATAGATTTTTTGTACTTAAATAATTGCTTCATATTTTGCAATAAATTACCAGCGTTGTATCATCGCGCCTATCTTTCTTTTCTATGCAGTCCGACAGTATAACCGCGCTCTAGGTCATGTAAGCCCCTTGGATGCGTGACGCGCATGTCTATCGCAGAATTTCTCATTATTTTTTATATTTTTTTCATCCAACAATTTTAAATGTATTTTAGATGTTAAGTGTTTCGTTTTACTTGAAGAAATTAATTACAGATAAAACATACTAATAAAGTAACTAACCCTAAATAATAGGATAAAATAATGATGATGGCCCATATATTATCTATATGCCATAGACACATAATGGACTCGAACTTGAAATAGTCTTTGTAGTTGCAATGTCATTTAAATAGAGTCCGAATGTGTGAATACAACGCTAAATTAGGGTTGTCAGACTTCTCGCAAAGATACAATATTTTGACACTTTAACAAGTTACGTTGGTTAAAACATCTATATAAATGTATTTGTGATGGTAAATTGATTTTGTTTTTAGTGAAAACGCGGTATTACGAGTACAATACAGTATCTACCTAAATAAAAAATACTTTGATTTTATTCTAGTTTTAATACAATATATCATAATTTATCTTCTATTGATTGATCATTAAATAGGTAACCATTTAGTAGGTAAACATTATTTCTGTAGATCCCTAACACTTGTTTTTACAAATTATAAAAATGAAAACAGAGCTAATTAAATATCCGTATTATTTAACAATTTGCTAATAAGTTTGGTATACTAAGGAGGGGCGACCACGAGCAACTTTTGTCTACGCAACTAATTTGTCTCTCTCGTCAAGTCTACGGGTTTGTATGAAAGTGCGCGCATGTAGCGACGCAACAGCTGGGAGACATTTTTGTCCGCGGGTTTGGATGCAATGCAACTGTCAGCCGTCTATTGGTTGCAATGCAATTGCGCGCACGGCGACAGAAAGTTTCCGGCTAGCCAGTTGCCGCTCAACTGAAAATATAACAAAAAAAGTAGCGTTACTGTTGCTCTCGTGTGCGCATCGTCCAAATCTCGACAAGGTGGCAGCGACAGAGACAAAAAAAGTTTCTGAGTAACTAAGTTGCTCCCTTACCTGTTTACCTAAATGAAAAGTTTTAAATTTATTTGATTTTATGTAAAATAGGAAAACACGTGGGTATAGATTCCTAGCCCTCTAATCAGAATATAGAGTTGTTTGTCAACTAAGTTTTTATGTAATGTACTTAATTATTGCTTATCAAATCGACAGATTTTAGCTCATGGTGTTATCTAGTGTTTTCGTGCGCTTATCAAAATTCCTGCCTCGTAATAATGACCTTTAATATCGGCCACATAGGATGATAATTATAATCAGTAGGAGGTACTATGCCTGCTGTCAACAATTGTTAACTTAAGTGAATAGCTTATGTCGTAGTAACAAGATTAGCTAAATCAGCAAGGTCGGTCAGGGTGCTTACTCTTCAATTTAATTCCGATAGATCGACATTGGAATTGTGACGTTTCGTACTATTGAGTTCGATGCTAGCGCCAAATGATTTTTAGATTGGTTGTCCATTTTGGAGAACTAATTGGAATTGGGTTCGGGCTTGGCGTGGGGTAATTGTTGACAATATTGTTTTCAAGAGTACCGAATCACGTGACTGTAAAATTGACATTGGAATCATATTGGCATCTCATTGGAATTAAAATTAGTTTGGAGAGTAAGCCCCCTGGGCTGACTAACCAGGATACACTGTACGGTCAGCAAAATTGACAAGTATCCAGGCAGCTAACTTTTAGGTTTTCTTTTCTGCGGGATAATCGCGTGACACTGACAGTAGCAATGGGTTTTATTATGACAGTTCAATAACATTAATTGAGTTATTTACGTTGTTGAGCAGACAAATTTTTCGAACATTTGAAACAATGGATTAGCAATTTCCATGATTTTAGGTTTATTAGCGTCGATAATTAGGTACCATAATGATTAAAACGTATTATAAATGATAAATGATTTTATTTCTGTAAGTAGGGTTGCACAATCACCTTTACAAGGCAATCATATTTTAAAAACTAGATGAGGTCGTCGGCGTTTCTCCTATGTGACTGGCTCTAAGAAGAAAGGCCGAAAGAAACTCCTGAGGTCACAGTCTCTTTTAAAGTCCAGACATAATCTTGGTCAGATCATGTGAAGACCATGTAGATCGATGTCTGAGGTGGTCTTTTGAGGAAAGAACCACACAGATTGAGTTGACCGTCCAATCGGTGCACGCATTTGTCAGAAATCGTGCAGCTCAACTCAAAACTTAGGAGCTCAACGATTCAACGAACAATACCAAGGAAAGAACATTTGGGTAGGCCACATAAATTACTCAATAAATTGCCAGACCATAACAAAAACTAACAGAACAGAGAGAAAAAAAACAAAAAGAAATAAAATGAACCCCCACATAGTCTTCACATTCACAATAGTTAAAATAATAATACCTATAATACTTTACAAAGTAAGCAAATGTCATTGATGTGTTATAAAAAATATAACATTCAATAAGTATGTAAAAATTGGAAGCTGCTCAATCTCAAGCCTCTTTGTCCTCAATTATATATCTTTAACGGTATAAAATATTACCTACAATTTTATTCCGAGTGTGTCCTAAGTCCGCCTATGTAGGTACTTCTTAATTGTATGAATTTTAATGAATAAATAATTGCGTACGATACGTAAATGACGTAGTTTATATTTTAAAAACACTTATTCAACATTGACAACCTTATGTAATTGCTACGCAATCATCATCATAGTAGGTAGGTCTTGATTCAAACGTTTCAACTGCGCACTATTATATTGATGTCAATTTACTGTAAGCACATACACAGTCAGTGTGACTTGACAAACATATGAATAGCAGCGCAACAACTGATTTTATTGTTTATAACATATGTTTTTATAAGAAAATGTGTTAAAAAAAAGTAGTAATCAAACTTGTCATCATTGTCACGTCATGTAATTTTACGTTTCGCACTTTTGACTAGGTACAGACGCCAGCACATCAAGCTTCACCCGAAACTGTCAAATTTTCCCAATCAATCTTGAACCTTATGTTGTGGCGATAAAGTTGAAAATCTATTCTAGAAATTTGACAGATTGTAGTAACTTGATGTGCTGGCGTCTGTACATTTATAAAACATGATTTGAAGTTTTTTAGCGTCGATAATTAAGTACAACAGGATTAAAACTAACAATCTAACATGATGATAACCCTATGTAGGAATGAAGGTCGTAATAAATAATTATAATAATAATTCATTATTAGTTAAACAAAGGAAATCATAATAATAATGAACAATTCTATAGTCTGTGGTGATTTGCGCGGGAAATCGACTGACGTTTGGAACGTGTAACTTACTGTCGTCACGTCAAATACGTCATTTTCCTGAAATTTTTAGTTTGTATTTGCTTTCATTCATGTTATAGAAAAACACGGCTCTTATATTTAGTTTCAGGAAATGTCAATAACCTAAAAGAATGCAAATATAATTTAGCTTTATCCTGCCTACTAATGCAAATAATCAGTGTGTTATCGCACCCTTTTGTCGTAAGTTAATTCATGTATACCTTCCAAACCATTAACTAATAAAAATGTCTTATAAGATAAAGAATAAGAGAGATTTATTGTACGAGACAGAGAGATATCTGATGGGTCCTTGATATTTCACTCTCAATTTTCGTCCAATTATCGAATCGCTGCCTAAGAAGTTACCTACTTCAAAAATTACAGTCAACTTGAAAAATGTTATAAAATATTTACCAATTTAGAAAAATATTGATTCAATTGCCTGCCATTTAAATTCGTTTTCATGGCGAGTTTATACAAAGTTGTTAAACTATATCCTCCTTACTAATAAACGTATTATATCAGATGAATTAACTATTCATCCGTGACCCCTCCGTGCCTCGGAAAGCACGTTAAGTCGTTGGTCCCGGCTGTCATTCGTGGATCTTTGACAGTCGTTACGGCAGAAGCCAGAAAGTCTGACAGCCAGTCTTACCAAGGGGTATAGTATTACCGTTGTGGAGGTCAGATAGGCAGTCGCTCCATGTAAAATACTTGTATTCAGCTGCAACTGGTTAGACTGGAAGCCGACCCCAACATAGGAAAAGGCTAGGCAGGTGATGAATTAACTATTCATCTCTCTGACACCGATTTCTCTCTTTCAGTCGTCAGTAATTTGCCTTTAGAAAGAAGTAGACAAAGCGTTGTGTAGGTAACTATACAGACGCTATACCTACAACGTTTATTAGTAAGGAGTAACTAGGTATTCCCTGAAAGTTATTGTTCCAAATCAAAATTCATTGTTCAAAATAAGCTGAGAGACAGCACTTTTTGAACGTCCAAATTACATATGAAAGTCGCCGTAATTGCCCGCCCTTCACCACTTCCTAGTGCTTTAGCTGGGAAGAAGTGGCGCAACAAACTCTCCAGCAGCACAGCTGTCTGTTCAGTTAGAAGAACTTGATTCTATACAATAGTAATAAGTAAATAAAATTTCGAAAAATAACGTTGCTAATGCTAGATATCGGTCGGCAGACGATGACTTTCTTTGATGTACAGTTGTTAACAATCTAATAATAATGAGGCCACGACGCGTTCCCTTTATCTTTTAAAAGGTTCAAAGATTACCGTTGTCAGAATTGACGTCTGATAGTTCTAGTATGAAAAAACTGTCAAAAATTCAAAGTGTATTCTTAGGTTACGACTTATTCTAGGTACTTATAAAAGTTTGGTGGAATGCGCCCTAAGTCGGTACTTATATTCACAGTTCTCAAGGAACACGTGCCCAGTAGATATGGTTATTTACATATATATTTACCCTCTTGGCCAGGCATAAAAATATAAAAAGCAAGTGGGTAAAAAAAAAGAAAGAAAATACGTTTAGATATTTGCAGTGAACATGACGCAAAGAAAGAATACAAACACAAATAAAAAGTGGTGTGACTGTGTCATGGACACGGCCGAGTTACGTTTACGTAACGGGGTTGATCCGCTCGGCCGCATTCATTCTTTTACGTTCCTGGCACTGTTTCACTCGGTCATATGGTCAAAGTCAAAGTCAAAGTCAAATCATTTATTTCAAATAGGCACATTAAAGGCACTTTTGAACGTCAAAACTTACAGTAAAATTGAATTGATTCTAGTCGCCCCTTCCAAAAGGTAGTTTTCGTATGGAGAAGAATGGGCAAGAAACTCCACCGTTACTCTTTTAAAATGTTTTACAAGGTTTTGTATACATAATATAATTATATGTGAAGACGATGCACCTAGAATAAAAGTCTACCCCAAAAAAATAATAAAAAGTGTTAAAAATTAAGCAATTACAGGTAAATCAATTATGTGATAGATACATGGTGCTCACATATTTACAATTTACAAATATTGGAAAAGTAGATGACCTTTCTAGAACTCTAACAAGTGTGTGAGTTACTGTAGTCACAGATTGTAAAAATCAATGTCATAAAATTTAAAAAATATATAAATTAAATTAGGAACCAGTTTGATTTTGTCTAGACACTAGATTGTCCTATGGAGCAGGACCAGCATGTTTCCAAGCATTCTTATCTTTGATATAATCCTCTAATTTGTAATATCCCTGTTTACATAGTGTACTTTTAATATGAGTTTTAAATTTTCTTTCATTTAATTGCAATATATCACAAGGTATTTTGTTGTAGCATTTAACACAGTACCCCATAAAAGATGTATGTACTTTAGATAATCTGAAAAAAGGTTGATCTAATTTATCTTTATTTCTAGTATTAAAATTATGTCTATCACTTACTTTATTAAAAAGATGTAGATTTTTTCTTACATACATAATATTTTCGTAAATGAATTGGCAAGGTACCGTCATGATATTAACCTTTTTAAATAGTTCCCTAAGAGATTCGCGGCGACGTAGATTATAAATGGCTCTAACAGCTCTCTTTTGTAAAATAAAAATGGATTCAATGTCAGCAGCCCGACCCCACAGTAAAATGCCATATGACATAATACTGTGGAAGTAACTAAAATAGACCAAACGCGCGGTTTCTACATTTGTTAACTGTCTTATCTTTCTAACAGCATAAGCGGCCGAGCTTAGCCGCCCCGCAATAGATGTTATATGAGGTCCCCATTGTAATTTCTCGTCTAGCGTGATTCCTAGGAAAACTGTCTGATTAATAAATTCTAGTTTTTGGCCATTCAATATGAGTTCACATTCACTAATTCTAACATTCGGTAATGTAAACCGAATGCATTTGGTTTTTTTTTCATTAAGTACTAAATTATTTACCGTAAACCAATCTTGGACCTGAAGAATAGAGTTATTCACGACGTCAAGATTTTGTGACCGTCGGTCTATTTTAAAGATCAATGATGTGTCATCTGCAAATAACACCATCTTCGGTTGATTTTGAAGTAATTGGGGTAAATCATTAATGTAAGCTAAAAAGAGGAATGGACCCAATATCGAACCCTGAGGTACGCCCATTGTCATTTCAGACCCCAATGAGTTTACGCCGTTTACTTGAACTTTCACCTTTCTATCTTTCAGGTATGATCTTAGCAAATCAAGTGCTGTTTTTCTAATTCCATAGTGCTCCAGTTTCATCAGAAGTGTCTCATGGTTTACACAATCGAACGCCTTAGAGAGGTCGCAAAAGATTCCAATGGCATCTTGTGCTTCTTCCCAGGCGTTAAAAATGTTCTTTATTAAGGTAACACCGGCGTCAGTAGTGCAACGCCCTTTAGTGAAACCGTACTGATGTTCATGAAAGATGGAATTTTTATTAAAGTGACGTAACATTTGATTGAGCATCAACTTTTCAAACACTTTACTGAGAACTGGCAGAATTGACACAGGTCTATAATTGTTGGGTTCTTTACTATCACCGGATTTGAACAAAGGTACTACTTTACTATGTTTCATAAGATCCGGAAAGACTCCTTGGTCAACACTGGTGTTAAATATGAAAGCTAAATAGGGCGCAATGGTTTCGATGAAAGATCTACATACTTTTACAGACATTCCCCAGAGATCTTCTGTTGATTTAATGTTAAGATCTTTAAAAACTTTTATGACAGCCTGGGGGTTTGTATGCTGAAACCTAAACTCCAAAGGGCATGCCTTCACATTCTTTTTAAGTAAGGCAGCAGAGAGCGTGGGGGATGAATTTAAAGCTTCAGTAGTTTTTAGGGGAATATTAGCAAAAAAGTTTTCAAGTATGGTGTTTTATTGTTACCATTCGATTGCTCTTGAGAAGCCCTTTCCAACCGTATACGATTTCTGTATTTCGACTTGGCTTTTTGACGCGTATGGCCTATGGGCCAACATTATATATTATTCTTTTTATTTTAACACATTATATTCACTGTCAGAAAGAACAAGTTGGGGGAAAATATGCGTCACATCCACGCAAAACGGCCATCGCCCAGAATAATGCTGTTCTCAGCCCTGATTTTCAGCGGCAGCAAAACTAGAAAATACCGGCTAGAAACGATTTTATTTGCCCAAGTTTCCGTCCGCGCCTTCTCAACCAATCACAGGCCTTGTTATTTGACAAACCGGCACTAATAGCCAATAATGCATTAAAAACTGATTTGTTATGTGCAACATGCAACGCCGAAGAAAATCGTAGCTCTACCGATACCGTAGACAATCGCGAATGCTTTTATACATACAGCTGTTTTAAGCAAAAAATATTTATCAATAGGAATTAAAGGAATTAAATTATGACAAAGTAAAAACAGATGTCCTAGATTGCTAAATATCGTCAGTATTTTTCTTTGAAATGTAGGTACCTACTTACTATTTTATTTTTAACTACAGTTTCTGCCCGCAACTTCGGCCACGTGAAATTTCAGCCTCCCCCCATTCACCCTCTTAGGGGTAGAATTTCGAAAAGCCTTTCTAAGTGGATACCTACTCGTCACAAAGAACACACCCTCAAAATTTCATGTCTCTTGGACCTGAGGGGCAATTCCCGTAATTTTAAGAACATTCACAGTCTGATCTCAGTCTCAAACTGTCAAAAATACGTCTAATTTCCCAATGACGTATTATATATAGACACGTTATCAACCAACATCTCGGCGCTTAAAAACGGCGAAAATACTAGATAACTACTTATACGCGTAAAGAAAGGGAAAGAAAATATATCACCGTACGGCGGGATGTCTGTTGCTAGAGGGAGATAAATAAACATCTTCAGTTACGTCACAGGATAAGTAATAGTCAAATTACATGCTCATTGGTCGAGCGCATGAATGACGTAGCTATCAGAGTCACTTCATGCGCCGGCCGCCATTAGACGCAGCGTCGTACAAAATAAAATAAAATAATCTAGTTTTGTAAACTTACGCGTGAAATGACCACATTTTTGTCTTTAACTTTTGGGGTATAATTTTTACATCCTCTGAAAACACACGACGGCATATTTTCTTTATGTTTTGCACAGGTTTTCACATACGATATAAATTAAAAACAAACATACGTCGCGTCGCGTCGCGCGACAGGTTGGTGCGTGACTGAGCGCAAATGTGGCAATTGGCTTCATTTCATGTTGCCATTTTAGAGTGCGGACAACGTATCTATAGTTTTATACATCATTGTAATTTCCCTACATTTTTGACAAGTTTTTGACATTGATTGTCGCTGAGATGAGACTGCGACTAGATTTTGAACGTTATTTATTACGGGAATTGACCTTCAGCGGTTTAGGCTGTGCGTTGATATATCAGTCAGTCAGGATTTTGAATTATATATATATGTATAGATAAAATACAATACAAAATTTAATAGGGGGTAATAGGCTTGCCTCCTATTACATGGGACTCGTGGCAAAATGTGGATGTACCACTATAGTGCACCTTTGACGAACCCTTTGGGGAATCAAGGCGTGATGTTAGGTTATGTGATATTTTCTTTCAATTGCGTGATGTTTGTAAAGGCTTGAAGTTAATTTATTAATTATTAGCTAGTGGTCCACCCCAACTTCGCACGGGTGCAATTTTGTTTTCGAATGTTTATGAAATTTTCTTTCATAAAAACCCTGTCCTTGCAATACCGAACACAACAAAAAAAAAACAATGATCCAATTTGGTACAGTCATTCGGAAGTTATGCAAGTACAAACATTTTGGCGACTTATGTAAGGTTTATATAAACCTTAATAAGTTTGTTTATTAGCAACTTATAACAGGTACAGTACCCGGTGATAAATATTGCACATCGACCTTTGGAAAGAGACAATCGGCTAATTTCGGCTTCGTAGAGCGTTATCTCTGTCGCACGAAATACAAACAGTCCGGTATCTATTAGGAGCTGTTAAAACAATTTTATTATGATTTGCTTCTTTTGAGAATTATTTTTATTCTTTGTATAAAATACAAAAAAAGGTAAAGGTCGATGTGCAATATTTATCGCCGGGTACTGTAGGTACTTAGTTACCGGACAACCGAGTAAAAAGACGTAAGTCTTGTAACTTACGGCGTTTCACCTAATCGCCTTTTTATTGGGAATTATCTGCGTGATACTGAACTAGGTGGGGTGCGTCAGCGCATACATAGCTAAAGAATTACCAACCAACATTGGTAACAATCGAAAAAAATAAATAAGAATCAACGTTGGTAGTTCTTATCTACGTTCAATATAATTAGTCTGACGTCACTTAGTTTACCCATACACACAAACACTATCGTTCGAGGTTATAATAAACCAAATAAATATTTATTCCTTGTTCAGCTTTAGAAGTAGACCCTGGCTGGCCTGGCTCTCTTTTCAAACTTGCCCTAGTATTTTTTAAAAATTTGTCTCCTCCATAGATATATGAAAGAAGCATTTCTATGGTCTCCACGTCCACACTAAATAAATAATTTCGGCAAATCGACAACGTCAAGTCCAGTCCAGTACATCCGTGCGCAAGCGTGATTAGCACGTATTATCAAATCAGACGCAGTCAACAGATAAAATTGGGCAACGACGGACGTGTGTAACGATCCCTTTATGTTCTGTTTGTGAAAATAGTTCGTGAAAATCATGGATTTTGAGGCTGAACTGTGCAGGTCCTGGGTACGTGAAGTTACTTGACTTCTCATGTGAATGTGGAAGATATTGGTTTAGTTATGTGGGCTGTTTTGATTTGCTATTGTCAAATAAATTAGTCTGACCGACAAAGGACGCTCAACTCAAAGCTGAGTCAAGAGGATAGGATAATAAACACTACGCAATGCTGACCATGTAGCTAGTTCTAGGAAAAAAAAGAAAGAAATAAAAACCATAGTTTAATATGAAGAATGGGGGAAAATGGTCTATACCTACCTATGTTATGATTACTCTGTATTGGTATCTCTATCCGCAGACCAGAAAACAAGTATATTGAAATAGTGGCCTCTTTAGACGTACACTATAGATAAAATAATATGTAGATGTATAAGTTATTTGCATTAATACTTATTTAAATATTAATTTAAGTGGGAAACTCAATGACTATCACAAATTATGTAATTACGACGAAGTCAATAGAGTACAAGTTTTTGTAGATAATTTATAACAAATTAGCAGCGGCCCGCAGGTTCACTCGCGTAAGTGTCGATTCCGTGGGAATATCGGGATAAAAAGTAGCCTGTGTTAATCCTCGTTATAAACTACCTATCTGTGTGCCAAATTTCATCCAAATCCTTTCAGCCGTTTGTGCGTGAAGGAGTACCAAACATATAAACACACACACACATTCACAAACTTTCGCCTTTATAATATTAGTGTGATTTTAATTCCTACACGCCTGTATTCCCCTAGGGATCAGGCAGGGGTGTACCCAGGGGCGGATCTACTTAAAGGCTGTTTGGGCTGCAGCCCAGGGCCCCGTGGATACAAAGGGCCCCCAACCGAACTGAAAACAATAGACGATATTGTCAATAATAAAAATTATCTAGAATTTTAAAAAATCCGATCATAATAAAATGGCAATTGGCTGAGTAATTAGGTAGGGCCCCTAAGCAGTATTAGCCCAGGGCCCCACAAATTCAAGATCCGCCCCTGGGTGT
Organism: Luperina nickerlii; assembly: GCA_963855955.1. Lineage (NCBI taxonomy): Eukaryota > Metazoa > Arthropoda > Insecta > Lepidoptera > Noctuidae > Luperina > Luperina nickerlii. The sequence continues at coordinate 2,037,003 of OY979683.1, read as the reverse complement.
ACCTAATATTTCGCCAGTTTAGACCCCATGTAATAGGATAGGGGGCAAAATTATTGCCATCAGCCAGGCACAAATCCAGACTGAGGGCTGCAACTGAAAAATTTCTAATGGAAAAACTCAAGAATACTGCCTGACCCGGGAATTGAAACCCAGGACCTCGTAGCGAGGCACGAATTCCTACAATTTGTTCTCATATTTAAGACGTGCATATTTTTGTACACTGGTTCTCACTCACTGGGCGAAGGCCTAATAATAAAGGACAACTTCCAAAGACGCTTCAAAAGACCTCCCTAATGTATGAAAACATTATCTTATCATAGGTAATGTATGTATAGGTGTAATCTCAGAGAACAAATAGGAACAATTCTATACACCCTATATCTAAGATAAGATTATATTTAAACTAAACAATAGGTAACGAATAATAACTAACTAACAGCGTTACAGCATGCTGAAGTGGCCTTTCACCGCATTTTAAGTGCATGTCATTTGAGGAATTAAGTATTTAGATTTAGGTCATCAATACACTATCTTCATTTGAGTACTTGTAAGTACGAGTGAGTAGTGGTGGCTCAGTGGTAAAGGCAGCGACATACCGAGGTGTAGGTCGTAGATTCTAATCTAACCCAGACAGGCGCTTTACCTTTTGTAAATTATTTCATCACCACTGCTCTCAAAACGATGAAGGGAAACATCGTGAGGAAACCGGCATGTCCTAGAACCAAAAATTCAAAGACGTGTGACATCTACCGACCCGTACTGGGCCCGCGTGGTGAATTACGACCCACTCCCTTTCACAGAGAGGAGGCTCATGGTTTTCTTTTTGTGTCGGCGCGCGGCGGCAGGACTTCTTTGTTTTATTTTTTAGGGTGGATGTCTAGGGTTGTTCTTGCTCAATAAACGTATTTTCTTTCTTTCTTGTTGGTGTTGTTGCTTGAATTATATGCGTGGAGAAGATCTGTATTCTTTTGTTTGATTGTGCTTAGGGGGCGTCCATAAATTACGTGAGATGTTTAAGGGGGAGAGGGGGTCGAGTCAAATCTCATCTAATCTTACGTTGGAGAGAGGGGGGTCTCGGCAAATATCAGGCAATTTTTTTTTTGATTGAAACAAAAAAAAAAGTATTACTATTTTGGTCCATTTAATCCAGATTGTAACTGCTTACGATTTAATCTTAAGCGTATATCGTAATACGATTAAGATCATTCACTAATTCGTTCGAAAGAAAATAGTTTCGTTCATACTTCGACGTTATACATCTACAGACTGTCACCACCATATTTGTTTTATACCAAATAGCTCAATTTAATCTGATTTTTCTTTTTCAATCCAACGCGTTTACGTAAGAAACCCACATTTTGAAAAATCTCACGTGAGATTGGGGGAGGGGGTTGAATAAAATCTCACGACATCTCACCAGGGGGGGAGGGAGGGCCAGAAAATTTAAAAAAACACCTCACGTAATTTATGGACGCCCCCTTAGATATCGAAACGAACCACGAATGTGAAGTTTACAAAAAAAAAACTGATTTTTAAACTATATTGCAATTGACAACACTACCTGCGGTCGATGACCTCCCAAAAAATATTCAAATTAATTTCTTTTTAGGGTTTCGTACCCAAAGGGTAAAAACAGGACCCTACTAAGACTCCACTGTCCGTCTGTCTGTCTGTCTGTCACCAGGCTGTATCTCATGAACCGCGATTGCTAGACAGTTGAAATTTTCACAGATGATGTATTTCTGTTGCCGCTATAACAACAAATAATAAAAATAAAATAAAGTTGAAATTTAAAGGGGTATAAAAGAAACATTTTTTTCGGCGTTTTATACCTTGTGGTGCGGAACCCTTCGTGTGCGAGTCGGACTCGCACTTGGCCGGTTTTCGTTTCATCATGTTTAGACATCGATACTCGTCACGTCTGCGGAGTTTCGCTTGCTAATTTAATTTGAACATGTATTTTTTAATTATGAACTGTACCTAATTCCACGTCAATTAAAACTTGTATGTACAGTCACGAGCACAAATATGTCAACACTTGGCAACTTTCAATTGCGATTTTTTCGTGAAATAACGAATGCAACGTTGAAATACGACACTTTACACATACCTATGGGTTCGAAAATACTTTGTTCGTAATAATATAAAATTTCATTCAAAACTAAAGGAGAAAATCATCTTTGAATAAAGCCAAGTGTAGGGGAACGTGTTGTACCTAGGACAGTTTTTTAGATATATATTTTTAATTGTGATTTGACATACAGCACACAAATCATATTTGCATATTTTGAAATGTCAATTATTTGGGTACTCACTACAAAAATATCAGAAATGTATATTTCATATTAACATATATTTTAAAGGTTTAAAAAAAAATGGTAAGTAAGGCCAAGGTACAACATACCCTATGTACCTAGGCCAGTACTACGTTGTACCTAGGACACATTGAGAATTTGGGGGTAATTTAAGCAAATTATCAGGTTACCTTAACCAAAATGGTTTTATTTGGTCTATTACAATCTTTAACAAAGTACTTTAGAAATTCTGAACAAAATAAAATAATATTCAGTTTTTTTTGCTTTTCAAACCTTTAAACAAAAACAACTAACTTTTAACCACTATTTTGTCACATCACAAACTTTAAAATCAGTAGGTACATAGACCTAGATAGGTACATTTGAAGATATCACATAATATAATATTGCAAATCAATATACCTATAATATAGCAAATAGAAAATAAAATATTTAAACAATTATCTTTATAAATTATAATTTCCCTCTTAACTTTTTAATCAGTCATTAGGACTACCTAGCTTTTATAAGAACACTATCAATATGTAGATATATTATTCAGCCTTAAGCATTTAGTAGAAATTCCAGTACTTCTGTATCTCTGGAACATAATAAATTTATTGAAATTTAAATGTATTCCAAAATGTTTGGAAGCACCGAAAGTGGAGAACTTTTTCTCCTTAAGGCGAAAGCGCCAGGGTAGCCCACGAAATTCATTATTTTTAGGTTTTTTGCAATTTGCTGGTCAGTATTAAGTTGTACGGTGATTAATATATGATTCACGGCCGTAACAAATATGTATTTACAGAATTATAATCATTAAAGTCATCAACACAACTCTCTAAGACCACGTAACCCCAAAGAATAACTATTTCATGAAATCGTCATTCTTTGGGGTTACGTGGTCTTAGAGAGTTTGTTACCGCCACGAATCACATATTAATCAACGTACAACTTAATATTGACCAGCAAATTACAAAAAAACCTAAAAATAATTGAATTTCGCGGGCTATCCTGGCGCTTTCGCCTTAATCATTATAATGGCATTTGTCAGATGATCCACATTAATAGGTGTCCTTTTCTTCCTCTCTTTACTTCTCGGCATGATTTCTAAAATAATAAAGTCATTTGATTAGGAATATATTACGTAAGTGTGAAATAATTTAATAAAATATTCTCCCGGCCAAAGTACAACATCCTGGTTGTACCTTGGCCACTGACCAAGGAACAACTGATCGACAGTGACCAAGGTACAACACTACTCCAGCTACAACAAAACGATGGATTTTAAATAGTTTAGAGGTTACGTATCTCGTAAGTTTTTTATTGTGTTGACACTTGTTAAATAAAAGAACCGATAGCATATAACAGTTAAGTCACTATTATAAAACGTTTAAAAATATTAGACTTCAAAATAAATTCGAAATACTTACTTTTTCGCCAAAAAAAGTTTTAACCGTCGATAACACCAAACACCAGCTTAATGGCGGTATGCGACTAACTTCACATTGAATTGTCGGTAGTGACGTACCGAATACCATAAACAGTAGAATTTAATATCGCGTGAATATTTGAAACGAGCCCAATGGCCTAGGTACACATAGTGCCAAGGTTCAACAGGTTCCCTACACATACTTATGCTCGTCACTGTACATACACCTTTAGGTAACCAATTATCGGCTCTGCAAATTGAATGTGAAATTGTAACTGTAATCTGCATAGTTACAACAATAACTGCATAGTTACAATAACCGACGACACGGTTGGCGCAGTGGCTGAGCGATCGACTGCTGCGCTGCGTGTCGCGGGTTCGATTCCCGCACGGAACAAATATTTGTATTGCCTACAGGTAGTTGTTCCGGGTCTGGCTGTTTGTGTATGTGAATATAAATGTTGGTAAAAAAAAATAACAAATGCGTGTACAAAAACTGACTAATGCATGCACTGACTGAACAGGCAGGTCCGCTCACTCTGTGTGGTTCTACCCTTAAAAGACCATTTCACCAATCTACATGGTCTTCACATAATCTGACCAAGATTATATCTGGACTTTATTAAAAAAAAAAGCGGCACTCCGGTAGTGCCGACAGAAGTGAAAACTTGAACAATTAACGTGTGTATCTTTTGAATCGTCTTATAAACAAAACACGCGCGGTGTCGGTTACGGTAACAGTGTCGCGAGTTCAATGGTTCTCTCTCATCTCCAAAAATGCCCGATGCAGCTGAAGAAGTTTTCACTTCAAAAAATTCGCATATATTGGAAGTAATCAAGGGTAATGTAGGAACTTGCCAAAGATTATTACTATTAGACTGTCTGGTTGGTGTAGTGGACGCAAGCGCTGCTGAATGCTGAGCGGAAGGTCCTAGGTTCGATTTCCAGGCTAGAGATAGTGTTGTTGGGTTTTCCATCAGGAATTACTCAGTCAGGAGCCCGCAGTTTGGATGTTCCCGGTCGATGGCAAATTGACAATAGGTATTTATTTATTTATTTTTATTTTTTTAAAAAACGTTGCTCAACACTAGGAATTACTCCTGTATCGTGGGTGCGTTTACAAACATTTAAATTCACATACACAAACAGCCAGACCCGGAACAACTACCTGTAGGCAATGCAAATATTTGTTCCGTGCGGGAATCGAACCCGCGACACGCAGCGCAGCAGTCGATCGCTCAGCCACTGCGCCAACCGTGTCGTACTCAATAGGCTCGCCCCTCTTTTACACGGGATTTAAACATAACTCATTTAACTAAAATAGGCGTGATGTTATTAAGTAATTTCTTCTCTGAAATTATAGGATTTTCTTGTACATTTTCAATAGTTTTTTTTATTCAAGACATTTTTTTTTCAATGTTGATCGCATATTCTGGAAGTAATCCAGGATTAGGTAAAGTTGGAACTTGCCATTAATAATAATAATAATAACCCCACCACCGTATCTCTACGTTGACGTCGTGGTGGGGCTTGCGCGCTCCGAACTCTCTAGGCCTGTGCCGGAAGAGATTACTTTGCCGGAACAGGTCTAGGGTGAGAAGCCAGACCAAGTGAGATACAGAAACCCGCAGAGCAGCATGTGGCGAGCTGTTGGGCAGTAGCGATTTCACGGACCCTATCTCCCGGGAGAAGTCTTGTTCCTCACCTCTGGCTTGCCTTTATTGGCCGGCTGGAGTGAACAATGACGGGGATCGGAGCTCCCACCTCATTCTTACCTTTATTGGCTGGTTTGAGTAGAGATTCGCAAGAGCAAACGTGCTCGGAGGAAGGAAGTATTCCAGTAAGATGCTGATAGGGTATCTTGACCGTACTTCCGGGATTGTCCTGATAGCCGTGGAATACTTCTGCACTTCTCATAAGCACCTCAGGACATGTTGCTTCCTTGTCACTACGTGACAATGTGCTAGCGACCGTTTCCAGAGGCCCATAATTGAGTGTGCAAGTCACTCCCTGCCGTTTTATCCTTGTATGTATAAAACATAGATCAGGCAGTGGTCATAGTTTTTCCATAGTTCTTGATAACCAGTCCATTTTAGCCACCCAAACCTATAATCCAACTGTTTATTTTTCCATATCCTGCAATAGTCCTTCACCAACCGGGGGTTATCCTTGGGTGCACTTGCATAGTGCATACAGGGATAATTGTCGGTTGGTGCCGCATTTCAATAAAATTTCCTAAGGGGCCACTGCGAGTTGGCTTCGGCCCCTCGTACGCCTTCGATAGGACCGGGACCCCACGCCACGGTCCCGAGATATGTAAAATCGTACAAAATAATAATAATCATTTTATTTCAAGTTTCATAGACTCATTAACTTAAATAATCAAATTGGGAACGGGTATTAAAAATAAACCGGTCAAGTGCGAGTCGGACGTGCGCACCGAGGGTTCCGTACAAATTTGTAGGTATGTAACTACAAGCTTACGGTTTTCGGATTTTTTTTTACTTGTCCTACTTGACATTACTTCTTGCCAAATTTCATGATTCTATCTAGGTCAACGGGAAGGTACCCTATTGGTTTTGATTCCCTTGCGAGTGTCAAAATATGCGGCATAAACGGAACATAAACGCCCGCGCCCGTATCTTTTGATTGCTTTGACTTAGAAGTTTGATTTTTTCACTACTTCAAGGGGTTGCAGCCCTGTGTATTTGAAATGAATTTCAACTTGAGATCTCTACGCGTTCCTGAGAAAAAGGATCTTGAAAGACGGACAGACAGACGGATAATGTAAGGATATTATAAGGGTTCCGTTTTTACTTTAAAGTTACGGAACCCTAAAAACACCATATTGTTTATAGTTACGACCTTCCACAGTCAAGCGACGCAATTAATTGGTGATAAAGTAAATATTTAAAATAAATACCTCTCAATGGCATACAATGCAAAGATTATTAAGTAAACGTAGTGAGGTCGGTCTGTGTTAGCTCTGGTGGTAACGTCACGGTAACGATAAGCGATAGACATAATTTTAATACTAGAAATAAAGATAAAATACATCAACCATTTTTCAGATTAGCCAAGGTACACACATCTTTTATGGGGTACTGTGTTAAATGTTACAATAAAATACCTTGTGATATATTGCAATTAAATGAAAGAAAATTTAAAACTCACATTAAACGTACACTTTGTAAACAAGCATACTATAAATTAGAAGATTATATCCAAGATAAGAACGCTTGGAAACATGCTGGTCCTGCTCCATAGGACAATCTAGAGTCTAGACAAAATTAAACTGGTTGCTAATTTAATTGTAAAATATATTCTTTTTTTGATATTGATTTACATTCTGTAATAACTTTAACTTACACCCTGACTTATTACTTGTAATTTTTATTTTATTTTATTTAAATGAAAATCGTTTACTTTTACCATGTTTGTAAATATGTGAGCACCATGCATCTATCAGATAATTAATTTATATGTCATGGTTTCATTTTTAATTCTTTTACCTATTGTGGTATAGTAATTTTATTTTAGGTGCATCGTCTTCACATATTATTATGATATAATTAATGTATACAAAATATTGTAAAACATTTTAAAAGAGTAACGGTGGAGTTTCTTGCCCATTCTTCTCCATACGAAAACTACCCTTTGGAATGGGCGACTAGAATCAATTCTATTTGTTGTAATTTTTGACGTTCAAAAGTGCCTTTAATGTGCCTATTTGAAATAAATGCTTTGACTTTGACTTTGACTTTGAACGTTGTTTGTCCCAGTACAATATTAATTATACAGGGTTACTGGTTATGACTCACGATAATTATTATAACCCAATAAAAGACAAGTTAGGAAAGACTATTCAAAATTATTTCAAAACTAGCTTCTGCTCGCGACTTCGTCCACGTGAAATTTCTTGTTAGAACCACCCTCGTTGCATCGCATCTTATCTTTAGAGACGCACTAGGAATATTTTGTTCAAAAATTAACCCTATGTACATAGTTTGGTTTTCTTCCTATTCAGTTCCCAAAATCCTCTGTATGTACCTATAAAATATTCAACTCTAAATCTGACTTCCAGATCCGCAGCCATCAAAGAACACCTTCGGGTTCCCGGGACTTCAAGGAGGCGACGAAGCGCGATGCCCTCACTCGGCTGGAGGTGGAGCTGGAGAGACTTTTGGCTGCAGTCCACGACACCAGGCGCTCTCTGGTTGAGAAGGAGTACAAAGGGTTCAAGAACCTCTTCAGAAGATTTTTGGCTGAACGTAAGTCATCACCATTCTCCTGCTCTTATCCAAATTGTTTGGTGTCGGCGTAACATCTCTTTTTTGTCCTGCATACTTCTCTATCAGTCGTCATCTATGTATTCACCCCCTTTCTAACCATGTCATCTTCCACACAGTCCATCCATCGCTTCTTTCTCCCTTACTCTTAGATAGCCATCCACATTCATACCCACAATTTTCCTCACGACATTTTCCTCATTCCTCCTTTGGCTGAACGTAAGTGGATTTTGGCAATTTTCTTTCACCCAAAGGTGCCAATGAGACTCGATTATCGACCAGCTTCTCGATTCTGTCAAAATCTCACCGTGATAACTTAAGTGAAGTGAGTTTGTGTTTGCTAGGAATTGACACTATTGACAGCTCACTCCACGCTCACTTCACCTAAGTTTTCACGGATTTTTTACAGAATAGCACCGCAGCATACTAATTGCGTAACACGCTGTCAATTGGAATCTGAATAATTTTGAGACAAATTGCTAAACCATTGCTTCCTAAGTTCGAAAAATTTGTCTGCTCAACACGTAAATAACGCAATGAATGTTGTTGAACTGTCATAATGAAACCGATTCCGATTGATAATGTGTTACGCAATTGCCCAGCGGTTTCTTTTCATTTTGACGGCTTTAATACCTACTGTAAGAATTATGTCATGTTTTGGTCAATTAAGGGCTGATTTTTCCATCGCCAGATAACTTTTATTCGCGGAATAAAATTGACGTTTGACAGTTTTTGTATGAAATAACTGTCAAAATTTCAAAATTATTCCTCGAATAAAGTTATCAGATGATTGAAAAATCAGCCCTACGACCCATGAACTTTGTAGGGCTTGTAGACGGTAGATTTGTAGACCATTTTCTATTTTGTTAGTACTTGTTGACAGGCCTACACTGTTCTCCCATACTTGTTAACACTGTAATTTGAAAACATTGTAAAAGCCAATTATTTTTAAAAGAATAACCGTGGGGTTTCTTGCCGGCTCTTCTCCATAGAAAGCGACCAATTGGAACCGTGCACCTAGCTTCTGACGCTTTATAAGTGCCCATGTAGGTTTGTGTGCAATAAAATATTTTGATTTTTGACATGTGTGTAGTTGTAATATTTTTAGCACTGTTATGCCAAACACCAATTCCGGTTGGGCCGCGATAGCTACTAAGCTTCCAGAACTGTTTAGATAAAACACAACAAATAACAGTATTGTTTTATTTCTGAAAACTTGTACTAGACATAAACAATGGGCTTTTTAAATTAAATAAATCATTCGTCCACCATGGCTGGAAATAAAGGTACGTGTAACTATCATACCCAGCCGTTAATATGGCGCGTCGAGTTTTTTGAAAAAGTTTAAGTAAAGGCTTTGTACTGTTTGATAGTCTCTTTCTCGCAGACCTGATAAAGCGCAGTACGGATTAAAATAAAGTTGAAAATAGAGCATCGGTTAAGGTTCTTTATTTTCGACTTTGTTTTTAGAAGTGTAATGTTGATATTTGTTTGGTTTTGAGCTGCACTGCGGTTCATTAAGTCTGAGCTCACCCTAAAGCGCCATATTAACGGCTGGGTCCTGTATATATAATATAGTGTTCATAATCTCAGATAATTTACGTTCCATCGCCACTTTATCTACTTTAGTGAAATGTATTCCAAGTTGGTTTTTGAGTGCCCATGTAACAAAACGGTCCTAATAAGATTTTGGCTGCAATGGAATTTGAACTTTGTTAAGTATGACATTCAGTTTGTTGTTCCATAACTTGGAAATTATCTCCAATTCTTAATTTAAATATAGATACTTACCCCCTTACCAATAAACGTCGTATAGCGCATGTATAGTTACACAACGCTTTGTGTTCTTTCGAAAGTCAAATTACTGACGACTGAAAGAGAGAAATCGGTGTGTACTATTCATCTGGTATAATACGTTTAATTCAATTCAATTCAATTCAATTCATTTATTCACTAACAATTTTTACATTGTGTTTGAATGTCTAGTATAACTAAATATATAAGAACATCATGCATGCAATTCATAATTAAATCATTAAAATTATCCAAATTACATGCAAGTGAAAATAATAATAAAAATAACATAAAATTAAAAAAAAAAAAATAATGTCACAAAATAATAATAAAGATAATATAAAAAATTAATGTCATAAGTCAATACAAAAAAATTCAATTAATTCAATTTAAACAAAGTTATAAATTACTTAAGTTACAACAGTTACAGTACATCCCACTTTTGTATTTATTTATAATTCATCAATCGAATATAGACACTTATTTAACAAGAACCGTTTAAGCCTAATCTGAAACTCTCTTGTATATACTAGACTTTTTATTTCTGTCGGCAGTTTATTGAACATTTTTATTGACTTATGGTAGGCGCTATGCTTTACAACGTTCAGGTGAGGCACTTGCTTCATCTGGAGATCTTTTCTTCTTGTACTCTCCCTTTTTTGCCTTTCATCTACAGTCTCATATTCATAGATGTATTTTGACAAGTGACTGAGTAGCACTAAAATGTACAAGCTTGGGACTGTCAATATATTTAAGTCCTTAAAATGTGGCTTGCATGATTCTTGCTGTTGAATTCCAGCTATGGTTCTGATTGCTCTTTTCTGAATTACAAAAGCTTTTTGAGTATTGTAATCATAACTACCCCCCCAGAAAAGTATGCTGTATCTCAGTTTAGACTCGACTAATGCGTAATAAACCATTTTTAAATGTTTTGTGGTAACCTCGTTTCTTAGACTTCTTAGTACGTAGCAGGCAGAGCTGATTGCTTTCTCAAGGTATGTCAGCTCTTGTTTCCACTTTAACTGGCTATCAATATGAACTCCCAGAAACTTAACCACTGGGACCACGTTCACTGTTTCTCCATTTATGACGCAGTTAATGCTTTCTTTAGTTTTGGAAGTAGTACGAAAAAGCATTACATTTGTTTTACTGGCATTAACTTTAAGACCGTTAACAGCAAACCAGCTGTGGAAGATATTCAAGGTTTGATTAACTATAGAATTAAGAGCATGTATATTGTCAGCCGAAACAACTGCATTAGTATCGTCGGCAAACACCACAAGCTGGATGGATCCCGCACCATTTTCACTCATGTGTTGAATAAGGTCATTAACAAAAGCGATGAACAATATCGGACCCAGTATGGAGCCTTGTGGTACGCCAGTGTGCACAGGAGACAATTGGGACCTATATGTTTCCTCACTTGCACAATTTTTACCTGAGGAATTTGTCTGTGACACCACTGCTTTGATCTCCACGAACATCTTCCTATTTTTTAAATATGACGTGAGAAGTGCCAATACTTTACCCCTGACACCGTAGTGCTCAAGTTTTTCTAACAGTAATTTATGGTCTACCGTGTCAAATGCTGAACTTAAGTCTAAGAAAAGCCCAGCTACTCTCTGTTTGTCATCCAATCTGCTAACTACGTCCTTAATTAGAGTCGATATTGCGTCTTGTGTCCCAACGTATTTCTGATAACCAAATTGTCTTCTACTTATGACTCCATTTAGGTTGAAATGTCTGAGTAATCTAGTTTTAATTAGCTTTTCAAGAATTTTCGAGTGAATAGGTAGTAATGAAATTGGTCTGTACATCTTTGGGTCAGTTTTAGATCCTTTTTTGTATACAGGTTTATTAGTAAAGGGGCTAGAATTTTTTCTCTAAGCACGATGATGTCACTTCCTGCTTAGGAAAGCAGTAGGTCCCGAAAAGTAGTGGTGTCACTTTCAATGTCAATCTCATGAATTGTTTTATGTGTTGCTTAAAGTTAAAGAGTCGTCAAAAATATTATATGGTTAGACAGTCGCTAACTTTTACTTCACATTAAGCAATGTTTATGAATAAAGCCCATGGTGTCCCCAGATTTCAGAAGCATAATTTGTGAAAATTCTTCTATTACCCAGCATACGTCACTGAATAAAAAGATTTTGCCTTCATTTCAACTCTACTTTCCAAAAACTAGGCAACGCAACTTAAAAAGAAAAAGCTATTAAAAATCTCAAATTTTCTTCTTGCAGAGGGTCCCTCAGTGACATGGGAGAAGATCCAGAAGCTGCCAGAAGGCGCTGTGATCGACTACTCTTCTCTCACCACCCCTACCACTGACAATGTTCACCACATGCTCGATAAGCTGGTGGTGGTGAAACTCAATGGTGGTCTGGGCACATCTATGGGATGCAAAGGTCCTAAGTCCGTGATCCAAGTCAGAAATGATCTGACGTTCCTGGATCTTACTGTACAACAGATTGAGGTTAGTTTGGATGGTTTTATATATTTTATTTATTCGTTTTAGGAGTTCAGGTATAACCTCGCAATAGATTAAAGTCTGTTTTTTAATCTCGTAGACTAAATTGACACATGCAAATGTCAAATTTACAAATAATGTTGCCAGCTCTTTTGTGCAGTGTTGTACCTACGATACCGGTTTGTTGAATCGTAACTTTTTATCTATAATAGACGAATTTAATTTTCATTCAAAGTGTTATATTTAATTCACGTACGTACAAACGGCTGCACAACGTGCTACAAACTGCCAGGGAAATCTGACCACGCAACGCCATGCGTAATCCGACCATGTTTCGATGTCTTTAAATTAAACATAAAAAAAATTATAGACGCCATCAGTGTTGTTCCCGTACGCGTTAAAACGATTTAAGATTGCCGTTTGCCGAGTTTGCCGTGATAAACCTATCAGTGTCTGATAGGTTTATCATAAAAGTAGGTGGCGATTTTGATGATTCAGAATATCCCTTAGACATGGAGTCATTATCTGAATCAGATTAACGCGAATACCTGTAATTAAGTTATGTAATTAAAAATATATGTTATACATTATTAATTTTGTATTATTACGTTTTAAATAAGTACCTACACATTATTTCAGGATAAACACATTATTTCAGGATAACTTATTGTAAAAAAACGATACTTGATTTTATTAACGCTAATTTTCGGTTGTGCCATATCACTATTTAAGAATTGCAATAAACTGACAACACTCGTAATGTCAGTTTAGTCTACGAGATTAAAAAACAGACTTTAGTTGACCGTTTTTGAGAAACAGATTTTTCTAATGTTCCTTGTGATCAAAATAGCAACATTTACAAAACTGATTTTTCATTTAATTCGCAATTTACTTTTATGTTTGACGCATAAAGTTTGTTTCTATTTACTTCGTACCGCCTCAGATTTATTTTTGTTACTTTTCCCGTGTTTTAATAATTAGATATCCTCACGGGTGTCCCCAGAACACCCTACCAAAGTTTCATCATAATCTAACCAATGGTTTCGGAACGCATTGAGGACAAACATACAAACATTGATTTTTGTTTATATAGATTTGAAACTGTCGTCTGGCAGTAAAAACATGCGTCTCTAATAGTTTTGTAACCTCCGATTTAAAAGTTTGAGGTAGAAAGCGGAGGAACCGGGATGGAAGTATTTGTTTGTGTTAAATGACAATAATTTGGCACTTTGCGACTGGAGTAGGTAGGAGAGAGCAAACTTCGTACAAACGCGCAATTATTAGTGCACTATCACAAAGCGGGGCAGTAGGTACATAACTGAAAGTTATCCGGCGATGGAAAAATCAGCCCTTCGAGGAATAAAATTGACGTTTGACAGTTTTTGTATGTAATAACTGTCAACATTTCAAAATTATTCCTCGAATAACGTTATCTGGTGACTGAAGAATCAGCTCTTGACGTTTTGCCTCGGTGGGGGCGTGACTTTCGTATATACTAACTCAGAAACACGAAGATTACCGAAGCGCATATATTTTCTGGTTTAACTGTAAATACATTTCCGTGATGAAAAAAAACATACCATTTAACTTTTCAGCACCTAAACAAAACCTACAAATGCAACGTCCCCCTAGTCTTGATGAACTCCTTCAACACTGACGAGGACACGCAGAAGGTCATCCGCAAATACCAGGGTCTAAAGCTGAAGATCTACACCTTCAACCAGTCCTGCCACCCCAGGGTCAACCGGGAGTCCTTACTGCCGGTGCCTAGACATGCTGACGTGCAGGCCGATATTGAGTCGTGAGTATTCGTTGATACTTGCATGTAGTGCTGAAATCGGTTGTCATGGTATGAGCATGTGATGCAGAGGAATGAGGAAAATGTTGTGAGGAAAGTTTTAAGTATAAATGTCGATGGCTATAAGAGTAGGGGAAGACCAAAGATACGGTGGATGGAATGTGTGAAAGATGATATGTTTAGAAAGGGGATGACTACCAAGATGACGATTGATAGAGAAGTTTGGAAGAAAAAGATGTGTTGCGCTGATCCCACGTAGTACTGACAGGGTCGGAAGCTGGAGACCCAGACCTTCAACCAGTCCTGCCACCACAGGGTTAACCGTCAAATTGAATTTAAAATCTACTTAATAAATTCTTTAATTCAGCGTATCAAATGGTAAGTGTGTGAGGTCGGGCAAAAGTTATTGGATTTCTCAATATGGAATTACGCAGTAGCAGCCTGGGGTCTGCTATTTGTGACCGATTGATGGCATTAGGTTGTATTATTATCTATACTCACACCCATGTTTACCCCTTCGGGTAAAATTAGCGTGATATTGTCATGTTATGATCAATCTCAAAACTCTTTCCAGGTGGTACCCCCCCGGCCACGGAGACTTCTACGAGTCCTTCTACAACTCAGGTCTTCTCCAGAAATTCATCCAGGAAGGCAGAACCTACTGCTTCATCAGCAATATCGACAACCTCGGAGCCACGGTCGATCTGAACATCTTAAACCTACTCCTCAACCCAGACCCTCAGAAAATTATCTCAGAATTCGTCATGGAAGTCACTGACAAGACCAGAGCCGACGTAAAGGGAGGGACTCTTATCCAATATGAGGATAAACTAAGGTTGTTGGAAATCGCTCAGGTGCCAAAAGAGCATATCGATGACTTCAAATCCGTCAGTCAGTTCAAATTCTTTAATACGAACAACTTGTGGGCGAAATTGGATGCTGTCCAGAGGGTGGTGGAACAAGGGTCTTTGAATATGGAGATTATTGTTAACAATAAGCATTTGGCTGATGGCCTAAACGTCATACAGCTAGAAACAGCCGTAGGCGCAGCTATGAAATGCTTCGATGGAGGAATCGGGGTGAACGTCCCAAGATCTCGTTTCTTACCCGTTAAAAAGACCTCAGACTTGTTGCTAGTGATGTCCAATCTATACAGTCTGTCCCATGGATCACTAGTGATGTCCCCGCAGCGCATGTTCCCATCGACTCCCCTCGTGAAGCTGGGTGACAACCACTTCGCGAAGGTCAAGGAGTTCCTGAACAGGTTCGCGACGATACCGGACTTGATTGAGCTGGACCATCTCACGGTGTCCGGGGATGTTACCTTCGGCAGAGGAGTATCTTTGAAGGTCAGTTGAGACGATATAACTTATATTTGATACTACTAGCTTTTGCTCGCGGCTTTGCCCGCGTCTAATTTATTTCTCGGGAACGTACTACCGGGATTAAAACTATAGATGTATAGAGGTATGAGGAACAGGGAGGATCCTCCGACCAGCCGGGTGTTGTCTGGCGGGCAACTGCCCGATGATTATCGTCGGGCCGTTGTATCTATACTAGTTGCGCGGTAAACTCTGCTTACGAGATGCAGGATTTTGCGTGACGTCAGTATAACGCGGTTTTCGCATGTGGCGTTGTAGATACCGCTACAAAAGTATCCTATGTCCTAAGTCATGGTCTACCCGTGTATCAAATTTCATCGAAATCCATTCAGCCGTTATGGCATGACAAGGTAACAGACAGACTTACTTTCGAATTTATAATATTACGTATGGATTAAAGTACGGATTGTAGATTTTACTAATTTGTTCAAATCCTCTCCATCTGATTATTACGCACATAATTATTTGAATTATTTGTACCTATTAAAAAAGTAGTGGAGTGGCGAGAAATTTTTATTTAGATTTTATTGCCAAAACTCCCATCAAGAAAGTAATTTGATAGGCTATTACTATTATTGTAACGGTCAAACAATTTCAGCATCAAACTTGAAATTTAGAAATATACGTAGTTAATGATCAGAGATTTCCAAAACGCGTTACACAGTCGTCATAGCAAACGCTTTTATTTTAACCATTCTAAGATTTATTTTTAGTTTATTACCTGACCGCAGCGAAACCCAAAAGGAGGGTTATTTAGCGTCTTATTTGTACAATTATACGAAGCAATGAATTTATTAGTGTCAAAATGAAAGCGATTGCCATTACAAGCGAGTTTAACATTACAGTAATTGATTTAAAAGATTGTCCTTGGAGTCTTGCCCGTTTTTCTCCATAGGAACCTACTACGCTTTGAAATGGGCAACTAGCTTCATCTTTTTGACACTTCAAAAGTGCCTGTAGATGGTTTTATAGAGGTATGAGGATCGTGGTGTAAAGTTTATCCTCCATAGAAAAGGGAGGATCCTCAGACCAGACGGGTGTCGTGTCTCGTGTGCAACTGCCTGATGATTGATGTCGGGACGTTGTATATTTCTGTTACTTGCGGTAAACTCTGCTTGCGCGATGCAGGATTTTGCGTGACATCGGTGTGATGTATAGTTCGCATGTGATGCTGCCTCAGTTTCATTGAAAAATGCTTTGAGTTTGAGTTTTATTTAATTGATGTAAAATAATGTTTTTTTTTGTTTGAACAGGGCACAGTGATCATAATCGCGAACCACGGCGACCGTATCGATATACCATCGGGGGCGCTTCTAGAAAACAAGATAGTTTCCGGCAATCTTCGTATTTTGGACCACTAGATCTGAAATACAAGTTTCAAAACTAAACTAAATGAAGCCTGTAGGCAAATTCCTGTTTTTAAAGACGTTCAAAATCTAGTCGTTGAGATGAGATTTCTCAGCGACGATTAATGTCAAAAACTTGTCAAAAATATAGGGAAATTGGAGATACTTTTGACAGATTGAGACTGACATTAGACTGCGAACGGGATTTAGGAATAAGGGAATTGCCTTCGACTTTAAAACACTCTTAAGACACTAAGGGAATGTCTAGATTGTAAAAATAAGGCAAAAACCAAAAATAAATTGGCATCGTAATGTTTGAAATTTTATGTGCTATTAAGGTGTTAAATGAATAAAACAACTGTATTAAGCAAATTGTCAGTTTAAAAAATAAGTTTAATAATTTAATAAATAATACATATATGTTTATATTATTAAGTGCTCGGCGAATTTTATATAAAATATTTTTTTTCTATTTATTCACAATTTATATTTAAATAGGCTAAATAGCACAATTATAAACAGTCGAAATATTGTTATTATATGTAATATTATACTGCGCTAAGATTTTCCTTAGTTATATTTTCTTCTTAATAATAATAAATGCGAGAACATTTTCGGGAAGTTCAGCAAATACTATTTTTTATTTTTATTTATCATTGAAATAATAATTAAGAATAAGCTATTATTAATTATAATATAAACAGGGTTTTGTAAATTGTAATCAATGAGTTTGTGGGTTTTGTAAATTAATGTTGTATAGTAAATTATCCTATTTTATTTTTTATATAAAATAATTTAAAGACGTTTTGTCTTTATTATGATGTTTGCTAAAGTTTTTTCGTTTTTATTTTTGCTAAAATGTTGATCCCAAAATGATATTTTTTTCTATGCTTGAAATGTACTTATGTATGTTAACGACAAAAAATTTTTTTTTTGCATAAAAATCATAATTTGTATTACTTAAAAATGAAATTCTGGTATTTTCGATTAAAAATCAACTATTTTTATAAAAGTAAAAAAAAAATCTTCATTACGTTTTCGCCACATTATAAGTTGAGATTTTTTAAATTGTTAAATAAAAAATATAAATAATATTCGTAGGTGTCAGGTACAATGCGTGCCACGAAAGATGAGACTTGACCCCGCCTCCCCCGCTCTTTCCGCCGCCCCTATGACGTCCGGTCCCGTCCCGCACTCAGACCTCATACCGCTAAAGATACCTAAAATCGTGTTCTGCGCATGTCAAACCACGTGGTGTGTCAAGTCTCATCTTTCGTGGCACGCATTGTAAACGTTAGTCTTAGCGCAGCGGGGTGATTGCGTGACACGCTATCACTTGCAAAGGCTTTCATTTTGACAATTCAACAACATTCATTGCGCTATTTAAGTTGGTGAGCTGACAAATTTTTCGAACATATGATGCAATGGATTCGCAATATCCTTCAAAATGATTCAGATTGTGATTGACAGTGTGTTACGCAATTTAAGGTGTTGCCACGCCTGTACTCTCCTAAGGGTTAGGTAGAAGTGGTGGGCTTTTCCATCTGGAATTTCTCAGTAGCAGTCCGGAGCCTAGATTTGGGCAATGGGCTCGCCCCTGTTACATGGGACTTGAACATAATTGGCGAAACATCAATGTACAGACGCCAGCACATCAAGCTACTACAATCTGTCAAACTACTTTAATAGATTTTCAACTTTGTTGCTAAAGTGTAAGGTTCAAAGTTGTTTGGGAAAATTTGTCAGTTTCACGTAGCTTGATGTGCTGGCGACTGTACATGATTGTAAATAGGAAAATAAACACTCTTATACAAATTAACTTGTTGATTACATTACGCTAAGCTGTAATCAAATTTGTATCGTCTGAATTAGTGTTTCGTTGGTGCAACTTTCTGGCATCCAACATTTTGTACAGACGCCAGCACATCATGTTACTACAATTTGTCAAATTTCTTTAATAGTTTCAAAGTTGAGTGGGAAAATTTGACAGTTTCGGGTAGCTTGATGTGCTAGCGTCTGTACCCAAAAGTTAATAATTATATCGGCTATATTATATAAATATTGATCTAATAGTGGTACACATTATTCGGCATGCACCATTCGATTCTGGAAGAGTTAAACCTCAAATTCAAGGTAAACAAAAGTTGTACATCATTTTCATCAACACGTTTTTATGTAACATTTGCAACATTTAATAATTAAGGTTCGAGTGTAAACATGTGTTTGCAAAACCAGATGTTTCTGCGACAATGTTGCGTGACGATGTTGCGGGACAATGTTCCGGGGCACTGTTGCGGGACAATTTTGCGTGACTTGTTTACCATAATTCGGGGTTTATAAATATTTGCAAAACTGTACAATATTATAATTTTAAGAGTTAGTGCCATTATCTACGTAGGTCCAACTGTTGTAATAAATATTATTATTATGTCTTAAAAGGTTGTTTTTTCTTTCCACTCCTCATTACAACGTGCATTGCTCAATCTGTCTAGCCGTTTCTCAACTATATTGGGGCCGGCTTCCAGTCTAACCAGATGCAGCTGAATACCAGTATTTTACATGGAGCGACTTCTTATCTGACCCAGTTACTGGGTAACACGGTACCCCTTGGTAAGACAGGTTGTCAGACTTTTAGGCTTCTGATTTCCCGTAACGACTCAAAGAAATGAATGACAGCCGGGAACTGACGACTTCACGTGCTTTCTGAGGCACGGAGGGATCTTGACATGTAATGGATGGTTACCCGGTTTGATTGACCCGTGCAGCTGTTATCACTTAGCCACGCCCACAATCGTCCATTACTAATAATACCTACGACAAAAAAAAAACAACATATTTTCCCTCTTATCTTTATCATAACAAAATTTTATTTAAAATAACCTTAAACCTAAGAATAAATTATATAACTAAGGGCGAATTTCACCAAACTTGTATAGAATAAATATTAAACAGGTTTTTGTTCTGACTCGTTTCGGAGAATTTATTTGCATAAGGTCTATCATGCAGCCATCTCACTTATTTATTTATCAGTATTTTTTTTTTGTTTATTTTTGCAAAGTTACACTATTTATACATACCTATTCGTTAGTGTTTTTATGCGACACAAATTTATTATTATTTATTTATTTAATAATACATAAACACGTCAAGATGTAGTATAAAACTGATTTAAGGCACTAGTTGTCTGGCATTTTTGATGAACTGGACCTTTTTGGCGCAGCCGTGAGGTACACTTTCCTGCTAATTTTTTACATCGGACTTTGCACTTTTTATTTTTATCTTTATTTTTTGTTTTTATCTGATGTACGACTATATATTATCTATCTGGTGTATTGTGTCTTTTAGTCTGAGCTAAATAAATGTATTTTCTTTCTTATCCTGAGAATAAATTTTGAATTTGTAACAGTTTTGCCATACTAGATTTATCAGACGTCAATTTTATTCCACGGATAAAATATATCTGAGTTTGGTGAAATCAGCCCTGACTCCTGAGTGGTCGAACTGTATAAGTAACCAGTTGCTGTTGTGCAGGAAAAGCACAGTGACGCATTTTCATACAAAAATTCCGGTGGGGCCGGCTTGTGAGCGTTGGTTCATTCGAAAATGTACGAAAGTCATAAAGGAGGATAGGGTGAGTGGGGGCAAGATCGAACGGTTTTTTGATGAGATGAGCAGTGTTGTATTTGAAGTCTTGTAGAACAGTACATATGAGCTTATGCTGAAAAATTATTTGTTTGAGTAAAGAGCAAAGAGTATATTTTTCTATCATATTAATAACATCCTGTTAAATCTGCTCCAAAGCATTAAAAAAATTAAATTAAATGTTTTTATCACGAAAATGAACCAGGGGAAAGATGAAAGGGTGATGGGGAAAGATCGAAATAGTTTCTAAAATCGTTTAAATGATTGTCAGACGCTGTTGGTGGTCACTAGTCTATAGTTTGAAGTGCCCTAAAAACTGAGAACTGACTGAAGTGTCAAAATTCCTTTAGTTAAGAAAGATATAACGTTTTTATATTTTTATATATTTCAATCTTACCCCACCGGGGGAAGATTGACAAAGAGGTTCTCAAACTTTCCACTTTAATTGCTTAAGGTTATACTGAAAATAAAACATTGCTATCAATCAAATATATCCTTTAATTTTACTTTATCCTAATACTTACCGAGATATTACAAAACAGAGAGTTTGCATTTTTCTTTCATCTGAGTCTACAAATGTAGCGCAATACGTAACAAATAAAAGTGACATAAAGATAAAATATTTCAAAATTAAATAGTTATCCAAGCAACAACATAGAAAAATAAAAAATGTATGGCTTCATGCCCATAACAAAAACATAAAAAGACTCTTCAAAGGCAAAAAAGCAATAACAAATCACTTATCTTACATTAATTTGCCATATTTAGGATCAATATCTTTAAAGATTCAATTTTAATCTTTATTACATCTAAAGGTACGAGTTCGTAGTCGACTGCAGACAGCAGCAGAATACGACGTGTCGCTGCGATACTACTGGGGTCTATGTATTTCTATGAAAACAACGTGTCGCTAGCTACGGAAGGTATTTCATAGAAACACATAGAAACCAGTAGTGTCGAGGCGACACGTCGCCTGCTGCTGCTGCTTGCAGTTGGCTACGAAGTTGTACCTTAATTCTTAACATAATAATCTCGACTTCGGCACGGATTTTTCGGGATGTCTTGTTCTTTCACACTATGACGTATTATATTAAAAAGATTCCTTCCGTTTTACTTTCTCTATGGCCAAAATTAATTCATTCAAAATTTGCATAAACGATATTCTATAAGAACATCATAAAATCATAAAAGGGTAGGTACCGATTATTTTATTTTGTATACTTATCTTATCATGAACAGTTTGAGAACATCTGACTATTAGTATGACTTTTGAAAACGGGGTAAGGTCGAAACTTTTAAATGTTCTTCTTACCCCGTCAAATATTGGTGGGTAAAGATGGAAAATTGAAATAAATCCTAAAATACGAAAAATAGCCATATTTGGATGTAATAACACAACTAAGAATTAAAAATAATGAGTAGATATTCCAATAAAACATTCGTATTCACCTCGTAAGTAAAGTTACAGAACACGGGGTAAGATTAAAACACTCGATTAATTTGCGTAAAAGTCACTGCGCAGACATTTGCATTTTTCACACAACCATTCACTCAAAGCGGTAAACGCTGATTGATATGTGCAACGTAACAAAATGGCGATCTTAACAATGTTGCCATAACTGCAAAAACTGCATTAAGTCTGACGTTATGGACAACTTTTTGTGTTACCCCGTTTTCTATCTTCCCCCCACTCACCCTATTTGCGTTGCGTTGCGTTGCGGTGCGGTCCACCCAAGCCTTTAGTTACCTCTATCTAACAGCGGAGTTGGATGGTATATGGATTTATTAGTTTGTCCAGCACCCTAATTCCGTACCTAACACGCTTAATCACAATCCGATAGTTTTGAAGGAAATTGCCAGTCCATTGCTTTATAGGTTTAAAAAAATCGTCTGCTCAGCAACGCAAATAACGCAATGAATGTGGGTGAACTTTCAAAACAAAATGTAACCCATTGCGATCAATTATCATTTTATGTGTGTTACGCAATTACCCCACTAGCTATACATTGTTCAAGCGCATTAGGTATTAGATCCGCATCAAGCCGCAACGCATCGCATTCCAATACATGGCCCGCCTGTAATGTGCGAACTGCAATGGTTCATACAAAATTATCGAAAATGGATTAATTGAAATAATAGTTGACTTGGACTTGAAGATTTTTGCAATGCGTCGCGGCCCCATGTGAGTCAGCCTTAAAATAACAACCTGTAGAAATATTTCCATAATTGCTCTCTTTTGACTAGCTATCTATAAATATTAGCACTTTTATAGAACTTATAAAAGTGAAATATTAATGGGGATGCGCTAAGGTAGCCTGCGAAAATCAGATTTTCTTACGTCTTTTGCAATTTGCAGGTCTGTTGATCAAAATATGATCGACCGTAACAACTGTGTATATTTACAGAATAATTATAACAATTAGAATTCTATTCTAAGATATAATTGCGAAAGTAAGTTTGTTTGTTACGCTTTGCCGCTAAAACGGCTGAACGGATTCGGATGATATTTGTCAAGTGGATAGACCATGACCAGGAGAAGGACAGGCTACTATTCATCCTGGATCGCAGACGAAGTCGCGGGCAACAGCTAGTCATTAATACAACTCTCTATTCATAGTCATATTTTGATCAACACAATAACCTGATACCTACTGATCTGCAAATTGCAAAAAACTTAAGGAAATTTGAATTTGCGCTTTCGCCTTGAGCGTCCTCATAACTGCGTGGTGGGTTCGTGTGTTTCCGCCGGCAGTCGGCTGGCGAGCAGGCTGCCGCCGGCCGCCAGCGCCGCCAGCAGCGCGCTGGCCGCGCACGCCGCCCACAGCGACGGCGCGTGCAGCAGGCATGCGTCGTTCCAAGAGTATGCGCATGTTTGATCTGGAAATGTTAAGAATGCTATATCCTCAAAGTTAAGCAAGTTTTACCATCCTTCTGGATGTGTCCAGATATGTCCGGCTTTTTTGGCCCCCGTCCGGGCTTTGTTCGGCCTTGTCATTTGTCCGGAAGAGGATTTTTATCTTTATTTGTAAAGCTTAAATTATTAGTGAAGTTTAAAAAGGGAAAGGGATGCCCAAGCTAGTTATCTGCATTCGCGATTTATTTGCCAAAAATGTAAACAAATATGAATAAATGGAATAATAACTTTAATACCTACACAATAAAGTTCAGTTTACGCTACAACTTCAAACATTTTTATAACTTTTTCAATAGTACTAGTCACTCTGAAATCAACTTAATTATCATTGAAATAAAGTTGATATTTGTTTAGCTTGAAATAGGGTGGGGGTGTACAGCACTGCGCACTTTTACTAGGTATAGGTACCTAGATGAGTTTAGAATTTTTTTCTATTTTTTTTCCAACGGTCATAGACTATAGGTACTTACTACTGATGAGCATGTAGATCAGGTGTCCTAGCACGAAAGAGAGAAGTGCGACAACGGCGAGGGAGCTCCCGACGGCTAACACCTTGTCTGCTGGCCGCACCGCGCGCAACACCGCCATGCCTTGCATCAGGAAGGAGGACGCTGAAAACGGACGGGTATTTATTTACAACTAATTTCCGAATTAATACACGAATTCTATCAAAATCGTTTAATACACGAACTGTTTATCAGTTTAATACACGAGCAGTTAGACCCTTTATACACACGTTTTTCTTGCCATGACCAACAACGGTTTATTCGCTGTGTTGCCTACACACAGCGAATAAACCGTTCGTCAGTTTCACGGCGCAGTGAATACGCCGTAGGTACCTACCGTAAAGACACCGTGCCGTGAACAAATAGCCTTAAACAGTTCAATACACGACTGATTCACATTCCTTTCGTCAAGTTCAAACACATTAAACTTAGTTCTAATTCGTCAAAATAGGTTCACAAGCATTTTATCACAGTGTATGAACCGCATATGGGTACTACCTACTGTCACCTGTATATTAGGCCTAATGGCTGCGTCAGGAAACGGTACTATACCTTGCTGAATTTTGGGTCAAAATTAAAAAAAATATATATTCTTAGATTGTATGTTTGTGTATTTTAAGAAGATGTTAGACCTATACTTACCAGAAACCGCTAGCATGACGGTGTACACAACCTGGTAAGCGGAGTAGGCGAACATGCAAGAGCTGAGCGTGCATGTGCCGCGCACAACACGCTGCAAGCCCGAGGCACACGCACAGTCATGGTACAGCCTGCAACCAAATGGTAAAGGAAGATTTCAGGCGCTGTTTTTTGTAACTTTTAGCTTTCACAAAGGGCTCTTTCTTAGCGCACATAATATAGCAGTTGACTTCTATAATTGTCCCACTGCAGATAAAATCAAGTAATCTAAATCCCTGAACCGAACGTTACGTTCGACAGATAGGTAGTCTGGGACCTGGAGAAAGACATCGACTTCTTTTCATCCTGGATATTTGCATAAAAAATGGTGAAATACAAAATAAACGCAGTCGAAGTTGCTAGTACCTATTAGATAACATGGCGTGTGTTCGAAGGGGAAATCCCTTTGGCTAAAATGACAAACTTTCAAACATTTAATATTTTTTTTTTTTAATCTTTCCTTAGTTCCCACTTTCGCTGTATGTTTATGAAGGAACTATTGTGCAAAATTTCGTGTTTCTAGGCCCAGCGGTTTAGGCTATGCGTTGTCAAGCAGTGAATTACATTTAAGATTTTATTAGGTAGACTATATGAGTTGAATCCAGAAAAGCAGAAGTACAGCAGTTTTTATAATCTCAGACAATTTACATTACAATCAGTTAACTACTTGAGTGAAATGTAACGTATTCTAAGTTGATTTTTGAGTAACCATTTGTAACAAAAAGGTCCTAATAGAGTTTTGGTTACAATGGAATTTGAACCTTGTAAAGTTTGACATTCAGTTTGTTATTCTATGACTTGAAAATTATCTTAAATTCTTAATTCTAATAAAGGAAACTTACAAGAACCCGTTAAGGTCCTCGTATCGCGAGCAGCCGGCGTGGCAGGCCGAGAAGTAGGTGACCCCGGTGTTCAGCGAGCACACGGGACTGTAGCCGTAACGCTCCGAGACACACCTGGAAAGAAGATATTTTAAGCAGTCAAAGTATGTGTGACAGACGATATGACTAAAAACGGGGTGACCTACCGGGATGACGACTAATATAGAAGTATGAAAAAAGACATGTTTGCGTCGATCTTAAATAAATTGGGATAAGGGCAGGAGAATGATTCATAGTCAAAGTCAAAGCCCGACACTTGAACGCTAACAATTAAAAGAAAATGGAATTGAATCTAGCGGCCCCTTCTAAAAGGTAGTTTCGAATAAGAAAGAAACCCCGTACAGTGCGTGCCACGAAAGATGAGACTTGACACACCACGTGGTTTGACTTGCGCAGAACACGATTTTAGGTATCTTTAGCGATATGAGGTCTGAGTGCGGGACGGGACCGGCCGTCATAGGGGCGGCGGAAAGAGCGGGGGAGGCGGGGTCAAGTCTCATCTTTCGTGGCACGCATTGTACCTAGTTAGTTACTTTTGTTTTAACACAAAAAACCACCGACTCAAAAAATATACAGCACAGCGAAAAAATTACCACAATAATTACGGGAAGTACACTGTACAAGTAAGTAGAAAGCAAACGGATGTTTACTCACCCACAAGTTTGGCTGCAATTAGGCTGCTGGTAGCTGCCAGTCTGCAGCCCATTGATGGTGCCAGTGTCACAGCTCAGCACTGCCAACACGACGAAGAAGGCGGCCACCAAGATGGCGATAACGCCAGCGACGCGGGAGGCTGTGTTGGTCTTCACACCATCTGGACGACGCGCCGAGAAACGGACGCGGAAAATCTAGAAGTAAACACCATTTTTTAAAAATAACTTTCTGTAAGTTGAACATTTAGTGTGGCAGTACACGAATTCGAAATACTATTCTGCGAAAATTGTTACATCGATGTCTATACATCGATGCTTTGATAATGCGAAGTTATGTGTTGGCTCGGTGGTATTCGCCCCGACTTACTAATAACGAATAATTTCATGTTACTCATTGTTTCATGGTACTTGTATTCTTACCATGACGAAGAAAATGATGACTAGAGCTCGGAAGATGTCGGAAAGGCTTCGGGAAGTACGAGGGTCCTGCCGAATCGACTCCACTCCAAATCTCGCCTGGAAATAAACATATAAAAGATTTAGTTTGTACTTTGTAGCGGTATCTACAAACGCCATAATATGCGAACAACGTGTCATACTGACGTCACGCAAAATCCTGCATCTCGCAAGCAGAGTTTACTGCGCAACTAGCATAGATACAACGGCCCGACATGAATCATCGGGCAGTTGCCCGCCAGACACAACACCCGTCTGGTCGGAGGATCCTCCCTTTTCTATAGAGTATGAGTGAACTTTACACCCTGTCCTCATACCTCTATAACTTGAACTATCAATACACAAGTTGAACTCTATCAGTTTTATAATATCCGTCGCATCGTATCACCCATCCTCGCTTTTACTTCATTCTTTCTGACTTCCATTATTTTTACTCTGCTCCTAAGGGTCCTAGCGTATAGCCTTTCTCAAAAATTGGGCTATACAATGCAAAAATATTTTTTAAATCCGACTGGTAGTTCCAGAGATTAGCGCGTTCAAATTAACAAACAAACTCTTCAGCTTTAATAACGTTTAAAGAGATTTTATTTCTCCTAAGAACTTAATGAGACACAAAGTGAAAAAAAACACAAATCATCAACATCATCTTTATTGTTTATCATCTAAATCCTTACTAATATTATAAAAGCGAAAACGTGTCTGTCTGTCTGTTTGTTACCTCTTCACGCTTAAACCGCTGAACCGATTTAGATGAAATTTGGCATAGAGATAGTTTGAGTCCCGCGGAAGGATATAGGATAGTTTTTATCCCGATATTCTCAACGAATCGACACTTATGCGGGTGAAACCGCGGGGCGCTGCTAGTAATAAATAATATCATAATTATTTACCTCTGGGCGTTATTAGTATAGATTCCTTACTCGCACAATACATATGTACGTGTCGCAGCAGTTTTTGAATCAGGTTTACCTGAACGTAAGCGCTGTCGTAGTACACATAGATGAGCACGGCTGTGCTCAGGCAGGAGAGAGCCAGGGTCTGTGTCACCAGCGCCTTGTTGCGCACCAGCCGGCCCAGAGATGACCAGAATCCTGTGTAAGGTAGGTTAGTTGGGTAACGTTATGTCTCCTCAAATGAGATTGTGGTCAAAAAGCTTACCTAGATGGTAAAATAATCGTGAATATCTCCCGAGACAGTGGATAAATTTAAGCTAGGCAAAAATCTGTTCCAGTAAAAAAAATCCTCACTAAACTTGTTACCGTAACTTTCAGGGTATCTTTATAGCCTGTCAATATTGTAGAATTCTTGAGGATACTGACGCTATTTCTTTTGCTATAAATTGGTTAGGTGCAAGAGGTATACTAAGCTGTACATCATAAGAAATGGAGGAATCATTAGAAGCTGTCCAATGGTAAAGGCGATGAGATGAGCATATAAAAGAGACGAAAACTACGCCACGAATGTGCCACTCTTATATTTCTGTTCTTGCAAACTCTCTGCCTGTCAACCGCTGCGATGTGTGAGCTTCCGCTTATCCTGCTTTCCACACCGTTCTTTGGTCGCTAGTGAGGCCACGAGCCTGGAATATCGCACGCGGTTGCTGTTTTCACAATGCAACTATCATAACGCGTACTTCCAGGATTCCATAGCCAAGCTGAGGGCAGGATGACTGCACACTGCTCGCTGCTCAGAACTGCAAGCTTGGCTGAACCACACGCTCCTTGCGGTCCTACGGACAGACCTACTCTCCGCGGAGCCTGTGCTACCAGACCACCACGTTTGCCACGTGCTGCTAAGGATGGTAACTCCTTATGCTTCCCTAGTCTGTGCAAGCGGCCTTATCTATATTGTGTCCACATTCTCCACAACATAACCTCACATACAATAAGTACCACTTACCACTATCAACATCCGAATCCCTCCTCTCATCCAACTCTTTGAAGGAGGACATCCTGGTGGGGAACAGAGTGAAGAGGAAAGCGAACATGACGGTCAGCATGCAGACGGACAGGTGAGCCTCCCACCAGTCTTCGCGTTCAGAGCTGGGGCGCAGCCAGTTGGTGCCACTCATACCCAACGAGAGGCGGATGGAGATGAGGATTCCTAAAAGAGTACTTAGGAGTTAGTTTTCTCCCTTATTTGGCACGTACAATATAAGTTAGTAAAGTTCATAGCATAATCTGCTGATTATGCTATGAACTTTACTTTAGGCTGCTGCCTATAAT
Source organism: Luperina nickerlii (assembly GCA_963855955.1). Classification (NCBI taxonomy): domain Eukaryota; kingdom Metazoa; phylum Arthropoda; class Insecta; order Lepidoptera; family Noctuidae; genus Luperina; species Luperina nickerlii. Next base: position 2,008,246 of record OY979683.1, on the reverse strand, counting down.
TTTCCCACTGCTGGGACACAGGCCTCCTCTCTGTAAGGGAGTGGACCGTAATCCACCACGCGGGCCCAGTGCGCGTTGGTAGATGTCACATGTCTTAGAATTTTTGGATCTAGGACACGCCGGTTTCCTCACGATGTTTTCCTTTACCGCTTTGAGAAAATCAAAAGTTATTTACTCAAATTAAGCTGAGAAAAACTGAAAATTAGAGCTGAAAATTTCATGTGACAGTCCCCATAACGCCCGCCGTTCACCAATTCCTAGTGCTAGGAAGAAGTGGCGCAACAAACTCCCCAGCAGCACAGCTGTCTGTTCAGTTAGAAATACTTGCTTCTGTACAATAGGTAGGATAGGATAGGTAGGGTAGGAAGGAGGGTAGGATATAGGATAGTTTTTATCCCTATATTCCCACGGGATCGAGAATTATGCAGGTCAAACCGCGGGGCGCAGCTAGTCATCAATAGTCAGTCAAAAAGTCCCTCTGTTGGACATAAGACAAAGCTTCGGTACAACAGTATCTTTGAGTGGTACAACTTACCGTAAAAGTACGGTCCATTCTCAGGGTCATGGTCATCTAGATATGTCAGTCCGTGCGCCCAAATGCTGAGCTTGGTCAGCGCACACAGCACCGCAGTGATGACCAAGAAAGCAGTTCTGGCCGCTAAATTGTTCTCCAAAGTGAGGTCGATGACCGTCTCGTCGCCACATAACTCTGGAAATGATTCGATGCTTTGTTTTACGTTGAACCAGATGGTACATGATAACAATTTGAAAGAAACATTGGTTTATTGTCATAGAAACACGTTTATATACCCGATAACTTTTATACCGTCTGGACAAAAACAGTTGAACGGAGTAGAAGCCTATGGTACAAAGTACTCTTTTTAGGGTCCCGTACCAAAATGGTAAAACAGAACGGAAAATAATATTGCTTCCGAAAAACAAATTAACTTCCGGCGATCTGTGGTTGAATGTAGTAACTCAGCTGTGTTAAAATGAATTACCGAAAAATAAACACAAAATTAACCGAAAAATGTTAAATTTGACTAACAAAAATGAGCTTACTCAAATTACAATTCTACGAAAAATTATCTGTACTTTCAAATAATAAACTAAATTTCCAAACAAACTCACTAAACTTCCGAAAAAAAATACTAAGTTTCCGAAAACATATTTATGAACGAGAGAAGGGCACCCCGAGGTTAGGTTTGGTTAGGTTACTTTAAACCCTTTACACAGAAATAGGAGCCCCGCGAAGCGGGGCTACGTCGACATTGGATGCAAGAGCGAGCGAAGAGCACCCCGAGGTTCGGTTTGGTTAGGTTACTATAAACCCTTTACATAGAAAGAGGAGCCCCGGCTCCGGAACGGAACGGAAACGGAACCCTTATGATGAGACTCAGTCTGTCCGTCTGTCCGTGTGTCACAGCTGGATATCTCAAGAACTACTAATGCTATCAACTTAAAATTTGGAACAGTTTTAGACGACGCTTGCCCAACTATTTGTAAATAAGAAAGAGATAAAAATAGTATATGTATATCTTTTGCAACAGGGACTGAAAGGCGGTCTGAAAAATTCGAAGTGGGTATCGTATGAAAGAGCGCAGTTTGCACATTCTCAAACATTTTTTATTTTTGTTTTAGGCCCCCTATTTTTCGACTTATGATGAATAATGTAAAAATACCGTTCTGAAATAATTCTATGTGACAAGTAAGCAATGTTAAAATTCTCTAACGAATATAGGCCTCGCCGATGAAAATTTAAAAACATGATGGTACGGAACCCTCGGTACGCAAGTCCGATTCGCTCTTGCCCGGTTTTCTTATTATATATTTTTTTTAAAAGTGAAAAGTGATTGATTGATTTGATTGAAGTGATTAGCTCATTGACTGCGAGTAATAGGTACTTACTAATAGAAATTGGCGTCTCAACTTGCGATCTCGTCGCGAAGACCTGGCTACATAACAAAGGAAGGATTGCTGGGTGGTGAGAAGGCAAAGGAATTACATAGGTAGTTAATTCATTCGATTAACAGTTATCAATCAATTTTTAAATATTTTAATAATTTGCAAATTCCACCTTTGCCAGCATTACCTATCTACTGTTTCATGGACAAAACTAATAATAAAATAAAATTACTTCGTTAGATAGCTGATTGAATGAAGATGTCTTCTCCATAATTTGTAAGCTTAACCCTTCGTAGGAATGTGGATCCACGCGAGACACAATGACTTTTTTAATTATGTCTGTAAATACGGTATTCAACCGGTTAATGCCATAGTAAAACTTTGTGATAACTGGTGTCTAAGTTCATGTAGGTACAAGTCACCATGTATACATCAAAACATATAATCAGTTAATTATTGATTGTATTCCACAATTTTAGGTACTTTAGGTGGTAACTTATGAAGAATGGGACAAAAGGGAGGTGTCTACCAATGAAGATGATCACCTGGTTAGGTACAGCAAAATAGTAAGAGAGAAAGCTTAAACTTCTCTGTTCTTAACTATTGTATCTATGCTTTTTGTCCTCTGACACAGGCAAATACAGGCGTTATGATATGTTATCCGTTATGTTTAATTGTCAATTGATTCAGCAACTTACGGACATCAGCAGGATTAGATTTATTGAACGGGAAGGCGAGGACTATCAGTCCAGCAGTTGACGTGGCTGCCAGCCAGCCAGCGATAGCCAGCTGTCTTCGCCCTCGACCCCACCAGGCCACGGCAGCACCCAGGGCGAACTCTGCGCCCGCAGCCCCGAGCATCACATGGTCTGGAAGTTTTGCAATTGATAATTGAGAATTTGTTCGCACTGCATCCGATATAACCACGTGATTTTATTTTAGACGGATAAAACTCTTTTTTGAAGTATCCTCTAACTACAACGCGCCACGCGACGGGGCGCAGACACAAAGCGCCCCGCGCGTGATTTTTTACGCGTCTGCGCAGGGAATTTCGCCAAATTTCCCGCGCCCCGTCACGTGGCGCGTTATAGTGTTCATAAGTTAAAATAATATGAAAATGACATATTTAGGTGAAAAAACATGCGTTTGGTTCATAGGAATCACGGAATAGAAAAAAAAACAGGTTTCAATGCCCCTTTACTTGCTACGGAAACGAAATTTTTCTATTCTGTGAGTGCGTGAGTGGAATGCCGTGCGCACGACTGTTTTGTGTAAAAACTTATACAACACTAAATTAGCTAGCGAAACTCAGCAGACGGATGAATGATGACGGAACTAATTTTAATTTCATTAATTCGATGTTATTATCCGTGACCCCGACAAATGACCCCCGCGCAACAGTTCTTTAAAAGTACAGATTGCTCGAAGATGCTGTTTTTGGAAATTGTAAATACTTAAATAAATAATAATGTTTCATGAAATTAAAATATGTTTATAATCGAACATGAAGCATTGGTATTAGCCAATGTTATTGAAAGTGTTTTACGCTATTTGGGTGCTGGTATACCGCAGGTATGGGTACCCACCGACCTACCTAAGATGTTTGTAAACAAGCATGATGACCTACATGTTTACCTTCAATGAGCGCCGAGTGGTAACCTTCATTAGCATCTCTCCTCAACAGCAGGAAGACGTTGGTCTCCAGCAGGGTTACCATAAGGAAGGATCCCTGCAGGAACAGGTCGAAGCTCTTCAGTATCAGCAGGTAAGTGCGCAGGAAGTACCATAATTTGTGGAAAACTGAGGACATAGGTAATAAACATGTTAAAAGTCATACTAAGCAAAAAAAAAAAGTAAGTAAGTAATTATGAAGTTTTTTACCTACATACGAGTAGCTATAACATTATTGCTCATATAGTGGGATATTATTTTTTTTTAACACGTCTTCAATCAAGTTGCATTCTAGTGGGATATTATTATTATGATACACTAGCAACTGATGCGTGTGTACAGACGCCAAGCACATCAAGTTACTACAATCTGTCAGATTTCTTTAATAGATTTTCAACTTTATCACTAAAGCATAAGGTTCAAAGTTGATTGCGAAAATTTGACAGTTTCGGGTAGGTTGATGTGCTGTCCGTACATATCAAATCGCGCCTGATCTCTCTCCGGTAGTCGCATTGCCGTCCCACCGGACTATGAGAGTGAGGAAAAGAGAGTGCACCTATGTCTGCACACAGACTTGTGTACTATAATAGCTCTCGCGCTGAAGCCTAGTCTCCGTTGAGATTGGCCGCCATGACTGAAATGCGGTCTGGAGGACTGTTATTAGATAGGTATCAAATAGCTTGGAGACATTTAATATGTCCAGTTGATTCTTGAAGCAGTTCAGTGTGGGAGCCGTTACAAAATTTTTCGGGGGCCTATTCCATGCTATACAACTCGGTATAGGTCCTTTTGACTTTTGTCTCCCAGAAACTCTCTTTTAAATGCTGCGTGCCATTGTTGCTGACCATGATGTGCTTCAAAAGCGTCTGCCTCTCGTCGTTTCTTTAGCATCCCACATCCGGCTTCCATTCATCCTTTAAACGTGAAGAAACCGTCAAGCGTGGATATATTTGTTAACCTATACCGCCCAACTGCTGGCCAAAGGCCTCCCCCAAATCCTTCCAGGATCTCTTTTCCCGCGCCACCTCGAACCAGCCCTCGCGGTACGCGTCCAGGTCATCTCGCGATCTCTTTCTGGGCCGGCCTTGGCGGCGCCGCGCCGTCGCCACCGCCACCACCGCCTACAGGGCTGATATCTGTCTTAGCGTAGTGAATACATATCTTGAACGATATTAATCTATTATTCAGGTACATTTTGAGCGCGCAGAGCTACCATCCAACTTCCTTGGGAAATACCTTCTCCGTACCGTACCGCAGTACTGTTGTCTCTACCAGCGGTGCTATTCTGTAAAAATATCACCGTGAAAACTTAGGTGAAGTGAGCTTAAAGTGAGTAGTCATTTCACCTGACGTTAGGGATTGACATTATTGACAGCTCACTTTAAGGTTACTTCATCTAAGTTTTCACGGTGAGATTTTTACAGAATAGCATTGCAGATATTGGAAAGTGGCATCTTTCAATAATTAATCTAAGTAGGCAAGGAACACAATCTTAAGTCCACCTTCCACTGTGCCAGTAATTCTATCGACTTATTAAGATTTATAAATAATTAGCATTAATTACTCTTCTTTTATCTAAAGTGATAATTTCGATAAGCAAATAATTCCCGTAGCATTTATTTTGAGATAAAAAAGTAAAACACGTTTGGGTTACTAGGTAATTATTTGAATATACGCAAAATACACGCATTGACGTGGAGTTGCGGACACCAGCCCGTATTACCTATTAGGTAATTATTGCAATTCATTTTTAAAATAACGGGAATTATGAAGAGGAAGGGGATAAGCAGAGGTGTCGTGCTTATCCCCTTCGTGGGAAAACGATGTTATGTCAACATTACATACACTGCCTCGTTGGCTATAGTCGCAAGTGTAGCTGCAATGCAGAGATCCCGGGTTTGAATTCCAGATCGGACAAGTCTTACTGGGTCCCGTCGTATGATGCTACCAGGTTCTTTTGGCTGAGTCTTGAATCACATTGACAGTGTTATTGGTACACATTGTTGCGAAATTATATTGAAAAAACAAGGTGGTGGCATTAGTTCCGATTTTGGCCACGGCCACGCGCCAAAATATTCTTGTAAGGTACGGGCCATTTCCGATTGTTTTTTAATTCTTTACTGTGATTGACTGTAGCAAAATATCAATATAATAATATCCGACTTCCCAGAGTGCATTTAGACATAAATAAACAAATGACAAACGTTTCATGGGTCGTTATCAGACCATACCTATTCCTAGGTCTCTCGACCCAGGGTAAGGCACCTATCCCACCGGCCGACGAGACAGCGACTATAGGCCGACCGCTTAACTGAGATATTGCCTGAGGTAGCAGCGCGGTGCGGGAGGGGTCTTTATTTGCTTTTTACGGTGAAAATAAAGGTAATTCAAAAACATTAAAAAACATAAGACCTGCTTTATGGTTAGTTCGGTTATAATAAAACGTATAATCTTGTGGAACACAACTTAACGTGCTTATTTTCTACATTTTCATTCTAAAAAATAACCAAACAAACGTTGAGGGCGCCACTAGGCGGTCGGCGTAGCCTTAATAGTTGATTGCTTAACGTTTTTACCGCCGCCGCCGGCGAGTACTCGTTTGTGGCAGCGACGAGAGCTATCAAGAGAGTACTCGCTCATCGATGGTAGTTTGGTACATACGTCTAGCAGCGAGTAATCGCTCGTCGCCGTCACGTACTAGCTGACCGTTGCTCTCCAACTCATTTTTAGTTGCTAGATTTACTCGCTTGTCGATAATCGCCGGCAGTGGCACAGCTGGTGCATAATCCTCGGACAATATCATTGTATGATCTATTTCAAGTTTAGTCCTAATTTATATCCTTAATTTATCAATAATACATTGAAAAAAAACAGGCAGGTACTTACTTGTTTTTCCTTCTAACAACATCATTTTGATTAGCTATATTAATACTAATCCACTTTTGAATTCACAGCATCATTTCTATTCACTGTCTTGAAACTAAGCCGTTGAAATATACATACACAGGATTATTTTCAATCACAACATTCATAACTTAAAAAAAAAGTACGTAATACTGTAAAAAAATCAAGACAATTTGAATGAGTATGCCCTTAAAATCTTTCACGATCTGATTATAATCAGATGACAGATGATAATTTATGAACCATTTGACAATTCTACCAAAATTTTAACCGTAATAATTTCGGCTGAACCAACACATGTGTTTACTTGTTTAGCACCAAATATTTTCACCGACTAGTTATCTCTTTAGCAAATACGACTTATCACTGGCCAATCGCGGAGTATTATTCTACAATAATCTCTATCTGGCACACGGATAAAATGACGTCGCACCAGATAGGACAAGATTTTTATAACTTTGTGTAACAACTATCTTTCTTTGTTCCTTCCTTGTTATTTTGTGGGAATTTGTATAATGTTTCTCATATCACATTACATATGAATATTTTATTGATTACCCTAAGACTTAACATAACCCCTCGCTAGTAATTCCCGATGGGTTTGGCAGGGGTTATGTTATGCTAAGTCTTAGGGTAATCAATGAAATATTCATATGTAATGTGATATGTTATGTTTGACACATTCACATTTCGTTGGGCGAACCTATCCCCATCAAATGGGTGCAAATCTAGAATACAGGCTGCTACTTATAATTTCCTGATGGAAAAAATAAATAAAATAAATAAAAAGTTTTATTGCTTCAAAAACCCAATAGGTATCACTTTTCCCGACCTGGGACTCCAACCCAGGACCTCATGCTCAGCAGTAGTACCTCCTTGCGACCAACAAGATTATGATCTGAAACGTTAATACGTTTCAGATCATAATCTATGTCTCTGTCTCTGTATGTGTGTCTGTGTCTATGTCTGTGTATGTCTTGTCTGTGTCTCTGTTGTATGTAATCATACAAAAATAACGAACTACTACTGAAAAATAACGAACTATTCTGAACGTTCTGGTTTCAGATTCTAAATTTTATTCCGGGTCTAATTAAAAATGAGAAGGGCATTCTGGCTGCTTACACCCTGGAACTTGACCTAATTGTTCTAATTTAGGTCATATTAATAAAGTTTGTTTTCACCAAGTTAAAATAAACGTGAACAAATTCAACGTGAGCATTTATTAAATTAAAATCACTTGGTTGCGTCTCCAGAGTACAAAAATATGTTTAGTGACAAGAACTACGCTTACAAATACCATTATATCTATAAACATTAATAATAACAGTATACTTATTATTAAATTATAACTTAATTCTTACAACAGTTAAATGAGAGCTTATTTGAGATTTACTTAGCGTGGCGTCAAAATGTTACAACTTCAGACGAAGCTGCCTCGATTAGAGTCAAACGTTCTAATGGTGGACGCACACATACATCGCAGTTGACAATAGAGTAAGTCACCGATGAAGTTTGAATACATTAAATATCACAGAAGAAAAAGAAAGAGTTCACAGAATACTATGTAGATACAATTTTGTGACAAAAACGATATAACATCAGACAATTTAACATTAAAAACAACTAAATTCAACCCTCGCACAATGGTCCACTTGAAGGACTAAGTGCGGAAACCATACCTTCTGATATAGAACAACTAAATTCGAGGCAGCCTCGCCAAAAGCAACATAAAGAACTGTCTAAAGTTAAAACCTTAGAAAGTTAAATTAATCGAAACAAAGTACAAGATCACAATCACGTGGAGTGTCCTATAATCTTCTCTTCGATCCAGGGTACGAAGTGCGTCACCCTGGAGTATACGCCCGGGAAGTTGGCTTCGGCACACTTCTTGCCGTAGGAGACCACGCCGATCTGGTAGAAGTACGTCTTGAATGTGTCTTTGTTCCACTGCAAAAGAGGAAAAAAGCATTTTAATTATCTTTATGTTTTCTGGAAGTTTAACTAGCAGTTAGCCATTTTTTATTTGTTTATTTTTTACGACTGGTTTTATATTGTTAGACATTGGAAAGTCGACATCTTTCTCACCTTTTAGATAGGTACAGATAATATCACAGACGATACAAATTGTACATATAAAAGATGGGAAAACTAGTTTTAAAACCGGTTCACAAGATTAGGGCAGCCTACTATCGTGAATGTACTAGTTTCAACTAAATATGGGCTCTGTAATTGTTGTTTCAGCCAAAACCGCCTATAAGGAAGAATTTTGGGTTCAGAAATTATTTAACAAACAAGTGCGATTTAGGAAGTTAGCTGTATACTGGATTAAATAATAATATAGAAAAATTCTAGAGAATTAGAAAGATTTTGAGCTAAGCGGACATTGCAACCACAGCGAGCCTCAGCGCAACGCATTTTCGTAGAGAAAATGCGTTGCTCTGCGGCTCGCTGTGATCGTGCGATCGAAGTCAAGAGCGGCCCCATTCAGCAATAAAAAAAAATAATACTCACAACAGGCAGCATCAATGGGCCACCGCTGTCTCCCTGACAGGCATCCTTTCCTCCCTTCTTGAACCCTGCGCACAGTACTCGTTCGTCGATCGTCTGCGCCGTGTACGCGCTGTACGCTTTAGTACAGTACTCGTTGCCCACTACTGGCAGCTGTAATACTTGCAGATGCGTAGCTCCTTGACCACCTGGAACAGGATATGAGGATTAGTAAAGCCACGTGGTTGGTACTAAGATATTATTCTAATGTAGACTGGGAATTTCTCGCATTTCTTTCTTACCCAAATCATACCTCCTCATCATCTGCTTAACCTTTTCCTACTACTTTTGGGGTCGGCTTCCAGTGTAACCGTATACAGCTGAATACGAGAACTTTACGTGGATCGACTGCCTATCTGACCTCCACAACCCAGTTACTGGGTAAGACGATACTCCTTGGTAAGACTGGTTGTCAGACTTTCGGGCTTCTGACGACCAGTAATGACTGTCAAAGATCCAGGAATGTCATTCCTGAATCTTTGACAGTCGTTACCAACAGCTTAGCGTGCTTTCCGAGGCACGGAGGGGTCTCGCGGTATGTAAAGACGGTCACCCATCCACGTACCGACCACGACAAGCGTAGCTTAACTTTCGATCAGCCCGTACGGCTGTTATTTTTCTATTTTTTTTAAGAAGATTAATAGCTAGAAATAAGGATCAAAATTATTACACTGAGAAAAACACACATTAAAGCGATTTCATTAAGACTTACTGAAGAAATGTTTGTAAAACAGTAAAGACAATAAAGAGTAACTTTTAATGGTTGAACATACTATTTACTGAAAAAACACTGGACCACTTACTGTGATGTCAGTAAATTTCAATGGTTTGAACGATATTACCAAATGAAAAAACAGTTACTTTTGTGACCTTTTAGCTACTTAAAACGTTACAGTTTATTGTCATGACGGTAACATTTTGCCTCAAGCTTAAAACTTCTCATCAGTAAAAAATACTGTTTTGAACGTTAGGCTCATTTTAAAGCAGTTCATATCAATATTTTTTAATTTTTATTTATTGCTTATTTCTTTTAGTGTAGTTGCAGCAGGTTTCAGGAAGTTCATTCAAGCAGCATTGATTGGTTTTGACCAACAATGATGACAGGTCATCATCATTCTCTTCTGCCCTTAGACCGTAATTTATTCGGGGTCATCTCGGTAGACCATTCATTGTTTCTTTGGTCTTCTTATAGCCATCCAGATTCATACTCAAAAGTTTCCTCACGACATTTTCCTCATACCTCTGCATCACATACTAACATGCCCATAACATGCCCATATCAGCACCCCAATTGCGTAACACACTATCAATCAATCTGAATCATTTTGAAGCATATTGCTAATCCATTGCTTCATATGTTCCAAAAATTTGCCAGCTCACCGACGCAAATAACGCAATGAATGTTGTTGAACTGTCAAATTGAAAGACATTCCTACTGTTCGTGTGTTACGCAATGACCCCGCAGGTATAAATGTGTTTAAAAGTAGCTTACGGAATTCCGTGTGACCCCATCCAGCGATCATAGGGTTGTGGTCATCGAAGGACTGGGATCTCAGGTTCCTGTCCTTCGGGATGCAGATGGGCCTGATCAGGTCTGAAATGTTAAAACAAAGCTATTAAGTAAAACCAGTTGTAGAATATGCGAAAGAAAGAAAAATTGTTCATTCTGCACAACCAAAACGCACATTACAAAAAAAAGAGTTGTAATAGGCACACAAATTAGCCAACAGCCTCGTTCTCAAGCAATAAAAGGTTGATAATTTTGTCTATTGCTTGATGCGCATAGCAATGCATAGTCTGCGTATAACTTTCCTACTGCTCGGATATAGGCGAGGAGACCTCCGTAAGAAGGAGAATATAGTTCTTTGATATATTATTCGTGAAGGAGATAAAAATACTAGGACAGCTGTTTATTTTTACAATTTCAGAGTTGGTCTATGAGTAAAAGTTTTTCACTATGATGTGTTCCTTGAATTAATTCTTGTATTTGAAAACGTTCAAAATCTAATCTCATCTCAACGACAATCAATGTACAAAACTTAGGTTACTTAAGGTTAAGGCGAAAGCGCCAGGGTAGCCCTCGAAATTCAATTTTTTTTAGATTTTTTGCAATTTGCTGGTCAGTATTAAGTTGTACGTTGATTAATATGTGATTCGCGGCCGTAACAAATATGTATTTACAGAATTATAATCATTAAAGTGATCAACACAACTCTCTAAGACCACGTAAGTCCAAAGAATAACTGTTTCATGAAATCATCATTCTTTGGGGTTACGTGGTCTTAGAGAGTTGTGTTGATGACTTTAATGATTATAATTCTGTAAATACATATTTGTTACGGCCGCGAATCATATTTTGATCGACGTACAACTTAATACTGACCAGCAAATTGCAAAAAACGTAAGAAAATTTGAATTTCGCGGGCTACCTTAGAGCACAAGAAGGAAGGAATTTAAACACAAAATGGCACCAAATTTTAACATAGCTAAGCATTGTTCTAGATACCAAGCAGTGGAGTTATTTAATAGGTTACCGACTGATTTAAAATTATTAATTTATAGCTCTCACTCTTTTAAAACTAAATTGAAAGCCTTCTTGTTGGAAAAATGTTTATACTCTGTGTCAGATTTTATGACAAATGATAAAGGTAGTCACTTATAATAATAGCAGTGAACAAGTTTTAAATTAAATGTTGCTCATCACTAGGACCTTGATAAATTTTGTACTTCTAGAATTTTTGACACTATTTTGACATTATACCTGCATTGACATTAGATATTATTATATTGGGTGACATATTTTAGGTATATACGAATTGAATCTGGAACTGGACATTTCAAATCAACGTTAATTAGGCTTTTTTATTGTATTTTTCGTTTTATATGTTTTGTTTCTGCATGTGATAATTTTGTTTAACATTTAATTTGGTTTTGTTTCTGCACATGATGATTTTGTTTAGTATTTAATATGTAATGTTCGACACAATGTAAATTGTTTAAGAATAAATAAATGAATGAATGAATGAATGCTTCCCCTTTAACTAAAAATGTAGGTATTTTTTTACAGATTGAGACTGATTAAAAAAGTGAACGTTCTTAAAAGTATTTGCAATTGCACCCCTCCCTGTTATCATAACTCTTGCCAATAAGGAAATAAAGATAAAAAATTTAATTTGACCTAGATTAGGTAATATGAGTGAAGAAGGCTTACCAGTGAACGTGACGCCATGGTCTAACACCAGGATCCCGATGTCGTTGGTGAAGGCGGTGGCACTGTACTGCTCATGCTTGTACTTGTGCTTGATCAGGACGTCCACCGGAGTCGCACCCTCGTCTTCTCTAGCCAGGTCCAGTTCTCCCAGACGGACTACGTAGCTGAAACAGGTATTGTTTTAATTAGATCAGTGGCTATTAATCGCTTGAAGGACAATGATCGGATAGAAGTTTTAATGTTATCTCGTCTGGTGGCGGTTTAGAACTTTAGAAGATAAGGTCTTAGCACACGTATCAAACCGGAAGGGGATCGGCACCGTATCAACTCAAGCCGTTCAGTATTCTATGTATGAAACTCCCTACTGCAACGCACACTAATCCACCCTTGCCCCTCGCACCCCTCCGGCCTGCCTGCTGCACCATCAACCAGCGGTCGGCGAGCCATAAGCGCGGCGTCGCCTAGCCGTAGCCGAGTCGACGTATCGGAGCTTCTGATCCGCTTTGGTTACGTGCTTACGGCGATACGGTGCCGATCCCTTCCCAATTTGATACGTGTGCTATGACCTTAAACGAGCAAATATTCATTCTTCCAAATCCTTTCTGTGTATACATAAGGGATAGAACGTTCTTTCGTTAGTCTATCTATCCATATTAATATTATAAATGCGCAAGTGTGTCTGTCTGTCTGTTACCTCTTCACGCTTAAACCGCTTTACCGATTTAGATGAAATTTGGTATAGAGATAATTTGAGTCCCGGGAAAGGATATAGGATAGTATTTATCCCGATATTCCCACAGAATCGAAACTTACGCGAGTGAAACCGCGGGGCGCTGCTAGTATTCTATAAGCACGTTAAGCCGTCGGTCCTGCATCTGATCTGTCTCCGGTCGTGTCGGGTTGCCGTCCCACCGGACTAGTGCATCTGTGTCTGCATACACTTGTGAACTATAATATTCTCCGCGCCGATGGCTAGGTTCCGCTGAGATTGCTCGCCATAGTCAAAATTAGGTCTGGAGGACTTTATTTATTAATATTTGTTGGGTTATTCTTTTAGGAATTTCTCAGTAATAGCACGGAGTTTGGAATATTTTGTGCTCGGTTAATTACCAAAGGCATGCCTCCGATTAAATGGGACTTAGACATTACTGACGCAAAACGCCTTTGCGAATACAGGCGTATTAAAAGGAATGCAAACTCTAAATGAATATAACTATCATTCAATAACTATGAATCATGGCACATCCAAAATTTGCATGCTGAATTTATCAGGCGGAATATGAAGTACTATGAATTGTATTATGACATCTGTAAGCACCATATTTCATGCAAATAAACGACTATTTATTATTATTTATTATTATTATTTATGGTCCGTGCTTATGTAAACACAGTCGTAACTGCTTCTTACAAAGTCCAATCTAGGGTAGAGTTCACGTCGTATCTTGTCGTACCTACCTTGACTTTACTTACTAAAGTTGGCGTTTCATATTAATTTTATGCTAATAATGTTAACAGATTCACTGTCCATAAAGTAGACACAATAGTTAAACAATCAACATGAATCCTATGTGATTCATGGTACAGGGAATGTGTTAATACTCCTTTGAATAAATCAAATGTCAATTATATTTTCATACTTCTAAGAACCTTATTCTTATAACAATATTGTTGATATTCATACGAAACACCTACTTGGCAAAGCAAGTGCAGTCTGTGAATTTTTCCCTTACACAAGTAATCGAAGACATGTTCTACCAACCCGCACTAGGCACGCGTGGAGGACTCCGGCCCTCTCCAGAGTGGAGGCCTGGCCTGTGTCCCAGCACAAGGTTAGGGCTTATTATGTGTATGTTTTACAAGAAATAATCGACTTCCTTAATTAAATGCTCGATAAGTAATTTTATAGTGTATTATTATTTATAGAGTTCACTTATTTATAGAGTTAATGTTCCATGCCCCTAACTATCAGTAATACGTTCCGCAGTTGGTCAAGTACAACTAGGATATAAAACTATACCGCGGCGAGGCGTGTGTGAGTTTAATGTACTTATTTTATACAGGAGTTTATGTTCTTGAGTATATTATAATAAATGCAGCTGAATTTATCGGTTTCAATCCCTGTTGATGTCAGAATCATCTTTATCTGACAAACCCTTTCCAATTAAGTTCAGCTAAGTCCTTTCCAACTAAGTTCAGCTAAGTCCTTTCCAACTAAGTTCAGCTAAGCCCTTTACGACTAAGGTCAGCTTCCAGTATAATCGGATGGACCTGATTACCAGAATTTTACATGGAGCCCAGTTACAGCAACAAGTATCATTGTTCAGGCGTTCAGACTGATGACGACTGATGATGAAGAATTAATGACGAAAAGAGTGTTTCTCATCATCATTTCAACCGAAAGAATTCACTGCTGGACATGACCTCCCCGAAATTGATATAAACGTTCTAATTTATTTTAATTTCCAAATCGATATCAACTATCAAATGATACCAAAAAAAATTTATTTGGGGACCCCATTTTTATTACCTACGTACGAGGTAATAGGATTCTTCATCTGATTTCTCAATATACAACACCATGTAGGTACATCTACACGTCACATTGTCAGCGCGGGAGCATCTTGCTCAATTCGATTACAAAAAACAACCGGTTTGCCGAAGTACTGACTACTGATGTAGTAATTTTCAGTATGAACTTGACGATGAATGGGTTCCGATTCCGATACCTCTTTATGTCCCAACCAGTTTGGAATTTGGATACAAACACGAGTTGGAAATCGGAAGCCATTCATATAATGCCTGCTTGATAACGGTGTAGCCTGTAGATATTACTTATTTTATTTAAGTACCATTTTAAGATAAGCCAAATTGGGTCAGCAGGATAGGTATGTCAGTTCTTTGAAATATCAATACAATTTATTTTAAGAAATAAAGAGTGAGTTCAAAATGCATTAACATTGACGAATGGCTATGGATAAAATGCAGTCGTGCGCATCCTGGGTACTCAGCTCCCACACACCAAGCTAGGGAATGCAATCTAGAGCCGAGATTGGCAGCTCGAGATTTCGCGTGCTCAGTCTGGTGTCGAGATTGGCTATTCAAGATCTTTACCTAGCTGCCTGGCTAGTGTTAGATACTACAAAAGGGTGTGCAGGGTGGCTGGGACATCGACGTGCAACGCAATAGTCAGTAGATACGTGATTCTGAACCACCATGCCTTGAAAATTTTCATAATTCATTTTAAAAAAAAGCTGTTCCATACATTTTGACCGCGTAAATGATTTTTTTTCCATACATATTTCTATGAAACAGTATTTTTTTTTTATAACCAACGAAAAATTACTATACACTGGTCTAGAATCATCATCATGTGTTGAATTAATGATTACAGTTTGCGCATGGATGGTCCATTCCAACCCTATATTGCTTGTTTTCTTTGGTTGCTAAGCTCCACACATACCTACACAGTTACACACAGTTCGACATAGGTCGTCTTGACATGTAAATAAACTCAAATAATTGTGATCAATGTGACATTGTATCTGTATTACTAATTACAATGATAAACAATAATTTTCGCCATGACCCCACAACGCGTGGGAAAAATTATGACGTTGTAACATTCCAAGAATTTGTATCAATTCATTCATGATTTCTTCATGAGTTGATGTCAATTTTAAGGATAAATTATTGGATCTTCTTGAGAAATGAAGCCCCTGAATCCTCCAGAATCCCCTGCGTTGAAATTCATCGTGGGTTATAAAAAAAGAACAGCTGTTTCATTAAAAAGTGTAATGAGTGTCACAGAGATTATTGTGGGTAAAATAAAAAAGAACGAAAGCCATGTATGTAAATCTGATAATAACTACACACCTGTAGACTTGCTGGTTGAACAAACCTTGAGTAGCTAACCGCAAACTATTGACGTATTATTTTAGCACATATCGTCGTGTGAGCATAGACCCATAGACAAATAGTCAGCCGGATTCCATCTATTCTAGGATTCTACATATGTTAACATCTTCATTACGGAAAGCATGACAAACTAAAAATAGCAGTGAGTGGGAAATATTAGAGGCATAATCAGCCAATACTGTTCCCACTGCTGGGAAACAGGCCACTTCTCTGTGAGGTTGGCTTTGAATTTTCTCCAGATGAGATAGCTTACTTTGTGCCTATTACAAATTGTGGTCGTGTGTCCGAGTTCTGAACGCTAATTTTCGTACCTACAAACGTTTAAAATGTAGCCCTAAACACATCTCAGCTACGATCTGTGTCAAAAACTTTATGTAACTTAGATGTATTTTGACTGAGAATGTTCAGAACGTTTATAAAAATACTGTAATCTTCTTCTCGAGGGCAAAGACAAGTGACAATTGCTTTCAAAGCTTTTCGTATTTCTACATCGACTTTCAATAAGATTGACGTTAAGGTTTTCGGTAGCATATTATGTCAGTCCAATATTTTTTAACTTTTCCATCACCGTTAGGCCGAGCGCGCACCACGATTTTACTTTTTGCGACACGTTTTTAGAATCAACCAGTAGTGTTTAGTACAAGCTGAAATGCAACCTAGCCAGGATAGATTTTGTCGAAGAATAAACCTCAGTAATAATAAATTATAAGAAAATAGATTGTAAAAATCTAGGCAGAAATTTCTCATAATAGGTATCGTATTGTAATTTTGCATAATAACTCGGGAAATCCGCTTGATTGCATAGAACAGATTCTATTTACTTAACAATTTCGCGTAATGTGCCCCTGCGCATCATTATGTGCAAATATAACCTCGCGGAAGTACCTATTGTCAACATTGCTTGCCGCCGTGAATACTTATATTCATGAAGAATAGCGAGACTAGAAAAGACGCACAACGATTTTAATGCTATGTTCAAAAAGGTTTTGGCTAATCTGCGGGTTTTTTTGTGAACACATACACATACAAGAGGATATCAAGCAAACCGTATAATTATCATGGCAACGATTACATCAGCCAAGACGTAGTTAAAAAAACGCAAGTCAACAATATTGCCTACTATGGTCTGTTCAAAAAGTAACTGATGAAAATGTAAACAAATGGATCAGAAAACGTAACTGTGGATGTCCATTTGTAATTTTTTTATTTATTTATTCAGTTTCGGACAACAATACAATTTATCTTGTTAGTGCAATACATCTTACAAATTGAGTGCTTTATTTGATTATTTAAAACTGACACTCGAAATTCTAATAATAAATAAATTTTAAAATGTTTTTCATTTGACATTTGAGGTTTATTTTATAATCTCAATTTTCGTAGATGATATTTCATATTTCAATTATTACAACTTATAATGTTTCTAAAACAGATGAATGTGTTACTATACTAAGTCCCTTTAGTGAGTGATTGGGAACAAATACCTAAGAAGATCAGGTTAAGCTACGCTTGCCGTGGTTGGTCCGTGGATGGGTGACCATCTTTACATACTACCCCTCTGTGCCTCGGAAAGCAAGTTAAGCCGTTGGTCCCGGCAGGCATTCTTGGATCTTTGACAGTCGTTACGGGTCGTCAGAAGCCCGAAAATCTGACAACCAGTTTTACCAAGGGGTATCGTATTACCCTACTGTGAAGGTTGGTATCAATATAGGCAATCGCTCCATGTAAAATACTGAAATTCAGCTGCATCCGGTTAGACTGGAAGCCGACCCCATAATAGTTGGGAAAAGACTAGGCAGATGATGAGGTTTTGTTAACATTTTCAGATACTTTTGGAACAGACGCGGTGCCACACTTCTACGATTAAAACCGTCACTGCTTCTGACCAGCCACACGAAAGAAAAACAAGACTACTTACAGGTCATCCTCATGGTTGTGGATGCAGTGGGCAGCGGTCAGGATATGTCGGGAGCTGACCAGGGATCCTCCACACAGCCAGCTGGTGCCACCAGTTCTCTTGCTCTTGTAACCCAGGAGGGCCATCCAGGGGAAATCACCTGGTGGAGAAGATGGATTTGTTAGAAATGCTGAAGAAATTGTGTTATTTTGTAATATCTTATTGGGCTTTCTATAAGAGTTTAGACCATCAATATCCTGCTGCCCGTTTCCAATTTACTTATAGTCGGCGCAGCACATCTTCTTTCAGTTCAGCAGTCACTTATTTCTATCCATAATTTAAAATCTTCTTCATCGTTTCTTTGGTCTTCATCTCGCTCTTAAGATATTATTGAATACCTATCTTGATAAGCCATCCTCATTCATACTCAAAACTTTCTTCTTTGAGTATCGTGCAATATGAATATTTTGAATTGTGGTAATTATGCATTTTACACCGAAAAGATTAAGTTGTTACATATATATTTGCTCCTGCCTTTCGAACTTGTATTGTCTAATGGTTGAAAATTCTCTCGTTTTATAAAGCGTTTTATGCACCGATCTTATTACACCAACTCACAACTATTTATTTGTTAATAACCAACTGAACTTAAACCCAACGGATAAATATTGGCAAGTCTTACCTAGTTTAGCGGGAACTCCTCCTACCACTCGGCTGAAGGAAGCATTACTGTGTCCACAGACGGGAGGGTCAGGGAGTGCGTCCTCGAAGTCCCCGGAATTGGTCTTGGGCGCAGCAGTCTGGGGCGCCCGGGTTGGTGCAGGGGTCGGCGCAGGAGTTGGGGCTGGTGTCGGTGGTACAGGAGTAGCCGGTATACCTGGGCGGGGGCAGCATACCTGTGGGAAACATAGGTATATAGGAAAATTTCCCCTCAAGGATAACATACAGGATTAAAATGCCCCCCACACGCTTATCTGCACTGAGGTTTTTGCATCCCTCGGTTACTACAGTTGTTTGGGGAGTGCCATCCTAAATTTAGTTTCACAACACCATTGTTTAACGGTGCATGGAATACTTTTTTCCAATTTACATCTACATATATAGTGGTAATAGTCTTCACTTTGCTTTCGGCTACGGAACACTAAAAATGATGCATGTGGCCTTACCTTAGGAGCATTTCCCTCAAAGCCACAATGAGCTCTCCTCAACAGTTGCACAGCATTAGGGTTGGTCCTGGACTCCTGCAGCAAACTCATGTAGGGCTGGCAGCGCAGCACCGAGATGCAGCTGCCGATGCCACCGTCCACCGTCTGGCAGCTCTCCGCTGGAAACAGGATCGGCTTGGTTAGTTTAAACATAGAATAGATTTGTTGTCTCATAGACGCTTCGATTAGTTGACCATTTTCTATTTTGTTAAGCACCTAGTTCTTGTTGACAGGCCTACACTCTCCCCCCATTGAAATGGGGTGCCCCAGCAGGTGCGTAAGTCCCTATTAACAGTGTAATTTGAAATCATTGTAAAAATCAATTATTTTTAAAAGAGTAACCGTGGAGTTTCTTGTCGGCTCTTCTCCATAGGAAACGACTAATTCGAACCGTGCACCTAGCTTCTGACGTGTCATAAGTGCCCATGTAGGTTTATGTGAAACAAAATAAAATATTTTGAATTAGAATAGTTAGCTGCAGGGGCGGATCTACTTAAAGGCTTTTTGGGCTGCAGCCCAGGGCCCCGTGGATACAGAGGGCCCCCAACCGAACTGAAAACAATAGACGATATTGTCAATAATAAAAATTATCTAGAATTAAAAAAAATCCGATCATAATAAAATGGCAATTGTTTGAGTAATTAAGTAGGTCCCCTAAGCAGTATTAGCCCAGGGCCCCACAAATTCAAGATCCGCCCCTGGTTAGCTGTTTATTGAAGGTGGAATAAAAAGAATATTCTAACCCGGATAGGATAGACAGAAAACTAAACTATATAAGTACTACGTACTTACAACTTGAGTTATTTTAGGTACCTATTTCATAATTTAACGACCTCTGTAGTTCTTTAGGTAATTAAATACCAGTACCTGACTATATTGTCATAACAAAGGCGCGGAAACCGGTTTTTAATGTTCATTTACATTGGTATATCTTTGAGGATTTTTTATACTTAGTAATAGTTCATCATTAACTATAAAACAGAGTTATGGAGGTTTTATATTTTACTTACATCGCGATGGCAAGTAAGTACAACCTGGGGCCTAAAAATGCCACTTTGGCAAAATCATAAAAGGACAACATTGTGAATCATAATGGACAGTTAACTGTTAAGTTAATCGTATCAAATCCCATTGGTGAAGGATTTTTCCGTATTTTTTTTTGTCTGTGTTAAAATAACAATCATGATTCTGTCAATGATTCTACCAAAGTGGCCATTTTAGGCCCCCTGGGGTCTAAAAAGGCTAGGTACTTTGGCAGAATCTTATAAGGTTAACATTATGAATCATAATATGGCGAAGACAGTCCGTGTTTTTTTTTTCGCTGCGCTACGTAGGTATAATCAAAGAGATTGGGATTGGATTTGGATTGGATTGATTGGTATTGAATTGTACCTGATGAAAAAACCCAATCCCATTTTGCTTAATCTGGGAATCAAACGCAAGGTAGTAACAAGGTAGTAAATAATATTAGGTACATTGATTAACAAGCTATTAACACTTTGTACCTATAGATTTGCAAGCTAATAAACACTTAGAAACGACTGCTAAGTATGTACCTACTTAATATTTCACGCCCGATCTATCACATTGAAGGACTTCTGACACTTTGGAGTACGTGAGAATGCCACATCCGTCTCGATTAGTTCTGCACCTACTTCGTGTTATTTATTTTGATCTTATACACTATCCAATTTTTAGGAAAGCTAACTAGGAAATCGGCAGATGTAATCGCAGTTAGAACAGATTTTATCCGATTTAATGTAAATTGGAGGTCCAACCGCTCTACTTCCAAAATTGTGTACGATCTAGGACTGTCATCACGGCGCTACGATTTAGAACGACCAGTCGGATTAATCTTAACTAAATTAATAGAAATGTATGGGGAAATTACCTCCCTATCCTTATTATTAAAAACGACAAAAAATATTCTAATAAGTCATTACGCGATGAAGGCTTTAAAGTCTAATTGGAAATTTACAAAAATTATGACAAAAACGCGACTTTAAAGACGTTACTTCAAAGACGAAAACTACATATGACAAAAATTACAATTATGACAAAAAACGCGACTTTAAAGACGTGACTTCGAGACACCATCGATAGAAAATTCGAAACGTGCAACCCAGTACGATCCTTCTTCACGAATGCGTCTTTATCCGATTTAGTGTAGTATTATCACTAGCTTCCGACTTCCTAGTTAGAGTGTTCCTAATTAAATTTCCTAAAAATCGGATAGTGTAATAAGCGCTTAACGTTACTTGTAGGGAACATGTTACACCGTATATTTTCCTCAATTTAATACATAACTGAACTCATCTGCCTAGCCTTTTCCCAACTATGTTGGCGTCGTCATCCAGTCTAACCGGATGCAGCAGAATACCAGTATTTTACATGGAGCGTCTGCCTATCTGACCTCCGCTTTCCAGTTAGGTACAGGGTAACACGATACCCCTGATAAGACTGGTGGCCAGAGTTTTGGGGTTCTGACTTCTCATAACAACTCTCAAAGATCTACGAATGACAGCCGGGACCAATGGGTCTGTCACTCATCCACGGACTAACCTAACCTCGGCGAGCATAGCTTTTAACTTCTCGAACTCAAAGCAATTATTTCAATTAAACCATGCATGTACAGGCACTTTTGAATTGTCAAAATTAAATATGGCAACACCGGTGAAATATGACTGTATTATCCTACGAACGTACTACCTACCCTTTTAGGGAGGAAACAATACCATGATTCCTCCATGATTCGGCCATGATTCATCGGCCGTCAATATCGTACCGTGTTCGTCTACCCGCATAATTACAAGTCGGTGTCACAGCAAGCCACACGTCCAAGCTACAAAAAGTTTGACCCGCCTGACCAACTTACTGACCTTGAATGGAACAATGAACACAAAGACCGCGGTCACTTTATTGTTGTTAGGCTTTTTTTAGATTATATAATACATGATCGTTCGTGGATGGATAACCACGACCATCCATTACATATCGCGACCCCTCCGCAGCCCCGGATCTACGATTTTTCGAACCGGGGCAAAACCTTGATAGTGGCGCCCCCTCCCTTCAATGTTTGAGAAAAACTTGCAAATTGTTGATTTCCACTACGATAATATATGATTTCACTAATAAATTACTTATTTTATTAACGCTGATTACTCGCAAACGCAATCAACCACATAAATAAAAAGTGTTGTCACTTGACGTTCAACTGTTTGAATTTGTTCGGCTCGGCTCGTATTCCCATTGGCAGAAAGATCACGGACACTACGCACGCGTTCAAAAATTTACTTGATCTGTTAAGTTGCGTTCATAAATCACTTAGTATGTGTTCAAAAACTAACTGGGCGTATGGAAATAGAAAAGTTTGTTTTTCAAACATATTATATTAAATTCGATTACTTGTTAAAAACCTATGAGATTGTAGGAAAAGAGGCTTCATTTGTGAGATATTTCGAATTCTTGTCTCAAGGATTTGGCGCCCCCATGAAACTGCCGCCCGGGGCAAGTGCCCCGGTTTGGCCCCCCTTAGATCCGGGGCTGCCCCTCCGCATCACAGAAAGCACGGCTCCAAGCTCACATTCGTAGATCTTTGGCAGTCGTGGCGGGGAGTCAGAAGCTGAAATCTCTGACAACCAGTTAATTACCAAGGGATATCGTGTTACCCAGTTACTGGGTAGCGGAGGTCAGACAAGCAGTCGCTCCATGTAAAATAAATTATTTTGTAATAAAATTTACACTACTATAGATATTTTTACCCCATCGTTATTCTATTCTAGGTAGTGATGATGCAATACTATTAAATTTTCGTCAAATATCGATGGGGTAAAAATGTCGATAGTATCGTTAATAAATTGTAAAACACTTTTATAGCGATAGCATCAATAGTAGGTATCACAACTCAATACTATCGATACTATTGTTCTTCGTCAATAGTATTACTCATGTCTGACGATTGATACTATCGATAATATTGTAAAATTTCAATACTATTGATATTGTTACTAGTTTTTAAGGCAATAGTAAACTAGCTATCAAAGTATCAATAGATCAAGTATCGATAGTGAGGCAACACGAGTACCTACGCACGAAATCACTAAACAAAATCGAATACCGAAAGCGGTGCTTCGATTTATCAAAAATCCAAATAAAAAGAAATTACGTAGGTAGTACCAGTATTATAGTGTACTCTGTGGTAGGTAGTCACAATGTAAGTAAAGATGATTTTTATAAGCGGCACGGTAACGAAACCATAGCGAGATTTAATTCGACGCCAACGCCATCTATCGAGCGAAGGGGCAAACTTTATTTTTCGACGGACTTCATTTGCACGATGTTTTTGTGGCGTTTTTTAACGAATGTCATGGTAGTAAAATATTTTTGTAAAAACCTGGGCCCAGCAGCAGGGCCCTGGGAGCAAGGGCGGTCCAGAGGTAACGACTTACTAGATGTAGGTCGTGGGTTCAAATCCAGGCAGACGCTTTACCTTGTGTAAATAATTTCATCACCGCTGCTCTCAAAATGAAGGAAAACATCTATAGGAAACCGGCCATGTTCACTTTTCTTTTAGAAAAGTGTAAATAAATTATACCTAACGTTTATCATCATCTGCCTAGCTAGCTTTTTCCCAACTATGTTGGGGTCGGTTTCCAGTCTAACCAGATGCTGAATACCAGTATTTTACATGGAGACGTCAGACTTTCGGGCTTCTGACGACCCGTAATGACTGTCAAAGATCCACGAATGACGGCCGGGCTTAACGTGCTTTCCGAGGCACGGAGGGATCTTGGTATGTAAAGATGGTCACCTATCCATGGAGCAACCGTGCCAAGCGCGCTTAGCCTGATCGATCGACCCGTCCCGCTGTTATTGCTTCGCCACAAGCCCCTCAAAATAATAACGTTTAGATACTTAATTAAATTAAAATATGTTCCTTGATATGGAACGCCACTACATAATGAGGGTTTTCGTGAAAATTTACGACACCAGTTGGCACCACTGTGACAAGAGATCTTCCAATATAAAATATATGATGACGTTCATCATTCGATTCATTCATTCGTTCATCATTCAGTCATGTCATGACTAAAGAAAATATAGGCTCTTTGACAGATGTCTGGACCTGACGTGTCAGTGCTGCCACCTGGCGAACGTCATTTCAGAAAACCCTCATTATTGTATGCCTATTAGGCAGGACATATTGGAAATTTAATTTATTTTTTAGACCTGTAACTAACATATGTATAATACATACATATATGTATTCTGAATTTGAATTTAAAATAAAAATACGAAACCGCCGTATACGTGTGTTAAATTACATAGAAATGTAATATTTCTATGGTTAAAATAGATAATGTCGCCATTAAAGTGCCAGGCTACTTGTATATAACTAGGATACTTTATATAACTATAACTTTACCTTTTCAAAAAATAATAAATATCAATAGGAATCCATCCATCTAAAACTCGACTACTGGGCACTTTTCGGTCTAACAATTTTCAATCTACCTATGTATATTTTTATTATAATTATTATCTTATCTTTAACGGACTTTGTCGTTTTCTTTGGCTTTTATTATCTTCAATAATAATAAAAATCTCTATAAAATTCATTTAACTGCTACTGACACGTTAGGTTTCTTAAAAAACTTAATTAAACAGAGCAAGGCTATCCATTAGCCGATCAAATACATAGGTTATGAATATGAAAAACATGAGTTAAAGTTATCAGTGAAGGTCGGGAGGTCATCTGCGCAAGGTGGACCTGCCCCTGATAGCCGTGACACACAAAACAGGATTTTTTGAAGATTAAAGTTGGAATAACAAGATTTTTAAGACTAGTAGGTACGATTCTTAACAAACGCGAGATTTAGGGACAGCGGGGTTATTGCGTAACTCAGTAACAGTAGCAGTGAAAGCATTTTGACATTTCAACAACATTCATTGCGTTATTTACGTTGTTGAGAATCTTATATAATTACTAGCTTCTGCCCGCAACTTCGTCCGCGTGAAATTTTCTTTTACTCCGACCCACCCCGTCGCATCGCATCGCCTGCTCGCGCTATTACTTCGTTTTTGCTTAGCGTTCTTTCTGACTGTTTTTCTTTTTGCTCGGCTCCTAAAGGTCATAGCGTGATGTTAAATAGCCTATAGCCTTCCTCAAGAATTGGGCTATCAAATGCAAAAAGAATTTTTCAAATCCGATTGGTAGTTCCAGAGATTAGCGTGTTCAACCAAACAAACAAACTCTTCAGCTTTATAATATTAGTATAGTTAAACGTTGGAATTTCCTTCAAAATCCTTTGGATTTTGAAAGTGTGTTACACGATTAGGATGCTGGCTGATTCATTGCCATTAGAACATTCGCGCACGACAGGACAGTTTAGTGCAATTAGTGAGAATTTTGGTTTAGTAGCGTTGTTTGTAATATACCGCGTCGATCGCGACTGTTACCTTCGGTTAGGACACAAGTATTAGTGGGTTTAATAAAAAAAACATGTATTTAGTTAAAAACACATCTATTTATTACGATTAACTTACCGAAGGGACTCTGGTTAGACTGGAAATTGAAGCTGTTTCTTGATTCCGTGTCGACAGTTGGCACTGGTGTCAGGGGTGGTAATGTGGTGATCTCCTGTGGTGCCATTGGGGTATCGTCGAAGTTCACCGCGTCATTTTCTTCCGGCACTCCCGTACCTGTTTAAATGCATAAGTCACGAATCATGTTTTTATCAACAAAAAATTATGGTCATATTGGTAACACAGGGGCCCTGCGGGGTAATTAGGGCTGATTTTTCCAACGCCAGATTAAATGTTATCGGAGAAATAATTTTGAATTTTTGACAGTTCTTTCATACAAAAACTGTCAGACGTCAATTTTATTCCACGAATAAAACTTATCCGTCGATTGAAAAATCAGCTCTAGAAGGAACATGTGCTTTTATTTTGAAAGCTCATCTACATTCATTGCGTTATTTACGTTGTTGACAGATTTTTTTTAACATAATTATAAAGCAATGGATTAACAATATCCTTCAATATGATTCAGATTGTTAATGAAAGTGTGTTACGCAATGAGGATGCAGGTATGGCAACATTGGAACATAAAGGAATTTCAAGTCCACAGATTTTTACTTATAACTGTCTGACTTGTGTGTACTTGCGTATGGATTATTGAAGATCAATTTTTTTTTTTTGTTTTATACGAAACTAATTTATAAATAACCCTTCTAAGCACAAGTGAAGTTCTTCCCGTTCTAAGCACAAGTGATTTGGTAACATTGACAGGAAACAGCAGTCGTTTACTACCAAAAAATAAAATCGTTTTCCAGCAAGTATTTATCATACCTACTCGAATAATTTTAGTATTCTACCTATAATAAACATAAAATCGTTGATGTTTATAGATTTGCGTTAAGTTTTTAATTATTTATACGAATATAATTATCATATTCGTGATAGATTATGATGCAGGAATTTAGTTGCTTAACTGGTTTAATCAAAACACTAAACGAATAATTTGGGAAAAAAACCAAAGAGAAATAAAAAAAATCTATAAATGTGACCTATGTTAAAATGTGAGGAATTAGTTCTGGATGCGTCTTTGATTTTGAGTAAAGGTCAAAATTTTATTGACATCTATAAAAATATAATCTTTATGTATTTAATTTAATTAATTGTTGACTTTACGATAGACATGCTCGGTCGAATTAATACGACTATTTTTAAAATATTAATTTAACTTGTATTTTTATGAATTGGATTGAGAGAGATTAAAGGGGATTTTTCATGATTGCTGCATTGAGAGGCAAATTATGCATGGAATAAAAAGTATCTTATGTGTTAATCCTGGTAAAGCAAGATAAACCATGGTACCCGAGGCAGTCGACAGCTTCACCACACTGACAGCGATGCGGAGCCCCGCAAGAAGTGCCCAAATAAAACTATATGTTGAAATATCTTTCTGTCATATATCATCACTCGCATGACTAAAAGTCCTATCTGATTTTTTTGCCGCTTTGAGTCAGGACAAATACCCTCTTTCCTTCTTGATTCTTTACATTTGGTTGCCTTTCAAAGTGGTTATATTTTAAGATCCAAATAACATAGAGGTACGACGGTTAGTGAAAAGTGTCACGAAATCACGAATAGAAAAATGTAGCTGTCCCAACCCAAATCAGCCAAAAAATGAGATACGACTTTTAGTCATGCGAGGGATGATTTATAAACCCCCTAATTAATGAACGTATTATATCAGATGAACAGCGATTTCTCTCTTTCAGTCGTCATTAATTTCACTTTCGAAAGAAGAAGACAAAGCGTTGTGTAACTATACAGACGCTATAAGAATAAACATAATTATACCTTAGCTTTAAGCCATTGTAACACCTCTACAACATTATGGAAAGCAAATAAGTATATGAATATGAATATCGACGACTAATAGAGAAGTATGGAAGAAAAATACATGTTGCGCCGACACCAAAATAAATTGGGATAAGGGCTGGAGAGTAATGATTGTTGAAAGATCTTTCTGTGCGTGATGTTTAACAACCAGGTGTGGAAGTGGAACACTGCTTATCATGTCGCAACTTGGGACTTGGCTGGAACCTATATCCTACCGTGGAGTTGTGTACTGTGATTAGCTAAGTTGAAATACCTAAGCCATCTAGTATCACATCCAGCATTCCGATTATAACTAAATGTAAGTTGGGAAAACGCAAACATGAAATGTTGTAAGAGTGAATTCTTACCTTCATTAGGCCTGACGTTGATTTCCTGATTTCCACCATTCCCTCCATCTTGAGCTGGTTGTTCCGGATGATACACTTCTCCATTATCATAGTTTGGTTGGAAGTTGCCATTATTTGGGTTTGGTTGGAAATTCACATTTCCACCGTTTTGCCCATTTCCATTCTCAATATAAACAGGATTATTATTTGGAAAAGATATAGGTCTTCCAAAGTTTTGTGCATTATAGTTGTTGTAGTCGTTTTGTGGGTTTCCTTCGGCAACCTCGAACACGTAAATGTTGTCTTGTTGGTTTTCAGTATTGATGCCTGCTGGTCTGTTAGGCTGCATGTTGGAGAAGCCTGAGAATCTATCCGTTACTCTTCTTGGTCCTCCTTGAAAGAATCCCTGGAAGCCATTGTTACGGTTTTCTCTTTGTGGGAAGAAACCTGTGGAAGAGGAACGAAATTAAGTCGTCTGTTCGGATAACATGCCTGTTTGAGGCTACCGCTTCCTTTGGCAAACTGATTTTCAATGATTCAGGATCTCATTCTAGCACTGGAATCCAGTGACACTCAATCGATTTTTGACCAATGTTAACACTTTTCAATTCTGTTAAATATACAGTATCCAGGGCTGGATTTGAATAGAGCAGCCGCTTATTGGCCAAACCAGCGTCACTGAATTTCTGCGCTGGATATGAGATACTGATTGACGTAAATCATCCTTAAGGCTGCCCTTCCACCATGTTGAATGAAGCTAAGCTACAAAACAATGTGTCTACGCATTTCTCGATTACAAAAAAGAAAAACTATTATCTTGTTGATATACTTATCCTTAACTACATACACCATCACGTTATTTCCTGCTATGGTTTACGTCTTATTCCGGTTAAATACTGGTTCCGGATTTAACTACTGTTCAAGAACATTCTGTTATGACTTATGACAGTGTGGGCAGGTTTGACCGGTTACATATAGTTTTTGACGTCATGTGAAATACCGGTGTCATTTTGGTCGTAGATAATACTTCGTTTTAATCATAATTGGAAAATGTAGGATTAATAATTATACTCGTAAGCGGTCTGAAATTGCCAACACGACAAATGTGATCAGAGGTGATTAACGCTTCAAATATTTTGGCATCTCACATCGACTACAAAGTTCATAGATCCGCAAACTCCAAAGAATGGCAGGAAAATATGTGCTAAAAAACTTTAGAATACATCATTATGTATCGAACTATTGTTGGCATTTGTTACGATGTTGTGGGCCTTTGTGATTATTTTTTACATTGTATTCTTGTTCTACTTATAGTCTTACGAATCTATTGAAACGTTGAATTCTTCGATGCAATATTGAGATTCTTGATATACTCTGTAACGTTTTGCAGTTGCAGCTACTTCTACGATACGATGTAGTTTATTGTTAAACTCATCTTTATAGTTTTTGTTATTGCTCTGTGAATTGGACATAAAAGTCATTCGTTATTTCTTTCATTTATCAAAAGAAGAAAAGAGGGTATTAGTTATTACCTAAAATTTTATCACAAGTCCCTTTCGAGTCAACATAATCATCATCCTCTTTGTCCTATCCCTATTTATATAGGATTGGTGTCACTCTTCACTCATATTTTTCAATATGTCTTTATTTCATCATCGTCATCATCATTTCAGCTGTAAGACGTCCACTGCTGAAAGTGCTGGACAAGACTTATGCCTAGCAGTGGACGTCCCCCAAGTGTCGTCACATTGACATCTAGGTACACTTTTTTACATCGTTCTCACATATAACTATAAATTCAACATTAATGATGTCACTAATATTTTTGTAAAAATATAATTTAAAAGTGTCCATGGAGTTTCTTGCCCGTTCTTCTCACCTACGCTTTGGAATGGGCAACCAGCTTCATATTTTCTGACTGACCGACTTTTTGACAGTTCAAAAGTGCAGTTAATGGTTTAATGAGGGTTTTCGTGAAAATTTACGACACCAAGTGGCACCATAGTGACAAGAGGTCTTCCAATATAAAATATATGATGACGTTCATCATTTGATTCATTCATTCGTTCATCATTCAGTCATGACTAAAGAAAATATAGGCTCTTTGACAGATGTCTGGACCTGACGTGTCAGTGCTGCCACCTGGCTAAAGTCATTTCAGAAAACCCTCATTGAAAGAAATGCTTTGAGTTTGAGTTTGACACATACGCCTTTATACGGTTTCATTGTTTTAGTGTCCACTCCCTAGCTATTTCATCATTCTACACAATCTGTGTCTTTTCTCTTTGTTTCTGGTCTTTCGCCTTTTTATTAGCTGAACTCGCTTTATAAACATATAAGGTTCCATTACAATAGATGGACAAACGACAAACTTTTAAAAATCATTCAGACCACCAAAATAAGGACGATGGTATAAAAATATATAAGAAAAACGCATAGATACTTACAAGAAAAAGAATCAGCTAACGAAAATACACTAGTGTGTCGGCAATTTATTATTTTAGGTCAAAATAAAATCACTTTACTTTTTTTTTGCTTGGATATCTTAGTTAGACGTACTGAGCGCTGTGTTAAAATTTGTCCATCTATTTTAATGGGACCCTATATAGAAGGATTGGTACTCGATGATTGGAAGCGATTGTGACCAAATGATAACAGCCACACGGGTCGGTGATGGCCGAATATTCATTACATTTAGCTTAACGTGTTGGTCCTGGCTGCAATTCGTAAATCTTTGACAGTCGTTACTGATCGATAGGTCTGACAACCAGTCTTACCAAGGGGTATCATGTTACCCAGTAACTAGGCTGTGGAGCTCAGACAGGCAGGCGTTCCATGTAAAATACTGGTATTCAGCTGTATCCAGTTGGACTGGGAGCCGACCCGAACATAGTTGGGAAAAGGCTAGGTAGATTGAGTTAGGTACTCGATGATTAATGAGTGTGTTTGACTTCATGTTTTTTTATGAAAATCACACTGTTTACATTATCAAACTATATCCCAACGATGTCCGTGGTATTTGCACTCAGGCTACTATTTACATGGTTTTTTGCTGTCACATAATGAGTCGTTATATTCAGTGTCAATTGGCATCGTTTAGAGTTAGTTGCCTTTGACTCGACACTTTGTTCTTTTTATAGCTAGCGGAACTCATTTATTATTTACATATAGATTCACTGTAACATTTTTATTATTTAGATTCTATTTATTATTATATTCTATTTACCTAACCTAGCTGGAACTATTATTGATAACACAGGATGTGTATTTTTGTGTCGCGTGTCGTGTCGCGCCTGTTTGAAGGAGCCAATAATTTTGAAGAAATAATGGTTTTAGTCTGCAATCCTTAAGTATTATTATATTATATTTCATCATCATTATATTTTCTTTGCTCCTGTTTCATGTTTATTATTATATGGATATATTTATATGTGTATATATTTATTTAGATTAGTATAATATACTTTATGTGTGTATTTATTGTATTATGTAAATGGTACACCACGGACTACCTACAGTATTTGTCTGTCCTTCCCCTTTTCAAATCCATCCTAAGGTTGTCTTTATAAGATCGCTATTAGCGATAAGACCGCCCATTGTGTCACCCTTCAGTTTCTATATTTATGTCTGTAATTTATATGGTGTACATAATAAAGAGTATTCTATTCTATTCTATTATTATATCTTCAAACCGGTATGGTTGTACGGCTGTGGGTCAAGATTTCTCATTAAATTCCTATTTATTAAGTATTTAGTTAGGTAGGTATGAGTATTATATGACGGTGGGATGACCTCGACAAAATTACCAAATTCTTAATTATAATAATTTTTTGTTTCAAGATTATTATGAATCATATATATCATAGCACACACCTATTAACGTCTACGTGCTATTTATTAAACACGGGGTCACATGAAAAAAGAAACGACTAGGTACGTCATGATGGTCATTACTTTAATCACCACGTCAGCCAAGAATGCGATTTTGCAAATGTACGATGTTAATAATATTAAAAATAAAATGTTTTTAAAATGGACACTATTTATTGTATTACTAACGTCTGCCAAAAATACTATAAAACATACCCTTTGGCACTCGGCAATTTATAGTGTAGCTTTCAGGCTCCTTCAAACAGGCGCGACACGCGATAAAATCGCGCGCGATTGTACTTTGTGACGTGCGCGATTATACCGCGTGTTGCGCCTGTTTGTAGGAGCCTTTCTGCCAGTGAAAGAGTTTTCGAAATTGGATCAGTTTAAGTCCTTTACCCTACCTACATCCAAATTCACAAACCAAACCTCTATAAAATACATAATAGCTGCCCCGAAGAACTTCGTACCGCCCAAGAATTTTTTTTTGTGAATCATTCCCATGTTTTAACAGTTATTCTGCTATTCGAGACGGAGACAAAACCGATAAATCAAAGATCATAAAAATCGGTCCAGCCGTTCTTGACATTTTGGTGCCGATTCTGTCGGTCACAATTCACAAACTAAAGTAAATCTAAGTTCAGTGCACCTTTTTCTTTCTATTTCTTTAAGAAAAGGACAGAAGATAAATTTTAGTTTAGTCCTGTCAAATTAGCCAGCGCCTGACGTAAATTGACGTAATTTTAGTAAGCAAGTTTTTAGTCACGTCTAAACTTGTATGGAGTAGTGTCAGGCGCTGATTAATTTGACAGGACTAAACTAAAATTTATCTTCTGTCCTTTTCTTAATGAAATAGAAAGAAAAAGATGCACTGAACTTAAATTTAGTTTAGTTTGTGAACAAGGGAATCGGCACCCTGGTTTTATTTATACAGATTATTAGGTTTAAGTACCTAGTTGTATTGCTCGAGTAAGTATAAAGTAATTCCGGTGCAGTTTAAATTAAAACTAGAATCCAAACTTGTTATATGAAACCAATTTGTTTATTCATGAAATTGTTGATTCAACAAAGTATAGCTGTCAGTCGTGGCCATTTACATTGCGTAAAATAACAGTCCAATTGGCCACCATACCAATATTTTGGGCGAACTCAACCATGAAGACCAAGGGGGAATCACAAACAGAGAACACTTCATGGGTTTTTTTACATATTTTGCTATAATATATCGTATTAGATCATTATACACCGATATATTGCTGTGTAAATACAAAATGGCGGATGTGGTCTCAGAAGGTGCTAACTATCCGTTGTTTTTTCGTTTTGTGAGGAAAATGACTGTACTGTATTACCGTGATATGTCAGGAATAGTATGCTGTAGACTGTATGTACAGACGCCAGCACGTCATGCTACCCGAAACTGTCAAATTTTCTCAGCCAACTTTGAACCGATAAATCGATAGAGTTTCTTTTTAGCGATAAAGTTGAAAATCGAATAAAGAAATTTGACAGATTGTAATAGCTTGAGGTGCTGACATCTGTACAATGAGTGTACACATGGCTACAAATCAAGCTATACATTTCCAGTTTTAGCTGACCTCGCATTGTACAGGTTTTTTGTACAATCAGAAGTCAGCTTATACTGTTTATGTATAGTTTGATGTGTAGCCGTGCGTACTAAGATTATTATGCGGTCCCGTGTCCAGTTGTGGTGTGGTCATAGCATAATCAGCCTACAATGTTCCCCACTGCTGGGACACAGGCCTCCTCTCAGTGAGAGGGAGTGGGCCGTAATCCACCACGCGGGCCCAGTGCGGGTTGGTAGATGTCTTCTAATTTTTGGTTCTAGGACATGCCGGTTTTCATGAAATAATTTGTGCCTGTTTGGGTGTGAAGTCACTACAAAAAACTGCAACTCGTCGTTACACAACTACACCAGCCGTGCTCTAAGGTGATAACTACAGTTTTTTTATGTTCCAAAAACAAAAAACAGTGGCTCTCCGGGCCGGGAGTGCCGACAGAAGTGAAAACTTGAACAATTACATGTGTATTTTTTTAATCGTCTTTTAAACAAAACACTAACAAAATACTTTGCCATCACTCAACTGACATATCGGATACACGTTAAAACCGAGTACATCCCGAGGACAGCCGAACACATCCGAAGCGTTGTCGGTTACGGTAACAGTGGCGCGAGTTCAATAGTTTATTTCCATATCAAAAAATTGCCCAACGCGCCTAAAGGAGTTTTCACTTCAAATAAAAAAGAAAATGACTGTAGACATATACAATGAGTGTACTAAGATTATTATGCGGTTCCGT
Source organism: Luperina nickerlii (assembly GCA_963855955.1). Lineage (NCBI taxonomy): Eukaryota > Metazoa > Arthropoda > Insecta > Lepidoptera > Noctuidae > Luperina > Luperina nickerlii. The sequence continues at coordinate 1,974,061 of OY979683.1, read as the reverse complement.
GTCTAGTGGTCGTGTGGCCATAGTCAAGTTCAATTATTATGGCTCATAGCCCGATACTCGAGGGTCAAGGTTGACCTAAGATTCTGCCTTTTATCCCGTACCCAAAAGGTGCCAACGCGCCTATTTACTGCCCCGCTGTCCGACCGTCCGAAGACCCTATTAATTATTAAGGGTTCGCTGTCAGTCTGTCATAGGGCTGTATCTTTTGAACCGTAATAGGTAGACACTTGAAATTTTCACAGAATGTGTAGGTACTACTGTGGCTGCTATAATAAAAACGAATAAAAATAAAATAAAACAAAAAATTAAAGGGGATAAACGAAAAAATATGTAGTGTTACATAAATATTGTATAGTGGTATGGAACCCTTCGTGTCCGGTTTCGTTTCTACGTTTTATGTACAATCCACAAAAGAAATAAGTATGCAGGATCGTCGGATATAGTTGAAGTTTAGTAAGAAACCGATTCGAATAAATTTTATTTTATTAATAGAAAACAAACAGCTCATAATATATCAAATTAAATTTCAGTCGACAACATCCATCGCGGTTTCTTACTAAACTTCAACTATATCCGACGATCCTGGATACTTATCTCTTTTGTTGACTACATAGAAACGATACGTTGATTTGGTAATGACAGTCAATGAGATTTTAATTTACCGACTGACTTTTTTACCGTCTGGACAAAAACAGGGTATAAAAGGTGAACGGAGTAGAATCCTATGGCACAGACTTCTCTTTATTTTCACAAAAAAAAAGTTTAAATCGACAAATAATATAAAAAGTCAACCTTCTCTATGCGCGGATACTATCTATGAATTCGTAGCGACATTCAAACCTTTGATGGAAGTCATCGGCTGGCTTCAAAGGAATTCATGTAAAAAAAGAGATTTTTTATTTTATGTGAAAAATAGAAGTCATTCACAGACAAAATGGCTCGTTTATGGCCGAGTATTCCTATAGTATTTACAGTCTGCTTTTCACTTCGATTGCGAGAAAATTAAAAAGGCATAAAGTATTTTCACTGTTCAAAAATGTTTCAAAATTGAAGAAGAGAATAGCTAATTGCCGCCACGAAACTTATTAAAAGTTTTTTAATTTTCAACATGTGTCATTTGACTTGGGTACTTCATACTGCCAAGTCATAAAAGCATTTCTTTGCGTTTCTAAATAATAATTGGCAACTATTTTACCTGGTTTTATTAAAGGACAATGCCAATTTTCGGCTCGAATCGTGGTAGCGTCCGACAGACCTTCTATAACAATGATAATTCATGCTATAAAACTGTAAGAATTATGCAATATAAATAAAATCTGTAGAAGTACACCGTTAAAAAGTAATTTTAAATAGTTATTCAATTTATCAACACATTTCATAGCTACGATTTCAATTAGAAATGTTGCCAATGCCAAAATAGAATAATATCGATACGAAAATACACTTGCAAATCGATTCCAGTAATATCAATATGAAGCTACGTAAGTGAATTTATTATTTACATAAGTCGTACCTCGTAATTCTTATAATAATAAATAGCGTTTATTAAAATTCGATTATCGATACCGTTTAGAATAGTTTATTCCAAATAATGTTATTATAGTACTGGCAACACTTAACGGAAAACTTTAACTTGTATTTGTCATTGTCAAAAAGTTTGACTTCTCACTTCTCCTGCGAAGTGTTACAGTGTTTTTTCGAGTTTTGTTTTGTTTATTGCTGTTTTTTTGGACTCCGATTTTTCTACCACTTACGACTACCTTGGCTGTTGGAACTGAACCTGAACCTGTATTACTCGCTGACCCGGCTCGCCTAACCGAACATCTGAACCTTCCTAATTGTTGACCTGGCTTTTCTCACACGGATATCTGAACCTAACCGTCTAAACCAATAAATAGTCAAAGATGCGACATATATATAATATACATAAATATATATATATATATATATATACTTTTAGCAAATTATCCTCTCATCATATATTATATGATGAGAGGATAATGTGCTAAAAGTCATTAATTTAATTAATCATCAGTTTATTTCATGTTATTGTTCAAATCAGAAGTATTAAGTGGTCAACTTTAAAGAGCCATAACTTTTTTGGTGTATTTCTAATAGAAAACTAATTATACTGTCAAATTCTATAATAATTTTCCTTTTTTATGAAATATAGGTCATCTTTGTCGGTTCTGGCCGAGTCTTGTAGGAAACCTTGGCATTGTCCTTTACGATAGAAAACACGGAAATGGTATAAATTAAAGCAAATTATTGAAATAAAATAACGACTATATTTGCGACGTTTTATTGTGCGTGTGTCTCGTGTTGGGCTATTATCTTAGTCTTAGAAATAAAATACTTTATGCACTAGAGCATAAAAAGCGACTTTATGTCTCCTACTCACAACATAAAGACGAACTTTTAGAGCATGAGAAGTGAAAAAATAAAAATTCTGTGCCGTAGGCTTCTTACTCGATGACCTTTTATACTCTGCTTTTGTCCAGACGGTAAAAAAAATAAGCCGGTATAGAAAAGGATTCCCTGGCTATGTCTATGCAGGCACTGTTTGCGATTCAAGCTTGGTGATCACGATTCTTACTGAAATTACCAATAATACGTTTTATTAATCGTAATTTGTATTATTTACCTATAATTTGCGAAATTGCTAACGGTGTTGTTTTTCTTCCATAAACATAAACTCGAAACTGGTCAAACAAGTTTTCGTTTGTATCTATTTTACTTTTTAGGGTTCCGTACCAAACAGGTAAAACGGAACCCTTATGGTGAGACTCAGTCTGTCTGTCTGTCTGTCTGTCACAGCTGGATATCTCAAGAACTACTATTGCTATCAGCTTGAAATTTGGAATAGTTTTAGACGACGATTGCACAACTATTTTTCAAATAAGAAATAAATCAAAATGTATATTTTTGTAACAGGGACTGTAAGTGGGTCTAAAAAATTCGAAGTGGGGCTACTAAGGCATGTGGGGTATCATATGAAAGAACGCAGTTTGGACATTCTCAAACATTTTTTCTTTGTTGTTTAGGCTGATAGTTTTCGACTTGTGATGAAAAATGTAAAAAAAAATACCATTCCCACTTATCTCCGAAGTTTGCAAAGAGAAAAATCTGAAATTATTCTATGTGATAGAAGTTTATGTAAAGATTACAGGAAAAATAAAACGAAGTCTCTAAATAGCACACCTTTTCAGAAATCATCAACAAAAATTACATTAGTTCCACTATAAAACTGCAATATTCTACACTGCAGTGTGCAGTGTTAAAATTCTTTGACGGATCGTCTCGCCAATGAAAATTTAAAAACCTTATACTTTAGCGATATAGTTTGAAATCTAATAAAGAAATCTGACAGATTGTAGTAGCTTGATGTGCTGGCGTCTGTACTTAATTCACTCCTATATGACCTACTAGCAGCGCCCCGCGGTGTCACCCGCATAAGTGTCGAACCCGTGATAATATCGGGATAAAAACTATCCTATGTCCTTCCCCGGGATGCAATCTATCTCTCTGCCTTACAGCGAAATCCATTCAGTGGATTAGGCGTGAAAAGGTAACATACAGGTCCCTATGTATTTTGCTGTGTGTACATAAATTATAAAATAAATAAATAAATAAATAAATACAGACAGACAGTTACTTTCGAATTTATAATATTAGTATGGATAGGCGCTTTTAGACGTCAAAAACAAGAAAATAGAATGGTTCTAGACGCCCCTTCCAAAAGGTAATATCGTATGGAGAATAATGGGTAAGAAACTCCACTGTTACTCTTTTATAATGTTTTACAATATTTTGTATAGATTAATATATAATACATTGACTGGATAAAATTCCAATACTAAATAAACTAACAAAGTATTAAAGTAAAAATATAATAACCTAACCAATGACGTATAGTTTATATTATTATATTATATCATTATATCATTGATTATATTATATTATATCATTATATCATTGATCTTAACTAAAACTATTAACAAACTAAATTAAGGCGTTGAAACATTGACTTATATATTACTAGCGTAGTTGAAATATTGAGACTGGTGGCATTGCCACGTTGTATGGCAATACTTAGCCTCTGCCCTCTCAATTATGTATTATTATGTGAAGAAGTTTATTTAAAGAAAAGGGGAAGCCCTTCCTATTTACATCTGTGCCACTGACCTATTGATCTTAGATAACAGTATTTGTAAATAATCATGCTAACACACGATGCAAAACGTCAATCTTATGTTTTGTACATCAGAAGTTTTCCTCGTTTTTGCCTCATTGTATTTTTGTGAGTTTATTTATCTTGGTATTTTGACGCAAAGCTAATGCAAAACTCAAAAAAAAAAAAAACTGGCACTCCGGTAGTGCCGACAGAAGTGAAAACTTGAACAATTACGAATGTATTTTGTGAATCGTCTTATAAACAAAACACGCGTGTTAAGGTGTGTTCCTTATTTTATAGGGTTTTTTGCAAATCAGGTATGATGACCAAAGTGACTGGTTTATTCTTCTCGTGAAAGGAATTTATTCAGATTTACAAATAAGCACACAGGATAGACTTCAGTTCGTGGTGTTGGTCGCGGCAGTGGTAAGAGAAGCAAGCCCATGGAGCTCGTCGTCAGTTATATATCCGTGGTTCAGCGCCATCTCGTCGTTGTTGGATGAACTACGTAGTTAGTACGCGAGGCCCTCGTAGTTCTTCCCGATGTGCATAGATGGCGCTGTCCTCAACAACGCGCGTCTTTCGTTTTACGCGTAGACAGAGAATACTATAGACAAATTGATGTCTTTTGTCACGTTCACACAAGAAAAAGAGCAAATTACGCCTATATCGTGTAAAGAAATGAGACGGAACGATGAGATTTTTTGTTTCACGTCGCGTGCCACGATTTTGAAGGTTAGCATAGTACTTTGGTAAACAAAGTTTGACAGTTATCGTGCAGATAGTTATCGTCTTCTTGTAAAATTCAGTTTTTATGTGCTTTATGTTCATTAATTTATGTTATTTTATGTTGTGAACAATTTAGACTTAATATTTCAATCATTTAAAAAAAAAAGCATGGTGCGGTGTAGCGTTTTAAGGTGTAAAAGTGATAGTGGAACAAAAATGCCAGATTTGTCCTTTCGTTCGTAAGTGTAGCACTTTTTATCAGTAAATAGGCTATCAATAACTTTTTACTGTGTTCATACATTAAGTATAATGTACCCTAGACGTAAATTCATCGATAAAAAGCACAAAACTAACAATTATTAAGTTCTGACTTAAGAATTTAGGTGTTGCCAACTTTTCTATAAATTATTACCCACTTTTATGGGAAATCTGTATTCTGCAGTATGTATCCTAATTCTATCTAATATTATAAATACGAAAGTGAGTTTATTTGTTGGTTTGTTTGTTACGCTTTCACGCTAAAATGGTTGAACAGATTTGGATGAAATTTGGCACATCGGTGAACTATGACCTGGGTTAGGACTTAGGATATTTTTTATCGCAATATTCTCACGGAACCGAGACACATGCGCGTGAAATCACGGGGCGCAGCGAGTTAATTATATCTGAAAGATTAATGGCTTGTTACAGTTTTCCTGAAGGTGGTGATTTACGTCGGAATCATAGCTACAGGACGAACAGATTGGACACCAAAACCGTCATCAAAAATTTGCAGCAGACATAAAAAATGTTAAATAAAAAGAAGAAAAATAATTGAAACATTTATGCGAAGCTTGTTTTATTTAAAGGGCAATCAATCTAATTAATAAAGCTAATTAAAAATAAATTTGTTGTATTATTTACTCACAAAGCCAGATACTACTATCATCTTAAGGAATGGCAGGTATTTAGAATCACATCATCATCATACGTCGTCACTCTCTCCTGCTCTTAACGCAATTTATTTGAGTTCAGGAGCATGTCTTCTTCCATACATCACATGCTTATACCGATGATAATCGATTTATCAGTCACTTTCAAGCTTTCTCTTCCACTTTCATAAATTGTGGGGTAAATTTTTCCTCACACGGTAACCCTAAATATGTGACGTATTTTTGTTTTGTCTCTTTCTGCGACACGCTTTGCAGGCGTCTATAGTATTCTCTGTCTACGGTTTTACGTCTTACGAATCTTACGATCAGGGTCACGTGACCTGACGCGAATTTAGAAGTTTTTACCCATTCCAAAAAAAGTACACAGCGCCGCTAAAGAAGTTTTCACTTCAAAAACTATAAAAAATATTGTGACCTATCAGAATGCATGTCATAATGTGCACTTTTATAATTTCTATCGTGACGATATTATCGTGGACGTCCACCTCCATAAAATATATGAAAATACGAGCACGTTATCTTGGACGGAAATTTATAAGGGTCTCCATCCTAACTATATCCTAACTATCCATACTAATCCATACTTTAATATAACAAATTCGAAAGTAACTCTGTATGTCTGTCCGTCTTTCTGTATGTTACCTTTTCACGTCTAAAACACTGAACCGATCAACTTGAAATTTTGCATACACGTTGTCAGGTGTACAGAAACGGACATAGGGTACCTTTCATCCCGAAAAAAAGTGCTGTTCCCGAGGAAAACAACAATAACGTTATTATGATAATAGATGGCGCCACGTGTCTTTCGAACGGGATCGACACTTATGCCGCGGGTGGAACTGCGGGGCCCTGCTAGTATATAATATTTCCATAGGTACATTCTACTTCCCTGTCTTCGTCGTGGACGTGGACGGCCACGATAATATCGGCACGTTAGAAATTTATAAAAACGCAAATAGGCTTAAGGGGCTTACATGACCTAAAGTGCAGTCACTTTCGGACTGCATAGAAAAGAAAGAGAACCGCGATGACACTGTGATGTGACTGGTAATTTATTGCAAGACATGAAGCAATTATTTAATTACAATAAATCTATTGTTTCGACAAAAAAATTAAAACACTAGTGTTTTTGATACGTTGCTTGTAGCATAATCTGACAAAAAATCAGAATGATTGTATGTTTATTAGTATGGTTTTTATTGTAAAAAGAAAGTTTTTAGAGGTATCTTCATGATTTTTTTCTATAATATCAAATTAGATAATTCTGTTTTTAACACACTATCTACCTAGAATATATCCTGAAGAATAACTTCTAAAAAGGAGAAGGTTCTCAATTCGGATGTTCCTATTTTTTTTATGTATGATCGGATAATTATATTTTTTTATGTATGTTCGGGCATAACTGCATCGTAAATAGACGGATATGCAAAATTTTTTTTTGTTCGAATGTACCTTATTCCGAAATGGTCCCATTTAATTTCGTAAAGATCTGATGATGAGTTTCGGATACAGACGACGGAACTCTTCAATAAATGCCAGCAAATCAACCGCGATTGCTGCTATAGCATATGTATGCATTGTTTACGCAATCACACTACATAACATCACGCCTGTATCCTTTAAAGGGTTAGGCAGATGTGTTCAATAGCTTCCTGTCACTGATATTCACAAAGCAAGTAGTGACATATGAATTTGTTTGGTAATTATTTATATTTTTCACTTTGTAGTGTTTTTTTTTGGAAGTCGGCTGTTTTTTTTTTGTTTGTAAAAAAGTTCTTTTCTGATTTTGTTTCCTGTAGTCTATCATATACTTTTATTGTTTCTAAAACTTGCGTTTTTTTTGTCTTTAGGTCCTGTAAGCCCCTTAATATCCTAGATTAGATTTTCCGATCAGTGCAAAGGCTTGTCTAACTACCCGTGCTGCCTAATGCCTTCACCAATAATCTAACCTTTTTGGTCATCAAGACGTTCAGTACCTAATCAAAATTTAGAAGAAAAATAACAAATGAATGTTTTTATTATACATAATCTGTGTTTGTAACTTTGTACAGTAGAATGATGAATGTAATAATAGCAAATCGAATCCAAGTTACGAGTAGGTAATTAACTTTTTTTCTTCGCACTAATTGCGACATGTTATTGATAAAACCTTGCAGTTTATGTAAGGTCACTCATGTTTGTTTTATTATTAAAATATTGTGGATAAGACATACATTATTTACCCACGATAGTATTTTTTTAATCAATTTCAAAACAAAAATCTTATCAATCAAAATAGGTTTCCGAAAAAAACGGTTTTAACAAATTAACTCACCGAACTGACACACCACAGTTTGCACACACAAACATATACACAAAAAAACACAAAAACCCTTAGCCATCATCACACACACACGTCGTGTTCTTTCGAACACTTGGACTCGAATGACACTTTGGCAGCGTCCGACAGACTCCGAATATCTGCGAAGACTGAACTTCACGGTCGGATTGATGCGATATAAGCTTGATCATTGCTTACGTCACTGTGATAGGGAAATTCATATACATATACATATAGTGAGTATATTTGGGTATTTTGATACGATGTCCGGAATGGGGGATGTAATTTGTGGAATTGGCATGTGTCTATTAATACATGGGTTGTCAAGATTGGTGATTAAAGATAATGGGCTTAAGTATAATCTATATAAAAATTCAAAGTTCTGACTGACTGATATATCAACGCACAGCTTATACCGCTGGTCCTAGAGACATGAAATTTGGAGGGTGTGTTCTTTGTGAAGAGTAGGTATCCACAAAGTAAGGGTTTTTCGAAATTCCACGCCTAACAGGGTGAAAGGACACAGGCCTCCTCTCAGTGAGGGAGTTAGTTGAAATCCACCACGCGGGCCCAGTGGTGGATGTCACAATCATTTCCACGATTTTTTTTGTTCTAGGACATGTCAGTTTCATCACATGTTTTCCTTCACCGTCTTAATCTGCCAGTCTGCCTAGCCTTTTTTCCTATGTCGGGGACGGCTTCCAGTCTAACATAAAGTAATTTACACGAAGCGACTGCCTATCTGACCTCCACAACCCAGTTACTGGGTAACACGATAGCCCTTGGTAAGATGACCGTTTTAAGAGTAGGTAGGTAATGGTGATGAAAGAGATTGCACAAAGTGAAGTGGATGCCTTGGCTGAAAATTTTGGAACACAACTCCTAAGTAGGGACCACTGGGCCACGATGTTCTCATGATGATAATGTCAAAAATAATTTAATCAACTTATTTTGTTACATATTTTGATTTTAAAGAATGTCCACGGTGTTTCCTGCCCGTTCCTCTACATAGGAACTTACTACGCTCTGGAACGGACAACTAGCTTCATTTTTCTGACTTACTGGCTCCTTACACAATTCAAAAGCCCCTGTAAATGGTTTAATTGAAGTAAATGCTTGCTTGCTTAGCTTGAGTTTGATGGACATCATTGAGTGTGTCATGCTGATTGAATGAAAAAGTTCCTATTTAATTTATCGACAGCTTCAGGTATTTCTTCAACCGTCCCTTTACAGTACAATTGCAAGTCATCTGCATGCAGATGATACGTACACTGAAGTTCGGAAGTTATAAGATTAATAAAAATAGATAAAAAGGGGGAGGAAGAATACCGCCTTGAGGAACGCCAGTTTCTAAATCACATCAGCATGATCAGATACCTGGGTTAATAATGCAAAGGATTGAATCCACCTCTTCACTAAATGTAGCTTTTGAGGCCAGCATAGCTATTCCCTACCATGAGACAGGCTATCGTGTCCAAATTGACACCACTACCACATCATCATCATTCTCCTGTCCTCGCAACACATCTTTTTCTTCCATACTTCTCTCTTAGTCGTCATCTTCGTAGTCACCCCCTTTCTAACCATATCATCATTCACACATTCCATCCATCGTTTCTTTGGTCTTCCCCTACTTTTATAGCCATCGACATCCATACTCAAAACTCTCCTCAGGACATTTTCCTCATTTCTCCGTAACACATGCACATACCATGACAACCGAAATCCACACAACTTTTCAGTTACCGGTGCCACTTTCAAACTTCCTCTTATGTACTCATTTCTTATTCTATCCATTAATGTAACACCACACATCCCTCTTAGCATTCTCATCTCTGCTGCATGCAATTGCCTTTCAATCATCCCTTTTGTGGCCCAACATTCTGATCCATACAAACCACAATAATTACATTATTTACTTTGTGGAGCAGACATTGAACATATTACGAAGCAATGGGTTAATATCCTTCAAAATGATTCAGATTGTAATTGAAAGCGTCTCACGCAATTATGATAAATGATAAATGATTTTATTTTTGTAAGTAGGTTTGCACAAACACTTTTACACGTCAATCATATTTTTTTTTAAACTAGATGAGGTCAGCGTTTCCTATCTGACTACTCTGAGAAGAAAGGCCGAAACAAACTCAGAGGTCATAGTCTCTTTTAAAGTCCAGACATAATCTTGGTCAGGTTATTTGAAGTCCATGTAATGTAGGTCCATGTCCGAGATGGTCTTTTGAGGAAAGAACCACACAGATTGAGAGGACCTGTCCAGTCAGTGCACGCATTTGTCAGAAATCGTGCAGCTCAACTTAAGACTTAAGGAGCTCAACGATCCGACGAACAATACCAAAGAAAGGACATTTGGGTAGGCCACATAAATTACTCAAACTGCCAGACCATGGAGACAATAATTAATAATAATATTAGGGTGCTGAGTTACAGCAAACAGCTGTCGAAACAATAAGCGGCTGTCTGTTTGATTTTAAATCAATAAAATGATCGAGTTTTAGATTTGTGAACAGTGCAGCGTTTACAGGACTCGATAACATTGGTTGATGTTCGATTCGGCGCGGAAACGTATCGAATGGTTGTGAATAGCTATGCAGGAAGGAAGTTAGGGTTAGAGCATTGTGTTCACACCAACATGTGATTATATCTTGTTTATAGAGCACAGTGTGTTTTAAAAATTGTTATAAATTTAGTAAAAATCAAAAGTAATTTATTCATATTAGGCTGAGAATCAGCACTTTTCGGATGTCAAAAATACATATGATGGTCTGGTGAAATGGTGAATGGCGGGAGTATCCTCCTGCCATTCACCATTTCCTAGTGCTTTAGCTGGGAAGAAGCTACAAACACGGCAGCACAGCAGTCTGTTAAATTAGAAAATAGTAAATCTTACTTCCTAGAATTTTCCCATTCTTCTTCCTTCGTCCTATCCTGGTTTTCTTCACTACGACCTGGTACCGATTCTTGGTATTATATACTTGGGTGGGAGCATATCCTGTAGAACTAACATTGCCACTGAGCGAGTAAATGTTGTCTTTCTTCAGCCCATAAGCTCCATAGCTCGGAAATCCTTGTAGCGCGGAGCCGTAGGTGTGGTAATTGTTGCCATTGGTATACACGTATTGGTAGCATGGCTTGGCACCAGCGTAGGAGGGACTGCTTGACCATTTTTTCCCGTACCCGTTAGAAGAATATTGACAGCCAGATACACTCGGAGTTTGGTACACAGGAAAGCCATGCTCGTTTCCCTGGTTTCCATGGTAACTATTGCCATATAGGCTTTGGAATAACGCATCTAAAGCTTCGTAGTACTCCGGAGAATGTGTAGGACTTGGTGGCTTGTACACTAAAGGAGTTTTGACACACTTCTGGGCATTCTGAGCCAGAATCAAAAACACGGGGAAAGACTGGATTAAACTACAAATGGTCCCTTCTTTGACCGTCATGGTGTGTTACTGGTGAAATGTCGAATGAAACTGATCGGAGAGTCGAGATTTTTTGTGTTTTCGCCAAAATTCGGTTATCATTCGATCAGTTGTTATTTATTTTGTAAAACTGTTTTGTGTATTGAGTAATGTTTATGCATCAGTTGTTTCTAAATGATATGTGTGTTTTAGAACTAAACTAGCGACCGACCCCTGCTTCGCACGGTTTTTGCGACTTGACAAAGCATCTCAGCGTAATTTGAATAAATGACTTTTGATTTGATTTGAAACTTTAATATTAATGTATATAAACATAAACCTTCCGGAATTAATTCTCTAAGTGATGGTGCAAACCACATCAAAATCTGTTGCGTAGTTTAGAAAGAATAACGCGCTCACACAGACAGATACGGAAATTTTTAGACATAGAAAGTTTTGTATTGTGGTATTGTCATAGTGTAATGGTAATTATGTTGCTGTTTGATATCGATATGATCTGGAGTTTCCCAAAAAATAACGAGGCAACTTTCTATTTTATTGGAGCTCATTTTGTTCTGATGTAACATGGAACGTTTATCGGTTTATCTTAAGGGGCTTACATGACCTAAAGCGCGGTCACTGTCGGGGGTGCGTCTCATAACGTATAAACTCATTTGGTCTAATTTCATTTTATTATCGTTCATAAGATATAATCAACGTGAGATATACCAACTGTTGATATAATTTCTTTACATATAACATTTATTTATTCTAAAACTTAATTAGTATAACGTTGTTTGATATAACGTTTATGTAATCGAAAATCATTTGGTCTAACGTTTAATATGTATATTGTTTATTTAATCGAAAATCATTAGGTCTAACGTTTAATATACAAAGTTGATACGACAGAGGGGCTTTCCTTTAAACTGCCTATACTAGATACCATTTTCAAGCTCTGTACCAAAAATCAATTAAATAGGAGCAGTAGTTTAGTCACAAATGATTTTTGAAGTTTTTGCTACGTTTGAACACGATGTATATTTCCTAACAGCTGATTATCTCATACGCATAGGTCATGCACCTTAAAACGATAATCTGAGTATAAGATACATTGTTGTCGCACAAGTACAACCAAATATTTCACGAAGCAATAAATACACACACACTTGCACTTTCACTATGAGAGTGACAAACATAGCAAAACCCCCGCGCCTTTTTCCCGCGCGTAAAAGGAATAGAAATAGGTCAGTGTGTTGCTATTGTATCCTAGATACTTGCGAATTTGCTAAAAAAACTTGTTCTTTCAGTGGACAGTGCGCAAGCGTCATCCACTCGGGACGTACGTTACGTAACACGGGAGCCCCGGCGCCGCCGCCGCGCCGTTATGTTTTGTCGAACTCGCTGACAATGATTGTGATTTTGTTTTGTTATTGTGATAGACACTAAATAAGTTTAATCCAGTATTTTTTTTTATTGTGACAGGATACGTAACTTGGGAATATTATTATTTAGTGTTAGTGTTTTTTTTTTTGTGATTGACTGTTTTTATTGTGATAGGATACGTAATTAAACGTTGGTTGTATGTGTGTGTAAAATTAAAGTGTTCAGCAATGCCTCGTGTAACTTACACGGCGTCAGAATACACTTACATGATTTTAATTTACGGTGAATGCCGTGGAAACACAGATTTAGCTCTGCGAACATACCGAGAAAGGTATGGTGACCGGCGCAATAGCCCTAGGAACGCCGGCACCATACAATTGGCAGTACAAAGATTACGGGAATTAAAGTGCTTAGCGACGGACAGTGATTTAATTAGAAAAATAAATAACAATATTCTCCGTCGGTATAATTTGTGCATTAATATGAATCGAGGACACATCGAGAACTTAAAAATTTTGTGTTTTTGTGTGTGCGCGTACTTTACAACTTACCTAACATAAAAGCCGCGCGAGCGAGCGGTCTAAACCGCCCGCTCCCCGCCCCCCCCCGCCCCCCGCCAAGAGAGATAACACACACACGCGCTCCTGCGCGACTTTGTTACTAGGCATCTAAGGTCAGTCAAATTTATTTATAAAGGGTGGTTGCGTTTCACTCTGACTTTAAGCTATTTAGTTTGTTTGAAAAAAAAAAAATCTCATTTTTGGCGCTTTCTATTTTTGTACTGTATCGAATTAATACTATACACGTATAGTATACGTAGTGTAATTTAATGCCCCTCTGTCATATCAACTCTGTATATAAAAACGTTATTATGGTTAACACCCCGACTCAGAGTACCCCGACTCGGATAGGTTAGGTTAGAAGGCTAAGGCGGGAGCGAAGCGGAGCGGAGCTCCCGCCTTAGCCTTCATGGTTATTTTTTTTTAAACCACCCAGAAATAGGAGCCCCGCGAAGCGGGGCTCCGTCGACCTATCTTAGCGCAGGTGGTAATCAGTTACTAGTTATGTTTAATATCTACTTAGGTTACTATTACCTATAACTGCGATAGAACTTACAAAGAATAAAACAAAGTTTTTTTTATGTTTTAAAGTAGGCGTTTTCATCATATTACACCAAATAAGTTTTATATCTATTGAGTGGTATGTCAAACGATGTTATATATTTAATATATGTTATGCTTATAAAAATTAGTTATTTTAAAATTATATCAATCGTTCATTATATTAACTAATCACTATATTAAATAAAATTATAGGTTCCGTTGTTATATGTTGTTAATATTAGACATTTTGTTGTTATATCATCTATTACTTACCCCACTGTCGGACTGCACAGAAAAGAAAGAGAAGCGCGATGACACAACGCTGGTAATTTATTGCAAAATATGAAGCAATTATCTATTTACAAAAAATCTATTCTTTGGTCTACAAAATTAAAACACTAGTGCTTTAGTATGTTGCTTGTAAAACAATCTGACAAAAAATCAGAATGATTGTATGTAAGTATATTAGTATGGTTTTTATTGTAAAAAGAAAGTTTTTAGAGGTATCTTTATGATTTTTTCTATCGTATCAAATTAGTTGTATTATGTTTTCAACACACTATCTAACTAGCGTATATCCTGAAGAATATCATATATTTTTCTGATTTCGTTTAATGTAAAATAAAAGTATATGATCGACTATCATATACTTTTATTGTTTCTAAAACTTGCATTTTTTGCGTTTAGGTCCTGTAAGCCCCTTAACTGGAATGGTGTTTAAACCATAATTTCTGTCAGCTCTATTATGTAGGTAAAGTTAATTTTTTGATCACCCTTAAGCACGTGTTTCCTCACACAGTTATTATGATCAATGTACAGACACCAGCACATCAAGCTAAGTACTACAATCTGTCACATTTCTTTAATAGATTTTCAACTTTATCGCTAATGCATAAGGTTCAAAGTTGATTGGGAAAATTGGACAGTTTCGGGTAGCTTGATGTGCTGGCGTCTGTACCTCACCTACTCGTAGACAGAATCCAAGATAACCTCATGAAATCAGTTGTCACCGGCATCGGCATGGTGAGCGGAGAAACGGTTTGACCACAAGGACAAGGTTTGACCACAAGGACAAGTTTTGACTACAAGTAAAAGGTTTGACCACAAGGATAAGGTTTGACCATAAGGACAAGGTTTGACCACAAGAACAAGGTTTGACCACAAGGATAAGGTTTGACCACAAGGACAAGGTTTGACCACAAGGACAAGTTTTGACCACAAGGACAAGGTTTGACCACAAAGACAAGGTTTGACCATAAGGACAAGGTTTGACCACAAGAACAAGGTTTGAGCACAAGGATAAGGTTTGACCACAAGGACAAGGTTTGACCACAAAGACAAGGTTTGACCACAAGGACAAGGTTTGACCACAAGGACAAGGTTTAACTACAAAAACAAGGTTTGACCATAAGGACAAGGTTTGACCACAAGAACAAGGTTTGACCACAAGGACAAATTTTGACCACAAGGACAAGTTTTGACCACAAGGACAAGTTTTGACCACAAGGACAAGGTTTGACCACAAGAACAAGGTTTGACCAGAAGAACAAGGTTTGACCACAAGGGCAAGTTTTGACAACAGGAAAAAGTTTGACCGCAAGGACGAAGTTTGACCACAAGGACAATATTTCCGGTTTTTCATCGATGCAAGTAGGCAGTTAAAGATGATTCGAAGAAAAGGCAACAGAGCTAACTTGTGTGATAATGTGATTGTAACAATAAACAGGGACCAAATGTGATTTCCTCAAGCGCTGTAAAAGATTTTTCAGACGTAAAACTCGGCCCACGTTAGCCTTTTATGGAGGATTACGGGCTACAGCCCACTCCCTCTCGTAGAGAGGAGGCGTGTGTCCCAGCACTGGGAATATTATAGGGTGAATACCAGTAGCGGAAGGTCAATTTTTGTAAGCGGTAAGCCGGAGTAGATATCTTTAATATGATTATATTATTTGTCTATAGAATACTGACTGTGCCATTTTTCAAAGAGAAGCCGGTAAGAATCGAGCGAGTAAGAATCGAAACTATCGCCACTGGTGACGACACAGACATGACTAAACCCGCAAAGAACTCACCGAAGTTACCGAAATAGTTAACAAAGTTAGCAAGCTAAAGTGGGACGGCCATTGGAGCAGACGAGTCCTGCCGGTCGATTCTGTAAAAATCTCACCGTGAAAACTTAGGTGATGTGAGTTTGTTTTTGCTGTTGAGCTCACTCCACGCTCACTTCACCTAAGTTTTCACGGTGAGATTTTTACAGAATAGCACCGCTGGAGTGGAGAATAAGCAATATATCGTATCGGTAAGTGACGCCGCCAGCGAGATGAACTGCCGAGCTTACAATGGAAGCTGGCATATTATGATACTGGATACGGACGGAAGGCGGAGAACGAGGTGTTTTGGCACAACTTGGAAGAGACCTTTGTCCAGCAGTGTGCTGCAATAAGCTTAGTTGATTGATTAGTTAAGAAATGCATAGCGACTATGAACCCTACATTCAAACAGAAGGAGATAGGAAGTAGATCTATCTAGCCAAAGCTGCGATTGATATACAAAGTCACTTGTTCGGAAAGCGCTGAATGAATCACAGCTGCTAACATTGATCTGAAATCAGCTTTTAACTACACAATAGCACAAAAAATAGTTCAGAGTATTTTTTACATCCCCTCCTGCTCTTGTATGCAAGTCATAAACTAAACCTCTTACTAATCCATCAATGTACTTCTATGTTACACATTTAATACGGCTAGCACGGAAATCTAATTTTTCACTGTCACCAACAAGGTTGCAAAGACAATTTTGTTTATGACACCTTACTTTCAAATGATACCATTTTTGTCCTATATCCTAGATATTAGTCATGGCGAGAGAACAATAATCGTAATAAGTAATACAGTGACATTAAGTGGAAACTTAAATGGGAATTCTTGACATACGGAATTCCGTTTCGATTTATCTGACATTTGTAAGATTCTTTGAACGTGCGTGTGAGAAATGGAACGTGGGTGGAATTGGATTTGAATGACTTGTTCAGGTTTTTCTTTAGCTCCGTTTTTCTCGTAAGGCATCAAGGATTTTGAATGTTGTGAGTGTTGTGACTTGTGACACATATGATAATTAATAAGAGTTATCTTGAAACGCGTCTAGTTCCTAGAATTTTCGTACCTACTAATGAAATTAACACAGGAAAAGCAATATTGAACAGGCATCTTCAGGGCACGCTCTTTCCATTGTAGACCTCATCCATCGCTTTCTATCAGACGAGGCTCTGGACCGCAATAAAAAAGGAACATATTTCTGTAAATAAAAATTTTGCTGCATTTAAGAAGGCGAAACAGAGAAAAATTAAATTAGCTAGCTAAACTCCGCGGTCGTGATGGCTGTGAGACGTTAAAACCAAAAGAAATGAATTTGACGATTTTTTGTGTGAGGTCACCGACCGCGGTTAGTGTAGTCACTTGAAATATCAGTTTAAAAACAGTTTTTATTGTGTTAACTTCACTGACATGATGGGTATCATATCTCAACACGACAAAATTAAATAAAACGGATTTTCTCAACCAATACTTCAAGTAACAAGAACAATACAACCAGCGGTCCTTGAAACAAAAAAAATATAATCTTTTTTGTTTTCATTTTATCGTTTTTAGATATCAATACTCACACGTCAGCAGAGTTTTGCTAGCTAATTATATTTGACCCTGTATATTGCCAACCGCAGGAGGTAGATACAGAATCTGTGTCTCTAGATGACGGACGCAGTGTAAAACCACGGAAAACATATCCTTAGTTCATTAGATAAATTGATAGTTGCAGGTAATAGGTAATACGGGCTGGTGTCCGCAACTCCACGTCAATGCGCGTATTTTGCGTACGGGTGGGAAAATCGATTATTCGATCCACCCCATAGTTGCAGGTAATTGACTTTTCATTTCAGCTATCCAAATTAAAAGGTTCACCTGTCATTCACCTCAACATTCTAGCGACGAAAACACACAATGGCATTGTGCAAATCGTGAGTTGCCAGAAATAGCCTAGACAGACGGAGACACAGACACATATACTCTGATCTCTGATCTGATTCATTAATATCATGTTGACATTTAAGGTCGATCGCAGCTGTCATTTTGGCTTATTAGTCGATTCGCACGAAATTACTCGCCCGAAACGGGCGAATCGTCACTTTATTTTTTTTTTCTGTAGGCGACTCGCATGAAGTTCATGTGCAGACGCCAGCACATCAAGCTACTACAATCTGTCAAATTCATTTAATAGATTTTCAAACTTATCGCTAAAGTATAAGGTTCAAAGAGGATTGGGAAAATTTGACAGTTTCGAGTAGCTTGATGTGCAAGTGCAACAAGTACAGACGCCAGTACTTGTGGGCGAGTCGAGAACTCCAGAAATATGTATTAGGCAATTGGCATATCTGCTAGGGTCGCGAGTTGTTCGAAAGAGATATCGTGGCCCCTGGCACAGGCAACTGAAGGAACACAGGTGGGTTTTAGTCAGTAAAAGTCTGACGCCCCGGTCCGCCCAGAGCTGGACAAGATGTTTGATAATTTCGCACCCAAAAAAAAAAAAACAATTGGCATATTGTGAGTAGTGAGTAAATGCGTGCGAATCGACTAATAAGCCATCATTTCAGTCTAGCAAATAAAAAATCAGAGTTGAATATGAATGACACATTTGACACAGCGTCAAAAATGCAGTCTGGCATTTGGAAAATATGTAGTCTCCGACTGGTAATCCACTGTAATATCGTCTTGGCCTAGGCAAATAACAATCAAGATGATATAACACAGAATACTAAAAAAGACAAACCGCAAAGTTCCAAAACGTTACTATAATAAAATGCTACAAAAACTTAACAATTATGTTTTCATCTCAAGTTTTTTACCAAAAACGTAATGGACTGAGAATACTGTTTTTTAAAACTCGAATCAAGCAAGGTCAGTGGTGCTGACTGAGAGTCTGTGACTCAGCGCAGGCACGCGCAGGCCTCTTATATTTTTAGCGAAGAATTTTATGCTTTTGCTTATCACGACTTTTGTATCTATTCCCCGGACGGTAGGCAGAAGTGATACACCCCCATTTCGGCTAAGTTATGGCTAAGTGCGAGCTACACGATTTACTAATGCATGCATACCGTCCGTTAGGACCGGTCAACTCAAAGCTGCAATGACTTTTCTTCAAAATGCCCTTCCAGATATGACCCTACATTGTTAGACTCGCATAAAATCCTAGTAATCCGTTTGGAGTTTAAAAGAGACCATGCCCTCTGAGTTTGTTTCGGCATTTCTTCTCAGTTAGCTAAGAAATCGCGCACCATCTAGTTTTAAAATATCGAGCTACAAAATATTGACGTCTAAAAATCAAACATTTCATTTTCATTTCAAGTCCACTTCCATGTAGTTACTAGGCGCAAGCCTATATTGTAATCAAAGGGGCCCCAAGGGGCTAGTGTTACTGACAAACTCTTGATGGAAAAACCTACAACACTGCCCGGTATAACTTAGAACCCTTCGTTCTTCACACGGCTTCTTGGTCCTCACATCTAAACTGTGGAGATTGTACGATCAGCGGTTTTTACAATGGCTTTCAAGAAGAAACTGTATGTCTTCTTAAAAGTTCAGTGCAGCAGGTTTTGTTTTTCAATTTTGCCACCACAGAACAATAGTAGATTGTTGCATCGAGCGCAAAGTGAGTTATTAGTGCACGAGAGTTATGTTGGTGCCCGAGCGCAAGCGAGGGCACTAAATTAACACGAGAGCATTAATTAGCAAGGTCTATCTAATCTACTTTTTCGTACCACTTGCTCAAAAAAGTGACATTCTATGCCACAAAAAGCGAACATAACAATAGTAATTTTTAATCTGTTAAAAAATGTGATTTAAAGAATCATGGCAGGATTTGTACAAAAAAATAAAGATATTTAGAGAAGTTGGAATTCTAACTCATAAACTCTTGAGTGCCTGAAGAGTATCTTCTGGCATTTACAATATTTTTAAAACCCCGCAATAAATAGATAATGTTAAAAGTAAATAGTTTAACTAGGAGCTCATTATTTTAGAACGAAACGGCCGCTGTCAGTGTAAGACCCGCCGGACCTTTCTTAATCTGCGCCCGACTCTCTTCCTTGAGTATATTTAATCTGTGGTCACACTAGCCCAGATATAAGTAGTGGTTTTTTTTGGCGGGTATTCTTCGAGTGAAGTTTAGTGGCTGTTTTAATTATAGGTACGCAAATTGATTCCTAGTGGATATTGTGATGTAAAATTGGTGTATCTCAAGTGTCTGCGCAACTGGACAATATGTTGATATTAATTTGACATCTTCTACCGGTAGACATAATTACAATATCAATAAATGCGCCCTCAATAGACGGTTGTTGTCGTACTGCTGAAACGACTGGCTCCTCCCGTTCATAACGCAGTTTTTATGTACAGTAGTCTACCTAATTTATCTGTCTTGACTCTTTTATGTCCCGTAGCCTTCAACAGAGTAGTCACACGCTTTCTACCCATATCATCTTTCAAGCAATCCATCCATCGTTTTATGGGAAATATGTCACAAATAATGATTAATCAATGTTCTTTTTCAACCTTTCCACTGTAAATCATAGAGTACAATAAACATTGCTGTAAATATGTAACGATTTTACGATTTACATCACATCAATCAAGTAATTGTCTGAAGTTGTCTCTCTGTCAGTTTGACACATCCGTCATTGTCACGTCGCTTTTTTTTTACAAAATGGGCAACGAGATGAAACGAAAAACTGATATTTTCATTTCGAAATATTTTAATTATGCGGGGTTTAAAAAATATGATAAGTATATCAAACTACTTCTAGTAATGTATTCTCAAAATTGGAAAATATTTTGAACCCTCTAAATGATTTTTTTTTTGTACAAATTAATGTATGGATCTTGCCATGATTCTTTGGAATACTTACCGAAATTTATACTGAACTACATCTGTGTTTACACCATTGAGAATAGAATAGAATACTCTTTATTGAGTTTGTATATAAAGCATTATAAGTACATCTTTTTGAAAAAGGAATACGCATTTATTATGCAGTTATGATTATTAAATAAAATTACGAAAACCGACGAGGCCGTATGAGCTTGATGCCTTTACTTTTACGACAAAAAAATATTAGTCTAGGAATTTGCCGAGTTTTTGTTTTCTTCAAATACATAAACGTTAAGTTTATTTTTATAATTAAGTTAATGTTCTAAAATGCTTATCTAATATTATTATTGTGTTAATTTTTTCGCAAATGGTAAGAAAAGTAGAGTATTTTCCTCGGTGATAAAGCTGTCTTAGTCTTGGGTGAACTTAAATCCCTCGCTACACTCAGGACTCGTCTTAAATCCCTCGCTTCGCTCGTGATTTAAGTTTTTAACACCCTCGCTAAAAACTACGTCCTTTGTGATCGGTTTAGTAGTGATTAATGATAACATTACTACGTAATTAAAAGAAAAAGAGCTTAGGTAAATCATTAGAAAAACTAGATATGATCAGTTTTATTTATAAACGTCTCTTAAATGATCAATTGATAAACAACTGATTAGCAAAATTGGTATTTATAGAATAGATTTATTTTCTTACCGCAAATTACAGCTTAAAGTTAAATTAGTCTCTACTAATACTAATTTAACTGTTTTTGTGTCTAATTTGTGTGTGTTTTGTGTGTTAAAATACTTAGTTTAGTTAAACTTAGTTTCAAAATTGTATACAGATACAATTTTGTACTTAATTTGTGGAAGACTGGCGCATAAACTAAGTTTTTTACAAACGCTATTGGAACCAAAAATTCGAAGACATGTGACATCCACCACCAACCTGCACTGGGCCCGCGTGGTGGATTACGACCTACTCTCTATCAAATAATAGGCGTTCTTGTTTATCAAAATCAAGAATTTAAAAAAAACCGGCCAAGAGCGTGTCGGGCCACGCTCAGTGTAGGGTTCCGTTATTTCCCGTCCGTCACAATAAGTGTTCCCACTTATAAGTTTAAAAGTGGGTATCCATTATGTTCGCGCTCCAGCAGCGCTCCGCGCTCCTGCAACTGCTCCCGGTAGTGGAGTACGTGCGCGAACACGGAGCGTGCATCATAGCACGCTCCGCGGCAGGCGCTCCGACTCGTGACGGTTTTTAGCGCAAACACAAAGGTTCAGGATAATAAAATATTGTTAGCGGTTAACACTACTTTTATTTAAAAAAAAAACTAACAAAATGACGAAACACTAAATTTAATCAATTTTAAGCAAATACAATTTTAAACTTAAAAATATACTTCCTGATTTAAAAAACGACTTTAAACAATATTACAGAGAGATGTTATCGCGACGGCTGCTTGAGACGGAGTGAGGGGCGAGTACTGGCCGCACCCCCTTTTATACACAGCGCCGCACGGTAGTTTGAAAAATAACGTTTTCACGCTAATACGGCCTCTCCTGACGTGTGGCTGTCCTCAGCCACATTGTCCAGATGATGGTCCTTGTTCGCCGCAGTCACGATCTTCGGCATGTGGACTCGGGCGACGCGAAGGGCTCATGTCTTCAATAGCTGCATCAGTAATTAGTGGACCCTGGCGTGTGTACTATCCTCTTCAGCTAAAAAAAATTAGAGAATAGCACATATTAGTAATATCCTTATTATTTAATCTAAAAATGTCTGTTGCAATTAAATGCAACACAAATCTAGACGGAGCACCCAGTTAGCTCGTCTTGGCAGAGACACATCTCAATGCCCTTATGAATAAACTGAGATGGAGGCACCCAGTTAGCACATCTCTTTTGGCAGAGTTACACTAACTCAATGCCCTTACCGGCAGAGTTACACTAACTCAATGCCCTTACCGGCAGAGTTACACTAACTCAATGCCCATACAAATCAACTGAGACGGAGGCACCCAGTTAGCACGTCTCTTTCGGCAGAGTTACACTAACTCAATGCCCTTACCGGCAGAGTTACACTAACTCAATGCCCTTACCGGCAGAGTTACACTAACTCAATGCCCTTATAAATAAACTGAGACGGAGGCACCCACGTTTGCAGTTTTATACATTCGTTAAGAACCATTACGACCAAGCGACACAAACAGTACACTTGTCGTCCAGTGTCAGAGGCCCAAAGTTAGCATGACACTTCACACTTGCTCACCACCCTCAAAGAAAGCTGAGCAAGTGTCCGGCGTCCACTCGCCTCGCCACAGCACCATGTATTCTGCAGCCGACTGGGTCTTCTTGCCATATGACCCGGCAAGCAGTTCCAGCTCGTAACGGTGATGAGGCAGTGCACGCACAACCTTGTACGCACCACCTTGTACGCACCACCTTGTACGGACCACCTTGTACGCACCACCATGTACGCACCACCTTGTACGCACCACCTTGTACGCACCACCTTGTACGCACCACCTTGTACGCACCACCTTGTACGCACCACCTGGTACGCACCACCTTGTACGGACCACGCATCCGGAGTCCACTCACCACGCCACTGAACCATAGGTTCTGCGGCGGCCCGGGCTTTCCCGTTGCATGAGCCAGCAGGCAGCTCAAGCTCGTACCGGTGATGTGGTAGCGCTCGTACCACCTTGCACGGATCACGCATCTCAGAGTCCAGCCTCCATGCGCTCTGCGAGCCCCCGCTCACGAACACGAAGCTGCCGACGACAAATGCACGCCTGACGGCGACGTCTCGCACAAGAGACCTCAGCACTGGAGTAGTCCCTTCAACGCCAGTCAACAGCTGTAGAGGCGAGGTGCGGGTTGTGGCTTGCCTCGTTATGTTCAAGGTGAGCTGCACCTTCCACAACGCATCGGACCACTGCGCACCCTTGTTGATCGCCTCTATCCGCAACATGTTGAGAACCGTCCTGCAACAACGCTCGACCTGCCCGTTTTCACGGTGCATCTCAGGCGTGATAAAATGTATGTTACAGCCTAACTCGGTAACCCAGTCTTGAGAGGATGCTCTTTCGAACATTCTGCCACGGTCACACACAATTGTTGACGGAGTACCGAATAGTGAAATGTATTAGAAAATACACGTTTTAACTCTGTGATATCTTTTCTATACAGAGCGTACAACAGACAGTACTTAGTAAAAGCATCTACCACAAGGAGTATGTATCGGAAACCGTTTGACTCCGTTAGGGGACTAAGGACGTCAGTGTCAACCACTGGAAAGGGTACCTCAGGCTTCGTCCAAGATTCTATGGTCTCAGGAGACTTCACTGAAGCTTCAGTTTTACTAGGGCTCGGCCGTACCTGACCGTGACCAATAAGCCTATCTAGGTATTCTAACTCTGTGTCTGAGAACATGCATTTTATTTAGATTTACTGAAAATCCCGCCTCAGTGTGTATTTTTAATACCTCTCGCAAAGTTTTCAGACCATCACCGACAGAATTCGACATTATTAACACATCATCGATATAAATCAATACCTTACCGGTATCCAGCAGGTGCTTCAGGGTTTTGGAGATGATTCTTTGATAGACAATAGGTGCATTAGCGAGCCCATAAAGCATTTTCAAATATTCGTAATGCCCTTCAGGCGTTACGAATGCCGATTTACTAATAGAGTCATCATCCTTCATCAGCACCCAATGAAAGCCTGTTGCCATATCGAGACTTGTAAAGAATTTAAAACTGTCCAGCCTGTCAATGTGATCGTCGATTAACGGTAGCGGAAATCACTCTTTAATAGTGATAGCATTTAGAACTCTGTAGTCGACGCACATCCTATCAGACCCATCCTCTTTCTTAACGAGGATGATAGGACTCGCGTAATTAGACTGACTCGCGAATGATTCGCTTACTAATCAAATCATTAATTATCTCGCGAACGCGACGCTTTTCGTCTACGGAGAGTTTATAAGGTCGATAGTAAATTGGGATGTCACTATTAACTTTTATTTCCATACAACCAGTATGTCTATGCCTAAACGCAGCCCTTCATATTAACGAAGAAACGAACGCACCCAATGTCAACGGCGCTCGCGACAGGCTTCACGCGGACGAACCGGACCAACTTCACTTCACGATATTAGCGCGCACCGCCATACCTTTGTCGCGACACACATAATTGTAATTTTCAATAAATAAACTACTAACTATAATCGAGGTCGATCTTATTTTTGTATCGCCAACACAGTATTTACTCTAGAGGTCGCTGTACCGGTAGTAAACGTATCTGAATACTCGTTTAATAGAGCTAACAAACACTCTTTTTCGTCACCTACTAAGGGTGTCCTTATCTTAGGGGACTCTACAGTCAACACGTTGTTTACGTGCGAATCCCTGACTAACCGTTGAGAGTTATTTGTTCTAATATACTTAACTCCACTATGATTTAAAACATCAGTGCCAATCAAAACCGGTGCCTGAATACAATCCGGGGGAATAACAAACAAATCTACTTCTAAAGATAATTCGGGAAATTCGATAAGAGTGCATACTTACGAAGTGGACTCTATATCATGACATCCAATACCACGCATACGGCGGTAGGTCGGAATTTTATTTAAACTAAAATGCTTTAAGACGGAATCAGAAATCAGCGAAATATCAGAATCTGAATCAATTAGAACGTCAACAGCTACGTTCTGTATAACCGCGGACCACGACCGATCACTGGTCCCGCAATCGTTGAGCCACGTCTTAGCGTCACCCCGTTAACACCCACCAATGCGTCCCAGACATTCCCGATCTTCCCACTGACATATCTCGCATAGTATCTCATAGCTCGGTCACTCCTGACCAAATATGGTACAGGCAAAACAACACAATGAAAATTCGCACAAACTAAAAAATTGCAGAGTTCAGAGTATTAATCATTCTTTGATTCCCAAATCTCAAGATCACAAACTAAATAATCAAGTAAACATGATAGAGCAGCTAATAAAACATCCTTAGAGCATAATAAAACACAGCAGGAATCTTATTCGTGGCCTGTGGCTTTTCATTAAGCCCCTACAACAAACCTCATGTTTGTTACCTTGAATTCCTCCTGAATTCCGAGTCCCACGGACTCTATGGTCTCTACAAGACCCCGACCAGCCGAACTAAGATTCACCACTATCACTCGACTTTAATCTCTACTCTGTTTCATCAACCAGACTTCTACTTTGCTTTTCTCAAATCCGTCATTAATACTCTGATCCCTAGGCCTGTGCTATGGCATATGCCTCAGCCTCATGAGTGTACTTGATTCAACTAGAGCCATGTAATCAAACTTTAATTAATCTTAGCAAAAAAAATATCAACCAGAGCCATGTACCATCGTTATCCACATTACAACAATCTTTTTTACTAAGAGCCTTAGACACCTGGAAACCCACAGACGAGTAAACCACTCTAACGCCACGGCGCTCCGGCCGACCAGCAATCGCATTGCTCTCACCCATCCAGCGCATGGATCCATGTGCATCACCCTGTGACTACACACTTTTTACTACGGCCGATAGAGAACCCCTACTCGTGGTTCCCACTACTTAGGCTTACTCATAGCTCATCACCACTGTGATTACCATCTATTTCGATTGGTACATGACCTACTGGCATCATTCATAACCTATCGTGAGCGTATTTAAAAATTGCATTGTTAACTAGATTGGGCTATACCTAACAATGTAACAGTTTTTTTTGCTGTTGTTTACCAGGGAAGCACTCGGTACCAGAGTCAAAACAAAATGAAAACGACTCACCAAATTCTGTAGACGATAGATCTGTAGTAATGCTTAGATCTTACTTGAATTAGGGAAGAAAGTGCCCCCACAATCCTGTCCGCAGCATCAGCCTCTCGCGATGTCTCAGCGGTCACGGCTCCATCCGCAGCACACGCTTCCTCACCAGCAGCAACAGGTGCCCCGGCAACCACCGAAGCCGTCAGCGGCGGAGCGCCGCCCGGATGCGACGACACGGGAGTAGACGCACGTATAGCGTCTGAAGGCAAACGCTCCCCTAAAGCGCTCGATCGAACCAGCACGGCTATCCCGACGTCCATACGAACTATCCCGGCGCCTACGTGAAATTTGAGAGTACTCTGATCTATCACGACGACGCCTAGGAGATCTACTACGCGATTGACTATAACGGCCACGACGCCTCTTATAAACATCACGACAGCTATGCGAATCGTTTTCCCGAGAATTACGTCTAGGTGTATTCTCACGCGGCGTGCATCCACGACTCGACATGATTATGACTATAGGCAACGTATATGACCACTACGTGAACAACAAACTAACCGCGAAATAAAAGAATTAACACATGGTTGTTTACTTCAAAAACACGTACGAAATATAATGTAATCGAGTAGAAACACGAGGCGAATCACGTTAAAATGCACAGAAACTAATCACGGACAAAATCAACAACACGTGGTGAAAATTTTTAAACAGTCCCAAAACACTATTTTGATCACGCCTATTTCTACCTCTATTACGAGTGGTAGGTAGCTCTTTCGGACATGATTCAAAAGCTTTTCGCACGACGCAGAAAAAAGATAGGCAATGGAGCCTATCCCACTTCTGATGTTAGCGGTTAACACTACTTTTATTTAAAAAAAAAACTAACAAAATGACGAAACACTAAATTTAATCAATTTTAAGCAAATACAATTTTAAACTTAAAAATATACTTCCTGATTTAAAAAACGACTTTAAACAATATTACAGAGAGATGTTATCGCGACGGCTGCTTGAGACGGAGTGAGGGGCGAGTACTGGCCGCACCCCCTTTTATACACAGCGCCGCACGGTAGTTTGAAAAATAACGTTTTCACGCTAATAATATGTAAACGAAGTTAAAAAAATGCTTGCATATACGATTATACTACAAACTTAGTCCAGAAATTATTTTGTACAACTTTTTGTCTTTTTTGTACAAAAATGTTGTTTCTATCAAGTTCAAAATAATTTTCCTAGAAAGTCCTTATAAAGTTCTACGTTGCAGATTTTTTTCATATTTTTTAAACTTATGGTTCAAAAGTTAGAGGGGGGGGGACACATTGTTTTTTACTTTTGGAGCGATTATTTCCGAAATTATTGACATTATCAAAAAATGATTTTAGTAAACCCCTATTCATTTTTAAATACCTTTCCAACAATATATCACACGTTAGGGTGGAAATTAAAAAAAAATCACTTCCCACTTTACATATAGGGGGGCTACCCTAATAAAACATTTTTTTCCAATTTTTATTTTACCACTTTGTCGGCGTGATTGATATACATATTGATACCAAATTTCAGCTTTATAGTGCTAACGGTCACAGAGATTAAGCGAGGACGGACAGACGGACAGACAGACATGGCGAAACTATAAGGGTTCCTAGTTGACTACGGAACCCTAAAAAGTATCTGTTAAAGAATGCAATACGCAGCATTTAAGATATCAACTTAAAGGAACTTGACGTGGATTTTTTTATCTTGCACGAAACAAGGTCAGTGCAGTTGACTCACATTCTGAGTTGACAAGCTTTGATATACATATTTTGATTTATTGCTGACTAGTTTATGTCCGGTCGCCCTTTCTCAGTCGAAGGTTTGATGTTGACAATGTAGTCCTTTGTAGGTATGTCTGTTCAAAGTCGCTTGTTAAAGGTAACACTTAGGTAGGTAGGTTTTGAACTTAATTAAGTTCAAAAGTTTAAGTTAAGGGGTCGGCTTCCAGTCTAACCGGATGCAGCTGAATCCCAGTATTTTACATGGAGCGACTGCATATCTGATCTCCACAACCCAGTTACTGGGTGATACGATACTCCTTGGTAAGACTGGTGGTCAGAAAGATGTTTAAGATGTTAAGATCAGTAGGTAGCCTACAATTAAGGGGGAAACCTTTAACGACTGTCATATTGAAAGGGAAGTATCTCAGCCCACCTTTAAAATGTCGCCTGTGAAACCCTTTATATCCTTTTAAAACGTCATACAGTTTTTCCTTCACCTAGGTACAGCTGTAGGAAATGTCACCATTCTGAATGAACACACTCACAGACCTTTCGAAGAAGAGAAATAACTAAAAAAATTACCGCCATATGACACACTGTGTCCATATGCTAATTAAAGTTGACCATTAATAACTTAATGAGTAGCTAGATACAACACCTACCTACACGAGTAAACCGGTATTATTTTTTATGTAAATATTGCATCAGGTTTTCTGCTTCGTAATGGTACTTGACAATATTTGCCAATAATTGCGTCGTTTCTATTGTAAGATTCTTGGTTTCACCGTTTTGTATTGTAATGTTTACTTTAAGCCATACAATGCACTGTGCATTATATGTCTCAATTCAATCAATCAATCAGCTATGTTAGGGTCGGCTTCCAGTATAACCGGATGCAGCTGAATACCAGTATTTTACATAGAGCGACTGCCTATCTGACCTCCACAACCCAGTTACTGGGTAACACGATACGGTCCTTGGTAAGACTGGTGCTCAAACTTTTTGGTATGACGTAATTAAAAACAGATTAAAATTCATGTTATCGTCTTCAGAGTTTTCATAAGTCTGCGTTACCACTAAAACGCCGTAGCATAAGATTCTGATTGGTTCATACGTATTCCTGGAAGTTTTGTCTCCATTTCAGATGAATTTCCTTTCAGTGAAAACGCAGGTACGCGTTTGTCGGTCTTTTTCTTGTCCTGTTATCTAACATTACAAGAAGCGACCATCATCGCACGTTACTAAAGTCGTTAAACTAGCCAAATCCTGGACCGACTCAATTTAGATTGTCATCAACACGAAGAAGCTGGTTGCCAACCAGGCGACTGCTTCATTCGATACTTAATCCCTCGGCTTTCCAAAAAGATACCCTTTGAAAGTAATAAAGTGCACCTATGACATATGAAACGTAGACACTCAGGGTACTGCGGTTAATAAATTCAAGGTCGCTCAGCGAGTTAAGGAACGGGCCTCAACGGGCTATGCTTGGAGTCACTCAATCCGGAACTGGGTGATCTGGCAGAGAACTAAAGTTGACGACAGATAAGCAAGCTGAAGTGGCAATGGGCCGGCCATATTAGCCGTAAAACCGATGACCGTTGGTGTAGACGTATTCTTGAGTGGAGACTGCGAATCGGCAAACGTAAGATAGAATGCCCTCAGGCTGATCGCAGGGTGGCTGGTAGAAGCTGGATGAGGGTTGCCGAGAATCGAGCTAAATGGCATGCAATTGGAGAACAGTCAACTGCAGTGCGATTCTGTAACCATCTCACCGTAAAAACTTAGGCGAAGTGAGCGTGGAGTGAGCTGTCAATAGTGTCAATTCCTAGTAAAAACAAATTCACTTCACCTAAGTTTTCACGGTGAGATTTTTACAGAATCGACCGGCAGATCCAGCAGTGAACTGATGTAGATGATGATGATGGTTTTGTATAGAAAACAATACTTACGATCACTCCATATTTCTCCAACCATGAATGATACGTCACCGGGATAAACCACAATCTTGTTGCGTCAACATCACCTCATCAATGTCACCTGCAATTCCTGTTTTATTTAACAGCCTTTAATTTACGACGTACTTGTATAAATAGTACTCAAAGTTTACTCATTTTCCGAGAAGATACGTGAAAGGAATTTAAAGTGATACCTATGAATACTTGAATTTAAAAGTCGTCTATGGATATTTTCAATATGAGGCATCGCAGGTGCTTTTCTATCTACATGTTCCTCACATGATTTGACCAAGATTTTATCTGAACTTTGAGTTTGTTTCGCTATTTCTTCTCAGGGGTAGTTAGATAGGAATTGTTGACTCCATCTAGCTTATTTTTTTTAATGCGCTAAGGTAGTGCGCAAAATTAAAAATTTCTTACGTTTTTGCAATTTGCAAGTCAGTGTCAGGTTGTATGCTGATTAAAATATGATTCGCGACCGTAACAAATATAAATGATTATTAATCGATTTGACTTTGTCTGTATCCATACCTACGCATCAAAACGAAGTTGAAGGACAATCAACCATCTCGAAAGCTACTGCGGAATCAGTAGAGATTTTTTTTTCGTTGAACGGAATAGTATTTTTATCTAACGAAGCGACGCGCGCTTTACTTTTGGTAATCGAGTGTAGGTACAAACACGCTGTGAATTTGTGCGTGAAGACGAGTAGCATCAGCACATAATACACACACACGCACACACACTTTTCGCTATTGCTTCGGACGGTACCAAATCCTGCGCTTACACAAACATTCTCAGCGTTGTACACTTGGTAACCACAAGTTAAGTACGCGTCGCTTATTGTGATAAAAATACTGTAGGCAGTAAAACTACCGTTGAAAAGCAAGGTAACAGTAAGTTTGTCACCTATGGCGTTCGCATACATACGTCACGGACTCATTGCATTACCGCCTTAAATAATCATATAAAATTAATTTAATGAGTCATGTTTCAATGATTTCTTATAAAACTTATCTCAGTCGGCTGTCCGGAATTCCGGATGTTTTCAAATTGACATCCGCTAAGAAAACCCATCCGGTCAGCGTTGATTTGTATGGGAGGCTTGAGTTTGTGATCTCATTCACTGGATATACTCGTACTGACTTGAGATTTATTGGAACGGATGGTCCTAAGAGAATTGTTTCAATTGATATTTAGGAACACAAATTAATAATTAAAATTGAAGTGTCTGGTAGCAATTTCAAAATAACAGCTATTTACTTAATGAATATGAAAGTATATCCCCATCATTATTTCAGCCGAAAGGCGTCCTCTGCTGGACATAGTAGAGGTGCTTGGGGGAGCCCAAGCACCTCCACTTCAACCAGTTCTGTGCTTTCCGCATCCAGCGGGTTTCTGTTATCGGTCCACCTTGTGGGAGGTCTTCCAACGCTACGTCTTCCGGTAAGCGTTCGCCACTCCAGAACCTTTCGGCCCCATCGGCTATCTGTTCTGCGAAATATGTGCCCTGCCCACTGCCACTTAAGTTTGGCAATTCTTCGGGCTATATCGGTTACCTTGGTTCTCATGCGGATCTCTCCATTTCTGATTCGATCACGTAGGGAAACTCCAAGCATAGCACTCTCCATTGCCCTTTGGGTAAAATGAACCTTGGTATGAAAGTATACACGGTACCAAAAAGAAACAGTGGCACTCCAGGAGTGCCGACAGAAGTGAAAACTTGAAAAAGCATAGTAATTTTATAAATATGTTTGAAGGTCATTCTTCCCAAAAAAAATGTACCACGCGTTTATGTCTTTATAATGGCCAAAATTTAAAACAGAGGTGTCGGTAACAGTGTTGCCAGTTCAATGGTTTTTTCCCATCTCAAAAAATACCCAACACGCCTAAAGAACTAGACTTTTTATCGACATACCACGAAGGCGAAGCCACGAGCCGAACTAGTATGTAATGACTTGATATTTTATCTTATTAATAAATATATAGGAGTTTTCCTCTGCCGTTACGGTCGAAAAACTCATATTTCGGATTTTCGTGTTTTCGTTGACAACAGTTTTAGTTAGTTTTAGTTCTTTCCAGACATGGCTTTTTTATTTCTAGCATTTGCTTCAGAAGTTCGAACTCATAATTATTAGATTTAAAACTTTAATAATTTATTATTAGAAAAATATGTTGTTTATATTGGCCGTCACCATCTTTAATTTTTGCATCACTTTGAATTGATTTCTTAAAAGGACCAGAAACGCGGAATCCATGCAAGGCCGGAGTTGTTTCCTCTACCGTTAACCTTAATTACGTATTTATAATATAATAACTGTGCGTAATACATACAATTTATATACAATGAATGACATGAATATTTACTTTGCAAAGTATATTTTTTTAATTTAATTATTGTGAATGTGAGGGGCCCGTGGCTAAATAATAATAGCCGCACAGGTCGATCGATCAGGTTAAGCTACGTTTGCCGCGGTTGGTCTGTGGATGGGTGACCATCTTTAAATACCGTGACTCCTCCGTGCCTCGGAAAGCACATTAAGCCGTTGGTCCCGGCTGTCATTCGTGGAACTTTGACAGTCGTTACGGATAATCAGAAGCCCGAAAGTCTGACAACCAGTCTTACCAAGGGGTATCGTATTACCCAGTAACTGGGTTGGGGAGGTCAGATAGGCAGTCGCTCCATGTAAAATACTGGTATTCAGCTGCATCCGGTTAGACTGGAAGCCGACCCCAACATAGTTGTGAAAAGGCTAGGCAGGTGATGATGAATCTGAGGACTATGTGGGTCATTTCTTTTTTCTGTTTTCCTTCTTATTTAGTTTTAATCATGATCTGGTAGTTTGAGTAATTTACTCGGCCTACCCAAATGTCCTTTCTTTGGTATTGTTCGTCGAATCATTGAGCTCCTCAAGTTCTGAGTTGAGCTGCACGATTTTTGACAAATGCGTGCACTGACTGAACAGGTCCGCTCAATCTGTGTGGTTCTTTCCTCAAAAGACCATTTCAGACACCAATCTACATGGTCTTCACACGATCTGACCAAGATTTTGTCTGGACTTTAAAAGAGACTATGACCTCTGAGTTTGTTTCGGCCTTTCTTCTCAGAGTAGTCAGATAGGAAACGCCGACCTCATCTAGTTTAAAAAAATATGATTGACGTGTAAAAGTGTTTGTATAAACCTACTTACAGAAAATACATCATTTATCATTTACGTCATGATGAGTAAGTGTACCTAAAACCTTGAGAAATTATAACTTTTTCCTACACAAGTACCTGCAGTGGTAACACTTGCTCTACGAAAAACACCATCACTGCTACGACATAAAGGTACTGTCAAAGTCAAATATTTACCACTGATATGGTTAACTGTACAGATGCCAGCACATTAAGCTACAGCTACAATCTGTCAAACTTCTTTAATAGATTTTCAATTTTATCACTAAGTATTAAGGTTCAACGTTGATTGGGAAAATTATAATAGGCCAGTTCATGTCCGACAACTAATGCCTGACGCTGGTCTTCAACTGGACCCTAGGTTACGAGGACGTCTTAAATGTAGAAGATATTACAGGCTTGATGTTAAGTTATTCGTGATGTAGAATTTATAACAGTCACGTTTAATACCAAAACAAGTTTTCGTCAACATTCAACGGTCGGGGATTTTGAAAGAACACGTTTTTTGTAAAATTATGTATCCTTTGTAATTATAAAGTCACACAACTGGTTTCATTTATAGTTATTCGAGTATTTTGTATTTATTGATGGTCGGTTGATAAACTAGTTTGAGGATGTTGCTAGGGGATTTATGGGGATTTATTTTCCTAAATTATAGTCTACCCCCTCTCCACGAGAGGAGGCCTCTCGTGGAGAGGGGGTAAACTATAATTTACCACGCTGTCCTAGTCGTCGCCTTCGAGTGAAAACCTCGGGAATGTAAGTAGCATTTTATGCATTTCGGATAATTTTATAGTATCGAACAGTTCTGGATATTAAAGCGGGTTAAATTTCCATATTAATTAATAAGAATACAGAACCTCCTTTTTTGAAGTCGGTAAAAAAAATCATAAAAGACGCAGAACAAAAATTTTACAGCACGCAGTTCTTTCTTCCTCCCGACAAGTTACTTCTTTTACACTTACGAGGTTTTCCCTAAGGCATCGTAGTGCGGGTTGGTAGATGTCACATAATGTCTTAAAATTTTTGGTTCTTTCGGCTGAATGCTGATTGTGATAAATGAATGAAAACTATGAATGAATTTCTATATATTTTATGTCTGTAATTTATATGGTGTATGTACATGATAAAGAGTATTCTATTCTATGATGAAGATGTTTGCGAAATTGTGATGGTCAATGTGCAGTGGTGGCCTAGTGAATGAGAGCAGTGGTAAAGGCTCCGACTTGCGAGTTGTAGGTCGTGGATTCGAACCTAGGCAGGAGGCGATTCACTTTTTGTAATTAATAGGCTCACAAAAACGGTGAAGGAAAACTTCGTGAGGAAACCGGCATGTCCTAGAACCAAAAATTCGAAGACATGTGACATTTACCAACCTGCACTGGGCCGGCGTGGTGGATTACGGCCTATATTTACTTGTATTCTGTGAATAACGCTGCTGATTACATAATTGTTAATTTTAAGTTTTATGTCTCTATATTTTACTATGTAATTGTTTGTTGTTCCAAATAAAATAAAATAAAAATAAAAATTCCCTCCCACAGAGAGGTCTGTGTCCCAACAGTGGGAACGTTACAGGCTGAAAATGTTAATGTGCAGTGTTTTCAAATTGCCACAAAAATGACCTCAATCAAATTAATGTAATAAATTGACCCCCAAGGATAGCGTGATGGTTCAGTGGTTAAGGCCTCGCCTCTCGTGCACGAGGCTGTGGGTTTACTTCCGGGCAAGCACCAATGTATCTAATCTGCATTCGCGATTTATTTGCCAAAAATGTAAACAAATATGAGTTTATGGAAAAATAACTTTAATTTCTGCACAATATAAAGTTCAGTTTACGCTACAACTTCAAACATTTTTATAACTTATTCAATAGTGCTAGTCACTCTGAAATCAACTTAATTCCCATTACAATAAAGTTGATATTTGTTTAAATTGAAATAACATCATATGAGTACTTTCTGAGTTTATTTTGGACATTACTGACATCTGTAAAGAAAAACATCGTGAGAAAACCTGGACTCAACTAAACAAAAAATCAAATCTTTTTTCTTTATAATAATTATTATAAAGAAAAAATATTTGATTTTTTTGTACTTTTGCTTGTTACGCTTACGCGCTTTCACGCCTAAACGTCAGAACAAAGTATCTAGTTTTTAGGTTATTTCGATTTTTTTTTAATCTCCGAAACCCGGGTTTTGTTTACAAAAAGAACTTTTGTAAATTTATGATAAATTTATGATAAAATCGAAGTTTGACTTTGATGCAGCATGGTACGGGATTCCATACATCCATGAGCATTGTCTTTTGGGCACAACATGAGTAGCTCATGACCTGCAGACATAGGCTTTTCATCTTAGATCACAGATGAAGTTCCAGGCAACACCTAGTAGTTAAAATAAGTCTGAAATCGCTACCCTGGCCCCCGCATCTATCTGCCTCCTCTGTACGAGAAGAAAGAAGCCTTTGGCCTGCAGTAGAAATCAAATACATATATATGTATGTAGATATGAAAATATGAATAGGTATATAATATCTAATTATCTATAATATTATAATAAAATGTAATATCTATAATATTATAATAAAATATATCTATAATATTATAATAAAATGATATATATATAATAAAAAATATATCTATAATATTATAATAAAATGTAATATCTAAATAATAACATAATTTAATAATAATGAGAATATTTTTAAGAATTTAAATAATCATTACCTACATTATTCTTACGCAATAAAAAAACAGTGGCACTCCGGGAGTGCCGACAGAAGTGAAAACAAAACACAAACAGAATACTTTGCCATCACTCACTGACATATCGGATGTACATTAAAACCGAGTACATCCCGAGGACAGCCGAACACATCCGAAGCGGGTATTTTTTTAATCGTCTTATAAACAAAACACGCGCGTTGTTGCTTACGGTAACAGTGGCGCGAGTTTAATGATTTTTTCCCATCTCAAAAAATGCCCAACACGCCTAAAGTAGTTTTCACTTCAATAAATAATACACTATACCTATATACATAAACCTAATAATATACATATATATATATGTACATAATTATAAGTACACCCAATTAAGCACATCTAATCTATACTTAATATTATAAAGCTGAAGAGTTTGTTTGTTTGGTTGAACGCACTAATCTCTGGAACTACCAGTCGGATTTGAAAAATTCTTTTTGCATTTGCTAGCGCAATTCTTGAGAAAGGTTATAGGCTATTTAACATCACGCTATGACCTTTACGAGCCGAGCAAAAATAAAAATAGTCAGAAAGAACGCTAAGCAAAAACGAAGTAATAGCGCGGGCAGGCGACGCGATGCGACGGGGTGGGTCGGAGTAACAAGAAATTTCACGCGGACGAAGTCGCGGGCAGAAGCTAGTAATTTATAATTATATTGAATTGCTACTTAACCTCTCTCCTAGTTTTGCTGTGTCCGACAAAGTAAAAGATCAATATCTTTTACTTTGTAATACCATCTACGTAATACATATGAAATGCAATAAATAATTGATTATTGTAGGACATTAATACTGATAATATAATCCCAAAAAAAAACCACACTCAAAATGAAGTCACTTCGGAAATGACGTCCATATCAACAATCTGTATCAGCTTACTAATGTTCACAGCATGTATATTGATCAGTTACCGGCCATATTGGTGATTCAAGTAGCTTACAATGAGGTCAGGGTTTGACGAGATGACCGGTCGCCACCTGACTCGAATGTAAAGTATTCAGTATACCTACGATTAATAAATAAAAATCTTCGTAAACCATTGGTTTTTCCTCAAATTGTGTCGAATTTATTTTGGTTCAAATATATGCAATAAAAATTAATCCGAAAACGTACCTGTGGATGCCAATTTATTGTGTCATTTAGAAATTGATGCCTTTGGTTTTTTTGCTTTTTTTTTGTTTTTTTTTTATTGTTTGTTTTCCGAAATTGTAATTAGAATATAAATATAAAGATGCTTTTTATTTGTCATTTGTGCAAGATTTCATAACCTCAATTTTCGTCGATGATTTTCAATAACAACTTAATAATATTATTCAAAGAATAGTTGTTGGAAAAAGGGGTGATATATAAAGACGAAACCTACTAAATACAGAAGATTGTGTTACTAACTCCCTTTAGTGACTAATTACGTAAGAATTTCACAGGCTCTATTTACACTTTCGTCAGATACTTTTGGTACAGACCATAGTTTGTCTGTTACATCGATTTATTTGTTGGTTATGAAGTGCATTCTAAACTATGGTCCGTTCGGAAAATCCACAACACGATGGTCAAATGACGCATATATCCTTCGGTGGTCCACTGCTCTTACAAAATCTTGCCATGATCCGAAACAGATCATAATTTACGCAAGATATCATATTGCCTTCACTACTGAGTCAGGAGCAAGTGATTTTACCGCTATGACTTTAATTTTGTGGTGCAATACAGTGGCAATCCTAAAAATATCAAACTTATATGTTAAAAGTGTCCCTGGCAAAAAAAAAATAATTCGCTCTAAATCTGTCGGTCAGTCTGTCTGTCTGTCTCAGAGTTGTAACCTTTCAATCGTAATAGGCTGCCCTTATAGTCAATCATATAGGCGAAAAGTTACCTACAGATATCTTGCGATGCGACGAGCAAGGTCGGGGGAACAAAAAAAACGCGGACGAAGACTCGGGCAGACGCTAATCATTGATAATGACCTTAAATCCACCGGAACTTAGTAGAAAGTATAATAAAATCTAATCTTGCCCTTGCTTCATTAGCACCGACCGAACCACAAGCATGAATCTGCACAAGGTAACACATCTGTGTACAGTCAACAAAAGAGATAAGTATGCAGGATCGTCGGATGTAGTCGAAGTTTAGTAAGAAACCGATGGATTTTGTCGACTGAAGTTTAATTCGATAAATGAACTGTTTGTTTTCTATTAATAAAATAAAATTTTATTCGAGAACATCCATCGATTTCTTACTAAACTCCAACTACACTATTTGCGCTGTAGCATGGTGCGGGTGACAGTTGCCCGTATGACGTTGACATTTGTCAGTACCACGTAG
Source organism: Luperina nickerlii (assembly GCA_963855955.1). Classification (NCBI taxonomy): domain Eukaryota; kingdom Metazoa; phylum Arthropoda; class Insecta; order Lepidoptera; family Noctuidae; genus Luperina; species Luperina nickerlii. The sequence goes on along the minus strand of OY979683.1, from coordinate 1,935,314 downwards.
GGATGTGAGGTTATGCAATTCATTTTTATCGCTAACGATACTCGCAGCGTGAATCTAGTTCTCTTTAATATTGTTATGAAAATTAGTGTATTATTCAGTTGTGCAGTGTAACTACGTGTGTGCTACGTGTATAAACTTGTCAATATAAATGTTTTATGGCTACATAATTATCTTTGTACTTATATAAAATAATCAAAATCGGGTTTATGTTTTTTTTTTCGTGACAACATTTTTGCTCTATGGTGCATCGGCGCGGCGGCCATGTTGTTTACCCGTGCGATGCTGTGAGTGCGAGTACGAGTGCAAGCGCGTTATATTGTGACTTAATGTGACACGTATTACGATTTCATTGTTTGTTTTCATTTTTGTTAAATTGTTATTTGTTATAAGTTTGTTGAGTTTGTTGTTATTACCATGCCTAAGCATACAAAAAAAACTGTTTTGGGTAGTCAGGCCAGGGAGCTTGTTGTTCGCCTCCGAGACTACTTTGAAAGAGAACAACAAAATAATGGACCGTTGTTACCATTGAATCATATTGTAGAACGAGTAGCCGAAGCTCTTGATATTGGCCGCAATACTGTTTCGCGTATAACACGTGAGAAAATTGGCCAAGATGGGATGTTTGAAAATAAATTATCGACACCCAACAAAAAGCGGACCAAGGTGAAGCCAATCACAGATTTGGATGATTTTGCTAAGGTTGCTATTAGAAATCATATTTATGATTATTATAGAAGAATAGAGCTACCCACATTGCTCAAGCTTCTAAAATCATTAAAAGAAGCTGACTTGTTCAAAGGAGGTATTACTTCGCTACGGCAAGTTATAAAAGATATTGGCTTTGTTTACAAAAAAGTTAACAAAAGAAAGATTATTATGGATAGGACTGACATTGCCCTAGCAAGATGTAGATTTTTAAGGAAGGCCAAAAACATAAGTGATTGGAGCAAAGTTGTCTTTTTGGATGAAACGTGGCTAAACGCCAACCACACAGTGGGTAAAAGTTGGACCGACGATACGGCACAATCGTGTACCAAAGTGCCGGAAGGCAAAGGCGAACGCCTTATTATTTGTCACGCAGGTACAGCAAGTGGATTCGTCCCTGATTGTTTGCTGGCTTTTAAGTCAAAAAAAACTACGGAGTATCATGAGGAGATGAATTACGAAAAATTTAAAGATTGGTTCATAGGTCTATTAAACAATTTAAAAGAGCCTATGACCATAATAATGGACAACGCACCCTACCATTCGGTGCAAGTTAATAAACCCCCAAACCAATCCAACCGCAAAAGCGAGTTGGTGAAGTGGCTGAGTGAAAACGGAGTTACAGCAGATATAAAAATGTTAAAGACGGAGCTTATTGCCTTAGTCCGACGCCATAAGCCACCAACTCCTACCTATGCTCTGGACGAGATGGCAAAAGAAAAAGGCCACCAGGTCCTTCGACTACCACCCTACCATTGCCAGTATAACGCTATTGAGCTGATTTGGGCCCAAATAAAAGGTATGCTTTTAATTTCAATTCCCATTTTGAAGCTTTATAAAAAAATCAGCTTTCCGATCGTAGCATGTACCTAGTTTAAAAACATTACCAGATACTAGATTAGGCTGATTGATGATTATTTGAATACTTTTTTTTATAAGTTCGTTTATTTTTAGGTTACGCCGCAAGAAATAATACTTCGCCGCCATTTACGGCAAATAAGATGTTGGCCCTATTACAAGAGGCCATCAACAATGTTCAACCTGAAGACTGGTCGAAGGTCGTGAATAAAACAAAAAGGGACATTATGTCTGATTGGGATCGTGACATACATATTGACAACATAATTGAGTCATCGTTAATAATATCCGTCACAGATTCAGATGATGAATTGAGTGACAATTCAGATGTTCCTGACTCTGATATGAGTTTAGACGAATAACATGTATTTTTTTTTAGCAACCTTTTAAGCAACCTTACCCTATAAATGTTCTGTTGTATAATTAGACCTTTTAAAAATAAAAATTGACCTACGCACAATATACGTTTTTTATTATAAAAAATATCGACTATCCATCGTAGCAGTACATCCCATCACTAAATACGTCTATGGCGTTACGTTATACGCATAACACTTTGCTTAATTTTTCATTCAATTTGATTTTATTTCTTGATTAGAACATTCTGGTTGGGTTTAATTTAATTTACTACAGTTATTAATTATTTAATATATTACGAATGTGGTACAACTGAAATATTAAGTCATAAATTGTAAATCGCGGCAACTTTCAAGAGTGAAACGAAATGTTACTGAAACTGTCACCCGCACCATGCTACAGCGCAAATAGTGTACATATATCCGACGATCCTGCATACTTATCTCTTTTGTTGACTGTACCTGATAAAGTGATAATTTGCATGGTAGCGGGTATTTTTGTTAATCATAGACGTAATACCCCGAAGGTTTAGATAGTGATTGTTATTTATTAACTGAAAGGAGGACTTTGTAGGCCTTGAAGACTTTAGATCTGTAGACCATTTTTGAAATGAAAACTTCTATAGGCGCGTTGGGCAGTTTTGAGATGGGAAAAAACCATTGAACTCGCGCCACCTGTTACCGCAAGTTTGTGTTTTGTTTACACTTCTGTCGGTACTCCCGGAGTGCCACTGTTTTTTTTGTTTTATTAAGTACCTGATACTTGTGGACAGGCCTACGCTGTCTTCCCATATCTACTGTAATTTAAAAACACTGGCACTCCGGTAGTGCCGACAGAAGTGAAAACTTGAACAATTACGAGTGTATTTTGTGAATCGTCTTATAAACAAAACACGCGTGTTAAGGTGTGTTCCTTATTTTATAGGGTTTTTTGCAAATCAGGTATGATGACCAAAGTGACTGGTTTATTCTTCTCGTGAAAGGAATTTATTCAGATTTACAAATAAGCACACAGGATAGACTTCAGTTCGTGGTGTTGGTCGCGGCAGTGGTAAGAGAAGCAAGCCGCTCGCATGGAGCTCGTCGTCAGTTATATATCCGTGGTTCAGCGCCATCTCGTCGTTGTTGGATGAACTACGTAGTTAGTACGCGAGGCCCTCGTAGTTCTTCCCGATGTGCATAGATGGCGCTGTCCTCAACAACGCGCGTCTTACGTTTTACGTCTTACGAATTTTCGATCAGGGTCACGTGACCTGACGCGAGTTTAGAAGTTTTTACCCATTCCAAAAAAAGTACACAGCGCCGCTAAAGAAGTTTTCACTTCAAAAATATTGTAAAAGTCAATTATTTTTAAAAGAGTAACCGTGGAGTTTCTTGCCAGCTATTCTCCATATGAAAAGACCAATTGGAACTGTGCACCTAGCTTCTGACGTTTCATAAGTGGGCACTTATATAAAATATTTTTTAATTTTTTTTATTTGAAATGGGTTTGCTCTTGACTCTAGTCTAGGTCAGAGATGACAGAGACAGTCTACGATGGAGTGAGCTCACCCAGAAGAAGCCTGTTCACTCTTACTTTGAAGAGATTCGGGTTGTATGCACTCGGAAACACAAACGCAGGTAGAGAGTTCCACTCTTTTGCTGTGCGCATTATTTCACATAAACCTACATCCATGGGCATGTACGTTTATGTGAAATAAAATATTTTTAAAGAACCAAAGAAACTGCAGTTCTTACTTGCTAGGATATCTATCAAAGATATACTTGTTCTGAATACATCAGAGACTAATGTTTACATCAACGATGCCACTGCCCTCTCCGCAAAAAGTTTTACATGTTCTGTAAATCGGTATCTTGAGAACGAGTCATCATCATATTCTCCTATTTGGAGTCGGCGCATCATGTCTTTTTACATACTTCTCTATTATACTCTGTAAAAGATAGCTTGATCTCTGCGACAGCTGTCAGTAAAATAACGCCTATGAAGTTCTGAATTTCATAGTAGTACAGACAGTACCTGTAAATGTCATTTATGGGCATGCCGACCTATTTAGTGATGGGCGATGAATCAACGTGACCACAGACTATAAACTATTGATATTTTAAATAAAACTTAATTTTAAAATTAATTATTTTTTTAATTTTATTGTATATTTTATTTTAATATCATAACAAGAGTTTATAATAAATTTACAAGATTGTTCTAGCGATTCAGAAACTGATTCAGATATGGATTTGGGGTGTACTCCGTTACGAGAATAAATGTATTTTATATTCAAATATTCGTTTAATTTAGTAACATTTGTAATTAAATTAAACCCAATTAAATGTTACATTAGCATCGATAATAGTAAGAAACGTCGATAATTTCTATCGACAATTTTTTATATCATGACAACCCTAGGAATGTCAGTTTGACTTACATCGCAGAGATCAAGCTATCTTTTACAGAGTATAGTTTTCATCTCTGTAGTCACCCCCTTTCTAACCATTTATCATCTTTCACACAGTTCATCTATCGTTTCTTTGGTCTTCCCATATGCTTTTAGCTATCCACATTCTTAATCAAAACTTTCCTCACGAATTTTCCCTCATTCATCATAACATGACAACCAATTTCCACACAACCTCGATGCATGAAAGTGTCTTAAACTGTAAAAAGCAGTCTCCCACCCACTGATTTTCCTGAGATCTACGCAACTTAATAGCACTTCATACAATCCTCATGGAATTTGCGATGCGAGTCCCGAAATCATCTTACAATGCAAAAGATATCTAAGGAGAGCAACTTTGAAACTTCCTTACGTCCTTTCTAAACCATAAGTGCTATTACTCCGTATCAGATTTTTTTGCAGATAACCTATTAAGGGGACTAAATGACCTAAAGCGATCACTGTCAGACGGCATAGAAAAGAAGAGAAGCGCGATGACACAACGCTCGTAATTTATTGCAAAATATAAAGCAATTATCTATTTACAAAAAAATCTATTGTTTGGACTAAAACATGCTTTAGTATGTTGCTTGTATAATAATAATCTGACAAAAAATCAGAATGATTGTATGTGGGTGCGTCTCATAACGTATAAACTCATTTGGTCTAATTTCATTTTATTATCGTTCATAAGATATAATCAACGTGAGATATACCAACTGTTGATATAATTTCTTTACATATAACATTTATTTATTCTAAAACTTAATTAGTATAACGTTGTTTGATATAACGTTTATGTATTCGAAAATCATTTGGTCTAACGTTTAATATGTATATTGTTTATTTAATCGAAAATCATTAGGTCTAACGTTTAATATATGTATATAAAAACGTTATTATGGTTAACACCCCGACTCAGAGTACCCCGACTCGGATAGGTTAGGTTAGAAGGCTAAGGCGGGAGCGAAGCGGAGCGGAGCTCCCGCCTTAGCCTTCGTGGTTATTTTTTTTTAAACCACCCAGAAATAGGAGCCCCGCGAAGCGGGGCTCCGTCGACCTATCTTAGCGCAGGTGGTAATTAGTTACTAGTTATGTTTAATATCTACTTAGGTGACTATTACCCATAACTACGATAGAACTTACAAAGAATAAACAAAGAAAAAATACTTTTAAATATATCTTAAACAAAATACAAAGTTATTGTTTTATTAGACCAAATAAGTTTTATATCTTTTGAGTGGTATGTCAAACGATTTTATATTTAATGTATGTTATGCTTATGAAAATTAGTTATTTTAAAATTATATCAATCGTTCATTATATTAACTAATCGCTATATTAAATAAAATTATAGGTTCCGTTGTTATATGTATATTGTAAATATTAGAGATTTTGTTGTTATAGCATCTATTACTTACCCATTGTATGTACATTAGTATGGTTTTTATTGCAAAAAGTAAGTTTTTAGAGGTATCTTCGTGATTTTTTTTCTATCGTATCAAATTAGTTGTATTATGTTTTTAACACACTATGCACTGTTAGGTAGATTCAGGATATATGCTAATATATCCTGAAGAATATAATGTATTTTTCTGATTTTGTTTACTGTAGTCGATCATATATTTTTATTGCTTCTAAAACTTACGTTTTTTGCGTGTAGTAGTATCATGTTTTTAACACACTATGTACCGCTAGGTAGATTCAGGATATATGCTAATATATACTGAAGAATATCATATATTTTTCTGATTGTGTTTACTGTAGTCGATCATATATTTTTATTGCTTCTAAAGATTACGTTTTTGTGCGTTTAGGTCCTATAATCCCCTTATGGCAAAATGGGATTGGGTGGGTCTTGTCAGCCGCATGCACGGTGACCGTTGGGCAACATTCTACGCATGGTGTGCCTGAGGATGGACGGCGCTGCCAAGGCCGGCCCAGGAAGAGGTCGCAAGACGATCTAGACCCGTACCGCAAGGATTGGATCGAGGTGGCGCTAGAACAAGATGCCTGTAAAGATTTGGGTGAGGCCATTGCTCAGCAGTGGGACAGGGTAGGCTAATTAAAAAAAACAGTGGCACTCCAGGAGTGCCGACAGAAGTGAAAACTTGAAAAAGCATAGTCATTTTATAAATATGTTTGAAGGTATTAATCCAAAAGAAAATGTACCGCGCGTTGATGTCTTTATAACGGCCAAAACTTAAAACAGAAGTGTCGGTAACATTGTCGCGAGTTCAATGGTTTTTCCCATCTCAAAAAATGCCCGACGTGCCTAAAGAAATTTTCTAAAGAATATAATATGTTTATAGGACCTTCAGATTTATTAAAATGTGGAAGTTAAAAATACCAAAACCTGTAAAATTAGATTCGATTCGACTCTATTCTATTTTAAACATCTACTGACATGACGTCTTTTTTAGGGCTCCGTACCGCAAAAGGAAAAACGGAGCCCTTATAAGATCACTTCGTTGTCCGTATGTCTGTCCGTCTGTCAAGGCCCTTTTTCTCAGGAACGCGTAAAGTTATCAAGTTGAAATTGAAAACCCTTGGAGCAGTGAAAAATTCAATTCTAAGTCAACGGAATCAAATGATACGGGTACACTCACAAGGGAATCAAAACCTTTAGGGTACTTCCCGTTGACCTAGAATCATGAAATTTTGCAAGAAGCAATTTCATGTAGCACAAGTACGGTCAGCATCAAAAGTCGATTAACACTTCAGTTTTTTTAATCTTAGTTATTGAGCAAAATATTAACACTTCAGTTTTTTTTGATCTCAGTTATTGAGCAAAATATTTGTTGAAAATTGCATCGTACTTCTGCTGCACTTTTGAATAAGCTCAATAACTGAGATTAAAAAAACTGAAGTGTTAATCGACTTTTGATGCTGACCGTACCTACCTATAGGAAAACATCCGAAAACCGTAAATTTGTAGTTCCACACCAACAAATTTGTACAGAACCCTCGGTGCGCGTGTGCGACTCGCACTTGACTTATAAAACCTGCTTCTACGCGACAACTTGCATCTGCAAGTTTTTGGCATAACCTTCAAATCATCAATAAGACACAGTGTGGTATAAACATAGTATTTATTTTCCTTAAAATTTAACTATTTAAACACGTTATGGCTCGCAATGGTCATTTACTTCAACGCTAACGTTTATATATTATTTACACATTTATAATTTATCGTTTTTGTATTGTGTTCACGTTTTTATGACATCTTGATGGATCGTAATGAATGATGTGCAGACCATCATTTATCCTCTTGTACATTGAATCTAATAATGGTTTATTTGAAAGAAGATACCGCGAAATATGTATATTTAAGACACCGTGCACCGTTTGGTAAAACAATATTTAATATGAATCGTAGTAGTTTCACTTGTGTTTCAGTTAAGTATGCAATTTTCTTTTTTTCTGGACAGTCATAAGACGAAAACAACTATACAAAAAAACCTTTGAAGACATCGCAAGGAGTGAATTGCACCAAAGTTCATATTATTGCTTATTATATGTGATTAGTAATATTATAATTGCGAAAGTTTGTGAAGATGTTTCTTACTCAATCACGCGTAAACCGTTGAACAGATTTAGATGAAAATTGGTACATAGATAGACCATTTCCTGGATTAACACATAGGATACTTTATATTCCCACGGGACCGAACCTTACGCGTGTGAAACCGCGGGGCACTGCTAGTAATGGATAATTTAAAGCATAAAAGCATTTGATAAAATTTATAATAAAATATAATCATTTGATGCAAATTAATTACAGTCGCGCAATCGATGGCGTGTTAATTAAAATAAAATAATAATTATCGTAATATTTACATAAAAGATAAGTTACTGTATAATAAAGACATAACTTTTTGTTTGATGGAATTTAATTTAATCCTTCGCGCGTCCAATTAGCAGACACAATAGAATTTTATTGTTATTATTATCCAATGGTGTAACGGCGACGTTTGAGAGGTTAATTGACACGTGGGATGATTTAGTAATGCTGCAATTGCCATAAAGTTCACCTCTTTATCAAAATTTATACAGGGTCAAATTGAATGAGCTAGCGAAACTCTGCAGACGTGATCGGTATCGATATCCACACTTGACGAAATATAAAATAAATTAATTTGATGGCTTTTTTTGGGTCATCAATCGCAAATAGTGATAGTGTGGTCACATGAAATATCAGTTTAAAAATCAGTTTTCTTTGTGTATTTAGCTATCGATACTCATCACTTCTGCACAGTTTCGCTAGCTAATTTAATTTGACCCTGTATATAAACAATTTATTTGATCTAAAAGCCACAAGGAACACTTTGAATCTTTTAAGGAAGCGATAATAAACCACATCAACTATGGTTTATATGCAAAAAAAATCAAATCGCCATAAATCACTGGGAATGTAGCTACATTCCCAGTGATTTATGGCTATTTGATGATATCCAGCCGATAGATCCACGGTAAGGTATGTTTTTACAAACGTGCAGATTTGAAAACAAAATGATCTATTGGTGCAACCCACTCGTTTAGACCAATTGATAGATATAATGACTACAAGGCATATTATGGCTTTACTTATTCTTAAATATTATACTAACTATTTACAAAATGATATAAATTAGTTTTTTATTTGGTGGAATGTATTTTGTACACTCGGTGTCAGTTTTATTTAGTTCCGAATGGGGAAAAAGGGATTGCAAACGGTCTTCATCCTTCAGAAGGATAGGTTTTAAAAGCCTCAATGGAGATGTGGGGATCTTCAACCCTGATTGCGCGATACACTATCAATCACAATCTGAATCATTTTGAAGGATATTGTTAATCCATTGCTTCATAAGTTCGCACATTTGTCTGATCAACAAGGTAAATAACGCAATGAATGTTGTGGAACCGTCAAAATGAAAGCCATTCCTACTGTTAGTGTTTTACGCAATTACCCCGCTGATTTGTGAGTATATTTGACGAATTATACTACATTTTTTTGGCATTCTCGACCTTACAAATTTTTTTGTGTACTTCATAATTGGCGTAATGTTTAGAATTTCAATTTATTATATTATTTCTACTGTCAGCTGTGAAGTTGCCTTTTATAAATAAATAAAATTAATTGGTGACATATTTCCATGAAACCGTGTCAAAAAATACTTGACCAGTGATTTTATCTCTCAAGTGCAGTTTTGGAAACTAGCAGTAAGTGATCTGCTTTTTGTGATCAAGTATTTTTGAAACGGTTGTTATAAACGTAGATCAAGGTATCGATCATAAACATCACTTTCTGCAATAACTTGTCTGTGCTTAATTCATTTTTATTTTAGTTATATATAATTATTTTACGGCCTTCTAAACGTCATGGTCTTATTTACTGGTCCTCGCCTTTTTTGGCAGTGCAATACCATTACCCCGCGTCCTAACCAAAAGTGACGTACCGTAGACGCGATTACACATTCCGGCTCACCGAACCAAAGTGACATATGAACGCGGCGATCGCTTTGGATTAGAACGCGGTCTTACGCTGCAGTTATTGAAACGACTCCGGTTCTATGACCCAGACAACATCACATAAGTCAGTTCCTTCTACCAATTTCCTCAATTTGAAATCACAGTCAATTACTATCTAATTTCGGTTTCGGATATCAAATTTCGTCCACTATTGGACCTCCATCCTCCTCATCTGTTATTTTTTTTAAGTAACCACCTTAAATTGTAAACTCTTAGGTTATCCCTGTCGACTAGCGCTGTTGGTGCTGGTGATCAGTTGGAGTGGTTCCTGGCAGGGTGCGGCGTGTGCGAGGCGTGCGCGGGCAGGTGCGCGTGCGGCGCGTGCGGCGCGTGCAGCGCGGGGTTGGCCACGGCTATGATGCTGTCACCTCGCGCAGCAACTACTTGTGGACGGGATTCGTCGGCATCCTAGAATTAGGGATTAGGTATGTACAGTGTAATATAAATATATTCTCTTTTTTAAATAATAAAATACATAGTATTTATTTTATGGAAACCATATTTCCTTCTAAACATTTCAATTCTATAGTATCACTTTAAAAGCAGTAAGAATCTTATTAGAAATTAGAATTTATTGCTATTGGATCAGAAATAAGGATTGGAGGTGTTACAAAGCTTTGGGGCAAAAAAAATACTGAATCTCACCGGTGGTGGAGTACTGGTACTGGAATAAGAACATCTGGAGTCGGCGTCATCACTCTCAGCTTTCACGCCCCACCAGCTGGAAACATAAGAAAACAAACATTTAATAGCACTATTGTAATAATTGATCAGAAACAAGCCATTATGCTATAACATTCGGAGGCTGGATGCGACTAACACGTGAACGTGGAGAATGGTTCAAGGAAAGAGGAGCTGATGCCTAGCAGTGAATAAAGTCAGACTGTGCATGATGATGATGATGATGGTAATGGTGAAGGAGGTAGTAAGGCACTATACAGGACATAAGTCTTACTGGACCTTTTTAAACACTAGTTCATGATAGAGAAGAAAGAGTATCTTGTTACAGGAACAGTTCTGATAAGAAATTAGATGATACCTATTAGAATTGCTCCTGGCCGCATCAGGACTTGCTCGGACACCGTTGCCTTCTTCGCCTTCCTAGATATAACAACATAAAAAAGATTAATTTGTGATAGTGAATATATGTGTGGTTATTTAGATCCTGCGTTGCAGAGTGCTGTTTTTAATCTTTTGACCGCCACAGTGATGTATAGATGACAAACCAAAATGTGCCCAGCACGCCACGGTTCGATGACATGACAGACGTTGACGCCGAGGGCACGTTTTTAATTTTTTTTTGTGTGGCGGACAAAAGGTTAAGTGAAATACAACTCATGTGGAGTTTTTTAATGGTTGTTTTTTTCGTTAGGTACTATCATTTTTCTATTTTGTTTGACCTCATTAAAATACCAAATCAATGCAACAGGATTTTGTTTAATAAACATTATAAGCAACATAAAATAATATGAATAAACCATGCAAATTTTAAATGTTAAATATGAATTTTCTACTCACCGAATCAGTATTTTGCCATAACCATTCTAAAACAAAATGTACTACAGTGCATAGCAAATTAATAAGATTTAGATCAGGCGTTTGAATTAGTCATGCTTACCTTTTACTATAAGGATGCAAATAAAAAGTAAACGCTAGTACGACTAACATGTCGAACGTACCAAATAACATAAATAATTTCATAAAATATCGTAAAATAGAGGCAATTTCGTTAAAACTTATTGAATTCTTTTGGAGTACCACAGGTATGGATTTAAGGCTCCTAAATTTTAAGTCACAATTTTTTCTTGTGTCCCTTGTAAATGTAGAAACAGATAACTCTACATGAATTCTCCCATTCTAATAAGAAACAAGATTAGTATTGAAACCGATTATTCCAATTAGTATCAATATCCATTTTAGAATGTTATTGCTATTTTAGACCGTGAATTATGGAATCTTTTGATAATCTAAATTAGACGGAGTAAATGGCCATAATACCAAAAGCATATTTATCGAAAGTATATTTTTTTCCTAAATAACAGTAGATATTGTTACGTATCACGGAAAATCGATCTCCGAGTAGGGGTAAGTTTGAGATAAGAACAAAAATACGGGAAGAAAAATTGAAAAGAAATCCCCCCAACACAATAACACCACTCGCTTTGAATGTTGGTTGTAGTGATATGACCAAGTACCTAGCGGTCTCATTTCTCATCAGAAGCAAAGAATGCTAATTTCGGCCAGGGGGAGGGTATGATATTGTATAATGCTTATTTCACGAGTTATACTCTAGCGCCAGACTATCATCTCAAAGATTCCTCAACCCACGTCTCCGGACCATCTACTTATATCCTCTATGTTAGTGCTAATCAGTGGCTGTATCCCCTAGTGTTAGTTCTGATTCGTGAGGTCTACAGTGGGGGGCGCCACCTGTCGCGGTCGCTTTGGAGGCGTCTCGTCCTCGTCGCGGTCGCGCTCCTCGCCTGTTGACGCTGTTGGTAGGAGACTGAAATGAAAAACAGAAATATGGGTATGTTTCGATAGGTAACTAAAGTAACCTATAAGAGTTAGTTGGACTGGAAGTGGAAGTTACAAGTACTGGTTAAATTTTTCACTTTAAAAATCCTAATTCGTAAAAGAAAACCCAACTGTTGAACGAAAGATCATAAATTGTGCTGTGTGTGGATATCGAAGAAGTATCAAAATCGAAGGTAGCATGTAAGTCTTAAATAAGCACATTTGCGATTCTTGATAAGAATCTTTAGTAATAAGTTATTAAAATCCTCTAGGTAAATATACAACTACAAGAGAAGGAAAATCACGTTATTAGGTATATCCTTAATGAGCTTGAATTACATATAAATTATAATATTATGTTTTTAATTGTTATCTTACACGTTATTGTTTTCATGGTTAGAATACTAATCGACACAGCCAGATGGGAATGCAGGGCGACTAGAATCAATTCTATTTTTGTTGTAATTTTTGACGTTCAAAAGTGCCTTTTATGTGCCTATTTGAAATAAATGCTTCGACTTTGCAGTTATATAATGTGGAGATGACAATACGATAACAAATGAAAACACTGGCAATACCTACTTATGAATACTTTGGAACTATCAAATAAATCCTAACATCGAAATGAAAAAGTGATTTTTTCCAATAAAGTAAATAGTAGATAGTGATGGAGCGTCTATGGATTTGCTGATCAGCCGTCTAACTATAGTGACTAAACTATTTTATATTTTTGATTGTATTTCCGTATGCAGACTAGGAAAGGAACGTCATTAGATATACGCAGTTTAATTTTTTGGCGTATTGTCGTCTTCAACTTGTATATTAATCTCACGTATTCCATCTATATGTCCTTCACAGTCATTCATTTTATCAACATACGTATTGTTTAGTGTGTGTGGAATTTTATAGGTCTTCATTATTTCAATCGACTTCAATAGTATTAGTCACAAAAAAGAGTTGATTAAAATTTTGCGCACAGAACAGAATCTGGGCAGTAAAATATTCTTCTTATGGAAAAGGAAACCACAGACCTACATAATGTACATTATTGACTACTGTAGTTGTATTTTGTAATGAATACTTTCCAGGTAAAGCTAACGTCATACCATGACTTATCCATATTTGGATAAGTAACGTAACGTTATGTTTAACTATGGTTATTAACAATAGTTACGTTCTAATTCTACGTAGAGTTATGCAGGGGTCCACCTATAGTACACCCACATAGCAAAAGTATTGGCATATCAGACCAAATCAGTTTGTGTGATTCTTGGTCAAGATTCTGAACAAGAAAAATAAGATCGTTTGGTCGGCTTTATTAAGAAGTTATCTTGAATAACTCAAAATTAAGATGTTAAAACACTAAATTTGTATTTTCTTCTGGGGTGAAAATTACACCTAAATCAATAATAATATCTAGTAATAATTTCGTCTTCTATTACACCACATATCTTCTTTCATTATCCTCGTGTGTCTAGCATTTTCCCAAGTATACAGTATGTTGGAGTCGACTTCCAGCTTCCAGTCCATCCGGATGCAGCTGAATGCAAGTATTTTACATGGAGCGACTGTCTATCTGACCTATACAAACCAGTTACTGGGTAACATGATACTCATTGGTTTGTCAGACTTAATAACATCTTCATTTAATCTCTTTAATTCTCGGATAAAAGACCAGACTTACCTGTGCTTAGAGTAATGCAAGCCGGCCCTCCTGACCAGCTGTCTCGCTAGCGGGAAGAGCTCGTCTCTCCGTGTTAGGAGAGCCGGCACACAGCGGCAGATCTGAGCTGCTGCTTCGTTCACCATCACCTGAGGATTGATTGAAGAATGCGATACAATCAGGAGTTACGTATTTACTTAGTTACCAGTTTTTTTAGACGACGATTAGGCCATTTTCAGATTATGCTTTATCAATATAGGTAGGTACCTACTGCGTAAAGAAAGAATGAAATTATTTACTCGGCTTCAAAACATTTAAATAATGTACCGCGAATAAAACAAAGTGATGGTCCTTTAAGGCTACAACATTTGATGAATATCGCTAGAACCTAGACTTGTAGTTACCTAGACGTCATGGAAATCTTTGATTATTGTCCACGTCAAAGCGCGTATTTTACGCAAAATACGCGCAAACTATAAGAAATTGATATCCACTAAACGAGTATAAAGTGGATATCAATTTCTTATAGTTTGACATATTATGTCAGTCTATGAACATACTAACCTCATGTAGCGTCAACGGCTTCTCAGGCTTCCTCTTACAGTCAAACCTCCCATAGATCGCCGCATACTTCCTGATCTCCTCCATCCGCCGCGGATCTGACTCCGGCATCATCATCACCAGCTCCAGATCCTTGCACATCTTCTTCTTAGTGTTCTGCGGCTTTGGCTCCAGTTGGGGCAAATGTTTGCTCAACTTCTCAGCCGCCGCCGCCAACTTTTGAACATGAACATCCAAGAGTACTGGTGTCAACTGAACTGGAGATGTGACTGAACTCGGACTGGAACCAGCTGATGCAGGAGGACAGGCACTTTGTGGAGAAAATGATCTAGAAGCGGTAGAGGTTACAGGGGCTGCGGGAGCAGGGGACGGCGGTAAGACTATTTTAGCGAACGTATTCGCTTGGTGAACAGGACTGGCGTTGGGGGCTGAAGCAGTTGAGCCACAGCTGTTGTCAGGAGCACCTGGAGATGGACTATACATTGGTCTACTGCTTTCTGGAGAAGCCACTGTCCTTGGTAAGACGTTAGGGACCGAAGGAGGCATGTTAAGGAGTCTTTGGTTACATTGGATGAAGGGGTTTTCAGTAGGACAGAGGTTAGGAACAATGGGTATTTGGAAGAGGGCAGGGTTGTTGACCCACTCCTGCAGGGCTTTTTGCAAACGTCTGACATGAAGAGGCTTGGAAGCCATGCCCACTAAAGCCATTATTTCCAGGAATTCTTCCTCTCCAGCGTCACAGAGTTGTTGTACGTCATCTCCACCTGGAACGGTAAAATAAAAACTTTATGACAAAGTAGGGTTTTGCAAAATTTTAAGAAGAATGCTCGTAACTTTTTATGAGTGTAGCTTTTGTTTCTGAGTCATACACAAAACATTCAAAAGGAACTCGGCAAGTCATTATTTTTAAAAAACTCGATTCAAGAAAGCACGAGAAGAATAATTATTTCTCAGAGTCCAAAAAACGGACCGCGATAATCAGTTCTTTGCATTCACTTGACAGAAAAAACTGGACCATTGTTGCCAACAGATAGATTAGTCCCATAAACATTAATATGCAAGACTTTCTTGTGCCACCAGTTCATTTCGCTATGATTGTTCACAAAAACGTGAGATACCATAAAAAAATAAGAGCTCACACATCAGTTTTAATTTAGGCAAATATGCAAATACCTACGTGACCATTTTGCAAAGGGGCGCCGAGAAAAAAAAACAAAAGGATAAGGCTGACTGGCCAAACCCTTCCTTAGCTCGAGTAATCGGCGGTATTAAAAAGTAAAAGATTAAAAAAGTAATTTGCATGTCGAAGCTGAGCGCGCGTTTTTTAGCGATATGGAGATTCTGTTGCGTTTTTTGTCTTTTACTTTATTTCGTTATGAGAAAGTGTTTTTTCTTGTGTTCCTATGATCGTGCGTTTAGTATGGAGGAACATGTTATTATCTTTTGACAGCGTTTTTTCATTTTCTTTGATGATTTCAGGACATCGTCTGGTGTTGGATTATTTATAAGGACATATTTTTTTTTACTTGGACATTTTTGAGTGTGCTTTTAAATTTTTCTCAGTTGTTAAATCAATCTTTGAGAAAAAATCGCCAGGGATGGTCTTTTGAGACAAAAACCTTAGCAACTTTTTTTTTTATTTCAGCTAAGAACTTTTAAGTTATCATGTCGCCAGCGAACTTGTTTAGAAATAGATGTTTACAAGTTGGCAGATTTGTTGAATCTGATGAACCATCATCTACCTAGTCGAGAAAAAGCTACATATATTGGGGTCGGCTTCCAGTCTCGAATGCAGCTGAATACCAGTATTTTACATGGAGCGACTGCCTATCTGACCTCCACAACCCAGTTAAGGACTATCAAAAAGCCCGAAAATTTATGACCAGTCCTGCCAAGAGTAGCAAGACTAGTTGTGGTTATGCCAGACTTACGACTGTCAAAGATTTACGAATGAATGTGATTGCGCTTGAGTCTGATGATAAAAACATTTTAATACCAACCCATCTCAAGCAGCGTGTCGTAGTAAGCCAGCAAGCTGGCTCGCTGCATCACCCTGTACAGTTGTAGCTCAGCTTCGTTAGCCGGAGCTGACGTCACCACCACTAAAAGCACAGAAAATAGACCGTAAGACACCAACACAAAACAATCAGTCTAGACTGCTCCCACTGCTAGATCACAGGCCTGCTCTCGGTGAGAGGGAGTGGGCCCAGTGCGTGTTGGTAGATGTCACATGTCTTCGAGTTTTTGGTCCTAGGACATGCCGTGGTTTGACACCGTTGAGGTCTTTTGCTTAGGTATGTACACGATGACATATCAAGCTATACAATTCCAGTTTCAGCTGACCTCGTACTGTATATGCTTTTCGTACAATGATAAGTCAGCTTATATTATAAGTTTATTTTTATTTTCTCTTCACAAATGTACAGTAGTGGTGCTTAAAAAAACTAGAGACTGGTGCTTGAAATAGACATTGCGAGCAATGCCTGTAGTACAAGTCACCAGGGCCCCCACGACGCTTCATAATATGTACTGTCCTAAAACTAACATTACTGTATTTGTAGGTAACAGTTCTAAGGTTAAAAAATATGAAATAACTGACTGTGTAACTGAGTTGTTAAAGTTAAATTGTAAGAAAATAATATTGTGTGCTTTCCCATATTTTAAAAAATTAACAAATAGACAAAACAATTATATTTATACGCTTAATAAGCATATGCACTTTTTAGTTAGTCATTACAGTGACAAGCTGGTATATTTTGATACCAACAGTTTTGTAGAATCTTTAAAGTCGACTAGGGATACTGTGTATCTGCCTGTTAGTTTTAGACACATAATAGCAAGGCTATTAGCTTTTTATATAAACTCAGACATAAGTATTATGTCGAAGTCTTGTATTATTAACACCACAACAGTTAGTAATAATACTAATAATAAGGTGGTTTGCCTGAATGAATGTAGCTCGAATGCTATAAATATTTTTACAAATTGTACGAAGGAGGTTCCATTTCCCTCACGCACTATGAGCTCACTGCCTGGTGATGACATTGAAGTCTTGGGATTAACTCCGGATAATCATTTAAACTAGTTTGTAAGACAACAGAAGGTACCAGTAATAATATTCTTATACCTAACAACAACAAGGTATCTTCTTGCTCTAAAATACTTAAATATCAAAAAGGAGACCAGCAGAATGCCTTGACATTATTTCATCAAAATATTCAAGGCATGTCTTCCAAATTATTAGAAATTGAAATGTTTTTAGAAAAAACAAAGTTTGACATTGTTTGTTGTACTGAACATTGGTTAAAGGATTACCAAATGTTAATTAATTTTGAGAACTATAGTGTGGGCAGTTGTTTTAACCGTAAATCTATGTTGCGTGGTGGTTCTCTAATCTTGATAAAAAATTGTTTAAAATCCAAGCAACGAAATGACATAGTGGGTTTATCAATTGAACATTGCATCGAACTGTCCTGTGTTGAGCTAGATAAGCATGTTATAGTGTGCGTTTACAGACCCCCTAATTATCAGAACTTTTCTGTATTTGAGTCAATAATGGAAGATGTCCTAGCGAAACTTGCATCCAATAACAAAGCCGCAATTATTTGTGGTGATTTTAATATTAATATTTTGGAAAATAATTTAAATAGCAGTAGATTATTAAGCCTTTTTAAATCGTTCAATCTATTTAATGTTTTTACAGAACCGACTAGAATAACTCCAACTTCTGCTACTTGTATTGATAATGTCTTTTGCGATTGTGATTATTTAGATAAAACGATCGTTAATTGTCTGCCGTCTGATCATTGTGGACAAACGGTATCATTTAAGTTTAAAACACCTTTGCAAAAAGTGCAAATACAATTTAGACCAATAACGACTGGTAAACTAAATAGATTCAATAGCACCCTAAATAATAAGTTGAATGATCTGGGCTATGATATGGATGATGCAAATAAATTGTACGAGGATTTCTTTTCAATAGTGCACACTCAATTCAATATAACTTTTGAAAAGAAAACAAAAAACATTTGCCCTAATTTTTTATTTAGTGATTGGGCAACTAGAGGTATTAGGAAAAGTAGGGAAAGACTGTTCGAGCTGTATGGCCTTAAGCCTTACATCAATACTGAAACTTTCAGCAAGTATGTTGCTACATATTCCAAAATTTTTAGAAATTCTTGTAAAATAGCCAAATCCCTGTTCATTAGCAATAAAATCAAATCAGCAGAAAATAAAATAAAAACTGTTTGGAAAATTATAAATAACGAAACTAGTAGGAATAAAAAACGAAACACTGATTACTCATTGGAGACTTCACGTGGTGCCATAAGCTCTAACTTAGAAATAGCTCAGGAATTTGTAAATTTCTTCACTAATATTCCATCAAAAACGACGGAAGCCTTAGATTCCTCATCAGACGTATCAATTGATTTATTAAGAGTGAACTTTCCAGCCTGCCCGGTTGAATTTCAATTTAAACATATTAACCCCATAGTAGTAATAAAAGCTTTTAAGCAAATTAAAATCAAATTGACCGAAGATCTTTGGGGAATGTCCATTAAAGTCTGTACCTCTATAATTGAGACTATTTCACCTTACTTAGCCTTAGTATTTAATTCGTGTGTTGATCAAGGAGTCTTTCCCGATTTAATGAAATACAGTAAGGTAATACCACTTTACAAATCCGGGGACAGTAAGGACACCAATAATTATAGACCCGTATCCGTTTTGCCGGTTTTCAGCAAGGTGTTTGAAAAGATAATGCTTAATCAGATGCTCAATCACTTTAACACGAATAAAATCTTACACGATCAACAGTATGGTTTCACCAAAGGACGTTGTACGACCGACGCTGGTGTAACTTTATTAAAACACATTTTTAACGCGTGGGAAGAGGCCCAAGACGCCATAGGAATCTTTTGTGACCTCTCCAAGGCATTTGATTGCGTCGATCACGAAACCTTGCTTTTGAAACTTGAGCATTACGGACTTGGAAAACTTGCGCTCAGTTTAGTTAGTTCTTATTTAAATGATAGACAACAGCAAGTTCAAATAAATGGTGTCAATTCGAATGGTTTAACCGTAAAAATGGGTGTGCCACAAGGCTCGATATTGGGTCCTTTCCTCTTTTTAGTGTATGTTAATGATCTACTCCATTTATTAAAAAATCAACCACAAATGGTGTTATTTGCTGATGACACTTCCTTAATTTTTAAGGTAAATAGACGTGCTACAAATTTTGACGATGTAAATAACGCCCTACTGCAGGTCCAAAATTGGTTCACTGCTAATAATTTAGTATTAAATGGAAAAAAAACTAAGTGCATAAGATTTTCTTTACCAAATGTCAAGAGTAGTGATTGTGAGATAATATTGAATCAAGAGAAACTAGAATTCGTCGATGAAACTGTTTTCCTGGGGATCACGCTCGACTCAAGGCTACAATGGGGTCCTCATTTAACATCTCTTGCAGGACGGCTAAGTTCAGCAGCTTATGCTGTCAGAAAAATCCGTCAATTTACTGATGTAGATACCGCGAGACTAGTCTACTTTAGTTACTTTCATAGTATCATGTCTTACGGTATTTTACTTTGGGGACGGGCTGCAGACATCGATTCTATTTTTATTCTGCAGAAAAGAGCTATCAGAGCCATTTATATTCTCCGCAGGCGCGATTCTCTAAGGGAACTGTTTAAGGAAATTAACATCATGACGGTGCCTTGTCAATATATCTACGAAAATATCATGTATGTAAGAAAAAACTTACATCTTTTTAGTAAAAGAGGTGAAAGACATAATTATAGTACTAGAAATAGGGACCTATTAGTTCAACCAGGTTTCAGACTGGCTAAAGTAGACTCATCTTTTATGGGGTACTGTTTAAAATTTTATAATAAAATACCTCCCCACATTCTTGAAATGAATGAGACAAAATTCAAGTCTTGTATAAAACGCACACTATGCAGTCAGGCATATTATAAGTTAGGGGATTACATCGCTGATAAAAATGCCTGGCTCAAGGCTGGTCCTGCTCCACAACCACAACTAATTGATTAACACTTGAAGATTCTGTTGGAGCTGCTGAAGATTGTAAGACTATCTTTGCATTGTATAAACTCAATTTCCTTGTATTGTATAATTGCATAGCACAGATGTGAGTTCTATGTATATACTATACACTATGTACCATTTATCGGGTAATGTGTCTTTCATTGACTTGAATGTGCCCTGGCGGCTGATAGTATGTCATGCTCACACAAATGTCTCGCTGACGGTGGCGTGTGTGTTGGATCATTTAGCTCCCTTCAAAATGGTTGAGCTGAATGGTGCCGATCTATGCGTCATGTTCGTGAACGGGCGCCGTCAGTTGGGGCTGGTCATCACTTAGCTGCCTCGGCTTATTTTTAATTATTTTATATTGAATTGTTGTTTTCTTACCATTAGCTGTACTCTGGACACTTTTAACGCGTACGTCTTTTTTACATCGTTCTCACATATAATTATAAATTCACATTATTGATGTAACTAATATTTTTGTAAAACTATAATTTAAAAGAGTGTCCATGGAGTTTCTTGCCCGTTCTTCTCCATAGGTACCTACGCTTTGGAATGGGCAACTAGCTTCATATTTTCTGACTGACCGACTTTTTGACAATTCAAAAGTGCCTGTAAATGGTTTAATTGAAATAAATGTTTTGAGTTTGAGTTTGAGTTTGAGTTTGAGTACATAAGCTTAAATTGGGTGATTTTATGAGACTGAAGAGAATTAACATTATGTATTGGGAATGTATTGCTCGATATGTCGCTGTGCGTAGGTACCTATCTACTTTATTTTCAATAAATATGTTATGTGACTCGTGCAAATAATATGTTCATAGCGTTCTTAAAACATTATGTAAAGTCGTGAAATTAAGTTTTGATATTATTTTATAAAGATCTTTCTATGTTTTTAATCATTAACACTTTGCGGGACACTCAACTCCCTCAGACGTAATAACAATAAAACTCTAGGTACGAGTATTTTATCTCGTTCACTGCCAATCATTGGGTTAAACATACCTTCTGACATAGGTACTAACTAAAATAAAACGCTTTCGTTTATACCACCAAAATCTCAATTAGGCACATCCCCAAAGGGTTAGGTAGAGATGTACAGACGCCAGCACATTAAGCTACCCGAAACTGTCAAATTTTCCCAATCAACTTTGAACCTTATGCTTTAGCGATAAAGTTGAAAATCTATTAAAGAAATCTCACAGATTGTAGTAGGTTGATGTGCTGGTGTCTGTACCTAAGTACCTACGGTAGGTACACCCATATTTGTTATTTAGAATTATAATTCTAGTCGCATATTAATCATTTCATCCGGTTAGACTGGAAGCCGACTCCAACATGGTTAAGAAAAGGCTGGGCAGATTAAAATTAAGATTTATTGAACCAATGCCCAAAGTATTACCTTATAAATTCTGTAGCTGTTAGCGATTGATTTATAATTTTTCACAGGAAAACAACGCACGGTTGAATGTAATAAAACTACATAAAAAACATCTTATGATCTCATAAATGGTTATACATTAAAACGAATAAGTTTAACCATCAAGCTTCCTCCAAATTAACGCCTATTCCAACTCAAAACCGATACAAAACCCGAAAAACAAAACTAAAAATGTTCTAGAAAATAAAGCCCGATCATTTGCGTGTCCCAAACAATTTGAACAGCCAGAAATCGCGTGAGGAGACGCGCAATAAAAAATAACCCCTTTTAATCCAACCCCTGCCATTACCGAAAGAATAGAAAACGAACGACCGTTAACAGAGAAAAAATAAATGAATAAGTTTTACATAAAGACTTCTTTGTTAGCTAGGGTTAGCCAATGCGATGTGTGCGCGGGAAAAATATCGATCAGGGTTGCTACGAAAAAAATGTTGACACCCCCTGGTGCATTATTGGGTTACTGTATTAAAAAAATTGTGGGGTGGTGTGACTCCACCCCGGGTCGCAGGTAAAAAGAGGTTATGTGCCACAAAAAATAGTTGAAAAAAATTTTGGGTTGTCGTTAAATATGTTAATGTATACTATTATGTATTTGTTTATGTAAGACTAACTATTATATTATAGATTTGGATAGTAGGTAATGGTAGGTAATAATCTACATTGTCTAGACACAATTCGTTGTTAGTTGGTAATTTTGTTTTAATTTTTAACCCTTACCTAAGTAGGTACCTACTTACTAGAAGACAGTGCCTGTTTGTCTGTTTTTCGGGCTTCCTTACCACCTCAAAACTGTACCTACTGCCTATTATTTAACGATAGATAAATACCTAACTGTGACGTAGACATTTGCATACATGTATATGTACCTACTTATGTATAAGTACCTACTGCATAACCTAACTAGGAAAATACGATCTTCATTTTCGACTATGTAAAGATCTATCGAAATAAATGATAAACTATTGGCAAAACATGAACTTATTGTAAGTATTGCAATACAAAACAGTCATCATAATTAAAATTAATACTTAATAAAAATTATGGCTACAAACTATCCACAAAGTTCCATAGGTCTACTTTAAAACCATCTTATCATAAACTCAATCCGAAAGAAATGCTGTAAAGAATGTCTAAGATAAATCAAATTATTCAAAACAAATAACAACATTTATAAAACACCCAAAACTTTTTTCTTTCTACACTAAACAAAAAAAAAGTTCACATGAAAAGTATGAGAACTCATTTCTTCATACTTCAAACTTAACCCTGTCTCTGCCGACGCAGTTTTTTAGCACTAAAAAAAGTATTTCTCACTCATCCGATGTCCAAAAAACACATTTACATAATCATTTTGAGTAAAAAAATCGCCACCGTCGTATGCAAATTTCAATTTGATTCAGCGAAGGGGTAGCAGCGACCACAGTGAGTCTTTGTCTTTTTTTTTCTCTTTAAAAAGTGGTCACGTAGACATTTGCATACATGTATGTATTACAAGTTAATTTTATGCAACTCTCACGATATCTTGGTGTTTTTTGCTGATTAGTAAAAAGTTTTTTCTTGTCTCCAGTTTGTTAGTGCACCTTTGTTTAATTAGCGTAGGTACTGAACTTATTCGTGAGAAGATATGGAAAGTATTTTTTTTCTAGAATTTTTTTTGTTGTAACTTTTCTTTTCTGTTTGGGTAGTATTTTATTGTTATTTATGATATTATTGTTTTTAGTGAACCTTTCGCATTTGCCATTATTGAGGCCCTGTTGGTTTTGGTAGGTATGCAATCATTAATTTTTAATAATTTCGGTAATTTGGATTAATAAATAAAGTTGATTTGTTACCTCAGATGCCAAACATGACGTTTCAAACATATTAATGTAGGAAGAAAGATCTTGACAACAAAGTTATGGACAATGTTATTTCAAATTAATTAGAGTTGTCCCGCTCTCGTTTAATTGAAACATTCTGGTATGGTATGGTATGAGGAAATTTAACAAAAAAGCCAAGGCAGTCGACGCAGCCTGTGAATTTGCATACTGAAATGGTAGCAGACCGGTCATTTTTTATCAAATAGTTGATCATTAAGAGTATGCAAATAGACAGGAGTAGAGGAAAAGGTGGGTCGGAATGAGCACAAGTTAAGAAAGCTGGTACTAAATGGGTAAAGTTATAGGGTTGGATTTTTTCTAGTAAATTCTAGACACGTGTAGTGCATATTAAATTGCTTAATTTAACTAAATGTTCTATGGATAGGTACTGCCTTGTAATAATTAAATATGTAGTTGAAATTTTTCAGTTCAATTGTGTGTAGTAGAATTGTTCTCATTCCAACAGTAGAATTAGAATAATTTAAATGTGTTTCATTTTAAGCTTCTGGCAGCTTATTACAATCTGTATAAGTGAAGAATGAATTATAAGTACAGGAATAAATAACAAGAAAACAATGTAGATAATGTAAACAGAAATAAATTTAACCAAATTGAAACAAACTAATTATTGAACCCCTTTTTACGATGAAACAAGATTCAAGATCCCACAAAAATCCAAACTACCATCAAATTAATATCAAATGACATAATAACTGTTAATAAACTAATTCTCGTTAAAGAAACACAAATAATTAGCATAACAAACAACTTCCTATCTAATTACCTACTCGGTTACCGCAACACACACGTGCATCTCGTACCGTGCGAAAATACCAACTAATTCCTCAATACGGTAATTAGCTTATTGTGAGGGTTAGATCGAAAGGAATCGAAAAAAACATTATCCTTTATTCTATGGCGTGCTCGCGCATAATTTGAACGCATCTTTATTTTGGCGGGACGATTGTCTTTGGTTCTTTGGCGCGAAAACTATTTTTCAAATAAATTTATTACTACAATTAAATAGGTATTGATACAAAATAGAAATAAAGGCGACCATAATTTATATTAATTACACGATAAAATTTAAAAATTATTGAGTCTGTAATCATTAGTGTCTACCATAATATAAGAAAGATTTGTAGATATAGGTTTAGCCAATATCATAATTACCTCAAGAAACGAAACGAAACGAGCTCCTAAAAAGTAACGATTACTAATTTGTCATACGCTCATTAGGACAAGAACCCAATGTTGTTATGAGCAACAACGAATCATCAATACAACAATCTGCCGAGCCTTTTCCCAACTATATTGGACAACCCAATTACTGGGTAGCAAGATATCTACCCCTCAATTGGACTGGATGTTAGACGTTCGGGCTTCTGACTACCCGTAACGACTGTCAAAGATCTACGAATGACAGCCGGGACCAACGACTTAATGAGCTTTCCGAGGCATGAAGGGGGTCACGATTTGAATGATCACCCATCCACGGACCGACCTCGACAAGCGTAGCTTAACCTTCGATCTACGCGTGTGGCTGTCAATATTTAGCCACAGGCCCCTCTAAACAAAAACCATCAATACATGATGAAAATATCATACAAAGCTCGAACATCTCACAAAATGTCTACACATTATCATGCGCAAGATTAACGGATAAACAAAAACATTCTATTGTCACGAATTTGAATAAGCCACACAAAAAGAGATTCGCTATGAAAAGCGCTAATGACAGTAGAAGACAAGATGGCGAGGTGTGCTTGCGCATGCCATTAGATCCTTTTTAGCACTTGCATAGAGATTGATATGCGTAATATCGTGCCGATGTATGAATATTTATGTGAGTTGGTACAGGTTGGGTTCACGAGGTGTTTTTTAGGACATTTTTTTTTTAGTTTCGGGTTTTCTATTGGTAAACTTCCGTGCGAATTTTGTGACTGTGTCTATGCATCTTGTTAAAATTTAATGCGCATGATTTTTTTATGGCGAATTAAAAAAAAATTGTAGGAACGTGTGAATCAATGCGGTACGAATTTAACATAGCGGATTAATTCATATTTTTAATTGCATAATTTGCCAATCTGTGTGTTTAGGCAAACGTGTTTATAAAAACAAAATACCAGGTTTTAATCGTTTCTCTCAATCTAATTAATTGAAGTAAACTAATTACAGTTAATCGTCCACAGGTAAGTGTAGTGGCTCAATCTGTAAGACTTTTAGTCTTCACAAAGCCATTCGAAGAAGTATATAGGTTTAAGGTGTAATGTTAGGTTCTTGCTGCCATATAGGTAACCAAAGATGAACTGTGATGAGTTCTTAATAAGATCCTATGTTGTTGACACAATGTTTTAACTACTGGGTAATCGATTGCAAAAGCGATATCGATAAAAATCAACGGGCTATCAAAAGGTACAGACGCCAGCACATCAAGCTACCCGAAACTGTCAAATTTTCCCAATCAACTTTGAACTTTATGCTTTAGCGATAAAGTTGAAAATCTATCAAAGAAATTTGACAGATTGTAGTAGCTTGACGTGCTGGCGTCTGTACAATCATGATAAATATAATTTCCGGTCCCTTATCTTCATAAATAAATGTGTATGCCGCATTATCTATCTACCCATCAACTCAGACTACCGCAGTCCACTGCTGGACATAGGCCTCTCCCAGGCTGCGCCACAACACCCTGTCCTCCGCCTTTCTCATCCGGTCTGTCTTAGGCTAGGACAGACCGGATGAGGAAGGCAGACGACCTCCTAGTCACCTTCTTAAGATCTACGGTCCCACACTACGCTTGCCGATACGCAAGTCTCCACTCCAAAAATCATCTGCTCCACCGACCATCGGTCCTGTGACTACACTGTCATTTAAACTAATAAAAATCACGATTTTTATTTGTTTTATCAAATGGAACAAATGATAATGACAGTTAATAAAAAAATACTTCGATCATAAAGCTCCTAATCCCATATGACTTCCGCTGACGTAGGGTTAAGAAAAAACCGACAAAAGACAATGACTGGTCGATTTACATACGAGATTAGACCAAAAAACTTTCTTTATACGATTTGGGGTTCCACACAAAAAAGATAAAAACGAATCTTCGTTGGAGTTACTCCGGAGGGTTGCGCAGGCAGACTGCAGCGGCATGGTGTAAAAGTCGACGTCATACGAGAGTACATCTTTATCCTTTAGGTATTCGAAGTGAAACTCCGCAACGACAAAAAAATTTCGATCGGTGATTTTACAAATAATGTTTGAATTCAAAGTACAAGCAGGTATTTAGAATGAATTTTCGTTAATTAATACTTTGTACTTAAGACTGCGATATATCGTAAATACCATATTTCCGGAGTTGTTTGTCTAATTTACTTTGCAAAAACTATAGAAAGCTGTCAAATATTTCAAACCATTAATTTTTCCCTCTTCAGTCACACATTAATCGCTTTTGGTTATTTTTGTTTCAGGAAACTACAACAGAACCATCAACATTAGAGTATGTCTCATCCAACTCAACAGTTTTTTCGATCTTTTTCCTCCGATCGAAAGTGAGATTTTTCGAGCAGGTGGCACTGACCCAAACGCTTTTTCTAGTAATTAATCAGTGTTGCATCTGTTGGGTAATTACGACCCACCGGCCGCATTTGAAGGGTTAATCAAATATAATAAAGAAATTAGTTTGACCGGCATGTGTTTCTCTTGGCATGCAGTTTGAGTTAGCTGCCGAGACCTAATTTTGGAGTAATTACTAGTTGTAATTAGTTCGATGAAATTAGCGAGTATATATTTTTGTTTCAAACGTTACGTTACTTTTTAAGCAGTTTCAACCATAACAGCATTATTTGCAACTTATAACAAAAGTTTTTCGTAATAAATAGTAAGAGTTTTCTTTTATTATTTTCACTTTTACATAGCTTTAGCATAGTTTTAGCTTTTTTTTTTGTTACTCTTTGTCATCATCATCTGCTTAGCCTTTTCCCAACTATATTGGGGTCGGCTTCCAGTCTAACCGGATGCAGCTGAATACCAGTATTTTACATGGAGAGACTGCCTATCTGACCTCCACAACCCAGTTACTGGGTAATACGATACCCCTTGATAAGACTGGTTGTCAGACTTTCGGGCTTCTGACTACCCGTAACGACTGTCAAAGATCCACAAATGACAGCCGGGATCAATTTACAACTTAACGTGCTTTCTGAGGCACGGAGCGGAGGGGTCACGGTATGTAAAGATGGTCACCCATCCACAGACCAACCGCGGCAAGCGTAGCTTAACTTGATCGATCGATCTGTGCGACTGTATTATTTAGCCACGGGCCCCTCCCCCGGCCCCTTCTTTTGTTAGCTTTAGTATCTGGTCACAATTATTTTTCAAGTAAGACAGTTTTCTCCAGAATGAACTTACGGATCTCTATGCCTTGCCAGGTGACAAAATAAGTTTTTGTTTCCAAGCTTATCTCGATGAAACTAATAAATCTAAATTCTAGTATGTTAACAAGTTTATCAGAAGTCTATATCGTGTAAAATATTTCACTTTATCGCAGAGCGAGTGACCGCCCGAGATTAACTATAAATCGCCAACCCTCGGGTTTTTATGCTGATTCGACCCTGTTTTTGTAGCAGAGTGTAGGGCTTTCACACGAATAAAAAGGTCTCATAGATTCGTGATTGTGTAATCACGGCAAGTATCCAAATCTTTAGGTATAATATTAATGTGAATAATAAGAAAAAATAACTAACTTTAAGCTAGATTTTTACAAAAATCATCACTTATTCATTATCAATCATAAAATAAATCTGGATTTTCACAAAAATCTGGATTCTTATTCGAAAGAAAAGCATTACTTACTTTAATCATGAGCACTAAATTAAAATACGTTTTAAATCGATAAAAGTTAAAATATACTACGGCGTAGCTCGGCGTAGTCGCGCACTACGCCGAGCTACGCCGTAACAGGAATCGATACTTTTGGTTTTCTTTTTCTTAATTAATTGGTTTAATTTTTTATTACTTAGGTACTTCAAAACAATATTTTTTTTATTTCATATCCATGACATGATAATGTTTACATAATCTATGCTAATATTTATAACATCTATATGAAAAAATAAGCAAAATAATCATAGGGCATCAAAAAATTCGTCGGCATCGCTGTCAACAGGAACAGTGCCCAAAAAACTGGCAGCATTGCCACGTTGTATGGCGACCACTCGAGCACTCGGACCCCATGGCCTTAGTGTTTCAACCCCAAACGGCTCGAACATATAACTCCCAATCAGGTTGGAATATTTTCGCCGTTTGAGGTTTTCTGCAAATAATAATTATCAAATTATATTAGTGTCTTCCGACCAGACAACCCTACTTCTAAACCGTGCTCTCATCCTGAGTAACGCATAACAAAAAACAGGTTTGAGTCGACCCCTGAGTAAATGTAAAATGACCCAGTGCGCCACTGAACTCTATACAAATACTTTTTATCGAACATTCTTCTGTAAAAGGGAATAGTAAGAAGAAGGGTTAGGTTTTGTAATAGTAATAACTATTGCGTTATAATTATAAGATTAATGACACTAGTGCCTAACAAGAACTTCCTATATTTACCAAGATGATGTAGGTCTTTAAAAATTAAACTATAGAAGTAATTTACTACTGCGATTGTTGCACTAAACTATGGATTGAATTACCTATATTTTAAATGATAACTATAGTAACAATCAAGGAGAGGCCTGTAGCTAAATTATAACAGCCACGCAGATCGATCGATCAGGTTAAGCTACGCTTGCCGCGATTGGTCTGTGGATGGGTGACCATCTTTACATACCGAATCCCTTCCGTGCCTCGAAAGTCACGTTAAGCCGTTGGTCCCGGCTGTCATTCGTGGATCTTTGACAGTCGTTACGGGTAGTCAGAAGCCCGAAAGCACAGATCCGAAAGTCTGACAACCAGTCTTACCAAGAGGTATCGTATTACACAGTAACTGGGTTGTGGAGGTCAGATAGGCAGTCGCTCCATGTAAAATATGTACTGGTATTCAGCTGCATCCGGTTAGACTGGAAACCGACCCCAATATAGTTGGGAAAAGGCAGGCAGATGATGATGTAGAAGTAGTAACAATTACATAAGTATAGTGTTATGGGGATGACTACTAATAGAGAAGTATGGAATTTAAAGACATGTTACGCCAACCCCAAGTAGGTAAATTGGGATGGAGAATGGTGATGAAGTAGTAACAATTAAACGCGCTTTAGGTATTTATTAAGAACCTCGCAATATCAAGTACGACGTGTTAGGAAAAGTCTACGTTATTATTTTCCTCGATCTTAACGAACACTTAGGTTTTGGATTTTTCTATACCTACTAATAATCTACTAACGCTAATAAAAACATAACCGTGGAGTTTATTCATACTTCAGATCGTGATCATGTTCATTTGACAGAAGTAATTGTTTACTTTTACTTTTAGATAAGTACTGATTTCACATGACTAGAGATCGCACCCTTTGGCTCAGCAAAAAAAAAAAAACACTTGAATTTATTTTAATTAGGTTCCTGTTTTAAACACCTTGCTTGAAACAATTTGCTTAAACATTCTCAGCTACCACCACTTAAAATCATTTCACTAATTCTACCAACCTTTGTTCTAAATTCAAAAGGCAATAAATTGGAACGCCACAAAAACGTTTTTACCCCGAAGCGCCACTTATGACTTTTACACATCGTTCTTTGTTTCCATTACCCCGAGCGTCTAATTGATACCCTAGGTCTGAGGGTTTCGTACTTAGCACCTCTACGGCCGAGGCTTTTTTACTTCTTTTTTTAATAATACAAAATGCGTTTTGAAAAATTACGGCGTTTTTTGACCACAGTCGGCTGTGGTAGGGTTGAATTTATGCTAGGTAATAGGGGTGTCTCTACAATCAGTGTTACTATGATATTGTTATTTTTGTTTAATTTGGTAACAAGATAAATTAAAATATTTCAATTGTAATAAAACAAGGAAATAATCTTGATCCTCACTAATATGATTTAAATTTTTGTCCTATCGTTGTTATTTCTCATAAAATTTTAATAAAACCACAGAGCAATATACAGACAGTAGTAGTTTGGGGCTCACTAGTTAATGCTATATTGTAACCTAGCTGTAGGTCATATTTTTAGCTACTCTATCGTCTTAATTTGATGTCAACCAGTGAACCTGCTTACTGTATTACCTGGACAATAAATGTTTTCTATTTCTATTTTTCTATCATTTTATTTTACTGACATTACCAAACCACACCACCAAAAATATTTAATTTATTAGGTCAAAAATAAAAATAACAACCCAAACATCAACTTCCGTATCGCTATCGAGAATGTAACAAAAAATTTAAATGTCAGGCAACCCTATCCGTCTCGCGGGTAGCCATCTGTCAGTGAGTGACAGGCGCGGGTTAACCCTTCAACGGCGACCGTGTTTACACTGGGTACTATTGACACGGTCTACTAATTTATACGTTTTAGTGTTAAATGAAGTGCATTGACTGTTGATTGTAATTTTGTTGTTTATTATATTTGCAGTAGAACATTGTATTATTATTGCATAGACTCTTAACCAAACCTTTTGAGCCCCTTAGGTTCTGAGTTGAGCTGCAGGATTACTGACAAATGCGTGCACTGACTGGACAAGTCCTCTCAATCTGTGTGGTTCTTTCCTCAAAAGAACATTTCAGACACCAATCTACATGGACTACATGGTCTTCACATGATCTGACCAAGATTATGTATCGACTTTAAAAGAGACTGTGACCTCTGAGTTTGTTTCTTCTCAGATTAGTCAGATAGGAAACGCCGAGCTCATCTAGTTTTTAAAATATGATTGACGTAAAAGTGTTTGTACAAAACTACCTAAAGGAATAAAATTATTTATTATATATCAAAGTCATCCTTGGCTTTTGATAGGAAAAACGCTATTTACTTATAAAATTCGATGAAGATTTGTTCTATTGTAATAAATGCATTTAGTTACCTACTACTTTCGTTTTAGTTTTTGACAATGGATTAAAAGTTAAAGTACCGAAAACTATAGAAAACAAACGACCATGGGGCCTAAAATGGCCACTTTGGCAGAATCATAAAAGGATAACATTATGAATCATAATATGGCGAAGTCAGTCCGTGTTTATCTTTTTTCGCTGCACTACGTAGGTATAATCAAAGAGATTGGGATTGGATTGATTGGTAATTTAGCACAGACAAAATAATTGAAAAATCCTTCACCAATGGGATTTGATACGATTACAGTTAACTGTCCATTATGATTCATAATGTTATCTTTTTATGATTCTGCCAAAGTGACCTTTTTAGGCCCCCAGTGGTCCACATTAGCCCTGGATTAAAATACCTGGAAGTTATGGGTAGGTTAACAGTGGGATGATGCAGGCAGTAACGGTTTTTGTATTACTGTAATAAACAGACAAGACAATGGTGTTAAAATAGTAGATTATTTGCCAAGGGAGCAAACAACTAATTTGAAGGCGAGAGAGTTTCTTTGAATCCTGAGCGCAGCGACGGATTCAAAGTACGTCACTCAAGCTTAAAATAGTGTTGCTCGCGAGATGAATACTCTACTTTTTATCACCCTCTATGAAAAAATAAGTAAGAGCAACTTACGAATAAATAAACGTACTATCGTTTATTTATTTACATACAATTAAGTACTTGGGGAAGACATACTATTTTTTTATAAACGAAGTAAAATCCATAAAAAACAAAAATTTTAGTAAACATTTTCGGACAAAGGCAGAATGCTTTTCGCGCGTTTTGTATTATTCACAAACTTTTTTTTTTTTAATTTGGCTCCTTCTTTTTATTTTATTATGCAGTCTGTTACTTGTTCATACAAGGTTCGTGATTGATCTCTTTGGTGATTGGAACTTTTACTAACAATATCCACATTCCAAATTAAAATCACTTTTAGTCCCTAGGGATTAAAAAGCTATTTTAGTCCCTGTTTACGAAGAATACACTAGCTCTTTTTGAATAGATATGATAAAAAAAAATTTGCTAAGCATGTATGGCCAGGGTATTTCATCGTTAATAATCAACTATGATAACTAATCCTAATAAAAGCTTGAACAGTGTTCTGTTTCAGAATTAAAAGCGAAGAGACTGATCGCAAATCACGATGCCGATGTATAATGACACGAATGAATGACCTTATAAGGAAGAAACGCTGAGTCCATTAGCAAAGAAGTCGTTATCGTATTAAGAAACATTCACATCAAATAGATGTTTATTGATACTCAGACAAGAAGTAGTGTAGCACCCTCATACATTCAATAGCATCTTGACCATGAGATCGGCTCCACAAAACAACCCCTTTGCACCCATCTCTTTATTAACATTACATAAATAACCTAACACTCTCGGTCCACCCAATAATGAACTTTTTATCTCTCCATATCCTCTCATTAAACCTCAAACATCTTCCCGGATGTTAATTCCGAGGGTCACTTATTCCCACCAACAGCACCTTACGTGTACACGAAAAACAAACTAATAATTTTTAATTCTAGCAACCCTTCCGTGTTTTTTCAAGTCCGAAGAACACCAGTCCATTCAGCCTCTTCCGTGAGAACATCAAACATGACCATAGAGAAAAAAAGCTTCATAAAAAATGAAATGGGGGCGAGTGGACAGTTGTCGGATAAAAAAGCTCTCTTAGAAATGAATAATAAATAGGTTTGATGGCGTATTATCTGATTTAAAAATATAAAGGTGGCTTTGATGTTGCGTTTTATTTTAATGATGGTTGCATTCGATTTAAATGATTTGTAAATAAATAGTTAATTATCTGTTGAGGGTTTTATGGTTGTTTTAATAACTTTATATTTTATTGATCTCTGTTGCTACTAGCTAATGTAAAAAGTGTGTATGTTATCCATGCTTATAGCAGCTCTACAGCATTTATGAAAAGTTTGAACAAATTGAACATCTGAACTCTTGACGCCACTAATACCTATCGGTCAACACCTCAGGTTCCTCCGATTTCGTTGCGTTGATATAAAAACAGTTCATTACAATTTTTCAGAAGCATCGCCTACCATGTCAACTGAATACAACCAGCTAAATTAGGCTACAATATGACAAAAGCACCCAAATTAATTTCAGCACGAGCGAATTAGTTAATCTATAAATAACTTCACATATCCCTACTCCCTAGCTCCCTATCTTATCAAAACACCGCCGTTCTACATTCATTCTCACGTTCGTTTCATTAAGTTTTTTTTTCTAGTTTTTTTGGTTCTCATCCTCAGGCAGTCAGGCACTCCCTCGCTCGCCTACAGGTGTCTTTAAAAAAAACATTAACCATAGACTGTACGTCAATATGAGTTCCCGCGTTTTTCTGCGTCAAAACTTTTTCAATAATTGAGGTTTTAATTGTTTTGGTTTTAAATTATGATGAATAGGGAATGAGTATTATTAGCATTTGTTATAAGCTGGTATGGGAATGAGCAGCCTTGAACTTGAAGGGGGACGTCTTCATAGTTGTTTATTACACTTCTGAAGAAATAAATGATACTTAATTGTTGTTTTTTCTAACGATGACATTAGTGTCCTAAAAAAGCGCTAATAAAATGCCCTCGAATTCTGTCGCCGTCATTAAGTATAGTGTGCAAGAATTTACGATGAAAATGCAACAGATGAGAAAATTAACACATCTTTAAAAAGGTGTCAACTATGGCATTTTAAATATTATTTATTCATTCATGCATAACATAAACATGTACCTACAGTACAAAAATGAAATAAAAAGATAAGTTAGAATGCGAATACAATTTGTCCGTCTGTCTGTCCACCACTCGATTCAGTGGTCGAAAAAACTGGAAGCGAACAATAAAATTAAATATAATGACGAATACATCGACACATGTTACTTCCGATGCGGCGGCCATTAAAATCAGTTAACCTTAAAACGCATCCCAAAAACCAATGTCTCAGATCGACAATTAAAAAGAAATAAAACAAATCGTGGCGGGAAACAACTGTTGTCATTTTTTTTTTCAACAGGTGGCAAAGGGTTAGTGGTGTAATGCCTATGGAGAAAGCGTGACAAATAGGTTGTCTAAACATGTGTTAGGTACGTTAATTAATTACTGGAGAAATTGAAAGTTACCCCTTTGCCGCGAGCGGTAATTTTTTCTAGTTATATTGAAATCGAATGGGCAATGAAGGATGTAATTTATTACGCTGTAGGTGTGATAATGTTTTTGTGACCTCAGCCAAGCTGTTTGAGTCACCCCGCGGTCATGTCTGTAAAAAATAAATCTGTGTCTATTGGGTTAAGGGAAATAAGGAAAAAGTAAATGAGTCAGCTGTTTGACACCCCGTGTAACGTCTGGAGGTCAACTGAGGATACGACTCTCTAGAAAACTCGTTAGATAGAGACTAGCAATGAACCAAGGAGCAATGTACCTACAGTTTAGGTATTCAATAAAAGAATCAATAAAATGAAAAGACGCAGTCAACATGCTGAATTAGATTAAGGATTAGGAACTATTCCTCAACCTTTCCTTACTTTCTGCAAAACTATAATCAAGGGTTCAAACTATATTGGTCCTTATGTACAATTTATTGTTCTAGTTTGTCGCCAATAATATGTAGGTAAGTACCTACCTATTAATACTTAATTAACCTTTTGACCGCCATAGTCATGTATAGATGACAAACCAAAATGTGCCCAGCACGCCACGGTTCGACTACATGACAGACTGACGCCGCGGGCACGTTTTTGATTTTAATAATAATAATAATAACTTTATTTGCCAAAATGTAGGTGTACAAAATAGTATGATGTTAATTATAAATGTGGCCCAATTACATTCTACCATTACATGTGGTGTGCAAATATTTAATTTCATAATACATTAAATTATTAAAAATGTCATAATATTCCTTCATTATTATTCTATAAGTTACAAAATGTCTAATCAAATAAATTAATTGCAAATATTAAATTTAACAATGCATTACATACTTTAAAAAGTCATCATAACATTACATCAGTCACCAGTATTGATATGATAGATATGAATGTCAGATTTTATGTATTAATTGAAATGTCAATGTCCAAGAATATTGTTATAATGTCAAAATAAAAATAATAATAGTAAGTAAATGTCAAATTAAAAATATCTCAATCATAAATCAAATCATATCAAAAATAAAAATATCTAAAAACCAAAATTGACATTACTTTTTTTTTTCGACATGTGACATAAATTCAGTAACAGTATAAAAACATTTTTCTTTAAGCCACTGAATCAGCTTTTTCTTAAACATAGGCAAAGGTAGTTCTTTAAAGGCGTTTGGTAATTTATTGTATACCTTAATAGCCATTATAAATGAATTTCGTTTATGTAAATCGAGCTTGCATTGTGGCAAGCAGAGCCTATGTTTATCTCTAGAGGCAGCATTCCTTTTGGTTACATCCCTATGCTTAGTAAAATTTTCAGCATGTTGTCGTACTAATAAGCACAATTCTTTAATATACATGCATGCTAATGGTAAAATGTTGTATTTTTTAAACAGTGGTTTACAACTATCCATATATCCAGCTCTACAGATTGCACGCACACATTTTTTTTGTATCATGAACGCTTTATTGACATCCACCGAATTACCCCACAACAAGAGACCGTATGAGAGTACGGAGGAAACGTATCCGTGATATGCACAAAGAGCCGCTTCAGTTGAGACCGTGGCTCTTAATCTTCTTAGTGCATAGATAAATCTGTCCAGTTTGTCACAAACATAGTCGACATGCTTTTTCCAATCGCAATTTTGATCCAATTGTATGCCCAGGAATGCAGCA
This sequence comes from Luperina nickerlii, assembly GCA_963855955.1. Taxonomy (NCBI): domain Eukaryota; kingdom Metazoa; phylum Arthropoda; class Insecta; order Lepidoptera; family Noctuidae; genus Luperina; species Luperina nickerlii. The sequence goes on along the minus strand of OY979683.1, from coordinate 1,898,489 downwards.
CTTACTACTTGTTCAATAGTAGTGTCATTATATTCAATAGCCAGCTTTAATGGGTTTCTCCTGTGTGTTTGAAATTGAATCATTTTCGTTTTCTCCATATTAATTTGTAAGTTATTGGAGTTTAACCAGTGTATTATATTTTTGATGGCTTCATTAATCTCATACTCATAGGTGTCAACTCTTTCACACTTCACGACGAGGGTCGTGTCATCAGCAAATAAGATCAATGTGTGGCGAGTGGCATTTGGGAGGTCATTAATATATAGAAGGAATAAAAAAGGCCCCAATACACTGCCCTGCGGCACTCCAAAATTATTTTTCTGATAGTCGCTTCTATAAGACACTTTTTCGCTACTATGGATTCTGGAGATTTCCACACATTGTTGTCGGTTTTTTAAATAGTGTCTTAACCAGTCGTTCGCTTTTCCTCTTATTCCGTATTTCTCTAACTTTTACTTTTTTTACTTTTTTTTACGGTATTATGTGATGCGTATAAGGTAAATAAAACTAAAACAATGAAGAAGACAAACTTAAAAAAGTCAAACCATACAAATCATACATAGTGAGCTGTGGTGGGCAGTAACGACACCAACTTACAAGTTCTAGGTTGCGGGTTCGAATTCAGACAGGCGCTTTACTTTGTGTAAATAATTTCATCACCACTGCTCTCAAAACAGTGAAGGAAAACATCGTGAGGAAACCGGCATGTTCTAGAACCGAAAATTTGAAGACATGTGACATCTACCAACCCGCTCTGTGCCCGCGTGGTAGATTACGGCCCACTCCCTCTCGAAGAGAGGAGGCCTGTTTCCCAGCAGTGGGAACATTGTAGGCTAATTATGCTTCTGTTAAAGAAATGAATGACAAAATATGTCCTTTAAAAAATAATTTTTCTCAAAACAAACAAAACGATCCGCGGCTCATATCCTGTCATTACAATAATTACAAACATTAATTCACACTGCCTGCCGACCGTCACTTTAATGCCTTTACTATAAGGTCGATAATCGCATAAATGTTACTTTAATATGAGAACTATTTTATAGATTAGGTACAGCGATGTCATTTGGGTCAAACGACAGTTGGCTTTGATTTTTTCTGATTCTGACTAGTAATCCTTGTGACTAGCTAGCTAGTAAATCAGTTTTCATATTCTGTGGTCGTAGTTTTATTAATATTAAGCGGTTTGAGAAAATTGGACGAGGCAAAAATGTATTGTAATATTTAACCAACCAATTTGTCTAGCCTTTTCCCAAGTATGTTGGGGTCGGCTTCCAGTCTAACCGGATGCGGCTGAATACCAGTACCTATTTTACATGGTGCGACTGCCTATCTGACCTCAACAACCCAGTAACTGGGTAACATGATATCCCCTGGTAAGACTGGTTGTCAGACTTTTGATCGTCTGACGACCCGTAACGACTGTCAAAGATCTACGAATGACAACCGGGACCAACGGCTTATTAACGTGGCATATTCAATTTTTTTAAGTGAAAACTTTTTAGAAGCCTTAGGCATTTTTTGAGATAGGAAAAAAACCATTAAACTCGCGACACTGTTACCGTAACCGACACCGCGCGTGTTTTGTTTATAAGACGATTAAAAAAATACACATGCAGTTCAAGTTTTCACTTCTGTCGGCAATCCCGGAGTGCCATTGTTTTTTATTGTTTCGTACACTGAGCCACAGCTGGGCAAAAGCCAAATCCTTCCAGGAACCCTTTTCCCGCGCCATCTCGAACCAGCCCTTGAAAGCCGGCTATTAGCCGTCATAACAATAAAACTTCTATTATCTCGTTTACCGCGTCGAAACCTGTTAAATTGTCTAAGGTCTACCTACCTACTTCCAAGTTAATTGGAAATTCGAAACACACAGAAACTTTATGTACCAAAACATATGACAGCGTAGGTATTTTATTTTCAATATATTAAAAGCCACTAAAATACGACAGACATCCCCTTCAACACCTGTCAATACAGACATAAATGATTGTATCAATACAAACATTTGGGCGAGGTCTTTGACCTTTTCGTACAAAAGGACCAAAAAAAAACGTTTCAATTCAAACCTTAACACCCAATGTCAAGGTTTATTTTCAGTTGTAGACATTGAACTTGAACCGAAACCCTGGACGCTTTTTCGGATACGAATATCAACCATTGAGGATGAAATTGCAAAAAAACAAATTTGAAGAGTCTTTCATATTGTTAATAGAGTTAATGTAAAAGTGTGTAAGGTGTAAGTGATAATACTATAAATAGATAGTGTGCAGAAGATGAATTAGGAAAGATATTGTAAATTTTAGGGTTTCGAAATTGTATAGTTACTCCACGCTTTTGTCCAGCCAAACCCCAAGCCCATTCTTTTGCGAAGAAAATCCCAGAAATATCTTAAAAAATTCTCTCAAAAAACAAAATCTTGAAATTAAATTGAATTATTTCAATTACCCGTTCGGATATCCGCCTTAGCAGCCAACACTCCACTGCCACAATAATTGTCCGGTAACATCTGCCCCACATCTGCTGATCATATCGGACCTGTCCGGTAGAAATCAACGCACCGCGGCAAGCGAAGGGTTAGCTTCGAGTTTAAAAAAAGAATATCAACGGCTTAGAGTTGATTAAAGATTAGGTTAGATTCAAGATTAGAAGCAAGAATTCTGTTTATAAAAATAAATGGTACTCGCTTTAACCATACATACATAATTATTAAACAAATACAAACTATTTACACTAGATACTAAATTAAATGACTAACTAACTTACTATATAAATAAATACAAAAACAAAGGACACTTAGGCGTCGAAGTACTCGTCCGCATCGCTGTCATCCGGAAACGTGCCCAGAAGACTGACAGCATTGCCACGTTGAATGGCAATGCTAATTCTTTGGCCAAAGAACGACCTAGCCTTCTGGCCACGTGAAGTGTCGATCAGCCGGCGAGAAATTTCCTTAAAAAGGAGACGCGCACAAGGGTCCCATGACCCGAGCGTTTCGACCCCAAACGGCTCAAAGCTGTAGTTGCCCATAAAAGGTTACAGTATTTGCGCCGCTTGAGGGTCTCAGTAGCCGCAGCAGCGGCGACAGCACAGCAAAAATAAATTGTATTTTGTATACTATTTATAGGAACCCGCCCCTTCTTCGCATGGTTTTTACGAATTGACATAACATCGTGTTTTCTTTATTTGTATGTAATTTAATCTATATAAAAGATGAAGAGTTTGTTTGAACGCGGACTAAGTCGCGGGCAGAAGCTAGAGTATTTATACACATACTTAAATCTTCCGGAATAAATCAAACATCAAAAGTAATTTATTCAAATAGGGCTGAGAATCAGCAGTTTTCGAACGTCTAAATTACATTAGACAGTCTCCAAAACGTCCGCCCTTCACAAATAATTCTTCAAATGATGGTGAAAACCTCATCAAAATCCGTTGCGGAGTTTAGAAGAACAAGACGGGCACACAGAAAGATACGAAAAGCGACTTTAATTTATCGCTTTCCATCACGTCTGCAGAGTTTCGCTAGATAATCTAATTTAACCCTGTAGGTATAAATTATAGATACAACAAGAAACAAAAGAACTGCAAGAATCGTTCAACTACAAAAGACACTTTCATAAATTTATTAAAATATGTTCAAAAAAGCTTTCTGAACGCTTTCGCAGCGTAAAAAGACGTTAATGAATGCAAGATAAGAGGTTATTACTGATGTTAACAGTGTGTTAACAATACGTGAACATGTTGACATTATTCATTATTTTGTTTAAAGCCACTGATACAACATGCAAGTATTTTATTTATTTTAAAGCTTTGAACACGGTTTTATTTCCATTTAACTTAACAGGGCCCTTATTCACTATGACCGGACCTAAACGCAAGAAACGCAAGTTTTATAATGCCTAAAAGTATACGATAGACTACAGTAAATAAAATCTGAAAATTATATGATATTCTTCAGGATATATGGTAGATAGTGTGTTGAAAACATAATACCTACAACTAATTTGATACGAAGGAAAAAACATGAAGATATCTCTAAAAACTTTCTTTTTACAATAAAAACCATACTAACATACATACATTCTCATTTTTTGTCAGATTATTCTACAAGCAACATACTAAAGCACTAGTGTTTAAATTTTTCATTCCATACAATAGATTTTTTTGTAAATTGCTTCATATTTTACAATAAATTACAGTACCCGGCGATAAATATTGCACATCGACCGTTACCTTTTTTTGTATTTAATACAAAAAATAAAATAATTATCAAAAGACGCAAATCATAATTGTTTTAACAGCTCCTAATAGATACCGGACTGTTTGTATTTCGTGCGACAGAGATAACGCTCTACGAACTACGAAGCCGAAATTAGCCGATTGTCTCTTTCCAAAGGTCGATGTGCAATATTTATCGCCGGGTACTGTACCAGCGTTGTGTCATCGCGCTTCTCTTTCTTTTTTATGCATTCCAACAGTGACCGCGCTTTAGGTCATGTAGGTCCCTCGATTCCTTATTTCGAAACGACGCACGTCCCGCCAATCTCGCGTTGATTTCGCGCTGTTTCGTTCATTGTGTCATAGAAAATTATGGCCCTGGTGAAATATGAGTGTTCTACACGTAAGTAGAAAGCATTTGTTTCAATTAAACCTTTACAGGCATTTTTGAATTGAGTATCAAAGGAGTCGGTCAGTCAGGAAGATGAAGCTAGTTTTTCATTCCGAAGCGTATAAGTAGGTGCCTATGGAGAAGAACGGGCAAGAAACTCCATGGACCCCTCTGCCTTAACCCTAAGGGCGATACAGGCGTGATATAATGTGTCAATTTCCATTTCAGGCTACCAAAACTGAAGGTAGGATTATTCTAACAGTCACCATAGAGTCAAAAACTCATAGAAATTGCTTTCAAAATGAAATCAAGGTAAAAATCAGAAACGTGTTCAGATTTTTTTTTTAACAAAAATGGTTGCTTTGAGCACACGGACGATGTAGCGATACTTGGGGCCTGGGTGAGGCCTATGTCCAGCGATGGAAGTCATTCAGCGTTTTATGCAATTACCTACACTGCAGATCTAAAGCGTCTGCCAAGATTATACATAAAGTACTTATATCTAATAGTTTAGAGGGGGACATTTTAAGGCACTGGCCATCTGGGTAACTGTGGATTATTTATATGAAAAGATTTATTTAATTAATAAAACTGCTTGCTCCTTTTATTTTGATGATCATTCGACTAAAATCAAACTGTTTTGAACCTTATTTGTTGCCGCGAAGTGCTGTTATAAATTACTTAAAAATTTGTTTTCATCGCGTCTTAAGAGTAAACTAGTCGCGAGCTCGAACTCACTGGTGGTCATGGCCAAAAAGCACGCTGTCTCACCTGGCTTCGTGTCCGACAGAGCTAGTATCAGAGACGAGCAGTAAGATGTTAGTCTACACGCACAACGTCTAGTTTTCACGCACTTCTGTGCGTGAGAACTAGACGTTGTGCGTGTAGACATCTTTCCGAACTGAAAGGCGCGTAAAAAAGTTCGAGAAGTGCTTTGGATCGAGTTTTATGAAAAACCACTGCATAAATCAATTAGAAATAAAGTTTATTGAACTCTTCAATAACTGAGCTCTGTCGGTACGGACTTAGTTTTAAAGATTTTACAGTTCCTTTATTACTTATTAAACCCAAAATTACGTTAAAAAATAGCAAGAAAAACGAATCTTTGTTGGCTCATAACTTGTTAATAGCTTTTTATTATTAATATTTTAACTATATATAGCTTAATATTTTAACTATTCTGTTTCCATACAGACAGAATTAATAATAAGTCAAAACGATATCATGTATAACTTTGGATGCACAGTGTCAAAAAGTGGAGTAATACTCTCCCGAAATTTGTATTGAAAAAATATCGACTAGTGGCACCTTAAGAGTTGAAACTCCTTAACACTCGAAAGTCAACCAATCTCCTAGAAAAAGCTGCGAATACGCACAAAACCACACCAGCTGTGATTGGCTCAGTATCGTTAACGATCTTAAGCACACGAGTAACCTACTTTCGTGCTGGCAAAAAAACTAACAATCGTTCTCTTATGTATGGCAGCATTGGCAACGGGCAACAAAAACAACGCGGCCATTTGCAGTGGATTTAATCATTAATGTGAACATTATGGAAGATTATAAATGGCGAACTGATAAATGTTGCTGTTTGATTGAAAAGTTCCGTGGGTGTTTACTTTATTACTTTCTACTTCTTCTCCATAGGAACCTATTACGCTTTGGAATGGGCAACTAGCTTCGGCTTTGTGACTGACCGACCCCTTGACAATGCAAAAATGCCTGTACTTAATTGAATTAAACACTGAGTTGGCTTTGAGTTTTGTCAGAAAAAACAGGGAAGAAAGGAAAGCCATTGGCCGATTTATTCCGCCAGGTGGAGCGATGATCGAGGAGGCCAGGGTGTTGTGGCGTAGCCTGGGAGAGGCTTATGTCGAGCAGTGGTCTGCGATTGTGAGTTGCGAGGCTGACTTGATTGGTTGAAGGACATACCTTGGTGTATGCAAACAAGGAACAGCAATGAGTGTAATATTGGAGAAAATCTGCTGTGGAGAAGTGGTCATCAATGGGTCAAATGAGCTGACAACGATTCTCATGACCTACCTAATCATCGCTTGGAAGACTGTTTATTACCTCTCAATATTAATCTTTATCGTTCTCAATAATCCTTATTATTCCTCTTAATATAGTTATTAACATTTTTACGCCGAGTTGGAATGTATAAGCCGAAGCCTTTGATGATAATCTGTGGTCACGAACCGAAACGCGCGAAAATAGCAACCGGCGGCGGCGCGGGCGCGCCAAAAAAACAGATGCTCAACTTTCCGAACTAAAATAAACATGGACGGCGCGATTCGGCGCTAGCCACTTATTATAAATAATTAATGATTCCGTCCGCTCTTATGCACGATAAAATGCCATTACGGTTTTCATCGGTGGGCTTGCAAAAAATAACGTGAGCCGCCGCCCGAACCCGTCTCAAACAAAAAACACGCTTAAAAGAGTGCGCGAGCATCGCTGAAATTCCCGCCGTTTCTTACCGCCGCCCGGTCATTTGACTCTGACCATTATCTGCGGAATTAACAACGGTAAAAAAATACACGATTCGATAAAAGTATATAGGCGTTGTCGCGGACAGTTTTTGTAATATAAATAAAGGGTACTGCGGGCGCTACGCCAGGCACCGACAGCGGCCGTAATGGCGTCAAACACGATAAATATTGCTACTCATGAAAATTCAGCGACGCATTATCCGAGCGAGTGGCCCTGAAAAACATCGGACCTCATTCCTTTCGAGATATTTCATCACATCTTAGACTAAAAAATACATCATCGCTGCAGTTGCGCGTTTATTTTTATGCGACAAAAAACCAGTGTCATTATAATGTGCCGTTTTACGTATGTGGCAAGCGGTGCGTTATAATATCACAAATGACAGATGCATCATTCCAACTTAAGTCAACGGACAGTAGCGTCGGGCACAAAAAATTATAAAAACGTCAAGACAATTATACGATTTGCATATTCACACAGCGGTATTGTTAAATAAGCTGATTCAACGAATGAAAGGAGAAAAAGAGTTTTTTTTTTCGAATACGTTTCGCTGTTTTCGAACGCATCTTTGCGTAACCGAGTTCTTTATTCGAATTGTATGACTGGAAAGGCATTGTTTGAGCGGGGGTGTGCTAACAGGACCAGAAAAAAGCGCTGGTACAATTAGAGATGGGTAATCACCCGGGTTAAAACCCGCAGGTGGGTTAAAACCTTGTTTTCACCCATTTCAATCCACCCATTGTGCTTAATGATCGGGTGAAAACGATTTCATTAATTTTAATAAGTTTTAAGTTATTTATTACTTGAAATTAACTATTCAAAGGACAACAATGTATGTTTACCTATGTTTTTTTTTAGAGGACATTATCTACATCATTATTACGTTTCTTTACAATAAAACCGTTTAAGTAAAAAAAAAAATTTACCTATTTTTTCCCATTCACTTAAAACAAAACAATGGAATTCTGTTCCCGGCCCCGCTCCCACCCCCTTCCCTGTCGCACATGTTTTGTTTCGCAAATTATTCATTGCTTTGGAGACTTGCGCGCGCTGTGGCTGTGTTTTGTGCTTTATTTATTACCCTTCTTCGTTAGTATCAGTTATTTTATTTGTGATCCGGCCCTTTCGATTCAATTTTCATCGGAAGGCATACAAGTAAGTAGAACATTGATTAAGTTTATAAATTTCAATTCATTGATCTAGAATTGAAATATTTGTCTGTTAGCATTTGATAATTTAAGTACATACCTACCGATTTAATATTATATTCCAACGAACTAAATTCTTATGAAAGTAGCACAAAGTTGATGGTCAGAACATTCTTCGGTGAATAGAAGAAATTCCCATACCAATAACCAGCTTGTGCTCTCGGCTCCGCCCGCGTTGAGTTAAGGAGGGGCTAAAAAATGCAGGCATTAACTATTGAGTACCTACTGTTCGTTTTGTTGTTAAGAAGTTATAATTTTTGATTATCTTAAGGCAAAAGCGCCAGGGTAGCCCGCGAAATTCAATTTTTTTTAGGTTTTTTGCAATTTGCTGGTCAGTATTAAGTTGTACGTTGATTAATATATGAATCGCGGTCGTAACAAATATGTATTTACAGAATTATAATCATTAAAGTCATCAACACAACTCTCTAATGGGCCTACCACACGCACAAGCTTCACCACAGTTTTGCCTGCGCAAGCCGGTTTGTACACGGAACACCGATACAGTTTTACCAACCACACGCACGGTGTTCCGTGTACAAACCGGCTTGCGCAGGCAAAACTGTGGTGAAGCTTGTGCGTGTGGTAGGCCCATAAGACCACGTAAGTCCAAAACTCCAAAGAATAACTGTTTCATGAAATCATCATTCTTTGGAGTTACGTGGTCTTAGAGAGTTGTGTTGATGAGTTTAATGATTATAATTCTGTAAGTACATATTTGTTACGGCCGCGATTCATATATTAATCAACGTACAACTTAATACTGACCAGCAAATTGCAAAAAACGTAAGAAAATTTGAATTTCGCGGGCTACCTTAGCGCTTCCCCCTTAAGTGAGTAAAGGTAGGGAATTTTAAAAATTAGAAAGATATTTATGTTTGAAGCTTAACCTGGCTTTTATAGCATTGCGTCATAAAAATGTTTGATTCTATCATTGAAATTATCTAATAAAATCCATAAAACTAAAGATATTTTAGAGATCCTTCATTTTTTTTTAGCTCATCATGGGGAGACCAAAAAATAAAAAAATATGGGATCATTATCGGGAAACTGAAAATAAATCGGCTACATGCAAGTACTGCGAGAAGCGTTACAAAATAGCTAATTTGCAAAAAATGTTAAGACATATACTGAAATGTATTAACTGTCCCGAAAATTTCAAACAAGAATTAAGAAGTAATTCATCACTAATTAGTAACCCATCAAGATCTGTGAGTGGAAGCGAGGTGCAGTCATCATCAGTTACAAACAAAGAAAATATTAATCCAGAATCAGAGATAAGTTCATTAAATGAAAGAACTTTAACTCCATATAGAGTAGACGGTATCTCAAATGAAGATAAACAAAATTTGCATTCATTGCTAGCCAAGGCCATTTATGTATCCGGTACACCTTTGGCTATAGTCGAACACCCGCTTTGGATAAACTTTTTCGATAAACTCCAACCTCTATACAAATTGCCGACCAGGAAAACCCTCTCTTCAAGTTTATTGGATAAAGCCTATAAAGAAATGCACCGGGAGATAAATGATGATACTATTTCGCAAAACTGTTTGCACTTACAAATTGATGGTTGGTCTAACTGTAGAAATGAAAGTATTATCAATATATTGATATCGAAACCAGAACCTGTGTTTATTAAAAGCTTAGCGACGGGAGAAAACCGTCACACCGGTGAATATATATCCGAAGAAATTTTAAAGACTATGTCTGATTATGATTCTAGCAAATTTCTAACGCTTATCGGAGATAATGCTAGCAACATGCAACGGGCATTTCGTCTTGTAAAAGATATACATCCACATGTTACATACCTCAATTGTACTGCACACACACTCAATTTGCTATGTAAAAGTATTATCAGAATTTCAATAATAAACAATTTTAAAGAAATAGCGTTACGCACAATCAAGGCGATAAAAAAAAGTCATATGCTTACATATTTACTTGCAAATATAGTGCAAGAGAAAGGCGTTGGTGAGACATTAAAGCTACCCTGTGATACTCGTTGGGGCAGTTATTGTACAAGCTTCAAAAGTTTAGAAAATACAAAAATTGCCTTGCAGACGCTCGCTGTACATGAAAAAGCCACTACACTGTTACCAGCAGAAGAAAAGTCTACTTTATTGGATGCCTTTTTTTGGCAAATGATACGAGAGTGTATTTTGATTTTAGAACCTATGTCTGAAGCAATCTTCAAGCTAGAATCAAACAAACTTAATATCCACAAAGTCTTCCTCACACTTAAAAATATGAAATCTAGCCTACTATTTTGTCTTCCAGAAATTACAGTCATAGAAGATGCAACAAAAAATGAAATTATGGTTCTTGTTGACGAAAGAATTGATATGTGTCTCAAACCAATACATTTTGCGGCAGCCATGCTGGATCCGGCATCCCAAGGAATTGAACTGAATGAAAATCAAGAGCTAGATGCTGTAGAATACATATGTGAAGTAGGACAAAATATTGGGTTGAATGTATTGGCAAACTTGGCATCTTACAGAGCTCGTGATAATTATTGGAGCCGAAGGTTTTTGTGGGAAAACATTAACGATATTAGTGCAGTGAATTGGTGGAAGGGCATATGTGCATCGACTGCTTTGAGCAAGGTCGCTGTCAGGATACTTACAGCACCATGCACTTCTGCTGCAGTAGAACGAAGTTTCAGTAAACACAGCAATATCCACAGCTTGAAACGAAATAGACTCTCTACAGACAGAGCAGCTAAAATAACATTTATTTCGTATAATTGGTGCCTCATGAACAAGCGTGACAAGGATGCGAGTGATGACATCGACGATTGTGAATGCAATTCGTCACTAGTTGGCCAAACACATTGGGAGGTATCACATACTGAATCTACTCCACGTCCTTTTAGCTCAGAAGCATCTACATCAAGAATAAATGATGTAGAATTCCTGGACTGTGATAATTTAACCGACTCAAGCGTCGATGATGATGAATAAAACTAATGGTTATAATATTAAGATGATTGTTTTATGTGTAAATTATTGTCAAACATTTCATTTTTTATTACAAAACGTGAGTTTAGCTGATTTAACCAACTGATATTGAAATGATTGTTTTATATGTAAATTATGGTCAAATATTTTTTTTTCTAATTATATAGGTAACGAGAATTTCGAATTTTTGAGTTTTATTTTTTCACCATATTTTTTTATTATTAAGAAGAGCGGGACAGCTTACGTACTTTACGATTAGTCTAGTTTACACCTGTAAGAAGTTGTTTACACACGAAAGAACGATGTTTTACTAAGTACTGAGGCCAGCAGTATGCCCTGGACCATTTTCACTTTTTATGACCTAATGTGCCTCCAATTTTTTCAAAAGAAACGCACGTATCAATCTCGTATGTCAGGTTTTTTTATGTTATGATATTGTCTATGAATATTCTGTACACGTTGCGCACACATAATCCGCGTACTACGAATAAAAATTCTTTTAATATGAATCTACCAATAATCGTTTTCCTGCATAGTACTAAATATTTAGCCTGTATATGTATTTTTATTTTTACCCACCAAAATGGGTGATAATGGGTTTTAACCCGGTGATTTGGGTTTTAACCCAGTTATAACCCAAATGGGTGGATTGGGTTTTAACCCTCTACCCATCTCTAGGTACAATAACTGTGCCTTTATCTTAATCATGTTCAAAATATTGTTTTTCTTTTTTAATTTTATTATGCTCATATAAAACCCTTTCCAATTATTTTATCGTTTTGCGGCATAGAAATCAAATCAAACACCACTCGAAAGTGTATAATTCTTATATACTTAGAATAAGTAGAGTGCTACAAAAAACAGAAAAAAAATAAAAATAGAAACCGGCCAATCAGGAGACAGTATAAAGATTTGCTAATATTATATGTCTGGGTCCGATCATATATAGCAAAAATACCCGATTTAATAAAAACTGGCATACGAAGGGTTTTGTACCACAAGGCAAAAACGCCGAAAAAAAAACACGTTTGTTGTATGGGGCCCTCCTTAAATATTTATTTAATTCTGTTTTTAGTATTTGTTGTTATAGCAGCAACAGAAATACCTACATCATCTGTGAAAATGTAAACTGTCTAGCTATCACGGTTCATAAGATACAGCCTGGTGACCGACAGACAGACAGACGGACAGTGGAGTCTTAGTAATAGGGTCCCGTTTTTACCCCTTGCTTGGGTACGGAATCCTAAAAAAATGAGGCATGATTCCACTGTTCAAAAAGAAATTGACAAATCTATTCATTATTAATAGTACATTATAATATAAGTGCGGTAAGTTTAAAATTACAGCCGAGGCGATATTGCTTGCCCGAGCCGTAGGCGAGAGCTAAAAGAAAGCAGAGGCTGTACTTATCAAAGCGCACGTATATCATACGACGTTTTATAACATATTTGCGAGGAAATAAATAAAACTCGGACTTTCTTAAACGAATAAATCTTGATGTGAAAATTTTAGCAATTAGTAAATGAATTTGCATATTTGCTTGTTTTCCATATGATGAAATTTTGATACGCTTCTAAGTATCTATCGGTCGATTTTTCGGGCAAGAGGCTTAGAGTAGCCTTTTTCACTGCTTCTGAGACTTCTGGCGGTGTGGAATTAATAAATTCATCATTACTTGACGACATTTTCAAATAAAAAAAAGTACAGCGAAAAGAAAAAGCGCGCGGAATAATTTCTACTTCATAACAAATAAGCGATGCGCGCGCGTTCGCGCTTTTTTTTCAGGCATAGGCACAAAACAGCCAGTATTATTAATAAAGTAAATTAATATTTTTGTTTTTGTTACAGATATTAATGGTTGGAATTTATTGTCAAAATTAATTAAATTAAAGAATTAAATGTTTACTTATTATATTTTATCTCCCAAAGTTAATTTTATTCATAAAATGTTGACTACTTTTCTGAAATAAAAACTCTTTGCTAAGATTTAAAAAAGTACCGTTCGTTTTGACGGAGCATCTTGATAAACCGTGCGATTTACATTACATTACCGCACAAGTGCGTAATGAGATACATTATGATATTGAAATTGGTGAAATAAGAGACCCTTTACTTTTTTTGCTCGTAAAGGGGCTATATTACTCAATTGGCGAATTTCTGACCGATAAAAATTTTAATTGATAATAAAACTTCTCTGTATTCCTGGCTTGTACTAATTCATATTTTTAATTTAACTGTAGGTATTGAACTCGAACTTGATAATTTAATAATCCTATTTTAATAAACTCGACATTATGTATTGTATTGCCTATTCCAAATAATGTACTGAATTTCACCTTGACATGAGAAACATATTGATTTGATTGAATGTGTTAATAATAGATATTGGCGCCGATTCCCTTGTTCACAAACTAAACTAAATTTAAACTCATTGCATCTTTTTCTTCCTATTTTATTAAGAAAAGGACAGAAGATAAATATTAGTTTAGTCCTGTCAAGTTAGTCAGCGCCTGACGTAAATTGACGTATTTTTAGAAGCCAATTTTTAATCACTTCTAAACTTGTCTATGGAGTGTCTTAATTTGACAGGACTAAACTAATATTTATCTTCTGTCCTTTTCAAAATTAAATAGAAAGAAAAAGATGCACTCTACTTAAATTTAGTTTAGTTTGTGAACACGGGAATCGACGCCACTAATGAGTCTTTTATATTATTATAGCTAAAACTGTTTGCATGGCTTAGTTAAGATAGTTAGTAAAGGATCATTTTAAACTTAACATCTGTAACTTGTACAGACGCCAGCACTTCAAGCTACCCGAAACTGCCAAATTTTCCCAATCAACTTTGAACTTTATACTATAGCGATAAAGTTGAAAATGTATTTAAAAAAATCGACAGATTGTAGTAGCTTAATGTGCTGGCGTCGGTACCTACTTTCTGTGCAAAATAAATAACTATTCTGTTCTATTCTAATGGGTTTCATTTTGACACTTCAACAACATTCATTACATTATTCACAGTGTTGCAATTAGGGAGCTGCAGTGCGATTCTGTAACCATCTCACCGTGAAAACTTAGGTGAAGTGAGCGTAGATTGAGCTGTCAATAATGTCAATTCCTAGCAAAAACAAACTCACATCACCTAGGTACGTTTTCACGGTGAGATTTTTATAGAATCGACCGGCTGGTCCTTCCAAAGAAAACAATAATATGGTCCTATCCACAACCGGATACAATACTCTTTTCTTGTAGTAAAGTAAAATACTTAGGGATGAGTTGAAAATAAAAAACATTTAAAAATAATCGGGTAAAAGACTCCAAAAGTTTAAACTGATGGTCGACATCTTGAACTGTCAGTATGAAGTTTTGGAGTCTTTTAGCCCTTTCGTTTCGTAACACAATAAGCGGACAATTGCCTCAGGCTAGTTTTATAATAGGTTCATAATAATTATAATCCATACTAATATATATGAGAAAGTTACTGTCTGACCAGAGAAAGATGCCGTCTGACCATATCGGTCTGTCTTCCTGTCTGTCTGTTACTTTTTCATGCCTTTCTTAATGGCAGAACGGATTTGGATGATAGATCATAACCTGGATTAGAAGATACAGGATAAGTACTTTTTATCCCGTGAGATAATTTCCGACATTCACGTGGACGAAGAACAAACATAAACCTGTATTAAGACTATACATAAATAATTGTTTAGTTTCTAATTGTATGTATAAGGTTGTTTTGTTTTCAAATTCTATGTTACTCCGTTTTTTTTTGTATTCTATTTAGTCTAAGAAGTTTTAATTAGAATTTTAATGTAATTTTGTAGAATTAGCATAAATATAGGTAAGCGATTTGGTGTAAATAAATTTTTAAAAAAAGTCGCGGTGAAAAGCTAGCACTTACTCGATATAACTTGGCTACACAGGGGTCAAAATAAATTACTTTTTTGTGCAGTCCACATTAGTAACCCAGTCTCGGTACTTTTTGTGAAGAGAATTTAATAAAGAATTCTTTAATAGTGCTTTAATAATTTTTTACCACGACACGCAGTGACATCTGTAGCATTGTTCTTTGATTAATACCAAGCTGTTACAAATCCTCACCACGATTACTATACTACTGACAAATGCGTGCATTGAGTGGATAGGTCCACTCTATCTGTGTGGTTCTTTCCTCAAAAGACCATTTGACACCAATATACGTGGTCTTTACCTGATCCGACCAAGATTATGTCTAGACTTTAAAAGAGACTATGACCTCTGACTTTGTATCCGGCCTTTCTTCTCAGAGTAGTAAGATAAACGCCGAACTCATCTAGTTCATTAAAATATGATTGACGTGTAAAAGTGTTTGTACAAACCTACTTACAGAAATAAAATCATTTATCATTTACACGTTCAGACGCCAACACATCAAGCTACTAAATTTTGTCAAATTTCTTTAATATATTTTCAACTTTATTGCTAAAGCATAAGGTTCAAAGTTGATTGGGAAAATTTGACAGTTTCGAGTAGCTGGATGTGCTGACGTCTGTACCACAACCCCACCACATCATGCATAATAAGCTTATAATGTTCCCACTGCTGGGACACAGATCTCCTCTCAGTGAGAGAAAGTGGGCTGTAATCCACCACGCGGGCCCAGTGCGGTTTGGTAGATACCCTATGTCTTCGTAATTTTGGTTCTAGAACATGCCGGTTTCCTCACGATGTTTTCCTTCACCGTTTTGAAGGCAGTGCTGATGAAATTATTTATACAAAGTAAAAGCGCCTGCCTGCGTTCGAACCTACGACCTACAACTCGTAAGTCCGCCTTTACCACTAAACCAACAGTCAACACAGTTAAGGGTCAGCTCACACCGAGACGCGATATGGCGCGACATGACGCAACAATAGTGCAAATGTGTATCTTTTCGTGTAGTAGATAAAGTTAGATTTTGAGCCATTATTAAAACGCAGCGCGGCGCCGCGCCGCGACGAGCCTGCGTCGAGCTGCGTTGCGAAATGTATATTTTTTCGAGTAGTAGGTAAATAGAGTTAGATTTTGAATAGTTCTACTGAAATGTGCGCGCAGTGTCGCGTCTCGGTGTGACTTGACCCTAAATGCTCACCACACTACATCATCGTAGCGACAAGATGTGGGCAAGCAGTTACGTGTGAATATTGTCGCTGCGGCTTCTTGCAGTTGCGTTGTGGTATCTACAAAATGGCGGCAGCAGCAGCGATTGGAGATTGGCGTGCGACATTGTTACCATCGCGGGTAGGACCTGCATAAGGCTGGCAAGGAGCGTGGGGGAAGTGGATGATGATGAACTACAAAATGAAATCAAATGGTCGACGCAACGTTGGGTGCGCAGTCTCGCTGGTTGCGTTGTGGCTACGACGACGTGGCCTTGATGTGATCGGTATCTTACACGGTTGATTTTGACAGCTAAATGTGGTCCGTGTGAATAAATATTTATTTTTATGCAAATTGCGCGACGTGGCTTTGATTTGGTCGGTATCGTATATGGCTGATTTTGTCAGTCAAATGTGGTCCGTATGAATAAATATTCATTTTTATGCAAATTGCGCGACGTGGCTTTGATGCGGTCGGTATCGTACACGTAAATAAATATCGTAAATAATAAGTAATAAGTATCGTAATAATAAGTAGTATCGTAGTAATAAGTATAAGTAGATAGTAAGTAATAAGTATAGTAGTAATAAGTATCGTAAATAAATTTTCAAACAAATTAGAGCCCGTCCACGTATTGTCGTTGTGGTATACGGAGAGAAATTAAATTAGCTAGCTAAACTCCGCCTACGTGATGGGATCGATATCTAAATGTGATAAAATGAAAAGGAAATTAATTTGATGATTTTTTTTTGTGGGGTTATCGACCGCAGTTAGTGTATTCACTTGAAATACTTATTATTTTTAATTCAGGAAAGACCCATATTTACATAAAATTAAAATATTACAATGTGGCAGTAGGGCCACAGAATAAAATTTCTCTAAATAAAATGCCTCTGAATAAAATTTCAATGTATACAAATAAATTAAATTAACGAATACAAACTAAAAAGGCCATGGAATTAAAATTAAAATAAAAAATTAAAATAACTTATCAATTTAAAAAATCTGTTTTCTATTTGTATAAACATGACAGATGTTATTGGCAAGTATATCAATATCTAAACACGACAAAACATACGCAGAGTTTCGCTAATTTAATTTGACCTTGTAATTGTTGTAGTCTGATCAGGCCCTTAAGTTTAACTTCAAAGAAATTAATTAAGATGACCTTTTAACTCTGGTCAGTTTCTTTAAAAAAAACTCCATGTCAACCGCTTAAGTGGCGTGATATTTCACACAAGTGAAAACTAAAGAATTTGTAGCAAGTCAATATATGGTGGCCATTCGCTATATTGCCTTAAATGGAGCCAATAAAAGTAATGACAGGGATCCTATTAAGAAAACATGTAAACTGCATTCGCGATTTAATTGCCAAAAATGTAAACAAACAAGAGTTTATGGAAAAATAACTTTTAATCCCATTATGTTCAGTTTACGCTACAACTTCAAACATTTTCATAACTTTTTCAATAGTGCTAGTCACTCTGAAATCAACTTAATTACCATTAAAATAACTGACATGACTTTAATTTAGTCGGTGGTGCTGTATCGCGGTCGAGCTTTCGTCCTTCAGGAAAATTGTTTGTCTACAACTTTACAAGACGTCTCTTTCACACGTGACTGTCTCATTGGTCTAGTGGTCGCGAGCGATATAACTGCTCAGCATGAGGTCCTGGGTTCGATTCAGTCAGGCAGTTCTATCTGGAATTTCTCGGTAGCAGCCCGAAGTCTGGATTTGTGTGCGATTGACAACAAGCTCGCCCCTATCGGCTAAGAAAAACTCACTAACCACCAATCTCTACCTACTATATCCATAAATCAAACGTTTTGACGTGTAAAACTATTAGTGCAAACCTAATTATTATTATCAGCCATTTGTGTACGTGAACAAACGTTGCGAACCAATTTTTGTTTTTATTTTTAATAGCCACTAGCAACGCCCCGCGGTTTCGCCCGCATAAGTGTCGATCCAGTGGGAATACCGGGCTAAAAACTATCCTATGTCCTAAACCAAGCTATGGTCTACCCATGTGCCAAATTTCATCTAACTCAGTTCTGCGGTTTAAGCGTGAAGAGGTAAACAGACAGACAGACAGATACACTTTCGCATTTATAATATTAGTATGGATTAATGTCCCACAGCTGGGCATTAGCCTCCATACTCTCATTCCACCTCTCTCTCTGTCTAGAGCTGCCAAGGACCAATGAAAGATTGGTTGGTTACAGGACTCCAGTCCAAAACATGAACCATAATTAATTCTATTAAAAAAACACCTTCACATCACTTCATATACTATTTAAATGGAAGAATGTGACAGTTCATCCGGCACATTTTTCATCCGAATCAAGTTAAAATAAAAGTTTTTACTTCAAGAACGGAAGCGTACTTACGGAGACGCATACATTTGTATGTTTTAAAATATTATGTATGATATCATGCATGCTAGAGTTTCGTAAAAATTGGCTCGCATCTACATATTATGTAGATTATGTTGTGCTTGCTTAAAGGTAGGCTCTTTCTTAGTTAGCCAGACCTGAGAACTTAGTTAAAGACTATATTTTTCTACCCTAGTGGGTAACACACTATCAATCACTATCTGAATCATTTTGAAGGATATTGCTAATATATTGAGTCGTATGTTTGAAAATTTTGTCTGCTCATTAAACGGCTGTCAAAATGACTGCCGTTTAATGTGGTACGCAATTACCCCTCTGATTTTTCTTGAAACCTTGCACCCATTAGGAACTGTAAATAAACTATGCTATTATGTGGGTAAAAACAAAAAACAAAGATAGTCGACGTGGCTCCAAAGGCTGCTCAACTTAAATGGGACTGGGCAGGACATGTCTGCCGCATGCCGGACAAACTGTGGGCCCAAATAGCGCAGAATTGGTGCCCTGACACAGTGAGGCGGGGTCGCGGCAGACCACGTAGGAGATGGCGGGACGAGCTGGATAGGTTCCATCAAAACTGGAAGGAGATCGCGCGGGCTCGCGAATGATGGGAGGAGTGGAGGGAGGCCTTTGCCCAGGAGTGGGACAGCGCAGGCTAAACAAAAAAAAAATTATGTAGGTAAGCAAAGGTTCTGCCTATTTGAATGATCTTACATTCGAAATTAGTGACGCAATTATTAGAAACTATTAAAAGTGTTTTTGAAGTTTGTTCATAATCCTAATCCTAACTATCCTAACTATTATTTATTAATATTATAAATGCGAAAGGAGTGTGTGTGCGTTATTAAACGGCTGAAAGGATTTGAATGAAATTTGGCACACCCACATTTCGCCATGTTTTAAGTCCCATGTTGGTAATAGGGGGCGAGGCGAGCCTTTTGCCATCAACAGGGCACAAAAAATATATCGGAAGACAAATTTAATCCAAATTAATTTCACCAAAGTAACTGTAAACTCCGTATCGAATAGCTTCTTTCAGGAAATCCAGGTAAAAGTCCATCGACTTACGCATAAGAGAACTTCCCCTTAACAAACATTAGTTAGCAAGGCAAGGCAGGGCCTGGCTCCGTCCCGTCTGCCCACGGAAAAAACTTTGCTAAAAATAAAAGTATTGCACCGCGCCTTAATAGGGTTCCGCGGAGACGAGGAGGGAACACTCAGGGTTTACCAAGTGGGTTTTAATAGGATCAGTTTAGATCGTTAACTCGCTTGTTTTGAAGGTACCATTCGTTCATTTTTATTTTAGAAAGATATCTGCCTATACCCGTGGGAAAAGGGCGTGAGTTTGTTTATGTATGTATTTAAATTTATCTTAATCTCTGGCAACTTGGCAGCCTCAGCCTGTAGCGGCTTTATCAAAAATGAGTACCTTGACGTATATTGTAGTTACGATGATGACTTAATAATGTGTTTACTGGAACATGCCCCTGAATACTTTCACACTACAGAACAGAGGTATTTTCTCATACAAGGACGATGTCTGTTGAAACATTTAAAGCATTTTTGGAAATATTTTTTATTCCAATGCGAAAACTTCCGCAACAGCCGGAAAATAGAGCATTTTACAAATAAATTGACTTGGTGCTTATACCTACCCTTTTATCTTCTATCTACCCTCTTATCTTTTGGACCCTAACATAAATATGTAACATCAGTGGTTGTTCACCAAAGTAGACTACCTACGGCACCTTTATCTTAAAACCAACCCTCGCATTTTTTCCCTACCACCGTTTTGTTTCATTTCGCTTAGTTTTTCAGGCGCACGGCAGACATAGTTATACTTTATTACGAACGGATTAAATTCAGTCAAGATTTGTTTTTATTAACTTGCATTTTTATGGAACCATTTTGCATAATGTCCTTTTTTACCGCGTTGTGTGCGAAACGAAAATGATTTTGACACTTGATATTTTTGTGGAGAAAATTAGACTGTTTGTTTTTCCTTTGTGTATAGGTCTTTCATAGACCAAAGAAACGATAGATAGTCTGTGTGAAAGTTGGAAATGAGTCGAAATACAGCATGAAACGAGTCAATATGACCAGCGGAGCTATTCTGTAAAATACTCACCGTGAAAACTTAGGTGAAGTGAGCGTGGAGTGAGCTGTCAATAGTGTCAATTCCTAGTAAAAACAAACTCACTTCACCTAAGTTTTCACGGTGAGATTTTTACAGAATCGACCGGTAGATGCACAAGGTGACGTATTAGTGAATGTGACGTATTAGGGATAGCGACGAAATAGCTAATATGACGAATCAAAAAAAAAATCATGGAAAAAAAAATCTGTTGATCCATACATTATGTCGAGTTATGCGAACATATAAATTTGTATGGATCAGCTGTTTTTTTTTTCACGATTTCAGGGTTGATCCCATAGTAAAAGTTGTTCATAATGAAGAGTACAATGATCTCTTTAAGGATTAAGACGATCAAAATGTAACGGTGTATATGATATTAATTTTTCTGAAAATTTAGGAAATATATTTCCAATTTCCCTTTTTCCTTCAAGTAAATTTAGAGTTTAGACACAGAATTAAATTACTACAATGCGATTCAATTCAACTTTTAATCAATTCAAAATAGTGCATTCGCATTAACGTATTAAAAAATATATAAGTATATCATTGTTACACTATCATGAAAATGTCAATATTATGCTTTATTGATCGAAGATATTATGCCACCAATCCAATGATATATAAACTATAGATACGTTGCCCGCGCTCTGTAATGGCAACATGAATGCAAGGTAATTACCGCACGACCATTTTGTTGCGTACCAACCAATGCCGCGGCTTTACGTGACAATAAAATAACTATTTGTGTGAATAACTTCCTCAAATATCAAAAAAATGCCGTCCTGTGTTTTTAGGAAATGTCAAAATTATACTGCAACTGTGAAAGATAAAAAAGTATCATTTCATGCGTAAGTATCAAGAAAAATGTATTTAATTTTTTTCGATGCCTTCTAATGGCCGCTGGCGCCTGAGGTAAGTCACGAGCCGTTAGGGGCAGATGGGGTACCTACTTTGCATCATCAGTATTTATAAAACATGTATTGTATTTATTTTGATGAATTATATTGATTTGAATATAATAAGTGTTATGAAACCTAATGATCAATATAATAATTAGATTACCTAAAGATGGGGTCATGAGTGAAAAGTGGTTAAGCGTTATAAGGGCTCAATGGCGTAAAGACGATTGGCTACCCACAAAATACTCTAGGGTCTGCTCGGAACATTTTCTAGCCAGCGACATTATACATAACGAAGAATAATTTTTATGATTATATTATTACATTTTGTTTTATTAATTAATTAACAATAATTAGGTACTCTCGCGAAATACCTACTGCATTCATATTTTTAAGGATCGAAAATAATTTATTATTTTACCCGTAAGTATATCTAAATAATAATAATAAATAATAAATTTATTTAGACACATTTTGACGACGTGTTATACACAACATACAAAATATAATAAAATAAAAAAAATTAAAAAATTATTAATTAAATCTACCTACTACCTATATCAACACAAGAAAATCGAGTGTCCATTTTTCCCCACATTCCTCCTTTTTTACTCGCTCGGCCAATGAGCATACACGGCATGCACCACAGAATGACAACGAAATTAAAGAAATATATTTACTTATCTCTCTCTTTCTAACAACGGAAATTCCGTAGATGACATTTAATTTTCTTTCCCTTTCTTCGTGCGTATTAGTTGCTATCTGGCTACCGATATTATTTACGCTGTTTTCGATTGCCGTGATGTTCATGCATGACGCGTCTATTTATTTTAAGTCATTGCACCAATCTTCAACTATTCATAAAGAAAAAAAAAACAAAACAAAAAACAACAAACAAAATTAAAAACACAAAGAACAAGCACATCCATATCATAACTACTCCACACAACAATAAATGCGTTTTTTAATAATATTTCCAATGAGTATGTGATGTGACAAAAACGTATGATATTCAAAGACGCACGCGATGGGAATCGAACCCGTTGCGTCGCGTAATTTGCGTTTTTCTGTGCCAAGCCTGGCGTCGGTTTGTCTTGGGATGAACGTTTTTGTCTCTGCCTCGCTTCTTGATGGATATAGCGCCGTTATGTCATTTTGATAGTTGGTGACGTTGGTGTGAAGAATTTAAAAACTGATTAGTTCTATTCCATCATTAGAGGAAGGCGTGTGTTAATGTACATATTGTGTTTATATGTGTTAGTAAGATTTGATAAAACAAAGGTTTCATGTTAGGAAGATATTTTTTTTTATTAATTTCGGTACTATTGATCGCAAGTTTTATTCCCATATACAAAAACAATTTTGTCGCTTAAAAATAGCTGTCCCAGATCTGGATTTTTATTGCTCTTACGCTATTTTTAAAGTTCAAACGTTTATCTATATTTATTGGCATGAAATAAGTTTTCTTCTCACATAATATTTCTGCTTCTTATTACTATATACCTACATTTTTAAACATATTACATTCACATAGCATTCTTGTGTCTCAATTGGGAGCGTAAAATAACGTTATTTTTATAAATAATTGAGTGATTAGCATTCTTGCCCCATTCCGCGAAGTAATGCTTAATACATGAATTTATAGAAAAGGAACTAACCGTTATCTTGTCCTACTCTACAATCTATTATAAAAATACTTTGGTATAATGCTTATTAAAAAGTTAATTCTATAAACTCTTTTGGGATGTAGATTTGAGGTTAAAAAGTATTTCTAAACTGCTGACAAGGCATTTTTGCTATCGAGATCTATAATTTGGGTAAAATATAAAAATTATGTAATAATACCTTTTATTAATTTTATATAATTAATTATAGGTACTTATGTATTATCTTATTAAGTAATTACACAGGTCGTTTTTATTATGGTTATTCAACTATATATAATTAGCCTATAATGTCCCACTGCAGGACAAAGGCCTCCCTTCTCCCTATTCAAAGCTGCTAAATAGCTAGATGAGCTGGACTCCTTCAACAAGAACAGCGGTGCTATTCTGTAAAAATCTCACCGTGAAAACTTAGGTGAAGTGAGCGTGGAGTGAGCTGTCAGTAGTGTCAATTCCTAGCAAAAACATACTCACTTCACCTAAGTTTTCACGGTGAGATTTTTACAGAATCGACCGGCTGGTCCGTTCTTGTTGAAGGAATCCAGCTCATTTCGCCAACATCAACTATATAACTATAATAAAAATTAATGTGTGAATCGGTTGAAGTCACACTGAACGAGACACAATAGAAGTTGTACTGTTATTACGTCTGGGGGC
This sequence comes from Luperina nickerlii, assembly GCA_963855955.1. Lineage (NCBI taxonomy): Eukaryota > Metazoa > Arthropoda > Insecta > Lepidoptera > Noctuidae > Luperina > Luperina nickerlii. Next base: position 1,874,343 of record OY979683.1, on the reverse strand, counting down.
GTTTAGTGTCCCGCAAAATGTTAACCAAGCGTTTTTTTTAAGATAAATGACTACAAATCATTCCTGGACTAAAAATTTACTAATTTGATGACAACATGAAATTCCATACAAAAAATAACTGTCAAACGATCAAGTATCAAAGCATATCAATCCACGTAGCATCTACAGTCAGCTCACAAAAACGCCTAGTTACATGGATGTCGGAAAAACCGTGGAAACGGCGGAAAAACTACGCTCACACTGAGAACTTAGAAAAACTGGCCGCTGCTGTGCACGATTGTTCTTGCTGTACTTGCGACTGGTTTTAATTAGGGGGACCCGAGACGATTAGACGTTCTTTTCGACTGTATTTTTTTGTCACAAATATATATTAAGTTTTCCTAAATTTCTTGCTCGTTTTTTGTTGGACATTTATATACGATGGCAATCAGTTATTTATTAAGTAGGTACCTACTATTAGATATTGTGTATCCTACTGCAAAACAATGGCCTCCGTTCTATTTTTCCATTTTTCTCTCTTGCAATTAGAGTCCAGTTATTATTTCATTATTGTTATTTTTATTTCTGTAAGTAGATTTATTCAAACACATTTCACACACGTCAATAAAATTCTAAAAACAAAATGAGGTCGGTGTTTTTTGTCTGAGAAGGAACACCGAAACAAACTCAGAAATCAGTCTCGTATATAAATATTGTAATTTTGTTGTCTCACAATATTTTTTGGTCCTAAGGTCCGTAGGCAAGCAAGGCGACATATCAACATTTACAGTATAAGCTGACTTTTCACTGTACAAAAAGCCTATACGATTTGATCTTGAAACAGATTAAAAATGATTTTCGTTATCCACTGTGGTGGATAACGAGAATCATCTTTAAAAATTGTTTTGCTGTCCCCCAGTGGTGGCCAAACAAGTGGTGGACATCGGGAATAATGGAATAATAGATACCTAGGACCAAAACTAGTACCTACACTGTTTTGCTAACCAATATTTACCGTTTTATATCTGAGTCCAAGTCCTTTCGATAGCTTCTGAAGTTCAGTTAAAGATGAAGGAATCTTTAATTCATGTTCTTGTTGAAATGATTCGAGAAGGAACGAGAGTGTTTGTAACAATGACGACCAGTGGGATTCATGTGATAATCTGGTAACTACTATCAACATAAGATGACATCACGGCGGTTCTTACCAAAGGGCTAGGCAGAGTTGTATCTATAGTTCACCAACATAGTTCACCAATATAGTTCACCAACATTTCGCCTTTTGTTTAAATCCTATGTTATAGGGGGTATCAAATTAATTGGCTCTATACCTTAAATAATAGTGTTTTAATAATAGTGATATAAATAATAATTTAAATGTTTGCATGCCGATTGGTAAAATGTGGCTGGGCTAAATATAATCTTAAGAACTACTATGTATTACCCATATTTGCAAAATAAAATTATATTCTATTCTATTCTAATAAATTTTGCGTTATTAATGACCGAAATAGTTGAAAGTCATATAGAGACCTTTTACCGGCATTTTGATGGTGCACGATGCGAGATCTTTGAATCTGCATGATTCTTTGAAATGTTTACAATAAATAAATAAAACACTTCACATGCTAAACAAGGACTTTGCAGATTATGTCTAGGTATTCTATTTCTAAAATCTATGGACGATAGATTTTATCTACCCAGGATTATGGTTTTTTTTTTAAGTTTGAAAAAAATACTCTCGCTCTGAACCTACCGAAATAAATAAAAAAACAGTCGACGAACATAAACCTAATAAAATAAATTTTTAAATTAGGTAAGTACAGTTTTAAACCTAAGCCATTTTAAAACTAGGAACTCTGAATACTTATTTTTTTTTAAATGGGTTATTCTTATACTTGATTAATACTTATACCTACATTATTATATAAATCCTCCACTTAGGAGGGAATTGCTTATCGCTAGCATAATTTCCTGTTGCAAAAGTTTTAAGCCCAGTTGACGCAAACTTTTTAATTCATATAACATTGCAGACAATTTAGTAAACGTCATATAAAATTCCGTCCACATCACACAAGCCCTAAATACGATGAAAGGTGCCGCGGCATTTATAATTAAGCAAAAAAATATAAAACATTAAGAAATTAATTGCACTGCGTGACTTACTGGTCCCATTCACATTTCGGCCGATGATCTTATTGGAGCCATTTGGCTGCGGGCCGGCGGGGGTGTGCGGTGCGGGAGGCACTGCCCGTCCCGTTTCCTCGCCCGGGCTTTCCATATCACACCTCTCGCTCGCACACATCAACCCGACACCCGCCAAATCGAAAACTTCACAAAAATATTGGCAACTTTTTACGAAAAAAAAATTACATTTCAATAATAAAAAGCCCGATATCACAGTTCGAATTTTAAGAAATATATTAATTTTGGAACAATGGCGTGACGAACTCCGATTTTGGCGGTAAAATTTGAAGGGTAGCCGTGACGTGTCGTGATGACGCGCGCGCCTCGACTGGCGGCCGCCGGCGGAGCCCTAGTGCAGCTGCATCGCCCCGCCCAGCACCCCACGCGACCCCTCCACGTGGCCCCACGCTTTCCTTGCCCTCGGCTTATGTAAAAAAACATAAAGGCCTTAAATTTGGTGAGTGTGTGCGTTAAGTTTGTGTTGTCGTAGTGTGCGGGGAAGGGGCCGAAAGGGTACGACTTGAGGGTCGACGGGTGATCATTATTGTGTTACTTTTTTTAAATCAGTCTTGTTCTTATCGATCGTACTAAGTTGAATTTTCGGTCATGGTAAGACCGCTGTGATTAAAACTACAAGTTACCATGTCTGGTGAAGAAAACGAGGAAGATTAGTTTGCTACAAATTAATGACATCGATTAGATTGATTAGCTACCCGTATAAGCCATTGCCTTCTACGGGAGGATAAATACGAAAGTTATTTAAAGAATTTAGAGAGAGGCGAAGATTTTAGAAGTGCCGGCAGTGCCACCGCTGTGTCAAGATTTCTAAGAATGCAGACACACTGTAATCCAGGATTTTGCAATATCTTGATTTAAAAGAGTGTCCTTGGAGATTCTTGCTCGCTCTTCTCCATAGAGATCTACGCTTTGGAATGGGCAACTAACTTCAACTTTTTGAATAGCTATTATTATTAATAGACTATTTGACCATTCAAATGGTTTAATTGAAATAAATGCTTTGAGATCGCTCCACTCAGTAGTAACACAGAATTACATAATATGATTACAAATATAATGAATCCGATTCGAAAGTAGGGCATTTTTTTTAAATTTTGTATTCCCAAATCGGACACTACAATATAACTTACGTACCTACTACTTAGGTAAACTTAAAAACACAACATTGCATGCCCTAAAATAGTGAACACATGGCAGCGTGCACATTGAAGCATTTTGACTAGAAAATGCCCGGGTAACTCGTAGTCTGTAATAGGAGTCTTATGTTTACCAGTGTAATAGGAGTCTTATGTTTACAAGTTTACCAGTGCATCACAAATCATTAAGGTTCGTTAGAGTCCCCTGACCGAGCTTTTTGTCAAATTATAGTGAATGGTCAATTCCGTTCTGAGTTTAAATTTTGTTCTGGTGATTCGCATAACGCACATTTACCTACCTTACCCTAGGCTTAAACTTCCACAGTTGTCGAAAGGGTTAGGCCCTAACCCGTGACGGTTATATAAAAGCCCTATTTAAAAAAAAAACCCGGCACATAATATTTGAGGGCACATCGCCCTACGCAAGCTGTACGTGTAAATCAACGGACGGCGGAAGCGAGTTATTTATAAAATGCCCAGTTTGGACATAATACGACCGCTCCACTCGTAAACTGCTGGCTTTTGAGTTAAATGCTGCAAAATGGGCCTCATTAAGCTTCAGCGCTAATTGAGACCAAGAATTTTGAAGACGGCACGATGGCGGAGAAAAAGATGTTACCCAACGAATTATTCTATGGGTTCTTACTGAAGTTTTTCAAGACCTTTTTCTGCCATGAAGAAAAGAGGCTTAATATTGTGATTATTATTGAAAACTTGGTAGATGGTAGGGTGGCATGGGACATCGATGCGCAACATCAGTACGGATTCTAAACCCCGCTGCGTTGAAAATTTTCGTCGGGTATTTAAAATGTTATACATTTTGACCGCGTAGGCGCGCTTTTCTATGAAACAGCAGATTGTTTTGATAACCGACTAAAATTTCCTACTCTAGGGGTTTGAAAATCATGTGCTGAATTCATGGTTTCCGTTTGAGCGCCGTTGTCCCTGCCACCCTGTGCATTTACAATGACTTAGATATACTACGAGTTTCACCCCGCGACTTTGTCCGCGTGAAATTTCACCCTCCCCCATTCACCCTCTTAGGAGTAGAATTTCTAAAAACCCTTTCTTAGTGGATACTTACTCTTCACAAAGAACACACCCTCCAAATTTCATGTCTCTAGGACCAGCGGTTTAGGCTGTGCGTTAATATATCAGTCAGTCAGGACTTTAAATTTGATATAAATATAGATAGGCTGTTACTTTTTAGGGTTCCGTACCCAAACGGGACCGTATTACTAAGACTCTCCACTGTCCGTCTGTCTGTCTGTCTGTCGCCAGGCTGTATCTCATGAACCGTGATAGCGAGACAGTTGAAATTTTCACAAGTGATGTATTTCTGTTGCCGCTATAACAACAAATACTAAAAACAAAATAAAATAAATATTTAAGGGGGGCTCCCATTCAACAAATGTGTTTTTTTTTTTTCGGCGTTTTTGCCTTGTGGTACGGAACCCTTCGTGTGCGAGTCCGACTCGCACTTGGCCACTGTTTTGTAATTTTGACTGTGTCTGCAAGAATCTACGAAATAATGGATGAAAGAAAATATACTAAAAAATATGAACCAAAAAAGAACAAGACACGCTTCGCGTTGTAGAAACTTCTTAAAACGAAATAATAATATATAGAGGTACATAGGGGGAATCATTGAACGACAACGGAGTTCACAATATGCAAATACACGGACGTGATAATAATAGTGAAAGCAATAGAAAGCGAAGGGTTAGCACTGGGTCTAATGATCGAATACAACGGCTGCTGCGAGAGAGTGAAGTTATGCAATATGGTGGTTACATTGGAAAATGTATCCTTAGATAGGTAGGTACTTATCCTTTGAAAGAAATTGATGTTTTGGCTTTTGAACTGTCAGATTTTTTTTAGGCTTGAATGTCGCACTGCTGGGCAATAGCCCTTGTCCTTCCAGGAACTCTTGTCCCGCGCCGCCTCGAACCAGCCGTCGCGGAACGCGTCCAAGTCATCAATATCGACCTTGGCGAGATATGAGCATACCTACATTAAAATCTAAAACCAAAAGCCTAAACCTTTAGTACTAAAGGCCCCAAAAAAATCAGGTATCTAAAGGGTAAACAATTCAGCAAACTTCTATCTGACGAGAAAAAACAGGACACAGAATGTTTCGTGTCGGTATCAAATTAAAAATGATAATCAGCTTGCAAAAGCTTAATTCGGTTGAGATACGAAAGCGGACCATTCTCGGAAAGTGTAAAAAATATATAAAACTGCCGACCCAACAACGGTATACGGATGGTGTTGTAAAAAATCCTATATTTCGGGTTAACAGGCCTTTGGTATATGGGTTAATATAATTTTCTTGTGGGCTTATGGGCTGAGTGTATAATTTTGTTTGTGCCTTGCCGTTTCTGTTTTTTTGTTTTTCGAACAGGATCTCATCTCATTACATCGCACGCTTTTGCTGAGATCAAACGAATGCTGTACCGTTCTGTAACACGAAATTAATTAGGAGTAAGTAATTCCGGTAATATTATGTAAAAAAGACAGCGCAGGATAATCAAGAAAAGATATAAAAAAATGTAAAAAAAAAACTGGAGGCTTCTCAAAATATTTTATTAGGTATGTGTGCACTAATACTAGTGTTTGAATTTATGTATAATGAGGTAATTACTAACGAATTAGATTTTATGATCTGGTAAATAAATTATTTGATTATTGATCCTTCCAATACAACCTAAGACAATTTGACCTCCTTGTTCAATAAAACAAGGAGGCAGAGAAAAAAAATATTTTTCAGTCAAGTTTTCTAGTAGCTCTAGGAAGTCGTGTATTCAGCCTTTTTCACATCAAGTCTACAAAAAGGTGGCACCATAGTTTTCCCACAGTGTTGCCGTTAGTTTATCATCATATCGACATATTTCTAGCTATCTAGTGTTGCGACAACCTTTCACCGGCTTAAGGAAAAACCTACACTGCCTTAAGAGTCGATCGGATATTATTTACAGAAAAAGTGAGGTCATAAAAACAGAGGGTGGCTTATGAAATCGATATCTAGGTAGAGATCAATTTTTTTTTCGTAGATGCTGTTTTATCGATAAAACAAACAAATTCGACTAAAAGTGTTCATAAAATCTAATGTTTTACCGAACGATTTAAGAATTCCCATAGCATGTCACAGCCAAAGTTAAAATCAAAGCAATTTATTTCAAATAGGCACATAAATGGCACTTTTGAACGTCAAAAATTACAATAAAATGGAATTGATTCTAGTCGCCCCTTCCAAAAGGTAGTTTTCGTATGGAGAATAATGGGCAAGAAACTCCATCGTTACTCTTTTAAAATGTTTTCAGCCAGAATACTGATTAGAATGTATTGTAGAAGCAAAATTCCCTAGCTAGCGAAGCATAATTCGCGCCCAATAAGAATCCACCTTGCTGGACTACATGGAATCTTATCGGGCGTATGAAGAACTTAGAAATAAGTTTAGAACTAATTCTCCTTTCGTATGCAATTCAACATAATCATGGCTTCTGACTGCAATTCAAAGTGGATGTAGAAGGAATTAAGGACAAACTCAAAGGGTAAGAATGAACTAAGTTGATACCTACTGGTAGCACCTTGTGCATCTGAGACTTGTGCATACAAATGAACCGCCGGTGTATTCAGTAAAAATCTCACCGTGAAAACTTAGAAGTGAACTTGAAGTGAACCATCATTCCACCTGTGATTGACAGTATTGACAACTCAATTCATCTAGTTTGACTCAACAGCGATTCGAGCCCCTCCTACTTCATTGTGCGATCTTGGTGGCGGCACCCGTCGGGGGCGTTGGGTTGCGATGGCCTCCGATTTATTGTGGTTCAGGATGAGATTTTTATTGAATAGATCGGTCAATCTCAACCCACTTCCCGCTCCGCTCATCGCCCCGCTGTTTCCCTAGCCCGCGTGTACAGTAAAGACACTCTCGAATGAGTATTTTCTCACGGTGACCGGCCTCTTGCCTCTCTACATACAAGCTGTTAATTCCACACATTGCTCGCTGAACATTTTCATATGTTAGGATAAGATTCGTGGACTTACTCGTGCTTTCTAGACGAGCTGTTAGTTGTCTTGACTTGTCACCGTGAGAGGGTTATGACGAAAATGCGAGGAACATGTCCCAAGGCTGTTGACTGACCATAAAATGTTACCCTAATTTGACTAGATTATAATTTGATTGCTTCAACTGAACACCAAATTAGTACGGTTTTTAGAACGTGCAAGAGAAACTTATTTTTAGGGTTCCGTACCCGGAACCCTTATCACTTTGTTGTCCGTCCATCTGTCTATCAAGACCCTTTATCTCGGGAACGCGTGGAGGTATCGAGTTGAAATTAAAACCATCTACTCAATTTAAAAAAAAATCAAACTTCTAAGTTAACGTAAAAAAAAGATACGGCCGTTTATACCGCAAAAAAAAACGTATATTTTGACACTCAAGAGAATCAAAATTTATAGGGTACTTCCCGTTGACCTAAAATCATGAAATTTGGCAAGAAGCAAGATCATGTAGCACAAGTAAAGGAAAAAATCCAAAAACCGTAAAGTAGGTACATAAAAAAAACCCCGTGATAAACTATTTACATACCTACAAAGTACGGAACCCTCAGTGCGCGAGTCCGCACTTGACCGGTTTTTTTAAATGCCTTAACAGACTTTCATTCAGTTTTTTCGCAAAGTAGATAGCTAACATCATGCCTGTTTTTCTTTTATTTTTATCTTCTTATTTGAGCAAATAAGAAAATACGAGAGTTATGATAACGTTTCTTTTAAGTAGTGGTAGGTCATTGGAAAACCCCCGGAGAAAAAACTGGTCAAGGGCGAGTTGAACTCACGTGGAGAGGGTTCCGTACAATGAATATTTTATCTACCATATGTTTTTCTTAAATCAGACATATTTTTTGTGGTAACTAAAAATAAAACTTATCATTGTAATTGAAAAACATGTTCTCCCATACATTCCAACTGAAAATGTAAGTTTGTACGCACAATATTGAGAGATTTACCATGTCGTTTTAAGACCACAGACTTCTTATAGGTTTTCCTGTAATCTATAGGTATAGAACTATTTTCTGTATTTTTTTTTCAAAATTTTACGCTTAGTACGTTTGGAGATAAGAAGGGTCTTATCTCCGAAACTACTGAGCGTAAAATTATAAAAATCTATAGTTATATACATACAATCATTCTGTTTTTTGTCAGATTATTCTACAAGCAACATATTAAAATACTAGTGTGTTTGTTTTAGTTTTTTAGTCCAAACAATCGATTTTTTGTAATTAAATAATTGCTTCATATTTTGCAATAAATTACCAGTGCAGCGTGTGACATCGCGCTTCTCTTTTTTTCTGTGCAGTCCGAGAGTGACCGCGCTTTAAGTCTATTGTTTGGATAAAAAAATTAAAACACTACTATTTTAGATATGTTGCTTGTAGAATACTCTGACAAAAAATCAGAATGATTATATGTTATTAGTATGGTTTTTATTGTAAAAAGAAAGTTTTTAGAGGTATCTTCGTGATTTTTTTGTATCGTATCAGATTAGTTGTATTATGTTTTCAACACACTATCTACCTGGCATATATCCTGAAGAATATCATATATTTTTCTGATTTTGTTTACTGTAGTCGATCATATAGGTAATTTTATTGTTTCTAAAACTTGCGTTTTTTGTGTTTAGGTCTTGTAAGCCCCTTAAGAAAATAGACGAAAAATTCCACCACTTTCATTTACACGTTTTCGTTACACGTCTGTGTTTGGGTCACAGAGATTCATGTGTACCAAATTTCAACATAATCGGTCCATTTGATTCGGAGCAAATTGGTTGTGACAGACGGACGGACGGACAGACGCACGAGTGATCTTATAAGTGTTCCTTTTTTTCCTTTTGAGGTACCTACGGAACCCTAAAAATAAAAACTGCTGCATTGTAGAGCCCATAGACCGACGCGAGAGTTCCAACCAAGCGGCATGCATGGTAGTAGTAAGACTGATATGATCGGAATCCAATTCATCCAATAGTAAGATACTAACATTTTGTACCTACTTGCAAAAACTTTAATAAACTGTTACACACAGCTTGAACTTTTTACACGCTTCGTCAAAATTAAATACAAAATGTAATATTTATAATATTAGGGTTAAAACAGCTATAAAAAATATCATTATACATAAACGCCCATTCTCCAAACAAGAATTTCATCGGTAACTTTTTATCAGGGCCGCAATTTTCGGAACGCGACCATCATTTCGAATCGCTTGCGCGGGAAAAACTATAAAATGGCCGACGGCGTGCGTCCGATGCAAATTGCGCGCGGAAAAAGCTCGCGAGCGGTAAAAACTGAAAGGAACTCATAGTATTTCATCGACGTCGCCAGTTATTGAGCGGGGTTAATGTTTTTGTGTAGATTCCAGTGGTGGCGACGAGGCGACTTTTTGCGCGTTGCGGAGTCTGGGAAGCGCTCGGCGGCAATTCTCGTCGCGGGCAAAAAGCAAACGAGGGCCGCCATAACGCTGCTAACCGACGCAAAAACGTTGCGACATACGGATAGAATTAATGCGGCGACTCTTTAATTTTCTTCAAGAAAGCGCGGGAGGAAATGGTGTAGGTAATGAGTGTTGCCAGACGCAAAAACTATCTGTATAATGACGTAGCTCATTTATCCAGTTTATTTTTCTGTTCTTGTTGGTCATATGTAAAAAGTGCATGTAGGAATGTTTTAAAAGCCTCATTCCTATTAGACACGATTGAAGAATGTTAGATCTAATAAGAAACGGGAGCGTAATGGTCGTTCATTTCTAATGGGAACAGATTGTCCGTAAGTATTCATTTGTGGTGGCTGTATGGTTTCATTTGTTCTTTAGATTATAATTTTGCATTCAATGTGGTCTTACATATGCCTGGATATGAAAATTATGGAATGTGCAGTGCCCATAAGCTCCCCTTAGCTGTGTGTAGCCATTTGTATAATAATGGTAGAAGCGAAGCTGCCAACGCTGTGGTTCTATTACTCTGAATTGGAATTGTACCTAACTGCTGTTATCTTATTGGTTTGCTAACGTCAAGCGTCAAGCGTTTTCTTTTCAAGGGAAACTTTTATTTCCACGCTAGCCAAACGCTCGCTACCCAAAAAATCAAAGTCAAGCGAAATCCTAGTGGACATCCCCCAACCGGCTTTGGGTCCGCGTGGTGGATTATGGTCCACTCCCTCTCACAGAGAGGCGTGCATCCCAGCAGTAGGAATGTTATAAGCTGATTGTGCTTTTTGCTTATGCAGGTGGATGATTGATAGCAGATTATTGGCGTTGACAGTCAGAAAGCCACTGCTACCCATCCTCGCCCCTCGTTCCCATTTGCAATACTCCTGGTGGATGGTCACAGGACAAGTCGTTGTTGCGATGCTTATGGGACTATTTCCAAAGTAGTGGATGGACATCTTTCGGCTGAATGATGATAATGGTGATTGGTGGAGTGGTGGGACAGTCTTTAGTTTACCGGAAGCCGCAGAGAATGTTACCAATCGAAACGTACATGTAGTATAATAGGTACACGTTGAACTAAAAAAAAGTAGTAACTATCTACCTACTTACCACGCCTAGCTTTCGCATGCACTTTACAATGATTTATTCAAAAAAGTTGTCAAGAATTTACATGGTCATAAAACAAACCTTTTTATTGCTGTTTACATCAATAATGCAATGGAGAGAAAACTTATGCCAGTACATCTATTCTGTTTAATTTTAATGTACAAGTTATTGAAATAACCCGGCTGGCCCCGGCTGTAACCCGGCTTCGTAGTTTACCGATAATTTCTTAGAAACAAGCTGCTGATGGTTCCTATTTGAACTTTACTACTCACCACCGTGCTAAAGTAAATTTATAAGGTATAATCTGCTAGGAAGGATAATTAAACAAGTACCTACTTACACAATACAAAGTTTATTGGAATTATACAAAATTAAAGTACACATACAAACAATGTGGCAAGCCACCAAATCAATGTACCCTTCCCAGAGTCTATGGCATACACCCACACAACTAGTCTCCGTTCCTAGTGGTGTCAGTGCACGCCAGACTTGAGACTAAATAGCAGTTTCTCAGAGTCGCTATAGCGAGTCCGTGGGATGATTGAATTAACAACTTCTAGCTCAATCGAACAGGTATTGGCCTTTTCCGGACTGTGCTCATAGAGGGAAAATAAATACTATACGAAGCAAACCCGAGACACAAGATCCTTACAACAACTCTGGTCTTAAAACAACCTAGTTCCTACAAAAGGCCTAACTCTCTCATAGATTAAACCATAATGACACACTGATAACACTCTCTATAAAAATCCTCAGTATAACCCCTTCAGTTGACGGTTCAGGGTCCTTGGCGTCGTTCACAGGAGAAACCTGTGAACACACGCGAACGCGGCCTACGGACGAGATGGTGACGCTATCGTTACCTGGAGTGGCGAACTTCCCTCAACACCTGGATTCGGTTTGGTAAAGCCTTCCTAATGTCGGAGGACCACACCGCAAGGGAGAACCATAAATCCGCCTGCGCTTCAATCACCACACGGCGCAACACCAAGGCATCGAATCAATCGCGCATAACTTATCAGGCTAGCATAAACAGCCAGACCTGTAACAACGTCCTCGCGTCAGAACACACATGCATGAGCTAAGCTATAGGCTATCCAGCAAGAACAAAGAAAATGGTTTAGTACTCACGGAATTCTGCCAAAATAGCTCCTACTTATTTAAACCCCAAGGGTTATTTGGACACATCCCAATCCTCCTAGGATTAAGTCCCTCAAAAACGCCCTTTAGGCTCGAGTCCTCGTTCGTAAAAAACGGACACCGTCCCCGCCTGTTCTCCAGACCAATCTGACAGTTTCTCGAATCATCTTCCACAGACTATATAGATTCCTTATCGATTTGTATCTTCATTTTGTCAAACATTATGTTTGACATAAAATGTGGTAAATTATGTACGTTTGTTTATTTATTTCTTGATTATCCAAATAAACTTGCAATTAATCACCTAAGCAAAAAGGCATCAACGCCATCTGTGTCACGCAGAACAGCATTGACATCCCTGGCGTAGTCCGCCGTTAATTACAATAGATGTCGCTACTAGACACAATCAATAACTAATTTTGCAACGTCACAACAAGTTTTTGTTAACTCGTACATACCTAGGTTACTACACCACACAGTGTAATTTTCGGACCTAAAAATGGACACCTCTTTTTATTTAACTAATCGTTTGTGTTCGTCATTTAGAACATCAGAGTAAAACTCCCGCGAGTCAGTTCTTAGTTTCAGAGAGATAAATTTTTAAAAATCGAACTCTGAAACTTCAAAAAAACCATAGAAACCTAGTTTTACAATGAAAAAGGTATGTGATTTTAATGATTCTTGGGGATATTATTCCTATGTACATAAGGTATAATTTAAAAAAAGATTCACCCTAAAAGGTTGTACGAAAGTAAAGTTACAGCTTTTATTTTTAATTTCATACTTTATTTTTTTCCTCCGAAATGTACCATTATTCGGATTAGTTTTTTGACCAAAAATGTGCCTTTTATTGTTAGGCATTATCCCTAATAATTTCAAATCCGAATCTTGATATATCTCTGAAAAAAAGAAATTTAAATTATTTTGATAGGGTTGTCACAGAAGAATTATAATTTTAAAATATAACATATAAATAACATATTAATTACCTTTTCTTGTATTTTGAATTTTAATTATATTTTTGTGTTGTAAAAAGTTGACAACCCTAGACACCAAAATTAACAGAAAAATCTGAAAAAAATTTGAACTCGAGTAACTCTTAGATATATTAGAATTCGGTTGTGAAAAAAAACAGTATGATGCACATTAGTATAAATAATTATTTCCTATTTAAAATAAATCCTGTTGAAAATTTAAAATAAATTTGTTGTCGTCGTCTCCGTTGCTTTGAGAAATCGGGTTTTTCTACCATATGGCTACTTGTGGACACAGGCGTGGAGAAATTTGTCTACATCGGCGTCTACCGATCGCACAGCGGTGACCAGGAGACAACGGCGCTCTTTAATTTCCTCGTGGAATCGACTGACGTAGCCCAGCAACGGTACCCAACAGCGAAGCTCATTTTTCTGGGGGACTTTAACGCCCACCATAAAGAGTGGTTGTTCCCGTTCCAGAGAACTGACCATGCTGGGTTGGAAGCGCGCAAGTTTGCTTTAACGCTAGATCTAACCCAGATGGTGAATGTGGCAACGCGGGTACCGGATGTCGACGGCCATACTCCCAATTGCTTGGACCTTCTGCTGACAACTGATCCGGACAGTCATTCAGTATCGGTCTCAGCCCCGCTGGGAACGTCTGACCACTGTCTGGTGAAATCCATATCGACCTGCTCTCCTCCAGATGAGAGTCCTAGAGGCACGAGGCGAGTATGGCGATACGAGTCAGCAGACTGGGATGAGATGCGGCACTTTTTTGCGTCTTATCCATGGCGGCAGGTGTGCTTCTCCTCGGGTGACCCTTCGTGCTGTGCTGACGTGGTTGCGGACGTGATTCAGCAGGGGATGGAGTATTTTATTCCATTCTCCGACATTCCGCTTGGTCACAAGTCCCGGCCTTGGTATAATGCGGAATGCGCCCGCGCTGAGGCCCGAAAAGAGTCTGCGTACCAAGCCTGGGTCAAGGCCCGCGACCGCAAAGTTAGAGCGCGTAGGGTTCGCGCGAAGAAAAGAGCCTTTAATTCTGCCGCTAAGTCCTGTAAGCGGGTTTTGCGTAGGGCACGTTTTGATCATGTCGGACGTATTGGGATCAAGCTGGCATCGCATCCTCCGGGTAGTAAACAGTTCTGGTCCCTGTCTAAAGCGGTTGAAACGAATTTCTGTCGTCCCACTTTACCTCCAATGATGAAACCTGATGGGTCGCTTGCTCACTCTGCAGGAGAGAAAGCGAATTTATTTGCATCTCTCTTTGCAAGCAATTCACGTCTGGACGCTGGCTCCAAGCAACCACCCACTGTACCTCATTGTGACTCCTCGATGCCGGAGATCGCAGTTCACAATAAAGAGGTCCGAAGAGTTTTGTGCAGTCTAGACGTGAACAAGGCAACCGGGCCTGACGGTATTCCAGCGAGAGTGTTGAGGCAGTGTGCGCCTGAACTGTCTCCTGTGTTGACACGCTTGTTTCGCCTCTCTCTTGAAAAAAGAACGGTGCCAAAATCCTGGAAGCTTGCAAATGTACAACCAGTGCCCAAAAAGGGCGACCGTGCAGACCCTGCACATTACCGACCGATCGCCATTACCTCCATTCTCTGCAAAGTTATGGAAAGGGTACTGAACAGTAAGTTGCTGACCTACCTTGAAGACAATGATCTCCTCAGTGACCGTCAATATGGCTTTCGCCGGGGACGGTCAACTGGCGATCTTCTTGTGTATGTCACGCACTGTTGGGGTGAGGCCATCGAGAAACACGGCGAAGCACTTGCTGTATCGCTTGATATCTCGAAGGCCTTTGACAGGGTCTGGCACGCCGGTCTACTCAGCAAGCTTCCTGCTTATGGCATCCCAGCTGTTTTTTGTAGCTGGATATCAGACTTCCTTAGTGAGCGGTCGATCAGAGTAGTCGTTGACGGCTGCTCCTCTGACCTTATGGCTATTGATGCCGGAGTTCCTCAGGGGTCTGTTCTCTCTGCAACTCTTTTCCTGCTGCACATCAATGACCTACTTCAGCCTGGTATTGTTGGGTACGCAGATGACAGTACTGTTTCAGAGAGATACTTGTCCAGCACAAAGGCCAGCGGGGCCGAAGTTCGTTTCTTGAGAGAGGCCATGGTGGAGCGGACAGATTTGACCTTGAGCCTTGTCTCCCAGTGGGGTGCTGACAATTTGGTTTCTTTCAACGCCACCAAAACACAGGCGTGTTTTTACCGCTAAAAGGAGTCGTTTCGACCAGACTCCTACTTTTCGGGGTACATTTGTTCCTGTAACAGATCGGCTCGAGCTCCTGGGCATGGAGTTGACATCTAGTCTCAACTTCGGCGCCACCATCGAGTACAAAGCCCAAACTGCGGCCAAGAAGCTGGGCATCCTTAATAGGGTGAAGCGATACTTTACGCCTGGACAGCTTTTAACTCTTTACAAAGCACAAGTCCGATCCTGCATGGAGTATTGCAGCCACCTTTGGGATGGCTCAGCGAAATACCAACTTGCCGCGCTTGACTCGGTGGAACGCAGAGCTAAGAGGCTCATTGGCGACGAAAAACTGGTGGATGCCAAGCTACACAGCTTGGCTCATCGCCGCAAGGTTGCCTGCTTGTCGGTCTTCTACAGATTGTACTTCGGTGAGTGTGCCCAAGAACTCCACGACCTCATTCCACCGGCCCCCTTCTACCTTCGGACATCCAGACGCACTGCAAGTTACCATCCCTACCTAGTTGCTATTCCACCAATTCGCACTAAGCGTTTTAAAATGTCCTTTATAATGCGCACAGCAAAAGAGTGGAACTCTCTACCTGCGTTTGTGTTTCCGAGTGCATACAACCCGAATCTCTTCAAAGTAAGAGTGAACAGGCTTCTTCTGGGTGAGCTCACTCCATCGTAGACTTTGTCTCTGTCATCTCTGACCTAGACTAGAGTCAAGAGCAAACCCATTTCAAATAAAAAAAAAAAAAAAAAATCCGAATACCAATACATCCACGCAAAAAAAAAATAAAACCCTAAAAACAGAAAAAAAAATAATTCACGTTGTTCCTGTTGAATTAGGAAATATTTTCTTCGTAATTGTGTTGTTTATTGCTACATAACATACTAAAGTTTCAATCGATATAGTCTAACTGTTATTGAGAAATTAACGGTTTTATAAAAAATCACATAAAAAAAACTAACTTTAATACTTTTTTTCTCCGAAACTAAGAAGAACTGACTCGCGGGAGTTTTACTCTGATGTTCTAAATGACGAACACAAACGATTAGTTAAATAAAAAGAGGTGTCCATTTTTAGGTCCGAAAATTACACTGTGCACCACTTGAAAATGTGTAACTAGCATAGCATAACTCAGTTTTTGTAAACATCAGGTTTAACATGTCGTAATAAAATGGAAACACAATCTTTACCTTATTGGATGGGTGATGGCATTATTAACTGTGTCGCTGATAACAGCAGTACCTACGTATCTTGCTATTTAGCGCTAGTGACAAGGGTGACGGCTCCAATCATATGCCAAAATCTACATAAAAGATTAATGAAATAAAATTAAATGCGTGTAGTATGCGTATAATAAGAAGTCTTGAGTATTGCGATGTGAGCATGACATAATTTTTGTATTAACAAACCGCCTACATTAAATCTGATAGCAAATAGTCGTAGAGCTGGATTGCTAAGAGCATTTTACATTTTGGTTTTTTCGACCATTTCGACATGTTTGCTATGATTTAGACATATATGTCATATGTATACGTATGTACTGAGTACATTTAATTATAATTTTATTGCTTTTACAAGCTTTGCCTGCGTAACTACATATTATGAATTATGATGATATACTGGTCATTCTGTACCTATAACCCGCCTGAGTTGACCCGCGCTTTTATCACTCTCGCCATCGACGTCTCAGTACCGCACGCTTACGTCATCCGAGCGAAGTCTCAAATTAGCCTGAAGTTAGCCCACGTTCGCACGGACGTTAATATATCGCGGTGGGATTTTATTGCGCACTGGATTTTCAACTCGGTGTTGAGCCGAGCATTGAGAAACCAACAGTGCGCATCCCAACGTCAAAAAACACTGTTGGATTTTCAACCCTCGTCGCTAAACAGTGCGTTGAAAATCCAGTGAGTTTTTTTTTTCATTGACTATCGGAAACTTGGCACACTCTTACTACGTTGTAGTACATTGCTTATGAGTTAGACTTCTAACTCCACGTAGGTTCCAGTTCCAGCACTCACAGCCAAATGGTTACAGCGCTTTTCAATAAAATTTAGTAATTCTTAAAAGATAAACCAGCGTATTATACGCAATTGTAGTTCGTTGACTCAATCCACTTCATCAGTCATCTTCTTGTAAATCTTTGTATTTTTGTATGTTGTATCATTCTCTTGCCCTTATACCAATTGATTTGGGATCGGCGCAACAGGTTTCCCTCTTTCATGCTTCTCTATTAGACATTAGTCGTAATTTCAGACTACATAGTCTGAAATTCTGCACCACTCTCAGAAGGGAATGGAGTCGGTCTAACAACTAACAGTAACAACCTTCTGATTGCTCGAATACGAAACAAAAATGCGATAACTTACCATGCACCGTATTAAATTTTATACATATTAATAGTTGAAGTAATTATTGGTGACTTTTTTTGCGAGAAATAAAGAAATAAGTTGTAACATCGTTACATTACTTAGTTTTCGAAGAATTAATTCTGTTCGTAAACGAAATGCAATTTTTTGACAAGTCTCAAAAAACTAATATCCCGATTTGGATATCAACATCAGATTTGAATTTTGTTTGAAGCCCAGCACCGTTCAACGGATTTTCTGACAATTTCAAATAATTGACGACGAGTTTTTAATGAATTTATTCAAAAAACAATTGTAGTGGAGTGTTTATTTGCGAATATTTTATGTGTATTGTGTCAAGATGACGACGGATAAGATTCGGAAGGACAAGAATCAGAACATTCAGGTTTCCATTCGTTTGAGGTAAATATTCAAGTGAAACTTGGGACTGTCTAACAGATATTTCGTTAACGGCATGACTCACTGGATTATTCCCTGTATTTCATCATATTCCTCTCAAACTCCTTATATTTGCATTATAAGACTGCATTTTTTGTATAGTTGTGCACTTCTCTAATCGAATCATGCTAGAATTAGCTAAACAAATCCTATGATGACCTCAATACAATTGACTAAAAAACCGTACACAATACCTAGTTCGAATAACTCATGATAATAGCTGTATTAAATGTAAACGAACAAATGCTATTCTTCTTCACTTCCAAAGTAGAAGTACCACTCTACAAATCATTTCAAGAATCCATTGTGAGCTGCATGACTGTTCTAAGCACAACCCAAGTACCTATGAATTAAACTAACACAACTCTGACCAGTTAATTAGATCCATCCACTAAATTCTTTTAACTGTTAAATTGGCCTATAAATAATCTATGCAGTCATGAGATGCCTATATAGGTCAATATTAATGATGTAACTAATATTTTTATAAAAAAATATAATTTAAAAGAGTGTCCATGGAGTTTCTTGCCCGTTCTTCTCCATGGGTAGCTTTGGAATGGGCAACTAGCTTCATATTTTCTGACTGACCGACTTCTTGACTATTTAAAAGTGCCTGTAAATGGTTTAATTGAAATAAACGCTTTGAGTTGAGTTTGAATAATGTTATGGAATGACTCCTGTATGTAAGTAATTATGAGAACAGTCTTAAACATACTTGATGTAAGTATTACACTGGTTTTGACCTAAAACAAACAGTTTAGTATAACAACTAACTTATTTAAAAAGTTCTCAATGTTCTGCTCAATGGATCAAGTTTTAGTTAAGCATCTCTGGTATTTGGGTCATGCTGCACATATTCTTTACAAATCGAACATAGCACCAATCATCTGCAGTTAATTTAGCAGCAATTGATTAATAAATCCTTTCCTGTTCTATTTTAATTACATAACATTAAAATTGTATATAGAATAGTTGCCACTATTACATGATAAAACTTTAAAAATAAAATACCACATGACATAAATGTAACAACTAGAAAAACATAATTTTTTCCTCAGGTACATCATTGGTCAAATAACTAATTCATAAATTAAAATTCTTCACAGACCCCTAAACCAGCGTGAGAAGGACATCAAGTCGCTGGGCGTGATCGAGGTAGTGAACAACCGCGAAGTCGTGGTCCGGCAGTCGCAGCAGACCTCACACACTAAGAAGTTCACCTTTGACCGGGCCTTTGGACCAAATGCTAGTCAGGTATATTATTGATATGGTATTCAGATATGCCACTTAACAGATAGTGGTAGTATTTCAGGCTGCTGTCCAAGACTCCCAAGTACAATCGCTTATTTTGCATATTTCATATTATAATATAATATAATAGTTCTTCATATAACAAGTTTGGAAAAAAATTGATTGTCATTAATTTGGCAATAGTTTATAAAACACAACATAAAACAAGTAAAAATGCTTTAAAAACACAGGTCTTATGGCTGCGCCAAAGACAGATGCTATCTGGCCCATACCAAACCTAGTCAGGGTGCTCCATGTTCAAAGGCTGCAAGGATTCACACACATCACACATCTTTTCAAACAATATTCCTTGTGTTGCCAGCTCCACATATACCAGGAGGTGGTGAGTCCTCTGATAGAGGAGGTCCTCAATGGCTACAACTGCACAGTGTTCGCGTATGGGCAGACCGGCACTGGGAAGACCCACACCATGGTTGGAGAGCATACAGGCAGTGATACACACTGGCAGAATGTGAGTATACCATGAGATATCAGTATCTATGTTCTATGTTTGAGGGTTTGGTTTCTGCACATTATCCTTCAGGTTGACCATTGTGCGTGGGCCATAGCGGCCGTCGTTGGTTATTCCAACCAGCCCATCTCCCTTCAGAAGTAGATTACTTCTCCTGGTCTGTTAAGGACATCTTTGTAAGATCTGGGTGCCCCGAGGGTTTCTGTCCTAATCTGAGTGACGGTTGTGCATTCAAAGAGCACATGCGCAATGGTTTCCTTAGCCTCCATGTAAGCCCTGCATAGAGAGACAGTATAAATACACTAATATGTCGCGCCTACTTTATTATCCGCTACTGAAATGGCGTCTTTCATCTTGGTCTATGAAAATTTCAAGAACTTTCGAATAGAGGGGTGTCTGCTTATGACCATACGATAGAAGTAAAAACTTATATGTGATGCTTGGGTCGGTGACACGGAATCGGGGGGGGGGGGGGGGGTGAATATTCAGCATTATCGAGTCACAGGCCTCCTCTCTGTGAGAGGAAGTGGGCCATATCCACCACGCAGGCCCATTGCGGGTTGGTAGATCACATGGAGCCTGATGGTGTGATTTGCCTCAAGAATTTATCACTGCAAAAATTGCTTACTACTAATAATAAGATTTTATTTTTTTGTAGCAAATTAAATGATGTCCAAGTCCATTAGTAGGTTCTAGTATGAAAATTCCCTTGTCTCTAAGGCCATTCAGCTGCATCTGGTTAGACTAGAAGCGGAATCCAATATAGTTGGGCAAAGGCTAGGCAGATGATGATGTCTCTAAGGCTATTTGAGACTTGTTTTTATCAAAGAGGTTGCATTTCAATAGAGTACTCAACATTACAATGCCACATTAAACCTTTTTAACTCACTTAAAAAAAAAAATAGCTTCGTAATTCAACCTGTATGTTTCCATGTACCCAGGACCCTCTGGCCGGAATAATCCCGCGCGCACTCTCGCAACTATTCGACGAGTTACGCCTCACCAACACAGAGTACACGGTCCGCGTGTCCTACCTCGAGCTGTACAACGAAGAGCTGTTCGATCTGCTGTCCAGCTCTGAGGACAACTCCAAGCTGAGGATCTATGAGGATGTGACGAGGAAGGGATCCAATATTGTTAATGGATTGGAGGAGATTACGGTAAGTGTTATACTGCAAACGCCCAATCTGTAACGCCCCTTAGTGGAGCACACCAGCCGAAATTAGGCGACGGACACTCGATGTCCTTACGTTTGAAATGCTTTTTAAATTGACATCAAAATACCTACCGAAAATTACGGAAATTGATGTAAGCTCAGCTCATAATCGGTTTGAACGTAAAAATCGCTTGGTTGAAACTTCGACCTTCTTTGTATTTTGTTCTTTTTTGCATATATGTTATGTAAGTTTCGACATGATGTGTCCCTCTCATAGCAACCAATTCGTCGAAGCCTACATTTCTGCGCCGAACTACAGGACGTAACTTACAGCAGGTGCCGCATTAACATAATCGGAAAAGATCCCACTACTGACAATAGGCGTCCTATCTATGAGAGGGAACGTAATCCACTACGCGGGCCTGGTGCGCGTCGGTGGATCTCATATGTCATCGAATATATAGTTTATTTTAATTTCTATGATCAGTATTTACTGAGTGTTTACTCTGTCGCAGGTTTACAACAAAAATGAAGTGTACAAGATCATGGCTCAGGGGCAAGAGAGGAAGAGAGTGGCGTCAACACTTATGAATGCTCAATCAAGGTAAGCTACCGTATTTCCTAATCAAAATGCTTGACTTTTGATTGATAGTGTGTCATTGACGACCCTAGAGTAAAAATTCAGACTAAAATCACACTAATGTTATAAAGGCGAAAGGTTGTGAGTGTGTTTGTATGTTTGTTACTTCTTCACGCACAAACGGCTGAACCAATTTTCATAAAATTTGGTATGGAGGTAGCTGACACCCTGGATTAACACAAAGGCTTTTTATACCTATATTCCCACGGGATCGACACGTATGCGGGTCAAACTGCGGGGCACTGCTAGTACATAATATATCGACCACACTGCAAGCTTTACTGTGTTACTAATTATTATTTAACGGACCTTGTGCTTGATAGGGTTGCCCATCGGCAAAAAGGACTTTTATATAAACTTTCATCCCCTATTTATCTCCTATACCTAGGGGAAAATTTTTCAAAAATCCTTCCTTAATGCTCACTTACTTAGACGTTATTATACAGAGTATAAAACCAAAGTCGCCAATATGTCTGTACGCGCATAACTTCCGAATGACTGCGCCAAATTGGATAATTCTTTTTTTTGTTCGGTATTGCCGAACAAGGTTTGTATGATAGAAAATTTCGGAAAATCGAAAAAAAAAAATTGCATCCGTGCGAAGCTGGGGCGGGCCGCTAGTTCGGGTTATACTTGTTAAGATTTTTTACCAATTTTTTTTTTATTTTTTCTTTATTAAATATTAATAATTTTGATATTGCAGCAACCTTCCCAATGGCAAATCTAATATGTTGTAAGTCTTCCGAACATAGTAGAAAGTTTTGTTTATGCTTCTTCATTATTTTTTTTACATTTTGCGTCTCTTCTTTTTTGCATTGGGTCGGTTTCTGCAATAGTATGCTGAGGAAGCATAATCAAACATTATAGATTTTGTAGATACAGGATTTAGAGCCTCATACCTATTGTAGCTTGGTTGTCTAGAGTTACAATAAATTATAGTATATTGTTTATCTTCTATCGTTTATCGCCTCTGTGCATTTGTGTGCTTCTTCGTGTGTCGATAGCAATCTAAATATACTCGGCCCAGAATTCTGCTACTTGTTTGGCGCCATCACCAGTAAAGTATTAAATCAATAATAAAGTAGATTGCAGTAACTCCTGATTAGTTGAGCCACAAAGTTTGTTTTGAGCTGATGTAGAGTTAGTGAGAAGTGGAGTAACCTCCACTCCACCGGCTCCACTTCTCCGTAAACCCATTATTGAGGCATAATAATAAAATACGGCCTTCCATTTGTCGTCGATGAGATCGCACGGACATATAAGAAGGGCGCGAATGTCTTTCGTAAAAAAAAAAATCTTGTATTGACATAGATACATAACATTTAAATCAACAAACCCCACCTTTTCTCCCTAGCCGCTCCCACACAGTCTTCACCATCGTAGTCCACATGAAAGAGAATAGCCCCGAGGGTGAAGAGCTGATGAAGATCGGGAAACTAAACCTGGTAGACCTGGCTGGGTCTGAGAACATCAGTAAGGCAGGGTCTGACAACCCGGCGAAGAAGGAGCGAGCGCGGGAGTGCGTCAATATCAACCAGTCGTTGTTGACACTTGGGAGGGTCATCACTGCGCTTGTTGAGAGGCATCCGCATATACCTTACAGGTATGTATCACATAGATTAACTGCATGAAATATCGTTTACAAAAATAAGTATCTTTTGAAAGTCTGTCAACTGTTTTTCCCAACTGTGCGACAGCAAAGACAGGGTAGGTTTTGTTTTTATAAAATCAAAATGGCGGATTTTAGACGTTAACAATTATTGGTTTTGTTTTTATTAAATCAAAGTGGCAGATTTTAGACGTCAATAAGTAAAGTATTGAAAAAAAATATGACTTTGACCATCTATTGTGATAATTATATCAAAATAGGGCCTTGCAGAGACGATTCCAAAAATATGACACACTAAAAGGTGGAAAAAAAATTAAAAACCCAACTGTAACCAAAAAGTTCGAATCAAGATCACTTTTCAAGCAGTCTTATGTTGGTGGCATCATATCAGAGATTGATCTAAAGTAACTGTCACAAACAACTGCATTAGACCTTTTTCCTTGCAGTTGAGGTTTTCCAATGTTGTCTCTCCTTGTTTAGGAACTGTTTTTTGATCATTACAAAATATTCTACCTTGCCCCAACTCCAAATACGCAATCTTCCACAGGGAATCCAAACTGACCCGTATCCTACAAGAATCACTGGGCGGTCGGACTAAGACCTCGATCATAGCGACCATATCCCCTGGACACAAGGACCTGGAGGAAACTATGAGCACCCTGGAGTATGCTCACCGCGCCAAGAACATACAGAACAAGCCGGAAGTCAACCAGAAGATGACTAAGAAGGCTATATTGAAGGAGTATGCAGAGGAGATTGATAGGTTGAAGAGGGACTTGCAGGCTACGAGGGATAGGAATGGTAAGGAGAAATTATTGCTATTGTGCGACTCTTTGTTTATTACTTTCGCTTGAAGGAATCAACATTCTCTTGCCCGTATACCTTATTTAGCGTTGGCACAACTTTTTCTTCCATACTTCTCTATTAGTTATCATGTCCATAGTCACCCCCTTTCTGGCCATATCATCTTTTACATGGTCCAACACAGAATACATACTAATATTATAAATGCGAAAGGGTGTCCATCTATTACCTCTTCACGCTTCAACCGCTGAACTGAGTTAGATGAAATTTGGTATAGAGATAGTTTCGAGTCCCAGGAAAGGACATAGGATAGTTTTTATCCTGATATTCCAACGGGATCCACACTTATTCGGGGGAAATCGCAGGGCGCTGTTAGAAATTGTGAAAAATAAATACAAATAAGGTTTATATTCATATTGATCACTTACTTTACAGTCACGAGCGTAGATATATTACTATGAATAGCTTGGCACTAATATCCGATTGCATTATTCATCCATTAAGGGGCTGGACCTTAACGCAAAAAACGCAAGTTTTAGAAACAATAAAAGTATATAATCAACTACAGTAAATAAAATCAGAAAAATATATGATATTCTTCAGCATATACATATGCAGGTAGGTAGATAGTGTGTTGAAAACATAATACAACTAATTTTATACGATAGAAAAAAAATCATGACCTCTAAAAACTTTCTTTTTACAATAAAAATCATACTAATATACTGATTTTTTGTCAGGTTATTCTACAAGCAACATACTGAAATACTAGTGTTTTATTTTTTTAGTCCAAACAATAGATTTTTTGTAATTAAATAATTGCTTCATATTTTGCAATAAATTATCAATGTTGTGTCATCACGTTTCTCTTTCTTTTCTATGCAGTCGGACAGTGACCACGCTTTAGGTCATGTAAGCCCCTTAATATGTCAGCGGGATTGTCCGAAAGGGTTACCGCTGGCCTGGAACAAAAAGGGCTAAGGAAGGAACACGGGTGGGTTTTAGTCAGAGTCTGACACTCCCTTCCGCTCCACCCAGAGCGGGAGGGGTCATTTGATGATATCCCATCCTGAAAAAATAGCCCGTTAATATATGACGGCAAATTTATTATTACTATTTTGTCGTGGATGTAGTTTTAAACCGGCCTTATTTTTAGGTGTATACCTAGCCAGCGAGACATACGCCGAATTGACGTTAAAAGAAGAGGAACAACGCAAGGAGATTCAGGAACTGCTCCTCAAAAAACGAGCCATGGAGGAGGAGAGGGATCGCATGGAGACCGTGTTCCAAGAGTTGAACCAGACGCTGGAGGTGAAGAGCAATGAGCTGGCCAACACCGTCACAGTGCTTGAGGGGACGAAGCAGGAGTTGGCGAGTACTAGCCATGTCAGTAGACCTTGAATGATTTTATTTTCGCGCGGATGTTGTAATTTTTTTTCACAGAGAATTGTTAATGATGTTTTGTTACTTGAAAATGATTAGCTACTTTTTTGACGTTTATAAATAAACCCCAAATAGTACAATCAACTGCATACCAAGTGTATCAACCACGCGACATAGGTACGACAAAAAGGTGCTATCAAAGTTGAAATTATTACCGTGGACGTGTGGACTGTACTTACGATTGTGCTGAAAAATAAAACAACACAATTTAGCCTAAAACATTCCAATTTTCCAAACCGTTTTTCAACCCAAATCAAGTGCATGAGTGATGAGCTAACATGCCAACCAGCTTCTTTAGAGTCTGAAACACTGAACCTTGTGATATTTTTCCTAAATACTGAAATCTCCATCTTTTTCCTCAGAAACTGCTCAAAACCCAGCAAGCATGCGAGGAACAACAAGTGCTAGTATCAGCTCACTGCAGCACTGAGATAGCTCTGAGGTCGCAGGCGCGGGAACTACTCGCCACTGCCGACGTGGCCACTAAACACGTCGCCTGTCTACACGACACTGTGGACAAGCGCAAGTAAGTTCTACATAGCAACAAGTGTAGTATCAGCTCACTGCAGCACTGAGGTAGCTCTGTATTGTACAACATAATCAGCCTATAACATACCCACTGCTGGGACACAGGCCTCTCCGTTAGAGGGTAGTTGCATACAGGTATTACAACAAACAAGGGGGGGTTTGCAAACTACAAAACAATATCATCTGCCTAGCCTTTTCCCAACATGTTAGGTTCGGCTTCCAGTCTAAACCGGATGCAGCTGAACACCAGTATTTTACATGGAGCAAATGCTTATCTGACCTCCACGAACCAGTTACTGGGTAATACGTTGGCCCTTGGTAAGACTGGTTGTCAGACTTTCGGGCTTCTGACGATCAGTAATGGCTGTCAAAGATCCACGAATAACAGCTAGGACCAACGGCTTAACGTGCTTTCCGAGGTACGGAGAGGTCTTGATATGTAAAGATTGTCACCCAACCGCGGCAAGAGTAGCTAAACACGATCGATCGACCCGTGCGGCTGTTATTACTCTTAGCCACAAGCCCCTCAACATACTAATGAAAAGAACAATTTTTGTAACAGTGTTTGTAATATAATGTTTGATAGTATTTCGAAATACATTGAAAAGCCTTCATGAATAACTATTCGCCTCAGATATTATTATTAGTTATGAACTTATTTAGTCATGAATTTCATTCATTATCATCATCGGCAGTCTTATTTGAGTCAGTGCTGGTATAGACCTCCCACTTTTGTACCATGCTTCCCCGATCTGTGCGTATAAATAAAAATTGCTCCCCAGAACTGTGGAATCAACCAACCTGCAAATTACTCGCACGTACCGCGAGGAGTCTGAAGCACAGCGCGGCACTATCAGAACCGGAGTGAACCACTTTGCTGACACCGTCAACAGCGCCTTCAGTAGCCTGCAGACTGCTCTAGGTAATTGCATATTATTATTACTAGCTTCTGCCCGTGACTCCGTCCGCGTGAAAGGGCTTTGAAGATCCGTGGCAGATCTCTGTCGCGCCATTTTTAAAAAGGCGACCATTATAAGACCAAACCCCGTAAAGTGTCACGTTTCCGAGATATTAACGTTCAAAGTTGATTAAGTGACTCAATCATCAGCTTTGAACGCTAATATCTCAGAAACCTGACACTACAGTTTGGTCTTGACTGAGTTTTCTCTTTGGTTTAGTTACATACGATTAACTGAGCACAAATTCGTTGAGGGTTTAGAAACACGAGAGTTATTTCTCATTCATTAATAAAATGGATAAGAATGTATTGGTCTTTTACAGATACATACACAACTTCAAGTACGCAGACACAGGAGCAAAACAAGCAACAGCTTGAGAACTTGGTGCAGACTTTCATTGATACTGTGAATGAGGTAAATAACTAACCTAGATCTCAGTTGCAGGTCCGCAAATTCAGAGCAGTTTTTTTTATAGCGAATTTGCGGACTTGAGCAGATAACAGACGCTTTTTGTTTTTCATTCGGCATCTTTCATTTGAAGTGAAACGTCTGAACACAAACTGAATCAATACAGTTTGTGAACAGTTTCAACATTATTGAATTTCGGCATTCATCTTTCACTCGCCTACCAAATTAACGAGAAAAGAAAGAAGCTGATGAAGTTCATTCCTGTGTAATTTTGTTGGTGTCGTGTGAACGTGAAATTAAACAAAAATGTATTTTCTCTAGTTAAGCATCTTATACCAGCTTTACTCTTCTTGCAATGGCTTGTCTTTGACAGGAGGCTGATGTACTAAAGGTTAAAATACGTATTATTTTCAGATAAAATCAGCAACATCCGAGAGCCACACGAGCCTCGTGCAGTCCGGCGCGACGCACCGCGCGCAGCTGCTCGCGCGCGTGACGTCACACGGCGGGGCCGTGCGCGGCGCGCTGACGGAGTTCCTGCGCGCGCTCGTGACGTCACTGCAGCACGCGCGGGACACGGATGTTAAGGGAAACGTTGCAGCCTTCGTGCAGCAGTGGGTGAGTTGTCAAGGGAGATTAATGTTAGTTGGATTGTCCCAGTTGAATTATAGATGTATACTTGTAGTATGTACATTCGCTCCAGTGTTATTGTTAGGCAAATTGTCAGCTCAACGCGACTACAACTATAGCAGTGTACATAATTTTAGATAATTTACATTCCATCGACACTTTATCAGTTATCTACTTTAGTGAAATATATTCTAAGTTGATTTTTGAGTGACAAAAAGGTTCCAATAAGTTTTTGGTTGCAATGAAATTTGAACTTTTATGACATTCAGTTTGTTGTTCCATAATTTGAAAATTAATTATCTCAAATGCTTAATTCAAATATAATGATGTTTTTATCGAAGCTGTTTTAATTTATTGTAAATAATAATGTTTACAATCGATAAACTATTCTTCCTAGGGATGAGTACTAAAGTTGACCTTTTGACAGCCACGTCAAAAAGGCAAAAATGTGCCCTCGGCGCTAAGTTACGAAGTATCTACAAAAATCTGTCCTGTGGTCGTGAGTGTGGCGTGCTAGGCACATTTTGGTTTGTCATCTATACACGACTAGCGGTCAAAGCTATATTTGCTGCTGTTGAAAATTAAACATAGAATACGGTACTGTACTTATTTACCAGTTATTTTCACAATTTAATATGGTCATATTATTATATTCCCAGTACAGCGGCGCGGCAGCTCGCGTGTCATCTCTCCAGCGCGCACACGCCGCATACAACACGCGCGCGCGCGCGGCCGGCGAGCGACGCGCGGGCCTCGAGCGCGCGCAGCGGGACAACCGGCACGCACTGCTCGCGCGGCGGGCTGACAAGGCACAAGCGTGTCTAGCGGTAAGTTCTATACCGTCATACGTACAGATCTTCGAATCGATAGTTCAGACCAATTCAAAGTTTATGGCGGCTAGGAACACGAGGCGAGTGGCTCTGCAGTCACACATCCGCGTGCCAGGGGGGAGGGTACTGCGCAGCGAGTAGCGCACTGCAAAGCCGCTATCAAGTTTGAATCAGGCTATAATATGGCTTTGAAGACAGCCCGTTTAGATTTACCATAGTGGTGAAGGGATAAGTTAGTTATTCATACAGATAAATGCCTGATAACTTCGTTTCAATCGCATCTTATGGGAAAAATCAATCTTCTCAATGAATAATATAACAGGTTTTGTTAGTGCAATGACTTAGCAACTGATTCTGCTCGACGAGTCGTGGATTTCATAACCATTGATCAAAGAATGAAGCCTGGCCAACAGGAAGGTTGGTGTCTAGACATTGCATATCAAACTTATGTCTGTAAATACTCCAACAAAGCAAGTTTTTTTAAACAAGAATGGCATAACCTTTCCATACATGGAACACAAAAAAATGTCAGCTTATATGCAAAGTAAACAATCAACCAACTTTTAAAACACGTCCTCAAACAAACTCTCGTCTACTTTTCGTCGATATTTTCTTGAAAAATATTCTATTTACACACAGGAAATGGAAGAAGAATCAGCACGCCTCGAAAAACTTCTAACACAACAACTTTCCGACATCGAAACCGAACGACAACAAACAGAGAATAGACTTCAAGAATGGATGGAAGAAAAACGCAGACTTTTAGAAGAAGAACTAGCGAAGCACGTGGCCTCAGAGAAACAGGCTTTAGAGGACAGACTGGAGAAGAAGGTGACAGAAATAGAGTTGCAGAAGAAGATGTTAGGAGAACGAATGGAGCGCTATAAGGAGTGGCAGCAGATACAAGCAGAGGCTGATAGAGAAGAGTTGGAGATGGCGGAGGCAGAGTTAGAAGAGTGTGAGAATGGGAGAGAGGAGTGCACTAAAGATATCAAGAAGTATGGCAAGGAGTTTGAGGAAGGTATGTATGGTTTTTCTTTTTCTGAGAATGTCTTGCCTGCCTGTCTTTGATGTAAGGGCAGTTTTTTCTTTAAAAAAAAAATGAGTTTTTCCATACTTATCTAGTTCGTAGTTTGTAGCTGTCGCAAATAAGGCAGTCCAGCGTAACATGGCACACGCGACAATTACTCACTCACGCGTCGAGAGGATTTGTCTATTTTTGTCACTTTTCGTTTCCCGCCAGCGCTGTTATAATACTCGACGTGTTATTGCAGAATTACAAAAGTCGAGTGATGTATGATTCCATTTTGATGTGCCTAGTTGCTTTTATCATCAAAAGCTATGGTCCCTAAATACACTTGTACAAGGGACTTCATAACGAAAACTTTTTCCACTAATTTAGTAATGATTCCTTTTAGCCCAGACATTTTTGGTTTGTTTAAAAAAAATGCTGTTCAATTCAATACAAATATAATATATACAATATCAATACTTATACAGGGTCCCATT
Source organism: Luperina nickerlii (assembly GCA_963855955.1). Taxonomy (NCBI): domain Eukaryota; kingdom Metazoa; phylum Arthropoda; class Insecta; order Lepidoptera; family Noctuidae; genus Luperina; species Luperina nickerlii. Next base: position 1,844,004 of record OY979683.1, on the reverse strand, counting down.
AAAATAGATGAACAAATTTTAACACAGCGCTCAGTTTGTCTAACTAACCTAACCATATTTTGACCTAAAATAATAAATTGTCGGCACATTAGTGTATTTTCGTTATCTGATTATTTTTCTTGTAAGTATCTATGCGTTTTTCTTATATATTTTTTTTCCATCGTCCTTATTTTGGTGGTCTGAATGATTTCTAAAAGTTTGTCCATCTATTTTAATGGGACCTTATATATATGAATTGATATTATTATATTATATTCAATATCTACACGGTCAAAATAGCTTTTAAACAAAATATTGTTGGTCTCATTGGCTATTGTGTATTTTGCAGGCACAAACGCGATCAACGTGGACATGGAGATATTCAGCAAGAATGTGGTGGAAGTCGTGGAACACATCAACAACGAAATGCTCCGATTGCTGGAGCAGACCAGGGTGCAAGTTGAGGTATGTCACTAATGTTTTAATGTGTGTAGAAACTCAGCTTTGTTAAGATGAAACTTTAGAGAAGCAATCTAAAAACCATGAAGGTAACAAACATTATGTTGCACCTCCAGTCAAACCCAAAAAAAGAATTGAAGCGACAAAATACCATCTTGTGTTTCACTAGACTAAAGGTTGGCAATACCATAAATTTTCGTATTTATGGTAAATAAAAGTTATGTTTACCATAAATTTTCGTATTTATGGTAAATAAAAGTTATGTTTACCATAAATGGTGTGAGATGTTTTTTTTTGGTTTCGTATGATAACCAGCAACCAATATTGTTTATATTGTGTGTAAACAACTTATTTGCTGGGATCACGAGGCTTATGGATCAAATCTTAGATATAAACTATAATGCGAGTGTATTGAAGGTATATGAACTGACAGGTCTTTTTCTTACAGCAAGACGTATCCAACGTGATATCAACAGACGAGGCGACGTGCAAGCAATTTGTGCAGGAAGCCGACAACATGCTTACCAACATCGTGGATAGCACCAAACAGATCACTGACGCGCTTGTCAGTAAGATTGAGGTTAGAAGGCATCAATTTCGTTTAAATAAGTCAAATTCGCATCTGAGTATTTAAAGGATAGTTTTAATGACAATATGGGCAATATTATCAAATGAACTACTTATTAGCAAAATAATATTAAGTAATTACATTTATTTTCAGTCAAACTCCAGCTCCGCAATCGAACAGTTATCCTCCCTCGCCACATCGACTGGCGCCCTAATCTCCTTGTCCCTCTCTGCCCGCGCCTCGCACTCGGCCGCGTGCGAGCACGCGCGGCAGCACGTGTCGCGGCAGCAGACGCAGCTGTGTGACGCTCTCGCAAAACACGCCGAGCTAGAGGGGCGGTGCCTCAGTGAGGAGTACAAGGTGTATTCTCCTACCGGTGAGTTGACATTTATTTTATTTAGGGGTGTTTAAAATAAGAAAAGAAATTACAACGGTAATAAGTCGGTTTAAAATTAATACAAGATAATACGGACGTTAATAACCGGTGCGCCTGTAACATGTTGGCAACGGTCTAAACCTGCACACTGGGTTCAATAACTAATTCACTATAGTGTGATCAAAAGCTTTCTAAATATCTCCTTTTCATCTTAAAAAGACGTCTATACTCAGCCAATTGAAATAAAGCCTCTAGGCACCTGTCCCACCACCGACGAGGTAGCTACCATCAACATTTTTCTCGCTAAGGAAACATACAAAAGATTGTAAGTCCCGTGTAAGTGAAAGAGATACATACAAAACAAAGACACTACTTGCTCGGCGACGCTCGCTTGGCGTGCAGAATACGACGGACTCCCACTTGGTGCATACGCATACCAGTGAGTGATCGCTCGAGGCCATCGCACACTAGGTGCTCATTACGCGCCAACTCGTTTATAATTTCTCGCTTCTCGTTAATCGCCATCAACCGGACACAGGTGCCTTAGCCGGGCAACTGTCATAGTTAAGTAGGTAAAAAGATAATGTTAACAACAAGTACTCCCGCAGGAGCCACCCCGGCGCGCGCGCAGTACCGCTACCCGCGCCAGCTGGCGGCCACGTCGCCGCACGAGCGCCTGCTGCAGAGGTTCCGCACGATGCGACACGACAACGATGACGTAAGCTAATTTTATATATTTTTGTTCTCGTTTTAACATGTGCTGTTGTAATGGGAGCACATGAAAGAGCAGCACAGCACATCTAAGTTCTCAACTACCCTGAAATGTTATCAACTGCAGTAAATCATCTATCATTATTATATGAACACAGTTCACGTTACGTGGAGTCAGTCAGTAGAGAGACTGACTAACCCCTGGTGTAGTGACCATAGTTGATACCGCTATACATACGCCCCAAAAATGTATGGTGAAATGGTAACTTGTATACAGCGGTAGCATGAACCCAATATTTTGCGTTTGCAATTTAGGTGCAGCGCAGACGGCACACTTTTTGTGCGATCGAGTCTGCGGCGCACAAAAAGTCTGCATGGCGCGCAAAAAGTCTGTCGCGGATTTTTCACAGACTCAACGCACACGACGCACATAAACACACACACACATTCATTCAAATACATTATTTTTAAATGTCTATCATGATATTCTGCCTTAGAAGTATCATAAATTGCTGGTCTGTTTTTGTATTTCTTGAATTAATATCGTTACATCGACTTCTGGCGCCATGATAATAGATCGCGTGCATTACGTCCACCCCTAGCAAATGCAGATTGCCGAATAAAGTGTGCGCCGTCTGCGTTAGCGCGCGTTGAAGCAAACGTTCTATTTTTTTCACACACTTTTTGTGCGGAGCGGCGCGGCCCGGCGCGGTGCGGTCTGCCCGAATTACACGGATTTTTTGTGCGCCGGACTTTTTGCGCGTCGTGTGCGTTACTGCATATAATTGCGTAGGTTCTATTTTCACAGACTAAAAAGTGCGTCACGGATAGTCTGTCGTCTGCGCTGCACCTTAGTTTCCAAAATTGTTAACAGATCAAGTAAGAGTATTTCGAAAAAGATCATCAATATTTACACATATAAGGTTCAGTTTGCGCTACAATTTCAATTGCCTTTTTCAATAAAAAGTACTACTCATTCCAAAATTAATTTACAGTAGCATAAAAGCAGAAAGCATAAAATTAGAAAGTGCAGAAATAACATCTACTAGAAATAATTGGAATCGAGGATGTGCAGCTGTGTCCATGATGAGTAATTTATTAATGCGAGTTTTTTTTAATGAACATTTGTGATGATATAAAATAATAAAATAAAATATGTTGACACTTTCCCACATTTGTGCGTCAACATATTTTCAGCACAAAGCATTTTTGACAGTGTGGGTTTTTCGTCCAATGTTAGAAGATCAAACTAAAAAAGCTCAGAATTTATTTCATGTACCAAGTACAGGCACTTTTGAACTTACAAGGTCATTCAGAAAGGTGAAGCTAGTTTCCCATTCCAAAACATAGGAGGTTCCGAATGAGATGTTAACGCAAAGCTCCATGCAAGATACCTATTCAATTAAAGACATAAATAATAATAAAAGGTACTTGTCTCTCCAGGACTGCGTAGTAATAGAATCCGACCTGGAGGCTCCCGCCGCGAGCGACTCGGAGAGCTCCGCGTCGGACGAGTCCGCAGTGTTCGCCGCGCCCTCGCCGCCGCTACACGAGCTGCCCGCCAGCCGCGCTAACAAGCAGATCGTCAAGAGCACCTCCGAGACTGATATATTGTACACTATGAAGAGGGTAAGGAATTATAATCATAACATTAACTTAACAGTCCCGCCCGGAACCTTGAGAAAGCTAAAAAAAAACAAGTATTTAGACTTGGCTCGCGAGGTTGTCGACATGTGGGATGTGGACTCAGCTATCATTATGCCGATAGTCGTGACAGCCAATGGCCCCGACCAACACCTGAGGAGGCTCTCGTTGGGCAGCTGTACCACGTGTCTGATTCAGAAACCGGCACTTCTGGACACGGCCCGCATTGTTAGGAGGTTCCTCTCCCTGGAGCGCTGACCGGTACCTGAACACTTCCCGATACCGATGAGCTACAAATTCTTATATTTTTAAATTATTGAAAAATGTATTTCATAAGTATGTATTTCAATTAACTAAAGGAGATAATCAAAAAAGCAGTAATGTAGGACAAAGACTGAAGAGTAAATTATGACCACGCTTACTCATTTCGTGATATATATTCCACACTATGTACTAAGTGAAATTTTTATTCCTGGTTTCGATCCCGGGTCATCAATCCGACGCACAGCGTTGTTATTATGACTATACCTACTAACACAATGTTAGAATCACTAGAACAATCGGTAGCTGTTATAGTATTTTTATAAGCGACGCGACGCACGCTTTACTTACGGTTAACAACACGCTGTAAATATGTCCGAGACAATGGCGGACTCGGAAGTGTGTGTATCTATTATAAGCTGACGCTACTCATCTTCACGCACACATTCACAGCATGTTTGTACACTTAGTCAACACAAGTACAGCGCGCGTCGCTTCGTAAGATAAAAATACTGTAGTTTTATACTAAGTTATATTAGACTCCCCAAAAGCAAATTCTATAAAGCTTCCTTCTTTCACAGCAACAAGAAAACGCCAAAGAGAACGCAAACCGTTCCATTACAAGCAAGAAGCCTTCCAAACTACCCGCTCCGTCTTCCCTCAAGAAACCTCTTGTGGAACGGAACGCCAACTGACGTCACAGTGAAAATATACCGTAGTATACTGTCCTGTACCTTAAGTTAAGATGGCGCGGAGATATTGTGTTCAATGTGAGTTCAGATGCGAATTGTCGCCGCTAGATGCGCTAGTTTATGCCCTTGAAGTAAATCCTTTTTCGTACTTTTGAAATAGTTTTTCGGGTGGAGTGTATCATTCATCATAAAACATTAAAAAGGAGTATTTTCGCGAGCGTTTTCAGCGACAATGTTCGCCGTTTTCATAGAATAATTTCACCGATTTGGTATAATATACGGATTTGGATAAAAATACTATGTTATTTTTATAAGAAGTAAGTATGTACTCAGTGTGTCGATGATTTTGTTTGTTGATAATGTAATCATAGTTACTTAGTTATATTATGACAGTTGACAATCTGTAAATTGTATAGAATTTGACGAGGAGAAAACATTATATATATATTTTTTTTAAATGCTATAATTTTTATGATGTCATTAGGCGAACCTTACGGACAATTTCTCAACAAAAACTTCTATAAAATAAATACAATATAATATATTTTTCACACAGGGTAAATGCTAAAAAACAATAAAAATCAATCTGTCTGCCTTTTTAGCCAAACTATGTTGGGGTCGGCTTCCAGTCTAACTAGATGCAGCTGAAAAAAATAAGTAGAACAAAAGCGTTTTTTTTTTCTAAAACGAAATTAATAGTCAACTGTCAACCTTAAAATACTAATTATTGTAGATTTTTATTGCTTTTAACAATAGTGTCTCCTAATATTTATTAGTACTACTTACTTTTAACGCAAAACAGTTCGAATTAATCATCCACAAGGGCCATTCAAGTATTACGTAAGCACTACAGGGGGGCGGGGGGGTCTTTGCTTATTTTTGCTAACATGGGGTCTGGATGGTGAGAACCGTCAGCAGTATTTATTTTTTACTTTTTCGGATTTTCTACAAATTTTAGTCGATTTTCGTTGGAACACATATGGCAACCCTACTATGAGTTTCGTTTTCAAGCATAGACAAGTCTTGTCTATGCTTGAAAACGAAACTCATTTTCAGGGATTCTACTGGGACTTATACCTGCTGCTCATGAATCAATAATGAAACAAGAACACATTGAAAAATGCATGTACCAATGTTTACGTAATCATGGGAGGGGGGGTAAGACCTTTGCTTACTTTTACTGACGAGGGTTGGTAATAATTGCAAAAAATCTGCTTAGATAATATTTGAACGGCCCCCCTTACGACATTTTAATATATTTAAAAGTTTTTTCAAACAATTACTTAGTTCATCATTTAATTTGAAATTTTATAATATAGTTTTAATTGTAATGTCGATGTACTATGTTAAGATTTATAATGTTCGCTATTTTATTTTAGATAATTATATTATGTAGTTCCACACATATCAAAAGTGTATCGTGTGCATGAATGAGTGTCGATAATAATATCGAATAGTTTGTTAGAAAATATATTAACCATGTTTAAAAAAGTAAAGGGAACCAGTGCTAGCTTATATAATACAACCTTAGGTATATACTATACGGTAGGCATTGTATTTCTGCAGTAAATAACTACAGTATTTTTATCTCGCGAAGCGACCCGCGCTTTACTTGTGGTTACCAAGCGCGGCAAATCTCTGTACCGTCCGAGACAATCACGAAAGTCGGAAGTGTGGGGCGTGAGTGTGTGTGTGTTACGTACTGACGCTACTCCTCTTCACGCACACATTCACTGCATGATTCAGATTCATGTTTGTACACTTGGTTACCACAAGTACGCGTCGCTACGTGACATAAAAATACTGTAGCCGTATAACACTATGCGCCTCATAATGCTCAATTCTAGTATCTAGATTGTACACAATTGACATAGAGTTCATTATGCTTTGTACAATTTCGTTGAGCCTAATATTACTAGTAGCTAAGCCTTCCTAAGCCTAAGCTAAGCCTTGTATTATTCTATGTGTAATTGAAATACAAGCTCATTCGTGTATAAAATGAAGCAAATATTTGATATATTTCATACAAAATTATTTTACAACGCTTTTCTGTATTCACGTGAGTGTAAGCTCTGAATAAAATATAATTTACTAATATAAAGATGTGGAGTTTTAACTAAACCAGTTTCCATCCCACTAAAAGCGGTTTCGCACTACATCCGAATCCGATCTGAATCCGAATTAAAGATGTCGGATCTTTAATTCAATCCGAATTGGAAATGTTCTAAATTCCGACAGATCGAGTTCGGATCTAGTGCGCAACCTCCTAAAAATAGGACTATGGTCACTTCGGATGTGATTTCTCGGATTCGGATCGGATGTGTAGTGCGAAATCGCTCTCACATCACTACGAAACCATAGCAGCGAAACAGCAGTAGTTCCGCCATAACTTTCCATTGTACAACAAGCGAAACAGCAGTAGTTTCGCCATGACTTTTCCATTGTATGACAAGCGAAACGGCAGTAGTTCCGCCATGACTTCCATTCTATGACAAGCGAAACGGCAGTAGTTCCGCCATGACTTTTCCATTCTATGACCAGCGAAACGGCAGTAGTTCCGCCATGACATTTCCATAATTGTACGACAAGCGAAACGGCAGTACTGCCGTGCTAAACGCAAAAGCGGTATCTCAGGAAAAGCTAGTTTCGAGAAAATTGAAGTTTTGTTTTTTATTCTGCCAGTGATTTGAGGTAAAGCTGAGATAGGGAACACTTTTCTAAGGACTTTTTTATTAAGATACCGTTATTTGGCTGAGCTCATTGGATGCATATTTCTTTAAGCTATCCGATGCCACAAAAATCAACTTTACAAATTTTTTTGAGATACCGCTCTTGAGCTTAGCACGGCAGAGTAGTTCCGCCATGACTTTTCCATTGTATGACAAGCGAAACGGCAATAGTTCCGCCATGACTTCCATTCTATGACAAGCGAAACGGCAGTAGTTCCGCCATGACTTTTCCATTCTATGACAAGCGAAACGGCAGTAGTTCCGCCATGACATTTCCATAATTGTACGACAAGCGAAACGGCAGTAGTTCCGCCATGACTTTTCCATTGTACGACAAGCAAGACAGCAGCCTATCGCACAGATAATATGTGTATGCAGTGTTCTATCGCACAGATTTAGCCAGTAACACCTCCGCCCTACGCTCGCTATTTTGTTGCGATGCCGCGTTTATTATATACGTAACTGCACGGCAGTAGTCCAATTTAAAAAGGGAAACATTTTTTTTAACCGACTTTAAAAAATAAGGTTTTCAATTCGGATGTTTGTTTTTTTTTATGTATGTCCGAGCATAACTCCGTCATATATAGAGACGGATTTGCAAAATATTTTTTTTTTTGTTCGAAAGAGGTTTATTCCGAAATGGTCCCATTTAAATTTCTTAAAGATCTGATGATGAGTTTCGGGGAGAGACAACGGAACTCTGCAATAAATGCCAGCAAATCAACCGTGATTGCTGCTATCGCATATGATCGATTGTATGCATTGTTTACGCAATCACACAACATAACATCACGCCTCTAAAGGGGTACGCAGATGTGAGGTAGGTACGAGTAAAAAGTGAAAAACAAAAACTTTTTTACAAAAAAAACACTACAGAGTGAAAAATAACTTTAATTTCCGAAGTCGGTGTCAAAAAACGAAAATGCGGAACCAATGAAACCAACTTCGGAAATTAATAATAATAAATTATTACCTAACCAAGGGGATAAAGCAGTGTCTTCTGTCGCGGGTGACGATTTAAATCGCGAGCGTAACGAAGGACTCGAGGTTTAAAAACTTAAATCACGAGCGAAGCGAGGGATTTAAGACGAGTCCTGAGTGTAGCGAGGGATTTAAGTTCACCCAAGACTAAGATAGCTTTATCACCGAGGAAAATACTCTACTTTTCGTACCATTTGCGAAAAAATTAACATAATAGTAATATGAGATATTAAAATAAACTTAACGTTTATGTATTTGAAGAAAACAAAAACGCGGTAAATTCCTAGACTAATATTTTTTGTCGGAAAAGCAAAGGCATCAAGCTCATACGTCCTCGTCGGTTTTCGTAATTTTATTTAATAATCATAACTGCATAATAAATGTGTATTCTTTTTTCAAAAAGATGTATAATGCTTTATATACAAACTCAATGGTGTAAACCAATGATGTATAATATAATACGTCATTGGTGTAAACACAGATTTATTTATTTATTCTTTAACTAAAACGGTTTACAACCAATTACAGAAGTTAAAGACAGTTTACACATAGGTACACATAAAATATTAAATATAAAATAAAATAAAAAGTTAACAACACTTTCATACATCCCTCTCACAGTACTTCTGACATGCCGACAAAATCTTCGTCCATTCGTCCGCAAACAGATCGTTTGTTGGATTAGAGTCCAAGAGATCATTAAGTGCGGCCAGAGAGTGGTATCGGGGACTTAGCACGCGCAACTGTGCGACATGGAGGCACAGCAAACAGCCTGTGCCTTCTGCTGCTGCAGTAGTTGTCTGGCACAAAGAACCGAGCCAGAACAGCATGTAGATCAGGCGCGTCAATATTGCCACGGAGCGTCTTACAGGCTATGGTGAGCTGGTCTTTTGCTCGCCTTACCTCTAACAAGTTATATCCGAGGCATCCCAGTAGAAATTTTGTCGGATAGAGGTATGGGTAATAGCCGTGTTGAGAGTTCAGTATAAATTTCGGTAAGTATTCCTTTAAATCACATTCTCCCCCCAGAGCATGAATGAAATTCAGTACAATTTTCTTTCCGTTTTTAACAGATTAAAAATGACTATTGTTATGTTCGCTTTTTGTGGCATAGAATGTCACTTTTTTGAGCAAGTGGTACGAAAAGTTATTTTTCAGTTTGTAGTGCTTTTTTTTGGAAGTCTTGTTTTTTGTTTTGTAAAAAGTTTTTATTGTAAAATGGATGTTGATTATGCGGAAATACTAATCTAAGAGGTGCGAAATACGAAGCGACGACAGTTTGCTCAGATTGCTACAATTCAAACTGACATGATGTTGTAACTTGAATCGCGACATACCTACCTAATGTAAAGTGCGTTTCACAAAGAATTCCCTTCGCCGTAATGTTGGCACCATTGCTTTTCATTGAAGGTAAAACAATTCTTCAATGAAAAGCAATGGTGCCAACATTATGGCGAAGGGAATTCTTTCGTGAAACGCACTTTAGTAATGTTTCATAACGGAATTCGATAAGCGGTATAGCCTATCATTATTTTCGTGGCGGAGGTCCCTAAATGACGGCAGCTAAATCCGTAACGTGGCTTCTCAAACATCTCCCTCCGGCTGCAGGTAAAGCACCCAGCGGGCCACCAACTAACACGGCACATCTGGAAATCTCAATAACCGACCAATTACCCAGCTGGGCCGCTGCAGGCACCACTTAGTCAGGTGGGCGTGAGGTTAATCCGATGAGCCATATTCGCTTGTCGAATGTACCTGTCTAATCGAAAGGAACTATTCAATGTAAGTACCTTCCCCGTAAAGACAGAAATGGCGTTTAATTTCGATTGTCAGTTTTAGTCTTTAGCAAACTCGAGGGGTTTCCAAGTAGCCCCCTACTTGAAAACCCCTCGAGATTGCTAATATAGATTAGCAACAGTCTTCTAAATGATTCAAATGATTGAGATTAATATAGTGTTACGCAATTACTGCATTAGGATGCAGACATGTTTTAATTGGCACTTCTTTACACCCCACTATAAACTAGTAATAAATAAAACACAACATAATTTTATCGTATTTATTAGCATACAGAGTACTTACATTTACAAGTATTTGAAATAAAATCAAGTTTCGTTTTCAAGCATAGACAAGTCTTGTCTATGCTTGAAAACGAAACTCATTTTCAGGGATTCTACTGGGACTTATACCTGCTGCTCATGAATCAATAATGAAACAAGAACACATTGAAAAATGCATGTACCAATGTTTACGTAATCATGGGAGGGGGGGTAAGACCTTTGCTTACTTTTACTGACGAGGGTTGGTAATAATTGCAAAAAATCTGCTTAGATAATATTTGAACGGCCCCCCTTACGACATTTTAATATATTTAAAAGTTTTTTCAAACAATTACTTAGTTCATCATTTAATTTGAAATTTTATAATATAGTTTTAATTGTAATGTCGATGTACTATGTTAAGATTTATAATGTTCGCTATTTTATTTTAGATAATTATATTATGTAGTTCCACACATATCAAAAGTGTATCGTGTGCATGAATGAGTGTCGATAATAATATCGAATAGTTTGTTAGAAAATATATTAACCATGTTTAAAAAAGTAAAGGGAACCAGTGCTAGCTTATATAATACAACCTTAGGTATATACTATACGGTAGGCATTGTATTTCTGCAGTAAATAACTACAGTATTTTTATCTCGCGAAGCGACCCGCGCTTTACTTGTGGTTACCAAGCGCGGCAAATCTCTGTACCGTCCGAGACAATCACGAAAGTCGGAAGTGTGGGGCGTGAGTGTGTGTGTGTTACGTACTGACGCTACTCCTCTTCACGCACACATTCACTGCATGATTCAGATTCATGTTTGTACACTTGGTTACCACAAGTACGCGTCGCTACGTGACATAAAAATACTGTAGCCGTATAACACTATGCGCCTCATAATGCTCAATTCTAGTATCTAGATTGTACACAATTGACATAGAGTTCATTATGCTTTGTACAATTTCGTTGAGCCTAATATTACTAGTAGCTAAGCCTTCCTAAGCCTAAGCTAAGCCTTGTATTATTCTATGTGTAATTGAAATACAAGCTCATTCGTGTATAAAATGAAGCAAATATTTGATATATTTCATACAAAATTATTTTACAACGCTTTTCTGTATTCACGTGAGTGTAAGCTCTGAATAAAATATAATTTACTAATATAAAGATGTGGAGTTTTAACTAAACCAGTTTCCATCCCACTAAAAGCGGTTTCGCACTACATCCGAATCCGATCTGAATCCGAATTAAAGATGTCGGATCTTTAATTCAATCCGAATTGGAAATGTTCTAAATTCCGACAGATCGAGTTCGGATCTAGTGCGCAACCTCCTAAAAATAGGACTATGGTCACTTCGGATGTGATTTCTCGGATTCGGATCGGATGTGTAGTGCGAAATCGCTCTCACATCACTACGAAACCATAGCAGCGAAACAGCAGTAGTTCCGCCATAACTTTCCATTGTACAACAAGCGAAACAGCAGTAGTTTCGCCATGACTTTTCCATTGTATGACAAGCGAAACGGCAGTAGTTCCGCCATGACTTCCATTCTATGACAAGCGAAACGGCAGTAGTTCCGCCATGACTTTTCCATTCTATGACCAGCGAAACGGCAGTAGTTCCGCCATGACATTTCCATAATTGTACGACAAGCGAAACGGCAGTACTGCCGTGCTAAACGCAAAAGCGGTATCTCAGGAAAAGCTAGTTTCGAGAAAATTGAAGTTTTGTTTTTTATTCTGCCAGTGATTTGAGGTAAAGCTGAGATAGGGAACACTTTTCTAAGGACTTTTTTATTAAGATACCGTTATTTGGCTGAGCTCATTGGATGCATATTTCTTTAAGCTATCCGATGCCACAAAAATCAACTTTACAAATTTTTTTGAGATACCGCTTTTGAGCTTAGCACGGCAGAGTAGTTCCGCCATGACTTTTCCATTGTATGACAAGCGAAACGGCAATAGTTCCGCCATGACTTCCATTCTATGACAAGCGAAACGGCAGTAGTTCCGCCATGACTTTTCCATTCTATGACAAGCGAAACGGCAGTAGTTCCGCCATGACATTTCCATAATTGTACGACAAGCGAAACGGCAGTAGTTCCGCCATGACTTTTCCATTGTACGACAAGCAAGACAGCAGCCTATCGCACAGATAATATGTGTAAATGATAAATGATAAATGATTTTATTTCTGTAAGTAGGTTTGCACAAACACTTTTACACGTCAATCATAATTTTTTTTAAACTAGATGAGGTCGGCGTTTCCTATCTGACTACTCTGAGAAGAAAGGCCGAAAAACTCAGAGGTCATAGTCTCTTTTAAAGTCCAGACATAATCTTGGTCAAGTTATATGAAGACCATGTAGGTCGATGTCTGAGATGGTCTTTTGAGGAAAGAACCACACAGATTGAGAGGACCTGTCCAGTCAGTGCACGCATTTGTCAGAAATCATGCAGCTCAACTCAAGACTTAAGGAGCTCAACGATTCGACGAACAATACCAAAGAAAGGACATTTGGGTAGGCCACATGAATTACTCAAACTGCCAGACCATAGAGAGAATAATAATAAATATAAAATGCCTAAACTAAATGACCCACATCGTCTTCACATTCACAATAATTAAAATAATGTAATACTTTAAAAAGTAAGCAAATGTCAGTTAAAAAAAAAAACATTAATGTCAATGTGTATATAAAAAAAAAACATCAAAAACACTCAAAATGCAGAAATTGGAAGCAACTCAATCCCAAGCCTTTGTATCCTCAATATAATCTTTAATGGTATAAAAGGCTTTCTGGCACAATTTACGTTTAATGAACGATTTAAATTTATTAAGGCTTAGATCTTGAACGTGGCTTGGTAGTTTATTATAAAATGTATGCAGTGTTCTATCGCACAGATTTAGCCAGTAACACCTCCGCCCTACGCTCGCTATTTTGTTGCGATGCCGCGTTTATTATATACGTAACTGCACGGCAGTAGTCCAATTTAAAAAGGGAAACATTTTTTTTAACCGACTTTAAAAAATAAGGTTTTCAATTCGGATGTTTGTTTTTTTTTATGTATGTCCGAGCATAACTCCGTCATATATAGAGACGGATTTGCAAAATATTTTTTTTTTGTTCGAAAGAGGTTTATTCCGAAATGGTCCCATTTAAATTTCTTAAAGATCTGATGATGAGTTTCGGGGAGAGACAACGGAACTCTGCAATAAATGCCAGCAAATCAACCGTGATTGCTGCTATCGCATATGATCGATTGTATGCATTGTTTACGCAATCACACAACATAACATCACGCCTCTAAAGGGGTACGCAGATGTGAGGTAGGTACGAGTAAAAAGTGAAAAACAAAAACTTTTTTACAAAAAAAACACTACAGAGTGAAAAATAACTTTAATTTCCGAAGTCGGTGTCAAAAAACGAAAATGCGGAACCAATGAAACCAACTTCGGAAATTAATAATAATAAATTATTACCTAACCAAGGGGATAAAGCAGTGTCTTCTGTCGCGGGTGACGATTTAAATCGCGAGCGTAACGAAGGACTCGAGGTTTAAAAACTTAAATCACGAGCGAAGCGAGGGATTTAAGACGAGTCCTGAGTGTAGCGAGGGATTTAAGTTCACCCAAGACTAAGATAGCTTTATCACCGAGGAAAATACTCTACTTTTCGTACCATTTGCGAAAAAATTAACATAATAGTAATATGAGATATTAAAATAAACTTAACGTTTATGTATTTGAAGAAAACAAAAACGCGGTAAATTCCTAGACTAATATTTTTTGTCGGAAAAGCAAAGGCATCAAGCTCATACGTCCTCGTCGGTTTTCGTAATTTTATTTAATAATCATAACTGCATAATAAATGTGTATTCTTTTTTCAAAAAGATGTATAATGCTTTATATACAAACTCAATGGTGTAAACCAATGATGTATAATATAATACGTCATTGGTGTAAACACAGATTTATTTATTTATTCTTTAACTAAAACGGTTTACAACCAATTACAGAAGTTAAAGACAGTTTACACATAGGTACACATAAAATATTAAATATAAAATAAAATAAAAAGTTAACAACACTTTCATACATCCCTCTCACAGTACTTCTGACATGCCGACAAAATCTTCGTCCATTCGTCCGCAAACAGATCGTTTGTTGGATTAGAGTCCAAGAGATCATTAAGTGCGGCCAGAGAGTGGTATCGGGGACTTAGCACGCGCAACTGTGCGACATGGAGGCACAGCAAACAGCCTGTGCCTTCTGCTGCGGCAGTAGTTGTCTGGCACAAAGAACCGAGCCAGAACAGCATGTAGATCAGGCGCGTCAATATTGCCACGGAGCGTCTTACAGGCTATGGTGAGCTGGTCTTTTGCTCGCCTTACCTCTAACAAGTTATATCCGAGGCATCCCAGTAGAAATTTTGTCGGATAGAGGTATGGGTAATAGCCGTGTTGAGAGTTCAGTATAAATTTCGGTAAGTATTCCTTTAAATCACATTCTCCCCCTAGAGCATGAATGAAATTCAGTACAATTTTCTTTCCGTTTTTAACAGATTAAAAATGACTATTGTTATGTTCGCTTTTTGTGGCATAGAATGTCACTTTTTTGAGCAAGTGGTACGAATAGTAGATTTTACAACAAGTGCACAAAACAAACCATTTTTATCCGAGACTTTTAGCAGCCCGAGCCGAAGGCGAGGGCTGATAGTAATGTCGAGGATAGAAATGGTTTTGTGGACGAGTTATAAACTCTGCTTTTCACTTCGATTGCGAGGAAATAAAACAGTAGTATAACATAACATTTCTTTAATTAAAATTCAAAGTAAAATTAGAACAGTTTTGAATACTGAAGGAAATTATTATTTTTTAAATCTTACGACATTGATATTAGGCTGCAGACCTATACAGCCTACTATTAATTAATTTTGTAATAATAATTTTCTTAAATCAACTAACCTACCGTACTTGAATTAAATTTTTAATATCTATTATATCTTAAAAAACACATAAGGCAAATAAATTAAAGTAAATATTATATAATAACAAATTCTATCTATGAACTTCTTATTGCATTTGGCTGTATGGCTCATTTTCTTTGCCTTAATATAATACATTTATGAGTAGATACGTTAACGCCCTTGTGCACAAAATTCGATTTTGTGCAGCCTATACCCTGCACAAAGTAGCACTTTCAGAGCATGAGAAGTGAAAAAGTTATTTTTCAGTTTGTAGTGCTTTTTTTTGGAAGTCTTGTTTTTTGTTTTGTAAAAAGTTTTTATTGTAAAATGGATGTTGATTATGCGGAAATACTAATCTAAGAGGTGCGAAATACGAAGCGACGACAGTTTGCTCAGATTGCTACAATTCAAACTGACATGATGTTGTAACTTGAATCGCGACATACCTACCTAATGTAAAGTGCGTTTCACAAAGAATTCCCTTCGCCGTAATGTTGGCACCATTGCTTTTCATTGAAGGTAAAACAATTCTTCAATGAAAAGCAATGGTGCCAACATTATGGCGAAGGGAATTCTTTCGTGAAACGCACTTTAGTAATGTTTCATAACGGAATTCGATAAGCGGTATAGCCTATCATTATTTTCGTGGCGGAGGTCCCTAAATGACGGCAGCTAAATCCGTAACGTGGCTTCTCAAACATCTCCCTCCGGCTGCAGGTAAAGCACCCAGCGGGCCACCAACTAACACGGCACATCTGGAAATCTCAATAACCGACCAATTACCCAGCTGGGCCGCTGCAGGCACCACTTAGTCAGGTGGGCGTGAGGTTAATCCGATGAGCCATATTCGCTTGTCGAATGTACCTGTCTAATCGAAAGGAACTATTCAATGTAAGTACCTTCCCCGTAAAGACAGAAATGGCGTTTAATTTCGATTGTCAGTTTTAGTCTTTAGCAAACTCGAGGGGTTTCCAAGTAGCCCCCTACTTGAAAACCCCTCGAGATTGCTAATATAGATTAGCAACAGTCTTCTAAATGATTCAAATGATTGAGATTAATATAGTGTTACGCAATTACTGCATTAGGATGCAGACATGTTTTAATTGGCACTTCTTTACACCCCACTATAAACTAGTAATAAATAAAACACAACATAATTTTATCGTATTTATTAGCATACAGAGTACTTACATTTACAAGTATTTGAAATAAAATCAGGCTGATTCGTATCCCGTTATCTGTAGTATCTATGTTTGTGAACACTGTGCCTCTAAAATTCTCTTTTTCACAATTCCAAGATCTAAATTTTACATTGAATAGTCTACCATTGTAGGCCGAAAAAATCCCATTTTTCAAAAAAAAAAAATCTTTTCATTTTTACTAATACTGGAGAATGAGTAACATACTAACATTTCGCAAAATTTCAAATCAGTCTGATCCGCTCAATAATATTTACAACCTCACAAGGAGAGATACCAGATTCCACCTGAAGTCTAGTATAAAAGAAGTTTTGTGTACACATAATAATACACAAAAAATATTTTTAACTTGTAACTAGTACAGTCTACCTCATAATTGCCTTACCACCGTGGGGTTAACTGTCACTTGAACACCATATAAACAACAACACCTATTTTGTCAAACTTATTATACGTGACCATCCATTACGTGTTACCTAGTAACTGGGTTGCAAAGGTCAACATGCTTCCGGTTAGTCTGGAAGCCGACCCCAACATAGTTGGAAAAGACTCCGCAGATTGATTGAAGGTACCTACCTAGATTATAAGTAAATGATGTGGTCTCCTTTGATTGGAAAGGCACACTTGTGTCTGTCCCTGTTTATGTAAACATACATGTAATAGTTTAGCCTCGCTTGGAGATCCAATCAATAAATTAATAAAATCTTAATGGGAATTGTTGTCAAAAGTGATTAAGATATTATGAAATCGACTATTCATCATGACGAATGAACCATGAACACATTATAAAATGTTGATCTCTGTAAATGGGTGTCCTGAAAGTGGTGGAACTAGGATTAAACTAAAAATAAATAGTTTATTGTATAATCCGACAATTATGGCTGGATACTCTACGAAAAACACATAGATTATGTATTTTTAACAGCATAGCCTTTTATGTATAAAATAAATAATCCCGCTGCCCGCGTTTTTAAATTAAATTCGGTGTATTTCGTGAAAAAGTCAAAGTAGGTATTAGGTATGTTGTTTCAGAATAAAGTTACAATTATATTAATTTAAGAAAAACTCAAAAAAAAATTTAAGTATTTTTTGCATAATTTTTAAAACTGACGATATTTGAAGTGCGGGCAGATTCTTGTTCCAAGAAATTTTATATAAATAACTAAAAATACTAATTGTGTATATAAATAGTATAAATAATAGTAATTGTTTGGTTTTTCGTACTACAACTAAGATTATCTGTTTATTACTAAAATAAATTAATGTTACGTATGTGTAGGGGTGTATTTAATAATGATTTTATTCAAGGAAGGCTTTCTACCTATGACTACAATGTTATCTATTGCACCAAAAAGACATAATCGGCTATATATTAAAGAATCCACATCCTTTTTTCCCGGCCTTTTTTCAAAATGATGACTCTTTAAGTAAGGTATTTAGTGCCAGGAAATCTTTTAACTTTTTTTTAAATAGATATTATTTTTGACCCTGGCAAGAAGCTAACAAGATCCCTCCGTGCCTCGGAAAGCACGTCAAGCCGTTAGTCCCGGCTGTCATTCGTAGATCTTTGATGATTCGTTACGGGTAGTTAGCCCAAAAGTCTGACTGTAACTTCCCTATTTTTTTTTTGTAGTAAGTGTAACTGGAAGCCGACCGCAACATGGGTAAAATCTAGGTAGATTGATTGGTAAAAAACCAACACTTTATCTGCTTGATAAAAAACATTAAAGATGTATAAACTCTAAGTCGCCTTATGTATTGGTGTCAGAATAGAAAGCCTAAAAACATGTCTTAGTTTCAAAATTTAAAAAAAATGGGATGTCTAAAAACAGCATAAAATTTGGAAAAAATACAAATAAATTCGTCTTTCCGTGACTAAGAAGATGGTGGGAGAATGTCTAAACGTCGACAAAAATAAATAATATAACATAACATAAAACATCCCCAGGGCAGAGGGTACATATCTGCACTCTCAACCTAATTGCTGATGGCGTACACATATTCTGTTGCGCTTTGGGTGAATTTGAAAGAATAGCTATAGAATTTGTTATGGTACAGACGCCAGCACATCAAGCTACCCGAAACTGTCAAATTTTCACAATCAACTTTGAACCTTAATACTTTGGCGATAAAGTTGAAAATCTATTAAAGAAATTTGACAGATTGTAGTACCTTGATGTGCTGGCGTTAATTTATATGTGTACTACATTATCGCATGGTTCTAGCCTGTAAGGATATTCGTGTTTTTGGGAGTGAATAAATAAATAAATAAATATATTACACTCACATTTTGCCCGATATGTTTAAGTCCCATCAATAGGAAATAACATTAAAATAAATAAATAACTTAAAACTAAACAAGATTTTGTAATTATTTACATTGCAGCGTAGTCGACAGCAAATCGAATACTCTGCAGAAATACCTAGTAATAATTTAAAATAAATATTATTTAAATGCAGATATACAGTCATTTTGATAAAGTAAGTCCTAATTCTATGAAGGTGTAACTTCTGCTCCAATTGGCTATGATTTACGGAAAGTAAAAATTTGGAAAAAAATCTATGGGTCCTAATTTGCGCCGCTAAAGGAAAATGACGCCACTGAGCAAACAAACAACGATGAATATTGTACGAACAAAATTGATAACAAGCAGATTTTTCTGTTGTTTCATAAATGTTATGATAATAACTGTGCACGTACCTACATTATTATGTGACACTTATTAAAATTAACCTACAAAACATCAGATAAATACTTTTTAATAAAACCGACATGACTTAGTTGCCATATAAAAATATTCACATCCCATTAATTCCCCTGTCGCGGCACCATAAAAATTGCCAACTGTCCAAAACAAGTGAGTCTGAGGACCTTGTTTTAAGAGACTAATGTTCATATTCGTGGCGAATGTGAGCAAGCGTTTCATACGAATATAAACTTAATTTGCTTAAAAATAAGATTCATATACTTTGAAACGGTAACGTTACTTAGGAAAGTAATGTTGCCCTGAGTAATGAGCTCTAAATCTCACCCAAATTGAACACCTATATACGAACACACTTTTTGCATCAACAGCACTAAAGCTTTGGTTTCCTAAGAAGGCGGTAATGGTCACAAATAACGGCTATTCAAATAGATACAGAGCGTTTTTTGACACTTTAATGTAACATGACAGGTTTTCAAGACGGCCAATGTAGTATGACGGTCACAGCTCTTCTAGGTCACCGCAACTTTACTCACCAAACAATTATTTTTATTATAAAGGCCTAAACACACTAGCTTATTCGACTTTACCGAACTCGCCAGTATAACTGAGCCTTACTTTAGAAACCCTAGATTTATTGCGCTGTACTATAGGTTGTTGACGGATATAATTTGGTTGATCCAGCCGATGAATGAGGACACCTTCACGTAGACTCCTGGGACATCTTGCCGGCCGCAGCCGAAACCCCATGAGACCAGTCCCACCAGCTCGTAGAAGCCATCGTCTTGGCATACTAGGGGACCACCGCCGTCACCCTGTGAAGATATAAAACATGCGAAAGGTTATTAGACATTGCGGGCGAAACAAATAGATATAATTCCAATCGAAAAATTCGATAAAAGACGTTGAAAGCAGCTTTGGACAAATTCTTACAATGCAAAGTCACTATCCCCAAGAATCGAATTGCCTTGGCTTCCGTCTTTAAATACACGGACTCAGGTAGACCGAAGCAAAGAAAGGTTTTCTTTGCTTCGGTCTACCTGAGTCCGTTCAGGTGGAGATTCAGACATGACTCCGCCAAGGTGTGTAAATGTGGTGTTGTCCCACAAACAATGCCCCCACTTTATTTCTTATCTAGCCTGTCCTTTTATCTGCAAGTTACACGAGCTGATGGACGTTACTGAAGGTGCTAAAGCTCGTATCCAAATTCAGGGCCGCCCTTTAAATAGATTGCCATCGACACGATAACTTTTTTTTTGTGGCACACTGTCGGAAAGTTTGTTTTGGTCAAACAGCTAACACGAGAAATGTTTTCGATAAAAATTTTTGGCTTCTCTCTTCAATGAAATATCGTACCTAAATAGTAATTTCATGTAGGTATGAAATTACTTTCCATGTAGGTAGGTACTATTTCGTAATGAAGAATGCTATGGTAGTTTTACTTATTCAGAAAATGTATGTGTTTGTCATTTTTACGAGGCGCTATCCGGGAAATTCCGCTCGAAATACATAAAATATTGGATTTGCATTTCACATTAAGGTAGAACCACATCGGAATTACTAGATGGTGTGCGGTCCGAAAAAGTTGTAGCAAAAACCGCGAAAGCTACCTACTGGTGCCTTAAATGACTTTTCTGCTACTAACCTGACAAGCATCGTTTCCGGGCTCGCCACCGGCACAGAAGGAGCTGGCAGGCAGGATGAAGATCTTTTCGGTGACCGCGTTGACCTTCCGGATGCACTCCGCGTCGCTGACTATCGGAAGCTCTGCCTCGCGCACTCGTAAGGGGATGGGACCCGCTGGGAAGTCAGGGTAAGATTTTTCATAGTAAACAAAAGTTGCATCATGCATGCTCCGCCAGTTCGTATAGGAAATAAATGGCGGAATACTCACTTTCTCCCATGTACCCGTAGCCGGTGACGGTGCACCGCTTGCCGGCCGCGTGGCTCACTCCTCGAGCCGGCAGACAAACCAGACACACTCCTGTTGATCGATACAATCAATTACATTTTACGTTCATCAGAAACGCCTGTGAAAGTTCCTAGGAGACCTAAGATCTTGATTTAATAAAACCCGTCTCATTGCAAGCGAGTTTAACTGTTTCGAAGGTTTAAGCTTGAACTAAAGTTAGAATTATTTTTGTAATAAGATGAATAATTATGGTTTCTTACCTGGTTTCTCTGGTTGATTGTGATTAACTAATTAGGTATTTTTAGCATAAAACAACTTCATAATTTTATGTTTTTTTTTTATAGATATCGTGGCCAATTCTAATTTACATTCATACTCTATTGTATAGGTAATTTGAATTCAATAAAAATCTTAAATTAATTTATTCGCTGGCAGACAACCCACAGCCTAAACCGCTGGGTCTACAAGTACGAAATATTGCGCAAGAGTTCCTCTTAAGTGCCTTTTATAAAATTGAAAAATAAGGAAGAATTTTTGAAAATTCAGCGTCTAAAGGGGTTGAAAGTTTCCATGAAAGTTCGTCATTTTTCCCGCTGGGAACCCATCGGATGTACGGGTGGTTACCAAGCAAAATGAAATTACGCACCTTCTTTAAGCTCTGCCTTTCCGTGCAGCTTCAGCAACGCTATATCGTTGTCCAGGGTCTGACTGTTGTGGTTGTGATGGATGTACGTCGTGGCAACCCTCAGGGTCTGGGCGCCAGGGGAGCCGTACTTGCGAGTTAGGTCGTGATCGCCAACTCGCACGTAGATCGCGTCGCCGGAGCGGACGATACTGGAAAATTAATGAAATAAGTATCGACGAGGAGAGGAGCAATTAGTCTACATTGATTAATTAAATTTTATCTAGGCATATCTACAGTTTAACTGAGAGGGTGGGAATGAGCCCTCTCGACACTCATTTTCTTTATCTCGTCGTCATCTGCCATGCCTTTCCCCAGCTGGCAAAGCCGACTCCAACATGGTCGGCTTCCAGTCTCACCGGATACAGCTGAATACTAGTATTTTACATGAAGCGACTGCCTATCTGACCTCTCCACAACCCAGTTACTGGATAATATAATACGATACCTCTCGGTAAAACTGGTTGTCATACTTTCGGGCTTTTGACGACCCGTAACGATCGCCAAAGACCCACGAATGATAGTCGGAACAACGGCTTAATGTACTTCCCGAGGCACAAAGGGGTCTTGATATGTAAAGATGTGACCGCGCTCGGTCCGTGAATGGGTGACCCCATCCACGGACCAAGCGCAGTAATCGTAGCTTAACCTGATCGATCGACTTGTGCAGCTGTTATCTCCCCTCAACTCTATAAAAATGCTCTTGTCGATACTATGTAGGTAGTGTTAGTATAGCAAGGAGTGATGTTTGTTTCACATACTTAGGTAATAATTAATATTATTTGCAGCCTCAATGAATCTCAATTACCGGCTTTTCAGTGAGAAATGTAATAGTCCACCACCACCTCTGCCTAACCCTGTGGGGAAATGGCGTGATGTTACCATGATGAATGTACTTACTTCGTGACACAGTGCGCGGCAGTGAGCACCCACTGCGTGCCGATGAGCGCGGCGCCGCACAGGTACTGGTTGAGCGAGTTGATGAGCGCCACCTGCCAGCACCACTCGCCGCGCTCGCCGTCCTCGCCGCCCATGACGCGCCCCACGCGGGACGTTGTGCCTGGAACACGGGGACATGTTCTTGATTCCAGACTTAGAGCGAACTTCAGCAATGAAACTGAACGTGATCAGCACATCTAAACCGCGTTGCCCTATCCCGCGTTTGCAATTTAGTTTCCAGTCAATAAAATAAGACATGTATTTTTGGAAAAATAACTTTAAAACCCACAAATAAAGTTGAGTTTTAATAATAAATTAAATTAGAAATAAACGAAAGTTTGCGTTACAATTAAATTGATTGATGACTTTATCAAAACCACTGGTTATTATGAAACTTTATGCTTGTATGAATTAAGTTGATTTCATAATCAAATTCATTTACACAAGCATAAAGTTGATATTTCTTTAAATGTAAATAACATCAATTCGGAATCAAGGTTTTGGGTATGAAATACGTAGATTTGATAAATTACCTTTGACTCCGCACACGTATTTGTTGTATTTTTCAGTTGAAGACAGCGTTGTGCCATAATTCGGCTCGTATGGTGCTGAAATACAAGGAAAAAAAACAATTTAACTGAAACCCTAAAAAAATTGTATCATTAGTAAGGAGTATCTAAATAAAACATTAATTAATATGGGGTCTATTATAAGTGCGTTTGTTTTAAAGGAAAATTTACACCAGAAGTACCTAAGCATTACTAAGTAGCGGCAATTGCGTAACACACTAACAATGGCGATGCCTTTCATTTTGACGTTTCAATAACATTCATTGCGTTATTTACACTGCCTAATAGATGAATTTTTCAAACATATGAAGCAATGGAATAGAAATTTCCTTCGGGTTACGATTGAAATGTGTTACGCAATTGGGTGGAATTGTAATACAAAAAAATATATAGTATTCAAATCAAGCAATTGTTACCATTCTATCACCAAAAACAAATACCTACATTCAATTTGACTTATTAGAACGTTATTTTGGGATTCACCAATAGGCGTTGTATGCGTGTTTGCAAGCGCCGTGGTATAATGCTGGTAATTGGTCGACGGCTGCGGCAGCGGCAATGGCGCCGTGTCATTGGCTGGCCGCCCTCCCACCACTTCGAGCACTTTGGACTTGGGGGCACAGCATTGGGTGCCTGCCTTCTTGCACTTGAAGACGTCTGTCATCTCCGCATTACCTGTGAAAATGGTTTATATGAGTTTTGCCAGCTGCCTACAGAAATTGTCTTGCTGAAAATTCAGAAAGGTTGATTTCACAGAGGCTCCACCGCAGTAAGCTGCTGCTAGCGATTATTTTAAGACCTGGTTTGATGACCTGCCATTTCTTCGTAATCAGTATCAATCAATCTACCTAACCTTTTCCCAACTATATTGTGGTCGGCTTCCAGTCTAACCGGATGCAGCTGAATAACAGTATTTTACATGGAGTGACTGCCTATCTGATCTCCACAACCCAGTTAATGGGTAACACGATACGAGGTTCTTTTTTAAATAACCCATTGAAGACATCAATAACCTACATTGACTTGCCTCCCGCCTCACTCTAGGCTAATAGATGCAGGCCATTATGGCCTTCCATTCTTACAAATCCTCTTAAATCAGTCACGCTGCAGCCCAAGGCTGTACATTCTGCCATCATCATCACCTGACTTACCTGTACCCAAAGCAACTATATTAGGATCGGGTTCTAATCTAACCGGATGCTGCTGTATGTATCTTGCATGTAGCGACATCAGCTCATCTAACATCCACAGCCCATTTATTGGGCTGGGCTGGGTTGCTGGGCTTTATATTCTCTGTCAAGTGGGACTCTAACACCATCAAAGGAGTGAATCCGCAGAAATTGCTGTACAGCATAACAATACTCACGGAAGCAGGTGAAAGACAACAGCGAGACGATGCAGGAGCCGGGACAGTCGGGGCGAGGGTCAGCCGGCGCCGGAGTCGTGGTCGTAGTCGTGGTGGTGGTGGTCGGGCGACGAGTGGTGCGTGGTGGTACTCTGGGGGTTGAAAGTAAGTTTTGTATTCACGATACATGCTTGAACAGTTTCCCTTTCATGCAAAATCTAAAGCCAAATTGATAAACAGCTACTGTGGGTGTGGGTCTGTGTGTATTACATACCTAGTATTGTCACAGCATATATATCCTTCAGCGTTGCACTCAGTTCGGTGTAGGATGACCGCCGGGGGGCTGCAGAAGGCGGCCATGATGTTGTGCATGCAAGATCCTGGGCATCGCGGGAGAGGGGGCTGGAAATACAAGCACTATATCATTAGGGGTCTAAAGTTTTATATAGAAATAGTTTCCAATGTTTTATAATGAGATGCAAGAGGTCAGGAGGAGGGGGGGTAATGGGGTGGGAGGCAATTAGGGAGAGTTGGCACTTACTTATAATGTCAAAGTCTTCGCCATAGCTTTCAAAGACTCAAAATTTTGTTCAGTGTAATTTATTTGGGTTCATTTAAACAACCACGGTTGACGGTACCGACTCAGTATGGTATGACATGGGAGAACCGACACAGCTCAAAGAATGGCTAATGTGGCCAAAAGGTTTTGGTAAGGAGTCCGCGGAAGGTACGGCGACCCACAAGGTGTTCGACCCACCCACCTTCGCAGGGGGGGTTTGTGTTTGCAAATTTATGTTTTGGTTTCAGCAACACGCTTCGCTGCTTACTTGCTTGCTTGGCTTGGTTTTGTAGACGCAAACCTACCTTGCCCCCTCCATCAGAGGTGGCAGGGTGGCGTGGTCTTGAGGGAGAGCGCAGCGGTCGTGTAGATCCTCAAGGCAAGTCTGGTGATGTTCCTTCCCGAGGTTGCTCCCCGTTATTGGTCTAATTCCATATGAATTAGACGTAACAGAAATCACCGGGCGACTTACCTCAGGGGTGGCGAGGTCATGCCCCTGGGTGTCCACCATCAAACAAGAACAGATGATGACAGCAATGACCTCCCGCGTGTTTGTGCCGTGCGCGGGGACCCGTACGGAGGGATGAAGGAATCCTGGTGGTTGAGTGGAGCAGGTTGCACACAACACACCACTTTGGCCCGGATTTTCTCTTACACGGGAGGTAGTGGGGTAGCTACCCACTATCAACCGGCTGAGGCATCCCGTAAGAGGGTTGTCAAGCGAGGATCGGCCTAGTGGGGGAGGGCAGCCAGCGTGGCGTGGGGTCTCGGGATGAGTTGCGGCATAGTCTCGTGTCGTATACAGTCTCGTGATCTTCCGTCGCGTGCGGGCTCGTCAATTTCTTACTAGGCTGGTCCTATACCGAAGGAGTAGCTCTGGCGATCGCTCGTTGAACGGGCGACGTCCCCGACTGAGGGCTCCGTGGCGGGTGGAGAGCTCCAACGGTGAATCAAAATCGTCCAAACCCATGGATAAAGAGACGAAACAGACAACAACAAAACCACAAGCTGCGTCCCGCTCGACGGATGCGCTTACAATAACCACTGTACCTAGGGCTGCGTCTTCAGATGCGCCATCCACATCCAATACAGGGGTTGCGTCTCAAGATGCACCTAAGCGGCAACTGCCTAAGGTTGCACCTAAAAAACTCAAACGCTCGGCTGCGTCCAAGGATGCGATGAGGAAGGCAACCGCAAAGGATGCGCCGCAACTGGCTGCGTCCCGAGCGATCCCAACCTCATCTGCGTCCACGGATGCGCCCCTTAGCACAACCCTGACACAGAGGCCAAGGACAGTACTCGTTCATGGTAACTCGAGGAGTACTGCAGAAGTGGATGCGCCCAAAACACGGGCTGCGTCAGCGACTGCGGACCCTGAGAGAGACCTGACGAGTCTGGCCAAAGCCCCACGTGCAGGAGCAGGGCAAACAGTCACTAATAAGAAAACGCCCCTCAAGGCGGTATCGGCCACGGCTGAGATGCCAAAAGGCGAGGCTGCCACCGGCGCTAAGCGCAAGCGTAGCGAGAGGCCAAGAGGGCGGAAAAACAGTAGCAAAACCAATATTATACCACCGACCAGGGCGCAGAAGCGTTCGCGTCCCGAAGATTCCGTCACACCAACCGGGGTTAGCAAGAAGAGCAAGCCTGCTCGCTCCCGTATGGTTGACGGAACTTTGGTGAGCTACGCCGAAGCGGCTGCGTCGTACAGGAGCAACGAGCTATGCGTTGCCGTCATGACCGAGCCCTTTTCGGAAATGACGCAGGAGCAAGCGGAGGGGATCCGCCTGGTCATAGAAAACCAGCTCCGGGCTCTGCTTAAGGCTCCTGAACTAACAGAACAAACTGGCACAGACCAAAGCACCGCGATCCATTTTAGAGGCCGGGCCCACTTCGCTGAAGGCGTCCTCAAGACATGGTGTGAGGACGACTTCACAATGGCCTGGCTCAAAGGGGTCATAGATAACATACCGTCCCCATTACCGGGGACCAAGCTCACCGTTCGGCCTCAAGCTGACATACCTAAGAAGGTAATGTGCATGCTGTTTGTCCCTGAGAACAGCGAGGACACAGCGGAACTTCTCAGGATGCTGGCGAGGCAGAACCCGAACCTCAAAATGAACACATGGACCCTGACACACGAAAGGGCCAGGCAGGAGCCCCCGGGCACCTGTCTCTTCTTTCGCGTGCCGGAGTCCATGGTCAAAACAATAAAAGATCAGCAACGGCGAGTATACTACCTCATGGGTTGTATTTACATCCGCTTCCTGGAGGAGGGTGGTACCAGGGAGGATGCCGCCGCAACAACATCAGGAACAGCCTCGGGTGCGCCTGAGAGGGAGCCTGGTTCACCGCCTCCTGAACGTTCGCCGTCGCCTCCCGCGATGGAGACTGTTGGGGGGGCGGTGGAGTTGGCGACTTCCATGGCCGCGCTGGAGGTTCTCTCAGCAGCGGGTTCAACGAGGGATCCACCCTCGTCCGGTCTGATTTCGGACGAGGATTGCTTTCCGCCAGGGGAGAGTAGTGAGGGCGAGGACAGCAGCCTCTGCTCCTCTCCTATGCGGGACTAGGATCCTGCAGACCAACCTCCAGCACAGTCAATCTGCGTCGGCCACCTTGCGCAGAGTGCTGGAAACACAACAAGGAAAGACCATCGCCCTCATCCAAGAGCCGTGGATCAGGGGTGGCAGAATATGTGGTCTTGGTAACATCGGGGGTAAGTTGCTGCTAGACACCTCCGTTTGTAACCCGCGTACCTGCATTTTTATTCCAAAACATGTACCTAACCTCTTAATTAACGAATTCTGTTCAAGGGACCTGACAGCAGTCAGGCTTTTCAGAACCGAACAGGAACTCCCGGACATTGTACTGGCCTCGGCATACCTGCCAGGCGATGAGGACGTGCCTCTGCCAGAGCTCGCCTCACTGGTTGAGTACTGTGAAAAGGAGAAACTGGAACTAATCATCGCGACAGACTCCAACGCGCATCACACGCTCTGGGGTAATGTTAAAACCAACAATCGAGGTGAGGAAATGCTAGATTTTATTCTTAGTAATAACCTTGTTTTACTTAACAAGGGTTCCGAACCTACCTTCATAAATGCGAGATCACAAACAATAATAGACTTAACGGTAGCAACCATAGACATATCAAACTCCATACAGGACTGGCATGTGTCCACCGAGATATCATGCTCAGACCACAGATGGATCCGCTATACCATTAACTTCAACCTAACCAAGCCACAGCCAAGAAGGGTTCCTCGTAATACGGACCAAGTCAGGTTCATTAAACTCGTCGAGGCTGAACTAGGTAGACTTCCCGCCCTTCCGGCTGAAATACCAGTAACCAACTTAGACGAACATGTAAACAACATCACACACATACTTCTATCTAGCTATGAACAGTCTTGTCCCCTCACGGTACCTAGGCAGGGAGCTCGCCATTCCTGGTGGAGTCCTGAACTGGAGAGACACCGACACAAGCTGAGAAGACTGTTCAACAGAGCTAGGAACACACGGTCGCCAGTAGATTGGGACCGATATACAACAGCTCGTAAAATATATAAAAAACTAATACGCCTCAGAGGGAGAAATAGTTGGAGGCGTTTCTGTACTAACATTGAAAGTAACAACCAGGCAATGAGGGTCAAAACCTGTCTTGCCCAAGAGACAAACCACTCAATAGGATGCCTAAAAAAACCAGATAACACATACACAACAAACGACGCTGAGACAAGTGAACTACTCCTAACCACCCACTTCCCAGGATGCCAGATTGCTGCCCAGCAAAGCTGGGAACTGCATAGGGATAGGGCCACGTGCAGCCTAGACTGGGAAGTGGCGTTGGAAGTAATCGACAAAGACAAAATAACATGGGCAATCAACACCTTCCTACCTTTCAAAGCAGCAGGACTGGACGGTATTTTCCCGGCTCTGCTCAGGTGGAGTCAGGACTTACTGGCCGATCACCTCGTTAAGGTGTTCCGAGCCTGCCTGGCCCACCGCTACATTCCCTTGAAATGGCGGGAAGTAAAAATAATCTTCATACCGAAACCTGGCAGGGGCGACTACACCCAGCCCAAATCTTTTAGACCTATAAGCCTCTCCTCGTTCTTCTTGAAGACACTGGAGAGGCTGGGGGATAGGAAGATTAGATCCCAGGTTTCGGTACAAAGACCTCTACATCCTAATCAACACGCCTACTGTGCAGGCAAATCAACTGAATCAGCACTGCATAGCGTGGTCTCACGCATAGGTAATGCTCTTAAAGCCAAAAACTCAACCCTAGGCGCCTTCATTGATATAGAAGGTGCTTTCGACAAAACTAACTTCGTCAGCATCGAACAGGCACTTGCCACGCACGGTGTTGCACGAACACTCATAGAATGGATTAATAACATGTTAAAATACCGAGCTATTCAATTTACCGTGAACACCACCACACGAGGTATCGTGAGTAGAGGCTGCCCACAGGGTGGGGTGCTGTCACCACTACTGTGGAATTTAGTCGTAAATGAGCTCATCCTAGAGCTCAACGCCAGCAGTCTTTACTCAGTGGGATACGCGGATGACATAGCAATTCTGATTTCGGGGAAATTTGAGGGCATCTTATGCGATCTCATGAGAAAGGCCTTCAAAATAGTCGAGAGTTGGTGCACGAAGCACGAACTATCGGTTAACCCCTCGAAGTCAGAACTAATAATGTTCACCAACAAGAGAACTCTTGGACCTCATAGGCTCCCAAAACTATTCAACACGGAACTAACATTGAAAGACGAAGTCAAGTACTTGGGGGTGATTCTAGATAGCAAACTGCTCTGGAACAAGCATCTTGACTACAAACTTAATAAAAGCACAATTGCACTCTACCAATGTAAAAAAATGTTAGGAAAATCATGGGGGCTCTCTCCGAAGATTACTCTGTGGATATACAAAGCGCTGATCAGGCCAATGTTGGCTTATGGAGCTCTGGTTTGGTGGACGAGGACAGAACTCTCGACCACCATTACCAGACTACAGCGCTTTCAGCGCCTGGCCTGCTCAGCTACCACTGGCTGCATGAGAACCACCCCAACAGCAGCCATGGAGATAGCCCTTCAATTAACTCCCCTTGACCTGTACATACAGCAGGAAGCGGCGCTGGCTGCCATCAGGCTAATGCACCTGGGCATATGGGGCAAAAACATTACCAGTCCACACGCTAAAATCCTGGACCGGGCGATTGAGTATCAGCCTCTCATCGCTGCCCCGTGTGATAGAACACCAAACCAACCGATTATCAACAAGAACTACATTATACAAACAGTTCAAGAGGAAAGGGATCAGTCAGGAGTCAATGAAGTGCGCATTTATACAGATGGCTCTAAAACACAAAACGGTTCAGGTGCTGGCGTACACTCCCTTGACCTCAATATTAACTTTCACATACCACTAGGCACACATAGTTCGATCTTTCAATGCGAATGTGTTGCCTTAACACAAGCCGCAACAGCAGTAAAGCGCTTAGGCATTCGGAACTACGGAATTAAATTCCTATCCGACAGCCTATCTGTGCTTAAAGCTTTAGGAAGCAAACAAACTAACAACAAGCTAATTTCTGAGTGCCATCTAGCTCTGGAGAGTTTATCGACGGCTAATCGTGTTACTCTCCAGTGGATCAAAGGGCACAGTCAATCTCTGGGCAATGATGCTGCAGATGAACTTGCGAAGAGAGGCTCTGATATGAGGGTGCTAGGCCCGTACCCACTTCTCCCTTTGCCTTTCTCACAATTTCGTGCGTGGATTCGCCAGAGATCGACCGAACTCCACAACAATAGATGGTCACGGGCAACAGACTGTAGACAGTCAAAATTGGCTTTACCAATGATACACCCGCAATTAACCAAAAAACTTCTCAGCCTGAGTAGAAATAACCTAAGAATAATAATAGGCATAATTACGGGCCACAACCTCCTTAACAAACATCTTTTCAACATAGGCGCCACGGACAGCCCCCTTTGCAGGGGCTGCCTTGATGCCGAGGAATCAGCCGCCCACGTCATCCTGGATTGCGAGGCCGTGGCTTCTCAACGTGCAGAAATCCTCGGAACAATGAGGTCGCTCCGCGAAGCCTGTGAAGCTCCCAGGAAGCTTCTGTGCTTTTGGGCGGAGCTAGGCTGGCTCTGTTAGCCAGAATCCCCACGCACAACGGACCGAATGGGAGTCTAAGTGCGGAAAAGGGAGTCCCCTAATCATCATCATCATCACCCACCTTCGCAGGAATCCGCGTGATACAGAAATCGCAATACCGATCGTTCTGGCGCTATTAAGCGGGGAGGCTATATTCAGCAATGGGTCTCTTTAAACTAAGATAATGATAATGAAGATGAATAAAAATAATCTCTCCACTCAAGCACCATTACCTTACGAACCCTTACCGGCGTGGTGGGTCGGTGCGTGGCGGGCCGCCTGGTGGTTGTCTCTGCATTTTTGTTCTCGGTGATGCAGCACACGCCCTCGTTGGGGCACACAGCATCCTCGTCCACGTTGTCACAGAGCAAGGAGAACAGTCCTGAGATGCACTCGCCTCGGCACTTGTGACCTGGCCTCTGTTTTGGAGCTGGTGTTGTTGTTAGCTGTAGGGGCGAAATTGTTATAAATATTGTTAGTCGAGAAGAATGTAATTAAATAACCGCTAGTTCAGTCCAGTGACCGTAGCAGTTCGCCTATTAAGTAAGTTATGTTTTAGATGCTTCAAATCTTACAGAAAACTAATATGATCTTTTTTCACCTGGAAACCGTTTTATGACTCTCAGCGACGGGTCCATTTGTGACGTTTTGACATTTTATGACAAGCCTGGAACTTCATACTCCCTATAGCAGGGGTGGCCAACCGGTCGATCGCGACAATTAGTCCAGTCGATCGTGGCAAGGAAAAAATATAAATACGTAGAACAGACTGCACAACGTACCTAATGACTAACTGCTGCACGCATCATCTTGTATCATTTTTCAATCGTCGTTCCGTCACGTTATTTATCCTCTCTTCTATGCAGCATAGCTCTCTTTTGTTTTCGATGCGCGATAACAATAAACGGGAAGCGTGTGGGACGCGGGAGTGGGGCGCGGGCGGTTGCCACTCCGTCAGTCAGTTGACGACAGACTTAAGGCTCCTACAAACAGGCGCGACAAGCGCAAAAACGCGCGCGATTATATCGCGTGTCGCGCCTGTTTGAAGGAGCCTTAACGGAGTTACGAGTTATATTTTTCCTCTTAATAAAAAATACTACATAATTGTGTACTGAACTATGCTGTTTCATTTAAGATTTCATGAAGTATGTAATTGGTAGATCGCACAGGGTGTTGTCAGTGAACAGTAGATCTTGGGTCTAGCAAGTTGGCCACCCCTGCCCTATAGCATTGCCCATTGAATCCAGGCTATATACTTCATAATATATTTTTTATCGTATAATATTATCTTAAAAGAAACTAAATATATCTCGGGGTTCATAATTGTTTCTATTATTTTTTTATTTACCACCTGTAATTTTACATTATGGATTGCAATAAACGATATGATATTTAGATCTTGCATATAGATAGGTGCCTTCGCACCACCGCAACAAAATTGCTTAGCAAAACGTAAATATTTACCGCAGTAGTCGGTCGTTTAGTAGAATACTTCTTCTCGTTGGGCACGACCAGGTCTGGTGGAGGTCTGTCTCCATAGTTGTCCTTCGAGACGCAGCAGAGCCGGCCCTTGACGCAGAGGTCGGGAGAGTCGAGGTAGGCCTCGCAGTACTGAGACAGGCGAGCCTCCACGCAAACTCCTGGGCAGGCGATGTTGCCTGTAACATGATGGGAATCTTTTAAGTAACATTAAGATAAAAAAGAAGAGATAGGGAAGAGAATTCTATTCTATTTATACAGAACAACGAAAACATACACGTTGCGTGAGATCGATTTCTGGATAACAAATATTGAGTAGTAAAATTATTATTTTAATAAATGAAATATTTAATGGGAAGCAGCCATGCCACTTTTTTATGTGAGAATGGTTAAATCTTCTTCTTGATAGCTTATCATAACAAACAGCGATTCCTTTGCCAAGCGTGGTGAACATGGCAATAGATAGATAGAATATGCTAATTTCACTTTTTATGTTCCAGTCTTTCAGTAGGTACCATGATGGACCATCATCATCCATCCAGCGTTACGTAGCTTTTGTATCGTCGCGCGTCCTAATTTTAGGGTGTCTTCGAACTTAGTAAGTGCCTCTAAAACTGATTAGCGGTGTCCACGCTAGAATACAGCTGTTCCTGCTTCTATTACATATGATCTATATTAATGATAAAGCTGAAGATTTGTATGTTTGTTTGAACGCACTAATCTCTGGAACTACCAGTCGCATTTGAAAAATTCTCCCTGCATTTAATAGGCCAATTCTTGGGGAAGGCTTGAAGTTATTTAACATCACGCTATGACCCTTAGGAGCCAAGAAAAAGTTGTAACTACAGTCAGAAAAATCGCTAAGCGAAACGGGCAGGTGATGCACTGCGACGGGGTGGGTCGGGGAGGAAGAAATTTCACGTGGATAAAGTCGCGGGAAGAAGCTAGTCTATATATATAAAATTCAAAGTCACGACTGACTGATATATCAACGCACAGAATAAACCGCTGGTTCTAGAGACGTGAAATTTGGAGGGTGTATTCATTGTAAATAGTAGGTATCCACTAAGAAACGGATTATCGAAATTCCACCCCTAAAAGGATGAATGGGGGGAGGGTGAAATTTCACGCGGACGAAGTCGCGGGCAGAAGCTTTTTATCTCATAAGCTTGCTTGTTCTCTGGGCCACGTCGACTACTTCTTTTCTCTATCGGATGAATCGAAATAATTGATATTAATCCTAATAGTTAATAGGGTGTACCTAATAATTACCACTGTTTTTGTATTTGTCTTGCGGCGCCTGCGTGGTGGGGTCGTCGTAGTCATCATCAGACACCGTCGTGTGCCGCGTCGGCCGCGGGCGCTGCGTCGTCATCGCCGTCTCATTATCTGAAAGATTACGTAATTAACAGTATAGGCTAGTAGGAAAGGAGCTGTAGACTTCAGTTACGTAAAGGGCGTAAGTAACTTCTGACATTTGGCAGTGTTCTCCTGTCTCTTACGATAACAAACTGGGGTCACAAATACGTCATACGTATTATCATCAAAATTTTGATTTTCTCAATCATCTAAGATCAAAACATTTTGATTTTTCATTTTGTTGAGGTTTTTATAAGTGACTAGCTAATAATGCCAATGCGTTGCTAATACAATGCTAATGCGTTGAATGCCTTTATTTTATTTATTTTTTTCTTACGAACCTTTTCCGGCGCGCACATAACTACTTACCAAAGTTCACTCATAAAATCGGTCGAGCCATTTTTGAGTTTTTGCGAGACTAACTAACGGCAATTGATTGGTACCTTTATACAAAATGTTATAGGTATGTTTGATATAACGTGGACAGGAATAAGTGAACCTTATCCTCAGTTTTAGAAGAACAGACAGCTCATAGTTATAAAAGCGAAATATCACTCTTATGTTTAATTACTTTTAAGTTTTAAGTTCTCTTTGAACCTTTTTGTGGTTAATAATATTTAGCTTGTCCCTACATGCTGTGAATAACGCTGTTAATTACATCATCGTTACTTTTAAGTTTCATTGTTTGTATTCTCGTAAATGCATAGTTTCTTCTTCCTTAAAATAAATTTTTTGTTTCTTCTTTGTAGAAGCCAACCTGTTTCTATTCGGTAGAAGTCTAGCAAATCTTCCCAACCGAAGGATATTAAGTAAAATAACAAATCCAACTTACTATTAGTCTCATCAGCACAGCACTTCATGGAGGAACTGGGGCACTCCACCTCCTCCAGCACCTCGTTGCAGAGCAGTGCCGCGAGGGCGTGCATGCAGGTGCCCGGGCAGTTCTTAGCCTCCATCTGCGTGTCCAGCGTGTCGAGTAGACCTGGAAGATTGAGAGTTATAGGTTAGAAATATATAATAATACCAGTCCACTGCAGGGCAAAGCCTTTTTCTCATACAGAGAAAGCAAAGCATTGATCCCCACGCTTGCTCAAGCCGGATTGGCGATTTCAGACTTATGGTTGGCAGGGTCACCGATGTGCAATCTGTTACCTTGGATTCAGTACGGTCAGCATCAAAAGTCGATTAACACTTCAGTTTTTTAAATCTCAGTTATTGAGCAAAATATTTATTCAAAATTGCAGCAGAAGTACGATGCAATTTTCAACAAATATTTTGCTCAATAACTGAGATTAAAAAAAACTGAAGTGTTAATATTTTGCTCAATAACTAAGATTAAAAAAACTGAAGTGTTAATCAACTTTTGATGCTGACCGTACATGATTCTGAACCCCTTGCGTTGAAATTTTTCGTAGGTTATAAAGAAAAAAGCTGTAATAAAATGTATGGAACATTCAGACCGCACCGAAAACATTTTCGAAATGTCTTATTCAAAAAAAGATAACTAGAAAGAAATCTCTGTTTCTATAGAAAATTGAAAATCGGTCTAATTTGGATGTAACACTATTTTTTGAACATCTTCTTAAGTAATTTTTTAGACCTTTGTATCCTGCTTATACGTATGAAGTTTAATTAAAATCGGTTCATTCATTTCTAGAAACAAGGTCTTGAAAGTTTGTATGAGATGCCGTACGGCGTAAACGCTCTTAATACACATGAGCGACACTCGTCGACGATGGAGACAACTGCAACCGTTGCTACTGTCGGCGACGCGTGACGTCCGTGTGTATGCACACTTAGGCTTGTGGTCCTATTCCACTCAGAATGCGAGACCCCCGAGATTTGGCTCACTGAGAACAATATGTAATTCTACTTTCTCGTTCACGATATCTGATTTCCATTTGCACCACAGCTTATTGTCATGATTCATGAATAGGAATACAACCTCCTAGGGTAACCTTAGCCGATATCTAACTGGGCCATCGTCCTTAATTACTGTCAGGCCTAATTTCCGCGTATTTTGCCGCCATTTACAAAAATGGCAGGCGCCGTGCCCGTTAGTATCGTCCGCATTCTGTGCACGCATTGCGCCTGCACCGGCTAGCGGCTGTTGTACGAATGTATGCTATACGAAGCGAGGCTATGTGCTGTTAGCAGGGGTAAAGAGCTCAGTTATCTGCAGGTGAAGTTGAAACTGGATTAACTAGTAAAGTTGACTAACAACTGCTCTACTTATGTCATTTTTAATTATTTTACCTATTGCGGTATAATAATTTTATTTTAGGTGCATCGTCTTCACATAGGTAATTATAATTACATGACTAATGTTTACAAAATATTTTAAAACGGTGGATTTTCTTGCCCAATCTTTTCCATACGAAAGTACCTTTTGGGAGAGGCGACTAGAATCAATTGTATTTTTTTGTAAATTTCGACATTCAAAGGTGCCTTTTTTGTGCCTATTCGGAATAAGTGATTTGACTTTGACTTTGAAATCTTTCTCTCTATGCATAGCACGCCGTGCCTGTCCATAATTTACCGTAGGCGGAAAAAATACGTTATTGCTTTTTTAGGGTTCCGCACCCAAAGGGTAGAAACGGGACCCTATCACTAAGACTGCACTGTCCGTCTCTCTGTCTGTCTGTCACCAGGTATCATGAACCGTGATAGACAGTAGACATTTTCACAGATGATGTATTTCTGTTGCCGCTATAACAACAAATACTAAAAACAGAATAAAATAAATATTTAAGGGGGGCTCCCATACAACAAACCTGTTTTTTTCGGCGTTTATGCCTTGTGGTACCGAACCCTTCGTGTGTGAGTCCGACTCGCACTTGGCCAGTTTTTTCTTTACCACATGTTTTGCTACATACGTATCTAGTTGTAGTTAGTTCAATAACCTTTATAATTAAACGGACTCAGAAGTGTACTCATTTCATTCATATTTTTAGCATGCTGTGCTGTGATGTTTTTGTGTTGCTTCTAAATAACAAATTAAATCAATTTACTGTCCAACATAAATCCTATAACTTCCTAACATAACTCCACCACTTTACCAATCCTTCAAAAATCAACCGATCTTCAAATATCCAAATCTAATCTCATCTGAATCTCAATACATCACCCATAACCCGCACGGCTACATTCCTCAAGCCCCATGGTGCTCTAAAACGGAGTGCCGTTAGCTCCTCCCGTCCGATGGATGGGTAACCGTCCCCCCCGCCTGCGCCCGCGACGCCCAGCGACCTCACGCCACTGACACAGAATTAGTCGGAGCCAAATGAAAGGAAAACAGACGACGATCTCGTTGATAAGCGGCAGCGAGTGAAACATTGTAGTTCTGATTTAATTGTTGTTTGAACATAACGTAATTAAATAACGAAAACTAAAACCTGTAAAAAAGCCCATAAAACATTTTATTTTTCAATTATTTTTATTTAAATAACACGCTATTAATTCCAGAAAGGCTGGGCAGAGCCCAGTTATAAATCCATACTAATATTATAAATGCAAAAGTGTGTCTGTCTGATACCTCTTCACGCTTAAACCGCTGAACCGATTTAGATAAAACTTGGTATAGAGATAGTTTGAGTCCCGGAAAAGGACATAGGATAGTTTTTATTCTGATTTTCCCACAGGTTCGACACTTATGCGGGTGAAACCACGGGACGATGCTAGTAATAAATAATACACCCCTTATCGTTTGTTTTGTTGCATCCAAGTCCCATGTAATGGACTCTAACAATCTTCCAATGTCGTGACAAATGTTTATTTTTGAATTTTTCCTTATCTTGTGAAAGATTAAGGAGTATATAAATACTTAATCATGCTATGATTTAATTTACCAATCGCAGTAAACAAATTCTATCAAAAATTCGCAAGCGATAATTCCTCCACCCGCAGGTAATTCCGCTCTTGTCCTCTCTTTCGCTCATAAATTACGCCTGATTCTGGTCGCAAACCGTTACCCGATGACCTAATGCGCGGCGGGCGGTGAAATCGACCGCAAGCGCCGAAAACGAAAGTACATGCGTGCGCGCACGACACTGGACGGGCGTCGCGGGACGCCCGGCTTCGCTGAAAGGGCAGCAGGTAGCGCCACACATTGGTGGAGAAGAACGGAGAAGACTGAAGTCTGCGGCCTGTTGCCTTGACTGGTGTCATGGCGCAGACATTGAAAGATAAACAACAAACGGATCCTTTACAAGCAATAACATCAACTTAGCTAGCATATTTAATATATTTATATTAAATAGGGTTCTAGCCTGATATGCTAGCCGCCCTTCACCATGTCGCATTGTCATTTGACAATGCGACATGGTGAAGGGCGGGTATTTTGGGGGACTGTCTTAATATGTTATTTTGACGTTCGAAAAATTCTGAATCTCAGCCTATTTTGACAAAGCAGAAAATGTATAAAAGAAAATTTACGGATTGTCAGATTATCGCCTGTCACCTGTTACCTAGCAGTTTTAGTAAATAGGCTCTTAGAGCCTGTTTGCTGTAGTAGTCCGATAAAATTCCTCTGTCTTCTATCTTCTTCTTAGTGTGTAACTGCGGCCCTGCTTGCGAAGTGAAGTTGAGAAGAGAAGCCCCAAATTCGAAGACGTGACAACCCGCACTAGGTGGGCCGAAATTCGTTACACTGCCCGCCCGTGTTGTGGATTACGGCGTCTCACAGAGAGGAGGCCTGTGTTGCAGCAGTGTGAGCCTTACAGGCTGATTAATGATTATACATATCTTGTGCTGATACAACTCATGAGCGTAAACGAAGTATGAAGAGTATTAACGATCGTAGCAGGTGGCGTTCAGTAGATTCTGCCTATCCTCATGGGAAGGAGGTATTTATGACAATAATATAAAAACAACAACAACAACCATATGACAATAATCTGACACATCCTATCAAGGATTTCAAGTTAGGGCGCGTACACATAGCGACCCGTTGTACAGGTCCATTATTTGATGGGGTATGCAGTTGATATAAGCGAGTTCACACACAATACAGTATTCCGGATCCAGTAATAAAGAAAAAGAGATCAGATAACATCCGTTAAAAAGGATCCTGTAAAAACGGACGTTCTATGTGTATGCGCCCTGAGTTGTCTATTTTGCCATGTCGCACCATGTGAAAGATTGCATATGTGACAAATATCTTGTTCTCGACTCTGCGTGGTAATGGCCACCGCGGATTCTATGACGTACATATTCATAGGTAAAATAGAATAACGTATAATTGGACACAGTCCGAGAAACACAAAATACAAATAACCATAATAAAAAAGTGAAAATAATGTTTAAACTACATTAGCGTGTGCCTCACGGCTGCGCAAAAAAGGTTCATTTTAGCATTAATGCCAAACAGGTGCAGTCTGACGCTGGTTTTCTAATGAACCTTTAGGGACAAGTGACGGGGAAACAGTTTCAACATACCTAATGCATAATGTTTATACTAAAAAGCCGCTGTAAAAGTGGATACGTACGAACAAACACGAAAATTTGTTGCAAATTCAATTTACTTTGATTTTGAAATGTTTGAACTCTGTTCAATGTTTGATAATATTCGTTAGGGGTACGCACACGCAGACAAAGTTTTTCCAACATGCTGTATAAACTAACGTTCGTTAGTGCGTACATGGCTTTAGAATGGCACATGATGTTTAGTACGGCAAAATTCGCCTATCATAAAAAGTTTAAAAAAAAATCAAATTACCACAAAATAAAACTTTTGTTAAGACGAGCAATTTTTCGCGCTTTTCATAAATTAATTAGTTGAACTCGACATAATCAAATAAAACCACAGATCAAGCAGTGTAATATGAATAATATTATTGATAAACCATTTATTTAGAATTAAAACAATATGTAAGTAAATAAGAATATTAACTCATAATTCTGTAATTAAAAAAATATATATACCTAACTTAACTAAAACTATTTACAAACTAAAAATATAGCATCAAATAAATCATCCGCATCGCTGTCGACGGCAATGTATCCAAGAGATATTATTGATTGATTTGTGGTTTTATTTTAAATTCGAAGTTCATCATCGTTTACCAAATATGACGTCTATCTGTCTGTCTGTGCGTACATAACTCAAAAACTACTAATCCAAGTTGAGTGATGTTTCTATTGATACACAGATAATTTAAGTTTATTGAACTTACTATAAAATCGTTCAATCAATCAAATATTTATAATATTATCGATTGTGACTTGTGGTATTGTTACAATTCGGAGTCCATCATCCTTCATACTTATTTTCTCTTCCTTCTACATATAATTTCGTACAACAGACAGACAGACTACGTACAGACGCCAGCACATCAAGCTACCCGAAACTGTCAAATTTTCCCAATCAACTTTGAACCTTATGCTTTAGCGATAAAGTTGAAAATCTATTAAAGAAATTTGACAGATTGTAGTAGGTTGATGTGCTGGCGTCTGTACCTACATATTAGACATGTTCCCCGGCTCAGTTTTTGTATATAATTATTTTTTATATTAATACACCTGAGCCGCTGTAGAGCTAAATTTCCAAATGAGTAGGTGTGTTGCGTTAGTTTTTTCACAGCGCTGTCAGTTCATCTCATGTAGGTTTTTCCGCGCATTTCCTTAAGGCCTGAGGCCAGTGACACTTGGCATCAATCGCGCTCAGTGTTACAGTTTGAAGTAGTGTTGTCACGAGTGTCCTAGGGGCGTAAGATTAGGTTAGAAATTGTATGTTGTAGAAAGAAGGAAACATAAGTCTTACAACCAGTCTTACCAAGGAGTATTGTGTTACTCAGTAACTGGGTTGTGGAGGTCAGAGAAGGTAGTTGCCCCATATAAAATACTGGTAACAAATTCTTAAAACATATTGTATTCCAGTCTAATCTGCATCCGGTTAGACTGAAAGCCACCCTAAAATAGTTTGGAAAAAGCTGGGCAGATTGATAGAGAAGGAAGAAAATAGACTTGGAAAGAATCAGAATCATAATCTCCGACAAATAACTCTCAATAAACTGTAATAAAAATCATCGAAATAAAGTATACGCCCAAAGCAACTACAATAACAATGTATTTCAGTTAGGATTTAGCCATAAACATAAAAAGAAGAATATCTGTGGGCATAGACTACAGTTTCAAACAAGTGGACAACCTGCCAGTTCGGTCACGAATGACATTGTACCAGATATTATAAAATTCTCTTATTGTCACGATTTTTCTTCATTTTATTCAGTATATCTTGATATTTTAGGATGATGTGATAGTGACACATTTATGTCTACAGTTTTCTTCTGAATTAAAGTATTTTGTTTAAAAATGAAGGATTTTCCACATTAAGTATTCAAAAGAATTAAAAAGCCGTAAAAACCAACGGCGAAGTAAATAAGTTCTACCGGCGACACTCTTAATCAGAGAGCTGTAATATAATACCTAATGCAATTACTATAATTTTAAGTTTACTATCAATAGTTGTTCTCAAGCTATTATTAAATAAGGACAGACAAGCTGTAGCCGATAACTATTTAATAATCAATAGATCAGCAAGCGAGTGCTTTCTACGGGGTCGATGACCGCGCGAAAGTCGCTGCCACGGCTATGATACAACTGCGCGGTGACTCCATGTGACGATGCCTCGTAATTTGACGATTTACAGCCTTTTTTTACAAAGAAAATAAGCTTATTTACAATTTTTACAATTAGTTTACATTTAGTCACAATGTGCGAACAAAAGACTTCAACGCGTTGCTTCAATTTACAATTAAAGCAAATTGTTGGAATTGTAAACAAGTTCACAATACCTATTATAATTCCAAATGTGGAAATGTAGGTCTTCTTAATTTAATTGCTCAACTATTGCCACAACCACAAAAGAAAAATACATAAATCCACAGCCATTTCATACCAACAATGCTTGTTTATGAATAACTTTTAAAAATACTCTAAAACGAACCGCAAATAAAAACAGTGAGCTAGAATATCCGGAATTGTAAAATGAAACTCAGTATAGCACCTGTGTAAATAACTAAATGCTAGTACATTACATTCAGTAGCCTCTCCGGCCATGTTTTACATATTAATTCACTTTCAGTCGACGTGTCGCGTGAGTTTTCACCGAGTTTCAGAGCAACGCGAAATAATAATTACACGTCAGTCTAATAACATGCACTGGATACTGTGCTATTTCAGTTTTTATACGGTTGCTATCTTAATGATGATTGTGTTGTGAAATATAGTTATTTTAAATTATGTTGTTTAACGTAATGAGTATTGAATTGTTTTGGTGTTCTGAATTAGATTGTGATAAAAATACTTACTGCTTACTCAAATATGGATTAAAAGTGTAATTTTATAATCATTCATAGTAGGAGAATGACAAAATAACAAACAGCTAGAGAAAGTTATTGTTTTATGACTTTTGTGACTAATACAAAAGTATGTAAGGATCGTAGCAGGAGGCGTTCTGTAGTTTCTGCCTATCCCCATAAGGGAAAGCGTAAGTATGTATGCGACTAACACAACAACAAAAAAACCTCAAACAATCCACAATCTATCATGGGAAGTATTGTTTACGAACCTTTTGCATTATCCATCATATAACAATATATGTACTTGACCATGATCGAAAGCCCGATTCCCTCACATATTCAAACCAAACTCAACAAAACCAGATTATCAATACTCAATGGTAATCGATCGTGGGAGCGCTGGCTACCCACCTCAGACCGGCGTCGTTGCGTCTGCAGGACTTTCTCTCACCCCCCCTTCCCCCTTCTCTCCTCACTATCCACCCCTCCTTCTACACCCCTCCCCTTCAGCCTTCCCCGCCATGGTCAAGAGCTGCAAGATTACGCGACATTGAATGTGATAGAGGTTGAATAATCTGTTATATTGTAGCGTTCGCGTCATGTTTTTATACTTTTTATCAATGTGGTTTGGTTGATTTTGATGTTTTTGTAACGAGCTGAAAGGTGTTCATGTAATCTGTGGAGTTGTTTGTTTTGCTGAAAGACTTTTAGGTTTCGTTTGATTTTACTTTTTTGCATTTAGAAGAATTTTATGAACTTCGGACAGATTTGTTATCGTTAATACTTTTTTATTGTTATAAATTCTGTAGTCTTTGCTAGCTATTCCGTTTTTTTTTTTAATTGCTGTGTGGGCCCGCTCTTGACCTCGATGACGCCTGATGGGAAGCGATGGATGAGGTCTATGATGAAACAGGCGTGCCCAGAAGATGCCTAAGGCTTTCAATCATATAGCAATTTAAGTACTATTACTTATAAAAATCATGCTTTCTGATTTGATAACATGCTAGAATAATATACTGGGTATTTAAAAAAAAGGTTTTCTGATTTTGAAAGCCTTACAAAAATCATTGTCATTACATAGTTATACTTGCATACGGTACCAAAACCTATCGAAACAGAGTACAACCAACGCAACTGTAATAAAAACAATAACTACCCACAGCATAATATCTATGCTACAAGTCTACATCGCCACTGAATCACAGAATGTATAATAACGAAGTGAAATGTCACCGCGAGCGAGCATGAATCATGCGCCCGCACATATCGGCATGTCAAACGTTCGCCGATTAATTAACCAGAGAACGAAGAGGCTTTCTTTT
Organism: Luperina nickerlii; assembly: GCA_963855955.1. Classification (NCBI taxonomy): domain Eukaryota; kingdom Metazoa; phylum Arthropoda; class Insecta; order Lepidoptera; family Noctuidae; genus Luperina; species Luperina nickerlii. The sequence goes on along the minus strand of OY979683.1, from coordinate 1,800,049 downwards.
TCGTCTGTTACTTGCCGCGGTTACGAAACTGATGGGTGACTCAGTTTTTCAGAAATTGGATGTTTGCGAATGTTTTGTTTAAAATAATTGTGTGAGTAAGAGGATGTTACGTTGCAGTTTTCGTGGATTTTGTTCGGAATGTTTGTTTGATTAACACCGGATTTAGGTATCAAGAAGAGTGATACGACTTATGTGTCATCTCTTAATTTCCGGAGTAAAAAGTGCTCAATCGAATATATATTTTATCCCCATCCAAACAAAATCTTTAGTGCTTGAGCAAAATATAACTATTTAACTGATAATTTTATCAAGCACAATTATGTGTAGATAGTAGGACGTACATAGACTTGGTTTGAAAGTACACAAAATAATTTTCAGCAATATAATATTCACTGTAATTTTAATATTAACCCATTTATTAAAATCGTAACTAATATTATAAATGCAAAAGTATCATGACGAATTTTCATCTATGGTCACAGACTAAGTCGCGGGCATCAGCTAGTAATAAAGAACTTTACTAAAATTGTAAAATACAACTGCAATCATTTAAATTACATTTAATTACATTTTAACCTAATTGGAAGGAACGAACGCGTTGATGTCTTTTGTACGCGCGTAGAGTTCGCGCGGAATTGGCGCAAGAATGCCATAAACCTAGTAACATTGTAGCATTCATTGTAATTGTTTTGACGAAACTGTAACCAACTGCGAGTCTGTAATCATTGCAATGTAAGATCTACTGTGTGTGTGAGAAAACGGTATTAAAAAAGAAAATAAAGAACTACCTTTAACATATAATAACATTATTTTTAAGGTATTTTGGCGTAAGGTCCTCGTAAATCACGTGTATGACACAGCTCAATATTATTCTTAAGCCATATTCTTATACACGGTGTAACAGAATAAACGCAAGTTCTGAAAGTAGTTTGTTCATAATACTACATACTACGACTACCGAGTCGATTTCAGTAACTTTTAATTCAGGTATTTTTTTTCAATAATTATGTTTTTTGCCATACTGACCGCGGCATTAAGCCAAGAAAATAAAATCTTATTTCAACGCAATAAAGTTCAATTTTAAATGCAATAAGTAATGCTAAGGTAAACACGATTTTCTTAAAAATAACAGATAGCTTTAAAAAAAAATAAGTTTTGGTTATTGTATCATCCTTTTAACTCAGTACTCTGATTGGGGAGTATGAGGTCTTGCATTAATTATGTTACATATTGTATAGTCTTTTTCTAAATCAATGTAGGCTTTCTTAATCTATCAGTCAGTGTTTATTGGCATGTTATAAATATGTACGCATTAATTATTATCTATCCTTGGTGCTAGCCTTATGAATGCTCTATTAAATTCAACTCAACATTTTAATGAAAAGTAAAATAAAAAATGGCTGATCCACATCATTTGCGGAGCTTTTTCCCAACTATGTTGGGGTCGGCTTCCAGTCTAATCTAATACAGCTGACTGCTGAATACAGTATTTCACATGGAGCGACTGCCTATCTGACCTCCACAACCCAGCATTAAATTGCTGATCCATCAACTTACATTATAAGATAATCACACCAACTTTATCTATCTATAGTAACCTTGCCTCATTCATAAAAGCGTTTACGACGTCCGGCATTTCATACAAACTTTCGAGCCCTTGTTTTTAGAAATGAATGAACCGATTTAAATGAAACTTCATACACCAGGATACAAAGGTCCAAAAAGTTACTTAAGAACATTTTCGAAGTGTCTTATTTAAAAAAAGATAACTGGAAATCTGTTTCTATGGAAATTTTTTATTAATCGATCTAATTTGGCTGAAACACTATTATTCGAAAATGTCATTTGGTAACTTTTTAGACCTTTGTATCCTGCTTCTGCGTATAAAGTTTCACCAAATCGGTGCATTCATTTCGAAAAACAAGGGCTTGAAAGTTTGTATGAAATGCCGTACGGCTAAACGCTCTAAACAACTCTTTGGTTCTATTTCCTATTCTAAATGACTGCTACTATTTTAGCTCCTATGACCAAAGTAAACGTTTTCCGATCCAGTACAAATGCGTACAACACTATCAGTGATAAGGTGCGTGCGAGCGCTCCGACGCGCATGCTTAACGGAGCTCGCGCAGGCGCACCGTTAGCACGCCCCATATACCACTGTGTAACCATACTTAGATACTAAGGCTGCCATTCCACTAGAGATGAGCGAGGATGCGGAGCGAGGGATGTGTGTGAAACCAACCAATAACATCGCTTCATTTTTATAACTTGAACTAAGCTAGCGTTGGTATTGGTTAGTTTCACACACATCCCTCGCTATGCATCCTCGCTCATCTCTGGTGGAAAGGCAGCCTAAGGTAGTTTGATAGCAGACTGTTTGTATTCAATTATTACTTTTAGAATAAGTTCTACATTTTATGACAAAAAATTTAGAACTTATTCTGATCCTGGGACTTGACCATTACAATTAACATTGAATAGAGCTATCTCCGCACTAGCATAACCAGCATAAGCTATTCCCACTGCTGAGACAGGCCACCTCTCTTCGGAAGTGGGCTATAATCTACCACGCGGGCCCCGTGCTGGTTGGTATATCAGCACTATTCATTGCTCACTCTGATATGTTTATGGAAGTCTGATACCCAGTCACTTCTTGTAAAATAAATACTATTATAGTATGCAGCTGCATCCGATCAGATCGGAAGCTGACACACAGAAACACAACATAGTTGGAAAAAGGCTGGGCAGATGATTAGTGCCGACTGAATTTGCCTCCCGAGAACACCCGTATGTTTCCTTTTAAAGCCGCGTGAGAGAGAGTGAGAGAGAATGAGTAGTCATGTTTCTTAATTCCTGAAGGACACCCCTCCCCTTTTCCTGTTATAACTTACGAGAACAAGAAAATAAGGTAGCAGCTATACAGGGTTAGTTTTCAAAGACCAGCCAAATTTAAGGGTGTGGACAGACCATCAAAGTGAACAATTTTGTCAATGCGACCACCGTCGTAATCGCGAATAAAAATTCAACCGTCGGGAATACGTTTACGTCGAGTAGGTACCTATTGAAGTTTTGTTTGGGTATTGGTTTTGTTTTTTGGGGTCCATATGATCTACCTATAAGTTCACCACCAAAGAATACCTACATGTGGAATGGAATAAAAGTATTGAGCATTGGAGTGGTATTCCATGATTTGAATTATATAAAACCGTATTATCCTCAAGAACATTTGTAGTTTAAAAACAAAGAACACGAAGACAACGTTGCACAACATGGCTCCGTACAATCAATTAGTTATACTTTCCGTTTCCGTTCAAACAAAAAAGAGGAAGTTACCTGTAACTGTTGTAAGGTGTACGAAATTCTATGAAAACGTGTAGGTTAATAATTACTACTTTTATTTGATTATTAACTTGATATTTGTAACATACACACAAAATATTATAGACCATTGGAAATGACAACACACATTTCACTACATACATATTATAAAACAAAGTCCCTTCGGCGTCTGTAAAAGCGATAAACTCAAAAACTACGGAACGGATCTTCATACGGTTTTCACCAATGGACGGAGTGATTCATGATGAAGGTTTAGGTGTATAATGCACTAAAGTTTTGTGTAAATTGGTTGAATTATGATGTCTAGGTTGTTGAAGATGTCGAAAAAAATCATGCTGACTTTACAGGCGTTTGCCGCGTAAACCAATAGAGTTATATGAAAACAATGTATCACGGAATGATTCTTCTTATAAATATCTACGTTTCCGTGGGATAATTTTCGACCTCCACGTGGATGAAGCAGCAGCGGGCAAAAGCTACTTAAGAATAAATTGAAAATTTTTATAATATTCCTCTGAAGCGGGTAGAGAGGTGACCTACCCAAGATGATATTGGAATGATGATAGACGAAAGGTGTCCAAGGATTGAGCTCATTAACATAAATGGGTATTAAGTGCATGTGAGTAACAACAGCATCCGGAGTGTGATTGAGGACAGGTATGACTGTCCAACTTTTCCAACTGTTCAACCATTGTATGCGTTTATGTGTGAACTAACTAGTTTAAAGCGCTATTTTTTACTAGCAAAATAGAACATGTTGCCTGACCAAAAAAAAATGGAGACCCCTAATTTGGTGAAAAAAATTTAACAACATTAAATGCGTGAAAATATTTATAATATCTATAGAATTTATGAGTTTCAAAGTGCATCTTATAATCCTTACTAGCTGCGCCCCGCGGTTTCATACCCGCGTAAATGTCGATTTCGTGGGAATATCGGAATAAAAAGTAGCCTATATGCTATGCCTATATGTTAATCCAGGGCGTCAGCTACCTCCATACAAAATTTTATCAAAATTGGTCGCCTGTCGGGGTTCTACAACTCTTATATCGCGGCTGGTACAACTGAGCCAAACTTGTGACGACCGCAATTTTATTAAAAAAAAAAAAAGTAATTCGTCAGTTCAAGACTACAATGCAGTAGAGGGGCGTGTCATGTGAACTGGGCCGCTCAAAATCTAGCAGCTTACCGTCTCAGACCAAGAATAATACGCATTACCTCAATTTCTGCCAATGCAAATGGTACTTATTTGTTTTGTCACAAATTGCGGTAGGTCAGGTAAATAATTATGATAATCACGTCTAGGAATGCCAAGTATTTATTACCCTACTGCGCCAGAAGGAGGGTTACTTTTTTTTTTTGTTATTTAATTTTATTTTACTTAGGGCTAATTTTTCCAACCCCAGATAACTATAGCGGAGAAATAATTTTGAATTTTTGACAGTTCTTCCATACGAAAACTGTCAGACGTCAATTGTATTCCACGAATAAAAATTATTGATTGATTGCAAAATCAGCCCTTAATGTGACATAAAACAGTTACACGTGCGACTGAGTAAATTAAAAACTAGGTAAACGTGTAACCCACACCAATGTCCGCGAAATAATGGTTTTAGGTAGTTTAATTCGTGCGTTGATTTTACAAAAATAACAATAAGGTAAATAAGTATTTTTAGAATATATCTATACTAGTAATAAAGGTGAAGAGTTTGTTTGTTTGAATGAATGTCTCTGAAACCAGCAGTAGGTATCTAGGATTTGTAAAAAATATTTTTTCATTTGAAAGCCCAATTCTTGACGAAGGCTATAGAGTATTTAACAACACGCTAGAACTCTTAGGAGACGAGTAAAAACAAAAATAAGTAAGAAAGAATGCCAAGTGAAATGTACATATAGCTATTTAAAAAATTCAATAGTCATCTTTTTTAACTTAATGTATGCAAGCGCGAATCTGTGTTATCAACGGAAAAAAACCATAACTCATAGGTAAATATAAAAATAAAAAGTCCTGACTCACTCATTGACACCGTCATTATCACCTAACCTAAACCCTTGGCATTAGAAAGCTGAAATTTGAAGCTGTATTTGGTCTTTCGGTCTGAAGGCGTATCCTTGGCTGCATCCATGAATGTTATTGCATTAAAAAAACATCAGTCTGGGGATTATTCGATAGATTTTACCTTATTTCCAGGTAAGCTAATCAAAGCCCACTTGTCATTTTAATTCACAACAGAAGTTACATTACTTCAACTAATATTATAAACTCGAAAGTAACTTTGTCATGTCTGTCTGTATATTACCTTTTCACGCTTAAACTACTGAACTAATTTCGATAAAATTTTGCAGAGATAGATTGCATCCCGGGGAAGGACATAGGGTAGTTTTTATCCCGATATTTTTACGGGATCGACACTTATGCGTGGAAAACCGCGGGGCGCTGCTAGTTTTTTATAACATTAAATAAATAACATAACGTTATCGTTATTTCGGTACGCATCTAATAAGCTCTGTTATTTTACGATACTTAAATACAACGAAATGTAACATTTACCATTTACAAACTGAACTCTAGAATGCAGTAATTAAAAGGAAATAACGTGTTAACTGTAGTATTTCCGTCGTTATTTGTCTAATATGGACTAAAATCGCCACTGGAATTTGAATCTGTCTTAAAATTTGGAGAGTGTGCTTCTCAGTTCTTGTTTATAAGTAGGTTTATTCGAACACACATCAATAATATTTTAAATTCTAGATCAGTGCCCTGTTTATCAAAACTACAAGCATTTTTCTTGTAAAAATTTTTATATTACAAATATATGTTTATCAAAACTACACGTGTAAATTACGGATAACAAGTGTCGTTATTTATTTAACAAGTATATAGTCGTTGTTTCCTATCCGACTACTCTGAGAAGATACTCCGAAATAAACTCAGAGGTGTCCTTTTAAGTCCAGACATTATCTTGGTCAGATCATGTAGGGGCCATGTGTCTGTAAAGGTATTTTGAAGAAAAACAGATTTGACTGGACCTGCCCAGTCAGTGCACGCATTTGACAGTAAGTTGGAAACCCACTAAGAAAATAAGTTGTGGCCTGACATGAACGGTACTAGGAATGTTTATTTAGAAATTAAGTGAAATACCTAATTAATAACGGTTCTTATTATTTCTTGATCTAAATTTATATGGAATGTAAAGTTGGATCGACATCAACCACGACAAGATAGGCGCAAAAAGGAATATTTAAAGATAATTGAGAATGTTTACGGCCTGCAGTTTGTTAGCAACAGCTGTGAATGGCGGTGATGTAAATATCGAGGCTATTGCACCAGCAAGCGGCAGTTCTAAACCGGAACACGGCATTCAAAACTGTTTGACTTCAGTTTTCGATCAGGGCATTTCTCTGCACTCCCACAAGAGGCTCTACTATTACCCACCACAGTCTGTGTGCATATTTGTGTTTATATTAACAAGTACTGCCTAATTTGTAAGTTTAATGCTCTGTTTCCTTGACGAATAGCTCGAATGTACCCCGGATGACGGATGTGGACCAAGAAAGTTAGCAGTCGAACTCTGAACAATGTGTACGGACCGTAGCCGCCTGCGCAGATACGCTCGGATCTTTCTATACCCACCCTGTTACTGACCTAGCATGAGGCCGTGCGTTACTCCTCTCAGTTCGAAAGCTAGTCTAGTCTAAAAGTTCAGCACTATCACCATCAAAACACATTTCTAAATTACTTTTCTGCCTCCTTCAGTAAATATGCAAATGTTAATCAACTCGTTCGCATAAAACGGATAATTGTTAGATCAAAAACCTGTTACTTGATATTTTCATTAACATGCGTCCGTGATATAATTTTTGGAAAGTCTGAATACTTCGCGTACCGTTATTTTGTTGGTAACACCTTTTAATAATATCTCTATTTAAACGAGCGACACTGTTTCTTAGGAATGTATTACAAACTTTTCATTTGATATATGATAGAAAATGGCGCTGTAGGAGATTAGAAAATCTTTGTAGCACGATCTCGAGAGCCGGAAAGTTAGCACAAATAGGAGCTAGAATCACAAATCAATCATAGTTCTGTCGTAGCACACTGACCCAAAAGGGGGACCTATATAGGGAAAAGTCTCACCGGACAACAGGGAGCTGGCGAAGGATTCCTGGCAGTGAGAATGGGGCAGTATAGCGGCGATGGCCAGCACGGCCACACTGAGGCGCGCCACTGTCATGCTCACTGGTTGCACTGTCCGATGGCGCTGTCTCGCATGGCGCGTCCACTGCCAGACTCGCGCGCGCGCGCACTGCCCTCCACCACGACCAACGTGTTTGGGTGCGTAAGCGCAGCTCATTGAGTAAGTTCTGCAGATGCGATAGTTGGTGCTTTTGATAGCGCCACGGAGGACCACAGTTGTTTCAGGACCAATCTCACATGACTGCTTTATTATCAGCCTAAAATGTTCCCACTGCTGGGACGCTGTGAGAGGGAGTGGGACCCCCTGACTGCTGAATTACACGTAAATCAAGAATGAAATAGGAATCGCTACTTTTTTCACGAAACGATAAACATAACCCGGGCACTTCTGGATAACTGAGTACATAACAGAGAAGCATGTTGTCGATACACAATGACCACCATCATAACTTCAGAAATAAGAAAGAATTAAATAATAATAATAATCCCGTAAATATAGTAAAAACCAGCCAAAATGCTGAGAAGAAAAACACTCTACAAATAATAATAATTTATTTGATAAAAAGTGGTACATTCTGTTACAAAGTAGGATGGAAACTTAAGGGGATTACATGACCTAAAGCGCGGTCACTGTCGGACTGCATAGAAAAGAAAGAGAAGCAATAATTAATTTTAAAAAATCTATTGTTCTGACTTAAAAATTAAAACACTAGTGTTTTAGTATGTTGATTGTAGAATAATCTGACAAAAAATCAAAATGATTGTATGTATATTAGTATGGTTTTTCTCGTAAAAATAAAATTTTTAGAGGTATCTTCATGTTTTTTTTCTATCATATCAAATTAGTTGTATTGTGTTTTCAACACACTATCAACCTATCCTGAAGAATAACATACATTTTTCTGATTTTGTTTACTGTAGTCGATCAATATACTTTTATTGTTTCTAAAACTTGCGTTTTTTGCGTTTAGGTCCTATAAGCCCCATAAGAATAGTTTAAATATGAGATGAGTAGGTAACAATACAATTTTACGATCCGTAGCTAGGTCACTTAGTAGCCTGTATTAAGGACAAGCAGCCCTCATTTCCCGAAAATAGGACATGAGTATGTCTTAGACTGTTACATAATTATTAAAACAGTAGCATAGATCCAGAAGCTGGAGCCTGAAGTCTGGAGCAAACAAATCAAATCAAAAGCCATTTATTCAAATTAGGCTGAGGATCAGCACTTTTCGAACACACGAAACACACACACACACTCCTCACTTACGTAGTCACTAAGTAAGTATGGTATTTTCTAAAATTAACTGATTAAATAAATAAAAGGATCAAAAAAAAACTTGCCTGTGGACGCTAATCTGTGGTGCCACTTACAAGAACAGGGTTTGTTTATACTTTTATCAGCTACTTTTTCGAACAGACTATAAATACATAGTAAGATATTAACACTTTGCGGGACACTTAACGCACCTCGACGTAATAACAATAAAACTTCTATTGTGTCTCGTTCAGTGTCCTTTAATGTGTTAAAAGTAAATAACAAAAAAACTCAGATATAAACCACACACACAACTGCATTAGGCAGAAACGATAGTACGAACAGGTTGGCATATCTGCACTTTTATAATCTTTGTCCAAATTAGCACCATTTAACGGCAAATGCTGGTTACCGTGGATCGATATTAGTGCAAGTAGGTAGTGCCATCGACGTGGCCACGTGATGGCCCATGAATGGCTACGTGTAGCACATGAATGACCACGTAGTACCCATCAATGACCGTAGTATGCGGCCCGTGACGAAACGTGAATATAGTCTTTTCCAGTCTTTTCCATAATCTGGAAATGACCATGGTCACTGGGTATAAAAATATACAATTAAGTTAAGGTCCATTCTTCATTGCCATCAAGCCCACATATTTCCTACTTATTTTTTTACTGTAGTGAAAACTTCTGTAGGCGTGTTGGGTATTTTTTTGAGATGGACAAAAACCATTGATCTCGCGACACTGTTACCGTAACCGACACCTCTGTTTTTTAGTTTTGGCCATTATAAAGACATCAACGCGCGGTAAATTTTCTTTGGGAAGAATGACCTTCAAACATATTTATAACATTATTATGCTTTTTCAAGTTTTCACTTCTGTCGGCACTCCTGGAGTGCCACTGTTTTTTTATTTGACTTTTTTTTTTATTTTGGTAGTAATATGAACTAAAACGGACTAAGTATAAAATAAATATGAAAATGTTTGACAGACGTGTCTGATTGATTTCAAATTTGTTACCAATTGAAGACAGTCATGGAAAAACCTATTCTTTTTTTATCTTATTTCTCAGAATAGTTTTTTTCGGCTTTGCTCTGCCAAAATTCACAACAGAAATTAATGAAGAAATATTTTAACGCATCCTGTTTCGAACTCATTATCCACGGATTCTTCAGTATTTTGCATAGAACTAACTTTCTGGACCAACTAAATAAATATTCTTAATTTTGACACAGTCGACGATTCTTTGGCGGTGTTCGCAAGTAAACTAGCGTTGAGTGAACATTTTCATCTTTGCATTGATAATTTTAACCATACTATCCGCCATAAAACGCCTGAAATGCCTTAATTTCTTACATAAAAGCCAACCTAGATAAAACGTCAAAACCCATGCAGTGTCATGCCCAAATGCATGACAGAAATAAAGAATTCTGCCTAGGTTTGAATCCATACTAATATTATAAATGCGAAAGTGTGTCTGTCTAATTATCTGCTACCTCTTCACGCTTAAACCGCTGAACCGATTTGGATGAAATTTGGTATAGTGTCCCCGAAAAAGGACATAGGATAGTTTTTATCTCAATATTCCCATGGGATCTAAACTTGCGCGGGTGATACCGCGCGGCGCTGCTAGTGGTAAATAAGCACTTCAATTATCAGTCAGTACAAGTAGATATCCATCTTAGGTGCGTATACGCAGTGCCTAGCGTCGCGTCGGGTCGTTTACCCCGCGGGGCCCAGACCTGTCCCCGTCTCAATAGCTGTCACTGACTACTTTCGCAGGAACTCAGTACTTGATATAATTCATAGATTAATAGATACGTAAGGTATCTATTACAGTTCGTGCAAACATGGACATAGAACACGAGGTAAAATCGTATAGATTTATAATTAGGAAAAACTTTAGCTAAAGCTTTTCTCCTTGGTTTTTCAAAATGAAACTACTCCCAGGCGTTAGGATTTTGCTCAATATGAATAACCGAGACACCTGGCATGGCGCAAATTAGATTACCTTGCAACTGGAACGACTCCTAAGCGATGGGTCCGGGGTTATTGAGTTGTTCCAATAGGAATTTCTTAGTAACAGCCCGAAGTAATAGATGGTTAGTCTCCGTTGAGATTAGTAGCCATGGTCGAAATTCAGTCTGGAGGACTATTATGAGGTGGATAAGTTATGAGAAATTAGAAATCATTTATTTTGCAATGAGTGTGGGTACAAAGTAAGATGTAAAAATTGTAAAATATTAATATTTACTCAATTATACAACCACATAAACAAAAGAAAAGAGATGCTCGGAGTCTCTTTGAAGGATAACATCAGGAATGAAATTATCCGGAAAAGAATCGGAGTTACCAACATCGCTTGCAGAGTAAGCAAACTGAAGTAGCAGTGGGCTGGCCATGTCTGTGGAAGGACCGATGATGGCCGGGGAGCAGACGAGTCCTGGAGTGGAGACCGCGTATCGGCAAGCGTAGTGTGGGACGCCCCCCAGCTAGATGGACGGACGACCTAAAGAAGGTGGCTAGGGTAGACTGGATGTGGAAGGTGGAGGACAGGGTGCTGTGGCGCAGTTTGGGACAGGCCTATGTCCAGCAGTGGACTTTTCAGTGGTTTTTGTTTATCATCAACTCAGTCTATCCTGCGATAGACTGAGTTGATGATAAACAAAAAAAAAACAAGTATATCTGCAGTGCGATTCTGTAACCATCTCACCGTGAAAATTTAGGTGAAGTGAGCTGTCAATAGTGTCAATTCCTAGCAAAAACAAACTCACTTCACCTAAGTTTTCACGGTGCGATTTTTACAGAATCGACCGGCTGTATCTTGTAGCCTTCCTACATAAACTAAACATTAAAAACAAAAAACGTGAGGAGCTGCATTCTTCTGTCTGCTGATAACAAAAAATTACGATCACTAATACGAGTGCAATTCTGGCAATTTCCCCCTTGTACCACAATGTATTACAATGTATTCAACAGCAACCGAATACTACACTACATCACAAACTTTTACTTTTAACGTGAGTGTAAGTTGGTCAATATTTTGTCGTTTAATACACACTTGAGTGTCCGAGTGTAATTTGCACCTAATAGGATAGTGCTCTCAATGCGAGAGGACAGTAAACGGTTGGGTAGGGCAGGACGGGAATAATCGTCATCTTCTACTTATTATAATAAAATTTTAAATTCATTCATTCATTCACTGACTGACAACGCACAGCCTACATCGCTGAGACTAGAAACATTAAATTTTGCACAAGACCTCCTTATATAACGAGGGTGCGCAATGAAGAATGATTTTAAAGGGGATAGGGAATGAAAGTTTATAAGGAAGTTCGTTAATTTTGCCGATAGGAAATCCCATCAGGCGCAGCTCTTTCTATTATGTAACGAAACGTGTCTCTGTCTAGCCTGTATGTCTAATAACAGAGCTTATGACTCGAGAACCGCAATATAATATACGGATATATATTCAACAGTGTCCTAACTGACAGATAGAACGTGCAGTCAAAGCAATTGCAGAGAGAAGAAACATGTGAAGATATTATGATTCTTAGATGGTGTAAATGTGACCAACCCCTGAGTTGGTTGTAGGTAGAGTGCGCGCAAGATAAGTCTGCGTGCGACATTAAGATTATATCCCTGATAGAAAAAAAGAAGAAATAAAATACGTTTATTTGAGTTATTCCGGTCTGATCCCCTGAACCCTCGTCCACCACCACCTCCTCGAACCCCTGCTAGTTCTTTTTCTGTTTTAATCTTCTGTCTTATCCACTATAAACTTTCTCATTCCGGTTTACATGACGCAAAAAAGAACATACTTAAACACAAAAAATTAAACAAAAAAAGTAGGGGAAACATGCGTCACATCCACGCAAAACGGCTATCGCTCAGCATTATGCTGCGGCCCTATGCAAGACGGAGCCCCAGCGCTGGTTTTCAGCGACAGCCGGCGCTGACGTAATGACGTCGTCCGTAGCAGCAAACAATTATTAGCTGACTCTGTTAGCACTATTCATCACTTTTGGGCATAATGATGGCGCTTATTTACTTTGGAACACATGGAACACAGCACACGATCTCGACACCTGACATAAGCGTCCAGGTCGCAGCAAATAATTATTTCCGACTAGCAGCCCGCCCCGGCTTCGCACGGGTGCAAATTTGTTTTTCGAATATCCGAAATTTTACAAACCTTGTTCTGGCAATACCGAACGCAACAAAAAAAGAATTATCCAATTTGGTGCAGTCATTCGCAAGTTATGCGCGTACAGACATTGCGGCGACTTTGTTTTATAAGTAGGTACTATGCAGACTTATTTAGTGCAGACGTCTAGTTAGGTACATATTTATAAGTAGAAGTTTGTGTTATGCAAATGAAGGCGTATGTGACGTTTCGGCTTTGACTCTAGCTTAGCAACGCACCTGCGACACCTCTGGTATTGCAAGTGGTCGTGGCGGATTGCCGTCCCATCGGACTATGAAAGTGATGGAAGAGTGAGTGCACCTGTGTCGCGCACACTTGTGCACAATAATACTTATCTCCCGCGTAGATGGACAGCCTCCGCTGATGAATGAGGGCCGAAATTCGGTTTGGAGGACATTTTTTTTTATTGCAAGTTCCCAGAGGTATCCTGCTTGTTGGCCACCAAATAACATTAAACTTACAGAAGACTACTGTGACAATAACATAAAACGAATAGATGAAGTCACAGCTATTATAAAAATATAAATAGCAAGACAAGTGTAATAAAATATCACGTTAGAATAGAGATGCCCTTCCTCGGTAAGGCTTCGATTTATAGTCCCACTAGTGGGTCGACACCTTTTTTTTTTAACGTTGATAAATGCTCATGCATACTGCACTACCACTACCACGGGGAGATAGTGCAGTTATGTGGGACTCTAACCACTAAAACTCCACGGTGTCCTCCTCTGCCGCTTACGGCGGGAACACGGGCGCGCGTTAGCACTCATCCGTGAACCCGCCGCGGCTATCCGTTGCCGGACCCTCCTCTGGGGAGCACTCCCCATCACCGGCGCACCAGAACACATAGCACGCCGTGACCACCCCAGGGACCAAACCAGCACATGGGCGCCAGACGACCCCGTGTCTGGGCACCCTTGGTCCCCCTGTGACGGGTCAGGACATTGGCCCCACCGCCTGCCAATTTTCGGCTGCAGAGGATGGGGAGAGCGGCCAACGCAATACCGACACTCCTCCTCCCCTGCAGCCCCACCGCGTCCGCCATCTTACGGTGGCGTCAAGGCCGCGGAGGGTAGGGAGAGCGGCGCACCGTAATACCGGCACTCCTCTCCCGCCGCGGCCTTCAACCCTCAGCCGCGACGCCCCCGATACGACATCGCGGCTCGCCTCAGTTGCGATGCCGCCCAAGCGGCACCGCAAACTACTTTTGGCCGCTACGTCGTTGGCTTGGCAGCAAAAGCCCTGACGAGCGGCCCCTCCTCGGGTTCCTCTTAGCTTCACCGTGGGTGTCCAAGTCACGGCTACTGAGCCCCCCCGCCTCGACAATGCCCCACCGGGGGGGAGTGGGTCGACACCTTACTTCAAACTAGCGCAACAACTTTATATTATGTTGCACCTTTAGATAATCGAAGTGGCCTGGAATTTCGCTTCTGAATAGTCAATAGGAATTCCTCTATAATTAAGTTGTTAAAAATGCTGTTGGTGAGTGAGAAAAAAGTTTGATTATCAGAGGGCCAAGACAAAGTGACATTTTATCAGCGTTAACGCGATATTGGAATAGTCAATACATTTGATTAACATAAACTACCGAAAAACTTAAATATCTATCCTGTTGAAAGTCGTTGTAAAAATACGAAACGCCTTGAAAGCTCACAGTTCTGTGCAAATCTTTTTGAGTTTGGATTTCAGAAGCTGTCCAAAGCTTACGCTCGCCCCACACTTGGTTTAATTTTGCTGTAGCTATAGGCTCAGACCAAATAAAAAGTCAAGACAGCGCTGCGAACAATATAGGCCGCATTCCGAATTAGCTATAATCGCACTCACAGCGCTCACAATGCTCACATCATCTCACATGCGTTCCGATTTAGATATTACGATTATGATAGCTGAGAGCTGACGTTCGTGAACGCGCTCACAGTGCTTACTCAATGTAAAAACTATATTATTACAGTATTTCCTTGTATAAACACCACATTTCTTCTTCTTTGGTTAGGTGGCGACTGTCAGCCAGAAGCACAATTTCGAAAATGCCATGTAAGTTTAATTTAAAGAATCATCTTTAAATTCAGTGTGTGTGTGTAATTCAGTGTGTTTCAGTTCACACTGACACATCCTCACACACACACACTGTAATTTTTAACAGCGCTCACGGTGATATTATTCTAAGGCATGGTCGGCGTTATCGCAAGATGGCGCATGTCATGACGTCATCTATGACGATTCACGGGACATCGTTATCGCGCTCACGCTAATTCGGTACGGGTTTAAGCACGCCCAAATCGATTATTTCCCAACTCGGAACGCAGGGATAGTGAAGCATGCAAAAACTACACCTCCGCTCTGTGTATACACGCTCACACGTAGACATTTACAATCAAACTACACCTCACTATCTGCACACAAGTTTACGAAACCGGGTTCACTTTACTGTTGATAGCCCTCTGTCTTGGTGTTTTATTTGGTCTGAGGCTATAGGGGCCAACTTATAGCTCGTTTTAACACAGGTAGGTACATACTTAACATAGATACGAATAAGCATATCTAGTCTCAGTCAGAAGCAACTTCCCTTGATTACAATACATTTAGGTAGGTACTCTAAGTACGTATAGGTAATATGATCTTCAATTAATGTTGGAATTATCCTAATACCTGCAAGGGTAAAACCTAGCTCACAACATAAACTCACTCACCCAATAAGCATATATTTATGTGGACATTACGGTACATATTAGCTAGCAGGCAGTGGGTTCGACTCCGGGCGGACCTGTTTCGAACTGTAAACTAAAACAAGTGACGGTAACGGCCAGTAGTAAAAAGAGAAAGTTTCTTGGACATCATACGTACTACGTATAGTTAGTCGCCTCACTCAGTCAGCTGGCGATTTAGAAGTATTTGTCTTACTACGTAATCGTGGGAGCCTAGCCAAACCAATTCTGTTGAGGTCGGCATCGCTAGTATTTTGAGTTGACGGCGCAAATTCAAAGCTGATTTACATTGATTCAGAATTTCAATCCAATGACACTGACTTGATAATGGATAAATGTAAACCTTTTTAATCCAGTCCAGCATCCAGTGTCAAGCGCTGGATTAGAATAGAACAGCCTCTAATTGGTCAAATTTCTGGTCAGTGGTTGCTTGGTCAGCTGGATTGAAATACTGGATCCATGCGTCATGTTCGTGAACGGGCGCCGTCAGTAGGGACTATAGTCATCTTTTTGCTGCCATGGCTTATTTTAATTTAATATTTGAATTGTATTTTTTTTTTTATATTTTCATTACGGACGCTTTTAAATTTCTGCATCGTTCTCACATGCATAATTTTAACATAAATGATGTAACCGATATTTTGTAACCATTTGATTTAAAAGAGTGTCCGTGGAGTTTCTTGCCCGTTCTTATCCATAGGTAGGTAACGCTTTGGAATGGGCAACTAGCTTCATCTTTCTGGCTGACCGACCCCTTGACGATTCAAATATGAATGTAATTGGTTTATTTGAAATAAATGCTTTGAGTTTTGGATCAATGTATGTCAGCCGACTCATTCAGTAAAATATTCTAATATCCAAAGGTAGGTATAGCTCTAGACGAGACTAAAAGAAAGTCTGGAGTTAACGATGTGTACATACTTACAGATTAACGTAGGTGGTATAGTACCGGTAATTTACCTATATAAATAGCAGAAAGAAAATACTTCATTCCATCTCCCTCTCTTTCTTTAGCCAAAGGTTATCAATGAGGACGAACAGAGTCCGGTTATAGTAGGTAACAGTACTATATTGTGGTTTCGATGCTATGAAAAGTTTACATAATAACCGTATCAACGGCCATTTATCTAATTCCTAGCAACGAATACCGCTATAACAGTTGAAGTTATAGAGAGAATATGCTACCACTAATGAAAAAGGGATAAGAAATTTGGCTCTGTGATAGCTTTTTTTAAAGAGACTTCGTGAAGAATGAATGAAATGAAGAATGAATGGTGATTATATTAATCAATATTTCATACTGTCGTACATAAAACAGTTCAGTGGTGAACCAATATCCAGCAATGAACGTTAATGGCCCGATGACATGTAATATCACTAAAAACAAGCAAATCCAACAAACCTCATACAATAAATACATTTAAAAATCAAAACCCATCGTCATATTTCAAGATTTCATTGACCAATAAAAGGATCACGAGCGTGTATGTTACAAGCGGCCATTAATCTCTCAAAAGAGAGGATATCGGCGCGCGCCGGCGCAGGCGGCTGTTTGAAAACACGACGGATCGTTAATTTGCGGCCTTGTGGACTCCCACCGGGGTAACGGGACTTGGCAGACGTACTGGCCGGCATAGAATGTGGTGTAGAAAGGACAGAGCTTTTTGCCTACAGCTTAGGGATACTGTCAACTACTTATGTTCGTACCTAAATTACAACTACCTCATTTGCCTTCTCTCTTTTCCCTTAACGTTGTAGTCATAAAATTTGGCTGATGAAAGAGTTCATGAAACTTCCTTGGGGTGGACTGTACGACCATAAAGTGGCGTTTTTAGGCCCCCGTCATATGCATAAGATTGCTGAAAGAAATAAAGAACAACGAATAACGTTTATTTGGACATAGTTCGTGAAACACAAAATAAACGGAGGTAGGTAAACTAATTTGTTTCCTTCTGAAAGTCGGTAGGTATTGTTATGACAAGCAAATATGACGCTTTTATCGTATACGTCTTTTTTTTACATCGTTCTCACATCACACTAATATTATAAAGGCGAAAGTTTGTGAGTGTGTGTGTTTATATGTTTGTTACTTCTTCACGCTCAAATGGCTGGACCAATTTTGATAAAATTTTGTGTGGAGGTAGCCGAGGCCCTGGATTAACATAACATAACATATAGGCTACGTATTATTCCAATACTCCCACGGGATCGACAATTAAGCGGGTGAGACCGTGGGGCACAGCTAGTAATACATAAATGTAGATCGCAGTGAACATGAGCGTTCACTACTGCACACGGTGCACACAGGCAGATCTCCCTACGGATCGCAAAACGGCCGGTCCTGCGCAACTGCAATTGCAAAATATAGTCAGCCTACTTTTAACGGCTCGGATAGGTACACCTTAACCGTCATCGACTGAACTATGCTCGTACGTCATTGACCAAACTACTTAGGGTGATTGAATCAAACATAATATAAAAGAAACTGGTACATTCCTTCAACAGACGTTCGTACGATGACGTCCGGTAATTAGGTGTACGGACTCAGTTTAAATTATGTTTAGTTCTAACTTCTAACGCCTGACTACGGCCGACGACGTACGAGCATAATTCTTAATTCTAAGAGCGAGCACACCGTAATCAGCCGCTCTATCCTGTAAAAATCTCACCGTGATAACTTGGGTGAAGTGAGCTTAAAGTGAGCTGTCAATAGTGTCAATCTCTAGCATCAGGTGGAATGACAGCTCACGGTAAACTCACTTCACCAAGTTTTCACGGTGAGATGTTTACAGAATAGCACTGGTGTATGCACACTGCGGGTTGCGTTCAATTTTCAAATTGATGTCGCACCCACGTCATCTTAGTCTTTGCCTCATCACCGATATCAACAACATTACAGCTCAACTCTTTCATCGGGAGGTCCCAGCGACCCACGCATGCACCGTCCTGACCCCTCCCCCTGCACCCGCGCCGCCATGCATGCACGCATTGATATAATTTCAATACTTTGTGGCTAACATCACATTTTAAATAAAACCTTATAAATGGCACACGGATTTACAGTTGGATCTCATCGTCCTGATGTACCGTTATGAATAAAATGTACAATAAAATATGTGTATCATCGCTTTTTGAATGTGTTTTGATATGAGAATGAAATATGGATGGGTGTATTAGCTGTATGACGTAATAAGCGAGGGTATCTATTTAAAGATTTACTCAATGTATTCTTGAGAATCTGAGATCAAGCCGTATTGGTAAAAACATGCAGTTCCTATAAAATAACGAGCAGAATCTGTAGAATGAAAATCATCGACGCTGCCCGTCAAAACTACGTTTTTGAATGTGTTATTTTATTAGTTAAATCCACACGTAATAGAATACCAAACTTATTCCGCAATAGGACGAAAATATCCTAGACAGAGGGTACGTTTTTGCCTGCAACACGAACAAAAACGCACAAAAGAGAAAAAACACTAACTTCCGATAATTTCTTTATGAAACCGGTTTAATTTTTTTAAATTACTTTTATATTTCGTATTTTTTAGTTTTAAGTAAAAACTGGAATATTTTTTGTAATAGTTTTGTTGTAAATATTGCTCTAGAATTTGACCAAGGTTTTGAGATGTTTTCCCTATGAGACTACACCCATAGCTCGTACCAATAAGCCAGGCCGTCACACTTGGTACAGGTATTAGTCCATATCTTGAAAATTACTGAATCGATTTTGATAAAACTTGCACTGTTCCCTAAGTTGAAGTAAATGTAAGCCAATAAAAACCGGGCAAGAGCGAGTCGAACTCGCGCACCCAGGGTTCCGTACCATTATGTTTTTAAATTTTCATTGGCGAAGCCTCTAATCGTCAGAGAATTTTTTCAGAGCTATCTCTTGACCGATAATGGAACTAATGTAACTTTTGTTGATGATTTCTGAAAGTGTGCTATTTATAGACTTCGTTTTATTGTTCCTGTAGTCTTTACATAAACTTCTATCACATAGAATAATTTCAGATTTTTCTCTTTGCAAACTTCGCAGATAAGGAGGGAACGGTTTTTTTTTTTACATTTTTCATCAAAAGTCGAAAACAATGTGGCCTAAAAATTGCACAGGCTGGTTGAATGTTTCCATTTGAATTGCACAGGCTTCTATCTCTGACTAGATACGCAGCGCATTAGGACACACAAGAGAGAAATAAACAATACTTTGTATGAAAGTGAATTTTGGCGTATTGTACGCCTTAGCACGATTATGAACGCATTTAGAACCAGGCGAGTAAGTACCTAAGCCAGACGCCAGCACATCAAGCTACTACAATCTGTAAAATTTTTTTAATAGATTTTAACTTTATCGCTAAACCATAAGATTCAAGGTAGCTTGGGAAAATTTTAGTTTAGGGTAACTTGAGGTACTGGCGTACTTATTTTACTATGGAATCGCTGCTTCTGCAGTATGGATTATTATAAAGGAAAACAGGGTGGCAGAGACATTGTCGAGCAACCTGTTAGCATTCCTTAAATGACTCTAGACCCCTGCAAAAAAAATTTGCTGTTCCATACATTATGACCGCGTAGGTATTGCAGTATTTTCTATGAAACAGCTGATATTTTTAGGGTTCCGTATCTCAATAGGAAAAACGCCACCCTGTATAGTTCAGAGTAATGAATCTGGGCACAGGAGCGTGGGGATTAGCACAAGAAAGAGAAGCCTGCAGTGAAAACAAAGTGAAAATTTCTTTTCTTAGGTCTCTTTATTTATGCCCAATCACATCTTACAGCTATGTATTTACACTTACATTTGCCATTGGTATCACTTATAACGACAATGTCACATAGGAGTACAAAAAATAATTGGTTAAAAGCATATTTAAGTGATGCGAAACCTGAAAAGTAAGATGTTAGGTACAGTTTTCAGATAGGCAAAAACTCAGGCACTTTATAGATATTTACACTTATTTGAAAAATAGTTATGATCAGAAGAAAAAACAAAAAAAAACCTCGAACGGCATAGTGCCGGCGATCATAGACAAAAATAACTGCAAAAGTCTATGGTACAAAAATTATACACAACAGTTATTTTAATTTTATACATAGATACAAATCATTTTATAAATGATTTTTAGTCGATTTAACCAAGTTAACGTTCGATTCCTATGTCGAAAAATATTGTTTCCCTATAAAAATCAGGATAACATTTAACAACGAAACAAAAAAAAAACAATTTAATTACTAGTTTTGGTCAATATTTAGTTTTGTCCACACCTGGGAATATAACCCCCATTCACAACTAAAGTCAGCGGGGCAATTGCGTAACACATTATCAATCGGAATCCGTTTAGTTTTGACAGTTCAACAACATTCATTGCGCTGTTTACGTGTTGAACAGACAAATGTTTCGGAGTTATGAAGCAATGAATTAGCAATTGGCTTCAAAATGATTCAGATTCCGAGTGTGTTACGAAATTAGGCTGCTGGTTAATGTACAGACGCCAGCACATCCAAGCTACCCGAAACTGTCAAGTTTTCCCAATCAACTTTGAATCTTATGGTTTAGCAATAAAGTTGAAAATCTATTAAAGACATTTGACAGATTGTAGTAGCTTGATGTGCTGGCGTCTGTACAGAGGTGTTAATATGACATGCCATAATAAGTTGAAGCAACAATAAACATTGAAAGAAAGAAAACTTTTTTATTTGTTACACAGGAAACACAAAAGCAGCATTTCAAACTAACAAAGTTACACTAATAAAAACAACCAGAAAAAGACCTGTGCTAGGCCAAAAAGGCATGCAAAAAAAACATATGCAATATTATTAATAATTGTTATTATTGTATTATTAAATTGCTTTGTCGTAACAGTGTTTAAATGATGCAAGTCGTTGTTGCTTCAAATTTATTACATACCACAGGCAAGAAACTTGCATCCTGTAAGTGAGAGACACAGGTATGAGGGATGGAAAAAAAGAAGAACTTTTTCGTAAGCTCGTTAAACCTTAATAATGGCCAACAACGATGAAGTTTTGTAATCTCATCGCAAATCAAAAGGATAGCAGTGCCGATGATTTTATGATGACATTAAATAATAAACAAGGGACATTGAATGCACACGAGACAGCAGGAGCGCTTTTTAGAACGCCCAAAGATATATTTGGTCTGAGCGATGTTTGTACAACTTCGCACTTTATGATGTTGACAATAAAGTTGATTATTCAATGTCATTAGAAAATTCTCGGCTGTGCTAGCTAATAAAGCTTCACACATTAGCTGCCTGGTAGTCAATGACATTCCTACAATATTCCCGTAGGTAGGTCTACTGCCACTGCTACGCAGCCACAAGACTAATTAAAAAAAAAAAATTGTTTTCTTCAATTTGGTTAATAATGTGTGTATTCATTCTAAGTTAGAAATGTATCAAAATGTTTTATTTACATGCACTTTAGGATATTTATGACCTCTCAAGCTCCGCTAATGAGACATAGTTGATTTTCTATTGTATCGTACTACATAAGGTACGCGCTGAGCTTGACCGGTTAAGTTTAATAGCATATTTTAAGTTAGTCAGGCTTTTTAAATTCCATTTCGTTTTTTTTTGAAGTGAAAACTTCTTTAGCGGCGCTGTGTACTTTTTTTGGAATGGGTAAAAACTTCTAAACTCGCGTCAGGTCACGTGACCCTGATCGAAAATTCGTAAGACGTAAAACGTAAGACGCGCGTTGTTGAGGACAGCGCCATCTATGCACATCGGGAAGAACTACGAGGGCCTCGCGTACTAACTACGTAGTTCATCCAACAACGACGAGATGGCGCTGAACCACGGATATATAACTGACGACGAGCTCCATGCGAGCGGCTTGCTTCTCTTACCACTGCCGCGACCAACACCACGAACTGAAGTCTATCCTGTGTGCTTATTTGTAAATCTGAATAAATTCCTTTCACGAGAAGAATAAACCAGTCACTTTGGTCATCATACCTGATTTGCAAAAAACCCTATAAAATAAGGAACACACCTTAACACGCGTGTTTTGTTTATAAGACGATTCACAAAATACACTCGTAATTGTTCAAGTTTTCACTTCTGTCGGCACTACCGGAGTGCCAGTGTTTTTTTTTGACGTTGTACTAAGTTATGGACAAGAGATGTATTAAGCTTTTAAAAAGCTTCTTCTTAAATAAAATCAAAATAACACAACTCGCCTGTATTCCCCAAAGGGGTGGGCAAAGTTCTATACCTAGTATACCCGCATTTCGCCAGTTTTGTTTAAGTCCCATGTAATGGAAGAGCGAATCAAACGTACAAAAATCGTTACCTCTTTCTAATACTAAGTAGATTGCATTTTTAAATACACGTTTTCGGTTTAGGAAGCATTTCTACATTTTCGGTTTTAGGAAGCATTTCTTTTTATTAGCATTTAGACATTAAGGGGTTTTTCTTTTTAAGGCAGTCGCTCCACGTAAAAAAACTGGTATTCAGCTGCATCCGGTTACACTGGAAGCCGACCCGAACTTAGTTGGGAAAGACTAGACAGGTGATGAGTTAAGAAAACATTTGAATAAAAGTTAGTAAAATAAAAGGTGTTACCATTTTTACAACTTATTTTAACACTATGGGTTATTATGCAGAAGAGCAGTGTTGGTCCAGTGGTAACGGTCGCGACTTACCGAGTTGTAGGTCGTAGGTTCGAACCCAGCAAGGCGCTTTACTTTGTGTAAATTATTTCACCACCACTGCTCACAAAACGGTGAAGGAAAACATCGTGAACAAACGGGCATGTCCTAAAAAAAATTCAAAGACATATGACATCTACCAACCCGCACTCGGCCCGCGTGGTAGATTATGGCCTGCTCTCTCTCATCGAGAGGAGGCCAGTGTCCCAGCAGTGGGAACATTGTAGGCTGATTATGCTGTAATAATTAAAAGGCAGTCATTTTATTTTTCGGCGGTTGGTAAACAGTAATAAAAAAAAACCGATCAGATGCGAGTCGGACTGGCGCACCGACGGTACCGTACAAATTTTTAAGTATGTAACTACAAATTTACGATTTTCGGATGTTTTCCATTACTTGTGCTACATGACATTGCTTCTTGCCAAATTTCATTATTCTAGATCAACGGGAAGTACCCTATAGGTTTTGATTCCATTGCGGAGGTCAAAATATGCGCCATAAACGGAACATAAACGCCCGTATCTTTGATTGCGTTGACTTAGAGGTTTCGATTTTTTCACTGTTTCAAGGGATTGCAGATTTGATATTAATTTCAACTTGATAACTCCACACGTTCCTGAGAAAAAGGGTCTTGACAGACGGACAGACCGACGAACATCGAAGTGATCTTATGAGGGTTTCGTTTTTTTTTTTAAATATGGAACCCTAAAAAACCATTGGTTGGTTATTTAAAAGAAAAGAAAGGCCAGATGCTTTCGCTCTAAGGACGCGTTTACGAATTGACGCGCTTCTTATTTACGCTCACACAACGACATGCGCGAAGCGGCGAAATTATGAGTAAACTGACACGACTTGATACTTGAGCCTAATTTAATTTTTGCCATGTATTTAAACTTACGTTGATTTGTTTTTAAAAAGTTTGTAGGTAATGTGAAGTTTTAATAAAAGTAGATGCTATTTACATAATTTCATTGGACAGTGATTAATCAAGTACTTGCCAAAGTAAGTACCTATGTATTAACAATTTAAACGGACGAGCTTATTGAAAACAAATAATTTAAAACAAGCTTATTTTATTCGTTTAATTTCGTATTTTATATAATAAATTTGCTATGGTATCAAATGCAAGTAGGTTCTCGAAATCTAGAAAGAAAATACGTTTATTTGGCACACACACTTTAAGGCACACAGTACCAATGGTTAAACAATATTCATTGCGTTATAAATATTTAAAAAATTCGTTTGCACGACAACAAAAACAACGCAATGTATATTGCAGAACTGTCAAATTGGAATGGGTTGCCATTCCAAGTGTGTTACGCAATTAAATGATACAAAAAAACAAAAGTAACGAAAAAAAACATGTTGACAATGTGAAGAATGATCTTGTGGTTCCATATTTCTTTTAAATCTTGGATCGATCAATTCTTTGAGAAGACAGGCATGAAGCTTTTTACGAGAGCTTTTCCCAAACGTCTTATGCCTTGACCTAAAATCACAATAGAGTTAAAGAGGTAAAATCTATACACATTCTTATCAGCTAGTACTACTCGTGTATTAGTTCCAGTAACAGTCTTTTAAAGTACACCTTCAGGTCACTCCATCCAGTCTGGAGGTATGGTCTCAATATATCTAACAAAACGAGCCCAAACTCGGCTCACATAACTCAGCTCGTCTATTAGTTCCAGTAGCAGTCTTCGAAGTACTTCTGCAGGTCACTCCATCAAGTCCGGAGGTAAGGTCTCAACATAACTAACAAAAGGAGCCCAAACTCGGCACACCTAGCTCAGCTCGTCTATTAGTTCCAGTAGCGGTCTTCAAAGTACACCTTCAGGTCACTCCATCCAGTCTGGAGGTATGGTCTCAATATATCTAACAAAACGAGCCCAAACTCGGTACACCTAGCTCAGCTCGTCTATTAGTTCCAGTAGCAGTCTTCGAAGTACATGTGCAGGTCACTTCAAAAAGTCCGAAACGAAAAATATAAGACTGAATAAAATCTTTCCTTGGGTAGTAGGTACAGACGCCAGCGCAAGAAGCTACTACAATCTTTCAAATTTCTTTAATAGATTTTCAACTTTATTGCTATAGTATAAGGTTTAAAGTTGATTGCGAAAATTTGACAGTTTCGGGTAGCTTGATGTGCTGGAGTCTACATACAGAATGCGTGAAATATCAAGTTTGGTATGTCAAATATTTTGTACCCGTACAGCGATCTTTTTCAGCACAAGCTACTGCTTACAACCGACACACAAATAAAAAATCGCTACCATTTGAAGATGCAAGAGTAATCTATGGTAATTATTAGTTACATTTGGTTTAGTCTCATTTTGACGCAAAATGCACCGAAAAACTGCTTATTTTTGTCAGATTCGTAAACGCGTCCTTATATTGGAGCTGCCATATTTACAGCCGCGTGTATGTAGATTGCTACCTGGTAGCTTGAACTAGTAATTTAAAAAAAAAAGCTTGTTATCACCATACTAGTTTTCAAAGTGACAATAGTTGAATAATGAGAAAGGCAGTTTGAACCTAGAACCCTCACATTTAATACAAGCATATTTACCTCATTAAGGATTATCAGAAATACTACTGATGTGCTAAACTCTGATTTTGAATCTGCTAAACTAAAATGACAGCTGCAATCAACCTTCTTGTGTCATTTTGGTCTAGCAAATAAAAACTCAGTTTACAGACATTTATACTTACTAGTTTCATTAATTAGATTTTTATGTAAAATTATTGGTACTCAATTATCACCGTCTGTTTGGTTTAGTCTTATGATTAAACTGCCTAGCGGATTTTGATTAAATCAGGCAGTTAGGTAGCTTGGCTGCAACTTTTAGTAGCTTTCAATGTAGCGTAAAATGTTAGTCTATGTGTAAAAAGCTTACATGAAAATCTTGCTACATCTAGTTTACAAAGTTTGACATCACATATAACTTGACATCAGTGATCAGCCTATTACAGGTTTTAAACCATGGGGCAGTCAAATGAAATAACTGGGGTAATTTGATAGAGGTATCATTGTTTGACTGTGTGAGTTGGAACTATGAATGACCAATACAACATGCCTTTTTAGCAGTGGTTGCACTATTGCCAAAATAGCATAGTGGTCGCGATAAAATAACCAGCTGCTACATACATTTATTTACGTTCGGGTAACTTGATAAAAATGTGAACATCAAATTTTTTGGGTTGGACCCTTACAAAACGTTGTTCATAATGATCAGTACAATGACCCCTTTTCAAGTTTTCAGTTACATCTTCTATACAAAGTATTGTTTCCTTTTCCTAAAGCTCAAGTTCAGAACAGCCAAGTTACTGTCTCATTCAATTATCTAATTGCTTAGAAGGAACACACACACTGCACTATCCACTAGATAACTTCACTCAAACTCCATCGCATTCTTCATATAGTTGTCTAACTCCAGGTCCAGCGCTGCTTTCGTGCAGGACATGTACTGGTCCAGCTGGGCGTCTAACTGGTCCTTGGTTAGAAGCAACCGGGATTGGGACTGGCTGCGAGTGATGCCACCTGGGGAAAAATTTTTAGTGATGAGATAATATTTCAAACCAACCCCAGTATGAATGCTGTATCCACTGACTGGCATTGCGCCTCAAAACAGAGCGAAGTTACAAGCTGACTCACATCACCCAATGCACAACTATGTCTCAGTGCCCCAGAGGCTGAAGACCCGAAAAAAATGTTTTCCAGTTTGTCCAGCCAACAGTAACGCCTCCACAGCAAGGCGATTCCACCAATCTATGGCGGGAGCTGTGTAAACCCCCTGCCCATTCGAACCATCTGAAAGCTTTTCGCCTGGGCACGCGTTACCGTGGCCGACTTGAAATCTCTAAATAGACTTCGAACCCAAGTCAGTCGGAGCAATAACAATCTCCACAAATGGGGGTTCATGGACGAAAAAGACATACCATAGAGCAGTTTGAAGTACACAACAACAATAAATTACGCTGGTACTCAACACTATGGCTCAAACTACATTGCCGCGGAACGGAAACGTCAATTTACAAGTCAAGGGCGATTCGTAGCGGCAAGAATTTTATAGAATGGCCGTTTTTTGGCTCATAAATTGTTTGTATGTCACACAATTGACATAAAGTTCAATATAGCATGAGTAAGCATCAGCCTATAATGTTCCCACTAATGCGAAACACCACTCTGTGTGAGGGAGTGGGCCATAATCAACTATGCGGGCCCAGTGCGAGTTGCTGTGTGTGAAAGTTACTGACATGAGTAAAAATATTTACCTCTGCCCCTTCCTCTCGCCCCTCCACGTCGCGCCACCTGAGGCCTTTGAGGCTGTTGACCCTGAGCCCCCGAAACTTCTTGCTGTCCATTGTTCTGTTGCTGGCCGTTATTCTGTTGCTGGTTCATGCGTTGAGCTCCCCTGCGTTGTTGACCCCCCCTTCGCTGTTGAGCTCCCCTGCGCTGTTGAAATCCTTGTCGCTGTTGAAATCCTTGTCGCTGCTGGAATCCTTGTCGCTGCTGGAATCCTATGCGTTGTTGCACGCCCCTGCGTTGTTGCATGCCTCTGCGTTGTTGCACTCCTCTGGGTTGTTGTACACCTAAGCGTTGTTGGAATCTGTTGCGCTGTTGGAAGCCATTTACTTGCCCGTTTTGACGGAGTACTCCTTGTTTACCACCCCTGGAAGATACAAGTCATAGTCATAGTCATTTATTTCCAAAATACATTGTGTAGAAAATAACTTAAAATTAGATTTATATTAGATAGTCATAATAAATATATTAAATTAAAAATAAAATCATTTCAAACAATACATTAGATTAGGAAACTTGTATGAAGAAAAATACTAATAATTTAAAAAGATGAAAATAAGTAAATAAATGTACATTTGTCAACATTTGTCCATACTAAACTCTTCTATACTGTAGTAGCTCTTCCTCAATAAATAACTCCTTAATTTGTTTTTAAATAAATTTACGCTGGTCATGCTTTTAAATTCTATTGGCAACGACAAGTATTTGTGATGGATATAATTAAACATTTATCTAGATTCTAGGACATAGTAAGTAGATTCAACGTTAGTTGGCATAGAAAGTAATTCGTATGTTGTGTGCCACATAATGTTGTGGCCAATTCAAGTGTTTTTTGCTTGTGAGTAGGCAGAAACTAAATACCACCATTGGCTACAATCCTTATTTACATTTTTGCCTTACAATGATTATTTTATAAGACAATACATTTTTATAAGACACAAAGCATAGTCCACCAGAACACCAGTTGTTCAAACAGCCTCGTAATAGTTTTAGTCAAAGAGATCCCTCTGTTTTATTCCTACTCTCATAACTGGTGTGTATTGCTATTTTGTCGTTGTTGTTGTCAAATAAATTTATTTTCTTTCTTTCTTTTCTTTGTTTTACCTAAATCGTACACGCAGTGCTCGCTGGGCGCCTCCTCGCTTGCGGAACCCGCGCAGCGCTTTGCCGCGCCACGCAAGGTTTGTCAAATTGTTGAATGATGCTGATCTGCTATAGAAGAAAAAAAACAATCACTTTCAATGTTTAGACTGAATGCACAGTTCTATTTGCCTGATTTTCCAGTTGCTCCAAAATATGGTCTGGAAAATTGTCCAACAAAATTAACTAAGTTCTACCTTCTTGAATTTTCAGAAGTGTCAAGATATATCAAACCACTATCTTTATTAAATGGTTAAACTGTATGGTTAAAATAAGTATGAATAAGGGCTGAATGTACCGCTGCCAGAGAAGAAGCCACTGCCAGTGAGAAGCTGATTTTATTCCAAGGATAAAAGTTATCTGATTTTGGCAAAATCATCAGCCCCCAGTTACTTAGGACAGTGGTAACAGATAAATAAGTACCATTTATGACTTTATAAACATTATGTTGTACAAACCTGAGATTATTATTAGATTGCTTCCAGGAAACTCTACTCTTAACACTCAGCTGACTAAGGTTTCCAAAACTATTAGATCTCTTGAGACCCGGCAAGCTGCTCTCACTGCCAAAGCGGCGGAAACTTCCAGTTTGTTGGTTACCTATCCGCTGCCTCATTGCTTGCTACAAATAATTGTTTGAAGAAATCATGGTCAGTGTTACCTTATCATAATTGGGTCTTACTGTACTTCATTATTGTAATTGTTTCCAAATAGTTTTAATAAAAGAAAATAAATTAATGATATTTGTGCAATCAAACAATATGTCGACTACTGGCTGCTAATGAGAAAATTACTATACAGAAAAACACAATAACAGAACGAAGCTGGTGGTACTTGATACTGGGCTGTAGGCAGTCCAGAGAAGCTATACTGGGATGGCAGGCTAACAAGATGTTGATTATGCCTGGACAGGAAAGGCCTGTGCCTGGTGATGAGGACCATCACGGGATACTACTCATTAAACAAACACTTCCACACATTAGGCATTACGGACAGTCCTCTATGCAGGGCTTGCATGGAGCTAGGGCTAACATAGTGGTTATATTGGCAATCATATTGTTTGGTTATAGTGGGTTTTTATGTTATTTATGTTTTAGATAGATTCTTTTATATTTCATGAATGTGAGAATGGTGTAGGCCTTGTACACTGTAGATTTGTAGACCATTTTATATTTTATTAAGTACAGTGGTGCTATTCAGTAAAAATCACATCATGAAAACTTAGGTGAAATGAGCGTGGAGTGAGCTGTCAATAGTGTCAATTCCTATCAAAAACAAAGTCACTTCACCTAAGTTTTCACGGTGAGATTTTTACAGAATCAACCAGCTGGTACTTGTTGACAGGCCTACATTGTCCTCCCATACCTGTTACTGCAAGTTGCTGCACTGTAAGTTGAAAACATTGTAAAAGCCAATTATTTTTAAAAGCGTAACTATGGAGTTTCTTTCCAGCTGTCTCCATAAGAAACAACCAATTGGAAACGTGCACCTAGCTTTTGACATTACATAAATGCCAAGTACTTAGTACCAAAGCCTTATATCATAAGTTTATGTGAAATTAAATATTTTGATTTTGGATTTTGTACTTAATTGATTTTTATCTGTTTAAACCCAATTGTGCTGTACCTAAGGATGTGCTGTGGCATCCACTTGTCTACTTAAAAACTGCAAACCATTGGCACAATTCAAGAGGAAAGGGAAAGTTTTTTTATTGAAGTACTTAACTCTTTTTTATTTTAATTGATTTTATTATTATTATTATAATAAATAAGCCTGTGTTGTCCCACTGCAGGGCAAAGGCCTTGATTGATTTTAGTTTAGTTAACCTTTTGACCGTCACACGTTAAAAAATCAAAAATGTGCCCTCGGCGTCAAAGTCTGTTATGTAGTCGAACCGTGGCGTGCTGGGCACATTTTGGTTTGTCATCTATACATGACTGTGGCAGTCAAAAAGTTAAATTTTAGTTTTTGTTTTCCTGTCTTACAATAATCATTATGTACCACACTTTGAAAATATTGAAACTTTGACTCCCAATATACAGGCAAATGCCTAGTTTGAGGGTCAATCTAATCTATTCTTGTACAAATTGTGATTAATAAATAAATTTGATCAATAGAGCTTATTTTCAGCTGGTGTTTTCATCCAAATTCATGTAAAGTCAATATTGGAATATTTGTATTAGCGGTCAGCAGCTTTGTAGTCCTATAATGTAAATTCAGTGATAAGTGAGCGGAGGAGAAAGAAATCAGAACATCACATCAAGCAATAATGACATCTATGGATATTTTATTGAGTCAAAGATACACAAGCAAAATATTTTTTGGATTTCTCTCTACTAGTCCACAAAAATTCAACAAAACTAAATTAACTCTAGGGAAAGAACGCTTATATAGAAAATAAGAGAAAAATCATCTTAATATTTACCCTTTTGGTTTGCATCTCCAACCGGCGTGCGACTTGTTCAATCAACCGGTTGCTGTAGTTATAATTTTGGCTTATTATAGACCCTGCCGAGGACCGTCTTTTCCGCTGCCTAGCAACACGGTCTGGTGTCGCGTTCGACAACAACGAAAACCGCTCGTTGAGGCTCAGCCCCGTCGCATGAATACCATGCACTTTCTCTATTACCATCTTGTCTTTCTAAACTGTGGGTATTATCAAAACAAAAATAACCTCAACAGCAAAAAAATACGAACGATAACTTGCACTAATGAACAGCAATCGCCATTACGGCATAGCTGTTGATTTATTACGAATTTCAGCGTAATTTGATACAAATATCTAGATGGATCACGCAAAGCAAAAATTTTTCAATGACGCTCGCGCGCTGCCAAAATTTTATAATCTGTGCCTTAGTGAATGATGTGAATAATGCCCGTGACAGACAAACAGTGGCGGGGTGGGTGGTGAACTGACGGTGGCGACGTGGCGACTATCGATGGCGACAGAGCGGGCGTGGCAATATTAATTGCCACGCCCGCCCTTACTATTTTTGATCGAAACTTACGCGAAAAGGAATAGTAAATAATGGTATAGGTTATTGTTGTTGTAGGTTGTTAACAAAGTATCTGTGTAACATACCTATAGAGCAGGGATTCCCTACCCAACCTTTTAACATACGCGCCCACCTAACCTCTGGCGGTCTAAGGAAAGGGTAGAAGATTCGGTCCGCCTCAGGTCTCCGGTCTGGGGGGCACCAAAACTCGAGAAAAACTTTTTAATCAAATCCCGAACAAGACCAAAATATGTTCAGTAAGTAAATGGCCCCAGTTTGAAGGGGCTACGTTACATTCTCTTTATTCTCAGACTTCTCTGCGTAAGTCAAGAAATTATTTCCTATTTATGATTTAATATGATACGTGTAATCAAAAGAAACCTTACATAACTGGGGTGAGGTGCTAAATTTTTCGAGCATCCTATATTTTCAAACTTTTGTATATAGTATAATCTATACGCGGTGCAAAAATTTTGGAGCTCGCTTTGCTCGCTGTACTATCCTTTATTCTTCTGATGTTCTAGCTTTTCTGTTGTATCAATAGTCAAAAGAAAACCTAACCTTTTCGAGGAAGCGTGCTAAATATTTCGATGTTGATTACTGGACGGGGACCCCAAATTAGTTTTGCCAGCCCGGGCCCCCCGACAGGCTTAGTCTGCCATTGCCCCTAACTTTCTTTTAAAATCTCCACTCCCCTCGAGTTAACTTGTCGACTTATGCAGAAAGCCTGTTCGAATATTTTTGCGCTGCCTAGGATAGGTTAGATTTTTATCAATATAACAAAAAAAGCTTGTCGAACTATACAGAAAAACTAAAGAAATACCAGACCTATTGCCTTGGAAGTTGAGTAGACTTTTGGTGTGGAATGCAACCTGTGTCGACACCCTCGCGCCATTCTATCTTCCTAGCACGATGGGCAGTGCTGGGGCGGCTGCTGCAGGAGCAAAAACCTCAAACGGCGCACATAATAACAACCTTTTTGGGAGCTAAGACTAGGGTCTTGGAGTCCGAGTGCTCATGGAATACTTCGGGACATCGCCAAGCGGTTGGTTGACTCTTCACGTGACCAGAGGGCTGGTCTATTATTAGCCCAAAAAAATCAGCATTGCTATCCAACGTGGTAATGGTGCCAGCTTTTTGGGCACTTATCCCATTGACAGCGATGCGGGCGAAATTTTTGATGACCAATTAGCTCCTGCCTATTTCTTTAATTTTTTATTATATTCTTATACTATAATTATATTTTAGTGTTAGCTTGTAAATTGTAATGGTTGTATCTTTGTGAATAAAAATAATGTAACAGAATAAAAAAAAAATTATGTAAATGAATAAAATAAGAAAAAATTGTGCAATTGGATCGGTCCACTATGATAGAGGCACTAACCTCTATCATACAACACGTAGTGTATTTATATCCTCTTTGTCATACAATACACTTGTATGTCTGTATGATAGAAGTCAGTGGATCGATCGTTCAATTTTTTTTTTCGGATACGTTTTTCTTTTACAACTTGGAACCACAGATAACTATATACCTTTGAACGTCACAGCTTTGAGCTTTGATATTGTCACTTTGACACGTCAAAGTCAATTGCACTTGTATAGACTTGTACTTTCAGCGAGATTTCGAAATGATTTCATAATATTTTTTACGAAAAAGTAAAAACGTGAATCAAAACTGTTATAAATATATTTTTATGGTACGTGAGCTTTGATGCTATTAAAAATCTAGTTGTTAAGTAGTAGTTGTGTGATTATACGCGTTACTAAGTGTTGTTTACGTTATAGGTCACAAAAGGTTACGCAGAGTTCGGTAGTCATGCTGAAGGTGCTTATAAATGGTTGTCGCGAGGACTGGCGACTCAGTTCGATCCAACCACCAATGCTGGAGGATAGCAACGGAACGCCAGTCGACGAGTTCGATTGCAGAGATATGGACGCCTGCTATGAAACATTTGATAAAGATGGGTATGTTTTTAATACCATTTTCGTAATTCTTTTCAGTAAAACTTAATTGGAAACTAGTCCTAGAAGTGACCATTATTCACAGGCCAATGTACTCAATTTAAGGAGGTCTTTGCGTGGAGTTTTTATAGAAGAAAACATGAAAACTTTACTTTGTTTTTATCAGTGAAAGTTCATGCTGTATTTGTTTGTTTGTTTTGCTCTTGTGAACTTAAAATCCTTATGGATGAATGAAAGTGGCATTCTTTCTCGTTTCTCTATTATTTTGCTGGAAACATTTTAATTAAAAAACTTGAATCAAGTTCGTCTCCTGAAATGTAGCTTTAAAAATATGGTTTTAATTATTGAAAGTAATCTTACTGTAATTAAAATAATAAGTAACAAAAAATTATCTTTAAAATATAATACTATTAATAAAATAAATGTGAGTAGAATTTAAATTAATTTGTAATGCAAATACTCAAATTACGTTCATACTTTTAATTAAAGAGTGAACAAGTACTTAAGTTTAAATTAAATTACCATGTTCAATTTTAATATAAGTTCAATTTTAATGTGCTTAGGTACACACATTCACAAGGCTTTCTTTTCTTGTGCTCAGTGTGGCATTACTGAAATAATTTTAATTAGCATTTTGGTACTATTTCATGCAAATTAGTAACTCTGAAGGTAATTGATTTATTTTTATACTAACTGCGCTCCGCGGTTTCACCCGCATAAGTCTCGATCGCGTGGGAATATCCAAATAAAAAGTACCCTGTGTCGTAATCCATGTCATGGTCTACCCATGTGCCAAATTTCATCCAAATATGTTAAGTCATTTTAGTGTGAAAGCGAAACTAACAAACATACAAAAAATTAATATTTTCTCTTTATAATATTAGTTTAGGCAAATGTCACTACTTTGTCAATATTAAAGTAAGCATTGTTAAACTTTAATATTATTCTATTTTAATATCAAAGTCAAGATTAATTCTGTAGGACTTACTGCAGATCAAACTAAGAATAATATCCTAAAAGGAAGGCCAAATGCATGTTAGTGATGTTGATCAACAACATTGCATCGACAGATTATGTGCGTTTTATCTATATTTAATCAAGTTCGGCATCGACTGAACCTGTTATCAGTATCACATATCTATTGTTTATTTGCAGCTTTACGTCGTTGTTTTAATTTCATTTTGTATTAACACTTGTAAAGGTATGCGTTGTCATCGAAATATTTAGGAAAATTCTTTTGCATCGTTGTTTTCGCAGATTCTATGTATAGTAGCTTAACCTTTTTTTTGCGAGTGGAAATCCTCATGTATATCGTCCGCCCTGTGGCGGGCGAGCGGTCTGTCAGACTCTCATAATGCTGAGACACACGAGCGACACGCGTCGACCTCGGCGATAGTGACTACGTGTCCCTCGAGTGTGTGCACACTTTCTGACTAAGTCTACACGGTGTTCCTCAACTACCCTTGGCTGGCGTGCTGGAGCACTTTTGAAGTTCATCAGGCTCCCTCGGCCGGGTATTGGCCCGCATGATTGTCACATGGGCCTCGTCATAACGGCCGCAGTTTGCATTGAGATAGTAGCCTACCCTGGACACGTGGCTCTTCAAACATGGTCGCTCAAGTTGATGTGTGTATTTGACGGCACGGTTGGCGCAGTAGTTAAGCGATTGACTGCTACGCTGCGTGTCGCGGGTTCGATTCCGCACGGAACAAATATTTGTATGACCTACAAGTAGTTGCTCCGGGTCTGGCTGTTTGTGTATGTAAGTGTAATGTTTTTTAATGCATTCACAATACAGAAGAAATTCCTAGTGTGGGGCAAAGTTAAAAAAAAGTGTATAAACGTGTTATTTTTCCTTTTCGCCAGATCTAACAAAACGCTGCGCCAAATAGCAACTTTTTCCTTAAACTTGTGGGGTATCTACAACGCCACATGCGAATTACGCGTCATACTGACGTCACGCAAAATCCTGCATCGCGCAAGAAGAGTTTACCGCGCAACTAGCATAGATACAACGGCCCGGCATGAATCAATCAAAATTAATCAATTCATTTATTAAAATTAGGCAGAGAATCAGCACTTTTGAACGCCAGAATTACATACGACAGTCGCCCAAACCGCCCACCCTTCACCACTTCCTATAGTGCTTTAGCTGAGAAGAAGAAGCGGTACAGCAAACTCCCCAGCAGACTTCATATTAAGGTCTTTGTATCAAGACGAAATTTTAAACCATGCCCTCCCCACAGAGATGGGAAATTAAACCTCGACGAGTTTCGCGTCATCTGCAAGGCGCTATTCCGCAACGACAAGGGCCACATCTACCCACTGTCGGAGGAGCGGGCGCGCCACATCTTCCAGGTGTTCGATAAGAACGGGGACGGCTTCATTGATAAGGAGGAGTTCACCTTCTGCTGGAACCATTGGATTAAAGTGGTGAGTCCTAAGTTCTATGTTATCGGTTTGGTTTCCGCACTTATAGTCCTTCAAGTGGACCATTGTGCGTGTTTATTGTAAGTGGTGAGTTTATCAAGATATTTTTAGAACCCTCATGCCCGCCTTCGAACACTAGACGACACTCAAATGAATGCCTAAGGCTACTACGCACTGACAGGTGCTTTGATTAGCGCCTAGAGTCTAGCGAGTCACCTTCCGAGTAGCGAAGTGAAACGAACGACGCTATAGAATTTTCGCAACCGGACTCACTCCGCGCTTGGAGCCTTCGCTATACGCCAACCGCTTCACTGAGACCTTGCCTGAGGTAGCAGCGCGGTGCGGGAGGGCTGTGGTGACGTGATGTGATTCGTCAACTAGTGATAACTATCACCCCTCCCGCACCGCACAGCTACCTCAGGCAGCGTCTCAGTTAAGCGATCGGTCTATAGTCGCCAAGCGTGTATAGAAGGATGTTAAGTCACTATGCTCTAGGCGCTATCCAAGCCACCTGTCAGTGCGTATGTAGCCTAAATCAAAAGCTCGCTGTTTCATTTTCAACGCGTTGTACCCGTTTTGCCCGTTTTCACGGGCATTAAAATCGCCATTTTAGGTAGAAGAATCGATCTACGAAAACTTAGTTGTTTTTAATCAGCTAATAGCCGGTACTACGTACTGGTAGCTCTTTACTACTTTAGTCCCTACTTTATGAAGACAAGTTCAAATCCATCGATCACTAATAAGTAGAATTCTATTAGTGAGTTCTAGTAGGTATAGTGAGTGTAGTAACTCTCTAATACTACTTCTATTAGAGAGTTCTATTAGTGATCGATGTTCAAATCTCACATTTAAACTTGGATTTACGGACTTATTTTCCGTCCATTTATAGCATACCTGTTTGTGTACATAATTATGCATGCCTTTTACTACAGAACTTACAAAAAATTTGAAGATTGGCGCCCAACTAAATTCGATTCAATAGTGAAGAAATGTAGTTGGGTGGCAAAAATAGATAGGACTCAGAAATTACTTGTGTTTCAAATGTTTTATAAGATATTTTTGTCCGTATAGATCGTACGTCCGGTGAGCGCTTTCCTGATAGTGGACGTGCAGAACGATTTCATCTCTGGCACCCTCAACATCAGCAAGTGCAACGCGCAGCAAGATGGGAGTGAGGTCAGTCTCTTCAGATATATACGTAGGTCACTGTAATCCATCAAGCCTTAGGTACCGCGCTTATTCCACATGTCGTCTTCTGGGTTTGTTTATCATATATACCTAAAACAAGTTGTAATGACTAGTTGCACACAAAACTTGTAGAAAACTTGTCAAAAAGGCGAACGAAATTGTTAACAATACACGTCTGAAACTACGCCAATACGTTTGTATTGGCGTAGTTTCAGACATATATATGTGTATACACGACATGTTTTTGATAAGTGTTTTATAAAACTTGTTGTAAACATGTACCACAACTTGTCTATGGTTGTAGACCCCACAACATGACGCGCCACGAGAAGGGGCGCGGAGCGTGATTTTTTACATACAAATTCAATAAAAACGCATTTCCGCGCGGGTCTTTACAAGTAAACTATTTTAAACATTCCATATTATCAGCTTTTCCAGCGCTTTCTACAATGAATATGGAAAACACAATGTAAACATTACAAGCAGTTTTTCAATACGTCATACGTCATCTTTATCAATTGAAAATTGAAATGCATGTATATTGCATATGTGTCAGATAACGATAAAAAGTATTGATAATTTGCACTAAGCCGGTTTGTGAAGTATCTAATCTTTAAGTTCTTCGTAATTAATAACTTAGTAGACAGTTATACCAATCAATCAATCTTTATTTGTGAACGTCAAAATTCCTACATAAAAGGTCTTAAAAGTCAAAATTCCATTTTAGTGTGCTCGCTATTTTATTAGCGACTCGCCCCTGCTTCGCACGGGTGCAATGGCGACGTCAAAATATTGAGATTTCTGTGCTGTCCCTAAGTGTTTGGCCAGACTGGTAGCGCGGGCGCGGGGCGGGCGCGGCGCGGCCAACTCAAACTTATAAACTTCCTTTGAGTGTCCATAGTGGGCACGCGGGCGCGGTGAGCGGCGCGGGGAGCGCGCGGTTAAGGCTAAGAACTCACGGAGCGATTTTCGCCCGCGTCCGCTGCGGTTACGGGCCCGCAGCTTCTGTAGAATGCAAATATTTATATAAAAAATTAAAGCACATTTCACGACGCGTTTTACGCCCGCGGTGTACGCGGTTGTATGCGGCTCCCGCTGTACCGGCGGGCAACTAGTAGAATCGCGCGGGCCGCGGTTACCCGCAGCCTCGGCGGGTGGCGCCCGCGCGCTTTGCGATCGGTTCTTTATAAGGCTAAGAACTCACGGAGCGATATTCGCCCGCAACCGCCGCGGTCGTGGATCTGCGGTTTTATTTCAAAACTCACGAGACCGGTTATTCGCGCGGAACTCACGCCATAGCTCGTTCATACAAGTGTGTCAACGGCAGAGAGCACCGTATTCAAATACACGAGCGGCACGTTGTCGACGGCAGCCTAGACTGGTCGACAGCGGGCGTCGACGGGTGTCGACGGCTGCAGTTGCCTCTGCCGTCAACACGTGCTGCTCGTGTGTATGCACACTAAGTTTAATATTATATATTATTAGTATATCTAACTGTTGGTGGAAACGCATCAATATACATGGTATAGTTTAGAAGATGTAAGCGGTCACACAGACAGACACAAAAAGCGACTTTATTCTATACTATGTATAGATCTAGTATATTCATAGCCGTGATTCATTCGATTTGATCAAAGTCTAACTTTAGTTAATAAACCTAATAGTAAGGTACCCTTTGTTGAGGTTGTTATTAGGTCAGTATGGCTATTCACAACCTTACGACAGGCTATCGTATCGAAAATGACACATTTCAATAACCTGATTTGTTTTGCCCCCGACAGCTAACAGCTGACAGAAGAAGAGCAGTTTGAATCAAATAGACAACATTTGATTCAAACTGACAAAATTTTCGGGTTTTGGATTTTTGAACAGCCTTTAGAGGATTCCTACGATAACATTGATGTTCGATACGATACGGAAGCATATCGAGTGGTTGTGAATAGCTATGTAGGTCAGGTCTTTTCACAATTTCATTTTAATAGGTTGCAGCCCACAATTAACCGAAATAGCCCTTTTGTGGAAAACAAATCGATAAACGGTTTCATTCAAATAAGCTTTACTAACAATAAACCTCGAAGCCGACGAGTCTTTGTGAAACCCAATCTTCCGCGCACATTAAAAAAACAGGGCTTCGATATCTTAGTTTCTTTAAGTTCTGAAAGAAAACATAATTCTTTTACTTTAGTGTCCCTGACCCACATAGGCCTGGCTGTAGACGCCTCAGGCCACTTATCTACTTATTGCATTTCGGGACAATTTCTTATTAGTTCATCCCGCCATCTCCTAGGCCTGCGCTGGGTTTCCTGCTGTTTGTAACCCAAATATATATGCAGGGAAAGTTTTTAAAGACTAGCCAAATTTAAGGGTGTGGTACAGACCATCAAACTGAACAACTTTCTCCATGGGATCAACATCGTAACCGCGAATAAAAATTCAGCCGTCCCATACGTTTAGGTCGAGTAGGTATTGAAGTTTTGTTTTGTATGGGACAGTTGATAAAATTTTTCGCGATTACGATATTTATTGGTCCCATGGAGAAAGTTGTTCAGATTGATGGTCTGTACCACACCCTTAAATTTGGCTGGTCTTTAAAAACTAACCCTGTTTATAAAATTCAAATTCCTGACTGACTGATATATCAACGGACGTCGGACAGCCTAAACCGCTGGTCCTAGAGACATGAAATTTGCAGGGTGTGTTCTTTGTGATGAGTAGGTATCCACTAAGAAAAGGTTTTTCGAAATTCCACCCCTAAGAGAGTGAAATTTCCCGCGTGGTGGATTACGGCCCATTCTCTCTCACTGAGAGGAGGCCTGTGTCCCAGCAGTGGGAATATTACCTACCTATATACTAATTATGCTTCTTGTAAATAAGAAACTATTTGTGTATAGACACACAAGTAAATCCTGATTACACCATGATTTGTCATCCTGAACGTGACAGCACGTAGTAGGTACATAGAGGTTAGTTTCCCTTTCCGTTCCGCACTAATACGTCACGTTATTATTTTCCGATAAGCAGGTACGCGGTATGCTAATGCCGTCGATATGGGGGACAAGCACGAACGCTGATCTGACATCTACTGGTGTAATGTAGCGTGAGGCCTTAATATGGCAGAAAATGCCAGTGGAAGTCAGTGGGTGCATTGGGGTGCTTAAAATGACTGAAATGTTGTTGTTTGTTGCTGAAATGTTTTACTAGGGTTCGAGCTAACTTTTCTAAATATCTTGTCCCTTGTCTTTTGAATGCAAGTGTTTCTGTGACAATAAAACATTCGTCTTTCTTTCTTTCTTGAAATGCTGACATTTATTAAGGTAAATTAACTTCTATCCACACTTATATTGGAAACCAGAAAGTATTATCCATCCAGTTTCAAGGCTCAGGAGCCTTGACACTGGATGGATAATACAAACAGGCGCGACGCGCGACGCGAATCGCTCGCGATACAAAGGCACCGCTCGTTGCGTGACTTGCGGTGCAATAGATTTTATTAGGTAGACAATAGATTTTTTTGACCAAGGGTCTGTTTTTTGTCGAATAAACGCACTATCATTGTTTTCTCGTAGAGTCTGTTAAAGACAGTCTTAACTCAGGTCCTCCTTAAAGTGTTTATAAAGAAGGTACCCTTCCTTAAAGTGTTTCTAAGGAAGGTATCCACTAATCATGCCCCATCAACAAAGAATGGTAACCATGGCAATATAAACGCAATTGGAAGTCTTCGAGCATTGATTAGCGACCAGGGATTGAAAACCGGTACGAATTTGGGTTCCGGTTCTTCATTTCGGTTCTTAATAAGGTTCTTCTTTTCGGTACGGTTCCGGTTCAGGTTCCGGTTTGGTTCTGGTTCCCTAGTACCGGTTCCAAATAAAGGTTCCAATATACCGGTTCCGTATCATCCGATTTAAAGGTTCTCTAAGAAAGAAGGGATAATGTTTGACGCGTGGCTAGCGTATATTTTCTTTCAGTTAGCCTTCGAATTATTGGTGAGTAGAAGTCTGTACTGTACAGTGTCAGCAAATATTGACAGTAATTATTATTAGTTGTTTATATAATCTACAGTTACTGTTAATAAATTAATATAAAATGGACAAAGGTAAGTTTAATCGTATTGTATTCACTTAGATATTATCATCTCCTTTATTTATTGAATATATACAGGGTTAATGAAAAAACACCAACAACCTCTTAAGAGGTCATTGTACAACAGACAAGTACACGAATGTATAATATAAAGCAAACAATGAAACAAATATAGGGCGCACGCGTTGTTCATGCAACGAATGATGCGAATGATCTACAAATGCAATGTACCCCTCTCTCCTCTTACAAAATCTCCTATCTTGCCGCTATTGTCCTGCGCTGAGCGGCATCGTATGAACTCGTTCGGTCTCGTACTCGTACCGCTAAAGAACCGGTAAAATAAAGGTTCTAATTTAGGTTCCGGTTCCGGTTCGGGTTCTAGCAACCGGAACCACTAAATACCGGTACTTTACCGGTATTTTAGGAACCTTTTCAATCCCTGTTAGCGACGTCCTCAAGAGCCGGTGGCGCATGTCGTGACGTGTGCAACACACGTGCGTGTGTGGCGACCAATCAATGGGCTTTGTTGGATCGATACTATTACCGTGGAGAGATGCCTTCCCTTCTAAATTATAGTTTTTTATTGTACCACTTTTTGAGCGGTGTGGTATGTTTTTCGTTAAGTTTCAAATGTTTTTTTGTACTTTATTTGCAGTTAAAAAGTAAGAGATGGAAGGAAATTAGAAATATCGAATGGGTTTGAATTACGACGTCTCTCAAAAAATTACCTCCAAAATCATGATCATCATTCTCCTGCCCCTATCCCGATTTATTTGCGGTCGGTGCAACCAATCAAAATCAAAAGTCATTTAATTTTATTCAAACTAGGCTGAGAATCGGCACTTTTCGAAGGTCAAAATTACATATGACAGTCGCTCAAAACGCCCGCCCTTCACCACTTGCCAGTACTTTCGCTGGGAAGAAGTGGCGCAACAACATGTCTTTGTCATCCATGCTTATTAGACTTCATTTCGGTAATCACTCCCTTTCTAGCCAATTGACCACACACACACACACACACACATAAACGAACACACACCCCCCCCCCCCCCCCCACACACAGCAATGCAGCAGCATGTGCAGCATTGTTCACAGCAATTCGACTCACTGAGCAACTACAATAAGGATCAAACGACGACTGGGATAAAACTTAACAGAAGTTATTTCTCAAGGAAAACGTGTTAGTTTAATTCATATACCTAATCAAGGCACTAATGCAATCTTTTTCCTTGTAGAGAACGAGATAAAGCAATAAAAAAAAAACAGTAAAACAGTGGCACCTCGGGAGTGCCGACAGAAGTGAAAAACAAAACACAAATAGAATACTTTGCCATCACTCACTGACATATCGGATATAAATGAGGGTTTTCGTGAAAATTTACGACACCAGTTGGCACCACTGTGACAAGAGGTCTTCCAATATAAAATATGTGATGACGTTCATCATTCGATTCATTCATTCGTTCATCATTCCGTCATGACTAAAGAAAATATAGGCTCTTTGACAGATGCCTGGACCTGACGTGCCAGTGCTGCCACCTAGCGAACATCATTTCAGAAAACCCTCATTAAAACCGAGTGCATCCCGAGGACAGCCGAACACATCCGAATCTAGCGCGGTGTCGGTTACGATAACAATGTCGCGAGTTCAATGGTTTTTTCCCATCTCAAAAAATTCCCAACGCGCCTTAAGAAGTTTTCACCTCAAAAATTTTTTTTTTAAAGTCCAGTGAATAGTGTACAAAAAGATTCGTCCTTTGCTTGTAAGCAAACGAGGACTTATTAAAATATAGTTGGGAATTCTGAACTGCCTGTTTTCAGAAATTCAGACCAAATCAGTGAGCATAGTCATCATCTGTCTAGCCTTTTCTAAATATGTTGGGGTTGGCACCCAGTCTAACCGAAAGCAGTTGAATACCATTATTTAACATAGAGGAGATACTATACCATATAACATATAACACACAATGAGTAAGGCCATTGAAATAAATGAACACTATTCCCTTCTCTGTATGGGAAAAAGCATTCGATAGGACAATAACAGGCTAATATTCCACACTATTATATTCTCACCAGTGTTAATGGGTTTTTCCATCTGGAGTTTCTCAGTACGCTGTCCACCCATATCTATTAATACTGTGATTTAAAATATTATAAAAACCAATTATTTTTAAGAGTATAGAGTATTTTTGGACTAAAAAATTAAAACACTAGTGCTTTAGTATGATGCTTGTAGAATAATCTGACAAAAAATCATAATGATTTTATGTGTGTTTTTATTGTAAAAATAATTTTTTTAGAGGTATCTTCATAGTTTTTTTCTATCGTATCAAACTAGTTGTATGTTATGTTTTCAACACACTGTCTACCTAGCATATTATATCCTGAAGAATATCATATATTTTTTCTGATTTTGTTTGCTGTAGTCGATCATAAACTTATACTAGCTGCGCCCTGCGGTTTCTCCCGCGTAACTGTCGATCCCGTGGGAACATCGGGATAAAAACTATCCTATGTCCTTCCCCGGGATGCAATCTATCTCTCTGCCAAATTTTATCGAAATCCGATCAGTGGTTTAGGCGTGAAAAGATGACAGACAAACAGAATTACTTTCGAATTTATAATATTAGTACGGATTGTTTCTAAAATTTGCGTTTTCTTGTGTTTAGGTCCTGTAAGCCCCTTAAATGGGACATGGC
This sequence comes from Luperina nickerlii, assembly GCA_963855955.1. Taxonomy (NCBI): domain Eukaryota; kingdom Metazoa; phylum Arthropoda; class Insecta; order Lepidoptera; family Noctuidae; genus Luperina; species Luperina nickerlii. The sequence continues at coordinate 1,755,871 of OY979683.1, read as the reverse complement.
ATAACTGGCAAAATGTGAATGTACTTACATAACATAATCAGCCTATACTGTTCCCACTGCTGGGACACAGGCCTCCTCTCGGTGAGAGGGAGTGGGCTGTAATCCACCACGCGGGCCCAGTGCGGGTTGGCAGATGTCACATGTCTTCGAATTTTTGGTTCTAGGACATGCCGGTTTCCTCACGATGTTTTCCTTCACCGTTTTGAGAGCAGTGGTGATGGAATAATTTACACAAAGTAAAGCGCCTGTCTGGGTCCGAAGCTACGACCTACAACTCGTAAGTCGCGGCCGTTACCACTGGGCCACCACTCCTCATGTGAATGTACTTACTTACTATTAATATAAAGGTAGGTGCACCTCTCTACCTAACCCTTCATAGTACAAGCGTGTTATACTAATATTCTCGCCGAATTAAGTTTTATTTCGAAAGCTTAAATATTTCAAGGGTCACCGTATCTTTTATTAGAAGACGAAGGTAGTTTAATTCAATAAATTTATCATTTGATAATAACTGCTACGACGTAGTTTCTTCCAAACATTATCAAATATTTCCTGTTAGCATGCAACGTTAAATAAAACTAACTTTTTCCGATATTTATGTAAGTAATGATACCTACAAAGCTTTTACGTCAGAGTGAAAGTTGTACTAAAAGCGAAAGAAAGGAATGAACTAAATTAATAATATTTCTTTCAACGAATAGTTGCCACAATCCTGCCTGGCAGTTATGAGAATACATAATTATTTCTAGAAATCATTGTACGTATTTTTCCTTTGGCTTGTCTGCCAAATCTTTCACCGAATTCCACCATTTGTGAAGAGCTGATGAACTCTTCTAAGAAATCAAACAACGTTACGATTTCTTTACGTTTATTATGACTGAAGCTCTTTACATTTTCCTGAATAAATTATCACTGTTTTATTCTAAACAAAAAACCTAATACAAATATTTGACACCTCGTTCTAAACTTGCTTGAATGTTCGAATGCGACCAGAGCTAATCTATTGCTGCACTACATAAGGTCGCCTTTAGCGACTACCTTTAATATACCTACATACAAACAAATTCGTACTTACATAACTCAAACGACTACATAATCGTAACAATACATTGCATGGACATAGTCATTACTGCATCTCATGCGCATCGTCATAATGACCATCTGTCAGTCTGCGCGGGAGTTTCCCAGGGCGCGTCATTGCATCTAGAATTATGTATGACGCAGCTGTTTATAGGCTAGCCGATGCTAAAAGTAATTTGTCTGCTGTGGCCCCAATTAATTATTTTCAAAATCAATCACTTTGGTCGTTGTTTGTTTTTAGCAGACGACTTGGCAAGGGTCAGCGGCCAGAGCCACCCTACCAGTTTTTTTTGGAAAAAAAAAGGGGGTGGGGGCAGAGACATCGACACACAACCTGTAACCATGGATTCAGATGATTCTGGAAAATTATCACCGTGTTTAAAAAAAAAATTGTCGTCCATATAATATTTTGACCGTGTATTATAGGTATTGCTCTAAGAAACAGCCGATTTTTTTATTGATAACCGGAAAAATTCATTACGCTATGATTCTACGTCGTGCGCTGAATTCATAGTTATAGTTTCCGCGTCGGTGTCCCTGCCACCTGCCACCCTGTACTATCGCCTAGTGTTAGTAAAATCAGGGAAAAATGACCTTTGTAAGTTTGCGACAGCCACTGATAAGAAAATGAGAAAAACATGAAACCTCATTTAACACTCATAAACGCGATATCGTACCTACCCATGTAGATATTATCAGGCCGAAAACATCGCGTGAATGCAGCAATTTAACACTTTCAGAAGTCCAATCGGTATAAAAGTGGAATAGAGTCGTAACTCAGGGTTGCATGTCAGTAAGTACCTGCCTACCTGGCTCGTGCCTGCAATACAATGATTGACAACTGCGAAACTTTGCACGAAAAGATGTAGCCAACTTTGTGTTGATTTTTTAATGATTTTTAGGTTTTAATTTGTGATGTTGTCACTTTCGCTAAGAATATTATCTCAACTGTGGCTAATGACACACAATTGAATTTCTATTATTATAAATCAAATTTTGATTTTTCAATCACATGTTTTTTATCAATTTGGTGATCCAGGGGGATTACCAAATTTTCGTTCAGTGAAAAAGTTAGAAAAATTCATGATCTGTAGGTAACTGACATTGGTTGGGCATATATTATGTGAGCCCTTCGATTAATTTCTTTCTTTTTCAATGAATATTCTTTCTTTCTTCATAAGTGTTGGTACACGGGGGGTACTCCTAGAAGGAAATCTTTCGCAATGAGCTCTACTACTATTTACTCGATGAGTTATTTTCTTCTGCCTTGGCTTAAGAATTTATCTTTTAAATGGCTTCTGAAATAAACAAAAAGTTGTAACAATGTATATTTTACGATGCAAACGTTCAACACGTCAGTATTATCTAAAAATATCTATGGTTATTGCAACTTCAGATTGTGAAGACTATATTTTAGTACTCACCATAACTGCATTCTGTATGTAAAACATATTACTTATTGCTTTTCTACTAAGTCATAATGAGGCAATGATTCTAAAAACAAAACTAAAACCACTAACAAAATAAGTACTTAGGTACCTATTATTACTCGGAACATTAGTTTTGTCTCTGCGATGGCGTTGCACCGATGATTCCTCAGGAATTGCTGATGTCTATAACCAGCGGCGACCATTATTTGCGAATTACTTAATTGTTATGTTATTTAATAATATTTATTCATAGAATTCATTGTATAAGTCAACTACTTATACAATCAATTCTATGAATAATTATTGTAAGTACTTACTGCTTGTTTTATTTTATTTTGTTACCTATAGTACCAATAATTAAACCTGACTTGGTTTCCGTACGTCAATTTCGGGTAACCACTGAAAATCTGCGATTTTCAGCATGCTAAGTGGAAGTCTTCTTGTCACCGTCACGACGTGCAACTGTCGACTATGTGTTCTGTGCTCGTGATTATAGAACATTTTTTTTTTCTTTATTATTTAGAGTCAATTATATTTTTGTATGCACGTGTTCCTGTGACAAATGAAACTGTTTTTCTTTCCTTCCTTATCGTCAGATGGGACGTCTACTTCTCTGTTACTTAAAACCTACTGTAACCGCTTATTAGTCTGCCGCTCAAATAACAAGCATATGAAAGTGTCAATCTTTAACCTTTTTACCGCCCGACTTCATATCGGTTGGCGTGCCCCCAGCGCCCGGCACAGTGAATCAAAAAATTAATACCTACATCAAAGAGGGATGTGCAATAATTAATTTTTCGATGTCGATATTTCGTTTTAATAACGACATTTGCATCTGCGAGCGTGGTTCACTAACAACTACAACTCGGCCAAGCTAAGTTTGCACCTCGCGTCGATTACGTCACACTGACGCTTAGGTACGGGCTACAAAAAAGGATTAGCAATGACTTTAAAAAATAAACAAATGTTTGTTAGATTTTACTTTGCATTTATTGTTTTTAACATTATATTATACATAGGTACACGCCGCATTCCAGCGAGGTGCAAACTTAGCTTGGTGGAAATATAGGTACCTACTTGAATACTACTTATTATTCGGCATTTTTCGTAAGCCAGTAAAACAAGAAGTGTTTAAAAAAAAGAACGATTTATTAATTAGTACTTAGGCTATTCACAATAAAATCAGTCCAGAGAAGAAAACAGAGTTCTTTTGTGTATTCATTTACACCCCAGTTATCCTACTAAACAATTAACAACAAACATAAAAATAAAAATTTTACTTGGACAACGTCAATAACAGTTTATCTATTGACTTAGATTGTAACGATATTTATCACAATCACAATTTGTATCACACTAATTTACAACAAACATAAAAATAAAAAAAATACTTGACAATGTTTGGGGTAGCAATTTGCGTTGTCCAATTAGTGGTTGTGACATTGTTTCCTTGAATCTGAAATGATACAAAAAATAATTGTAGAGTAATAAATTGTGTGAGTGGAAAACTCACATACATCGGTCTCCAACGTGGAAATAGCCTACAGAAGCAAAATTAGCAGTGCGATGCAGTGCGGTGTGTGGCAGCGCGGCGGCACGCACAAAATAAACTCTACCTACAATGCGTGCCACGAAAGATGAGACTTGACCCCGCCTCCCCCGCTCTTTCCGCCGCCCCTATGACGTCCGGTCCCGTCCCGCACTCAGACCTCATACCGCTAAAGATAGGTACCTAAAATCGTGTACTGCGCATGTCAAACCACGTGGTGTGTCAAGTCTCATCTTTCGTGGCACGCATTGTACGTATCTACGAGCGAGACAGCGAGGACACACTTGAGTCGCGCTCCAACCAATCAGAATCACCGTTCCAGAGTGGCCGCGCGCGCATTCTCATCGCACGGCGCGCTCTCGCCATCTCAACTCTAATTAAGTTTAAAATTTTCATTTAGACATCACCACCATACTACACAATAAATTAAAATATAACTAGGTATGTAATAAAAAAAAATTACCTCTACCATCAATGTCAAATTCTTCGTCTGATAAAAATTCTTCATTTTCATCGCCTTCTAATTCGTATTAACTCTTCAGTAGTCGTCATGATAAATTTCTGTCATGTACATTTATCGACATACGAACGTAAAACTACATGCACAAGCACAACACTGATGGAAAATTCCAGAAGTCGCACTCGTTTATGACGTAAGAAGCGGTCGTCTTTATCCGACCGTGGCGCAGGGCGTACTAACAAAGTAAGTTTCGGACAGGGTTGCCAACCATACGAGGTTCCTCGTACAAATACGAGATTTGTGGTCTTCCGTACGAGGTACGAGGACACTATCAACCTCGTACAATTATGTACGAGATTTTGATAATATGGCCATTCGAACATTTTGCATCATCATTATATAATAGTAACGTAACTCCAAAGAATGATGATTTCATGAAACAGTTATTCTTTGGAGTTACGTGGTCTTAGGAGTTGTGTTGATGACTTTAATGATTATAATTCTGTAAATACATATTTGTTACGGCCGCGAATCTTATATTAATCAACGTACAACTTAATACTGACCAGCAAATTGCAAAAAACCAAAAAAAAAATTGAATTTTGCGGGCTATCGCTTTCGTTTTATTTATTTTTATTTAACTTTAGTATTAATAATTTTTTTTTGACACACGAAATGATGTTTTATTTAGTAGGAAACTTGCAATAGTTTATTTAATTGAGTAAAAAGTCCTAAATCCAGTAGTTAAATATGCCTTAATATTGGTTTTAGTACGTTTTCGATGTATAATAAATGTACGAGGTTTGAAAGTCAAAATACGAGATTTTTAGCTGCATATGTACGAGGGATTTTCTTTTACGGTTGGCAACCCTGGTTTCGGAACATGTAGGCTAGAGATGGGAACCATCAATTCAGTCGCTGACATTTTACAAGTAAATTTACTAAATTTTAAAGGAATTAAATGAAATAGTCACAAATATTTGTAAAAAAAATGTTTTATTAACAATTGCTCTATTTGTTTTAAAGTTAATTAGTCAGTATAACGAGAAATATTTTGATTTATGTTTATTTTTGTATCGGTAAATCTTGATTATGTCCCGTCCCTCATGTCGGATTTTGTCGTCATGGGCGTTGCACATCAATACAATTTTCTAAAAAATAATGTTAGAAATTCATCTAACTTTGGACATTATTTTTAGGACTTCTAATTAAGAGACTAAAGTATATTGAACTGTAAATGATTACTTAGTTAACTATTTACCCTATATAAACATATTTTTGATAGAATACAGCGTAATTAAATAAAAAAGCTGATTAAACGAGCAGTGAAATTTTGGTCGGAAATATACGACTCTGGCGAAATGGGCCCGAAAATATTTGTCGGATTAATCCGACGTAGGCGGTTAAAAGGTTAAAACGTATCATTAAAGTCATTAAACGCCTGGTTTCTATTATAACCTATAACCCCCTTAGTATCATGCACCATTCATTTCCGTACCGACCTAATTAAAATCACTCTTCGTACTCTAAAAATAACCCTGTCCAACTTACCAAAGTCAATTAAAAATCTCTCAACCGTGCCAAACCCTCTCCTTGTAAAACCACGCCATCGTGCACCAAGTTTCACTCCAAACTTCATCAGAACTGTAAATTGCCTGTCAAATTTGAGACTTAACCCAAAAATAATGCTGTAAAGATTAATTCGGAGCCGCTTGAAGTTCACACCTGTCAGGGAGCGCAATCAGACTATCAGACGGATAGCCGCGTGCCTGGTACGGTGGTACCGCATTAGAAGGGTTGAACATTGAAAATTGGGTATTCTAAAATTGGTTTTTTGTCTTGTATTCATGGGTGAGGGGTGGTTGATGGCGACAGGTTATTGGGGTTAAGTAGTTTTAATATGTTAAACAACAAAAATAAATTATACTATAATACTTAATAATTATATTACATTAATATTAATGAACAATTTTTAAGCGAGTAAAGAAATAAGCAATATTAAATATGTATAATTAATCAAGTAAATAATAAATAAATACATAGGCATATAAAATATTAATAGAATAAATAGGTAATAAGATATAAAATAATTCTTCCATTGGAAATTATTATTTCCTAGCGTGTGATGACTCGCCACCGCCAGACCGAATTTAGTTTTAAATACCCGGTCACAACGAATGCAATAGAGTTGGCCGGCAGAGTTAAAGGTATCAGAGAGCTAGACGATCTACAAGGCTGTAAAAATAGCAAAGTATCAAAGAAACTAGGAATGCCCAAAAGAATCCCAAAATAAAAAGAGGTGACGGAACCAACTTCCATTTATTCATTGTAGTTTCGACAAGGCCTTACAAAGCTATAGGCATAGGCACGCTGCCAAATACTTACAAATCTACCTAAAAAACCCAAATTAAGTCAAGTCTAAATAAATCAATAGATTCATGGCTTACCTCGTATCTTTAGAACTGCATTGTCGTACCAAGGTCACTGCAGGAAACGGAAGGTAATCGCAGACAAATGAAAGTAAATGCACCATCTGGTACGAAGGAACCTAGCTGCATTGATTAATTGTGGAAGTTTTGATCAAAGATCTGTCTTGGGATTTATTGCAGAAGTTTTAAGACAGCTATTATAAGGAGTTTAAGTGACTTAAAATCAATTAGGATCAAGGCAAGAGGGTGAAGATAATGAAGGCTTAATCCTGCCAACTCCAAAAATGTTATAATTTTTTTCAAGTTGAGCTTCCATTGTATCTAGTGCGGGTTCAAGCACTTGTGGCGTTATACATAATTAATCAAGAGTTTCAATCAATATTGTTTATAACACAGTCAATTTAAGCTCAACACAAAGACACTTTAAGCTTAACAGCTTCTTAGCTTTCCTTCAGTCGAATCTAACTCGAAATTTCTCAACCTTATTTTGCCCACCGCCCACTTTGAGAATATATTTTTTTCTAGAGCCCCCCAATTTTGTTTACTTGGGTACCATTTTCGTGAATGTGAAACAGCTATTTGAACGATAGCTATTTGATATTATATAGTCGTACTTACAAACGCCCACTTTGAGAATCTTTCATCTAGCTTATATAAGATTTTGAGTGATAATGATGATATTTCAAGTTTTTATAGGCGACTACGTACGTACGTCTTTACCGGTAGACAGAAGCCCGCAAGTCTGACAACCAGTCTTTCCAAGTCTTTCGTGTTACCCAGTAACTGGGTTGTGGAGGTCAGATCGGTACTCGCTCCATGTATAATACCTATATTTAGTTGCACCTGATTAGACTGAAAGCCGACCCCCACATAGTTGGGAAAAGGCAGGCAGATGATGATCAGTGACTTTTATACAATGGATCTTCTCGCCTTTTGAAAACGAATGCAAAGACTTCTTGTGTACAAGAAGTCTTTGAATTCGTTTTTCATCCACGAATTATTGATGCTTCTTTGTCACAGCACACTTTGAAGGAAATTCTCCCCTTGAATAGCAATTTGCCAAGGCGTTAATGCGGAAATAATGTGCGGTGTTGAGGTTCGGAAACTATTTCCAAAAGGTTCGTCTATTAGTAAATTGCGTGGTGTTAAGGTACAGTCAGCCACAAAGGTCGATTAACACTTCAGTTTTCTAAATCTTAATTATTGTGCAAGACATTTGATTAAAATCGGAACAGAAGTTTAAACAATGTTAAACTTTACTTCTGTTCCGAATAGACGTGATAATTTCAAAACTCTCGTGTTCATGGCGCTAAAACAACTCTTATGCGTAAGAGCATCTTTTACATGGTTCCGATCATTTTAAATAAATTGTCCAAATCATGGAAAATATTAAATATATCTGCTCTTAAAAATAAATTGAAGAGTTTACTAACTGAAAGCGCATATTAAAGTATAGCAGAGTTTATGAAAGAGGACAATTTTCCTCGTTTTTGAGATGACAATGTTGTATTTTTTTACATGTTATTGATCTATTGTATATACAGAATTTTCCTAGTTTGTAGGGCAGGGGTCTTCTCATCTGTAATAGCCGTATCATCCATCCCTTATTGAAATAACACTGATGTTACCTAGGCTAAGTCGTGGCTATAAGTGCTACATTTTTGTAGAAGTCATTCATGGTTAACAAAGTCAAATGCTTTACTCATGTCAAAGAAAATGACTGATACTGGTATGCGCTTATCTTATTTGTCATTCACACTTTTGTTGCTCTTTAATGATTATAAATTGTTCCAAATATTTCGTGAGACGACGATGCATGACTTTTTCTAACATTTTTGAAAATTTAGATATTAATGTTATAGGGCTCAGCGGTCTGTTTTTTAAAATATTTGTTTCACAATAGACTGCTTATTTTCCTAGAAAAGTACCTTGTCAGAATGAGAAGATAATTAAGTGTTCAATGATTAGGTATATAAAGGTATCACAAGATTTGAGAACGTAAGTTGTTATGCCATCAAATCCAACCGAGTAGGTGTTGTTTTAAGGGACATGATTGTTTTTTCTTATGTAAGATAATGTGCGAAACATGAGTCACGAATTTACTGACTTCGACCTTGGTTCTAATTAGTTTTGAGTGACGTTGTTTGGTTTACAAAACACATAAAAAAATATATGAAAGACCGACTTTATATACAAAAGAAACTTATTTAAAGTAATTTCATTAACAGCCCTCATTGAAAACTTCAACCTTCAGTTACACCATCATTCTTATTGACAATGACTGAAGGACTAGGCTTCAAATAGGCCTTTGGTCAAAGGCCTATTTGAAGCCTAGTCGTATTCACCACAATTTTCAACAATGGATTTTTGAAATGAAAACTTCTTTAGGCGCGTTGGGAATTTTTTGAAATGGGGAAAAACCATTGAACTCGCGCCACTGTTACCGTAAGAGACACCGCGCGTGTTTTGTTTATACGAAGATTCAAAAATACCCACTTATGTCTGGACTTTAAAAGAGACTGTGACCTCTGAGTTTGTTTCGGCCTTTCTTCTCAGACTAGTCAGATAGGAAACGCCGACCTCATCTAGTTTTTAAAATATGATTGACGTGTAAAAGAGTTGGTGCACAAAAATAAAATCATTTATCATTAACTTTAAACAGCGGTTATAAATAATGGTGATAATGTCCAGCGGGATAATTATGTAACACACTAGTCACTTACTATGCTTTTCCTTTTCACAGTTGAACGACATTCATTGGATTATTTATGTTTTGAAACATATGAAGCATTGGATTAGCAATTTCCTACAAAATCTTTCGGATTATGATTGAAATTATGTTACGGTTAAAGTGCTGTCGGTCAAGGAATGTAACTGACGTCTTTCTAGTGTAAATAGTTACTGTATCTACATTCTTAACCTAACGAGAGTCGTTCAAGAAACTATACCCTTTGTTTTCGGTAGAAAATGATACGCCATTATCTATAGAAGGGAGCGGTTCACCAAACCCATTCTTCGAATTAATCCTTTGCTGATTATAATCGCTTCTAAAAGGTTCCCGGATTCCACCTTAATCCATTCTATAATAAATACGGATTAATTTCGTATTTCGTTAATCCTATTGAAAACCAAGCTATTGAAACCACAAATACGGTTAACAATGGAACTGCCACAATAGTTTGCCTTCCATAGCCACGTCAACCCATGAGAGATGGCACCATTGTTGAGGTAATAGCTATTAGCTGTAAGGTCATATTTGGATCTAGTCTATTCTACATAATGTAGATCTATACATATGTTATATGAAAGTCGCTTTTCGTGTCTGTCTGTGTGACCGCGTTGTTTTCCTAATCTCCGCAACGGATTTTGATGTCGTTTTCATCATCATTTTGAGCAGCCATACTCATGGAAATATAAAAAAACAGGCTATACTCAAAATGTGCTCTGCGGAAAGCTATAGGGCTCCGTAATACCTCTGTGGGAACTCCGCGAAAATACTGGTCATAATACTAAGGTTGCAGAGTAAATAAAATCGTATCTAAATATGCCAACATAATGTTTAGCTTAGACAACAGTTCAACACTGCCTCATTCGACCGACCAAAATCAATTAGGTGGAAACAGCTGGGTTTCGTCGCCAAAAAAGTTTAAGAACCACTGATTTTGGGCCACCAAGATACAGGCTCTGCCTAGTTTGGGGCCCACGGCTACTTCTACTTATGCACTCTTTTAACTATCTTTGTTACTGTTTGTATATTTCCAAACTTGTGTGTCAATAAATTGATTATTATTATTATAAAAAATATAAATAAATTATAATTTTAAATTATTATAAATTTCAATATTTATGTCAGTAATTTATATGCTGTACATAATAAAGAGTATTCTATTCGAGGTATTCTTTATGTGTACTTTAATACATTGACAAAAAACTTACATTAAATAAAAAAATCTCGATGTTTTGTCAAGCCTTAGAAACCGTCCGAAGCAAGGGCTTCGCTTAGAAACGCTAGTCTCGTATCGTACCTACTTTGTGAATATATATGTCAGGTTACTGATGTGATTAATTTCGTCATTCGCATTTTTGCGGTAATATGTTTAGTGGTGCACGCTAAGTATGTGAGCTGATTTAGTGGTTATGATAGTGGAGTCCATTTTTACGTTATGTATTCTTTCATGAGGGATTTTTTTTATCAATTTGTTGAGTTAGACCAAAGGAAAGGCCTTTCAGGAAGTGACCGTTTTAAAAGCTGAATGATATTTTTACGCTAATTAATGATTATTTCCGAGAAAAACCTTTATAAATTTGAAATTACTTACATAACTTTTTTTTGTAAGTCTATATTGTGTCCCACTGTTGGCCAAAGGCCTCCACTTTTTCTTTCCAACCTTATCAGATCGTCACACCGTCTGCGCCGTGGTTTACCATTACGGCGAAGTCCTCCCTCAGGCGTCCAATAAGTGACGATCTTTGCCCATCTCGTACATACCTGTTTTTATTGCTAAAAATTCTAGCGCATTTTCATTATTTTCACTTCGTAAATTCAGTCCCTGTTGTCGTATGTACCAAGAAAACTTGTTCTCGTATTTTGGGCAATTCGATTTTTCTTCGCGATATTAATTTCATAAGATTGTTTCAAGCTTTACGCAGGACATCCCTTGTATGCCCATTCTACACTGTCTCAAAGCTATTAACCATCTTTCTGACTCTTCCGACACAAATGAAAAGAAAGAGACAGAATAAGACGCACCAACTAAATAATTACGTAACCCAAGCAAACTTTATTGGTTGACGTCAAAACATCTTCATACAAGTTCCTATTTATATCCGATTCAATGCCAAACTACAGCCTGTATTATTAGCCTATATTGTAGCCTATATTAAACACTAGCTGCGCCTTGCGGTTTCACCCACGTAAATGTCGATCCCGTGGGAAAATCGGAATAAAAAACGCCTATATGTTAATTCAGGATGTCAGTTACGTCCATACAAAATTTTATGAAAATTTGTCCAGCCGTTTCAGCGTGAAGAAGTAACAAACATATAGATACACACACACACACACAATCTTTCGCCTTTGTAATATTAGTGTGATATATTCCAGTCTACGTTGCCATACATTAAGGTATTAAAACTTCGGTACCGGCTCCGGTAATCAATTTACATGACATTATTGAAGACGGCCTGTAACCACATTGTTATGTATTGAAAGTGAATTACTTGTTAAACAGATACGATGTTATGGAAATTGTTAGATAACATGGTAAATTCTAAGTCTAAATAAACGGGCTATGATAGACTTGATATTACGTAGAAGGTTGGATCTTAAGACACGACACGACGACACAACACACGACTCAACGACACGACACGACACGACTTCAAATAGTTGGCTACGGTATGCAGAGGTGTACTGTCTAACGGCCGAACCCAATTACCTACCTATCACCAATTTTGGGATACTGGAGGTAGAAAAACCTAATCTATCTCTGGTATTAACGTCTCAATGATCTATATACGTAGCGATCTGTATGATTATATGAAACTGGCAGTTATGATTATACTGGCTACCATCAGAAGCGATCTGTCTTTAACTGAAAATAGGTTATTGGGTTCGCCCGTTAGTCCGTCCACGAAGTTACGAACCCGTCCGAATGTAACAAGGGACTAGATTTTTCGGATGGACCTAAACACATCGGGATTAGGGACAACTATCAAATCGTGTTGTTGTTGATTCTTGGGCCACGAACTTATCTTGTGTCCGTAAGTGATACGTGGTAAGAGATGCCCGTTACTTTGGCCGAAGTAAATATTTTGTCCTTGGGGAGTAGACACCGTCGGTATGCCACTATGTTACGTAAGGACTTAGCCGCGTTACTCATAATAATAAACCTTATTAAGTAAGAAATAAAGAGTGAAATCCCTTTTTCACTCCACTTTTGCGCCAACCATCATGTCGTTTTTTACAGGAAGGTGACAGACAAACACCAAATAATATTCTGGAATTACTGAAGTCCTACGGGGTAATTGCGTAACACATGAGTAACAATAGCTTTCATTTTAACAGTTCAACAACATTCACTGCGTTATCTACGTTGTTGAACAGACAAATTTTGGAACATATAAATCAATGGATTAGCAATATCTTTCAAAAAGATTCATATTGTGATTGGTAGTGTGTTACGCAATTCGGTGCTGTGGATCCGATAGCAGTTCCAAGTCGGTCACAGTGTTTTTGGGGTTCTCAATTGCAGCCCGTAGTCTGGTTTTTTTCCAGGTTGATGGCAATAGAGTCGAGCCTTTTACATGTCACTTAAACATACTGGTGAAATGCAGGTTTACAGTTAGCCTCAAAAATATGTGTCTTTACATGGTCTACGATATGTGTCTCATAATATTGTATCAATTTGTAACTCTACATTACCCAATGTGTAGTATGCTTTGTGGCTACACATCGATACAGTATTTTTATCTCACGAAGCGACTCGCGCTTCACTTGTGGTAGCCATTACAAAGTGTACAATGAAATCGTGAGTGTGTGTGTGTGTGTAAGCGCGGGAGCTTTCGGTATCGTACGAGACAATGGCGAAGTTGGAAGTGTGTGTGTGCGTGTGTGTGTTATGTTCAGACTATACACTCCGTTACCACAACTAAAGCGCGAGTCGCTTCGTGACATAAAAATACTATGCAAAATTATGGCTCAAATATTGTGTACATCTTAACCTATCGCGCAATACAGGTGTCTTTTATTTTTGTACTTAAAACCTTTGTGGTCTTGCAGGTGGTGCAACCAATCAACCATCTGCTGGACTCGGTGCCATTCGACGCTGTGTTCTACTCGCTGGACTGGCACCCGCCCGACCACGTCTCTTTCATAGACAACGTGCACATGCGAGAGCTGCATCCTTCTAGCCCGGTAAGTCATAGACAACTACTTCTTCTTCTCTTTTCTTTCTGCTTCTTTTTTTTCAAACTGGTTGTTGCAAACAATGTAAGTGTATGGTATGGTCATCAAGTCTTACCAAGGGTTATCGTGTTACCCGGTAACTTTGTTGTGAAGGTCAGATAGGCAGTCACTCCGTGGTAAATTACTGTTATCCAACGGCATCCGGGTAGACTGGAACCCACCCCCAACTTGGATTGGATGGCAAACAAGCCAATGGGCCACCTTATGGTAAGTAGGCATCGTCTCTTATAGACATCTGCAATAAGAGAGGCATTGCATTTGCATTGCCATCCACAGAGCAAAAGCTGAAACCTGTCGGACCCATTCAAAGTTGAACACAGTATAACGCTGCTTGGTGACAGAAATAGGTAAAGGACCAAAGGGGAACTTCCCCGGATAAGCTCATTCAAGGAGGGCTCTACTACTTGTACGAGATATATAAAAAAAGTTCATATTATGATGACAAGATTTACCAGTCATATTTAGCTCCCTTCAAAATGGTTGAGCTAAATGGTGCTGATCTATGCGTTATGTTCGTGAACGGTCGCCGTTAGTTGGGGCTGGTCATCACTTAGCTGCCTCGGCTTATTTTTAATTATTTTATTTTTGGATTGTTATTTTGTTAAGTACTATTTGTTGTACTCTGGACGCTTTTAACGAGTACGCCTTTTTTATTTTTTACATGCATCGTTCTCACATTGTATAATTTTAAATTCAAAAGTAATGATGTAACTAATATTTTTGTAAAATATAATTTAAAAAGAGTGTCCATGGAGTTTCTTGCCTGTTCTTCTCCATAGGTACCTACGCTTTGAAATAGGCAACTAGCTTCATATTTTCTGACTGAACGACTTCTAGACAATTCAAAAGTGCCTGTAAATGGTTTAATTGCTATATTAAATAAATGCTAGTTTGAGTTCACCACAGTTGGTAGCTATAGAACAACATTTACGGAAATTCCACGAGTAGACCTTTAAGCCATCCAAGTAAGGGTCAAGGTGGCGCCCAACGTCCTTAGGTATCTTCATTATGAATTATAATGTCAAGAACTTTTAAAGAAACGCACATCAGCAGATGTTCCAATTACGTCAGTGTCCAGGCCAATAAGTCAATTCTTAGACCTAGATACGGTTCAATTAATTCAATGCCATGCAGATTAAATTATTAATGATCCTAGTTTACTAGGCATTACATTCTTTGAACCCAATTCGCGAATAAACTATGTTGCTAATAAAGAATGACCAAATACTTACTTACTTACTTATACTTGTAATCAAACTAATAGAAATATCAATCAATAGTGTTATATGAACCCTCTAAGTTCATATAACACTATTGATTGATATTTTTTGTCATATATCTAGTTATATTGATGACTTGTATGATTATAATTCTGTAAATACATACCTACTTGTTACGGTCGCGAATCATATTTTGTTCAAAATTTCTATAACCTGACACCGACCACCCAATTGCAAAAAACGTAAGAAAATTTCAATTTTGCGGGCTTCCCTGGCGTCTCACCCTTAACTTTGATCGATCGACCCTTGTGGCTTATATTATGAATGTGGAAGACTAATGTTTGGATATTTGTTACTCAATCACGCAAAACAACTGAACGGATTTGGATTAATTTTAGCACTCAGATAGTTTATAACCTGGATTATTACATAGGATACTTTTTATCTGCGCAGTACGTTCTCGTGGGATAATTTCCAACCTTTACGCGGGTGGAGCCGCGGGCTAGTGCTTAATAACTGGGTAAATTAACTTGTGAATTTGTTACTTCGACCTTAAAGCACGGAATACCGTGGGGTCATAGTGACATTAGAAACTATTGAAATGACTTGTTTATTGGCAATGAAAGTCCTTTTTGAGCGTCATGTTCATTAGTAATTCAATTTAAACACCATGTTGGGATCAGCTTCCAGTCTAACCAGATGCAGCTGAATGCCAGTATTTTACATGGAGCGATTGTCTATCTGATCTTCCCGACCAGTTACTGGGTAACACGATACCTCTCGGTAATACTGGCTGGCGGTTGTAGACTTTTGGGGCTTCTGACTATCCGTAACGTCTGTCAAAGATCTACGAGTAACGGAGGGGTCTCGATATATATAATATATGGTCACCCATTCACAAACCAACCGCGGCAAGCGTAGCTTAACTTTCGATCGACCCGGGCGGCTATTATAATTTAGCCACGAAAGTAATAAATAAATAATGTAAGTAAAATTTTCCCTATGATCAGTTTCATAGTTCCGGCCGTAAGAGGGGTTTTTAAAGAGAAAGGGAAGACCAAAGAAACAATGGATGGTCTGTGTGACATGATATGGTTAGAAAGGGGGTGACTCTCGAGGTGACAACTAATACAGAAGTATGGAAGAAGATATGATGCGTTGATCCCTAATAAATTGGGATAATGCCACATAATCAAATCCGGAGAAGTAGGTAGTCATTAATAAAGCCTCTTTGCAAAATCATTGAGTTGAAGATGAATTCTCGAACGATAAATAATAATGCTTGCAGTGGTAAATTGTACACTCAGCTAAGTCCTCAAAAAGTCAATAAAAATTTAATGGTACAAACTTTTTGAGGGCGTTCGATTCAATGCGAACTTGACCTAGATTTTATTTTAAGGGTTGTCTCTGGTACAGACTTGATAGTCCTAAAATGGCAAAATAATAAACAGGGTGGCAGGGACGTGGACGCACAACCTGTTATCACGGATTCACTACATGATTCTGAAGCCCCTGCGCTGCATCGTGAGTTATTAAAAAAAATGCTATTAATCTTTTCTATGAAACAGCTAATTTTTTTTTAATAGTTGACGAAGTTATCTACTTTACTCTAGAATCATGTGCTGAAATTCATGGCTACAGTTTGCGCGTCCCTGCCACCTTCTATATTTTGCCGTGTTGCATTTTTTTGTATAAAAATGAATGTTAGTGGAAACCTACGAATTAAGATTCCAGGATTCCATAAAATGCATACCCATAAGGGTCCAGGGTCTTGAGGTTACACCAGGTTATAAAATAAACGAAAGCCATGAGCAAAGTGCTAGCTGGAGGCCATTAAGCAATCCCCGAGCATCATAAAAAGAAGTCAGCCAGAGGCAGGCATGAGGCAGTCTTACGCCAGTTCTGACATAGCTTGGTGTCTGTATCTTTAGGCCGCCAAAACTTGTCCAAATCATAGACCGATAAATGCTTGGAACTAATTCCGCCTTCATGCTGACTGGTCATCATTTCAGCCGAAAGACGTCCACTGCTGGACATAGGCCTCCCCCAAGCACTTCCACTTCGACCGGTTCTGTGCTTCTCGCATCCAACGGGTTCCTGCGGCCTTCACAAGGTCGTCGGACCACCTTGTGGAGGCCTGGGAGGACCGGTATTATTCAATAAAAGTCCGACATTATAGAGGCATGTGAAACAGATAGTTCACTCATCCTCTATGGGAGGATCCTCCGACCAACTGCCCGGCGATTGATGTCGGGACGTTGTATATATCGCGCGGTAAACTTTGCTTGCGCGATGCAGGATTTTGCGTGACGTCAATATGATGCGTAGTTCGCATGTGGTGAAGTAGATCATATAGATGCCGCCACACTTCGCTTTGCTCAGGCAGTGTTTATCTGTAGTTAAACATCCGGGTTTACCGACGGAAAAAAAAGCAAAGCTAAAGGTTCATGGTTGTAGATAGAGACACACATTATCAAACCAAGAATAAGACAAAATAGCGAAGAAATCTGCCAATTCGTAAACTGATTGCGACGATTTTTTTGACCCAATGTTACCTTCCACCATTAGTATTTTTGCCTATGCCAGCCCTACGCCACGAGCATGTCTGCCGTGCGTGCTAAACTTAGTCGGCGGTATCCACGCATCCCTTTGTTACTCAATCGCGTCATTGAATCGATATCCATCGCGAATTACTTTAGTTCGGTACGTGATTAGTGACTGCTATTAATAGGAGTACCGCGGTGAGAGTGACACGAATTGATACAAGTTTAGGGGTTGTTTATTTTATTTATTTATTGACAATTTAAAATAACAACCTTACACACAAAACACAACAATCCTGTGATTTGTGTCTACTAGTACAAAATACAATTACGTATGTCTAGTAAATACCTGTGTATATGGTGTATATGCGGTTGTTTGAGCTTAATTCACACTGACCTCCGTACTAGTAAAAACTGTATCACGGCAGGTCAGTCTTCCTCGTTCACAAACACTCACACACTTCTACAACATTTTTTTATAATTAGAAAACTATTGCCAATTTCCCATTTGAAACAGCACTTATTCTAATCACGGAGAGAAAGAAAAAAAGGGGGCTTTTTTAATATTATTATAGATATTAGGGTTTTTTTACGTACATATAGTTTATTGTACTGAGGGGCTCTTCGCAAAGTAATAACAGCCGTACTGGTCGATCGGTCAGGTTAAGCTACGCTTGCAGCGGTCGGTCCGTGGATGGGTGATCATCTTTACATACCAAACCCCTCCGTACCTCGTAAAGCAAGTTAGCTCAACAGTTTAACTTGCTTGACAGCCGGGACCAACGTCCCGGCTGTCATTCGTGGGTCTTTGACAGTCGTTACGGCTAGTCAGAAGCCCAAAAGTCTGATAACTAGTCTTACCATTTGTATATAGTATTACCTTATGATGATGATATAGTTTACTGTATTAATACGCATTAGATATGTTAGCCTAAACAACGTGATTGTCAATAATATTGTCCACCTTATTCAACTTACAGGTCCCAGCAGACAAAGCCCAAGCGTACGACACAGTGGTGTTCGCGGGCCCCCCTCCCATGAAGCAGCGCCTGTGGCCGCGCCACTGCGTGCAGGACACCTGGGGCGCTGAGCTGCACAAGGACTTGAAGGTGAGGAGCTCATGACACTTGCAGGCTGAAGACAAAAAATAACTAAAATAAAATAAAAATAAAAGAGAGTGAATATTCATCTTCTGTACAAGTTCGCTTCATTGTAGACCTCATCCATCGTTTTCCACGAGGCGAGATCAAGGTTCAAAATAGGCCCATTTTTTTATAAAGTGCCTGCTGTAATTTTTATATTGAAATAAATGTTTTGAGTTCAAGTTTACTCTAAAGATAACAAAATTAATAACGATAATTCGAACCGTCTGAACTAGGGGTTTCCTCCATTTCTTTCGTTTGTATTTTAACGTAATATATTCAACCTACATTACTTAAATATTTTCATTTATATATTTAAACTTTTCGCACAAAAAGGTACAAAGGCGGACTTAATACCTTAGGCATTCTCTACCAGTCAACCAAGGGTGGTTTTTCAGATAATGGAGGGCGCAGTAAAGGTCTACAAGGGCACAAACCCCGAAGTGGACTCATATTCCGTGTTCTGGGACAACAAGAAGTTGACGGACACCAGCCTGGGCAACCAGCTGCGTCACAGAGGAGCCACCGACATCTACATATGTGGGCTGGCGTATGACGTGTGTGTGGGTAGGTAATACATCACAAGAAAGACATGTACAGAAAAATAAATTCTAATACTTTCGTTAACTGTAACATCATTATTATAGCGTTACCCATAAAGGGCTCCTGCTTGGTCAGCGCGCGGGATTGTCCGAAAGGGTTACCGCTGGCCCGGAACATAAAGGGCTAAGGAAGGAAGACGGGGGGGTTTTAGTAAGAGTCTGACACTCCCTTCCACTCCACCTAGAGCGCGAGGATCATTTGATGATTTCCCATCCTCAAAAAAAAAAAACCATAAAGGGCTTGAAGGTCCGTGGCATACCTCATGTCCGCCATTTTTTTTTTATTGTTGTCCTCATGAAACCTATATAAATCGATAGCTGATATCAATGCAAACGGAAAATTTAATAGGACGAAACCCTGTAAAGCGTCACGTGTCCGAGATATTAGCGTTCAAAGTAGATTACGTGACATCCATATTTTTTTGAACTTGCGTACTTCTTGTTGCATAGATGTTTTAAATAATCACTCTGAATGTTTAAAGTATCAACCACGCATGGCTGCCATTTTGAAAAAAGTCAAAATGGCGGACACTGTAGATATGCCAGGCTCCATATAAAACTCTTCAATACCCAAGGCCGTATTTAGGAATTGTAAGAAGTAGCGCAGAACCAGGGCTGGTGGTAAGAATGTAGGAAGGTCTTCGCCCGGCCGTGGGCAGTGCAGGGTAGCTTTATAAATACAGCCATATGTGAGTTATTTTTGTTTCTGCTAATAACTTGAAAATTATTTGACAGTCCCATGTTACTTGGGGTCGGTAGAAAATACTTTGCCCTACCATTCTCCCGTTTCATTCTTATCACCGCTCAAACGATCCATCTTTTTTTTTATTTCCTATACGATAGTACTTATTATACTTTCTTATCGAATCACAACTTTCTAACTATAAGTAATAACAATTATTTTGCGTTTAGGAGCCACAATAGCTGACGCGCTAGCCATCGGCTACCGCTCGATCCTGATCGAGGACGCGTCGCGCGGCGTCGACCTCGCCGACATCGAGAAAACCAAGTCCACCATCGTCAACAATAATGGCGTTATTGTTAACTCTGATGAGGTAATACTGTTTCCTTTATCATGGTCGTTATCCGGCCCTTACCCGGATTTATTAAGAGCATGTTTTTCTTCAATATCTATTCTAGTTTATCTCTATGTTGCACGTAATACGTGCAACATAGAGATAAACTAGTTAAATAAAAAGATTTCATGTCTTTTATTGGGGAGGTCAATGACAGCTGTTTGTGAAAACCTGTTTTTTTATGTTTGATCGTGTTCAGATATTGATACCAATCACATAGGTGAAGCTTAAAAAAAATGAACTGATATTTCAAGTAACTATGCAATAACTGTGTCCAAATAAACTTTTTTCTTTCTTTCTAAATGCATAAAAAACATCATGAATTTTTTGTTTTGTCATGTATAGATATCGGTACGATCACGGCTGCGGAGTTTAGCTAGCCAATTTTAAATAACCCTGTATACTCCAAGTTAAGTGGAGCATAAGAAATAACGGTGCAACTACCATTGTGCATAGTGTAAATACCATAAACCCACAGTAATTTTATCAAAACGATAATCAATTAGTATTAGCTGCAGTTGAACTTTCTAAATAATTTTAAATTGGCAAAGGCAATTTCAATTAAGTATACAAAAAAACGAATATTGAAAATACAAATTCAAAACACAAATATTTGAATAATTTTGAGCTTGGATCAAACTCTTGATACTTTAGTCAAACGGAACAGCAGAGAAACAATTATTCTTGTTTCAATTCCAGGTCTTAGCAATGGTGGAGGGCCGCGACCGACGGCCGGAATTAGGCTACAAACTAGCCATGGAGCTGAAGAACGCCATGGAAGACAAGTGAGAGCCTAATACCAGCAGCTACTTTATTAATTAGCGCGGATTATTTATTTATTGCCTATCATGCCAATACTAAAATGTTAAGTCTTCGCGAACTTAAAAGATGTCGAATTGTGTCGAACAAACTGTGACATTTGTTACGCGTGTAACTCGTGAAGGAATTGTTTTACAACGGCTATAAACAGTACTTATATCAAAAGCTATACTTACAATTCAGTATCTTAGATAATTTACATTAATCACTCAATTATCAACTTTAGCATTATGTGGACACAAAAATCAAATGGTCACACAAAAATCAACTTAGATTTTTGTGTGACCATTTGCAAAAAAGAATTTGTGCTTTGTCGTAATATAACATTGAGTTTGTTGTTGTAAAACTTGATAATTATCTAAGGTTCGGAATTGGAGTTAAGCAGTACAGCCGCATCTGGGGGCTACTCTCTAACTCCATCAAAAAAGATTGATGGGCCCGGCTGAAAGTAATTTGAAACTTCACAATGAACCATTTACCCGATTAATTAACTTTTCGGACCGGCACAATAACAGGGAGCAGGGACAGCTAATCCTGGTGTTATTCATTCTTAGGCTGGGCCCCAAACTAATCTTATGATACGTAGGTGATATGAAGTAGGAATTGCCCTTAAGAGCAAATGCGGTCAGAGAGACTTCTTGAAAAAGCCTAAAGTCACAATTCGAGGTTTAGGTGTCGCCTATTTTCTCCTCCAATAATAGACCAATATAAAAGATATTTCATAAACTTAATAAGAAGAATATATAATACTGTGTGCCTTTTTGATGACACATTATTTTTATAAGCACTTAGAACCCTCAAAAAAATGCTCAAAATGGTCGCTGTCAACAGAGGCCTAGTGTACAAATTTGACAACTATTAATGAAAAAAGAAAAACATAAGGACACAGTATATATCCTTCTTATTCTGTTTATGAAATACCTTTTAAATTTGTCCAATATTGGAGGAGAAAATAGGCGAGAGCCAAACCTCGAATTATTACTTTTTACTGAGGCTTTTTCAAAAAGTCTCCTACCGCATTTTCTCATAAATTCGGCTGAAACTACGGATTCGTGGTCAGGGTGTAGACCTCCAGGCCGCAGCACATCGCTTTCCAAAACAAAAATCTAGATGCGGCCCTTCAGTAGTATACGATGGTTCATACAAACTGTATGAAAGTAATGTGGGAGGACCTTTTGCAAAGCGTTGCATTAGACTCACCTAATTGTGTACTAGCCTTAATATTTCTTTGAGTTCGCGAAAAGTGGTCCGTCATAATAACTTAGGTAACGTATTTATTTACGAGCTAAAATATTTATTACAGTGTTGCCAGCATGGTTTTTATTTTTTGCATTGGCGACATTGGTCACACAATAGTTTAGTCTTTATCAAACATTTTAGCGTTAGTTTGTTTTGGCTGTAAAATAGTTGAGACTATAGTGATAATAACTTATGATTCCGCTAAAGCTAGTGAATAACAAATGTACTTATAAATAATAATAGTCATTTTATCTAGCAAATAGTCTACTCCGGTCACTTACATTTTGTATTGTATTGATGACTGTTATAAACCAATTCGGCATTCTAATTGCCTAACACACTTTCAATAACAATCCGAAAGATTTTGAAGGAAATTGCTAAACCATTCCTTCATATATTTGAAAAATTCGTCTGCTCAACAACGCAATAAATGTTGTTGAACTGAAATGCATCTATATTCTATGTTTAAGGGTTTGGGTTCCGCACTCAGTGCTTCAGGTGGACCATTGTGCGTGGGCCATGGCGGCCGTCTGTGATTATTCCAACCAGCCCAACTCCCTCCAGAAGTTGATTATGTGTCCTGGCCTGTTAAGAACATCTGTGTAAGATCTGGCTGGCCCGAGGGTTTCTGTCCTAATCTGGGTGACACTTGTGCATTCAAAGGGCATATGCGCAACAGTTTTCTCAGCCTCCATGCAAGCCCTGCATACAGGACTGTCCGTTATGCGTATTGTGTGGAAGTGTTTGTTTAGCGAGCTGTGTCCCGTGATGGTGCCCGTCACCAGGCGCAGGTCGTTCGTGTCCAGGCGTAATAAACGTATGGTTAGCTTGCCATTTAAGGATGGCATAGCTTCCCTGGAATGCCTGCAGCCCGGTGTCGAGGACCACCAGCCCTTCGCTTGTGTGTGGGTGAACCCCTGTAGCCACCTGCGTAGTTGATTAACGGGAACGGATACAATAAGTTCGGGTCACAGACTGACGTGCTGGATGCTCTTCTGACTAGTTCGTCTGCGTCGTTACCCGTGTTGCGGTTAGATACCGTTACCCGTTCTAGTGCAAATGAAAGGCATTGCCAGTGTAAAGTGTGTTACGCAATTACCCCGCAGATCATGATTGCAAGTTAGATAACTTTCTGCCATTGGTCCATCATCAGTAAAATACAAATTGTAAGTGATTATTTGAGTGTTTTTTCCTCCTTCTAGCGTATAGCAGGTCGGTACTATAAGTACTTATCCTATATCATTTAATAATTAACGCCTAGTACAAAATCTTACTTAAATGTAAAACAAATAATAAAATACTTAATAATGATACTTAACTAACTTAATTTATTGACGATTTTTCCACTTTGAGGTTGCCATAAAAAATTATGTTTTTTTTATCTTATGGCAATACACTTGTGGTGGTCAAAATGATTACTTAACTTTCCAGTGTTTTTGCTTTTATTTATTTATTTAAATAATTAATTAACGCGATTGGTAGAATTCGCTTTTCCAGTGTTGTTAATTTTTTATTAATTTTAATGGTAAAAGGTAATTAAGTATACTAACACCTACATTAATTGGGCGTACTAAATTATTTCTTTATTTTAGAGTACATTACAAAATTCGTTCCTAAAGTTTGGCAACACAACTTGTTCCTAAAAATAAATAGTAATCACTACTATTTATAATTTTAATGTTGCAACATTAAAAAATAATGCACTTGAGACAATTGGCAAGTAATTTAAAATATACTATTTGAATAAGTACAAAATAAGTATGGATCTTATAATATAAAACGTGTATAAATATAAAATGATGCACAAGTGAAATCGCGACATATAAAATATATGTATTTAATAAAAATTAATATTACGGTGGATTATTAGAAATCTCGTATTTTTCATGACATTGTTTTCTTTATTTATTTAGTCCTGTAATATGTTCAGAAAAGGTAATATCAGAATATAAAATAATATTGGTCGTTCTACATAAACGATTGATCAATCAAGAGGGCTGTTTTATTGAGGTTGATAACCGTGTATGTTTTATGAAAATGTTCTAAAATGAACGTACATTAATCTAAATATAAGTTTTATTTAGATTTCTCTGAACAGTCTTTATTAATTTTAATAAGTTGACAATCAACCAGTTTGTTCCAGTGTTTGTTTTTTAAATAATTTATATGAAACTTTTATTAGTTGTAGGTATTTAAGTGTAAGTTAATGCAATCGTTTATAAGATTCATGGCACTTTCATTACCCAAAAGAAACTTTGATATTTTAACTTCGACCAAAATAATTGATACATTTGTAATGATAATTATAATCATTGATAAATGATCAACCTGCAAGATTAATCAAACATCTACGTTGATAAAAAAATAAAGTTTTTTTTTGTAATGAATGTGTAAAGCTACTCTTTCCTAGAAAACCGGGCGCCGCCACATAACGGTCGCAGTGTTGGCTATCAAGAAAATGATGTCAACGGGGTTTAACCCTACGGTGTCAAAAAACGCTCTCTACACCAACTTGCTTTCAGAAATAACGTATCAGTGACGTCATTCACCTGTAAATTTCGGACGCTATGTGGCCGCCGCCCTTCCGGGAGGAGACCGTAATTTTTGTCTAAACGTTAAAAAACCATAAGAATTGCATTTGACTTGCATTCCTTCTTTAGAGCACCTATTTAGACATTCCTGTAGGTTTAACTAAATAATAACTATGTGAACGATGGATTGTACCGAAGCTCAGACATATCTTCACGCTTAGCACCTGCAGGCTAAACAATAGCGTAGGTAGTAGTTAAATAACACCATTATAATATTAAATAGGGGGTCTTTATCATATAAGTGAATTTCAAGCGAAAACCATCTACGCGGCGGATTTTGAAGCGGGTTGCACCATCATTTAGAATTTATTCGGAAAAGTTTGTCTATAAGACATATTAAACTTACATATACATATAAAAGAAATCTCGATGTTTTGTCCAGTCGTAATAACCGAGCAAAGCAGGGGCGGGTCCCTAGTAGGCCATAACTCACCACGCGGGCCCAGTGCGGGTTGGTAGGAGTCACATGTCTTCGAATTTTTAGTTCATTGACATGTCACCCCACGCCATTTTGAAATCGCTTGCAAGGTAAATCCCTAATAGAAAAAAAAAACAAAATAGTCTTTGGTGCGATCCATCGTGATTTTAATCGATTCAGATTGTGTACCGTCCTTGTTTGTCATTGTGTTGTGTGAAAGAGACGGAACGATCTGTCGATTAAACTTAACTAAGATGTAGTCATATTCATATATTTATGAGTGTGTGGCTTCCATTTATTGACACTGACTTTATTTGTAAAATAATTTAAATGTTGAAGTATGGCATCACAGTAAAATTTATTATGTCAATCCGTTTTAAATAATGACAATTTAATAATATAGTAATTACAATTATGTATATATAATATATATAATAATTTTATTAAGTTTAACAACTTTTTAGCTTTATATCCCGACCGCGCGACAGCGAAGGGTTGTTTTTATTTACTTGTTTCTATGACTGTTTGCGTTACGGGCAATCTGCCCCAAGATGTACAGTATTCGTAGTTATTTTACCTGTGACCGCAGCAACCTAAAATCAACTGTATTGTGACCGAAATAAAGATCAAAATGATTTTGACAGACTTGTCAGTGCCAGGAACCCAACAGGAACCTTATTTGAATGAGAATAAAGATCACTGATTTGGACAGTGATGCAACATCAGAAATAAAATAACTGTGAACGCCCGTTCACAGTTATTTTAAGTACTTTTACTTTTTGTACTTATATTTTTTAGAAGTGTAAACACAAACCTTAACCTTATTGTATAACACTATATTTTGTATCAGTATTATGACAAAAATATCAATTAATGTAGGTAATGTAGTTCAAAACGTGCATTTAAATCTCAGTATTGTAAACTAAATACTTACCTATAACAATTTATTGTCAAAACTATTAATTTTACCAGTTTTGTTTTTTTTTTTCAGATTTTCAGTAAACTGAAAAAGACATATTTGTATAATTTATTTTATCTTTTATTTCGTGTATGTCTTGTTGAAGATTTTTATAAATAATATTGTCAAGGAAATTAATTGTTTATCAAATTGACACACTATGTCTATTCTATTCTATTTTTTTAATTATGGTGTAGCGGTATCTACAACGCCACATGCGAACAACGCGTCATACTGACGTCACGCAAAATCCTGCATCTCACAAGCGTTTACCGCGCAACTAGCATAGATACAACGGCCTGACGAGAATCATCGGGCAGTTGCCCGCCAGACACAACACCCGTCTGGTCGGAGGATCCTCCCTTTTCTATAGAGTATGACTGAACTTTACACCCTGTTTCTCATACCTCTATAATGGCAAGCAAAGCCGATGTCGACTATTCTGCCAATGTGTAAAAGGAATTGGAAAAAGCAAGTGTGCATCGTTGTAAATTACAAAAATAAATAAGTAGGACGATAAAAATCTTCGATGATACAGTTGGACTTGTGGGATCAATGCGTCAATCTTCCGTATTATAGCCATGCCATACAACCGTCAAAGAATGACAGATTGTGATTCGAAAATACGGAAACTTCCTAAGTTGATACTAATTTAAGTTAGTAGTCAATATGTTAAACAATTAATTTCTATATATTAATAGGATTGGCTCATTATTCTTATCTGTGATTAAATATGCTTAAAGTTGATAACAATTTGGTCTCTAAACATTGATTGTTGATCGTCTTTAATCATGTTTTCCCTTAATATTTGTATTTATTTATTTATTAAGGTACACCAACGGCTTCTGTGTATAATATATCTTAAGAGTAAACTCGTCGCGAGCTCGAACTCACTGGTGGTCATGACCAAAAAGCACGCTGTCTCACCGTGTCCGACAGAGCAAGTATCAGTGATAAGCACATAGACGCTAGTCTACACTCACAAGGTCTAGTTCTCACGCACAGAAACAGTTCCGAACTGAGAGGCGCGTAAAAAAATTCGAAAAGCACTTCGGAAAATCGAGTTTTATGAAAAAAACCACTGCATAAATCAATTACAAATAAAGTTTAGTTTATTGAACTCTTCGATAACTGAGCTTTGTCAGTACGGACTTGGTTTTGAAGATTTTACAGTTCTTTTATTTACTTATTCACACCCAAAGTTACGTTAAAAATAGCAAGAAAAACGAATATTTGTTGGCTCATAACTTTTTAATGGCTTATTATTTTACTATTCTGTTTCCGTACAGACAACATTCATAATAGGACAAAACGATATCGTGTTTAACTTTGGATGCACAACGTCGAACAGTGGAGTAATACTCTCCCGAAATTTGTATGGAAAAAATATCGACTAGTGGCACCTTAAGTACTATGTAACAATAAGGCCGCTATCCCACTGGCGTTTTACGAGCGTCGGCGTCTCTCGAACGTCTGCGCAGCGTCAACGTTGCGCAGACGCGACGTTGACGTCGCGTCGTCGCGTGACAAGCATTAACGTCCGCTGAACGCGACGTCGACGTCGCGTCTGCACAACGTTAACGTCGCGTTTGTTGGCAACAGGTACATGTGCGCGACGTTAACGTCGCGTTCAGTGGACGTTAATGCTTCCCATGCGACGACGCAACGTCAACGTCGCGTCTGCGCGGCGTCGACGCTACGCAGACGTGACGTTGACGTCAACGCTCGTAAAACGCCAGTGGGATAGCGGCCTAACCTCGGACTAACAAAGTCGTCAATATTAATATTGTGATTAATATAATTTATTTTATTTATAATTATGATGTAAATGTTTGTTTTAATACTGTCAGTGTTAATAAATGTGGGCCTGAGTGATCGTCATCAGTTGCCTTATCTTACTAGATATTATGATAGCTTACAGTACATTGATCCTGGATCTGTAAACTAAGCACTCAATACAAATATTCAAAGATTCTACTTGTTTTATTTAACAGTAGCTACGCCCCGCGGTTCCACCCGCATAAGTCTAGAACTCGTGGGATTATCGCGATAAAAAGTGGCCTATGTTCTTCTCTAGGTCATGGTCTACTACGTACCCATGTGCCAAATTTCATCCAAATCTGTTCAGCTGTTTTAGCGTGAAAGCGTATCAAACAAAAATACAAAAAAAAACAAAAATTTTCTCTTCATAATTTAGCTTGGTCTAACCTTTACCTATTAATTGTAAGGTAATGAAACAAGAAATTAAACCACATAACGTGACGCCTTTGTTCTCAGGGTGGGCAAGGTGGGTAAGGCGAGGTGTTGGGTATTATTTATTCATGGATTCAGATTATTGATTGATAGTACGTTACGCAATATGCTTCTGGGTCACGTTGACCATTAGACCAACGAGGTACAGACGCTAGCACATCAAGCTACCCGAAATTGTGAAATTTTCCCAATCAACTTTGAACCTTAAGGTTTAGCGATAAAGTTGAAAATCTATAAAAGAAATTTGACAGATTGTAGTAGCCTGATGTGCTGGCGTCTGTACCTATAAAAAATCTAAGTCAACTCAACAAATAAAAAATCCATTTAAAAAGTAGACGATTTATTGTCCAACACCATTTTGTACAAAACATTCACTAAATATAGATTAAACAAACAAATTAAAAAGGTGCAACAAACTTAATCTCCTAGAATATCCTCATACATATATTATGTTTATGTCTTTGGGATAAAGCGTAAAATAATATCACTATTGTAAGGATTGTCACTCACATTCATTCTTGAGACCATAAGGAAAATATTAATTAGAGACAATTTTTATTCAGTCCGTTCAGTTATTTACCTCTGACAGAAGCGACCTTATTGTGACGAGAATAAAGATCACAATGATTTTGACAGACTTGTAAATGACAGCATTCCAACAGCAACCTTATAAGAATGTGAATAAAGATCGCTGTTATTTGGACAGTGATGTAAAATCAGTCGTAATAACTGTGAATGGACTGGGACAAAACTACAACTGAAATGTTGATGTTGTGAGTAACCAGCCTTAATAAAAATGAGAAACCCAGATTAAATAATATTCGACATGCCTTTGAGTGCGTGGGCTTATGACCTAAAGTGATATCACTCTTATACATAGTGAGAAACAAAACCCAACCAATATTTTAAACATAATAGATTATTTATCCATATTAATAACAATTAAAAATTCTAATGAGGTAATTAGGAATTTGGGTACATAAAAATCAATCACAGAGTGCAAAATATCGTTGGCTAATTATAAAGGAACTATTTTTATTGATATGAATAATTGTTTAATAAAAACATATTATTTGCACACATTATGCAAATAAACAAGCTGCAATAATTGTAAAAAGGAAATCAGACAATAATTTTCAGTTCACTTGAACAACACAACTGACGTAAATAAATAATAATAAACCTAGTTAACGAATTAATATACATACATATACTCACGCCTTCTACAAGTTTATATATTAAACAGAATACTATAACTCGATTATCACATAATGCAAAGTACAGCATAAACCAGCATTCTAACTTTAACAGGACGGCCACATTTTATATAACTATTTACTGTACCTAGAATTGAGCTCTCTGTGTATATATAAATATATAAGGTCCCATTAAAATAGATGGACAAACTTTTTCAAATCATTCAGACCACCAAAATAAGGACGATGGTAAAAAAATATATAAGAAAAACGCATAGATACTTATTATGAAAAATAATCAGCTAACGAACATACACTAATGTGCCCGGCAATTTATTATTTTAGGTCAAAATAAAATCACTTTAATCAGTGTTTTTTTTTTTTTTGCTTAGATATATATATTTAGTTAGACGTACTGAGCACTGTGTTAAAATTTATCCGGCTGCTATATCATTTTTTTACCTTTATCACTCACCTTATGTAAGGCCTCATTTCATATAACAATATATAAATATTGATATGTACTAAAACATATTAATGGGTATGGCGCGAAGGTAGCGCGCGAAATTCAAATATTCTTACGTTGTTTTGCAATTTGCAGGTCAGTGACAGGTTCTATGTTGATTAAAATATGATTCGCGAATATGGCTTTACAGAATAATAATCATTAAATCAGCAATACCAATGATTTCACGAAATAGTCATAAAATAGGGTAATATTAACTTAGAGAATTGTATTGATGATTAATTGATTACCTATAATAATATAAATAAATGTTTGTTATGGTCACGAATCAGATTGAGATCAACATACAACCTAATACTGAATTGCAAAAAATGTAAGAAAACTTGAATTTCGCGGGCTAGCCACGCCTTCACCTTAATATTATTGTTATAATAAAGCATTTGAGCAACTATTTTGAAGTGTTCTTTAAAAACTCAGCTATCAAAAAGTATATAAGTAGGTGTTATGATTTTTTTCATTCAATAGATTAAAAACTAAAATATTATTTTGCATGAAACTGAAACTAGCAGCTACCAGCTAGCAGCCGACAGAGACGAAACATAACAGATAGGGGCCCGGGCCCCTAAATATTTTTGAAAAATTAGGATCCTTCATTGCAAAATTACAAATAATATTAAAAACTAACATGACATCTGCTTATTAACAATAATTGTTGAATTGTAAAAAATTAAAAAAATTAAAAATAAACAAAAATCATTCTACTGAGACAAAATAGTTTTTTACAATTAAACTATTAGAGTATCTTGGCTGGTATTACACTCACTACTTTTTCACACTAAAAAGAAGTTCTAGGGCAAATTTTAGCAAGTTCGTATGTGTAGAAGAAAAGATATAGCTTCTTAAACAATGGGCAGACACAGGCAAAGATAATCTAAGATGGCGCCACCATAGCTGGTCTCAATCTGACCAATGAGGTTATGATATTTTGAAATATAAAATGACATTACCACATTTTCAACCAATGACGATGTTAGGAACCAACTATGCTAGCGCCATTAGTTCCACAGTGTGTCTCCCCATTAAAAATCATTCTTCTGAGACAAAATATTTTTTTACAATTAAACTATTAGAGTATCTTGGCTGGTATTACACCCACTACTTTTTCACACTAAAAAGAAGTTCTAGGGCAAATTTTAGCAAGTTCGTATGTGTAGAAGAAAAGATATAGATAGCTTCTTAAACAATTAAAAATCATTGTACTGAGACAAAATATTTTTTTACAATTAAACTATTAGAGTATCTTGACTGGTATTACACCCACTACTTTTTCACACTAAAAAGAAGTTCTAGGGCAAATTTCAGCAGGTTCGTATGTGTAGAAGAAAAGATATAGCTTTTTAAATAAACAAAAATCATTCTACTGAGACAAAATAGTTTTTTACAATTAAACTATTAGAGTATCTTGGCTGGTATTACACCCACCACTTTTTCACACTAAAAAGAAGTTCTAGGGCAAATTTCAGCAGGTTCGTATGTGTAGAAGAAAAGATATAGCTTTTTAAATAAACAAAAATCATTCTACTGAGACAAAATAGTTTTTTACAATTAAACTATTAGAGTATCTTGGCTGGTATTACACTCACTACTTTTTCATACTAAAAAGAAGTTCTAGGGCAAATTTTAGCAAGTTCGTATGTGTAGAAGAAAAGATATAGCTTCTTAAACAATTAAAAATCATTCTACTGAGACAAAATATTTTTTTACAATTAAACTATTAGAGTATCTTGGCTGGTATTACACCCACTACTTTTTCACACTAAAAAGAAGTTCTGGGGCAAATTTCAGCAGGTTCGTATGTGTAGAAGAAAAGATATAGCTTTTTAAATAAACAAAAATCATTCTACTGAGACAAAATATTTTTTTACAATTAAACTATTAGAGTATCTTGGCTGGTATTACACCCACTACTTTTTCACACTAAAAAGAAGTTCTATGGCAAATTTCAGCAGGTTCGTATGTGTAGAAGAAAAGATATAGCTTTTTAAATAAACAAAAATCATTCTACTGAGACAAAATATTTTTTTACAATTAAACTATTAGAGTATCTTGGCTGGTATTGCACCCACTACTTTTTCACACTAAAAAGAAGTTCTATGGCAAATTTCAGCAGGTTCGTATGTGTAGAAGAAAAGATATAGCTTTTTAAATAAACAAAAATCATTCTACTGAGACAAAATATTTTTTTACAATTAAACTATTAGAGTATCTTGGCTGGTATTACACCCACTACTTTTTCACACTAAAAAGAAGTTCTATGGCAAATTTCAGCAGGTTCGTATGTGTAGAAGAAAAGATATAGCTTTTTAAATAAACAAAAATCATTCTACTGAGACAAAATAGTTTTTTACAATTAAACTATTAGAGTATCTTGGCTGGTATTACACTCACTACTTTTTCACACTAAAAAGAAGTTCTAGGGCAAATTTTAGCAAGTTCGTATGTGTAGAAGAAAAGATATAGCTTCTTAAACAATTAAAAATCATTATACTGAGACAAAATAATTTTTTACAATTAAACTAGTATAGTATCTTGGCTGGTATTACACCCACTACTTTTTCACACTAAAAAGAAGTTCTAGGGCAAATTTTAGCAAGTTCGTATGTGTAGAAGAAAAGATATAGCTTCTTAAACAATTAAAAATCATTGTACTGAGACAAAATATTTTTTTACAATTAAACTATTAGAGTATCTTGGCTGGTATTACACCCACTACTTTTTCACACTAAAAAGAAGTTCTAGGGCAAATTTTAGCAAGTTCGTATGTGTAGAAGAAAAGATATAGCTTCTTAAACAATTAAAAATCATTGTACTGAGACAAAATATTTTTTTACAATTAAACTATTAGAGTATCTTGGCTGGTATTACACCCACTACTTTCTCACACTAAAAAGAAGTTCTATGGCAAATTTCAGCAGGTTCGTATGTGTAGAAGAAAAGATATAGCTTTTTAAATAAACAAAAATCATTCTACTGAGACAAAATAGTTTTTTACAATTAAACTATTAGAGTATCTTGGCTGGTATTACACTCACTACTTTTTCATACTAAAAAGAAGTTCTAGGGCAAATTTTAGCAAGTTCGTATGTGTAGAAGAAAAGATATAGCTTCTTAAACAATTAAAAATCATTCTACTGAGACAAAATATTTTTTTACAATTAAACTATTAGAGTATCTTGGCTGGTATTACACCCACTACTTTTTCACACTAAAAAGAAGTTCTGGGGCAAATTTCAGCAGGTTCGTATGTGTAGAAGAAAAGATATAGCTTTTTAAATAAACAAAAATCATTCTACTGAGACAAAATATTTTTTTACAATTAAACTATTAGAGTATCTTGGCTGGTATTACACCCACTACTTTTTCACACTAAAAAGAAGTTCTAGGGCAAATTTTAGCAAGTTCGTATGTGTAGAAGAAAAGATATAGCTTCTTAAACAATTAAAAATCATTGTACTGAGACAAAATATTTTTTTACAATTAAACTATTAGAGTATCTTGGCTGGTATTACACCCACTACTTTCTCACACTAAAAAGAAGTTCTATGGCAAATTTCAGCAGGTTCGTATGTGTAGAAGAAAAGATATAGCTTTTTAAATAAACAAAAATCATTCTACTGAGACAAAATAGTTTTTTACAATTAAACTATTAGAGTATCTTGGCTGGTATTACACTCACTACTTTTTCATACTAAAAAGAAGTTCTAGGGCAAATTTTAGCAAGTTCGTATGTGTAGAAGAAAAGATATAGCTTCTTAAACAATTAAAAATCATTCTACTGAGACAAAATATTTTTTTACAATTAAACTATTAAAGTATCTTGGCTGGTATTACACCCACTACTTTTTCACACTAAAAAGAAGTTCTATGGCAAATTTCAGCAGGTTCGTATGTGTAGAAGAAAAGATATAGCTTTTTAAATAAACAAAAATCATTCTACTGAGACAAAATAGTTTTTTACAATTAAACTATTAGAGTATCTTGGCTGGTATTACACTCACTACTTTTTCACACTAAAAAGAAGTTCTAGGGCAAATTTTAGCAAGTTCGTATGTGTAGAAGAAAAGATATAGCTTCTTAAACAATTAAAAATCATTATACTGAGACAAAATATTTTTTTACAATTAAACTATTAGAGTATCTTGGCTGGTATTACACCCACTACTTTTTCACACTAAAAAGAAGTTCTAGGGCAAATTTTAGCAAGTTCGTATGTGTAGAAGAAAAGATATAGCTTCTTAAACAATTAAAAATCATTGTACTGAGACAAAATATTTTTTTACAATTAAACTATTAGAGTATCTTGGCTGGTATTACACCCACTACTTTTTCACACTAAAAAGAAGTTCTATAGAACATTTCAGCAGGTTCGTATGTGTAGAAGAAAAGATATAGCTTTTTAAATAAACAAAAATCATTCTACTGAGACAAAATATTTTTTTACAATTAAACTATTAGAGTATCTTGGCTGGTATTACACCCACCACTTTTTCACACTAAAAAGAAGTTCTAGGGCAAATTTCAGCAGGTTCGTATGTGTAGAAGAAAAGATATAGCTTTTTAAATAAACAAAAATCATTCTACTGAGACAAAATAGTTTTTTACAATTAAACTATTAGAGTATCTTGGCTGGTATTACACTCACTACTTTTTCATACTAAAAAGAAGTTCTAGGGCAAATTTTAGCAAGTTCGTATGTGTAGAAGAAAAGATATAGCTTCTTAAACAATTAAAAATCATTCTTCTGAGACAAAATATTTTTTTACAATTAAACTATTAGAGTATCTTGGCTGGTATTACACCCACTACTTTTTCACACTAAAAAGAAGTTCTGGGGCAAATTTCAGCAGGTTCGTATGTGTAGAAGAAAAGATATAGCTTTTTAAATAAACAAAAATCATTCTACTGAGACAAAATATTTTTTTACAATTAAACTATTAGAGTATCTTGGCTGGTATTACACCCACTACTTTTTCACACTAAAAAGAAGTTCTATGGCAAATTTCAGCAGGTTCGTATGTGTAGAAGAAAAGATATAGCTTTTTAAATAAACAAAAATCATTCTACTGAGACAAAATAGTTTTTTACAATTAAACTATTAGAGTATCTTGGCTGGTATTACACTCACTACTTTTTCACACTAAAAAGAAGTTCTAGGGCAAATTTTAGCAAGTTCGTATGTGTAGAAGAAAAGATATAGCTTCTTAAACAATTAAAAATCATTCTACTGAGACAAAATATTTTTTTACAATTAAACTATTAGAGTATCTTGGCTGGTATTACACCCACTACTTTTGCAAACTAAAAAGAAGTTCTAGGGCAAATTTCAGCAGGTTCGTATGTGTAGAAGAAAAGATATAGCTTTTTAAATAAACAAAAATCATTCTACTGAGACAAAATAGTTTTTTACAATTAAACTATTAGAGTATCTTGGCTGGTATTACTCTCACTACTTTTTCACACTAAAAAGAAGTTCTAGGGCAAATTTTAGCAAGTTCGTATGTGTAGAAGAAAAGATATAGCTTTTTAAATAAACAAAAATCATTCTACTGAGACAAAATATTTTTTTACAATTAAACTATTAGAGTATCTTGGCTGGTATTACACCCACTACTTTTTCACGCTAAAAAGAAGTTCTAGGGCAAATTTTAGCAAGTTCGTATGTGTAGAAGAAAAGATATAGCTTCTTAAACAATTAAAAATCACTGTACTGAGACAAAATATTTTTTTACAATTAAACTATTAGAGTATCTTGGCTGGTATTACACCCACCACTTTTTCACACTAAAAAGAAGTTCTAGGGCAAATTTTAGCAAGTTCGTATGTGTAGAAGAAAAGATATAGCTTCTTAAACAATTAAAAATCATTCTACTGAGACAAAATATTTTTTTACAATTAAACTATTAGAGTATCTTGGCTGGTATTACACCCACTACTTTTGCAAACTAAAAAGAAGTTCTAGGGCAAATTTCAGCAGGTTCGTATGTGTAGAAGAAAAGATATAGCTTTTTAAATAAACAAAAATCATTCTACTGAGACAAAATAGTTTTTTACAATTAAACTATTAGAGTATCTTGGCTGGTATTACTCTCACTACTTTTTCACACTAAAAAGAAGTTCTAGGGCAAATTTTAGCAAGTTCGTATGTGTAGAAGAAAAGATATAGCTTTTTAAATAAACAAAAATCATTCTACTGAGACAAAATATTTTTTTACAATTAAACTATTAGAGTATCTTGGCTGGTATTACACCCACTACTTTTTCACGCTAAAAAGAAGTTCTAGGGCAAATTTTAGCAAGTTCGTATGTGTAGAAGAAAAGATATAGCTTCTTAAACAATTAAAAATCACTGTACTGAGACAAAATATTTTTTTACAATTAAACTATTAGAGTATCTTGGCTGGTATTACACCCACCACTTTTTCACACTAAAAAGAAGTTCTAGGGCAAATTTTAGCAAGTTCGTATGTGTAGAAGAAAAGATATAGCTTTTTAAGTAAATAAACAAAAATCATCCTACTAAGACAAAATATTTTTTTACAATTCAACAATTATTGTTAATAAGCAGATGTCATGTTAGTTTTTAATATTATTTGTAATTTTGCAATGAAGGATCCTAATTTTTCAAAAATATTTAGGGGCCCGGGCCCCTATCTGTTATGTTTCGTCTCTGTCGGCTGCTAGCTGGTAGCTGCTAGTTTCAGTTTCATTTATTTTGCAGACATGCAGTTATAAGTCGTGATGTTTCGAGAACTATTTATTCATTTTATGCATTACAAAAGCCATCATTAATTACTATCACAAAAGTAGATTCAAGTACAATCACACATAAAAACTTGAATACAATATTATTAAGCAATGATGAATGTACAGAGGGTGTACATTCATCATTGCTTACAATACTAAAGACGTTCCGACGACTAAAGTCTCAATTACATTCAGCCCCTACCGGTGCAGTTCGCGCTGCCTGCAGGCTGCTGGCAATATTGCCCTGGCAGAGTCTAGGGCAGTAAAGTGTTCACATACTGCTGCGTCACTCACTTCGCGTTCGACTTTGGGCAATGGATGACGTCGAGATATTTACAGTGTCAGCGCTTTATCTCCTTAGTTTATACAACTATGTTAACTGTTTAAAACATATAAGATATTAAAAAAGGAATCGTGATCGTAGAAGATGGTGGATTATATCGATCCATTAAAAGTGGCCTAAACATGGCCAGGAGCGCCTGTTTCTTTTAATTCTTCAATTGGAGTGTTCGCCATCCATATACGTTCGCTTATTCTCTACGCGACTTTGACAACAACTGAGCAACGCAGCTAAATGTAAACACTCACTGCCACACGCGCGCCCATCCTTTGACTTCCGCACAAAAAACCGCTATTTGCGGAGTGCCAGGCAGCGCGAGTGACAGCGGCAGGAGCATGACAAGTGAAGAGTTTATACTATATACTCGCGCTATTCACTTCCCTGCCTTCTACCGCGGAAGTGAGCTGAATGGAAATGAGGCATTCATTTTTTTATTTAGGAAACTGTGCCATTCAACATCTGTTCACTATTGTTTGCGATAGACATTGTGTGTACAAGTTTTTACGAATCATTGTACAATTGTCAACCCATTACTAAAACTACAGACATACCCTTTTCACTGATACGTAACATTGGACAACACTTCTTTGCTAAGCTTCTGTGCGATAAACTCTAGGATTGTAAACACCAGTTCCCTTCGACTTGCCATGCACCCCATGAGGATCTGGAAGGCTCTCACATAGTCAACCGGGTCGAGTCTTCGGAGGTAGTTGAACACTATGTATAGTAGCTCGTTTAACTTGTCTTTGACAGTTTCCCATAGTTCACGGAGTGATACAACCGCTGAAACAATGAAATAACTATGTTAGTCTTAAGAAGTACAATGGCGACATATCAAGCTATACATTTCCAGTTTTAGCTGACTTCACATTGTTTTGGTTTTTTGTACAATGAGAAGTCGGCTTATACTTGAAATGTATAGCTTGAAATGTTGTTGTGAGTACATGTTAACACTAACAAAGTGAGAATATTGGTAGTTTCATAATGATGTCATTGATTTATTTTATTCCAGCCATCTCATAAATAACAGTGAGATAAAAATATTATGAGGATGTTCTTTACATACATGTACAAAATGCATGTGTGTTTACATACATGTTTATGTACTCACTTGCTACTCCAAGTCCCGTGACTCCACCGATGCCGGCACCAACAGCTGCCCCAAGCCTCCCTCCCGCATATCCTCCCACCATGCCTCCAGTGATCGCCAGAGCAGTTGTCAGTAACGCTACATTGTTGTCCCAGACTATGCGGATTTCAAATGCATCCGCTACATGGAACAGAAGGGAAAGTAAAGATTAAATCATTTTGGTTAACATGGTGAATTTTAATCGGTACATAAGCTGCAGGACATTAATCAAAATGGGTATTTTAGTACAACAAGAATTACTATTATAAAAATGAACCTAAGCTGGACTTTCGGCAACCTGATAACAGACATTTGATTTTTGATGATGATGATGTTTGATTTTGTGCAAATATCATCTTTGGTTAAGCTTTTCTTCAGCTCATCAAATAGTCACAATATTTGGAAAAGAAAGAAAATGCAGTTATTGGCCTTGCAGAGGTTGCAATTTCAATAAGCCTTACTTTTTCATGTCCATGTGTTCACAAAGATAATGTTTAGCCGCCGACAAGATAAGAATACAAATTATAACAATATGGCATTGACTAAAAAAGAACACTGAAGTATTATCTTACTACTTACTTCAACTTATAATAAATTACTTACAATTGTTAAAAGCGGGTCCTGTCTTTTCCTCCATATCGATAACAACTTTTTTTTTAAAGAAATAAAATTGTTGATAACAAACAGACCATTGCATGTTTACTTTAACTTGTTACAAAAATAATGAATAACCAACTGTCGGTATTTCAGACTATCATTTCGACATGAGCAGCAATGTTATAAAAGTTGACGAACGATTAACCTTCGGAAATGTACGATGGTAAACTTCGCGTAAAAATAAAGAAATAGCTACCGATCTTTTACTTACCGATTTGCAAAAGTATTTGTTCTATCCAAACTCGGTCAAATCTCAGTTCACGTTCAGTATAAGCATCCAATTGCATATCCATTTTGTATTCCAACTTAAAATTGTTTGTCGTGTCCGAACTCCGAATACTAATAATAATTACGAAATGAATCAAACGAACCAAAATACAATTTCTTGGCAAGTAAACAAAAAATATTACAAAACGGGCAAACGTCACTGGGCCCTTTGACGTAAATAAAACAGATAAAAAATTATTTGCGCTCCGTTTTCCGTCTCGAAGTGGTCTAGATAGAATAACATTCGAGAGCCGATTGATTTTATTGAGAAGACCGCTGTCTACTTTGCAATGAAATATCACATGCATTATGTTTTATTAAGTAATGACATAACGCATTACTTATTTACTAAATTACTACATAATGATAATACGATTCATGTAATCACCAGTTAACTTTCAAGATAAACGATTGATTCTTCAGATTGATTGGCCACAGGATTTGACATAAATCCAAACAAATATAAAATAATACAATTACAGCAGACGGTCTGTGTCGACTCACGTCTATCATTATCATGCAAGTAAACACTAAACAACAATATTCACATTTTAAGGATTGATGAAGCAAATATGGTTGGTTGGAGTCTACTTTTTGTTTCGTACAATGAAAACAGGCTGTGTAGGATTTCAGTGTAGGGACCTACGTATACGGTAAACAAAAGTACCTCGTTAAATGTTTTCCAAAATGGCAATCACATAGAAGTTTTGGGGATTTCCCATAAAATTATAAACACAGGTTTTGAACCTTATATCTCTAAAGATAAGATAACAATAATTCTCTAATCATTTTTATAGGTACATATGTACCGGTAGCCGATTCGTATCGTATCTTGAACACGTAGCCTTCAACTAAGTTCAAATACTTAACTGAATGAGCCTCCCCTTGACAATAATTCAAAAGTGCCTGTATGTAATTGGTTCATTTGAAATAAATGCATAATGAGTTTTTTTAGCAAATCTAAGTATTAATGATGAACCATTCAGTTATCAAGTACATGCCATTCCTGATTGTTTTATCAGTAAACCACCAACTATAAAAAAAACTATACTTAGTAATTATTGGATAAAGGCCACAGAGGTCTTTACAACAAATTGAGATGTGAGAGTACCTTTACAAGGAGGGGACATAGAGATAGGTACAGTCGACCGCACTTCAGTGCTAACACTTGCACTATGAAAATCGACCTTACTGTTACGACATAAAGGCGCAGTCAATGTCAAATTGTTACCACGGTTGACTACTTATGTACAGACGCCTGTGCCAAGCCATTATAATCTATCAAATTACCTAGGTACTTTAATAGATTTTCAAATTTATCGCTAAAGATAAGGTTCAAAGTTGATTGGGAATTTTGACAGTTTTGGGTAGCTTGATATGCTGGCGTCTGTACCTACTTCATTTTTATGGATGTGACAATAAGTTGCAATGCAACCATATTAGGTGTAATACGGACATCAGCCCGTATTACCTAGGTACCTACCTACAGTATTACTTAGGTAGTTGTTTTTTTTATCTCAGGATGTGTCTTTGTTTTACTTATAGGAATAGCTCCGTAGGTACAATAAAAAGCAGGTGTTTAGCATTAGCAAATGCAAATCAC
The DNA here is from genome assembly GCA_963855955.1 of Luperina nickerlii. Lineage (NCBI taxonomy): Eukaryota > Metazoa > Arthropoda > Insecta > Lepidoptera > Noctuidae > Luperina > Luperina nickerlii. The sequence goes on along the minus strand of OY979683.1, from coordinate 1,714,633 downwards.
TTCCAAAAGTAGGGATCATCATCAACAGCCTACAACAGTCCACGGCTGGGTAAAGCCATTTCAAATTATACGCAATACATTTCCAATTTATGCTGACCTGCATTATACAGAAAGCCAAGTACAATGCGAGGTTCGCTTATACTGAAAATGTAGCTTATGGTGTGGTCGCCCTGTATGCGCCGCCATACTACCCGAGAGCAGTCGAGGGGAATGGAAATTATACTGGGTCGCTGTCGCCCTCGCCGGATACGGTGAAGAGGACTTCATACCTATATACTCGAGGGGAAGCACCGAAGCGGCTTAGTCATCAATCATCATCTTCCTATCGCCAGTTTCCGTAAGCGATATTAAGGAATATGACTAGGAGCTAGATTAAACTGTTGTTATTATACTTGGTGACTTGAAATTTTATTATTAAGTATTAACTGATAGGCACACTTCCTCCGCTAGGAGTAATAGTGTTCTGTGCACACTTCTGCTTAATCCTACTGGTACAGGTGCTATTTTATATTTTTTAAAGGTTCCGTAGTCAACTAGGAACCCTTATAGTTTCGCCATGTCTGTCTGTCCATCTCTCCGTCCTCGCTTAATCTCTGTGACCGTTAGCACTAGAAAGCTGAAATTTGGTACCAATATGTATATCAATCACGCCGACAAAGTGGTAAAATAAAAATTGGAAAAAAATGTTTTATTAGGGTAGCCCCCCTATATGTAAAGTGGGAAGTGATTTTTTTTTAATTTCAACCCTAACGTGTGATATATTGTTGGAAAGGTATTTAAAAATGAATAGGGGTTTACTAAAATCACTTTTTGATAATGTCAATAATTTCGGAAATAATCGCTCCAAAAGTAAAAAACAATGTCCCCCCCCCCTCTAACTTTTGAACCATAAGTTTAGAAAATATGAAAAAAATCTGAAAAGTAGAACTTTATAAGGACTTTCTAGGAAAATTATTTTGACCTTGATGGAAACAACAGTTTTGTACAAAAAAGACAAAAAGTTGTACAAAATAATTTCTGGACTAAGTTTGTAGTATAATTTAATAATCGTATATGCAAGCATTTTTTAAATTCGTTTACATATTTTATTATCCTGAACGTATCTTTTTTCAAACAAAAAAAGAATTATTAAAATCGAATCCCAATATTTTAAGATCTATGATCGACTACGATTATTACGCGAACATAATGGATAAGTACCCACTTTTAAACTCATAAGTGGGAACACTTATTGTGATGGACGGGAAACTACGGAACCCTACCCTGAGCGTGGCCCGACACGCTCTTGGCCGGTTTTTATTTTATTAAGTACAGACGCCAGCACATCAACCTACCACAAACTGTCAGATTTTCCCAATCAACTTTGAACCTTATGCTTTAGCGATAAAGTTGAAAATCTATTAAAGAAATCTGACAGATTGTGGTAGGTTGATGTGCTGGCGTCCGTACATATCTATACTTGTTGACAGGCCTACGCTGTCTTCGTATTCCTACTAATATTGTAACTTGAAAACATTATAAAAGCCAATTATTTTTCAAAGAGTAACTATACTAATAACCAACTGGAACGATGCATCGAGCTTCTGACAAATCTTAAGTTTTAGATTTGATTGTGTAATGTTTCCATACTGTAGGCAGGTCAAAACATACAAGATACAGTAATAAGATTACTTTTAAAAGAAGGATCATCGTAGCAAGTGGCATACTGTAGTTCCTGCCTACCCCATAGAAAAAGGCAGCAGTTTGAGTATGTGTATTACTTTGTAGTAGATAAAACAACTATTAGTGTCCAGACTATAATGCACAGTTTATTATCTTTCACTTACATTAATTCAATACAACATAATTAATGATACATAACACATAGGATATAGAAATTAAATAAAAAAAAAAATTGCTTACAAAATACAATGCTATTACAACAAAACTAATTTACTTATAAATCAATCTTTCATCATCATCTTATTCTAATTTTATAATATTGATAGCCGGTCAATTATAAAATTTATAATATTATTATTCACTCATGATATGTACTTAATTCCTAATAAGGCAAACTCAATGATAATTAAATATTATCACGATCTACATGATAATAATATTATCTTTGTATTATTGTGTCAAGATAGCAAGTATGTCACATTTCCGATGTCATAGCGTCTTAAAATACAATAATGATATAAAAGTATATGATTCTATTAATTCAATTATGTCAACATTTAATAAAATACTCTGTCTTCATTAAAATGAAAATGATAACACATTTACAATACGATAAAATTGCTCATAACACAGCGGCATATAGACATACATTTAAAACAATTACAGCTCAAGGTCGGTCATAAAACATTTGTCATGTAAATTAACAAGGATATTATGCTGCTGTGATGCTAGACAGAATCTTCTTGCCAAGGATACTGGAAGCAGTGTTAAGGATAATCATAGCAAGCTGGGTTTTGTCTCCTGGCTGGGTGAGGAACACGGCCGCTCGCTGGTAGTCCTCCAGACCCATGCCGGCTAAGTAGTCATACACTATGTCAAACAACTCTGACAGTTTGTTCTTTATGTCGTCCCAGATACTTCTCATGGAAACAGCTAGAACAAATAAAGGAATAGTTTAGAATTTTAGTTAGGGTAGATGCAAAAATTTTGTCAAAAATGTTTGGAATTTCCTTCAAAAATGAAATAAATAGAATCAGCAACAATGCTTTAGAGATTTACTAAATTGATGATACAGGGCTTTGAGAGGTGAGCAATGTTATTGGTACTAGTAACTCAATAATGATGCAACCGACCTAACTTGTAGAAGTCACTGGTTTGCTATATATTTTCAGCTGGTTAAATAATTACATACCTATTTGCTTTTATGCCATTATCAATTTCCACATGCTATTCAATGGGTTTTCAGAAAAACGATTACTAACATCTCTCTACCCTACAATCTGAAAATCACTCACTATTTGATGAAAGTTCAAAGAACCATTTGGTTGAAACTCACCAACAATGCCAAGTCCGCAAGCACCACCAACGGCTCCACCGACTGCAGCTCCCATTCTCCCGCCATAATGGCGACCGATGAGGCCTCCCGCAATTGCAAGCCCCGTCGTCACCAGCAAGGCTCCCTTCGCTCTTTCATCGCTCATAACCACACGGAAGTCGAATTTGTCGCTAATCGTCAGGATCACATTCTCGATAGCCGTAGGATCGAAGGGCAAAGCGGCGTTACTGCTGCAAGACCCGCCGCGGGTACACACCTCTTCATATCCGTTGTCGGAATCGGATCCCGAATCGTAATCCATTTTATTTTTACACGTGATGACACTGATTGAGGAATTACTAATTAAGACTAGGTCACCGGAATCTTTTTATTTAGTTAGGACGACGGACGACTACTTGCGCCGATGACCAATGTTGATTTAAAACAAACAATAAAAATTATAAAGGGAACCAGCAATGCACAACACAGCAATGCACGGCACGAGAACGCACGACATTGGAATGAACGTGTTTTGAATTCCAATGACGTACATTGTCATGTCGCGCATTCTCGGCCCGGACCAAGAGTGTCCGGCTTGATAATGTACAGCACGGGAATTGGAATCAAAACAAACAGTGACGTCACAATAAAAAAGTAAAAAGCCATGTGAAACTAGGGATGAGATTTTGATTGATTAAGGATTGATTTTGATTGATTTTGTTTCATTTGACGTGTGGTTGACGTTCAATCAATTATTATTGAAGTAAATCTGTGAACTATTCGTTAAGAGGAAATACGGGCGGAACGACTTTTAAAAATTAGGTATTTGAAGAAACTATCGCTGTCGCTCTGCGAGCCCCCGCCCTCTAATGCGTGCGATAAGGACAACTGCAGATCCGACTGAATAGCCTAAGTAAAAAGTCACATTTTCGAGGTTTGGCTCTCGCCTATTTTCTTCACCAATATTGAACCAATTTAAAAGATATTTCATAAACTGGATAAGAAGGATATGTACTGTGCCGCTACATTATGGTTAACACCCCGACTCAGAGTACCCCGACTCGGATAGGTTAGAAGGCTAAGGCGGGAGCGAAGCGTAGCGGAGCTCCCGCCTTAGCCTTCGTGGTTATTTTTTTTTAAACCACCCAGAAGTAGGAGCCCCGCGAAGCGGGGCTCCGTCGACCTATCTTACACTCTGAGTGCTTACCAAAATTTTATTAAACATGAGCAGCTGATTGCAGCTTATATAATTAATATGCTGTACAAAACTCTTTTTATAAAGACTTCTCTGCTTAAAAACTTATCAATCGCGCAATCAATCGTCTTTCGGAACAGCACTATCTAGCTCAATTACCTAGTATCCAAGTCCCAAAATTTCGAGTCACCTGATTGGCCAACCAATCGGCCAATCACGCGATGTCGCCAATTCATGTGTTGTACACTCTCGGGTCGGACCATCAAGGTACACCCCAGGAATTGGAGACATCGCGATGTCGCCAATTCTTGTGTTGTACATTCCTGTGTTGTACAATCCAGTGTCGTGCATTGCTGGTACGTGCATTACAGTGACGTGCGTTGTAGGGACTCATTATAAACACTAAAAACAGCGCACTGTCGTCGCTATGTCGCTATTTGCGTAATTTTCTAACCATAGACAAAGTCGGAGGATATTCTCGTTCTCATTTTGAGTGTTGATTGATCTGTATGATTTATCTTGAATGTCAATTTGTTGCGGCTCCAGACACCAGCGATCATCATCGCGCCACGGCCGCGAAGTGGTGCCACCACTTCGTGACCGTGGCGCGGTCACTGTGCTGTAAGTGTGATTCGTACAGGAGGGTCCTCTGTTGGGTCCTCATAGTAGGACATACATCGTTCTACTAGGAGGACCCAACGGCACATGTGCCGTAAGCGTACGTACCCGTGCTTCGCTCTATTTATAAAAATCCGTGGGCCCGTCTGTAATCCTTTCTCATTTCGCGCCTATATAAGGGTATATTATATTATTATTTCGGATTTTCTGTATTCTCCCGAGTTTTAATATGCTCCTTTCCATGGAATCCGAAACGAAGAGATAAGAAAAAAAACAAAAATAACAGACGCCCTCCAGCACGCTTTACGACTGAAATGGAAATGGGCAGGTCATATTTCGAGATGCAGAGATCAAAGGTGGACATTGGAAACAACGAAGTGGTCTGGACCGAGAGGCAAGAAGAACAGGGGCAGACCACGCAAGAGATATGTTCTGCGCATTTTACCTACGACTCTCTAAGACCACGTAACTCCAAATAATACCTGTGTCATGAAATCGTCATTCTTTGGATTTATGTGGTCTTAGAGAGTTGTGTTGATGACTTTAATGATTATAATTCTTTAAATACATATTTGTTACGGCCGCAAATCATATTTTGATCGACGTATAATAACTTAATACTGACCAGCAAATTGCAAAAAACGTAAGAAAATTTGAGTTTCGCGGGCTACCTCGTAATGATTTTTTTTTATTTTATGACCTGGTAACTGGATTTTTAAGTCAAAAGTCGTAAAGAGAGTAGGCAACAGTTCAGAAAATAACTTCAGCATTAAAAAAAGTTAAGTTCTCTTCTTAGTCTGTGATTAAAAAAGTGCTCTATGACAACTTCACTTGACAGACACCACCACAGGGTTTTTTAATATTCCCATGGTTTTTCATGCCAGCGCAGCTGTAGTAGCATTAGCGATGGGCCGAGTTGACTTTTTGGCAACTCGAGTAACTCGAGTTGACTCGCTTACCAACTCGGGCTGCAACTCGAGTTGACTCGACTCAGATGCGTCGCGTTGCCGCGTTGTCCGTCCGAGTCAGGAAATGCTCAACTCGGTGCATCGTTCCGCGGGTTGCTAGTTTGCTACGTTCACAGTTCGCCGGGTCGGGTCCGGCGGGCTACGTGTCGTCGCGTCGAGTCAATGGTAGTCAAATCAAATTGAGCCCGTTCAAAAATCAGACGTTTATTATTATTAAAAGTGTTTACAAACATCACATCACAAAACGAAGTACCTACTTATGTAGTGCAAAAGAACGAGGTAAAAATGTTAATTTTTACCTAGTAAATAATAAGAAACTAAAATAAATCTAATGTCACTTTATTCCTTAAATTAAACACCGCACCTTTTGGTATTTGGTCATCTATCTATCAACTAACATCTATAAAAAAAAGCTAATCAACATTAAGTAATGGCACTTATTTCTGAATGAATACCAGTCTTAAGTTTAAAAAATATCTTGTAACTCTATAAAAATAACTGTAAGTAATATAAACTAATCAGCTTTGAAATAGACCGTATATACCTATAAATCTAAAGGCTCTGATTTCTAAATATCAGTTTTAAATTCAACAATACTTACTTGGTAAGTAGGTACTTAATTATATAAAAATTATTATGTATAATGGCACTTGTTTCTGAATTTCAGTCTTAAATTCAACATAAGAAACCAAGAACGAGAACTATCTCTTTCACTCGCGGCTCGGACGTTCGGCGTCGGGCTGATTCGGGCTCGCTCAGAGTCGTTCGGGCCTCGCGACTCGCGGGCTAGGCGGCTAGCCGCGGGCCGCCAACCCACCGCACCGAGTTGACCCGGAGAGCGCGAGCGACGGGCGCGCCCGTCGCGCGCGCTCTCCGGGTCAACTCGGTTTGCAGATATTTTGACTCGGGCTGACTCGCTTACGGTCTGACCCGAGTTACTCGAGTTAGATAACTCGAGTCGCCCATCGCTAAGTAGCATGCCGAAGAGGCTTTAACACTAGCAACAAATTCTGTCAAAATCTGTGTGTGGACCGACCACACACAGATTTTGACAGAATTTGTTGCTAGTGTTAAAGCCTCTGGTGGTGTCTGTCTGGTGCCTTAAGGTGAATGGGTAGTTGAGACCGCGAAATTCAAATTTTCTTATGTTTTTTGCAATTTGCAGGTCAGTGTCAGGTTGTATCTTGATCAAAATATGATTCGCGACAATAGCAGGTACATATTTAGAGAAGTATAATCATTAGAATCAATAATACATCTTTGTAAGTTAGATTTCTACCACTAACACTTTTCCATAAGAGATTGGTGGTTGGTCACCACCACCAATTCACCTTAATGTAATAAGAGATTTTGAAATCACCCGCCGGCGACTAGAGTCGCTGCGTGTGTATCTATCATTAGTCTGTGCATTCGACTGTCTGTCAGTCAACGTCCAATGGCAATGTCCGTGTCATTCAATATTTCAACAATAATGTTTTGGATCACATCTCACAGACTCTCAAATCGCGGGTGTTTTGTAAATAAAGTTGCAGCTATATTATAATAAGTTAAAACTAACTACGATGCAACGGGCTAATGCGCGTCTGAACCAGCGAATAGCCCAAGAGGCACAGCTTCTAGCTGAAGAGAAATGGATTATAGACGCGCTGAGAACATTAAAACAACAAAGAAACAGTTTGCAGGTTAGTAGTGTACGAACCCTCTGTTCGTCTATTGCGAAGCCTTTTTCACCTTTTCTCTGTTATACACATCCCGGGCCTACACACTCTCTCCAACAGAGTGTTACGTGACTATCTTATTTCACTTGATTGTTTGGGCACTACACAAATAACACACACACACACAAATTAATTCAGTCATTCTTTGACTTTCAGATCGAAAGACTACACTTAGAGAATCTAAGAGCAACTGTAGACAACAAAGATTTGAGAAAACTATTAACTTCAGATAATACTCAAGTTACCCCTCAAACTACAGTCCCTCAACCGCCACCTTCCGAGGCGCCGACACAGGCAGTTCCTCCTGAAGAAAATAGACTTGTAACAACATTATCCCAGTTTGAGGTGCCAGTGGCTGGTATTGATGATGAGATGTGCAACAATGAGAAACTTAATCTCTCTGTGACAGACTCCGTGTTCAGTAAGTGTTATATTTTTATTGGTTTCTGCTTTTATTAGTCAGAACTCAGAGGGCCAATTCCTGTAATTGAAAATGTTCAAAATCTAGTTGCAATCTCATCTCAGCGACAATCAATGTCAACAACTTTCAAAAGTGGAGGGAAATTAGAGGTATTTTTAACAGATTGAGACAGATCAAACTGTAAACATTCTTAAAATTACAAGAATTGCCCCTCTGGTGTTGGTCAAGACTAATATAAATTTTACAAGTCTCTGTTTTATAGACCTTCAGTGGAGACATAAATGCGTTATAATGGAACATATAATTTATTTTTTGGGTGCTGTTGAATTTAGTGCTATATTTATTTTATTGCTTTGCTTTATTTATGAGCCGATGTCGAGTATTCTGCCAGTGTCACGTATAGACGGCAGCGCAGCGGCGGGCCGTCAACTTTGCCATTTGTGGTAGGTCTACAGGTTCTGTTGGTCGCTGTAAAAACAAGGACAAGGGCAGGGGAGTTTTTTAGAACAAAATGACATTATTGTAAAATAATTGGTGCGTAATAATTATGTAAATGTCTTTGTACTTTACCCTGCTTTAGAATATTTATGTTCTGCTTTGATTTAGTTGAGAGCAATATAATGAATAACATCTCATAAGTAGCTCTCAATTTGACTGTTCCCATAATGTGTCCACTTACCCTTTAATTACTGTAATTAAATACATTTATATGCAAACATAAACTCACACCTTACCACATGGGGGTAGACAGAAACTACAGAATGCCATCTTCTAGGATCCTAGTGAGTAACAGAACCATTAATAATTCTAGCCAATCAGCAATACAATGGATTGGACATGGAAGAAGATGACGATGAGTTGGAAAACGGCTTGGATGATGAAGAGGATATGGAGAACGCCTTGATAGAAATGAACATGTTAATGCAGGCCAAGCCTTGATTACAACAGAAGAATGCCCCAGCAGGCGATGTGGTAATAAATAGGAGTTTATTTATATATTTGTCAAATGATTGCCATTTGGATGTAAGTGCTCAACATTCTTCATGAGTGTATTTTTTACGAACAATCGCTGGTAATACAACTATAGGGATGATGACAATTATTTTATATTAAACTTAAAAAAGACATTTGTTTGCAAATATTGCGAACCATACTATAAAAAGTGTAAAAGCCTAAAAAAATTGGCAAGTTATAAACATTTTAAAATAACTGCTAGCCAAAGATGGCACTATCAGAGAAGTACCATCACAACTATGCAACTTCATACTAGCACCATACATTATCCGTACCGTGTGGCAAGGACGGGAATAATCTCCTCCAAAAACTTTTAAGTGTGTAGCTTCTCCATATATCCATTGATTTATTTGAGGAAAGGTCTGCGCCTGGTGACTGGGACCATCACGGGACACTGCTCGCTAAACAAACACTTCCACACAATAGGCATAATGAATGGTCCCCTGTGCAGGGCTTGTGTGGAAGCTGATGAAACCGTTGCGCATGTGTTCTTTGAGTGCACAGGTGTCACCCAGATTAGGTCAGAAACTCACACTAGGGATTTCTCCTGTATTGTGTGTGCATCCCGGAACAACTACTTGTAGGTCATACAAATATTTGTTCCGTGCGGGAATCGAACCCGCGACACGCAGCGCAGCAGTCAATCGCTAAACCGCTGCGCCAACCGTACCGTCAAAATATTAGTCTTCATCCCTGACGGTTAATTTTGTAATGCTGTGTAAAAAAGATTGATAAATCTATATCATTTTTATTTTAATACAGAAATATTGAGAAGCTTACTTGAAACAGAAAAGTATTTAGTAGAGTAATAAGGAATTCATCTGTTGCTGTTGTTTTTCTCTATTATGAAGTAGTCAAGAGAAATGTCTGTTGTATTATAATTTCTTTAATTCATAATTAACTGAACTTTGTATAAGAATATAAGAAAATTTTGGTGTAATTTTATTGTACAATTAAACAAGAATGGGTACAGCCCGATTCAAACTTTAAACTGAACTTTGTATAAGAATATAAGAAAATTTTGGTGTAATTTTATTGTACAATAAAACAAGAATGGGTACAGCCCGATTCAAACTTTATGGCGACTCTGTTTTACTCGCTGCCCAGTACGGGAGGCACTGGGCAGCGAGTAGCACAGAGCCTGCCCTTGCTGACACGTGAATTTGTTACTGTGCAGCGACGAATGCAAAACGAAGCAGCGAGAATAAAAAAAGTTTTTTAATTTTAAGTTCTCAAGTTGTCAGATTATTTTAGAAATTCTTAAAAACTAGGAGAAATAAAACGAAAACATTTATATTAACAAAGAATTTAATAAAGTTTGTCTTACATTTACCTTTACATACAATAAAACCATTAATGTATGCTATATACAAATGTTCATACAACAGTTTATAACAAAACATATGTGTTCGAGACCAAATAAGTGTTATTTAATGGAAACCTCATTGCAAATGGCACATGCATCCGGCAAGGGAGAGTTGTTGCTATATAATTTAGGCACTGCTATTCGTTATTTATGATAAGTTAAAATAATAAAAATGAGATGTTTGATCACAGCTATTTGTGTTCAAATCCTTAGTCGAATTTATTGATAGGTTATGAACGCATTATGCGTAATCCGCAGCCTGTATAAACATTATTTAGTTAGAATCACATTGCACAGTGAAATTGCTAAAATACAGTAATTGTTTTAATATCTGAATTATTCTAGTCACATAATGCGTACATTGCCTTATTCATACTGGCTGGTTAGCTATGCAATCAGCTTTAGATCATTGCTTCAATAAAAAAATCGAGGAATAAAATTAGCAGTTTCCTAATTGCACAACTAAATAACCAGTACAATATCAAAGTTACGAGCGTCCATGTGCAATACAACAATGAAATACATCTATAGCTACAATACCAATCATTTTCAGTCTTTCATTCATAAACATTAAGTGTTCACTCACGAATATCATTCACTCTAGCGGCGACGACTGACACCTGTCAATGTCATTATTGACATGTACAATAAGACTAAATTCCAGGAAGTATTCAGTTTATTTTCCTGCTGACTGTACAATGTACTTTAGCCGCGAAAATATGTTGCAGTTATGTTTCAAAGTTACAGCCGCTCGATTCTGTAAAAATCTCAACGTGAAAACTTAGGCTAAGCGAGTTTGTTTTTGCTAGGAATTGACACTATTGACAGCTCACTCCACGCTCACTTCACCTAAGTTTTCACGGTAAGATTTTTACAGAATAGCACCGCTGCTCCTTCGTGCAAATGTATCAGAAAATAAAATTAAGTATAAGGTTTTTTACAAGAAAGAATATTTGATGTTAAAAACATAACCTCCTTTAGGGCTTCGCCAAAGTCGGGTATAAAGTACAAAATAATCAGTGTCGTAAGTAGAGAAATGAATCCCTTTAAAAAATAACTGCAACACTAAAAAGAAAGAAAACTAAAAATATTACAATAAATTAATGAAACATTAATCCTATGTAATCGGAACATGGAAAGCTATTTGTACAAGGCATAGTTTATACATCAATCATATTACATATATAAGCATGCTTGGCTTTTCTGAAAAACCATAAATAGTTGTATATTTTTTTTAAAGGAAACCATCATTTTTTTATAGATAGCTTGTATATAGTATTCTAAGGACAAATATGTAGATTTTTATTTATAGTTAGTTATATATTAAAATAATACAGCCAGTCGATTCTGTAAAAATCTCACCGTGAAAACTTAGGTGATGTGAGTTTGTTTTTACTAGGAATTGACACTATTGACAGTTCACTCCACGCTCACTTCACCTAAGTTTTCACGGTGAGATGGTTACAGAATCGCACTGCAGTACCGGCGGAGTAATTGTGTAACACAGTAGCAATGGCATTCATTTTGACAGTAGCAACATTCATTGCGTTATTTACGTTGTTGAGCAGATAGTTTTTTCGAACATATATAGCAATGAATTAGCAATATCCTTCAAAATGAGTTTGATAGTGTGTTACGCAATTAGAGTGCGGCTCGGAAATATGACATCGAGCTTTAGACAGAGAGTCACACATATATGAGAGAGACGACGCTTTGCAAAGCCGAACTTTTTCTTCAAGCCGTGCCATATTTACGGCTTGGTGCTGCATATACAATGGATCCTATAAGATCCTTGGGTAAGAATCCACTGGAGTCGACTATTGTACAGAAAAGTTACTTTGTTAGGTTAGCGAATTCTATCATCCCAACTAAGTTGGGGATGGCTTCCAATAAACTCAAATCCGCCTGTATTAAGACCAGGGACTTGAAACGTTACTCAAAATAACACGCGTAGTTCCAGCACCGATAATTTGTACCGTTCCACCAGGATCGTAACAAAATTGATTCCTTGGCTATAGCCACAGTGAACAGTTTTAAGTTAAAACTTAAAACAGTTAACAGTTTTAAACTTTTTAGTTAAAACTTAAAACTGTTCACTAACAATATGATCAATATATCGATATTAGTATAACGATATACCTAATAACGTTATTCATTTCGATACTCAACTTTGCCAGCTTCATGATATAAAAGATGGTTATTACAAGCAGATAAGCTTAATGTTACTGATACCTTTAACGTTACTTATAATATTGTTCTACGAAAATTAATGATATTCTATGGCGTTTTTTTTTTTTGGTAACATTATTGATATTTTTAGGATTAAGTATTGTTACAAATTTTGGAACGTTATAAGATAACATTAGTGGTAATGGAACGAAATTCATTTCGTTTTCAAGTCCCTGATTAAGACTATGCGGTAATCTCCCTCTCACCGAGAGGAGGACTGGGTCCCAGCAGTGGGAACATTATAGGCTGATTATGCTAATCATAGATACATTCTATTCCACCAAATTTCATCAAAATCTGTTCAGCCGTTTCGGCGTAGTTACAAACGTAAAAACACTAACTTTTGCTTTCTTAGTAATTTATAACATCGCTTGCAGTGGATTCTCAACACAACTCGTATATCATAATTATAATTGTCCAAGTCTTTTACATACAAATAGGCAGATGTCTTTTACCAATCGATACCAAATCGTACTAAACCGACATCTAATCGATTTTATTCGAAATCTAACATTACTGGATTATACAGCGATAGAGGGTCAAATTAGATTAGTTAGCGAAACTCCGCAGACTTAATGGGTTTCGAATTTTCGATACCTAAACGTGATAATACAAAAATATGTATCTATGATTTTTTTTGGGTAAACTACCTTAATTAATATCGTACTTGAGATATCAGGTTTCTGTGTAAACCTTACAGACGTAATGGTTCTAAACACGACAAAACAAAAAACTTACTTCAAGTAACTACATCTAATCATTATTATTTTATCATGTTTAGATAAGATACCCATCATGTTTGTGGAGTTTGGCTAGCTAATTTAATTTGACCCTGTATATAAATATTATAATAATAACACTACATCCATGTCATCGTTAATCACTGAAACGTTCACACGACGCACTTAAAAAATTCCCTTGATAACTCACCAAGGTCACAGTCTACCGCGGCGGTACAGTCAAGCACAGGAAGATTGCGTCATGTCCGAGTACTTGCGCTTGCGCAGCGCGGAGCATCACGACGAGCGCTGCGGGCCGCACGACGTGTAGAACAGGATGTAGGCCGCGCTCGACTTCACATCGCTCGAAGATATCTCGGTCACCACGTGGTCGTCGTATTTGTACCATCTGGGGAGGGGAATTTGTTGTAAAAAAAAAACTAAAATAATTGAGTAAAACAAGAAAGTGTTAAAAAAATATAGTTATTTTAATAAAAATGTGGTATATAGGATTTTACTGATATAATTTACGGAGGCTATATGATGCACTTGATTCTGACCATAAACGATAGTAATTGACTATACCACTTCACCAATAAAAAACTAGATAAATTGTCAATCTTACAAAACTGACAATTTATCACAGTTGTCTAGTTATTTTCTTCGTTCTAGTAATCTTCACCAGTTTCATTATTTACTGTTTCATATCTTTATAAACATTTGGTCTTGAATGGATGTTTGATTCCCTGATAAAATTTTTAAAAAACCACAATACGGAAAATTCCTGTGGCTAACGAGAAAATGTCTCACCAGACACACTAAAACACAATAAAAATAAAAAGTAACACTTACTTCCCATAAACACTGCTCTTACAATACGCCGTATAATGTCCCCCCTCCATCGACCCATAGTGGTTGGACACCGCATAAAGATTATACGAATGGTTGCTCGGACAGTGCAGCGCGAACTCCCTCATATCCAGGTCTTCCAGGGGGAAATCTATGTAGGTCTGCTTCTTCCTATATGCGTTACACATGTACTCCTTAGGGTCGACGTAGAATCTTTTGAAATGTATCACTAAAACCGGTGGCAGGCGCGAAATGTCGAGCTTTTTCACCGCGTCACGTTTTTCTTTGCAGTTCGGACAGTTCCAACCGGGTATTGTTTCGCCATTTAGGTAGAGTTTCAGGCAGTCCTGTGGAGAAGGTGTTATTGTTAATTATTTGCACCACATTATAAAATAATAAGGTTGTGCAGCACAAAACATAAAATATTTTTTTGGCGCTAAACGCCGAGACTAATTTTGAACATAATATTTTAGTGATTTGATGATATTTCACAGACATCATTACGATTGTGAAATTTCAATGCCATTACATTCGGCATCTAATAATATAAAACAATTATTTAACAGGCCGTCATCAGCAGTTTTCTTTAAATTATGATTTTATGAATATACTTATTACGAGAGCTATAGGTACACTTAACTTAGCACGTAATTTGACTAAGCGACTAGTGTTATTCCTGTCACTCGCACAACTGTCAAATTGCGACGGGGTCTGTCGGGGAACACGAAATTTCACTCGGACGAAGTCGTGGCCAGAATTTTGTAACTTAAATATGCAGTGTACTCACGCTCAACGTGCATCTGTTAGCATTGGCCGGCAGCTCCAGCGACAGGTTGGAGAAGGACTCGTAGGTGACGCTCTGCTTGCCGCACACAGTGCAGCGCACGGTGGACTTGATCTGTCCGTAGAACAGCCGCAGGATGAGGCTCTCCTTGGACTTCGTGTACTCGTGCCATGCCTTCTCTGAGGGCTGGAGGCTGTCCTGTAAGGGGGATGGTTGTGTTCGAGTTAGATGATTATTTCATAGTAAACAAAGTTGCACAACATTGTGGCAAGATCTTTCTTGTTTTGCTGGAAACATATTGCTGGCAACATTAAATGTATACATGTGGGAAACATGTTTTCAGTCTCTTTATTATTTTATTTATAGTATGCCTTGTAAACTGTAGATTTGTAGACCATTTTCTATTTTGTTAAGTACGTGGTACAGCGCCAGTACATCAAGCTACCCGAAACTGCCAAATTTTTCCTATCAACGTTGAACCTTATGTTTTAGCGATAAAGTTGAAAATCTATTATTTTTTTTTATTATTCTGTTTCAGTATTTGTTGTTATAGCGGCTACATAAATACATCATCTGTGGAAATTTTGACTGTCTAGCTATCACGGTTCATGAGGACGGATAGACGGATAGTGGACCCTTAGTAATAGGGTCCCGGTCCCGTTTTTACCCTTTGGGTACGGAACCCTAAAAAGACAGAAAAAGTATTTATTAAAGGCTCACAATACGTTTCAGTTTGATAACTAGAATGGCAACACATGTTCGATGCCCTTACCATCAGGTGTGGGCCGTCCATTTTTTTCCACCAAATTACTTAAAAAAAACCTACATAAATCACACTTTGCCTCTATGATTTAATTAAGTATATGTGTCCCATTAAATTTTCGCCGCGATGATATCGCCGTGTGGAGACACGTTCTAAGAGAATGTACAAAAATCTGAAATACGTGGCACGACGATAATATCGCCGCGATTCTCTCGCTCGTGGAGACGACCCCTTAGTTCTAACTTCTTATGTATTCACGCTTAAAATGTAGAGCTCTACATTTTCAGCGTGAATACATAAGGAGGATAAAAAAGCTTTTTTATTCTCCTACTCAGAAAGGACCTCAGCAACTTGTTGTCCAGAAGCTATAAACAGAACTGCTTACCTTGTGGGGCGGCACGTTGATGCTGAACTGCAGGTCCAGGTGCAGCCAGTCCATGAGGATGGTGAGGAACTCGTGCGAGTCCTGCTGCTCACAGCCTCGGAATGCGCGCTGGTGTTTGCCGACCTCGTTCTAAAAACATAGACAAACGTTTTAAAAATCAATAGAGCAGCTAGTTGGACCAATTCAAACCTACCGCTATGCCTAGAGGGAGTCTTTTAGGTGGAAACATCAGGAATCGGAAAATGGCTAGGCAAATGATGCCAACTATTTTGGGGTCGGCTTCCAGTCTAACCGGATGCAGCTGAATACCAGTATTTTACATGGAGCGACTGCCAACCCAGTTACTGGGTATTGGGATACCCCTTGGTAAGACTGCTTGTCACACTTTCGGGTTTCTGACGACCCGAAACGACTGTCAAAGATCTACGAATGGCAGCTGGGTTTAACGGCTCAAGGTAGTTTCCGAGGCACGGAGGGATCTTGGTATGTAAAAATGGTCACCCATCCACGGACCAACCCCGACAAGCGTAGCTTAACCTGATCGATCGACCTTTGCGGCTGTATATTTAGGTGGAAACGACAAACTTAATTAGAAATCGCCACAAGTTAAATCGTGATGCAGCACAACACTCCACATTAGGGTCAACATGGAAGAGATCTAATAAAAGATGTGTGCTAAGTTAATTAACAGTAATGTGTACTTGCCCTGAGGTCCCGGGTGGCGATGAAGCGGTACTGTCCGGACCACAGCGCGCGCACCACCGCCGCCAGCTCTTCTGCGATCGCGCCGCGAGTGCTGTGGGACCTGCAGAACAATACGACTAAATGTTAATTTCAGGATTATACCAACTTAGGTCCACTTGCACCACAATTCATTCAGTGCATTTAGCGCTAATCTAATTTAAAATTGTTAAGTTACTGTCAATCGTTACACGATGACAGAGAGAGAATATAGTTTTAAATACATTTACCGTTCAATTATAGTGCGCCGCGCTATGCTGCGAAAACACTACGCTACATCTAGATCATGCTATGCTAAAAAGACGCAAAGGCACTCCCGTGTGCGATATAGTCCAATGACTGGACTGTGAGAGTGAGGGAGAGGGAGTGCACCTGTGTATACGCGCACACGCCTGCACTATAATATCTCCCGCGCCGAAAGCTAGTCTCCGTTGAGATTGGCCGCCGTGGCCGAAATACGGTCTGGAGGACATTATTTATTTAGTCTAATGCCGTTCCAAGTTTGCCAGCCGACAGTATGCGGCAACTATCTCTTGACTGTATAATAGAATACATAAACACATACCCATATACTCCCTAACTAAACATGAAGTTAAAATCAAACTTACAAATTGGTTGCAGAAGTTAACGTATGACGAAACCGAGAATCTTATTACAATTGTCTCTTAAACTCTTAAATGAACTAATCCTGTATTTGAATTCGGGCATTGTTTGTTTAATTTATGTTGTGTTTCTATAAGTACTTGCATGACACTTAATACCAGTTCTATGTAATACCTGGAGGAACTTTGGCTTTTGGCCTAGCTTAGGAGGCACCAGTTCGCCCTTTAATGTGACTCTATTGTATGTACATTATATCTTTAATTCTGTGTACTTATGTATGTTTTTCTAAATGTACAGATGCCATCGCATCAAGCTACTACAATCTGTCAAATTTCTTGAACAGATTTTTAACTTTATCGCTAAACCATAAGGTTCAAGCTTAATGAGGGTTTTCTGAAATGACGTTCGCCAGGTGGCAGCACTGACACGTCAGGTCCAGACATCTGTCAAAGAGCCTATATTTTCTTTAGTCATGACTGAATGATGAACGAATGAATGAATAGAATGATGAACGTCATCATATATTTTATATTGGAAGACCTCTTGTCACAGTGGTGCCAACTGGTGTCGTAAATTTTCACGAAAACCCTCATTGGGAAAATTTGACAGTTTCGGGTACTTCGATGTGCTGGCGTCTGTACCTAGTAGTTACTTGATGCTGTTCAGTTAATGCTATTTTTACCTGTTGACATGTTCCAAGTACTGTCCATTGCAGAAGTAGGTGACAAGTATGGCGGTGTTGTTGAGGCACTGGATGATGGAGTTCATGTAGCACGTGTTGCCCAGGTTCTTGAGGCCCGTCAGCCCACGACCCTGGAACAGCTTGATTCATTATCATGTTACTAGCAATCGTGTGTACGTATTAACGCTTGAGTTACGCACACCGCTACGAAGTAAAGACCCTTTAAGTTTAAATAGTTACTACGGACGTAGCATAATCAGCCTATGATGTTCCCACTGCTGGGACACACCAACTCTCTTCAGGGCCTATAGACGTGATATCTAAAAAATGTTGCGAAATACAAAAAAAAATTTCTCCTAAAATACAGACGGTTTATTACAATCCATATTTTGTGAAAAACTAATTCGTCATTGCCATCGAAATAATGTTAGGACAAGGAAATTTTTATGTCTTTAAAATGTGACCAAAAAATACAATATGAGGACAGCCTAGGACTAAATTTTCTTTCTGTCTACACCAGTGGCAAATATAGTGATCCTGCTGCTTCTATTTTATAGGACCTTAGCGTAAGTATCGTTATTGTCCAACGAAAAAGAGGTGGAAAAAGTTAGCGCGCTAAGTTAGCTGTTCGTGTATAAACTCAATCGATTAACATACTCAGGTTACTGTTAAAAGTACTACTTACCCAATGTGTTTACTTTCGTTATGACAATGACTAAAAGGGAACAAATACACGGTAAAGCAACTAATTCTATACCAATATGACTACGACTTGGCTATGATCACAGCTTTACAGTTTTCTGATGCCCGGTTTCTAAAATCCTCATATAAACTCTCAATAGCTATTGATTTAACAAGATTTTCAAAAGAAGAAAGATTAAGACTCAAAATAATTTTACTAAAACAGCTTTCAAACAAAATTCTTCTTCAACTGAGTATTCAGAAACTCAATGTATTAAGATGTCTAACAAAAAGCACTATCGAATAGATAAACTCATCAACCGGGCATCAGGGTTCACCTTCAAATGTGCAAAAAAAAACTACAAAAATATTTCATCAAAACAATTACGCAAACTACCCTATTCCCAGGCATATAAATGCAGACACATTACGACGTCGACCGCCGGACCGATGGCTATCACGCCGTAAGGTTACAGGTCAAGGTCAAGTTCACAGCGTAACAAACGAACACCGTAGTTTTCAACTCACTTTAATTTACCCCGTGCAGGGTTACCATTCCGAAGTAGGGACAAGAAGCCGGATATTTGCAAAAAACAAGGACATTTTATCTTTCTAATAGTTTTCTTCATAAAACTATTATACCAAGTTGGGTTAGGCAGAGGTGTACGTACAGTTCACCGTCATTTCGTCAGTTGTGTTTGCTTTCCCTTAAATAGGAGACGAGTCTAAAACCTTTAACGAGACGCAAATCCAGACTGCATCGGAAGCAATCGGTCGAATTGGGGATCCTTCGTCTATGTCCAGCAGTGGACATCTTCTGGCTGAAACGATGAATCCAAACCAGTGGCTGCTACGAAAAATTCTCAATGGGAAACCCCAAGAACAATTTGCCCGATTTGGGGTTCGTACCCAGGACCTCAAGCTCAGGCAGTCACGCTTGCGAACACTAGACAAACGTAGTAAATTTTCAGTTTCTGAACATTTTCTCATGAGTCAAAAAGTCTTAACCGTCTTGTCAGTCGTAGCATTATGCTGAGCGATGGAAATTTTGCGTGGATGTGAGGCATATTTTTCCCCGACTTTGTGTTTTTGGTCTTTCTTTGAGTCAAGTTGGCCGCAAATAAACGTATTTACTTTCTTTCTTAACAAAGCCAATACTATCGCATGGCAACCCTTAACCGAGTGGGTGTGTGAGCCGTCTTAATATAGACCCGACAAAATGATTGGTAGTAGTTGTGAATATTTGAAAAGGTCGGTGCAGTTTCTTGATGACGTGGGTAGTGGAAATTATATGTCGTGTCGTGTATTTTTGATTAGTGTGATATGCCGTTTATATTTCGAATTATTTATTTATTGGATCGCCAACAGAAATTTAGAGAATTATGATTGTAAATGAATATACTTAAAGTTTTTAAGATGCGAATTTAGGACGAATAGGACATTACATTTTTTTTAAAGGAAAGTTTTTTCAAGGGTTTTTTCATCTACTCTAGACTGCATGAATCTACTCGTAGACTGCATGGTTGGTCGCAAGCGCGAAGAATAAACTGGGATCGATTCTCATATGGAGCAAAATATTATTAGGTTCTTCCATCAGAAACTTCGCAGTTGACTGCTTCGTGGGTGTAGTGGTCACAAGAGTTACTGCTGAGCATGATGCCCAGGTCGTGCAAACTGTTTTCGGATTTTTTCAATATAAAATTCCCAATCCAGTAGCAGACCGGAGCTTGGATTATCGCTCACTTTTATGACAATAGACTAGCCCCCTATTACTTAAGATTCTAACATATTTGCCGTAAAAGATGTCACTTCAGCGTTACCCTTCGGGGACAAGACAAGACCAGAAGAGGATGAAGAGGGAGGAGGAGGAGAGGAGGAGAGGAGGGGGTTTAGGCAAGATATTATGTATGTACCTATGTCTTATTTCTATCCAAAAACTTTACTTACACGTCTAAACAGCCAAACGATATGGTTCTGGGAGTACTTTAGCCTGACTTTGACTTTGAGCACCATGTTGGCAGTGTCCAGCGGGATGCATCGCCGTTCGTACCGCAGAATCTTGAGGATTGTACCGCCCTTGGTGACCGCTATCGCAGTGCGGTCTTCCTTTTTGCACGGTATGGTTAGGCCTAGTGGCTTTTTGGTTTAGGTTTGAAGCTGGTTTGTTAGTTTATTGCAGTATTTTTGTACTGCTGAACTTTCTGTCTTTAAACCCTTTACCAAAGGATATTATTTCAACACTGTCTTTTAGCGATATAAATTGTTTCTTAAAGTCCTAACTATCGATTTATTGATTTTTTAAAGCTTAAATTAGTGTAGGTGATATTACAGTTCATCGTAATTATGTTTATTTTATTTAACACTGTGTGTCGTTTTCAAGTTCTCTCCTTATTTATTATTTTACGCGACAGTACAATATTTCAGTAGACACATTACTCCAACAAGATTAGAACAAAAAACTAAACAATACAATCACAAAAACACTTCTTTGTTTATTTTCCTAAGTCGTTGAACTCCAGAATAATTAAAAGAATGAATTATCATACCCAAACAAAAGGTTAGATTTAGTATGCTTAGACAAAGGAAAAACCAGAATAATTAATACTAATAAATACAACATGAATAACGTTGATAATATTGTCGGGAGCATTACACACAACACTTTTTTAATTTCCACTTTTATTTATTTATATGTTCGTTGCCCGCGTGCGTTCATGAGCATAGTCGAGTTCGAACTGAGTTCACGTGTTCACTGTCAGTCGTAAGTAAGGGATGGGGGTGAAAGGGTGGCTAAGTCTTCAGTATGTATTTCTTATGTATGTATGTGTGTAGTTATACGCTTTGTTGTCTAAAACTTGCAAGTTTATTGTCTTTATTCTTAGCTCGGTCGTGGTATATTAGTGAAATTGTAAATGAAGTAACAATACTGGAGTAATATTAATTTGTAGCAACGCGATGCGGCCATTATATTATGTTTTAAGCGACTCTGAAGTGAGTTCTCCTGAAATATTGTTAACTTTGATTTAGCAAAATTATAAAGTACACGGCATTTATATATTTTTGTTTTTCGATTATATTTAATACCTATATATTTTTATATTATTTATCTGCGAAAGGTCTATCCCGTTTAAAAGAATCTAATCTTTACTAATATTATAAAGAAAGAGATAGAGAGAATTTTGCGAGTTTGTGTGTGAACCACAGCTCTTATATATTCAAATATTGTTTCACTATATTTTTTTGATTTGAAAGGTACATTAGGTACTTATTCTAATATATACTTATTGATAATATATATAAAAAGAGATAATTGATAATAATAATGAAATACTATCTTGAATTCATGCAAGCCTGGTACTTTTTGTTAGGTTACTGCTCAGAACTTGTGCATAACGTGTCGTGAACAGAATACCGTCTTCACATGTAAATTGCACCCGCGAGAAGCCGGGGCGGCTCGCTAGTAAAAATATGAAATACTCTTATTATTCAGTTTCATAATATGTACATGTTTTAGCAGTACCAGAACGTCAGAACCACGCGACTATTTTAGTGTGGCACAAAAATATACAGTCTTATATTTTTCAGTGAATTTCTTGGAGTGTCCATATTTCTTTCGTGTGTTGCCTTATGCGTAAGAAAAGGCGCGTGTACACTGTTTGGTTAACAAAACATTCGCATGATTGATGCGGTCTGTGTGCACAGGGCGAGACCGACGTACCTATAACAAGCCTTTTTGGAAAGTTCTCGTCTAGAAAAATATGAGTAGGTAGATTTAGCTACGAATGAATTTTCTGAACAAAAATATGTTTATAGCTTTACTGTTTAACAACCATCCTATAATGTTTATGTATGAATGACTGGGGTGATATTTTCTCCTCTTGAATTTTATACTTATGTATAAACCAAGCAAAAAAGCACTTAGTGTAATTTATTTTACCATCTCTTTAGAGAAAACGAAAAGTATCGTGACCGAAGCAGGTATGCCACCTTGATGGGTAGCCTAAGTCCCAGCAAATGGGACAATTATATACAGATTATGTATGTATGTTGTGCCTGGACACATTCCAAAATCCTGGTAACTGATAATAAAATAAATTATTGAAAACCTTAATAGTTTTGTCTGCTCTAAACTCTGTCGCATAGGTCACTTTGCATAATCAGCCTATAATGTTCCCACTAGTGGGCAGTGGTGGGACGGTTACTTTATTAAAATACTAGCTGTACCCCGCGGTTTCACCCGCAATAAGTGTCGATCCCGTGAGAATATCAGGATAAAAAGTAAAAAGTTTTTATTAAAAAGTAGGTAAGCCTATATTTTATGTTAATCCAGGGTGTCAGCTACCTCTATACAAAATTTTATCAAAATTGGTCCAGCCGTTTGAGCGTGAAGAAGTAACAAACATATAAAGACACACACACTCACAAACTTTCGCCTTTATAATATTAATGTGATCATTTTTTATTAACCATTTTTATTGTTATAATTTAAGGAAACTACGTTTTGGATAAGTTTATAAGTTTAATTGGATGCAGAGCTGAAACCAGTATTTTACATGGAGTGATAGCCTGACCTTAACAACATAAATACTGAATAATACGATACCCCTTGGTAAGATCTTATTTAATTATTAAACATTAAAACAATACCAGTACAAAGGGAGGGCAATTACCATTACAATACCAGGGCAACAGTGACTGTAACTATGTCTTCAGCTATTAACTATGACGTGGGATTCTACTTAGTAATAAGCCGTGCTCTTTGCGTGCGCTACGTGGGTATCGCGGAGGAACGGATTATTTCTTACGTACACTCCCCTGCACGTCAGGCACGCGATGTATTGACGCTGGTCAGCAAACGCGAAAGGCTAAACTTGTTCGCACAAATCACGACTCTTTTTCTTTAAAGGGGTAGGAAGAACTGTGTAATACCTACGATTAATATTGCCCGTTGTGTTTTAAGTTTTTTTCGGTTCTGGTACTTGTTGACAGGTCTACACTGTTCCCCCATACCTATTAAAACTAATATGAAAACATTGTAATTAAAAAAAAAGTAGCTGTGGAGTTTCTTGCCGGCTCTTCTCCACAGGACACAACCAATTAGAACCGTGCACTTAGCTTTTGACGTGTCTTATAATGTAAGTTTATATGAAACAAAATATTTTGAATTTGAAGTCCCTTAAAATAGTCTATTATTATAAGGAAGTCTATTGCTAATTTGCTACATCAAGATTTAAAGATTTTGCTCTAGTTTTTACGGTCAGACGGTTTTTTGGCCTGCAAAAAAGATGAATTTACGATAACTTGCTACACCATAAATATAATAAAGACTTTTGTAGCCTTCACCATGAGTGAGATATTATAAGTTAACTTTAACCGCCCTATTCCTGCAGTGTTTAACAAAGTCGAGGTCACTACTACAATTATTTAAATCGTATACATATTGCGGTGGCCGAGGGCCATTAATCATGCTGCCTGAAATTTATTGTGCCACCTAAGGATTGGGTAGACGGACTAATTAATCGGCTGTAGTAATTAATTTTAAATATGGATGTAGGAGAAGAATTTTATTTATTTAGCATCAGTCACATAAAATATAATAAAAGGTGAGAAAACTTATTAACGGACCAACACAAGTGGGTCGAAAGCGGCCTTAAAGCTCTATCTCGGCTGCGAAATATACAGAGTCAAATTAAATTAACTAGCAAAACTTCACAGACTATTGTAGGTGAAGTTTTTGAAAACACTAACAAGGCAAGTTAAATAAAAGCTTGTAAAAAATCATCATATCTGTGAAGTTTAAGGGGTATCGTGTTACCCAGTAACTGGGTTGTAATAGTCAGTTAAGCAGTCGTAGTTACATACTTCAACCAATTGGCGTGATTTCTTTGTACTTATTGCCCAATTACCTACCTAACACACAATATAAAATAAATAACAGTTTTATTTTATGGCATCTTAATTGAAAGTTAAATGTGAATTTATTCCACAAACTAGGTTTAAAGGTTATAGTTCAAGATTATTTTATACCAAGAAACAGTCCATAATGCAGTGCACGTGTAGGCTCGACATACGCTACAAAACGGGCGCCTGTATTTTTTGTGGATGGCTGATAAATTATTTCATAAGGTTGATTAGGAAATGAAATGTAGTGGCGATTAGTTGAAGTTCTTAAAAATAACCCAACATCACGCTTGAATTCAGAGGAGAGATGTTTCTTGAAGTGGTGTTTCAATACACCCACATTTCGCCGACAAGTCTCAACTTATTATAATAATCCATGACATGGATACGAATCTAGAATCCTGCTAATGAGGAATAAATCTTTGCCCAATCTGGGAATCTAACCCGGGACACTTCGTTCAGAAGAAGCGGCTACCAGACATGACCGGGGAAAAATACATACAATACAAAGATAGTGCCCTTCTGGACATCGTGACACAGACGTATCTACAAGAAAAACTGACAAAACATCACCCCATCCATAACCAATTATAATAATTACTCACAGTTAAACAAATATAATCATGAACTTCACTAGCAATAATCTTACAAAAATTTGGAGTGGCTCGGAAGCCCCACACACGCATGCACGCGACAAGACATGTGGTAACTGCTAACCAAATGTGCGGTGTTTTGGTTGGCTTAGCAGGCCACGACTTGTGTCACGTTTATCTTGACGTATTGAGGGGTGACTTTAACCCCAACAAATCACAGTTAGTGACGTTTTTCTTAAGGTATTTGATAGAAACAAGTCGACAGCCTATCTTATGGTGAGTGGTCATCGAGGCCTATAGGCATCTGTAATGCTTCTGGTATGGACTGGTCTGGAATGTGTTGCCATTCCAGAGAAATATGGCATGTAATAATACACCAGCTCCCATACCCTTCAAGCAGGAAGACAGCAATGCTGTTAAGGGAAAGAAATAGGTAAGGAGTACTTCCTTGTACAAGCTCTATTACATCCAAGCGACTATCCATGTGGTAACATCGCATGTGCGGCTTTTTGCCAGGCTTAGCGGGTCACGACTTGTGTCAGGTTTGTCTTGGCGTGCTGAAGTGTGAAGTTCACCCCGATAAATCAACGTTAATGATGTTTTTCTTATGTTGTTTGATGAGAGTCAAGCTCACAGTCCACCTGATGGCAAGTTGTCACCGTCGCCTGTAAACTACCTGAGACATCGCAGGTCTATGCGTTGTCAACACAAAGACAAAAGCTGAAATGTCTCAAATGCATTTTATTCTATTGACACTCAAACCGAAACACAGTAAATCTATTTAACGGCAGAAGTATCTATACACCCTTACATTTTGATCGTTTTAATCCTCAAAAGGGGTCATTATACTCATCATTATGAACAACTTTTACTATGGGCCCAATCCTGAAATCGCGAAAAAAAAAATCAGCTGATCCCTACATTTTGTCGAGTTATACGAACATAAATGTAGGGAACAGCTAATTTTTTTTCGCGTATTCAGGTTTGGTCCCATATTACAAGTTGTTCATATTGATTACTACAACTAAAACGATCAAAATGTAAGGGTGTATACCTAATTATAGTACTTTCGCGGAAGAGTTTCTTCGCACATGTGATAACATCGACTGTGGAGTAATTTGGCGGGATTAGCGGGTCACGACTTGTGTCTCGTTTGTCTTGACGTATAATGCTAATTTAAGAGTCTCTAGTTAGGCCTTGGCATGTTACTGTTTTTGTTCCTAACAAAAAAAAAATACTGAGTCGTGACATCGCGATTTCTTTCGGTATGAGGAAAGATTAATGACGCGTTAGTTTTTCCTGTTGAAACAACTGTGGTATCCACAGGGAAGCAGGCATACATAGGCATGCTTATTCTCTATTAAGGCAATCATTCATTAACAGACGAGTCTGTATCAAATCGGTCAGCCGGGATGAGCACGAAACGATCTGACTGTTTAGTTCCAACGATTTGGTTCTATTAATAATTGTTTCCGCCAGGGCTAGGTCTTGAAACCGTAAACGAAACGGTTCAGGTTTGGGTATTTGATCTTTTGAAAGAAACCGTCGCATAGGTAGGAGTGGCAGAGACATGTCATGCTGACTCAAATGCGGCGCGTGTGTTGGATCAATCGATTCCCTTCAAAATGGTTGAGCTGAATGGTGCTGATCTACGCGTCATGCTTCGTCAGTTGAGACTTGTCATCTCTTAACTGCCAGGGCTTTAACCTAATTTTTTTTATATTGTTCTCATTTAGGTTTAGAAGCAACAAGAATAATGTACCCAAGATTTTTTAACATCTTGGTTTAAAAGAGTTTCCTGTCTGTTCTTCTCCAGAGATCTACGTTTTGGGATGGGCAACTACTTTCAACTTTCTGTTTGACTTATTGATCATTAAAAATGTGCCTCTATATGGTTTAATTGATACATAGCCGGCTTGGTACAGTTTATTGAAAACAAAATGTCTATGTTTTTAGTATTTATATTTCGAAGCGTTATTATAACTGCAATGGCGGCAGGCCGAGACGAAGATGGCGGGACGAGCTTGACTCCGACCGTAGGGACTGGCCGGCACTTGAAAAAGACAGAATCGTGTGGGAAAGAGAGAGGGAAGCCTTTGCCCTGAAGAAGGACAATACAGGCTAGTTAGATCAGATTATAACTGGCGATATATGGGGGTACAACAAATACTGCACTTCTGCCTAACCCTTTCGGGATAACAGGCATGGTCTTATGTGTTATTTTTTATAATGTTTGAAATGCAAATGAGAGTTACAATGTTTATTATTATTGATGAGCGTGTAATGGCGGCACGTTTGCGGCTAGTTAGCGGCGGATTAGCGCACGCGGTGGGATTCCTCGCCTTGACTGCGATGTTCGTCATCGCACCCACGCCTAACAGTGCATGTGGTGCAGTGGGACAGTATTTTACAAATATTTCAAATGTGTAACTCGACAATGCTTCCTTAAGAGATACCTTGTGATTTTAAATTAGCGGGTAGGCGACAAATGTAAGTTGCATTACGTTACGTTAACTTTATAACGTCCAAGAAGTAATTATAACGTGGGTCATGCCATCTCGTCTGTATTTTTATATCGTGATAACGACTGAAAATAATAGTGGCAAATATTTTAAGGGGTGATAAATAATGTTCTCATTATGTCATTATTAAGTATATAGAACAACAACTAGAATTAAAACTTTTACATTATTAAGTATTGGCCCGTTGGGCCAATTCAGAAATATAGAAAAATATTTGCTGTTCCATACATTTTTAAGCCGATCAGGTATTGCACTTTTGAACGTGTTAAAATATATGAAGAGCGAGCACATAATGTGCCTACTGTTTGTAACGCAACTATATTGCACAAACAATGCATTGACGTTGTAATGAGTCACATATTAAAGTGCGTATCGAAATGTATCTAGTATTTTCTATGTACGCTTTTAATTATACAATAAATAAATAACAGCTCGAACTCTGGACAGAGAGAGATGGAAATGGAGGAGGGAGGCCTTTACCCAGTAGTGGAAAAATACTGGCAAATAAACATAACTGGCAAAATCTGGTTATACTATACGTACATGTCTAGCCTTTCGAGGGTTATGCGACCACGGGAAGGTACTTTCTGGTTTCATCCTTTTCAGTAGTCGGGTTTTAGTTTTTATTTTGTTGTTTTGGGGCTTATTTAAGTAATATTTATATTTGCTAAGCCCTTTAATTTGATAACCAAACGGCATGATTAATTTTATTTTTATTTTTATGTCATGACTATTTCCGCTAGAGGGCGCCATATTCAATTTAATGTGATATCACATAACCAGCGGACGATCAAGACGCTTCCAACGATACCTCATTTGTCAAATTATGGCAAGTAGTTTAGAAGTTATGAAGGAACAGATGAACATATGTACATACGGGTCAAAATCATAACCATCCTTTTTACTTCGCTGTATTCGGGTAAAAATGTGGTTATACTATACGTACATGCCTACCCCTTGGTGGGTTATATGCAGGATTAACCGGTTGAATGACGTAGTTACAGAAACAATTAAAAGTCATTGTGTCTCGCGTGGATCCACGTTCCGAACATACGAAGGGTTCATATTATGTTATGAGTGAAATAACGGAATTTAGAAAATTCTGCTTTGCTTTATAGTATTTCGAAAACATACATACGCAGTATTTGGTATTATTGGCCAAAATACACAAAGTTTAGTTTGGATGCCAATAAATACACAAAATCAGCCAAGACAAGGTATGCTGACCCAGGTTAGGGTAGAAGTATCACTGTATTCTTGCACATTTGAAGATGTGTCTTTGTCAGAACGGTAAACACAGTTGATCGGTAGAGTAAGAAAGGGGTTCTGATTTTCAATTTATGTCTGTAACGGCAAAATTCTAAACTTCCTTGTTTAATAAAATGTTGTTTAAATTGGCTGTAAGTGTAGGTATAGGTCGCTAATCGTGTCTCATATAAAATTCCTTTATGTTGCAGTTGACATACTTACATTTATAAGGTCTGTAATTAGCAGTCTGTGTATACTGTGAGGAAATATTTCCGCCCAAGTAAGTCTAAATAACTTAAAACTTCAATTGTCGTATTTGTCAAAACATTCGCGTTATTTGGGTAATCTATACTTAGTATATCTAAACTAATAATAATATTATAAAGAGAAAATATTTGATTTTATGTGTATGTTTGTTTGTTACGCTCTCACGTTAAAACGGCCGAACGGATTTAGTTGAAATTTCGCAATGGGTAGACCATGGTCTGGGTTAGGTCGTAGGATATTTGTTATACCGGTAGTAGGTATGTTCCTGTGGTATATGTTCCGACCTCCACGCGGACGAAGCCGCAGCAAAGATAATGAAATATAAACTTTATTGTTATTGACATAAAGTTCATTTTCAATAACGCGAATATTTGCACAAATACGCCGAATTAAGTGCGAGCAATATATGATAAACGTAACTCACCACATCTCCCCAAACTGGTTGGAAGTCCCTCTGGTGTAGATCACTAGATGGCGCCACCTTCGTTGGCTTCGTGCTACGGTCGAAGGCCGGAATGCAAGGTTCCTCTTCATCTGATGATACCTGAGGAACGGGAGGAGACGTTAGAAGAAGAACGAGTACAAAGCCGTTAAAGCCTCGTATATTTTCTAAATTTGCTACTATGAATATGGGGCCAGCCGTCCCATAATAAGGGATGATTCAAAATATAGATTGGAAAAACCAAACACGTTTTGCTTCCATCTTGTTGCTCAGATGTTAGAAGTAATCATTCTGAAAGTTTAAAGTAATCAAACATCTATGCAATTTAAAGTTATCAAACATCTATGCAACAAAGATGTTAGCAAGTTCTAAAGATATGGATGTCACGTGATCAACTTTGAACGTTAATATCTCGGTAACGTGACACTTTACGGGATTTGGTCTTATAATGTTTTCTGTTTGCATTAATGTCAGCTATTGATTTATAGAGGTTTCATGAATGTCGGACCGGTAGGTATGCCACGGATCTTCAAAGCCCTTTCTATTGTGTCTCGTTCAGTTTCCTTCAACTGATTAAAATATGGTAGCTAGAGTGTTTTATCTCAATTATTTATTCACCAAAATCATTACTAGATCGACTGAGTAGAGTTGAATGACTGAATCTATAGATAAAGGGCTTTGAAGGTCCGTGGCATACCTACCTGTCCGCCATTATGTTTTTTTTTTTTCAAAATGGCGGTCACTTATGAGACCTATATAAATCGATAGCCGACTTCAATGCAAACATAATAAAATCAAACCCCGTAAAGCGACGCGTTTCCGAGATATTGACGTTCAAAGATGATGACGTGTCTTCCATATTTTTTTCAACTTGCGTATATCTTGTTGCATAGATGTTTGATTATTTTAAACATTCGGAGTGATTATTATAAACATCTATGCAACAAGTTTGGTCCAATTATGTTTTTGTTTGCATTGATGTCAGCTATCAATTATTTATATAGGATAAGGCGTAGCCATTATATTGTAAAAAAAAAACAAAATGACGGACAGGTGCCACGCTCCATATTAAAATCTTCAATCCCCTTTAGATATGTCCACGGAATCAACAAACACAACTGAACCAACGTGGTGGTCATACATTCTTTTCCCATGCACTCGTTATAGCCGGTTCTCGGCTCCGGTCATTCGGGAACCGGGTCACATCATAACATAATGAAGGGAATTTAAAGGATCATTTACACTAGGAGAGTTTCTCGCTCGCCGAATTTTTGTTTACTCGATCGTATTCATTGCGTCTAAACGAGTATCTGTTTTCTTCTATCGATAATCACTTATTCGAGGCGAGAAACTTTCCTTTTGTTTATAAGCCATTTGGCTAATATTTTTATTACACCCATGTAACACACAAGCAACAATACAAAGCTATGTAAATGACATTTAATGGTTACCTTAGCGATATTAGGCGAGGAGTGTGACCTATTAAGTCCGGCGGCTCCCGGACTATCAGGAGACATCATGTACGAGTCGCCGTCCTCGTCCTGTACATCACGATTTTGTTATGGAGGGTAGTTACTGTGTCAGTATGGAGTCAACACGGAAATCAGTTTAGATGTTTAGTGCATACTAATTTGAGATTAACGATGTTTTTACTGTCACGCGGATATCATGAAATGTAATAGTACAGGTCTCCATACAACGAGCTGGAAACAGGAGAACGCACCTACTGTGTGTCCGCCGCACAATGTCAACGAGAAACGAGATTACCCGTACCGATCGTGACGTCCCGCATGTTTATAGCGTATCTTGCAGTAGCTTACCGATACCGAAAGGGGTTTGAAGGTCCGTGTCACATCTACTGTCGCGCCATTTTGTTTTTTTTTTCCAATCGGCGGCCACGCATCAACCCTATCTAAATCGATAGCTGACACCACTGCAAACATCTATACTAATATAATAAAGAGGTAAAGTTTGTGAGGTTGTAGGGGGTAATCTTCGGAACTACTGATTCGATCCCGAAAATTCTTTTACTAATAAGAAGCTATATTATCCCTGAGTGTTATAGGCTATGTTTTGTGTTAAAAATGGAAACTTTACGCGAACGAAGTCGCGGGCAGAGGCTAGTAAAACATAATAAGATAATTTACGGGGTTTGGTTCTATTATATTTTCCGTTATATACATACATAAATAAGTAGACAAACTACAGAACGC
The DNA here is from genome assembly GCA_963855955.1 of Luperina nickerlii. Taxonomy (NCBI): domain Eukaryota; kingdom Metazoa; phylum Arthropoda; class Insecta; order Lepidoptera; family Noctuidae; genus Luperina; species Luperina nickerlii. The sequence goes on along the minus strand of OY979683.1, from coordinate 1,682,734 downwards.
CATCTGCTACGATATTATACTGATTCTTACAATTTAAATACTCTTTTTCTTTTACTAGACTTCGCTGTCCCTCTCCTGGGCAAAGGCCCCTCCACTCCCTCCATCCTTCGCGAGCCCGCGCGTCCTACAATACCCAATTAGATAAAAAACAGTGGCACTCTGGGAGTGCCGACAGAAGTGAAAACAAAACACAAACAGAATACTTTGCCATCACTCACTGACAATCGGATTTAAAATCGAGTACGTCCCGAGAACAGCCGAACACATCCGAATGTAGCGCGGTGTCGGTAACAGTGTCGCGAGTTCAATGGTTTCTTCCTATCTTAAAAAATGTCCAACGCGCCTAAAGAAGTTTTCACTTCAAAAAATGTCCGGCATTCGTGAGCAAATCCGTGTGACAGTAAAAACGATCTATATGAGTTGCATTATTAAGAACAGTCTAAAATCAGTTTAACTGTTTAATGAACAGTGATCGGACAGGGCCGTATGAAATTTTTCTTGGTTCACGACGATTGTTTAACGGTTGTGACTACTTCGCTGTTGGCTTCACGGATCGTGAAAATGTGAAATATCAATGAACAAACGGACATTTTTATGGCTAGGATGCAAACAAACATGCATAATAGTTCCCAGCATAATGTTTTCCCGTTCAAAGCATATTATGTTGTATTGACCACCACTCATAAATACATAGTTATTAAGCTGGCACACGGCGGGTAATATCAGTTCGAACCTTCACGCCATAGGAATAGCGACACTATACTTGTGGTGATTTAGCATGGAAATAACGGTCATTGACCCGCCTACATTTATTAACATTCTTCGTTTCACAAATAGAAATGAAAAAGTTCAACAACCTGAATCGACGTCTGTTGTGATTCTCGACTATATATTTTCACTTGGGAAAAATTATAAATAAAATTGTTTGGTTTCCTACGAAGAGATATCACTTAGGGAAAGGCAATGACCGTTATTGCCACGCTAAAACGCAACAACTATAGAGCATCGTGCGCGGAGCTCAAACAAATCTGTTCGGTTCGGCGCGACTCGCGATATATCCCGCCGCGCCGCGCCAGCTCAACACAAACGTCGCCAACAGACCCCGTGCTGCGGCCTGTCCGCGTCCGGCTTGCGGTTGTCGCGCGCGTGCTGCAGCTTGCGCTTGCGCTCGGCCTCCAGCAGCTCGCGCGCGCGGTCCAGCTGCAGGCGGCGCGCGCGCACGGCCGCGATGCGCGCGCGCGCCGCCGCCTGCTCGCGCGCCGCCGCCGCCTGCGTCGCCTGCAGGCGCGCACGCTCTGCCAGGGGGAGGGGTGAAGAACATTCATTAAACTAATTATTATCGTGGCAAATGTGAAACGCATTAAAGGAAATAAATATGGCATACTCAAATACAAAATATTCAGATTTTTTAAAGATTGAAGTAATTTAATACCAAAATTAATTTTGCAACTCTCCGTGAGTCGCTGAGACGAGCACGTGGCGACGCTGTTGGCGCGGAGCCAACAGCCGGCCTGACCGGCCGCACTAGATGTTTCACATCAAAAACACTTTAAGACTCCAACTTTCACCGCAGAGCGTCTGAACAGTCACATCATTGAATTTAATTCGAATTTTCATCAAAAGACTTTCTTTTTTTAGTTTAACCTTTTGACCGCCACGTCAACAAAGAAAAAGCGTGCCCTCGGCGCCAAACTCCGAATTCATCCTTTAATACCTACAAAATAGTAGTTAAAAGTCGAAATTATATCGATAAAACTGCCAATATTTTAAAATTTCAATAAAGATTATTACACCATCCTTGTATTGAATTTTATTTCAATCCGCTTTGTCCTCAATGACATAAATGTAATAATCTGTGTCACAGTTACGGCCTTTATTACTATTTAAATCCATAAATAGAATCAGCAATCGACAAAACCAAGTCAATACCATCACAGCACTATTGTCCATCATGACGTAATTTTTTGTCACTCTATGACGACAGTGGCGCAGCTGGCACGAATTTCTTGAAATTGCTCGCTTCTGCTCTAGAGGTGCGACACCGATACATGTTAATAATATCGAAATATTTTATTATTATTGTTTTATACTTTCAACAGTATCAAGTAATAAAATGTAAGTTTCTCTGAAAGAACAACCAATATTAATGCTTTCCAACACACTTGCTCGTTAAGTGGCTCTTAATGAATCGCTATTAATTAGGTCCATAATGCAGTGTATTAGAAACGCGTGCTTTGACTTTACGTTACTGCACTAGTGCTATAACGCCACAGATAACTATTTACTAGTCGGAGGTCGGAGATTTGCGTTTTTTTTTTAAATCTCATCAACAAACAACGACTCATCGACTTCATATTTTCCATACAAGTTAATATTTAACAATACAAGTCTGTTTTTTTCGTCGCAAAAGCGTTGAAAAACGTCGTATGGAACGCGCGTGCAATGATAAACATAGCACACATGTATCATGAAAAAAAAAAAAAACAGCTGTTCCCTACATTTATGTTCGTCTAACTCAGGGATGGGGAAACTTTTTCTTTCGCGTGCCAATATTTATTAACGAAATATATGGCGGGCCAAGTTGTTGCATTTTTAGCTATAAAAATATTGATATGTATTTTCTGAAACTCTAATAATCCAGTCAAAATAGACAAAAATAAGTCATAACTTAGACAAAATTCGCATAGAGCTGAAAATTGGCAGATATGTTAAATACATCATTATAAATGAAATGTCAAAAATCCCCTTCGATCCTACTTCTGCAAAAAAAATTATTCAAGGTCAAAAGTACAAAATTAAGGTTTTTTCCATTTTTCTCGAAAACAGTATTATCGTGAAAATAGATCAGACAAAAGTTGTAGATCATACAATTCTCTACAAAAATGGTCCAGTCACTTTTTCTCTTACGACTCACCATTCGTGAGATATCGCGGTTTTAATCATTAGAAATTTCATATTTTACATAATATGCACACATTTCCGCACCACCTATGAGGTAATGTACTTAGTACATTTTTTCTAACGTGGTTTCCCTAGTAGGTGATGGAGATAGCCCTTCAATTAACTCCCCTTGACCTGTATATATAGCAGGAAGCGGCGCTAGCCGCCATCAGGCTAATGCATCTGGGCATATGGGGCAAAAACATTACCAGTCCACACGCTAAAATCCTGGACCGGGCGATTGAGTACCAGCCTCTCATCGCTGCCCCGTGTGATAGAACACCAAACCAACCGATGTTCAACAAGAACTACATTATACAAACAGTTCAGGAAGAAAGGGATCAGTCAGGAGTCAATGAAGTGCGCATTTATACAGACGGCTCTAAAACACAAAACGGTTCAGGTGCTGGCGTACACTCCCTTGACCTAAATATTAACTTTCACATACCACTAGGCACACATAGTTAGATCTTTTAATGCGAATGTGTTGCCTTAACACAAGCTGCAACAGCAGTAAAGCGCTTAGGCATCCGGAACTATGGCATTAAATTCCTATCCGACAGCCTATCTGTGCTCAAAGCTTTAGGAAGCAAACAAACTAACAATAAGCTAATTTTTGAGTGCCATCTAGCTCTGGAGAGTTTATCGACGTCTAATCGTATTACTCTCCAGTGGATCAAAGGGCACAGTGAATCTCTGGGCAATGATGCTGCAGATAAACTTAAACTTAGAAACTTAAGAGAGGCTCTGATATGAGGGTCCTAGGCCCGTACCCACTTCTCCCTTTGCCTTTCTCACAATGTCGTGCGTGGATTCGCCAAAGATCGACCGAACTTCATAACAACAGATGGTCACGGACAACAGACTGTAGACAGTCAAAATTGGCTTTACCAATGATACACCCGCGATTAACCAAAAAACTTCTCAGCCTGAGTAGGAATAACCTTAGAATAATAATAGGTACAATTACGGGCCACAACCTCCTTAACAAACATCTTTTCAACATAGGCGCCACGGACAGCCCCCTTTGCAGGGGCTGCCTTGATGCCGAGGAATCAGCCGCCCACGTCATCCTGGATTGCGAGGCCGTGGCTTCTCAACGTGCAGAAATCCTCGGAACAATGAGGTCGCTCCGCGAAGCCTGTGAAGCTCCCAGGAAGCTTCTGTGCTTCTGGGCGGAGCTAGGCTGGCTCTGTTAGCCAGAATCCCCACGCACAACGGCCCGAATACGGGAAAGGGAGTCCCATCATCATCATCATTCCCCAAGGTATACTCTACGATCTATGAAATGTGTGCATATTATGTAAAATATGAATTTTCTAATGATTAAAACCGCGATATCTCACGAATGGTGAGTCGTAAGAGAAGAAGTGACTGGACCATTTTTGTAGAGAATTGTATTATCTACAACTTTTGTCTGATCTATTTTCACGATAATACTTACTGTTTTCGAGAAAAATGGAAAAAACCTTAATTTTGTACTTTTGACCTTGAATAATTTTTTTTGCAGAAGTAGGATCGAAGGGGATTTTTGACATTTCAATTATAATGATGTATATAACGTCTCTGCCAATTTTCAGCTCTATGCGCATTTTGGCTAAGTCAAATGTCTATTTTGACTGGACTATAATTTATTGTGCAATATTACAAAATAACTATTGAATTAAGAAAGAAATTGCAAATTGCAATTAAATTAATAATGATTTGTAATCCGAATGATCACTCTTCCTAAAAAATTTCATCTTAAAGTTTTCATTCATACTATTTGTAGTGCTACCGGCGATGTTCATAACACTCATGTTTCCGAAAATTGTAATTAATAATATCATTACTGTAAATATATTTATTTAAACTCCTACTGTTTTTTATCATAACGCTTTTATCCCTAAGGGGGCACTATGAAAAAAATACTTAGTCAAAATTTCGCGACCAATTTCGAGGTAGCGCTCGCTCGGCTCGCGCGTACACACGCGCGTCACAGTTCTCACCTTTTTTTTTGCTTAGTAATGACATTACGCATCTCCGCCTCCCTGCCAAGATGGCAGTATACCCACTAAAACTCAGCGGTGTGCCCTCGTCGCCTTGATGAGGGGGTCATGGGAATCCGGCTCAGCCTTTGCGTCCACAACCCCCCCGGCGCATGCCCGCCTAACTGGCGGGCCCCGCATGTCCCCCCGGCTGGGGGGCTACGGGAATGGCCGGGAACACCTGGCCATTCCCGTCCGGCACTGGTGAAAGCCTGTGCAATACAGGCGAGGGTGCCCCCGCACCCGTCGCCTGCTGGCTGCCACCTGGGAGGAGTCGGAGGTGACTCACACTGACGTCGTCTTCGACCCCTCCTCCGCCTTCGGAGCGGCGCCGCGAGAGGGTCTTCCTCCCGGGCGCACTCCGCCGCCTCCTTCTGGGACATGACGTGTTCGCAGGAGGCGACTGCCGCCCAGGACCCCTCGTCCCTCAGCATGGCGTTGACCAAGCCGGGGAGTGAGAGGTCCGTTCCGATCGCCGCGGTGAGACTGCGGCGCGGCTCGGACCACGACGGGCACATCTCAAGAGTGTGCTGCGCCGTGTCCTCCGCCGCGCCACAGCCGTGACACGACGGCGTCTCCTCCCGCCCGATACGGTGCAGGTACGATCCAAAGCAACCGTGCCCGGACAGCACCTGCACCAGACGGAAGGAGAGGAACCCGTGCGACCGCTTGAGCCAGTCTCGCAGGACCGGCCCAATCGCGTCGAGGGTTCGGCGGCCGAAGGCTGCGGCGGCGAGGTCCCGCGTCCAGTGGACGACTATGGCGTCCTTCGCCTCCCGCCGGACGGCCTCCCGCTCTTCGGGGGCGGGGGCGTTCTCCTCTCGCCCTCCGCCCCGTCGTCCATTCATACACTCTGGCGAGCACCCACGCCTCGAGTTCCCAAGGCCGGGTGCCGGCCAGAGCGCATGCCGCCGAGAAGCCGACCGTGCGGTAGGCCCTCGCCACCCGCTGGGCTATAGCCCTTTGGGGGGCCCGCAAAGTGGCAGCGTTCTCCCTCCTGCTGAGGGAGTCCTCCCAGATAGGGGCCCCGTAAAGGGCCATACTCCTCAAGATGCCGGCGTAGAGCTGCCGGCATCGTGTGCTGGGCCCCCCCAAGTTGAGGAGCAGCCACTAGAGGGCGCCCGCAGTCTTCAACAGGCGCGTCGACGGCCCGCTAAAATCGGGCCGAAACGCCACCTGCTGTCGAGTACAAGGCCCAGATATTTCATCTGGGCCTTCACCTCGATTCGGACGCCCTCCACAAAGATGTGGGTGTCTGGTGGTTGGCGCTGCCGAGGCCCGTGGAAGAACACGGCCTCGGTCTTGTGCAGCGCCGCCGTCAATCCTAGGCGGCGGATCTTTCCTGCGACCAAGGATCCGCCTGCCGAGGCCAAGTTGGCCGCCTCCCTGAAACTCTCCCCCCGGGCGGTGAGGAGAGTGTCATCCGCGTAGCAGATGATACTCGTGCCTCGGAGGAGAGTTCCCCGCAAGAGCCAATCGTAGCCAACGTTCCAGAGGAGAGGTCCCACTACTGACCCCTGTGGAACGCCGGCCTCGACTGCATACCGCCGGACTTGGCCAGCCCTGTTCACTCACGAGGACGATCGCCCGATCCTCCAGGTAGCTGGCCAGTAGACGCCGCATGTATAGAGGCACCCCGTGGAATCGGAGTGCCTCTAGGATGGCGCTGTGGGGAACAGAGTTGAATGCGTTGGCTATGTCGAATGACACCGCCAACAATCCGTCCCCCGCCTCCATCGCCTCCTTCACCTGGCCCTTAAGGCGGGCCAGCGCGTCCACTGTGGAACGTTCAGCCCGAAAACCGAACTGAGCGTCCGACAAGTCCGGCCCCACATTCCGCAGGTGGCTCTTTAGGCGGGCAGCGATTATCCCCTCGAACATTTTTCCGACTTCATCGAGCAGGACGATGGGTCGGTATGCCGAGGGCGAGTTTGCGGGGCGGCCTTCCTTGCGAAGGAGGCACAGCTGTCCCTCCTTCCACGGTTTCGGGAATCTCCCAGACGCAAGACATGCGCTAAAGAGGTCCCGAAACCACTCCTCCATTTGAGTGGCGGCAATTGCCACCACCCTCGCCGGGACACCGTCGGGGCACGGAGCCATCTTCTTGGCGCGGATATGCACAATCGCCGCGCTGAGTTCCGACTCCGTGACAGGAGGGGCCTCCTCTTCCTCCTCGGCTGGCGGAGCTATACCCCGCGGAGGGTCCATCACTGGTGGGGTGAAGTTGTCCCTGCACGGGAACAGGGACTGAACCACCCCATCCAGGAAGAAACAAATAAGTATAATAGATGTTTATTGCTACTGACATTATGAAGTTGAATGCTTTGGAATTATGAACATTAGAGACAGAGTAGTTAGGAATGAGGTCTTTTCAATAGCATGATTAAAAAAAAAAGTTTTCAAAAGCTCCCATAGATGGCTCTAGTAAAAAATGATCTGTCAAAATTGGCTGCATAAATTTGATATCTTTGCTTAAGCTAAGAGTAAAAAGTTTATCACTAGTTTGACGTTTGGTTATTATAACTGATGACTAGGCAGCATGGTCCCTGACCTTAGCCTGTTCCACAAGGAACAAAAGTAAAAAAAAAAAAAAAAAAAAAAAGTTTGGTTATTATTTGTTTTCACTCACTTCGATTTGACGTTGTCTTGTGAGCATAATCTATCGTGGTGTTTTATTTTGGACTTCTGTGAATTGATAAGCGCTTTGTACCGGACTTTGAATTTTGCCTACCTAACTTGACCGACCTTGCTATCGTATATTGGATTCCACTGCCTCTGACTTGATCGACCTCAAGTCAGACTCGATTCTATGCTCTGTTAGTGGGTCTATGCTGGCATGGCAGGGGCTGTAGTAGCTTTTTCCGCTCACAAAAGTACTTACATACATTTGACGAGCTGAGAGGGATCATGACTTTCTTCCCCTGGATCCGGTCTTGTATTGAAATATTGTGCTTATCACAGTGCTTAAGTACTTATCTACCCAACAATTTACTTACCTAATTTTGTAAAAGAAGTAAAAGTTCGAAGTAAAGTACGAAAATGAGCAGAGCATATCCGTGAAGTTTTTCGTATAACATGCTTGTATTTAATGGCTTGTATCCATTGGGTCATTCGCACTTCGTTCTTAGGAAAAAAGTGCGTGCCGATATTTGTACAGTATTGTACACAGCACGGGCTAGCCATGTCAGATCAACTTATAGATGTAGGCAGTTAAAAAAAATATATTTAATGTTGCTTGAACTTTTTTCACGGCTGATTGAATTGAAACTCAGATTTGAAAACAACTTTGACATTTTAGTTTTAAGCTATGCCATCTATCGGGGATATAGAAAACTTATTATTTTTTTCTTATGTCAATTTGAAAAGAGCTCATTGTAATTGTTAGGATGAAAAATGTTAGGAAGAACATTTTCGGATTTCCAATTATCGGAGTTGAAAATTTAGGTGAACTTTGGCGCACCCTACCAATTCTCCTTTCTAACAATACGAAAACTTCACTTGATTTTTGTTTGATGGTCGCGGGCCGGATTTTAACACTTCGCGGGCCGTAGTTTCCCCATCCCTGGTCTAACTCGTCAAAATGTAGGGAACAGCTGATTTTTTTTTCGCGATTTCTAGTTATGTCCCATAGAAAAAATTGTTGTTCATAATGATGAGTACAATGACCCCTTTTAAGGATTAAAACGATCAAAATGTAAAGGTGTATAGATACTTCTGCCATTAAATAGCTTTACTGTGTTTCGGTTTGAGTGCCAATAGAATAAAATGCATTTGAGACATTTCAGCTTTTGTCTTTGTGTTGACAACGCATAGACCTGCGATGTCTCAGGTAGTTTACAGGCGACGGTGACAACTTGCCATCAATCAGGTGGACTATGAGCTTGACTCTCATCAAACAACATAAGAAAAACGTCACTAACTTTGATTTGTTGGGGTAAAGTCACCCCTCAATACGTCAAGATAAACGTGACACAAGTCGTGGCCCGCTAAGCCTACCAAAACACCGCACATTTGGTTAGCAGTTAACACATGTTTTGTCGCGTGTATGCGTGTGTAGGGCTCTTAAGAGGTTGTTGGTGTTTTACCAATAACCCTGTATATAGTGCATCGCCACTAACTGATGACATCAGTGCTGAAAAATACCGTTTACTGTGTTAATAGTGTTGTTTACTTTCGAATGTAGACAATTTACAACACTGAAATGAATAGGAAATAATGAGGAATATTGGTACCTACATAAACAAAGTTTCGTATTATAGCCCTCCATTATTATTAAAAATATTTAATAACAGTAAATGGACTACTCTATTTGAAAAAAATCCGCGTTTGGTATCAAGGGACTGTTAAACATAGACGACTGTGGCGTTCCCAGCATAGACAATACAACAGTGTGTTAGAGATGGGCATTGCAGTCATTACAATTAATCGATAATCTACTAACACTCGACTTTTAAATAGCGTATAGTGCAGTATTATAAAATTTTCTTGATTTCTCAAACATAAAAGTTCAATACCAAATGTTTTATTTATTTATTAGTGCAGAATTCAGAGTAAATTAAACATAACGTAGGTTGCCGTCGAGGTCGATATTCTTGTTATATTGACTGCTATCTACATCACTGCGTGTCCTGTTATGGTGACTGTGGCGTCGAGGGCACTAAGTTTTTCGAACTTTATGACTGGTTTTCTTTTTTGTCATCTTATGTACTATACATGAAATCTGACGAAAGCAGTTCACTTCAAATAAATAAAGAAGAGTTAAGATACATAATTAACAAGGGAAATAAACAAAACAATGCTGTTTTATGACATTTATTTACGTTTAAAATTCTGTCACCCAGTCGCGACCGTGGCGTGCTGGGCACATTTTGGTTTGTCGTCTATACACGACTGTGGCAGTCAAAAGGTTAAATATCTCTATGTAACATACTTAGGTGAATTTGATTCAACGAGTGTTACATTTTATCTTGCATTACATATATTTGGACGGAATGTTCGTTTTCATGAAGGTTACATTTCATGTTACGTTTCACATATTTTATTTGTACCCACCATTTAATATGACTGCACTTAGCAGGTATTTTTTTTTTAATTGCTTTCTCTGCTAGCTCGATATCCAGCCAACACAAATGCGTTAAAACAACCTCGTACATGTTGCCACAAATCTATAGGACAATCATAATCATCGAATCTTTATAAACACCTGAGCCTGAATGGAATGAAAAAAAAAAAAAATAGAATTTTTCAAGATTTGATTCAAAAGATTTACATCAGTTTATGATGAAAAATTATGATGTATATGCATGTAGGCTCGCTTCCTGTTACATGGAACTTAAGGGGGAAGCGCTAAGGTAGCCCGCGAAAGTCAAATTATCTTAAGTTTTTTGCAATTTGCTGGTCAGTATTAAGTATGTCGATCAAAATAAGATTCGCGGCCGTAACAAATATGTATTTACAGAATCATAAATTATTAGAATCAGTAATACAACTTGTTAGGTTAGTATAATCCCAAAATGTCAAGATTTCATGAAATAGTAATTCTGTGGGATTACTTGGTCTTAGAGAGTTGTGTTGATGACTTTAATGATTATAGTTCTGTAAATACATATTTACGAAGAACTTTTGTTATTTGTAACAAATAAATGATTTGTTTGATTGCCAAATAAATGTACCAAATCTGAGTATTTTGTTAAAGTATGTCTTACTTACCTGTTTATTTTATACTAGCTGCCCGACAAATGTTGTCCTGTCCAAAGGTCTTAAGTTCATGCAAAAAGTTTTACAATTTTTTTTGGCAATTATTCCGATTCTTCTTTCCCTAAGAACCTTATTCAGACTATTATGAACACTAAAAAAAAAAACCAGTCCAGCAATTCTCAAGTGATGCGCTTACGAACGCAAATCATTTAATATTTTTTAAAATTTTAGATTTAATGGTATATCACATCACAGACTACAATGCGTGTCACGAAAGATGAGACTTGACACACCACGTGGTTTGACTTGCGCAATACACGATTTTAGGTATCTTTAGTGGTATGAGGTTTGAGTGCGGGACGGGACCGGACGTCATAGGGGCGGCGGAAAGAGCGGGGGAGGCGGGGTCAAGTCTCATCTTTCGTGGCACGCATTGTACCTGCAGTATTGTCTCACCTCGCTTCAATCTATCCAAAGGATACTTTAAAATATCAATTTTAGCTGTTACACCACCAGACCACCCATTGTGTCACACTATGTAAATTTTCTACATTTAATATCTGTATGGTGTACAATTGTACATCATCATCGAGACGTCCACTGCTGGCCATAGGCCTCCGCCAAGCACCGCCACTTCGACCGGTTCTGTGCTTCTCACATCCAGCGAATTCTTGCGGCCTTCACCAGGTTATTGGTCCACCTTGGTCTATTATGGACCATTATGTACATAATAAAGAGTGTTAGATAGAATACTCTATCATCTATTATACCTTCGACTTCAGCCACTTCAGGTTCCTCCGTGGCATTGCTGATAGTTTCAGCTAACTTCTCAGCCTCCTCTCGCTCTCGTCTCTGGTAATCTTCCAACTGTTCGCGGAGACTCTGGTTCTCTTGTTCCTAAAGAGTAAATTGGTCCCTTAGTATTGGAACTTTTGGGTTATCTAAACTTTGGCCCATTCCTAAGAAAAACGTGCATACAAGTCCAGATACTGTAGTACTGTCGGAATTTTAATAATACTTAGATGTGTTCATTTTGTGTTCAACTTGAAATAACAATGTGATGTGTTAACTTGTGTTAGGTCATTTACACTAACTAACAAAGACTCCGTAGGTGTATAATATTAATACAATCTGTTTAAATAAATTTAATGTTCTACATAGTTACGGGAAAAAACTTATTTGTTGGCATATATGGACTACCTCGTTGGTCTAGTGGTCGCAAGCGCTACTGCTGAGCATGAGGTCCTGGGTTCGATTCCCAGGCAGGACAGTGTTATTAGGTTTTTCTATCAGGAAATTCTCAGTAGCAGCCCGGAGTATCAGGATTTGTGCCCGGTTGATGGCAATAGGCTCGCCCCCTGTTACATTGGACTTAAACATAACTAACTGGTGTACTATAGGTACGCCTTTGCCCAACCCTTCGAGGAAAGCAGGTGTGATTTTAGGTTTTTAAATAATAATTTAGCTGCACTGTCGGTCTACACTGACCCTATTGAATTCCGTACATTTTGCAATCATCGCCAGTACGTATAAGTAAACAAACAGTTACTCGCATGCGTGCACCGCACCATGAGTTTTAACCGCATGCGGGCAATGAAAGACGTTTCACTACGTTTTAACACTCTATCTAACTTTGTAATTCTAATCGTTATTTATTTGATGTGCATTTAATTTTGTGTGTATTTTTCTGACTGGAGAATAATGACATATGTGCCACCAATGTGCAGTAAAGTGCAAATAGAAAGTGCAAATAGGAAGAGTGTTCTATTGTTACTTTTTATTTTAATAATGGCGCTGATTCCCTTGTTCACAAACTAAACAAAATTTAAGTTCAGTGTATCTTTTTCTTTCTATTTCATTAAGAAAAGGACAGAAGATAAATATTAGTTTAGTCTGACAGTAACTGGGTTGTGGAGGTCAGGTAGACAGTCGCTCCATGTAAAATACTGGTATTCAGCTGCATCCGGTTAGACTGGAACCCGACCCCAACCCAGTTGGGTCCAGGCCAGATTGATTGAGTTTTATTCTAGTTTGTACTCACCATATCGTACTGCTTGTTCTCGAGCTGCATGAGCTGCGAGATGATCTCCTGTTCCCGCAACTTGTACATCGCTCGCACTTCATCTTGTTCTTCACCTTCTCGCTGTTCTCGTACTTTCTCCCAGTCCTGAGAAGAAGAAAAAGAAAGTGATTAAGATATGATTAAAAACAAGCTGTGCCCCGCGGTTTCACCCGCATAAGTCTAGATCCCGTGGGAATATCGGGATACAAACAAACAAATATACTTACAAAAAATCAAGTCTGTGGTCTTTATAATATTAGTTTAAAAGTTTAGATAATCAAAGATATAACACATATCAAAAGTGTATTTTCAAGTGTCGCCCGTATTACCAGTATACAGGGTCATTGGTAAAACATTAACAACCTCTTAAGAGGTCATTGTACTCATCATTATGAAAAACTTTTACTATGGGACCAAACTTGAAATTGAGAAAAAAAAAATCAGCTGTTCTCTACATTTATGTTCGTATATCTTGTCAAAATGTAGGGAACACCTGATTTATTTTCGCAGTTTTTTTTCTAAGCTAGGTAGCTTAACTCTAGGCTAAGCTACCTACCTTAAGCTAAGTAGCGTAAGCTCTCTAAGCTAGGTAGATAAAAATAATTTGTGCAAAGGTTTGCACAAATTATTTTTTTTCTATGCCAGTATCTCTGGCGATAGTCTATATTTCCTCTAAGACCTATCTATATCCATCTATTACATACTTGTTCCGCCTCTATTCGCTGCATCTCCAAGGTGAGGGAAGTGTCTGCGATCCGTTCCTGTTGTTCTAGGATCAGTTGCATGTTGCGCGATCGTTCTGTGTATACCTGTACCGCTGCGGCCTGTAAACAACGACATAGGTTCATCAAAACTTACTTATCGGTACAGTCGGGATCAATCAATATACACCGTGGTCTTCACGTTATCCTTATCCATAAACTTTGTCAAACGCTTCTATAGCTTTTACAAATGAAATCTAACAAAGGAAGTAGCACTTAAAAAGGTTTCGTTACAAAGTTATTTGTAATTTCATATAATGAAATATAATTAAGCTATATATGCAGTAACAAAGGGTCTTAACTTAGTTTGACAAGTTTCAGCCCGCCAAATCTTGTGTATGAAAATACGTCGTTGCCAATTCGGATAAAGAGGCATGCATCGGGTGATTTACAAAAAATAAGAATTCATTAATGTGTCCATATTGAAAAAATGCTTATTTTCATGGTCTGAACATCTGGTTGAAATTTATGTATATCGTCCGGAACACGGTGTATAGACGAACAACCTGCCTGCTCGAAACAGTCTGAACAACTAAGAAAATAAATAAAACTACTGCAATGATGAAAGATTACAGCCCTCTCTATCTCGAGGAGAGGCGGCCTGTGTCCCAGCAGTGGGAACATCTGTTTATTACATAATCGAGTCGACAAGTCCTGGAGAGGAGACCGCGGATTGGTAAGCGTAGTGTGGGACGCCCCCAAGCTAGATGGATTGATAACCTCAAAAAGGTGGCCGCGGCAGGCTGGGTGCGGAGCGTGGACGACAGGGTGTTGTGGCGCAGCCTGGGAGAGGCTATGTCCAGCAGTGGACTGCGATAGGCTGAGTTGATTACACAAGTGCAAAAGGAACCTGTTACCTTACTACTCCTGTCTACGACAGGCTCCCCCGGTTTGCCTCGGGAAGACGGCGGTGCGGCCGCTGCAGAAGGGCTCAGGTCAGACCAGTTCGGGTAGTCGATTTCACCTGCAATAAACATGGGAAATAAAATATGTTTTTATCTTACTTTGAAGACTTAGGTGAAGTGAGCTGTCATTCCACCTACTGTTCACCGGAGCGGACAAACGGAGAAATATTAAGCAATAGGATTGCACAAAATCTCCGCTCCTCTTCTGTCCAATTATCCTATTGGTTAATATTTCTCCGTTTCTCCGCTCCGCTGGACAGGCAACCCTAGGAGGATTGACAGCTCTCTTTACCAAGTATTCACAGAATAGATCGGCTCTTTTCAACGTGTAAACATTCAGATACGAGAGTTGAAGGAGGGAAAATGGGTGCAACTGCCTCAGAATGTCAACCGGCTTACCCAACATGTCGTCCATGAAGTCGTCCTGGCGAGGCGGCACGGCCTGCGGGTTGGTGGTGAAGGCGGGGTACTTTAGCAGCCAGTCCTCGTAGCCAGCGTATAGCGCCAGCGGCTGGCGCGAGTACTGGACTTTTACGTCCCACTGTAACACACACACATAACATTATTTCACAATACACTTTTCTCGGAGATGCACACATAGAGACATCATTTTCTTGCCCAATTTATTTGGGATGCGCAAAACATGTCGTTTTCAATGAGAATAGGTTTAAAAACAATAAATTGTCGAATCGCACTGGGGACATAAAATTAGCTAAAAAGCATATTATCAAATGAATAAGGAGGGTTTATTCATTTAAAGAATTTATCAATCAATTGTCGGAAAAACACACATAGTGCTCTTTGATTTCAGCATCTGGACAAACTTATTGAGAACTTTGACTTGCGAGGTTTTTGTGATGTTGCTGTTTACGTTTTGTCCAATAAATATAATTAAAATATTTAAACAAGTGTTTCAGTATGTTGTTGTGTAAATTCAAAGTCAAAATCATTCACAGTATTAACTTGTTAACTTAATCACTCACTCCTATTACAATTCTATTTGATTTTCTCTTCCATACAACTAGAAAGGTATACCTTGAGGAGTATAGTTTTCAGCAGATGCAGCGTCTTGCCAGGTATGACGGCGGTGCTGTTCCAGTCCAGCATGATGATCAGTTCCATGGTGGCGCGGTCTGCCCAGACAGGTCGAGAGGCCGCGGGGAGGTTCTGTTCCAACACGTTTGCTGATTTTCTGTGGATTGGTGAGGGCTTTTGTGAACAAGTGACACTATACTCGTATTCCAAAAGTATCTGAGGGGTAAGTATCAATACCGTATTTTTAAGGACATACACATCAAAGATTTTTTATATCTTCTGTCAAAAATACCTCAAATTTTCGTAAATTTTTGACATTGATTGTCGCTGAGATGAAATTGCAACTAGATTTTGAATGTTTTTTTCTCAAGGGAATTAGCCTTCTGTGAACTTTGAATGAATGTTTGAACAACATGTACAATTGTTCACCAAGCCTTTAAAGTTCATACGATCCGAACGTGTCCAAAATATCAAGACTACCATTTCGGAAATACGGTCAATTACACTTCCAAATAGAATGCGAGAAGCACAGAACCGGTCGAAGTGGCGGTGCTTGGGGGAGGCCTATTTCGAGCAGCGGACGTTTTTGAAATGATGATGATGATGATGAAGATGACCTTCAAAAATACTCTTTGTTTGGAATTGTCATCATCATTTCAGCCGAGAAATCACTTCGGCCTCCCCCCCGCCACTTTGGTCGTGCTTGTCGCATCAAGCGGATTCCTACGGCCTTCACCAGGTCATCGGTCCATCTTATATGGGAGGATGCCTTTAGCTCTTACCCAGGAGAAATACACTCTTCAGGCACACTGATGCACGCTGGGCAGTTTATGTGCGACTCCACGTAATCCTTCCCTGGCCTCGCGTCCAGGATCATCACCTTCAGCTTACCACTCTTCAGAATCGTATACAACTGTTCACTCTTGATCGTCACCTCATCAGGACCTGGAACCAAGGAGTTTAATGTAATATGTTGGAATGTGTGTAGAAAATAAGTTTTCGTTCACCTTATTGGCAGGCCAGATTTGAGGATTTTCGATCTTGTGTTGGTAAAAGGTATACCTATTGGGAAAATTGACGAATTAATTGGTTATTTTAGGTATCAGCTGCTTGAATTTAAATTGGCTGATTTGATGAGGATGAATCATTGTACAGACGCCAGCACATCAAGCTACCCGAAAATCTCAAATTTTCCCAATCAACCTTTAACTTATAGCCTTAGCAATAAAGTTGAAACTCTATTAAAGAAATTTGACAGATTGTAGTAGTTTGATGTGCTAGCGTCTGTCTCTTGTTTAAGGATAAAATATTTTTTGTTTTCCAAAATCAGCAACTTACTTATTTACATAAATATTTATGTGAGAGCTGAGGTTGCAAATGATGAGACAGGTCTGCCAAAATATATTTATGGCAGCAGAATAATCAGACATTGTGGGGGAACCTTTGCTTCCGTAATATGTTTCTATCTGTAGTTAATAAGAAACTATCAAACGATGGTAAAATACAGATCTAGGCCTAAGTTTAAGGAACGGTTTCCTAGAAGAGCGGTGGTTGTCATGAAAATCTATCATTTTCACCAGTATTTGACATAAGGGTATCAAAAATTGGTCTGTATTTGGACAGCCGTTATTGTGTGACCGTTCACCACCTTCTTAGGAAACCAAAGCTTTTGAATAACTTATGTGATGTTCCTATTGGAAAATAAGCAAATCAAAATAATTTGTAATCATTTATAGATTCTGAATGGATGCTATTAGATTGCTTATTCATTTTATCAATGATAAGGCTGATAATGGAGTGGTAGAGAAAGTGATTCATTGAGATAATGAAAATGTATGCAATCAAACTAAATAATTTGAAAGGCTAAGACCACCCATTATGTAGAAATGTTGAGAACAAAACAAAAATAAATTAGCCTTACCAAGCTCAAAATTAACTATGTTCCATTCAGGACCTTTAGTCATGTGCGTGAAATATATAATAAGCTTCCAAATGCAATTAAGGACATAGAGTTCGAAAATAAATTTAAAAACAGTCTCTTAAAATACCTTATATTAAAATCGTATTACACCAATTTTAACATTGAAATTCATACCTGTACACAATACACAATACAGCACCTAGAAATTTGACTTACTACTTGTTATCGCTATTTGTTTTAATTTATTTTTTTTATCTTATTTTAATTTATGAATGAAAATGTCGACCAATTAATTGTTCTTACCCTATCCTATATTATATCATGCATGTCAGTTACTTATTTAAATAACAAATGATGGACATCTGATAAACATGTTAAAATTAGTATTTTTGTTTAAGCCCAATGGTTTTGTTTATTATTGTGACACTGTAGGTAGCTTTTTAGACTATTTATATTGCTGTGCCCTAGCAGGGTTCATGTATGAAACCTATATACTTACTTGAAACAACTTGTAAACTACATTAATGCAATAAATGATGGTAATGATAAATATAAAGAGTATTGCTTTTCATTTTTATTTTATAAAGGACTCTTATTTTATTCATTACATAATTACCACAACATTGAGAAGTTAAATAAAAAGAATTTATTCGAATTAGCGTGAGGATACAGGCTTGCCTAGTTTGGGGCCAATGTAAAATCCCTGTTATCTTTTGAGCAATAAAGTTATTTATTATATTTTATTATTAATCACCTTTTTGAACATCAAAATTACATATATTCAGCCCCCATGATGCCCGCCCTTCACTACTTCCTAGTGTTTTAGCTAGGAAAAAGAAGTGGTGCAACAAACTCCCCATATCACTAAAACAATTAAAAAAAAAAATTGTATGGTTTTTCCACTCTCGGGTAGCACCTACTGAATAGTTTTATTCAATAGAAAAATCAGCTTAGTTACTGAGGATATAAAGTCGTTATTTATTCACACTAGTCAGAATCAGTACGCGAGTAGAAGGGCGAAAAAAAAAACATAGTTAACAACATTTACTGGACACTATTAGAAATTAATTGAGAAAATAAATGAGTTTTATGTTTTATAGTTAAAAACCTTGAAGTTTAAACAAAAAAAAGTAGGATCAGACTTCGTCTAAGACAAGTTTAGCTTCTCATGTTGTAAATGGCCTAAAATGTCCTTTCAAGTTTTGCACCCATCTCCCAAACACCCACCAGTGAACCCTGATTTGGATAACCATATAACAGTGAACCCTGATTTGGATACCAACTTAGTTTTAAGTTTACTAACACTACTGTATTGATTTTCTGTGGCCTGAAATAAAGGATTATTACTATAAATACAAAAATAAATTCTGAACCCACCTTGTAACTATCATTGTAAAAAAAAACAGTTTTTATGGAATTATAAAATTAGAAAAAAGTTTGTAAGGATTCTAATTAAATAAGATATCTTAATAACCTACCTGGTAATCCAAGAGGCTGTGGTGATTCAATGACCGGTGTGGTCTCCGTTGTCTTCTTCCGGTTCTCATCTATCTTCTGTTTGATTAACTCATTCTCTTTTATGTCATTCAATCGCTTTGTTTTCTGTTCTTTCTGGTATCTTAAATGTTTACAATGATAATTATTTATTTGTTTATTTAATTAATTATGTACACACAGTTAAATAGATGCAGATACGACATAATTATATAAGTATTGAGTACAAAGGTACTGCTTATTTCTTATGAAATTTCTTCCAGCAGACCTGCGAAAGGAGAAATGAAAATGAAATGTAGACAATAGTGAGTGAGAATAAGAAGAGAAGAATGATTAAATTATACACAGAAGCTGTTGGTGTACCTTAATAAATAAATATTTATTTTTATTAGAAATCCTGTTCTGTAGAAGTAAAAAACTGCTATAATCATGGGTATAACACAAGTCTCAACCTGCATAACTATCTAAACAGGAAACCATCATTTGTTTGGAATATTAGTCATCACCTGCCTAGCCTTTTCCCAACTATCGGATTATACGGGGTCAGCTTCCAGTCTAACCGGATGCAGCTGAATACCAGTATTTTACATGGAGCGACTGCCTATCTAACCACCACAACCCTGTTACTGGGTAATACGATACCCCTTGATAAGACTGGTTGTCAGACTTTCAGGCTTCTGACGACCCGTAACAATTGTCAAAGATCCACGAATGACAGCCGGGACCAACGGCTTTACGTGCTTTCCGAGGCACAGAGGGGTCTTGGCATGTAAAGATGGTCACCCATCCACGGACCAACCGCGACAAGCGTTGCTTGACCAGATTGATCGATTCGTAAGGCAGTTATTACTTAGCCACAAACCCCACTTGTTCGGAATTCGGAATATTAGTATTGTATCATTTGCTCCCTATTATCTGGTCATAAAGATAGTAATGATTAGCAGCTGTTTAACATACATCTTTAACATTGAAACATCTCTTAACTTTAAGAAATGCTTATAAATAAAGGGGATAGTGGTCAGAAAGCCTGTTCGATATTAAAACTAAATAAGTAACAGATTAGCCATGGTTAAGTAATTGGCTTCTGTTTTTAGAATAAATAAAATCATATATTTCATTTCAATGCATAACCAGCCTATAATGTTCCCACTGCTGGGACACAACCTTCCTCTCGGTGATAGGGAGTGGGCCATACTTCACCATGTAGCCCAGTGTGGATTGGTAGGTGTCACATGACTTCGAATTTTTGGTTCTAGGACATGCCAGTTTCCTCTTGATGTATTCCTTCACCGCTTTGAGAGCAATGGCAGTGAGCTGAAGTGGTGATGAAATAATCTTATACAAAAAAAAGAAGTAGTCTGTCTAGTAAAGACTTTGTATAATATAAGATTATTTCATCACCATTCCTGGCTGGGTTCGGACCACCACTGCTCTTGCACAATTTTTTCTTTTGCATTTCAATATTTGAATTAACAGGCCTTCATTATATCTGTTTTTTTTTCTCCAAATAGTGTTTTAGTTTTATGAAACAACTAGCTGCATCCTGCGGTTTCACCCGCATAAATTTCAATCCCGGGGGAATATTGGGATAAAAAGTAACCTATATGTTAATCCAGGGTGTCAGCTACCTCTATGCCAAATTTTATCAAAATTGGTCCAGCCGTTTCAGCGTGAAGAAGTAACAAACATATAAAAACACACACACACTCACAAACTTTCGCCTTTATAATATTAGTGTGATGTATTCTCATATATATTGGAACACAATTGGCCATTTTGGTTTAGGTATAACATTTAAAACAAACAGGTTTTACCATTTTTTCTAACAAATACTACAGCCAAACTTTATTTACATTATGACTCAGGATTCCTTATCATTTATATACAAGTGTACTTGTATATACTCATCATTTGTAGACAAGTTTTACACTTATGTAAATTCTAAGTAAATATGTCTTTAACCAAAACAAAAATTTTAACTATTCTTTCTTCTATAACTTCTGAGCACCAAGATAAAAACTAACTGTCTAGCTTGGGGCTCACTGGAAATATTAACTGTGTAAAATAAGAATAGGTAACACTTTTACTGTTAAATGTTAACTACTCATGTTTTTCATCTAGAGTTACCTGTAACGGTACCTGGTACTATGTATTTCTATTTACCTGTCTATGAGGCTGTTCTTCAGCTTCTCAGCATAATCTATTGCCTTGTTTGGGTTCTTGGCACCCAACATGTTGTTAAAATAAGACTTGTCCTTCAAATAATCCTTGTCTTTGCTGATATAAGCTATCACGCGAAGGTATCTCATGTAGTAAACATAAGAGTACTCCTCATCTCCCTTCTCACGAGCCTCTTCCGCACTTTCGAATAATTTTTGAGCAGTTTTGCATAACCTACAAGATAAATAACAATATTATACCGTATTTTCGGTTAAATAAGTGATTTTTTGCTTGAAAAGGCTGAGATTACTTACAGAGTAGCTCTTTTCGACTTCAAATCTGGTACATTGTGTAATTGGTCCAAATCCTCTATACATTTTCCAAGGTGAAGCTGTATTCTTCGCGTTTCTGTCATGATGAAATTTTGCACACCCTTACGTCTTATTCGAGGTATTACCGTAATTTAAAGTCTCCGGGACTACGGAATCCTACATTTGTTAGATAAAACACAGAGATTGTTGTAAAAATTCACTGCAAACAAAAATTGTGAATCAAATCAGAAAATGTCAAGTTTTTTTTTTATTTGCCAGTTTTTAATACAGATTAAAATTAAACAAAACGCTTCTTTGTATGCCTATTTTTTTTATCGACGTAATTGTTCAGAAGCTTACTGATGTTATAATACGATTTTTTGAGTTTATGCAAAACGTAGACGAAAATAAACATTCTTCAACTGATTCGGTGTATTAATATTATTCGACTTATGAGCTTGTGAATATAAACAAAAACGGACCATTAGTGGAATAGAAACTCGGGAAAGCGCCTGAGAACACCAATTTCCTAGTTTTCACATAACTTAAATAGTGACAAACATACAGAAGATTTGATGATATAGTAGTTGTTTCAATTAGCGATATATAATATGTATTCATTTACATTAGTACTTTACTACATGGAATTTAAGTAATAGAATTTCTTCATTGCTTAGACCGTAACTAAACGTAATTTAAGGATAAGGTTATCTGTGCTTTGACATATTTTTGACGTCTACAGTACAGCCCTCAAGTCAATGGCATATGTTGGAAATCTTTCACGCTATTTTAGCCATTAATGCAAGTTAGGAAGGACTGTATTGGCATTCCGAATACCGTGGCTTTGTGTGGAAATATTACAAAGCGTAAATAGCGCAGGAGCGCAAGTTTTCATGCGCAGTGGTTTCTTCCTCAATTTCCCTGGTCGATCGTGGTTTTCCATTTAGTTTTTCAGCTGTTCACGCTTTCTACAGCCGCATAGCAGATCATCCGTGTCGTGGGTCATGTGCGAAACTGTCGCAGCGTAGTGAATTCGCTGAGTGATTGTGTTGTGTAGTTGTTTGAGTAGCTAGTGCCAGTGAAAATGTTTTCAGGACTTACGAATCAGGTTAGCTCGTGGATGGGGGCTGCTAAGGGCGAACCCCAAGATGAGGAAGTCCCAACCCCAACGAAGGAACCGACTGGCGAAGCAGCAGCGGCGGTGGCAGAAGTCGAAAAGCTAAGGTAGTGGAATTTTATTGTTTACATTATTTTTACCTTAGTTTTATCTTGCTGGTATGCGGTGGGAGCGCTAAAATAGGCGTATTCATTATTCAAATGGGCACTGATCACAAAACTACTTACTTTTTTTGTTTAATAAAATCCTGCATTGCTTCTTGCTACTTTCCAAGATGTAGGTTCTTACATGATTTTTTCATATTGCCTAGTTTTTTACGACGAGAATTTAATTAACCGTATGTAACAAAGCTTTCGTAAATTATTGATTTTCAGATACAATGAATTTTAATCTGGGTCAAGTACTTTTACCATTGCATTTCATTTGGAATGGGAACACCTTCATTTAACTCATGTGGATAATCAGAAGCGGATTTATTACAAATCCTTACACTTTCATAATTATTGAAGTACTTAGTTTATATGGATTATGAAAAAATTCAACAGAACTATAGATTTTTTCTAGTCCAAATTGGCATAATTTAGGTATAGGCTAGATTAAGGGTTGGGTTGGATGATGTAACAGTCTAGAAAATCCAGACTTTGGAAATAATTTTAAGTCTAGTTTTATCTGTGCTGCAATGGGGACTAAGGAACCTCAGGACCAACATTATGCATGGGAATATTTAAATTCTTTTTATACTTACTTACAATATTTTTAATTTTCAATAGGATTAAAGATAATAAAAAAAAGGAATGATTTTATTCAAATTCTATATTTTAACAAATTTTATTTTTCACAGTCCCACAAAAGCTGGCAGTAAACTGGACCTCATCACCAATGTCAAATCCCAGATGACTGGATGGCTTGGTTCCGGGATCCCAATCCCAGGTCTTAGGAAAAATGAGCCCACTCCAGCCGAACCTGAAGCCGTGCCAGTGGAACCTGCAGAGGTTGCGGAGCCAAGAGCTGAGGGCAAAGATGATGATGATAATTCTAGGTATATTAGGTACGAGGGGTTGGCGGATGTAATGAGTTGGACGGAGTTTTGTTATGCTTCTTTTGTTTCGGTTTTCTCAGTTGGTGTGTTGTTTCTGATTTATGAAAGATTTTTCATCTTAATATAAGTTTTTTTAGGCTTCATGTTTTTGGACAAGGACTTACTATGGATTTTCCATTTTCTTGGCAATTTTTTTTATTTGCTACAGTCATTCTGTAAAACAAATTCAACAAAATTAAATGATTTAAAATCATGTTTGGTCCTTCTAGTCTTTTAATATTTTGGAGTTGATAAAAAATAGATACTGGCTGCAGTAGCACCCACCCATTAGCAAATTATACCCTTTATCAGAACAGCATAAGGTAGCAAAAAACCCAGGAGGCAGTATGATAAGATAATATTAAAAGATAACTTCATTATAAGTGCTTTAATCAGTAACAATACACCAACCCCATATATTGTTGTATTTTGACAAGTTATTGCAACACAAAATTTTATGCTCATGGATATTGTTAAGCCTACGACACCGGATGCTTTTGATATGGCACAATCAAAATTGTATTATAAACAAATTTGCTTCGCTTATTTTAATCAAACTTTATTTTCACAGCTTTTCGGCACATTTTACTTTGAAATTATCGAGCACTTTAACAATATTTATTTCTCGAAATATTTAATATTTTACATCAATTATTCTGTACTTACATGAATTTTGACCATTTAAATTGGATTCCTGACATTTACACTTGCATTATTGATTAGATACAAATACTTGCATCAAGTTTAAGTTTTTAGCAGAATGATTACATAACATAGTGTAGGGACTTATACTTCATTATAATAACTGAAACATTTTAGAACAAATTAGAGAAAAATCACAGATTTTAGACATAGTTTTCTAGATGCACATGCAAACTTTACAAACTCATTTATTCTGCTCAAACCCCATTTTTAATTTCTCATTGTTGTGCATTCTCTTTAGTGTACTGTTTTTTGATAAAATCGTATGTTTTTGTCTAGTCACATTCTTGGATTTCAGACAAACTGGAAACCTTATTTCCTCCTCATTAATGTCGCAAGTAATATAACTTACCCTTTTTAATACACGGGCTGTATCCCTTTAGAAAAATATTTATGGTAAAACAAAAAAAAAAGAATCCCCTCTGCATTGAACCCATAGATAGCATTATTTTCGAAAATCGAATATGACTAGACTTCAACTCAGACTACATAGCTCTAGATAAGAAGTTTACAACGTATTAGTAAAACCGTTTTTATTTCGTTTCCCTCGCTGTAAAACCTTCACACACGTGTAAGTGACGTAACTATTTGCGTCACCATTAGAAGAATGATTAAATCAGCTGATTACAGTGGAATTCGGTTAGGGAAAATGATTATTTTTTTATTTACTATGCGGAAAAATTAGGCCCTTTCCTTTTACCCGTAGAAAAGGGTCTTTATTTACATTTTATGACAATAACAGCGAAGGGTGGAAAATTCGGGGAAACGCTTTTGTTCAACAGCACAACAAAAAGCCCTGAATATAATAATCATAATTTATTTATCCTTTATTATTATTGTAATAAGTACCAACTCAAGATTAGTTTTCGGGGTAATACATCGCCAAAGAGGCGTGTCTTTCGATGGATCACGTAAAAAGCATCGACTTCTTCAGGGAGGCATTACGTAATAGTTCAGGGGGCAATAAACGGATCGCTCCAACTTTGCGCTTAGCTTGCCAGATCGAGGTCGCAAATATATCGAGCGAGGATCTGTGAATATATATTAGTGATATTGAGTTTTCCACGCAACTCAAGATTCAAGGTAATGGCTGGATTTCTTTGGAATGTATATCTTTTTAGGAATTACTTAATGACCAACAGAAGTAGTTCTACTTTTGATTCATTATTAAGGTTCTAGTAAAACGTTGCGTAACGTAACGCGGTTGGTAGAACTATCTATAATTCAGATTGTTACCTATTCTAAGTAGACTTCGAGTTCGAAATGAATCAGGGATCTCCGAAAATATATGCATATCGAAAGACCAAGGTTACTGCTTAGCTTACTACAGTACACTACTATAGGACCCCTAAGCTTCCTCTTCGTAATATCCTCTCAGCGTCTTCCAAAGACCCTTTCACCCAGGGTTGGTCCTTACGCGAATGTTAACTAATCTTGTATGCTTGGACGCAGCGCCACTGGTGGTGCGGACAGCAGGCCAGCTTCAACTGGAGGCACCCCTACTGAAGAACAGCCTGGAGGTGTTGGAAACGGTACGTATTTTTATTAGATATAGTGAAAGTAGGTAAAGTGGCTAGGTCAAGAGCAGGACCGTCCATAGAGTAATAATAAAAAAATAGAGAGTAAAATTCAACCGTGACTTTTGGGTCAGATTTATTGGTTCTTTTAAAACATAGTCTCCTAGAATTTTATTCCTGAGTAACCTTATCGAAAAATGTGGACTCATTTTGTTTCCCCACTAGATTGGGAAATAAAAGACATGTTTCACAAGGTTTGGTTAAGAAATCTAGTTGTCTAAGAAGCAAAATGAACGGTTGAATAGACTGGTCTAGATTTTATTATTGTAGCTAGTCCCTTTCACTAAGACCTTCGCCGGGCCCAGTTATTATGTAACTGCGTCTTTTCAGAGCTGGCCAGTAAAGGGGACTGCTTATTTATGTTCCTCTTGACAGATTTTTATTCGGGGTCAATTGGACGTCTCCGGAAAATATCAAAGACAGTTTGTGTATTTTTTTTCCGTTCCTTTGCCCCAAAATTGTTTGATGTCTTTTTCCTTTATGATTTTGCTTTATTATTTATTATTTTGTAGTTTGCTAATTTGGTTTTTATTCCATTTTTTATTTCCCACATTTCCAGGTAGCCAGAATAGAAAACTGTTTACTGTTGATGCTCTTGAAGTACCTGATATGCAAGAGTGTTAGTAATTATATTATGTTTTTTTTATTTTCTATTCTTTTTTGAAATAAAACTGGTTTCACTGACGCCCAAATCGCTTTAGCGGTGTCAGAATACAGATTGTGTGTTATTTGTGCTTGAAAAATGCGAGGTTCATTTTATGGTTTAAAATTAAACGATAGAAATGCAAAGCTGAAAATTGTTCATGCAGTTTTAGGCCTATCGTGGTTCGTTTAAACTTTTCAAACATTTTGCAGCAGATGTGGTTTTGTGCGACTAAAAAGCTAGTTTTATTTCAACCTCTTATTTAACTTTGTACATTTTTTTATTTATCAGAACGGAATTTTCAAGGAAATTCGGAAAAGCAACGTTCGGACGGACATTCTAAATCTTTATTTAATGAGTGCCAAATTAGGTAAATTTATTACTCGTGATTCATTTGCCACGGAAGTGCCTTTAAATGTCCTTTCAGCTCAGATGTTTGCAAAGCCATTAGAATTCAATCCCTTCGTAGGTACTTCCAAAAACGTTCCGACTAAGAAAAGTAGCTCTTACAAAAGTATCTCTAAAGGTACTTGTTCCGGTCTGATTACTATTCTGGGTCCCAAGTTTGTGTGTGTTGTGTGTTATTTTCATGAATTTTTTTTTATTCTCAATGTGAAGCCAAAAAACTTTTTCTGATACAAACAAAATATTTTTTCTTAGGCATTGTATCTATAACTAGCTTTTGCCCGCGGCTTCGTCCGCGTGGAGGTCGCGAGAACATACTACTGGGATAAAAATTATCCTATGTCCTAATACAGGTCTACCTGTGTGTCATCCGTTCAGCCATTAAGGTGTGAAAAGGTGACCGACAGTCAGACAGACTGACAGAGTTGCTTTCGCGTTTATAATATCAGTGTGGAGGTCGTCATAAAAAGAAATGAGCTGAATATAAAATGTTACCATCCTCTCTTCTAATTTCTTACAAGAATCATTTCCAAAAATATCTTCAACTCACCATCAATTCGACAGTGACAACCAAGGCGGTTGCCGGAGCTAAGTCCCTGGGCAACTTCCTCTACTCCGCCGTGAACAAGGCTGGCGCCAAAGTCAGCGAGGCCAGCGCCAAGATCAAGAAGACCGTCGAGGAAAACGTGAGTAATTAGTACTTAAGGACCAGTAGGACTAATTTTGATAGCTGTCGTCTTTTCGACTATAGAAAAATTATAAGGGTTCCGTTTTTGCCAGATGGCTACGAAACCCTAAAAAGGATCAATAGTAATACTATCATCGAGAGTATCAAAGGCCTTTGCCAAGTCTAGAAATGAATATCTAATAATTTATAATAACATTCGTTTTTAATAAAACTAAATTAGTTATCAATATTCAGTAAAGGTGATTTAATATAAATACTTAGCCAGTTCGCTCTGAAAACTGTGTTTTTCTAAAATATGCAGTAAATACCGCTCGTGAATGCAGGTCTGTTTGTCAGACATACAGTTTTATTAATTAACCTATGCCTGCGCCAATTCCATATGAGAGTAATTTTATGTTTTGATGTGCTAACATCAAAATTGAAATTGTATAGAAGATACAATTTCAATTTTGATATCCTAACCGAATGGACCATTTCGCTGTGGAATTTTTCCTGTAGTCTCTAAAACCAGCTATTATTTACACAGAATTGTAGGGAAATCCGCTTAGGGGTCCCCCAGGGTGCTATTATGTGCCCCATGGGTTGTTCGCCTAAGTAAAGCGGGTTGATTGCTCTGATCTCGTTAGATTACAGGATTGGCGTGTTACTAGGAGTCCAGTCCGCTAATGTCGTCATTGAGCCCGGCTCATTGAGAACGTTTCGTTTTATTCGAGGTTTTGGGCCAAAAGGTCCTTTGGATAAGTGGTGGTTATATTTTATTTGCTTACCCTAAAAGTGCTTGGCGACTAAATAAACACCCAAGTTTTATCAAAGTATTTCAAACATCGTAGGACACAAAAAAGGGTTTGTCATTCATGAAAATACGCAAGTTATTTCCATATAATACATAATATTATTTTATTAGTAAAATGAGTATTTTAAACTAAAAAAGTTACTCTATTTTCACAGCCGTTCATTGTCATGAAGATGACAAATGTAAATTATTCGCTCTTTCATATTATTATGACAAAGGTTTCTTTGTCATAATAATATAGTGTAGAATATGAATTTCATACAGCCAGTCTTGGCATACTGCGAAACACCATATTATGCGTTTGTTCAGCCGTTATTCAGGTTGGAAACAGCCAGACAAGATTGATGCACATGGCTATTTTTGCTTTACAACATATAATATTTCGCATTTATTCCCCGTACGGTTAGGCAGAGAAGACCTTTAGTACACACATTTGGTCAGTTATGTTTAAGTCACATGAATTGGGGGCGAGTCTTTTGCCATTAGTCACAAATCCAGACTTCGGGCTGCTATAGAAAAATTTTTGATAAAAAAAATAAACCTTAACTTTTTACTAAAATGCAAATAGGCTTTCCTAGGCATTTTTGGAACAGATACATTATTTTCATTTATGTCTGTAAGTAGCCATGTTTCCAGACATTTGGCAAGTTGTTCTGATAAATATGTTGGCAGACTGAAGCAAGACAAACTTACGTATGCCAATGGATTGCCCATTGGCAACGTCGCTCGTTACGTTTGCAATTGTCTCGAATGACTGGACTACCGGAGTTATGTACATCTACTGTCTAGTGCTTTGGCCATTAACCATTAGCCTTGATTACGACATAGGAGATTATCAATATGACGTTAGGCATCTAACTAATGGACTGCTCTGGTTTTGCAGAGTCACGGCTTGTCTAGAAATTAGAAGCCATGTAGTCGGAACTGTTGATTAATTAATGCTCATTCTAGTAAAATAAAAAGCTTTTTATGCAATAGTACTTTTCTTTATCAGGCCTAGACTGTGCTCTTATACCTATTAATGATGTAATCTGAAAACATTGCAAAAGCCAATTATTGTTTAAAGAGTAACCGTAGAGTTTCTTGTAGCTCTTCTCTATAGAAAACGTCCAATTGGATCCGTGCACATAGCTTCTGACGTTTCATAAGTGCCCATGAAGGTTTATGTGAAATAAAATACTTTGAATTTGTGTGTTAAAACTTTTAAAACTTAATTTCTCTTTTTGTTTTTTTTTTTTATGTCGAATACTAGGCTTTTGGCTACCTTAGATTAGTGTGTAATTTAATATAAGCGTCATATTTGTGCAGTATAAACAATGTTTTTTTCTTTCTTCTTTTTCCCTGTGAGTGAATAATTTAAAGTTTGCTTTAAGAGTAAACTAGTCGCGAGCTCGAACTCACTGGTGGTCATGGCCAAAGAGCAAGCTGTCTCACCTGACTTCGTGTCCGACAGAGCTACTATCAGTGATGAGCAGTTAGACGCTAGTCTACACGCACAACGTCTAGTTCTCACGCACAGAAACATCGTTCGAACTGATAGGCGAGTAAAATAAATTCGAAAAGTGCTTTGGAAAATTGAGTTTTATGAAAAAACCACTGCATAAATCAATTATAAACAAAAATTATTGTACTTTTCGAAACTGAGCTTTGTTGGTACGGTCTTGGATTTGAAGATTTTACAGTTTTTTATTACTTATTTACACCCAAAGTTACGTTAAAAATAGCAAGAAAAACGAATATTTGTTGGCTCATAACTATTTAATGGTTTTTATTTTACTATTCTGTTTCCGTACAGACACAATTAATAGTAAGTCAAAACGATATCATGTTTAACTTTGGGTGCACAATGCCAAACAGTGGAGTAATACTCTCCCGAAAATTGTATGGAATAAATATAGCGGCACCTTAAGTATACAAATAGAAACAAAGCAAGTTGAATAACTCTATGGACGGAAACAAGCTTTGTTTCTGAATAGTAACAGTTGCAACTGTAGTTTCAATGAGTTAAAATAACACGTCACTGGTTCCACCACAAAATGTGTACTTATTTGTTTGTTCTAAATTGTATTCTATCATAAATAATAGCATTGTGCATTATCTGTGAAGTGTGCTGCACTTTGCTGGGGATCTTTGCCCTTCTCTTTCTTTCTTTTCGTGTCGGTGGTACTCTTCTTTGATATTTTATATTGTTAGAGCCTAGTAGGTGGCCGCGTTGATTGCGGCATCAGTGGTATTCATCTTTGACCTTATACAATCATAATCTGCCTAGCCTTTTTCCAACTATGTTAGGGTCGGCTTCCAGTCTAACCGGATGCAGCTGAATACCCGATCTACACTAAAAATCTCACCGTGAAAATTTAAGTGAAGTGAGCTGTCCATAGTGTCAATCTCTAGCATCAGGTGGAATGACGGCTCATTTCAAGCTCACTTCACCTAAGTTTCCATGGAGAGATTTTTACAGAATGTAGTAGATAGGCAATATTTTACATAGAGCGACTGCCTATCTGATCACAACCGAGTTACTGGGTATGATACTCTTTGCTAAGACTGATATTTTGACATCCGGGGTTATGATTTTAACCTGACAGTGAAAACAAAAAATAATACAATCAGTCAATCATCATATTATTATATGATATCGATGCCCCAAAAAATATATTGATCATCTTTTACAAAACATAACAATACCACATTACCAAACCAGCATGCCCTTAAAGAAGAATTGAATGTGGGTGTACTATAGGTACACCTCTGCCTAATCCTTGGCAGAGGTGTACCTACCTATAGTACACCCACATTCAATTCAATTCAATCTCAAACACACACAATTCACACACACAAACATACACACACACACACACACACATACACGCACAAACACAACACACACATTCACACACACACACACACAACACACACACTACACACACACACACACACACACATTTCACACACACATCGCACATTTCGCCAGTTATGTTATGTTTGTTCTTATAACAATACCCTGAACTAATATAACTTCCTAACCGTTAACGATGCTGATGTTTAACTTTGAAGGCAAACTATAAGAGTTAACGGAACTTGCCGAAAGAGAAGACATTAATTAAGTTAGATAAGAAAGTCATTACCGTGAACAAAACGGAGGCTGAGGCGGTCCAGACGAGTGCGTCGCGAGATAAAAAACTTTCGAATTACTTTCTGGAGCGAGAGTTGAGTTTTCGGAGATCAGTTTACTTGGGTTTTTTTATGACTGTGGCGAAGATTGTTTTTGAGTAGGTTCCTTAGTTTTGAAGAGTATAAATCTTAAAAAAAAATCAGAAGGCATTTTCTAGACGTTATAAAGCTGTAAATAGATATAGTTTTCATAAAGCATTATCGAAAAACGTTATTAAAGCTGTAAATACATAGGTATAGTATAGACACCAAAATGTTCGTGATGTTTCCCATTTCTGTAGTTCCCACTGCTGGGTGAGGATAATAATGAGCTTTTGGAGAACGATTGTATAATTGTATCAATTCATAACGATGAACAAACACCCTCACTAAAGAAAGAAAAAAATTAATATTCTGCAAAAATGAGGCGCACATTAATCATTACAAAATAAACATAACTAACCAAAAAACTTGTACCTATTAGAAAATATTGTCTACTAGCAGCGCCCCTCGGTTTCGTCCGCGTAAGTTTCGATCCCGTCTGAATATCGGGATAAAAAGTATCCTATGTGTTAATCCAGGAAATGATCTATCTATGTGCCAATTTTCATCCAAATCTATTCAACGGTTTACGCGTGATTGAGTAACCAACATCCAAACATCTTCACGAACTTTCACATTTATAATATTAGTAGGATTAAGTATAACAACATTGTCTATTACAGTGTGCATCGAGTCACTGTAAAATGTTACTCAGATTAAAAGACATGATATTTCCTGTTATCTTTGAAAATAAAAGCCATGAAGTGCTGACTCATAAATGTTCCGTATTGGATGGTAGGTAACCATTTAGATGTGATGTCCCATGAAGCCCCGATAAAAAGGACAAACCATGCTGAACAAGCATTTCCCATTACTGCCGTACTGGGGGAATTGTCGAGACGATGTTGCAATTTAGAACGAAATACCCCAGTAGAATAGCTAATGTGACTTCAGAATAAAGTTAACTTAATGGACCAAAACTACCCAGACTCGTAAATATTCAAATCAACTCCAAATAACTAAATCTTATTTCAAACAGCGTTTGTTCAGAATTGTTGAAAATCCAAGTGATTAACCCAATGCATTTCAGAAAAACAAGTGCATTTTTCTTCGAAATTCCGGACACAGTTGACGTTACAAAACACAGTGTTCGATTCCCCTGAAGTGGAAACTTAGACAGTGCGAATTCCTGAGCAGCTGGAAAGCTACATGAGTGTGTTATTTGGCGTAGAGCCAGGTCTGGGAGAATTAGGGCGAGGCATAATGCGGGTATGACGCAAGGGGGTCTTTGCACCCCCTCGTAGCTTTGTGACAGACGGATAGACAAAGATGGCGGGATAAAAGGTGACTCGTTAAATATTGGAACGATTCTCGAATGTCACAGGTCTTTGTGTCTTGTTTGCTAGCGTTAGTGTCATCAAAGATGGGCCTGACTTTTATGTGTAGGTAAAATGGGAAAAATAATTCGCAGTAGCCGGCAGGTCGAGCTCTCTCACCAAATAGTTCTTATGTTCATGCTTTTGAATTAATAGAACAAAAGCTATCAATTTTATCAACTCGATTATAGATGTTTCTTTAACTTAGAGTATCACGGTCTATTACTGGGTACAGGCCTTTGCCAAATCGCGCAATAGCATCTATACAAATAAATATAATTGATGTGTCTGTTTGTAATGTCAAAATAACAGCTTTATATATACTAAATGCATATGAGGCATATACGGTACTGATAACAAAATATATATTAAAAAAAAAATTGTCTGTTTCGACAAATCTCCGAAACGGCTGGACCGATTTAGATGAACTTTGGTATGGGGATACTTTGAGCCCTTGGAAAGGACTTTTAGGACGATTTTTATCGATATAACACGCGGGCGAAGCCGCCGGCGGAAGCTAGTCAAAAATTAACCAGAAAAACACATAAAACACACTGGAAGACACACATAGAAAGTGTTAAGTATATCATTATTCATTTACACTTTCTCCGTGTGTGGTATTGCGTAAAACAATTTCAATCACAATCTGAATCATTTTGAAGGATATTGCCAATCCAATGCTTCAAATGTTCGAAAAATTGTCTGCTCAACAACATAAGTA
The DNA here is from genome assembly GCA_963855955.1 of Luperina nickerlii. NCBI lineage: Eukaryota > Metazoa > Arthropoda > Insecta > Lepidoptera > Noctuidae > Luperina > Luperina nickerlii. Next base: position 1,649,126 of record OY979683.1, on the reverse strand, counting down.
ACGCAATGAATGTGGTTGAACTGTTAAAATGAAAGCTATTCCTACTGTCAGTGTGTCACGCAATCAGCCCGTTGGTATGTACTCACAGTAACAGCATCACTCCATCAGCTTTATTAAGGCACTAAAAATAGATCATCCCTATTCATTTACATAGAATTCGTTAGCCAAAACCAATGAATATTAAATACCGAATGACGTCACCGCAGAATCTCCAAAGCTTTCAGATTTTATTTAGAGGTTTTCATTTACAAGAAATTAAAATCAATCTGCCCAGCCTTTTTCCAACTATGTTGGGGTCAGCTTCCAGTCTAACCGGATGCAGCTGAATACCCGATCTACATTAAAAATCTCACCTTATAGAATACCAGTATTTTACATGAAAGACTGATCTGACCTGCACGACCCAGTTAGTGGGTGATATGATAGCCTTGGTTAGACTGGTTGTCAGACTTTTGTGCTTCTGACTACCCGTAACTACTGTTAATGATTAGGAATGACAGCCGGGACCAATGGATTAACGTGCTTTCCATGGCACGGAGGGGTCTCGAAATGTAATGGGTGGTCAGTTGGTCACCCATTCACGGCCCGAGCTCGACAAGCATACCTTATCCTCCGATCGATCCGTGTGGCTGGTAATATTTAGTCACGAGCCCCTCTGCTTCATTAAGGAACTAAAATAGACAATCCCTATTCATTTATATTTAATCCATGAACCAAAATGCTAAATCAAATCTTCAATGAATATAAATACCGAATGACGTCACCGCAGAATCTCCCAAAGCTTCGGGTTTCTAGACGGTTTCATTTACAATGGAATAATAATAATAAAATACCAGCCTGTTATTGTCCCACTGTTGGGAAAAGGATTCTTCTCATACAGACGAAGGCACGAGCATTGATCACCACGCTTGCTCAAGGCGGGTTGGCGATTCCACACTTATATTGACTGACTACAAGCAACGCCCCGCGCATTCAACCGCATAAGTGTTGAACCCGTCGGAATATCGGTATAAAAAGTATCCTATGTGTTAATCCAGGAAATGGTCTATCTATGTGCCAATTTTCATCCAAATCTGTTCAATGGTTTACGCGTGATTGAGTAACAAACATCTTCACAAACTTTCACATTTATAATATTAGTATTATAGCAACTTTCCTCACGATGTTTTCCCTTCAAGTTAAACTCAGAAAGTAAATATAAATTGAAAAAGGCATACTTTTTTTTTTGTTTCAACGTGTGAAATCATCAAATGACCCCTCCCGCTCTGGGTGGAGCGGAAGGGAGTGTCAGACTCTCACTGACTTACGGTAACCCTTTCGGACAATCCCGCTGACACCATACTCACAATGGGATTTTGTTTCATTTTCATATTCAGCGATATAGGACAACGTTTTTCGCAGAAGGCTTGCTCTACGGGTAACCATTGATCTGATTAGACTTGGAAATCTTGTGACTTAGCCTTTTCCGACTACTTTCCTTTTAGACTTCGAAATGGATTTGAGATTTCTATTTTAGTTTTATGTTTTTGAAGTGAAAACTTCTTTAGGCGCGTGGGGCATTTTTTGAGATGGAAAAAAACTATTGAACTCGCGGCACTGTTACCGTAACCGACACCGCTTCGGATGTGTTCGGCTGTCCTCGGGATGTACTCGGTTTTAATGTATATCCGATATGTCAGTGAGTGATGGCAAAGTATTCTGTTTGTGTTTTGTTTTCACTTCTGTCGGCAGTCCCGGAGTGCCACTGTTTTTTTTTATTGAATCAGCCCGCTCTTTACCCCGTTCATGCGTGATCGATAGCGATGGATGAAGTCTATGATAGAACGAGCGTGCGCAGAAGATGCCACGCTTGCTTTGAAGTTTTGGCAAGCTTGGTTAAAAAGGTGGAACACAACAACAAGGAATTTTAATATATTATTTTGAGTTTATCTCTATTATACTTTTAGGGTCTCTGATTAGATATAATTATGTAGATAGGGTCGTTGTTGGATTTATTATAACTAGCTCTTGCCCGCGACTTCGTCTGCAATCCAGGATGAGGTGATTCATCACCAGCCTAGTCTTTTCCCAACAATGTTGGGGTCAGCTTCCAGTCTAAGCGAATGCAGCTGAATAATAGTATTTTACATGGAGCGACTGCCTATCTGACCTCCACAACCCAGTTACTGGGTAATAAGATACCCCTTGGTAAGACTGGTTATCAGAGTTTCGTAAATTAATCAAATAAAGGTATATACCTAACCGGCTTACACATATTTTGCTGTCTAACTTCCATCCCAAAAAAGAAAAAGTGGAAGTGGAGTGGTGGAGTGGTGTGGTGGTGGTGGAGTGGTGTGGAAGTGGAAGTAAAAGTGTTTGTCTAGATTTAGACAGACACTTTTACTCGTAATTCTACTTACCCATCAACGCCACGGGGGTCATATTATTCCCACATATACATATAACAAACCGTGCCAAGAAGCCAGGATACTCTTAGCAGATACATTTTCAGTAATGGTCCCCCTAATTGAGTTTGATCAGGTATCCGAGAGCCTCTGCTCTCAACTCCCAGTTTATTACAGATAACGATATTATATACCTGCAATTAACAGTTGGTATATAATGAAGCTGGAAGCTTTTAGTGGATTTGATACAGTTTCTGTGACTTGCCTTTTCTGATTACTTTTCTGTAGATGTAGAAATGTATTTCTGTTTCAGTTTCTGACTTCCGTATTTCCGCTTATGATAGTTTTATTCTGAGATTTATGAGCGCCAGGTTTTTCATTTCCATTTATGTGTCCAGTTTCGTTTATCATTGTGGTTTTCACTACAATTTTTGAAGTAAGTTATCTTATGATTTATCTACGTTATCCTTATTGCTACTTTTAGGGGGATTGCGTTCTGTTCATCATCACGCTGTAGCTGTCCACTACTGGCATATATTAATAATTCAAGCTTATTTACGTGTAAATTAGAAAACGTCCTCGTCTAGTCTAGAGTAAATTACTCAAAGACCAACTCAATTTAGACAGACACGGTCACTCGTTCTTCTACTTACCTATCAACGCCACAGGGGTCATTTCTTCCCACATACCTAACAAACCGTGCCAAGAAGCCAAGATACTCTTTACTATTTAGACATTTTTAGTAAGGGTCCCTCTAATTGAGTTTGATCAGGTATCCGAGAGCTTTCGCTCCCAACTCTCAGTTTATCACAGATAACGATAAGTATACCTTCAATTAACAGATATGTAGTAAATAATGGTGCCGGGAGCTTTTAGTGAGTTTGATGTAGTTTCATTTTTATTTATTAACCTCAGTCATTTTTAGCCGTCCTCATAGATGAGACTAAAAACCAGAGAAAACTTCCAAAAATGTAAACAAATATGAATTAATGGAAAAATAACTTTAATTCCTACACAATAATTTTCAGTTAACGCTACAACTTCAAACATTTTATACCTTTTTTAATAGTGCTAGTCACTCTGAAATCAACTTAATTGACATTGAAATAAAGTTGATATTTGTTTAACTTGAAATAGGTTGGGGTTGTGCAGCACTTCGCACTTTTACTATAGATTGGGCGTGATGAATAAGGTTTGAATATACAGGTGACAGGGACATCGCCTCGCAACCTGAGACCATGGTATCCAATGGAATCCATGGATTCAGTACATTAAATCTTTAAGGCAGAGGCACATAGCAACAACACATTACACACATACCTCGAATTCAAAGAAAACCTAAGGTCTTTATCATAAAATAAGGACTATAAAATTCCCCAGGTATAGTCCAAATACAAAAGCTCTCGTGTAAAATGTCGTCGCGCATGTACAATCTCCATACCGAGACACAAAGCCCGAGGTAACGTTATTCCCATATTTTCTGTATATTCCCCAGTGTATTCTACTATATTCAAGTACAAGCGACCCGCCCCTGCTTCGCTTGGTTTTTACGACTTGACAAAACATTGAGATTTCTTTTTTTAAGCAAGTTTAATGATAATTTATGATACTTTCGCCGTGTAGTGAAAACCTTGTGATTGCAATAAAAGTTATTTTACAGAGAAGACAAAAAGCGTCTGAGAATGGCCTAAAATACCTAAATCTATAGAAAGCAGTTGAAGCATCTTAGAGCTGTGTACGTTTGTTCTAAATATGCCAGGTTTTCTACACAACAAATAAATAAAAAGGAAAACAATGAATCTTTCTCTACGTGGTTTTCACAGCCCGGCGACGGAACACATAAACCGGAACCCCGACGGAACCTTCCGAAATAAATTATCTAAATGATTTTTGAACCCATTTCGTAGTTTAGAAGAACAAAGAACACGATCACACAGGCAGACCCGAAAAGCGAATTCATTTTGTAATATGTATAGATATTCCTCCCATTGTAGAAATATAAGGAAGCGTCTAGAACATTCTTGAACAGTCGTGATTTTTAGGCCGTGAAACAATTGACGGAAGATGGCGTCTGTGACGTAATGCGAATGGGAAGCTTCCGACGGAAAACACGTTGTAAGGAAATATAATTGATGGTTATGCAACAACAAGAACCCTTGGAGGAAGCTGTGAATACTGTTAGATAGTTTTGCAAATGAAGGCACGGATAATAGAGGAATGATTAGATTGCTGTCAAACACAGCTGTGGTTAGATAAATGCATTATTGTTTACGTAAACTAGGACTTAACCCTTCCATTAATATCTATTCATTGTATAAAACTAAAGTCGCTTTACGTGTGTGTGACCGTTTAGATCTTCTTAACTACACAATGGATATCATGCGGTTTTTACCATCATTTGACTGCATATTTAACTTTGATATACTTAGTACAGAAATCTCGATATCTTGAGTTCTTGACATGTCGGGTCGTTAGTATTACATACATAATCGGCCTATAACGTTCCCACTGCTGGGACACAGGCGTCCTCTCAGTGAGAGGGAGTGGGCCGTAATCCACCACGCGGGCCCAGTGCGGGTTGGTAGATGTCACATGTCTTCGAATTTTTGGTTCTAGGACATGCCGGTTTCCTCACGATGTTTTCCTTCACCGTTTTGAGAGCAGTGGTGATGTAATAATTTACACTAAGTAAAGCGCCTGTCTACTTCCATGCTGATCTGGGAGGAATAGAAAAACGTAGAATGTTTCAGCTGCTTTTCATCCCGTGCAGGTCGTAAAAGTCGACTAAGGGAAGCGTTTACTCTTACATCTTCTAGTAAACAAAAACCAACTTAGGGCATGCAAACTGCCACAGTTTGCGAATGGCCTGAGTTGGACAATTGGCGTAAGAACAGGACGTCAATTTTAGGGTGGTGACGGTAAATATTAATGTTAACCGCGGCACCCACGAACCGAGTAAGCAGGTTCACTGTTCACCCGTCAACCCGCATTAGACAAGCGTGATGGGTTAAATGTCTAATCCCCTCCACAAACATGATGAAGATGAAGAACAAAAGGCCCCAAATGCCCGGCGGCTCCAGTGGTGTTTCTGCTAATGACGGTCGGCAGCCTCGCCCTGGAGTCAGGGGTGCTAAGAATCCCCGGGTGAGATCGATCCCCCGTTCAACGACCACAGCAAATCAACCGGATACCGATAAACTACTTAACGTTATTACCTACAACATTCGTACTTTGAAATCTGAAGATCGTTTGCTTGAGCTCGAAAATGCACTGACTGAGATCAACTGGGATATTATTGGCTTATCAGAAGTGAGAAGAAGCGGTGAAGATACAATAGAGAGAGAAAACACCATATTCTATTATAATGGACAGAGTGGAGGACTCTACGGGGTAGGTTTTTTAGTTGCAAAAAAATGGAAAAACAACATTTCGGAATTCATATCTTACTCTGACAGGATTGCAGTCTTAAAATTTCAAGTTTCAAGCACACAAACATTATCAATCGTCCAAGTGTACGCTCCCACGTCAAGCCACCCAGACGACGAAGTAGAAGAATTCTACGATCTACTAAACAAAGCCTGTGACGAACATCGAAGCACTTGTAACATTGTTTTAGGTGACTTTAACGCTAAAATTGGACAAAGACAAGATCTAGACAATACCAATATCTTGGGTCCACACGGCCTCGGAGCCCGAAATGAACGTGGAACACGCCTTCTCCAATTTACATTTGGACAAAACTTATGTATAAGCAACAGCTTCTTCTACAAAAAACCTCACAGGCGATGGACTTGGGTTTCTCCTAATAATCAAACTAGAAATGAAATAGACTACATTCTTACCTCAAATAAACAAATAATTAAAAACATTCAAATCATAAATCAAATTAAATTTAGTTCTGATCACAGACCTGTACGCGCAATAATTAAACTAGACACCAAAATTAATCGGCAAAAACATATGAAAAATCAGATAAGAAAATTAAATAAACAATCACTCGTACTAGGAAGTAAACAATTTAAACTAGAATTAAGAAATAGTTTTGATATGCTTGATTCAAAAACTGAAGAAAAAGATGTCCAGCAACAATACGATGAAATAATACAAAGCTTAACTAAAGCCAGCAAATTAGTAACACAAATCAAAAACAAAAGCAAAAAACTATCAAACGAAACTGTAAAATTAATAGATCAAAGGCAGTGTTTGTATAGAAGCAGAGATTTACAATATAGACTTAAAGATAAAGAGGTTAAACGTAGTATCAGAAAAGATATTAGAAATTACAACAATAGACTAGTTCAGGATGCTCTAGAAAATAACTGCTCACTGAAAATAGCAAAACAAGGTATTTCTAATCACAAGTCATGGATCACATATTTAAAAGATGGCTCTGGTAAAAAGCAAATGAATAGATCAAAAGTATTAGATATATGTACAACATTTTATAAATCCCTCTACTCATGCGACACTCAACCACTCTCAACACCCGATTATTTCTGCCCTGACAGTGTTCCACCTATAACCGGATACGAGGTTCATGTCGCCCTCACAAAAATGAAAAACAATCGATCATGTGGCGAAGATGGCATTAGCACAGAAACACTGAAAATAGGCGAACCCATTCTCCTTCCATACATCACCCGGCTCTTTAACAGCATCCTGCATTCAGGTAGCTTTCCTAAAGATTTTTGTCATTCTAATATTATTCTGCTCCACAAAAAGGGTGATAAATCCGATATTAATAATTACAGGCCCATTAGTTTAATATCACATATATACAAAATATTCATAAAAATAATTGAAAATCGCATATCTGAAGAACTAGATAAACACCAACCCCCTGAGCAAGCAGGCTTTCGGCCAGGCCTTTCTACGACAGATCACCTGCATACAGTCAATCAACTAATTGAAAAACACCAGGAATATAAAATCCCGTTATACCTCGCTTTTGTTGATTATTCCAAAGCTTTCGACAGCATTTCACACACATCCATATTTGACGCCTTAAGCAACCAAAACATTGATCCCACATATATAAATCTGTTACGCAATATTTACAAAAATAGTACAGCCGCAATAAAACTTGAAACCACCGGTCCAAAATTTAAAATAGAGAAAGGAGTCAAACAGGGCGACCCGCTATCTCCTAAACTGTTCACTAGTACCCTCGAAGAAATCTTCAAGAAGTTGGCAGCCGAATGGAGGGAGAGAGGCATTGTCCTTGGCGAAGCGAGACTGACAAATCTACGTTTCGCCGACGACATTGTTCTCTTTTCATCCTCAGCCACTGAACTTGAACGGATGCTCCAAGAACTTAGCAATGCAAGCCTTGAGGTTGGACTGAAGATGAATATGTCGAAGACCAAAGTTATGTGCAACGAAACACCTAGAAGCATAAAAGTAGACGGGGAGATAATACAACATGTCCAGGAATACCTCTACTTGGGCCAAGTAGTCTCTTTCCAGGCGAGGCAAGATAAAGAAATCTCAAGAAGAACGGAAAACGCCTGGAAGAGCTACTGGTCCTTGAAAGAACTATTTAAGGGTGAGTTGCCTATGGCACTGAAACGCAGGCTCATGGACATGTGTATTCTTCCCGTCTTAACCTATGGTGCACAAACTTGGTCTTTAACTAACATCCAGAAGTCCAAACTCAAGGTCTGCCAACGAGCAATGGAGCGCAGTATACTAGGCGTTAAATTAACGGATCATGTTCGAAACACAATACTGCGCTCCAAAACAAAGATAGCTGACGTGGCTCAAAAGGCTGCTCAACTTAAATGGGACTGGGCAGGACATGTCTGCCGCATGCCGGACAAACTGTGGGCCCAAATAGCGCAGAATTGGTGCCCTGAGACAGTGAGGCGGGGTCGCGGCAGACCACGTGGGAGATGGCGGGACGAGCTGGATAGGTTCCATCAAAACTGGAAGGAGGACGCGCGGGCTCGCGAAAGATGGAAGGAGTGGAGGGAGGCCTTTGCCCAGGAGTGGGACAGCACAGGCTAAACAAAAAAAAAAAAAAAAAAAGCGCCTGTCTGGGTTCGAACCTAGGACCTACAACTCGCAAGTCGCGGCTGTTACCACTGGGCCACCACTGATCTACTCTAGTATTACATAAGAGGGGGATTTCTCAGTAGCATTCTGGAGTCGGAATTTGTGCCCGGTCGATGGCAGTGCTGATCGCCCCATGGGATTTTAACATATTAGGAGAAATGTGAGAAAGGTACTAATCACATTTGCCTGTTACTTGTGGGAATAGAATTATGCTATTTTATTGTAAAGTCTATTCAAACTTCTGTTTCAAATTAATATTATTTCAAGTTAAACAAATATTTACTTTATTTTAATGGTAATTCTGGCACTATTGAAAAAGTTATAGAAATGTTTAAAGTTGTAGCGTAAACTGAACTTTATTGGGTACCTAGGTTTTAAAATATTTTTTCCATAAACTCATATTTGTTTAAATTTTTGACTAATAAATCGCGAATGCAGTGTTAGCTTGTATATATAGAACAAGTTGATGCTGATTGTTTTATAAAGGTCAATACTCTGTAAAGCGACAGGCACTGCTTGTCTTGTAACATGAACTATTGCCGGAACCAGGTACCGAAGTATTTTCTAGACTAAATAATAGACTTCGGTTAATTATTCGTGCTTTTCGTTAAAAAAATCTGAGTATGACGTCGTATTGTCTGTAATTTTGGCATTAAAAAGAACCCGAGGAGATTTATCATATGGATAGGTTTTGTCTTCAACCAGGCCAATATCCCTGTCTTAACCGTCGCGTGTTCGGGTAAAAATAATGGCTTGACGTTCGATATAAATGATGTAATCTTGAAATAACCAGGGTCTATAACGAACAGTACGTAACGCCATACTTGTGATTCCTTGTGACTATTTTGTGTTCGTTCGTCTCTATAGGTTTGTTTTGTTTTGAGTACCATTATCTTTTCGAAGTGAAAACTGCTATAAGCGCATTTTGCCCTGTTTCTGAACAGCGTACGAAACAACCGTCGCACCACAGTAATACATTGTACTCTACCTAGCCTTTCCCAACAATTTTGGGGTCGGCTTCCAGTCTAACCGGATGCTGCTGAATACCAGTATTTTACATGGAGCGACTGCTTATCTCACCTCCACAACCCAGTTACTGGGTAACACAGTAAAGTAATATAGGTACCTACTGTGTATTTAAAGTAGTACACTGTGGTAATGCTCGGGTCGGTGATGCTGAATCGGGTACACTCGGCAAATATAAGTAAGTTGTCACTTATAAATAAAGTCCTCTAGACCGTAATTCGGTCACGGCGGCTAATCTCAACGGAGACTAGCCTTCGGCGCGGGAGATATTATAGTGCACAAGTGTGAGCGGAGACACAAGTGCACTCCCTCTTCCTCACTCTCATAGTCCGATGGAACTGTCGTGCCCATCCCCTTCAACCAACTACGCAGGTGGTTACAGAGGCACACTAGATAGAACACAAGCAAAAAGCTGGTGGACGTCGTCACCAGGCTGCAGGCAATCTCAGGAAGCTATGCCATCATTGGATGACAAGATAATCAGGCGTTTGTTACGACTGGTGACGGGGACCATCACGCTGAACAAACACTTCCACACAATAGGCAAAACGGACAGTCCCCTGCAGGGCTTGCATGGAGGCTGATGAAACCATTGCGCATGTATTCTTTGAGTGCACAGGCGTCACCCAGATTAGGTCAGAAACCCCTGGGACCGCTCAAATCATACAGAGATATTCTCAACAGACCAGGAGACCTAATCAGCTTCTGGAGGGAGGTGGGCTGGTTGGAATAACCACCGACGGCCGCCATGGTCCACGCAAAATGGTCCATTTGAAGGACTAAGTGCGGAAGCCAAACCCATAACATAGAACATAGTCCGATAGAACGGCAATCCGACACGACCGGAGAGAGATCAGGTTTATATAGTGTGGTATATGCACACACCCTCTTTTTATATATGCTCAGGTTTCTATGACAATAAACCAATTTCTCTTTCTTTATTTCTTTCATCCTATCCCTATATGAATTTACCAGGTAAACAGCGCCATCAGAAGTGATAGATCTTTATAAGCCTTCCTTGGCTGATGAAAATATGATTTTCTCTCAATTTCTTGATTCTTTTCTCAATTTTTACTGATTGCACCTACCACTGTTTGTCTCTGTGTCATGACTGGTAGAAAATGCCTATGGCATTAAGTCTGCCTCTGTACATTGTGTGCTTAAAGGTTTAAATAATACATATTTGAAATAAGATTTACAAACACTGATTTCCAAATTATAAAGCCGATTTCCCGAAATCGGTGTTGATCTTCGAGAAAAACACCTTTTCTCTATATTGGATCATGGTAACCGGTATCCAATGAATAAAACTCAATATATACGTATTTATCGTGTCGTGTTCCCTTGCCGGTATCACATATCCTTTTTTAACCCTTCTCAGGGCCTCATATCGTTTTTTATGGGCCTTTCTAGTGTGCGGGATATATATTACCTGTACTTTGACTTTCGGCTTAAACTGGGGAAGTTAACCGCTGTTAAATGGATGTTGTAGACCTTATATGGGGTGGGCCGGCCATTTTGTTTTTCGAATGGCTGGTAGTGTAAAAATTGCTTCTGAATCGATGTTGTTTAGTAGCTTGCAAATATTAGGACACTCGAAATGGAGTACTAGATCTAAATCTAAACTAGTTCTATAAAGAAGTAAAATTTACTACAACGTAACGTCACGTCGTACGTCAATTTTACTTCTTTATAATACTAGTTTCTGGTCGTCTTTTTTTCTTTTACATGGAAGAAGTCGCGGGCAGAAGCTTGTTACATATACAGGGTGGTCAAAAAGTCGTGGATCAAACGTAATAGGGCGATAAAGAGGTCCTATCCTAATCCTACCTTTACACTGGCATTTTTAATACCCAATATCCAGAAAACTCTACACACAACCCAAAATTAGATGTCATATGTTATTAATATTAGGAAGCTCTAACTTGGGCATTATCGGTTGTCTACGCGAGCTTAGCTTCTACACGACATATGTAGATACATACTTAGACAAGATCTGTCACAGAATAGATTATCAGTCAGTCGATCGGTCTCCCCGGATTAGTGGCAGGATGATAGATCAGGTGTAGGCTGTGGCGCATTGCGGGGTTGGTGACAAGGGGCTGCACGACCCTCTTGAGCCTATAGGCCTATTGTTTTTAAACGGAACATGACATGGATAAAAGAAAGATGAATCTGAACTGTAACGATTTTTCTTACAAAAGCTTGCCTTTACGCAGGAAAAAATCAATAGAAATAGGCAGTAGCAACAACGAAAATATTTTAATTGGGATGGATTTTCATTGTAAAATGGTTTTATTATCAAGCACATAATAACAAAACAATGCTACAAAATTGAAACTGAAAATTCGTGGATAATAAAATTTTAAACTATAGCGTTTCGATCTCTGCTTCTCAATGTTTCAAATTCACAAATTGAATCATCTCTCAATGAATATTTATTTCATTTTTCGGTCCATCTCGCGCCAATGCACTAGCCTTTGTACCAGGCTATCAGAACGGGACAGAGAAAATAGCTTTTAGAGCCGTCGAAGGCCTCCGATTTAGCTTTTGACCTTGTTTTTAAATGGACCTTCGTAGTATTAGAGTTGGGTGGAGAGTACTTCGAGATTTAGAGAATATACGACCCAGATACATAATGGATGGAATGGAGAGAGAATCGATTTTGCTGACTAAAAGGCGTTTACTTTACTTATTTTCGCGGCGGCTAAATGGAATAGGTGCATGTTTTTCCAGTTCCGTGTTCCAGGTGGGTTTTGAATGTTGTTATTTTTGCGGTTAGACTGAATTGGCTGGTTTGTTTTTACCGTTTGTGGATAGCAAAGGTTTTTGAATGAGGTTTATTCGTAAGGTTCGTTTTTGCAAAGCGCAAGTATTTATTGAAGTTCTGTTTCAAGCAAGGAGTTGTAGGAAGTTATGTAGTATATAAGCTGCTCTATCCAGTTAAATCTCACTGTGAAAACGAGGTAGGTGAAGTGAGCTTGAAGTAAGCTGTCATTCCACCTGACTCTAGATATTAACACTACTGACTTACTTCAAGCCCACTTAGCCAAGTTTCGCGGAGAGATTTTTACAGGTTAGGTGGACTGTTCTCAAAATCCTTTCTTATCTGTTATTCTTTGAAGGATATGGCAAAGATTAACTGTAACGCCTTTGACAGTTAGCACCAGTCATATCCAAAATATTTTGTGTCCGCTGAGAGAAAATTCAATTAGTAAACTTCCCTGCATTTTCAATCCCCCATAAATTCACCGTATTTATTCGAAACACACTTCCGAACAGCACTTTGTGAAATTGTGCGAGCTCTCGTCCCTAGTTGCAAACTATTATCTGCCTTGTTAATGTGTTGTCATGCCGAACTATGAACGTGTGTTGGGAAATTGGAAGTGTAATCTGAATGAAAGGGGTCGAATTTGGGTAGCAAGCGTTTCGGATTCAGATGTGCTAGCTTTTAAAGTTTTGCGGGTCCTAAAAGGCTGCGGTTTGATTTGGGTGAGATATGGCTTTCTATTCTTATCTAGCACACCACATAACATCACGCCTTGTTTCCCAGAAGGAAAGGTACACTGGTGAAGGTTTTTTTTTTAATAATGTGTGTTGTCTTTGGTGCCTGGCCCTGACATCAAGCAATGGACAAAATTGTCAATATTTTCTAAGCTTGAATACGAGGCTTTTGACTACGTTTGTGTGTATTTTATGTCTTTTTTTTAATAATTTTTATTTTTTATTTGCAATGTGCTTTTTTGTTTGTGCAGAATAAACAAATGTTCTTTCTTTCTTTCTTTTCTTCTTTTTTAGGAGGTTTTTTTTTTAAATTTGAAAGTCCAATTAGTTCAATATCTATATTATTTAGGGCTGGGCTTATTGAAATAAATCGAAATAGCAAAAATCGAACACTGTAAGAACAAATTGCCTTGCAAAACTTTATAAAATAACAGTCGTAGAAATGGTACTTATAATGTATCGCCAAACTCATAAATTATAACATTTTCTTAAGTAATTACTTACGCAGAGTTATTGATCGCTATTGGCGCAGAGCCATTGCGTCACATTTTGAAAAATAAAAGGCACATTTTAGTAGTTGTTGTTTACTGTAGTTTTATTAAATCATGAGTGAATTCTAATAGTTGGTTTAATGGAGCTGAATTCGTTACTACTAACGAGTGTTATGTTAACTATTCTATGGTACGTATTGTATGTATATTTTATTTAACTGCTATTGTGCATGTGGATATGTACAGACGCCAGCACATCAAGCTACCCGAAACTGTCAAATGTTCCCAATCAACTTTGAACCTTATACTTTAGCAATAAAGTTGAAAATCTATTAAAGAAATTTGACAGATTGTAGTAGCTTTATGTGCTGGCGTCAGTACATTCATATGCAGCTTCTAAGTTTATCTTGGACATGACTGATATCGGTGACAAACATCGCGAGGAAACCTGGACTTATCTTCTATGCTAATAATAAGACTGAAGAGTTTGTGTATTTTTTGTTTCTTTGTTTAAACGCGCTAATCTCTGGAATGAAAAATTCTTTTTGCTAGCCCAATTCTCACCGCTGCCCCGGAACATAAAGGGCTAAGGAAGGAACACAGGTGGATATTAGTCAGTAAGAGTCTGACACTCCCTTCCGCTCCGCCCAGAGAGGGAGAAGTCATTTGATGATTTCCCATGCGCAAAAAAAAAACCTAATTCTTCAGGAAGATTATTGGCTTTTTAACATCACGCTACGACCTTTAGAAGCCGTGCAAAAACAAAAAGTCAGAAAACGAAGTAATAGCGTAGGCCCACCTACGCTATTACTTCGTTTTCCGGTAGGATGCGACGCGGTGGGTCTGGCGCCGGAATTTGACGCTGACGAAGTCGCGGGCAGAAGCTAGTAGTTAGTCATCTGCCTAGCCTTTTCCCAACTATGTTGGGGTCGGCTTCCAGTCTAACCGGATGCAGTTGAATACCAATATTTTACATGGAGCGACTGCCTATCTGACCTCCACAACCCAGTTACTGGGTAATACGGTACCCCTTGGTAAGATTGGTTGTCACACTTTCGGGCTTCTGACTACCCGTAACGACTGTCAATGAGTAGGAATGACAGCCGGGACCAATGGATTAACGTGCTTTCCATGGCACGAGTCTCGAAATGTAATGGATGGTCAGTTGGTCACCCATTCACGGCCCGAGCTCAGCAAGCGCAGCTTATCCCCCATTGATCCGTGTGGCTGGTATTATTTAGTCACGGGTCCCTCGGAAACTAGTAGTTAGTATAAGTGTGAAATCGCCAACTTACCTTGAGCAAGCGTGGTGATCAATGCTCGTGCCTTTTCTGTATGGGAAGATGACTTGACGACAAAAATAGACTGGTATTATTAAAAATATTATTATAAATAAAACTTAAGCTTCATCATTGAGAACCCACAAGTACCCACATAGTACTTGTGGGTTCTCAACGACGAAGCTTAGTTTTATTTTCTACTTTTCCCGAGGGAAACTACTTCTTAATATCAAATACATTATGAATGGAAAATAAATCTAGAACTAGAATTTCTTCCATTTAATTAAGTACATGTGCCGAAACTAAGTAGGTATTGTAGTTACGTGGGACACTCAGAAGTAAGTAAGTAAAATTTTATTTGTTGTTTATACATAGAAAGTTTTGCGAAAATAAAAGAAAATGTTCTATAGGTAAATATTTTTTTATTAAATCTTTTCAAAGTACTCTCCACTGGCCTCTATACAAAGTTTCATGCGTGTGAACCAGTTTTCATGAAGGCTTCCCGATTCAACCTGCAGTATGTGCTAAATCTCTTGATAGGTAACTCGCCTAATGTCTTTTTTTTTTTGTGGATGGGAAATCATCAAATGACTCCTCCCGCTCTGGGTGGAGCGGAAGGGAGTGTCAGACTCTTACTGACCAAAACCCACCCGTGTTCCTTCCTTCGCCCTTTATGTTCCGGGCCAGCGGTAACCCTTTCGGACAATCCCGCTGACCCGGCAGGCTTCGGCCCTGACGGGCCCCTTCAGTTGATCCTGACATCTCTTTGAGGCGCGCGTGAAACACGTACGCGCCGTCCGGCACGGGCCTGGTCCTGATCGGACGGTGAGTTACCCATTACTCACCGCCCGCAGGCCCGCACCTACGGTGGCCGGGAGTCGTCGCGCGGCTCCCGACGCCCGGAACGTCTCCCGCGGCGGCTGGGACGGGAGGCTCTCTCCCTCAGCCGTCCCGCCGCCTCCTTCGCTGGCATGACTGCTTCGCAGAAGGAGGCGACTGCCCCACTGGACCATGGCTTGAACCAGGGCCGGACGCGAGAGGTCGCCGCCGCTGTCGCCTAATGTCTTGGATTAAATTTTTCACTGCTAGCACGTTTTCTTCCGTAACAGCCGTCAAAGGGCGACCACTTGTTTCTTCATCCCCCAAAGTTAGTCGACCGCGCTTGAATTCGTTATACCAACGCGCAACGATACACGGTTGCCTTAGAAGGGCCTTCATCCATGAATGCCATTTGAAGTCTATCGTACGATTCGTCCGGTTTCAGGCGACACTTGAAATCGTAAAAAATCATAGTGCGAAAATGTTCCCGGCGCAGATCCATTTTTTAATGAGACACTATAATTTTAATTAGCTCGCAAACAATGTGGAAGGAAATTTTGAAATTGGAACTTACCTATTTTAATTTACAAATAATCATATAATTTGCAAAATAGATTATAACTGGCCAGCCTTTCATATACATAAAAACTTTTTTTCGCAATACTTTCTGACTGGTCTGGTATTATATCTTACTAGAAGCGTCCCGTGGTTTCACCCGCATAAGGGTCGATCCTGTGGAAATATCGCAATAAAATCTATCTTATGTCCTTCCCCGGGATGCAATCTATCTCTCTGCCAAACTATCGAAATCCGTTCAGTGGTTTAGGCGTGAAAAGGTAACAGACTAGAGTTACTTTCGAATTTATAAAATTAGTATGGATTCCTCTTCCCAATAATTGAAGCAATGTATTCTAAAATGAGCTCCTTTCCCAAAAAATAAACAATACAAAATTAATCACAAATTGTATTCACAGAAAAGACATTGTAAGTCTTTGCAAAGGACATTACATTATCGTGTTTCCCCAATTTTTCTTCGGCCTTTCTATAATTGATTTCATTAAATTTTAATTGGTTCTAGAAAGTACTAGGTTTCCTCGGGCTTACCTTTTTTAATATTGCTGTTTTGTCGTTGAGCCAAAATTTCCCTGGGGTGGCACCTTAAAGTACGGACTCGTATTAAAAAAAAATATTCGTTGAAAGATTCAGAAGTATTTGCTGTACTATGATATACATTGAATATTTCCGTAGGGAATGTACGACAGAAAGCAAGACGAAAGAGAAATTGGTTTATTAACACAGAAATATATGCATTATAAAAAAGAAAGTGAGGATCACTACTTAACTCGAATAAAAGTGAGCTTTAAAAAAGTATGTCGTAATGTCTGTTACTGATTTCTTCTTAATTTGTTTTCATTTCCCATTAACGAGCCCGTCCAATAAGATAGGATTTTACTAAAAGATAACTGGCAGACATAACGGCCCCACGTTGGGCGCCAATTCAATAAATTCTAAATCTATCCCAATGCTAAGCTCATTCATTTCAATATCTCGGCTAAACGGCTTAAAGCCTTAGCCGGCTCCGAGGCGCTCACAATAATACATTCTATTACCAAGCTAGGCAGGTAAAATGTTGCCAGCCCCAGGTGTTCGTTTCTACCAAACATAGGTTTTCTCCGACTACCCACTTTCCTTAGAATATTAATCGTGGAAGTTCGGCTTCTAAAATCTTATAACTTGGTGTTTCTGCGTGAAATATGATCGTGATGATGTTAGATGGGTAACCAAAGTAGAATATATTACAATTGCTGTGAGTGAAATGCGGTATGTATAGCAGCTTTTAGCTTTATTATATACGTTGTAGATATATTCAATATTGGTCTATGCTGGTCTATATTGGTCTAAAAATGCACCTTTTATTTTCTGATTATCGGTAAAGATGTTAAAGGCCGTTACCAATAATATAATGTCATCTATCACCATCTAGACTTTTTCTTTCTTTTAATGGTTTTCTTGCGATGCCTCTATTATTAAAAGTTCCTTGATTTCTTCGCATTTTCTTCTCTAATTTCTCATCATATGTAACAGTTCTTCTATGCTGGTGCTGGCCATACCTGTTTCCATCAGGCATGTATTACCAAAATCTAGATGTTTGCCCTTTAGCCTAAGAAAATCCATACCTACAATGAAATAATGGCAGAACATTACTCATGCAATAACTTATAACTCTAAGTACATATATGTAATTCCAATCGAATAAATTGTATCGAACAAGTTCTCCTGTACCCGTTAGGCATAATCATGAATACGTAATGAAAAAATCATAACACTTATTACTTAATCACGACTCCAACCATACGGCGCCGGAATCGATTTGTGCGAAATTTCCCAATCATTTCGATAACTGACTAGTATTCGGGTAATATCGCTGTCACTTGGAGCGAAATTAAACTGGTTCTTTATTATTTTGAAATTGGAGGTATCGTTCCGACTTTGTAATAATGACACGACCACGCGTCTGAATTTTTCATAAATTATGATTTAATTAAGCAAGAATAATTTTAGTATTTTTGGACGGGTTCTGAATATTTTCACATTCTATCAGGCTTGTGTAAAGTACATTTTGGAATCTAGTAACATCGTCAGAGCTACTACTTCACAAATGAGCAGTCAACTAAGAGATATTGGGTAATATATTCCGGAGCCAATGAGCTGGAGACACGTCAGGATGTCACCGCTCTATACTGCATTAGTTACATAATATAGTCAGGACATCACTGCTCTAGACTACGTTAGTTTCATAATATAGTCATGTCATGAAAATGGTAACAGAATTTTCATCGCCGCATGCTTTGATTATTTGAGCTTGTGACGCGTGACAATTACGGCAATATTAACAACTGTTGATTTTTTCTGCTGACTTTAGAAAACCATAAATCCCGGATTAAAACAACCAAACATTGCCGTCCCAAAAACAAATCGCCTCGTATTTTCAGAACAAAAATAATTTATTAATGTGTTCCAAATTGATTCACTCCCGGGAGTTGGGATCAGAAAGTACTTCCATAAGGGAGGGTCGGCGGACTAACTTAATTAGTCAATTATCGCCCTTCGTCTGTCGTCGGCAGAAGTAAACGTCGTTACGCTGCCTTTAAGAAAGATCGTTGGTATTAAACTGTCCCTAGACCATAGCCCTATATTGGAAAGCGACGCGAATTTACGCGACGCGATACTAACTGGCAGAGAAGACTCGATGTGTCAAAATGCTAAGTCGTTTAATGTCGCTTATTGGTGCTGGCACTGCTTTTATCGCATTATGGTACCCTTATCAAGCATTTCTAGTAATAGAATAGTGTTATAGTGTCGCCATTGATTTTTGTGAAGAGAACAGCGCTTGGTGGAGTTTGGGAACTAAATAAATTTCGACATTAAGGTTAAGTAAACCTGAGCAATATTAAAGAATAGGTAGCAAAAATCTTCTTTATTTTATCTGGGTTTGCCGAACGATCTCTATAGAAGATCAAGCTACGATGACTATATAATTATGTAAACCTATTTGTTCTATAGTAGCTATAGCGTTGTCGCATCTATCACTTACTTAGGACTGTAGCTAACATGTTCACCCACCGAGACACGAAAGGACCCCCGACAGAAAGCTCTCTGGAACTTGCTCACATTTTTATCACTCTGGATGTAATGGTTCTGTGCCCGTATCTCCGTGAATGTAAGTGCTCGCTCCGACTTGTTTGTTTTGGTAGACTCTCCAATTTGCTTGCCACGGTACGAAAGATTTATAGACTTTTATCTTCAAGATATTTTTGCTGTCTTCGCCTCTGTGTAAATTTGGTTAGGTTAATTTGTCAGCGTTTTTTAAATTGTTGAGTTTAGCTTGAGTATCATTTCTGGGAAGAAAAAGTCAGATTTTTCATATCTTGTATTTTCTTCCAATCTTAATGAATATCAGCTGTGATTTCAAGAAGTTAATCATCATTCTCCTGCCCAATGTATTTGGGTCGGCGCAACATCTCTTTTTCTTCCATACTTCTCTATTTCAAGAAGCAAATATAATAAGCAGTTTCAATTTGAGGATTGTTAACTCACATCATTCTTCATACAAATAAAATGTTTCAAGGTTTTACTTTGACTTACAAACGACTCTATTCTCATCATAATTTACAAAATAAATCTACTTATTTCAAGTTGCTAAATTGTATTCCATTCTCCTCATTATTTACAGAATAAATCGCTACTTATTTCAAGTTGCCAAATTGTACTCCATTCTCCTCATTATTTACAGAATAAATCTCTACTTATTTCAAGTTGGTGAATTGTACTCCATTCTCCTCATTATTTACAGAATAAATCTCTACTTATTTCAAGTTGCTAAATTGTACTCCATTCTCCTCATTATTTACAGAATAAATCTCTACTTATTTCAAGTTGGTAAATTGTCTTTACTTGTTGGATATCTCAATGTAGACCCCAATTTCCGGATATCAAAATGTGTGTGTGTGTGGAGACGATATACTGTCGAGAAAATGGTTATAACAAAACGTTGCCTTATACTTGCAAGGACTTGTTTTTCTTGGGGTCAGAAACCGTTTGTTTGTCACTGTCAAATTGATAGGACCTTTTTGGGACAGGAAGGTGCTTGTTAGTTGTTATAAATGAACTTCCTTGAAAGTTTATGACAAGTTATGTTACGGATTTCATTTTGTACAGACGCCAGCACATCAAGCTACCCGAAACTGTCAAATTTTCCCGATCAACTTTAAACCTTATGCTGTAGCGATAAAAAAGTAAAAAATCTATTCTAAAGAAATTTGACAGATTGTAGTAGCTTGATGTGCTGGCGTCTGTACATCAGTATTGTTTGGGTTTATTCCGTCAACTTTCTGAAAATCTTAATTGTTCTATATATACATATCATAAGATAGTAACGATGCCGATGTCAGAACTATACATATGAAAATAGTAAAAAAAAAGTAGCTACGAGGTGATGCCGAATTATAGTTTTTAGATTTTTGTGCGTTTGTCTGTGTGCCTGGATGTATGTTCCGGATTAGCGCAAAAACGGCTGAACGGATTTGGATGAAATTTGGCGCGCAGACAGTTTATAACCTGAATTAACACATTGTCTATTTTTAATCCCACTAGAGTATTTCGCTCACAAAGTCAAATCCAGATATTTATTTATTTGCTAACATGTAAAACACTGGTTTGTAGGCAGGCATTAAAATTTCATGATACAGTTTTAAGACATGTACCCTGTAAGGGCACTGCAAATTTTGTATATCAGATATCAAAGATATAGATAGGTATTCAAAACATTCTCAATTTTTTAACGTTTTTTTTTTGAGAATCCGTCCTTCCCACAGAAAATAAAAACTCCCGCCATAACACCTTTCGAAAGCCGCGTTTAAGAGCTTTGTATCGTTAACCGGACAATTAGCTTCCACTAACGAGCCTCGAAAATCTATTAAAGCGATACAAAAACTCTTTGCAGCGCTGATTGAGTTCAGAAACTTTGATTAATGACGCGAACAATTTTCTTCAGTTCACTGTAACCAGTTTATCTTGAACTGCGACGAAAACGGGAACGAAGAGTAAATGTACTGTTTTTGAAATAACGGTTGTCATTTGTCTTGGAAAGCGGCGCCGCCCAAGATGGCTGCCGAGAAAATGTCGGCGAAGTAAGGCGCCAAATTTGTAATAACGATTTTAGTTGTTGTTTTATCTGCAGATAATGACGAAACATCTTTATATGTTACTAGCAGTGCCCCGCGGTTTCACTCGCATAAGTTTCGATCCCGTGGGAACGTCGGAATAAAAATTATCCTATGTCCTATCCTTGGACTCAAATTATCTCTATACCAAATTTCATCTAAATCGGTTCAGCGGTTTAGGCGAAGAGGTAACTGACAAACAGACACACTTTCGCATTTATATTATTAGTATGGAAGTATGGATTAAGAGTAAACTAGTCGCGAGCTCGAACTCACTGGTGGTTATGGCAAAAAGCACGCTGTATCACCTGGTTTCGTGTCCGACAGAGCTAGTATCAGTGACGAGCAGTTAGTCAGTGAACGTCTAGTTCTTACGCACAGAAACACTGCTCCGAACTGATAGGCGCGTAAAAAAATTCGTAAAGTGCTTTGCAAAATCGAGTTTTATGAAAAAACCATTGCATAAATCAATTACAAATAAAGTTTATTGAACTCTTTGATAACCGAGCTTTGTCGGTACGGACTTGAAGATTTTACAGTCCTTTTTATTAGTTATTTACACTCAAAGTTACGTTAAAAATAGCAAGAAAAACCAATCTTTGTTGGTTCATAACTTTTTATTTTACTATTCTGTTTCCGTACAGACAAAATTAATAATAAGTCAAAACGATATCATGTTTAACTTTGGATGAAAAATGTTAAACAGTGGAGTAATACTCTCCCGAAATTTGTATGGAAAAAATGGCACCGTAAGACGTTCAACTTACTTTTATAGAGACTTAACTCTGTTATGTTAGAACTCTGTATGGGAAAGTAATTGTGAGCGCGTTAATGTTGGAGTTAAATATTTCGGTAAAAGCTTTGAAAGGAAGTATAAATATTAAATCCTTCGCCATCAAAGTTTTTGAATCCCCTTTGTTACCGAAATTAATCATATGCCAGTTCGGAAATTAAATTAGCGTTTGCTGTCAAATTCCTAGCACTACTAAAACCGAATTTGGGATCGTCCTAATTTATATTCTGGCAGGCAGAACTCCGAAGGTTGTGTTACACACGTAGGGTTTAATTCCGTTTGCCGCAGCCCACGCTTTTACGCCTTTGTACAATAATATTGAGCACTCGGCACATGTTGGGAGGCTTTGTATAGGAGAAAGTTCTGGGAATTGCAAATTGAAATAAATGGGCCTTTTAAAACTGTTGAGCGAATTTTCGGCTTTATGAGTTTAAAAATAACTACAGTGTAGTAAAATTGAGCCATTATTATAAAAGTTAAATACTAGGGTAGGACGCCCTGAGGTTAACTGGAGCGACAGTCTTCGCAGGGTGGCTTGTAACAGCTGGATGAGAGTAGCCGAAAATCTAGTTTAATGGTGTACAATAGGAAAAATCTATTTCCACTGACTGCTATTGATAAATGATTTTTATTTTGCAAATTGGTTCAATGGAATTGGGCTGGCCAAACTTACGGCCCAGTGAGTCCCGCTTAATGCAAAATGACATCGCGGCAGGCCCGGACGGAGGTGGCGCTCTGGACAGAGAGAGGCGGATAGAGAGTAGGGAGGCCTTTAAACGTATATTTAGACACTCAAGGGAATCAAAATGTATAGGGTACTTCCCGTTGACCTACAATCATGAAATTTTGCAAGAAGCAAGGTCTTTTAGCACAAGTAAAAGAAAAAATCCGAAAACCGTAAATTTATAGATACACTAAAAAAATCCCGTCATAAACTATTTACATATCTACAAGTGCGAAACCCTCGGTGCGCGATTCCGACTCGCACTTGACCGGTTAATCAACTAGATGAGGTCGGTGTTTCCTAACCAACTACTCTAAGAAGAAACACCGTAACAACTCAAACCTTCTTTTGAAGTTCATACAATTTCATTGGAATGGATAGATTATATACAGACCTTTCATTCAAGCCATAGGGATATCTCAGTTGATGGCGATAGGCTCGCCCCTATTACATGGCTTAAGATGAAATGTGGATCTACACCCCCCCCCCTCCTGTCCTTCTCCTTTGTGTGTGGTGCACCTCTGCCTGTCTCCTCGGAGAATACAAACGTGATGTTATGTTCAAATTCAAATTATTTATTGTGGTACTCAGGTAAAAATATGGTGTTACAGTTTATGAAGTGAAGTACATGCATCTATGACCCGCCTTTAGGCATACAATAGTTAAAGACTTTAGCAACATTATATTAGTGCCTAGTCAATAGTTTAGTATTAATTAATATATTAGTAATAATAATAATCAATAATATAAAAATTTGTCACAAATTTTATAGTAATTGATACTTATAGTACTCCTTAGTTTGTTAATTTTTGCAATAATGTGTTATGAAGACCATGTAGGTTAATACCTGAGTTGGTCTCTCGATAGAATTGGCAAGGCTTGTCCTTATTTCTATATTAACTGTATACAATATTTTAGGGTCCGGCATTTCCCAATATGTAGTCCCAATTTTGCTAATTTTCTGTTCGTTGGTAATGGTATTAATCCCAGGGGCCGATCCGTCGATAGCGAATGTTGGCACGTCTCCAATACTATGACTAAAATAGCTTGTAACCGAAAAGTCCAATTTATTAATATGATTGATTTGGGCAAGACCGTCGTCGTATATTCGAAATAGTTTGTGAATCCAGGACGTTTTGGCGTCCGTTTATAATTAATTACTTCTCATACTTTACTAGAATATACATAAATAAACTCACACCTTCTCATGAGGGTAGGCAGTAACTACAGAACCACCTGCTACCTTTCTTACATACTTTTTTTTCTTCGTTATACATATACGTATATGCATCTGGTCACACGCTCATGCTGGTTGCGAGTACTACGAACATAACCATTCTGAAGAACATGACCAATACAGTCAATATTATGTCACTTACATCTGCCTTGTTCATTCATCCTCTCAACAGGATCAAACCGTCTAAGATTACTTCTTCCTACTAGAATTTAATTATTATATTTGATTCTATCAGCCTTAGGTTAAGGCAGCCCTTTTAAATTAATTCCTCCTTAGTGAAGCAAGGTAACGTAATTAACGTACCTAATATAGCACAAAGAAATATTATCCGACTGTCCTCTTCTTAGTTTGTTCGCGATGGGTTCTTCAAAATTAATCTTTCAATTCATTAGGTACCATTATTGCTCATTGACATAATAGGTAATACGGGCTGGTGTCCGCAACTCCACGTCAATGCGCGTATTTTGCGTACGGGTGGGAAAATTGATTATTCGATCCACCCCAGCTCCTCAAGGAAGGCCAGCAACGCCTTGATGTTACTGACCGTCTCACGTAGGGTACCTGGGTTACCGAAGTACTTTGCCCTGTACGTGGCGACCACCGGGCAGCTTAGAAGCACATGTGCCGCTGTCTCGTCGTCCTCCATGCAGGCCCTGCACAGCGGATTGTCTGTTATTGACTTAATATCACGTGACATTGAAAGTAGAGTTTTATTGTATATATGCTTCTCCCAGATTTATGAGTATCTCGAGAAACATTTCCATTCCTATTTATACATACATAATATATATCGAAAGTAAGACGGGAAAAGTAGCATCCCATTTGTGCAGCCATCCTGAAGTTGTATTAATGTGAAAATATATATTATATACTAAGATTATAAAGTAGTTCTCAGTATTCCCGAGGAACGTGGTGAAGTTAAAAGTCACATTTGTCACGAAAACATGAAAGTTTGTAAATTTCCTTACAAATATTTGCATATAAATATTCTAGTTTGGAAACTTGCTAACTCTGTATATACCTACCTAGTTGGTTGTCTTGTTATCTAACTTGGTCCTCAATAAGGTTCAGAGTCTCTTCTTTGTCAGTGTTTAGAGTGTTGCCTTTGAGAGTAGTTGAAGTATTGAATATATTGAATCTAACGTCTGTGAGACTTTGTTCAATATTCTCTTTGAGTTGGAAATATATTTTTCTTTCTTGTTTCAAGGGACTTTTTTCATCTTATGCTATTATAAGCTAGACGTAATAAGACCTAAATAAATCGGAGCATATTATTCGTCGGGCGTTTAGTAGTTAGACCTAAACTTTTGGAAGTAACTCGAAACACGACGCTTGTGTAATTTGGTTTCTTTTTACCGACATCAAAATAAAGGAGGTTATCAATTTGACACGTATGTATGTAATATTATTGGAACTGCATTATATTCACATATGACAATTTATTAGGGCTTCCACACAAATATACAAAATTTTATAGATGTATGTATGTTTGTCCACGCATTTCTCTGCAACTATTAATCGGATCGTGACCATTTTTTTATTGACTTACATTTACTTCAACTTAGGGAACAGTCCAAGTTTCATCAAAATCGATTTAGTAATTTTCAAGATATGGACTAATACATGTAATTGTGGCGGCCTGGCTTATTGATACGAGCTACGGGTGTAGTGTCAAAGGGAAAACATCTCAAAACCTTGGTCAAATTCTAATACAACAAAACTATTACCTACTTATTACAAACAAATATTCCAGTTTTTACTTAAAACTAAAAATTACGGTACGGTAAAAAGTAATTTAAATAAAAAGAAAATTAAATCGACTTCAAAAAGAAATTAAGTCAAAATTATGAAAAAAAACCAAAACTAAAATACAGATCCCAAGGCACCGACTTCCGAAATTAAAGTTATTTCATAATTTTGACTTAATTTCGTTTTGAAGTCGGTTTAATTTTTTTTATTTAAATTACTTTTTATTCTAAATATATCTCCTACAGCACTATACAATTCTGAATCTAAATTAAGCTAACTGAGTTAACATATGCAAAGGCCCGTGGCGAATGAATCAGTCTTATAATGGAAGCCTTTATTTACAAAAGAATAAAAGGTTTCTAACTTTTTATAATTCTTAATTAGCTATTCTTTCAGAATATTTTTGGAGTTTGTTTTGTTCGTGAAGGGATATACTGTTTCATATGTATGGTTTGATCATAAAAGTTTAATTATTATAGTCCCCGCCCCCGCCCGATAGCATTCTCTCCATAAAAAAGTATACAGTTTCTTTAAATATAATTTTTAACGCTTGATGTTTCGTCTAGGTTACATTTAATAACCTTCATCAAAGTCGACTGAGTTATCACCAACATAATGTGGATTTAACCTAAATCTCTCTGGTATCCTGTGCTTACACAGACATATAATACCTTATTTGAAGATGGCGAAGGCGTCTTTGCTAATAACGTAATTTGTGGGAGATTGAAAACCATATACATCTTAGAATAAGCGTATTTGTTTTTGACGGGTGTTGACAGTTGTCGTCGACGCTTGTCGATGGCTGCATTTGCCTCTGTCGTCTACGCATGTCGCTCGTGTGTATGAGCACTAAAATTCACTACTTCCACATATTTCCTAGACACCAAGCCTGAACACTATGTATGTAACGACCTAAATACAATCTTGGCTAGAGTTCTCAAAATGTTATCATTCTAACAGCCCACGTACCTTTAACCCCTAAGGCTAACATTCTAGCGCAAAGCAATTAGTTTGCTTCTAAATCTTGTGTGCTATGCCGCCATGTTTGATGTCAACTTCAAACAGAACAAGAAGCAAGGCACTGTTAGCAAACAGGACATGCGCATTTCCACAAGTAAATGCACCGTAGCAAACCGAAAATGAACAAAACGGATTCTCGTTGAAACGTCTGGATTTATCGGCAGTACAGTAGTTCTCAAGCATTCTGAGTGAGGTACTTCAAACAAAAGCAAACAGTTTTTCTCCTTTCTTGAAAGTCCTCTTGTTTCTGTTTTCGTCTCTCGTCTATCAGCTGCATTTGTTTCTTATGAGCTTAGTTAAGATGAACTTCTTTTCAACTCAGCTTTCATGTTTATTATAAACCCACATTTTCCTCTCTTTTTGAAAACCCTCATGTTATTTGTATTTTCTGATAAGCATCTTATAAATTTAGTCAACATGCATTTCTCATTTACTAACTCAAGATCAGTTTCAAAGTTATTATTCATGCCACAAGTTTCGCTAGCAAGCTCATCAACACTTGCTCCATTGCCCAAAGCCCCAATATTCTGAAGTTCTCACAAAGCAATTACATGGTTTCTGCCCCGACATTGTATTGTTTGACGGCTAGCTTAACACGTGTAACACCTTGCTGAGTTTCAGGCTTTGCTAAGGTCTATGTAGGTCGTAAACGATGAATTTAGACTAAGGAACGGAACGGAACCTCAGTGTTGTGGTCTCAGGCTGTTGTGGTCTTATGATCTTAGCTGTTGTTTTCAAGTGAATAATACGTTTATGAAAAATGGCCACATAACTAAATATTGACTGATCATTCATCGTCGCCAAAATGTTGTATGGTAAATCTGTCAAAAACACAATGGAAAGACGAATGTAATGTTTTTAAATAAGTAGACTTAGGCCCATGTAGTAATGTTTACTTACTGCCTTTCCTTAGGCCGATTCTTTGATCGATAGCCTTCTAGGTACTTTCCTAGTGATTCGAAATACTTCGTCAGTTCGTCAGATCCAATTTCCACAAAAGTTTCTTCGATATCGCCCACGTAGGTGTCCATTTTCAGGCACTCTACTAGATCGGTTTCGTAGATAGAATATATAATACACACGTATATGTTGATCGGATATAATATTCGTTAACATTATCTTCATCTATTAAAGGCGACAGTGAATGCTCTATAAAATTGCAATATTACAGTGCCAAAGCTTCGCAGTAAGCTATATTATCGTTATCATCCATTCAATTAAGCGGAGTATTTCGCCAAATCGCATCCTCGCGTGTTTTTCCTCTATCTGATATACGTTACCATAGATATTGACTTTTGTTACGAATTTTCATGTTGATTCGTGTGTTAGCTTTCATGTGTTATTTTGTAGCATTAGATTTGTAATCTAACGTTTAAAGGTTTTCTATTCTTGGTACGGTCAGCAACAAAAGTCGATTAACACTTCAGTTTTTTTAATCTCAGTTAGTGAGCAAGATATTTGTTAAAAATTGCAGTAAAAGTACAATGCAATTTGGAAAAAATATTTTGTTCAATAACAGATAACGAACGGTAACACGATAACGAACGAACTTAACGATATACATATTGAAGAATACCATTGTCAAGAAAATACGAAGCAATAACAGTCGCCTCGGGAACGGGAGATAGCAAATGCAATATAATTATCGACCCTAGGAAGTAATGGGAGGCGAAACTGTCAGTATAGTACTAGAACGTTCAGTATAAACTTATTACGATATTACTGCACTCTACTCCGAACTGTAACTAGATACGTAAGGGTTTCTGGCAAAGGAATCGATGGAAACGGAAATGTGGGATCCAACTTTCATCGAAATGAGAATGTGGATTTGCAAAGAAGAGATTATTTTAGTGAATCGGCAGAAGTCGTGTTATATTGCAATGGTTGAAGCGGTAATTAATTACCGCTTAAATGTTAAAATAATAATGATTAATTATAATTAATTTAGTTAATGATTTCACTAAACTTGGTGTCCAGTACTGCGTTGTGTCATGTGTGACCAATTTGTATACCTATGTTATATCAGAGATGATCTTAAAGATAATAATGTAATCACGTGAAAATCCCAAGAACAGAGTATGACAGCGATAAACTGTAGATTTCTTAATAAAATACCAACCATATGAATACTTGATCTTCACGTTACGTAACGTCAGCCCCTAATACTCTCGTAGCCTATATAAAGACGTAAGTCTGTGACCTAAATCTGTGCACTGGTTCCATACACAATAATTTGTGGTGACTTACGATAGCATGCGTCACACGGCTGGCTGCTTTGCTCAAGTCGTATACAGGATGTGGCGTAAATAGAGGTCCACCGTTAAGGATTTGATATACCAGACAATTTACTATAACATATTACAATTTTAACCATTTTGACCTTAGGGTTCCGAAAATATAATTTTTTTGGTTTTTATTTATAAAATTTCTACCTTTTGTTACAAAGGACATTGTAAAAAATGGCCTATGAATCAACACGCATGAAACATTTACTATAATTACTAGTTCTTTTAATAATATACATTACAAATATTTCAATAGAACGGACACTTCTTAATTTCGAAAACATTTTAAAAAGTATTCACTTCCGTCATAATCATCGGTGTTATTATTTTTTGGTTCAATTTGAGGTTTTTAATAGGCAAAGGTATTATGGCTCATACAGCCAAGTCTTTGTAACAGCACTCTTAATAAGAGTTTGACACAGACAAGCGTCAGTATTCTCAACGCTTGATATACGATAATGGTTTTTAGTTATACGCGTCCGCTATGATGTCGCGGAATCATAATACGGCTTATCAAAAAACTCGATTGAGCGCTGTTTGAAACGTCAAACGAGCAATAATATGGACACTGACAATTGATGAATTGACAGATGACATTTGACATTTGGTAGTAATGTCACTTGGCGCGCGCCTTCTGTTATTGCTACATACCGAATGTTTTTATCGACGTAATTATAACCTCAAAATCCGAAAGTGTTTTGATTTTTTCCGAATTCTCAAAAGTGTCCGTTGTTTTAATTTAAGTTCAATCAAATATATACATTATCTAAAACCCAAAAAGTAAATACACCTCCGTGTTGGATCTTAGGCCAACTATGTATGGACGACGAGCAATGTCCTTTGGTTGTAGTTTCAACAAAAACCATTATATTTTCATTTTGATATGTGTTATTTACTGCTGAACTACTAGAGCTATCATGTGAAATTATGGTTTTTATGTAAATTTAGAGCTTTTGAAGAAAAAGTTAGTTCTTCTCTATTTTAACCATAATTTTTCACATAATCATGCAAATTCAAGAGAGATTTTTGAAAAAAAAAAAAATTACTACTAAAATGGTTTAAATTGTAATATGTTATAGTAAATTATCTGGCATATCGAATTCCTAACGGTAGACCACTATTTACGCCACATCCTGTATATATTTTGATATACCAGACAATTTACTATAACATATTACAATTTTAACCATTTTGACCTTAGGGTTCCGAAAATATATTTTTTTTTGGTTTTTATTTATAAAATTTCTACCTTTTGTTACAAATTTGGTTGTAGTTTCAACAAAAACCATTATATTTTCATTTTGATATGTGTTATTTACTGCTGAACTACTAGAGCTATCGTGTGAAATTATGGTTTTTATGTAAATTTAGAGCTTTTGAAGAAAAAGTTAGTTCTTCTCTATTTTAACCATAATTTTTCACATAATCATGCAAATTCAAGAGCGATTTTTGAAAAAAAAAATTACTACTAAAATGGTTTAAATTGTAATATGTTATAGTAAATTATCTGGCATATCGAATTCCTAACGGTAGACCACTATTTACGCCACATCCTGTATAATATATAATATAGGAAATCGAAAAGTTGTAGGGTTAAGGATGGAAAATATTATGTCATAAGTGTCATAACAAAATAAAAGTTGGGAAAAGGCTACGTAGATGATGATGATGAACCAACTGCGACAATAAAGTAGAAAATTGTTCGAATTTCATGTAACTATTTTTATGAGAAGGATAAAGTTTGGTATGATGATAGCAGGGTACTTTAGATGGTTGGATGATGAATTCGACTATTAACAAGCTTTAGGATACTTCACCATAAAGTATTTAACGTTCCAATAATTCCAGTAAAAGCTAAAAGCCAAAAACAAACAGCATCTGTGCAAAATCAAACTAATATTATAAAGGCGAAAGTTTGTGAGTGTGTTTGTGTGTGTGTTTATATGTTTGTTACTTCTTCACGCTCAAACGGCTGGACCAATTTTGATAAAATTTTGTATGGAGGTAGTTGACACACTGGAATAACATACGAGTATACCTAGGCCACTTTTTATCCCGATATTCCCACGGGATCGACATTTACGCGGGTAAAACCGCGGGACGCAGCTAGTATAAAATAATTTGCAAGGGCATGTCGTTAAAAAGTCTCTCTGAAACGAGCTCGATCGTTAATGCACTAATTACAAATGTCCCATCCCACGGCCACGCTCTGCGTCAAAGAGCGAGGGCGTATCGACCACCACAACACAGAAAAGTAAACCCACTATAACAACTGAAGAAGCGTTCGGAGATAAGTTGTCGCTGCCGTAGAGATAAATCGGAATCGCAATCTAACTCCTACAGCCACAGATTGTTCAATACTTTTGTTTCGTTGTTACTCACGTCTACGTGAGTTAGTTTAACTTCTGTCTCTCTCTGCCTCAGTACCCGTTCAAACGACACTGATCCCTATTGATCCCCGATCGCTGCGACCTCCACGTGATATTAATTCTTCGCTGGGACATTAAATTTCTGATATTGAATGTCAGTATTTGACGTCGGCTCTTCTCGCTTCGAGCATCTCGATACTTAGGGGAAGCGGTGAAATGAATCGGGCGTCGTTTAATTTCGTCTTTAATGGCAATAAATTGATAGGTGGACATGGCTTTTTGGTTTTTGAGCCAGAACTTCTTTTGCCAAATCTGAGCATGTATTTTTCAGAACTATCTTTTGGCAACGGTTGTGTTGTGCCGTGTGGTTTCCAGTGAAAAAGGTCGTCTTTGTTTTCCCGGCATGTGTCCTTGTGGCAACACCAGAAGGATATTTATAATATAAGGATTATTTGAGAAGGATAAGCATCAGTACCACCCTTGTTACTGTGCACACAAATATCAAGCATGTATCCTGTTTTCGTACGATCTTGCTTTAATATTCGTGTTCTATATTTGAAAGCGAACCATTTTGATTGTGATTTTATTCCTTTAGATATAAATTATACCTCTCAAACGTATATTTATTTGATTTCGACACCGATATTATTAAATACATATACCAATCCAGGGTTTCGTTTATTAAACTTGGGGTGAAAGGAGATTGGCGAATTGGGCACCTCAAACAAAACGCACTAATGCAAAACAAAACGCATAAAATAGAGCCAATTAAACGTATTACGTCAGTGTTGCCATACAATAAATCCCAATCGATATAATACGATTAGATCTAGCGAAAAAAATAATTAAATAAGTTAATCACTTTAGTGAAGAAGAAAAAAATCGTTTATTCTATAAAATAAGTGCAATACAATAGAAATATGTGCAAACTTAAATATACTAGATAAAAAACAAAAACGTAAATCAGATTTGACGTTGACTCTTGAATGATAGATAAGTATAGGTATATATTACGGGTGGTGGTGCGAGATAAAAAAGTTAGAGAATGTTATATTGAAAGGTAATCAATAATCACATAAAAAAGTATATTTTTGTTGGTCCATTTTGAGGTTATGTATATCAATTTAATATCCCCAAGTCTAATGTATAGTTACCATGACATATTTTTTATGCTCTATTCTATTATAGCATTCAAATCCTTATTCATTTTATGAAACGGTAAGCCTGTATGTGATACTGAAAATACATAGGTTTTTGCCAATCTACTTTATGAATATATACTGAGAGGTCCCAGTTGACCGCAAATTTTAATTACTAGTTATCGATTTGTTACTTTGAAATCCTGGGTCATCGATTATTCATAAGTTTGTAAGTCGCTTATAATTAAGGGCTTTAGATAATTTTGCTTAGTTGTGGAATACTTTTTATTGAAGGAAGCTGATTTCCTACTACTGCTACTGTGGCACAGTTGATTGATCGCTAAGTAAATAAACGCTAGTAATAAGGTTTGTGTGGTTTGACAAAAACAGGAGGTTACCCTTCCACATTGCTTGTCGTGGAAGCGTAAAAGTATGTATCACCTCTCCGCGTGATGAATAAAGCAGACTTCCTTGAAATCTGACTGGTCTTCAGAAGACCATCTTTAGCACTGAGCCCGCTTGATTTAGATGATTGTTGAATGGCTTTTTGCGGCGAGAATCATCTAAGGTAAACATCCCTGGCGATGGCCTCGAAATTAGTTCAAAAGCTAGATGGAAGTCTCGAACTAACGAATATTTAAATCTCAACCAATAGCTGAATGGAAAACTGTAAAAATAGAAAGAAATCCCCAAACGCCTGTTTAATAA
This sequence comes from Luperina nickerlii, assembly GCA_963855955.1. NCBI lineage: Eukaryota > Metazoa > Arthropoda > Insecta > Lepidoptera > Noctuidae > Luperina > Luperina nickerlii. Next base: position 1,615,821 of record OY979683.1, on the reverse strand, counting down.
ACCCGAGAACATCTGAATAACATTCGATCCTTATTTTTGTAACATGCTTTTACTTCAAAAGCTCTTTGTTTATAATCTACTAGCTTTAGCACAGGGCTTGGTAAAAAAAAGCCTATATAAACGTTCTCCATGAAAAAATACACATTCATGCCAACTTTCATGGTAATCGGTCAAATGGTGTTGCGAGTTCATCAATATCTTATAGTACAGCATCCATTTTTATATACATAGAAGATGATGAAGTCATAACTTCAGTGAGTAGGGGGTAGACGCTAGACGGTAATAGGCGTGAGGCTACTACTCGTAAATGATCACACCTCCTGTAGACTTCTCTAGTTACGAGAAGCCTGGCACCGAAGATCTTAATTCACCAAAAAGCTTTAACGGAGATGAAGGCTGATAGACGAAAGTGATAACTGAATGATCAAAGTATGAGCTTTGAAAGCATAAAACGCATGATTTATGTTATCAACGAGACAAGCCCAAAAAAGTAAAAAATAAAAGTAATTGCCTTGGAAGTTATGCCTAAGACCTGAGTGATTATTTGAAATTGTAGATGCCCGTGAAAGCCTGACAAGACGTCTGAAAAAGTTCGATGTAATTATTATGAATAAGTCATGCGTGGGTTTCTGAATAGGGCACGTAGTACTACGCCATGCTAAAGGTTATTTTCGAATAAATTGCCTTTAACCCACACATTTAGGCGCCCGAGGATAATTTATGTAAATACAGCATCAAGAATAGTGGATGCTATTTCAAGATTCTGACGTAATGACTACATATTTCAGCAAAAAACCGAACGAAAAATATTTTGGACCCTCTCTTATATCTCAAGTACGGTGTCAGACGACAAAAAGCACGTGCGTTGACAAAAATACCTTATAGCGCATCGTCTTGACGCGTAACGAGCCGACAAATCAGAGGCCGCCTCGCACCGAACGGCTATCAAATTAAAATTAAACCGAGCGCTGTGGTTGGTCGGCTAGCGGTGTGTGCGACTGCGCGGAGTGGGGGGCGCGATCAATACAAGACGCGTTACGTAACGGAGGCAGTCGCCGCCTTAACAGACAACACCCTTTCGTGCTATTCTCTAACCTATTTACAGGTTCGCAGAGGTTATTTTCGCGAGGAGATATTTCTAGGGCTCTCGGCGCCATTCCTCTATACATCCGACACAAGTTTAGGGAGTTGCGTTTCCGGCTACGATCAGTTTACATTGTAGCTTTACAGAATTAAGTACTGGCGAGAATTTTCTGATACGGTACCTACTTTGTAATGATGGATTCAAATTAGAGGATTTTGTAGGCTTTCGTATTACTTGTTTTGAATTGTTTGTTGAAATTACGAAATGTTATTGTTGTTCGTCATTGTTTGTCTTCAACTTTAGGCAATACTGCCATTTCAAGGTATTTGTCAGCTTCAATTAGCATAAAATTTCCATCTTTACCAAAGTTATTGTTTTGTCCACCGCAACACAATACCCTGAAAACCAGACAAATCCTTTCAAAATTAGACTCGAAGGAAATCAACGCTGCATGATCCTTTATTTACGCTCGTATGGGGGTAGCTACATATAACGAACAGTTTTCGACCAGGCACATCCCTATCATATCAATTATTAAATCTAATCGTGCGACCTGCGATACACAGCGTCACCTGACGGTTGGGACATGCATTAAACAGAACATGGAAATATCGAAAACATTTTTCATATAGAATCGAATTCCAATTCCGTATCCAATTTCTATCAGGAAATAAGGTTTTCCAACTTATAGGAAGAATTAAAATGTCCTTGAAAGAAACTTATTTCCAGTTACATTGTTTATTGATTCTATTGTCCATGATCCGATTCATATTGGGCATATTAATCAAGCTAATGGCAAGATCTTTGTAAAAACTCGACGATAAACTTACTGTTTTAGAAGAAGATACACGATATAATTAAAGGAAACTGATCCCTAATAATAATTGTGTATTATGATTACAAATTATGTTTATTTATTTATTTAAAATAAGTACAACAACGACTTGGGGCCGCACGGGTCGATCGATCAGGTTAAGCTACGCTTGCCGCGGTTGCTCCGTGGATATATTTACATACCAAGACCTCTCCGTGTCTCGTGAAAGTACGTTAAGCCGTTGGTCCCGGCTGTCAGTCCAGTCGTGGATCTTTGATAGACGTTACGGGTCGTCAAAAGCCTGAAAGTCTGACAACCAGTCTTACCAAGGGGTATCGTATTATGCAGTGACTGGGTTGTGGAGCTCAGGTAGGCAGACGCTCCATGTAATATACTGGTATTCAGCTGCATATGGTTAAACTGGAACCCGACCCCAACATATGTAGTTGGGAAAATACATTCACATACTTAGATAATTAAAGCAACATCTAAGAATATAACAATCAAAAAAGAATATGAATTATGAAATTAAATATGAAATAAAAGATATTAATAAAAACAAACTGTAATAATCAGAAATCTATATAAATAAAACAAAGTAGGGTTAGTTACACTATTTATAACTAAAGAACGGCTGGACCGATTTTTATGATATATAACCGCCCCGATTTTTATGATATATAAACTATAAAAACGGGGAAAATTTCACGGAAAAAATTATTATGAAGATAATTCGTTTCCTCATACATTCGTTTTTATTGATCCTGACGCTGTACAAAGTTCGCCGGGTCAGCTAGTATGTTGTACAAATTACACACCGACTTAAGGAAATCTTCACAAAATCCTCAATGGCAGAAAATATATTCTAAGAAAATGCTACCCTTTGAAAAATGCACGGTCATGCTCGTTCAGAAGCTTAACTCCGCAGTATTCAAATGTCCGTCTTCGATAAAGATTCGAGTGCCGACAGAAATCTTGAATAATAGAATGTCTGAACCTGGGGCTTATAAATTCTGGATTTATCCTCTTTGTTAGGGACTGTTTAGTCAGTAACTTTTAATCTTGTGACTTTGTATTATTTATTGGGACAATTTGATTTATTAGCTCGTTCTTGCGTAGGATGATGAGTAAATTGTTTAGCTGTAACTTTTAATGGACAGATTTTTTTTTTATTTGAAATGGGTTTGCTCTGACTCTAGTCTAGGTCAGAGGTGACAGAGACAAAGTCGACGATGGAGTGAGATTACCTAGAAGAAGCTTGTTCGCTCTTACTTTGAAGAGATCGGGTTGTATGCGCTCGGAAACACAGACGCAGGTAGAGAGTTCCACTCTTTTGCTGTGCGCATTATAAAGGTACGATGTAGGTTATGTTACAAACTATCCGTAGGAGCTAGTACCTAATTAGAAAGAAAAAAATATAGGTTTATTTGTCACAGAAACTCGAGCATACAAAAAGATAATTAATTCTAATAATAATGAAAAATAAAACAAAATCGAGCTATAATCACGAACACAAAATAGAAATAGTCGACATAACGTTATGACTGTGACAATTAGAGTAAGTTCGTTCTCGTTAGCATATTTGGACCAATGAAAACTATTCTAAGGATCTCCTTACATAAACTGAAAATGATGACGAAAAGAACAAAGATGAAGGTGATCTAGCTGCTAACAAAACCTGGATCCTTGTTAACTCTAAATTATCCTTACACGCCTACAAAAGCGGCGTTTATATATTTTTTGCTCCCACCAACGTCAGGGAAATGAAGATTAATGACAAATGGACCTCCGTGTTGAATAAGAGAGTATTAATGTCCTGCCACCGTGTCCTGAATTATATCGTTTATATTTTTGTGCTAAAATATGTGTAACTGACTATGATTTATTTTCGTAATTTATAAATTTATATCTGATGAATGATCGTCTCGGTGGTCAGGTTCGGCCATGTATTAAATTTTAAAAATATTGATTCTGACAATGAATTGTTTGTTAATGCATATTTCTCAATTACCAATTTTATCCTTTTGCAACAATTTCAAGGTTGCCTGGAAGTGATCGCAGAAAGAGATAAGGCCGCCCATTCTGTTTCATAGCGTTAAATGTATTTTTTGTTATGTATTTTCTGGTCTACAATAAAGTATAGATATACGTATATAAATAAATATTGAAAGCTTTGTTCAAAATGCCTTTCCGAAAATCTATAAAATAATTCTTTTCTCCCCAAGTGCAAGCAGAACCTATTCTAAATTACATAACCACACAGTTGTTCATCTCGGTCAAGGGTTGTGACAGGTCATACCAATACAGAATTGTTCGCATTTTCTAATAAAGATCTCACGGTCCCAAAAGAATTTGAATATCGATCCCAAAGTAATTCAACAGTTTGCTCGTATATTTGATCAAAATTTAGATCTGATTTGGATTGGACTGGTTGGTATTTAAGCACAGACAAAAAAAAAACTGAAAAATCCTTCACCAATGGGATTTGATACAATTAACTTAACAGTTAACTGTCCATTATGATTCACAATGTTATCCTTTTATGAGTCTGCCAAAGTGGCCTTTATAGGCCTCCTGCTTACATCTGAACCGTGCTCCAGTTGGTACTTAGGGTCGAAGTTCTTTTTGATTAAGCTTCTTTGGTACCTGTATTAAATTTTCCTATTGTCATGATTTATTTTAATAGAACTGGAGTGGATTTGAATTGGTATTTCGGACTTTCGAATGCTATCTCCTCTTCGAGTTATTTGAATTAAGTGGGTAGGGGCCCCTTGCTATTTTTAGAAATGACAATTTTCAAATTGGCTCTTACACCCATGCTGAGATTGACCTTTTCCCACGCAGATTAGTTTCTGAAAGATCCCTAAGAATAGGCTTCTTAAATATATACATAAAATAGGTCGCAAGCACGTTTAGCATTCTCATAAAAAACCTCTTACGCAGGCCCTAGGCGAGACCCATTTAGCTTGAAATGATTCATTTTTATTGCACCAGTATCCATATAATCACCCCGACTTAATGTATTTGCTTGTGTAACACTCAGTTCTATTTATGGAAATGAGGGAGAATCACTTTTTTCTTTAAGGTATATTTCTAGGACGTGACACGGTTCGTTAAGTTACTTTATTGCTATGCTTCGTAATTTCTTTAATTCTTGTTATTTTTAGTGAGATTTTTTCTTTTTCGCTTTCAGAGTGACTATTTATGAATCAATTAGTTTTACTTGACATTTCAATGTTTTAACAAGCCATTTTTCTTGTTACAGGTAAGTGTTAACACTCTTCAACATCTTCATCATCAAAACGCAATCTCACAACACGGTAGGTGAACCACAAGCTCTTAAGTCGTAAAGGCAGTTTAGCCTGTACTTCAGAAACGTGCTCAACCCTGACACGGTGGGAGCCAATTACGGCTGTCTGTGACGACGCTCTAAACATTTCAAGTGCTGTTTGCCGAGGCCTCTGATAGGAGTTCTGAAGACCAGAACTGCTAAGATAATGTTTTGCAAAGCATGTTATGCTAAACTCAGCTTTAAGTTTATTTTGATGGTGGCATAAAATCTTGGGCTTATAGTAAGTAGGTACCTATAAAGAAATGTTAAACATCAGTATATCAAAATGGGAAAGTTCATAGTTAGAAAACTCGACATAAATGCGGGTTGGAAAATAGAAGCAATGGTTAAATAGATTCAGCTGCATAGATAACGAGTTTCGTATTGGTTTTATTAGGAATCGTTGTTTGGCTACATGCCCTGAGTCGAATTGGAATGGAATTTACTGCTAGTGATAAGAAACAAATTTTAGAGTTGCATTTCGAAATTGTATCTTCATTTTATAGACGAAATCACGAAACCAACGTTACATACTGTCAACTAAGAAACGGTATCCGCGAAGGATGTTTTATATAACATTTTCCAACCTCGTGCAATTACGCCATGCTTGCTGAAAACATGTTTCATTCATCTCCATAAAAGACATCTGATGTTATCAGCAGCCGTCGGGATAATTTCCGACGGCAGACGGGAGACTAATAAACACGAAACAATAAACGGACGCAAATAACTATGTAGGCAGATACCAATTCATCCGGTTATAACTCAATTGGTCCCTGTTCGAAAACTCGTAATGGGTTACGTAACCAATTGGTGAAGTTGGGATGTAATCAAAGTGGCTCCTAACTTAGTGGACTCGATAATTTGTTGACTTCAAAGGCTATATTTAAATTGTAATGTAATTAAAGTTTCTAGCACAAAATAGTTCTCCTTGTCTCGTCTATTAGTACCGTCATTTTGTACATTGTTCTGAACTATGCAAGCCTGCACAGACTCAGGCACTTTTAGCGCGAGATAACTTTTAATTTAATTGCAGTAATTTGGTAAAAGCGGAGTAAGCTTTCCCCAGTATTTATTTTCTCAGAGGAGTGTACTAGAGCTAGAATAAATAGTAACAGTGAAGCACTCTGATAATGAAAATCTCTGCTCTGATTATATTATGTTTGTTAATTAAAATGACGACGTGAACGTTAAATTAACTGAACACTGGAACATTTGCATCACAAAGCGATGCTCAAATCTACTAAATGTATCCTCTATAATTCAAAACAATAGCAGTGTTATAAAGTTTTGGTAAACGGTTGAATAATGTTATTATTTCGTAAATATTTAAGCTTGGATCTCGCTTAAAGCTACCATCAGGTCGAAAGAATTGCCGAAGTTGTGGCCATCGTCGGCGCCGTCTACATATTACAGGCGCTTAATGATTTAATTTCAACTACTAGACTAATGTTGGCAGTTGCTGCCAAGTCTGGATGTTATTGTCTTCTTTTTGTGCAGACACACTCTTGAAGTTTACTTAGATGACTTCCTAGTTTCGCTGTGCGTTACCAGAATTTATCTGTGTCTTGCACTTCTTAAAATTACAGCCTAACACTACATGTCATGAATGAATTTGTATGAAAAGAGGGATCTGAAAGATGCAAATGCTGAGCTGGAGAGCTGATGTGCATTAATGTTGTATTTATTCCAGCAAAGACATTATAACGAGTTCTCAGAGTACCTAAATACACAAGTGTAAACTTACCTACATTGCCAAACGGATTTAGTTCAAAGATAGAAAGATTCGTTTCACTTTAGTGTCTTGCTATGCTCAAAGTATATATTTTTATGAACTTGACTAAAAATTAATTACCACTGTAAATTCTATCAAAAAGAAAATAATTTATACAGCGCTTTGTTCTAAAATGTTAAACACTTTACAACATTCTGCCATCACCCACCTAGTTAGAAACTGTAGCGGTCCGCTGAAACTTTATTAAATTTGAACGCAGCAGGTACATTATATGATACGTTGCTCGCCGACGTGCATGCAATTTAGTTGCTTCCCGGTGTGCGAAAGTTGTTCTATCGACCTTGTAGTCAGGAATTGTGAGGATTTGTTGGGTCTTTATGTAGGTGCTAGGTAGGTATGCCCGCTACTGTTGGAGTTACGGCAGCAACAATTGATTAAGTCTTTTGTGTTCGACGCATTTGTGGCTTGCGGCGCTATTGCCTGTGGATGGCGGCTTATAGGTTTGACGTTCATTGTTGTTTGAAATCGGATGATTAGTTAAAATAGCGTGCCGTTCATAGAATTTTTCTAAAGTTATAGCAAATTATTAGAATAACCTTTAAAAAAGCTTTATCAATACCTGAGAGGTAATACTCGTAATTTTAAGGTCGTTCACAGTCTGATCTCAGCCGCAATCTGTCAAAAAAATCCCTTAATTTTCCTAAATTTTTGACAAGTTTTTGACATTTGTTTGTCACCGAGATGAGGCTGTGACTAGATTTTTAAGTTTTAACGTTTTAAATTACGGGAATTGGCCTTCAGATTTATTATATTGATCGTATCGGATAGGCAGTAATTAAGAAAAAACAACTAGAACGGAGGCTCTTTCATTATTTTGTAGGGTTTAATTACCAACTTTCGCTCAGATTTTGAACATTACAATCAACCATCTCCAACTTATTGTATAAAAAAACTGGCCAAGTGCGAGTCGGACTCGCACACGAAGGGTTCCGTAACACAAAGCAAAAACGCCGAAAAAAACACGGTATGTTGTATGGGAGCCCCCCCTTAAATATTTTTTTTATTCTGTTATAGCGGCAACAGAAATACATCATCTGTGAAAATTTCAAACTGTCTAGCTATCACGGTTCATGAGATACGGACTGGTGACAGACGGACAGTGGAGTCTTATTAATAGGGTCCCGTTTTTACCCTTTGGGTACAGAACCTTAAAAAGAGGAAAAATAATACTAATAATAAATGTAGTTTCGCATCTAAGTAGCATACGATCTAGTTATATTAAAGTTTATTTACGTGGAAATTTTTCGCCGGGGGATGTAGCCATTCCCTTTAAGTTCGCAACTTTCCATAAGCCGGGACGAAGAGGTGGTGCAGACTTCGTAAGTAGAAATTTTTTAATTTAATTCTGAGCCAAGGTTGGGAATTCTCAGTGGATTAAGGTCAGGGTTATCATCAGCTGTATTGGCGATTGAAGTACTTGGACGACGATGTTGTTTGTGGTAACATTTTCGTCTAGAACAAAAGTTATTTCATATAAGTTTATCTTGCTCACTTGTTTCCTTAGAAAGAAAGGAAAACCAAGTCAGTATTAGCTGAGTAAAACGAATTACAGGGGTAGCCTCTAAGATGCTTTCGTAATCCGTTTTCCTTAAGGGGCTAACGTGACCTAAAGCGCGGTCACTGTCGGACTGCATGAAAGAAAGACAAGCGCGACGACACAACGCTGGTAATTGCAAAATATGAAGCAATTATTTAATTACAAAAATCTATTGCTTAGACTAAAAAATTAAAACACTAGTATTTTAGTATGTTGCTTGTAGAATAATGTGACAAAAAAATCAGAATGATGATATGTATGGTTTTTATTGTAAAAAAAAAGTTTTTAGAGGTATCTTCATGATTTTTTTCTGTCGTATCAAATTAGTTGTATTATGTTTTCAACACAGTATTTACTTAGCATATATCCTGAAGAATATCATATATTTTTCTGATTTTGTTTATTTACTATAGTCGATCATATACTTTTATTTTTTCTAAAACTTGCGTTTTTTGCGTTTAGGTCCTGTAAGCCCCTTAAAGTTCGTTTTTTAATCCCAGATAGTAATCTGACATTTAGGTCTTGTGTTTGCGTTTTTTTAGTATAGAAGTTTGACACTACACCTGTCAAATTAGTGTCTGGGTTTATGAAACGATCTTTAGTTGACTTACGATGCGTCCTAGCCGGATGATATGATACACTTTATATATATAGATTTCTACTCTGGAGGCTTTCTATGTTAATCCTTGTATATATTCAGAGAACATAGTATACATTTTTGCCCTCTTTAATCTGATTAACTTTCTCTACATACCTATTCCAGTCTACATATATCTGGATCCTAAACATTTTCTTCTACGAGATTAATTTCTAATTATCACCACGCAATGATTACAAGTTGTTTTTCCCAATGGCGCGCGCACCAGTAACGATCAGTACTAATGAAACTAATAAACACTTTTGTATTCAGTCCTCGACACCAGCCATCTAAGTAGCCAAGATACGACTCGTAATTACGACTTGAGGCATTTTAAGGACTCGTAAAACCAGACAACCTCACCATTATGTTGGCTTACAGGCAGTTATTATTAATTATAATTATTTCATCTGCCATAAACCCATCCTTAAAGCCTCTCCCAGAAATATTTCACGACATTTTATTAGCAACACTCTCTGAAGTTTGGATCTTAATTTTCACTTACTTTTAGTGTAGGTAACGTTGTTTTGTTTTTAGAATATTAAGTCTTTTTCCTTGTTGATTTTGGTGTAAAAGATAAACATTAAAAGTATTAACTTCTCTGTGAAAGTAAGTTACCGGACTGGAAAGGTCACGATGGTCTCATCGTAAGTGTAACTATAAAGTTACACTTAACATTATGAAAGGCGAGTTTCCTTACGTAATATCCTCTCGAGTTTTTGTTTGAATGGACGCTGCAGATTTAATTAAAAATAAATATTTGTATTCAATGCAGACATACACGAGAAAACTAAATCGAGACTGCAAACTGAAAATGTAATTACACAAGTTTTTCTATCATGCATTTTGAAAGCTGTTCACTGATTGTATTTCCTCTAGTATCAAGCTTTTTGTTTATCAGTTTCAGCACAAAAACATTGTACGAGAATTGTAAACATTAGAATAGAATACTCTTCTCTACTTTTCTTCTCTATTCTCTTCTTCTTCTTTTCTCTTTTTCCTTTTCTCTTCTTCTTTTCTCTTTTTCCTTTTCTCTTCTCTTCTTCTTTTCTCTTTTTCTTCTTCTTTTAACATCATTATTACTATCAAAGTTGTACTTCGACCCACATGAAAGAGGCATAATCAATATTACCAGTTAACGACGAAATTCATGTTTCTCCTTACGTAACCGTAGTAGCAGTTTGGAGCTAGGCCCATTTGTTAGCACTTTGTACTCGCTTTATCATTTTTCAGTAACGGAGGTAGTTGTACTTTATAGCTGGCAACTTATTTTCAATTACAATTCATTTATTTGCATACCATAATGTGAATATACATATGTGTAACAAATAGGCTTAAAGCTAAGATATACTCGTAGTTATGAACTCTGTAAGGGCACAGGAAGATAAGTAACAAGGATAAATTAAACATTAAAATTAAATGATAGCATTTAGAACATGAATAATAGATTATATAATTATACAATACTTATTGTTTATTATTTATTTAATCGTGCCCATGCTGAGAACTTAACTGTACTTACAGTGTTTTTGCTTTTAGTCTTCGCAGTTGCAAATAGTTATGGCTTTGGAAGTTACTTTGCTGTTTGAGTTATAGTTAAATTAGAAATGTTTGTTAAAAGAGACGGGTTTATCTGCCTTATTTGTTGTGGGCAGTTTTGACTTTATTGTTGCGTTTGTAACTAGCGAAGTGGCAATTAGTGTAACAACGATTAATCTTTAAAATCTCGATCTAATATTTTGTAATGAGTTTCAACGAGATTGAATAGTTCTCTTGAAAGCTAATACTTACAGAATTTGAAAACCTCCATTTAAGTATATGATTTTTTTTCTAAGTTTAGTATGTTTGCAGTTGTTAATTAAATTGGTTTAATTTGTTCCAATTTAGCTGTGGTTTACCTTTATTAGACCATATTACGAACTAGTTCACGATGTAATTAACTTGACTAAATATTGGAAATTCTAATAAAGTCAATAGCTGTGACGTAATTTATTGTGGTTGTTCATTGTTCTAAACTACAATCAAAATTATATTTAGGCTGGTATTCTTTACTACCTATCCATATAACACAAACAGTATGAGTAGTTATTGCTATGGTTTTACTCATTTCCTACTACGTTCTAGCTTTTGCCCGCGACTTCGTCCGCGTGAAATTTTACTTTCCCCCATTCATCCTCTTAGGGGTGGACTTTCGAAAAAACCTTTCTTAGTGGATACTTACTCTTCACAAAGAACACACCCTCCAAATTTTATGTCTCTAGGACCAGCGGTTTGGCTGTGCGTTGATATATCAGTGAGGACTTTGAATTTTATATATATTTATAGATTATAGATATCAACTATCTTTTTTCCTTCAGTAATTGCTTCCATTACTCTCTGTTCAGCGAGGGGGCGTCCTTCATTTCGCCTAGAAATGTATACTTCGTTTTGTTTTTAATTAGTTCCTGCCTCAACAACGCGCCTTTTAAAATATCGCGAGTTTTTTTCCTCTAAGACTGTTGCTTCATTATTTATTTAGGTCACACTCACATTTCATTGGGGTCTTGTTAAATAATGTGTTCTTTCTTTCTATTATTTTTAATAGTATACAAAGGGTAATTTAATCTTATTTTTAATTAAGCTCTTCCGATTTTACAGTTGTCCTTCATCTTTGTGCTATCTAGTTTTACATGTTTTCTTAGTTTCTATTTCAAAACATAGCGTCCTTTGATACAAAAGTGTAGAGCATAAGTACACCAGCACACACCCCTTTCCTTTACGTTCCTCACACGCCACTATAAAACTGACGACGCTTACATATTCCCAGTAGTGTCGCCATTTTGTTCTTAGCTCGGATTCATGACACAATGTGCTCTGACGTCACTATTCCTCTTCATTAGCTATCATTGTGTAGCTATGTCATCCTTCTCGTGCATGTCAGCTACATAGCAACATTCCGCACTGTTAAGCACAACTGCTAAATTATTCGTCGTATTACTATGAACGGTGACCCTACGAAATTGAGGATGCTATAGCAGCATCATCAATTTCGCAGCGTAAAATAGGTCAAATATATGCTGTGATTTATGTTAGATTTTGTTTGAATCTGCACTAGCAAATATGTGTGCTATTAAGTTTGCAAGAGTTCTTGTAGTAGTGAAAAATGATGCTTGAAAACAGCCCGCATTTCAAACAAAGACTTGGTATTAAAGAAATGTAGTTAAATAACTTCACCTAGTTTTATTTTCGTGTTTCGCTTTGTCTTCATGAAAGCGGTTTGGAGGAAATTAAAGTTCTACTTTGAAAGCGTAAAATATGAGCAGACACTCAACAGTTTCCTCAGTATATTTCATATTACTACAAAGCACATGCTGACCCAAAAAGTTCTTTCATCATTTTGAACCCCTGTTGCCATAAAACGTTGGCGTAACGTCAGTCCCTTATTTAGCGTGATGTCCTCGTGAGAAGAAGCCTGTATACATCTTTTTGATCATAAACGTTACGAGCTATTGCCCATGATGGCTGCCATATCCGCCAATAGCACCATAAACCATATATTTTGTGTCACGCAATGTTTGATAGAAAAAGTTGGAACCATGCCGCAAATAGTTCCCGAATGTTTGTGAAATGTTGGCTATTGATTTTGAAATATAACTTGGGGCGTGAACATAACTCAGCGAATGAATTAGAATATATATTTTTTTGTTCTCATGAAATATGCGTGGAAGCATTGACACAATATGCACAAATCCAGCTGTTTGCAAAAATAAAGTACATATTCGTCAATGGATATTATGATGTGGCAGACATTCACATTGAATAGAAGTACATCAGAATCAATAAAAACAACATGTACATGACATCTACGGATCAATACCGAATCCGTTCGGATAGCTGAACAATGTCAGTAGAAGCCTTAACAAGTTCATTATGCAATGCCAACAGAGGATTAAATGCACGTCCACGTATAATCTACGTGCATGCTCTGCATTGGCTATAGCAATGTGAAATACGCTACAGCGGCGGAAAGAAATGTTGCATTAACTCTGACCGCTGACGCTGTCATACCTACCCACATACTTGATATTTATTAGGCCGGTGGAATATGTTGTGCAAAATTAAGCAAGGAAGCTGCTGGTGCGCAAATACATGAACTGAATGATGATGTTATTAATCTTAATGTCACTATATAAGATTCGGATTAAAAAGCTTACAGTAATTATAGTAACAATGATTGTACTAATCCAGTAGTAGCAAGAGAGATTATAGAATTAAGATGCAGTAAAGTTGTATTATAGCTATTAAGGACAGTAGTGCTGGTCTAGTACGGGATTAGAACAAAGAAGTTATATCTTTATTAGCAAGCGTAGAACGTGTGTGCTGCTAAGTGCTATTTAGAGAAAGGTCAACGGTGTTCTAGTACATTATAGAGAAAATGTGCTTGTTACTTACTCATATTGTGAATTGGATTATTTAGTTTATTTATTTATTTCTAAAAAACTTAATTTATTACAATTTCGTTTAAGCCACACAACGGAAACCTCTCAGCGTTTCTGTGTGCTGGCGAGCCTTTTATTTAAACTACAAAAATGTTAATTACTACAATTATACATAATAATACTTTTATAATGACGATTAATTTATAGGTACATTACTACTTACGTAAATTGAGAGGACATTTTGTATAAGGAAACGTTTTGATTTGTACTTAAACCTTTTCGAACTCGTTTTGTATAACGTTTGCAAGTCTTCTGGAAGTTTATTAAGAAAAAAAGGTACTAAATATTCTGCGTCTTTCATCGCGTACACGTTATTAAATTTTGGTAGGATGTATTTATTTTTTAGTGGTATCGTTCTCCAAAAGTCAGTAGTCATAGTTATATTTAATGTGTGTATACTCATGTTTTGAACAAATAATTGATCTTATCTTAATCCAATTCACAATATGAGTAAGGGTAACCCATCATTGCCCAAGCATTTGGAAATTCACTGGTTACTTACAAAATGCTGAGACTTTCAATTAATACTCCAATTTCCTTTGCTCATCCAACTGTATTATAGATTGGTAATACCCTAGCTGTGAGCCGGAAATTAAACAAACCCAGCTCCTAAATATTTACAGCTTTAGCTACAATGTATACGTATTTCATGATTCATCCTATTGGAAGCTAATGTCAGGCATTCATCAACAGCTCGGCTCTCTCATTAGGTCCTGTCGCCCCCTCGCGTCCGTACGTCCCATATCCAACATAGGGGGAGGGGGGGAGGTTGTATGTGGGTATATGTTTGTAGCTGTGATTATCGTTTGGTTTGGCTTGGTCTGACTTCGGAAATTTTGGAAGCTGTTTGTGCATTCGTTAATGTTTTGAATTTATCCTTATTTGCAACTTTTTTATCTTCTACCGAGTGCACTTTGTCAGAATCAGCACGAAATTCTAAAATAGCTATGTAAATTCAAAACAATTTTCTAAAACCAATTTCATTATTTCTAAATCTAATACAACATTACCAGCCTGAGATTTGAATTTGCATCTCATCTCGTACATATTTCATCCCATTTGCAGCTAATGTTGGCCATTCATAACTCTACGCGAAACACTCATTAGCCGTCGTCGCTCCCTCTTTTAATATGAAACGATGTCCTTTGGAATGTTGCTAGAGTTTATTTTAATCTTTTTTAAATGCTAGGATTAACATTCTTGCTAGGATTTTTAAGCTCTTCTCTACCTCTTTGGCCACTTTTACATCAGCTTTCATGCCAGCCATGAATAATCCTTAAAATCCTTATAACATAACCTAACTTTTCCTTTTCACTATTCCCCGAAGGGATAAACAAACATAAAGTTCATCTACATTTCGCAAGCAAATCTTTTTAAGGCACAACTCGACTTCCGGATGCTACTGAAAAAACAACCTCGCCCTACCGAATACGATCGAATTTAGGCATTACCCTATTCAGCAGTCGCGCTTGCGTTCATTACAATGCTTAGCAGGCTTTTTACTTCTCGCCACTTATTCATAGACAAATGTACAGGTAACTATAGTGCAAATGTAGCTAAGGGTGCTTCTTCGTACTTTTGTTTAATACGAGGCATTCATCGCTCGCTACTCACCTACTCATTACTCCCCTTCGGTTTTCACGTCGTGTCGCATTGTATGCGTCACGCGACACGACTCTTCGTCCCCTAGGGTGTACTGATGTTGCTAAAGTGACAGTGGGTGTGTGGTGCCTTCCTAATGTTTTAATGCTTCCTGTGTGTCTTTGAACATGGCTGTATTATGTAGATATGGATATAGTGATAAATGTTTTTATTACTAGTCGTAAAATACGCGCATTGACGTGGAGTTGCGGACACCAGCCCGTATTACCTATTACTTATTACCTACTAGTCCTTGTAACAGAAAGTTGAAAAGAGGCTCAGGGCATAATTAGAGGCACAAAGAGTTTTAAGAAACACATTTATATGGTGTACATAATAAAGAGTATTCTATTCTATTCTATTAATTTAAAAAAGCGTACATCATTAGACGGTCAATATTTATTTAGAGGAATAATTAAATATTTCCTTTACGTAAATCAGACAGTAAGAGAGTAAATGGTATTAACTGTGACGAATATGTAGATTTGCTGGTGCATTTACTTATGCTAATTAGAATAGCATGAGAGCTTGAAGACGTTATAGTTAAAATGGTGCATTTGAGTCTTGCGTCCAGCCATTACTTGTTTAACAACTACTAGGTTTACAACAACCAACCTTTACGACATGACCATTTTAAAGCTATACACCGTAAAGAAATATGCAATCATTATTGCTTGCATTATGAAGTCATAAATCCAGCTTATATTTTTACTATTGCAGGGCAAGCTTTACCGCTATTAAAGAACGTTTCGTGTAATTTTCTTCAGGATGTTTTCCTCTACCGCAAATCTAGCCAGTTCCATCTTAATCTTAAACATTGATTAACCTACTTTGAACCTCGTCTCTAATCCTTCGGGCTATAGTCACGGTATAGTTTAATTAGGCACCTCATTAAGTTTATTACTCATTTCGACCACTATTAATCTGATTAAATCATGGACCGTATCTCCCTTGGGATGGTACTTCTCTAGTTCCCCTTTACCTAATTATATTTGACTTAAAAACATATTCACATCATCACCCCATTGTATTTTGTGAGAGGGAGATGCTGTAAACGTAAGCAGATTCACGTATTATGGTAATATGGGCGTTGACGGCGACGAAATATTTTGTGAAAGCTATTTATTGAACCCAAGTTATTTTACTCGTTCTGATTATTTCATGTACAGACGCCAGCACATCTAGCTACCCGAAACTGTCAAATTTTCCCAATCAACCTTGAACCTAATGCTTTAGCGATAAAGTTGAAAATCTATTAAAGAAATTTGACAGATTGTAGTAATTTGATGTGCTGGCGTCTGTACCTGTAGTAGTGGTGATGTGCTGATGGTGATGTGTTGATGTGCTGGTTGCAACTATCACAATTTGTAATTGGCGTAACGACATCATTTTGCCCGATGTGCTTTCCCGCACCACCATGTATATTTATACATGGTGGTGCGGGAAAGCACATAAAAGTGAAAAACGAAATTACTGGTGTATTTACACCAGTAATTTCGTTTTTCACTTTTAAATATGTAGACTACAATGACACTCTTATAACATTGAGGAAAGATTAAAAAAAAAGTGCTCGTAGATATAAAGTGCAGGGTGGGCGTTTTGGGGGACTGTCTTTTGTAATTTTGACGTTCGAAAAGTGTTGATTCTCAGCCTAGTATGAATAAACGACTTTTGATTTTTGAAAAGATAAATATAATCCAATGGCTACAAAACCAATAATAACTATCTTGGCAATGTCTGTAAATCAAAGTTTCTCTCTCAACAAACAACCATGACATTTAAGAGACACTTTCACCATAAGCACTGGCCCATCCGTTACAATTAAATCAATAGAACCATCGCCATCCATTTACGACCAGGAACAGAACAATAAAAATGGTCACATAACGACCAGATAAAGGAACCGCAATAAAACTGTATGCTATTAAACAACGTTTCTCTTCAGATACATCTACGCTTATCTTAACAGCACTTGTGTTGCTGGTTGTAAAAGTTGGATATGAGATAGTTTGAGGATGTACACTCGGTAGCTGAGCTTTCGCTCTTACAGATTTTATTGGTCTGATGTGCAGACTATTTCAGTTTCTGGCTTTGGAGACTCTGTTACTGAATGTTGTTTTTGGATTATAAACTCTTGTAGGTACTTTTATTTCTGTTATTATTTCATCATCATCCCCAGTCCGACTTTACCCACTGCTGCGCATAGCTTTCTCTTTAATTGTGTCAGTCTCTTTCTATTTCTGTTTAGTTTTTCAATATTATTGGCTTCCAATTTCATTATTAGTAGCGCCGATCGTTTTGTTAGATTTTAGTTTTGTCGTCATTATAATGTCATGTCAGCAATGAATTGGTTGATAATGTCATTGATTGATCGGTTTTAAGCGTTTTCCATAACCAGTCCAGCTGTTACAATCAACAGCATCACGACAATTGATTTCCTAAAATTAAGCTCCATTTATAAAATACACTGCCTCACGTAATTTCGACAGTAAATTAATCACTACCTTTGTCGCCCGAGAAAGAAAATGACAGACAATATATGGGTGAAGTCCAAAATATTGACGTAATTGACACAATAGTGACACAAAATGTTGTGCGATAGTGACACAAAAGTCGCACAGAAATTTACACTACAGTAACACAATAGTGGCACAAAATGGTAGCAAAAAACTATAAAGTTGAGGTTACATTAGGAGTTTTACAAACCTATAGTTTTTAAAAATAGAAAAATAGACATCAATATCTAAATTATTTTCAGACGAAATTAAAACAAAATTATAATCTTGAGCAAGGTTTATTAAGTCTCCAAAATTTAAAGTAGGTAAGTACTAGGTTTTAACATAAAAAACAACAAAAAAATAATTGAAAATTCAATACTTGTAATGAACATTTTAATTTTTTAACGAAAATAAAATCAGTTTTTAAAAATAGACAACAATTACGAACTTTTATAGCAAAATCAGTCACGCCATTGAGACGTTAGCAAAACAAAATTATAATCATAACAATTTATAATTATGTGAGCAAGTGTTACTAAGTGCTCTTAAATGTAACGTAATAAAAAATGGAATTTACAGCAACACAAAATTATAGAAAATTCAACATTTTCACTATAGGACCTTTTCATTATAGGTATACAAGGTGGTAGGGACATCGACGCACAACCTGTTACCATGATGGATTCTGTACATGATTCTGGACCTCCCTGCGTTTAAATTTTTCATCGGTTTTTAAAAAAATCTGCAGTTTCCTATAAAAGTGCAATACCTACGCGGTCAAAATGTATGGAGCAGCGCTTTTTTTTTCTTAATAATTTCATCGCAGGGGGTTCAAACTCATGCACTGAATCCATGGTAACAGGTTTTGCTTCAATGTCCCTGCCACCCTGTATACATATAATATGACCATGCAAATGTACTTATATACTTTAACAAAAAAATTAATCAATATTACCGATGACATACATTAAACTTAGATTAAGGGTCGGTTTTTGATCCGTAGTTAACTTAACCAATGGTTAAACATAGTAGCTAATGTTTGAATTTTGAGCCTGAATTTTGGCTAAATGTGTTTTCCAAAACACCATTGCATTTTGGCAAACACATTTAGCCAAAATTCACGGATCTAAAAACCGGCTCTTAGTAATGTCTAATTTATTCTATTTTGAATGTCAACGTTGACATATCAAATGTTTTAATACCGCGTCGATCTGAGGTCGGATTTGGTAAAACTTGCACAATCTCTGTTTTATCTATGAACGACACGTCATCAAGGACCGGCCAGGCAAACCTCCCATTCCCTTTATGCCTCAAAAATTTCACCTGAAAAGTGACATCTCCAACCAACTGTAGGACTTGGCCAAGGAAATATTTATTCCTCTTCTCCAATTCGAATCTAACAACTACATGTGAATCTTTGATGATTTCCATTCCGGCATTATTGCTATCATTCTCAGAACACATTTCAATGTCGGGGTTTAAATAATCCGTTTCCATTCTTTCGTCTTCAAAATTCTCTAAATCAGAGGAACTATCATGAATGGAATAATCGTCACAGCTCTCGTCAGAGCTGTCTCGTTTGTAGCATTGGTTCTTTTTGGTTCTTTTTAATTCAATAACATGTCCGTTATGTTTTCTTTTTAGGTATTTTTCGTCATTAGTATTACCACAAAGTCTTTGTAGTTTTTTTTCCGCGAATTCAACCAACGAATCATTAAGTTCCACATTGTTGTAAACTTCTTCCTTGTCGATAAAATTTAGTAACATATCTTCGTCTTCTAGATCTATTCGCTCATTTTCTTCAGTTTTGTCAATCTGTTTTTTTACTTTCCGTATAACTCCGGTTTCTTCATTCAATTGTAACTCATAATCTGTCTCTTCGCTTTCGCTTTCAGGTTTTGCTTTGATATCAAATTTGTGCGTTTTTGGGTTATAGCATTCGCACTTTCCTTTAGAATTCTTGCAAAAGCAAGATAAGAATCTATAGATCAATAAATGTTTATCCATCAGTACTACTTGATGTACTTTCATAGTTTCCTGCAGTGGAGTGAGCTTAGTTACGATATTGGAGTCTAGGAGTCTTATATTTTCAGCGCCAACATAAAATATTTTGACTACTGTTTCTGTGTTTTTTAGGACATCGTATGCTGTCTCTGCATCCGGAATATCCATTCCGTGGGCAACTTTGAAGTCCAACGTTCTTTTCACTGCCCCTCCGATGCCATCGGCGGCCCCTTTTCCGTGTGATGCCTCAAAGAACGACCAAGTGGCATTGTTGAATCCATACTCGAAGATATTATTACTTAATAAATAGAAGTTCTTTTTCTGTCGATACTGTGACGTTGGGCCGTCGGAGAAAAAATGAATGGTATCTACTCCTAGATAACGAAGCTTAAGGTGATTGGATACTGACACTTTTTCATACATTCTATCGGGGTACAAATCTCGATACTTAAACGATTTTTGCAGAATAAAAGCACGTACATTAAATGATTATGATCTATTATTGACGCATATCGTAAAAAACTTAAAAAAAAACCACTATTTGTAGGATATTTAGGCCTGACAAAAAACGATAAATCTTTGTATGTGTGCGCGGGCGGAGGCACGCCCTCTACAGGATATTTCAAGAACCATAACACCATTTTTGCTAAAGTTATCAGTTATCATCTAACGATCAAGATCTACTGTAATCTTGATCGTTAGATGGCGCTGTTTGTCAACGGATGGCCAATTTTATAACAAGCGTGATATTGTTGACAAGTTTCGAATCGTAGGTATGCTGTGTGTGTGTGTGGGTGTGTGAGTTATATTTTATCAATTTAATCATGAAGTGAGAAAAAATGCATTACTTAGTGATAGGATTATCTGCGATCTACCCTGGGTTCGATATTACTGTAATGAATGTCTAAGTTCAAGTAAGTACCTACATGCATTTAGTAAGTAGGTACCTACTAACTTACACATGAACTCTTCGAGAAATTTTCTGATGTAAAAATCATTCTGCATTATGTAGGTAAGTACCTATTGAGAGAGCCCTTTCTTTTAGTAGGAGTGGGCGATACAAATCGTATATAGATAATATCTATGTATCGGTACAATATCCAATACCTACCTATATGTAAATCGGACGGCACTGAATCTATATTATATCAGGTATCCGCGTACCTAGAACACTATACCGATATCGTATCACATGATCTATGATATTCGGTTCAAACTGATTCAGGTCAGGTACAATGCGTGCCACGAAAGATGAGACTTGACCCCGCCTCCCCCGCTCTTTCCGCCGCCCCTATGACGTCCGGTCCCGTCCCGCACTCAGACCTCATACCGCTAAAGATACCTAAAATCGTGTAGTGCGCATGTCAAACCACGTGGTGTGTCAAGTCTCATCTTTCGTGGCACGCATTATACAGTAGTAGTTACACGGCTTTAGGTACCGTATCCTTGATGCGCGCGGGCGGGAGTGATGTACCTAGCTAGAGATGAACGAGCGAGAAAGCGCGCTAAGCTAACGTCTAATACTAATTTTAAACATTATTTACAGGAGCATAGAGTTTAATACCGAATACATTATTTTGTAAACAGGTAACCATCAATAAACGTCAAAGGAATTTAAATCGTATGGCATTCTCAACAAAAATAGGTACTCGTAGTTTTAAAATCATTTTACGTTGACCTTGATTGCACTTTGCTGTTTTCGTAGGTACTTTTCGTGTTCTGTTTTTAGTTACGCGTCGCGTTAGCTGCAGTTGGCCGAATTTCTCTGCTTGATTTCATTACTTTATAAAGTAGACAAAAAAAAACCGGCCAAGAGCGTGTCGGGCCACGCTCAGTGTAGGGTTCCGTAGTTTCCCGTCCGTCACAAAAAGTGATCCCACTTATGAGTTTAAAAGTGGGTATCCATTATGTTCGCGCTCCAGCAGCACTCCGCGCTCCTGCAACTGCTCCCGGTAGTGTGTACGTACGCGAACGCTCCGTGCGTGCAACATTGCACGCTCCGCGGCAGGCGCTCCGACTCGTGACGGTTTTTAGCGCGAACATAAAGGGATACGTTCAGGATAATAAAATATGTAAACGAAGTTAAAAAATGCTTGCATATACGATTATACTACAAACTTAGTCCAGAAATTATTTTGTACAACTTTTTGTCTTTTTTGTACAAAAACTGTTATTTCCATCAAGTTCAAAATAATTTTCCTAGAAAGTCCTTACTTATAGAGTTCTACTTTGTAGATTTTTTTCATAGTTTCTAAACTTATGGTTCAAAAGTTAGAGGGGGGGACACATTGTTTTTTACTTTTAGAGCGATTATTTCCGAAATTATTGACATTATCAAAAATGATTTTAGTAAACCCCTATTCATTTTTAAATACCTTTCCAACAATATATCACACGTTAGGGTTGAAATTTAAAAAAAAATCACTTCCCACTTTACATATAGGGGGGCTACCCTAATAAAACATTTTTTCCAATTTTTATTTTACCACTTTGTCGGCGTGATTGATATAGGTACATATTGGTACTAAATTTCAGCTTTCTAGTACTAACGGTCACAGAGATTAAGCGAGGACGGACGGACGGACAGACAGACATGGCGAAACTATAAGGGTTCTTAGTTGACTACGGAACCCTAAAAAGAAAGAAAGAAAGAATTATAAAAATATAAATCTAATAAACCGAAACGGCTGTATTAGTTTCATTTCAGAGTGCCATATTATCAACAATACCAAACGATACATTCACTGATTTCGAGTACTTATACAGTTACAAAAATTCGTCGCCATTCCACGCGCGAGGCACCGCCCACTTAGGTAGGTACTACGACACACATACACGCGCTTGCGCACGTGCGCGCTTTATACCTAGAGTGACCGAATGGCCATAATTTATCCTAGTTCGAATTCGAAAATCACCTTCATTATTGTCATAAATTACGCTAGACAATTAACTCATTTTTAAGTATCATAAGAATGCGGAAATCTTACTAATGAAAGTAGTAGTGCCCCAAAGAAAAGTTCATTGACCTACTGTAAGTAGTAACCTACGGTAGTTGGGCATTTTCATTTCTAAGTGCCACCCGTTCTTAATATTGAGTGTAACAATAAATTGTGATTTTCTTATTATTTTATTTTTTATAATAATAAAACAACTATCAAGTTATCTAAAAAGATGTTATATTATATTAAAATCCTGCAATTTCAGACTAAAAGCATATGAAACGTTAACTTGAGTCATAAAATAATATCCATTTCGTTACCAAATTGAAATGTGAAAAAGGAAATTAAAAGACATTTGTTTGTTGTCTTACTTATTTTTATCCGATTAAACAAATAACATTCTTCTAAAAATCAATTTAATTTGGCATGTTAGGCTTAAAATAATATTACAAAAAAGATTTGCAACCAATTTCGTTACCATTGTGTGTGAAACCAACATTCATTTTCTTATTTTTTATTAAAATAATTCAAATAGCAAAAATCTAAAATATGCATACAAAAGAAAATCTTGTGTACTTTCGCATACCAAATTATAAATTACAGAACGTTTGGGAAATTATTTTAAAATTAAAATTATTATATGTGTGGTTTCGAGGACAGTAACGAAACCGAAACATAAGGCAGTGTCTACAAAGTCCTTAAAGATTATCAAAAATTGAATTTGTTCTTAAATTACAATAAATTTTAAACATTACCTTATTATTTTAATGAGATAATCGATAATTTTTTTATTAATTATTAAAGAATTATATTAATTAATAAATGAATTATTAAAATTAAGAACACACACGAACATTCGCGCAAGCTCCCTGCGCCGGCGCCGCCTCAACGAAACAGCAGGCGCAGGCATACATTTTCACCGCGCCGTAGAAAGAGAGGTGTGGATACTTCCTTTCCTACGCCGCGCCGCGCCGGCTGTCTACTCTCCATCTGTCTTACGAATTTTCGATCAGGATCACGTGTCCTGACGCGAGTTTAACATTTTCTACCCATTACAAAAAAAGTGTACAACGTCGCTAAAGAAGTTTTCACTTCAAAAAATATTTAGTTATAACCACAGCTTTATGATTCGGTTTCGTTACTTTTGATGTTCGGCTTGTACGTTACTATAAGCAAAGTAACGAAACCGAAATGATGGACAACTACTTTCATAAATAAAATTATTTCTTGTAATTTAACTAATTCTTAGATAGTATGTATTTCTTTGCAAATCACTTCATAATCTAATTAAGAAAATATTAAAACGATCTGTTAGCTACAAGTTTAGATTTATAAAGGTAAAATTGTAGTAACTAACCCGGACATGTTTTAGCACACACTCTTGTCACACGGCTGATGCAACCTCACTGACGCTGTCTGGACGAAATGGCCGACACTCTAACACAGATTCGACATTATACGAACAATGTTGCATTTAAAAAATATTTCGATACCACTCGGAAAATTTGGAAAGGCAAAAACACGGTAACTAAACGGACACTGTCGGAATGCCGATAAAATGGGTGTTTCAATTTATTTAAAAAAAAGTATAAATTACTTAAAAAGCAGATTTTTTATTTGCATAATTGTTAGTTTATATTGTATGCTTCTAATTAAGTGAAAAAACATTACCCCAAGTGGAATAAAAATGTTGAAAAAAAATACAAGTTTAGTCAATAGTTGGTCGTGGACAGTGAAATATAGGGGGTAATTTCGAAAAGTAATCTATTTTATTATTATTTTCTTGACTAAGTGTTAAAATATTATGTTACTATCTTAAGCTAAGGATGTAGCGGTATCCTCAGGATTAAAATCATTTTGATAATTATCCTACCGAAATCATATAATAATTAATTTAATACGAGGGACAGTCAAAATGCGGGGGTGGTCTTTAAAAATGAAAATGCCCAGTTATCAATCAGCTGATTAACAAAATGTTAGTTTTGCTTTACTTATTGCGTTTTATTGCAATCCTGCTGAAAGAACAATCCTAAAATTGGTATTCTTAGATCTTAGGGCTCTTTCAATTTACAGGTTTCGTGTCGGACCGCTGCCGCACGTTTACCGTCCCGGGCCGCTACAGTACGGTAACAGTCCGATACCAAACGCCTAAATCGAAAGCGTATCCGACTGCCGTGCGTTTGTATGCTAGTGTTAGTGTTGTGTTTGTTGTGTGTTATTATTGTTTGCGACGTTGCCGTCCTGTTGTCGAGCGTTCGCGGTACCGATGCCGCACTGTTGCCGCACCGCGCGCTTTGTATAAAAACAAACGACCGTGCGTGCGCAATACCGCTTCGGCACCGCAGCAGCGCGAGCGGTCCGAGAGATTGAGATTGATAATGTTTTACGCAATTAGGGTGCTGGGTTAGGACAGGACATAATTATGTAGGATACTTTTATAAACGGTTTTATTTAGCTTAACCTGTTTGTTATTTATTTGGTTCAAATTTAGTAGGTACTTGAAATTTTACCCCCTTCCTGTTGGCAAATTGATCTGATATTTAGTACACACTTTAGTTTTGATGACAATACATCAGTATCACTGTAAATCCAAGATGGCCGCCGCTACGAAATGGCGGATTACATATTTTCTCACAACCCCCTCAATGTGGGTATCAAATGAAAGGGCTTGACTAGTAGAATATTGCCGTGCGTTTTTGTAACCCTCTCACCGTGAAAACTTAGGTGAAGTGAGCGTGGAGTGAGCTATCAATAGTGTCAATCCCTAACAATCAGGTGGAATGACAGCTTACATCACTTAGGTTTTCACGGTGATATTTGTACAGAATAGGCCGGCTGTACACTATAAAAAATCGAGCGGAGCGGGCGCGCCAGCGGCGCTCGTCAATCAAGTTCCCAATTTCACCTCGCCCCGACCCCGCACGACTCGACTCCCGCGCACCTCATACCGCCTGTCGACTAACAAGCAAGTGAGAACGTGATAAAATTGAACGAAAAATAGTGTGCGGAAATATGAAACTTGTTCCGGGAAACAGGGGCGGATCTTGAATTTGTGGGGCCCTGGGCTAATACTGCTTAGGGGCCCTACCTAATTACTCAACCAATGAGGGTTTTCTGAAATGACGTTCGCCAGGTGGCAGCACCGACACGTCAGGTCCAGGCATCTGTCAAAGAGCCTATATTTTCTTTAGTCATGACTGAATGATGAACGAATGAATGAATCGAATGATGAACGTCATCATATATTTTATATTGGAAGACCTCTTGTCACAGTGGTGCCAACTGGTGTCGTAAATTTTCACGAAAACCCTCATTGCCATTTTATTATGATCGGAGGTTTTTTAATTCTAGATAATTTTTATTATTGACAATATCGTCTATCGTTTTCAGTTCGGTTGGGGGCCCTCTGTATCAAAGGGGCCCTGGGCTGCAGCCCAAAAAGCCTTTAAGTAGATCCGCCCCTGCCGGGAAATACGTGTTTTTGAGCAAGTTTCAAGTTTGGCTGCTCCACATTTTCTGACACGATTACCCTAATCCATGGTCTGGGGTTGAAGAATCCATAAACTTGGTATTTACTAGCTAGAAGTTCATGCATGGCGCGGCGGAGGAGGTCCAAGGTAGGTATAAGTAGGTACAAACTATTTACCTATTTTTTCCCTAAGCTACGATTCACCGTTGCGTAGGTAGTCTAATCGAATAATTGAATTATATATAATTCTTGTGAAACCAGCATTCAAATCGAAAAGGTAGGTACAGGAAAGCGAATACACAAACAAACGATTTGTTTTTTCATAGTATTTGCGCTTTTCAGTGTTATTAGCACACAGTGCGTCAAGGTCAACGTCATTCTCAACTAGCTAGGCGTCTCGCCTACTGAAAACCATTCGTTCAGAAACTGAACTGCAAACTAATTCAAATAAGAATAATTTTATAATTTATTCATTAGGTACAAGCAATACGAAAACGTTATTTCAATCAATATAAATAAATGTTTAGCGAACAGTGTGAAGCAAGAGTGAGTCAAGTAGGTACAACGTCTTTTTAATTTTTGAACGTATTACTTATATTGTGCCTTGTGAACTACATTTCAATACGTGAAACGAGCATATTTCACCTAATTATTTATAGGTATAGTAAAGTTTATTAGGGTAAGAAATGTTTTATTATAACAAGTTATAATACTTATAATAACATTCGTATGATGTCGACGATGATGTACGACGTATTTTAAAACT
Source organism: Luperina nickerlii (assembly GCA_963855955.1). Lineage (NCBI taxonomy): Eukaryota > Metazoa > Arthropoda > Insecta > Lepidoptera > Noctuidae > Luperina > Luperina nickerlii. Next base: position 1,588,828 of record OY979683.1, on the reverse strand, counting down.
GACGTATTTTATTAGTATCAAAAATAAATATTCACAATAAAATTGAACGACTACGGACCTTGATATTTTAAAGATTGTGACAAGGAGTTGGTCGTACACATTTGTAATATCACACTAAAGAACAAACTTCCACTTAACTTTTTAAAATCACCGACCATAAGCTTATTGTGTTGAAAATTCTGTTTGCGCGATGTAGAATTTTTGATTATAACTTCTTTGTTTTTGAGAAATTGTTAAGTAATTTTATGTCATTAATTGTGTAACTACTCTATAAACATATACTATACTTGTTTTATTAAAATTGTGATAAAGTTTAACTGTTTTCCCGATTTTTTGAAATCATATTAATTACTTTTACAACAGCGCCATCTAGTAAACGACGAAATAACGATTTTTAATTATTTGTAACTATTGTGGTATAGTAATTGTATTCTAGGTGCATCGTCTTCATATATACCTACTTATATAATTAATGTATACAAATATTGTAAAACATTTCAATCAAGTCAGTTTTTGTTATAAATATTGATGTTAAAAAATGCCTTTTAGGTGCCTATTTGAAATAAATTATTTGACTTGACTTTGAGTCTATTATTTATTTAGGGCCGACTTTTCAATCATCTGATAACTTTATTCGTGGAATAATTTTGAAACTTTTACAGTTCATACAAAAACTGTCAAACGTCAATTTTATTCCTTGAATAAAAGTTATCTGGCGATGGAAAAAATTGCCCTTAGTGTAATAACTGTTAAGACACGACAAAACGATTTAAATAATTGGATAATTTGTGGTGTTGAAAAGGTGGCCAATCATGATATGAGCCTTTATGAAACAAAATAAATATATATAAGTATTCTTTTCTTCAGTTTTTACTTTATTGAATGAAGGATGGTCATCATAAAAATCTTTTATTTCAATTAACGCCATCTCAACATACTTATTTCAAACCAAGTTTATGAATTCAACGCCATCTAGTGGTATCGAAAGTAAAACTATTTTACTGTACATGTGTGTGTAATCAAATAAAGTGAAACGGCTAAACGTTTAGGGGTACAAATCTTTGTATGAGACGAGTTATCAAGCAAAGTGAATATCTCAAAAAATTAAGTTAATACTCTAGTTGACGCATATAATGAAGTTGTCCCTCAAAGATTTCTGAGTTAGGCGTAAAAATTGAAAATGTTCGAATTTGCGAATGTGCTGCCATCTCGCGAAAAAGTAGCTGGGAGATCAACTATTCAATAGCCTTAATACAATGTGGGGCAGGACGATTGACATTTCTTAAAACCACGTAAAGAGTGGCATCCACTTTACCCGTATACAAAAAATCAATCAAATCCAATGAATACTTTAGCCACAGGAAATTATTTTTCATTTTCTTATTTTTCAACATGATGTAGAACTGAGTCCGTAATAATAGGTAAACATTGTAAGGTCAAGAACCTGTGCAAAACGTACGATTCTATTCTCTACTTCGCAATAGATAGATGCTTGAAAGACAGAGAAAAGTGTCATACGATCCCTATCTGACACGCCCCGCCCACTCCCGCAAAATACTACAATTAGAAAGAAAAAGAAATATTACTTACGCAAATAATGTATTAGTGGTGCATAGAAAATTGCGAGTGTGTGTGTGTGTGAGCGGAATTTTTCGGCAAAAAGTCCTTGACTCGGTAACTATGTCAGTCAGTGCATAGCGGCGCCCTTTGAGGGTAGCACACGCCGACTTTTTTATCACAAGACGAGCCGCGCGCGCATTGTCGTTATTTTATGAATAGTTTTAGTTGTTATTGTGATTAAAGACGATTTATGATAGTTGGATTAGTGCATAGTGTGTGTAGTTTAGTGTGACTTATTGTTAAGTGATAGTGTAATATTAGTACTTAAGTTATTTAGGCATTTATTAGGTAGTTAGTTTTGTGATTTAGGTTAGGTTTGTAAGTTTCTTAGTTTAATTATGCCTCAAATAAGCTGCCGAGTACACCGACATGGTACTTACGTACGGAGAATGTCACCAAAATGCGGCTTTAGCATTGCGTACATATCGGGAGAGATATGGTAACACAAAAACGTGCCCTACCAATAGCCGTGTTTTTACCCTGGCCGTTCAGAGGTTACGAGAGCATCAGCCTTTGGTTCCTCAAGGAGAGGGCGTGTCTTCAAATTCAAGTATCGAGGACCGGATATTACAACATTTTGAAAACAACCCGATTTGTAGCATTCGGAACGCAGCGCTGCGGTTTCAAGTGAGTCACAGAACTGTTCATAGAATTTTGAAACGGCATGCACGGCGACCTTACAAGTTCAGAAAAGTTCAACAACTTTTATCCAGAGATATGCCATGGACGATTTAAAAATTAAAATAAAATTAATGCCTTCGACAAACTTAAAAGAATGGCAGATGGGGACTTGTTAAGACGAGTCCGTGAAAATTTAATAAGACGATGTCGCTTGTGCATAATGAACAACGGGGGACACTTTGAAAATTTGACTATTGATGATTTAAAGATTGTGATGTGATATTATGTGATTAATTATTCAATCAGTGATCTTTTATTAATTAACAACTCGCAACTTAGTGAACTTATGCCGCTGATTTGTTGAAAGTACCTCCGCCCAACACCGCGGCAGCGCCGCCCGTGCCGCCCGCTGCACCCCGCACCACGCCGCGCAATAGGTCAGTGACTTTTCGTAGATAAAGCGTGTTTACTTTTTATGCAGTTGATTCTGCCATTTATTTTGTTTGAAAATTGAAATTTTTAAATTTTCCATATCCTACTAATCTTCATGTTTTAAAATGTTTTGATGGACTAGTACTGTGCTCGTTTTAATTTAATGTCGTAATTCCTGTTCCACATTGTATACTTTATTATCGGGTCGAGGTGTGCCCAAATAGCTTCTGGATTATGTGAGTTGTCTGGTGAAATTGAGCAGAATGAGACTGGTTTTTGGGTATCTTTGAGATAAAAAACTCCTGTGTGCAAGGTAATTTGATTTTTTGAGGATCCAAAATGCATTGCTTGTACTTCTTTATTATGTTTGCATACCCAGTTTTCTGAAAAATCTACGTGCATGACAATTTCATTTGATTCTAGGTTTTTTATGCATGTTTTGTACTGCTGGTACTGATGGACAACGTTAAATGTATGTGTCTTAAATTTTTTCATCTCAAAATTGAATAATTGTATCAACTCTTTCACTGTGCCGTTTTTCTTTTCTTTCACCATCTTTCTAGTCTTCTTTATATTTCCACTATTATCAGTATATTCATGGTCTTTGAGAATGTACATCATCCAACTAATTAGTCCGTCATTTTCAGCCTGTTCCTTTATGGATTTATCTGAGCAATTGTCACACGTGCCGTACATACAATCTTTGAACTGTATATCACAAACGTTTTTTGAGATGATTTCATTGAGATCATTTGTGTTTATAACGCCACAAGATTTAAGCACATTAGCCATGAATTGCATGTTGGCGTGCTTTGAGCAAGCGCAAGTTTCCAAGTCTTTTATCCGAGGTGAAACTACATAAAAGGGTCTGTACCTTTTAAAAGTGGTCAAACTTACTGGACCATTTTCGCTTATGTACTTTTTGTGCAAGTTACTTAATGACTCTAGCAAGTAACGTTTTTGTTTTTTACACTTTTTAAATGTTTTACATTCTTTTTTGCCGGCACTGGCACGGCTGACATCGTCTTGTTGGTAAAATGCATTTATTTTATTTCGAAGAATGTTATTTTTGGGTATTTTCTTACATTTTTTAATACCAGTCTTAAATCCCAAAACGCGTGACAAATGAGTTTGCATTTTATATTTTTTTACTAAACCACTACATACCATATTTTTGAGTTTAGTTTTATCATTATTATTAGATGAAGTCTTGTATTCTTTTATCAGTGCCTCCGTTAGGACATTATGGCCTAGTATAACCTTTTTCACGCAGTTTTTCTTTGGTGTTTCAACACCAAGCATATTTTCATTTATGAAGTGGTCAGTTTTTTTTAGTGGAGTAATTGCTTCGACGTGGCTATCGGAAATCATGTTTCCATATTCACTGCTAGGTGCTATTTGTAACTTTTTTTTCAGGTCTTCATAATCTTCTTCCATTTTTGCCATACGTTGCTGTTGTACTCTTAATTGATTGAAAAGTCTGTGATAACCTTTTTTCAAAGTGAGTACGCTATTACGAAGCTCTGTATTTTCTTTCCGCAATTTTCGTTCAATTCGTCTTTGAATATTTCGGGCAATGGATTCATTCCAGGTTGTATTTTGGGATATTTCATCTTGTGAAGCGTTACTTCGAATAGTCTGTTCTGTGTTTGTTGCTCTTGGTCTATCTCTTAATTCATTAAATTGTCTCCATTTTTTCCTTCGTTCTTCTTTCTGTTCTTCTGTCAAAACAGCTGTTTTGGTCTTGTACAATTGTTTTGTCCTTTCTAAATTCTTTTTTTTTAATGCTTCAAATTTTTCAGGATTATCTTTTTTTAATCGTTCTCTATATCTTTTGGACTTTTCTGCCGAAGTAAGTGGCATCTGAAAGTTAAAAAGAAAAAATGTCTTATTTCATGCCTATTAGTCGGCTTGTCCAACAGTCTAAATTTGCCACTATAGACAAAGTATTTTGGCAGAATTTTTACTTGACAAAAAAATTAAAATATTTCCCGAATTCCAAATATTTCAAACTATTCCTATAATTAATATTAACTCTAAACATCATTATTTTTTTTGTACAAATCAATGTATGGATCTCGCCGTGATTCTTTAGAAATTAACGAAATGTTTTAAAAAAAAGATTTAAATTGGAAATTTCTGTTTCTATGGAAAACTTAAAATCGGTCTAATTTAACTGTAACACTATTTTTCGAAAATGTTCTTCAGTAACTTTTTAGAGTTACGTATCTTGCTTATGCATATGAAGTTTCATCAAATCGTTTCGAAAAATAAGGACTTGTTTGTATGAAATGCCTCGTAAATGCTCTTAACCTTCAAAACGTAAATCTATTGTGTCTGCTATTCGGCGTGCGACGGGCATATCTATACTTATAATAAATCTGTAGAGAGGTCAATTCTGTACATGAAATATATTTCCAAAATAACTATTAGGGGGTGATTAGGGATCGATACTGATGCCAAAAATACAATCAGTAAAATTTTTGTCTGTCTGTCTGTCCGTCTGTCTGTCTGTCTGTCTGTCTGTATAACCGTTATAGAAACAAAAACTACTTGACGGATTTTAACGAAACTTGGTACAATTATTTTTCATACTCCTGGGCTGGTTATAGTATACTTTTCATCACGCTACAACCAATAGGAGCAGAGCAGTGAAGGGAAATGTTGGGAAAACGGGAGAAGTTACTCCATTTTTTAAGCTTCCGTCGCGTGTGCAACCTTAAGGGTTAAAGCTACACAGAAATCATGTATGACGGAAATGTTCTCCTTAAAATTATATAAAAAATATCCCACGACACCATATGTCTATCTTTTATGGTTGACTCACAATAACACGTGTAACTCCCGATTGCTTAGCAGTTCGAAGCTTTCTGATTATATTTGTCTACTCTTACGTTTCATTCTCAGTCATCCCTAATTAAAAAAGTTAACATTATTAAATATTCCATAAAAAAGAATCATAAATCGGTATAGAAACACCAAAGTTATACATGAAATACGCTAATAATAAGCCATCGCGTGTGAATACTGAATCATGCAATAGGATTATTATCTACACTAATATTATAAAGAGGAATACTTTGTATTTTTGTTTGTTTGTTTGTAATGAATAAACTCAAAAACTACTGGACCGATTTTAAAAATTCTTTCACCATTAGAAAGCTACATTATCTGCAAGTAACATAGGCTATACTTTATTTTAGAAAAAACAGGGGTCCGTAAGATATTTGGGGTTTTCGGACCCAAGGTGTAAAAAATCATCTAAAATGTTCTATATTTGGCGTACGCTGCCTAAACTATAAAAGATAGAATAAATGTTTATAAAATGTTCTAATTTATTAAAGACCTTAAAAATATCTGCAAAAAAGTCCGCGACACACTATACCTATCTATTTCGAGTTAAGCACAACAAACATTTTTTTATTTAAAAATCTTGATTTTTTTTAGGACTTCATTTAAACGCATTTATTTTACACATATCTATAATCCTACATTAATCCTTATAAAAATAAACTATTTTGTCACAAAGTTCTGTTGATGTAGATAATGTTTAGTCTGAAATTCATTGAAATTGGACGTTTGGTTTGAAAGTTATGGCGAACGCGAAACCAATATAATTATTATTATTTCTGCGCTCCACGGCCCGTGGCGACAGGCGAAGTAGGCGCACAGGTAGGCGTCACCAAGGCGGGGGCGGGGATGCGGATGCGGAAGGATAGTTTAAAACAATATTTAACACATGGAGTTATCTTACTCTGCTAATAAAATAAATGCGAAAGAAAGTCTGTTTGTTTATCTGCCTGTTTCTCGGCTAAAATGCTGAATTTACTTTTGGTTTGGGTAGTTGAACACATGGGATCAAACTTAGGCTTTTTGTAGCGGTAATCGACATCGACGCAGGCGGAGCCGCAGGGGACCGCTATAGGTTATATAAATCAGAATAATACATAGGCTACTTTTTGTGGCGAAAACCGACATCCACGCGGGCGGAGCCGCGGGCGACCGCTAGTTCTTAATAAAAACGATCCCAATACTCAATTATTGATAGCTTTCTCAAATGCTAAACTAATATACCTAGTACTAAGTGTATCCCAACCTTATTATGGTAGCACAATTGTGGTGACACAGAAATTGTGCAACTGGTGTTACAAAAGTAATACAAAAGTGTCACAATTGTGAGGTAGCACAGTAAGTAAATATTGATTACTCTGAAACTACACTGTGAATCGTATTAAAATGAATATTACGCAAACACCCATGCTTTTTTTTACCTAGAGCACTATTGAATTATAATTAAAACACAAGACTTACCGTAAGAATCGTTGAAAAACCTGCCGAAAAATTTCTGACCACACTGGATCACTTTGAGTTTGACACTGCGAATGATTCAATATGGCCGTTATGCTCTAGCTGTCATAGACAATTACGCGCAGTGTTGCCAGTCCTCCAAAACGAAATCCTACCTTGTTTAAAATCTATAAGAAACTGCCAATGAAAACGGTTGCACAAAATAAGTAGCACAATTGTTTAAAATCGCACATAAATAACAAAAAACAGTAAATAAGCATAATATTTCGGTTTGTTCCTTATAGCCTACGTGAAAAGGGTTGCTGATTATACGCTATTGCTGTAGAATTCAACATTCAGCCTATAAGTTATATAGAACTTGTTCAAAAATATCTTCAAAGTTCACCCTCCAAAATTATTATGCCATTTTGTACATAATTTGGTCGCGTTAGTAGTGAAATTATTTTATTTACTCTGCTATTGAGTATTATTCTATAACATTGGGTATTTGGCATGCTGGACAAATAACCATTTAATTTAATATTAATTGTCGTAAAATTCTATCAGACATAGTTTTCAAGAAAAATGGTTGGGAATTTTTTGATTGGGCAAATGTGTCAAAATTTTGGTCTTTACCCATATCTGAAGACATGAAGCAAGAAAACCCTATTATTTCTTGCAGTCTTCTTCTCTAGGCGTAAATGTACTTGAAAAGATGATCATTTTGACGGATATGAACGTAGGACTTAGAGACTTACTTTTTGAATATCAACTAACATACTCAGATAAATGCCGACAAAAGGTTGAAAGAGTGAAATGGTTTTTTATTTTGTGGTTGATTTGTTTCTTGTTACTTACATCTTTCGATACATTCGACAAAAGGAATCTGCTGATGGGTTATTTATCCTCCTAATGACCCTTATCCCAATTTATTAAGGGGTCGGTGCAGTATGCCTTTTCCATACATCTCTAGCTGGCGTCATTTTTGTATTCACCCCCCTTACTGTCTAAACCATCTTTCCGTTAATCCATCCATCGTTTCGTTGGTTTTCCCTGCTTTGGAATGTTGAAATAAACGATTTTACTTTACTTACTCATCGACATTTCAATACGAAAATTAAATTCTAGTCAAGAAACCAGAAGTCAGTTCCACTAATAAAACTACCCTCCATAGTGTACTTAAACCTAGCGAGACTCCCTCGAAAACCTTACGTATGTTCGAGGTGTTTTACGACCGCTGGTTTGCACTTACGTTCATACCTCGTAATGGACCATGAAGCCGTCGCTCCCGATGTATTTACAGCTTATACTGTTTAGCTCTACTCGTCCCTTAGGCTTTTCAATATGTAATTTTAGTACAGTGATGTAAAGCGACGTATTTAGGTTAGGCTTTGGTATTAGAGTAGTTTTATTATTAAAATAGTTTTCAAGAGTAGAAATACCTAAATATACGCCTGGTGTACCTACCCCGCTACAACTTGCAGGTTCGCTGATATTCTAACCAGTAACAGCTATTCTAATACTGATACGAGACATTACAAAGGTTGGATAGTAGTAAGTACATCATCATTCTCCTGATCTTATTCCATAAAGGTAAATAAAGGTCAAATAAAAAATCTAAATGTAATAATGATATCTCATACATTGCATCGCATCGCAGAGTTAAGGTTAAAGGTGAAGACAAACATTAATCAGATCTGTACTGAAAGATCGCTGCGGCTGTTGCGCAATAGAATCACAATCTCGTCAGGAGATACTTGATTGCAGATCATAGAAAAGCAATCATTGCATTGACCTAGTTATCTTAATTGGAAAATTGGAGTAGTGTTCTGCGACTACTATAAGAATTGCTGAAAGTATAGATAAAACATTGTAGTACGCAGAGGATGGAAAGTACATGGAATAACTAAAGGGAAAAGCAAATTTAGAGGAGCAGAAAGTATTAGCATTGAAATGAGTTGGGTGGAAATTGCTACACCGACTACTCCGATTAACTTCGCACATAAATTTTATATAGATTGTTAACCAACTGCCGTGGGGTCCGAGTGCTCATGCTCTTTTTAAAGAAATTTCGAAACAGCTGGTTGGCACTTCCCGTGACCCAAGGGCTGGCTTTTACCTTGGCCAGACGCTAAGCATTGCCATACAACGTGATAATGCCGCAAGTTGACAGCGATGCGGATGATTTTTGCGACGCTATAGTTTGTTTACAGTTTTAGTTAAGCTAGGATTTAATTTTGTTATTTCTATTAATTAATTAGGTATTAGTTATTATTTGTTTACTTATTATTTTAATTTACATCAACTGAAGAAAAATGCAAATGTAAGTATATAAGCAGCTAAAAGAGTTAACATTGGATAGAGTGTAGTATGGAAATCCTACTTTAGTTCTCAAACATTGTAAAAAAGCGAACACATGAAGATGTTAACAACACATCGATATTATCATAATTTAACCGTTTTTCGCTTACTGGTCCTGAATCCATAATTTATGTGTTACGTTCTGATGATCATGAAAGCTTTAACGACGTAATATTCAGCGGTTTAGGGAGATTCACTCAACAATAAGCGGCTCGTTAAAATTTTAAAACACTGTTTCGCAACCGGGTTTGATGGGACAGACTTAAATTGATGTGAATTATTTTTATTTCTGGTTCGTTGGATTATTTTTATTTTGGCATTGCAGTCATATTTTACCATTTTTATTGTCATGATGGATTTTGACACGCAAATTTTGGGTGGTACACGAGGCTACCGTGTAAGCATTTCATAATTAAATTCTGTGTTTTTACGCCTACAACGAAATATATTCCTAACTTTTACTTTTCAAAGCTTTTCGTTCCGCAACTTGACAAAGTTAAATATTTTACGAAAAAAATTAATATCCTTTTACATGCTTTTAACTCCACCAAAAATGTTGACGGATCCGCAATTGAAAATGAAAATTTTGCGCAGCAGGATTTGTAATGCCAGATTAATTAATTTCATTTTAATATCGCCGCGGGTTCCGCTGAGCCTGATCGGATTAGCGTTGGTTTAACACAAACATATCGTAGAATCTGGGTAATTCTGTTTAACTAGCTTTTTCCCAACTATGTTGGGGTTGGGTTTCAGTCTACCGGATGCAGCTGAATACCAGTGTATGAATGAATACCATGGAGCGACTGCCTATCTGACCTCCACAACCCAGTTACCGGGTTATATGATACCCCTTGGTAAGACTGGTTGTCAGATTTTCGAACTTCTGACGACCCGTAACGACTGCCAAAGATGCAAAGCGTTGCATAACCCGATCTATCGACCCGTTCGGCTCTTATAACTTAGCCACAAGCCCCTCAAGTACATCCACGTAGTACCGTGCTATAATAGATGCAATTAAGGAGAATAGTTAGCTTTGACGTGTGCATAATTTATGGCTGCTGCAAGTTCTATAGTTAGATTATTTGATTGCAGTATAATATTATTAGTATCAGTCACATCATCAGTATATTACTATATCTTCATCGAGTTATCAACTATAGCCATTTCTCTTGCATGTTTTTCCCTACTTCTTTTAACGCCATTTTTATAATATTGATGAGAGTCGATAGAAAGATAAGTACCTTAAGAATTTCTGCCTCGTCGCTCGCTGGAAAGTTAATAAGAAATTGATTTGATTACGTGAAGACGCCTTCATAATGTAACCCCCGACGCCTGAAGCGTGTATCCACATTAACAGCAATATTTATTTAGGGCAAGAAAAACCGACTCTTTCATATTCATATATTTATTTGCATTCGATAATGTCATCTTCATATTATTATATGAAAAACTTTTTTACAAAAAAAAAATGCCTTCAAAAATAAAAAAGACTACAATGTGAAAAATAACTTTAATTTCAGAAGCCGGTGTCGTTGATTCTGTATTTTCGTTTTTTGACACCGACTTTCGAAATTAAAGTTATTTTTCACTTGGTAAGTAGTGTTTTTTTGGAAGTCGGATTTTTTTTTGTAAAAAAGTTTTTCATTAGTAGGGGAGGGCGGAGCAGGTACTAACAAATTTTGTATTATAATTTGTATTTTCGTTGATAATAGACTTTTTCATTTTATTTTTTATTGAAAACATGCTTTGGTTATTCAGCTATGATATTAACCGGTTGTATGCCGTAATTATAGAAAACAATTAAAAACCATTGTGTCTCGCGTAGATCTACGCTCCCGGCATACAAGGGGTTAATAACAAAAATCATCAGGTATGTAAGTGCTACCAGAAAGAGAGCCATGAAAACCAAAAAAGTCATTTGTTAATATATACCCCGCATGTGGGGCGAATATTAACGGAGCTGGGGTAAGTATTAACGTAAGGGGCAATTATTAACAGAGACTAAAATTTTATCAAATACTTAAATAAAATGTCACTGACATTAATGAAAATGTTTTATTGCCTTTAATGTTAAACAAATTAGTACTTTTTATGATAGGAACTCAAAGAATATAACAAATTCTTTTAAATCTACACTTAATAACAATCATTGCGACAGTTTGAATATTTTTAAGCCTAAAAAAAATTAAACACACAGTTTAAACTTAATGTTTTAAAGTTAGTTAAACTTTTTAGGTTCAACGGTCTTTAAGTTTCTTAATGAAGTAAAAAATTGGTAGGTATTACATATCTTATAAATCTGTTACAAACATTTTTTTTAATAGTTTCAATATAATAATTAAATAATAAGGTAACTAGTTTAATCAGTCTTAAACCAATTTGTACTTAAACTTAGACAGGAAATAGGTAATAATTAATCAGAATACGATTTCTCGTCATCTGAGAAACAGTTGAGGCATATGTATTTTCTGGTATCACTTATAATACATGTGATATGAGCCCATCCTTTGCATAAAATACATTGTATCCAGTCATGTTCAGATGTGTCTTCATTATAAGACTCGGCACAAACTAAACAGGTATCTTCTTCACTAACATCCTGCAGAATATGCTTCTTAACCTTTTCTACTTCTACTTTCCGGGTTTCTTTACCTTTACTTTTCCCTTTTCCTTTGCCTTTACCCTTATTTTTAGATTCAGTCAGACTAGTTTTTTATCTTTTTTGATGATTTTAATTTTGCTTCCTCCTCTAAGGCCAATTTTTCGGGAGTATCAGTGAAAATCGTTGATTTCCTTGAACGCTTTCGTTTGGATTCGACACGAGGAGGTGCTTTTGGAAACGGTCTTATTGTTTATACGTTAAACTTTTCTGTAGGCTTTGTATTTGACGGTCCTGGTTCATTTGACGGTTGCTGCTTATTTGGTGGTACGTGTGATGGTTGATCAATAACCTCTGAAATACTTATGTCAATATCAGGCATGTTATCTATAATTTCATTTTGGATTGAAGACACTCGTTTAATATCACATACTTAGCTACATATGGGGTAAGTATTAACATGTTAATACTGACCCCACTCCATTTGTTAATTTTAGCCCCAAGGTCACTTTTTATATTTCATCAATTACAGAAAATAAACTAGTCAAAATAATTACAAACAAGTATAATAGTTTTAAAATCAATAAAATACAATTCCATTTAGGATAAACTTTGATTAAATTTAGGGAAAAAATCAATCTTAAATCAATTTATTACGAAGTACAAAAAGTTTGTTTACCTGTCAATTCGAGGTTATTACGCCCAACTATCACTAGCGACGGCCGATTGATAACTGACAAGTTAGGACACGTTCGACTGTGTATATAGTTATTCTAAACCGAGTCTCATTTTTTTATCACTTCACGTTTGGCGAGAATAAGCTTGTTAATTCTTACCTCCGTTAAAACCAGCCCCGCTCTCCCCTAATAGGATTAAAGGGTGTTTAATAACTAAAGAAAATTTCAAAGAAAAACGGTTAGCAAATTTTTTGTATTGCTAGAATGACAAGAAGATGGTATTATAAAAAGTAAAGTACACAAAAAGTAAAAATGAATAAACAATTACAAATCGTCAGCAACATGCACGGGGCACTACAGAGATGTGCGCGATCCTCAGCACTGCGAGCACTGCAGGTCCCACTGTACAGACGCCAGTACATCAAGCTACCCGAAACTGTCAAATTTTCCCAATCAACTTTGAAACTTATGCTTTAGCGATAAAGTTGAAAATCTATTAAAGAAATTTGACAGATTGTAGTAGCTTGATGTGCTGGCATCGTCCGATAAAGTACGTCTCCCGTACTTTATCGGACGTACAGATGCCATACTGGAGGAGAACTATTCCGACCGATTTTGACACACAACAGACACTTGACTAGCACATGATACCAATACACATACTCACGTAATACACAAAACAGATAAAGTTCGATACGGAAAACAATTTAAAATACAAAGCATACACTTGTCTGACCATTTCAAAAACGAATATTTATTTATTGTGAAAAATTCTCTTTGTTGAAACCTTATCAAATTCAGTCCGTGTAGTATTTGTTTATTCAAATCCATTGTTTGGTTTACTGCGGCACGTCGATTTCCGACGGTATCGTATAGTATAGTGAATGTATGTGGGGTGATACCGACACGGCTTAGTGCTGTTCGCTTAGATTGTTAGAGTATTGGATTTACTGGTTTTATGCTTGGTTATCTTGGATTGTGCTCTGCTGAGATTAAGCTTCAACGTTTCCATTCGTGTTTTCTTAATATGACTAACGAAACAATAAAAATCTAATTGCCATGGAGGATAAAAGTGAAAATAAATACTGAATACTGGTATTCAACTGCATCCGGTTAGACTGAAAGCTGACCCCAACATAACGGGAAAAAGGAAAAGGCTAGGCAGATGATGATGAAGTAGTACACAACACAAGTGGAGGCATGGTTTTAAACTACCAAAAAATGAAATAGCAAAGAGAATATTTTTGCCAAAAAATTACAAGTAGGTTATGTAAATCCTGCCTGAATTATATTTTATGTAACACATTTTTCATTACTCATGTACGAGGACTTTTCTTCTTTTTTAACAAAGCAAATGCAAAGCGTGACAAAGATATATATAACGACCGAGATATAATTGGGTACCTTGTTGGACATTCTTAGTTTTCACCGAGTTGAGAAATACAACTCTCATATTTTTCATTCTTGAAGTGATTCTAGGTTCAGGGTATACCCATAAGATCCTTTGTCTGTGTGTTCTATATTACGGAGGATTGCGGTTTTCAACTTCATCGTCTAGCTCTATGTACTTACTGCTTGCAACGCTTCATCTTATTTCTCTATCGCGATTCTTTCCTGAGATTCTTCTAAGATTATGCTGACTAAGCTGACCTTAATTTGGTAATTTGAGTCCGGGTTTATGAACCTTATAAGCCTTAGTGGTCCCACACCGCAGCGCCTTTTTATCTCCAGCCCTGTCTTATTAATATCGACTTTGTATTGTTCAACCTTCCAGCACAATTTCCTTTGCAGTCTTCTCCCTCTAATCCTAGGAGGATTTTAAAATAGTTTTCTGACTACACCTTTATAAAAGTTTACTACAAAATGTCAGCCACTGACATTTTAATGTATTCATGTAAAAATGCGTTTGCAGGTAGCACGGTTACAAAATGGCCGCCACACAAAGCTCTTTGTAACTCTATGGCATGCTGTGAATAGTTGCAACGTTACACAATGTTTGTTGTACCTGGCTTTTTAATATTTAAATGGCTGAATGGAAAATGGGGCGGTGTGTCTGTTTTTTAATTTACCTGCCGTAGTAGGTCAATGAGGGTTCGAACCAAATCGGGCCACGTTATTGGGTTTCTGCTACAAAAGTGTCAACTGGACACATTTTAACGCTGTGTGCGGTTAAAGGCTTTTTGGCTTTCGCTCTTTAGACACTTATGCCAATATCGAAGCCTTCAGAAGTCGGTTTTCTGTAGACCTTGGAATAATCTTGTTGTTGATAAATGTCTGATTATGATCAGGCAATACCACTTATAACAATACTACTTATTATTCATTAAGGGCGAATTTCACTACGTTGACTCTTAGATTCACTAATGAAACTGAACGTGATCAGCATATCTAAACCGCGTTCAAGAGCTGTCAATGTCAATATTCCATAACAATAATTAGTGGAAGGACTTGAACGCGGTTTAGACAAGCTGATCGCTGCATGGTCCTAAGAGTCAACTGCTGACGCTAAAGATTATAACGGTCCTTATAGACTCTTAAATATTAACGGTAAAATATAAGTAGCAAATGCTTAGCTAAGGTATTATCGATAAATGTAATTTGGTTGCTCATTGTGTCATTTCAAACTTGTATTTATTTTTATTTCGTCGTGTTTATTTTTTTTTCGTCGTGTTTCAGAGTTAAAGATACGCCGCTTTTCTCGCCGCGCTTTTCTCATCGGTAGCGGGTGGTCCAATTTAAACAAACCTTTATCTATGTAAAGATTGAAGGACATTTAAAATATGTATGTTCTGTTTATATTCAAATTAACATATTTACCAAATCCCTTTTTATTCAAATGGGGGATTTGTATAAAGGGATAATTGCCGTTTTATGTAAAAACCCTGCTCGGGTTACTAGATGGGTCCTCGTGTGTGGGAAATATATGGATGGACATACGACTTTACCCAATTCTCTTCAATATTAAATGACCAACATGTTATAAATCTTCAAAGGGGTTGGCAAAGCTGTTCTATCGTAGCCACAGTTCGACTATGACGATATAAAGCACCTCATTGACCTTAATACGTGGGGTATATCAGTATATGTATAATTCTTTATCTGTGTTTTTTCTAATGAAACTGTCTCGATTTAGGTTACCTTGAAACTCTGCGTTTACTAAGTGAGCTTCGATATTTGGCGTGAGGCTTCTTTTTTCCTGTGATTTGGTATAGTAAAATTCCGAATTATTTCGTAATCTGTAGACCTAGTTCAAAAACTCAGTGCCATTACAATCTTCTTCTTAGCGCGTCCATGGAAATCTAAATGGACTCGGCCCAGAATTCGGCTACGTGTTTAATACCATAACTAGCGTCCAAGTTCCTGTAACGTGCAGCTGACTGGACATGCAGGACATGACATTAAGTGTCCTATCGTTTGTGGAACAGCATTACATTTACACCTCAAGGACTCGTCTATGAATCCCCACCTGAACAGGTTTTCCTTGCTTCGGCCAACCTGTGTTCGGAGCCCATTATTACTATTATCTCTAAAGGTATCTGTTCTCATCATCAGTAAAGATCAAATTGAAATGGAAAAATACTCACTACGTTAACAAAGGAAACGTAAAACTCGTTTTAAAACAAATTGGATTACGTAACAAATTTTTCGCCAGTACTTTTCCCATTAATTTTATTATTCCTGAAAGATTACACAAAAGCTCCCCTTTACTCGAGGTTCTAGAAAACGACGCAACTTTATGAAATCATCCATCGCTTTCCATCAGGCGTGATCGTGGCAAAGAGCCCTTTCAGCAATTTAAAAAAATCCTTCTATGTGTGTAAGCGCAGAAGCTCTCGTACCGTCGGAGACAATGGCGAAGTCAGAATTATATGCGTGTGTAAGTTAAGAGCTGATGCTACTCATCTGCACGCACGCATTCACAGCATGTTTGTACACTAGGTTACCACAAGTAAAGCGCGCATCGTCAGTGAGATAAAAATACTGTACTGTGGTATTGTTGTGTCTGTTGAGGACACTCAGCATCATTGTCCTCCTGCGATTCTCGTCCTTTTTGACAGTGATGATTTCCACCTGATTCCAGCTTATCTTGCTAAATCACACCCCAAAACTTTCAGGATCGAAGAAACACAACTTAAACTTTATCTAAATTGATTCAGAGCACAGGTTTTAAACTCGTAACATATTTACAAAATTCCAATTCGTCTAGGCGCCATTTTTTCCGATCCGTTGAGTTCTAGAGTGTCCTTCTGTCTGAGTGTCCGACTTCTGTCCGGATATAAGTAGTCTAGTTAATGTTCGATGATATTGAGGACTTCTTGAGGGCTTTCAGGAGGGAGCGCGTTCCGGACGGCTTTGTATATGAGGAAGATAAATTGGTATTAGTAGTAAATTAATGGGTTATATTCTTCGTAGAAAGTGTTTGATGTTGCTTATTTTAGTATTTATTAAAACTTTATGGGCAAGTAAAAAAGAAATACTGTCCAAAGGCGGACTTAAAGCCGGCATCATGCCTGGCTCTTATTGTGTCAAGGATATAAGGACTAGACTTACGAAAATCACTCTCACAAAGAAAAGAAAACGATAAGATAATTTGAAAAGCATATATTTCATTAAAAAACTGTACTTGAACATAAATGTACTACTTGAATAAGATAGATCGTTTCAGTTACAGCACAGCTAAAGTCAGAATCACGGTAGGCAAAAATACACCTGAACCACCAGACCAAATCGTCTAAACAATTTAGAATGGCACCGCAAATACTCTTAGTCTAGACCATAAACGAGTCTCGATCAATACCTGCAACCCCACATTCACACATTCGTTCCTGTAACTCGAGCGCCGCCGTTCCCCTTTCCAAGCTCACCGTGGAATTCACATCTATACGTCAAGCAATTTTATATTCAACGCGGAATTACGTCGTCGCAATGTTATTGCAGCCATTTCCCAAAGTTATTATGTGTTACTTTTAGCAATTTTCGAGACAGAAACGATACCTTTCTTTACTAAATATTCCCTAATTTGTTTCGTGAGAATATTTCAATTCTCGTAAGGTGTGTTATATGGATAAATGTCTAAATATAACGGGTGTAAAAAAAACGCTTAACGAAGCCGAGTCACTTGTCTTTCCCGTCATTGTGTTTAATTTTTTTATGCTGGATCATACCTGGTAACCTTCTGGTCACGGAGGTAATGAAGGTCAAAGTTCCAACAATTTTTTCACGATAAGATTTAAAGGAGAAGTCACATCCATACGTCAGACAATTTTATATATTGCGCACGGAATTACGTCGTCGTAATGTTATTGCAGCTATTTCCCAAAATGATTATGTGTTAAGCTTAGCAATTTTCAAAACGAGACAGAAATCATGTGACCTTTATTTATTAAATATTCTCTAATTTGCGTCGGAAGGATATTTCTGTAATTCTGGCAATGTCTCGGTATATAAAGATAAATACCTCTGTCTCGGTCGCTAAGTAGAAAAGTCTGTTCTCTGTTTACAGACGTTGTCAGTTATTTACTTAGGTACAGTCACAGAGAGATTTGGTTGACGATCTGACATTTTCCTTTAGTGAGTTAATTCTAAATGGAATATCTTTTAGAAACTCTTTGAGGTCAAAATATATTTCTTAGTATAGTTACAAGTATGTTGGTTTTAAAATTACTTTCGGAGACTTTGTTTATTCCCAGACATAGTTAGGCCGGCTTAGTAGGTATTTGTAAATACTAAACAGGGGTACTGCCTAGTTGGTCCAGTGGTGGTGAGCGCTACTGCTAGGTTTGGATCCCAGCTCGGGCAAAGTAATATAGGATTTTTCCGTTAGTAACTTCTCAGTAGCAGCTTGGAGTCTGGATTTATTGCCTGGTTAAGGATATACTTGCCAGTGGCTGGTACAAAAGTCTGCAAGTAGCTTGCATGCCGTGTGCCATAACAACTTCTGATTGGTGAATACCATACTGGTATGCCAGCTACTTGCATACTTTTGTGCCAGCTACTGGCATGTGTATCCTTAGCTTAAGGGACCAAAGCTGCGTTTGCGAAAATAAAATCAGCTGTTCCCTACATTTTGACCAGTTATGCGAACATAAATGTAGGGAACAGCTGATTTTGTTTTCGCGATTTCAAGTTTGGTCCCATAATAAAAGTCGTTCATAATGATAAGTACAATCTCCCATTTCGGTTTGTCGTATGTTTTCAATTTCATTCTGTATATTTTGATGTCCCAGACCTAAAAAGTTGTAAACAGAGAGTGCTTTCAGGCCTTTTAGCTGTTATAAACATAGACGTTATTATACCTCTATGGTTATAATGATGCTTCAGTGGTTATGGTATATGATCATACTTTAATTATTTTTATTATAATTACAATTTTCGTTAATAACACAGGCTTTTGATAGTGCCTGGTCCTGGTGCAGAACCGTTCTATTATAGCATTCAGCCTGTAACGTTCTCACTGATAGGACACTGGTCCCCTCTCCGTGAGAGGGAGTATTCCACCACATGGGCCCAGTGCGGGTTGGTGGAATTTTTGGTTCAGGGACATGCCGGTTTCGTCACGATGTGTAAAGCACCTGCCTGGGTTCGAACCCACGACGTACAAATCGTAATTCGTCGTCGTTACCACTGGGCCACCACTGCTCTCCAAAGCATTCTGTAAAGAAAATCAACAGCGAGTCGGACTCGCGTACCGAGGGTTCTGTATTGTGAAACGTGAAATGTTTTTAAATTTTCATCGGCGAGGCCTATATTCGAAAATTATAAAGTTGAGGTGAAAACACAAAAAAAAATCGAAACGATTGGGGATAGGGATAGGGAATGGAAATGAATTCATGCTTTGATAACTGTCTGATCCCCACAAATAAGTTACCTTGCAGTTCCGGATCGAAGGCCACATGAAATTGAAATGAATATTTTACACGTTGACCTATATAGGACACGGTGAGACCTACATTTATGCATACGAGTCAGTAAATGCAATAATATTAAATTCAACACAACAATCCAATTCCCAGTTAATGAATGACACCCCATACGTTCAGAATAGAACCTCATTCCTGCACCCCCCTTCCCTCCAAGCCACCGGTTACGGGCCGGATGTCCGGACCAATCGACCGGATTACACGAAGTTTCGGACTTGTATGTGCGGTTGCGGGATTGCTTCCTGTTTGGTCATACATAACAGGTTGAGTACATAAGGCTGTGGTATTGGTATTCGGAAAAGTTGGGGGTCGTTGGGGGATGTTTTAAGTAATAGCTAATGATTATGATTGGATTTGTGATCTATCGTTAGTATCTAAGGAAAGACCAATTTTGGTCTGAAGAATTTTCCGCGGGATAAAATTATCAAAATGCGATTTTATGGTTTATATTTGAGTTTTTATTAGTCTTCGTAACACGTGCAGTATGCATCAGTAGATACCTGATCCTCTTTCCAACTTTCGAATAATCCGTTTGGCCGGAGTCACAGAAGGTCGCATTGCCAGTTGAATATCACATAACAAAACAAAAGCGTTCACAGATAAAAATGTCGGGAATATCGGAAAATATCACCTTAGCGTGACCCACATTGGAACACTTTGTATGAGGCAAACTCAGTACGTTTCATATGAGAAACGTTCGGAGCCTTTCATTGAAAAAGCTGTCCCATTTGGAACGATAAAAGCATTTTATACGAATTCAGATTTGAGTCGAATGCGAGTTTACGTACAAAAATACAATCATCAAAGTGTACATGAATAGAGAACACAAAAGTTTGATTTACCTTATTATTTGGGCGCCTATATTCAGCACTCAGTGGTAGATTCACCTAATTATCATAATTGGCGGCCTTGTTCCAGCCATCGTCGAGTACAAGCCTCCTTCTGATTGTGCCCGGCACAAAAGCCATGACACATTCAATAGGCTAGTTAAAAGATAATGGATTAAACAACCTTTAGGAAGCGACAAAGTATTTAACTCTGTCTTTGTCGAGCATATTTAGCTGTATGTCGTCGTATAAGTGTGAAATTATGGTAGACACACACACAGAAGCCTAGAGATAAAGATAATGTAAAGGCAGGCAAATTAATTGTTATTGCAAATTGATTAAGTACCAACTTGAACTTGTTCTTATATTCAAATCACAACTCAAAAATATTTGACAGTTGTATGAAATGTATTTGTGTCACAGCCAACTGGTTAAAATTAGCCGTATAGTTAACCACCTGACCTTTGGAAATAGTGCTCGCCTCGCTTAGCTCTCTTTGCTCGCACGCGGTTAATCACAGTTCTAACCTAACCTAACCCATTTGGTCGGGGTGCCCTGGCTTAGTTACTGCGACCAATTCGGCTCTCGCGTGATTGGTTACAGTTCTAACCTGAACTATAATATTGAATATCATTCAGGCCGTTAGTTGAACGGCCGCCGTTTAGTTAAAAGGCTAGGCGGTTAACTAACCGGCTAATTAAACCAGTTGGCTGCGACATATACATATAACACGGAAAATTGACGTAGGGTGTGAATTTGCTTAATAATAAATTTCCCTGACCGTATTAAACAAGATTATTAGGAATAATTTAGGTACAGACGCCAGCACATCAACCTACCCAAAACTGTCAAATTTTCCCTATCAACTTTGAACCTTATGCTTTAGCGATAAAGTTGAAAATGTATTAAAGAAATTTGACAGATTGTAGTAGCTTGATGTGCTGGCGTCTGTACTTAACAAAAACACGAAGATAGCTGTAAACGTAAAATACTGTGGCGCGGCTATCAACTCCCAACACAAAATACATGGAAGACATTTCTTCCAAACAAGAAGATATTATAATATTATCTCTATCACATAGTTAAGAGTTGAAAGCTATACCTTCTCACATTGATCACTTTGTCCGAATTCGACCTGCAAAATGATGCCCCACTCGTTACCGTTCGAGTATGGTTCAGCTAGTCATCTCTCTGTAAGTAGCCAGTTGGGACGGTTCAGCGGACTCGCTTCGATGGCTCTTGTCTCCGCGCCGCGTTGGACACAAGTGTGCTTAGTCACTTTTATCCATTCCAATTTTAAACTGTGATGAATTATATTTACTTATTTCTTTCTGTAGGTATTTATCATGTCAACGGTTTTACTCATGTAGCTATTTTGGGTGTCTTCGACTTGTTTAAAACTCGGACAAAGATCCTTATCTTCATAGACATGATTGAATTAATGGTCATGACCGTATTTATGGCTTTTTTCTGTTTTTTTTTTCAGTGTTTTAATTCTCTTGTAAACTAGCAAATGTTCCTTGCAAAGAACTTGCTTTCACTTCGTATGCTTCACCCTATTTATGTCCATCTTCACCATAATATGCGTCCTATTTGTGTCCATTTTCGCCATTTGTGTGCTATTTCTTGTCAATGTCTGTGCACTTATTAAATGTTTTCTTTCCACTTTTTCCATGCTAATCTCGGATAACAGAAAAACAAGACTGTAAGTATGAGTCACTTATCATGCTGTATTTGTGAGAATCATATCATTATATCTCCATCCCTATATTCCATTTCTTTGCATTACGATTCTCTGTGGCGTGAATGCTCATTATCTTCATTAGTTCATTCATTTTATAAATAATGTATTTTATAATCACAATCTTGGCCAAAATATGACGTAACTCCGCCTGTAAAGTCAGAAGGTCAGAACTGTTAAAAATGAAGAAGAAAATACAACGTTGACATTGCTCGTCAAGTTGTCAATCGAATAATAATTATTAATTGGAGTTTCCTTATTTAGATATTTACTAGATTAGATTTTTATTATAGAATCGTCTATTTTTTATCTTTAGTGATTAATCTTTTTAACCCCCAACGGAAACAGAGGGTTGTCACTTAATCGAGAATGTTCTTGGCTATGATTCAACAAAATCTGTTCAGCCGTTTGAAGATTATTAGCTCTATCGATATCCCTCTCAATGTTTATTATTGCACTTATCCACCACCACCACCCACCACCATCCTTGGTTGACTGGTAGAGAATACCTAAGGCATTAAGTCCGCCTTTGTACCTTTTTGTGCGAAAAGTTTAAACAAATAAATAAATAACAAATATCTGAAATAATGTAACACTAGGAATAACTGCATTTCAGGCTCATATACACCAATATCCATACTAATATTGTAAATGCGAAAGTGTGTCTGTCTGTCTGTTACCTCTTCACGCTTAAACCGCTGAACCGATTTAGATCAAATTTGGTATAGATATAGTTTGAGTCCCGGAAAAAGACAGGATACTTTTTATCCCGATATTCCCACGGGATCCACACTTAAGCGGGTGAAACCGCGAGACGCTGCTAGTCATTAATATAATTCTTTTCTCCGAGTCTCGTTTTCTCCGAGCCATACTATTTGGCTTTTACATGAATTTCTTGCTTCTCTTTTTTCACGTTTAAACCTTTAGGAACTATTTGAAAGCCATTCAAAGGCTTGACGTCATCCATGCGCGACATGTAGGTACTACACCTGACAATACTTTGAGCCAAAGCCATAGCAACCTGCATTTTATCAATAAAACCAACTGAGCGCTTACAAATCGTTGTCACCTCTCAACATGAACGCAGCCTTCCAATTGTTTCTGAGTATTAATCAATACGGATTTATATCCTGTGAACAGCTTTGTTCGTTCTGCAAAAGGCTTTTGGCTAACGTTCGCAACATGTGTTGCTGGGTATTGCAGTTTTATGTTTATTTGATAAACTGTTTCTGTTTGCATTGAATTTTTATTTACAGTTCTGTCTGAACTTATGGCTGTTGATTTTACATATAGTTTTTGGTCGTTGGTTCGTGTAGAATCACGAATTTATAAGAGTGATTTTTGCACAAACTATTGGTTTTTTCTTTTAATGTAAGAGGCCATGAGTACAGCAGATAATTAGTATTTCGAGTAATACCTGCTTATTGAAAGACCGCCTTCAAAAATATTGGTTCTCTTTCATACAACAAATATTTCGTAGAGGACAATAGTCTGTCCCACCTGTATAGATTCGCCCCATTAGATATACAGATTATATCTGCACCCGGTATTAATCAACTCTGATTGAATGGCTTCTGCATTCAGTTGTACATTCATTCGTTCATGTTCTGGCTTATCTTGTGGGAGTACGGGTTATTATGAATTAATTTTGTAGTGCTGGGCTTCCATATTGCTATTTCAGTCATTTCAGCCCTTTCTCTTCTTCTTCTTCGTTCCGCTGGCACGACAGACAGTATTCCAACATTTTGATGGCCCAAAATTTCGCCATTTTCACAGCGTCGTCGATGGCAGAGCAGAGGTCACTTTGACTGCATGTTTTGGGACACAGAGGGCATTGCTGCATAATATGAATTAAGCTTTTAACAACGAGATGTCTAATGCCATGCCATTTCATCAGTATAAGGGGCCCGTTAGGGCTGAAGCTTGCCGGGTCAGCGGGATTGTCCGAAAGGGTGACCGCTGCCCCGGAACATAAAGGGCTAAAGAAGGAACACGGGTGGGTTTTAGTCACCAAGAGTCTGACACTTCCTTCCGCTCCACCCAGAGCAGGAGGGGTCATTTGATGATTTCCCATACAAAAAAAAAATGCCATGCCATTTTCGTTGAACTTTTCAATTTATTAAGCTTTTAATAATGTAAATGTCAGCTCATAAACCAATTTGACGAAAATACAGTCACTCTTGTTCCATTAACTTAAAATAATTTCGTCGAGATGAAAATTCATTTCATCAGTAATTGCCATTAATAATAATTAAGCATGTTTGGTCCTCATCGCGAAACATTGAACATTTTTAATGACTTTCAGAGCCTTGTATTTTATGGAATGGAGGAATTAATGTTCTTTATTTGACTTTACGGGGTCTGACAGAGTAAGCAAATGTATTCAGAGGGCCCTAGCACGAACGCGCGGAATATATGTAACTACCGTAAAGGTGATTGAAGATTTTTATACGGAGCTTGGCATAACTAGGTACCTGTCCCCATTTTGTTTTTTTTTTCAAAATAGCGGCCTAATACCTATACTCAGACTCGCGCGATTACGCATGAGGCTTGGTATAGGTTTCACGTCTGGCCGGCATTTTGAAAATAAACAAAATGGCGGACAGGCCCTTTGAACGATTTTAAAATTTCAAATTCCGCACATATTTACTTGGTTTTATGAATTTATTCAGCGGTGGTGGCACAGTGGTAACGGCCGCGACTTACGAGCTGTAGGTTCGAACCCAAACGGCGCTTTACTATGTGTAAATCAATACTGCTCTCAAAACGGTGAAGGAAAACGTCGTGAGGAAACCGGCATGTCCGAGAACCATAAATTCGAAGACAGGTGACATCTACCAACTCGCACTGGGCCTGCGTGGTAGATTACAGCCCACTCCCTCTCGGAGAGAGGAGGCCTGTGTCTCAGCAGAGGGTACATTATAGGCTGATTACTTTACGTACGTATGAATTTATTCATTTCTATTGGATACTTATTGGGCTTATAGCAATAATTAAAAACAAATGCTATCTAATATGATAGTTGTATTTTCTATTAAAAATCGTTCGAATTTACGTTACCCTAATGTCGCGCGTTCATGCCTCTGGTCCTTCGGGGTCACCCTTGGCGAGTTTATAAGGTTCTTACAACGAACTGGACAGCCTTGATACTTTACATAATTTGTCGGAGAACTTTTTGGAGGGCATTTCTTTTTAATTCCTGTGAAGTTTTGCATAGGTACCTTTTCATCTTGTTGCGTGGAACAAAGGTTTTAATGGCTCTTTAAAACTCTTTGATGTCCGATTTTGTTTAAAATAATAAATTATTTTGGGCCTTTGCTTAATTGCGTAAATATATTACAACATACCAAATTTTAACTTGATCATCATAATGACAGACTTGCAGCCGCAGGAACAACCTGTCAAAGATCAGCGTGACGCTTGGTTTAACAGAGCTGCTGTATCCAGAATTGTGTGGCTACGGTTGTCATAATCTATGTACTGCTTGACATGAATTTCACTGTACTTTATGAAAATATCGCTTCTTTCTAACTCGAAATTATTTATTTCATGAATAAAACAGTTATTGGAAGGTTGTTTACGTTTCTTCGTCCGGTCGTACTTGTGTAATTAATGTTATTCCTGTTTTCGCTGTCATGCTACAATTGAACATGTATACATTTCTTTGAACTGTATCTATTTGTATAAAATTCAGTTTATCCTCTGTTAATCCCTGTTATAATTAATCTTCCTTTATTATAATTTCTTTACGAACCCCATTTTTCGTAATCACATTTATATAAATTTTAATATCATGTCGCTCATACATTTACATTTAATTACTTAATTGTTCGGTGTTCCCGTTAACAATAATAAATTGTGTTCAAAGTTGACCCAGTTTTCTCACAAACGAACACCCCCGCTTTTGACCCCCTTCAACACCCCCGTCGAGGTGCTAATGTGGAATTTAATTTGTTTATAGCTATTGTTGTTCAGCTTTCCTAGTAATATTATTCCAGTTTAGTTTGACTTTGATTTATCCTATGTTACGTGCTGGATTAATATTCACATTCATGACTACTCAGTGCGTCCCTCGCGGAAAATTTATAGAAGCATAATATAGCATAAATTTATAGAAAAAAATATAGAAGCATGATTGCTTCTATAATATATTTTTTTTCTATAGAAAAGGAAGGATCCTCCGACCAGACGGGTGTTGTGTCTGCTGCTTACTAGACACAACACCCGTACTGCCCGACGATCGATGTTGGGACGTGTATATTTGCTAGTTGCGCGGTAAACTTTGCTTGCGCGATGCAGGATTTTGCGTGACGTCAGTGTAATGCGTAGTTCGCATGTGGCAATGTAGATGCTGCCACATTATTACCTATTGACTTGATTAGGATCAAACTTAACCTGTCTTGCCTTCTTGTACCTAAATAACAGTTAGATTATCATGTGTTTCACAGGTTGCATCAAGCGATTTTGCAGGAGGTTGCTAAGCTATCATTACAAAAAAAAAAAAAAAAACACTGATGGAGTTAACTGTCGTATATCTTGCTGTTGATTTGCAACCTACAGTCCTTTTAATCGTTCAGAACAACACCCTCGTAAAAAATGAGACTTTCAAAGGCTTCGGCTTTCAGAATATTTACCTAAAACTGATTCTGCATTCATTAATACTTAAATTTCACAAAACAAATACCAATTCTGTTTAAATAATAACAGTTCCAAATGAAACAATTAATACCCGCTACATTTGAGTGCACGTTAAATATTAATTCTTTATTTACACAGGAAACGCGAATTTCATTTGACGTGGAACATTTTGTTTACCATTCGAGTTAATCTGCAAACGAATCGATTATTGTGGCTCATTGAACCGAAAAACTGTGTTCTTTTATCTGAATCAATTTTAAATTGGTAACTTTATTTACACAAGAATTCTTTTGAAAGAAATTATTCATATGCATCTTTCTAAAAAAATTTTTTTATGTTTATAAACATGATTACTTAACCGATTACATTCGAAACTGTAAACTCAAAACTAAAGAATACAATGTAAATACAAAATAAATCAATAACAATAATGTCACTTCCCTTGCTAATAATTAAAGAACAAACTTAAAAAAAGAATTACACTATATAAAATAAAACAAAACACTAATAATGGCACTTCGAACTGACAGCTGCTGTCAGAAAACATAATTATCTTTATACACAAAGCAGTCTGTTCATGCACTGTCTAAGACAAATGATCCGATAGGGACTTGCCCCTAGTCTCTGGCAAGAAGAAACAGGTAATGGCACCAAGTATAGGCACAATAGAAAAGGCCGCTGGTGGTAGCCACGCAGCGAAGACGGTCATGCCAGCCATATAGGGGGCTATCATGGAGCCTACTCTGGATGTGGTGGAGGAGGCTCCCACAGCCATGTTGCGGGCTACGGTCGGGAACAGCTCTGTAGTGTACATGTACCTGGAAATTGAAGAAGAGGATTTAGGATTTATTGGATAGATTAAAGTGATGCAATGTAAGATGAGCGCAAAGGATTCAAAATTCCCAGGGAATAAACTGTCTAAATGCGAACTAAGGAAATTGTTTATTTTCTGTTCAAAATTACAGTTTTGAAAGAAAATGATTAAATTATTCTGTTTTGAATAACATCTTTGAGTTTTCAAGAATAACTAAAGGCACTAGAACCAATTAATATGAACCTTCCCTGATCATACTCAAAACAAAATATTGACGTCGGTGAACGAAACCATCGTGAAATCGCCAACCTGTCTTGAGCAAGCGTGGTGATCAATGCTCATGCCTTCTTGTTCTGAATGAGAAGAAGCCTCTGCTCTTTAGTAGAACAGGAATAAGCTGTTATTATTATTTATTATACTCACATGGTAGCGAAAGCTCCCGATGCACATCCTACACCAATTGCCCCCGAAGTCAGCCTTACAGCGAACCAGTCTTCTGGCACTACCAGGAAGGCATTACTTCCTCCACAGACGATGAAGAAGCTGATCATCGTTATCTTCCTCCCGAAGTATTTGCATAAGAGTCCGCTTAGAAAAATGCCAGGGCCCTGGAAACAATAGTAGATGCTAAAATAAGCAAGATCTTGGAAAACAGGAATAGCTAGATGATAAAATCATAAAGAACTTATTAAAAATATGGCTTAAAAGAAAACTCATAAAAAATTGTAGTGTCTTTGTCTTAGGTAAATCTAAAAGATAAAAATATAACGATAATGTGAATGACGAAGGAATGTAGTATGCAGACAGACAGACAGACAAACAAACATCAATGCATGCTTTATCGCCGTTATGACTAACTTTGACATATTCATAATAATGAAGGATTGTTAGTTGCTATTTAATTAAGTATGTACTTAGCTGTTTCAAATAATGCACATTTTTCGTCTGTGTATCGGATGATATGACAAGGTTATCGCAATATCACGTGATCTTAGCTAAAATTCTACTCAAGTCTTATAACTGCGGACAGACTTCATTATGACTATGATAACATTATAAAAGAAAATAATAATAACCTGTAATACTCCAGCCAAAGCAACAGAAATGAAGACGTTTGAACTCGTCTGTCCAATGTACTGGTTGCTTCCATAGAAGCTCATGCCGAGCACGAACCAAATGATACAGGAACACAAAGTGTTGATCCTGAGTACCCGAGTCTTGAGCAAGTCCAAGTAGGTGGCTCTGCGGATCGGCTCGTTTGAGTTCACCTTTTCACTTGCTATACTTTTAGCTACATCTAGCATGTTATCTGATGGTAGATTGTTCCTGAAAACCAGTAAGTACGAGGTAAATCATTTGATGAATAAAGGGATTATAATTATTCAAATATTTGAATATGTATCATACGTATGCTTACCATTTCGCAGCCTGTATCATCACCTTACTAGCCTCCTCCAATTTCCCAACACTCAACAACCATTTTGGAGATTCGGGCAATATAAAGAAATATGCCAGGTACAAAACATGGGGAATTCCAACGCCCAGGCAGAAACTGTTCCAAGTTCTCAAGTAATATGCGAAAAGTGGCATAAGCATCTGACCAACTGGAACTGGTAGGGCACAGAGGCAGTTCATAAACTCTCTCTTCAATGGCCCGATAATTTCCATCATCAAGATGAAGGAGCATATCATTGTTCCGGCAGTAGCTGCACCGATGAAGAACCGGACCGTAGTGAACAGCCAGTAGGTTGGGCAGAAGGCTTCGATAAGCGTAGTTACTAGTTGCAGCATGCAAGATATCAGCAATGCTGGTCGTCTTCCAAATCTGTAATTAATAGTATCCTCTGTGTTTATAATCATTGCTTTTATTGGTAGTAAGAATGTTACTTTCGAATGCTAGAAACCTAATTCCAACTCTTAATGAATTAGTTCATGTAAATCTGTAGCTAATATGTGATGACCGCAGTGCTGCCACCCGCGACCCGGGAAAATCTGTGATACCAACCTAAAAAATCTGTATAAATCTGTATTTTTTAATAGCAACTATTTACGTATCTGAAGTAGACTAGTATTGTAAAGCGATATATTTTATGAGGCTGTTGACTACCTAAAAAATAAAAAACGGCGTGTTCCGTATTATTTTAATGTCGAATTAATTATGTAGGTACATCTTACATTTTATTTTATTTGTTGTACATATCGTTCTTCATTTTTTTTATCAGATTTATGTCTGGTGTGAAAGAGTAACAACATTTATTTTTACTTTTAATTAATTGTTTTGTCAAAATTAATGATTCTATTGTCTCTGTGCTTAAACTATTTCTTACTTTTGTTTTTATTAAATTTATAGATGAGAAAATTCTTTCAACTGCTGCCGTCGAGTGAGGTAAACATAGGAGGGAAGTGATTAGTTCTCTTAATGTAGGGTACAATATATTTCCGTCACTGGGGTTCATGGCACTGAACACTTCTACCCAGAATTTTTCCATGTCCTTTTCATTCGATTTTACTAAGCTTTCATTCAACCTTAAATGCCGCCACTCATTATCCAACGCTTGATATTTGTTTGCCGGTATTATTCGGGGGAACTTTTGTGCAATATGCAGTATTGACGTGGGTGCGCTGCTTTGCTTGATATTTGTAGGATTCAAAAACAATAGATTTCTTAATATTTCATTATTAAAATCGTATCGAAATTTGACTTGTTTTGCTCCTTCTATATAAAATTCTAGACAACGAAGTTTAAATGTCTTGACGTCATTTGGAGTCAACCTGGGGTTGGATAAACCAGCAACCACAGCAATTTTAAAATCTGTGACAGATTTTAAAATTGCTGTGGTTTTGGTGCGACTGCAAGCTATTTCCTTTGCAATGTTTGAGTCGGGACATACACTTCTTAGTAATTGGGGAAGATGCTCCATTAAGTTCATGGGGAGATTGTGTTCGGCTATAAAACCAGCTAAAAGTATTTCTCCTTTTTTTGCATCAAACGCCACATTCGATTTTTCAAAAAAATCTGTAACAGGTTTTTGTTGAGAAGGTCCAGCGGGAACAGAATTTAAATGTTTTGATGTTTTCAAGTGGCGTCTTAAATCGTTTTTCCCACCCCCGCCAATAGCTAGATCTTGGAAACAAAACTTACAATATGCAAAATCTTCGCCTTTTTTACTAGGTAATAGCCAAGACTTGAAATAGCCCTCTTCCATCCAGCTAGTACTAAAATATTGAGTTTTTCGCGGCTTTTTTGCAGACATTGTCTATGAAATTTTTGATAGTCACACACAACACAAACACACTTTAAAGCTCACTTGTCTTACCTATTCAACTTGAACTTATTACTAAATGGTTACTTACTAATTTACTTTGAATGAATTTAACATTTGACGAAGCCAAATAAGACGATACTCATTTTTGTATAGACCGCTCCTTTGAAAATTGAGAAGTAAACATTTCACGAAAGAATTCCCTTCGCCGTAATGTTGGCACCATTGCTTTTCATTGAAAAATTGTTTTACCTTCAATGAAGAGCAATGGTGCCAACATTACGGCGAAGGGAATTCATGAAACGCCAATGAAACGCACTTTACCGGCGCACAGATCACAGAACATCAATACCCTAACGGGGCACAGACTATGTAGTGTTTCTCCGGCAGTAAACAAGCGGGAGTACTGATATGCCCTTTGTACACGGCACGGTTTCTTTACGCTACGGCGTACAAACCGCGACGTTGGTAAAACGTGTGAAAGTGTGCTGAGGTCGTAAATCTGTATAAGATAAGGTCAAATCTGTTATCTGTAATATAATCGGAAAATCTGTATGTATACAGATAAATCTGTAAATATGGCAGCACTGGATGACCGTCTTAGTCTTCCACACCGAATTTCGGCCATGGCAGACAATCCCAACGGAGAATAGCCATTTAGGTGGGAGATATTATAGTGCACAAGTGTATGTACAGACACATTTGCACTCACTCTTCCCTCACTCTCATAGTCCGATGGGACGGCAATCCGACACAACCGGGGAGAGATCAGGCCCAGGACTAACGGCTGCTGGATGATCGTCTTATACAAAACGTATACGTTCTGTGGTATTGATTTTTATCATATATATGATATGATCAATGCTCTTGTTTTGTGTAGAAAGCTAATGCCGGGTACAGGTCGGTGAACCGTATAATGAAATGTTATACAAATAATCCGTTTAAACTTATGCAATTATGCAATATAAGAAACTATTCGGGAACTATTTTCAATATAAGTCACAAACGCTTTGCTCACCTGTCAGCTATGTATCCGAAGACAATACTCCCGATCAGGACACCGAACATGCAAATCGTTTGAGTGAAGTTCGCCAGCCAAGCTTTATCACATATCAGTTCCCACTGAGAAATTATCGTATTTTCGAATTCTGTGTAGAAGTCATAACTAACACAGTCACTATAACACGTGCCCATTACAATATTGTCCGTTAGATTCGTCTCCGTGCAAATATATGTGGTCTGTGGTGCTATGAACACTATACCTAGTTGGTGCCACGCCGATGACATCTTTGTTGGGAATGCTATTAGTAACCACAGCATAACTTGCCATTTCCCAAACTCGCCTATTGCCTTTATCATCCTGTCTGGCTCGTCGACTTTCGTATCCATTTTCATATTCTTCGTATCTGTTTTTGTATTTGATTCTGTATCCATTTTTGTTTCTTGTTTTATTTCTTTTGTTTCAATCGCTGCTACCTTTCAGTGTTCATAATCTTATTGAATTATGCGTACTACTGTAGTAATTATACCAGTATTAACTATTATCTCGAGTGTGGCAGGTTGAATGTAATTATTGTTTGCATACGGACTCTTATATAGCGATAGTGGCGATGTTAGTCGGCATGTAGTTGAAGATCCGTAGACATATTGCGGTAGAATCAAAACCTTAACAACGATAAGTTATAGATTAATTGCATCACTTTCGCTCGCTTTGTAGGTTTTCGAGGACTTTAGATTTTCGAGGTAGCCTCTTAATATATGGGTAGGGCTAGTGGCCAGTAATCATAAAACATAAAATAATTCAATTTTTTTTAAACTACCACATTCCTTCAATTCGCCTTCTCTTTGCATGTTATTTGTTTTAAATTCATAGATGCGATTCGTGACCCCCGGCAAATGACCCCTGCGCTATAGTTCTTTAAGTACAGGTTGCTACAAGATGCTATTTTAGAAAATTGTAAATAAATAATAAAGTATAATAGAATTAAAATATGTTCATAAAACAAACACGAAACCGTATACGTGTGTAAAATTAATGTTGCCATTAAAGCGGCACGCTGTATCTATAATTATATGAAACTGGAGTATAGGTATTGGTTTCCTACATGTAAGTTATATGTTATTGGCTCAATTTAAGTTTGATTTACTGCTATTTAGGGCGTTTTCAAACTAGGGATTGCGAGTTGGAAAACTGTGTTCTCATTTGCCTAGTTATTTTCAGATCAGATAAGTCTTATAAATAGATTTAGGTAATGCTAAAATGATGTACCAATGTGCTTTGATATCATAGCCTTATTGATGGTTGTGTGATACAAAAATGTTAAACCTGTAATTATATGCATATTTTTCCTTAAATGAAACAACAAAAATGATTTTCAGTAGAGCTCACTATCTGTTAACAACAATACAGGGCGTAGAAAAACACATCATATTATTATAGCCTAACTACGCATTCTGTACATCAAATTAAGTAACATTGCACATAAATAATTCCTGGGAAACGACTTTTATTTTTGGTGTGAAAATTTGCTGTTTGCGGTAATGCGCAGTGTAACGCACGCAAAACATTGTGCTTATGGGTGCATGCAATGGCACAGGGGTCGTGGAGGGTCTTTAATTTTTTTAAATTAATTTCGTAAAGAACGTCATTAAATGTTGGAATTTTAACCTTCAATATCTCCGTAACCAGAAGGTTCCCAGATATGGTCCAGTACAAAAAATAATACAATGACGGGGAGTACAAGTGACTCTCCGCTTCGTTATGTGTATTTTTACACCCGTTATATAACCACAAACAAATAAATATTCTTGGGAAGCAAACAATAACAATAAAATTTACAACCGACCCACATCACCGATCACGACTTTCTTTTGATTTATATTCCTACATCAAAGGTTATAATATATGGTTATATGTCGCGATAGCCAAGTGGTAAAGGCCTCGCCTCTCATCTACGAGACTTTGGGTTCAAATCCGGGCAAGTACTAATGTGACTTTTTCAATTCATATGTGCTTTCCGAGTTTATTTTGGACATTACTGACATCTGTGAAGAAAAACATCGTGAGTAAATCTGGACTTATAGTAAACTAGTTGACCCGATAGACCTTGTTCTGTTTTTGATTCGATAGATACGTGACACAGGTCGCCATCTATTATCATAATAACGTTATTGTTGTTTTCCTCGGGAACAGCTCTTTTTTCGGGACGAAAGGTACCCTTTGTGCGTTTCTGTACACCTGTCAAAGTATATGCAAAATTTCAGGATAGTCGGTTCCAGTGGTTTAGGCGTGAAAAGGTAACAACCAAACAAACTTACTTTCGCATTTATAATATTAGTTAGGAGAGGATATAATACATTAGTAGGTATAGTTTGAAATCGCCTACCTCCCCACGTGCCTTCTCTATATGTGATGAGAGCTTTGCCCAGCAGTGGGACAATAATAGGCTGGTATTATTATTCAAGGTTAAGTCGTACTAATGTACAGACGCCAGCACATCAAGCTACTACAATCTGTCAAATTTCTTTAATAATTTTCAACTTTATCTCTAAAGCATAAGGTTCAAAGTTGATTGGGTAAATTTGACAGTTTCGGGTAGCTTGATGTGCTGGCGTCTGTACAAATCAACTCATTTTACAAAGTAAACAAGACATTCTACGAAAAAGTTTTATAAATTACCAGCTGCGCCCCGCGGTTTCACCCGCATAAGTGTCGATCCTGTGGGAATTTCGGGATAAAAAGTAGCATATATGTTAATCCAGGGTGTCAGCTACCTCTATACAAAATTTTATCAAAATTGGTCCAGCCGTTTGAGCGTGAAGAAGTAACAAACATATAAACACACACTCACAAACTTTCGCCTTTAAAATATCAGTGTGATAAAATAAAGCTGACAGACGTGGCAGGCAAATAGTTAGCTTGGCAAGTTTCGTAGTTGCTGTTAAAGTTCACGGGAACTGGAAGCTTGCCAAGGAAAATATTTATTTTTCAGCTCGTTTATTATGCTAGTAAAACAACTTGACTTCCACTTAGATTTCTGTTAAGTGCAAAACAAACTAACTACGAGTACCGTAAAAGTTATGTTACGATCTAAGTACCAAACAGTAGAATTCCGTTGGGTTTTACAATATCTTTCCCGGACTAATACAGCTATCCATCATCATCTAGCCTTTTCAAAACTGTTGGGGCTGGGTTCCAGCCCAATCGGATGCAGCTGATTGCCAGTATTTTACATGGAGCGACAGCCAATCTGACCTCCACAACGCAGTTACTAGGTAACACGATAGTACCAGGACTACTTTTGGCTGACTATAGATAACGACTGTCAAAATTACAAATTACCTACAGCCGGGTCGGAGGTGCCTCGATATGTAACGGATGGTCACATCTATCCACGAACCACGAACAAATTCTATACAAATTATTTTACTCGATAACGATCTAAAAACAAACAGTTATCAGTAAGCCAATAACGTACACATTCAAAGTTATTTTTGACAGGACAGATAATGCTAGAGGATCATTAGCTGTCCGATTACAAAGATTATAAGATTTAACGGATTATTTATAGATCAGATGCTATGATATCTATTATCTCTGAAGGTCAAGAATTAACTTAAACCAGGTCTTTTTCAAATGGGGGCAGGCCGAAACTAGAAAACGAGGCTTCGGGCTTGTGCCATTGTGTGCATACAGACGAGCGGCACGCATCAACGGCAAAGTCGACGGCTGCAGTTGTCTCTGCCGTCACCGCGTGCCTCTCGTGTCTATGAACACTTTACGAGTACATACCTACTCCTTTTGTTTCGTTCACGTCTGATCATTTTGAAACATATAACCTTATTGATATATCCTTCAAATTGGTTATTGATATATCCTTCAAAATGGTGATAAATGGCTGAGCCTTTTATTAATCTCAACAGACCAATTTGTGAATTGGTGTTGGATTTTCCGGAAATTTCCACAGCTTATATAAACTTACTTTACTACTTACAGCATTATGGTTTATTAGGTGTAGTAAACTGTCAGATGCTATCATCAAGATATCTTCAAACACGTGTGAAATGACAGTGTTTATTCGCGATTCAAGTGTCTCAACAAAATAACAGTTTAAATCTCTCTCTTGCCCTTATCCCAATTTATTAAGAGGCGGCGCAGCATTCCTGCTTTCATACTGCTCTAATAGTCGTCATCTTAGTAGTCACCCTCTTTCTAGCCATAATATAGTCAAAGTCAAAGCATTTATTTCAAATAGGCACATAAAAGGCACTTTTGAACGTCAAAAATTACAACAAATAGAATTGATTCTAGTCGCCCTAGTAGTCCTTTCACACAGTAAACCCATCGTTTCTTTGGTGTTCCCCTAACGCTTATAACCATTCATATTCATACTCAAAACTTTCATCACGACATATTTCTCTTTCCTAAAATTTTGTAGCAAAATCAAAAAACGTATAGGTTTTGCAACTCCTATTAACAAAGTAGTCCCTAAAAAGATCACTATCTGTATTCATTTGGTAAAAATATGGCTATAAACAAGGATTGAAATCAAGTCATGAATTAACTGATAAAATTAATGTAAACGACCTAATTCATTATTTATTGATAATTTTATGTCATCGCATTAATTTATTAGTTGATAAGTTAATGTCATCGACTTACTGATACGCAGATCCCATTTTTCAGTTTGAAGGAAAGTACAGCTGTCACAAAACGTTTTTCTCGCAATGAAACTCATGAAGGACTAAATACTAGTTAAAATATATAGAGAAACGATACTAGACAATTATTGTCCGTCAATTTTAATAGAAAATTACAGAGTGTATGTTATTCTTTTCTTTTTCAATGATAAAAGTTAGTTGTAAGGTGAGCGATGTCTTTAGAAAAAAATAAATATGTAGTACTATACAATCAATCTAAAAGATTAAAAGTATTATTATATTGCCCAAATCAATCACACTTCAAATCAATCACACATCATCAACCGAAAAATCATGATAACTTTTAATCTATGGTATATCTCTATCAGTCTAAGAACTGGTTTTTCCAACGCCAGATAATTTTATCCGAGGAATCATTTTGAATTTTTGACAGTTCTTCCATATAAAACCTGCCAGAACTCAATTTTATTCCACAGAATAAAAAATATCTGTCGATTGAATAATCAGCCCTTAGTCCCATTCATTAAGAAACATTTTAAGTTGCAATAAAATAACCTCTTCCACTGACTATATCTAAGTACAATCGGTAGGTAGGCCGGGCAAAGCTCTGGCACTAATTCTACTAATCTACTTATCACTACCGGCGGCCTGGAGTGGATTTGTGCTCTGTTGATGGCAATAGACTCGCCACCTATATAGGACTTAAACATAACTGGTGGAATATTGGTTGTACTATAGGTATGCATCTGCCTGACCCTTCGGAGAATACAGGCGTGATGTTTGTAAGAAAATATACTTAGAGAATTTTCTCTTGTCCCACAGAGCATCCTGGGCGAGTTCAACCGCGAACAG
This sequence comes from Luperina nickerlii, assembly GCA_963855955.1. Lineage (NCBI taxonomy): Eukaryota > Metazoa > Arthropoda > Insecta > Lepidoptera > Noctuidae > Luperina > Luperina nickerlii. The sequence goes on along the minus strand of OY979683.1, from coordinate 1,551,515 downwards.
GACGCGTTCATCAAGGGGCAGGAGGGCCGTGGCAGCGCCGCCGCCGTGCCCCCGTGGGTCGGAGCCCCCAACGAGCCAGCCCTCAAGGAGGAGTGCCTCTCCTTGTCCACTGTGAGTATTTGTTTTCCTACTGAACTTGTCTCTATATCTTAGTTTGTTTCGGTATTTCTTCACAGAATAGTTGGATGGGATTCCTATCATAGGAAACACCGAACTTTTTTAGTTTTAAAACATAAATTATTTTGGACGTGTAAAAGTGTTTTTTTAAACAATTTACATGAAGCTTGATCAAATCAATAAACTCACTGCACTGCAAGAGTAGTCACAATGATCACCAATAATGCCGGCTTTCCGGATCGACCTCTGTGATCTTTATTTGTTTTTGTTTTGGCGGGCCAACGCACTATGGAAAATAAAGGTCTGTTTCTGATTAAAAATCAATAACTTTTTTATTTCTTAATATAATGTTCTGAAATTTTGCACAAATATAGAATAGTATATATGGCTTCAAATGGAATGTAATTTATTATGACAGAATTTAAAACCATACATTAAAAAATAAAACAAATTCAAAATTATCAAAAATGTCCAATATTTATTTTTCTAACAATGAATACTATTATTTTAATGTTTACAAAAACCAAATATCATATAGTACATCAAAATAAAAATCAATTTAAGGCGAAAGCGCCAGGGTAGCCCGCGAAATACAATTTTTTTTAGGTTTTTTGCAATTTGCTGGTCAGTATTAAGTTGTACGTTGATTAATATTATGATTCGCGGCCGTAACAAATATGTATTTACAGAATTATAATCATTAAAGTCATCAACACAACTCTTTAGTTTTATTTCAGCCACAACAGCTTCGATCAATAATAGTACTAGATGAATGATCAGGAACAAAAGTAAGTCGCTAAAGTGGCCACGTTTGCACACACATAAACATTTATATTTCTTATTACGAACTGTAGAAAAACGTTTAATAATATTAACAACTTCAAATTATTATAAACCTTAACACTCTAACATAAAGTTGTATTACGAATGCAAATGATAAATATTTAAGTCCTTCTGTCATCGGAGATAGGTTAAAAGCAATAAATTTAAAATGTCACTTGAAAAAAAAACGTCATTTTTATAATAACTACAAAAATATTTATTCTAAAATGAAACTTAATTTCTAAGCAATAAGGTTAAAAACATTTTGTTGACAATTTCGTGCTTACTGTATTTTGGAACTAGACGTAGTTCTTGGTATTGCATTTCAATGCTTAGAACACAGTAAGTATTGGAGTTGCAGAATATAATATTTTTAGGCGAAGGTTCGTTGTGTATGGTGGCAAATATTTTTAACCGATTTAAAAAAGTAGGAGGACTAAAATAGTACCATTGTGTTAATCGGTGTATTTAAACGTAATGTATGTTTAATTTCCTTTAAACAGATTCAGCTTGTTATAAAGTTATCTTTTGGAATCAATTTTTATTTGAGCGGTTTCTTTTTTACAAATATAATGTAATCTTACATCAATGAATTTTTCTATAATTAGTTTCATCAAGCTTATTTTATGGTTGTGTTCGTTTTCCCCAGAAAACACATGTTTTTCAATATATGCGTTTAAAACGTGGACACATATAAAGTTTTTATCATATTTTTTGAATTGTTTACTATTTTAATACTTTATGATAATTACCTGCAATTTGGGAACCGCTGTTTTTAGTAATCTACGCCCTTGCGTGTTTCCTGTTATGTCCAATCTGTCAAAATGAATCGAACATATTGTCGAATTTTTAAAAGGTTTGTATATTTGTTCTCCCCTTTCTTTCGCGACAATAGATACCCATTCTGCACATCGAAATGGGTCGCTAGGATTTACAAAGATTTACAAAAAAAAATAACATTTAAAATAACACCACTCCATGCCCCTGTTCCACAATAGTCGATGTTTGCTAAAATAGTTGGCGCGTTGTCGCAAACATTGGCCAAACAATCATAATATTTGCTTATTTATTTATATTTACTATTTAATTGTGTTATTATTTTATGAAAAACATTAAATGATAGAAACTTACCGAAAAAAAGATATTCCTTCCAAAATCTTGGTGTTACGGTGGTTATTTACACAATTTTTGAACGCGCACTGAGGCATTTTGACGTCTTAACGTTGGCTATGATTGGACCATACTAATTTGAAATAAGAGCACAAAAGTATTTGTGCTCTTATTTTTCGGGCCGTTTTTGAAGCGCTTATCGGGCATCTAGTACAATTATTGATCGAAGCACAACAGCTTTAGTTTTCTCGGGAGTTTCTTTGCAAAATTCTATTAATATAGGCCGGCAAAAACGAACACATGAAGGTACCGGATTTTGCCAGACAATATCACCTGTTGGCTCGTTAATTAACTTTATAGGCACCAAAGAAGTGATAAATAAATTTGCATCAGAAATTAGTTCAGATTCTTCTGGCAGTTAGTTTATGTTTGTACTGGCTTTGACCGGATGAGCCATCACAGCCCCATTTACTGTATAGAAATAAGTTATTCAATCCATTCCTAGAAGATTCTTATACACTGAATCTATTGTCAATATTCTAGCTGCAGTGTGATCTAATAAATCTTGAAGTCTTACTATTTTTGCACTTGTGTCTGTAATTTCTATAGCTGAAGATGGTGGATAGCAAGTAGTTTTAACTTCTTGCACTTTGTAATATGGTGGAAACATAAAACATTTTCGTTCGTTGGTTAAATTTCTCAAGTACAAATATTGTGCTTTAGTTAAATCCAAGTCACCCGTTAACATTTTTGTCTGCCTTGCGCATTCTATGAGACTCGAGAATAAGGTCTTATTTTCACTGTCAGCAAACCTTAATGTTTCCACAAGTTTAGCTTCTGTTCCTTCTCCTATCGAACGTAACCCTTGAAGATATGCATTATAGACGTGTTCAAATCCATATTCATTAAGTAAAATTGTATTTTTCTTCTTTTACTGGATTCTGACAAGTCTAAATAAGATACGCACGGTCTTCCACGTTTTCCAGAAGAAGTAGATGGTGTGAAGACGGTTGTAACGTCTTCAGAGTTCGGTAAAGTTACTGAATATTCTGATTCCAACCAATAAAAGATAAACACCCTAATATCAATGATAAATTACAAACTATTGATGTAAACAGCAATATTTCAAACCGCAATAGATAGCGAGCGGTTTTCCGTTTTCTGACTTGTATCACATTTTTGATAATTACTCCGAAAACCGCAAATATCCGCAGCTTTTTTTTATTTGCTTATGTTTATGGATAGCTAGGCTACAAATCAACATTAAATGTAAAGCATGGGGAAACGTGGGCAACTGTCAAAAGTCTCCATGAACTTTAAAAAAACTTTTTTTTCGCCATATTTTATTTTGCAATTATTTTAAGGTAAACGTTAACATAATATTAAATACATATTAGTTGTTTCATATTCTTCAAAAGACGAGGTTTCCAGAAATATATAATACATTATACCTTTTACTGTAACGTATAACAATAAAATCAATTTGAAAGTGATGAAGTGAACTGGCTTAACATGGACGTCCGTCAAAACTATAAAGTTCATGGTGTTGTAAAAAAATCATTTCATGTAATATGTATAATTTTTTGATATTATAGTCAAGTTTGGTCTTCAAACTATTGAGTAAAATAAAAAAAGCCTGCCAGTAGCGACATTGACAATAACCATTTTTAATCAGCAGTTGTTCTACGATTTTCCACAGTGCAACGCCTCAGTAGGTACCCGTTGAAGTTGACAGCTGCCATATTAGAGTTTAGTATATATTTTCTGTGGTTTAGCGTCGCAAAACCAAATTTTTGGACAAAAGTCATACATAATAATATAACTTTAGGTTTTACGACTATTGCCCTATTCTTGGGATTAATAGGAATTTTTAGACTTGAAGCTAAATAGCAAAATCTGGTAGAAGTATCCTTATCTTCACAGTCGTTCAAAAACAATCCATCGCAATCCTAGTAAAGCTTCGTCAATAAAGTTGCAATCCCCAGCATTAAGGAACGTCTTAGTAAAGATTACAAAGTTTTGAGCCACTTATCGGTTAATTCTTGTGAGTAATCACTGTTGATCCGTCTTCGGATTCAATAAAACCACATATACAACTTCTGACCCTCCCAATTTACTAAATCAAACAAAACAACATCGCGGGGTGAACAATCAGCTACCGAGAGCCAGTCTATAGTTGGGTCATCACATTTAACACAGGTCATTTTAACTATCAGTACCAGTATGAGGCAATACAGCCATTATGGCTGGGCAGGCTTATAAATTTTCATAAGCCTGAGATCTATAGTTCAAATTTTGACTTTACTTAAGCTAGTCGCGAAATACGAAATCTGCCTAACTTATATTATATTAGCTTAATGCTTAATGTTCATATTTGTATGAAACGCTATTGTACATATGTAGTAAAGTCTCAGGCTCCTCAATAGATCGCAAACGCAAAATGTAGTATTTCCCAGCTATAGGGTCGCGGTCGTCAGTTGTCTGTAAGTCCGTGTTGAGTACTCAATCTTGCTGCATCTGTCTAGACCGCAAGCCGACTCAGAATTTGAGGCAGTTAATCCAGTTAAACGAATTTCTGCCTTCATCGGTATTAGTATTCTCGGTGGCGTACCTCTGCCAGGAATATTGTTTTATTCTCATCAAAACTTTGTGGCCAAACTTTTGATGCGAAAACGTTCTATATGTTCCTCTAAGTTGGAATTTATGTAATAACACGACCAGCGTGTCGAAAACAGAGCAAAATAACGAATGGGTGCGAAGTTTTATGCAAAATGGCTTTGGTGTTACTTTTTCATCGCCTAACGAAATTCTGTCCGATAAAAAAACAGGTTCACCTGTATACATATTTACTATACGAGATTGCTCTCTGAAAAAAAAATCGTGTCAATAAAAATAGAATTTTAAGCGCCAGCCCTCAAATTCTTGACTGTTTTTTACGCTGTGCTATATCACCTCTAGGGCATAAATGCCCTGTGAGAATTACGCAGTATAGCCACCGTTATGGGCTAGCTCAGAATAGTCCGTTATCACTTCTCTTAGGCACGGCAGTATCCGTGACCAAGAAGGTAGTTAGTAGTTAGTTTCCAGCAGTGTACAACTTCGTGGAGTATATAATAAGCCTGTAACGTTCCCTCATCAGGCCTCCTTTCTGTGAGAAGAAGCGGGCAGTAATTCACCACATGTCCCCGTGCGGTTTGGTAAATGTTACTTATTTTCGATTTTTTGGCTCTAGGACATGCCGATTCGATGTTTTCCTTCACCACTGCCAGAGCATAAACCGATATTAATTGAATTCCGTGTTCCCTTCCAGGACCGGCGGAACTTCGTGCGGGCTCCGCCAGCTGGCGTGGAGTTCGACTTCGACTACGATAAGATGTACCCGGTGGCCGTGGCCATCATGGGCGAGGACCCCAACCTTGAGAAGATGCGCTTCGATCTCGTGCCAAAAGTGTAAGTTATCATACATGAACTCATGCCTTTTTGCCATTGGTGTAGAAACTACAGAACGCCTGCTGCGAGCCTTTTATCCTCTTTTTGCTTAACTAGATTAAGGGGCCTGTTTTAATATGCAGGTGTTAGAAATCGATTGTTGAAAACATAACATAACATCACAACGGCACTCTCCGAAGGGTTAGGCAGTCTTGCAGCTATAGTACACCCACATTTCCAATCACGCTAGAGCCGTACTCGTCGCAGTAACTAAGCCAGGACACCCCGACCAAATGGGTTAGGTTAGAACTGTGTACAACCGCGTGCGAGCAAATGGTCATTAAGGCTCCTGATGACTTGGTAAGACTTTACCAAGGGGTACGTATTACCTAGTAATTGGGTTGTGGAGGTCAGATAGGCAGTCGCTCCATGTAAAATATTGGTATTCAGTTGCATCCGGTTAGACTGGAAGCCGACCCCAAAATAGTTGAGAAAAGGCTAGGCAGATGATGACTTTTGATTTGATTTGAAAATTGGGAAAGTTTTAAATTCGGACGGACACTTTGAATTTAGTGCGCGTTTGTATGAAGAGATACAAATAGTACTATGAATACTACGGAGTGACATTTGTAGAAGAGATACAAATAGTACTATGGATACTACGAAGCGACATTTGTAGAAGAGATACAAATAGTACTATGGATACTACTGAGTGATATGTGTATGAAGAGATGCAAATAGTACCATGGATACTACGGAGCGACATTTGTAGAAGAGATACAAATAGTACTATGGATACTACTGAGCGACATTTGTATGAAGAGATACAAATAGTACTATGGATACTACGGAGCGACATTTGTAGAAGAGATACAAATAGTACTATGGATACTACTGAGTGATATTCGTATGAAGAGATATAAATAGTACCATGGATACTACGGAGCGACATTTATAGAAGAGATACAAATAGTACTATGGATACTACTGAGCGACATTTTTATGAAGAGATACAAATAGTACTATGGATACTACGGAGCGACATTTGTAGAAGAGATACAAATAGCACTATGGATACTACGAAGCGACATTTGTAGAAGAGATACAAATAGTACTATGGATACTACGAAGCGACATTTGTAGAAGAGATACAAATAGTACTATGGATACTACTGAGTGATATGTGTATGAAGAGATACAAATAGTACCATGGATACTACGGAGCGACATTTGTAGAAGAGATACAAATAGTACTATGGATACTACTGAGCGACATTTGTATGAAGAGATAGAAATAGTACTATGGATACTACGGAGCGACATTTGTAGAAGAGATACAAATAGTACTATGGATACTACTGAGTGATATGTGTATGAAGAGATATAAATAGTACCATGGATACTACGGAGCGACATTTGTAGAAGAGATACAAATAGTACTATGGATACTACTGAGCGACATTTGTATGAAGAGATACAAATAGTACTATGGATACTACGGAGCGACATTTGTAGAAGAGATACAAATAGCACTATGGATACTACGGAGCGACAACTGTATGAAGAGATACAAATAGTACTACGGATACTACGCGACATTTGAGCGACATTTCTCGGATTCGGATCGTATGCAGTACAGAACTGCTCTTAGGGTAACCTGACTCTGACTTTGATTGTTATTTGCTATTGAAGGCTCCGATGGATTTTGTCGGAGATTTAACTGAGCACTTGGAAATGAATGCTAAAACCCATTCATTGATAGCGTGCCCTGATAACGGTTTACACGCTTATCTAATACAACATCAAAGTCTAGTAATAGGCGTTTATCCAACAAATAGACGATCGCGATGAGCCAAGATAAAGAAGGCCTAGATACTATTGATGATAGTGTTTTGACGATAGTCTCTACTTGTTTGTCTGTATTATGGGGGCTTATCTCAAAAACTACTTGACCGTTTCTGAACGTTTTTTTCACCAGGAAGTAATACTATTTCAAACTACAGTAATAGGTAATTGTAAATTATGTTTTTACAGCGAATTTCTTTCCGGCTATCCAAGATGTAATAAGTCAAACCCAAGGGTTTATAGATGCAGTAGATTTTAATTTTACAGTCCACTAAACAATGCTGAATTTTTTTAGCTTAACAAATATTCGTGAAGAATGTAAAATAATACTTTTAGAAAATCGTTAATCTTATGCTGATTTTGTTCTGTGTAAAGTTTATTTTACAAAAAATGTGCGCTCTATGTACGGGACTCCAGACTGGAGTTCCGTACATAGAGCGCACATTTTGAGTGTCGAACACTAATTATTATTTTCATTAGGTATTTTAAAAAAATATGTATTATGTGGTATTATTTAAATATTACTAATAATAGGTGTTTTTTTGTAGAGCCCTACGTACCTTTACCACTGCATCTCATATTTTAGAATTTTATGATTTTTCAATAATAAAAATCAAACTTTTGATTTATTATAATTAATTATAAAAAAAAACGAATTTAACTTAACCTACCTGCTCGCTCCTCTTGTAATGTCACTGCACCAGTATCGTCAAAACTAATGAAAGGAATAAATAACTTTCATATAAGAGGGCTTCCATGCAATCACTTATCTTAACACCGATAACATTAAGACGGAATTTAGTGTTACGCTGACGTCGGTTACGTACCGTTGATCACGAGTAACAAGATGATGAGGGCAAATGGACGTGCGTAGTGTAGCACCGACGGTCAGTAAGCGCGAGTCCATATACAATATGTAATTTAAGGGGCTTACATGACCTAAAGCGCGGTCGCTGTCGGACTGCATAGAAAAGAAAGAGAAGCGCGATGACACAGCGCATATGAAACAACATTTTAATTTTAAAAAATCTATTGTTTGGACTAAAAAATTAAAACACTAGTATTTTAGTATGTTGCTTGTAGAATAAACTGACAAAAAATCAGAATGATTGTATGTATATTAGTATGGTTTTTATTGTAAAAAGAAAGTTTTTAGAGGTATCTTCATGATTTTTTCTATCGTATCAAATTTGTTGTATTATATTTTCAACACACTATCTACCTAGCATATATCTTGAAGAATATCATATATGTTTCTGAGTTTGTTTACTGTAGTCGATCATATACTTTTATTGTTTTAAAACTTGCGTATTTTGTGTTCAGGTCCTGTAAGCCTCTTAATTAACGCAAGACCTCATAAACCCCAATTAGTGTTGAGTTGAAAGCATAATAGAATGTCCAAATCTTAATTTTTTTAAAGCTAACTATTATTATTTCCTAAATTTCAATAAATACATAAAAATCTACTTTAAAATATTTGAATATAAAGAACAGTTTAAAATATAAAAAACAGTAGCCCGCCGGTATCGGGAACAGGGTCCAAGCTACCGGCGGTCAGGGCTCCAGAGAGAGAAACCTCTTAACAATGCGGGTCGTGTCCAGAATTACCGCTTTCTGAATCAAGCCCTTGATCCAGCTGCCCAACGAGAGCCTCCTCAGGTGTTGGTCGAGGCTGTTGGCTATTAACCCATTGGCTGTCACGACTATCGGCACAATTATTGCTGAGTCCACATGCCACATGCCGACAACCTCGCGAGCCAAGTCAAGATACTTGATTTGTTAAAGCTAACTATTATTATTAAGAAAATCCTGTTGACCCTAGCAATACTTTATGCATTTAAAATTGAATCTTATTACTTTGAAATAAGATTTAATTTTTTTGGGCTCAATCGGCGGTCAGTATGGCAAAATTCATAATCTAAAAAAAATACCTATTTAAAAGTTACTGAAATCGATTATGTAGTCAATTATAAACAAACCACTTTCAGAACTTGCGTTTATTCTGTTACACCTTGTATATCGGTACGCAACCGATTTCGGCGTTGATCGTCTGTCGAGCACTACATCCAGACTTAAGTCACAGACTCATTACTGTATCGAGACTCGGGATACACCAATCAAACGAATCTGTTCAGAACTACGCCAAATCATAACGAGTTCTGATTGGCTAACACTGCGTCAGAAGGTGTCACGCACAATCATATAAATTCGGCTTTACAGACACAGTTTAATATGTCACTTAAAAAATAACCAAATATAAATGTTATATGACACGTATTCAATTAAAACACTGTTAAGTCAACATAATGACAGATTGAGAACATTTATATTTTGTTGATGCTAGACAATAAAAATGTAAATTTTAATGTTTCTTTATTGGACAATAACTATTTTGGTCCACAATAGGTGCTAGTTTTAGTAGTAACTTCTTAATACTATGTTAATCTTTAAGTAAATGTTATTTTTTTAATAATTAATTATTTTTATTGACGTCTCTGAAGCGACCGTTAGCGGGATTTACAATACTATTTTCATTGATAACTTGCTGATATTATTAGGTAAGGATTTTACATAACAAGATATCTTTGGATTGCCATTATCTATAAACCATTGAGTGGTTTGATCAACATAAGCCGAAAACGAACGCTTATTTACCTTGGCAATTTGCGAATACCAGTTTGTGATAAGGTTTTGGTTGTAAATTCATAAATTTTATGGTGTTTTTTTTCTGTGATCAGGGAAAGGTAATTTAGTTGAGGAATCGTTTTCCTATTGTTTATTATTACCTATTCGTATAGTATTTTTAACTCAATTCAGTCATCATTACGGAAGTTTTCGTGTACCGACCAGTCCCGAGTAGCCATATACCAGGTCGGGACAATAACAAAGAGGAGATCATTCGTTTTGGGCTAAATCATGAAAGTGCCGGCCGAACAAATAAAAAATGATATTCCGTTAGATAATGTAATTCTCTTCACTTTTCACTATTGGTCCAAATCAGTAGTCATTCCCTGTCAGTACAGGGAATGACTACAGATTTGGACCAATCGTTTCTCGTCGTTTTCAAACTTGTTGTTTTAGTTTATACAAGTTTGAAAACGACGAGAAACGATCGTTGCGGCAACACTTGGGGGAAGCTTATGTTCTATAAAATTGTATATATATTCAACAATGGACGACTTTCGGCTTAATGATTATGATGATGCTCTTATTCTGTTCATTCTTTTCCAGTATCACGGAGGAGAACTTTTGGCGGAACTACTTCTACCGCATGTCGCTCATCTGCCAGGCTAACGAAGCAGACGCAGCTGCCGGCCGTCAGAGCAGCGCCGACGACTCCCAGGGTATGAATAACATTGATACTAACACACATTAATCCATACATATTCATAATATACTGTTTTTAAGGAAACATACATAAGTACAGACTGAAAATGTTCATGAGTTTAAAGGTTCGTTGGTACAAGGATAGTTTCTGAACCGTCGAGATTCGAGACTGACCATGCGAGAGTCGCCAGCTGATAATCGCAATCATGTGATACATATATTAGACAGACTGTCATATCATACGCGACTTATCAGTCGATTTTCTCAACTATGATTTGACAACTACCACTCGAAATGAGAATTTTTGTTTACATGATAGCCATTTTGAAAGGCATACCATTTTGCAAGGTGAGGCGATTCTCGCTTTTTGTTTTGCGACCATCGTACAGACTGTTTGTACCAGTCACCTTTTTTACCTTCTTCAGATAATTCGTATAGGCTTATTCGAAGCGAGAAACTCTCCTCGTGAAACTGACCTACAAGGTGTCATTTAAATACACAATGCTTTTTAATGGGGTTAGAATTATTTATTTCATGACATGGGGTGATTTTGTAGTTACTATAAACTAGACTAGGACATCCACGGGACTTAAAGAATATAGTTTTACACATTTCATCATACATTAAGTTCGTTCTTCATTTTGGTTCCCTTATTTTATCACAATTTGGTTTTTTATTGTTTTATTTTTGTTTTATTTCCGAATTAGACGATGATAAATCGGCAAGCGAGAATCTGATAGCTAATGAGAAATCGTCGCAAGAGTCGATTGACGACGCCAAGAAACTAATAAAATCTTTGAAAGTCGATAGAGAGAACGAAGATGGTAAGACTTGATTTTATAAACTTTTTATTTACAGCCTAAATATATTATTACCAAGAAGTATTGTTATTTAAGTTATGGAAGTATTTTTTTAGTTTGATAAGGAAATAACAGATGCAAAGGTTTCACAAAAATTCTGGTCCTTCAAATTTATTTTATTGGAATATTTATTTTAATTTTCTTTTATTTATGTTTTCACACACATGGCCATATTATTTAGTTTTAATTTTATTTTATTTTTATAGAATTTTACTTCATTAGGACTGTTTAAAAATACAAGTTGCGCAGAATACTAACTTCACATTATAAATCAGAACCAACTTTGAGGAATATATTGCATTGCATGCTCTGAGTATATGTAAATCTTTGTCTGGCTACCACACTTTTAATACCCAATTTTTACTAAAATAGTATCGAAGTATCCTCCACTATTCCCCTAATTGACTGGAACATACTGACTCTTCAATCATTTTAATCCGTATAATAAACGTTAAAAATTGCTAAACTTATATTTGATGAAATATTTATTGTTTAAAATAATCTGTCTATATCAAAATTGAATCCATTAGCATCATCAAAATATCATTTGATTCTATTTATTTAATGGATAAATAAAGTTGCTAAACGCATATTTTCTTTCTCCCCGGAATGCAGCTTAAAGGACGTCTTTACATCCACAGCACACAATATTATAACACCACTGTTCTATATATTATTCTCTAATTACATATATGGTCTAGCTAGATATTTACTAAGGAATCTAGTGTATTTCCGTGATTCTTGTTACTATAATTGAAGTTTAATATTAAATTGCATTGTACCCATCATTCATATTGCCTCTTTCAAGTAAGAATGAAAAATCACTACATTGAAAATATGTTTCTGAAGGTTCTAGCGTTGTAGACCGTTTGAGAGTACATCCTTATGTACTAGGGGGTGGGTAATGTATAGAACAGTACATATCTAGTCGATACGATGCTTGCATCAAAGAATGTACTATGCTATTATCTTCATGAGAATTGTTTCGATCTTGATAAAATAATGCCATCACGATCTAGCTAGCGGGTACGCACATGTAACGATAGAATTCTAATTATCAGTTTAACTGTTAATATTGAACACTATAGCTGTTCTTTCGCTGTGTGGTATTTAAAATGGGTTGCGAAATCTCTGTATGTATTACCTAAACTTGTCTACCCTGTATTGAACACTTTATTTTCTAAAGCTTTTTGTTTACCTCGATGATTTTATTGTTTCCGGTCTGATGCTGTAAGCTTGACAGTAAAGTCATGGCATTATTGTGTCAAGCCCACATCACTGTTAATCCTCTCACACGTTATAAATATAATTTCAAGCGTTATTACTTATATAGAATTTATCGCTGTTTGCATTTTAATTTGAACTTTTAAAGATATATCACTGTGTCATATCTTCATCCTTGTTGTTATCTCGTGTGTCGTATATATATACAAAGTGAATGTTATATGACAATATAGCTTTTCTGTCCTTGTTATAAGGACTATAATAACTGTATATATAACCATGTATTTGTTTATAATCTGTTGTATGTCACTGGTTGCACATTGGTCTGTATTTCAATAGCTAGCAGCATCATCTTAACAGATTGGAACGATATACTCTTTATAGATTTCGCTATTGACGTAAAGACCACTATGATTGAATTGTATACTTATCTATAAAATAATAAAAATCAAATAAAATTTTCTCAATGGAACCTATTTTAATGTCTACTAAATGTTATATATGTCTAAGTATCGATTAAGGTTATATAGCTGATAATATCACACAGTTCATTAATATTCGGCTCAGTAGCGTTAAATGTAAGTATATATTGTTCAGGTTTTGACATTGCTACTTGTATATCAACCATCTACCTTGAGCTTTATGGTCTATTATTGCTTGTTTGTCTTGTGTTGTTATATATCTATCCGCTTACATATTTCTCAAAGTTGGTCATTACCTCTTCGCGTTACTTTCTTATTGCCTTTGAATTCTTTTCTCGTAGCAATGTTGAAACTTCAAATCTTGTTGTACATAAACTTGTGTTGTCAGCCTATCTAAAATAATTCATCTTACTATAATGATTTTAACAACAAATTGGACGTGCAAATGATTATGAACGTTTATTCATAAATGATACAGACCTAAAAGAAAAACACAAAATGGTCTTTTAGAAAAGAAGGGTATATTGATGGAATGATTGAAGTTCGATCAAGTATTTATTGATGATACAAATGTAGTTTGTACGCAAGCAGAACCCCTTCACAGCCGCGACATATCACTTATGGGTGACAGTCAATTATAAATCCATACAAACTGCCGTCTTCATAACTCTTTGGAACATTTACTGACAACACATTATCTTCCCCGTTTGTTTTGTAATTATTTACAATTAGCATTAGGTCTATATTAATCAGGAGAATAATCCAATGTTATTAAAGTTGTGTAGAACTAGTTGGACTCATTTATGATAGAGTTTGATGGTTGAATCGATTGTGACTACAGGCCTAGTATGCTGTCGCCCGAGTTTCTTTGTTACCGAGTCTTTAATACTTGCTTTGTTGCTGGAGGCTTGATGTTGGTCAAGAATAGCGGTATTTGTATCTGTATTTATATCGAGAGTATGGTCTTCTTCTGGGATATATGTGTGACAGTATTCATAGTTTCTACCGTATGTATTTGTTAACCAATCATATCTATTTATATATATTTATTTATAAAATATGTATCTATATCTAATGTTTATTGGTGAGTACTGTATATTGTGCATTTATATATTATAATATAATATGTATATAAAAATATCTCTAGAAATGAATTTGATCATTCTTTTCTACACATTCCACTGATTCTTTGACCGTCAACGCCAAGCCTCTAGCAACTCCAAACAAAATTGTTTAGCAATAAATTAGTCGTGATTATAATCGTAAATCGGTGTCCATTTACCTAATCATAGTCCGAAAATAATACTAAATAATTTGGCTATCTGTGTGTCTTCGCGACTTTCCTCCTAAATTTTATTTTCTATCTCGGGATTATCCTTGGTAAACCTAGCCTGATGTGGTCTGCTTCTTCCAGTAGGTCCCTACACATGTAACACATGTATCTAGCGGCAGTATATAATATACTCTTCGACACTCAAACATTATTTAGTGAAAATTACGACGTATATTAAAAATGAAAAATTGGCATTTATAGTTAGTTATTATGAATTGAAATAATTATATTATTCTAAAATAATATTGGTGTTGTTATTTTAGATTTTAATAGTAGATAGTGCCTGGTACTTTAATAACAATAAAACTATGATACCATTGTCAGTTTGAAATATTTAAGAGACTACATTAACTTAACCACATACTATCTAACACTCAAAATTAACCTACTTTTAGAACAATGGGAGAAAGAACTAGAAGCTGAACTGAAAGAATATGAAGTAGTAGCAGACAAGGCTGGTGATGACAAACAGTGGGAGAAGGAGTGTGAAGATCTACTGGGAGACGATATGGACCTCAAGTAGACCGCGATCTACTGGCAGAAAACCGGAGTAGACCGAGTAGACCAAGGACTTATGAAGCTGCGCAACTGATAAAGACTGGCCCCTTCAAGGTTTTTAATTGATATTATTTTTTAAATTAAGTTTTTGTTTTCTTTTTAGGATTTTATTAGTAATCATTTTATGTGGAATGTTATGAAAAGGATATTACAATTTTTTTTTTCTATAGTTTAATCGGTTTTCAAGGCTGCTTATTGTTGTTTATTTTAAGTACCTAAAATAAATAAATTAATACATATAAAGGGGCCGGTCTCAATCCAAAGTTGGCATCGGAGCTCAATTAAATTCTTATGAAGACATTAAGTAAGGGTGCATTGACCTCACTGCGCAACGCTTGTGTATATGCTTGTGATCACACTCTTGTACACGATGGGCCATGGTTGCCGTAGGCATTTCGTAGAGATGGGTCGATAAAAGGAGATTAGACAGGCCTTTGGTGGGCTGATTAGATTACATGGATATGTAGGGGTTGATGGGATTATTGTGAAAGTAATAATAATAGTTTGAACAAAATGTGAGTTTGGAATAAAAACGGCAAAAAAATATCGGTCTGAATTCCTGACATTTTGGAAAACTAGCACCTTGATTGCGTAAAACAATCGAAGTTGCAATAGATTTCTTTTGACAGCATTATTCGTTGTCTTTCTTCCAAAATGGTAACTACTTCGATTGTGACTATCTTATGCAGAGCTGCATGCGTTCATCGATAACAGCTATTTATTATCGATATGACGCACTAGAGAGTGTGTAATGTAACTCCAGATTAGCGAATGATAGGAAGATAGGAAACATTAGATAATGATACTCGCATGACCCATTCAGTACAGGAGTTTAGGTCTAAAGCTTGTGTTACAAAAATATGAACAGTTATAAATAATGTTAATATAAAGGCTGGCTGCACGACGTCTCACTAAATAAAGTTAGCACTAAACAACAACAAAAACATCATTCTGAATCTGTCTGCTATACGATCTGGAGACGAAAATACGACAATAAATGAAAACACTGGCAATACTGAAAATGATCATTTATTATAACATAAATCCTAAAATAGAAAAACAAAAAAAAAAACAAAGTAAAAAATGGTGATGGGCCGACTATGGATTTTGTCGATCTGCCGACTAGTTGTAAGTGACTAAGCTATTGGATATTATTTGATTGAATTTTTGTATGCAGACTGAAAATACGCAGTTTAATTTACTGTCTTATTATCGTCTCCACATTATACAGAGTTGATATGACAGAGGGGCATTAAATTACACTACGTATACTATACGTGTATAGTATTAATTCGATACAGTACAAAAATAGAAAGCGCCAAAAATGAGATTTTTTTTTTTTCAAACAAACTAAATAGCTTAAAGTCAGAGTGAAACGCAACCACCCTTTATAAATAAATTTGACTGACCTTAGTTAGATGCCTAGGTAACAAAGTCGCGCAGGAGCGCGTGTGCGTGTGTGTTATCTCTCTTGGCGGGGGCGCGGGGGGCGGGCGGTTTAGACCGCTCGCGCCGCCCGCGCCCGGCTGGTTGTTATTTTGTTAAGTACGCGCACACACAAAAACACAAAATTTTTAAATTCTCGATGTGTCCTCGATTCATATTAATGCACAAATTATACCGACGGAGAATATTGTTATTTATTAAATCACTGTCCGTCGCTAAGCACTTTAATTCCCGTAATCTTTGTACTGCCAATTGTATGGTGCCGGCGCGCGGCGTTCCTAGGGCTATTGCGCCGGTCACCATACCTTTCTCGGTATGTTCGCAGAGCTAAATCTGCGTTTCCACGGCATTCACCGTAAATTAAAATCATGTAAGTGTATTCTGACGCCGTGTAAGTTACACGAGGCATTGCTGAACACTTTAATGATTACACACACACACAACCAACGTTTAATTACGTATCCTATCACAATAAAAACAGTCAAACACAAAAAAACACTAACACTAAATAATAATATTCCCAAGTTAAACTTATTTAGTGTCTATCACAATAACAAAACAAAATCACAATTATTGTCAGCGAGTTCGACAAAACATAAAGGCGCGGCGGCGGGGGGCTCCCGTATTACGTAACGTACGTCCCGAATGGATGACGCTTGCGCACTGTCCACTGAAAGAAAGTTTTTTAGCAAATTCGCAAGGATCTAGAATGCAATAGCAACACAGTGACCTATTTCTATTCCTTTTACGCGCGGGAAAAAGGCGCGGGGGTTTTGCTATGATTGTCACTCTCATAGTGAAAGTGCAAGTGTGTGTGTATTTATTGCTTCGTGAAATATTTGGTTGTACTTGTGCGGCAACAATGTATCTTATACTCAGATTATCGTTTTAAGGTGCATGACCTATGCGTATGAGATAATCAGCTGTTAGGAAATATACATCGTGTTCAAACGTAGCAAAAACTTCAAAAATCATTTGTGACTAAACTACTGCTCCTATTTAATTGATTTTTGGTACAGAGCTTGAAAATGGTATCTAGTATAGGCAGTTTAAAGAAAAGCCCCTCTGTCGTATCAACTTTGTATATGAATGTCAAAATAATTATTGTTTTTAAGCGTTATACTATTTAGTGAGGTGTCATGCAAGTGGGCCTTAGGATAAGGTATATTTCAGCTATATTTCAACTATAATAAACGCTAATTCTATAATTCGTGTTGCTAGATTTTGTCAAATAAATAATAATACTTCTTAAAATGTAGTTTAAAGATAGTCATCCAAAAACAAACATTTAATAATTATTTTGTCATAATAAGTTTGAGTTATTTAGTTATTTGTAACCAAAAGCAATAACATAAAAGGAAGGATTATTCCCAAAAAAAACGGCCTTTTTTAACAAATTGCAATGCACGTGCATGTTTGAAGGGGCATAATATGGAGGCAATATTATTGAACACCAACTAAAGTAAACTTTAATGTTTGTCATCTACTCTCAGGTCAGGAGGAGTCATTTAACATGTAAGCAAGTTTGACAACTCTGAACTGTCAACCGCGCTTTCTGGCTTTTTGTTAGAAAAAGATAGAGATACTTTTGTACATTGTGTATCAGAAGTGCTTGGTCATATTTAAGGGTTTCGTGCTGAGCATCAAAATGAATTTTCTTAATGGTACCTATTAACATTGTAATTGTGAAAAAATAATCAGCTGTACCATGAAGTTTTGTACTCCAATACCTACCGTAAAATGAGGTGGATAGGGACGAAACTTTAAAAGGGATTTTAACATTGAAATAATAAAGTTTGTTGCCATTTAAGAAACTTAACAGTTAATTATAATACAGTAAACACATTCGTCCTGATTCACCCCTTCATCCTTGTTCACCCCGTTACATGGTACTCGAGCCGAATGATGATCAGGTCAGTTTGATGGTTTGAACCACAGGCTTCAATATGACCATACATGTATTATCGGATAGATAGACGCTGTCTTAGTACCTCTGTGTGTAAAGCTACGCCTTCCTAGTCATGCGGCCGTAATGTCAAAACACAGAGCGGTTTTTGACACCATAATGTCAAATACTGGTGGAAATTACCGATTTTCATGAAGTCAGTTAGAAATATGACGAAAATGCTTTTCTTCTAGGAAACCGTATGTTATCAAAATCAGCGCTAATCTTCGGGTATACTACCGAACAGGTAAAAACATTGATGAAAGGGTAACTTACATTTTATATAATATAGAAAAAAAATGAACTGTACCTAATCTAATCAGATTATGATATACCTAACATTATATAGATTAGGATCAATTTTACAATGGCATTCCAATATTTACAACTGGTTCTGACGTCATTATCATCATTATCAAAAAGTTGCTTCGTTAGAGGTGAACACGACTGACCGGGTAATCAGTGGCGAATGGTTAAATACGGTGAATTATACTTTTTTATGAAAGAAAATGCGCCAGAGTAGCCCGCGAAATTAAAATGTTCTTACGTTTTTACCAATTTCAGGTCAATATTTTCAAATTATGCTGAGAATCAGCACTTTTTGAACGTCAAAATTACATAAGACTGTCCTCCAAAACACCCGCCCTTCACCACTTCCTAGTGCTTTCTTATCTTATGCTATATTGTCCCACTGTGGGGCTAAGGCAGCTCTCCCTTTTCCACACAATGATGTCTTTTACAGAATTACCATGTGAATCATGAATTCTACCTCTTTAAGTTAGATTTGGCCTAAAAAGTCATGATTTTATCAAGTAGTCATTCAATAAGTTAACTTGAACTCGGAGAGCTGTGTTAATGATTTTTATATCATGTCTGGTACGGTCGCGAATCATGTTTGGATCACCATAAATACCTGCAAATAACTCAAAAACGTAAGAAAATTTGAATATCGCGGGCTAACTTAATGCATCACCCTTAGTACATACATTTCGCCAGTACCAATATAGGTAATGATAACTATGTCATAACATTTTTTTTTATATAAATGGCATCTCGCAGTTCAACCTATGAGGTTGTCGTCTGCTTAACCGGGCTTGCCTGTGGATGCCTTAATTTATAAGGCCTCAAGCCAGGGCTTAAAAAAACTTAAAAACTAAGCGACTACACGCTAAGGGCACCTCCTGTGGGGTACGGACCTCGGCTTAGGGCGTCGCTGGGAGAGGGCAGCAAGCAACAGTATAATTGTACCCATGTTCACAAAATGAATAAATGAAATAAAAATAAGAACAGGCTGGATCGGAATGGTATGTCATAACGTGATTTATTTTAATTCAAAGTTCGAGCACACTTAGCCCCCGTTTTCACGGGCGTAATAATATCGTGGTGGGATTTCGCGCATTTCATTTTCAACTTTCGGCTCTACGTAGTGCGTCGAAAATAAAGTGCGCGAAAAAATATCGCCGCGGGAAAATATCGCCCGTGCTTACTGGAAACTTCGATTATACCCACTGCCGTTTTTTGTTATCATATGCTTGCCTTATTTCAATGTCTTTATTCTTCTAGCTTACAAATTATAAATGCTAGTGAAGTCTATTTTATAGTTTTTGTAAATATTGTATAGAAATATGTTTTAGTTTGTCATCTTGGCCATAGATGTGAATTCATTAAAAGCTTAAGATTTCTGTTTTGGAAATTAAACAAAGTTTTGAACGATAAGAGGAATTCAAGACGATTCAGTGTATTCGGGATTTAAAATATTTTCAACGTACATAATTTTCATATCTGTGTCCGGAGTAACAGGAGTGCTTCATTTCGCAAAATGTTATAATAAACGTCATGTACCTATTTTACTTTCAATTAGTAAAAGAGTCAATAGTGCAACTGGTAGAATTCAAAATCAAAGCCTTTTCAGTCGCTAGTCTGACTTATTATCCGTTGACTATTATCGCTTTTAAATTATTTTATTATTTGCAAGATACTTTTCAATGTTTTTAACCGACTTCTAAAAGGAGGAAGTTCTCAATTCGGATGTTTATATATATTGTATCTATGTTCGCATCTCCGTCACATATATTGACGGATTTGTGAAATTCTTATTTTCAAATTATATTCTTTAAGGTTATTGTATTATTATGTAAATACACAAACAATAATTTAGCTGCAAATGTGAGGAAGTGATTTTATCACATTCTTATTTATAATTTTGTATTCAAGATCATTTTAAAATAACTTGTTTTGAGTAAATGTCAAACAAAGTACTACAATGTCTTATTTAACTTATAATTGTAATGTATTAAAATAATTGCTCTCCGAACTTCAAAATACATACCTACTTTCCATATCAAAAATCTAAAGACTTCTTGTTTGATGGATCATCAGGAAATTCCACTCTTACGCACAAAAATTCATAACATAATTATGATGCAAAATGATTTCTTCACACACACTGACTTAAAATTAACTTTCAAAATTCGATTGCGAAAAAAGACAGCACCAAAAAAGTCGATCTACTTGTTCTACTTGTACTTGTCTTGTCTTGTACTTGTATATATAACGAAATGAAGTATGATTCTGAAAGTATTCGATTAGCTTAAATATTATATATTATTAAGACAGTTCGACCAGTGTTTTCATATAAACCGTATAAGACAAACTAACGACCTAATGGCAATAGCAAATTGATAATCCATAATAACGTGAGGACCCAGCACGGCCGCGCGTACTAAACGTAAAGGCTCCTACAAACGCGATAAAATCGCGCGCGACACAAAGGCACCGCATGTCGCGCAAAGAGCGGTGCCTTTGTGTCGCGCGCGATTTTATCGCGTGTCGCGCCTGTTTGTAGGAGCCTTAACGCAACTATGAACGATTTTTGAATTGAAAATACACCTGTGGTAAACAATTTTGCGACGAGCAAAAAAAATAAGCTGTGTAACCTGTCACACCGGGTACGGGTCGTCAGAAGCCCGAAAGTTTGACAACCAGTCTTACCAAGGGGTTTCGTATTACCTAGTAATTGGGTTGTGGGGGTCAGATAGGCAGTCGCTCCATGTAAAATACTGGTATTCAGCTGCATCCGGTTAGACTGGAAACCGACCCCAACATAGTTGGGAAAAGGCTAGGCAGATGATGATGATGAACCTGTTTCTCCACCGACGAGGAAACGACTAGCTCGAGTTTATCGCTCAAGAAACGTACAAAATATCGTAGGTTCCGTGTATATAAAAGAGATGCATAATTTATTAATAGTTAATCGCTAACTGCTCACACCGCCGGCACTGCTCACACCGCCGGCGAGTACTAGTATGACGCATTGACAAGATCGCTATAAAAGATAGTACTCGCTCAGCGGCGCTTGATATCGTCGCTCGCCGAAACGCACTCGCTGCTCGCAGACTAGTTTTTAGTTGCTAGCTCTATCTACTCGCTTCTCGGTGGCGGTGGAACAGGTGCCATAAAGCCCAAAAACTAATATAATTTGATGTGCGAAACGAGTATTTTCAATTATAATATCGTTCGAATTAACCTCGAATGAAATTAAATGAGATGGATTATAGGATAGATAAGTGATTTATTTAAAGTGTTATTTTGAAAAGCATAACGCGATTTCTAAATTTTGTGGCCCAGTTTCCAACTATTTATTTTTTGTATTAATTCATAATATCTAGGACAAAGTATGAAGAAACAAAACATCGATATTGACAAATAGAGGACGACATTTCCTCAAAAGCCTATTGACGAAGCTAAGTTATAATGCTTTCAACATTCGTTTACATACATATTTTAGAAAATTAAATTAATTATGGTTTTGTACAAAAAAACAGTATGTCCCACTTGCCTTCTCTATCGAAATAAATAGACGCACTATCAAATGTAGATAAAATAAAGCAAGAAAAATTAAATTAATAAGCACATTTGGTTATGTACGCCAGTTTCCTAACATTCACATTTTAAAGTTCTGACTCACACAATAACATGATCAATATGATCACATCTCATACCATACATCTATACTAATATTATAAAGCTGAAGAGTCTGTTTGTTTGGTTGAACGCGCTAATCTCTGGAACTACCAGACGGATTTGAAAAATTCTTTTTGCATTTGATAGCCCAATTCTTGAGAAAGGCTATAGGCTATTTAATATCACGCTATGAGCTATGAGCGCTAAGCAAAAACCAAGTAATAGCGTGGGCAGGCGATGTGATGCGACGGGGTGGGTCGGAGTAACAAGAAATTTCACGCGGACGAAGTCGCGGGCAGAAGCTAGTATTTCATAAATTGGATGTTGCTTTAAACTTGACTCCTTTATTATTGCGTATCATAAAGACAATAGCAAAAGCTTTCATCGTGTCAATTCAATAATCAATCTGCCGAGCTTTTTCCCCAACTATGAGAGGGTCGTACGGTCAGCAACAAAAGTCGATTAACACTTCAAGTTTTTTTAATATCAGTTATTGAGCAAAATATTTGTTCAAAATTGCAGCAGAAATACATTGCAATTTTGAACAAATATGTTACTCAATAACTGAGATTAAAAGAACTGAACTGTTAATATTTTGCTCAATAACTGAGATTAAAAAAACTGAAGTGTTAATCGACTTTTGTTGCTGACTGTACATGGAACGACTACCTATCTGACATCCACATCCCAGTTACTGGGTAACACGATACCTCTTGGTAAGACTGCGTTGCTATTCTGTAACAATCTCACCGTGAAAACTTAAGTGAAGTGAGCGTGGAGTGAGCTGTCAATTCCTAGCAAATACAAAGTCACTTCACATAAGTTTTCACGGCGAGATTTTTACAGAATCGACCGGCTGGTTGTCAGGCTTCTGATTACCCGTAACGACTGTCACAGATATACGAATGACAGCCGGGCAATTCAATAAAAGTGTTCATTAAAACTCGATTATGACCGATGCGAATTGCAACAGTTGAAACTTATGTCATAATAATTATTACATATTCTGTTAATATTACAAAACTTGTGACCCATTTGTCTCGTCTTAACATTGCCTGCCCAAATGTGAGAAAATTGTCACTTGATTAGAAACTACGTTGACACTTTTGGTACCAACGTGCTATAGTGTCACAGTGTCACTACATTGTATGTAGATATAGAGCTACGTGTTCTTTATATTGTAAACATTCCTATTTAATTGAAAATAAAATGAGTGTTCATCTCCATATTTGGTGTTTTATTTTAACCATACATACTTAATTTTAATTTAGAAGTTGGGGTGGATGATTGGGTGGTAACTGTGTTATTTGCCTAATTGTTCCTAGATTCTTCCCAGATTTTTTTTTATAAACGATGATAAATTTCTACTCTAGGGGTCTAGAGTCATGTGCTGAATTCAAAGTTTCAGTTTGCGTCTCGATGATTTACCCTGTATTAATACTGAAAGTCTTGTAAACTGGAGTGTCCTAGGTCCCATTCACTTGCGTTACGGATCTAAAGAACGCCACTGATGCCGGAATCAACGTGGCCACCTACTTGGCTCAAACAATACAAAAACAGTCAGCTACCTCCATACAAAATTTTATTAATATTGGTCCAGCCGTTTGAGCGTGAAGAAGTAACAAACATATAAACACACACACACACTCACAAACTTTCGCCTTTATAATATTAGTGTGAAGTGTGATACGTTTACTTAAAGTAGTACCTAAATATATTGCAAACGATAATACACTTTGTTTGAAAGTTAAGGTTTATAATCAAGTTATATCCTCAAGTTATATCCAAACGCAATGATACTCTAGGCAGGAACTCCTCCCAACAAAAACACATCGCTCAACTGAGCGATGAGCGATGTTTGTGTTCCTAATCCTAGTCTAGTGCGACTGTTGATCGAAGCCATCAACACGAAAAGGTAGATAGAAATGGAAACGTATTCTGACCGAATCAGTAGTTACTAAGGTTTAAATGTAATGTCTTATGTAATGCAACGTTAAAAAACTGCTGAGTCACAGCCTAATTTGAATAAATGACTTGATTTTGTATTTCTCCCGACAAACGAATAAACTTACTAAATTATTGATGTGTTTTTGTTAACATTTTATAACACATATTTAATAGTATTAATTCGAAAGTTACTCTGTCTGTTACCATTTCACGCCTAAACCACTGAATGCATTTCGAAAAAAAAATATTTAAGGAAAAACAAACAGTACCACAATAAGAAACAGTCATAAAATCTTAAATATGACATTTAAAACAATTATGGTCCATAGATTACAATTTAAAGTACTTAAAACTAGCTAGTAACACAGATACATTACTTATATAACAGTCATTGTCCTAGGACTCATACCTATCTGGACTTTTAAATATGTAAAAGAAAAAAAAGATGACGTAAATTTGTGTGCGTACATTATTAAACATTACGTTATTATACAAGAAGTAAAAAAAAAAAGGAAAAGAGATAGATGGCATCCTGAGGAGGAGATAGACTTTTGTTCCGGTAGCATGTTCCCGTGGGGTAATTTCCGACATCCACACTGGCCAACCCCCGAGCAGAAACTAGTTTAACATAAAAAAGTGGCCAAGTACGAGTCGGACTCGCACACGAAGGGTTCCGCACCACAAGGCAAAAACGCCGAAAAAAACACGTTTGTTCTATGGGAGCCCCCCTAAATATTTATTTTATTCTGTTTTTAGTATTTGTTGTTATAGCGGCAACAGAAATACATCATCTGTGGACATTTCAACTGTTTAGCTATCACGGTTCATGAGATTACAGCCTGGTGACAGACAGACAGACGGACAGTGGAGTCTTAGTAATAGAGTCCCGTTTTTACCCTTTGGGTACGGAATCCTCAAAAATCATGAACACGGTAAAAAGTAGCATTCAAAAAATTTAGTAACACATTTCAGGAGCAGCTCTAATTCTCAAAATGGCAACAGAGTCGCAAAAGGACTAGTTCTTGGCAAATTGGCAAATTCTATGAATGGCCAATTCTCTAAAAGCCTAATTCTCTCTAAATGGCTAATTATCAAAATGGCACATTTTCTATAATTGGCAGTATTCATATATAAAAGATTTCTTAATTATGTATTTGTTGCGTATTTCCATTCTACACAAGGCCAGAACGCAAGGGTGTGAAACTAATCGCGTATGGACTGGAAATCCTTTTTTTTAATAAGGTCATCCAATCTATACAAGAGTAGTACGCAAATACTAGCGTATACTTCGTAGTGACCTAACTAACTACCTTATTCCATATACAGTGCCAGTATGCATACGGACTATTCCATACTAATATGTATTATAAATTCAAAAGTAACTCTGTCTGTATGTTACCTTTTCACGCCTAAACCACTGAACGGATTTCGATAAAATTTGGCAGTGAGATAGATTGCATCCCGGGGAAGGGGATAGGCTAGTTTTTATCGACATACCTCGCGGGCGAAGACGCGGGCGGAAGCCAGTCGTGTATAGATCGGAATAAGGGCGCCGAACTCTAGATTCCAATCTATACGCGAGCAGTTACATGCTCGCCATTTTGATTTGTTGACCTCCGTATATATTATATTATAAAATTAACATAAAAAACTGGCTAAGTGCGAGTCGGACTCGCACACGTACACGCACACGGCCGTATATATTATATTATAAGATTAGATCATATCAAACATAGTCTAATTTCTTAGTATTTTTTTGCGGTAAAAATAAACTGAATATTACCTATTAATTGCACATCAAATAAATAATCACCTATCAATTTATTTCCATCGTTTATATACTTTTTTACATCAAAAATACGACAATCATATCATAAATACTGACCACAGCAAATTAACCCCGAGCGTAAGCGATCAAAAAGCTAGCTGACACAAAGGAGCGAGCGCGAGCGCGACGAGCGGTGCGAGGAGCCAGAGAAAATATTTATTTATAGTTAATTAAAACGGTAAAACACCAATTCCATTAATTAACATAGATAATATTATTTTATTAAATTATATCTCATCTCTTCTCTGGCGTAAGTTTTGTAGTATATATAGTTTGGAACCAGGACGCGCGCGTACACGTTACAAACTACACGAGCAGTACGCAAAATTCGTGTAGGGATACATTGTAGGTAATCGCAGATTTAAAAATAGCCATACAAAGTATACGCGAGCTGTTTCCTATGGCTGCGTTCTGGCCTTGTACAGAATGGAAAGACGCGTATTTGTTTAGTCAGTGAGTTGTAATTGTAAGATTTTATAATGCAAAATACTACTAAAAATTAAAGACCTATAGCCAGGAAACCAATTACAATAAAACAACCATTTAAATCACAAATAAAACAATATGTATGTTGCTTAAAAAATCTTAATTGAACATAGTCTTTGAATCAACATAATATGAAAATTTTTGGTTAAAAAAAATATGACTGGCCATCTCACCCAGAGTATCCGGGAGTGATGGCCACAGGACTCGGGGGGAGATGGGCGGTACTTTTTTGCCTTTTCCTTTAGGTACCTTTCTTGTCTCTAACGAAGGTTAGGGAAAGAAAAAGAGAAGTATTTTTCTTTATTTCCGCAGTTTGAGCACCTGTCTTCAAACTTTGTGCAGTTTTCGTGTACCCACCAGCTGGCAAATATTACATTGCAACTAATCTTCGACTAAGTTGTGTATTCTAATAGTTCTCGCCGCAGCAGCCTCGGCAGTTGTCTGCTTCGTTTTCGTCTACTTCACTTCTAGAGGAATCGTGAAAATCTATTTGTATTCCTTCGCAACTGCTGACCGAGATTCGACGGTATTACGGGATTAAGTCATTTATCCCAAATGCACGGGAGAAATAGCGATATCAATTTCAAAAAGTATGATGCTATCTCCAACCACCGTTTTTAGGTTAGAATACGAAAAAAGTTATTAACTTCAAAATATAACGTAAAAAAAAATGCGAAATTGAAGAAACCTTTTTGTGACCACATAGGTACTTACTATGTTAACCCCTTGATGCAGCAACTTGTTGCCGATCACACAACGAAACGAACTAAATTACTATTTACGCCGTTTGTTGTTTGTAACTCGCACTACTTTCTACCGGTCATCTCTCCCGGACGGCCATCTCCCCCGGACTTACCCTAATAGTGTCGGTTCAGCCAAAATAAAGCCAATTTTAAGTTATACCGGTCACTTTTCTTTATTTTCAAAATAAAAGAATTTAAGACTTATCTAATCTAAGACCATTTTGAAAACCTTAAATTAAAGGATCGAACGAAAGTGATGCTTACAATAATCCTATCTTACTCTACTAAGACGTTTGTCTGACCGAACGATAATGTAGATAAGCATTAAGTGTCCTACCTACGATAGGCAGATATGACTGTAAACAATGTAATATCTGATAAAGACTAATCCTATTGAAGTATGGAGATATTATGAAGTGTGGGTTCGGGTTCTGTAGGTACCTAGGTACCTACCTACTATATTGCAGACCGACTTCTTAGCGTGGCGATGGCAATTTAAAAAAGAGTCTGCCCAGAATTTGGCTACGAGTTTGGCACCTTCAGTAGCGTCCATCAACTCCTGTAGCGTGCAGACAACAAGACACGCTGGACACAATATTAAGGGTCCCATTGTTCGTGGAACCGCAGCGCACAGGCCGGTATATTGTAATTAATTTCAGGCAAGTGAGACATCAGCTTTGTATCTAGGGAGCTGACGCATCTGCGATGCCTCTGGTGTTATAGATGTCCATAGATGGGGGTGACCAGTTACGATCCGGTGGATCCCTGGATGGACAGGTGGACCCCCAATAATATTAAACAAATATTGTGACCAAACTACTAACAACCAAAAACCAAACCTTCTCAAACTCTGTAGTGATCTCCAATTGAAATTAACTGTAGACTAAATCAGATATAAATGGTTAGTATGTTGTGCGATGAACTCGAAAAAATTAATGATGAAGTCTAAAATCTTTTTTGTCTGATCAGAACATTCTGATGGTTACTCCTGTCTTTATTTTAAAATTTATCAAAGATCGCAACTTACAAATGCTGTATACAAACGTATGTAGGTATAGCATTGCGAATATTGATCACTATCCTGTAGCTGTGGCTAGTGGGGAAAGGAGTTTGTCTAAGATTCAGCTGATAAAAACCTATCTGCGATCAACAATATCTCAATCTAGATTGTCAAACTTAGCAACTTTATCAATCGATAAAGACTTTGATGTCTTAATAAAAGAGTTTACCGATAGAAAGGCTAGAAAAAGTAAAAGTTTATTAAGTAGTTTTTTTAATAAATTGGTATTTCATTATAACCTTGCCTCTTTTTTCGTATAGGTTTCAATGGTAGGTGCCGTAGAAATCTCGCCTAGGGCGCTGGTAGTGCTAAAACCGGCACTGGCGTACCTTCACGGCTAATCTCCGTCGATATTGTCCGCTGTGACTGAAATTCGGTCAAGAACATAGAAATATACAGTCCCAAGTAAAAGAAGGCGAGCCCATTGCCATGAACCGGCCACAAATCCAGACTGAGCTGCTAAAATTATGTTAGAACCTAATCACACCAATACGAAATCGACTTCGTACTACTTTGAACTACCAACATCGATTAATTTTGGTTGCTGTAATCAATTGCACTTAAGATTCGAAGTCTATGACAAGGTAGCATGACGTAACGTCACGCTTACGTCCCCTAAGGGTTAGGCAAAGATGCACCTTATAGTACACTCACATTTAGCCAGTTATGTTAAAGTCCTGTAACAGGGGGCGAGCCTATTGCCCAAAAATTCCAGATGGAATAACCCAATATCACTGTCAGACTCAGGAATCGAACCCAGGAGCTCATGTTCAGCAGTAGCTCTTGCAACCACTAGAATTACGAGGCAGACAGGATGATAAGGTAGGTAGACCTAGAGAGATCTAATAATGTTGCTTCATAGTCAAATTCTCACGCTCGTGTACTTAATCTAAGTATACAAGTCGTAATGATTCAATATTGGTATACACAACAAGTTTCATTGCTCGCCAAACATAAATACATTGTCCAAATTGATTTAGTCTAGTTTTACGTGATCTTGGGTAATGTAAAAATATGGTTTTATTAGTTTCTTCCTATCCATATCTATATATCAGAATTAAGAAATACCCAGGCTTTGCACCTGGCTCCTATTTACTTACGGCCGAACTCAATTACACCAGTTTTGGCATACTGGAGAGTGAAAGTAGAAAAACCTAATCTATCTCTGCGATCTGTATGATTATATTATCCTGGCAGGTATAACTTGTACTGGCTACCATCAGTAGCGAATATCTGTCAATAAAATGTCAATATAATATCTGTCAATAGGTTATTTATTAGGTTCGGCCGTTAATGTGTCTGACAATGCTATATAAGGTCCCATTAAAATAGATGGACAAACTTTTAGAAATCATTCAGACCACCAAAATAAGGACGTTGGTAAAAAAATATATAAGGAAAACGCATATATACTTACAAGAAAAATAATCAGCTAACGAAAATACACCAGTGTGCCGGCAATTTATTATTTTAGGTCAAAATAAAATCACTTTAATCAGTGTTTTTTTTTGCTTAGATATCTTTAGTTAGATGTACTGAGCGCTGTGCTAAAATTTGTCCATCTATTTTAATGGAAAAGAAACAGAAAACATACTTTTTTCAAAACAGAAAAAGTATGAAAGAAACTTGTAAAATTGTCGGACTGCCACCTGCTGGTTTGGTGGTTTTATTAAATAGGCTCCGTTAAAGCAGGCAGCTGTCGTCGGCTCCCATTCACTTCAAACCGGAACACGGCAACACCGTAGGCCTACGAATAGTAGCAGACCGTAATACTTCTCCAGGCGAGCACCTTCAGAAAACAACACGCAAACTTTAACCATAAATTCGGCCCATGATCTAGACACCCTAGCGAAGAAATTATTCGTCGGTTATAAAAAAATCTGCTGTTTCATGGTTCAGAATCATGCACTGACTACATGGTAACAGATTGTGCGTAGATGTCCCTGCCACCCTGGACCTATACATATTTGATAGCTTTTACATAATATATTCCATTTACTTTTAATAATGGTAGATAAATCCTGCCAATCTTCTGTTGCACCTACTCGAAAGCTCACCCAACCAAACTCAGTTTCTGATCAGAAACTAGTTAACAAAACAAAAAATACTAATAGGTAAATCCCAACCAAGGATTATGTAAAAACCTTCTACATATAGGTACTATATTACAAGTTGTAACGCGTAGTGACCGAGACCTTACCAGTCGGCCAACACCGGCCCAGTGCAGCGAGCGTGAAGAAGTAGTGAAAAAAAAATTAAAAAGTGTAAAAGGATTTAAGTATATTTTGTTTTTTTTTTTTTATTGTGAAGTTGGTACCTACTGCATGTTTAATATGCAGTGGTTCGTCGTTATTTTTATTGGTATGTATTGATTTTTGTATTAAGTACCTAGTTATTTAATTCTATGTTATCCCAGTTCTGGGGACCCAAATTCTCCCCCCAATAAAATTGATGAGTAGGCATCTAAAAGTATAAAAGTTAATTATAAGGAGAGTATAATTATTGACATGGTGGTAGTTAACTCTATTGGTTGGCGAGAACAGGTTCATAACAAAGAAAATATCTTTTTACAACCTACCCCAGACATGCGTGTATATTCCTTAATTTTCATGATTGCACCTACCACTGTTTGTCTCTGCATCACCCACAGATTGACTGATATAAAATGCCTATGGCATTAAGTCCGCCTCTGTATATTTATGTGCTTGAATTAAATACATAAATGGGTAGATTTTGTAAAGCAGAATACTTAGATAATGGGATAGGTAATAAAGGGTGCCTCCCTGAGGGCAGCGATGTCTTGTGTGCTAATATAACAACAAACTTCGATCATCAATTACGCGTCTATAGAGCGCGGATGGCAATTTCCCTGGGGTTAATTATAGAGACGAAACTTAGCGTAGTGAGCTTACAGGGAGCTTAAGCTTCCATCAGTTTAAGTATTTTGGCGTGATTTTGACAGATCGAAGCTTAATTTAACACTAAATTTTGTCTCTGTATCTTACCCCTAAAGACGTATTCTCTTCTAATGTTCTGCTGACTTGAAACTGTTAGGTCTATTGTGTAGGTTTGTCTGACCTAAACATTGTCAAAAGACTGCTCACAAATACTTAGGTATTCTTCGAACATTGATCAAGAATGGTGTTTACTGCATTGGTGAAATGCAATCTTCATGCAATCTTAACCAGGTCAGAACTTTGGAGCCCGTTTACTTATTATCAAAGATAATAACCCCAATTTTCGTTATTACATAAATTGGTTTCGCAAACAAGTCAAAATTCTGAATTTTGGTCGACCATAACTTTTCCTTGTTGAGTGCCAAGTCGGCACTAAATCGGTGGCTTTCATCATTTAGGTATATTGGTCAATTAATTATTTAACTTTAATGGGTTTAAACCTATTCGTTGTAATCCTATAGTATCCTCCATACATTATATAATAAATTAAAGTCGCTTTTCGTGTCTGTCTGTATGACCACGTTGTTCTTCTAAAGTCGCGAAGCATTTTAATACGGTCCTCATCATCACTTACAGGATCTATCCCACTGTGTTATTAAACTTACATAATTTCTCGATATTTAGTCAAGTTGTAAAAGCAGTGCGAAGCTGACGCGGCTCTACTATTCAATAAAGTAACTTCATAGAACGTAAATCACGAATTCACGATGCATTGACCGTATATCAGTACTTTTAGAATAGTTTTAGCTGCAGACTCTGCCTAGGAATGAAAGGATCTTCTAAGTCACAGTATCATGGATTGTAAAACTGTTTCTAAGCTTATCAGATCACTTCTTTACAAATCACTTGAAGTTCCTTATTTTTTACCAGAACGATAACAATCCTCTAAAAAAAATACGGAAGCACCTACAGGGAAACTTAATGCTGCAATTAAACCAGTTGGGTAGCAGTATAGATGTTAGATTAATAACAAGTTTATATGGTATTTGAGTATATTCGATCTTTAACTAAACTTACTTGCGGAACTAGAGCTGACAGCTGATTTATAAACACATCATCCTCCTTTTAACATCGTTGTAATTGAGTAAACAAGCCGGTTTGAGGACTTCGAGATTAATACCAATAGTTAAAGAATAAAATGTAGTTGAGGGCAGTCGTCGGCCCTGGCTCACTATTTCAATGTAAACCCGTAATAATAATATGTTATTTTGTAGTAGCACCATATTGACGATACATACATAATTACATTAGGTATGTCTATGTATAGTGTCGTCAACACGGTGCTACTGTGAGCTTTTAGGATAAATTGTAGGTATTTAATGTTGCAATTACCGGAATTGGCCTTCAGTCTGTGAACGTGTGAACGTTCTTAAAAATTACGAGAACTGCCCCTCGATGACCGCCGACACAAACCCTATAATTTGTCATTCCGTTCAAAATCATCATTCGGCATTTGTCGAGGGAAACAAGTAACTTCATTTACTAATATCCATTGCAAGCCTTGCTTTTTATAAGATTTTAAAATATGTGTGGTCATCTGCACGTTAATGGTAAGTACCTAGTGTACATTAATAATGAAACAGCTCTTACTGCTAGTGTGTTACAAAATAAAAGTAAAGTCTATCAAAATCAAATTAACGGACGTGTAATTGCTTATGGGTTGATTTTACAATCGTCAGATAACGTTTACAAGAACAGTATTAATATGGCGGGATAACATGTAAAGTGTAGTAGGTACTATTAGTATTCTGTGCTGCAGCTTAAAAGTTAACTGACGATTAAAAAATCGCACGTAATTTTTTTTTCAACACATTTGCTCGAAAAATGCATTTACAAAGCCTGTATACATTGTTCGAAAGTTAAAAATTACGCACCATACAACGGAACGTGCGGTAAAATAGGTACTCTCACCTAAGTACCTATTTTACCGCACGTTCCGTTGTATAGCACCGTGCGTTTTCTTTACGGTTTTTTTTTAATTTCCATAAAAAAATATAAGAATTCCACCAAAGAGTTTTACATTATGAGAATAAACAACCTGACTGATCGAACCTCCTTGGAAGCGCTTTTGCTATTGAGCTACTTACTTTAATACTAAAGAGTAAATGAGACGAAAGATGTAGTTCTAATTTTCACCACGTGCATGTGGCGCCATTTGCAAATTCGCGCCATTTTCATATTAGAAATTTCAAAAATTGTTGCGACTCTTTCTCACTGTTAAATAAACAAAATAATAATATGAGTTCAACATACTAAGTGTGAAATTAATAATGTCAGTCAGTCAGTTAAGCTTCCAAAGCAGCAAATTTCACTGAATTTCAATAATTGTTCAAATTTTACTATTAATTTCCAAGAGTAGTGACCTATCTGTTTATTTTCTTATTTGCTTATAAAAAATAGTCAAATGAAAAAGTTTGTTTAATTATATACTGTACTATTTTCTCGCAAATGTGTTGAAAAACATTGTATGACACACGTGCAGAAATTGGTATTTACAAACTCGTGACTATGGTAAGCCCTCGACTTCGTCTCGGGCTTACATTCGTCTACTCGTTTGTAAAAACCAACTTACCGCACTAGTATCATAAATAACTATTTTGTATGATCATTGTTCATCTTGTCTTTGTTTCAAGTAGCGCTGTCGTGTGAGGGACAGAGGCATCCCTTCCTGCCTCTGAGTCGTTCCAGCTTTCGAACGATAGAACGAGGATTCAGCAGTGAGTTGAGTACACATCATTTGTTATCACTTAAAAGATACACCTAAGGTGCACAATCAAGAACTTGCTTTGGCAGTACATTACATATACTAAAATTGGAACGATACAGAGAAGATTAGCATGGCCCCAAGGATACACATAAAATTGTGGAGCGTTCCATATTTTCACAAAAGTGCCAATTATGTGCCTATTTGAAATAAATGCTTTGACTTTGCCTTTGAGTAAATGTTATAGCATCCGACCCGACGACCACGACTCGACGACTTTTTGTCGCTAAGTGTCAGACACTCGGGACTTTTTGTCACCAAGTGTCAGTCATTCGAGAAAATTTGTTGCCCATTTTACCAACCAGGCGGGGTGTCAACAAGCGCTATGACTTTATGTTGCGTCTGGTAACACAGCATTATGCTGAACGATAGCCGTTTTGTGTGGATGTGCATATTTTTATTCTGTAAGAGTCACATTTAGTGCAAATAAAAGTATTTGCTTTCTTTGTTTTTCTTTTTTAGGGTTCCGTAGTCAACTAGGAACCCTTATAGTTTCGCCATGTCTGTCTGTCCGTCTGTCCGTCCTCGCTTAATCTCTGTGACCGTTAGCACTAGAAAGCTGAAATTTGGTACCAATATGTATATCAATCACGCCGACAAAGTGGTAAAATAAAAATTGGAAAAAAATGTTTTATTAGGGTAGCTCCCCTATATGTAAAGTGGGAAGTGATTTTTTTTTTAATTTCAACCCTAACTTGTGATATATTGTTGGAAAGGTATTTAAAAATGAATAGGGGTTTACTAAAATCATTTTTTGATAATGTCAATAATTTCGGAAATAATCGCTCCAAAAGTAAAAAACAATGTGTCCCCCCCCCTCTAACTTTTGAACCATAAGTTTAAAAAATATGAAAAAAATCTGCAAAGTAGAACTTTATAAGGACTTTCTAGGAAAATTATTTTGAACTTGATGGAAACAACAGTTTTTGAACAAAAAAGACAAAAAGTTGTACAAAATAATTTCTGGACTAAGTTTGTAGTATAATCGTATATGCAAGCATTTTTTTAACTTCGTTTACATATTTTATTATCCTGAACGTATCCCTTTGTGTTCGCGCTAAAAACCGTCACGAGTCGGAGCGCCTGCCGCGGAGCGTGCAATGATGCACGCTCCGTGTTCGCGCACGTACCCACTACCGGGAGCAGTTGCAGGAGCGCGGAGCGCTGCTGGAGCGCGAACATAATGGATACCCACTTTTAAACTTATAAGTGGGAACACTTAGTGTGACGGACGGGAAACTACGGAACCCTATACTGAGCGTGGCCCGACACGCTCTTGGTCGGTTTTTTTTAATTCTCATTTTTACCTTAATATTTTTCAGTGGCACCCGGCAGGTTTCCGACTGTGTCCGACATTATCATCCGACATTACAGGTAGGACATGCAACAAACTACAAATTACCTTTTGATGACTTTAATACATCAATCATTTCATTGTGTTGGGTCTAGTGGTCTAACTCTAAACTATCTCGAAATAATGTAAGACCATACATAAGTAGGTAGATAATTTGACAAATCTGTTTCATTTGAATGGGAGTAGGTAATTCGTCGCTTCCTTAGTTTTAGTCTTAAGCAATGAAATGTATTGACCTCCTTTTAAACCAGCGGGGCAATTGCGTAACACATATTATCAATCGGAATCGGTTTCATTTTGACAGTGCAACAGCATACGTGTTGAGCAGACAAAATTTTCGAACTTATGAAGCAATGGATTTGCAATTTGCTTCAAAATGTTTCAGATTCCGATTGATAGTATGTTACCCAATTAGGGTGCTGGCTATTAGTAATGTTCATTGCTGTGAGATGTATATATAAATGCTGACCGGCCGTTATCAGTCAGTTTGTATAGAAATGGCAGTCCCGCACTACGCGACGGATCGCGTTGCAGTATGATGAAGTATGATCATGATACTCTCTTAGGGCGCGTTTACAAGAACGCGATCATTTACACGCACGCGCTGCTCTCTCCTCAGAGTTTTTGGATATAGAGGTATGTGGAGCAGGGTGTAAAGCTCACTCATTCTCCATAGAAAAGGGAGGATCCTCTGACCAAACGGGTGTTGTGTCTGGCGGGCAACTGTCCGATGATTAGTATCTATGCTAGTTGCGCAGTAAACTCTGCTTGCGAGATGCAGGATTTTGCGTTACGTCAGTATAACGCGTTGTTCGCATGTGGCGTTGTAGATACCGCCACACATACTTTATGTCTCTTGTCAATACATACCTACATATTCTTAAAGATAAACACACCGCGCCGCGCCGCGCACGCTCAGCGCTCGAATATCAACCCCGTCGAAGGTGTGCTTTATCATAGAGAATATTATGTACGTTATGACAGAGGCGTTAAGGCGGCTGTAAGACGCATGTGCGATTTAAAACCTGGGTCCTTATGCTCTATGACACAATGAACGAAACCGCACGAAATAACGCGATTAGATAAGGAAATGATGTGGTTTCGAGTAAATTAGGGCCCTGCTCGAATGCGATCAGCGCGCGGCGAAATTCGTATCATGAACGCACCCGTCACCGCGCCCACACCCGTCACCGCGCCCGCACCCGTCACCGCGCCCGCACCCGTCACCGCGCCCGCACACGTCACCGCGCCCGCACCCGTCACCACGTCCGCACCCGTCACCGCGCCCGCACCCGTCACCGCGCTCGCACCCGTCACCGCGTCCGCGCGTTCCTACATGAACGAGGAGTTAGACCTACCTATGTTTAGCAGTAGGTAGTTGCTAAAAGCTTGCTTTATGATAAATACCTAAATAAATACATGATGAGCTTTTTATACGAGTCTACGCATCGTCCGTTTGATTTCCAGGACTAATCTCACATCTCCATCATCTTACCGCATCGGCAACGTTAAATCCTTGTTGACTGACCCTGAGTTTGACGTCAAAAGACCTACAGTCATCTACGCTCATGGGTAAGTTAACAGATTCATTTGTAAGGAAAATGAGCATCCTAATACAGCTGGCATCCCAACACTGAAACCAGCCTGCACAAAATAAGTCGTTTTTTTAAGTTATGGATGGAGTCGGCAGGTGGAAATTCACCTTTATTAAAAGCTTTTGAGTAAGTACATATTTTGTTTAAGTGATCCTGCAAATTTGCTAGTACCTATACCGTAGAAAGCTACTAGTAAACTGTACGCTTCTCATATCCTTTTAACTTTTCCAAACACCTCCAATGATGTAGAATTTCAACCTTTCATTCTTCAAACTTCCAGGTACGTTGAACTATCAACAGACGAGAGCATAACTACCGTGGTCTCCGCATACCTTCAACGAGGAGGCTACAACGTGCTGCTGCTCGACTGGTCCAACATCGCCTTCGGGAACTACGTCATCATCGCCAAGACACTGCCTGGTGTATGTAGATTGTATTATTTATATAGCACTCATATTGGCACTAGCTGCGCCCCGCGGTTTCAAGCGCATAAATGTCGATCCCGTGGGAATAGCGGGATAAAAAGTAGCCTATATGTTAATCCAAGGTGTCAACTACCTCCATACAAAATTTTATCAAAATTGATCCAGCCGTTTGAGCGTGAAGAAGTAACAAACTTATAAACACATACACCACACACTCACAAACTTTCGCCTTTATAATATTAGTGTGATAACTTGGTCGATTGTTGCCTCCGACCCTATTCATAATCATATCTAATCATTAAGTAGGTAATCACAATCAGCCTATAACACTCCCACTGCTAAAACTCTGGCCTCCTCTCTGTAAGAGGAAGTGGGCCATAATGTACCATGCGGGCCCAGTGCGGGGTGGTAGATGTCACATATCTTCGAACTTTTGGTTCTTGGACAAGCCTGTTCCTCACGATGTTTTCATTCACCCTTTAAGAGCAGTGGTGATGAAATAAATTACACGAACTAATGGAAAATTTCACAAAGACTGGGTTCGAAACCACAACCTACGACACGAAAGTCGGGGCCGTTGCCACAGGGCATCCACTGTTCATGTAGGTAATAGCAAAACAAAGGCATACGTTGGAAATATTTTTCCAAGAAGAAAACAAAGAGCCTTAGTGTTTGGCCAGACTAGCAGCATGGGGCTGGAACGGGAACGCGCGCGGGCTGCCTGTTCGCACTGTAGCGTGGCTGCGTTCTGCGTGTTGTCGTGTCCAGTTTTTATTAAAATATAATATGGATGAAGAAGACTTATTTTTAACTAGAAAAAAGCTCGAACTAGTTTGAGAACCCTGGTCCCCGCGCGGGCCGCCCGCGCCCGCGCCGCGTACCTATTGCGGCCACTTGTATGAACGAGCTATGGGCGTGAGTTGCCCGCGCACTGCCCGCGCAATGCAGCCCGCGCCGCTCACAGCGCCCGCGTGCCCACTATTGACACTCAAAGATAGTTCATATGTTTGAGTCTGGCCAAAAACTAAAACATTCACATCTGATCTGATGTTGTATAATGTGTCTTCCAGGCGGGTCAGCAGGTAGGCAAGGCGCTACTGAAGCTAGTGAAGCGAGGTCTACCAGTCAAGGGTCTGCACCTGGTCGGACACTCTATGGGCAGTCATCTAGCGGCGTATGCTGCAAGGTACCTCAAATCTAGAGGATTTACAGTGCCGAGGTTAGTATTTCAAGGCGCGGTAGAAGCAAATTTATTTGCCAAGTCTTCTCGACAACTTTAATTCTATCGACGACCTTGATTTTTAGTAGGTTTATAAATAATGCAATTTATGTTGTTAAATTCACCTAGTAACACTTCGGATTTATTAGATGTTTAGATTTTTTACGTACTAGCTTTTGCCCACAACTTCGTCGGCGTGAAATTTTTTTGCTCCCCCGACCCACCCCTTCGCACCGCATCGCCCGACCGCGCTTCGTTTTCACTTAGCATTCTTTCTGACTTTCAATATTTTTGCTCGGCTCCTAAGGGTCATAGCGTGACGTTAGCCTATAGCCTTCCTCAAGAATTGGGCTATCAAATGTAAAAGGATTTTTTCAAATCCGACTGGAAGTTACAGAGATTAGCGCGTTCAAACAAACAAACAAATAAACCCTTCGGCTTTATTATTAGTATAGATAAGTAGATGTAGGTAAACTTCCATAATCATGCTAAATACACAACAAAATTAAAATCTATGCATCGTAGGAAATTCTGTGTGATCTCATTAGACTAATCAATCACATTCATACTGCACTAAGCTGCATTAAGCTAGGATACCAACCGTGACATCAGCGATGTACAGTACCCAGCGATAAATATTGCACATCGACCTTTACCTTTTTTGTACTTTATACAAAGAATAAAAATAATTATCAAAAGAAGCAAATCATAATTGTTTTAACAGCTCCTAATAGATACCGGACTGTTTGTATTTCGTGCGACAGAGATAACGCTCTACGAAGTCGAAATTAGCCGATTGTCTCTTTCCAAAGGTCGATGTGCAATATTTATCGCCGGCTACTGTATCTGATAATGACTTAGACGGGTGTCAGACGCGATCGTGGCATGCTAATCAACTTCGTATACATTAAATACTGGTTGTAGTTCAAGTTAAAAGTCAGGGTTAGTCTGCTTACTATACTAACTTACTGACCACGGAATACTTGGGTAGATACTGACTTAGAAAGTGTTTCTGGTTCCAGCAGTTGATTCCGACATGACGTCTTTTCCCAGTAGGTATTCACAAAGGAGGCAAACTCGGGACTATATTTATTAATCCAAGGTATAATTATATCTCTAATTCGGAACGAAATTCTGCATGTGATATTTAAATATTAAAGAAAATATCCCGTCGTGGTAGGCCCAGTGTTCAGGACTGCGTATTTGGCAGTGAAACTTACATACAAAAATGAACTCTATGTACCCGTCCGTAAACACGAAGCATGCTTGTCACATAAATATTTAGGTATTGTACTTTGCGCCTGTTAACAGTTGGTCAGCAAACGCACGAGTCGATTATATGTACAGGTAAAGGATAGAAACAGTGAATAATTCTCGCCAGTGAGACAATTACAGCTGCTAACTATCCTGATCTGCCTTTCTTCACAGACTGACCGGCCTCGACCCAGCCTACCCTGGCTTCTACCCGCCGCTGGCCGCGCCCCCCATGTCCGCGAGCGACGCGACGTTCGTGGACGTGCTGCACACGGACGGCGGCGGGTACGGCGCGCCGGCGCCGACGGGCCACGCCGACTTCTGGCCCAACGGGGGGCAGGCCAAGCAGCCGGGGTGCCTGTCCGCTACTCTACTACTTACTAATGAAGGTAGTATCAGTAGAATGCCATAGAATTGAATTACAGACACGCGGGACCGACGGAGCATGCGTAGTTCATACAAACGTAATACCAAAATTATTTGTAGATTACAGAATATCTAGGTTCCCAAATATACAGAGTTGATATGACAGAGGGGCATTAAGTTACACTACGTATACTATACGTGCATAGTATTAATTCGATACAGTACAAAAATAGAAAGCGCCAAAAATGAGTTTTTTTTTTTTTTCAAACAAACTAAATAGCTTAAAAGTCAGAGTGAAACGCACCACCCTTTATAAATAAATTTGACTGACCTTAGATGCCTAGGTAACAAAGGAGCGCGTGTGCGTGTGTGTGATCTAGTGGCGGGCGGGTGGGTGGCGGGGGCGCGGGGTGCGGGCCGTTTTTGACCGCTCGCGCTGGATTTTATGTTAGGTAAGGTTGTAAAGTACGCGCACACACAAAAACACAAAATTTTTAAATTCTCGATGTGTCCTCCATTCTTATTAATGCACAAATTATACCGACGGAGAATA
The DNA here is from genome assembly GCA_963855955.1 of Luperina nickerlii. NCBI lineage: Eukaryota > Metazoa > Arthropoda > Insecta > Lepidoptera > Noctuidae > Luperina > Luperina nickerlii. Next base: position 1,510,563 of record OY979683.1, on the reverse strand, counting down.
TTGTTATTTATTTTTCTAATTAAATCACTGTCCGTCGCTAAGCACTTTAATTCCCGTAATCTTTGTACTGCCAATTGTATGGTGCCGGTGTTCCTAGGGCAATTGCGCCGGTCACCATACCTTTCTCGGTATATTCGCAGAGCTAAAGCTGCGTTTCCACGGCATTCACCGTAAATTAAAATCATGTAAGTGTATTCTGACGCCGTGTAAGTTACACGAGACATTGCTGAACACTTTAATTATTACACACACACACAACCAACGTTTAATTACGTATCCTATCACAATAAAAACAGTCAATCAAAAAAAAAAACACTAACACTAAATAATAATAATCCCAAGTTACGTATCCTGTCACAATAAAAAAAGAAATACTGTCTTAAACTTATTTAGTGTCTATCACAATAACAAAACAAAATCACAATTATTGTCAGCGAGTTCGACAAAACATAACGGCGGCGGGGCTCCCGTGTTACGTAACGTACATCCCGGATGGATGACGCGTGCGCACTGAAAGAACAAGTTTTTTAGCAAATTCGCAAGGATCTAGGATGCAATAGCAACACACTGACCTATTTCTATTCCTTTTACGCGCGGGGAAAAGGCGCGGGGGTTTTGCTATGATTGTCACTCTCATAGTGAAAGTGCAAGTGTGTGTGTATTTATTGCTTCGTGAAATATTTGGTTGTACTTGTGCGGCAACAATGTATCTTATACTCGGATTATCGTTTTAAGGTGCATGACCTATGCGTATGAGATAATCAGCTGTTAGGAATATACATCGTGTTCAAACGTAACAAAAACTTAAAAAATCATTTGTGACTAAACTACTGCTCCTATTTAATTGATTTTTGGTACAGAGCTTGAAAATGGTATCTAGTATAGGCAGTTTAAAGGAAAGCCCCTCTGTCGTATCAACTTTGTATATTTTGAATGGGTACTGATTTAGAAAATGCCTATGGCATTAAGTCCCCCTCTGTACATTTATGTGCTTGAAGTAATAAATAAATAAATTTAAAGAAGAGTTATGAGAAAAATAAGTTTTCTATAGAAATTTGAAATTCCTCATATCTCGTCTTTATATCATCAGTGTCCATTCAAAAAATATATTTTTTGAAAGTCTTTATTTATGTGGTATGTTATTGTAAAAATCTTTTGTTGGAGATCCTAAATAAATAAATCTCCTCATCTTCCCAGACTTCTGCAGCCACTGGCGCTCCTGGGCGTTCTGGTCGGAGTCACTGACAGAGGACGCTCTCCTGGCGCGCAGGTGTCAGGACTACGACATGTTCCTCAGAGGACAGTGCGTGGAGGAGCCTGTCGTCTTCATGGGGATTAGGGCTACGCCTGAGTGAGTTGATAATATTGTTGATTTAAGTTTTGAACAGGCGCTGTCAGTTTTTTTAATATTTCAAAACTCTGTGATCTAAATGCTAAAGTAAAGTTTCTCAAGTCCTCAACTCCCAAGTCCCAATTCTGCAATCAGGGTCTAAAGGAGAAATCTATTAATGATAAATGATTTTATTTTTGTGAGTAGGTTTGCATAAACACTTTTACACGTCAATAATGTTTTTTTTAAAACTAGATGAGGTCGGCGTTTCCTATCTAACTACTCTGAGACGAAACGCCGAAACAAACTCAGAGGCCACAGTCTGTTTTAAAGTCCAGACATAATCTTGGTCAGGTTATATGAAGACCATGTAGATCGATGTCTGAGATGGCCTTTGAGGAAAGAACCAGACAGATTGAGAGGACGTGTCCAGTAAGTGCACGCATTTTTCAGAAATCTTGCAGCTCAACTCAAGACAAGGCTTATAAACGTTATTTAATACGTACTTTGGCTAAGCGTTATTCCTGACACTGTCGTACACCCAATATCGAGCCTTGTGGCACGCCCATTTTTACTTTTAAGCCATGTGAATTATCACCATTTATTTGAACTTGCTGTTGTCTGTCATTTAAATAAGAACTAACTAAACTGAGCGCAAGTTTTCCAAGTCCGTAATGCTCAAGTTTCAAAAGCAAGGTTTCGTGATCGACGCAATCAAATGCTTTAGAGAGGTCACAAAAGATTCCTTTGGCGTCTTGGGCCACTTCCCACGCGTTAAAAATGTGTTTTAATAAGGTTACACCGGCGTCGGTCGCACAACGTCCCTTGGTGAAACCATATTGTTGATAGTGAAGAATTTCATTCGTGTTAAAATAATTGAGCATTTGATTGTATTTATTTAGGATAAAATAATTTAAATCTATGACAAGATAGTAACAAGATAATTTCTGAACTCTAGCTATTTATAATTTAATCTTAGCTATCCTATTCCTAACTAATATTATAAATGTCAACCTGAGTTTGTTGCGCTTTCATGCTCAAACGGCTGAACGGATTTGGGTGAAATATGGCGCATGTGTAGACCATGACCCGGGTGAGGACATAAAGTCGTGGGCCACAGCTAGTAGCTTATAAACTTCACATAATAATATTCTCTGTTATATTTCCAGTTTACGAGGAAACTTCTACTTGAGGACAGGAGCGAAGTCACCATACGGATTGAACCTGAGGGGAGCTAGCTGATAACAACGATTCAAATTATAAACCTATTTGGTGTAAAACAGTTAGATACAACCCGCCCTCCCTGCCTAACCCTACGGGAATACAGGCGTGGTGATATGTTAGGTTAGTTAGATATAGGATGCATCATCCGTACCGAACACGGCACGGAATTGCCCTGCTGGCAGCGTCTAGAAACGGCAGTAGATACTATTCAAATTCGAGGCGCCGAAAGTGCATTGAAAGCGCAACTTTTGTCACGGAAGGAATCATTTGAGAGCTTTCCACCTGGGCACGCGTTACCGTGGCCGACTTGGAAATCTCTAGATAGATTTCGAACCCAAGTCAGCCGGAGCAAATCTCGCGTGCGCATGCGCCTCCTCCCCACAGACAGCCCCCCCCCCCCCCCTCCATGCAGCGCCGCGTGCTGTCACCTGCACTTGATGATCTTATGACTGCGTCAGTGAGCGGAGTTCGCGCAGCTGAACTTTGGGCCAAAGTTGTTTGACTGTCTGCCATCGATGCGTTAAGAAGAAGAAAGCCTTTAGTTTCTATACGTCATTTGTGTCATAAGTGTGAGTACACGGTGACACGCTTGGTTTGTATGGAAAGTGTTGACATTACCGTCTCTAGCAGTTGCTGCCAATGCGTCGTCGAGCTTTATGCTAACCGAAGGACGTCTGAAAAAAGGCGATCACAAAGTTATGGGATTGTAGAGATTAAGAATCGCATATTTTTAGAACTCGTCCTTGAAAACTATTCGGGTTCAAATAGCTGTTATACCTAAATAAAGTTGTGGGATTTAGGTAAAATAATATTTCTATAATAATAAGATTTTACAGGACTTATAATTGGTAGGTGCAGGTAGAGATTTGACTGAGAGAAATTTAAACTTTTAAAAACTTTTAAAATTTAAAAATTTCATACAGAATTGACTGGTCTACCTGCATTCAACCATCGTTACAAAAAAGACAGTTAGGTAAACACTACACATTTTGTAACTTTAGTGCTGTGTTATTGATCAATTGTAAATAAAATAAAAAAATAGTTTTGAAGTTTTTTTTAATAAAATATTTTATTTTCGTCATCACTGATATTCTAGATTACCTAATTAAAACACAATAAAACGGCAGCACAAAAAAAATCACACTAATATTATAAAGGCGAAAGTTTGTGAATGTGTGTGTGTGTGTTTATATGTTTGTTACTTCTTCACGCTCAAACGGCTGGACCAATTTTGATAAAATTTTGTATGGCGGTAGCTGACACCCTGTATTAACATATATAGACTTTTTATCCCGGTATTCCCACGGGATCGACATTTACGCGGGTAAAACCGCGGGGCGCAGCTAGTTATCTATATTTACACAAAAAAGAGCAGTGGTGGATCAGTGGAAACGGCCGGGATTTACGAGTTATAGGTCGTAGGTTCGAACCCAGCCAGGCACTTTATATTGTGTAAATTATTACATCACTACTGCTCTTAAAAAAAGCGTGAAGGAAAACGTAGTGATGAAACCAGCATGTCCAACCATACAGCATGTAGAACCAACAATTCGAAGACATGTTACATCTACCAACCCGCACTGGCCCGCGTGGTAGATTACGGCCCACTCCCTCTCATAGAGAGGAGGCCTGTGTCCCAGCAGTGGGAACGTTATCTAATAGGCTGTTTTTGCTTCATAAAAATAAATAAAAATCGTAAAATAAAAAAGCTACAATAAAACGATATAACGTAACGATACATTATCAAACCGTGTCGCATGATACTTTACATGATTAAAATGACAGACGGATACATTTTTGGTTCACTCACATAAATGTTAAACACGAGTTTCTAGTCAATGTGGTATTCAAACAAAGTTTTATAATCATGTTTAAAAAAGAAAGATAATGCGATTACATAATGGAATCCATGGAGCTGTCACGTTTTTTTATGTCTTAAATTATTTGAACTTCTTATCTTCACTAAATTACCCTATTTTATGAGGTATTCCTCGAAACGCACCAACATTGAAACGCACCAAAAGTATTACTCGAAAAAAAATTACTTAATAAAAATATAAATATTAGGATAATTTTATTCCTCGAAAATCATCAACGATGAAACATAGAGAAGAGCATAAAGGATTTTTAATAAATGATATCGATAGAAGTTTCATTTGGTGCGTTTCGGGGAATACCCCAATTTTATCACTTAGAATACCTACAATTATAACTTAATTATTAATTGCTGACATTATTCCTAAAAATAAGTTATGTTTTTGTTCGTAATTCACAATCAGCGAATCATAAAATCGTTCTTCATATCAGAATGCCAGGTTCTATCACATTTATTACTGTATCACAAATTGTAGTCCATAACTTCAATAACATCAACAGACATGATTATCAATTCACATTATCACTTAACAAGCCCTTATCATATCTCTACACTCAATCAACAGTTCTAATATCTTCAATACTGTCGGGCAAACTCCTGCCTTTCGTCTCAGGTAGTAACAAACACACCAATCCAGCTATAATGGGTGCTAGTCCAAAGATTAACGTAGGTAACCATGGGATTGTCGTTGAAGTATTCGAAATGAATGGAGCGGCCATTGATCCAACCCGCATTGCCGTAGAACAGGCTCCCATACCCATATTTCTGATCACAGTGGGGTACAACTCTGTGGTATAAATGTAGATGGTCGTAGCAACAATGGCGGCGCAACTGACACCCATGGTTCCAAGGATGAGGGTCAGAGTCAAGGTCTTGGGGACAAAATAGAGGACAATTACGAAGACGCCTCCGAGACTGAAAAACACGGTGGTGGTGAGTCTCCGGCCTAGCTTCTTGATGAGCCAGATGGAGACCAGGTTCGACGGTATCTGGAATTTGATAGAAGACTGTTAGGCGTAGTTTTATGTAGGTAGAAACCATACAATTTTAATTAAAGCGCCTAAATCATGGCATCACAATGACTAATAGTTAGTGACATTATAGTCAGTAATCGTCAGTCTCCACTTCAAAGGACTTATGTACTGTATGTATGTACTCACTTCCCTTCCCCGAGCGACTAGATACATAAAGTACTTCAAGCTAACCCTGCACTCTAATTGCGTAACACACTATCAATCACAATATCAATCATTTTGAAGGATATTGCTAATCCATTACTTCATATGTTCGAAAAAATTCCTTCGTGCCGTTGCTAGAGAAAAAGAAAGTCGTACAGAATTCATGATTGTGTTTATCGTTCTTTTTAGTGTTCTTTTTATTCGAATACACACTGGTACATCCTTATATGTATCTAAGTGTGATTTATATCAGCGTAGTTTTAATCAAAAAAGGCATATAACAAACTATATTCGTAAAACCTTATAAATGCTAGTTGCGCGGTAAACTCTGCTTGCGCGATGCAGGATTTTAGGAAGACGTTTGATGCCTATAGTCGGACTTTTAATTAGCTGCAGTAAATGACAGCTTATGTGTCAATTAAATGACTGAAATTGGCTTCTTTTTGTTTTTTCGCGGCCATCAACCAAATCTTGTTTTTCTAGTACAGAATGGTGTAACAAACGAAATTTATTTGACAAGCATATCTCTAAACGCATTCCGCAATGAGTTATTAAGAAGTGTCATTTTACTGCAGCTAATTAAAAGTTAGATTATAGTTCGCATGCGGCACTGTAGATACTGCCACAAGGCGAACTAAGCAAAGCCATGTAGATTTCAATATTATAGTCTTCCAAAAGATCTTAAAATTCCTACAAAATATTTAAGACATTACCTGTATAGCCCCAGCCAAGGCCACACTAACGAAGGGATCAGGGCTGGTCTGACTGATGTACTGGTTGAACCCGAAGAAGGAGACTCCCGTAATGAGCCACATAACGCAGCAGCAGCTGGTCTTCAGCAGCAGTGACTTTTGGAACAGAGTTGAGTAGTTCAGCTTCGGCTCGTCGGCTTTGGCACAGATTTCCTTTGATAGCTGGGTCAACGTTTCTTCGATTTTTGCTGTTGGTAGCTTGTTTCTGTAAAAGGATCACTTTGGTCAGTTATAATGAGGTGTTCAGCATTTACTTTTTTTGGGATTTTTAAAGGTTAGAAAGGGCTTAAATTTTGTGAATCATCATTAACCAATGATACACTTTTTTATGTTTAAAATGTGGTCTTAAAGACCCCTTTAAGACCATATATTTGAATGCCAATGTATAATCAGAGAAGATCATTACACATCTAGTGCTGTCGCCGTTCTTCTAAATGATGCGACACTTCTTGAGCGTTAGCATTATCTATTTATTTTATCATATAAAATAACCTAACCTACTACGATATCAGTCGTTGTTTTATTACCAGATAACAAAAAATCAAGATGTCCTACCTTAGGTAAAACATAATAAGACACGTAGAAAATATGCTATGCTTGAATTGACGTTACATACTTACTTGTAAATATGTATTTCGCAAACATGAGAAATAAAAAAGATTAATTACAATCTTATGGTAATTAATTGCTCAACTGAACTTAACAAAATTTTGGACTTGTTTCTTTTGTAATATTTCTGAAGCAATGACTCTTGTAATGTTGTCTAATATCTATGAGCTGTTTTAATTTGTTTATATTTGGATGATAAGATTTGCACCTAGATTTTATTAAGGTGCCAGCGTTACTTAGCGATGGAAAGTTCAAAACGTAGTTTTCATTCCTCATTAACGACATAACTATGTAAATGTCTATTAACTGCTCTCAAATTACGATGTTTATTTTTTATTTATTTTTTACATACTTCTTTGACATAATCTTTTTATTATTTGACATTATATAGGTACAGACAATTCTAATTTTTCACCTCTTTATTAGTGGTTGTAATGGTAATTATATCACTTGGTTTTAGTAGGTTTTATATTTTATTTTGTTATTTATTCTTTTGATAGATTCTTATTTTGTAAATGTGAGGACTTTGTAGGCCTTGTAGACTTTAGATCTGTAGACCAATTCTAATTTTATCAAGTACCTGGTACGTGTTGACAGCCCTACGCTGTCCTCCCATACCTACCTACTGTAATTTGAAAACATTGTAAAAGCCAATTATTTTTAAAAAGAGTAGCCGTGGAGTTTCTTGCCGGCTCTTCTTCATAGGAAACGACCAATTGGAACCGTGCACCTAGCTTCTCACTTTTCATAAGTGCTCATGTAGGTTTATGTGAAATAAAATATTTTGATTTTGATTTTTCCCAAACCATCAAACAGTTAAAGTTTATACCATTTTCAAAAATCAACTACCTACATGAACTTTGACACCAGTTACCTCAAAATTTAACTATGTCAGTACAAATTACGGCGAATACATCTTCATTTAATCAGCTATTTAACAAGGTACAAAAGTAAAAAAAAAATATTCAGAGCCACAGATGAAACAGTCAATAATGCTGGCTAAGGTCGTATTTGAAAATAGTTCAAATATTAAAGAATTGAACGATAAGTAATTGAATTAATTAACTGGTTTATGCCATCTCACTACTTTCTAGCCTCCCAGCAAACCATTACACGTTTGGCACCCAGGTCGTCATGTCCAGGTCACAAAAAGCAGAGCGGCGTTTTTTCTTCCCTTAAAACTTAAATAAGATGAGAGCCATATTTTTAAAAGAAATGGAATCTAATTGATCTAACACCCACTAACTTCATTAGGTATTTATAAACCGAGCCATCCGACATTTAACTCGCAATTTAATTAGTACGATCTGCTTTATAATAATAATCAAATCAATGGTTCAGAACAACGCATACTCACAACATAGCAGCCCTCGTCACGATGTCCGTGGCTTCCTTAACCCTGCCCACACTGACGAGCCATCTGGGTGACTCCGTCAGCACGAAGAAGTAGCCCAGGTAGATGATCGGAGGGATGCCCAGGGCGAGGAGGTACGTGTTCCAGCTCCTGAAGTAGTACGCGAACAGGGGGACTGTCATATGACCTGGAAGGAGTAAGTATAAAGTTGTGAAAAATAGTTATGATCCGTGCTAGAAGAATAGTTAGTGAGGTAGGAGGTAGGTACCACTAAGACACCAGATTTCATACTTCACACAAACCCACACCTACAACTCACCACAACACTCACACTCACATACACGCTCACACACCACTCACACTTACACTTACAGACACACTATAACATCATTTAGAATTATTTTATTTTGCTCAATTTATTTTTATTTTATTTTGATAGTTCATTACCCTTATTTAAATAAGTATTTTGTCCATTTTCAAATAATTATCTTCAAATTAAATTTTATAGGCGCTGCCTAGTTTGGGGACCCCTGTTCAAATAACTATGTATATTCTAGTTACAGTAAGCATAGGTACAATGTTATTATGAACTCGCAAAAATACTGATGTTCTTTTTATGTTATAATGTAGAATAGAGTAGGCTATATGTTGTTGTTTTTATTTTGTTTTATTTTATTGAGGAAATTAAGTGCATAAATAATTATTTTTATTAAATTTTTTTTGTTACAATGTACTAATAAATTATTCTTATCTTATTTACACAACGAAGCTCAGGGGGACCCTTTAAAAGAGTCACTTTAGGGATTTGGCTTGAAAAGGCGGTGCAATGGGAGGTCTCTAAAGATGATTGTCCCACGTTGGTTTTAGTGAGGTAGGTAATCCGTGCCCATATAGGCCACACTCCCATGTACCTTTTTTATTACCCACAAAAAAGATGATTCGTATCGTTTCCGCATGGGCATTCACATAATGACATTACAAAAATAATGCAGAAGATACCACCAGTAACTATGACAAGTCTTAACATGTGAAAAGGGATAGGGGGGTTATAATTAAACCAGCGTCTTCCTGTCTACTAATACCTACCTACCAACAAAGTGAGATCGTTAAGCCAAGCGTAGTGCTTGCAATATTCTTTGAACGTCTATTAATAATAATGGCAAAAACTGCGCCGTATTTTTGCGCATTACAAAAATGTGTCGCAGTATTGAAATCACTATGTAATAAATGTCAACAACCCATAAGACTGGTTTTGGCAAATACCTACGCTTTTATTATAGGTAGGTAACTTTAATGGCTACTCGAATCACTCACGGTATTTTGGTATCATTAATGCACTACGCATAGGTACTAATGCATTCAACTAGATGGACGGACGTCCTAAACAAGGTGGCTGGGACGGACTGGATGCGGAAGGCGGAGGACAGGGTGCACTAAAGTAATAAAAAACGGGGTGAGTGGAACATTTTAAACGAAAGGGGCAAGACCCAAGGGGCGAGCGGAGCCCAAACCGTTGTGGCGCAGCCTGGGAGAGGCCTATGTCCAGCTGTGGACTGCAATAGACTGAGTTGATTGATTGAATGCACTACGCAAACGACGCCCGTGCCGCTTTACACGTGCGAAACTAGATAACCGAAACAACCAAAAATATAAATATTATAATCTACAATTAAATGAACTAACATTTAAAACGACGTGTCGTAAAAAATTTGTCCACATCTATATCTTAAAACAAAGTCGCTTATCGTGTTTGTTGATGTTATTTAAGACTGTGCAACAGAATTTGATGCGGTTTCATTTGCATTAAGAGAATTTATTCCGGAAGGTTAAAAAAAAAATGAAAAATAATATTTAACTTAGGTCCTATAGCACAAAATTCTCTATGATTTGAAAATATGTCGCCACTTCAGTAGAATGCACACGTGCGAAGCTGGGGCGGGTCGCTAGTTGATAATAAAGAGAAAACAATAAATATCAATGGATTTTTTCAAGCTGATATAGGGAATGACTGCCTGGATGGTCTCGTGGTCGCATCTGCTACTGCCGAGCGTGAGCTCCTGGGTTTGATTCCCGGGTCGAGAAAAGTGTTATCAGGTTCTTCCATCTAGAATTTCTCAGTAGCAGCCGGAGACTGGCTTTGTGCTAGGGTGATGGCAATTGGCTCGCCCCTTGTTATAACATGGGACTTAAACATAACTGGCGAAATATGGGGGTACCCCTAACCTAACCTATCCTTCACCCCTTCGAGAAATACTGGTATTATTGCGACGTTAAGGCTCCTACAAACAGGCGCGACACGCAAAATAATCGCGCGCGACACAAAGGCACCGCTCGTTGCGCGACTTGCGGTGCCTTTGTGTCGCACGCGATTTTATCGCGTGTCGCGCCTGTTTGTAGGAGCCTTTATGTAGCCGTTGTTTGTGTGCTATAGGGAATAAAGATGTCTTACCAACAATAAAAGGTATCTGGAACAAGCAGCCAGTGACCTCCCGGTACCGAGGGCCCACTGACTCCATCACGATCACGAAGGAGACCACCATGGTGCCTGAAGTGGCCACGCCGACCAGGAACCGGAGTATCGTGAAGACCAGGTAGTTCGGCGAGAAGGGCATCCCAAGGCCGAAGATTATCAGAGTTAATATGGCGACCAGGAAGGTGTGCTTGCGGCCGTATCTGGAAAATATGGGAATTGCAGGTTCTAAAGTTGGTATTTTGCTCCAAGTTTATTTTTGATGAAGTAGCTGAGTGGTAACTGATAAAAATTGTACATTACGATAAGTGTGACTTACGTAGTGCTAAACGCCGTGCATTAATACCACTTAAGTCACACTTATCGCATACTATTTCATAGCACGTGTGACCATAACCCGAACTTAAGTCACGCTTACTTAAGTTCGGGTTTAGGTCACAGAGCGCAATAAAAACATTCGATATGCTCTGTTTTTCCAATCAACATTTCGTAAGGAGATAAAAATTAATAATATTGTATTGAATTATTGATTAGTAGCACCGCCCTGCGGTTTCATCCGCATAAGTTTTGATCTCATGGAAATATCGAGATAAAAAGTACCCTATGTACTAATCTTGATTATAAACTATCTGTGTGCCAAACTTCATCCAAATCGGTTCAGTAGTTTTTGCGTAAAGAAGGTAACAAACATACAAACACACTCACAAACTTTCGCCTTTATAATGTCAGTGTGCTAATTAATGTACAATGTGTGTAATGTAGACACTTAATCCAATTTTTTTATACATATTGGTCCTTGACATTAAAACGGAACAAAAAAAAAGCTATGACTACTAAAAAAAGCATAAAGTGATGATCTATCTAAAATTTAAATGTTTTAAATAACAATAAATTGTGACAGGCATTGGACGATTGTTATCTCGAATATTCTTCCTTTTGTAAGTGGCTTCAGTCGTTAACATGACAGGCACTTCAAAAACTAAGTAATGATGTAGAATTTAAGTTTTTTTTTCTCACGTTTTCTCATATCATTGCATTGACATTGGCAAAATGGTCGACATCGGCACCATTGCCATACAGAAAAATAGAATAGAATAGACATGTGAACAAATCATACATCTCGCTTGTATTCTCCAAAGCGTTAGGCAGAGAGAAGTGTGCAAAATGTGTACACACACATTTTTGCCAGTTATGTTTAAATCTCAAGTAACAGAGGTCGAGCCTATTGCCATCCAGACTCGGGCTACTGAGAAATCCCAGATGGAAAAACCCAAAAACACTTCGCCTAACTCCGGAATCGAACCCAGGAGCTCATGCTCAGCAGTGTTGCGAGCACTAGCCCGACGAGGCAGCCAACAAATCATAAAATTTAAACGAAATATAAATCCTTTGTGTTTTTGTCATCTACATCCCAGACAATACGTGTGTTGATAACATGATAAGATGGAGCAAGATATCCTGATTAATATTATCTAGTATTTGAGAGGCACTTAAGTTACAAAAAGGTCCAAAGCATTAAAAAGGTATGGGTCTTAGGCTCGTGGCTAAATAATAACAAACACGGCCCCATCAAGGGTTAAGCAACGTTTGCCGCGGTCGGTTTATTGATGGGTGAGCATTATTTACATATAGAGATACCTTGTATACCTAAAAGCTGTTGGTTATGGCTATCATTCGTAGATCTTTGACAGTTTTTTTTTCATGTTCATTTTGTTTACAAATTTTCTACCTACTAACAACGATCTGAATTAATTTTCAATTACGTGCCATTCATAAAAATTAAGTTACGGCAAAACATCAAAACGTAAATTCAACCGCGTTGAATTTAGAATGAGCAAAAACTAACAGACGATAAAGAAATTATATCTGAAGTGGATAGGTGTCGGTTTTTATGTGAATTGTCTGGACATGTATCTATAATTCTAGATAGTATTTTCGTATTATTTATGGCACATACCTAACTACTTACCATAATAAAAGCTATCTCGAAGCGTGTCCTCGATATTATTATTTAAGTATTTTTATGTTTTTGCATATCTCGGGACCATGCGGTCCCGGTCCTTTAGAAGGCATACGAGGGTCCGAATCCGAAGTCAACTCGCAGAGACCCCTTAGGAAATTTTAATGAAATGCGGCACCAACTGACGATTATCCCTGTTGCACTATGCAAGTGCACCCAAGTATAACCCCCGGTTGGTGTAGAACTGTTGCAGAATATGGAAAAATAAAAAGTTGGACTAAGGGTTTGTGTGGCTAAAGTGGACTGGTTACCAAGAACTATGGCCCCTGCCTGATCAATGTTTTATATATACACGGATAAAATGGCAAGGGGTGACTTGCACATTCAATAATGGGCCCCCGGAAACCGTCGCTAGCACATAGGTAGTGACGTAGCGACAAGGGGGCAACATGTCCTGAGGTGCTTGAGGAGTGGAGAAGTATTCCACGGCTTTCAGAACAATCACAGAGCCCGGACGATGGTCAAGATCCCTACGAGCACTTATCTACTAGAATACTTCATTCCCCCGAGCACGTTTGCTCTTGCACTGAAAAAAAAGAATGATTGATTCTAAATTCCGCGTAAATTTTATCAAATCCGCGGGTTATATACCTATATAACCCGCGGATTTGATAAAATTTACGCGGAATTTAGAATCAATCATTCTTTTCGCGGAATCAACAATTTCGTGTGTAGGACCTCCTACACACGAAATTGTTGATTTTACCAAATAGAACTGGTTGATTATGAAAATCAACAAAGTGGATTTTGTTAAATTCACTCTTGGTATAGTAAAATTAACTATGAAAAGGTAAAATTAACTATGAAAAGGGTTGATTATGGCAGTTCATTACTCAACCTACGCTACTTTAGTACATTCAACAATTCTTTTTTTTCAGTGTGTGAATCTCCACTCAAGCCGACCAATGAAGGCAAGAAACAGGTGGGAGCTCTATTCTTCGTCACTTTTCACTCCAGCCGGCCAATAAAGGCAAGCCAGAGGTGAGGAATAAGACTACTCCCGGGAGGTAGGGTCCGTGGGGTCGCTACTGCCGAACAGCTCGCCACATGCTGCCCTCTTGGTTTCTGTATCTCTCTTGGTCTGGCTCCTCACGCTATACCTGTTCCGGCAAGGTAAACTCTACCGGCACAGGCCTCGAAAAATCTTCATCATCGTGCCTTGCCTTGTCCCAACTGTGTTGGGGTCGGCTTTTAGTCTAACCAGACTGCTTATCTGATCTCCACAAATCAGTTACTGGGTAACAGATACCTGTTGGTAAGACTGGTTGTCAGACTTTCGGGCTTCTGACTACCCATAACGCCTGTCAAAGATCTACGAATGATAGCCGGGACCAACGGCTTAAGAGACCGCCAGAACACAAAAACCTATAAACATTCACATCCGTTCAAATATAGTAATCCGTTGAACATAGTTTCGAAAGAAAAAAACGCAACTTGTTGGCAATACATAACATAGAGTAATACTGTGCACAGCACGTAAATGTTAAAGACCCCGAAGCCCAAACCTAGACATTGTGTAGTCGCAGTAAAGGCTAGATTAACTCGGTGAAAGAATTAAAGAATAGTTCAGTTACAAAATATAGTACAAAAAAACCAGTACGTTGCAAAGTTTGCAAAAGTATGCCTTTCCGTCTGACCGTTTGGTGCTTATTATATGGCTAAACTGCTGTACCCATTTTAATTGGATTTTGATAAGACTAAGCTTGATACTTTGCCGTATCAATCTTATTATATGTATATATAATAATATACAATTGACGAAAAGTATATTAAAGTTCAGTTTTTATCCACGTTCTCATTCCGCGGCTCCTACGAACAGGCGCGACACGCGATATAATCGCGCGCGACACTAAGGCACCGCTCTTTGCGAGACTTGCGGTGCCTTTGTGGCGCGTGTCGTGTCGCGCCTGTTTGCATTTAACCACCACGCGGGCCCAGTACGGGTTTTGTATGTCACATGACTTCGAATTTTTGGTTCTAGGACATGCTGGTTTCCACACGCTGTTTTCCTTTACCGTTTTGAGAGTACTGGTGATGAAATAACGTAGGTATAAAAAGTAATGTGCCTGCCAGGGTTCGAATCCATGACCTACAACTCGTAAGTCGCGGCCTGTACCACTGGGCTACCAGTGCTCTCCTACTCGGCACCACTGCTCTTCTATATAGCCATAATTATGCCCGATAGGTTTTCCAGGAGTAACTGACATAATCATAATAAGAACCCTTCGAGACGAAGTATAGTCGTATAGTGCGCGCTAATTGAGTCTAAATTAAGATAATATAGCATACAATTATGGGGGAACAGTTATAATTATAACTGTCAGGGTTTTGTCCTTCAAAAAAGAGCTATACGAACCATTGTCCGTATTTATTTATTGGATCGCCAACAGAGGCTACACAGTCACTTGCATGTTACCATGAACAGGGAAAAATACAAGTGTGCGCTTCCACTCCCAGTCTCTACGTTCTAGTCCTTGAATAATCTTAAAAAGTTCATACATGAATATGAGACGGATGAGGAAAGACTGGTTAGAGAGAGCACACGTAGGAAGGAATTGAGAAATAAGATAAATCCTCACTTCAACATTGTGAAGCACATTTCACAATATCAAGCAGTGCAATTATTCAATACCTTCTGGTGACCTGTAATACAGGTTTTTTCTAAAACCTACTTAAGGCACCAGCTCACACAATGTGAATTTATATTATTATAGTCCAAAAGTGTAAAGTCCTACAAAACATTGTGAGAGAAATAAATAAACTTATTATTATTATTATAATAAGTTACCACTACACTTAAAAAGCTTGATTTATACATCTGCATTTAAAACAAAGCTTCAAGCATTCCTATTATAAGTAAGTGTCTCTACTATGTTGACGACATGTACCTAATATTATTACCATGCGTTGTCTTCAGTAAACTTAAGTTATGTTACTAGAGCCGACTGAAATTATTGTTTTATTTATTTATATATACTTTATTGTACACCAGAAAATACATAACAAAAAAATACGATTATGAATACAAAGTTTTATGAGTGATATGGACATTATTTTTAAATGACAAATGTATTAATATTCCTATTTTATTTAAGTTGTCATTGAACTATTTCTCCTTTTTTTTCTTTTTGGTTATGATATTTAAATTATTTCTATTTCTAATCTTAAATTCTTAACGAGTTGACATTGAAAATTTTATTGTAGGTAATTTTTTGTTTTATAATCATGATGTTAATTTTGATGATGATGTTGTGAGTTTGTGAGTTATGATGTTAATTTTTAAATGTGTCAGGTACATGGATGTTAATTTTTTATTATTTTTATCCTATGGAACGATTTCAAACACAATGTAAATTGTTTGTGAATAAATTGAATTGAATAAATTATAATTTACCAAATCTAAATTCTTAAAAAAATATCGTGTTATTATCGTCTTAGATAGTGTAAACTATATTATTGCCTTCAATTAGACACGAATTATCGTCGTGTAAGTGTTTTTTTTTCAAAATTATCAATACAAAAGAAAATTAAAGTATCAATTTTAACGCGCGCCCGATAAGCAATCCATTCATCGCTAAGTTCAAACCATGAAGCAAGTTGGCAACGCATTGAACTAGTGGTATTCACCCACGGATATCAGCTACGTATTCACCTAATTTTGGCCGTTCCTATGAAAAAAAGGCGCGCGTCGACAGACGTTGCAAATCGCTTGCCTACGCGTACGTATGTGCAACCTTTTCCTTAATAACATGCTCTAAATTTACTTTATAGCACGCTGGATTAGATATTTAAAATTTTCGCACCGGTATTATGTAAATTTCATGCACACAGCGCCAGCGGTAACCCGCTGGCTCGGTGTGTGTATAATTTTGATTTTTAATCTCTGGCTTTGCGTTGTCTGTCAGTGAATTAAAGATTTTTATAAGTTAAATGGATGGTAGATGTTTTAATAATCCTAGAAATAGTCTTTGACATCCACGGATGCTTGCGTTTTCTGCTTGCTGGATGCATCCAGGATCAGGAGTCCTGCTTACTGTTCAGAACTCTTGGCGCAGTTGATTTCTTGCGAATAATAATTATTAAGTAGGCTGCTATAATAAAAAATTAAAAAAATATTATTATACCAGCCTGTAAATATGTATTTAATTATAGTCCTTTTTAAAACAAAAAATAACTCAAAGCATTTATATCAATTAAACCTTACAGGCACATTTGAATTGTCAAGGAATCGGTCAGTCAGAAATATGAAGTTAATACGTAGTGGCCCATTCCAAATCGTAGTAGGTCTCTATGGGGAAGAACGGGCAAAAAACTCCATGAACTCTCTTATAAATCAAAAATATTTTGTCAGTGTAATTAAAAAAATAACTAAGAAAAATTTAAGATATCGTATACATAAAACTTAATTCTGAAACGCTTAGGAGGCGGGTCCTTTAAACTACCTTGCCATCACGAATTTATTATAAAAAATAAAATAAGTTTGACTTACCTATCCGACATAAATCCAAATATCGTGCTACCAATCAAGATGCCAACTTGAAGGATCATTTGATTGAAGCTGGCGAGCCACCGCCGCTCACAGATGAGGTCCCACTCCGAAACGATAGTGTTCTCAAACGGACTCGTATCGTACTCGTACCCTGTGCAGTCTTTATAACACGTCGAGTTCTTAATCTCCTCCGTAGAATTACCCAAGTCCATACACCGAAAAGTTAAGTTGGGTGTGAGGAATAAAATTGCCATTTGCACCCATCCCGAGCTCAATTTCACTAAAGACACTGTACCGACAACTAAGAACTGCCATCTTCCGAAATCCCCGAGTAGCTTCGCGAAGCTGTCTTCTTTTTTCGCACTGTTCGTCACTTGATTCGCTAATTTGATCACCATTTTTGAAATTTATTAATTCTTTTTCATGAGCACTTTTTTCTGTATTCGTTTGTGTTTTGTTATTCGGTCGAGACGTGTGCTCTCTGCCGATGCTTACTCCGTATTACCTGTCGGTAAGCAAACTCTTAGATTAGACACAGATTGATACGTTTAGAGGCTATCATTAGTACTATTGTGTTACGGATTACTTTTGGTATGGATTGACGATGCATTGTCTTGGTAGTTAAGATTGTAAATAGGGTTAGTAAGTAACAGTTTATAATTATGTGCTTTGTGAGGTGTTTAATTAATAATAGTTTAAGAGTCAGATAGGAAACGCCGACCTCATCTAGTTTGAAAAAAAATAGGATTGACGTGTAAAAGTGTTTACAGTGCAAACCTACTTACAAAAATAAAATCATTTGTCATTTATCATTAATTTGTTTAGGAAGATTTAGATTTTGTTGCATTGAAGAAAACTGGTTTGCTACGTTAGCTGATTGTTCTTGTAATTCTTTTAAAACTGATTCTTGTTCGTTACGATTTATTGCTCTTACTTTAAAGAATTTTACTTATTTAAAACATTTCGTGATTATTTAATTCATATAACAGACAATTGCGTCTGAAATGTATGTAGTGTTGTGATCAACAATGAAGCAAGACTGATCCATTCGAAAATCACACTTCTAATCCTCTTTAATAATTTTTATTTAATTTCTATCTCTTATAATGGGGAAAACCTTACGACTGGTCAGGTTTATAGCCCGATATTATGTCACACGTCATCATTGGAATGGGCAACTATTAACTTAATATTTCTAACGAACCGACTCCTTGACAATTCAAAAGTGCCTGTAAATGGTTTGATTGATATACCTACCTACCTAAATGCTTTGAGTTTTTTTTTACGTAATTATTATTATTAAGTAGGTTGCTATATGGCTATGTTGTCACACACAAATTAAAGTGCCTGGCTGGGTTCGATTTCACGATCTACAACTTGTAAGTCAGGGCAGGGGCGCGACCTAGGACCCGAGGTGGGGCGCGTAGTGTTCCACGCGCGGCTCTCTTTGACGTCGCGGGGGGAGTCAAACACTTAACTCTCCCCCCCCTGACCCGACGAGGCCAGCAGTGGCAGGCCGGCACCAATCGGGGGATGCTGAAGGATCGTACGTTCCCGCGACCCCCGGCGTAGGTGTGAGATGGAACACCGCACCGGGGTGGTTTAGTCAGTAAGAATCTGAAAGTGGCCGCCGCCCGCCCCAGGGCGCCGGCGTCTGTCATGCCACGCCGGCGAATGTCCGCCGCCCTGGGGCGGGCGGCATCCATGAGGATTTTCCTCCTCGGAAACAAAAAAATGGGAAATGAAACCTAGAGCATAGGTTTCCAACCAGTGCGTCGCCATAACCCATGCTTAGATTTCCCAATTTTTTGTTTTCGGGGAGGAAAATCCATCAGAAAAATATATGATATTCTTCAGGATAGATACTGTGTTAAAAACATAATACAACTAATTTGATACGATAGAAAAAAATCATGAAGATACCTCTAAAAACTTTCTTTTTACAATAAAAACCATACTAATATACATACAATCATTCTGTTTTTTTTTCAGATTATTCTACAAGCAACATACTAAAACACTAGTGTTTTAATTTTTTAGTCCAAACAATATATTTTTTGTAATTAAATAATTGCTTCATATTTTGCAATACACTGGTGCCGATTCCCTTGTTCACAAACTAAACTAAATTTAAGTTCAGTGCATCTTTTCTGTCTATTTCATTAAGAAAAGGACAGAAGATAAATTTTAGTTTAGTCCTGTCAAATTAATCAGCGCCTGACACTACTCCATACATGTTTAGACAAAATTAAAAACTTGCCTATTAAAATTACGTCAATTGACGTCAGTCGCTGATTAATTTAAACGTGATTTAAATGTCCTATATCCTTGACTTATATATTAAACTGGTCTTATCTAAACTCTAGCTCATTATGTATTCAAATATGTGTCTAGTTTGTAGAAAATTGCTTCGAAGGTATCATTAGGAAAATTGTCATACATACCGGTTTTCCTTTTATGTGCTATATTATGCCAGGCCAGGGGTAACCTTTAATTTATCCTGTCTGATGTTGAGCAAGAATTTAAATTAAGAGTTAGAAGAGAGTGAGTTAAGAGTTTTTTATTTGCTTAAGCATGTGTGTGTACGGTCAGCATCAAAAGTCGATTAACACTTCAGTTTTTTTTAATCTTAGTTATTGAGCAAAATATTAACACTTCAGTTTTTCTTAATCTCAGTTATTGAGCAAAATATTTGTTGAAAATTGCATCGTACTTCTGCTGCAATTTTGAATAAATATTTTGCTAAAAAAACTGAAGTGTTAATCGACTTTTGATGCTGACCGTACATACATAGAAAGTGCATACATGATGATAAAATAAATTAAGTGCAAACATGTTTGTCACTAAGTGACGTGCAAAATAATATCTAGATTTATACAATAAAAAAAAATAACAAAATATTAAAAGTTGTCATACTTATTATTAATGGGATATTAAAATTATAGATTAAATCAACATCATTATATAAGTGGCTCCAAATGAATTTATTTACTTATGTCTTCTTTTTCATTAAGAAACTCAGTAACGCTATAATTATGCTCTGGCGGTCAAAAAAGTACGAAGTTTATTTTTAAAGATACCCAAGTAACATTTTAAACTGTATAAAAGCTGTATTATGGACTATTTGTTTACTGCAGGCTGTTAAACGTGCTGTATAAAGACTGTATAGCAAGCTATACAGCCCTTGTAACTCTGAAATGGGCCCCAAAATTATACAGCTTTAAGTGTAGATTTAGCTGTATAACAGCTGCATAATAGCTGTACTATTTGGCTGGCTAAGATACTATTTAGATACTTTTATACAGCTTCCATTCTCTAATTTTCTTTTTTATTCTTTTATACAGACTCAGGCTTGTGAAAATCTTAATAAAAGAATAAATATATTATAATTGTGTTCGTGGTTGAATTCATTCTCCATTTTATTTACTATGTGCCATATCTGAAGATAAGTGAAAAAATATTTAATAACCAAGTGGTAAGTACTCTTTCCTGTTTATCGTTGTTGTTATGCTTTCGACTGATATTTTTATGTGAGTATGTACCTATACTAGTTTTAAGCTCAAAACTCACGCCCCTTCGAAATAAGGAATATACATACATTTTTTCTGTAACAACAAATATGTGATCAAATCTGAAAACAGTTTTAAGAGTAACCCGGATTGTTCTATTGATAGTAAACGTAATTGTGTGTACTATACAGTTAAAATCTTTTGTAATTTTGTACTGAAATTTCAAAAACAAACAAAAAAATATCTCGTAAAATTGCAATGCAATTTATTATAAATTATTATAAAATGGCGTCCTTAGTTTATACAGCTCTTGCTCTTCTAGTACCCCTTAATACAGCTTTTTGCATAACAGAGTCGTTATTTAAGAACGTATCTCAGCCTAAAGAGTAACATTGTCTGTACATTAGTATTTAAGTACTGTAGAAGCTGCCTTAAATTCTTATTCATATTCATTAATACAGTTAATTAGGGTTCAGTTGAAAATATAGAAAACCTCATTATGATCCAAGGCCCGTAAGGCGGTGAGCAAGGAATCGGATAATAATTTACCAAATAGTAGTTACTGATAGCGAAAAGAAACAATGTATTGTTTTTATTTATAGAGATGTATTGTATCTAATTTAAATACTGAAGCAAACAATACAGAGTGCAACAGTTTAATGTATTTTTATTTTATACTAGCTTCTGCCCGCGACTTCGTCCGCGTGAAATTTCACTTTCCCCCATTCACCCTCTTAGGGGTGGAATTTTGAAAAACACTTTCTTAGTGGATATCTACTCTTCACAAAGAACACACCCCTTCAAATTTCATGTCTCTAGTAGGTACCAGCGGTTTAGGATGTACGTTAATATATCAGTCAGTCTGGACTTTGAATTTTTAAGACTATCTTTATAGAAGACCCCTAACACCTAGCGCCTACCTACACTTATATGTATATACCAATAAATAAGCAAAATCCCTAAAAACTAATATCTCTACGAATGACTAATCCTACCTAAGAGTACTAAAATAACCTACGTTACACACTATAAAATATACTACCTATACATACTTGAAAATAAAATCTATACGGTCTACGCCTTATAAAAGTAAACCTAAGTAACTACCTAATTTAAAAAAAAAAAACTAACAGAAAATAAAATACCTACCTACCTAAATAAACCTATTTCTAATGATAACTAATCTAAACCTAATAAATAAGCAAAATCCCTAAAAACTAATATCTATACGAAGGACTAATCCTACCTAACAGTATTATAAAATAACCTACGGTCACTACGTACACTAACAAATATACTACCTACCTATACTTTAAAATTAAAATCTATACCTACGACTTTTAAAAATAAACCTAAATAACTCTACCTTAAACTGTACTTAGTAAAAACTAAAAGGAATAAAAAGGCACGGGTAGCAGTTAAAACATACAATTTATGGAATGATAATAAGAACGAACGCTCGCCACTCGACACGTCCGTTCAAATCAAAGTTCAAAAAATGAACGCTCAGACCACTCCGTCCTTATATCGCTACCGTAGGATCGCTACCGTAGCGATCCGTGGCGGCCGCGTGCCACGCGTGTGCTGCGAACGGTGCAAGCCAAATTCAACCTTCAGCACTACATTTACAGCATAACTTAGGGGCGCTGCACACGGCTAAGATACTATAATATTTTATCTTAAGATACAATATCGCTCGCCATACAAATTCATCTTAAGATACGAAAATATGAAATATTATTTATTATCTTCGTCGTGTGTGATAGTCCATTGAATTGTATGGCGAGCGATATTGTATCTTAAGATATAATATTATAGTATCTTAGCCGTGTGCAGCGCCCCTTAGTGAACTCCACTGCGGGTGACGTAACCTACGACAAACTTATTATTTGCGGTTGGTACAGTAATCGGGTCTAGGGATCGAACCGCAAAATTAAGTTTGTTTTTTGTTGTATATACTTTTCTAGGATAAAAAGTACCCAGTGTGGTGCCCAGGATATTAAAGAATAATTATACCAAGTTTCATCGTAATCTAACCGGTAGTTTTTGCGTGATGCCTGAACAAACAGACAGACAGACAGACAAAAATTTTTTTAATCACATTTTTGGGTTCGGTGTTGGTATAGTAACACCCCCTGCCATTTATTTTTTTGATATTTTCAATGTACAGAATTTTCACTTCTACAGATTTATTATAAGTATAGATATATTTGTATCTTAACTCTAGTTCACTTAACAAATTGGCAACTGATCAAAATTATGACTCCGTCTTGTTATTAGTTGTATCCAATAAATAGACTGATTTTAGGTTATATTAGTTTCAAAATAATCGATAAGCTGGATAATTGTGTATGCCAACACTATAATAATAACTTTAATCTTCTAAAACACGAAAAACTGTAAAAAGGGAAAAATGTACGCCAATCGCATAAGGCTTTAAAAAGGAGTAAATCTAAACTCTTCTACATGAGACAGAATTGAATTAAACTATTATAAAGGGAACTGCTTGCTAAGAGTATCCTAGATTTCCGTTGTACAGCTATTATCAAGCTTAACTTGAAGGCTGAACAATAGAGTAATTTTACACCAATATTCAGGCTATAACAATATTTAATGCTCTTGTGCAGAAGTAGGTTATATAAAAGTATAATTTGAGAGCAGTATACAGTTATTGTCTTATAAAGTTGCTGAACGCAGTTTTTTACGCCGCGGTCTGTATTTTAGCATTTTCCAATGCTATTTAAAAGCTAAAGGTAAAAATTTAGGCTCTATACAGCCGTTAATCAGCTATACTGTATACAGTTGTACAGTTATACTAAAGTACAGTCCTATACATATTTTTACACTCTTGTACATCATTTATTAAGCTTATAGCTGGTAATGCGCTGGTAAATATAATATTTTTCCGCTTAAATGTTACTTGGGTAGATTGAGGTAGTTCTCTCCAAGTTTTAGGTAGTTTGTTATAAATGTCTGGAGCCATACAGTACACACTTTTGCGCATTAGGGTCGTCTTAGCGGATTGGAGACAAAGTTCTGAGGGCAATTTCTTTTTTCCTGTCACTGTCACACAGCTGTCAAACTAAAAGTGCATGATAGAGACAGGAACATGTCTAAGTCAAAGCACACATAAGTGCTTAACGTTTCAAGATCGACAAGCTACGGTTTCCTAGCAGCTGTGTGGTGGTAAGAGAGCTTTTAACATTGTCAAGTCAAACCTCGCTGCCATTATTTTTATGACAGCCATCACTGTGGACGGTTTGTGACCATTTAAGGTCATAGCACACATATCAACTCGGAAAGGGATGGTCATCGTATTGCCTTTCGCCTCGCCGTCAAACGCCGGCAATATTTTATAGCGAAAATTGTGCAAAACTGGTAATGCAATAACCGTAAAATACATAGTAATAATTGTATCTGTTTATTAATTTATTTGCCGGTTTTAGCAATCGCAATGCAATAGTAAATAAAATAATACTACTGTATAGAATCAAGTTCTTCGAACTGAACAGACAGCTATGCTGCTGGGGAGTTTGTTGCGCCACTTCTTCTTCCCAGCTAAAGAAAGCACTAGGACGTGGTGAAGGGCGGGCGTGTTGGGGGACTGTCTTATGTGATCTTGACGTTCAAAAAGCTGATGGCAATAGGCTCGCTCCCTGTTATATGGGACTTAAACAAAACTGGTGAAATGTGGGGGTACTAAAGGTTTACGTCTGCGTAACCCTTCGTGGAATCCAGGCGTGATGCTCTGTATGTGGCCGGATCTTGTAATATAAAAGCTGTCAAGGCTAATGCCCAATCTGTCTTCTCATTAAAAGGCTGTTGACTCTGCTTACTTTCTGATATTATTTTACAACCTCGATACCGTGAACCAGAAAAGGTATGCGCTTCGGTAATCTTCGTGTCTACGAATTCCCCTCAGAGGTACTTGTAAGACCTAAGTTTTTTACTACCGCACTTTGTCACAGTGCAAAGATTTATGAATGACAGCCAGGACCAACACTTCAACGTGCTTTTCGAAGCACGGAGGTGTCACCTACCCCGGCTCCGATCGCAGATCGTCATCTTTCAATTACCATTAAAGGTCCATAGCACACGTATCAAATCGGAATGGGATTGGCACCGTATTGCCTTTCGCCTCGCCGTCAAACAGGCGTCAACCTAACGCAAGCACGTAACCAAAGCGGATCTGAAGCTCCGATACGTCGACTCGGCTACGGCTAGGCGACGCCGCGCTTACGGCTCGCCGACCGCTGGTTGATGGTGCAGCAGGCAGGCCGGAGGGGTGAGAGGGGTAAGGGTGGACGAACAGACGTAAGCTCGGGGACAGTGAGACGTAAGCGCGGGGGGGGGGGACGAGCCGTAAGCGCGGGGATGACGAGCCGTAACGCACCGCACAGCGATTCGTGTGCTTGTCCCGAGCCGAGGCGATTACGTTACGAT
Source organism: Luperina nickerlii (assembly GCA_963855955.1). NCBI lineage: Eukaryota > Metazoa > Arthropoda > Insecta > Lepidoptera > Noctuidae > Luperina > Luperina nickerlii. Next base: position 1,485,309 of record OY979683.1, on the reverse strand, counting down.
TCCGATTAGTGTGCGTTGCATTCTGAACGGCTTGAGTTGATACGGTGCCGATCCCTTTCCGGTTTGATACGTGAGCTATGACCTTACTGCAAGATGGCGAAATTACGAAAACGTAAGTCAAATTCCGAGCATAATTGTGATGTCATTCAATCAAATAACCTAGAACTAACGGATGGTGATTTTCGAATTTCTTATTTTTTTTTATTTAAGTGTGGTTCCAATTTGGCAACATTATTCGCTCTTTGTGGTTTGTAGTCGGTTTTGCAAATAAAATGTCAAAAAAGGCTATTGTAAAAGTAGTAGTTTTTTTTTTTTTTTGGAAAGTTTATTAATTGAATCGTCCAGGTGGGACGATTCAATTAATAAACTTTCAAAACTTTTCAAAATAATGATGGAAAGTAAGTAGGTCTTTGTACACGATTGCCAGACCAAATCCCATTTCAACATTTCAACCATTCACAACCACTCGACAGGCTTTGGAGCCGAAAATTACACATTTTCGGTTACTTGGTTTGTCTTATCCTCGACAGGAAATAGGTGTCGGAAGAATAACTGTCGTCTATTAAGTTAAACTGTAAATTTTCTGATTTCGGTTTTTGTGAAAAGCGTTTAGCCCACTCCTTTGATAACATTAATTTATGTTCGATTCGGCACAGAAGCGTATCGAATGGTTGTGAATTAACTATGCTGATGCGTGCAGGAATCGAACTCACGACCATATCCCAAGCCACTCGCTAATTAGCCATCGCTTAATAAAATGACTCGACCTTACTTCTCTAATGCATTAACAGAAATCATTTTAACTATTTAATTACATCCATGAAATTAAAATAATACATAATGTAGGATATGCAAGGTTCAAGCAAGACCATTCACTCCATAACGTTTGTTTTAATCTTTAAGTTACATTAACTTAGCGAAGTGCAGTAACTTAATATTAGAGGAACAAAAGACTGTCCTTCACCTACTGAAGTACCACCAAAAACAAGGTGAAACGTGAAATGTCATAGGCCTACGCATGACCTTCATGGACCATTATGTAAGTAAGTAATCATTTATTTTACTAAGGTCGCATTCCACCAAACTTTCATACCTAGAATAAGTCTTATCTTGACAATAAATTTTGAATTTTTGACAGTTTTTCCGTACTAGTACTGTCGGACGTAAATTTTATTCCACGAATAAAATATATCTGACCTTGGTAAAATTATCCTAAAATACTTAGTAACATTAGTGTTATTTCAAGAAGGGATGGATACGGCTATTACAGATGAGAAGACCCCTGCCCTTCAAACTAGGAAAATCCTGTATATTGAAGGACAGTGTACTTTTAAGGGATTGACACGTTTTACAAAATATTCATAATTGCACATATTTTTTTAAAGTAATTGTGAGGAGTATTTCTGTGTGTGTGTCAGTGTGTGTTGCTGTGGAGTTAGACTGGTCTGTTGGGGTGTAGTAAATATAGTAAATATCTGTCAAGGAAATGAAAAGTTAGGTATTTTAGTTGTTAATTCGTAGAATAAATAAGCTTCTCTGTATCGCAATAATTTAAACTTAGGAGGAAATTTAACATTTTTCTTTTTAATTCGAAAGGGTTTAGACTATTTATTGTTAATTTGTTTTGAAGCTTGTTGTATAATCTAGAACTTAGGATGAAATATTGGTGGGCAGCACATGTAGTCCTGTAACGCTCGACTTGACATACTCGAGCAGACCTACTACGTCGAGTATGGAGTACTTGTCTTGATGGGACGGAGGCATGTTTGCGTAGAGTGGATCGGAAAACAAAGAGTTGTCTGACAGTGAGCAACTTGCCGTCCTGATATAATTGTTCAGTCGGGTATCTAAACGGTTTACGGTTAGAATACTTTGACTATTGACTTTGGTGGATGGCAATTATAAATGTTTGTGATTTGTTTACTTATCTATGTTTGAGTATCGTGACTAATGACATGGTTAAATACAGCATTTATCAGAAAGGTAAACAAGGCTATGGTCAAGACCATCAAACTGAACAACTTTCTCCATGCTACCAACATCGTAGTCGTGAAAGAAATTATCAACTGTCCCATACAAAACTTCAATACCAACTCGACCGAAATGTATGGGACGGCTGAATATTTTTCTGATACACGCTGGTAGGTACGTGTTGGAGATGAAATTTAAACTAGTAACTTGAACGGGAAATAAAGTTGACATTTCCTGGTGATGGCAAACGCATTCTAATTTTTTTTTTTAGATCAAGAATCGATATTTTCTGTTAAAAAACTCGTTTATTCGTAGCCGAATCAGTGCTTACCTATCCCATGAGGCCTTAATATTATAAATTTACCATTCTCGATGAACTCGAAAACGAAAATATCAAGTTAATAAATAATATTTATTTCTGTAAGTCGGTTCCAAAAACACTCGTCAAAAAAACTTACGTTTTAAAACTAGATGAGCCAAACTCATCTAGTTTTAAAACTCTTGTTTCCTACCCGGCTATTTTGAGAAGAAAAACCGAAACAAACTCAAAGGTCATAGTCTCTTTTAAAGTCCAGACATAATTTAGTCAGGTCATATGAGGACCACGCTGTACCCTAATTGCGGAACACAATTTTTCACCTCGTAGTCAGCCAAGTGTCAATTTTGCACGGTTTCCTTATCTCAGTCTCCAAGGCGAGACAGATGATAAAATAGTTTAGTAATCTAAAGTCAAATATTGCCAGTTCCGATTTGTTATCTTCTATACTATCCATACTAATATTGTAAATGCGAAAGTGTGTGTCTGTCTCTATGTTACCTCTTCACGCTTAAACCGCTGAACCGATTTAGATGATATTTGGTATAGAGATAGATTGAGTCCCGGGAAAGGACATAGGATAGTTTTTATCCTGATATTCACACGGGTTCGAAACTTATGCGGGTGAAACCACGGGGCACTGCTAGTAATATTATAAAGAGAAAAGAGTAGATATTGTGTATATTTTGTTTGTTACGCTTTCACACTAAAACGGCTGAATGAATTTGGATGAAATTTGGCACATGGGTAGATCATGATCTGGATTATGACATAGGATACTTTTATCTCGATATTCCCACGAAAACGAGACTAAGGCGGGTGAAACCGCGGGGCTGCTAGTTATAAATAATGTGACGCAACGGAAGTACTTGCATACAAGTACACACACACGCACACTACACACACACTACACACACACATTACACACTATTTAAATAATTTCATTATCATAATAATGAAATTATTTAAATAGTATGTTCGCGATGGAGTCCACTCTTTATAGCAGAACTTTTTATGTTATAATAATAGGTGTACAAATAAGTTTCCGCCGTTTTTTACAAAAACATAGAGGTTTATTCTGAAAGCACAGTACATTATGTTTTATTCAAAGGTATTTTATTATTTTTTATTACTTGTAATGTAGGTGCGAGTTCTTCTTGCGTTAGGCGCGAATCTTCCATTTTTCATTCCTTTGTCTTCCACATCAAAATCACAGTTTTTAAACTTTTGAAACCACTCACGACAACTTCTCTCGCTCAAAGCAGCTTCACCATAAGCCTCTACAAGTAATCGATGGGCCTCGGCTGCAGTTTTCTTCAAATTAAAGAAGTAATACCAGTTCCCGCAAATGACGCTTATTCGGTACAAAACTTGACATTTTTGCACAAAAAGAAATATTTAATATGGATAAAGAGTCACTAATACTCTAAGTGTATGTTGTTACTAGATGTCCAAACTCACGATATCATATGTTACATCTGACGATTTTTACGTAACCTCTTAGTGAGGACATCTTTCGTTAAACGGCGGAAACTTATTTGTAATATTATTTTGCATAACAGCGTATAGCATAAACTTCATTTCGCAGGAAATCGTTTGGCATACACTCATTTATCATACGTTCAAAACTCATAATTTTGTAAGTCAATCATCTTTAGGCATACATTTCATATCCATAATAATTAAAAACTGTTGACTTCATAGTACGCCAAGTGAAATTACGCCAAATAAAATTCTGCCATCTTAAAAGTATGCCATTGTAAATTCGGACATAAGTACCTATAAATATTCGGTCAAACAATAATTATGTTAAATATTTTTTTTATGCCATAAAAATATTCGTTGGTTATGCAAAATAAATTTCTGCCAAAAAAAAAAGCCAGATAGAGGGAACCCATCGAGATGGACTGGTTGGTGAACCAGTCCATCACGATCACACTATCAACTGATGAGTTGACACTTACAGTCCTGCTAGTCATTTGGGTACGTTATATCCTTGTGGACAGCGATGTGGAATCATAATATCGAGCAAAAATTATCGCTAGAATACGACTTTTGACGAAAAATTTGCTGTTTGCGGCCGAGCGCACGCAAAACATTATTCTTATACATACTTATGCTACATGCTTATACTTACTTATTACCTACCTGTAAGGGTAAGGCGGATCACACAGTACTACGCGCCACGCTTCGGGGCGCAGATAACGTGTCTCGATCCACTCGTAATTTTTTACATACAGACTCAATAAATATAGGAAATTTGGCTGCGTTTCCTGCGCTCGTTGTTCTCATTTTATTGACCGTGAAGCCTTAAATATATAATTAATACTACTTACGGCAAATAATCTCTTGCAGTATGTAGCAGTCAAATAAATTATTATTTCAATATAAAGCTAGCTTGCATACTTTTTGTGATACGCAGTTACAAAGGAAGGGCGCCCACAAGCAACTTTTGTCTCCGCAACTAATTTGTCTCTCACATCAAGTGTACGGGTTCGTAAGAAAGTGCGCGCATGTAGCGACGCGACAGCTGGGAGACATTTTTATTCGCGGGTTTGGATACAACTGTCGCCCGTCTATTGGTTGCAATTGTTAGCATTTTTGGTACACTTAAGGACTACCTACTTGTATTTTTGTATTAATATTTATCATAGTTTATTATGTTTACATCATGATTCTATGTCCATGTTCGCGTGATTTAGATGGTCTATTGACTAATCGGTTATTCATTCAGACACTTCACTCTGACGTCCGTTCTGGAGTTCACGAGGGGGATAAGAAGGGTGACACGCGAACACGGGCATTCTGGCAGGCATTCGAGTTCGATGTCTGGTCGACGAAGAAGGATTAAAAGTATTCCGTGATAAAGTAAATAAACGCGTGTTACTGAAAACTGCAATCTCATTTCCTGACCTTGATGATAAGGGGACTCCCTTTTCCGCACTTAGACTTCCATTCGGTGCGTGGGGACTTTTTGGGGATTTCCTGACCTTTAAAACAATGCAAGTGCGCACGGCGACAAAAAAGTTTCCACTCAACCGAAAATTTAACAAAAAATGTAGCGTTGCTGTCGCTCCCGTGTGCGCATCGTCTAATTATGTGTATTTTTTTCATGGCTGGATGCAAGTTTTTTTTTGTTTTAAGTATGTATTTGTAAAATTAGGGCGTTTAAATCTAAAGTAATATCTCAGTATATGTACCTACTAATAATTTCGATTGGGGGGCCCGTGGCTAAGTACCGCCGCACAGGGCGATCGATCAGGTTAAGCTACGCTTGCCGCGGTTGGTCTGTGGATGGGTGACCATCTTTACATACCGTGGCCCTTGCCTCGGAAAGGGTCTCGGCTGTCATTCGTGGATATTTGACAGTCGTTACGGGTAGTCAGAAGCCCGAAAGTCTGACAACCAGTCTTACCAAGGGGTATCGTATTACCCAGTAACTATAGGTATATATAGTTATATAAAATATAGTTGGGAAAAGGCTAGGCAGCCCCAATATAGTTGGGAAAAGGCTAGGCAGATGATGATTACTAATAATTCCGATTCTTGAGAAAAGTTATAGGTTAATTACCTTTAGTCCTTAGTTATGGATGGACTGTGTGATGATGATATGGTTAGATCGATTATAATTTATAACCGAGGGTGGTGAGGACTAATAGAGAAATATGAAAGAAATAGACAAATATTGTGTTGCGCCGATCACAAATAAGTTGGGATAAGGGCATGACAATTCATGAAAACTTACGAAGATTACCGGTAGATATCCCCTGCATACAAATTCACAAAATTTACCTGTTGATTTATTTATTTATTTATTGGTCTATCTACAATCGTTATAACACTGTTCAACCAAATTAACACAAGCAAACATACAAGCCAAGCGCACAATATTAAGCGAAAGACAGCATGCACATTAACATATTAAAAAAAACCACAAAATTATAGTAAGTATAAGTACAGAATTGACGCCTAATTTGCACACAATTTTAACACGAATAGAAGACAATAGTTGTGGAAATCGTGCGTTACGTGCTCCTGACAGGCGCGACGCGCGACGCGAATCGCGTGCGACACAAAGGCACCGCTCTCGTTGCGCAACTTGCGGTGCCTTTGTGTCGCGCGCGATTTTATCGCGTGTCGCGCCTGTTTGTAGGAGCCTTAATGGTTATCTATTTTGGTGGACTTGGCGTTGAATTTTTGAATTGAAGTGCAAAAAATATCGATTATAGTCCTATCCGAATTATAATAATGCTTAGATGTGTTAATTTTGTGTTCAGCTTGAAAATGTGTTGTGTTAACTTATGTTAGGTCATTTTACACTAACTAACAAAGACTCCATAGGTGTATTATATTAAAACAAACCGTTTACATAAATTTAATGTTCTAGTTACGTATACTTATAGGATAAAACTTATTTGTTGGCATATATGGACTACCTCGTTGGTCTAGTGATCGCAAGCGCTACTGCTGAGCATGAGGTCCTGGGTTCGAATCCCGGGTCGGGAAACGTGTTATAGGGTTTTTCCATCTGGAATTTATCAGTAGCATCCCAGAGCCTGGATTTGTGACGGGTTGATGGAAATGTTCTATACTTCGTAAAAGATAGCTTGATCTCTGCGACAGCTGTCAGTAAAATCACGCCTATGAAGTTCTGAATTTCATAGTAGTACAGACAGTACCTATAAATGTCATACTTTATGGGCATGCCGACCTACTTAGTGATGGGCGATGGAATCAACGTGACCACAGACTATAAACTATCGATATTTTAAATAAAACTTAGTTTAAAATTAATTATTTTTTTTAATTTGGGACGTCCGATTTGATAATATTTCGACGGGTCCCAAGAACAAAGTCGTATCTTCAATATTGTCTAGTTGAAGATACGACTTTGTTCTTGGGACCCCAAAGTCGTATCTTCAATATTGTCTAGTTGAAGATACGACTTTGTTCTTGGGACCCGTCGATTTGCGAACAAGAGTTTATAATAAATTTACAAGATTGTTCTAGCGATTCAGAAACTGATTCAGATGTGGATTTGGGGTGTACTCCGTTACGAGAATAAATGTATTTTATATTTAAATATTCGTTTAATTTAGTAAAGTTTATAATTAAATTAAACCCAATTAAATGTTACATTAGCATCGATAATAGTAAGAAACGTCGATAATTTGTATCGACAATTTTTTATATCATGACAACCCTAGGAATGTCAGTTTGATTTATGTCGCAGAGATCAAGCTATCTTTTACGTAGTATATATAGTTACACTTTACACAGTAAAACTTATTTGTTGATATAATATGAAATGATAAAAATTGCATATACCCTTGAGATAACATGTAGGTACCTACAGACGCCAGCACATCAAGCTACCCGAAACTGTGAAATTTTCCCAATCAACTTTGAACCTTACTTTAGCTATAAAGTTGAAAATCTATTAAAGAAATTTGACAGATTGTAGTAGCTTGATGTGCTGGCGTCTGTACAGCTGTTGGCCTAATGTCACTGGAAACAAAACCAGTATTTATTCTATTGAAACTCAGTAGCTACTACCCGTACTACGTTAGGAAAAACGTGTAGGAAAACATCGTGAGGAAACCGGCATGTCCTAGAACTAAAAATTCAAAGACATGTTACATCTACCAACTTGCACTGGGCCCGTGTGGTGGATTACAGCCCACTCCTCTCACTGAGAGGAGGCCTGTGTCCCAGCAGTGGGAACATTAGAGGCTGATTATATAACTACGCATGGCAAGGGTGTTACCATTTACGTGCGGCCTACTGTACTTACAAGTATATTCAATATCTAGTTATTGAGACATTTATAACTGGTGAATAATTTATAAACATGTTTTTATGCAAATAAACATTATTTCAATGTTGCTTGTAACATGCGCTTACCTACATGCGCTTCAGGCACCTATGCAGGTTATATGCACAAGTGTTTTATACTATGTATGTAGCTTTATATTATGTATGTAACTAGCACGCCTCGCGGTTTCGCCCGCATAAGTGTCGCTCCCGTGGGAATATCGAGATAAAAACTATCCCATGTCCTTTCCTGGGATTCAAACTATGTTTATACCAAATTTCATCTAAATCGGTTCAGCTGTTTAAGGCTCCTACAAACAGGCGCGACACGCGATATATAATAATCGCACGCGACACAAAGGTACCGCTCGTTACGCGACTTGCGGTGCCTTTGTGTCGCGTGTCGTGTGGCGCCTGTTTGAAGGAGCCATTAAGCGTGCGTGAAGAGGTAACATACAGACAGACACACTTTCGCATTTATAATATTAGAATGGATTTGCGACGCCTTGCTTGGCACGGTTTTACCGACTTCACAAAACATCAAAATTTTTGTAAATAAACACCTTTTGAATAAATTCTTTAAATGATAGGGAAAACCGCATCAAAATTCGTTGTGTAGTTTAGAAGAACAACGCGTTATACAGGCAGAAACGGAAAACGTCTTTAATTCATAATACCTACGTATAGCTATATAATTTATGGTTTCAATAACTATAAGCTATCTTACACTTATGATAACACCTACTTACTAAAAGTTACTAGCACGACCGTGTCAAGTGCCTTGCTATTTTATCCACGGCTGCACTCACTTAAGTAGGTGCGTAGGTACAGTGCGTGCCACGTAAGAAGAGATTTGACCCCGCCTCCCCCGCTCTTTCCTCCGCCCCTATGACGTCCGGTCCCGTCCCGCACTCAGACCTCATACCGCTAAAGATACCTAAAATCGTGTTCTGCGCATGTCAGACCACGTGGTGTGTCAAGTCTCTTCTTACGTGGCACGCACTGTACCGGTAAACCAGAAAAGGTATGCGGTTCGGTAATCTTCGTGTTTCCGATTAGTACGAACGTCGCCCCACACAGAAGCAAAGGTTCTAAGTTTGTAATGCGGTGCTATTCTGTAAAAATCTCACCGTGAAAACTTAGGTGAAGTGAGTTTGTTTTTGCTAGGAATTGTCACTATATTAACAGCTCACTCCACGCCCACTTCATCTAAGTTTTCATGGTGAGATTTGTACAGAATCTCCCGGCTGTCGCGCCTTATCGTAGCGTACCTACCTATCATTACCTGTTTGAAGCTTTGTCTCTGTTTGGTCCTACTCTAGTCACACCTTGTCATAAAATATGTCACCCAAAGCTTATAATTTTGTTTTTTGGAATTGCTTAGATTTGTTAATGAGGAAAATATCGTGAGGAAATTTTCGAGTATGATTGTGTATGGAAAAGAGTAGGGTAATACCATAGACTGTGTGAAAGATGATATTATTATAGTAAGAAAGAGGGTAGAGAAGTATGGAAGAAAAAGACAGGACAATGATGATGATGATACAAGGAGTTCTTTATCTCACATTTTGTACCCATGGCAATATAAGTTAGGCAAGTCTTTCATGGTTGTATTAGCTTATTAGATCTCATAATCGCGCGTTCGTATTTCCGAAGATAGACGACGATAGCCGAAGGTGTATCGCGCTATCCAGTAACTGGTTTGTGGGGGTCAGATAGGCAGTCGCTCCATGTAAAATACTGGTATTCAGCTGCATCCGGTTAGACTTGAAGCCGATCCCAACATAGTTGGGAAAAGGCAGGCAGATTGATTGATTTTGATTGTCCGTCTTTAACAAAACATGATTAAAACAACTAATCTTCATAGACGATCGAAGTCGTGAACAAAAAGTAGTTGAATATAAAAAATCCGAGTGATAACGCTATTGAGTGCCAATGTCAAGGTCGATTAGCGATGGGTTTTTCTACAGACCCGTGCCATTGGCATTTATTTTGTTGCGTCTCTCGTAATCCATTTTTAGGGTCCCGTAAACGAACAGTGAAAACGGGAAAATAAAAAGAAGGCATCGGTCTTGTCTTTGATGGTTACATACGTTTGTCTAAACTAAACCTAGACTAGTATTATAAAAAGAAAAGATTTGATATTTTGTTTGTTTACGCTTTCTAGAGCTGAATGGATTGATTGGGATGAAATTTGGCACCTTTTTAGACAAAGCATATTTTTTATACCGATATTCCCACGGGATCGAGAAGTAAGGCTCCTTCAAACAGGCGCGACACGCGATAAAATCGCGCGCGACACAAAGGCACCGCAAGTCGCGCAACGAGCGGTGCCTTTGTGTCGCGCGCGAATCGCGCCGCGCGTCGCGCCTGTTTGCAGGAGCCTTTATGCAGGTGAAACTCACATGTATAGGTAATTCTATTGTAGAGAAACTTTCCTCACGACATTTTAGAGAAATATCATTGTAAAATAAATGAATATTTCTCTAAAATGTCGTGAGGAAAGTATTGATGGCTATAAGAGTAAGAAAAGATCACAGTAACAATGGATTGACTGTGTGAAATATAATATGGTTAGAAAGGGGGGTGACTACCGAAACAGCGGCTAATATAGAAACTTATGGAATAAAAATATCTGTGTTGCGCCCGCGCCGACCCCAAATAAATGGGCAAGAGAATGATGATTGTCTTGTTTCTCTTTTTTATATTTCAGATAGGTACTTTGGATTAGATATTTTATATAGATTCCAATGTTTAATTGAGATTTTCACACCAAAATATATTTTATTACCTATATTATATTATTATTTTTATTATAATTTTTATCCATATTTTATTTTTTTTTCTTTTTTCATGATTCAATCAAATTAATTTATTAGCTGGTAAGATTTTAATACTGTCTGGTATAGGCATGATGATGGTCTTGGTAGAACAGACAGACGGGACCCTGATTAGCATTTGACCGGTTTGTTGTCTGTGATAGATATTAGATGAGCGTGCCAAGTGTTTTTCAATTCGATTTTCGTATAAACTATTACCTATTATAATACATTGTCATGTCATGATTTCATGAAATGAACGCTTTATCATTTTATGAAGCACTAGCTTCTGCCCGCGACTTAGTCCGCGTGAAATTTCTTGTTCCCCCGACCCGTCGCATCGCATCGCCTGCCCGCGCTATTACTTCGTTTTTGCTTAGCGTTTTTTCTTTCCGACTTTTTTCTTTTTGCTCGGCTCCTAAAGGTCATAGCGTGATGTTAAATACCCTATAGCCTTCCTCAAGAATTGGGCTATCAAATGCAAAAATAATTTTTCAAATCCGACTGGTAGTTCCAGAGATCAGCGCGTAGAAAAAAATCATGAAGATATCTCTAAAAACTATACTAATATATTATATGTACATAAATACAATCATTCTGATTTTTTGTCAGATTATCCTACAAACAACATACTAAAAGAGAGTGTTTTAATTTTCTAATCCAAACAATAGATTTTTTTGTAATTAAATAATTGCTTCATATTTTGCATTAAATTACCAGCGTTGTGTCATCGCGCTTCTCTTTCTTTTCTATGCAGTCCGACAGTGATCGCGCTTTAGGTCATGTAAGCCCCTTAATGCTACAACGGTTTATGTAGCACTAGCTGTGCCCGCGACTTCATTCGCGTGGCTGTCGGAAAACAATAATGTGTCTCTTTACTCATTATTTTTTCTAAAATAAACGTACCCTATGCTACTCCTTATAACATTAGCTATCTGTCAGGAAAAGTTCCGTCAAAATCGGTCCAACCGTTACGGAGATTAGCCGGAACAAACAGACAAAAATATTAAAAATTGATTTATGTTGTCAGTACCGTATAGGTATACTTTCATATGCGTTAGAGTAAAAAAAGCTGTTATTTTGACATTAAGTATGTACAAACAGACACTTCAATGTCAATTAATTATGTGTTGTCACGCGCCATAAGACTGTTAAATATTATTTCAAATGAGATAGATATATTTCACTGCACTCTGATGAAGTTCACAGGAGTAGCACTGAAGTGCATTGAGAATGTTTAGTTATGTGTTAATTGTTTTTTCTAATTGTTTGTTATTTTTTATTTTTGTTGTGTATCCTAGTAGTAGCATCGCATTGGCGTCATAGCTGTTAAGGTGTTATTTACGTAATTTTAAATAAATAAATAAATAAATGTGTGTAAATTAGTGTTGCCCAAAATCGGTCTTGGTCTTGCAGTCTTGGTCTTGTTCTTGCATTTTTGCAAGACCAAGACCAAGACCAAGACCGACTTATTGTAGCAAGACCAAGACCAAGACTGACCCCTGCAAGACTTGAGCAAGAACAAGACTAAGCCTGCAAGACTCTTGCGTCTCGCAGTTAAGTCAAACTGAGATTTGGGCGTTATAGTAGGTATTTGGTTTCAATCCCGATTTTGATAGACGTTCCCCAGTATCAAAACCGTATCGTCATAACACTAACAGGTATTGTATTGATTATTATATGTTTCGACTATTTATTAAGTAGGTAGGTAGCGTGTTACTTACAAATTTGTTCCCATATGTGATAAAAATGTACCTAGCATAACTTTCTAGCAAAGTTCATTTCATACCTTGTAGGTATATCTACTTAGAGTATTATATTATACTTGTATAAAACTAATGTGCAGATCTAACGTTAGTAGGTTGGTAAAAATTATGTACCTAGGTATTTGTTTCAAAGTTTATACAGGGTGTTATTGACAGCCCTCCGCAAACTGATAGGGTGGCTTCAGTACATCATATTAAGATAACCGGTACATGAAATTCTTTCAGGAACATTAAGGGAATCTAAAAAACTAGATTTGTTTTATTACCGTGCCGCAATGTATCGTTACCGTGGCAAAACGCACGTAGCGGACGGCAGCGCAGCGAGCTTGAGCGAGGCTGCCCCCGCCGCCCGCGCGCTCCCCGGCGCAACATCCATTGCTGTTTTTTTTAATTCAGCTGTTTTATTTATATAAATGGAGTGTTGCATACAGAGAATGTAATTTTACATTGAAATAAAGGAATATCAGCAGAAAAAACGACTTATTTTTTTTTCCTGAGAAAATTTCTAGTGGGATATGATTCAGAAATAAGGAGCTGAATCAATCCTGTGTTTTTGTGGAGGGCTGTCAAAAACACGCGGTATTATTCTTCTATTCAGCAAAATTTAAAACGAACAGCGATTCGAGTAGGTCTAGTCAGCCGATGTTATGGTACAGACGCTAGCACATCAAGCTACTACAATCTGCCATATTTCTTTAACAGATTTTCAACTTTATCGCTAAAGCGTTAAGGTTCATGGTTGATTTACCTTAGCGCTTCCCCCTTAAATCGATGAAGCTTTAGAAAAATAATTATCCCCTCATAACGAATCTAAAATAAAAGTAGTAAATGGGTCATTCAATTATGTAGATGATTAAAATGCCTCATGTGACGCGTCTGTTAGATTCATTGGGATTCATGGCCGACTCGAAGCCGCGCGGGGATTCCCGCAATCTTCCGCATTTTTTGTCAGGTTCAAGCATTTATGCACTTTATTGTAATAATTTTAAAGTTTATTTTCAAGTGCGTTAATAATACGAGGAGACCGCTTGGCGCTGCGGTCCCTTTGTCGCGGCATTTGAAAGCGAATAGTGTGAGCGCGAAGACAGTGTTGACCTCGCAAATGAACTTTAGCAATACAGCTGATCAGGTAGCCCTTTCGAGTTTTATTTACATTGCTGTTTTAAGTGAAATAAGTGAATTTACTATTTTTTATTTAAAAATCTTATTGGGTCAGATAGAAATAATGATTTTATACAGTTTACAGTAAAAAAAATTGCAGAAAAAAACGTAAAAAATTAAGAAAAAGCCGACGAAAAATTTCAACGCAGCAGGGTCCAGAATCATGTACTGAATCCATGGTAAGCGGTTGCGCGTCGATGTCCCTGCCACCCTGAGCAATAGACTAATAGGTATTTGAATGTAGTCTAGTCTAAGTAGTAGAGTCTCGCAAGACTTGCGAGACTCTTGCTGCAAGACCAAGACCAAGACCAAGACTGAGAGCGCAATACCAAGACCAAGACCAAGACCAGAAGGCCAATTCTCGTAATTTAAAACGTTCAAAATCTAGTCGCAGTCTCATCTCAGCGACAAAGAAATGTCAAAAACTTGTCAAAATGTAGGGAAATTTGAAGTATTTTTTGACAGATTGAGACTGAGATCAGACTGTGAACGTTGTTAAAATTAGTAGAATTGCCCCTCAGGTGTATTGCCGCAAGACCAAGACCAAGACTGGCTAAGGTCTTGTCTTGGTCTTGCATTTGGGCAACACTAGTGTAAATGACGTAATTTCGGTAAATTGGCCCCGAATTCTTGTAAAAACAGGTTTAGTATTCAGGTCAGTGATCCTCGAACGTCTTGATGTTGTGTTAGCAAAAACTGACCAATTGCATGTTATCAAAACCTTGAATTATTTTGTTGCATGATTATTTGCGCATCTAGAATAATCACACAGACACTCCATATCTCCATTACACGCATTATTAGACACACGTAGTAAATTTTAGTATAGTTATTTTATTTAAGTATATAGTATACTTTATTTTAATTTAAACTACGCAGATACCGTTTTCGGATCTAGACTGCTGGCAAGAACTGAGCGACTGATTCAGAGAGTACAAAACGCCTGCGCACGATTTTGCTTCTCAGTTCCGCCTAGAAGCCATATAACACCTTTTTTAAATAAACACTCCATTCTTAAAATGAAATCACGTCGCAAGTTACACTTAGCGTGTCTGATGTTTGGGGTTATTAAGCATAAAGAGCCAGCTTATCTGTACAAAAAACTAAGCTGGATCGCTAGTAGGAGAGAATGCGCGATCAGACAGTGCTCCCAGCAGCTCTCTACAGAAGTGCACAAGACGGCCGCCTTCAGAGGCAGTTTCAGGTATGCCGCATCCAAATGCTGGAACAGCATTCCCCCGCCGATAAGGAATCTAAAAACACTTGGTACCTTTAGAAGTCGATTACGGAAGTATCTGATTGACTCTCAGAAAAAACTGGGGTTGACCGTCACAAACACATCCATAATATAGCAGATGGCTGGCTCCACACGACATGTTTGTCTACACTTTATCCTGTAGACAAAGATTGAGACAACTGTGTAAAACGAAACGTATATAACAAAGGTATTGCAATAGAAAATATACAAGCAATTACGCTATACTCACTGTACATAATTATTATACAACCATAACATAACAATATATTATTATACACAAACATGTAAACTCGTACACATACACACTTAAAAACATAAACTAGTCATTCATTACATAACATATTATTACCTACACTATGATAATCAAGTAATCCAGTAGACACTACACAAATATTTATTAAGTTTAAAATTTCAAAATCTTTCTTTCTGTCGGTTTTTATAAGCAAGTCAACTGTGGGTACTTACCACCTTTTTAATATACGCAACGCACTATGTAGGTACCATTTTGTTGAAACTCAGATGTGTCTTTTCGACATCCGTGTGTCACTAACGGGATGCAGCAGAATACCAGCGTCAGGTATTGTACCTGTCATATGCTGAGCTGGACTCCCATTTGGTGCAACCATGAGACACACACCGCCTAGTAGTGATCGACCGTTATAGATGTTTATGAGCTAGGTGTCTATGGTGGTCAATTTATCTTTTTACTCTTTATTTTTTTTTCCCTTTTTTTGATGTTTTTAATACCTGTATTGTGTCTTTTGTTGCACTGAATAAACGTATATATACGTATACCTATTCTTAAAAATTTTAAGTAAACAATTACAAAAGAAGGCAGAATGCTTTTCGCGCGTTTTTTATTTCTCACAAACTTTTTTTTAATTTTGTTCGCACTGTTTTTACTTTATTATACAACCTTGTTACTTGTTCATACAATGTTCGTGATTGATCGCTCTGGTGATTGGAACTTTACTAACAATATCCATATTCCAAATTCAAATCACTTTTAGTCCCTAGAGA
Organism: Luperina nickerlii; assembly: GCA_963855955.1. Classification (NCBI taxonomy): domain Eukaryota; kingdom Metazoa; phylum Arthropoda; class Insecta; order Lepidoptera; family Noctuidae; genus Luperina; species Luperina nickerlii. The sequence goes on along the minus strand of OY979683.1, from coordinate 1,469,184 downwards.
TTAAAGAGCTATTTTAGTCCCTGTTTACGAAGAATACACTAGCTTTTTCTTGAACAGATTTGATAAAAATATACTTATCTTGTCTTTGAAATATTAATTAGAACAAGATTCGTGCACGTATTTCTCAATTTTCCTCACTTATACACAACAGAAACATTTTTCGACGCCATTTTTTAGTCTGTTAATAATTTTAGTTTGGTTAGGATTTTATATTTTAATTTTAATAGTTTGTTAGGTATTCGAAGTTTAACCAGTGTTAATATTTTTATCCTTCTAAAGGCTTATTTTTGCATCGCCAGATAATTTTGTTCGAGGAAAAATTTTGAATTTTTACAGTTCTTCCATACAAAATCTGTCAGACGTCAATTTTATTCCATGAATAAAAATTATCTGTCGATTGAAAAATCAGCCCTAAATAAACCAGTGGTTAGGTCACTTAGCGATAAAAAAATTACATAATTAACACACACATGGGGTACACACACATGGGTGGGTACATTCATAAAACAACACCTACCTTATTTTATTCACTGACATTTTCTCAATAAAAAACTTTTTTTAGAATATTTTTGAGCACGACCACTTGTCAAAGTCACAGTTATACTAACACTGAGAGGAAAATCAGTGAATGTGACAGATCAACCATGAAATCAGGCTGTATGCAAAACAGCCAGGTTGTTTTTTACCGACTTCAAAAAACAGGAGGTAATCAATTCGACAAACTCAAACTCAAAGCATTTATTTCAATTAATTAAACCATTTACAGACACTTTTGAATTATCAAGAAGTCTGTCAGTCAGAAAATATGAAGCTAGTTGCCCATTCCAAAGCGTAGGTACCTATGGAGAAGAACGGGCAAGAAACTCCATGGACACTCTTTTAAATTATATAATTACACAGACACGTATGTATGTAACATTATTGGAACTGCATTATATTTACAACATATGACAATCTATTAGGGCTTCCAAACAAATATACAAAATTGTATAGATGTATGTATGTATGTTTATTCACGCATTTCTTCGCAACTATTAATCGGATCGTGACCATTTTTTTATTAGCTTAATTTTACTTTAACTTAGGAAACAGTGCAGGTTTCATCCAAATTGATTCAGTAATTTTCATAATATGGACTAATACGTGTACGTGTGACGGTTATTGATACGAGCTACGGGTGTAGTGTCAAACGGAAAATATCTCAAAACCTTGGTCAAAAATTAGTGCAATATTTACAACAAAACTATTTATTACAAATAAAACAAATATTCCAGTTTTTACTTAAAACTAAAAATTACGAAATAAAAAAGTAATTTAAAAATATTAAATCGACTTCAAAAATAAATTAACTCAAAATTATGAAATAACATTTCGGAATTCGGTGGCAAAAAACCAAAACTAAAATATAGATCCCAAGACACCGACTTCCGAAATTAAAGTTACTTCATAATTTTGAGCTAATTTATTTTTGAAGACGATTTCATTTTTAAAAATTACTTTTTTATTGTAAGCGTTGATAGAGAATACTGTCGTAGTTAGTTACGGATATCATAATAACATAACATCTCGCCTATTTTGTAGTATTCCCCGGTGGGTTAGGCTTAGGCGTTCTTATTTTGCCCACCGCCCACTTTGAGAATTTTATTTTTTCTAGAGCCCCACATTTTTTTCACTTACCATGCATCTGTCGCAAATCTGTAACAGCTATTCCCACAATTATATTTAAACGTGTAATATTATATAGTCGTAAGATAGGATATATAATTTTCTCTGGATCTTCTGCTGCTCTCCTGAAAGTCTCAAACGCGAGAGGGCGTTATCTCCCACGTTGAGACCCTATGGGTTAGGCAGAATTAAATAAATAATTTCTTTATTTAATTAAAAAAAGTGACGATATAGAAGTAGATAATATCTTTAACACGATATAGAAGTAATATCTTTAACATACATAGGTCCTTTGGCTCTCAAATTAGGTTTATAACTGTGACTTGGGAGTTAGTGTGCCTCTTTTTTCTTTTATGAAAGGTATTAGATACGAGTACGTATGTCTTTGATTTAAAGAAGTGCACCATACAGGGTCAATTTAATTAGCTAGCGAAACTCCGTACGTACTGGATATCTAAACACGATATATAAAAAAATAAATAAAAAGGATTTGATGTTTTTCTTTTAGGGGTCAACGAACGTTGCGCGTTAGTTGGTAGTGTTGTTACCATTGCAAAAAAAAACTAATATTTCAAAACTAAAATTGCGTTTAATGTCGATGATTTTGTAAAGTACGTAAACGATACATTTTAATAACATGGCATTAATGACACGTTTCAAGTGTAGGTAGGTATATGTATATAAGAAAATGTTTATTTTAGATTTTATGAATAAGTCCTTACATAATAAAAATTTAGAGTCCGAACCAATTTTTCTTTTCGACCTGAAACGAAAACGGTTTTGACTAAAAAAATAAAAATATTATTGAACACTGTATTATAATGAAAGCGCCTCTTTTTGTGAACCTCGATCAATATTTAATTTTGGGTTCTAAAAATACTAAATAGCTAAGCATCTGCGACCAACTTGGATATAGCGTACGGCCACGGCGGTCGCTGCCGCGGCACTGCTCTGGTCGGAGTGTTTTAGTTAGTTACTGCGGCCAATCGTGAGAAAAGACCAGAAATTTTAAAAGAGGTTCATTTATTTAAAAAAAACTGTTCATCATTAGATTTTTAGAGTTTTTAGAAGATCAGTTAAATATTTACCTTTTTAAAATGTCCGAGTACTCACTTGACCTGCGACATACCGTAACATTGAACGTACTTGCCCCCGAGTAAGGCCGCGTACTACACTCGTATGATGTGTTTTTCCTACACAATACGTGATGAGAATGGCTTTCCTTAAACCGATACAGATCACGTTTGTATCATCATTACTGATGACGTTCGTGCCTCGGAAAGCACGTTACGGAAAGATTAAGGGATGATTCTCATTAGAGCGGGCCGTGCCCGGGGCGGGCCGTGTACGTGGCCCGGACGGGGCACGGATTTGAAACGTTACATACATTTTGTATGAAGCAATTTATATTACACAGTGCATGTTCCGTGTCCCGTCCGGGCCCGCTCGACGCCACGGTTGTTGCACGGTCCCGCCCCGCCCCCTCCACGTCCGTCGTAATGCAATATAAATCGTAATATAAATCGTGCAGCACGGACGGGCTCCGGCCCGTCCCCGCCCCGGCCTCGGCCCGCCCTAATGAGAATCATCCCTTATGGTAGACCGTCGCAGGGGCCAAGGTGTCTGATCAATTTGTAGGGACCAGGGGGTCTACTCACTAAGCACAAAGTCCGTAGCTTTGGCCGAAGTTACGGACATTTACGTTTGCATAATTATCACTTACGGACATATGCTTAGTTCGCGGCCCGAACTGAGTATGAATGATAACCACGATTTCCCAGCTGTCCCTAACCCCGATTTAATTTAGCCCGTCCGATTTTTTTTATTAGTGACTTGTTTTGCACTTTTGACGGAACAGTTGGATACTTTCGGATGGGCCCGTATCTTAGTTGGAGAACTTAGAGAGTGTAGGGACCAAGACACTCGGACTGGACACGGATGCTCACGGTGTAGCATGAACTGCTTCGTATAAAATGTTCGTGAAGTTTTGGATCCGTGCCTCGTACATGGTACGGCCCGCGCATACACCATACTTTTAAGCCGTTAGTCCCGGCTGTCATTATTAGATCTTTGACAGTGATCACGGATAGACACAAGGCCAAAAATCTGACAACCAGTCTTACCAAAGGATATCACGTCACCCAGTAATTGGATTGTGGAGGTCAGATAGGCAGTCGCTCCATGTACAGACGATAGCACATCAAGCTACCTGAAACTGTCTAATTCTCCCAATCAACTTTGAACCTTATGTTTTAGCAATAAAGTTGAAAATCTTTTAAAGAAATTTGATAGATTGTAGTAGCTTGATGTGTTGGCGTCTGTACTTAAAACACAGGAATTCAGCTGTATCTAGTTAGACTGGAAGCAGACCCCAACTAAGTTGTGTTGTGGTTGTGGACACACCTGAGGCATATTTTATCCATTAAAAAAAAATGCAAATTAGTCTATGGAAGACGGTGTTATGCCCGAACATAAATAAAAAAAAATCGGTCAAGTGCGAATCGCACTCGCGCACCGAGGGCTCCCTACTTTGTAGGTATGTACAGACGCCAGCACATCAAGCTACCCGAAACTGTCAAATTTTCCCAACCAACTTTGAACCATAGGCCTTAGCGATAAAGTTGAAAATCTATTAAAGAAATTTGACAGATTGTAGTAGCTTGACCTAAAAGGTAAAGGTAGCGTCTGTACCTAAATAGTAAATTTTTTTAAATGTAACTAACGGTTTTCAGATTTTTGCCTTTATTTGTGTTACAAGACATTACTGCAACGGTAAGAACCCGATAGTTTTTGATTTTGGAACATAAACGCCCGTATCATTTTGATTGCGTTGACTTAGAAGTTTCATTTTTTCACTGCTTCAAGGGATTGCAGCCCTGAGTATTTGATATTAATTTCAACTTGGTAACTCCACGCGTTCCTGAGAAAAATGTTCTTTACCGACGCACAGACAGACTGAAAACGAAGTGATCTTATAAGGGTTCCGATTTCCCTTTTGAGGCACAGAACCCTAAAAACATCCAAATTGAGAACTTCCTCCTTATTTGAAGTCGGTTAAAAATAGGTGTAGGTACCTACGTAGGTACACCTATTTTTGCGGCCGTTAGACCGCATGACATGTAGGAGACACGTGTCCCCTACATGTCATGCGGTCTAACGGCCGCAAGCGCTAAGTACTGCGATTCCCGGATCATGCAAAGTGTTATTGGAGTTTTCCACATCTGGCAGTCTGGATTTCTGCCCGGTAGATGGCATTAGGCTCGGCCCTATTATATGCTGCTTAAACATAACTGACGAAATGTAGATGTACTTACTATAGGTACTACACCTCTGGGAGTCTACAGGCGTTAATGTTATGTTACGTAAGTGTGCTAACGCACTTATATTCAAGAAACTCCATTGTAACTATTTTAAAGTGTTATTCAATCGTGTTCTGTATCAACCCTGTGATTGGATAGTCACAGATCCGCGCGTCGGATTGTTGACTCTATTTATTGATATTTCATGAAATAGTCATTCCGGGGTTATATGAACTTAGAGGGACTTAGAGGGTTGTATTGATGATTATGATTCTATAAATACATATACTTGTTACGGTCGCGAATTATATTTTGTTCAACATGCAACCTTACAGTGACCTGCAAATTGCAAAAAACGTAAGAAAATTTAAAATTTGGCGGGCTACCCTGACGCTTCCCCGTTAAAGACTGAACATAGAAGGGCACCAGGAGTGTTTAGGCAAGAGACAATATGAAAAATGTGAGCCTGTGAAATATTTTGAGCTGTGAAGCACAGTCAGTTTTAAGCGCCTGACAAATACGCTTGCAATCTATTGCATGAAGTGCGTGATGCGAATACAAAGGTTACAGGCGCCCAGATCTTAAAAAACTCTTTACCCTCAAATAGATGGTCCGTCGCTGGCAGAGGGCAGTCGCTTGAAGGGCCTCGGGTTAAGTCGGGTTACATCCTTGTATGTTTTGCACGTCTACATCACGACATCCTCCATGAGGACCATAGAACAGATTGCTGATGTGGCAAATACGCCAACATCGTAATAATGGTAAGTTGTCTTTCTGAAGCAGTCTAGGTCACCAAAGTTCAATATAGTATCCTTAGTGCGCCAGTTGGACCTCTGCTGGAGATCAGCCAAGTACTTTCTTTGCTACCTCCTCTTATAGTGCTGCCGGATTTGTTTCAATTGTTTTCACTTCACGTCGTACCTAATTTTTAAAAAAATAAGCTAGATGGAGTTGGCATTTCCAGTCTGGCTACCCCTGAAAAGAAATGGCGAAACCCACTCAAGGTTGCTCTTGGAATCCACAGGAACCTTTTTCTGATGTTTTATTTTCCAGTTTCATACTTTTGACCTTGTCATAAGCATCAACAACTCTATAGGGCCCATGGTCAACAACAAACGTTTGCGTGTATTTTGACAAAGGAAAGTGTGTCATTTAGATTCAGTGGGTGGTGGGCTACCGGCTTATATGTGAATCTTTCTACGTCATTTGTTTTTACAGACACAGTTATGGACAAGGTCCAAGTATGGAATTATTCGTCAGCTTAGTGACCCGGAAGTTTTGCTTAGTATTTAATATGGAAGTCATGTTTTTCATTCAGACTCGGATACCTACTACTAATAAAGGAATTTACAGACTGTCGAATGGTGAACACAGTTTCTTGTTATTGGCAGACAGGAAGACGCTACTGCATCTTAATAAAACAAAAAAGAATTTATTCTATCATACATTAAAAAGCACCTTCGTAAAATTTACGTGTGTAAGGGAATTGCAACCGAACAACTTGGCATTTCAGGAACATCGCTTCCAATATACAGGGTGCTGAACATTCGTGCTGAATTCAAAGTTATTATGAGCGCCTTACCTTGAAGAACAAGCAATTGTTTCGTCAGTATTGGACGCTGCTAAGAAGCACAGTTTTTAGTTCCTCTGGGTTCAGCACTGAACCATTCTTGTTTGTGAAATAGATTTGGCAAGGGCTTTTACTGTTCGAACGTCCCATGGCATCGCTAAAATCAAGCATGGCTTTGCGACGCCGATTGACAGCCAGGGTACGCCCGCGTCGTTCAATAGCTTGTTAAACGGTTTTGGCTCTTTTGCATATAACTCTGATATTAGATCCCTGTATCCATGCTCCCACATGGACCGATGGCCTGGTGAAGGCTGCAGGAACCCGTTGGATGCAAGAAGCACAGAACCTGTCGAAGTGACGGTGCTTGTGCTTGGGGGAGGCCTGTGTCCAGCAGTGGAAGATTTTCGACTGAAATGGTGATGATGATAGACGAGTCGATACATATTATTCCATTTTTAGTGCAGAATTCAATGTCGTGAAATACTGCGCTGTCTGTGTAGTTATTGGCTATGTAAACAATGTTGTGCATACGATTGCTATGAGTTCTTTGCTACTAGGCAACCATAAACGTGTTATAAGCCTATTTATAATTTTAATCAAATATTTTATGTAGTGCATGGTGTGTTGCTTATTATGGTTGACCTATTTGATCAATATTTTCTAGTCTGGTTTGTTTTTCGCTGCCCTGTTAGTTGAATATTATTATCTCACATGTACGGATACAGGAGGGGGGTCCACAGGTGCAGTTGCCCCCCCTCCTGGGCTTCGACCAAACTGTTTCTAAAACTCTAATTTGGATATAAACATATTTTTATAACCTATATGTATTGTTGAGTTTACGGAAAATAGGTGCCGGTAGTTTAACAAAAATGTAGATTTATTGACGTGAGACATTCACCCCTATCCTCTCCCATCCTAGAAATAAACATTTGCCCCCCTTTAAGCAAAAACCTAGATCAGCGCCTGGGTACTAGTGTTGCCCAAATGCAAGACCAAGACAAGACCTTAGCCAGTCTTGGTCTTGGTCTTGCGTCAATACACCTGGTCTTGGTCTTGGTCTTGGTATTACGCTCTCAGTCTTGGTCTTGGTCTTGCAGCAAGACTCTCGCAAGTCTTGCGAGACTCTACTACTTAGACTAGACTACATTCAAATACCTATTAGCCTATTACTCAGGGTGGCAGGGACATCGACGCGCAACCGCTTACCATGGATTTAGTACATGATTCTGGACCCCCCTGCGTTGAAATTTCTCGTCGGCTTTTTCTTAATTTTTATGTTTTTTTCTGCATTTTTTTACTGTAAACTGTACAAAATCATTATTTCTATCTGACCCAATGAGATTTTTCATTAAAAAATAGTAAATTCACTTGTTTCACTTAAAACAGCAATGTAAATAAAACTCGAAAGGGCTACCTGATCAGCTGTATTGCTAAAGTTCATTTGCGTGGTCAACACTGTCTTCGTACCTACGCTATTCGCTTTCAAATGCCGCGACAGACAAAGGGACCGCAGCGCCAAGCAGTCTCCTCGTATTATTAACGCACTTGAAAATAAACTTTAAAATTATTAAAATAAAGTTCATAAATGCTTGAACCTGACAAAAAATGCGGAAGATTGCGGGAATCCCCGCGCGGCGTCGAGTCGGCCATGAACCCCAATGAATCTAACAGACGCGTCACATGAGGCATTTTAATCATCTACATAATTGAATGACCCATTTACTACTTTTATTTTAGATTTGTTATGAGGGGATAATTATTTTTCTAGAGCTTCATCGATTTAAGGGGGAAGCGCTAAGGTAGCCCGCGAAATTAAAATTTTCTTACTTTTTTTGCAATTTCCTGGTCAGTGAATTTCGCGGGCTACCTTACCGCTTTCGCCTTAAGGGGGAAGCGCTAAGGTAGCCCGCGAAATTCAAATTTTCTTACGTTTTTTGCAATTTGCTGGTCAGTATTAAGTTGTACGTCGATTAATATATGATTCGCGGCCGTAACAAATGTGTATTTACAGAATTATAATCATTAAAGTCATCAACACAACCCTCTAAGACCACGTAAGTCCAAAGAATAATGATTTCATGAAACGGTTATTCTATGGACTTACTGTTGGTCGGACAGTTTATTCGTGGAACGTCATATATTATCAATCAACCATGAACCTTAATGCTTCAGCGATAAAGTTGAAAATCTGTTAAAGAAATATGGCAGATTGTAGTAGCTTGATGTGCTGGCATCTGTACCATAACATCGGCTGGCTTAAAAACTGCTACTAGTACTAGACCTACTCGACTCGCTGTTAGTTTTAAATTTTGCTGAATAGAAGAATAATATAAACTTTGAAACATAAATATCTACTTACATAATTTTTACCAACCTACTAACGTTAGATCTGCACATTAGACTTATACAAGTATAATATAATACTAAGTAGATTTACCTACAAGGTATGAAATGAACTTTGCTAGAAAGTTATGCTAGGTACATTTTTATCACATATGGGAACAAAGAAAGTAACACGCTACCTACTTAATAAATAGTCGAAACATATAATAATCAATACAATACCTTTTAGTGTTATGAAGATACGGAAAACCGTATCGTCGTGTATCAAAAGATACTGGGGAACGTCTATCACAATCGGGATTGAAACCAAATACCTACTATAACGCGCAAATCTCAGTTTGACTTAACTGCGAGACGCAAGAGTCTTGCAGGCTTAGTCTTGTTCTTGCTCAAGTCTTGCAGGGTTCAGTCTTGGTCTTGGTCTTGCTACAATAAGTCGGTCTTGGTCTTGGTCTTGGTCTTGCAAAAATGCAAGAACAAGACCAAGACTGCAAGACCAAGACCGATTTTGGGCAACACTACTGGGTACGTACTACCGGGATAAAAGTAGGTATCCTATGTCCTAATCCTGGTCATGTATGCTGTGTGACAAAGTTCATAGAGATCCGTTGAGCCGTTAAAAACATCCAAATTGAGAACTTCCTCCTTATTTGAAGTCGGTTAAAAATAGGTGTAGGTACCTACGTAGGTACACCTATTTTTGCGGCCGTTAGACCGCATGACATGTAGGAGACACGTGTCCCCTACATGTCATGCGGTCTAACGGCCGCAAGCGCTAAGTACTGCGATTCCCGGATCATGCAAAGTGTTATTGGAGTTTTCCACATCTGGCAGTCTGGATTTCTGCCCGGTAGATGGCATTAGGCTCGGCCCTATTATATGCTGCTTAAACATAACTGACGAAATGTAGATGTACTTACTATAGGTACTACACCTCTGGGAGTCTACAGGCGTTAATGTTATGTTACGTAAGTGTGCTAACGCACTTATATTCAAGAAACTCCATTGTAACTAGGGCTTTCAAATACCGGATTTTTTCAATACCGGTATCAATACCGGTATTGAAAAAGTCAATACCGTGATCCCGGTATCAATACCGGTTGTCCGGTATTGAACGCAAGTTCAATTAGGACATTAATAAAACGTATAAAATACGCCTTTTTGTATTTTCAAATCAGTATTGTTCTTATTATTTATTGAAAATACTAAAATAAATGCGTTATATCTACATAGCTTTCTTAATTCTTTTATAATAATTTGGTAGGTATTGGTTGATTATTTAGGTAGGACTAGGAATTAGGAAAATAATGAAAACTTAAACTGAATCTACTCTTTTTGCAGGAAGGCATTTCACATAGACTTTGTTTGCACAATAAAAAAAAAATATATATTTCTTATTTTTACCTAAATGTCATCATGTCTCATATAAAAATCAATATAGGTATCATTATTTGTAGAAATGTAAGTAAGTAAAACATACCTTAACTAGCTAGTAGCAATCATTTGGTAATCATTTTAGTAACATTCTTAATAATTCAGTTATAAAAAACAATCAAAAAATCTAAAACTAAACAAGAAAAAAAATCAAGAATCAACATAGGTATCATTATTTGTAGAAATCCAAGTAAGTTAAGTACAGCTTAACTAGCTAAGTAGCTAGCAATCATTTTAGTAACATTATTAATAATTATGTAATAAAAAAACAACCAAAATCTAAAACTAAACAAGTAACAAAATAAATCAAGCGTTAATAACAATTTCTGAAAAACAGTAAAAAAATGTAAAAGTAATTATAGACGCGTTATCCCGTCGCCTTTGCGAAACTGACTGACAATAGTGACAATAACAAAAACGACACATAAATACAGCTTGATTTCGGGCATTGTCTCAGGCGGGGTGCGGGAGGGTGAGCTTAAGATAACAGCGCGACGCTTGCGCTGAAGAAAATAAGTGTGAGAATAAGATCACATAATTTTCAGATCTAATGTTTGTAATACCGTAATCACGGTATTAGGGCGTCAATACCGGTATTGTAAAAGGCCAAAATAAAATCCGTGATCACGGTATTACGGGATCCCGGAATACCGGTATTGAAAGCCCTAATTGTAACTATTTTAAAGTGTTATTCAATCGTGTTCTGTATCAACCCTGTGATTGGATAGTCACAGATCCGCGCGTCGGATTGTTGACTCTATTTATTGATATTTCATGAAATAGTCATTCCGGGGTTATATGAACTTAGAGGGACTTAGAGGGTTGTATTGATGATTATGATTCTATAAATACATATACTTGTTACGGTCGCGAATTATATTTTGTTCAACATGCAACCTTACAGTGACCTGCAAATTGCAAAAAACGTAAGAAAATTTAAAATTTGGCGGGCTACCCTGACGCTTCCCCGTTAAAGACTGAACATAGAAGGGCACCAGGAGTGTTTAGGCAAGAGACAATATGAAAAATGTGAGCCTGTGAAATATTTTGAGCTGTGAAGCACAGTCAGTTTTAAGCGCCTGACAAATACGCTTGCAATCTATTGCATGAAGTGCGTGATGCGAATACAAAGGTTACAGGCGCCCAGATCTTAAAAAACTCTTTACCCTCAAATAGATGGTCCGTCGCTGGCAGAGGGCAGTCGCTTGAAGGGCCTCGGGTTAAGTCGGGTTACATCCTTGTATGTTTTGCACGTCTACATCACGACATCCTCCATGAGGACCATAGAACAGATTGCTGATGTGGCAAATACGCCAACATCGTAATAATGGTAAGTTGTCTTTCTGAAGCAGTCTAGGTCACCAAAGTTCAATATAGTATCCTTAGTGCGCCAGTTGGACCTCTGCTGGAGATCAGCCAAGTACTTTCTTTGCTACCTCCTCTTATAGTGCTGCCGGATTTGTTTCAATTGTTTTCACTTCACGTCGTACCTAATTTTTAAAAAAATAAGCTAGATGGAGTTGGCATTTCCAGTCTGGCTACCCCTGAAAAGAAATGGCGAAACCCACTCAAGGTTGCTCTTGGAATCCACAGGAACCTTTTTCTGATGTTTTATTTTCCAGTTTCATACTTTTGACCTTGTCATAAGCATCAACAACTCTATAGGGCCCATGGTCAACAACAAACGTTTGCGTGTATTTTGACAAAGGAAAGTGTGTCATTTAGATTCAGTGGGTGGTGGGCTACCGGCTTATATGTGAATCTTTCTACGTCATTTGTTTTTACAGACACAGTTATGGACAAGGTCCAAGTATGGAATTATTCGTCAGCTTAGTGACCCGGAAGTTTTGCTTAGTATTTAATATGGAAGTCATGTTTTTCATTCAGACTCGGATACCTACTACTAATAAAGGAATTTACAGACTGTCGAATGGTGAACACAGTTTCTTGTTATTGGCAGACAGGAAGACGCTACTGCATCTTAATAAAACAAAAAAGAATTTATTCTATCATACATTAAAAAGCACCTTCGTAAAATTTACGTGTGTAAGGGAATTGCAACCGAACAACTTGGCATTTCAGGAACATCGCTTCCAATATACAGGGTGCTGAACATTCGTGCTGAATTCAAAGTTATTATGAGCGCCTTACCTTGAAGAACAAGCAATTGTTTCGTCAGTATTGGACGCTGCTAAGAAGCACAGTTTTTAGTTCCTCTGGGTTCAGCACTGAACCATTCTTGTTTGTGAAATAGATTTGGCAAGGGCTTTTACTGTTCGAACGTCCCATGGCATCGCTAAAATCAAGCATGGCTTTGCGACGCCGATTGACAGCCAGGGTACGCCCGCGTCGTTCAATAGCTTGTTAAACGGTTTTGGCTCTTTTGCATATAACTCTGATATTAGATCCCTGTATCCATGCTCCCACATGGACCGATGGCCTGGTGAAGGCTGCAGGAACCCGTTGGATGCAAGAAGCACAGAACCTGTCGAAGTGACGGTGCTTGTGCTTGGGGGAGGCCTGTGTCCAGCAGTGGAAGATTTTCGACTGAAATGGTGATGATGATAGACGAGTCGATACATATTATTCCATTTTTAGTGCAGAATTCAATGTCGTGAAATACTGCGCTGTCTGTGTAGTTATTGGCTATGTAAACAATGTTGTGCATACGATTGCTATGAGTTCTTTGCTACTAGGCAACCATAAACGTGTTATAAGCCTATTTATAATTTTAATCAAATATTTTATGTAGTGCATGGTGTGTTGCTTATTATGGTTGACCTATTTGATCAATATTTTCTAGTCTGGTTTGTTTTTCGCTGCCCTGTTAGTTGAATATTATTATCTCACATGTACGGATACAGGAGGGGGGTCCACAGGTGCAGTTGCCCCCCCTCCTGGGCTTCGACCAAACTGTTTCTAAAACTCTAATTTGGATATAAACATATTTTTATAACCTATATGTATTGTTGAGTTTACGGAAAATAGGTGCCGCCGGTAGTTTAACAAAAATGTAGATTTATTGACGTGAGACATTCACCCCTATCCTCTCCCATCCTAGAAATAAACATTTGCCCCCCTTTAAGCAAAAACCTAGATCAGCGCCTGGGTACTAGTGTTGCCCAAATGCAAGACCAAGACAAGACCTTAGCCAGTCTTGGTCTTGGTCTTGCGTCAATACACCTGGTCTTGGTCTTGGTCTTGGTATTACGCTCTCAGTCTTGGTCTTGGTCTTGCAGCAAGACTCTCGCAAGTCTTGCGAGACTCTACTACTTAGACTAGACTACATTCAAATACCTATTAGCCTATTACTCAGGGTGGCAGGGACATCGACGCGCAACCGCTTACCATGGATTTAGTACATGATTCTGGACCCCCCTGCGTTGAAATTTCTCGTCGGCTTTTTCTTAATTTTTATGTTTTTTTCTGCATTTTTTTACTGTAAACTGTACAAAATCATTATTTCTATCTGACCCAATGAGATTTTTCATTAAAAAATAGTAAATTCACTTGTTTCACTTAAAACAGCAATGTAAATAAAACTCGAAAGGGCTACCTGATCAGCTGTATTGCTAAAGTTCATTTGCGTGGTCAACACTGTCTTCGTACCTACGCTATTCGCTTTCAAATGCCGCGACAGACAAAGGGACCGCAGCGCCAAGCAGTCTCCTCGTATTATTAACGCACTTGAAAATAAACTTTAAAATTATTAAAATAAAGTTCATAAATGCTTGAACCTGACAAAAAATGCGGAAGATTGCGGGAATCCCCGCGCGGCGTCGAGTCGGCCATGAACCCCAATGAATCTAACAGACGCGTCACATGAGGCATTTTAATCATCTACATAATTGAATGACCCATTTACTACTTTTATTTTAGATTTGTTATGAGGGGATAATTATTTTTCTAGAGCTTCATCGATTTAAGGGGGAAGCGCTAAGGTAGCCCGCGAAATTAAAATTTTCTTACTTTTTTTGCAATTTCCTGGTCAGTGAATTTCGCGGGCTACCTTACCGCTTTCGCCTTAAGGGGGAAGCGCTAAGGTAGCCCGCGAAATTCAAATTTTCTTACGTTTTTTGCAATTTGCTGGTCAGTATTAAGTTGTACGTCGATTAATATATGATTCGCGGCCGTAACAAATGTGTATTTACAGAATTATAATCATTAAAGTCATCAACACAACCCTCTAAGACCACGTAAGTCCAAAGAATAATGATTTCATGAAACGGTTATTCTATGGACTTACTGTTGGTCGGACAGTTTATTCGTGGAACGTCATATATTATCAATCAACCATGAACCTTAATGCTTCAGCGATAAAGTTGAAAATCTGTTAAAGAAATATGGCAGATTGTAGTAGCTTGATGTGCTGGCATCTGTACCATAACATCGGCTGGCTTAAAAACTGCTACTAGTACTAGACCTACTCGACTCGCTGTTAGTTTTAAATTTTGCTGAATAGAAGAATAATATAAACTTTGAAACATAAATATCTACTTACATAATTTTTACCAACCTACTAACGTTAGATCTGCACATTAGACTTATACAAGTATAATATAATACTAAGTAGATTTACCTACAAGGTATGAAATGAACTTTGCTAGAAAGTTATGCTAGGTACATTTTTATCACATATGGGAACAAAGAAAGTAACACGCTACCTACTTAATAAATAGTCGAAACATATAATAATCAATACAATACCTTTTAGTGTTATGAAGATACGGAAAACCGTATCGTCGTGTATCAAAAGATACTGGGGAACGTCTATCACAATCGGGATTGAAACCAAATACCTACTATAACGCGCAAATCTCAGTTTGACTTAACTGCGAGACGCAAGAGTCTTGCAGGCTTAGTCTTGTTCTTGCTCAAGTCTTGCAGGGTTCAGTCTTGGTCTTGGTCTTGCTACAATAAGTCGGTCTTGGTCTTGGTCTTGGTCTTGCAAAAATGCAAGAACAAGACCAAGACTGCAAGACCAAGACCGATTTTGGGCAACACTACTGGGTACGTACTACCGGGATAAAAGTAGGTATCCTATGTCCTAATCCTGGTCATGTATGCTGTGTGACAAAGTTCATAGAGATCCGTTGAGCCGTTAAAAGGCGTGAAAAGGTAACGGACAGAGTTACTTTCGTATTTATAATCTTTAGCATGGATGCAGTGAGTTTGACCAGACAAAAATACTTATTCACAGAATCGTTCTTTATTTTAATTATTATCTACTAAAAGACCCACATATACAAATATAAATCTTTTCAGAGTTAAGAGCGGTGCTTGGTCTTCCCCCTTCATCCAACCGTCCTGGGAGATTCCAAAATAATTTAAACATTTTTTGTGTAAACATTTGCCAGATCCTGACAGTATCTTGACGAGAATACACTTAGCATACATATTTACGTAAACAAATCAATTCCAGACTTAATTCTCAGAATGATGCATATGCACTTTTTCAGGGAATCGAACCGGTGGCTCTTTAGATACAGAGCGTGAAGGTAGTTTGAACGTTGAAAGACTTGAACAGTCGTAAAAGTAGTGTTAGTACAAAATCAGCCAAATAATGTTCTCACTGCTGGGACCACAGAAATTTAAATACATAATATTGCCTTATTAATTAGATTTCTGTGACTGGGACACAGGCCTCCGGTCTTTGAGAGGGATTGGGCTGTAATCCACCACGCAGGACCAGTGCGTGTTGGTAGATGTCACATGTCTTTGTATTTTTTCCTTCACTGTTTTGAGAGTAGGGGTGATGGAATTATTTACATAAAGTAAACGTCTGCCTGGGTTCAAACCTACAACTCGTAAGTCTGGGCCGTTATCACTGGGGGCACCCTTGTTTTGCAAAAGTAATCTATTTAGGTGTATATTAATAATGGGTGTTATTTAAGGCAATTATTTAAAGTGTCATTCTCGTCTTCAAATATATTTAGTTGTCTAATGAATTAATAGGTCAGCGACGAACTTACTGTTATATGACGCAGCATGGTGATAATTCTTAAGCAACTAAATTTGTGATATGTCTACGCTTTGCCAGCTTCTAATAGTGTATCAACTGCATCTATAAAATAATTTCAACATACTCTAATTTCATATAGTCACCTATATTTTTATACGTTAGCATAAGTAATTGATGAGTGAATCTACTATAATTGAACATTAAATTACCTTATTATTGTCATCAAATAATGGTCAATGAAAGCTCTAATTTCATGTAGTCACCTATCTATTTATTGTAACCTAACCTCAAAACACTTTAAGGTTGCTTCTGCATTATCTCCGGCGCTGCGGGAAGTGCAACCCCTCCGCCCTTACGTAACAAAGGATAGGCACCCATGCTCACCTCCGCAGCTTCAGCCTCAGCCGCTACGGCTCGCACGGGTGCCTATGCTTTGTTACAGTGGGCGAGGGTTGCTCTCCCTTCGCGCCTGCGGTTTTTATATACACTCTAGGGGTAGCAGCCACCAAAAGACTACGTGAAGTCGGGGGTTGCCCCGATTCGGTTTTGGAAAAGATTCGACCTATTCAAAGCATGATGTGTTCTCATGTAGAATATGATTTAAGTAAGTAAGTAAGTATTCATTTAGTTGTTGAATAAAAAGTTTGGTGGCTTCTGATGGCTAATTTTGAGGCTGGATTTTGATTTTATTAGCAGACAGATGTTGAATCTCTAAAATATATAAAGTAGCCTACTTACAACATTAGTCGCTGAGTTATCAATTCAGAAGTAAATATATATATCAGTAGCTTTAAGTCATATTAATTTACGACGAATGACGCTAGTTTTTTGATATTCTGTTGGAATAGTAAATATGATGAATTAATATAATAGAAGCTGTTCTATTAACTCGTTGTCTGCGAACAAAAAACTGGCCAAGTGCGAGTTGGACTCGCACACGAAGGGTTCCGTGTTCCGTACCACAAGGCAAAAACGCCAAAAAAAACACGTTTGTTGTATGGGAGCCCCCATTATATATTTATTTATTCTGTTTTTAGTATTAGTTGTTATAGCGGCAACAGAAATACATCATTTGTGAAAATTTCAACTGTCTAGCTATCACGGTTCATGAGATAAAGCTTGGTGACAGTCAGTCTCAGTAATAGGGTCTCGTTTTTACCATTTGGGTACGGAACCCTAAAATGACATTAGGTTGCAGGTGCTAACAAAAACTTTTGTTGTTGCATTTATAATTTCCAATTCATAATCATTTCTTTATCTGGTTAATGTGCAAAGATTTGAAATTTAAGATAATAAATTATAATATCAGAGCATTTTTTACCCATGCATGCATGATACGTGCTCACACTATGTATACCTCTAACATCAACAACATGCTCCAGACCATTTCAGACATAGACCGTACTTAGCTGTCACTACTAGAGTGGTGCGTCCACGCGCCTGTCAATCCGTCAATAGAGTTGCCCAACGATTCTCGTTAGCCGATTATTATAGATACCGGCTCGGCCGGTCGGTGATGAAACTGTCGATACTGGGTGCTCAAGGTCAATGTGAAGTTTTGTTCCAATTATTTGAAGTCGTGTTTGTGTTGTGAAATGGTCGGTGGGTAGATCCTGGTCCAGTAGTGGTCACTTAAAATATTATTTTGGAGACTACCTAATGCGACTTCAAAGTATCACGCTCACACACAGATTTTGACGGACAGAAAAAATAAATTCTGCTGGTCTGTGCGCGCAAAGTAAGTCTGCGCGCGGCCGAAATCGGGAAATAATCGTTTGCCGCTATCGAAATTGGACGTTTATTTCAGGTGTCAAAAGAGTGTGCTGTGATCCATGTTTTCAGAAGTAAATAATTTCCATCATCCATCATTACGCTGAAAGTGATTAAAAGTGCTGGCACAGATATAATCTTGAAGTCAAACGTCGAGCGCAGACTTACCTTGCGCGCACTCTAAATATCCAACCGTGAAAACTTAGGTAAAGCGAGTTGTCATTGCACCTGGCGCTAGGGATTGACACTATTGACAGCTCACTTCAAAGAGCTTTTCACTATGAGATTTTTCAGGAATAGATCGATTGTTTTTTTAGTCTGCTGCTAACTTACCAGGTCCTCTTCCAATTGAAGCGCTGGACAAAAGTATTCCTTATATGCGCTAACCTACCATTTATTACCTTACCAGCATCCTAATTGCGTAAAGTACTTTCAATCACAATCCGAGAGTTTTGAAGGATATTTCTATTTTCTTTTTTTTTTTTCTTTTTTTTTTAGGATTTTTTTTTTCTTTTTTTTTTCTTTTCTATTTTTTTTTTCTTTTTCTTTTTTTGCTTCATAGGTATGAAAAATTCGTCTGCTCAATAACGTTAATAACGCAATGAACGTGGGTGTACTGTCAAAATGAAGTCCATTGCGGTCAATATTTGGCATTTTATGTAAGTTACGCAATTACGCCCCCGGTGTCCTGCCGATCTTAGTGTTGGCCGTTTAACACTCCATTCTCTGATCCTTGCACGCAATTTTAAGAACTGCTTTCTCTCAAAAGTGTCATACTTAGATAAAAGATTGTAGCATTGCATTCAAACGTTCACATTTTTCACAAACTGTCTGTAGTGTGTTCGACTCACGATTTTACGACTTTTCCTTACCTTCTTACAAGAGTAAGTAGGTAAGGAAAAGTCGTAAAATCATTTGTAAATAAAGGGGGTCATGTTTGGTAAAGATACCAAACATGACCCCCTTTATTTACAAACGTTGCTTATAGTTAAGCAGTGATTAGCGACTGTTTAACCAGACATTTTTGACGTTTGAACGTCACATAACTTTAATCATCTATTATAAACTAGCGACCCGCCCCGGCTTCGCACGGCTGCAATGCTGATACTAAATACACTACAGAAAAACTGTGAACGTTGTATATAAAAACATAGCGGCCCGCTCCGGCTTCGCACCGCCGCAAACGCTACGTTCCGCAATTTTTAAATCTGTAATATCTTCGAAAATATTCACTTAAATCATACGGTGTAAAGGGCCATATAGATCTATATTAAATGAACAATGTATTCAAGGTATTTAATTGGTTAAGGATTAATGCTGTATTGGTTAAAATCGCTTCGAAAATTAGCCATTATTTGTCGTAAAAAGTAAATGACAAAAAAAAGTTATTGTGGGTTATCCATAAGAGATAGACATATACCATCACGGACTTTTCTGTAGACCTTTTCAATGTGTACAATACTTAGTACATTATTTTGATAAAACTCGTAGGGTTCAGCCTGCGTTTGCAATGTAAGCGGAAAAAATGTAATTATTTACGACATCACATTAGAAACCTCAAAAATAACAGTACTTCTCCACTATTTAATGGATGTTATTATACATATAAACCTTCCTCTTGAATCACTCTATCTATTAAAAAAAACCGCATCAAAATCCGTTGCGTAGTTTCAAAGATTTAAGCATACAAAGGGACATAGGGACATAGGGACATAGGGACAGAGAAAGCGACTTTGTTTTATACTATGTAGTGATAAACCCTTCATGTACGAGTAATTTTGCTGTAAATACTTACCAAAACACAATATCATCACGCATTTCTCCGAAGGGTTAGGCAGACGTGTACCTTTAGTACACACACATTTCGTCAGTTATGTTTAAATCCCATGCAACATGGGGAGAGCCTCCGGGCTCAGACTCCGGGCTTCTAAATCCAGATGGAAAAATCCCATATCCTCCCCCCCCCTCATGCTCAGCAGTAGCGCTTGCGACCACTAGATTATATATTTACATAATATTTTCTTGAAACATTGAAACGCACCAAAAGTGCCAAAAGTATTCCTGGAAAAAAAAAACAAAATATTAAATATTAATAAAAATAATTATAGTTTTATTCCTCGAAATGCATCAACGATGAAACATAGAGAAGAGCATGAATGATTCGTAATAAATGATATCGATAGACTTTTCATTTGGTGCGTTTCGAGGAATACCCCTAGTATGTATGCTTCTCTGGTTTGTGCCAATGACAACATGCACTTTCTTCTACTTTCTTTCAAGCTATAATAATTTAAAGTAGGTAGGTATACATATACATAGCTTTATGCGAAAAAATTGTGGGCGATTACATTCGTTTTTATATTTCAATATATACTATTGAGGTGATATGACATCAATACTGTGCTTTTAGGTGTCCTGGTTGTGATTAAGTAATAACGAGCGCACGGGTCGATCAGTTCGGTTCAGCTACGCTGCCGCGGTCGCTCCGTGGATGATGACCATCTTTACATACCGAGACCAGGGATTGAAAACCGGTACGAATTTGGGTTACGGTTCTTATAAAGGTTCTTCTTTTCGGTAGGGTTCCGGTTCAGGTTCCGGTTTGGTTCTGGTTCCATAGTACCGGTTCCAAATAAAGTTTCCAATATACCGGTTCCGTATCATCCGATTTAAAGGTTCTCTAAGAAAGAAGGGATAATGTTTGACGCGTGGCTAGCGTATCTTTTCTTTCAGTTCGCCTTCGAATTATTGGTGAGTAGAAGCACAGGTAGAAGTCTGTACTGTACAGTGTCAGCAAATATTGACAGTAATTATTATTACTGGTTTATATAATCTACAGTTACTGTTAATAAATTAATATAAAATGGACAAAGGACAATCTACAAATGCAATGTACCCCTCTCCCCTCTTACAAAATCTCCTACCTTGCCGCTATTGTCCTGCGCTGAGCGGCATCGTATGAACTCGTTCGGACTCGTACTCGTACCGCTAAAGAACCGGTAAAATAAAGGTTCTAATTTAGATTCCGGTTCCGGTTCGGGTTCTAACAACCGGAACCACTAAATACCGGTTCTTTACCGGTATTTTAGGAACCTTTTCAATCCCTGACCGAGACCCCTCCGTGCCTCGGAAAGCACGTTAATCCGTTGATCAAGAATGTCATTCCTGGATCTTTGACAGTCGAAACCCGAAAGTTTGACAACCAGTCTTGCCAAGGGGTGTTACCCAGTAACTGGCTTGCGGAAAACAGACAGGCAGTCGCTCTATGTTAAATATTGGTATTCAGATGCATCCGGTAAGACTGGAAGCAGACCCCAACTTAGTTGAGAAAAGGCTAGGCAGGTGATGAAAATGTTTTCTTTTATTATTATGTTGTATATCTGTAATTTATATGGTGTACATAATAAAGAATTTATGTTATATTATATTCTATGATGAGGAGTCCTGCTTGAACTAACGACTCTGACAGGTGTCTACTGTCTAAGTATTACATAGTTTCTCTATGATGTTCCTGTTCCATTAACCGTCCGATTGTTCTTAGTTAAACTCTCAAGGAGCAAATTCATTCCTACCTAATTTATACCTTATTAGAATGAGGTAACAGTTAAATCAAATGTACTAATTATGGTTTAACATAAAAAAAAGAGAATGAGCTCCTTATTTTGTATTAAACACCAACGTCTCAATATTGTTGCAGTGGCTTATATTATAATGTATTGATATATCTACCTACATCATTTAAATAAAGTATCAATATGCAAATAATAACAAAGATATCAAGATTTACTTCGCGTAAACAGTTAGTGTTAAATTTATTACACCATAAAGTTAACGTAACATATTATTTAACTATGACCATATTGAACAAGGATACACCGTATTAGCCGGTCGCGTCAGCTGCCCCTAATAGCAATGTATAGTGGACAACTTTCGTCTGCGAACAAAGTGAAATTTTTCATTTTTACTCGCATTTGATCGCAGGAGCTTTGCGAAGTTGCACAGTTTGTGAGTGTTTTATGGATTTCAGAAAGTAAGTCATTTAATTATTTCATTTTAAATTTAGTCTATTAAATGTTTTGTTTCATTTTGATGCTGTTAAATATGTGTTTGATCGACTACTCTGCAAAAGACTATAGTGGATCTGAAGCGCTGGCCGGATTTTACGTCGGTAGTTAAACTGTCTGCGGTCAAAAATGCCTAACCTACCTCAAGACTTTTGGTGTTCAACATACCTACAACAACAAGGTTGTTGATCCACAAACGTAATACAAGCTGCTAGTACATCCACGTATTATTGTGCATCATACATTAATATAAGTAGATGCTTAATTTCTAATATTCCTGATTTTTTAATTTATGTGAATTTTTGTGCATAGATATTATTGCTTAGACATTATCGGATTTTTTTAAACGGCTTATAAAGGTTCCTGGAGACAGGCGCGACGCTACAGCACGACGCGCGACGTGAGTCTACTAGAACAATTTCTATGAAAATTGTTCTTACAGGATCGCGTCGCATTGTCGCGTCGCGCCTGTTTGCGAGATCCTTTATTACAGTTTTCTAAACTTTTCAACTAGTCGCTTTTGTGTCATCTACAATGCAGCGACTCGTACGCAAATATTTTGGATGCAAAGTAACCGGGCTTCTACGGATGGAGGCAAAATATTTCGATAAATAAGTTAATTAACAATTCCAGTTATAAAAGAACTAAATTTTATTAAAATCTAACAAGACACATATTTTTTTTTTCAAATCTAAGACTAGACATTTCTGCATTGTTTAAAGGAGATGGATAACGGTAGCATAGTGGTCTTTTAATCCAAACGTTGATACATTTACCTTAATTTACCTACACTTGGATTATCTACCTAACTTAAAGTCTGCTTTTTATATGTATATATCTACACATAAATTCACGCCTTTCTCCCATGAGGGTGGGCAGAAACTACAGAACGTCATCTGCTACGATCCTTACATACTCCTTTTGCTTCGTTTACGTTCATATATCTGCAGAGTAATTACGTAACACACTAAAAGTAGCAATGGGTTTGACAGTTCAAAAACATTAATTGCGTTATTTACGTTGTTGAGCAGACAAATTTTTCGAACTTATGAGAACTTTTTCGAATTTATTTCGAGCAATGGATTAGCAATAACCTTCAAAATCATTCCGATTGTGATTGATCTTGTGTTACACAATTAGGATCCTTGTATAGCACTTTTCAAATTTTTGTTATTGTTCCAAAATAAAAAACTTTTTACTCTTGTTATTAACATAAAACAAATTATGATTTCCAGGAAAGGAAACATGAAAATATGCATATTGTGTGCAGTCATCATTGTTTTATTGACAAACGACGCGCGCGCAGACGAGCAGAGCAATCAAAACATTTTGATCAAGAAGTCAACGTCGTAAGTACTTATTCATTTATGTGCTTTTATTTATTTTGCATTTATTAATGACCTTGTCAGATGGAAATGACAGTTAGTTCATAAGTATTTATCACAATAATTATGTAGATATGGCTCCTATGATGTGCGATATTTTAAGCGTCAACAACTCGGTAGACTTTCTGTTTAATATTTTATCATAAAATAGATAAAACAAAATAATTAATACACACAAGGGGTCACCCCTATTACATGGGCTTAATCGTTATTAACGTAATATGGGTGGAAGGTTGGACATCTCTATTTAAATCTTCAATGTAACGTAAATGTGATGTTGGTAGTACAAATCTTATTTTCAAACATTTTCAGAGAATCTCCAAACTTCCCTCATCTTGCCAGTTATGGGGAAATCACAGAAGACAACCAACCTGGTCATCTCCCTGAAAACCAAGGCCACATCAGGTTCGAAGATCAATCTCTAGAACGATCCTTCAAATTTGAAGATGACGCGAAAGATCATGGTTATATTGACATTAACAAAGCTCATCCTGGGTTAGACATATCACTCGATGATGATGAAAGTTTTGTTCAAGATAATCGTATAAATTCTGACACTGGTTCTGGATATGAAGGCGAATCTAATCATTCGGAAAATAAGATAAAATTTGAAGGCAACACTGGTGAGCAAGAGAACTATAATTACCAAGAAGGTAATGATGAAGAGGATGATCCTCACACTGGTACAAGCCAAGTAGTATTTAAAGACGATGGTAAAGTTGACGAAGATATTGTGTCTAATTATTCAAATGAATTCGAAATTGAAGCTGAAACTACTGACAAACCAATCAAATTCGAAAATCAAGATAATAAATCGAATAGTAATCATAGAGATTCAGATAGGAATCCTGTGACTGAACGAGTGGTTTTTAAAGATGATAGTGATCAAAATCAACAACCTGTCCAAAAGAAGAAAAGAAAACCAAGACGTTATGAAGCAAAACCAACAAATCCCGCACCTAAGCCCCCAAACTCACCTTACCCTGGATCAGGCTACCCTGGATACCCAGGAGTAGGCTACCCAAGTAACGGTTATCCGGGCCCAGGAGACCCAAATACAGGGTATACAGGCTACCCAACGCCCGGTTACCCAGCCCCCGGATATCCTTATCCTAATTACCCTAGCCAGTATCCAAGTATTGCATTCCCAACTCTAGCGTATCCTGGCTATTCACACTACCCTTCTATCTACGCACCAATGAGTCCAGGATACGGTGTATACCCAACTCCGGGGTATCAAGTTCCAGGAGATCAAAGGCCTCCAGCAAGCCCTACAGCGTATCCAAGACCTGTTCAGGGTGACCCAAATGGGCACAGTGATACGAGGTATCCTAATCAGGAATATGCTGGGTCCGCAGCTCCTGGTGCCCCCCCTGCAAGTATTCCACAAAATGGCCAGCCAGGACCATCATACCTAGGTCCGGAATACCCAATATACCAGGGCTATCCAGTACCTGGGTATCCTCCACCTTATCCAAGCGAAGTGAATTCGCAATATCCTCCTCAGAATCAGGTTCAGTACAGACCTCCAGTATACGCAGGGGTTCACCAGCAAGGATATCAACCGCAAGGACCTCAAAGTAAGTACGCTATCTTTTTATTGATAAACTAAGTTAGTGAGGTCTTGGCAATGCTTCGGGCAGGCTTTAGTCTAGTCTACTCTAAAACGTTTCTATTAATATCTATAAACGGTTGTAAACATTTTCAGAGAATTTAATAAAATAAATAACATCAGTTGTTAAGAGCCCCTATTCCAATTTATTTGCGGTCCGCATAACATGTTGTTTTCTTTCAGACTTCGTCTCCCCCTTTCTATCCAGAATATCATCTTACACACAGTTCATC
Organism: Luperina nickerlii; assembly: GCA_963855955.1. Classification (NCBI taxonomy): domain Eukaryota; kingdom Metazoa; phylum Arthropoda; class Insecta; order Lepidoptera; family Noctuidae; genus Luperina; species Luperina nickerlii. The sequence continues at coordinate 1,443,847 of OY979683.1, read as the reverse complement.
CATCGTTTCTTTGGTTTCCTATTCTTATAGCTATCCATATTCGTACTCAAAATTTTCCTCATGTCATTTTCCTCATTCCTCCGCGTGATACGCCCAAACCACGACAGTCGATTTCCGTACAACTTTTCAGTCACCGATGCCACTTTCAGACTTTCCTCTTAATTCATTAAAAAGATTAATAAAAAATCGCTTTCAATTAAATCAAAACCTCTCTTGGTCTTCACTTGGATACAAATCGTGTAGTCTAACTCAATAAGTGCCGATAGAATCTCACTAAAACCTTTCGGATAGCAACAATGCGTCTGTTTGCTCACGCTTGTGAGGGGTCGCGGTCAACAGGCGCACGCGATGAAACAATGCCTAGGTGAGAGGTGCAAGCGGTCAACGGGTGACTAAGTGACCCAGCAAGCTTGGAGCAAAGATGTCGCAGCTTGATAATATTATAAAAGCGATCGTGTCAAAGGAACTTGATGTTTTACCGTTAATTAAAGATTGATCACTGTTAAGTTGTTTTAGAAGAGTTCAAGGTCATCGACATGCTGTAATCGCTAGTCATATAGTATACCTACATTTCAATAAAATCTAAAATAATTTCAGGACCTTCCCGACAGCCGAAGTCGTTAACACAGCGGGCAGTGTCAGCAGTCGCCGAAGCCCTGACTTCCATAGCGTTGTACGATGATCAGCAGTGTGTTCCAAGGATATTGTGTGAGGTGGCTGGAGGCAGTACAGCATCATCACCTACGCTGTTGAAAGCTTCTGCTAGTCTGCAGCCTTTGCTTTCGTAAGTGTTGTCTATATATACTGTATATACCTAGTACAAAATAAAGTCGCTTACCGTGTCTGTCTGACCGCTTAGTTCTTTTAAACTACGCAATGGACTGACAGAGAAATCCTAACGGTTGAAATCTCTAAGATATATTATTTCTGGACATAGTCGTAAAGTTTCACAATTTCTAATCTAGGTTTGTGGTAACAAATCTTTGGTAAAACAAAATGGGAACTTACAATGTATTGATGTTGGTCGCCTAGTAAAATGTTATAATATCGCAAGTTTCACAAAACTTGCTAAGTTTTGAATTTAGGCGTTATTCGTTACGAAGTTAATAACCTGTATTCCTTGCGAAGTACGGCAGATGTGTACTCCGTTACAAATACGATATCAAAGAATATCTGTAATAAAACACCAAATAATCAATTTTAAAATCGTTCCAGACTTCTGCAGGTATACAATGGAGTGAGTTCGTCTCCACTCTTCATATTCGGTCGTGCAGCTGTCATGGGAGTGACGGCCAAGGGAAACCCTTCAGCCTGCTACCGTGCTTACCCCCAATGTCCCAGAGACCCTGAAAAACTTATCAACTACCTCAACAACCACAATGGAGGATTTTTCCGGTTCTTTGGGCAACCAGAGACACCCCAGCAACAGCACAATTTGGAGCAATTTTACAATTATTTATCTGGCCAGAGTGGTCTCCCTCAGCAACCGCAACAACAAAGCTATGGATATCCAAGGCCGTATAGCTATGGTTATCCCCTCCAGAACCCTTATGCTCATTCCTACAACTATGGACACAATTACTACAACGAACAGAATGGACATAGAAAAGCAAAAGATATTGATAGTGAGGTAGAAGGCCGGATACAAAATAAACCAGGAGTAAATATTTTAGAAGCTGACAGTGATTTGACCTCAAGCGAAAGTCAAGATGAAGATTCTAAATGGTCGTTTCCAGAAGAAGGAAGTACTAAAAAGGGTAACACACGGGACAGACTAAAAATAACGAAGCAACCAAAGAGACCACCGCAAGCTGAGAGACAAGAAAGACCATCTAGAAGTAAAACTTTAAAATTCCCTGATAATAGATCAGATGATAGGCGAGAAATTCAAATGCTCAGAGATTATCCAAGTAAAGAAAAACATATATTCTTTCCACGAGAAAGTCAGTATCAAATAAATACATACTATCAAACTACTACTCCAGTAAATCCAGAAGAGTACTATTTTGATCACAAACACAATTTCTATGTAAAAAGACCTAAAGCTTTGAAGACAGATGATGTGGTGTATGTTGTTAGAGGGAATGGTGACCCAAATCATCCTGAAATTGTTAGAGTCAGACCTGGACAGAGTATTTGAAAACCAAAAATAGTAAGAAATGGAAAGTACCAAAGTCATTTTTGGGATTGAGCATCTCGCACTGGGAAAACATAACGGTTTTGATAAAGTTATTGGATATACAACTAAAATTGTCTTTTCGTCTAACGCAAGAAAGTGTTATGTAAGCATTTATAGCAATAATTTCACATTAGTTTGTGTTTACTTTTGGTTTTGTTATTCTTCTTAACTTCTTCATCTTCTTTCTTATTAAATTTACTATTTTATGAATTGTATATTATTTTTAATATTGCAGCATCTCTGTTTCGAATTGATCTGTCTTATAAAATGGTCATGTGTGGAATGAAGTCATGTTTCTGATCAGTTTTCGGCATTCTTTGATCATTTCGTCTTTGTTAAATATGTTGTAAGTACTATTTCAATTCTTGAGTTAATAATGAACTTCTAATGTCCATGCTATTTATGAATATAATCATCTATAATTATTTCGAGTGTGTGTTTATATATACGTTGAGCGAAATGAGTTAATTAAATTATAATAATTTATTGAACCATATGTGTTTATTTTTATTAGTCATCGTTACGGGTAGTCAGAAGCCTAAAAGTCTGCCATCCAGATGTTGGTAAGAACCAAGGGGTATCGTGCTACCCAGTAACTGGGTTGTAGAGGTCGGACAGGCAATTGCACCATGTAAAGTAATGGTATTCAGCTGAATCCGGTTAGACCGGAAGCCGAACCCAACAGGTTGGGCAACAGGTTGGTTAGGAAAAGGTTCGGCAGATTTGTTGATGTGTTTAATTTTAGTTTTATTAGATATCATTATCTCTAGAACCCTTATCCATGAATAGGTAGCTTTAGCATATAACATAATATCAAAGATGTTCATTGAAATTAATCAAATTAAGATGCATAAGGATTCACAATCTGAAAAAGGTTTCTGAAACGAAATTATGTTGTAGTGCAACTTGACCAATAGTTGGCCATTAATTGGTTTTCATTTCATTTCATAGGTATTTAAAATAGACAGAAGGAATAATTGCATATTCACAATCAAAAGGATACTATTTGTATAAATGGCAATAATATCTTTGTATTGTGCGAACAAATTGCAGATAATAATTTTGACACAAAGCGCTATTAAAAACTCGCGTCCATCATCATTAAACAAAATACTGCAATATGATGAACTTGACCAATAAAACATGAACTTTTCAAACAAGGATCTCCACCATAACTCCAACAACACATACCCTTCTTCCCGACCTCCACAGATTAACAATTACATGACAATAAAAGTCAATACGCTGCAATTAATGTAATGTCGGCCTTAACTTTATTTTTACACTGTAAGATCGTTCACCTATGGCGTGTTGTGGACCCGTTTATATGATACGATACGATTCTTTTATGATTTGATTGTGTTTCTTAAATGGCGATGCGTGACAAATAATCATTATTTCTCTATTGTTTACAGTTTTTGGATTTATGTTACCGCCTATTGAGTTGGTTTCAACAATTGGTTGTCTTATTAGATGGCTGCCAAACAAACAGTTTAATTTAATGTCAGGGCCGCTTCCTTGGATAGGTTTCTAGGACTAACTAGGATCGAAAGTATTTGATGAACCCCATTGTGACAGCTACAACCTCTCTTGTGGAAATATTGTTATTATAAAAATCTTTGTGCCTTCTACCAAGTACATTTCTGGCTATTAAACTATCGACTCTTAATAGGTTATTTAATAAAGGGACTTTTGTAACAGGCGCGTTTTGGATTCCAAACGTAACGAAGAATCCTTTGTTACGTTTGGGATCCAAAATGCTCTCGGGAGCCCTAGGATTCTAGGGCTCTCGAGAGCAGCAAGGTAGCTCTAGAATCTTGAGTGCAGTGAGGGATTCAAGCTAGCCCAAAACGTAGACACCTTTATCCCCGCGGAGAATACTCTACTTTTCGCTCCTAATGCGGGGTAATAAAAACCAATTCGATTCTCGAATTGTAGTTTATGAAACTGTTCAATAGCGGGCGAATACCTAGTTATGTGCAGTTTCATAAACTATTTTATCTTGACTTGCTTTAGAATAGGTTTGCATGACATATAATTTGACATTAGCGAGCAGATAGTGTGAAAAAAGAGTGAATGATCTAATTGAAATAAGTGGTTTGCCTTTGACTTTGAATAGACCCGTGACAAATAATTCTCAGTAGTTTGTTTCTACCGTCCATCAATCAATCCTACAGGGACAGAAACTTAATCCATCCTTCCGTTAACAAGCACCAAGAAACAGCTAACCAAAAAATACGTAGTGAGTAAACATAATCAACTATTTAATCATAACATCACGTTGGTAATCCGCGAAGGGTTAGGCAAAGGTGCGAGCCAGACATCAACCAAGCATTAATCCAGACTCCGCAGCTCCGGGCCGCTTGCGATACTGAGAAATTCCTGGAAATGGAAAAGTCTAATAACACTTTGTCCGACGTAGGAATGGAATCTAGGACCTCATGTTCAGCAGTAGTACAAGTTACGACCGCTAGACCAACACATAATCAGTAGTTAACTCATCAGCATGCGGTTAGTCAGAGAACTCGGTTGAGCACGCGGAAGACTTTAATGAATGCGCAATTAACGGATACAGGCAAGGTCGTCGTTATACTAGTCTAATGCCTATATTATTGCGTATCTAGGTCGGCTGGGGGATTCTTAATTGTTGTGTAAAGGTATTTGTGTAATTTGAAATAAATAGAGCCTGCTAGCGTGTTTTTATTCTACTAAAGGTATGGACTATAGGAAGGTGAAAACATGTTGTTGTTGTGAATGACACAAATATTAAAAGTTTGGTGAATTCAAACACAAACTTAAAAGCTTTTATTTGAATTCAACCAATTACAGGCACTTTTCTTTTTTTTGAGAGCAGTGGTGGCCCAGTGGCATCGGCCGCGACTTACGAGCTGTAGGTCGTAGGGTCGAACCCAGACAGAAGCTTTACTTTGTTTTGTGTAAATTATTTCATCACCACTGCTCTCAAAACGGTGAAGGAAAACATCGTGAGGAAACCGGCATGTCTGAGAACCAAAAATTCGAAGACATGTTACATCTACCAACCCGCACTGGGCCCGCGTGGTGGATTACGGCCCACTACCTCTCACAGAGAGGAGGCCTGTGTCCCAGCAGTGGGAATATTATAGGCTGATTATGATGACAGGCACTTTGCAATAGCTAAAAAGTCGGTCAGTCAGAAAGCTGACGTTTGTTACCCATTCCACAGCGTAGTAGGTTCCTGTGGAGAAGAACGGGCATGAAACTGCATGGATACTCTTTGTTGTATCTAAATTCAATGATGTATAAAACTATAGATACGTTGTCCGCACTCTAAAATGGCAACATGAAATGAAGCCAATTGCCACATTTGCGCTCAGTCACGCACCAACCTGTCGCGCGACGCGACGCGACGTATGTTTGTTTTTAATTTATATCGTATGTGAAAACCTGTGCAAAACATAAAGAAAATATGCCGTCGTGTGTTTTCAGAGGATGTAAAAATTATACCCCAAAAGTTAAAGACAAAAATGTGTCATTTCACGCGTAAGTTTACAAAACTAGATTATTTTATTTTATTTTGTACGACGCTGCGTCTAATGGCGGCCGGCGCATGAAGTGACTCTGATAGCTACGTCACTCATGCGCTCGACCAATGAGTATGTAATTTGACTATTACTTATCCTGTGACGTAACTGAAGATGTTTATTTATCTCCCTCTAGCAACAGACATCCCGCCGTACGGTGATATATTTTCTTTCCCTTTCTTTACGCGTATAAGTAGTTATCTAGTATTTTCGCCGTTTTTAAGCGCCGAGATGTTGGTTGATAACGTGTCTATATATAATACGTCATTGTCTAAATTATGATAATTTGAGATTTACGCCTACAGCACAGTTATCTAAAGTGTTAAGTTAAGGGGGAAGCGCTAAGGTAGCCCGCGAAATTCAAATTTTCATACGTTTTTTGCAATTTACTGGTCACTATTACGTTGTACGTTAATTAAAATATGATTAGCGACTGTAACAATTAATATGTATTTACAGAATTATAATCATTAGAATCAGTAATACAATTGGTTAAGCCAGTATAATCCTAAAATGTCAAGATCTCATGAAATGGTAATTCAGTAGGATTACTTGGTCTTAGAGAGTTGTGTTGATGACTTTAATGATTATAATTCATATATTTTTTTGGTCGTGATTCATATTTTTTATTAACGTACAACTTAATACTGACCAGCATATTGCAAAAAAACGTATAAAAAATTGAAGATCGCCGGCTACCCTGGCGCTTTCGCCTTAAGACATAAGCATTTTTTTCCTTGTGATATTTTGAATAGTTTTAAGTTGTTGAGGGACTTAGGACGATATAAATTCAACTACTTATGCCAGATCAGCCATTTTCGATTAACATTCACATGATCAAAAAACACTAAACTAACACGTTTTAAAATAGTTATCAATAAATCTTAAGTAATGTTGTAGTACTAAGGGGTTTATAAATAAACGATGATTAAAGTTAAATGACGTTTTAACGTCAAAAATGTACACAACCTAACTTTACGTTTATGAATAAAGGGGTGATCCCTGGTCTAGTCATGAAATTGAGATTTTTAATGTCACGAGATTTTCAAGACTTTCTTGAAGGTCACAAAAGAGTACCTAATCCTTCAATACTGTGATGTTGCAGGTATAAGTATATCACTTACATTCATTTCCGTGCTACTAGTCTAATTGTCCACCCATTAACTAGAATGAATGGGTCGCCGGCAATAAATAAACAGCTTGTCAATATTTGAATCACTAATTATGTGTAATTTAAATCCTGTTGAATGCCGAGTGCTACTCTAGGTATTATGAATGGATCTAGCGTTTGTATCTTGCGGAGCGGTACTTGGCTTGCTGATAATCAGCTACTAGACACGTGACAGACATACGGGGCTCGTGGCTAAATAATCAAACGGTCGATCGAAGGTTAAGCTAAGATTGTCGCGGTCGGGTCGAGAATGGGTGATCATCTATCGAGACCTCTCCGTGCCTCAAAAAGTAGGTTAAGCCGTTTGTCCCGGCTGGCATTCGTAGATTCTTGACATTCATTACGGGTCGTCAGAAACCCAAAAGTCTGATAACAATTTCTAGCCAAAAAGTTTCTTGGTTGTGGAGGTCAGTTAGGCAGCCGCTCCATGTAAAATAGCTGGTTCTAATAAAATATATGGTATTCAACTGCATCCGGTTAGACTGGAAGCTGACCCCAATATTGTTGGGCAGGCAGCGAATTGTCAATTATCATGGTATTCTTTATGTAAATTGTCCTCTACGTTCCTAGTACCGCGGCAGACTGAGTCAAAGATGACGGGACAAACTTGACTACCAAACAGGCTGACTTGCTTTTTTGCAAAACTAAAGTGTAAACAAAGGAAATTGTCCGGAAAAGAACCAGAATTACCCACACAGCTTGCAGTGGCCGTGGGTTGGCCATGTTTGTCGAACGACCAATGGTTGGTGGAGCAGACGAGTCCTGGGCTGGAGATCACGTTTCGGCAACAGTAGAGTGGGACGCCACCCAGCTAGGTAGAATGACTAGCGAACACGATCACGTCTACGACTCTTCGACGACTTGGAGACGACATTTTGTCGGACAATATAAAAAGCCCCGCGCCTGTTATGTTCATGACATTATGCCGTTTTTGGGAAAAGCAAGAATTTTCTCGATTCCGGCGTAATATATGCCTTGAACTTAATATTTTTTGTCCATGCCCGATAGTTTTTTAATAGTCTTCCGTATTCAATTATTACGAGAATAAGGATATTTCTTCTTTGTTCTGGTGTTTCTTTGGTCTTTCCATACAGTCAATCTGCCTAGCCTTTTTCGAACCATGATGAGGTCGGCTTCCAGTCTAACCTGATGCAGCTGATTACCAGTACTTTACATGGAGCCAATGCCGATCTGACTTCCACTGCTGAGTTACTGGGTAACACGATAGACCTTGGTAAGACTAGTTGTCAGACTTTTGGGCTTCTGACTACTCGTAACAACTATCAAAAATCTTCGAATGACAGCCGGGATCAACGGCTTAAACGTGCTTTTCGAGACAAGGAGGGTCTCGGTATGTAACAAATGGACACCCATCCATGAACCGATCGCGGTGAGCTTGCTATACTTTCGATCGACCGTGCAGATGTTATTGGTTAGCCACGAGCTCGTTATGTCTTTTTAAAGTCCTTCTCGATATTGTTGCTCGGTGTTTCTAAATTAATAATTTTTTTATAGCTGTATGGCCCGCTCTTGACCTCGATTAGTCTATTTAATTATTTGTTTATTTTTATTATAAGTCCTTATTGTGCTAAAGACATTTATTTACTGTGATTTTAATCTGTTGTAGTCAACATACCAACTTCTTTCTCCTTCTGGATGAGAAGGACTTCCAAAGTATCCATTTATTATGAGAATTTCTAACCAAACCGGTTTGATTCTCAATTAGGTGTTTGCTAGTTATGAGTTTTTCCTTCATCGATGTCAGTAAAGTCCGAGATCAACTCCAGAAAGAGCATTTGTGTATGTCAGTGAGTGATGGCAAAGTATTCTGTTTGTGTTTTGTTTTCACTTCCGTCGGCACTAACGGAGTGCCACTGTTTTTATCTATGATATTATGATAGCATCGGACATTATATACAAATTTGATGTACTTGAACGTAAGAGGAGGGAGGGATGACTTATGGGCGATAAATCAATCAATAGAGATGGTAAGGTTTATTTTGAGCCGTGAACTCCACTGAAGTATTCTCTTGTATCAATCTTGGTATGTATTTATAGCCTTTAAGACTTAAGTTCATTATCAGAAAGTTAGTCTTTAAGTACTCACGCTTTCGATTTTGAATTTATAATTTTCTTTTACCTTAGTTTAGTCCTTTTAGTAATAGGTTTTACCTATTCTGAACTCTTTGGTCGTGTATATGGTTGAGCAGCGGGGTAACTGTGTAACATACTATCAGTAGACTGTAATTCTAACAGTAGGCTTTAATTCTGACAGATCAACAACATTCATTGCGTAATTTACGTGGTTGAGCAGATTTTTTTTCGAACATATGAGGCAAATGATTTGCAATATCCTTCAAAATGATTCCGATTGAGATTGATAGTGTGTGCTGATTCACAGTTGTTCGATTATCATATTTATTTACTACCACAAATTAATTTGGTTATTCAATGAAGTAATAAATAACTCGGATCGGATCAGTAGTTCCAAAATTTCTTTTCACCCTACGTGCAAACTTACAAATGTTACCTCTTTATAATATTGTAAAGAGGTATTCCGAAAATTCTTTCACTAATGAGAAACTACAGTATGCCGAGTGTCTTTCTTCCATAGTAGTTCATGCAAATTCGAAAGCAACTTTGTCTGTCTGTCTGTATGTTACCTTTACACGCCTAAACCACTGAACGGCTTTCGACAAAATTTGGCAGAGAGATAGATTGCATCCCGGGGAAGAACATAAAATACATTTATACGTTTTAGTTTTTATCGACATACCTGGAGGGCGAAGCCGCGGGCGGAAGCTAGTAGTATATATTTTATGATAAAATAAGAAATTTCACGCGAACGAAGTCGTACGAGTGTAGGATAGTATTCAATAAATGAAGTTCGAATCTCTATACAAGTCCTAGAATTTTTTTAAATAAAATTCTGTTCATTCAGTAAGCTTTATTTTGGGGAACCTTGGATTTATCTATCTTATATTGCATATTAGCCAAAACGTAAATTTAAAAAATAATGATACAGTTCATCCAACAGTAAAACAGAAGTTTCCTGACAATAGTCACGTGCGGGTACACTTAAGTAAATTGTGAGCAATGCCAACTACAAGGTTGTACAGACGCCAGCACATCAAGCTACCCGAACTTGTCAAATTTTTCCAATCAACTTTTTACCTTATACTTTAGCGATAAAGTTGACAATCTATTAAAAAAAAATTGACAGATTGTAGTTAGCTTGATGTGCTGGCATCTGTACTATAGAATAAATATTATTTGCGGTTACGCTATAGTGGTTCTTTCATAATAAAATTTGTGATGCGTTATTTAGAGAATTTGTAGCATTTTTATATTGGTCTTTTGGTTTTTTATTATTATGGTAATTGAAAATTTACTATTTCATTAAATGTCAGTGGGTTCTTAAGGGTCGGTTACAGGATCTCATTTTACGGGATTTCCTTTTTTCTAGATTTCTCCATTCATCCCGGAAAAGTCTAAGCATAATATGCTTAGAAAGAAGAACTTCCAGAAACATATTATGTTTCTGGAAGTTTTTGGCAAAAGAAGCTTGGCTCTCTGGCGGCAGTAAGGGCTACCTTATGAAATGTTTATTTATCTTTAAAAAAAAAAATATTTTGATCCTGAAATTGAATTCATATTCTAAGTTTTTTTTTTTTGTTTTAATAAAATGCTGCTTAACCAAAAATGAAAAGAAATTTTTGCTACATTTTCCGAAAGCGCACAATTTTTCCTGCTAAAGTTGAAAGTTATTGGCACATAAACAAGTACCTAAATAAACAATTAAGCCAAGGCAGCTATAAATCCAAGATAAAATCTTCATGCCCGAGGAAAATTCTAAACAAAACAAACTTCACATTATGCAAGACCCCAGCCTCGACAAAAGGACCAGCGCCATGGGATAGCCGACCAATTTGAAAATACTAGGAATGGGAGTGAAGAACAAACTATTAGAAGCACTTAAAATTGGTAGTGTTTTAGTATTATCATTTGCAGTGAAAGTCGGCGGTCGAAGGACGCGGGTCGCGGCGCCAAGCAGTGCGTTGCCGACGCTCGAGCCGCGAGCACGCGTCTCGTCATACAAACGAATCCCTCACGCGTGTGTTGTGCTACGATTTACGATACTGAATGGAATACGACAAAAGTCAACTGATTTAAGTATGTCAGTTTTATTTTGTTGTAACTTTTATGTAATTGTTATTCCGGAAGTTGTCACTATGTGTTGTGTTTTGAATTTAACGGTCACCGTCGCGAATCTATTGTCGGTGGTAATATGGCTACAAGGCATGCATACATTAGGCTTTCAGCAAGTTAATGTTTACCTTGACAGCCTACTTTTGGCAAATGATTTCAAGGAACTAATTATGCATAATCTTGAAAGGAATATTTTTCAGGACCGTCTCAATTACCAATAGTTCCGAAAAGCGCGCGAATTGCGACGTTTACAAGGCATGCATACATTAGGCTTTCAGCAAGTTAATGTTTACCTTGACAGCCTACTTTTGGCAAATGATTTCAAGGAACTAATTATGCATAATCTTGAAAGGAATATTTTTCAGGACCGTCTCAATTACCAATTGTTCCGAAAAGCGCGCGAATTGCGACGTTTTCATTGGCTGTCGGAAGATCCGTAGTAGGTACTCGCGTCAAATTTTAATTAATCACTTTTTGGTATAGCATCCGATAACAATTATTTCCTTCTTTGATCTATACACGATTGATTTTGATCGATGGATTAGAACTTAAAAACTTCCCAAAATATTTGATATTTTACTTATCTACACATACTTCGTTACTATTTCATTCGTTGGTTACCAATACAAAAAATATTTTGTTTTAAACTTGAATTATTTAAGAATGTTACAAAACCCTCCTTCTACTTCCTTAGTTTTTGTTATAAAACAACGCAATTTTATATTAATTACCTACCTACTAGGTATTTGTCTTTGATTGAGGAACTAATACAAATATGGCTGAATAGTAATAAAAACCTTTGCCGTTTGCCATTAACTGAAGTTTATCATTAATTAACATAACTCCCTAATAGATAAAAATTAATTATAGCAAAGTTACTTACAGTTGATTGCCATAGTTTAAACCAAGTAGGTAGGTACCTAGGAAACGGAAAATACAAAAATCGAAGAAAATCACATGATAGACTTGTCAGAAGATTTCAATGTTCAATCAATTATAAAAATCGAAACAGTTACCACTGATTGATATCTATGATAAAAATTCAATAACAGATGCACTCTAAGTAACGGCGCCACCATTTACAATGGTACTCAACAGAAATGAGCAGCAATTACAGCCATTACACGTTAAAGAGACTACTGTATAACTAGAGTTTACATTGTCTAAGCAACATTCAGCAAACATGCGATCAAAACGACGTGGGATTTTGGTCAAGGGCAGACATTGAGGCCAGTGGGTACAATAAGGGCAAATACCATATTTCTAATAATCTGCCACATAATACAAGTATAAGCCTAATATAAACGATTTTGGTAGTGGTAGTAATAAATTACCAAGATAATTATTCAGTGACAGATTAACAACGGCAATGGAACCAACGCTACCTGTATTTTTTTATTTATTTTTGTCTCTAAGGACGTTGTACTAAACGCTTACTACCTGAAAAGACAAGGGCGCTAATTTATTACACGAGTAAGTTGATAAAACTGTTAAATTAAAATGTTAAAGACTTAATTGTATTAAATTATAAATGTTCGTATCGAAGAACCAGTAAATTGACCTTTGTATGGTTTTTAAAGTAAAGAAAAATAACACATTTGTCGTAAACAGTAAATTTGGGATTATAGTAAAACTGGATGGATTAATTCATTCAAATGTTTGGATTATTTCTCCAATCAATTTTATAATAACGTTCTTTGTAAAGATTCAGGATATGGATGAATTTAATGAATTCCTTGTGACGGATAACCAAGACTTTAAAAAAGTGTCCAAAACATATTTTTTTAGAAGAAACACTGTTTACTTTTAGTTTTTGGATCAATCGAATCCTTACTTCATCAAAAGTTTTAAACATTGGGTTATTGCAAACAGCATCTGATTCCTTGTTCCGTTATCTTCATCGTCATTAATAAAAGCTTCAATCAACTTCCTTTTTTCCTTCAATCTTTCCATTAATAACCCTTTCTTTTCTGAAATAATTTCTCTCAGTTCTATGCTAATCTCATCCACATCCGTAATTATAATTTGCAATTTTCTTTGTTAGACCTCCCACGTTCCCTGTCCCATTAACTTGTTGCTTATTACTTTTTTGTTCCAGAACAGGTTTTGTTATAATTATTTGTAGCCTGTTGTTATTTACGTCATCCTCAGGTTTGAGCGAATTCAATGTCAGTGATTAGTAATGCTGTACCCTTTGATGTCTTTTTGTAATCTAATTAGGTACCCTTATAAGAAGTTTTTTGTTATTATTAATCATGTCTTCTGCAGTAAATATTGTGTTATTTATACGGCACATAAGATGGCACTAATTGTAATCCTAAACGGCAGCATTCATTTGGAAACTCTGTTTAGTACTTCTCCTAATTGTCCTATAGTAGGCCCCTATTCCTTTTGTAACAGTCATTGTAGTGACAGAGCAATTTTGTAAGCACGGATAACAATATCATCAAAAACATAAACATATTAAATTATTTAGGTATTTGAAAAGGCGAGAAATATACTTTGCAACTTCTAATCTTAACTAACAATGCTCATAATAACAGACAACGGTTTTAAAATTTACCTTGACACGAACTCTTGCTCAATTATAACAGAGTATTTTGTCACAAAAACCATTAATATACAAACATTAAAAACTCTCTAAATACCAGTAATTGATTTATAACATTACAAAGTGAGAAAGTAAAATTTAAAGATGTCAACTTTCTTTTACATAACAATAATATATCTGATAACACATTTAGAGACCTGTTAACCCTAAAACTATATCCGATTTGTGTAAAAAAACAGACTATTGATGAATTATTCATGGGCCCTTCAAGATATCGAGAGCATCCGATGGTTAGACGAGAAGTCTACTAAATTGAAATGGCTCTTTCTCTGGATCAGTGACCAGCGTTTGATTACCTTTTCAAATTGGTTAGGTTGCTCTAAACAAGTTTTGTAACCGTGTTCCGAGATGTCACAGCTTAGGGTCACCTAGTCGACGTACTGTTCGTGTTTGATTTTGGTTGATTGTAGGTATTTATTTATCGACTTGTTCTTTTCCCTTTTGGGAATAGTGGAACTGAGCTGTACCCAATAAGAAAGGCGGAATTCAACTTTAAAAGCAATGAGAAAACAAATACTACTCGAAACATCCTTATGTTATGAAAACCTGACCTGACCTGAAATTTTTATTAATTTTGTTAAGTACCTACTCCAGTTTTTGGTCATACGAACCAGAAATTTAAATCGCTTGCAAAAGTTACAGCACCAAAAAGTTCTCAAGTTTAATTTGAATGTAAGCATAGTCCAATATAACTAATCTAATACATAATATGATTTACATCAAATGGAATGACGAAATCGATGCGATTGAGTATAATCAAAAGCAGTAATTTTTTCTACGACACAATAAATCGCGACTGCCAACCTATCAGCAGAATCATATTAAAATAAATATTTTATAGATCATCGCTCTACCTTATAATAATAAGTGTGGGTGTTAGTATACTCGTGATAAAATATGATAATCAAGATAATACAATCATAAATGTCATTACGAATTCCCAAAGTGGTCTAGCACGAAATAATTTAAATGATGTTTATCATATAGTCCAGTTGGACCTAGTCTAGATGGAGTTGAGACACAGGAAATGGACCAAGTGGACAGAAATATAAATGGCGTCTAAGCTGCGATGAATTTCCAAGAATTTGGGGTGGGAAGATTAGTATTCAACATGAATTTTACTTTCAAGGTTAAGATTCGCGTGAATTAGACGCAAGAAGACAACTGTAGCATCTTTAATATCGAGAATTTATACGCTAGCCTTAAGAATCTTACGAAGTTAACGCCACACGGGAGATTAATAATTCACACGCTGATTGTAGAAGGATTGTAAAACTTGTTAAATGGCGATAAATTCGATCGTAAAACGCTTCGTCTAAACAAGTTCTTACACTCAATTCAGTAAGACGGGTAACTTAATAAGTTCAGTGGGTGGCGGATAAGCCAGTCTGATACTATTTCTGCGCTATTGCAAATTATTTAAATCCGCGTTATTTCTGCACTGACCAAACTTCCAGACATAGATATCTTTTGGTGTAACCCAACGACTTCCTACACCTTATCTAGTGTCTTGGCGAAATATGTTTTCAAATATTGGTTCTTCGAAGTTTATTTATCTAGATATGAATTTTGTTAGTGAAGCACCTATGATACATAAATGCTAACTTCACTGGGCCTGTAGTATAATTAAGAATGTTGTTTTCCATATTTTTTATTTGGGTATACCTGACTCTTCAAGTTTATTAATTCCATTAATCTGTAGCTTCGCCTTAATGCTTGTCTTTGCCAGCATTATTTGCAACTTTGAATAGGTACATATTCAACAGTGCTTCTAGATATTTAAATAGCAAATGCAAAACAAGTTTCTTCATTCATAACATCGCTAGTTTTCTTGTCGAGAACATGAAACACATTGTATTCATGAATAAAAATATAGTTTATACACGGAGCGCCAGTAAACACAACATGAGATGGCAGCAATTACATAATTACGCCTACATGATAATGTTTTATCTTAGTTATGTTAATATTACGCCCCGTATCTTGCGTTTTATCTAGTTTTCTACATCTTAATAATCCATTATTTGCTTATTATCTGATATGTACTTGACCGGCCCAGTTTGTAATGTTGCGTTTGTTAAGTATTTATTTTAAAATGCTTTGTTATTTTATTACTATACGCCTCTGTTGCGACCTACTTACAAAATTTTGTGTGTACTTTATATTATAATTCATAATTATCTGTAGAATGGACTTTTTGTCATCATAAAAGCCATTGCTCTCGTTTGGTCCTTATGTCCGCTTTTTAGCAATCGTATTTTAAAAGCTGGAGTAAACTTTGGCTTTAAACATCCAGCCATGAATTTGTCAGCCAGCATTATTATCTAAATTAATATTAATTAATACAAGTACACAATGTAAATTACAAATCGAATATCAAATAAAGTGTATTGAACCGTCTACATTTTAAAACTGCATTAAAACTAGAATAACCAAAGCGACAAACAGATTGTTGTTTTTCAACGTACGCCTTGTTAAAATTCCAAACTGATTTAGAATACATGGAAAGCCGGAAAATGGCCGAAACTAAATAAAAGTAAGACATTTCGGTCGCGAAGTCTCGGCCACTTCCTCGTCGGGAAATAGATCAAAGATAATATATTCAGCAAGAGATTAATTTTCACCGTAATTATGCTTAATAACTTTGTAATAACTGCACCTATTTACGTTCAGTTTCGTAACATTGTGGCGCCATCTGATGGCACTTTATAGCATGTTGTTACGATTTATTGCCTTTGATGTAGCTTAGATTTTTTATGGATTTCGGTAGCATTTCTTTTGGTGTGTTTTTGTCGTTATTTTACTAGGCTGTGTCAAGTGGTTTAAAACAAGCGATGTGATTTATGGCGCCGCTTCTGCGAATATGATGGGTGTTCATGTGTCCAATTCTATAAAACATGGCATTGATTAATAATGTTAAACATTGTTATAAGAAAAAAAGGATTTGTTTAAACTTCAACTGCCAGTCAAGTTTTTTTATTATTGCGAACAATGCTTTGCTCTAAAAAAAAACGTTCCTTGTTTAATTTATAAAGAAAAAAAGGTAACAACGGCTTTTCTCAACACAAAAACGTTAAAAGCTGATTGGTATTTGAAATCCATAAAAATATAACAGTTTAAAGGTATGGGGACTAATTAATCCCCCTAATTCTGTCCCCGTCACGGGTTCACCCAATTTCGCGGCATAACTGTTTCTATTTTGACATGGCGGCGTGACACACACTTCCTGGATCCAAAATGGCGGACTTTCAACTGTCACACACTATTATCAACCGATTTTAATCTCTAGTCCGTTATCGTAGGACGCTGTTCGAATAAAAATGCTTTCGGAACGAAAACTTAAGTACAATTTAACTGTCTGGTGGAGTTAAAAATAAATTATGAAGGAATCGTGGTCGTTAGGAAGTGGTATGACGGAATGCATATTGCATTTGCAGTTTGGGTTTTTATAATTAAGTGTTTTATATGCTGAAGCACACACTTTTTTTGTATTTGTTCGATAACTTATGGTTTTTGGCTGTAGACTTAAAAACGTTTTGTTAAACAATTTACGTCCCTAAGAAGATACACTAATTTAATTTTAAAAGTTTCCAAAGTTATTAATGATTGTTTTACACAGTAGTTGATTACTCTATGAATAGCTGTCGATGTTGTCATAGATAGCGAGTCATTGTTTACAAGATTTATTTATAATGCCTACTGTAATATAACCTACCTACTATACTGATGGAGGTCCTTGAGGTCATGTGTTCAATTTCAAGGTCTGGTAAAGTGTAATTGGATTTTTCTATCTGGAATTTCTCAGTCGCAACCCGGAGTATGGATTTTTGCCCGGTAGATGGCAATAGGCTTGCCCTATTATATAGGACTTAAAAATAACAGGCGAAATGTGTGTGTACTATAGGTACATCTGTGCCTAATCCTTCGGGAAATATATGCGTGATGTTATGTGTTATGTGCATACTGATGGATAACTGACTCACTCATAATGACTTCACGTAAACAACTGATCCGAACAGTACATTCGTTCTAGACAAAACAATTTTCATGTAACCAAGTGAAACCCCCTGAAAGTTACACACGACTCCAACAACTCTTTTTCAAACTCTATTTCCTTCGACATAAGGTTGAATTTCCAGAACAATTAGGGTTCTTATGTCACTGGCATGGCCGGCAGCGGGTGACACCTGATGTGAATAAATAATACGGTTTTTGAATGATGGTTCGACGTATTGATGTAATAAAAATGGAGGCATTGTTCTGCGTAGTCCGGGAGACCGGCTGTGATAATGTTTACTTCATGTTAATCAATCACTTTCCAAGGCCCATAAGTCGGAATGTAGGTAGGTAAAAGTACCTACATATCGTCACATCCACGGCAAACTTACGTTCCATTCTTCCAAACATTCTAACCTTCCAACTGTCTTTTATTATTCGATTATAATTTTATCGTCGCGTGTGTATGACAGAGGGGCAATGTTCATAATTTTAAAAGCGTTCACAGTCTGATTGCAGTCTTAATCTGTTAAAAATACCTCTAATTTCCCTACATTTTGATAAGTTTTGACATTTTTTATCGCCGAGATGAGACTGCGACTAGATATTATTGACCTTCAGATGTATGAACGTAAACGAGGCAAAAGGAGTATGTAACGATCGTAGCAGGTGACGTTCTGTAGTTTCTGCCTAAACCCGTGGGAAGAAGTCGTAAGTTTATTATGTATGTGTATAATTTATGAATACAAAGAGATATAGTAAATTATTTCGTAATAATTATCATGGATAGACACATTGTAGTAAGCACGATTCAAATGTACACTTAACTCTAAATTCAGTTATTATGAAATGGGTATTTCATACATTAACTATGAACTTATTTAATCACGTTTCCGTTTCAGTTTAAATGAATGGCCGGATGTGAAAAAGTATCGTTCATCATAACGTATTGCTGCATTCAATGGAAACTGACTCATATTTCATAAGCAATTTGTTACATGCAAGTGTAGTGTTGAATAAGCTACCATCATATCTTACAGATTCTCGAAAATGTTTAACGTTTCCATATCCAAAATCAAATTGTTTTGTGGAGTCTTTAGAGTCATACAATAACGCCATAATATTGGAAAAAAAAACTCGTATAGAGTGTGGCAGGAACATGGACGCGCAAAATGTAAACATGAATTCAGCACATAATACTAGACCCTAGCCAGAGCGTAGAATTTTTTAGTCGTAGCGTAAAAATTTCAACGCACAGGGGACCAAAATCATGGAATCCATGGCTCGTAGAAGTCCCTGCCAACTTGTGTAATTTTCACCAGCGTATACTCCTTTATTTTTTTGTTTCCGGTATGGAAAGTCCACAAGGATGTCCTCAGCCCTGGGGCGGGCGGCGGGGTCTGTCAGTTTCTTACTGACTAAAAACCACCCCGGTGTTCCATCTCACACCTACGCCGGGGGTCGCAGGAACGTACGATCCTTCCGAAAAGCAGCGTATAGTCCTATTCTAACTTCAATGAATTCATAAACGATAAGCTATTAAGACTGCCGCTAATTATAAGCACTAATCAAACTAATAACGTCCGGTAGATTATGGGAATTAGGTAACATTTTCAATCTTGATAATATGAAATATTAAAACATGATGCAAATGTTAAGGCCGCGCTCTCCTCGACTAGTGGAAGTAACTTTAACAATGCTTTGTCAGACAATGTCAGCGTCTCTTTGATTGATGTTGCGGTACCGACAGACAGACAGACAGGTTTGGTTATATTTTGATCTTTCCTGGTCTGAAGATTTGAGATCGAATTCTTTTTGGGTTTGATCAGCGTTAGTTGATTTGCTTTTATGTTAACAAAAAAGCTCTAATAATAACTCTTGTAGTTACCGGTAAATCATGATACATGTATGTATCAGCCTAAAAAGTGTCCACTGGTGGGACTCAGACCTGAAAGTGAGAGATACAGGGCCGTTATTGATCACGCGTGCCTAGTGCGGTTTGGTGGACATCAAAGAATATGCTTACACACTTCTCAACTCTTTGAAATTGTCGAAAATGGATGTTGGAATGTTTCATGGTGAGCAGCAAAAATATTTTCAAGTTTTGTATGACTAAGGTTAGTTTGTTTAGTTTAGTTAGTAAGTTGTTATTTGTAAAAGCACGATGGGATTGACATCGTAGCATAAGCGTACAAAAATCCCTTAAATAACACAGATAAAAAAAAGAATATGCTTGGTTCTTTGACATGCTGGATTCTTCTCGTGCTTTCCTTGACCGTTTTCAAAACTGAAGTAATGAAATAAAATGCACAAAATGAAATGTTTATCTGCCTTGGATGCTACGAGTCAGATGTCAGTTACCATTTAGTCTCCGCTGCTCCAAAGCATAGGCAATCCCTTTTTCATTAATGATAACCGAAAAAGCAACTAAAAGGTCCATGTCTACCACAAACTCCCAACCGTGATAATAAAGGCAATTCCCCCTTCACACGTCCATCTAAGATTGATATTTTAGCAAGAATGTCGGCGACAGACTTGTGAGCCCTAATAAATCTCAAATTCACCAATCACACGTCCGGTTGTCGAGCGGCTAATAGAGATATCCACCATAATGATACACTAATTAAATTTTATAATTAACCCGTTCTTCACGCCATTTCTTGAGATAATTAATCACTGTTAGAAATCGGTGATAAAGTTTATGATCGATGAGTGGTGATAAACGTGTCTAGTAACATCACAGACGCCGCGCCGATCTGTATTAATATAACTTTATGAAGGACATTCCAATAATTTAATATTTTAAAATATTTTTATTTAATTTTTTACATTTCAATGTCAATCTTGATCTTGATAAACCATGACTTTTTGCATGCCTTACGGTAGAATAACTTGAAACATGTATATTTAATACCATCGTTGTAACAGTGTTTTCTGCCAAAATAAATAATTTGATTTCATATCGGCTTACTCTTGACCAGTTTTACTGTGATTTCAAAAAATATTATGGTTTACAATAAAATTAATTCTGTAGAACCCTCTCCAGAGACTGAGCTTATGTATGCTCAGTTTGGATTAGAAAGATTCTACAAGGTGTCACCCTAGGTGCTCGCCAGTGGTTGGGTTGGTTGACTCCTCAAGCACCAATAATAGTGCTGCTAATTATCTATCTGGACCGTGCACCACATAATTCTCGTGTCCACCACCTTACTGTCAACATCCGTCACACACACAACTTATAGAAACATAATCAGCGACAGTGAAAGTGTAACGTACCTTACTGACGCTACTTCAAATGAATCACTTTCTTTGCTTTACAATAGATACCAAATTAAATAGTTAATGAGGTTGCCTTCGAGCCTGATCAGCGCAAAAGGCTGTTTGGGAAATAGATGTTGATTTATAGAAGAGTTCTAATAATGTTGTTGATTTAAATATCTCGCTCTCTCTGCGTTTTGGCACGTAGTTTGTAATAGCTCGTGCAATGGCAAACATATTAGCGAGTCAGCCTCCAGGATCCAGTCGTGTAGGCTATAAAGAAGGGAATTCGTAGTGGTTTTTTGGTCTAGTATTCGCAAGTGCTGAGGATGAGGATTGAATTCGCAGGTTGGGCTGTGTTATTAGGTTTTCTATCTAGAATTTTTCTGTAGCAGCCCGGAGTCATTGACATTGATGGTAATAGGGTCGTCTCCTAATACATGGGACTTAAACATAACTGACGAAATTCGGGTACACGTCTGTCTAACCATTCGAGGAAACCAAGCGTTATGTTTTAATGTGTTGGTAGTAGTAAACTCTTAGTAAAATAATTGACCTGGTGCAGAATTACCACCATAAATAATCTTCAACATTGTTGATATTAATAAAGTCCTAGTATAATTACAGGCACATTATGACTTTTAAACTACCTCTGGTTGTCCATTGCAATTAATTGACACGTCAGTCACGTAAGACGTGACAGGCTATTGCAGTAATTACAATAGGCAAAGGTTACCTCCTAACATCAGATGGGCAGACAGCCAATGCCGTCATTTATTTAAATAGATAAGAAATGGTGTCCTACACCAATCTTGTCCTAAATTCTTGGCTTATGGGCTTTGCATTCATCATCTTATCACCTGAATCATCTAACCTCATATCTTACCTATCGTCTTACCTCTCATCTTTTATCTTGCTTCTTATCTTACTCTTACCTACTTAAAAACTACTGAAATATAGATGCTGTACAATCGTCGAATGGAGCATGATGACGGTGCTGCTGTCCATCGTAGAATAATTTATCAGCTGTCTTTAATTTAAAAAGAGCTGAGAGGCAATTCCCGTATTTTTAGAAATATTCGCATTCGAATCTCAGTTTTAATCTGTCAAAAATACCTTAAATTTTCCGAGTTATCCTACCTTTTTGACATGTTTTAGACATTGATTGTGATTTTGAACGTTTTTAATTACGATAGTTGACCTACTGAATCTTCACTAGAACCTTTCTGACCTAGGTATTTTCTTCTAGTGTCCGCATTGATCGATTAATTAATCCGATCGCGTACTCATTAACACTCTAATGACCATTTCCTTAATCTGTTACATCCGTAGCGAGTTAACGTGTTTAATTAAACACTACTCTTGACACTGTCATGGTTCTTTCGTGAGAATAATAGTTTATTCAAGTATCTAAACAATTTGCAATCGACTTTTACAACCTAGGAATATGATGACTATTTATTTTTTTCCCCTATTACATGTTCAATCAATCGACTCAGCTTATTGCGGTCCACTGCTGGACATAGGCTTCTCACAGGCTGCGCCACAACACCAGGTCCTCCACCTTCCGCATTCAGTCTGTGCCAACAACCTTGTTTAGATCGTCGGTTATATGTTACTTACACATAACTGTTACTATAGGTACACCTCTGTGTTACCCTGTATGTGTATGGTGTTCTTTTTTAATCACAGACAATTATTTCAGTTTATCGCAGTTCACTGGTACACTCTTAAGATATGCCACTGCTTAATTCTTCCACCCCAGTTTTTGTCATTATGTGATCGAATGTCGAACTCACTGATGTTGATGTCAATTGCTAAATTTTCTGATCCGCGGTCTCCACCTTATACTGCAGCTTTGGCTATTCTCTCTTTTTTATGCTTATCTAAAATCTGCATTATTTGTCTTTAAATCTTGTTCGCCTTCGTTCAATGTCATTGCGGATCTTTTCTTTTAACTTAACTCCTTCACAAATATGATTTCCTTGACAATTTTCTCACATACAGAAACCTAGAACATAACCCCGACTATACACCAATTCGTCCCATTTAAAACATATTGCTAGCTAATAAAACCGTATTCTTCCATGGAACTGCTACATCATCACACTCCAATTACACCTCTCCTTCATGTGTCATACGGTCTATAATGGCATGTGTAGTATTGTGTAGTATCTCTGGGCTGTATATGGAGTTCGACCATGAGTCTGCCTGTGACTAATCGGCCGAGGTTCAGAGCCGACCTTACTTGCTCAGCTGGACAACTATTAAATAATTTTGTGCCCGATGTGAAGTAAATGTTGAGTTTTTATTGTTTTGAATGAGTATTTAATCCTTTTGTATGTCGATGTAGAGGGTATTGTGTTGCTTGTCAGGTAGGAGAAAGAAAGAATGAAACGATTTGTAGGACATTGTAATGAATAAGATTACTTATAATATTTTTGTTAGCCAAATGGGTCGAATGAAGGTTAAGCTGCGTTTGTCGCGGTCGGTTCTTGGATGTGTGATCATTCAATACATAAATCAAAATATTAAGATCGTTCGATAACACGTTAAGCCCTTGTTCCCGGCTGTCATTCATAAATCTTTGACAGTCGTTACGGGTAGTCAGAAGCCCAAAATTCAGACAGTGCCTAACTGGGAGGTCAAATAGGCAACCGCTCCACGTAAAATACTGGTATTTAGTTGCATCCTTTTAGCAGCATAAATAGCTTATAATGTTCCCACTGCTGGGACACAGGCCTCCTCACTGTGAGAGGACGTGGGCCGTAATCCACCACGCGGGCCCAATGCGGGATCGTGCCAACTTCAACATAGTTGTGAAAAGGCTAATAATGTTCCTCTCCCAGTCAAAATGAGCTTTCGAGAATAGTTTGACTTCGTCCTCAGGGAACACTGGAAATTAGTAAACACGCTTGGAAAGTCAATACTTACGACAGAGGGCCTCAATACTTACTCTCTATTAGTAAATATATTTTTTTAATGTTTGTTTGTTACTTTTTCACGCTAAAACGGTTGAACGGATTTGAATGAAATTTAGCACATAGGTAGACTATGACCTGGTTTATTACATAGGAGACTTTTTATCCCGATATTCTCACGGGATCGTGACATACGAGTAAAACCGCGGGCCGCTTGTGGTCATAGTTAAGTTTTGTTTTGTTAACCGACTTCAAAAAAAGGAGGAGGTTCTCAATTCCAATGTTTTTTTTTAATACTTAGTTTGGGAACCAACTTTAGGTAATATACATAGTTTTATGAAGGTTAGGAAAATCATAGCTGCTATCGGTCACCTATTCTTCAAGATCCTTCAGCACATAGTTGGCAAGGTGTCCTAGTTACTAACAATGGTGACGTCAGAGGTACATGCTCGTCATCACGGTGTATAAGACTCACAATACCTGCCGTGTATTGAATAATACATACATTATCGAAATATTTCTATTGTATTGTTATCAATTGATTATACATTATGTTCATACGTCAAATGTTTCGTTGATGACTTACTAGTTTCATGTTAACAGGTGTAGCCTGGCCTTCATTATTGTTCATTAATTATTTTATTTTATACAGGTTGGTTAAAAAGTCGTTGGTCAAACGAAATAGGGAGATAAAGGAGGTCATGTCCAACGCTTTTAAGGTGAGAAATAATTTTTAGTAATGCTTCAAAATTTTTGGAAACAAATTAATTGGTCTTGAAATTTAGGTACCCAGAGCCGTAATAGAACTTTTGTAGTGCTGATACATTATCTAGTAATAATACACCATCGATTGTTTTATATCACATTTTAGTAAAGGAACTCGGTATACAAAAATATTCATAACTTTTAGGGCAATTGATTTATGGCCATGCTGTAGAAAGATTTTTTATTAGAAATGACCTCCTTTATCTCCCTATTCCGTTTGATCCACGACTTTTTGACCACCCAGTGTAGTCATCACTATCATTCATCATTCTGTTGCCTTTATCTTAATATATTTGGTGTCGGCGCAACATGACTTTTTCTTCCATATTTCTCTATTATTCGTCATATCAGTGGTCTCTCTCTGTCTAGCCATTTCATCTTTCACATTTACCATCCATCTTTTCTTTGGTCTTCCCCTACTTTACCATTTTACTTTATACACTATAGCAACCCGCTCTGGGCCCTCATGGTAAATTACGGCCCACTCCCTCTAATAGAGAAGAGGCCTGTGCTTCCAGCAGTTGGCACATTATAAGCTGTTTATGCGTTAAATACTGCTAGATTTCTCCAAAAAAATTTGAGTCGAATTCTGGCTATATCAGAGGTTTACTACAAAATCAATCTTCTGACTGTTTGGACAACTCTTATAATCTGTCTCATACTATTTTAGTTTTTTCTCAGAAGCAACGTCACAGTAACTTCCCCTCTAAAAGAATACTTGGAAATGCAACCAAAAAGGGATAGAGCAATTTTATTAAACTATAGTAGAGTACCTAAAAAATCAATATATCCAGCCTTTTCCTATGTTGGGGTCGGCTGCTAGTCTGACTGGATGTAGCTAAATACCAGTGTTTTATTGAGCAACTGCCTATCTGTCTTTCACAACCCAGTTACTGGGTACCACGATACACCTTAGTGAGACTGGTTGTCAGACTTGGGCTTATTGTGGCTGGTCCGTAGCGACTGCCACAGATCAACGAATGGCAGTTGGGACCAAAGGCTCGTCGTACTTTGCGAGGCACGGAGGGTTCTCGATATGAAATGGATGGTCATTTGCCGCGTCTGCGGCAAGCGTACTAAGGTAAGCTTGACCTTTGATGGCCTGTGCGTCTATTATCATTTAGTTATGAGCTTTTCAAAGTGGAGTATCTATCAATAAATAAAGCAGGGAATCGTGCCTAGTACCTAAGTCCCACACAACAGCTGCAACACTCTAAAACATAAAGTTCCACCATCAATTACTTAAAATAATAACATAATTCCCGTACATACCTACACCATGGGGCCTTGAGCCCATAACCAATACCCTATGATCGATACGATACCATGGTTCTAATTGGCGTATGGCGTGCGTCTATTATTATTAGCCTATGGTGTTTTGAAAATTAGTTTGTCATTATAAACTAGATACAAGTACCTAGAATTTTGTGATACAACTAGAAGAGATTTATTTATTTATTTAAACTTCTCGCACAAAAAGGTACAAAGGCGGACTTAATGCCTTAGGCATTCTCTACCAGTCAACCAAGGATGGTGAAGAGATTGTATGGCAGGTGCTTTGATTGAGAGGAACAATGATAAAAAAAAATCTATTAAAACTAGGTACACAAATACATAAATAGGTTATATACACATAGATGAAGATAGATGTTAATAAAGAGTGGAGAATTCAAGGGTTCTGTTAGTTATTACATAACATCACGCATGTAATCCCCAAAGGCTTACGCAGAAGTGTACATTAAGTACGCATTGCGACAGTTATGTAAGTCCATGTAATATGGGGTGGGAGTATTGCCATCAACCGGGCTCTAATCCAGCCCTCGGGCTTCTACTAAGAAATTTCTGATAAAATAACCCACTTACACTTTTCCCGACCCGGGAATAGAACCCACATCCTCGTGCACAGTGACCAGCAGTGCTTGACCAACCGACCACTAGACCATCGAAAACACGAATCCTCTCTATTAGTAGTGAGGTCAATGTGTCCCGGGAAGTACCTACTAACTTTTCGCCACCAATCTGCTTCGCTGGCGAAATGCGATCCCTCTTCGTAACTCGTCGAGGAATTCAGGCATGGTAATTTTATCTAACATTACCGTCATTCAGGCTTGTTATGTTTTGTTATTAATGTCTCACAAAAAATTAAATTAAGTTAACTGCTGTCTTTTTTTCTAGTAAGAAGTTATCACATTAATCTTTTCAAACGTGAGCAAAGCCGCAAGGCACACGTAACGAACGGCGTCAAAATAAAATATAACCACAATAAAAAAATTCAACACTTTCCACTATTTTACTTGTCTTAGAAAAAGTGTTCATTTATATGATAATTTTTGTGTTAAACACGCCATGTTTATGATGTTAGTTAACGAGAGGTCACGCTAACAAATTCAGGTATGTTTGTCATGACTGTTTCTGTTTTAAGGAGGGCGCCAAATGCCGGCTTGTTTGAGTTGGTAGCTTGAGTTATATTTTCGATTTCTCACAACGTAACTGGGTCATCTTTTGGACCCTACGATGTTGCAAAGAGCTAGAGAATTAGGAGATAAATGTAGAATTATTTTCATGGTGGTTGTATTAATCTCATATACATATATCACCGCGGCCTATCGCATGCGGCCTGCTGGACATAGGCCCCTCCCAGGCTGCGCTACAACACCTTTTCCTCCGCCATTCGCATCCAGTATGTCCCAGTCACCACACAGCTTTGTAAGGATTGCTCGTTCTACATCAACTGAACTCTTGTAGAGGCGCTTAAAATATAGTTAAATGTCCACTTGATGCATAGCTGATGGTAGCTAAATTACTACTACGCGGTTTGCTATATCTGCGGGACTTTAGTTTCCACTTGCCGTAGTTGGTCCGTAGATTGGTAACCATTTGTCCGTTACAACATATTTATGAAAAAGTTAATTTTCTTGTATTTTAAACTATTTTCAATTTGTTTCATCACTTTTCAGTGCCTGGTGTTTTTAAAGGCATCATTGTGTATACAATGTCCAATAGTTCTCATATCTAAATAAAATATCACTATTTCAAATGCGTCCATCCGCGGCGCCGAACTCGTAACCTGCCGCTCGTGGCGACACTCGCTGGCCCAAGGTGACGCGTGGGCAAGCCGCACCTACCACTACCTGTACCTACGAGCGACTGCACATACTTTCCGGTTCACGGCTTATATTTGATGGAAACGTTTCTTTTAATGATTCGTCTTGTTATTGACCTAGCTTAGATTTGGGTTAGTAGTAACTTAAGTCGGTTTGATGCTCACATTGCTCACATCGCGGCTGCTTCTTTTCTCCTATTGGCATGAGCTATAAGAATTCAATTGCTTGTGTCGTGTGAAAAAAAATATACACTCAGCTAGAACTTCTAGCATCCTAGCCAAGGATAGTAGCTGGGCTGAAAACGGGTTCCTCTTACATAGGTCACCGTCTCGCCGAACACCAGTTTGGTATGGGTTTTGCTATTAAAATTTCATTTTATAAGCTCCTGCAAACTACTGTAATTCACTTGTGGCAGTTTCGAGTTTGTTCTATTTACTACAAATGTCTGGTTTCCAAACCGATTGTTTTGCTTCTACTAATGATAGCGTCTGGTATCTCATAGACAACATTCAACCAATCAATCTGTCTAGCCTTTTACCAACCACGTTGGGGTCGGCTTCCAGTCTAATCAAATGCAGCTGAATATAAGTATTTTACATGGTGCGACTTCTTATCTGACCTCCACAACCCAGTTACTGGGTAAAACGATACCCTTGGTAAGACTGGTTGTCAAACTTTTGGGCATCTGACGACACATAACGACTGTCAAAGATTTTTAAATGCTTTCCAATTTTCAGTGCTTTCCGAGGCACGGAGAGGTCTAAATATGTAATGTCAGGTCACCCATCGCGTCGGCGTCGGGAGCCGCGCGACGACTCCCGGCCACCGTAGGCGCGGGCCTGCGGGCGGAGAGTAATGGGTAGCTCACCGTCCGATCAGGACCAGGCCCGTGCCGGACGGCGCGTACGTGTTCCACGCGCGCCTCAAAGAGATGTCAGCATCAAGTGAAGGGGCCCGTCAGGGCCGAAGCCTGCCGGGTTAGCGGGATTGTCCGAAAGGGTTACCGCTGGCCCGGAACATAAAGGGCGAAGGAAGGAACACGGGTGGGTTTTAGTCAGTAAGAGTCTGACACTCCCTTCCGCTCCACCCAGAGCGGGAGGAGTCATTTGATGATTTCCCATCCTGAAAAAAAAAAAGAAAAAAAAAGGTCACCCATCCAGGAACCGACCGTGGCAAGCGTAGCTTAACCCTCGGTCGACCCGTAAACCTGTTATTATTTAACCACGAGCCCCTCTCACAGAAAACATTTATATTAGAGAGAAAAGTCTTCTTTGAAATGCTATCCATACAGACTAGTTTTTATAGTTTCCATTTTGGCAATAAAAATATTAAGAGAGAAAAAGTTTAAATTTTTTAATCAAACAATCTTTCGCCATATATCTATTTATAGGCACATTACTAACTAAATTGCATTTATTTATGTAAATTGTTTCGTTACATAAACTATAGCGTGAATTATAAATTGTTTAATACGATAATAAATTGGAAATATGTTAGTTTTAATCTAAATGAATATTTGTTAAAAATTTGAAATATAATTAATATTCATGAAATATGGTTACAATTCCGATTAGATTTAACAAATTTCCATAATTTATAAAGAATAAACTTTTACTCATAGTTTTAGTCATTGTTTTTGTGGGGATTCATTTATAATTTATGGACATAGAATAAATTAACAACGATATCCTTTATATCAGTCTTACATAACGAAAAGAAATCAAACAAGTTTATCTTTCATTGAAAATATGTATTTATTTATTTAATAAGTACCTATTTTAAGCACACAAAAGTACAAAGACGGATTTAAGGGGCTTACATGACTGCATTACGGACTGCATGGAAAAGAAAGAGAAGCGCGATAACACAACGCTGGTAATTTATTGCAAAATATGAAGCAATTATTTAATTACAAAAAATCTATTGTTTGGTCTAAAAAATTAAATACCCGTGTTTTAGTATGTTGCTTGTAGAATAATCTGACAAAAAATAAGAATGATTGTTTGTATATTAGTATGGTTTTTATTGTAAAAAGAAAGTTTTTATTGGTATCTTCATGATTTTTTTCTATCGTATCAGATTAGTTGTATTATGTTTTCAACACACTATCAACCTAGCATATAATATCCTAAAGAATATCATATTTTTCTGAATTTGTTTACTGCAGTCGATCAAATACTTTTATTGTTTCTAAAACTTGCGTTTTTTGCGTTTAGATCCCGTAAGCCCCTGAATGCTATAAACTTTTTGGTTTTTATTTTATTATATGCAGATCTAAAAACTGCGTTCAATAATCCTTTTCCAAAGGAGGTGATAAAACAATGACCAATACAATACTTTATTGAAACAATACTTTATTGATAAAAATAAAATAATTAACAAATCAGTATTCCACCCACAAACCAAAGATACCAAACCGTCTCAAAATAATTTTAACGAAGCACACATTATCTGTGTATGCATTAACCACAGATAAGTAATAAATATAAGGGCTAACTAGCAGACTCTTTGTTGAGGCCGCTCTCTGCGAACTGCAGCTATTAATAGCGAGGATTTGATAAGAATCGACTTAGTCACTCCTTATGGACTCGACTGGAAGGGAAGAGGGTTCGATGAAACAAAGGATTCGCATATGTCTGGAGATATATACAAAGTTGGGTGGGTGGATTCTGTTTTTGATACAGACAATAGGATAACAGAATCTAAAAAAATGGAACTGTCGTGTCGATTTATAGAATATATTATCTTGATTTAAAAGACTGTCCATGGAATTTCTTGCCCGTTCTTCTCCATAGAGATCTACGTTTTGGAATGGGCAACTAGCTTCAACTTTCTGACTAACTGACAGACTATTTAATTTTGACAATTCAAAAGTGCTTGTACAAGGTTTAATTGAAATAAATGCTTTGAGTTTGAGTAAAATGTATTTATTTGGTAAAATAAAATACACAACATAACCACTCGCCTCTAATCCCTGAAAAGTTAGAGTATAGTACACCCAAATTTCGCCAGTTAGGATTAAGTTCCATGTAATAGCCGAGCCTATTGCCATCAACTGATCACAATCACAAGTCCAGAGAACGGGCTGCTACTGAGAGATTCCTGATGGAATAACCCAATAACACTTTGCCCAACTTGAGAATCGAACCCAGGACCTCATGGCTTGCGACCACTACACCAACGAGGCAGCTTGAAAACGAAGTAACACCAAACAATAAAAAAAACCGCTCGCACTGGTGCAAATCTTCTTCAATCTCTCTTTACATCTTCAGTTCTTCTACAGTGAGATATTGGTTAAAGATAAGCCTATCATATCGGTCCTAAGTAGCTTGAATTATTTCCAGTCGTTGGTCTAATATCAAATACTTTATTATTTGTGTCCCCAGTCCAAAATTTTACGCAAAGCATCTGCTACATTATACTATCTTCCGTACCCTCGGACATCTGACTCATCAAATCAATAATGTCATTTCACAAGCAGCTGATAAACAGTTTACTAACATCGTACCTATATACTACAATGTATCAAAGCAAACAGTTTAGTAACCTACTCACCACTCGGTCGTGTGACATTAGGCCTAGGTTTAAGTCTAACTAGGCAGTTCAAATAGTGCTAATCGTCTTTAATCTCTGGGTCAGTTGAGTACTTGAAAAGAGGTTAACCGGTGTTGCGGGTTTAAGTATGGATTGTTTTGTAGTTGTTAGAGATAATCTGAGTAACCCAAAGGATACGATGGCTTGGTCACTTGTAGTATCAAAACACGAGATCATGCGTCATAGTCATTCATACATTTACTGGAACCGCGTTTCCACCGCACGCTCTCACCGGGACGTTACGCTCGGTTCGAATAATCTCGTTTCTCGTTGACGTCTCGTTGACAGTGGCGGGTGGACAAAATGTGTCAGTCAGTTAAACGTCACATCAGTATTCACTTCTACAGAATCACTTAGTTTCATATTTGATTGGGGAGGTCAACAAGTAGTAAAGCTATTAGAAGCTTAACGTGGGTTCAAATTAATTTGACAGTTAAAGTCCGTGACAAAATGGCAGCCAACTAACTGACATCATGAAGCATAAATTGACCCGTTTGACGTTAAAGTATCAAAACTACACGTCTGGATTATAATTATTAATTTAAATGATAAAATATTCTGACTTTTCTATAATTTTGTTTCAGGTTTACAAAAACTTATGCCCAGTGACGTGTTCCAGTTGTACCGACCGGCGCGGTTGCGAAAATGCCGTGACTATTAACAAACTATAACGAATTGATTACTAATTATTAATAATAAGTGAGTGATAGTGTGTGTTGTGATAAGTGTCCATGTATATCGGATTTTACTGAATTGGTGAGTACAGCTTCTGATTTCTAGTTTTAATATAATGATTCTGCGCAATTCGCCATTTGAAACTGGACATTAATTTTGTAAATCCTAAAAAGGGAATGCCTTAAGCTTCTCTTGTGAATTATCGAAGGCTTTCGATTGAGTAAATTACTATTAAAACCTGAAAGCGAAACAGGTTTAGGAGATTCTGGTGAGCTCCCAAATTATAGCGTCTGGGTTTGTACGACAACAATAAGAAAGAGACCATGAGTAAAAGTATAAAAGTTTTAGACTCCCAAGTGAAAATAGGCGTGCCACAGGGCTCACTTCCGGGCCCTTTCCTCTTCAAAATGTAATGGCTGTCATTGTTTACTGTTTCATAGTATCAATAGAAAACTGTAGAAATAATCAGCTATCAATGGTAAACAGCATTTTACTTATTTGTTACTAAGTAATTGATTTTGTAAGAAAAGTAGCAGAATTTTATTGCGACGCAAAATGAATACACAAGTTCAGATAGCTAATTTAAAAATCAGAAAATCGATTAATAAAACTAATTTCACGCACGAATGTGAAATTAGGACACATGTAGGCAGTTATAAGATGCACTTACTACTTAACATTTATGTCGTTTCTAAACGTAATAACATCTTCAAACCTAATAACAATAACTTTGACCTGGCAGAGTGACTAGCCCTTCGAAGTGGCTGTAAGTATGTCAATAGAAACTGACTTAGGTACCTACATGTAGGTCATCTTAATGCTTATGACATACAGATGTACGGCTGCATCGTGGGCGATATCGGTTTCTGTCATATTCCATATTTATGGAATGTATTGACGACTTTATTGCAAGATTTTGTTGTTAATTATTATTTTTGTGTGACAACTTTATTGTCATGTTGTCAGATGTTATTGAAAATGTGGATAAAGATGATTGTGATTGTAATTTTGTGGGGGAAATTATGAAGGTTGTAATTTATGATTGAATCGTTAGGCTATTAAGTATAATGGCGAAGTTCAACGTAACTAAGGAAGATATTACAGTTTTAGAAAGAGTCGATGGGTTTTATGGCAACACAATGCCTGTTTAGAAAAATATTACTCGACCCATGAGGTCGAGTTAGAGTTAGACTACGAATATTTTCTTTCCCAACTATTTAATTATGAATCAGCGTTTTCTGTTTCTCCATTATTAACTTGAAACTTCATACCTGTTTAAAAAAAAAACCCGTTTCATTTATTCAAGTCTACATTATAATGAACCACTTTGAACAAAATACTACCACCGACACGTCTGTCACAAACTAACAAAACATATTATTATAATGAGGGATCTTCTTTTTTTTTTTTAAACGCTTCCCTGTCGCTGGATAAATGGCGCTGAACTTGGTAAGTTACCTACTGCATGGAACGGAACGTCACATCATTTTTGATTATTTCACTTGGATGTAATTTTGAGATCGAAACGAAACGTACATAAAAAAGTACTTAATTAATTAATTAACTTTGTTTTGGCTTTGGAACCTAGTAACGTAGTCTGTATCGCCATCTAGAGTTCTTGGAAACTATGTTTTTTTAATACTAAAAATACCTCTCTTTATCATACAGCCTATGAGGTTAAACGAATCTACAATAAAATTGACTATTTTAAAAATACCACTATCGGGTGTTCACTATACTATTAAACATTTAACAAGAAGTATGCCTACTATTATAATAATAACACATAATAGTGAGTGTCGCCTCTTCTCAATCAATTACACGTCGCTCCGATTGATTGGCATTGCACAATTGAAGCCGGTTACTACGCTCAACGATTTGGGTGGTAGAAAACATAAGCGCCAGCGAGTTGCAGAGGTTAATTTCTTTACAAAAGTGCTCAAAAGCACAGTTGTTTCAATACAGCTACAGGCACAAGTGTGTGGAGTGGAGGTAGGCCAAAGACCCAGAAGCGGGACACCGTTGACTAGTAATAAAAAAGAGGCACGAAAAGCATGTGTAAACTTCCATTTACAAGTGCAGCTAGTGTTTTAGAACAGGAAGTAACCAATCCCTCATTCATTCCATTGCGTTTCATGCCTGTGAAAAGTTACTACGGTAAATAAGGATAGTATCGGGTATAGCGCTCGGAACAGCGTGTACGTGTATCCAAACAGATAAAATTATATTTGCTACTATTCTTTTCTTCAAAATCAATGTACTGTCGTAATTTTGTAGGACATGCAGCTGGTAATTTTATGAGAGGTCCAGAATCGCTTTTTCTCAAACCTTGCACTAAACCATAACTCAAGTTAGTGTTAAACAAATTGGCAACGAGTGAAGTAACGCTCAGTATTAAACTAATTGACTTATTGCTTTCTGACTGGCTGCGCATATCTATATGTAAATTGATACAGAATTCCCACTTTATTCAATACGCAAACTCAACACGGAATCATGCATTACATTCATCAGAATAATATGATGATTGGTATCTTTTAACACACCGTTGATGCCTTTTGGATCTTCATCTTCTAAGATTCACCTACGGCAGCAGCTATCTTCTTTCCCGCATCCTTCGTCAAACGTAGTGATTATGACCCTTTCTACTGTTCACAGCACTGTCTTTGGGACAACCTTAGTCAACACTTCAGCTGTGAAAGCCTATTAGGCGTTAACGAATGTTTGGTCAATATCAACATGTTTTATAAGTTGTATTCACGCATATACCTAATTCCCAAACCGCGGCATAGGTTTATAGTACACCTTCCCCAGTGAGACGTCGCACAGAGGGCGTCTGGATTGGTCTTTTGAGAGATAACGGTGCCCTTTCCAGGTGCAGATGGTGACCACCGGGGTGGTTTTAGCAAGGTAAGAATCCCACACTCCCGGTTTTATCCCCAAAGACCAAGGATTAGCCCCGAAAACCAAAAATAAATTATAGTACACCTATTTTTTGATGACGGGTGTTTGTAGGTCCCATGCCAAAGGCAGCGTGTCTATTTCCATTAATTTTAGGTACAAGTGCAGACTCATAGATCATCTGACTTCCTTTTCCCAACTCTGTGTGGGTCGTCTTCCAGGCTAACCGGATGCAGCTCATTACCAATATTTTATATGCAATAACTGCCTATCTGTCTCTCTTACAATGCCCTGTTTGTTTTACATTGGGTTAACTAACCTTTGGAGTGTAATGACAGCGATAGGTTCGTTTTTTTCAAAGCCTTTATTTGTTTGTTGAATCGGGTCTTCTGCTATTTTTTTCATCTTGTGCTATTCGTATATAGATACAGTGACATTGGCGCCTCTCTGGTAATCATGATTGAGTAGCGCATATTAAACGTCATTAGGAAATACAATATTTCCTAAGAGATAGATTCTTCATTATTTTGTCTAATGATGCATAAAAAATATGCTACGATTAGATATTAATTTTATGCAGACATTTTCTAAATTATGAGTTCAATTAATATTATTTTGAATGTCACAATGTATATTAGACTGCATCGTTGGTGTAGTGGTCAAAAGCACCACTGCTGAGCATGAGGTCTGGGTTCAATTCCCGGCAAAGTGTTACTGGGTTTTTCTATCGGTAGTCTCAGAGTCTGGATTTGTGCTTGGTTAATCCCAATAACACTTCACACTCCCATAACTATTACATGGGACTTAAACATAACTGGTGAAATATGTATGTCTATAGGTACACCTCTTTCTAATCCATCGGGAAATACAGGTATGAAGTTGTTTTGCGTTTTTTTTTTGCTAGCCTATGCTATCCCACTACTGGACAAAGGCCTCCCCAAATCCTTCCAGGATCTCTTTTCCCGCGCCACCTCGAACCAGCCCTCGCGGTACGCGTCCAGGTCATCTCGTCATCTCTTTCTGGGCCGGCCTCGGCGGCGCCGTCCATCTTCATGCACTCATTGTGTGGAGATTTTTGCCCAGCGGTCATCGTGCATACGGCTGATGTGACCCACCCAATCCCATTTGAGCCATGTTATGTTATTATATAAATATTATTTTGTTGTTTCACATCGTAAACGTCGGGTGAACATCATGCCATATCATAAGGTAAACATTGTGTTTTCTTTTTATAGATTTGTTACCGGTTTCAGCGACCTTTACTGATATTCAACCGTTTTTATTGCAATGTAAAAATATCATGTTCATAAAGTTGACAGGAGCCAAAGAGCCGACTTTTGTTCATATAAAACGTGTTTGTGGAATATTAATAAACTTGAATCTTCAGCAGTCTTAATCCAGTACGTTATAATTGACTGTAATACATGATTGGTTATCAAAGTATTCACCAAGTATAGAATTCCAATATTTTGTTCTAATTTGATGGATTCTTGGATTGGAATTTATGGGACTATTCGCAAGCATTATGTCCAACAGTAGTTATTTGTTTTCTGCATGACCACCTCTACCTCTCCTCTGCAAAGAACAACATAATATATCTCTTTGGATACAAATCTTAAGTCTGTTTAGTGTTGACATCTGAAAGCGGCGATCAGCGGAGTCTTCTAAAACAGGCATTGTTTGCCTAAAAGGAGGTTCCAAATACAATTCATTGTACATAAAGCTTTTTGCGAAAATAAATACATCTTCATCAAAGTCATTTTGTCTTACGTTTGTACGATGGTCAAGCTACCCATGCTGAATTGCATCAAAATGAAGCATTTCATTGATTTTCTCACTCTCACACCAAATCGGCTCCATCGCAAACTATCTTCTCGTAACTTCATCTGATTGTATCACTTCCGCACTCCGCTGCCTACCTTCAGAGCAACAAGGTATGAAGCCAACCAGTAGGCAGCAACCTTCAGCAACGAACATCTGTTGACGGGAATGTTAAGGTGTCGTTTCGCAACCAGTCCTTTATATGGAGAAACGGGTCATTGCTACTGGAACTCGACCTTACGCGCACGCAGTACACTCGTGTTTATTTTACTTTGATTTGATATAATAATAATATTGTTATTAATTGTTTTAGCAGTTGTCTGAGGATGGCAACAGGTTTACATTTTCTTTAAATGGGAATTAGGAAAATTATTCTAATATTTATGGCTTAGAACAGCCTTGCACTCTTGCAGTAATTAAGATTGCCACTGTAAAATACAAAGTTTAAAACACACTAGTAAACTAAGGGAGGAAATGGGAAAAACACTAGTTCCCTGAATATGCACATTCCTTTCAGTATTTCCTCCAAAATTATTAAACAAAACCTTCTTATTAATTTGTATGAAATATTCCAAAAATAAAACTACACATAATTCAGCACATTCAAAGCCCCCGAAACTTTAACCCATTTTCAGTCATTGTGAAGCCTAGATATTTATTCAAAAACCAGCTGCACAATACGGAACTGAAATATTAAAACGGTGACCATGAAAACAAGAGTCGTAAGCATTGCTTACACTGACCTTGACCTGAAATGAGCTATAATAATATGAGTAATAATAATAAAGTGAGTAATAATAAAATTGATGAGAACATTACGCGGGCGTAAGTTAAGGAAAATAGTGGTTTATGGCGAATTTACCGGATGCTACGTCATTGATATGGCGCCTTATGGTGACGTGTACAACGTGTTTCTAATTGTGTAGGCAGAATTGTAAGACTGAGGTATGCATCTGTGTACTTAAAAAGGCGCTAACGCAAGTTATGGAACTTCATTGGACCACCGGTTAATTATAGTCAATTTGTTGTGTATGGGAGGGGCATTAAAATATAGGATAAGTTAATAATGATTGTATTGGAAAATTAAATGAACTATAAATTATAGTGCACTTGTAACCTTGACCTAAAATGAGTAATAATAATGAGATGAGTTATAATAAAGGCTCCTGCAAACAGGCGCGACGCGCGACACGAATCGCGCGCGACACAAAGGCACCGCTCGTTGCGCGACTTGCGGTGCCTTTGTGTCGCACGCGATTTTATCGCGTGTCGCGCCTGTTTGTAGGAGCCTTAATTGTTGTTGATGATGCCTGTGTATATAGGAAAGATGGGGTTTCTGGTTTTCTCGGAAGTGGCGCCTTGACTATGGAGGCGCCAGAGAGTTGGCTAATTAGGCGTCATAGGCCTGTGTCTGTTACGATAATATTTGACGTGAGCAAGATTGCTAGATGGGTTGAAGAGTTACGATAAGTGGAACTTTTTAATATTCATTTACGTACTGTTCTACACCACAATAACGGCTATTTAACATCAATTTCATGCCATACTATTAGAGAAGGTTACACGAAAGAAACAACTTCAAAGGGTCGCCGTTTTAAAAACCGTTAAGGAGAAATACTATAATTAAATGTGTAAACAAAACACAAGCTGTTATATTTACTTCGTGACCTGTAAAA
The DNA here is from genome assembly GCA_963855955.1 of Luperina nickerlii. Lineage (NCBI taxonomy): Eukaryota > Metazoa > Arthropoda > Insecta > Lepidoptera > Noctuidae > Luperina > Luperina nickerlii. The sequence continues at coordinate 1,405,403 of OY979683.1, read as the reverse complement.
TATTGTAAGGAGTAGGTCAACTGGTGACCTTTTCCCTTACTGACAGATGACCTTGACCTAAAATAAGTAATAACAGTGCCGTAAACCAATCGCGGGTTATTAAGGAAAACCCTGAAAGGCGAATTTATTAAGTTTGCCGTAAAGTTGGCGCCAGCTGATGACGTAGTCATATTATCATGCTGTTCTGTGGTGTAGGACGATGCGTAATTTGGGTCGATGGCTTGTTTAAGTTCTATAGCTGTTGTAATAAGCGTTTTGTTGTTTCTCGATTGAGGTAAGGCTTGGTACTTGTTAGTTTATTTTAGTTATTTGAAGTTTGAGGTACAATAAGGATATCTTTCTAAGACTTTACTTATTTACATTGGCATACTGCAAAATCTGACGCCCTTTAAGACCCCTTTAGGCACGAACTTAATGTTTAATAACTTTAAATCTATCCTCTCTTTTCTCAGTTCATTCAGTTATGTTATCCATTTTTAGGGGTCCGAACCTACGCAAAGGGTAAAAACGGGACCCTATTACTAAGACCCCACTGTCCATCTGCCTGTCTGTCACTAGACTGTATCTCATGAACCGTGATAGCTAGACAGTTGAAATGTTCACAGATGATGTATTTCTGTTGCCGCTATAACAACAAATAATAATAAAAATAAAGTTAAAATGTAAGTATAAAAAACGTTTTTTTCGGCGTTTTATGCCTTGTGGTACGGAACCCTTCGTATGCGAGTCCGACTCGCACTTGACCGGTTGTTATTTAACATTTTTGTTTAGTGCTTTCTATGTGTAGGTATGATTGTTCTCACAGAGAGGAGGCCTGTGTCTGTGTCCCAGCAGTGGGAAAAATATAGACTGCAATTATTCTATGTTTATACTATGATTGTTTATTTTGTTTATCTGTGGTAAGAAGTCTTCTCAATCTCTTCTTTATTTTCCTTCAATAAATGTGTGGATATTTACTTATATTATGTACGTTATTCTTCTTTCTGTTCACCAACCGCCAGTAAATTCCTATGACATCATTTAACTCGAAATCCAGACCCTCAGAGTTCCCGCAAGTATTACTCTGCGATCTATATTCAGACTTCGCCAGTAAGCTCTAAGTCACGTCTAAGTTATAAATAAACATTTTTGTGCCATCACACACTAAGTTTGCTTCTTGGAAACCTTAACTTGATATAGTCAAGTGAACTCGAGTGTGGGTTGACGGTACTGACTCAGTAGCTTTGTGTTCATTGACCATTTGTGTATAGGATTTTAGGTTCTAAGAGTTCTAGCGAATATTTCATTTGCATTCTTTTGATGACAGATACTATGGAGTACAGTACCCGGCGATAAATATTGCACATCGACCTATTCGATCCTATCGATTTTATACAAAGAATAAAAATAATTATCAAAAGAAGCAAATCATAATTGTTTTAACAGCTCCTAATAGATACCGAACTGTTTGTATTTCGTGCGACAGAGATAACGCTCTACGAAGCCGAAATTAGCCGATTGTCTCTTTCCAAAGGTCGATGTGCAATATTTATCGCCGGGTACTGTACTTTTTGGTCCCAACGATTTTATTATAGAAGCGCGGGGTAATTTCGTAACATACTAACTTTAGAAGTGGCTTACAATTTTTCAGTTAAACAACATTCTTTGCGTTATTTACGTTATTCAGCAGACAATTTTATCAGTAGATTAGCAATATCCTTCAAAATTATTCAGATTGTGATTGATAATGTGTTACTCAATTAGGATGCTGATCGAAGTGGCGGTGCTTGGGGGAGGCCTATGTCCAGCAGTGGACGTCTTTCGGCTAAAATGATGATGATGATTATGATTTTATTACAAGGGGTCTCTCGCAATACATTTTTGATGTACATATTTTCATTCCTTTGGGAATAGTTTTCTCCGTACTTTTAAAGGCTAGAGGAGCCTCTAGTTTAGTACATTGGCTTTGATTATCTACCGGAACATGTAGGTAAGTTTATAAACACAGGTTTATTGAGATTTAGTTTTTATCGAAATAAGTTATATTAATGTTGCTAGGTACATATTTTGTCAGTGTGACTAATGATAAATTATGTTTTCTAAACTAATATTGGAAAGATTTGATTTTTGAATGTTTATTTGTTATTTTTCACGCTAAAACGGCTTCGGGTTTGGAAAAAATTTGGCGCATGGATAAACCACGACCTGCAGAAGGACATAGGCTACCCTTCATCCTGGATCGCAGGCAAAGTCGCGGCAACAGGCCAACAGCTAGTCCTATGCTATAAACGTGAAAGTTTGTGAAGTTGTTTGGATGTTTGTGACTCAATCACGCGTCAACCGTTGAACAGATTTGGATGAAAATTGGCACATAGATAGACCATTTCCTGGATTAACACATAGGATACTTTTAATCCCGATATTTCCACGGGATCGAGAGTTATGCGGGTGAAACCGCGGGTCGCTACTAGTATTTTATAAATTGGTTAAAATGATCAAAAATACTCTTTCTTAGGTTCTTGTACTACTAGACAATAAGGCATTTCTTTCTCTCAGGTCTCACTAAAATGGGTAAAACCTAATGATGTTTAAATACTCATCGTATTAGGACACACATTTTCTACAACCAGGGGAAAACTGGTCATGACCACTTTAGCATTGATTTATCACCAGTGAATCCGACGTCTGTCACTTTGTGCGTTATTTTTAGCCAATACTGTGACTAGGGGAAATTATTGATAGTATTATAGGTACAGACACCAGCACATCAAGCTACCCGAAACTGTCAAATTTTCTCAATCAACTTTGAACCTTATGCTCTAGCGATAAAGTTGAAAATCTATTAAAGAAATTTGACAGATTGTAGTTACTTGATGTGCTGGCGTCTGTACATACAAAATCCGTCAATAAAAAAAAAATAGTAGGGTAGGTACTAAAACTGATCACAGGCCAATTCCCGTAATTAAAAATGTTCAAAATCTATTCGCAATCTTATATCTCAGCGACATTCAATGTCAAAAACTTGTCAAAAATTTAGGGAAATTAGAGGTGTTTTTGACAGATTGAGACTGAGATGAGCCTTTATTGAACGTTGTTAAAATTACGAGAATTGCCCTCCGCTTGAACTTTAATGTCTGTATTAGTCCAGACACTCTGATGGCACATTTTTAAAGTTGACGGAATGCCTTTTATCAAATGCCGTTTAATATTGCCTAATTTACTTCTAACCGCAAATATTTTCATTCTGAAAGTTTATTCCCTGAATCTATTTGTCAAGGAGAATCGTTTTTATGGCATACAGAGCTTTGTGGCTAAGTCTAATAACAGCCGCACGGGTCGATCGACCAGGTTAAGCTACACTTGCCGCGGCTAGTCCGTGGATGGGTGGCCATCTTTACATACCAAGATCCCTCCGTACCGTGGAAAGCACGTTAAGCTGTTGGTCCCGGCTGTCATTCGTGGGCCTTTGACAGTCGTTACGGGTCGTCAGAAGTCTGACAACCAGCCTTACACCGACGGGTATCGTATTACCCAGTAACTGGGTTGTGGAGGTCAGATAGTCAGTCGCTTCATGTAAAATACTGGTACTGCTGCGTCGGGTTAGACTGGAAGCCGTCCCTTACATAGTTGGGAAAGGCTACGCAGATGATAACAGGGTAATCATTTCATTTTATTCACTTAATACTATTGGTTACCTAAAAGAAACAAAAACATTATAATAATTACATATACAGAGTTGATATGACAGAGGGGCATTAAATTACACTACGTATACTATACGTGTATAGTATTAATTCGATACAGTACAAAAATAGAAAGCGCCAAAAATGAGATTTTTTTTTTTCAAACAAACTAAATAGCTTAAAGTCAGAGTGAAACGCAACCACCCTTTATAAATAAATTTGACTGACCTTAGTTAGATGCCTAGGTAACAAAGTCGCGCAGGAGCGCGTGTGCGTGTGTGTTATCTCTCTTGGCGGGGGCGCGGGGGGCGGGCGGTTTAGACCGCTCGCGCCGCGCGCCGTCCGCGCCCGGCTGGTTGTTAAGTACGCGCACACACAAAAACACAAAATTTTTAAATTCTCGATGTGTCCTCGATTCATATTAATGCACAAATTATACCGACGGAGAATATTGTTATTTATTAAATCACTGTCCGTCGCTAAGCACTTTAATTCCCGTAATCTTTGTACTGCCAATTGTATGGTGCCGGCGCGCGGCGTTCCTAGGGCTATTGCGCCGGTCACCATACCTTTCTCGGTATGTTCGCAGAGCTAAATCTGCGTTTCCACGGCATTCACCGTAAATTAAAATCATGTAAGTGTATTCTGACGCCGTGTAAGTTACACGAGGCATTGCTGAACACTTTAATGATTACACACACACACAACCAACGTTTAATTACGTATCCTATCACAATAAAAACAGTCAAACACAAAAAAACACTAACACTAAATAATAATATTCCCAAGTTAAACTTATTTAGTGTCTATCACAATAACAAAACAAAATCACAATTATTGTCAGCGAGTTCGACAAAACATAAAGGCGCGGCGGCGGGGGGCTCCCGTATTACGTAACGTACGTCCCGAGTGGATGACGCTTGCGCACTGTCCACTGAAAGAAAGTTTTTTAGCAAATTCCCAAGGATCTAGAATGCAATAGCAACATACTGACCTATTTCTATTCCTTTTACGCGCGGGAAAAAGGCGCGGGGGTTTTGCTATGATTGTCACTCTCATAGTGAAAGTGCAAGTGTGTGTGTATTTATTGCTTCGTGAAATATTTGGTTGTACTTGTGCGGCAACAATGTATCTTATACTCAGATTATCGTTTTAAGGTGCATGACCTATGCGTATGAGATAATCAGCTGTTAGGAAATATACATCGTGTTCAAACGTAGCAAAAACTTCAAAAATCATTTGTGACTAAACTACTGCTCCTATTTAATTGATTTTTGGTACAGAGCTTGAAAATGGTATCTAGTATAGGCAGTTTAAAGAAAAGCCCCTCTGTCGTATCAACTTTGTATATATATAAAAATCCCAAAGCTCAATAACTATTTATATCTATTTTGAAACATTCCTCTTACGAACAACCAAAGATTCAGCCATTAATTTTAATACTTCAAAAACAAAATTGATTTTAATCCTGACCTACCCAAACGTCCTCTGCTTCCTTTTTAGAGGATTATAAAAAGATTTAAAGGTATTTTTATCATGACTATAAAGGAGAGAGATTAAATCCATGGTGATGATAATTTTTTATCTATTGTAAGTGGAATGATCGTGATAAGTCATAGGTTTATGTATAGTGTTTTGAGACGTTGACTTATGTCGTATCGTATTTATTATTATGGGTATTAAAAATACTTAGTAAAGGATGCAGGTTACTTTTGGAAGAATTTTCTACTTTTATTTATTTACTAGCTCCTGCCCGCGGCTTCGTCCACGTGAAATTTCTTATTTCCCTACCCACTGCGTCACATCGCATTGTCTCGCCTTAGGTACTTCGTTTTCGCTACGCGTTCTTTCTGACTTTTTTGTTTTTGCTCGGCTCAGGGGTCCTAGCTTGATGTTAAGAAGTCTACAGTCAGCTTTGTTTAGTAGTTCAGCTTGTTACATGTATGAAAGACAGTTTATAAGATAGATGAGCACAGAGGTACTGCTTATTACTAACATACTTTTGTTTGATTTGACGAGGTTTTTAGATTTGTATGTGTTATCTACTACGGCTGATTCAATTTTCACCAAAACTGAAGCACATTTTGATAATTATAAGAAAAACATACTTTGGATATCCTTTCGGGTATTTTCGGAATAATATTGACCTTTTATGGCCAGTTTAGCATATCTGAATATTTCTGATTTCAAGTAAAACGGAGTTTTTTTATTAATTAAAAAACATGTTTGTATGACGACTTGAGTTCCTAGCTATAAATAATATTTCTGCGCACATTAAACTTGTCCCATTATTTTCGAATGCTCATAAAGCTTTAAAAGATCCATTAAAAATAACAGGAAAATAAATAATTACCGGCAAGTTAAGCTTTTACGATTATTTGGAACGTTCCCAAGACTTCTAGTTAATTACGAAAGTGTTTTAACAGATTAAATAATCAAAAAAATCACCAGGCGTTATCAATTTGCATAAATACACACGTTTTAATTACTTACGAAGCTTAATTAATAAAAAAAACGTGCCTTCTTTATTTGCATTCATTCCTCCGTTTTTCTTCTTATGTAAGGAATAAAGTATTTTTTATTGATTTTATAAGCAGACTTGCGTCTGCCCGCGACTTAGATACACAATATACTTACTAAAATAACAGCCACATTTTTATAAAATTCCTTTTGTCCCGACCTTCCGCGTCGCATCGCATCGCCCGCTCGCGCTATTACTGCGCTTGCGCTCGGCCTTATCTTACTGTTTCTTTTTGCTCGGCTTCTAAGGATCGTAGCATAATCAACCTAAAACGTTCCCACTGCTACTGGATACAAAATCGACTGGTACTTCTAGAGATTAGCACGATAAAACAAGCAAACAAATTCTTTAGCTCTAAGTATAGATTTTAATGGCAAGATTCCATTACATTTCTCTCAATTAAAAAATTTTTAATGGCCTACAGAATTATTTCGTAAAACGATATTTTCTTTTGCGGTCAAAGAGTTTAGTCACCTTTATGCTAATTTAAACAGTAAACAATTTTAATCTAGGATCAAGCTTATCTATACTATACATACTAATATTATAAATTCGAAAATAACTCTGTCTGTCTGTGTGTTACCTTTTCACGCTTAAACCACTGAACGGATTTCGATAAAATTTGGCAGAGAGATAGATTGCATACCGGGGAAGGACATAGGATAGTTTTTATAGACATAGCTCGCGGGCGAAGCCGCGGGCGGAAGCTAGTCATTTAATAAAGAGAAAAGATTAGGTTATTTTGTTTGTTAAGCTTTTACGCTAAAACTGCTGAACGGATGTAGATGACAATATGGCACATTGGGTAGACAATGAACTGGATTAAGACATAGGATACTATTTATCCCGATATTCCTAAGGGATCGTGAATTATACGAGTGGAACTGCGAGGCGCAGTAAGTTAAATATATTCTTACTTCTGAAACTCTATATTAATATTCTGAGAACAATGTAACTTATTAAAACACTTTTAGAATGTTTTATTTCGATGTGTTCACGTTAAGCTTGACGTACTTAATCCAAGTTTATCTAAAACTTTTCTCTTATATTTTTTGTAACCCTAAAGGCTCCTACAAACAGGCGCGACACGCGATATAATCGCGCGCGACACAAAGGCACCGCTCGTTGCGCAACTTGTGGTGTCTGTGTCGCGTGTCGTGTGCTAATTTGATTTTGATAGCATTACTGAACTAGTAAACATTTTATCCTGCAAGGATTTATAAGACGTAAAACCAAGTTTACGAGTGTCATCCGCGTTTGAAAATTATGTCTTTAGATTCCGTAAGTCCGTTGGACTAGTTGAAAATATATTAGTTAGTGAAAGCGAGCAGTGGTGACCCAGGTGGTAACGACCGCGACTTACGAGTTGTAGGTCGTAGGTTCGAACGCAGTCAGGCGTTTTAATTACATTAGGTAAATTATTCCATCACCACTGCTCTCAAAACTGTGAAAGAAAACATCGTGAGGAAATCGGCATGTCCTAGAACCAAATATTCGAAGACATGTGACATCTACCAACCCGCACTGGGCCCGCGTGGTGGATTACGGCCCACTCCCTCTCACTGAGAGGAGGCCCGTGACCCAGGTGGGAATATTAAAGCTGATTATGCTAATTAGTTAATAAAGTTTTGTTTTTTTTTTTTGGGTAACGTCATTTACCACGGTCTGGCAAGTGAAATAAAAATATTTTTAAACATATTGCGTCTTATTTATTCTTTGCACGTTGAATTTTGATTTTGTTTCTGACGTCTGCATGACATTGATATGAAAATTAAATACAAGAGGGAGAGGATCTGCACTGTTTGTAACAATTTTATTGACGTACGAACAATTTTAATAAAACATTCAATTCTGATTTCATTTTATTTTGCACCTAACCTTAGCTGCTTTGTCATTATTATTTTATTACGCTTATAGTCATTAAAAAAAAAACATCAATAAAAAAAATTCAATCAATCAGTCATTTATAAATTAGTCGTGCTTAGTCGCTGTTTACATCTGAATGAAAACTTAATTAGAAATACTCAGAAACGATAGCCATTGGGGTTATTTTTTTGGCTAGAAATCAACAGATTATGATTCAAGTGCCCTCAGTTTAACAAATCGATTTAGTTATGCCCACACTGAGCTATATGACACAGCCTTTACGTATGTGTATTAAAGGTACGGTAAGGTTACATGTAGTCAAAAGCCCGAAAGTCTGACAACCAGTCTTACCAAGGGGTATCGTATTACCCAGTAACTGGGTTGAGGAGGTCAGATAGGCAGTCGCTCCATATAAAATACTGGTATTCAGCTGCATCCGGTTAGACTGGAAGCCGACCCCAACATAGTTGGGAAAAGGCTGGGCAGATATTGGCATTTCACAATTAACCATAATAATAATACTAACAAACGTAGAAAATTCCGAGGAATGCAGTTCTCAATTAACACAACAGCCAATTAACAAATGAATGAGCGCTGAACACGGTGACAGCGACGGGAGTGCGCGATCTAAATGCGCGGGCGCTTCGAGGAATGAGACGTGTCGAGTGACCGCGAGATGTGAGGTATGCAAGCTTTATCGTATCCCTAGCTATGTTGCGCCTACTGGCTGTTCTATAGCGATGAAAATGCCTAAACTATGAGCTTCGGAGATGCTTAAAGGGTGAAAGAGAAGAGAAGTTATGCGCTTAATTTAATTTGTCATGGCACTTGGCAGCTCAGTATCAGTTTGTTTGCTTATAAAGGACTCGCACAAGGGTTCCGTACAAAACTACAGTACGCAGTCAATAGAATGGCATGTACAAGAAATAGAATTTAACTGAGCAAAATAGGTCAGTATTCACTTCTTCAGTGAGAAGTATGATTACTTTGTCACAGCATACAATATTGTGGACCTAAATCACGGAGAATTGCCGCGTTAGTAATATTCTATTAGAAATATGGCTCTGGATTTAGAAACATGAGTCTCCACAAATTATTAGTAGGAATAGCAATACATTGAAATTGAATCAGCAATAGCCGAATGGCTACAGGGAGGCTGGCTAGAGGTAATCAGCTTAACCTCACCCGTTGCTCTGAAGTACCTGGTGAATTCACTTTTAGTCTAATCCATTTTTTATGCTTCTTGTCATCTCGATGGTAATGTTGGTCATCTTCTTGATTGAATCCTTTAGTTTTAATGCCATAAGTATCGCACAGAAAGTGGAAAGATTTTCTTGGTGTGTTGTTCTTTTGCTTCGTCTAGGAAAGTACAAGGGTTATGCCAGAACTCTTCTGGTCTAGTATATTGTTCCAAGTCCCAAATTGCACAAAAGCCAGTTCTAAAAGGATGTCCTATGCACAGTATCTAGAGGTCCCAAAACTAACCAATATTACAGTCTTTGGTTATGTTATTTTCTACACACGGCACTATTAATAGCAAAACTTGTTTATCCATCCACAGTATCTACTCACAAAATCGTACCTTTTAAGGGAAATATCTTCAATCGTGATTAATAAACAGCTAACCGCAGTGAACCGACAACCTATTATTAACGTTACCGGGAATCGAACCAAGGACGCCCACCGCGACGTGTTGATGTACGAGCTTCATTAATTACAGAGCCATTCGGAGCTATTGTGTGGTGTTTTGTTGGGCTGTTTTAATTAAAAGGACTAAAAGAAGTGGGTAGGTTTGTAGCTAATTATATCCGAGGTTAAGGCTCGTACACACAGGCGCGACGCGACACGCGACACAAAGGCACCGCAAGTCGCGCAACGAGCGGTGCCTTTGTGTCGCGTGTCGCGTCGCGCCTTTGTGTACGAGCCTTTAATCGGAAATGATAAGGTACCTTCTTAATTCATTAGTAAAAGTACAACCAATATTTAATTACCTGCATTTTATAAAAATAAATAATTTAACCTAACAGACTAACATACATAACTTTATAAAACCACAAAAACCTAACACACTACACTTGGGAGCTAGCTTGGGTGGAGGGTGGTTGTTGCTTATTTGAAAAGGTTATGTAATTTTCAGTACTTAAAAAATCAACTTTTCTTGTAAGTATTAAACATTGATGAGGTGCAAGATTTTCCCAGTGTTTCTATGTGGAAATGAGTCACTATTAAGTTAGAATAGTCCAATCCAGTCTATTTTTTTTCGCAACTTGAAAAAACAAAAATCCTTTGTTTTTCACACACACACGTGCTGGGAAAAGGTCTCTCCCTATGACTTCCAGCTCCTTCGATCAAGGGCTAAAGTAGACCCCTGGTCATTTGTTTTCTCCAGCTCGTCCCTCCATCTTCTTTTTGTAGAGATTCTTAATAATTTAAAGATCTCTACTTAAACCATAGAAATTTGCTGTAATAGCCCTTAATTTGTTTTCTCAATACGTACAACACACACTCTGTCATAATCTTTTTCATCAAAATCTCAGCAAACTAACATCGAATCCTACACTTTTTGATTACAATACCGCAAGATAAGTTGATTACCTTCACCTCGCAGCATCTAACTATAGGTAACATGATTCATCGATAATCAACAAAAAGTTTTATTGTACACAATAATCATTTTGACAACATTGTATAATAAAAAAAAGAAATAAAAAATCCGACTGCGATAAAAAAATGTAAGTTACAAAAATACAGAAAAGTAAGAACAAGCCCATTTTAAATTAAATAAAAGTTGGAAGCAGGCGGGACCCATTTGAATTTGAAAATATAATAAAAATGGGATGGGAGCCTGCTTCCAACTTTTATTTAATTTAAAATGGGCTTATTTTTACCTTTTCAGTTTTTTTTAACTTAACTTTTTTACCGCAGTCGGGCTTTTTATTATTTTATATCACTTTTTTTTATTTCCAGCTTTTTAGGGTTCCGTAGTCAACTAGGAATCCTTATTAGTTTATAAATGTAAAAGATTTCGCAGACGATTTAGTTCTTGGTACGTGTTTTTTCGATTTGTCACTTCGAATTACTTTTAACCCTATAAGTTGTATATATTTTTGTAATCACCTTTTAAAACCCTTTATTTTGATACCCACACTCGAAAGGTTTTGAGAAATATACTCGAAAAAACATAACCCTCCTTCTGGCGCAGTCGGGTAAAAAACATTTTTTTTGAAGAAAAATCGCCCATTTTAATTTTTTTCAATTTTATATACCCATTGTCACTCTCACAATTAAGACGAATCTAACGGCACCTCTCAAGCTGAAGTCGATCAAGCCGTTTAGGCTACAGAGCGTGCCAAAGAAATATACATACACCCGAAAAACATCTCTCCTTCTGGCGCAGTCGGGTAAAAATATATGAACAATGTAATATTAGCATACGCTTATATATAATATGCAATTAATAATAAAACATTCTACAAGACTCAATAAAATTGTAAATATTTAGTTTATTATAATTTATAATGTTAATAATGTAAATCGTGCAATATAGTATAAATAAAACTTAAAACCAAATACTTACTTAAATAAAATATAAATACCATAACAGCAAATGATACTATTTATTGATACTATTTTAATACTATTTTAATTTTTTATTTTATTTTATTTTAATTTCATATTTTTATATGATTATTTTTTTTTTATAACAAGCGCCTTCATCCTCTCTCCTATTAAAAATTAACTTTGCTGTGCCCGACAGGGTCCATAATTGATTCAATGTTTTAAGGTGTATAGATGGCTCACTAACCTTGTGCATGTGGGCGGAGCTAAACGCCCTACTCCCGAATACGTAAAATGTGTGCGGTGGCGCGCGACACTAAAACTATGATCAAAGAATATGAAGAGGCGCAGACATGCCGCACGTAGGTCGCCATTTTTGCCTACGATTCCAGAAGGGAATGGCGGATGCAAGGCTGATATATTTTGTACTAGCTGTTAATAGTCCGTGTGGAATTTAACAAAAAAGTTATTGTTGAGTTCGCAGAGTTTACAATAACTTATTAAGGCGCTGTACTTAGTCAAAATAGGCTTCACAAAACAATATTTTAGCCAAATGTATACATTTTAGAACAGCAAAAAAAAAATGTTAATCTTGATCATATATGAGTGGACCATTGTGTTCAAAACACGTTTTCGGTAAATTTTCTCGATAGAAAAAAATCATAAAATAACCATTAAAATTGAAATCGTTGCAATTGTAATTGTGTTATTTATAAGCAAATCTTGATAAAATTAATAACAGTGATGTATAATAATAAAGGGAACTGTTGTTTTTATTTATCGATTGTAATAAGATATTTGTAAGGATTAATTGTATTTAATGATAAATAACTCGAACGAAATGTTGCGCCATCGCGGCGTCTTTTTAGCTTCTCTTTCATTTCTACGCGGAGCGACAGTGAGTCTTGTTTTTTAGTTAGGTACTTATACTCTAAGGGAGGGGTGAGACAGTACTTTTTAGTTAGGTACTTATACTCTATGGGAGGGTATAAGTACCCAACTAAAAAGCAGTGACTAGACATGGGTCGTACTTGCAAAATCGCGTACCAGGGCTTACAAGTACGACTTCTTTAAGAAACCACGTCCTAAAACTAGATCTCGGGATACTTTCAAGTATTTTCTATCTGCATAGGAAATTGAACCTTAACTGTAGACAAATAAGGAGCAAAATCGCTTTTACAAATAAATACGTACTTATAGAGTATAGACGATTAAAGTTTCTACTACTATTCCAACCAAGAGCCCTGTTGGATGAAAAAAACTTGCATAGGAAATCGAACTCTGAATTCTTACTTATGGAGCACGATCGCGTTTAGGCATGGGTCGTACTTGCAAAATCGAGTACCAGAGCTACAAAGTACGTCCACCTTAAAAAACCATAGCTCGAGATACTATCAAGTATTTTCTATCTGCATCGAAAACTGATCCATGACTTCATACAAATAAGAAATACAATCGCGTATTCAAAAGCCCTGTTGGTAGTAAAAATACTTGCATAGGAAATTGACCCGTTACCTTCTATGAATAAGGAGCATAATCGCGTTTACAATTAATATTTTCACAAACCATTAAAGTAAAAATACTTTCATACGAAATTGTTCCGTAGACTCTAATTGATAAGGAGCATGATCGCATTTCCGAAAACTGACGCGGTTGGGTACCTATGTAGTTGAGCGAGTAGCCGTATTTAAAATACTTTGAAGTCTTGCAATTATTTCGGGTCGGTACCTAGTGTACGTACTTTGGTATCTGTTTGTTGATGAAAGCTGTTTATTATACATATTTTATTTTATGATTAGTTTTTTCTAAGTAATGTTGTTGGTGTAAATGTTTGTACTGTTTCGGTTCTACTCATAAGTTGTATAAATAAGCAAACAGTGTATAAAAAATGGTCAACAAGAAAATAAACGGAAGGCAATAAAGAGATCTTATTCGACGAAACAAATTGTAACGTAAGTAGGTACCTACTTTTTTGTACACACCATATTTTGTTTGTATAGATTATCTATAGACGCGTAATTTCGACATACATTACAACAGCTCGATTGGTCTAGTGGTCTCGTGCGTCACTATAGTTTTCTGTATCAGTCACTAATGTCCGGGTTCAAATCCGAACTTTTTACAATATTCTTTTTGTTGATTTTCTTATTTGATATAAATGTTTTTTTAATTATTATTTTACTTTTTGCCGATTTTCTTGTTTGAAAATTTTCAGACTATATTATTATTGCTTATACTCTTTTGTAACACACTGTAGGTATATTATTTTTCTTCCGAATCAAGCTTGGTGGACGTTTTTATTTTATTTTTATTATATTACTCTAGATTCTGAAGAAAAATAACTATAAGAATAAAAATGATTGTTTTTATTAAAATAACAATTACTTATTGAATTATTTTAAAAATAAGAAAATAAAAATATGCACATTATAATTAAAAAATAACAAAACAAAAGATAAGCTCATTATAATAAAAAAATAACAAAAAGAGATATGCGTCCACTGAGATTCGAACCTGGTGATTACGCAGTGAGAATCCGGACAGTAGAGCGCGGAGGCAATCGTACATCTTGTTCGAGTCGCGAAATTACGCTTCTAAATATAATGGAAGTCGCTCATCGACAAAATTCGCGCGGTGCACCCCGCCGTAGGCGGGGACTATTCGTATCCCACTTACATAAAAGTAAACTCAAATACATAAAAGTCGTCTATTCACCGCCACGTAAAGAAATACCTATGCTAATTTCTCCATTTAGTTCTTTTTGATCGTTTTTGCATTTTTAGTTTAATTATTATTTATTTTTAGTTTTTCGTATTAGCCTTTTTTTATATACAATATTTGGTGAACGATTTCCTTGGGCTAAAACAAAAACACTATATTATTTTATTATTTATTCAATCAATTTCATTGGAGATTAATGAATCTTCACGTATAGGAGCCACTTATAAAAAAAAAAAACTATACTCCGTTTCTTTATTATGATTTATTTACATTTGGTTAAGTACCTAAATAAACGTAGTATACAACCTCCCTATTTGAATCGGATAAATATTCAATATTTAATTTCATAGGTTTTATTTTTTTTTCGTGGGAACCTAGTTTCTTTTTTTTTCTAAAATAAAAGTGCCTAAGTTACTCCTTATTCACCTATCTGCTAGTGAAAGTCCCAGTCACAGAAATAAATCCGCACAAGAATATGAGAAGGTAGTAATCAATAAACTCAGTAATGCAAATACTCGTAGATTGACAACTAAGAACGCTCATTTTTTATAAATTATGGTGTTTGAAAACATTTTTTTTTATTGTGGGTAAGTAGTTATTTTCTAAATAGTCAAAATAAAATGGCCTGAAGCGGTTGTTTTAATATTACAAACAGACACTCCAATTTTATTTATTTGTACCTATAGATAGATACCTACATACTTATTAGTCCACTCAACGAATAACCCAAAAAGAGGTGTAGAGTGCGTGAGCTGGGCCCTGAGCCATTTCTTCAGAAAGTTGCTCAGAGTGCTTAGGGAGTAAACATACTAAAAGTCCCCGTGTCTAGGAGGTGAGCCGGAGTGGGGGGTATAAAAATTCCCACTTTTGAGTTTTTCGCTAATATCTATAAAACGGTGCGTCGTCGTAGAGAAAACGTATTTTTCTTGACTTGCTTTGCTTTGGCATTTTTATTTATTTACAAATTATCTTATATTTACAAAATAAACAAAAACAGTATTTAGAAATGGCACCACTAATAAAGCGTCCACGCGGACAATAGAAATGGGCCCTCTGCAGCGAGCTAATCTATAAACGCATACTGATACAATTCGTTCATAAATATTTGCACTAACACAGCCAAACGCGCGTAGTCGATCGATAGCCGGGGCGGAGCAGCGAGCGACACAGCCACCCCGTCTCAGTGCTAACGCACGACTGCCGCCTGCGCCCGCGCAGAGCACCTCTGAACCTATATCTCAAAGTGGGGCATTGTCTTTGCAACTGTTGATTGATTTAAAAACGCTATTTCAAATATGTAGTACCTCTAACCAGCAATTTTTCAGTGTAAAAATATTTCCAAACATCAAAGCCGTTTAGAAGTTATAAGCAAATGTTAGCCAAAATAGCGTTTTGGTAAATATTTTTTTAAGGCAAAAGTATTAGCCTTATGAAAAAACCCTGTTTCAAAAATGCAGTACATGAATCTATAGCAAACATATATTTTTTACAGACCTTCTAACCAAACCGTTAATGAGTTATAAGCTTCATAAAGTGACCGTGTTACGGTACTAAACGAGAGTAAGGCCCTTAAAATACCAACCATTTACTATGTACACATTATGGAATGCAATAAAGTATTGAGTATTGAGTATATGCATGAATGTTGAATTGGGTAAAAAGTGTGCTTGTTAATCGGTTGTCAAAAAACTTGACTGTCAAAATATTGATTTGTATAAATAAAAACTGGAGAAATCATGATAATTTAATTTAAGTATTACAATAATATTGGTATTCATTTCATACATGATACTTTCGTAGAATGGAAAGATTCGTCTTCGTTCTAAACAGATTTTATGGTCATTATTGAAAATGTTCTATTTTTTACTTTTGTATCAAACTGTCTGTAAGCACAATCTCCAAATAACATCATAACCAGGACCACCTACCGCTTTACAGACCGCGTGACAGCTTCAAGCTAAACAGTAAGAAATAAACTGAGTCCCTTCAACAATAAATTCCATTGTTTTATGACGGGTTGACGACGTGAAGTCTCATAAGTAAATAAGTTACAGAGACCAAGCTTCAGGCAATTCGACTGTGAAGGGAGACATGGTTATGTTATTAATAAGACCGCCTGCGGACTGCCTCGTTGATCTTTTGGTCGCTAGTGCTACTGGAGAATGAGGTCCTGGGTTTGGTTCCCGGTTCGGGCTAAGTGTTATTGGGTTTTTCCATCTGGAATTTATTAGTAGCGGGAAGGTGTCTGGATTTGTGCCCTTTTAATGGCAATAGGCTCGCCCCCCATTGCACCTCTCCCTCCTCCTCCTCTCTCTCTCCTCATTACATCTCTGCCTAACCGTAGGGGTAATAAAGGCGTGAATTTATGTTATGTGGTAAGCCCGAATATTGGTAAATGTTAAGAGTTTCTTGTAAATCTTAAGATTACCAACATAAACTTTTGTCAACAGATATATTCGTATTTTGTGCTTTATCTCTGGGATTGCAACACATCTTTGCGATGTCTCTGATGTTTAAAATGTCTATAGGCGTTGCGTTGGTAACTACTTACAATTAGGTTGATCACGTCATTTGAACGCATCGACAAAGTAATTTGCATCGTTCTCACATGTATAATTTCATCATAAATGATGCAATAAATATTCTGTAACCACATTTTGATTTACATAAAATAGTGTTCATGGTGTTTCTTGCCCGTTCTTCTCCAGGCCGCTTTACCAACCTACTACGCTTTGGAAAGGGAAACTTGCTTCATCTTTCTGACTGACCGAACCCTTGACAATTCAAGAGTACTTGTAATTGATTTCATTGAAATAAATGCTTTGGGTTTGAGTTTAAAAGGTGTGCAATTTCATAGTATCTGTCTTGTGTCCTAATTTATTTTGGGGCCGTCGCAAAATATATTTTTCTTCCATACTTCTCTATTAATAATTAATAGAGAAGTATGGAAGAAAAATATATATAATGACCGAGATGACAATTATTGTCATCTCGGTCATTCCCTTTCCAGCCATATCATCCATCGTTTCTTAGATTTTCTCCTGCTCTTACAGCCACCCACACTCATACTCATAACTTTCCTCACGACATGGGTCATAGTTTCTGTCAGTTATCTACTCCGTAATAAAGTTCACTTAACAACGGAACACCTTTTACGAGGACATTAGAACGTTAGTAATGAGCATACTCCTGTTAACAGTTCCTTTGGGCGAAATTAGTTTGCTTGCTATATATTTTATTGTCTTATTTCTATAAAACTGGCAGCTGGCATTTACGATAGTGCATTTGTTAATAACAAGAATATGGCTAATTACAAGTTATCAAATAATGATAACACTGTCTACGTGTTAAATATTGTAGACTAGCTGCGCCCCGCGTTTTCACTCGCATAAGTTTCGATTCCTTGGGAATACCGGGATAAAAAGTAGCCTATATATTAATCCAGGGTGTCAGCTAACCTCCATACAAAATTTTATCAAAATTGGTCCAGTCGTTTGAGCGTGAAGAAGTAACAAACATATAAACACACACACACACACTCACAAACTTTCGCATTTATAATATTGGCGTGATTCACATGATTGTGTGCTATGATTACGGACTATGCATTATTTAAACTTGTGATGATCTTGGTTCTATTGCATTGTGCCTTGTACCACATCATTTATTTCTGATAGAATCATGCCAATTTCATTAACTGGGACTAATGGATTCCACCAACTACAAACAATTGTTTGTAATAGACGATTTCGGATATTTAGCGTCTCGGTGGTCTAGCCGTCGCAAGCGCTACTGCTGACCATGAGTTCGTTGGTTCGATTCCCTGGTCGAGCAAAGTGTTATTGGGTTTTTCCAACAGCAAAATTTTTCAGTGGCAGCCTGGAGTCTGGAGTTAGGCCCTCCCCTTACTATATGGGACTTGAACATAATTGACAAAATATGGATGTACTATATTTGCACCTATGCCTAATCCTACGGAGATTATTACAGAGGTGATGTTATGTAGCTTTTGCCAGCGACTTCGTCCGCGTGAAATTTCACCCTCCCCTAGGGGTGGAATTTCGAAAAACCCTTTCTTAGTGGATACCTACTCTTCACAAAGAACACACCCTCCAAATTTCATGTCTATAATAAGGACCAGCGGTTTAGGCTATGCGTTGATATATCAGTCAGTCAGGACTTTGGTTTACAGAGGTGATGTTATACAGTATAATGTCAACTTCATTAACAACACGAATAGAACCATCAACTCCAAACAATTGTTTGTAATAGACAATGTCAGTTATTTCTGCAATAATATATTAACAAATTAATTTAATACTTTGTTTTCCATGTAACGTTTCCTTCATGGCACTACAATGTTGTAAATAGTTATATCTTTCAATCTAAATCACATCATTTTCAATGTATGTAGGTAAAGCAAATGGTCATAAATAATATTGCATTATTAAGTGTAATTTAAAAGATTGACGCTTGACTGTTCGTTATTATTGAATGATAATAATCGTAGCGGCATCTAGACCACTTGATTTAAGTATACATAATGTATTCCACAGTTTTAAATTACTAAACGGTTTATGAAACACATTGCAGAGTCACCCCTTTTTTTTTTTTTTTTCAGGATGGGAAATCATCAAATGACTCCTCCCGCTCTGGGTGGAGCGGAAGGGAGTGTCAGACTCTTACTGACTAAAACCCACCCGTGTTCCTTCCTTCGCCCTTTATGTTCCGGGCCAGCGGTAACCCTTTCGGACAATCCCGCTGACCCGGCAGGCTTCGGCCCTGACGGGCCCCTTCACTTGATGCTGACATCTCTTTGAGGTGCGCGTGGAACACGTACGCGCCGTCCGGCACGGGCCTGGTCCTGATCGGACGGTGAGCTACCCATTACTCTCCGCCCGCAGGCCCGTGCCTACGGTGGCCGGGAGTCGTCGCGCGGCTCCCGACGCCCGGAGCGTCTCATGGCTTGAACCAGGCCCGGACGCGAGAGGTCGCCGCCGCTGCCGATCGCCTCTACGAGGACACGGCGGTGCTCCGCCCAAGCGGGGCAGACCTCCACCGTGTGCTCCACCGTGTCCTCTGGGCAATCCTGGCAATGGTGACACCCGGGCGTTTCCTCCCGCCAGAGTCACCCCTTTAACTAATGTCAGAATTTTTATCACAGAGTACAATCATATAACTATTTAAACAGTTATTGGGAACAGCATGGATTTGGCAGAATCCTAGTACTCCTAAAATGAAAATGTCTTTGCACACAGATAATTTAGAACCCTTTGTACTACAGTTTTATTTAGGTGGTATAATACCATAAATCGCACTCTAGGGTGGTTGGTGCCTAGCACGAAAGCTTAGTGTCTAGCTGTGCCAGGCAATCAGTAAGTTGTTAGTCTAGCAGAGGGTTGTTTCCCTGAATAAACAATATCAAGTAAATGCCATAATTTGGATGATTTGGGAAACTTTATGGTGTCTTTATTGGAGCTGCTAGAAACTAATCTAACTTGTGACTCTAACTATTTATAGTCATTTATAGCCTTAGACAAATAATAGCTACATAACGACGTACTTATTGTGTAATATTGTTGAAATGGCGTAAGTTTAGTTATTTTGTTTAATGTAAATGGTAAATAGATTACATTGCTCTTTACTATCGTAAAATAACGGAGTTTTTAATACAGGGTTTAGACAGGGTAATAATCGTTATTTGTCTAATGTTATAATAAACGGAGTATACATGTAGTCTGGTTGTTTGATACCTCTTCACACCTTTACTTAGTAACCGATTTCAACGAAATTTTGCGCCTGAAAAGGATCTGACAACTAACAAAGGATACTTTTTCTGGGTACATGAAGTAGCTGCTGTAGGATGCGAATGAAACCGCAGGCAATAGTTAGCTATTTTTTATTCCATAGTGGGGCTACCTCGACGGAACGACAGAAGGGTGTAACTATGGCCACATAGCTTTGACGCAAACTATGCTCCACTTCCTATCCTGCCCTCTGAGCCTCAATACAAGCAGTCAAAGTGATATCTGTGCTGCCACTGGTATCGCTGTGGAAGTGGCGAAGTTTTGGCGAACAAAATTTGAATAACTGTCGTCTCATCGACACGATAAGAAGAAGATTTCCATAGTATGGTCACTAGCTTGTGGCAGTAATAAAGTGGCAGTAATAAAATCACCGGATGGTGTTTCAGAGCAATCTAGGTTTTCTTGCTAGAACCAGACATTCGCTGTTACTCGCAATTTTATATAGGTCACCTATTTTCCTACAATATTATAATAGGTCTTCTCCAAACTCACGTTTCGCAACGTTTATTCAGCTGTAAAGCTGAAAATTAAATAGGTCTGTTAATAAAGTGTTGTAACTGCGTATGCGTCACTGGAATTTCCTTTTCGGCTGAAGTTTTTAAAACAATCTTTATTTAGAAACAGAAATAATTTCAGATGAGTCAGTCAATCAAGGAATTTAATTTGTCCGATCCTGAAAATGTGAATGTTTGTGTTTAAACGTTGTGCTGATTTTGGTAAAGTTTTGGAAGATAATGTTGATAATTATGACGATGGAATTCCATCAATTTGTTACTAAGATCAGTGAGGTCCTTCTTAAACTCTAACTAATAAATTAGTACCCTATAATTACTCCAATCTTAATTTAGCATATCAAATTTCTGTTAGCCATTCTGTAGACTGGTTGTCAAATCTGTGTGCTGTAATTACCTAAGTACATGCTGAAGAACTGGCGTCAACAATAAAACCACATCCTCTCATAAATTCTCCGCCTATTTGCCGACAAACGTATTAGTGGAAACATTCGAAAAAACACAAAAAAGTGCGCGTGAGTGCAAGTGTCACGATCCCTGAATGAGCGGCGTGCGTTATATCGGGAAGGTAAAAAAATAAAAACAAACGCGTTCGGCCACCTCCGTGCACCTTCGGCGGTGGTCGGGTGAGCTCGGGCAGGCTCGCGCACCTGTCGCGTGCGCCGGTATTCGGTAACTTTTTTTTGTTCTCTTTTGAATTTTGTTTACATTGTTGGCTGTTTATACATAATGGATATAAGTGGTGGTGTTTATAGTTAGGTGAGTATTATCAAGTTACTTTTTTGTAAGTTTCCGAAGCTTCTTATTTTTAGTTTGTATTTCCTTCTTGAATAATCATTTACTAGTGTTAGGAAACACTTAATTTTATGCACATAACTATCTAAGAAAACAATAATTAAGAAAGTAACATTACAAAACATCTTTTCTCTTTTTCCAACACTATTTTTTGATTCATAGCAAGTGGTCCACCAATGTTTTGATAGGTATTTATCCTATTTGTCTGGTTCCCATGGTAACGGGCCCATGAGAAAGGGCCAGGCAATGCCCATCAGTGTCATTGAGATTTATGTGACATTTAGTACTGTTCAATTGGATAATACTTTAAACAGCGGACATGGTTCTTGCTATTGACCAGTAACCAATTAGTTACGATTAGATATTGCAATTTTTTGTTTATTTCTCGTTGTATCGTAAAGTCAAGTTGGTTTTTCATGTTGATAAGTTCAAGGGGCTATCGTAGAGCGAGTTTAAATTAATTTTTACGTTAATTTCGTTTTATCTTCTTCAAGTTTACCTACACACTACATAATAATAAAAATCATGAGAGAAGAGGTCCTGAGTTCGATTCCAGTGAGCTACTGAGAAATTTCAGATGGAAAAACCCAATTCAATCTGGAATTTCTCAGGAGCAGCTCGGAGACTAGATTTGTGTCAGTTTAATGGCAATAGGGTCGTCCATTATTACATGGAACTTGAACATAACTGGTAAAATGAGGGTACCTAGCCCTTTGGGGCATCCAGGCGTGATGTTATGTACAATTATAGAGAGCACGGACTCTCTAAAATTTCTGTACCAGCCTGAACCTTGGTCAGCGGGATTGTCCGAAAGGGTTACCGCTGGCCCGGAACATAAAGGGCTAAAGAAGGAACACGGGTGGGTTTAAGTCAGTAAGAGTCTGACACTCCCTTCCGCTCCACCCAGAGCGGGAGGGGTCATTTGATGATTTCCTATCCTGAAAAAAAAAGAAGCCTGAACCTTCAGGACTATGCAAAGAAAAAAAATGTAATATTTTTTATAAAAAATATTTTGCTGTATTGTGCTGCTACATTTATAATAAAAATTCCTGTTTCTGACTAATGCCAGTCGCATGCTTGTCGAAGACTCACAGTTTATTTTCGCCTCATAGCATATCTAGCTGTCGGTGACAAGCAACTGACAAACTTGTGGGAGATCTGAAAATTCTAGCTATAAATTATTAATATCTTTCAGGTCTGTTTTAAAACCAAGAAATTTAACTGTATGCTAGATTTTCAGTCGCAGCTCTCATAAATTTTGGTCTATTAAACGTTTCATTTAGAGGGTTCAATCCATTAATCTGCATACTCTTTTCTCGACTATATTGGGGTCAGCTTCCAGTCTAACCGGATACAGCTGAATACCAGTATTTTACATGGAGCGTCTGCTTATCTAACCTCCACAACCCAGTTACTGGGTAATACAATACTCCTTGGTAAGACTAGTTGTCAGACCTTTGGACTTTTGACTACCCCTAACGACTGTCAAAGATCTACGAATGACAACCGTTAACGTGCTTTCCGAGACACGGAGGCTTTCATTCAAATGCTTAATTATAGATATATGTCACTTACCTATGGTGGGTATACGCAAGTAGGTAATTTTTATCTCGAATCCTTGAAATCTGGGCCATGTAACCTTACAAAATAACAGTTTTATTAAGAGCTGGTTTTGGTGAAAACATACGCAAAGATCACGAATTAGCTGATAAGATCAACCGGAACATGTGAACATGTTAATATGGCTGGTGGAACATGTATTACTATGACCGCTGAACAGGCTAGGTCTGGTGACCATGTATGGGATGGGATTAATGTTGATAAGGATCGGCGTACAGTGGGAGATGTTTATTTCGTTTTTTGAATTTTGCATGTTTTTATTTCTATTATTTTGAATATTTTAAAGTAGATATTTTTTGTTTATTCGGACTGTGTGATTGATGATGTGGTTAGCAAAGGGGTGACTGCCGAAATGGCGACTGTAGAGAAGATGGAAGAAAAATACATGTTGCGCCGACCTCAAGTAAATTGTAGTTTTTACTGAATTTTAAATTGAAATGAATACATTAAAAAACAAATAAAGTAATAATAAACTAAAGACACCTAAATCATTACCAACGCTATTGATTCTGACTTCATTGATTAAATAGTACACAATTTACTGTCAATGTAATTCCAACTGACCATAATCAATTGTTCAATCTTCATCGATCATTTTATAGCTCAATCTATCTTTGTAATAAAACAACTTGCTGCTGAAGGTTGCTCTCGATACGCCTACATTTATCTCATAATTTTTTGTTTTACAGTCTATTAAACAATGAAACAAATATTAGTAATAATCTGCAAGATCGGTGTTTATTCTCTGATTAGTTGGATAGAAAACATATCACATAGTATAAAAAAGACGCTTAAAGTGCTTGTTAAACCTAATTAACAGAAAAAAATAATATTAGCGGTGTTATAGTGTAGAAAACATTGCACTTTTGATGACCTAGAATTCTATTTAGAAATACTAATTCGAGCAACAAAGAAAAATATTATTCTTCGTAATATAAAACTGTCTATTTTCCTTGGATTTTGATATACAGAAATTACAATTGAGCACAAATATTTTTTTGGGTTTCAAGTTTTTTTTTTCTTTGGCGACGAACCACGATGTCGACAATTCGGTTCCAAATTATTAGAATTTTGATGAATACGATGGTAAATCTTGGTGTCAACTGTCATAAAGCTATCGTAAAATAAAAATGGCCGTGAATGTATGAAAAGAAAAAACGGGAATAACAATAATAATAATACACCTCTACCAAAAAAAATTTTTTCTCAATGTCTACTGCCATCTCTGGCCTTCTACACCTTCGCACATGCACGCTACTTAACGTAACTTAGTTCGAACTTAGTGCTTATTTATTTGACATTGGCATTTATTACTCTTTCTCCGTTTGCGAGACAGGCAAACATGTCGTAATGCGTCTAAGCTAACATAGCCTAATTCTTGGTAGTCGGCTGAGATAAGTTGACAAGAGAAGATGTGCAGTGTGCTGTGATATTGAATTTGAATTATTCTGAGTTATTTCAAGATTTTTTTTCAATGTTTTTATTTTTTGTTGCCCAAGTGTTTTGTGCGGGAGAAAGGTAAAGGTAAGGTCGTATTTTTTTTCTTTATAAAATTATTCTTAGCACTCAGCAATCACCTATTTTTTATTTTGCACGAAATATGAATTAGTTTATGTTTTTCATTGAAAGTTTAGTGTAACTCTGATAATTAATTAATCAATCCATTTTAATTGTAACAATTATCAGCTGTTGGCCATTGTAACTTTCCTCCAAATTTGAACTCTAATGTATATTACATTAGTTTCACAATAAACTTTTGACCTTATAACAACTCGTGACCATTTCGGCAGTCTGTTAAAGGATTTTGATATCAGACACAGAAAGACAGCCAGACAGCCAGACCCAGAAACTTTGATACCTAACAGACACTTTTCATCTATACTAATATTATAAAAAGGTATATTTTGTATGTTTGAATGTCCCCTACATACAAACATACAAAATTTACCTCTAATTTCTGGAACTACCAGTCGATTTGAAAAAATCTTTTGTATTTGATAGCTCAATTCTTGACTAAGGCTATAGGCTATTTAACATCACGCTATGACCCGTAGGAGCCGAGCAAAAAGAAAAAAGTCAGAGAACGCTAAGCAAAAACGAAGTAATAGCGGGCAGGCGATACGATGCGACGGGGTGGGTCGGGGGAACAAGAAATTTCACGCGCACGAAGTCACGGGTAGAAGCTAGTTCTAAATATGATAATTATTGTTACGTGTATGTGTATGTATGTGTAAATGAAACTGTTTTGTTTCAAAACTTCTGTTTCACGAGAATTCCAAAAAACTAAACAAAAACTGAAAAACTAAACTACCAAGAAATTGACTAACTGAACTAACTGTGTTTTGAAAAACTAGGTAAGTACCTACTGTGTATTACAGTACCTAGTATTTTTTCGACACCTTTAGATTAATAAAATAGGTTAAAATATACAGAATAATTTGAAAGACAACAAAAAAAAAAATTAGTAACGTTAAATAAATATCTTATTTAATTTTTGAGACCCCACTGTGTGCCGACCCTTAGCGCCGATCGCGAAAACTGACCCAGATGTTATTACAAGGTGAATGACACTCGGACGGGTCACTGTATGTGCTATTAGTATCAAGTACCCACTTCCTGTGGCTGAAAAATATAAAATATATAGGTTATGTAACTAGGACAGATTGCCGGTTCATTCCGGAGTGGTAGCGGTTTTTTAAAACTAATTTTGAAAGATTTTGCGGTAGAATTCAGGCCTACGGGGTAATTGTGCAACACACTTACCTTCAGTGGCAATGCCTTCCGTTTCGACAGTTCAACAACATTCATTGCGTTATTTACATTGTTGAACCGACGATTTTTTCAAACATATGAAGCAATGGATTAGCAATTCCATTCAACATCCTTCGGATTGTAATCGAAAGTGTGTAACGAATTAAGGTGCTGGTTATTCGACAATGATTTTCATACATGAAATCTGGTTCAATTTCGTCATAGAATATTTTGTCAGATAAGCTAAACGAGCGGTGTAGGGTAAGATTGCCCACATGGCAATCTTACCCTACACCCCTTGCGTGCACTGAAGTAAAACAAAAATTTAAGTTCTCTGCTTAGAATTGTGCTGAGCATGATCAGCCTATAATGTTCCCACTGCTGGGACACAAGATTCCTTCGTCTTCGAGAGGGAGTGGGCTGTAATCAACCTCGCGGGCCCAGTGCGGGTGGGTAGACGTCATATTGTGGCAAAAGTCATGAATGAGTCAGAATTGTGGTTCATCATGACAATTATCTTCACCTTTTTATTTTGGTTTAAGATAGTAATTTCTGATGACATGTCCTTTACATGTCATTATGGAAGTCAAGCTTCATTACTTCTTTACATTGTAGAAGGCGTGCCTACAC
This sequence comes from Luperina nickerlii, assembly GCA_963855955.1. Taxonomy (NCBI): domain Eukaryota; kingdom Metazoa; phylum Arthropoda; class Insecta; order Lepidoptera; family Noctuidae; genus Luperina; species Luperina nickerlii. The sequence goes on along the minus strand of OY979683.1, from coordinate 1,378,960 downwards.
TGTTCTAGATAAAAACATGTTAATATAAGTCAAAATTGGCATAATGAGGGACAACAGACTGACCAACATGGCGCCACCCACAAACTACGACTCTTACTGCCAAATATGTTTTAATAACATGTTCTAATTAGCTATTACGAACCATGTGCGTAGAACTTTCTTTTTATACTTTTTTTTACCTTAATATTTTCACTGTTAGGTCTACGTGGCTGGTCAAATATGGGCTGCTGCATAGGTATCTTCTTCTACAGACACGTAATGATAAGCACGAAAAACTGGGCTTACATTTTTTAATTTTTGTTTTCTTTAAGGTTGGTTGGTATGGTTTATTTTTGACCTCAAAAATAAACCATAGCGACTGATCTACTAACTAAGCGAACGAAAGTGATGCAATTACTTTTGAAATGCAAAAGAAGAGAGATGGCTATAATGTGCGTGCGCTTGGAATATAGCGACGTATGTGCCAAAACGAATTAACTCTTTGAGTAAACTTTGATATGATAATTATCTATGTTTTAAAGGAAATTCCATTGAATAACTCTTAAGAGTTACGCCGTGATGTTGAAAAAAGTAAAAAAAAATAGATATAACTTTGCAATTTTTTTGTATCGAGAAAAATTCATTGAATCGTGAATTCCTTTTACATGATGCTAGACCAAAAAGTCAAAAACATATACTTACTAAAATGTTAAATTCCTATTCCGCATACTTAACAAGTTACACGAACTAGAAAAACCACATGTTTTCAACATATCACCTTAATTAAATATTTTACCTAAATAAAGGCTAGTTTGCGGTTTTCCAAGATGAAAAGTTAAAAACCGTCATCTCTATACATAATGTACCAATTCGAATTAAATTCTACATAAGTACAAGCTAACAGTCGTAAAATAATAATAATAGTACAAGTACATAAAAAGGAGGGGAAATAATCAAAGGGCATTAAAAAATTAGTCCGCATTGCTGTCAACAGGAAACGTGCCCAAAAGGCTGACAGCATTGCCACGTTGTATGGCAATGCTGATTCTTTGGCCAAAAAATAGGCCAGCCTTCTGGTCACGTGAAGAGTCTATCAACCGCTTGGCGATGTCTCGAAATACTAAGTGGGCACTCGGACCCCATGGCTCTAGTGTTTCAACCCTGAACGGCTCAAACATTATAAGTTACTACTATACTAAGTTCTAATACACAAAGTGCGAATAACGTTAACATAAACTTTGGTAACAATAACATCGTAGTAACTGTTGCACAATTATATGAAATTTGCCTTTAGGAATTCGGGAGAGATTGGTCACATAATACCTACCGAAGACCCGTGGGTCATTATTGAAAGACCAATCCCAAAACAACAGAATCTGTGATAGACCACACCTTAAAAACAAATCGATTGGAAGGCCAACCATATTGACTATTACAACATAATTAGGTATAACGTTTATCGGCGATGCAATAGCTATCAGATTCATTATCAGTACTTGCATCGTTTATTGCCGTCATTTGGTTAATCCGGACGGGATAAGACGTTGGGTAAGACGCTGATAACATCATCAGCGTCTTATCGAGTGAAATGGGTGAAGGTAATTATGTAGGTTAGGTAGGTAGGTACTTACATTATTTTTGACATTCGTTACGGGTAGTCAGAAGCCCGACAGTCTGACAACCAGCCTTACCAAGGGGTATCGTATTACCCAGTAACTGGGTTTTGAAGGTCAGATATGCAGTCGCTCCATGTAAAATACTGGTATTCAGCTGCATCCGGTTAAAATGGAAGCCGACCCCAAAATAGTTGGGAAAAAGCTAGGGAGATAATGATGATGATTCATTCAACAATTTATTACGTTGCTAAATCTCTCAATTTGTGTTTTCCTTTTGCTCACACAGCCTTCTACACCTGGAAATAAAATTCCCACGTCTTATCAGCACCAATAATCTAGACCAGCAACAATTTTAATAAAAAACTTAAAAAAGGCGATCCTACATATTCACAGCGAATTAAAAACAAAAAGTCGCAAAATTGCCGTTTTGAAATTAAGGCCACTTTGAACGCATGCTTAATCAATTTGACTCATGCATTCCACTCGGTGGGTACCGTAGTGTACTGGGTTTTAGTTAAACATCTATTGTTGTATAGATCAGTTTGCAGAAGAGACATCTTCCTAAGGATTAAGGGCAACAGGAATGCAAAAATAGACGATCAGGGGGGGTGGGTCTTCAAGTTTTTAGAGATTAGACTTCTTGAGTTCTTGGCAAGCATGTACCATTGTCAACGACACGATAGCTTATGAAATCGGGGAGTTAATTTGACAGATGCTATCAAATATAAAAAGTTTGGTGTGGTCAGTTTTTTAAGATAAGCTGTGTAGGTTGTTTCGGTGTTTTAAATAGGACTTTAAACATTCGATTTTGATATCGAGCCTTATAAATAAAATAGGTACTGATTGCAGTAATAAATTAAGAAATATGATGATGTAGATGGTGATGGTGATGCTATCATCCGAAAAACCATACCATGTCATTCATTTTAAGCAGTCAGTATCAGAAGCCTAAAATTTTAAGAAAATCAACCCATTTTAGAATGTGTATCCTGTGCTGCCAAAGTCAGATAGCAGTGGCTTGTTAGCAGATGCAAAATTGCATAAAAATGTGTCAAAAGAATGCACTAGACGCCAAATGTCTTAGGAATGTGTCAAATGTTTCGGAAATGTGTCAATTTGTGAGCAATCGCGATAAGTGTTGAATTTCGTGTGTCATGTTTGTTTTTTGTAACTGTTATTTACTCCGGTGTTGTTTATGATGCAATGTCGTTACCGTAATGCATCATTCTATTAATAGACAGATAGGTAGGACATTGTACTCTACTTACACCAAAATTGAACAATTAATAATTTATTGCAGGATATTAAGACAGTAAAACCATAATTAGGTAGCAGATAACTTATATAATCCTTTTTGAGCTAGGTACTTAGTAACATAGTATTCGCTCAACCTTTTAGAAATAAACAAGACGATTGACACAACTCATTGAAAAAAATAATTTTGATCGACCATTCTTTCTACAACTGTCCTTACAGCAATCAAACTCTGAAACATTGCAAGAATGTAGATCAATGAATGGAATGGAACGATCCTATTTTCTTACATTTTTTTGGGGCTATTAATGACCCCGAAAAATGTAGTAACATCAGCTGTTGTATTTTAGAAAATCTATTATTTTATAGTGTTTAGATATCGTTAGCCATCGTCAGCGAAGTTTCCAAAAAAAAAAACTGATTTTTTAAATACAGATATTTAAACTTACTACAATGACTGCGGCCGTTGTACTCCAAAAAAAAAAAAACATTTAATAATTTTTTTTCTTTTATTATGTTTATCGTTTATAGTTTCGTTAGCTAATTTAATTTGACCCTGTAAATCAATTCAATATTTGAACCAAGTGTCCAATCTGTTCTGTGCCTCGTTCAGACTCTAATTTTAGTCGAGTTAATACGTATGAGTAACTGCTATCATTCGGTATGACGAATTGTATCGAGAATCGTAATGCAAGTGGACGTTATTTTGGACTAGTCGAGTAGCTAAGTGTTCGGTTAATAATCTTGTCATGAATTTATGGGAATAAAATGGGTTTATTAAACGTGTGTTGAATAGTAAAGTCGGTTATGCTATGTAGAATAAATAATTTATTTATATTGTTTTAAAATTATGTTTGGAGGCGAGACGAAAAGCCAAATATTTTTTTTTATTAGTATGTAGGAATGTATTTAGTTGGAAACTGAAATCTAGGATTTCAGTTTCAAGTTTGAATACCTGCAGTGCGATTCTCACCGTGAAAACTTAGGTGAAGTGAGCTGTCAATAGTGTCAATTCCTAGCAAAAACAAACCCACATCACCTAAGTTTTCACGGTGAGATTTTTACAGAATCGACCAGCAGTTCAGTTAAATTCTGTAATTTACTTTTTTTTCTATTGTGCATTTTTCGTATGCAGCCCTTTAATTGGACATGTCTGTGGGGTCGCTTGCTACCATTTAAATGGGATCTATTATCGTAGTCAGCCATTTTGTTTTGTGTCCAAAGTACACCCTGTATAACAGTATATTATTATTATTATTTAATACTTCAAGCACATAAATGTACAGAGGCGGACTTAATGCCATAGGCATTTTCTACCAGTCAACCTTCGGGTGATGCAGAGACAAACAGTGGTAGGTGCAATCAGACCATTGTGGAATAAATATTTTAAATATAAAGATAGGCATAAACCTATTAAAACTGAATATAATATATACCTAATTACATATAAATATATTACAAATAAATATACATAAATACATAAAAAAACTTAATAAAAAGAAATAAGACATACAATGAGAAAATATTACCGTTGTGATGATACTGCCAGCTTCTTGCGAATGTGCTCGCGAACCTTAACCTTAAAGGATAATCGATTGGTTGCCATCCTGATTTCCTGGGGGAGCGTATTCCACAGAGAGATAGCCTGAACGAAGAAAGAAGAGTGAATGAAGTCTGTGCGGTGAGTGGGACATTGGAGAAGACGATTGTGTGATGAACGTAGATTTCTATTGTGGTTGGCGCAAATGTACTGAAAGTGTGGGGCTAGGTAACCAGGCGAAACCGGAGAATCAAGAAATGAGAACAAGGTGGTCAGCGCCCTTAGCTCTCTGCGCTGGCGTATGGGCAACCACTTTAGAAGCGACCGATGCGCAGAGACATGATCATATTTACGCAGATTGAAAACGAATCGAATGCAATTATTGAGAAGACGGTCAAGTTTGTTGAGGAGATCTGCATTCAGGTCATAGTAGCACACATCACCATAATCGATGATAGGGAAAATGAGGGACTGTACAAGCATTGTCTTCGTACTTGATGGTAATAAATTTTTCAAACGGTACAGAGCCCGCAGCATTCCAGTAACCTTCTGGCTCACCCTAGCGACTTGAGTCCGCCAGTTCAGGGTATTATCAATATGCAAGCCTAGGTCCTTCACGTCAGTACCAAAAGGAACGATCGTACCATTGAACAGAACTGGCGGCAAGGTTGTACCATCTACCTTGCTAATACTACGTGTACTGCCAATGATGATGGCCTGACACTTCGTAGGGTTTACAGCTAAGCCAAGTATAACCCTTCAACATGTTATATAGCATGTATTCATTTAGAAATATAAGTAAGTTACGGTGCATTACGTTTATAATCGTTGCTAAAGTGATGTTCACATCATGCGATCAGATCTTGATGCCAGACTATAGATTAGTCACCGTGACTGGTTTATGCATTAGTGTCAGCAAATATTATTTATTATGTTCGGTTGTCTATGTTAGTAACTAGGTATTATAGTAGGTTAAATTTAAGTTCAATGCATCTTTTTCTTTAAGATAAATTTTAGTTTAGTCCTGTCAAATTAGTCAGCGCCTGACGTAAATTGACGTAATTTTAGTAAGCAAGTTTTTAATCACGTCTAAACTTGTATGGAGTAGTGTCAGGCGCTGATTAATTGGACAGGATTGAAATAAAGTTTATCTTCTGTTCTTTTCTTAATAAAATAGAAAATTAGAATGAAAATTGAATTTAAATTTATTTTAGTTTGTGAACAAGGGAATCGGCACCATTATGATATTAATAAAATAGTAACGAAGTCGAAACTGAAAATTGAATAAAGTAATTTCTACGAGTCTGATGACGAAAATATAGTTTTTAGAATTTTGTGCGTTTGTCTGGATATACTATATTTCGGATTGGCTGAAAAACGGCCGTACGGATTTGGATGAAATCTAGCACACAGATATATTATAACCTGGATTAACTCATGGGATGCTTTTAATCCGTTATAGTACGTTCTGACATCCACCGTCATCCAAGAGGGTGAAGCTGCTGGCAAAAGCTAGTTATTCATGAAATAGTTACTAAACACAGTAATTAAAGTGTAACTAACCTGAAAACAACAAATTAACGAACCAAAAACTATGCGCAATCACGTACATTTTCTCAACACTCATAAAAACTAAAACATACTAGGCCAAGGTTCGTCAAAAGGACGAAATTGCGCGAACGGCGCACACGCAGCTGTCTCATCTTCGCATAACCAAGTCAATGCCTGCGGCGGGCATTGAACCCGTGATGCGCGCGAGTTGACCGACTAACTATATTTATATTTGGTCCATAGTGGCACTATTATGGGCACGGCACGATTAAGTGCTCCTGATTAAACTTTGAATCGGTAAGTTTCGATCTGAAGATGGTCTGGATCGTTTTGTTATGAAATGGTAGAGCATAGAAGGGTTACCTGGTATTGTAGGGGTTAATATCACTTAATGTTATACAATTGTAAAGAGTCCATTAGCTTAGGCGTTGATTGGCTAAGAACGGTTATGGGATCATCTTCATCCAGATTCGTTGAACTGTATGTAGCCACGCAAATAAAATTGACAGGCATTAAAACTTATGAAGTAGGTACGTATGTGATAAAAATGATAGATGAATAAAAGACACTTATAAAATTAATAAAGGAAGGTGAAAGTCTGTACAAGGGATGTTGATGCGAATTAATTACGTAAAGCAAAATATATTTTCTATTGACATGAAAAAACCAACTGACACGACAGGTGACCACAGAGCATCAACCATAGAGTAATAGTAACTAAAAAGTTACTAACGCTACACTTACATGTCAAACTCACTTCTATTTTCAAAAACTATATTACAGGCAATTGAAATAATACTCACAGAAATCCACTTTAAACTAACTGAAAAAATTGTTTGTAATTTCCGCGTGTAATGAAAAGCTTTTAATAATAATAATCATTAATCAGCCTTTAATGTCCCCACTGCTAGGTCACAGGCCTCCTCTCGGTGAGAGGGAGAGCTGGTAATCCACCACGTGGGCCCAGAGCGGAATATGGACGCCACGTCTTCAAATATTTGGTAGTAGGACATTCCGGTTTCCTCACGATATTTTCCTTTATCGTTTCGAGAGCAGTGATGAAAAAATTAACACGGAACAATTAACACGCCTGTCTGGTTTTGAACCTACGACCTACATGAAAAGCACGCAATAACTAAATCCAATTACATAATTCAATCCAATTGCATAATTCAACCACTTATCTACCTACTTCAAACACTGTTTATGTTCAACCTACCGAAAAGAAAATATATTGAAAACCATCAGCCGAAAGCCTGATTCACACTTACATGACATTTATATTATTGTAGCCTTATCGATATCGATAAAATTGATTCATGGATTGCTCATTGCTCACGTGCGCCAGGCTTCGTAGAAATACACGGAACTTTTGATTTGGACTTTACTCCTTACCTATACTTAATTAAGGGTATATCTGCTGTACTGACCACGCTCAAAATGCAAAGCACATCCGTTGGTCCCGGCTGTCATTCGTAGACTTTTGACACTGGTTACCGGTAGTCAGGAGCTCAAAAGTCTGAGCACGGGGTATCGTGTCACCCAGTAACTGGGTTGTGGAGGTCAGATAGGCAGTCACTCCATGTAAAATACATTCAGCTGCATCTGATTAGACTGGAAGCCGACCCCAACATAGTTGGCAAAAGGCAGATTGGTTGAGTACTGGCCAGTAAATAGTTGGGGTGGACCTAAAACAACCTCCACGACATACAAAACCTAGGAAGACCAGTGTACCTTGTACCAATCAACACACACTCACTATTTGAGCATGGTATAAGCTTTACTCGAAAAACTGGTGCCGACATGAAAGAAGAACAAGAATCGACGGATACGCTAACGTTCTGACTTTCAGATTCTTGACTATCCGTAATGTTTTACATAGGTGGCTGAATGATGGCTATTTGGTCGCCAAGCTTACTTAAAACAATGGGTATACTATAACACCTCATCAGAACTTGAAAATCCTCTCGAGTTGATGTGTCGTGGTACTGAATGGAAACCATGTATGGAACTCACAGCACTTGTGTAGCTGCTTGAATTTTTGGAACGAAGTTTTTTAACGGGGCTTGCGGTAGAAGTAAACTAGTAGAAATCGTCACGTAACGAAAACGCGTTACGACCCCTCCATGCAATTTTAGAGAGTTACCTTTTCACGCCTAAACCACTGAACGTATTTTGATAAAATTTTGGCAGAGAGATAGATTGCATCCCGGGGTAGGATATAGGATAGTTTTTATCCCGATGTTCCTACGGGTTCGAAACTTACGCGGGTGATACCGCGGGGCGCTGCATTATTTATAATCCCTGTAGTTTCCCATGATAGTCGTACTATCGGCTATCGACGAAAACACATTCTATCGTAATGCCTTTAATTGATAATGTCGTTGATGCGTGAATTTGTGGCTTTGTGGCCATTAATTTATGGGCAGTTATCTAAATACTTTGTAAGTATATGACCGATAGAAAATATAACAATAGAGATAAAACTATATTAGACATTAGGAAAATAGCTAGATTATAATTATGTTTTCCTTATACGTCATACATAGATAGGTACCTACGTACCTACATAAACTACTGTTATTTTTCTACTACTTCTATAGTAGCTTCATATTTTCTGACTGACCGACTTCTTGACAATTCAAAAGTGCCTGTAAATGGTTTAAGGCTCGTACACACAGGCGCGACGCGACACGCGACGCAAAGGCACCGCAAGTCGCGCAACGAGCGGTACCTTTGTGTCGCGCGCGATACACGTCGCGCGTCGCGCCTGTTTGCAGGAGCCTTTAATTGAAATAAATGCTTTGAGTTTGAGTTTTTTTAAGTGTCACTTTAAATTTGAAAATTTTATCCAACTCCGTTCAGCCGTTTTGAGAGATTGAGTAACAAACATACAAACTAACTAGTAATTTTCTTAAAAGTAAGTATTGTTTTTATAAACCACGAACTCAATTTTGATAAGAAATGAGGTGAAATAAAATCATTAAATTGATTGATACATACGGTAATCAATCTGCAGATGAATCAAATTTATATCACTTCGTGTCGTAGCTCGATCAAAAATAATAAACAAGGTCATAAGTGATATATCCGTCAATAAACGTGACAAATAGTGCGATAAGTCTGCACTAAGGATTTCAAAAATATATAATTAGCCAAAAACAATAATTATCACTTTCAAAATCATAATAATATCAAAAAAAATACCTTGGAAGGTCGTTTGTTATCATATTATCACTAATCTACTATCAGTCACACGCGTCATCAAGATATGAATTAATTTAGTCGTGTTGATTACCGTTTCATTATCGTTACAAGAAAATTTTCAGTATTTTGCCGCGTCTTGAAACGAACTTACGTGAACTGCAAAGTACAAGACAACCAATTAATTCTTGCAGCTCTAAAGTTTTGCGGTACATTGTAATAATATTGTTTATTTAAAGTTATACTTAAGGAAAATTGGTTAAAAAAACAATATTTTCAGTATTTCAGTGGGTTTTGCGTGCTAGTGATGTAGTTATAGTGATGTGACTAATTTTATTGAAGTTCGGAAATAAAATCGGTTATCAATGTGTTGCAAAAAAGTGTGTAATGTTGAGGGACGGAGAAAAATTATGACTTTGAAGCAGCGATCACGGTAACATAATATTAAGACAGTGTTTTTTTTCTCTTCTATTTTTATGTAATTTTAGTGAAAAGGAAAATAATGATAGCGTGACGGCAAACTGAGGGGGTTAAAGAACCCCCAGTAAGTAAGATGGGGCAATATATTGAGTATAATGGATTTGATGAGTGGAGTTTTGCCAGTAGAAATGAGTCCTAAATCTTAATAAAATGGCAATGGCAATGGTAACTAGCATTAACAAACCGAAGCCTTTTCCCAGCAGTGGGTTAAGTTGGGCTGTGGATGATAATGAGGATGATCAGCAAATATTTACAAACTTTTAATGAAAGACAGGATTTTGCACTACGAGGAGGAGCTTTTGGGAGGTTGCTTTAAATGCACAGAAATGTTGATTTGGTCTGAAATTGTTGATAAGGTAAGTTTATTTAAGTCTTTCTTTAAGTAATCGAGTCTAGCAATATTATGGGAACTCCATAGACAGCTTTCTTCCATATACTTAGGTAATAGGTAATACGGGCTGGTGTCCGCAACTACACGTCAATGCGCGTATTTTGCGTACGGGTGGGAAAATCGATTATTCGATCCACCCCAGCTTTCATATACTTAATTATACTAATGATATAAATACTGTTTCTTTAGTCTTAACAGTCGAACTGCACGTGGCAATTAACAATTCAATAGACCAGCTGTATCTACAGTGTCCGGAACTCTAGAACTACTCACAATAACACCAATATATTATCAATTATACATCGTTGAATACAGCTGTAGCCTGTGAAGTCGTAGTTTCTACACAGAAATTGTTAAGAATCTTTATTCCCTTAAACAATATCAATAGTGTGAAGCCAGGAAGGTTTCAAGACGTGAGGATCGTGACTTGTATATAAACAACTTAGAAACATCGTTATATAATGAAAAACACAACCAACATAACTTGATCCTTCGTCTAAACCAAATAGTTGACTACGAGCGGTCTTCTTACTCTGGTTGTGTCGCCAGCTTAATATGACCCGTCCAACCAATGAGTTTGTTTGAAAATGGTTACAAAGTATAGGTCTGATTTAAATGGTTACACAGTTAACGTCTTTTAAATTATGTGCATACTTAAAATATTAACAATAGTTTGTTAGGCTGTCGGTACACTGAATGGCGAGGCGATGTGATGCGAATAATAAGCCTTTAACAATGGTTGTAACTGGGTAATTTGTCTAGGCCTCTCCTTATGAGAGAAATAAAGGCCTTAAGGGTCTTACATGACCTAAAGCGTGGTCTCTGTCGGACTGCATAGAAAAGAAAGAGAAGCGCGATGACACAACGCTGGTAATTTATTGCAAAATATGAAGCAATCATTTCATTACAAAAAAACTATTATTGGACTAAAATATTAAAACACTAGTGTTTTAGTATGTTGCTTGTAGAATAATCTGACAAAAAATAAGAATGGTTGTATGTATATTAGTAAGGTTTTATCGTAAAAAGAAAGTTTTTAGAGGTATCTTCATGATTCTTTTCTACCGTATCAAATTAATTGTATTATGTTTTCAACACACTATCTACCTAGCATATATCCTGAAGAATATCATATATTTTTTTGATTTTGTTTACTGTAGTCGATCATATACTTTTATTGTTTCAAAAACTTGCATTTTTTGCGTTTATGTCCTGTAAGCCCCTTAATGATGCCGACTGAGATCTGTTTAATTTATGTATTAGGTCTCATATTGCTTAAATGTGAACCTTATTTGCCTAAATTCTTCGCGTTTGAATACTCATAATATAAAAAGAATCTTCTTTTATATCCTTCGTAAATCATCATAATCTGCTTAGCCTTTTCTCATCTAAATTGAGGTCGGCTTCCACTCTAACCGGATGCAGTTGAATACCTGTTTTTTACACGAAGCGACTGCCTCTTTGACCTCCACAGCCCGGTTACTGGGAAATACAATACCCATTGGTAAGACTGGTTGTTAAGCTTTCGGGCTTTTGACGACCATTAACGACTGTTTAAGATCCACGGATGATAGCTGGGACCATTATGTAAAGGTGCTGTCCCATCCTAGGACCGACCACGGTAAGCGGAGCTTAACCTGATCGATTGACGCGCGCGTCTGTTAGTCACGAGTCCAATAAGCTCCTTCATATATCTTCGAACATATGTGGATCCTATGCGAGAAATCTTGAACAGTTATTGTGACATTGACATTGGCAAAAACTTTATCAATACAATGGAACCCTGAATAGGTACCAAAATTAGTGTTAGGAAAATTCATAGTTACCTGTCGATCACAAATCAATAATAAATATTTTAAACACGCTGTCAAATTAATTCTGACATATCTTAATAGGCATAAAAAACCTTGCTTTTTAATCAAACTATGCATGAAACTTTTACTACACAATACCAACACTTTTCGTCATCAAGTAATGATAGGTAGGTACATAATTATAACCGATCTTCACAACCCTACAATTTGAACACCATATTCATAAACCATTATTTTTTATCGCAGCCTCGCATCAAAAGTAACAAGTATAGCTTTCGTAGCTGTATAAGGCGCGAACAATCACTGTCGGTGTGTGAGTGCCTTTATAGTTGACGTATAAGGGTGCTCTTGCTCAATGGAAAGTTGAGGTTTTTGTCAAGGCCATGTAAAGCTCGTATTTGGTGTTGGTTATGGCTAAAAGTGAAGGTTAAAAAAGCACTTGCCGGGTTACAACCAAAATGGACACTGGGTCTGACAGAGGATTGTTAAGCTAAAAGAAAAAAGTTGAAACGTGCAAGTGATTTCAAACTGTTGATTGATTCCTGTACATTCAGCAGCAGCATTCGGTTAGACTGGAAGCCGACCCCAGTACAGTTGGGAAAAGTCTAGGCAGCTAGCTAGATTGGTTCCTCTACAAATTAGTGTTAGAAAGGTCAGAAAGGCATTCACTCCATGTAAAATACTGGTATTCAGCTTCATCTGGTTGGACTGGGAGCCGACCTGGTGATGATGTTTAGAACCTTAATAAAAGTGATGTCCGTTCTATAGTAGACTTACTCACATGAAACTCCATTTAACTTAATGCCAGATCAATGCTTGACTGTATCTAGGAAATAGACCTGAGTTGTAGCTCTACTACTTATAATAATTAATAATACCAGCCTGTTACTGTCCCACTGTTGGGGAAAGGCTTTTCTCATACAAAGAAGGCACGAGCATCGGTCACCACGCTTGCTCACGACGGATTGGCAAATTCAGACTTACACATAGTAACTATAAGTTCAGGTTTCCTCACGATGTTTTCCTTTAGCGATATCAGTAATGTCCAAGAGAAACTCAGAAAGTACATAATTATGAATTGAAAACGTCACATTGGTACTTGCTTTGGATTTGAAAGAAAGAACCCACAACCGCGTTCATGAGCCCTACTAAATCAGTTTTATTTCGTTTTGCGGTTATGGGTTTCCGTTAAACCAACCTATAACCTTCACAGTTAAAGAACTAACCGCTGTAACATAAAAATTACAACAAGAGTAAACTAACATGTAGAGACACCGCGAAACAACAAAACACAAAAACTGAGGCGCGGGCGCAGGTGTATCAAATCGACAAGTTTTCTCAAACAATTCGTTTTACTCGCAATACCATTTACATAATTAACGTTGAACGTTACTTAACGTTGCCTAACACCAAGGATAAGTAACGAATGGAATGCGCCACACCATTACTTCTTTTTCTGTAGAAGTTGGCATCGAAAGGCGTAACTTTTTTTCTAGAAGATGCTGTAAAAGATGGCCTAGAATCATATTAATTAGTTTTATGCATCTTTCTCGTCATCTTCATCTTCTTCATCATCATCGAGGAAGGCCTAAGAAATGCTGGCGTGAGGATTTTGACTCGTTCCTACCCGATTGGCCGGGGAAGGCACACCATAAGGAAAATTGGAAAAGTATAGTGCGAAAATTGGCCTAGCAGTGAGAAACATAAGTAAACAAAAAAAAATGCATCTTTCAACTCAACATTGTCTACCTATAATTGTCGTTTCAATGTCGACGTTTCTCTTTTATCTGTATTTTATGAGGCATTGCACATAGGCATGGAGGCATAGGCATGCTTACTTTGCAATAGAACCCCTCTTAAAGTATATGTAGAAGAAACTAGGTAGGTCCACCTGACATTGGCCACTCGCTGACATTTCACATTTATGAGGGCTGGTTGTGTTTCATCACTCCATTTGCTTTCTACTCCGAGCTCAACTTAACACTCGCTAATTCTCACGGTGCCGTGCGCGGGAGTCGATATTTAGCAGACGTCGTAGTCACCTAATGCCACTGGACTATTGATTAGTGAAAGTATGTTTACAATTATATCGATTGACGTTTTAGATGATATCATATACATGACGTTAAGTGATTTTGAAGGAGTCGTTTTTGTAATAATTTCTTATTTTGTTACTGATGATGAGTTTTAGTGGTGCTTCAAGATTATGTCGTGGGTGGGTTGTTGAGTTAGTTGCATTTATTGAAAAGGATAGGGTATACATTTTAGACAGCGAAGCAGTTTGATTGAGTGTTGGCATTATATTCAAAACTCGCAACTTTTAATTGGGGTGACTCAGACCATTACATAAATGCAAGCTTTAGTAGGAAATGATCGTTATTTACTGCTTCGTTATTAGCTGTTGCCCGCAAATTCGTCTGCGATTCAGGATGAAAAGAATCCTATGTCCTTTTCCAGATCATGATCTACCCATGTGCCAAATTTCATCCAAACCAAAAAGTCACTTTTGCATTTAAAATATTAGTTAGGATTTGCATTTACGTTAATAATCTTCTAATTTCAAGTACTTTATGCATGGCGGACTGCAATCCCAGGACCCCACGCTCAGAAGTCGCACTAGCGACCATTAGACCCCGTTGATCTAAAACACAAAAATAAGATTATGAAGATCTTTCAAACTTATACGGAAGCCATCACATGTCAACGGAGCTAGTTTCTCTAGGCACGCGAACAAACGCTAAGGTCTTAGGCCACCGGGTCGTCACACAACACAGCTCACTTTCACAAACCCCCTGTATAAACAGACATCAGACTCTATGATTGAATGGCTCGCTGGTCTAGTCGTCGTAAGTGCGACTGCTGAACGCAAAAGTTTGGATTCGATCCCCGGCTAGGGCGAAGTGTTATGGGATTGTTTCCATTTAAAAAAAATTGCTTATGGGCCCGCTCTTGACCTCGATCACGCCTGATGGAAAGCGATGGATGAGGTCTATGATGGAATGAGCGTACCCAGGATATGCCTAAGGCACTGGAACTCCCACGCATCGACGGAACACGGCAGGCTGCTTGACGCAGGAATCCGGTGGGAGGGTGGTCGCAAACCAGCCGGTCGTCAGCTCAACCACCGCAAGGGAAGAATTGGCCAATCAAATAAGGTGTTGGGTGTGACTGTCCAGGATGTGCCGGGCGTTCGGTTCATTTGAGTAACTGGCAGAATAAACTGCTCTACACGAGGAGGCTTCTTCATGCATGTTTAGCCCGGAGTCAGCTTTTGTGTCCATCATCACATCTGAACATAGATCTCCCTCAATGATTGTACTGAAGGAAAATCACCACGCTTTGCAAACAGATTGGTGATAGTAGTTTGTTGTTATTAGCAGATAGGATGATCTTTTTCTTAATCTCATGACGAAATCTCTTTCACGATGGTGTATTCATAGTCGATCTTGTAATTGCTTTACCACCCTATGGTTGAATGCCACTTGCACGTCATAAAACGTCAAGGTCTAATTTTGAAAGAAAAAAGAAAACAAATGTTTGTTCTGAACGAACATAAAATACACACAATGAACAAAGAAAGTTGGTAGCCAATTTGATTTAAGAACTATGTGACAGTTACCTATACAAGAAGTTTTAATCTACTAAGAGTTTTTGCCAAAACTGGAAATTCAATTACGAGATCGAATATACATATCATTTATAGTGCATGCAAGTAGTAACTTTAATGACATATGTAATGTAAACAGCATGAATTTGATCCTTTCATAACGGGTGTATCCTCGGCCAGAAAGTGCCTGAGCCTTATAGCTTTTTTAATTAAGATTTTGTATGTTCAGGTTCTTATTCTTGTAGCGAATATGAAATGTGATTGTTATACTGTTTTTTTCTCTGTTTCTCTTTTGGTTGGCTATGTTTTCACCCTCTTTCTATCCAATGTGTTTTTAGAAAAGAATGAAAGAAAGACTTGTAATTGGCTGTCAATCTCAGACGCTATTTTTTGTCATCCATAGTAAATAAATAAAATAAATTAAAGGGCTATTCCGTACGCAAAATACACGCATTGACGTGGAGTTGCGGACACCAGCCCGTATTACCTATTACCTACCTACCTAAGGGTATTCAATAATTTAACTGTTAATACTTCCTTAAGGATATAAACCCAGTTAACCTTTAGCGTTATCAGATCATAAACAGCTATACACATGAATTATGTTTCTGAAAGCCCCAAAGCAAAAAATTAACATAGCTAAAAACTAAAAACAAAACCATGACTCCGATTAATTACTGTCACTTGTAATTAACTGCTTCAGCAGGGGACCGAGGAAGAGGGGGGGGGGGGAGTTCAGTGAATCAGACCGGAATAAATCACTGCTTCATTGGTCTAGTGCAGTCGCAAGCGCTACTGACAGCATGAGGTCCTGGGTTCGAATCCTGGGTTCGGTCGGGCAAACTGTTACTGTGTTTTTCTATCTGGAATTTCTCAGTAGCAGCCTGGAGTCTAGATACGTGCCCGGTTGATGGCAATAGGGTCGCCCCTATTACATGGGACATAAATTAAATATGGGGTATTCCTCGAAACGCACCCAATGAGACGTCTATCGATATCATTTATTACGAATCCTTCATGCTCTTCTCTATGTTTCAACGTTGATGCGTTTCGAGGAATAAAATTATAATATTTTGATTTTTGTTAGTATTTAATATTTTGTTTTGTTTTCAAGGAATATTTTTGGTGCGTTTCGAGGAATACCCCATAAATATAACTCGTTAAACATTGAATTAAATGCTTGATGATGTGTTAAACGGTTCTAACCACAGTGTTCTTGACCTAAAAATGTACAATGAGAAATGTGAATAAATAATTCGTTTCTTGTGAATTGTGATGTTTGGTTTAAGTTGTGTTAAAATTGGGACAGGAAAAATAGTTTTACTGAGAGGAAACATAAGCTTCGTATTTTTCTCCTTTTTATTGAAGTTAATAATGAGGTTCCCTAGATTATTGCACACATATCCAGATTCAATTAATTAAATTAACATCCATTCTGCCAGCACTGGGCACACGCTCTGGGCACTGGTTCTGTTGACAGCGATGCGGACGAATTTTTTGATGCCCTATTAGCATAGATTAAGTAAATATTATCATGTTATGGATTTGAAATACATCCAAGACATCTCTATATAAAACGAAAAATATGATATTGGAGAGATTTTTGTAACTTAAAAAAGTTGAAAACGTAATTATTATTTAATACTGATTAATAATTTAGCCCTTTTTTGAATAGCCTAGTCACGTATCTTAATGACCACACGAACTTTATTTAAATAAATCATTACCCATATCATTCCATCAGCACAGCCCAAGAACTTAATACAATCGAACCGCCTCACAAAAACACCGACAATTTTTTCCTACGAAATCGATCCCACCATAAGCTCAAAAAAAGGCAACATAACTGACAGATAGACAAAAGAAGTGCCTATTAATGACGTCATCAGGTCCTATTTGGATTATCACCGACCACAATCAGCGCCGTGATAAAAGGAAGTGTCGGCACAAACGTATTGAATTACCATTGAGTGTAGATTGTCGCAGGAAGTCTTGACGTGTGTGTCACGCCCTAGCTGCAGGGCTGTCCGTGAGTGTACAGCTTGATTGATTAGATGGACATGCAGGAAGCTGAGAAAGTGGTAATGAGATCTCGTTAGTAGACTAGTCTATTGTATCTATGGGTATCAATGCTTACTGTGACGTTACATAAATCTTTGATTACACTATTCTATTCCTACTGAGATCATTTACCTATCTGGTTTTCCTTGTTCATGGATGGGTGACCATCCGTTACATATCGACACCCCTCCGTGCCTCAGATAGCCTCTGCTGCCATTCGTAGATCATTCACAGTCGTTATGGGTAGTAAGAAGCCCAAAAGTCTGTCCAAGGGATACCATGCTTAGCTCACCGTCCGATCAGGACCAGGCCCGTGCCGGACGGCGGCGCGTACGTGTTCCACGCGCGCCTCAAAGAGATGTCAGCATCAAGTGAAGGGGCCCGTTAGGGCCGAAGCCTGCCGGGTCAGCGGGATTGTCCGAAAGGGTTACCGCTGGCCCGGAACATAAAGGGCGAAGGAAGGAACATGGGTGGGTTTTAGTCAGTAAGAGTCTGACACTCCCTTCCGCTCCACCCAGAGCGGGAGGAGTCATTTGATGATTTCCCATCCTGAAAAAAAAAAAGGGATACCATGCTGGGTTGTGCAGGTCAGATAGGCAGTCGCTCCATGTAAGATACTGATATTCAGCTAATCGTGTAAGTCTGGAAGCCAACCTTAACATAGTTGGGAAAAAGCTAGTTAGATCTGTTTTCTTTGATGAGCATTTGGCATCACAATATGCTAATAATTAAATTATTTTGGTTTAAAATTAGCATTATCATAAATATGATGCTGCAGTCTATTTACACATTGTATGCTGAGCTATTTAGTACTTACAGAGAAAAAACATATCGTTGTAATGTCCTAACAATGGAGCATGCTCTATATTTACCTACACAAACATTATTTAAAACATCCTCTCCATGCAGGACTATAAACATTTCATGTTCATCGTCATACTCCAGTCCTTATCCCAATTTATCTGGAGTCGGCGCAACATGTATTTTTCTTCCATACTTCTCTATCAGTCGCCATTTCGATAGTCTTTACCCATACCCTTTAACCATATCTATCATCTTTCACACAGTCCATACATCGTTTCTTAGGGTTTTCCCTACTCTTATAGCCATCTACATTTTCGCTCAAAACTATACGTTTCGTTTGATAATGCCTTGAACAGAAAAATACATCCCATTACTAAAAAAATATGTTACGTCAGTGGTGTTCGCGGACTGAAAATAATATTGATAAACTGTTCCACCGAACCGCACCTTACAAAATTTTGTTTCAGTGCGGTTAATGGAAGTGCTGCGGTGCAGTTGGATCAAGTGCTATTGAAATCAGTGCTCTGAGTGGAATACCTAGTCATTTCTAAATCATTATAAAATCTGATGACACATTCACGATATTACCATACTACCATTGACACCATAACTTTCCTTTAATCAAAATTCGTCACACAAACACTGAAACCCTATGTATCCTAATAAGTCGATTATAAATTCGTTTCCCACTTTCCCCAACCCTAGTTTACATAAAGGCTTGCCCAGAAGAGCGATTTAAAAACGCATTACGTTTGGACGCACGATGCGTTCGGTTTGGTATAATAGAAATGTGACGCGCCCTTGCATTGTCTCGCTTTCTATGCTATTAGTCATAGGTAAGTGGATGCTTGCTACTGAATGCTACTTTAAATTGGAAAATGTTTTTGTAAGTGATTTAAGTGGAACCGTAAATAATGAAGATTGTGTTTGCTACTGTTTATACCATGCGATACGTCATTGTGTAGATGTTGGGGTATAGCAAAAAGAAATCGATCCTACTTCAACACTATCATTTTTCCCATACTAACTCATATAATATGTAGTAGGTATATTATTTTTAACTATTCTAGCCACTTGACTTAAATTCTTACTTTCGCATAGTACCTACAGCGCGCTTCATAGAAACGGTTACCCCTTGGTAATGACATCGAACCTATTTAAGTTTTTTGTAATGTAACGCTAGTGGCACGTTGGTCTAGTGGTTAACGCTGCGGCTTAGCAGTGCGATGGTCTCGAGTTCAATCCGCGGGTGAGAAGACTTTTTTTATTTTATTTATTTACCTTTATTATTATTTTTTAGTTTCTTTAGTAGTTAGTTTAGTTTTTTTCGTTAATTATTATTAAAAAATCAAATGGAGGTTTGTAATAAAAGCTAGGCATTTTGCATAGACAATATTCATTTATTTTTTTAATTACATTTCTAGGACTTCATGGAATCCACTTCCTGGTTGAATATACACATTTCTGTCTGTATTAAATTGGGGTTATTTACTTAGAATATTAACTAAACACAAAATAGATACCCTAGTTTGGTTTAGAACGTTTACCATTAGATAACGGTTCGTTTATAGATATTTCTAGAAACATAACTACAATAATATTTATTTATTTAAAGTTGTGAAAACATACATTTTTTATACTCTGTATGATCTTATCGGAAACAAGCCTGGTTAAAAAATGAAATGTTCTCATTGTGCCTGTGAATTACAGAGGAAGAACCAACATGCTAAACTATAACAGTATAGCAATATACATCTTTCTCTTTTATCACATTTTCTGATAACCCTTATTTAAAACAACATTAAAAAAATATGTGAGGTCAGATATAAATCGTTAACACATTAATAGACTACTTGTAAACAAGAGTAACTGCATTGATAATAATAAAGGTTGTTTATTTTTGATTAACTAAGAGATAATAATCCCACTGATTATGTAATGATATTGGGAATTATTAACACTTGCTTATATGTTCCAATGTAATTTTATCAAATAAGTTACACAGTCGATCTGCCGAGTTGCCTATTCATAACGGATAGAATGGCCGTCACTGTCTACCACTTCTTGAAGTCAGCACTTGAACGCATAGTTTTGAAGGGTGCCACTGAGTGAACTTTCACAATATTACGTTGTCGCTCCGATTCATTAGTGTAAGCAATCGGGCGAGAGCCTTGGTGACCACATTTCACATCACCCGTCGCTTGATAACTTTGTATCCATCTACGAACTGTTTTTCTCTGTAATGAAAATAATAATATTAGAAATACATAGAAAAAAATCCAACATGTAAGTTATAATGCAACATGATTGCAACAATAAACAGGTATATGTGTAAGAATAACGTAAATCTTACCGTTATGCTTATATCTCGTGCTATTTTTTTTATTTTTTGTTCCTTTTCCCACAAAACAACAATTTTAGCCTTCAATAAAGTTGTTAATCGAACCATACCATCGATTAATAAAATCAACTGGTCAAAAACTTAATAAATTGGATAATATTACGATGAAGATAATTACACACAAGCGAATCGGAACGAAAATAAAACCATTTGAAAAGTAAAAATACCCTCAATCACAGTTTAGTAAATAAGGCGAAGAAGTATACTAAATTCAACCTTAACTCGCAGTTCATACAGCAGTTAAGTTTCTGAAGTAAAATGAGGGTAGTGCAATAATCGGAATCAACACATTCTATTCAACCAAACAAGAAATCTATGCTAATTTCAACCTTATGTTTTAGTTAATTGAGGAGTTGCGTATTGAATTTTGTAAAACAAGACGGTAAGGTGCTAGTATTAATTAATATAACACGGAAGTTGAAATTTAAACCTTAATATCTAGAAGATTAGACCGTTAATAACCTTGTTCGATAAAAGGAGTAATGCTACTCCAATTTTCGTTACGGTTGATAACTGAGCCAATAGCCTAGTGGTATAAGGCACGGTCTAGTTGATCGGCTGGCGCCTGGTGAAGCAGGTTCGTATCTTATCACACGCAGTGTCTTTTTGTAAGTTATTCTTGGTATCTATACAGTTCGGCCCGAAGGAAGCCGATAAAATACCATATAAAATTATTAAAAACTTGCAAATATTATTAGAAGCGGATCGGTGGATGCACGCGGGCAGAGATGGGTGCGGCGGCGGGGGAGGGAGCGGCTCACGTGACACGCGGGCCCGAGCGTGCTCGGGCGATAATCTTTAAGCCTTGGTGTGGTACCTTTTCTCTGCACTTGACTGTACCTACTCTTTTAGCCGTGTGTGGATCACACGTAATATTAGTAAAACACACCTTTTAATATATAATCAAAAGGGTAATAAACGTAGTACATATTGAAATCCTTAGAATGGCCTTTCCTTTGCCCCCTTTATGCTTCAAAGTAGTTAGATAATAATTATAACCCTTTATTTATGAAAATTAAAATACATTTATGTACTATTAAGTGATGTGGTATAACAAAAACTGTTGTTTTTTATTTTTAGTCGATACCAACTGTGATTGTCTCATTTTGATAAAGATAAATGATAATATTAGCTATTTTTAGCAATTATTGATAAAATAACGGGAAATTATTCATATTAGCACTATAATTTGTACCTTTCTTAAAAATTATTAATGTTTTCACAGCAATTTTGCTTACTTTTAATGCCATGTTTATAATTTGATACCTTATTAAATACGGTTCAATTATAGTTTTATTAATGTAAGCATAGTGGTTCATAGAATCATTATGTATGTTTATAAACCTCCATCCTGTTGGCATTCTTACAACGATGTCATTATACATGTTTTCCGAAGTCGAATAAAATAACACCTACCTAAGTTAACATACAAAGTAAAATCAAAGTTAAATAATTTATTTCAAACTTTGCTTTTGCTGCTGGAACTACATATTTGAATCAATAATGTTAGAATGTATGAAGGTGGAATGGGACTCTGTGAGACCAACATTTTAATCCCGAAAAAATAATAAACCGTCGCATACATTTGGGTCGAGACTGTAGGTATTGAAGTTTTGTATGGGACATTGGGACTGTTGATATCTTTTTAGCAATAAGGATGTTGATCCTATGGATAAAGTAGTTCAGTTTGACAGTCTGTACTGTACCACAGTCCACACCCTAAAATACGACTTGCTGTACTCTGGACGCTTTCAACGCGTAGGTACGTCTTTTTTTACATCGTTTTCACATATAAATAATTATAAATTCAACATTAATGATGTAACTAATATTTTTGTAAAAATATTATTTAAAAGAGTGTCCATGGAGTTTCTTGCCCGTTCTTGTCCATAGGTACCTGCTACGGTTTGGAATGGGCAACACTAGCTTCATATTTTCTGACTGACCGACTTCTTGACGATTCAAAAGTGCCTGTAAATGGTTTAATGTAAATAAATGGTTTGAGTTGAGTTTGACCACACCTTTCTGCTACACGCAGTAAACGCAAACTTTTTG
The DNA here is from genome assembly GCA_963855955.1 of Luperina nickerlii. Classification (NCBI taxonomy): domain Eukaryota; kingdom Metazoa; phylum Arthropoda; class Insecta; order Lepidoptera; family Noctuidae; genus Luperina; species Luperina nickerlii. The sequence continues at coordinate 1,356,203 of OY979683.1, read as the reverse complement.
CAATAAGATTTCTAACTCCCAACGATATAAACAAACATTGCGAATCGTCGCCAAAACAATTCCAAATTGCACACTTATCCTTCACCTAAAACTGAAGTGACACATCAACGAAAGTATTTATTGATACATAACAAACAATACATAAAAAAAATCACTTATCTGTATGTACAATACAACACATAAAAGTTCCCCCTATATGAACTGCTATTATCTTCTATCAAGGAAGCTGAGCCGGCCCATTCATTGGGTGCCAAAAGCGGCGCGTGTGCGCGCGAGCAGTTTTGCGTGCTACATAAATTAATGGTGGCATTGTTATTAAGGACTATGATTTGGTTGTGACTTTGCTTGTTAAGGTGCTAGTTCGGTTTAAAGACATTTATTTCTCAAATAACAAATTACAGTTCACTTAAAGATAAACTTAACTAAATTAACAATAAGTTGCAGTTTACATTACGACGTTCAATTCATCCAAGAAACTTAACACCATAGTTTCATTCATAAAATATAGCAAGTATGTCTAAGGTCTGATTTTTCCATCGCCAGATAATTTCGTCGGAGGAACAATTTTGAATTTTTGACAATTCCATACAAAAACTGTCAGAAGTCAATTCTATACTTATAATAGTTCTGTTTTATGGCTTATTTATTAGGTCCTGTAGATTAGCCACAGTGGGTTAACGACTTCTATAGACTTCTGCTTACGTTTTGTCGTCTTCCTTTGAGAGTTTAAGGTCAGTTTCCTTCATGATGTTTTTCTTCTGAGGTATCTACCTAATCAGTTTGTCTTCTTATGTAATTTTTTATTGTTGTCCCTCACTTTTTTCTCATTCTTTCTGTCTTTAGTCCTACATGGCTATTGGTTCAGTTTTAGTCGGTTTCTCTCTCCAATTTACCAAGTTTTGTTACGTACTTCAACACCTGTTGTATTTTATCACTGGCATCCTTACTTATTTATATATTTTGGGCATATGTTGCCCCACTACGGGGCAAAGGGCTCCCTTTCTCTTTTCCACTCCTCTCTGTCTTGAGCTAGTGTTAACCAATCCTGTAGGCATCAAGCTCTTCCCGCCATCTTCTCCTGGGTCTGCCTCGATGTCGTTGACTGGTATCCTACGAAATATAAAACAAAAATGTTACATTTGAATATAATCATATGGAAACTCAAAGACAAGGTGCCTTTACCTATGGAGCAAGTCTTTTCAGCCTCTCCTTAAGAAGGGCCCTGTGAAAAAAGTCTTCCCTAGGTAAACTTTTAGTCTATGTTCCTCATTCACATTTTCATCAGTGAATTTCGCCATCACAGACAGACTGTAGCACCTTACTTTCATTATACAATCAAGTACAAATGTACTACATATGTTTTATGTATGTTATTGCGTCTGTCAGTCTGTGTTTAAGCTGCTGTTAATTGTGTGCTAATAACGTTTGTTTTACGTATCATTGCGGGGGAGGTGACGGAGGTCGGGTTGTACCTATTACTTAATTATTTATTGCAATTGTAGGCGAAAATGAAAGTAATTTGCACTTGGGCTAGGTCGCATTGTAATATTCTTGTAACAATATCATGATTTTAAAGAGTGCCCATGGAGTTTCTTGACCGTTCTTCTCCATAGGAAACTACTACGTTTTTCTCATTCCTCACTACGCATCCTCGCTCATCTTAATTTTTTTTTTCACCATGGTAAGTCATCAAATGACCCCTCCCGCTCTGGGTGGAACGAAAGGAAGTGTCAGAGTCTTACTGACTAAAACCCACCCGCGTTCCTTCCTTAGCCCTTTATGTTCCGGGCCAGCGGTAACCCTTTCGGACAATCCCGCTGAATACTCGCTCATCTCTGGTGGAAACGCAGCCTACGCGGCAGAAATAAAAATGGTGATATTACTTGCCCGTTCGAACTTGTTGATCCTCTCAAGTAGCTCTATTACTAACCATGTACAAATTAGTTTTCAAGTACTTTGTTACTTTAACTAATATTTAAGTAGCTAAGTAGGGTTGCCAACCTCAAATTTAAAAAACCAGGATTTGAAGTTGGAAAAACCAGGACAATTCAGTTTAAAAACAGGACGCATTAATAGAGTGCAATAGTTAAATAAATATCTAGTGAAAACAGGTGAAATGAAATTCAAGTAATTAAAATAATCACATTTTTTAATAAAAAAATATTTGAATAAAATTATAAAAGTTGAAAACTAGTTATTACTACGACCGTGAGGCCGCTCGTAACGTAAAAATTTGAGAAGAGGCGCGCGAATTTTAAAATTTAAAAACCCAGGACGCTGCTTAAAAGCTATTCAGGACGTCCCAGGACACTACAAAAACTAGGACATGTCCTGGGAAAACAGGACGGTTGGCAACCCTAAGCTAACGTAACATAAATCGCTAAGTTACACACGAAACTACTTGAAACTAAGTGACACTCATAACTAAGGCTTCACCTTACCCAACGAAGTCTCCGAACAGTAAGTTGACTCAAGTTAACTATTTGATGTAACTCACTGTGCCAACAGGAAGTTGAGCATAATCACGCTTTGTACCAAGTTATAAATTATAATTATGTGTGGTGTGTAAGCAGAGGTGTGGGTGATATTAATAACAAGTTACGATAGTATTTTTGCCCGTATTATTATTTTGGTAACTTCCTCGTTGGTATAGTAGTAGCAAGCGCTTCTGCAGAGCATGAGTTCCTGGGTACGATTCCCGGATCGGGCAAAGTGTTATTGGCTTTTTCCATCTGGAACTTCTTAGTAGAGTCGGGATTTGAACCCGGTTGATGACAATTAGGCTCGCCCCCTATTACATGACATTTTAACTTAACTGACGAAATGTGTATGTACAGACGCCAACACATCAAGCTACCCGAAACTGTCAAATTTTCCCAATCAACTTTGAACCTTATGCTTTGGAGATAAAGTTGAAAATCTATTAAAGAAATTCGACAGATTGTAGTAGCTTGATGTGCTGGCGTCTGTACCTATATCTACTATAGGTACAAGTACACCTTTGGCTAACCCCTCGGAAAATACAGGCGTGATGTTATGTCATGTTAATCTATTATATTTGACCCATATTTTCTCGTATTATTGAGGGGTCCGTGGCTAAATAATAACAGCTGCACAGGTCGATCGATCAGGTTAAGCTACGCTTGCCGCGGTTGGTCTGTTGATGGGTGACCATCTTTACACGTACCGAGACCCCTCCGTGCCTTCGAAAGCACGTTAAGCCGTTAGGCCCGGCTGTCATTCGTGGATCTTTGACAGTCGTTACGGGTGGCCAGAAGCCCGAAAGTCTGACAACTTGTCTTACCAAGGCGTATCGTATTACCCAGTAACTGGATTGTAGAGGTCAGATAGGCAGTCGCTCCATATAAAATACTGGTATTCAGCTGCATCCGGTTAGACTGGAAGCTGACCCCAACATAGAAAAAGGCTAGGCAGATGATGATTTTCTCGTATTATTATCAGATTCTTCTAAACTGTCATTTTTTACTTTGTTGTTAAGTTCCTTAAAACTATCACCGCAGTTTGGTTTAGACAAGAGTGTATCAGCAGTACTAACAATAATCTGCTCCCTCACTCAGCTACAACAGAAATTTTAGGGGACACTGCAATTACGGCCACGTTTGGCCGCTGATTTGATGATTGCAGCTCTCCGCTGCATAGGCCATCTTCCGGATAAAATAAATTTTCTTACGTCACGTATGATCTGGCTGGGGTGGCGTATTCTTCGGCCATGAACTTATAAAATGAAGGTAGGTTCTCTAGTTCTAGGAAGAAATGGTGATAAGGAAGATTCTCAAAAATAAGAACAAATACCTAATGATCGCTGTTTCCATACAGTGTTCAATTTGCCAAAAGATAGGTTTTTTTCTAAACTTGCTTACTAACTTAACTTTTAAGGCTGAGATGGGCTATGTTTTGAAAGCCAATGCTGTGCCAATTTTTTTTTGACCGAAAGGTTTTTTCGGACTGGAATTGGGTTCAGTTCGCGACGACTTAAAAATACTGACCCATCCTAAAAAAACTATTTACATCTAACAAATCCATACTAATATTATAAATTTGAAAGTAACTATGTTACCTTTTCACGCCTAAACCACTGAATGGATTTCGATAAAATTGGCAGATTGGCCGAGAGATAGATTGCATCCCAGGGAAGGACATAGGATAGTTTTTATCGACATACCTCGCGGACTAAGCCGTGGGCGGAAGCTATGTAGTTCAGAATAAAACTCAAAATTGCATATTAATTACTATTTCAACCTTGACACTACGTACATACAGTGGCGGTATCTATGTCATAAGAAGTCAGAGATCATCAAATCTATGCAAATGAGATGTAGGTACACAAAGTAGCCGCCTACGAGAGAAATCTGTGAGTGACCTACTGGTTCACTAATAAAAGTTTTACTCGCTTCTGACCAACATGTAAAGGGCGTATTTAGGAACGGATGAATTTGCATAAATATAGTTTGATTACTCTGATAGTTTTTGGTGTTAATGAAAAACACTACTAACAAGAATACTTGGACTTAGTTCGGCCAACATGAGCCAACCCACAATCTCACATTTATTCAGTTAATTGCGACAAACTAATCCAATATACCAAATGTTCAGCAAAATCAGTCCAAAATATATCCAAAACTTTTGCATACAATTTTAAACTTTATGAGCGGTTTAACTATCCAAAATCGTCACCACTACCTACTACGGAAAATGGCAGACATTTTGATGTAAGTTTGTATTGTCAGACTTCGTTGAACTGGCTGACACTTAGGCAGTCAAAAACGCCTAACATCAACACACATAACCCACTTTAAAACGCAGTCGACGTGGATCTTACATACCTCTAAAAATGAGTAATGATTAATCTCTTCTCTATTAGTCAACTCTAATGAGTAGCTGTTAAAGTTCTCATAATTTTAATTTACAACCTTATCGGATCATATAGCCACTTAACTTGCAGTAGAAAGTGTAGATATAGGTCAACACCTACCTACAAAAAGCGAAGTATGTATCAATGTGCCCATACCCCCATAGGAGCCCACTTATCTTCCTTTATTACCCCATATAAATTCCTCACCTACATCGTCCTCATTACCGGTATGTCCCCAAAACCTCATACCGTAATGTAATATCTCCCGTGTTACGCCATGGGAGGTCGATGAACTTGTCCCATGGTTTTATTACGTTATCTAACCATTGCACCTTGCAAGGGACATGTCAGAATGTGCACTATGTCATGTAGGTAGGTATTAATATAATAGATACGTGCATTGAATTTAAATGATAGTAAATGATCCACTTATGAATATCATGGTGGAGGTGTTTTGAATCGCACTTTTATTGATCAGACTCTTTATTTGCTTTTATTGCCCAGCTGATATCATAGTCTATAATGTTCCCACTTTCCACAGGACTGCTTTCTGCGAGAGGAAATGGGCCGTATTCCACCACGCGGGCCCAGTGCGGGTTGTTAGATGTCACATCTCTTTGTATTTTTGGTTTTAGGACATGCCAACCTACGCTTTGGAATGGGCAACTAGCTTCATATTTTCTGACTGACCGACTTCTTGACAATTCAAAAGTGCCTGTAAATGGTTTAATTGAAATAAATGCTTTGAGTTTTGAGTTTGAGTTTGCCGGTTTCCTCACGATGTTTTCCTTCACGGTTTTGAGAGCAGTGGTGATGAAATAATTTGCACAAAGAAAGCGCCGGTCAGGGTTCGAACGTGTGAACTACAATTCGAAAGTCGGCCTTTTCATCTAGGCTTCCACTGCTCTGCCACGGCAGATAGCGCGGTCCTTGATTTTGGATCATACTCGTAACTGTAGGGAATCTACCTGGTTACCTACTAAAGAAGAGATAAAGGGTTTTACCTACCCGACAAAAACTCGCACGGTAGGTAGGTACGTCTTTTCGGAAATCATCTGTCAGGCCTTTTCCCAACGATGTTGGGGTCGGCTTCCAGTCTAACCGGTCTTCAGTCAGATTTAGTACCTACACTAAATTAACTAATGATTGCTCACATACTACTGTATTACACAATACTTCTATTTATCACAACTTCACAAAAGATAACGTTATAAATAAATAAACTATAATGTCTATACAACTCTATTTGTTTTCCAAAGCACGTTACTTCGGCACATGCTGCAAAGAGCCTCTTCAGTGGTGACTATAAGATTTAGTCATAGCAATTGAAATCTTAACTGTGTGCACTTAAATGCACTTATCCCACTTGAGTGCATTTAATTATGCACAGCAGAGGTTTTAAATTGAAGGATTTACTCAGCATTTTGTCTCTGGTGCTAAAAGGCTAAATTTTTAGGTCAAAAACCTAGTATATGCCTAAAGTGTGAGAAAATATTTGCAAGTCTTAAGAGTACTGCTATTTTAGTGCTAATAGAGTTTCCAATTAATATAGTACTGTCCTACATGATGCGAATGCTGTGCTGTATAACCAAAATGGAAATAGTACCCCAAAGTAATTCGACTTCTGTTAAAAATCCCGCCAAAAATTAAGTTAATCTGAATCTTTGAATCCCTTATTAATGCAGCTCGAATTACGAAAAATAAAGTTCAAAATTAGGAATTAAAGTTTTATGATAGGGTGTTGTAAAAATAAATATAAAGTTAAAAATAAAATAAAATAAAGATAAATAATAAAAAATATAAATAATAAATATATATAAAAAATAAAAATAAAGTTCAAAATTAGCAATTAAAGTTTTATGATAGGTGTTGTGGCGCAGCCTGGGAGAGCTTATGTCCAGCGGTGGACTGTTACAGGCTATGTTGATTGGAAGTACATATTGAGCCCAGAAAAGACGGATTCATAATTTTGTAACCTGAAATTTTAATTTCTACCTTCCAAATACTTCAAAACCCATTATTTAACTTCAAACACGATAATTCTGAACATATTTGCACACGATATGCAAAATGTAAAGTGATGCAGCCTTCAAGTCTTCAAACTAAGGTCAAACTGATGTTCCGCGTTCTAACCTCAAATTGTGTTAAATATATTTGATATATTTGTCAAATACATATTATATACTTAGTGTTGTATAGTTAGCTTCCGGTAATTTTGGGATAAATTTATGTAAGATTAGCCCCCGGTTTCTTGGCAAACGAGCCTCTGAATTTGGTCGTGACCTACAATATCTCATGCCTGTATTTAGAGAGGTCAGCATGAAAATTATAATCTGCAAAACAGGGGGCCTAACAAGGCCACTTTAGCAGAATCATAAAACGATAACATTATGAATCATAATGGACAGTTAACTGTTAAGTTAATCGTATCAAATCCCATTGGTGAAGGATTTTTCAGTTATTTTTTTTTTGTCTGTGCTAAAATACCAATCAATCCAATCCCAATCTCTTCGATTATACCTACGTAGTGCAGCGAAAAAAGAAAAACTCGGGCTGTCTTCGCCATATTATGATTCATAATGTTATCCTTTTATGATTCTGTCAGAATGGCCTTTTTAGACCCTCAGATAGAAAACAGGTGCCTAAGCATTTAAAATTAATCGGGAAATCGATAGAACTTACTTTTATAAAAAATCGAGATATTCTTACAAGAACACGTCACAAAGCTGTTTGACTCAGAAACGAACTAAAGCTTCCACACTCGGGATCTTGCTTGCATCTGAAGGCTAATTGCCGTAATTAAAAACGTTCAAAATGTAATCTCATATCAGCAACAAGCAATATCAATAATTTAGGGAAATTAGAGGTACTTTTGACAGATTAAGACTGAGATCCAGACTGACAACGTTCTTACAATTACGACAGTACTTACCACGTGGATTTATAAAGATAGAGTACTGCAATATTATCAACTCATGCGACCTTATCTTTCAGATAATACTGTTTAATAACAGCGTCTTATACAGGAGTATAAGACATGTCTCATGTGTCATGGCGCCACTGTATCTCAACCAAACTCAGGAGAGTTTGGTTGAGATACAGTGGCGCCATGACACTTGTTGAAATTATCGTTCAACGTGAAAATGATGACTAAACCTGAAACTACATTAAGATTCCTCAAATATCATAAATAAAGGCAAAGGGAGTGAATCATAACGTGACAGCTGACAGGGGAGAATGCAAGAGAAAAACATATTGCGGCGACTTCAAATATCAGGGTTGACAGAACAACAACATTATAATTTTCTAAAAAAACTCGTCAAAATATTGTAATATTTAACATACTTTTGTGTAACAAGCATTCTGTTAGAACTTACAAGCTAGTAGTAAGATTTAGTCTAGACTATCCTTCAACTCATTGAAAAAAACATCGTTCCCCCATTGCAACCGCTATTTATAACCAAAACAGCAAGGAACCGTGACCATCTGTAACAGCCTGATTAATGAGCACAAAGCCATACGAACAAAATCACTAAAACCATCCCCGTCCCCTAAAGGACATAGGTACTTCAAACATAGTCGCATAATTATCATTAATCATTGAAACAAGTGCGTATGGCCAGACTAACCATGGAGAAGGAATGGTGCAGAATGTCCACTTTTGGATAACGTTGACAGAAAAGATATCGGAGACGTCCACGAGATTCGAGGATCTCGTTTGAATTGTTTCGTGTAACTATTAAATCTAACTACTATTGATTGTAATACAAAATCTGCTAAATGACTTCCTTACCAGTGTACCAATCATCTTTACATAATCGAAGAATACATAATAAGTACCTATATGAGAAAAAATAACAAAGAGAAAAACACGTAATAAAGACTTTGTTTATATTTTTATTTTGCATTCTATAATTTTCTATATGAAAAAAAGACAGTTGGCAACAGAAATGAGACGCACGCTATGAATTTTGCAAGCCTAAACACTCCGAAAGACTGAATATCGTCATGGATGAAAATTAAATCTTTTTCCGGTCAAACTTGTTGAAAGGTACTCATGAGAGCCTGAAGCCTATGTCCAACAGTGGACGTCTTTCGGCTGAAATGATGGCTCATGAGAGTCGAAAAAGACTTACTTCCATTTCCATCGGCAATTTGCTGCATAGTGCATGGTTTCCTGACTTTACTTTTGACTAGGTGAGTACATATTGTTTATGTGCGATTTTGTATGTTTTCAAATTGGGTCTTCTGTTTTACTTTGACAGTGCCATCACCAAACTAAACACATGTTGGCAAGTAGGTCAAAACCTTGTTTCATTGCCACGGAGACAATCGCTCTCAGTGATATATGGCGCTAAGGACACGAGGATGGCACTTGTTCAATGTTCAATTTACATGCGCAGGAAATAGAAAGAAATAATGTGTAAAACAGTAAACACTTTGTCGTATAATAATTGGCATTCAAAACAGTCGCCACTGAGCAGTCTCCCTGCCATTGCTGCTGCGTGTCAAATGTTTTTTCCCTGTCGTGGCGGTTCCCGTATAAACTGTCAGAACACGAGGAGAAAAAAAGCATTTCATTGGATTGAAACACATCCTGTTGAAATTGAATGTTTATTTATGAAAGTAGATCCAGTCTGTCCTTTTGAAGAAAGAGCCATTGCAGCTTTGAGTTGACCTATCCGATTAGACGGCATGCATGCATGTCATCCTGTAGCTCAACCCTATTTTAGGGAGCTCAACGACCCGTCACACGACGCTACCAGATCTGCAGGACATTTGCATGACGCCATAATACAAAATGCTCAAAAAGTTAAGTAGGTACTTACAATTCATTCAGTGTATGAATGTAAGGGACATTCAAGTTTTGTTCTGAAAAAATTTATCAACCAATCCATCATTAACTCCTAATAACAGTTTTACTTCTGAAATTCGTCTATCTGTAAGAACGCTATTAACCTGGATACTTAGATAAGAGTAATGTTACTGAACAGGTTTAGATTAATGTATCAGGCTGCAGCTGTTAAAAGAAATCACAGATAAGTCACGGCAAGTAACCCGTGGAAAGTGTTCCTAATTTCCTATCTCGTTTACTCTGAGGCTTGCTTACACTATACGATTAATTTATCGCATAAGTATGTAGATAAATATTTAAACGACTCGACGCGACGGTCGACGACGACGACCTCGTTGGTCTAGTATTTTCACTCACGCGCTACTGCTGAGCGTGAAGTCCTGGGTTCGATTCCCTGGCCGGGAAAACTGTTATTGGAATTTTCCAAAGAATTGTGCCCGGTTGCTGGCAAGTTAAGTCCCATTTAATAGGATGCGAGCATATTACAGGAGCCTATTATGGGACTTAGACATCATCATGTGCCTAGCCTTTTCCCAACTATGTTGGGGTCGGCTTCCAGAATAACCGGATGCAGCTGAATACAAGTATTTTACATGGAGCAACTACCTATCTGACCTCCACAACCCAGTAACTGGGTAATACGATACCCCTTGGTAAGACTGGTTGTCAGATTTTCGGGCGTCTGACTACCCGTAACGACTGTCAAAGATCCACGAATGACAGCCGAAACCAACGTCTTAACGTGCTTTCCGAGGCACGGAGGGGTCTCGGTATGTAAAGATGGTCACCCATCCATAGACCAACCGCGGCAAGCGTTGCTTAACCTGATTGATCGACCTGTGTGGCTGTTTTTATTTCGCCTTAGACATAATTGGCAAAATATGGGTGTAATGTAGGAAGGTATACCTCTGGCCAACCTCTCGGGTTATCAAGACGCGAGTTATGTAATGTGTTAAACTTGGGTTACCTCGCCATACGTTTTTTGTTTGATATGCTTGATAGTTATGTAGACAACTAAAAATGTTATAGAAAGAAAGAAAAATATTTTATTTCGGACACGCACAGGAAATACAAACAATAAAAAAAGAGCATCTACGTCATACGGTTACCGTTACCCATTGAGTTATACTACTACGTAATCATAACTCAATGCCGTTACCCAGAAAATTTGTCAAAGACTTGTATTTTCAGAATATAATTTACATAAAATGCTAAGTTCCACGTCTTCATCGTTGATTTCAAGATAAAGAACGTTAATTTGCATCATTTGGAGATAATTATCTAGGAATTCATAATATTTTTGGGTGCATGCAATGCCGCATTCAATGTATTATGATTTCATTGATCAAATATTGTTTCAAACCAGTTAGGACTATTTCTTTGTTCGTTTAGGTTTTACAGTTAAACATACTTAGTTTACCGGTTCCAATATATTTATATTATGTAGGTACATATCAGGAATATAAATAATTCTAAAACCATAAGTTCCGTAGTTTCATATTTATATAAATACATTGCAATACACAAAATTATTTTAGATTGATAATCGTATAGTGTAAATAGAACCTACTTGAACATAAATTTTTCTAAGATAGTGTAATTGAGAATGAATTATCAGCTATTGATAAAGCCTGTAAGCCACTTAAAGCTACCAGATTCTTCTTAACATGCCACAGACGGCTTTTTTGAGACACCTAGAAGAATGTGGGGCATAAGGTTGGCATTGCTTTATTGGAAACTGACCGATCTCAATGTGCTAAAATAATAGACAGTGTTGTCTTTATTTTGTTACAGATTGGTGAAAAGTTACATGAAATTTTACACAAATGAGGCGTCTAAATCAAAACAATGCACGATGAAATGTAACACAAAAATTAGTGAATTTGTTTCAACTTATGTTACATTTCAGGATAGGTTTAGCCCACCAGTACTCGGCATTAAAGATTTAGAATACAAAGCTAGAATTTATAATTCCACAAATAGTGGTTATAATTTCTCTGATAACAACGTAGGTACGAAAAAATATATTTATTTGAATATTATTAACACACTAACTCTATAATAGAAATAAAAATATTTACAAGTATCAAAAAGGGTTACAGGGCGTCGAAAAATTCGTCCACATCGCTGTCAACAGGAAAAGTGCCCAGAAGGCTGGCAGTATTGCCACGTTGGATAGCAATGCTGATTCTTTGGCCAAAAAATAGGCCCGCCCTCTGGTCACGTGAAGAAATACGTAGGTACGAGTATCTTTATAGATCAATTTAATGCTGTTTATCAACTTATATGTAGTATTATAAAAATATGTGATAAGCAATATATTCGCATCTCGCTATGAAATTGACTGCTAAGCAGAAGTCAATGGATTTGTTTCTAATTGATAAATGTTTGTAATCGGTGTCGGATCCGTTCTTTCATCACTGATAAATTAATCTATTAATACACGATTACTTGATATAGTATAATGTAATTTTCATCGGATCGTAAATATGCAATGCTGATTAGTGCCGACCTAAAGGAGGTGGCTGGGACAGACTGGATGTGTGATGTGGAAGGCGAAGGACAGTTTTTTGACTAGGGAATGCAATTGCGCGAGATTTTGCCATTTACAAGATCTCGCGAGATATAAAAAAATCTCGCGAGATTGGTGAATTTGTTTATATTTTTTTATATACAAATTGCCACAATAATGGGATTTTTGTTAGGGAAATAATAAATTTGATGTAATATTTTATAGGTAATCATTTATTTCTACCAGTTTTCATTAATTAAATAACCAGAGTTCTTTTTTAGGTATAGAAAATAAAGTGCAATCGTCAAAACTTTGAATAAAATAGTTTCGCAAAAAGCAAAAAATGTTTAAAGAGTCGTCTAACAGACGGCTTCTAATTTTGCAGGCCTCACTTTTTCGATAATACCTGCATATTTTAAAGCTAAGTCAATCTCGTTAATCTCGCGACATGTCGTCTAATTTTTGACCGAGATTAATCTCGGTAAATATGGCCGAGATCCCGCGAGACCTCGTTCTCGAGATTGCATTCCCTAGTTGTGGCGCAGGCTGGGAGAGGCCTATGTCCAGCAGTGGACTGTGATAGGGTGAGTTACTTGATTTGATGGTTTTGTGGAGGAAGAGAATAAAGGCTCCTACAAACAGGCGTGAGGCGATATAATCGCGTGCGACACAGAGGCACCGCTCGTTGCGCGACTTGCGGTGCCTTTGTGTCGATCGCGATTTCATCACATGTCGCGCCTGTTTGAAAGAGCCTTAAACCGTAAATTTTTCATCAATAAGGTCTTCCTCGTGTTCTTTTTATATGCTGCTGCTACAGAATCGCTTACAGTATACTAAAGTCCTTATCAACTACGTATGCAATCACGATCCCTACAGAAGTGTCGCCCACTGCGGCGTGGGCCTTTGAAGTCGCCGCCATGCGCAGGAGTTGAGATATAAACCACTTATCGGTTATGTTCGTGCGAGTATGTGGGGTAATGTAGCTGTTTCCAGAAATAACGTTGTTTGTTGTTGATTACATTAAAGGTTTAATTTTTTCCTTTAATTGTATGCAAATTAATATAGGAAATGCAAAACGTTGTTGTCAACTGGCTTGGTTACTGGTGCACGTTCAGACAGACAGACGCAGCGGGGGCACTTGTACTTACTACACTTATAATAGTAGTGATTAGGGTATTGAATAGACTACTCAATCAAATCAGACGAAAACATCGTGAGGAAACCGTCACATGTCTTAGAACCAAAAATTCGAAGACATGTGACAACCAACAACCCGCACTGTGCCCACGTGATTGGCTCCAGCATTTTTATGTTATTACTAGCAGCGCTCCACGGTTTCACCCGTATATGTGTCGATCCCGTGAAAATATCGGGATAAAAACTGTCCTATGTCCTTTCCCGGGACTCAAACTATCTCTATACCAAATTTCATCTAAATCGGTTCAGCGGTTTAAGCATGAAGAGGTAACAGACAGACACACTTTCGCATTTATAATAGTAAGTATGGATTTTAAATATATGAATTAAGTACCCATGAAAGTTTATCATGTCTAAGCACAGATGCACATTTCACATAACTTCCTACCAGTAAGTTTCCGGTGCGATCACACATACCTCTCTACCGGTGACCACGGAGCAGTACCGCTCTTCTGGTTACATACCGCATACCGCCAGCTTTGAAGTCGCCGACGATGATACCTTACGCATCGTTACATGAAATTTATAGTCACATACTTTATCTGTTTTAGAGATTTTAATAAGAATCGTAATCGTGGGTCGTTGAGCGCAACTGCGAAGCATAGGGTTCGAATCCTAGGTTGGTCAGTGTTACAGGTTTATACCTTTTATTCTGCCTAGCCCTTTCCCAACTATATCGGGGTCGGGTTTCACTCTAACCAAATGAAGCTGAATACCATGGTATTTTACATGGAGCGACTGCCTATCTGACCCCCACAACCCAGTTACTGAGTAACATGGTACCCTTTGGCAAGACTGGTTGTCAGACTTTTCGGCTTCTGACCTACCCGTAACGACTGTCAAAGATCTACGAATGATAGCCGGGACCGATGGCGTGCTTTGCGAGACACGGAGGTGTCTTGATATGTAATGGATGGTCACCCATCCACGGACCGACCGTTGCGAGCGCAGCTTAACCTCCGATCGACCCTCGTGCAGCTGTTTCTATTTAGCCACGAGCCCCTCACCAATGAATTAAATAAATGAGAGACGTGATTCAAGATTTAAAAGCGCACTAACGGAATGCAAGACAGGACGGTTCCTTTTATAGATACGACAGGATAAGCATAAGGAAAGGATTCGATCAATTACATTTCGTCTTAATAAATAAATACACTATATTACTACACTCTATTAAATTCTTGATCTATATGGAGCAAAAAATGTTGCCAGCTTCCCATGTTATTCAACACACTGATATCTGTCTACCCTATATGGTAATACAGGCTTGAATATAAATATTCCTGTCAATATACAAGATTCCTTAGGAGGTACTTGGATTATGATTAAGTGATTCGAGATTTTTTAGTATTCCGTACTCAAATCGGCAAACCACTTTGGTGTCTGTCCGCCTGTCACGAGAGACTTTCTATGAAACTGTTTTTACGTCGACATATCATCATCTGCCTAACCTTTTCCCAACTATGTTGGGGTTGACTTCCAGTCTAACCGGATGCAGCTGAATACTAGTATTTTACATGGAGCGACTGCCTATCTTACCTCCACAACCCAGTTACTGGGTAATACGATACCCCTTAGTAAGACTGGTTGTCAGACTTTCGAGCTTCTGACTACCCGCAACGACTGTCAAAGATCCACGAATGACAGCCGGGACCAACGGCTTAACGTGCTTTCAGTTTCAGTCCTGTGTACTACAGGGTGGGTGAGCGTGAGCGCTGGCGCTAGGCCCCGGGGATGGGGCGAGACGGGTGCCGCACGCGGTGGCGTATTTGAATCGATTTGATTTTCCCATCACTAAATAGTGCTTGCGAAATCATAGTAGGTAGTCAAAAAATGGCATGCTTGGTTTTCACACTTGTATCCGTCAAAAATAAATTATATTTTAAAATTAGATGAGTTCGGTATTTCCTACTACTCTAAGAAGAAAGACCGAAGCAAACTCAAAGATCACAGTCTTTTTTAAATCATGTGATCATGTGTGGGGCATGTATACATACATCTATCTATTTCATCAAGAAGCTGTATCCCTCCATTTTTATCGTAAAAACACTACAATCATTATGTCGATAACTAATTTATACATTCCATTAACACCATTATGTTGCTAATATGATCTATTATCGCCATTAAACGTGACACATGTATAATAACAACGTTTTCTTGTTACAGGTTTCCTCATGGTATCCTGTATAAGATAATTATTGTAAGTGCTTTGGAACACATGCGTCTATTACGTATATAAATAATACATAAAAAGAACAGATGGCTTACAGTACATACATAATTTTAAATAAATATCTAGCTCCTTGTTTGTGTATTTTATCGAAGTGTTAGTTCTAGAGCTCATCAACTCAGACAGGGTTTTTAACTAAGACTGTGTTTTGTGCCTCTGACTGCCGTAATTACAGAAATGATAATAAGCCATTGTGTCTCGCGTGGATCCACGTTCGCGTCATACGAAGGGTTAATGGAGATTTTCTTGGTGACTGATTTGTTGAACCAGAAAATATAGGCACGAGATTTTTTATAAAAAATGCTGATTTAAGTGCATTTTCCATTGAGTATCAATTGAAATAATACCTCATAAGTACTCGCACTGGGCCCGCGTGGCAAATTACGGCCCACTCCCTCTCACAGAGAGGAGGCCTGTGTCCCAGCAGTGGGAACAGTATAGGCTGATTATGCGTATGATAAGTGTTCTCACGGCATGCTCTACTAACATCAAAATCTTACAAAAGTAACTTGCGACCATTTAACCTTCGCAAAAAATTTGGAGCTTGAATGAGCACACACTCGTACCTTAAACGCTGAAGTTTTATGTCAATTTACCAAAACAAAACATTTACGATGATATTAGCACAACATATGGCGTTATAAAAAACAGTAATTAATCTCTGAGATACCAGATTATGCGCCTTTTGTTCCTATCTAGATCGGGCCTAGGAAGCGCGCGCGCAGGTTCCAAATATGGTACATAAGTACTGTTTGTATAAACCTTGGTGTATCGCGCAAGAACGTCGCTTTACCTTATGTGGTAAATGTGTAATAGATTTTTATTTTGTTGTTTATAAGGTTGGTTGTTTATGGTTCCTGCCTTCCTGGTGGACCCAAAGGTTGCTATAGGTACCTACCTACATAATATGTGTCCGTGTGTTCATCAAGAATAGATAAAACGTAACTTGGCTACCGAGGCACAAACTGTAATAATGAATTTAGCACATGATTCTAGACACCCCCGTTGACTTTTTTGTCGGTTAATAAGAAAAACAATGCTGTTTCATACAAATGTGTAATACCAAAAAAAAACCTACGATTATTAACACAAAACTTACAATTAATTAATAGGATTGATCATCAGTTTCGTTATGATATACAGAATGGCTGAGACATCGACGCGCAAACAGTAACTGCAGAAATTTAACGTAGGTTATAAAAAAAAATGCTGTTTCATACATTTTGACTGCGTGGGTTGGCGTAGGTGCACTTTTGAATGATACTACAGATTATTTTTAATATCCGACGAAAATATTTAACGCAGGGAGGGGGGGGGTGTCACCCTTTGTACAGTTTCTGTAATATGGTGTAGGTACATAATAAAGAGTATTCTATTCTATTCTGAATCCAAAGTAACAAGGTTGCTTGTCGATGTTTGCCACCATGTTTATTATAAATATTTTGAATCTGACCGAAAGCACTTTTGCCCCAATGCACCATACTGCGCAATTAAATTTTCCAAGCAAGGAAAAATACTTGAAATACTTCCACCGTTGAGTATTGTATCAAGAACAACGAGAACATGACTCACAAACATTGTAACGACATCAATATTTTGCATATGGCGACAAGTTTCAAGACAAGTGTCTCATTATTTTATTTAAAAGTAAATAGTAATGTATTTTTAAAGTTCACCGCAAATATTCCAGATACTGACATTATGTTTTGACATTTATTAAAGTAGGTACTACAAGACAACTCAATCTTGTATTTTTCCTTTGGCAATTATTTTTATTAAGTTGATTTACTTTATAAAACAAGACTCTCGTTCTGATCTCAATGAAGCTGACCGATGCACCACGTTATGTTCCAGTCTCAGAAAAAAATTAGAATATGAAGTAATTTAATTTAATTTTTGTCACATAATATTATGAAATTTCATTAGTTGGCGTGGAAGAAGAAATACAAATTAATTCACTTATAAGACTGGTGTTTTTAAAGCTAAAAAATAGGTATAGGATGCATATCAAGCCAAAAGACAAATAGAGACCAATGAAACAGATCCTGTGGCACTGCCACAGAGCCACCAAGTGGTGGTGTATATGTATGTTACAATTTGGAAGATTCCTAGTTGTAGCAAATAGGACTCTTCCAAATTGTAACACACAATTATCTGTTCCGTGTCCCTAACTACTACTTCGTTGGAAGTGGTTGCAAGCAAAACTGCCGAGCATGAGGTCCTTGCTTCGATTCCCAGGTCGGGTTAAGTGAATCAGCTCATACCCTTAACTAGAACACAATACCTCAACTGATTGATCGCCACACCAAACAAAGCACTTATTCAAATTACAAGCCGGAAGAGTACCCAACACCTATTTACCAATAAAAGCCCACTAATCGCCGCCATGACACTTGATTACCGATGGAATCGTCTGGATGTCCGGTGTCACGGCGAGGCTCATCGATGGATGGCCGTTAATGGACGATGCTGGCCATAGATGGACATAAAGGCTTATTGTTTGAAGTGACAGTTGATTTAGGGATGGCATGGAGAGTAGTAGGGAAAAAGCTTCATTTGAATTTTAATCTAGGGCCTATGTGAAGAGAGTAAAATTAAATGTAACTTTCTCGTAAACATTTTTAACGGGCTGAATATGTAGTAGCATTTCACAGTTTCATAAAAAAGGTATACGAACTGAATATTCGTCCCATAGGTGTGAGAATCAGCAATTTTTGAACGTGAATACATAAGACAAGTCCCTGAAACGCCCGCCCTTCACCAGTTTCTAGTATTTTAGCTGGGAAAAAGAAGGCGCAACCAACTCCCCAGCTTTTTGCTAAGTATGTGACAAAATAATTTATTAACTACGCCATATGTCACGGTAACATTACTACTTCTGTTTGTGTAATTCATTAAATCAAAAAGTTGACCAAACTGCTCCATTATCTCGATAAACAAATCACCTCGAAGCCTCACCCCTACCTCATGACGGGAAGTGTCTACTTGTGCAGTGAGACAACGCTTATGAACCGGACACATCAACGACCTACACTACTGCGTTAATATGCACTGCGACAGCTTTATTGCTTCGAATCATTTGAGGATGCCGACTGATTTGAGCTGGTTTATTGTTTCAACTTTTATTGAGTTTTCGAGGATTAGTTATTTAGATGATAATGATCGAGACACAGAGCTCATGGCTATAATAACAGCCGTACGGGTCGATCGAAGGTGTACGTCGCTTGCTGCGATCGGTTCTTGGACCATCCATCACATATCGAGAAGCACGTTAATTCGTAGATCTCTGACAGTCGTTACGGGTAGTCAGAAGCTCAAAAGTCTGACAATCGGTCTTACCAAGGGGTATCGTGTTACCCAGTAACTGGTTTGTGGTCATAAAGGCACACACTCCATGTAAAATACTGGTATTCAGCTACATCCAGTTAGACTGGAAACCAACACCAACATAGTTCCCAGAGCGGGAGGGGTCATTTGATGACTTCCCATTCAGAAAAAAAAAACCATCATATGTAGTTCGGAACATCTATGTTACTAAGAACAGTTACAGAGAACTGTATTAGCCACATACAACAGTAATTATGTACCTTATGTTGTTGCTGGTTCATGGTCCATGTCTTATAAAAGATCAGACTACCTATTTCTAAAATCCAATTAGGGATTATCTCAGTCTACCCACTTCGATACTTACGGCTAAATGCAAATAGATAAGTCGAAACCAGTCGGAGCACCTAACAAGCCTTTGTGGACGGAGTCCTGTGATAAATAAAGACTGGTTAAAGCATCTTACAAATGCTTGTATACCTAGAGTTATTGTTAGATAAAAATAAAGACCATTTAAGCTGTTATGAAAAATATTTTATAACATATTTGCTCGTAAAGGGTCTCTTATTTCACCAATTTCAATATCGTAATGTATCTCATTACGCACTTGTGCGGTAATGTAAAGTAAATCGCACGGTTTATCAAGATGCTCCGTCAAAACGAACGGTACTTTTTTAAATCTTAGCAAAGAGTTTTTATTTCAGAAAAGTAGTCAACATTTTATGAATAAAATTAACTTTGGGAG
Organism: Luperina nickerlii; assembly: GCA_963855955.1. Classification (NCBI taxonomy): domain Eukaryota; kingdom Metazoa; phylum Arthropoda; class Insecta; order Lepidoptera; family Noctuidae; genus Luperina; species Luperina nickerlii. Next base: position 1,336,464 of record OY979683.1, on the reverse strand, counting down.
ATAAAATATAATAAATAAACATTTAATTCTTTAATTTAATTAATTTTGACAATAAATTACAGCCATTAATATCTGTAACAAAAACAAAAATATTAATTTACTTTATTAATAATACTGGCTGTTTTGTGCCTATGCCTGAAAAAAAAAGCGCGAACGCGCGCGCATCGCTTATTTGTTAAGAAGTAAAAATTATTCCGAAGTCCTAGTTTTATTTATTTCCTCGCAAATATGTTATAAAACGTCGTATGACATACGTGCGCTTTGATAATTACAGCCTCTGCTTTCTTTTAGCAAGCAATATCGCCTCGGCTGTAATTTTCAACTTACCGCACTTATATCATAATGTACTATAACCACATCACTTTTTATACCCATTTAGTCAAGAATTAGATGATAATTAGAAAATAATAGAATAATTTATAATACTATTTATTGTTGCTTGAGGAGGTTAACAAATAAAGTTGGCCAAAAAAAACTAAGTATATTACGTACCTCTAGGGTGTAAAATAGATAATACTTAAATAAAAAGAAAAATCTGTAATAGACAAGATAAACAGAAAACTGACATAATTTATGTACAAAAACTATTCTAAGTAATACAGGGAAACATAGAAACATACGTACACATAGATTTAGTAAAAATTAAGTAGGTAAAGGTCTAGAGAGTGTATTCTAAAGACTTTGTTGCTCTCGTTCATACATGGCTGCGCTTGCGCGTCTTATTAGCACTCTCTTGTTTACATATTTTAACCGACCGTTATAATTTTATTTCTTTTATTCATTATACTATTTATACTTTTCATACAGTCCGCTATCATTTCATTTTGTTCCACCACGATGACAATAAAAATACGGTCAAGTTCCATGTCATTTAATATGATTGAGGTGGACAGCATCGTGAAGCCTCAGGCTTACCTGTCAATGTGTTAATCCACTGAATACTCGTAACATACACGATACAACATACTGGTCATATCCAAGGTGTATGTCTTCTTATACATGATACGTCACTTATGAATGAACTGGTTCTAGAGGCATGTTGGTGGACATGTCCTTGAATTAAGCTGTCAGGAGTGTGGTGGAACTGTCATAAGAATTACGATGCGTAAGATCTTGGCTTTATCTAGGTAAATATTTATCGACAAAATATTTTTATGTTTTTTTATAGTATAAGGTAGGTTTGTCAACATAGGTGAGCTTTTTACCATAGATTACAATTGTAGATATGCCAACAGTTAGAGATAGTAAGATTTGGTCATAAATATCCACATATTTACCTACACTGTTTCAATAATATTAAAACGAAGTAGGTACTTAATGATATTTGGTAAGAAAATCAATAAATCGACCATGCAACTGGTTTCAGCTAGTTTTATGTTAGTAAAACAATTAGGTTACGGTAAAAACTAGACAGCTCAAGCTTTATCTTAGACAAACACTCTGAACGATTTGCCTGAGTTAGCCTCTTTTGGCACCTAAAATCTAAATCCACCAAACATTGACCATGTCAATACTTCTAGCTCCTCAAACACTATAATTATAATAAGATGACTATAATAAATCAAGACCTCTGATCTATCGGTAACTGAGCGTCGTGCGCCCGCGCCGGAGGCAGAGCTGTCAATATTATAATCCGTTGCATAACATAACACACCGGTCCATTTCAAGGTCTAGTCTACTGGCAGTGGGTGAAGCAATTGTGTACCCAATTGTATTTGAAGTATTTGTTTAATAGGTTATATTCCTCATTAGGAATGTAGATATAGGTCATCCCTTTTGTTTCCTAGTTTGATAAGATTCTCTTTCTCATGTGTATGTGAACTTTTGACTTAGCACGGAACCCTTATTCATTAGCTGATCGTATGTACGATACGGTCGCATAGTGCTCGATTTATAGTCATTATCGATTCTGTAACTAATTGATTTATACCTAAATTATGCCCATCAATTGAAACAATATTTGTTGTGCCTCGAGTAAGTTCATCCCCTTCTTTGTCAAAAGCTTTACCATCCTGAAAATCATCATCATCATCATTCATCTGGTTCATCTATATTTTACATATGTCCGCTGTAGCATGGCTATCAACATCATCACGAAGAAACTTTGCTGCAGTTTTTCTGCCTCTGTTCTTCTTCTTTCCTTTTTCGCTACCCCTGAAAATGTATTTTTTTAACAAATTAACCATACCATGATTTCCTATCATTTCATATCTTCTTCATCTCTCCAAGAAACACTCTTAAAACAACCAGAGGCTGTCAATATAATTAATAGGCGTTGCATAACACAGCGCACCGGTTTGAAGGTCACTGTCGGATGCGCGCGCGCAGCTTGTAACGATAATGGACGTTTTTGTTTAGATTGTGATGCTATTAATTGTTAATTGTAGAGATTTTTGTTTGCTTAAGTGTTTCTTTTGAGCGTGGTAGAGAGAGATAGAATATAATATAATGTAAATTGTGTTTTTGTGCAAAGCATTGTAGCAAATTACTGTTACGATGCTCTGCATAAAAAACAGCTATTCTGTAAAAATCTCACCGTGTAAACTTAGGTGACGTGAGTTTGTTTTTGCTAAGAATTGGCACTATTGACAACTCACTCCACGCTCACTTCACCTAAGTTTTAACGGTGAGTTTATCACAGAATAGCACTGCAGTGCCTATATACATAAAGGCGGCATATTTTTACAGCAGCCTGACTCAGTTAAAACTTCAAGTGACAAGAACAATTATGAAAATTAGGTATATTTCCCTTAAACATAGTTAACATAAACATATTTTTATTATACGTAAAAGGTTTAAGAAATTACAACTTAAGTTTGACCTAACTTTGGGGTAACGTTAACATCCTTTCCTGTTTTCAGAGTTCATGCCAAAGACATTCAGACCTCTTATATTTAATCTCACATTTATACGTTTAGAAAATATAGGATAAATTGTATACATAGGTAATGCCAAATCAAGCGAACGTTCGAGTTTGAAACCTAAGTTAGGACAAAAAGCTAATACCTAGTCATTGTAAGTAAAAACCCGGAGATAAGCCACTTCCCTAGCATTAGTACCAGTACCTATAGATAGATAGGTATTACTTAGAATCCACAATGACTAAGTTACAAAGCTTTTTTATCTGATGTTATATGACGGATTAGTTTTAACCATTGACTTAAGCAGCTTATACTAAGTAGCCACAAAGAAATGGAATTTATTAAAATCGTCATATTTTCAAGTATGTATAAGTACCGTGATTGAAATAACGTTACTGGTCATTGACTCCTTTCTCTTTTATAATATTAATTAATAATTATAATTATGTCATATCCCTATGTATTTTATTGTGTGTAGAAAAATTATAAAATAAATAAATAAATATCATTCCTTAAACATTTCATCTCTTTTCTTTGGTCTTCCTCCCCCTCTCTATCCATTGAAATTTTTATTCATCACTCTCTCTTTGATCAACATAATTATAAATATAGACCATGTCTATCAGAAAAAAAAAACAGGTCAAGATGTCGTCAAGTTTGTTTTTTTTAGCACAACCAGGAGCCACACAGCTCAAGCACTCTTTCTATTTATAACTTCATTCAGAGACCTCAGATGAACCCATCTGCCCTACTCTATATATATATATGCTCTGCATCTGAACCATTGCTCAGATTAAGCCGCTTCCTTTCAACTCATTCACAAAGTCTTAACTGACAGTAACCCAATATTATAAACCTTCATTGGAAACAGATCTCTGGGATCAATCGTCTACGCTTCACTACGTTTTATGAAAACAAACTACTTTAGTATATTTAAAGCTAATCTCTTTATCATCGTCTACACTTATAATTCTTTATAGAAAATCTGTGGTTTTGTCTGTCTGTCTAGAGTAAACCGATGACCATTTTTGAAAAATAGAAATAATTAAACGATTTTCAATTCCTGGAAATCAACACAAAGAAGCTATCTTAGAAAAATATTTTAATTACGAGCTATCAAAGTCATCGCTTAATGAGATACCTCGTTTATCATAAGAAGCTTTGCATTGAGAAGCTGCGGTGCTATTCTGTAAAAATCTCACCGTGTAAACTTAGGTGAAGTGAGCGTGGAGTGAGCTGTCAATAGTGTCAATTCCTAGCAAAAATAACCTAAGTTTCCACGGTAAGATTTTTACAGAATCGACCGGCTGGTCTCACGTAGTGCCTTTAAAATTTTACATACTCACAAATTTTTGCGTAAATGACAAAAAGAAGAATAATGACTTGGTAAATAGTATATCATCCTCTTGGATGATATACTATTGATATACTTGATTTACGTACTTATCTAAATCATATAAAAAGTGCACAAACCAAGCCAGGACGCGTCACTAGAGCGCAATTAACCCAAAACAAAGCCACACCGTCTGGTTGTACCCGGATCACTGACCGAACTATTAGTTACCCGATATCTTCACAAGTGGAATAATATGTGGGTAGTCCGACATTGATACTACCGTCAAAAACAAAAGTTAAGAGTAACTGAGACAGTTCTGATATTGATGCTAATTCGCTTTTCCTGTGACTAACGATGCGATGTAGATTATAAAATTGATAATATTATGATCGAAAACGGGGTAAATGTGGGACTGATTCGGAAGGAGGGCTCTAGTTATATTTTTATGCCAGACACTCTCTCCAAAAGTTATTCTTGGGCTATTTTCTTCAATCTTCTTAACTGGTTTTAGTTTCACAATAGGAGGATTTGCTGCTTTGCAGTTTCGTACTTAAGCTGGTTTGTCACAGCAAATCGTATCTTATTCCAAATAGGCAAAAGTTTGACATTTTTGACAATTCAATTGCTCCATTTCTTGCCCGACTATGAACTTTCTTTGTTGTGATCTATTCTGCAACAAACTCCTTAACAAAACAATAACCATAAACCAAAAAATAGGCAAACCGTTACATAACTCAAAATCCATTGTTCCCGAGGATTCAATTCCGCCATATTGAATTTAAGCTCGCGCGCGCGCATGCTCCGTGGGTGAAAGTGACCCGCGGCTTTGACCTTTGGCAATGCAGTGTAAAGGGCTGCTTGTGCAATACTGATCTATATTCAAGGTTTATTCTCTTTCTTGATGGGAAATGGCTTTGTTTTTGACATATTTGGGTCTGATTAACGGTTTTGATATTGTTAACAAAATGGGTACTTTAATGGCGAAAGGTTAATTGAGATAATTATGTATTTTCCGTTTCGAGATTATAAGTCAATTTTAAACTTATGTTATTTTTAGTTCGAGTCTTTTTGATAGGTATAAGTAAAATTTATAGAGGCTATTCGCACATTCGTACTTCTTATGCCACTCAATTTAACAGCTGTGGTTCCAACTCAAAAGTCAAAGCTTTTATTTTCTGTTATACTTTGATAGAACATTGAAAAATTGAAATCGATCGATGATTTATAGTTGTAAGTTGAGTATGACCTTACGTCATACTCAACTTACAACTATAAATCAGGCGCTATACAAAACTGTACCAACATCAAACGAAATAGATTATAGCCTCAAAGCTCTCATTAGCTCTGTCATTCGTTAAACATATTATTATAATTAATACAATTACAGAGCTGTAAACATCGCAGTAGAAACAACTTGTATTTTTTGTCATCCATTATGTAAATGTTTTTGTGGTACTTTTTTTGAGAAGCTAATTTGGACAACATTTTACGCATCTATTTGGTTTGTTTTAATATCATTTGTTTTTGATTGAGAGCAGACGTTAGGTACTATAGATTATAAAAAGGAATTGATAAATGTCTCACTTAAATTGAACTTCAGAAAACGGCACTCTTCTATACAGAAAAAAAAAACTATTGCGAAAACTGTAACTATGAATGAGCATAATGTACCATACATGTTGTCTGCGTATGTATTGCACTATTCTATGAAACTGTTGACTTTATTTTTGATAACCCGCGAAAAATTTATACGCTATCTACAGGTTGGTCACTGGTTGAACATTTTTCCTGTATAATAAAACAATAATAAGATCATCTGCCTGATGGCCTTTTCCCAACTATGTTGGGGTCGGCTTCCAGTCTAACCGGATGCAGCTGAATACCAGTATTTTACATGGAGCGACTGCCTATCTAACCTCCACAACCCAGTTACTGGGTAATACGATACCCCTTGATAAGACTGGTTGTCAGACTTTCGAGCTTCTGACTAGGTACCCGTAATGACTGTCAATGATCCAAGAATGACAGCCGGGTCCAGCGGCTTAACGTGCTTTCCGAGGCACGGAGGGGTCTCGGTATGTAAAGATGGTCACCCATCCACAGACCAACCGCGGCAAGCATAGCTTAACCTGATCCATCGACTTGTGTGGCTGTTATTATTTAGCCAGGGGCCCCTCAAAAATAAGATACTCTCCATTAAATATTTATTGTACATCCATACTAATATTATAAATTCGAAAGTAACTCTGTCTCTCTGTACCTTTTCACGCCTAAACCACTGAACGGATTTCGATAAAATTTGGCAGAGAGATAGTTTGCATCCTGGAGAAGGATATAGGACAGTTTTTATCGATATACCCCGTGGGCGAAGCCGCGGGCGGAAGCTAGTTTAACAATAAACAATTACTATTTATCTTCGTTTGAAGCTGATGAAATACGAGTTATTCCGGTCTGATCCCCTGAACACAGGTAGGTATTGTTAATTTTAAAGAAATATGTATGACTCATTTTGTTACAAAAAAATATTGGAAACTACTAAAGCCTCCGGAAGAAATGTCAAAATCAAATCTTCAAAAATTCCACTCCAAAACTAAGGACCTACATAAAATCTTCCATTCATCAGCCTATCCGCAGGCCTGCACACATGTCATGTCAATGCTATCGCCATAAGGGCACAACAACCCGTCGCCGACCAAATCGGGCAAGGCCGGTCGGATCGGGGAGGTCGGACAGAAATATTCCGAGAGTTTTAGGCTTGTAAATATATCCGTAAATAACTGAAATGATACCTGATGGTGCTTGATGATTCAGCGGAGTTATTTTTAGATGTTAAATGGCAAGATTTTCTTAAACATAAACAGTTGGAAGTACGGTCTGAAATCGGATGTAAAGATTTTGTTGGTAGTTGAGTCATTTTAATTTAAGATAAGTGTATTAATTATATTATGACAATTTATTATTAACATTAATATGCTTATATACATTTATTACACAACTATTTACACTAAGTAGGTACTAAATTAAATGACTATACAAATAAATACAAAAAAAGCACACTTGGGCGTCGAAATACTCGTCCGCATCGCTACCATCCGGAAACGTGCCTAGAAAACTGGCAGCATTGCCACGTTTAATACTATCTGTGTGCCAAATTTCATGCAAATCTGTTTAGCCGTTTTTGCGTGATTGTGTAACAAACATCCAAACATACTTCACATTATTAATATTACCTGTAGGAAGTGGCGCATAGAATTATAGGTACTTTAAAACACATTAGGACTAAACTCCCAAAAAATACCTACTAAAAAGGTCATCGTAAAATAACGTCAGATTAACATCAAAATCCCAAAAAGGCTAACGTTAAGACAGGACCATCGTTAGGAAGAAACATTTTCTTATTTCGAATCGTTTCAAGGATTTCTTGAAACTTTTATTAATACCTCGTAATCTTCCATGGAATATTTCTATCTGAGAATCTAATATACTATATAATTATACAGAATGCAGTATGCTTTAAAATAATCAGTATCTCTATGTAGTACTTATGTAACCTAGGTTTTATATTGGTGTTAGTCATTGCTAAGAACTTCTAGAGGTCAACAAATCTAATGGTTGTACGTTTATTGTGTGCTCGTGACAAGTTTTAATCACTTTTAGTTTATTACCAGGACAACCGGAGTTTGTTTATCTTTTAAACCAATAGTCAGAAGTCCCTGATTCTTATTGTAGATTTAAATTACTTAACTATTGTGGCATTTAAAACCTTTTTGCTCTACAGCTAAATAGTTTAGAACAGTTAATTTCACACTACGTCAATTTAAAATGTATTTTGTCATTTTACACATCTGTCAAAGAATGACAGTTTTGAGTTAAATACTTTGGTAACCAATTTCAATTCCCTGGATTTAAAATAATACCTATCTATTGCTTTGTTATGGTGTAATATTGACTGTTTTGTAATAATTTATAATTAATGAATGTAATCTGGTCTTCATTCTAAATTTTCTATGGGTGTATTCCTGAAATAAAAACGATTTGATTTAGATTTACTTTAGAATTAGTTTTTGGCCTTTTAAGGATTAAAAAAAAAACTGATCTGTTCTACGCTTTGACAGGTCTATTTTTCGACCAGACAGTCAATAAGACAAAATTAATTACGCATTATCCAATCGTATTCAAATCAACCGAAAAACAATCAATTATATTAATCCTTTTTTCGCCTTAATAGTCACAAAAACTTAATTGAAGATAAAGCTAGGCTTGCGAATGTTTCGATGGCTGGTTCCCGTGTAGGTGGTTGTCAAGGTCAACCATGACGGTTGATGGTTAATTTATAACCATGATGGCTAATAAAATAAGTGAAGATCGTAATGAGCTCGTGGGTGTGCGTATGCGCGGAATATCTTTTGATCCTACGATGTTATTTGTGCTTTGCATGCCGAGTGGTGTTTGTTATGTGGTGTTATTTAATCGGTGTGACTCAATAAATAGGTAATATTGGTGTGATAACGCCCCAATGTTAGGCAACAAAAATCTAGTATGTTTTCTTGATTTCAAATTATTGAATCCTGACCTCACGATATTTCCTTCACTGTTTTCGGCGAAAAGACGCCCCATGGGGTTTTGCCACTCTCTTGCCTGTTGATCCTGTTGATATCGGAAAACAGTGATCACCATTTTGTCGGGCCAGCAGGTAATAGCGTAACACACTATCAGTAGCAATCGGTTTCATTCTGACAGCAGTTCAACAACATTCATTGTATTATCAATGTTGTTCAGCAGACGCATTTTTCGAACTTATGGAGCAATGGATTAACAATATCCTTCAAAATGATTCAGATTGTGATTAATAGTGTGTTATGTAATTAGGGTGCATAAGTGATTATGGAGTATAAGTGATTAGTGATTTTACACCAGTATATTGTCGTTGCGCGTGCAAAAGTGGCTGTGTATTTAGTGAACTTATTTGAGCTATATGAATTATAATATAATATAACACTTAGCATGTTTATACGGAACTTTGGATGTATGAATATCACAAAGTTACATTCCGTAAACTCTTTAAATATTGCACTTATCACATAGCTGTTTTTCTGTTCGAAAATAACTAAATAACACATAGCTACTTTTGCACGCGCAACGACGATATTTTTTATCATAATGCTTAGCGCCATCTTATTAAAATTCTACACACACCAAACGCAATTCGCAACAACCAAACTCAAAAACAAGTTCCAACTTGTCAACTTCTTGTCTCCACAAATCGATTATTCATTTAATCGATTATTATCGAATATCGATGCTAGACGGTCAGAGGCTCGTTATCAATCAACGTTACAACAATGAGCCATCGGCAAGGTTAGCGTGTGGCGCGGCCGCGTGGGTGAGGCGACGGTTAGATCGAGTTACAGGATTTAAATTGTTGAAAGAATCGAGTATGGAAGTGTAATTAATATAAAACCAGTCAAGTGCGAGACGGACTCGCTCACACAAAGAGTTCCGTACCACAAGGTAAAAAACGCCGAAAAAATCACGTTTGTTGTACGGGAGCCCCCCTTAAATATTTATTTTATTCTCTTTTTAGTATTTGTTGTTATAGCGGCAACAGAAATACATGAGCTGTGAAAATTTCAACTGTCTAGCTATCACGGTTCATGAGATACAGCCTGGTGACAGACGGACAGTGGAGTCTTAGTAATAGGGTTCCGTTTTCACCCTTTGGGTACGGAACCCTAAAAAGTGTTGTAGGTAGTTTGGGGATTAAAGTCTTCAAAAATTGTTTGTATGGATTTAGATTTGAAGGTGTCGCTAGTTTAAACATTAAAGGCTCCTTCAAACAGGCGCGACGCGACACAAAGGCACCGCAAGTCGCGCAACGAGCGATGCCTTTGTGTCGCGCGCGATGATATCGCGTGTCGCGCCTGTTTGTAGGAGCCTTATTTATGCATCACAGACGTTTTTCAATGTTGAGGTTTAAAAATTACGTCGTTTTAATAAGAAATAGTTTTCCTACTAAAATGTACAATTTATTTCGTAGAGTTTTTCTCACTCAAACAACGATTTCTCTTTACAAACACTCCAAACAGTCGTTTCCAAAAACATAAATTAATCTTAAAATATCTCAAAGCCTGGGCCTTAAAATCGAAGACTTAAGAATTAATAAATGATGAAATCTTTAAGATTTGGCATTTTGCATATGTTTTGTCATATTCATGTGAACACAGTTTGTTAAAAGAAACCACAATATTGTACTTAGGTACACTTAACTTTATCGGCAATTACAAATCGTTTGACGATGCCAAATGTCAGATATGGATGGATTGGGTAAGCTTGGATTTTGAGTGGTCTCTAGAAGGATCTAAAACAATCGTCATCTCAATGCGAATGAAGTTGAAAGTATCAAAGGAGTAACTACATATAAGGGCCACTCCTAATGACACTCAGAATTCAATGACTATAATATTAAAATGATAAAATATATTCAACTAGCTGTTGCCCGCGACTTCGACTGCAATCAAGGATGAAAAGAGCCTATATTCATACCCAGGTCATGGTCTATCTGAGTGCCAAATTTCATCCAAATCCGTTTAGTCGTTTAAGCGTGATTGAGTAACAAACGTCAAAACAAACAAACAGTCACATTTATAATATTACTAGCTTCCGCCCGCGGGTACCTATGTCGATAAAAACTATCCTATGTCCTTCTCCGGGATGCAAACTATCTCTCTGCCAAATAGCGAAATTCATTCAGTGGTTTAGGCGTGAAAAGGTAACATACAGACAGACAGAGTTACTTTCGAATTTATAATATTAGTATGGATTAGAAGGAGTGCCACTACAATTTTAAATTTCTAAATCTACAATTTTTAATTAATTAAAGAAACGTTTACAAAATCCACTTAACTTAATTTAAAATTTACATTGCTGCTTAGCCTCAATTCTGTAGTCGCCTTTAACAAGACCTGCACGTGTAGAACTCTACGACCAATTTTTTGCCTATAAATATTTTAGTTACTAACATGAATACCAATTACATTGAATAAAACATTATCATAAACACCTCGAGACCTCACATAATCCGCAAAAAATACGATCAACGATTCTTATTTTGTAAAACCATCAGGCAATTTGACTGGATCAATAATATCTTAGATCGACATCAAGATCTACGTCAATGGCAATAAAATGAATATCTATTAGATCAAGATTGATCTGTGAGCTTTTAAGTTTTTTGTGTCTTTGACGTTATAAAAATGCGTGAATTCCCCGTATTGAACACTTTTTATGTAGGGTATACGTGATTAAGCTCTTTGCCAACGGTCGTAGGTTCATTTAGATTCATCGGTGTTCCTTAAGGTCTTCTAAAATTTCGTGACACCAACGGTAAAGCTAAAAAAAGTACCTATGACATTCTTGGTATGTAGTTAGAAACTCGGAATATTTATCTTACCTCAAAATATCGGTTATACTTGAAAACATTTCCTGTGTCAATCTGCCTAGCCTTTTTCCAACTATAGTGGGGTCGGTTTCCAGTCTAACCGGATGCCAACCTCCACAACCCAGTTATTGGGTAACACGATACCCCTTGGTAAGACTGGTTGTCAGACTTTTCGGGCTTCTGACTACCCTTAACGACTGTCAAAGATCTACGAATGACAGCCAGGACCAACACCTTAACGTGCTTTCAGAGGCATCATGGATGGTCACCCATCCATGAACCGACTGCGGCAAACGTAGCTTAACTTACGATCGACCCGTGCGCCTGTTATTATTTAACCACGAGCCCCTCCAAATAATTTCCTGTCTACTGAACAAAAATCTCAATGGTACAGCAAGTGCACTTGCTGCATCATTGAGCTCTTTGTTCGCGTTTTGCTTTTTGGTTTGGGGTCAGAATGCTGTGTACTTTTCGATTCGTTTCGGTCCCGTTTACGACTCCTACAATCGGAAAAGGGAGCGCCCCTACACCGGAAATAACACGGAAATAAAAACACCACCAACTGTAATAACCTCCACAATAATCAGACTATAAATAATTCTACCTGACACTTATATCACATAGCCTTATCAGAGTGTTATCAGCGATCAATCTCCACGTTCCAAGAGCTGTAGGTACATGATCTGAACTTGTCAACGCCTTGTATGTCAAAAGTCAATCATGCAACACATGTTTTGGTCAAGGTTTTGCGAAATGACGATTATGGATATTTTATTGGACCTATTCTGTTTCCGGTGTTATTGGATATAGCTTCGATGACGTGGATGGTTAAGATCTCAAACATGGTATTAATATTGGTTAGATCCTGGTTAGGATCCGCCATTTCCCGTTCTTAGTGTCTTAGTCGAAGACTTATCGGTTTTATTTATTTACAATTCTTAACAATTTAAAAGTGCCTGTAAATGGTTTAATTGATATAAATGCTTTGAGTTTGAGTCAACCTGAAAAATGTTGAACATATAAAAAAATCAGTCAGATTTTAGTTCAGAACGCGAAGCTATAGGTAATGAAAACCACGATTCGATACTGACGAAAACAAAATGTTTGTACTTATCTGTACTAACCACGGTTGGTAAGGTTAGCCCAAAAAAAAAAAAGGAATCTAGTCAGGCAATAATATTTTGAATTCAACATTGATTTATCCTCAAACTTCAGATTGGAATGTAATACACAAATAGTTGAAACAAGTACCTACCACAACATTTATTGCACCTTACATTAACGATATAGCTTGAGATATTTGTAACAGCCGACTAGGTAAACTTGTAACCCTTTGTGAGATAAGGGACAGATAGACAGACCATTCTTCATGTTGAAGCACTCGGAATGCGTGGGTAGGCAGACAGCATGCCTGCGTGGCGAGAGGAACTGGTGTGGGGTCTAAGGAATAAGCAGTACCTTCTGATACTAACTTAAAAGAGTATTTCTAACAATAGTAATTATTATTTTTAATTTAGCACGTTACTTAGATATTAATATATGCATACCAAAATATGGCGAAATGTGTCATCGCCATCGCATAAGAATATTTCTTGAATTTTTGAAAGCGCGCTCCGCACTGCGCGCCATATATTTTAAACCTTGTTGATTTTTAAAGTATGGGATCATCATCATCATCATCATAATCAGCCTATAATGTTCCCACTGCTGGGACACAGGCCTCCTCTCTGTGAGAGGGAGTGGGCCGTAATCCACCACGCGGGCCCAGTGCGGGTTGGTGGATGTCACATGTCTTCGAATTTTTGGTACTAGGACATGCCGGTTTCCTCACGATATTTTCCTTCACCGTTTTTGAGAGCTATCCAAGTATCGGATGCTGTAATTTAATTTTGAAAAACTCTTAGGAACTAGATTGTATTAAGGATTTGAATGTCAGACAGAAAACGATGTGAATAGAGGTACGGTATATCTCGTGCTAAAAAGTTGCAATATCAATAAAGTTTGACCACGGGGAAAATTATTCTTTATCGTCAAATTAGTTGGACAAAATAGTTTTACTACGGGGAAGGACCCCTATCCATGACGGTAAAACATTAATTCCATTAGAGGATGCAAACCTCTTTATTAATACTCGTAATAATACATTTCTTTATAATCATAAAATTAGGTTACAGAAAAAGAAAAATGTGAGACCCTGGCTCCAGAGCTCGTTTGTCGTAGCTAGGTACCCAGAGTAGGTACCTGTATTTCAGGAGCCAGAATTAATCTTCCAGTCATCCTAATTAAGGCTGAAGATCCAAGTGTAACAGAAGCGTTAGATTTTCATAAGTTTATAACTTGCACCGCTCACCAATCAGTCTCCGAGCATAACTTAACGCCGTTAAGTTACAACCTCTCGACCGAGCCCAGATAAAGTGCCACCGAGTAAATTGCATGAATACCGACACATTTTGTAACGACATCGGGATAATCTGTTTAATTCCAATAGTTAGTTAATAGTACTTCATTTGAATAGAAATGTCCGGCTACTGGAATGTGGTTATTTGAGTCTGAACTCAGATCCGGAATCTGGGTCTTCATCTAGCTGAGATATTATATCACATTTAAACGTTTATTTATTCGAAGAAACTACAATTTGTCTAGAGGGCATGAGGCTTTTTCAAATCAGTCACTAATTAGTAGTTTCATTTTCTTTTCATCATTCATAAATTGAAGCTCAAAAAGCAGTCGGTAACTATTACCGAAGTTAAAAACAATATATAAATATAATCTAACAAACATCGGGGCCAGCCTATTCCCATCAACTCTCTCATAGAGAAAGTCCTAATAGAAAAGCCTAATAATATTTTTTCCGATCTGAGAATCGAACCCAGAACTCATGTTCAAAAGTAGCCCTTGCGACCAATAGACTAAACCCTATCTTCACTATAAGAGTCATTCATCTTCACTGCATTGACAAACAATCTGCTTATCTCATAATACTTCTTTTAACCTGTCAGTTATCATACCCACGTTTTATGTCCTACAATTAATCATTGTAGAACCACCAGACCCACAACCAAGGTCACACGACGACGCTCCATTCCCAAGTCCCCGAGGCGACAAGACCACCATTAAAAGTTACCAGTAGCGTTACAAACCATAGATATTGATCAGTGAACTTTGGTGCGCGGGCGCAGACGTGCTCGCGCAACGCGACGTCGGATCATCGGCTATCCCCTTTTGGCCTACCTTGGCATAGTAATGTTGTGCTACTAGGAGTTTTCGATTGGGATGTGGGATACGAAAGTGAATAAATTGTATTGATTTAAAAGAGTGTTCATGAACCAACCACGCTTTGGATTGGGCAACTACATAGTTTTCAACTTTCTGACTGACCGACTCCTTGAACATTGAAAAGTGTCTGTAATTGGTTTAATTGAAATAAATGCTTTGGGTTTAAGATGAACAGCAGGAAAATGAGTGAATTGAAAAACGAATATAAAGTAAAAGGTTTTACTTTATTTCTGTCTTTTTCAACCGCGGTTTCCCAGTCTGACTTCCTTGATAATGAGAAGCGATTCTAGGGTTCCATGATAGTCTGAACTGAAATGTGTAATCGGAAATATGTAAAAAACGCGGATAAGGTTTAAATGATTCAGAAAGTACAAAGTATCGAGGCAACAAATAATAACAGCCGCACAGGTCGATCGATCAGGTTAAGCTACGCTTTCCGCGGTTGGTCTGTGGATGGGTGACTATATTTATCTACATACCGTGACCCCTCCGTGTCTCGGAAAGCATGTTAAGCCGTTGGTCCCGGCTGTTATTCGTGGATCTTTGACAGTCGTTACGGGTAGTCATAAGCCCGAAAGTCTGACAACCAGTCTTACCAAGGGATATCGTATTACCCAGTAACTGGGTTTTAGAGGTCATATAGGCAGTCGTTCCATGTAAAATACTGGTTTTCTGCTGCATCCGGATAGACTGGAAGCCGACCCCAACATAGTTGGGAAAAGGCTAGGCAGATGATGATGATTATGTAAAAAGTTTATTATCATTAATTCTTCTCCTTGTTTTCTTCTTCCACACTCCCCTGTCAAGCTGTCTTCCTTTCTCTTCATGTGATTGCTCACACAATTCATCCATTTATTCATTCATTAGTAAAAACTTGATTTCTACAAATTCCTGATGCAACATTTCTTGATAAATCAAGGCTAAACAGAAATAGAATATGTTTAAAAGTTGCCGCTCTATATGAATAATTATCTTAGTCGAGGTGCAGTTTTCGTAGTAATTCTTAATTGATGAAACACGCCTCCATTCAAATCAAACGTGTGAAGTTATATCAATCGAAATGTTCGCGCCGCTATAAAACTATGTGATAACATATAACTGTTACGTCAGTTTTATGATGTGAAGCTATTCAGTATCGCGTAACGTTGTAGGATTACGGCTTAATGGTAATCTGAGGAGATTGCCCGCTTGATTGTGATTGTTGATGGGGCTCTGAGCGTAAGGTCGTTCGTTTCAATTCCCAGTATCATATATCATGGTGGATTTTGATTTGTTTTCATTCATGTCTACAGCTTCTTGGGTAACAATCAACTCAGTCTATCGCAGTCCACTGCTAGACACAGGAGTCTCCCAGGCTGCGTCACAACACCTCGTCCTCCACTTTATGCATCCAATCTGTCCCAGCCAACTATTTGACTCCGTCAGTTCATCTAGGTGCGGGGCGTTCCACCCTACGGTTGCCGATACGCGGTCTCCACCCCAGGACTAGTCTGCTCCACCGGGCATCCGGAGTATCTATAGTCGCCTTTATTGTAGGTAGTTCAAATAGAAGAAAGTACACAAAGTTGATGCCAACGTCTTCTCATTATCATATTGTCAGTACAATTCATATGACCCAGTCAGGTCGTCATTAGGTATCTTCAAAAATATCACCAACCAACTTGCGTTACACACGTAAAATCCTTTCATTTAGTAACTGAGATCGGTCCCCAGCTGTTTTATTAAATTAATTTATAGACATAGAGCCTTTTAAAGGGTGTAATCCAAAACCAATAATGATAACAAACACATAACTTGTTTACACTAACTCAGTATCGAGTCCCTCGTTCTTAGCAATAAGTTATGTTGTACATAAATTAACATAAACATTGTAAACAAACGAAGTAAACAATGTATTGGTTACAAGGAGATGGCGGTAGGGTCTTCAAGGGCCCAACTTGGCTGATAACTTTACTTATGATTGGGCTTCTAGTTAGGCCCTTTTTTCCTGTGACGCTATGAGAACCAGTAGTGAGTAAAAAAATGTGAAGTCTGGGAAATATTTATTTTAGCACATTGACCATGTTCATGAATATGATTATGACTACCAACTTCAATTGCCCGTATATTCAAATCATAACAGTCAATCTTTGAGAGTTGTATAACTGGGCAAATTGACGTAGTGTTAATATACTTATAAATTATTTCCCCTGGTTGTAAACTATTAAAAACATATCCCATCTTAATATTCTATTTAACTAAACCGACCAATCAATGTTATGGCGATTATCCCAAAATACGAATTAAGTTAACACAAAATAATTATCTTGTTTTTTATCTTTCTAGCTATAAGCTCATTTATCAGATGCACTTCATATAAAACAGGATCAACACTAGAAACGACCACACCACGTGCATCCCTATCGAGTTACATTCGACACCACGTGTATTAATTAACGCATCTAGTTAAAAGAACATATTTGTTCATCAATAAAGACATCACAGTGGTCAATATAATATTCTCATGGCTGTTAATTGTAGTGGTCTCTATGTTTATCATGAATAGTAGGTACTTTAATTTTAAACCTAGTACTGCAGTTAAACCCTGGATGAACGTATTAGAAAATGGTGGAGTATCTTTTCAGATTGCCACGTTATAAATCTCGGAAACTTTGTGTTTCGAACTTCTGTGAGCCGACGACGTCTATCTTATGACGACCATGGTTAACTTCTTCAGTCCAGTCAAGTCCTTAACTATGTTTAAAGCTACAGTTTCCTAGAAGATCGGTTCCGTCATATTATAACGGCAGTCATAAAAATCTGTAATACTCACCAGTATTTAACACTAACGTGTCAAAAACGCTCTGTATTGGGACAGCCAGAATTGTGTGACCGTTTACCGCTTTCTTAGAAATCCAATGCTTAAGACAGCAAGGATATAACAGTAGAAGCTCTCAGTTATTATTGTTTTTACAAAAAAAAACTCCGCTCCAAGGTAAACCACATACCAGAAACTTATGCAAGAAAAACTATCTCCTCAATAACAATAAACAATATCGTTAAAATAACCAGACAGCTAGTTTCGTAACTTAATAAACATAATATATAGTCGGACAATATGGCGAAGTGCGAGCCGGTTCCAAATACCAATACCAACAAATGGTAGATGGTATCTGGTATTTGACAAATGGTGATCAAAGCAGGTGGTCTGCTGGTCTGTCAATGGCAGTAATTGGCTGAGCAAGATGTTTGTTAATGCAATGAGATGATGATTAATCATAATGTGTCCAACAGTTCAAGAAGTTAAATTTTTTTAACAGATTTTTTTCAACATAAACGTTTCACATTTAGGACAAGCGCCTCAGGATTTTCTAAATTAAAGGCTGTTTTATTTTTAAGGGAGGTCATTTATTGGATGTGACTAAATGGTCTAAATAATGAGTCTTCGCCGATTCTAAACATTGTAAAGCGTTTGAGACTGTTTCATTGTCCAACAATCTACAAAAATAAGGAGGCCTTAGAATTACGAAAAATCCGCTGTCACTATTTAATGAAAACTGTCTTGTACATATTTACATAATGATGTTAAATTAATTATATTTTTGGTGAATAGTCGCCAAATCTCGTTTGGAGTTTCCCAAGTATGTATTTTAGGTCCTGCTTGTTGATTCTACATAATTATTTCTTACGTTTTTACTACTTACTAAGCAGCAGTCGGCAAGCTATGATTATTAAAATACTTCCTTAGTTGTTATTTCATAAAGCCAATGTTTGCTATATACTCTAGTAGAAAGTCAATTAACGCTCATGATTATGAAATCTAAACTTTATGAAGTAAACGTAATAAAATGTTTTTTTTCCTCGGTCCTGCCTTCCTCTTAGGGAGGGCGCCCACGAGTAACTTTTGCCTCCGCAACTAATTTGTCTCTCACATCAAGTCTACGGATATGTATGAAAGTGCGTGCATCTAGCGACGCGACAGCTGGGAGACATTTTTGTCCGCGGGTTTGGACGCAACTGTCGCCCGTTTATTCGTTGAAATTCAATGTGCGCGCACAGAGACAAAAAATTTGCCGCTGAACCGAAAATTTAACAAAAGTAGAGCGGTAAAAGAATAGCGTTATTGTCGCTCCCGTGCCGTGAGTGCATAGTCCAAATCTCGGCGAGGAGACAGCAACAGAGACAAAAAGTTGCTCCATCCACGAGCAATTAGGTTGCTCGTGGATGCCCTCCCTTATATGTACTCAGGTAAGTTTTGCTATAACTACAGGACTACAGGTATAAGTAGAATTATTTTTCAAAGAACACATAATATTTTTTCCATTGATTCTTGGGTCATTATTCCGTCTTTATCATAGCAACAAGCTTCTTATTTCCTTGCCTGCTCTGTCCCAATCCTGGGCAAAGGCCTCCATCCACTTCTTTCATCATTCACGAGCCCGCGCGTCCTCCTTCCAGCTTTGACAGAACCTATCCAGTTCGTCCCACCATCGCCATTATGCTACGTGGCCTGCCGAGACCCCATCTTCTGTTTCAGGGCACCTGTTCCGTGCTATATGTGCCTACAGCAACGGCCTTATTTCTCTTAATATAGAAAACTTCGAATTGCAAAAACTGACCTAATAATAGCATGCTCTTAACATTTCGCAAAATTCTGCGAATATCTAATAGAAATAAAATTGCTTCATAGTAACGTTCAAACATTCGCGTTTATTATTAATAAAATCACCTCATCAGTTGATATAGGTAAAACGACCGTTTTATTGAGAAAAAAAAACAGATCAATTTTGTGACAAAAATTTGCATAAAATTAATCAGTATTCTTAACATTTACTCGTAAATAACTTATCAAAGTATTTGAGGACTTTTATAGCGGTACTAATAAATTATTGCCGTTGTAAAGAATATAAATATCTTTACACAAATGCATGACTGTGCACATAATAAGAAACTACAGAAATCCAATTCCTAACCATGTTAAGAAATATTTATCTAATTTTATGTATCAAAAGTCTTTTTGCTACCAAATACTTTGGAGAGGTAAATTCAAAATTTTTTGATGTGCTAAGAGCCCTTTTTCCAAAACGTTAACTCTGTTATGAAAGTTTTTATAATATTTATAGCTACACTTACGAACGCAAAGTGCATTCACAATTTACACTAGGCACGACCAGATCTAGCATTGCACTGTATTTTTTGTACCGTTAGTATTTCACGCGACGTAAATGCAATCTTAATGTCAGTGGTCCTCGTATAACGTATGTGGCACATAATGCATGTTGGACAGTTTGAGGGCTCACGTTCTGCTGTGCACCGTAAGGTTGCGGGACCAAAGGCACAGGAAAGGCTTCCTTTTGTGCGAGAAACGGTCATCGTGACACCTAAAGCGCCAATTTATTTTAGCAACATAGTAATAAGAAGAAGCAGAAGAATAAGAACTACACTTTTCGCGGTCGGTTCTTGGGTGACCATCCATTACATGTCAATATCCCTCCGTGCCTCGGAAAGCACGTTAAGCCGTTGCTCCCGGCTGTCATTCTTAGATCTTTGAAAGTCGTTCTGGGTAGTCAGAAACCCAAAAGTCTTGACAACCAGTCTTAGCAAGGGGTACCGAGTTACTCAGTAACTTGGTTGTGGAGGTCAGATAGGCAGTCGCTCCATGTAAAATACTGAGCTGCAGCCGGTAAGACTAGAAGCTGAGTCCAACGTAGTAAGGAAAAGGCTAGGCAGATTAATTAATTGAACGAGAAGAAGCAATCTGACATATTACTCCTCCAGACGGAAGTTATCATAGAAGACTAGCTGACCCGACAGACGTATTCCTATTTTGATTCGAAAGACACGTGGCGCCATCTATTATTATAATAACGTTATTGTTGTTTTCCTCGGGAACAGAACTTTTTTTGGGATGAAAGATACTCTATGTCCGTTTCTGTACACCTGACAACGTAGGTATATGCAAAATTTCAGGAAGGTCGGTTCCAGTGGTTTAGGCGTGAAAAGGTAACAAACAAACAAACTTACTTTCGCATTTATTATATATTTTATTATTTATATATAATATTATTAATTATATATTATACACTATTTGCGCCTTGCGGTTTCACCCGCATAAGTTTCGATCCAGTGGGAATATCGGGATAAAAAGTAGCCTATATGTTAATCCAGGGTGTTAGCTACTTCCATACAAAATTAGATTAAAATGAGTCCAGCCGTTTGAGCGTGAAGAAGTAACAAACATATAAACACACACACACACACTCACAAACTTTCGCCTTTATAATATTAGTGTGATAACAAGTTAGGATTACCGCAAAAATAAAGTGTCGATTATCGTTTGTTTTATTGATCGTACGAAATCGAACTTCTCACTTATTTACTCAGTGGTGTATGTCATTGTGTATTTATGTAATACCAATTGGTTAATGACTGATGGAGAACTGGTTTCGAACCATAAAAAAATGTAGGAAACCTGATCTGATCTTATTTTCTACTATTATTGTTTTACATTTAAATGTATAATATCTAGGTATATTAAAAACTTATAAATGGATGTAAAGATCATTGCACTATGGCGTCTTTTTTTATAACAAAAAAAATTGTACTTATCCATAAATATGATAGATTATCCTAATAGGTTTCTTGCCCGTTCTTAAAGATACCTAAATTATCAATGGAAATCTTCACTTGGAACCTCGAGGCAGTATCTAGAATTTTCATCATTTTCAATCCACTTTCCTACTGAAATACC
The DNA here is from genome assembly GCA_963855955.1 of Luperina nickerlii. Classification (NCBI taxonomy): domain Eukaryota; kingdom Metazoa; phylum Arthropoda; class Insecta; order Lepidoptera; family Noctuidae; genus Luperina; species Luperina nickerlii. The sequence goes on along the minus strand of OY979683.1, from coordinate 1,314,823 downwards.
TACCTAGTAAATAGACTAGTCAATAAAGTAGGTAAGGCATAGTTTTCCTGATGCAGTCTTCCTAGAGCATCCCTCATGGCTTCTACAATGCACAATTGCGAATACCTACAGATTTATTTAGCAGATTGGCAAACAAAGGAATGCCGACTAATATTCATTAAACAAATGTGGAACGATGACCATCTGTTAGAATCTCTTGTAAAGTGAATAAATTATTTGTCTTTTGCGGAACGCAAGAAGATTCATTGATGCATTAAGTTTGGCAATCCTGAGGCAGAAGAGGCAGTCTCAGGCCAGTATTGGGTTCTTCATCAGAATGCAGCCAGGAGTCTGGGTTTGTGCTTGGTTGAGGGTAATAGGCTCGCTCCCTATTACATGGGATTTAAACATAACTGGTGAAATATGGGTGAACTATACACCTCTGTCTAACCGTAGAGGGAATACAGGCGTTATGTACATTTTTTTAGTTTTATTCCACCTCATTCCACCGGCCCCCTTCTACCTTCGGACATCCAGACGCACTGCAAGTTACCATCCCTACTTAGTTGCTATTCCACCAATTCGTACTAAGCGTTTTTAAATGTCCTTTATAATGCGCACAGCAAAAGAGTGGAACTCTCTACCTGCGTTTCTGTTTCCGAGTGCATACAACCCGAATCTCTTCAAAGTAAGAGTGAACAGGCTTCTTCTGGGTAAGCTCACTCCATCGTAGACTTTGTCTCTGTCACCTCTGACCTAGACTAGAGTCAAGAGCAAACCCATTTCAAATAAAAAAAAACATCTATCGTCCATCATACACAAGACTACAGTTTAGATACAATTAGGTACTTACCTACAATATTATCTAAAGATTTATCTCCCGCAAAATTAATAGAACTTAGCCAACGTCCAAGCCTCGGGCTAATAAATAAGTAATTTACATACATTTCTTAGTAAACAGGCAGATACGTTGCAACAGTATGTATGTAATGCTCATGGAGTTAGTTTGCATATGTGAGTAGGTACTCTACGATTGATTGCGATGCTTATCTCTTCTGATGAAATTATCAATTACTTGCTTGAATTAACTTGTTGGTAATGGTTTGACGCTTTTAAATTCATGGTTAGGTTGTCTGATGAAGAAATATTGGCAACACACATTAGTAAATGCCAAAAAAAGACAAATTCAGCAGATATTCATTAATAGTAGATACGGTTGAGCATACGGTGGAGATCTGCCCAGCCTGGGCAGAGCACCGCCGCGTCCTCATGGCGGCGATCGGCGGCGGCGATCTCTCGCGTCCGGCCCTAGTCCAGGCCATGGTACGGAGCGAGAGTGCATGGGAGGCCGTCGCCTCCTTCTGCGAAACATTAATGCTCACAAAGGAGGAGGTGGAGCGCGTGAGGATGAGGAAATGTTTGCGCCCCTAGTCGCCGCAGGAGACGCCCTGGGCGTCGGGAATCGATAGCCGATTGCCGGTCACCGTAGGCATGGGCTTGCGGACGGCGGCGGGCAATGGGCAGCTCGCCGTCCGGTAAGGACGCGGCGCGCGTTGTGTTTCACGCGCGCCTCAAACAGATGTCAGCACTAACTGACGGGGTTCGCTAGGGCCGATGGCTGTCAGGGTCGCGGGTTGCTCGATAGAGATATCGTGGCCCTTGGCACAGGCAACTGCAAGAACACGGGTGGGTTTTAGTCAGTAGTTTAGCCTGACACGCCCTCTCGCTCCGCCCAGAGCGGGAGAAGTTATGTGATAATTTACCACCCAAAAAAAAGCCAACGTTAGCATGGATGTAAAAATATTGCGGCGGCATTTTATCGCGCACTGGGTTTTCAACTCTTGGAGTTGAGCCGAGCATTGAGAATCCAACAGAGCGCATCCCAGTGCGTCAAAAAAACACACCGTTTGATATTCAACTCTCGGCGGTAAGCAGAGCTTTGAAAATCCAGTGCGCGAAACAAAATCGCCGCGGGAAAAACGCGCCCGTGCGTACCTTAAGGCGAAAGCGCCAGGGTAGCCCGCGAAATTCAATTTTTTTCAGGTTTTTTGGAATTTGCTGGTCAGTATTAAGTTGTACGTTGATTAATATATGAATCGCGGCCGTAAGAAATATGTGTTTACAGAATTATAATCATTAAAGTCATCAACACAACTCTCTAAGACCATGTAAGTCCCAAGAAAAACTGTTTCATGAAATCATCATTCTTTGGACTTACGTGGTCTTAGAGAGTTGTGTTGATGACTTTAATGATTATAATTCTGTAAACACATATTTCTTACGGCCGCGATTCATATATTAATCAACGTACAACTTAATGCTGACCAGCAAATTTCGCGGGCTACCTTAGCGCTTCCCCCTTAACGCGGATTGACGTCTGTAAGTGCGGACGTTAGAAACATTAGCAGAAACATCTAACTATAGGTACATAGAAGCTATATTATATGTGGAAGGAGGAAGACATCGATACAATACCTATTGTATAAACAACACTATCAAATAAATAGCAATTAATTATTGACAAACAATTAAACTAAAAAAACTGATTGATTTACAATCACAAAAACTATGATTGCTGTTCCGCAGCCAATATAGAGCTCAGTTTTTTACGTTATTATATAATATCGAAACTATGAAGTTATTGGAGTAGGTACCTATTGAAATTGATGGCATCTGCGATTTAAAATATGTTTCTTTAATTGCTATTTATGGTTCTATCGGCAGTTTATTTACTTTTAATTATTAGTTATTGAGACACAATTATTGTTATTTACGCACAACCAATTGCCATTGATGCCATAGGCTAGGAGGAGACCGTGAAAGTCGTTCAATGCTGGACATAGGCCTCCTCAAACATCGCCACTTCGACCGGTTTTGTGCTTCTCTGCATCTTCATAAAATTGAGGCAGATCATGACTTGTTACGTACAGAAAAACAAGAAAACCTCAAGAATCAGGTGGCAATTTTATATAATTTAATTAAAAATAAAATATTGTTTCAACTTCGATAGGTAATTTATGGACATTGATGGCATCAACCTACACCATACCTACTCAGTTCATATTATTTGCTTTTAAAGCTGATGGGTTTGTTTGTTTGAACTCGCTATCTCTGGAACTACCGGTCGGATTTGAAAGATGCTTATTGCATTTTGATAGCCCAATTCTTGAGAAAGGCTTCTATTAAAGCCTCTCTCTTGGCTTCTATTTAATAACACAATAGGGCCATTAGGAGCGAGCAAAAAGAAAAAAATCAGTAAGAACGCTAAGCGAAAATAAAGTACCTAATAGCGCGGGCAGGCGGTGGGGTGGGTCGGAGGAACAAGAAATTTCACGCGGGCGAAGTCGTAGGCAGAAACTAGTGTACCTATATACGTTAATTACTCATCATCACCATCATTTCAGCTGAAAGACGTCCACTGCTGGACATAGACTTCACCCCAAGCATCGCCACTTCGACCGGTTTACTGTGGTACCCAAATGAGTGTTTTTTTGCGAGAAAACATTGTGAAGTATATCACTACGAATATGTATACTTACTAAGTCTGATTAGGAACCAAGACACGTTTTTGTAGTGTCGAAACAGACATTAACACTAACTAATGGATTTTAAGCACTTTAGATTTTAAATAAAACTCATGAATAACGTGACTCCACTGAATTAATATACATAATAATATGTATATTTATATACTGTTAGTATTATCTAACAGTATATAAAACCCAAGCATATTAATGCTTACAACTAATTAATATTATATACCTAGGTTAGTTTGACATAAAGGCGATAGGAGATAAGCGCGACGTGACAGTGCGACGCGAATTAATTAGAACAGTTTTTTATGAAAACTTCATGGAAATTGCTCTACCAGAATCGCGTTGCACCGTTGCGTCGCGTCTGTCTACGGGAGCCTTAAGCCTTAAGTAAGATTGTAAAGCGATTCCAAGATAGTAGAAACACAAGTCAGATGTATCCACCGTTTACAGTAGAAGCCGACGTTCAGAAAGGGTCAGAATAATGAAGATAATAAATCTATTTAATCACTAATTGCACAATAACCAGGTATCGACAATACGCCAATGTATTCCTGACGAGACTAACAAGTGCTTACCATAAACGCACCGACAGTCGCGCACAGAATACCAAGCACTTACCTTTAAGATAATATTTCCATTCGCTATCATTCGGATTATTCCTTAACTCCTAAGCAGCATATATACTTGACAACAACATCAGTATGCTGCATTTGAGGGCATGTCATGATTGTGACAATACCCTTTTTAATTACAAACTTTATAATTAAGTTCCAAGTGATTTTTAACTCCTAGAAAGATGTCGTCAATTGTTTACTAGTAGATGGTGTTGTAAAAGTGTTTGAAATGTGTATCACACCTGTATCAGAAGGAGCTGTTCCAAATAGCTCATGTCATGGTGAAAATGTTAGCAAGATAGTAAGGTTGATTGCTAAACTGACTGCAGAGGGTGTGCCAGACGTGCTGAGGTATTCACTGGACTTAAAAACTTACTTTCTTATCTAATCATAAGGTACTTCTGAGCATGAAGACTTTAGAAAAGTGCACTGGTTACGTGCATAGGTGCAGTAGGCTGAGAATTGAGTTGATCCTCATTAGCATCCATGGTCCAACCTACTCCAGCTTATAAGCCCTTTGCTGTATGTGCTGATTAAAGCTGTCAAAATTCATGATTGTTTACAAAGCTCGACAGATCGCTATGTCTACTATAAAATATAATAACGTTGTCCATAAAGTGTCAAAAACTCATAGGTTTGAATTATTCGTTTTTAAAACAATGTTTTTCTTTCCAGTGAGGCGATGGAGAGCCGAGTGGGCCTGGATTACATCGTAGAACATGCGGAGTACACAGGCAAGCTCGCCGCCGCGCTCACGTCGCCAGCCGCGCCTGTTAAGAAACAGGTAAGATTTAAGAACTATCAGATGATGCAGAATATTCTGTCATCCTAGAGATCGAAAAAAATGGAACAAGACCCAACTAGGCTTAGATAACTAGTAAACAAGGTGGACCAATCCTGGTGAAGGTCGTTTTTATCCGTTGTCAAAGTCAAAATCAAATAATTCATTTGAAGTAGGCCTTTGAAAGGTACTTTCAAAGTCAAAGAACGCAAGAAGCATGGGACAGATCAATGTGGTGACGCTTTTAGGAGCTCTATGTTCAGCATTGGATGACTGTCACCTGAAATCATGATGATGGCCGGCCATCCTTCATCAGTCCTTAAATTCTCATCCAAATGTCTCTAGGTTCACGCATTACGTAGGGTAACAAAAGTTACATAGTGAAAGGAAATGGTGCAATATGATTAGGAGCAAACCGTTCCCAGACTTGGATTCTTGACATTTGGGAACTTTGGTGTTAAACTTATATACCTACCAAATAAGAATTTGCCAAAAGGTCTTTGCATTTTCGAGCATGGCTACTTTGAACTAATATAGATACCTTTTACAGCGTGGGCTAAAGTACCTTAATCTTCCAAATAGTAGTACTTAACAGTTGTTTCATTCTTCAGGTGTTCGAGTTGCTATCAGCATTGTGCGTGTACAATGCTGACGGCTACGCCAGGGCTGCTGATACCCTAGAAAGATACAAGGTAAGTTTTAAGACCACCATTATTTAAACAATACCTACATTGACAACATTTTGAAGGCACAGTGACCAAAAGAGATAAGTAACTACTTAACTAGGGGGTCGTCGGATTTAGTTGAAGTTTAGTAAGAAACCGATTGATGTTTTCGAATGAAATTTAGTTTGGAAAATTAAATGATCTGTTTGTTACCTATTAATTAAATTTTATTGGAAAATATGCATCGGTTCCTTACTAAACGTCAACTACATACTCGTATATTCGACGACCCTGATTATTTATCTCCTTTGATGACCGTACGTTTCAAAGGTTGTCATAGGTAACTTAATATGCATTGCCTACACTTTCACCACTTTAGTGATGTCATGGTACAGCATGAATTCCAAATACCTGTCTTCTTGACCACTACTCAGATTCTCTTATAAAACGTGGCATTAATGAAATCGTGGGTGGGTGTAAGATAAAATAAATAATTTAAACTGCTTATTAATTCCGTACTAAGTTAACCGAATGATTCATTAGAGGTAAACTCCGGTGTTTGCGACGATGAGAAGCCAATGACCATATTAAGTAAAAGGTCGGTATCTTCTACAATTTATGCACATTTCTGATGTTGATCTCGACACATATGATGTGATACATGCATTTATTGAAGTACTTTGCATTGATTTTCATCGAGGTCCAGGATCTCTACTCGCGCGTATACTACTACGTAAATGACAAAAACTGAAGCTTAAAGCATCAAACTTTTTCTATGTTTTCTTAACAGAACCTACATTTACGCCTTGTCGATGGAATTTCTCACATGATGGAACTAGCACAACTCAGATCTTCTTGCCTACAATATTATTAGTCTATCGTAAATATTATTTTTCTTCTTCTATCGTATTTACAAGAACTATACGACACCTCCTTCGACACTCCCTTTCAAAGAGAGGACACCTGTGTCCCAGCAGTGGGAATAATATAGGCTGATTATGATGATACGACAAGATTGGTAGGTACCCGTTATTATGTAAATCTATAACCTTGTCTTGACCTTCCAGTCCCTCAAAGGCGAGCGCTACCGCCTGAGCGTGGTAGTAGAAGAGCTGAAGAATGCGACCACTACGGACTACAAGACGGCGCTGGTGGCGTTCATCAACTGTCTCATCATCTCCGCGCCAAGACTGCCTGACAGGATCCGAGTCAGGAATGAGTTTATTGGTAGGTGGTCATTGATACAACTGATTGTTAAATTTTACTGAAGGTTTCTGCTAATCCCACTTGAAAACAAGCGTGAGTTTATGGAAGTAAAGTTACCGATTAGTAAATGGTGAAACATGGAGATCTCTTTTTAATTTAAGTACATCCTATGTACCGTATCTCTGGCCAATATATTGCTTCTACTTTAACTTTTGATTAAAATTAAGTCTCCTCACTATCGGGTATTCCGAAGTCATAAAGAACTCTAAAAGAAAATCTGGAGAGATTTCTAAAAGAACAGATACTAACTTTGATCACTTGCTAGACATTGAATTTTTATTTAAAAGAAAAGATACTGAGGCCTCCTTTCATCCCTTTTTATACATTACGGAAACCAATTCACTGTTATGTTTAAAAAAATATTAATGATAATGTTTTTTTTTTTCAGGATTGGGTCTACTACCAACATTAAACAATTTAAGGTAATATACATCTTTAAGCTTATCTTCTTTTCTTCTATTCAGGACCATCTTTAAACCATTTTCTATAACTCTAAAACTATTTGTTTATTAAAAGAAACCGTATGCCTCATGACAGTTGGACAAGTCACGTCTACAAGAGAGGCCCTTTTAGGAATTTATGAACCGTTAGGTAATACTTAGTCTTTCCATAAAGGACACTCATAAAGATCATAAGGAACAAATAAGGATCTACAATACATAATCATATTAACATATTTATCTCAGCCGGGCGGTGTGCAAAACGCATAAATCTACCTTATTATACCAATGTCAAACTAGAACTTAGAATTCCACCATTTATAGTAACATGGACAAATAAGACACGGTGATATCAAAATAATTAATTGATTGCCTCATTGGTATAGTGGTCGCTAAGCATGAGGCCCTGGGTTTGAACCCCAGGACGCTCAAAGTCGTGTTTTTAGGTTGTCTCATTATAAATTTCTAATTGTCGGTGTAGCTAGATTCTAGATTTGTGTCCCATTTATTTCAAAGGCGACTACATTACCTAAAGCGCGGTCTTTGTCGGATTAAATAGAAAAGAAAGAGAAGCGCGATGACAACGCTGGTAATTTATTGCAAAATATGAAGCAATTATATTTTTGCAAAAAATCTATTGTTTGGTCTAAAAAATTAAAACACTATTGTTTTAGTATGTTGCTTGTAGAATAATCTGACAAAAAAATCTGAATGATTGTATGCATATTAATATGGTTTTTATTGTAAAAAGAAAGTGTTTAGAGGTATCTTCATGATTTTTTTCTATCGTATGAAATTAGTTGTATGTATAATGTTTTTAACACACTATCTACCGTTGTCGAGGCCGGTCCGTGGAGGGGTGACAATCTATTACATATTGAGACCCGTCCGTACCTCAGACAGTACGTTAAAAATCCATTGGGACTAGCTGTCATTCGACAGTCGTTACAGGTATTCAGAAGCCTGAATGTCTGACAACCAACTCTTAGCAAAGGATATCGTGGTGCCCAGTACCTAACTGAATTGTAGAGGTCAGATAGGTACTCGCCCCATGTAAAATACTGGTATTTAGCTACATCCGGTTAGATTGAAAGCTGACCACAACATAATCGAGAAAACGCTTGGCAGGTGATGATGTTACGTAGGCTGTGTATTCTTAGTAAATCCAGTCAGTCAGTCAACAGTTTTAAATGTATATCAGCCAATTACATCGACATGGTTTTTTGTCAGCGCTGGTTGATCGAACACGGTCATTTTAGTGATACAAAAAACTTCTGATACTTACATTAAAGTTTTTTGTTGGTCGTAATTCAGTAATATGGTAATTTATGTGTGTATTGTCAAGTTTTGGGATTAAGCAATTTGGCTAATTTGATATACTAACATAAATGTAATCGGTGGCTATTAGCAGTTTTTTAGGCTTTTTGATTGTGACTTTCAAGCCAGCTTACATCACAAATCACAAAATTTATTTAACGCTAAACAAATTTAAAACGTGCTATTATATTCCATTGTTTGAAGTTGACAGAGACAGATTGATGTTTTAAATACGTTTAGTGCTAAATATATTTAATTATTTGTATTGCAATAGGGCCTATGTTTTGATTTAGTATATATTTAGAGTCCCATATCAATATTGAAATAGAAAAATAGCAAGTTGTGCTAAATTAAATAATCAAATCAACTATAGGTTGGTAGTTTCTTAGAATAAGGATCGATGTCATTAAAAATCTTTTAAATCTTTTCTGCAAAGTATAAGCTTTTATCTCTGCTCTTTTAATTTTAATCTGCTCTCGTGACGCCTGTTGTTAACAGTCTCTCAGTTTATAAAATTATGTCCAAATTCATTCTGAATTGTCTGAGGTATCCGTGTCTGAGGTTGAACAACTTAGCGTCAGTTCAATAAACTCTTAAACAACATCACTTTTTTGGATCCTACTTTTAGCCAAATGACCTAAGTCATTTTCCGATTAAATTATGATACAATTACAGTTTATCACACCGATACGTACTTAATTTAATTAATATAAAAACACATAAGCGATGTCCTTAGCCGCCATTAAATTAATCACTGACATTAGATATGTAAAAACTCTAGTACCTCATAGCGGTGCATTAGTACGTATATGTGTGAACAACACACAAAGACACTGTGTCAATAAGATGGGATAATAATGATCACGCCAGCCACATGCACTGTGACCGCTGAGCACGTCTTCACACGGTGGGTGCCTGAGGTTGGGCGGCGCCGCCGGGGCCGGCCCAGGAAGAGGTGGAGGGAATTTTAAGGTTAATTCAGACCGAAGTATAGTTATTACGGTCTGAATTAAGAAGGTATTAAAAGGAGACTCAATCCAACAATTCATAACGAGGAAGAACAAAGAATCGCAAAAAATAGAACAAACAAACAACCAAAATAAGAAGATATTGATTATAATAATAAGTAATTAGAGAAGATATTATTGTAATTGTAACCCAAAGTAAGAACTCAATACTTAACTACCTGCAACTTTTCTACCCTCCTTTAAACCCAATAGTATCACTACACAAACCACAGTGCTCTCATTTGAAAAACTAACGTAACCGCCTTCTGCGTAGGCGCATCTTTTGGTCCGCTGCCCGCTCCAAATATGGCGTCGTATCCGTCGTGAATAATATAAGAGCACTCGTTAAAATATTAGCCTCAACGGATAATGTGACTAAACCCCTTGTAACCGGTTTGTGATTTTATTTAGCTGATTCAGTTTGCGTATATATACATATTTATTTTATGCAATATATGTCATATTTGTTGGAAATGGATATGGAACTCATACGTAACTGCTAATTCTATATAAGGAATTGAAGAAAATAAGGCGATTCGCTTAGTACGCGATGATATTGGAAAACTTCATGTTGGATGCAGCGTAGCTAAAAGCATTCAACTCTGGTGCAAAAGATATAAAGAGCGCGTGGTCTCTCTGCTAAGCAGCAGAGAGACCACGCGCTCTTTATATCTTTCGCAGAAGCCTGCGAAACGATAATTACAAGTTAATACCATGTTGCCACTAGAAATCCTAATTCGTTGATAGGAGCCAAGGATCGCGTAAAAAATCTTTATTCATTCGTAGAAGTTAAGGACCCTTACCCTATTTTTAATGCTAATCTGCTTACAAAATATACTTCAGTAAAAGTTCTAGTACTTACTGCTTTTCCTAATATGGGTCCCAAGCACGTTACGTATTCTACCGTAATATTTGATGTTTGACCATAACTCGCACACAAGTGGTGCTTGTGTGAGCAAACTCTATTGCCTGAAGGCATAGTTTCTATTACTTTCCCTCAAATCCATATTTTTGTATTTGTTCCGTGTTAAACTTCAACAAAGTTTAACATGGGGGCTATTGATTATTGAATGACATTACGTCATAATGCCAAAACAAAACACTGCTCGAAACATTTGTGTTGATAAAAAGTTTCAAACAAATAAAGATTTGCAACGTTTTCCACAAAAGTACCTTTCAGCATTAAAAGACATTTTTTTTTAGTTTTGAGGAGCGTTATGGTAGATAGTTAGCTGTATTATTAGCTATCTAACGGATGAAACCAAATTCATATCTGTTTCTCACAGAAGTTTAGTCATTATCATGTCATCACAGTTCGCACCTCTGTCCAATAATCTTTTTTCTTTCTTTTTCATCATCTAAACTTTCCAATTGTCCTTCCAGACATGAAGCAGCCAGTCACCCAGACCTGGGCGTCCAATTGGACGTGTTTGAAGAGCAGCGGGAGAGTGATGAAGCTCAGGGTCCAGGAGGCATCAACCTCAACTCGCATTTAGATGTGTTCTATGCGATACTTAAACAGGTGAGCTTTTAGTATCATAGTGGAACTTCTAGCTTTCATTATGGTGGAAAAGAAATTAATTGTCAACAAAATCTCTTGGTCTGCTTGAGGTCCTAGGACAGGATACCAAAACAAAAAAAAATCTTGTCACGTGCTAAAATGTAGCTACTCATAAAATATATAAACTAGCACATGCAGGTTCGCATTTATTACACTTTAACAAATATGATTTTTTTCTTTCCGAGGAACTCTTGCAGTAAGATTTTATCTTAGCTATAGACACAATTTAACTCTAGTAGTAAATATAACGAGGCATAGAGTTTTTGGTCACTGTATAAATTTGTCATCCATCTGAAATGGAGGATTTTCCTCAAAATACAGTAACAGGATACGGAAATACAACTTTACTTCTCTTTCTTATAGGTGGCAGAAACTCCTCAAGAGATCCCATTCTTGAGCATCCTGCAGCATTTATTGAAGATCGACCCTAAGGAGCCAGTCAGCGATATCGTGTGGGACACGGCGGAGACGCTGGTGCACCGCGCCACGCTCCTGGAGACCAGGGAAGATGCTGCCAAGCTGTTGAGAGCTCCAAGTGTGCAGGTGTGTAGTATAGTGGTTCTTTCAATTTAAACACGATACTTGCAAACGCTAATGCTTTTATGTGCGTATTTAAGACAACTTTTTTGCTTCTTCTTTTCATGGCAATGTCACTTTTCTGATTTTTTACGACCGTTATTATCCTTTCTCTCTACCGTAGTCGGGTAAAAGGACGGATATTCAGCCATCATTATTATTGGATTGAAAGCCCTCCTTCACAATGTTTGAGTATGAGCTGTGACCTGTATATGAATAGCTGATGATCTTATAATTACGTTGATGATAAAGTGTATTTTATCCATCAATGCTTCTCTTTTAGGCGAAAGTGGGTTGCACATGTCAGCACCGCGATATGTCTAGTGGTGGCAGGAAGCAGAGCCTACAGCGAGCGCTATCACCACCGCCACCACCACCACCTCCTATCATGATGCCTGCAGGTAACATTCACTTTAAAACATTTCAATACCTGTATTTTTTGGGGAATTTGCTATCAGGTTTTTGATGGTCTTGACAAGCACCTGAAATAAGCAAGACATTGATTGCCAATACTTTGTGCATCATTATTTGCAGCAGTTAGCATATGAGAGTATTGACGATGTAGGAGTCCAGTGTAGTTCTAATGATTGAAGTACATATTTCTAAAGTAACAGTGCTTTATTAATACAACTAAAAAACTCGTCATACCTTAAAAGTTTTCATTTAAACATTGACTAGCCTGTATAACTTGCCAGATTATATTGTATATCCAACTAAACTGAAGTTTTTCTCTATTATTGCAGCCATACAACCTCCCCCCGCCCCGATGCTCCCCCCGCCGCCATCAGGCGGCCCCCCTCCCCCGCCGTGCGGCCCCCCTCCCCCGCCCGTCCCGCCGCCGCCCTCCGCGTGCCCGCCGTCCCCGCCTGCGCCGGCGCTGGACATCAAGCTGCCGCAGCAGGAGACACCCTTACCGAAGACTAAGATGAAAACTATCAATTGGAATAAAATTCCTAATAATAAAGTGAGTAGTGTGTTATAACATATATTTATCTAGGCTATAGCATTATGCTTGCAAGATCAACATCATCATCATTCAACTGAAAGACTACTCTGTGGCACATTTCTGCATCCAACTGATTTCTGCGACCTTCACTGTCTCGCGTAACATGAAGAATAAAGACAGTATCTCTATTTTTATGGATAATGACATTTATTTCTTGCATCTTTGACATCGTGCCACATAAATCTTTCTACAATTTGTAATATACATAATCACTTTTGTCTTTCGTATCTTCTTGAGGTCAACTTCAGGAAGGTAGGCAAATTGTAACCACTATTTGCTTACCTACCAGATCTTTGGGATCAAGCTTTGATGGCCCAATAAATAACTATTATTTTTATTATTTTCAGGTCATCGGTCAAAACAACATCTGGTCACTAGTAGCGTCGAGTCACAAACACTCTCCAAAGGTCGATCTCGACTGGACGGAGATCGAAGGACTCTTCTGTCAACAGGTTAGTATATAAATAAACCACCAAAATGGGTCAGCTGAAACGATGTAGGTACAGTACCATCGTTGTCGTCTATGGCATATTGAGTTTAAAAAAAGAACTTCTGTCTTTTCTATTGTTTGTGAAAGTCACAATGTTGATAATTTCAAACTCACCGTTTAATAATCGAGAACCTAATCGATAGAGTACAATAGTACAACTGATAAGTTGTGCCTAGTAAACTGGACTAATTTAAAAAATCTGTCTTCATTATTTCCAGATACAACCAACTGGATCTGCAGGCTCGTCACCTAGGTTAGGTCGTAGTCCCATTTGCGACAGTTCAGGAGAAAGGAAACCGAGGAAAGAGTCTTCAGAAATCACACTCCTGGATGGCAAGAGGAGTCTCAATGTTAATATATTCTTGAAGCAGTTCCGGAGGTAAAGCTTTACAATATTACATTATTTTAATAATTTCTGGTTGCTGGCCACATTATAAACCAACGCCTAAAAATGAGTTTAAACAGCCTTGGCACTGGCACAAAGGTGCATGTATAGTGTATACGTGCATATTGCTGTTGAGCACTTTACATTATAACTACAAATTAGACCCACTATTAAAATTAAATAAGCACACTATCGCAGTAGGATGAATAAGTAGATAAAAATTGAAGGCATACATTCCTGGGTTTAAAATTATCAATGGCGAAAGATGGCAGGTCAGCTTATCACCATCCAGATATTATGTAATCTTAAGTACTTAATCACTGAATAACTGATTTGAACGAAACCAATTTACAGTTTTCTTATCATTCTGTAACGCATTAAATTTTCTAGTTGCAACGAGGACATAATACAGCTGATCCGCGAGGGTGCTCACGACGACATAGGCACAGAGAAGTTACGCGGTCTTCTTAAGATATTACCTGAAGTAGACGAGTCTGAGATGCTGAAATCCTTCACCGGTGACGTCACGAAGCTGGGAACAGCTGAAAAGTTCCTGCTACAGCTCATACAGCTTCCTAAGTGAGTGGTCTTTTTGGTCTACTGATTGGTCTTTTTGGTCTACTGAAAAGACTTTTGTTTTAACTTGTAAAATATTTATCTGTTGTAATAAAATATTATGACAAATGAAGTAGGTATCAAGTAGATCACAGAGACACAATTTTCATTCCAATACATTGTCTGGTGTATAACCATTGTTTTATTTTGTTCACAGTTACAAACTGCGTATTGAATGTATGCTACTGAAAGAAGAATGGGCGTCAACATCAGGATATTTGGAGAGTGCTATTAATTCTATACTTGTCGCTGGAGACGATTTGATGTCTTCAAGAGCTCTACAGGTAATATATTAATCTAAAGTAAATAAGTTAAAATTATATCATAAAACAATCGATATCATTGGACAAGAAGGACAAAGAGTCAACGACTGTCAAAACTTGTCCAATTTTTTCAGTAGGACACGTTCTTAACTTAAATTTTTATCTCTTTCCAGGAGGTACTATACATAGCGTTGATCGCCGGTAACTTCCTGAATGCTGGTGGCTACGCCGGAGGAGCGGCGGGAGTCAAGCTGTCATCGCTGCAGAAACTACCTGACATCAGGGCGAATAAGCCTGGGATGACGCTCATGCACTATGTCGCTATGGTAAGATTAAATTGAACTTATTAATTCAGGGAGCTAAAAGTATCCAGTTGTATGTTGCTTTAGTTTGAATATTCTTTCAAATTCTCCACTATTTTGATTGGCATTCACTGATGACATCATACATCCTTCGATTTGATATAAACAGTTAACGCGATAAAAAAAACCGGCCAAGTGCGAGTCGGACTCGCGCACCGAGGGTCCCGTACAAACCTGCAAGGTTTACAAAGTTCGTTCATTACGACAATCGAGTCATAACTATGGTATTTTTATTGCAAAATGAAATTCATTATGTTTACAATCACAATTTTTTTGGTGGTATAACTACTTAAAATTTTAAGCTTTTCTGAATTTTTCTGTTACCTGTGCTGTAAGCTATTGCTTCTTACCAAATTTCGAGATTCTATGTCAACGGGAAGTGGTCTTTAGGTTTTAATTCCCTTGCGTGTAGTTGCGAGTTTCAAAATATGCGGTATCAATGGTTGTACTTTTGCGTTTTGCGTTTTTGCGTTGACTTAGAATTTTATTTTTTTTCGCGGGTTAAAGGCAATTAGATCTAAGTATTTGATATGAATTTCAACTTGATAGCTCTACGCGTTCATGAGGAAAAAAGTAATAAGTTTATATTTATTAAAAAATAAATATATATTTTGTAATGTAACTAAAAATTTAAGGTTTTCGGAATTTTTCCTTTATGTGTGCTATAAAACGTTGCTTCATGCCAAATTTCAAGATTCTAGGTCGACTGGAAGTACCCTTTAGGTTTTGATTCCCTTGCGAGTACTTGCGAGTTTCAAAATATGCAGCTTAAATTGCTGTTTCTTTTGATTGCGTTGACATAGAAGTTTGATTTTGTTACAGCTTAAAGGTATTATAGACCTGAGTATTTGGTATGAATTTCAATTTAATACCTCTACGCGTTTATGAGGAAATGGGTAGTAAGTTTAAAATTATTAAAAAAATATATATTATGTGATGTAACTAAAAATTTATGGTTTTCGTAATTTTTCCTTTATCTATGCTATAAGACGTTGCTTCGTACCAAATTTCAAGATTCTGAGTTCACGGGAAGCACCCTGTAGGTTTTGATTCCCTTGCAAGTGTCGAAAATTTGCGGCATAAACGGCTGTATCTTTTGATTGCGTTGGCTTAGAAGTTTGATTTTTTCACAGCTTCAAGGGACAGTAGACCTGAGTAATTGATATAAATTTCAGCTTCATACCTCCACGCGTTCCTGAGAAAAAGGGTCTTGACAGACGGACGGACAGACGGACAACAAAGTGATCCTATAAGGGTTCCGTTTTTTCCTTTTGAGGTACGGAACCCTAAAAAGCATGGATATGCAGCAAAATAAAGTATACGATTCATGTATTTCGAGATCCACCGACTCCCAAGAGAGCCCCAATGACTCGTGGATTGATAGATTAATCAGAAAGATGGACACCTGTAAAATAAAACTTTTCATAAATAAATCTATTTTCACAGCAAGCCGAACGGAAGAACAAAGAACTAATCCACTTCGCAGACGACACCCGCGTTCTAGAGGAAGCAGCTAAAGCCAGCGTAGACCAAGTCCACAACGAGATCAAGACGCTGGCCAACAGGATACAGGGGCTGAAGAAAGAGACACAGATGGCTAGTACGCAGCAGGATATTAAGGAGCAGATGGGGGATTTCTTGCAGGCGAGACAACATTTTTTTTATTTTTTTATTAGGCTTACATACAGTTATACAACTAGATTGCTAATTACAATCCTGCACAGATGAATTAAAAAATATCGATCAGGATATAGCTACTTATTGCAAGATTTTGTCCAATGCCAGAATTAATCTAAGTAGGCCTTAACTGATAGCGAACCACAGTTCTTTAGACATAAATCTGTTGCTTGCATGTCATAATAGCTATAGGGACTTAAAGGGTGTTGCCCAACTTTTAGGAGATGTTTGGGCTTCTAAAAGTCAGCTACTTATGACGTTTCCTCGAAAATAACTCGACCGGTGTGAAATATGAGAGATCCATTTTTGGATCCTTCGATAGTTTATAACTTGGCTAACCTTTAGATGAAACTTTCGGAGTGGGAGGATTTGAAATAAAATAAAAAATCGTTTTGTCATTGCAGGTGGCAGAACAAGAGGTTTCCGCTCTCAACAAAGACATGGAAGAGGTAGAGAGCATACGGAAACAACTCGCCGAATTCTTCTGTGAAGACCCGGTATCTTTCAAGCTGGAGGAATGCTTCAAGGTTTGTCTCCTTGTGCACAAGTCGTTTTTTTTTACGCACTTTCGACGCGTGTATTTTTTGAGCAGAAAAGGCACCGACGACGCGCACACCATGCACGTTAAATAGAACGTGCGTATAAAAAACACCGAGTGGCCAGTCTTGGTAGTGAACTGAAAGATATATGTACCAGACATTAGGACAATTTTGTTTGAATTGCTTATTCACCAAAATCGGTATTCGGTCCCGAGGTTTAACTTTGATGCTTCAATTTAAGAGTCTGTTTTCCTTTGCATTCCAGATGTTTGTATGGTTCTGCAGTAAGTTTAGGTCAGCAGTCAGTGACAATGAACGGCGGCGAGCTAATGAAGAACAGGCTGCTGCTAGAAGACGGGCAAGAGACCTGGCTGCAGCCAGGGTTAAGACTGGTGAGTTACACACTATTATCACCAACTTCGTTTGTACACGAATCCTATCTCACAGGCTCCGAGGACCTCTCCTAGTATCATTCATCACGCGGGCACAGTGCCAGTTGGTTTTCTGAGGGAATGGTAGGAACGTCGGATATCGCATTCCTTACCCCGTGCAGGTTTATAGGGATAAGGTGAAACCATGCAGTATGTGATAGTCTGCCTCTCACTTACTCAAACTCACACTACACTCTTGCCCACGCAGGTACCAGCAGCGTTTGCAGTACACCTGTATCAGAGTGCGAGTCTCTCATGGAGTCGCTACTTCTGGACATCAGGAATGGACTGGGCAGGAGATCGCTTAGGAAGCCTCATGACCCATCTCCGTCACCTGGTTAGTAGCACTAATGCTTACTATTCCTAAAACATCTGCATAGATACAAAAATTTAAGTTTAGTTTACTTTTCTTTTTCAAATTAACTGAAATTCTCCACGCTTTTTTATCGCCTTACTACTCACTGTTGATGGCGTGCCTCCGATTATTTTTACTTTGATGTTTTTTTCCAGATGTAACTCCAACGGGCAGCTTACGTCGCAGAAGCAGGGCTAGTCCTGGTGATGATGAGGAAGGTTTGCTGGAGTTCCTGCGACACTCCTCACCAGCCGCTAACGACCTGAGGGAGAGGAGTGCTTGGGGCAGTCTCGGTATGTAACATTAGTATTTAAATAATTTAGTGTTCGACAAAACCAAGCCAAGTGATGTGGTGCTGGTGCCGTGAAGTTACAACACTGGCAATTGATTTTTGAATTGTAATTAAAGTCGTTTCTCGTCTGAGTATGTGCGTTTATTTATCTTGACGTTCTGAGTGTTTGTATGATTAAGAGCGTTTACGACGTATGGCATTTCATACAAACTTTCAAGCCCTTGTTTTTCGAAATGAATGAACCGATTTTAATGAAACTTCATACATATATATACATAGATATATATCTCTCTTATCTTCATGATATAAACATCCTGCTTATGTGTATGAAGTTTCATTACCTTACATTACCATAACTTTGGGCCTAAAAAGTTAGTAAAGAACATTTTCGAAATGTCTTATTTAAGAAAAAGATAACTGGAAATCTCTGTTTCTATGGAATCGGTCTAATTTGCTGTAACACTATTTTTTGAAAATTTTCTTAATACCAAATAAAATATTATTATTATTTTATTATTTATTTATTTAATGATATCAAAAGTACAGAGGTGTAACTTAAATCTAAACTCGCGAAACTTTTACGTTTGATGGCGAGAGGCGCTCTTTTACATAACAATGCACCACCTTATTACATACCTACTACTTATATGGTTCAATCTTATACAATGTAATCTGCATTCACGATTTTTTGCCAAAGATGTAATCAAAATATGAGTTTATGGCAAAATAACTTTAAACCCTACACAATATAGTTAGTTTACACTACATATATTCAGACATTTTTACAACGTTTTCAATAGTACTAGTCACTCTGAGATTAACTTAATTACCATTTAAATACAGTTGATATTTGTTTAACTTGAAATAATATTAATTTGAAACATAAGTTTGAATTGACTTTATTTAGTTAATGTTTGCTATCCTGTATAATGTTTTTCAATTTCGTTTTAAGTGATCCTTTGCTAATTTTAACATTTTCTCTTAATAAATCTATTTTATTAAACACTTTAGGTACCAAATACTTAGATGTTCTCTTACCATAATAGTTTTTTATCTGTGGTTGGACCAGTTTGTTCTCTCTAGCCCTACGTGTATTGTATTTATTTTTAACATTAACTTTATATTCATCATTATAATAATATTCCAGACCTACCAAATAATCTAATTTTTTATCAATGGGTATAATTTTACAGATGGGAAATAACTTATCATACTCTTTGTTGCACTTATCTTTAACATTTTTACTGACCAGAAACTTTATCAGTCTTACTTGTATGTCTTTAACATCTCTTAAATATGTAATAAAGGTTCTCCCGTACACAAGGAGTCCATAACTTATCAGGGAATCGGCAAGTGCAAAATAAACAATTCTTAACGTCTGTTTGTTCAATACATTTTTTAAGTGGTAAAACTTACTTAGCACCGATCTTAGCCTATTACAAATGCCATTTACGTGTAATCTCCAGTTAAAGTTCTTCTCTATTGTTAAACCTAAATATTTAAATTTATCTACGTACTCCAATTTTGCACAGTTACAATTACATTTATTTTTATGCAAACATTCATATGTATGTCCTATCACTTGGAGATATTCATCCTTTACAGATTTAGCAGTTCGATTATATGGCGAGTGTATATGCATACATTTAGTTTTTGAAAGATTTAATATAATTCCATTGTCGTGTAGCCATTTGCTAATATTTTCAAAGTCACCCTGAATACAGTTTTGGGCCTCAGCTATATCTTTGGAGGCATAAACAAGACACATATCGTCAGCGTACATAAACACCTTACATTTACGTACAACATTTGACACACTATTCACATGCATTATATATCCCACAGGGCCATACACCGATCCAGTAGGCACACCCAAATCGACATCCGCCTCTTCCCCAGCCACACGGGATATAATTGTGTTTATTTTTCTATTAGTGAGGTAGTTTTTGAACCAATTAATTGTGGGACCGCGTATTCCGCATTCGTTCATTGCCTGTAATAAGATCTCATGGTCCAGTGTCGAACGCTTTTTTATAATCAATGAACAGTGTTATAATTTGTTTGCCAGAATCTAAACAGTCGTGCCAGAATCTAAACAGTCGTATTGCAAACTTGAGTTTCCTGCAAGTACTTACAGTAAACCCTGGGCAGCCAGTGATTAATATTTAGACATAGTCTTGTATAGGAAACGTATAGTACTAAAATAGTTTTTTTGTTTGCAGATCGCTCGTGGTCACGGCGCGGCGCCCCGCGCGCGCGGCTGGAGCTGCCGGAGAGCGGCCGCGAGCGCGCGCCCTCGCCGCGCGCGCCGCCTGCGCACGCGCCGCCGTCACCCGCGCTAACGCACGCGCCGCCCGCGCCTGCCTCGCCCGACGCCGCGCCCGCCAAGCCCAAGTATGGACACCGAACTTACCTTTAACTTTTAATGTACTCAATGGTATTCACTGAGTTCGATTAGTCGCGAGCACAACTGCTGAGCATAGATTCTTAATCAGGTAAGGTGGGATTAGGGTTTGACACATGGAATTTCTTATTAGCTGCCCGGCCGTGCCCGTTTGAATGCAATTTTCTAGGGTTAAGGCAATTCAGGTTTGGTGTTGCGTTTTATTTTGTGGCGGCATCTACATCGCCAATTCGCCACATACGAACTATACGCATCATACTGACGTCACACACAATCCTGCATCGCGCAAGCTGAGTTTACCGCGCATCTAAGCATTTGCTAGTTGCACGTTACAACGGTACAACGCCCCGACATCAATCCTTGGGTCGTGGTCGGAGGATCCTCCCTTTTCTATGGAGGATGAGTGAACTTTACATACTGTTCCCCATACCTCTATAATTTTATTTGTAAAATATGTACATATATTTAACAATTTTATGTTTGCATTGCAGGGAGTGGCGACAGAAGATCGAGTCGTGGCTGCGCGCGAGCAGCCAGGAGGACGCGCGCCCGCGCCGCACGGCGCACCGCCTCCACGCAGACAAGCGCTCCTTGGAAAACGACTCCGGTACGTATACCATTACCACAGGTCTATTGATCACCAACCTACTGATGCTTAGATTATCTATACTTATATACTTATTACTTATATAGGTACTTATTATCTATACTAATATTATAAAGCTGAAGAGTTTGTTTGTTTGGTTGAACACGCTAATCTCTGGAACTGCCAGTCGGATTTGAAAAATTCTTTTTGCATTTAATAGCCCAATTCTCGAGGAAGGCTATAGGTTACTTAACATCACGCTAGGACCCTTAGGAGCCGAGCAAAAACCAAAAAGTCAGAAAAAAAGGTAAATGAATTAAAAGCGGAGGCAGGCGATACGACGGGGTGGGTCGGGGGAACAAGAAATTTCACGCGGACGAAGTCGCGAGCAAAAGCTAGTGCAATATAAATTGGTAAAATACAATTTTAATCTACTATAAATAATGTAGGTATTACAATGTTAGATGCCTGAAGATAATCCTGTAACGCAGGCAACAGAATTTTTGACAATATAAATAAAGTAGTAGTAAGTACTGCATGACGAACAGCCACATCTCTCTCTCTCGCACATCTCTGAATAAGAGGGACTGACAATATAAGCAGGTGCTATTAATTTCATACATTTGATGATGGATCACCAATCAGTCTCCCTAAGAGCTGACTTTAACTTTTTAAGTCCACATAATGTACTGGAATCTAAAACATTCTGTCTACTATTTGCTTTACTTTATATACTTTAATAACTTTTTTTACTTTTCGTGGTTATTTTATTTATTAATCTTGGTTATTGCATTGCAGAGAGCGAGCGTAGCGCAACCCTCGAGCCCCTGCCTGAGGGCCGCGCGGACTGGAGGCCGGCCGTGCTGCCCGACAGCGACGTCGTCAAGGCGCTCGAGACTGTCGAAGGTAAGCGTGAATATACTCTTATGTGGGCTACAGTTTAATATTAACACTACACATACACCATGTGTATGTAAAAACTAAGAACCAAAACACGTTCAAAATAATTTAAGTTCAAACTTTAAGTAACTAACGTTTTCTCAATTAATGTAATGCTCTTTCCAGATGTACAACCACAGAAGAAGGACAACAGAGTACCTTGGAGGAAAACAGAGGAAAACGAGGAGATGAGAAGGCTCAGGAGACAGCGATCACGGCAGCAGATAGAATCACCGCAACCACTCATATCCATCACCGAGGAACAACGGAAATTGCCAGATATAAAGGTCACCAGCGATATCCCACAGAAGGTCGTCAGGCAAGAGAGAATAGAAAAGTCCGATAGGGTAGAAATTGACTCCGATAACATTGAAACCCCACCAGCTCAGAGGAAGTTCACCTCTTCCTTCAACCCCCCACCAGAAAGAGAACCCTGCAGAAAGTTCCAACCCTCCCTACCCACCCGTACCAACCTCGGCGACAAAGCTTCTGCCGAAATGAAGGATCTCTGCCAAGAAATCTTAGGAGATGGCCAATTCGACAGGTTCTCTGCCGCCAGAAGGACACGAAGGTATAAGAGGAACACAGATTCCAACAGTTCCCCTGAAGAAGAAAAGAAACCGGAGCCAGCGCCTGAATTGGTAGCTGAGACTCGAGTCATCAGACCTTCTAAATTAGATGTCCAAGCGTCATACAAAATCGAGACGCCACAAGCAGTGGCGAAACCGATCGAACCTGTGAAGGAAGAGAAGGAAACCAGGTTGAAGAGGTGGCAGGATAGACTTAAGAACCAAAGCACAGACAAACCGACCAAAGAAACAAAGCCATACCTTCGAATGAGACGGCAGACTTCCATAAACCAGGAGGACGTCCAGAAAGCGATACGGGAACTGAAGTCTCCTGCTGAAGCCCCTACCGGAGTTTGGTCGAGGGACGGGTATAGAAAATCTCTTAATACTCGGACAGAAAAGGCCCCAGAAAAGGTACCAGAAAGAACAACGTCACCTAGGATGTCGAAAGTCAAAAGTGAACATGAATTAAACGACGAAGGGTTTGAAGAAACTCAGAGTTTGAATTCAGAAAGTGCATCCCAGGGTGCTTCCTCAGGCTGCAATGTTGAATGCGAGTCACCTGTGCCGAAAATCTCCAAGTCCCCGGTCCCCAAAGTGGGACAACCAAAGAAGATTCCTACCAAAGAGACGAGGACGCCCCCTCGGACGCCCATAGACCCCAAACGCGTGATCCCAAAACGGGCTAGTTCTTTAAGAGTGGAGAGGTCTACATCTAGAGCATCGCTAAGGAGTTCTAGAAGTTCTTTGAACAGCTCTACATCAGTGTCGACTGTCAAGCGGTCCCCGCCTGCACCCGTGAAGCCGGTGCCTAAACCTGTGCCAAAACCTGTCTCCAGGATGCCCGCTTCAAGGTCATCTTCCAGTGGTAGCTCAGTAGGTACCTCCAGGCCACCGTTGAAAAGTGTCAACAGCAGGACGACGACGTCAGGCTTCATGAGGCCCACTGCGGCCTCGAAAGGAAAGGTAGGCCTCACCCCGCAACAAGTCTTGAGAGCAAGCGTCAAGTAAATTGCTGTTATTTTCAAACTGTAGAAGAACTGTCAGAACAAAGTGTATTTGACAGGTCATCTACGTGTTCTGGTGCTAATTCTAATCAAAGTTTTGAAAGACAAAAAGTCAGAACCAAAATGTTACCGCGGTAAAAACGCAAACCAGTGAAAAAGCGAAAAAAAATCGTTGTAATTTTATTATATTATCTTTTAACCTTATTTTTACCTTTCGCCGCGGTAATTTATTTATAAGAGAGAATCCAGTGCCTTGTTTTTCAACCAGACTTGTTAGTATTAATTTAAATAAAATACAAAAAATATTAATCTTTAAATAAACAGGTAATTATTGGAAACTTCAGATGACATTAGGCGCTAGAATCTCAACTGAAAAAATCTGAAGTTTTCAATGACTGATTATTTTAATATAAGTTTTATTAATAGATCTGTTTACAAAGAAAGTTGTCTTATACGTAATGAACCCGTACGTAATTTTTATTATTATAATTATATGTTTTATTTAATTTAATAAAAATATAAATTCAATTAATGTGCCACGAGATAGTACGGGTATTTTATTTAAATTACCATTTTTTTATTAAATAAATTTAAGGGCAACACCGAGATAACAATTTTTGGAAATTCGCAATTTATTAAGGAAGAAAGCTGAGAGTTTTCCGGAAACTGTAAAATTTTATTTTCTACGATAAAGCACATTTTTTAGTAATAAAATAATCGCTATCCTTAGCCAACTTACTCAGTCGAAGTAAGTGAAAAAGTGATAGCTTTGTGTTCGGCAGCGCGCTTTATTTCAAAAGAAAAATATTCTACAGTTTTCGTAAAAACAGATTACTATTTTCATGTAACGTAAAATTGAAAATTACCACAAATTGTGCCGGAGGAATCCCAGTTATCGAAGTCATTAATTTTTTTATTGAATTATATACTAATATAAATATTTTATGAAACTAGATAAGTATTATAGACATTTTTTAATTCAAAGACGTGCAGAAAATGATCTGATTTTTATAATGATATCCATAGATCTTGATCAAAGGGACACATTGTCACAAAGTATAATAAAAATATTTTTAAGGCTTTAACCCAATATTTTATTGTACGTGTTTATTAACTAAACGATATACAATAAATTGACATACCTACGACATACAATTTGTGTTATTTATTTTACCTTTTCAACCATTCCATCAATAATAAAAAATATTTCGCCAGAACAGAAATGTTTATAATTGAAAATTAATAACGGCTTAATTGAACTAACAATAAATTAAAATCACAAAATAATTCATCGGAAACCTTTAACTTAATCATGCTAACAAAATCATTTACAAAAAGATACAATAATAGGAACTCTAACGTCCTACGTCCTCAACGACAATCATTTATTACATTCTCCGTGCAGTCTTATAAAATCCCGATTACAATCCATTCTGTCTTCAATCCCTATATTCCTCCCATATTCTTTCCCCTTTTCCCCCGTATTCTTCCCCTTTTCCTCCCTTACTCTCCCCCTTTTTCCGCATACACTTTTCCTCATCATTACAGGATTCCCGCATCCACCAGCTCTATAACTAACTCGGTCATCTTCTTGCTGCAAGCTGCACTGCTAGTCTGCACTGGCTGGACCTGCGACGTTGACGATGATTCGCTATCCTGATTATAAAAAATGGTCATGGTTCAGTTGCAGGTACCAATGAAATACGTAAACCAGTGTATGACTTGTAACAAGAGCAGAGGGACCACGAGTCGCGGAATGAAGCATAATAAAAGACAAAAACAAATTAATTACACGAGCCTTTCTTTATAGCAGGGGTGGCCAACTTGGTTAGACGCAAGATCTACTGTTCACTGACGACACTCTGGGCGATCTACCAATTACATACTTCTTGAAATCTTAAATGAAACAGCATAGTTCAGTACACAATTATGTAGTATTTTTATTTTATTAAGAGGGAAAATATAACTCGTAACCACTCGTAACTCCGCTAGTCTGTCGTCAACTGACTGACGGATTGACAACCGCGCGCGCCCCACTCCAGCGTACCATACGCTTCCTGCTTATTGTTATCGCGCACCGAAAACAAAAGAGAGCTAAACTGCATACAAGAGAGGATAAATAACGTGACGGAACGGCGATTGATAAATGATACAAGATGATGCGTGCAGCAGTTAGTGATTAGGTAAGTTGCGCAGTCTGTTCTACGCATTCATATTTTTTTCCTTGCCACGATCGACTGAACTAATAGTCGCGATCGACCAGTTGATCGCGATCGACCGGTTGGCCACCCCTGCTTTATAGGATGTTCACATCTAACCGTCTAACAGTATCGACATTTGTGTCTTTAAGTAGCAGGAACTACCTTTTTTTTTCAATTCGTAACTCCTGTGTTACCTCACGACTACCTTTTTTTTTTCAATTCGTAACTCCTGTGTTACGAATTGAAAAAAAAAGGTAGTCCAACATACGCATGTATCCATATTCATAATTATCAATAAGCAAGTTTATGACTAGGTATGAGAGCGAAGTTAACATGACCAGATGACATTACTATACGATAAACTAGTTATACTATTCTAGGCTTTGTCTAGAGCTGGGTACATATTGGGCAGTGAGTACTACTGCTCTACTGTGTAAGTGTGTAGTCAGTGGACCTCTGTTACCTCATGTTGATACAAGTCTGGTGCTTCGTCGCTTTCGCACGTCATGATGGGGTACATGTCAACCGCTACGCCGAGACCAAACTTGCCAGCGCGTTTAAACTCTTCTTGTAATCTGTGGAAACCATAAGAAAAATTCTATTGTTAAGTTGTCTTCTACTACATCATGCATTAGCATTAGCTCTCTGGTGTATTCTTACCATGAACTTTATTAAGTCCACGATTGATTTCGTACGTGAGATTGAAGTCACGACTACGCTTTAAAATTCATCTCCTAGTGCATTGGCACCAGATTGATTAGTTGAATTGATTGATTGATTTGATTTGATGATTAGATGAATTTTGAAGCGTAGTGCGTGCGTAGTGTATGGGTATTGCGTACCCAATGGTACGCACCCGTATATCGTCCCTCAGCCAAGAATCATGCCTGAGGAAAAATATACCTATGGTAGAATTTTTTTAGGTATACTTTCAGAGAGTTCTTGAAAATTAGATATAATTGCTTCTACTTCACTTACAATTCAAACAACGAATCCCTATTTAAGCTGGTATTGAACACAGAATCCTCATCGCTCATCTGCACCAGTCTTCGATGCAACTCGTCCGTGTAGTACTCCAGGAGTGACGACATGTGTTCTGCCCTCTGCTGCCGGTCGAGGCACATATACATGATGTAGGCCAGGTCGAGAGCTGGCGAGGCATAGCGTACAACCTGGAAGTCTACGATGTACATCTGGAAAAGGAAAAGGTTTTTGCGTCTTTTTCCATCATTGCCACAGGAATAGGTTTCGGATGTGTCGGAATATCAATGTTTTATGAGGTTTCTAATGTTTTCCTGATTAGTACTGCCAGTCTATTCTGTACAAATAAAGGTTGCATGCTCTATGGTACAAATCACTCCGTGGAAACTTAGATGAAGTGAGTTTGTTTTTGCTAGGAATTGACACTATTGACAGCTCACCCCACGCTCACTTCACCTAAGTTTACACGGTGAGATTTTTACAGAATAGCACCACAGTTCTCAAATATCATATTATACATATAAATAATTATACATTTATATGATGATATTCTGATATGATACTTATACCTATATATGTATTTTTTGGTTTAGTGGTTGAAAATGTGTACAGGGAAAACTAAAAGTTGCAACATAATACAGGGCTTAAGTTATTATGATTATGATAATGATTAATGAAAAATACGACACCAACTCACATCAGCAATATCCCCATCCACATACTTAAACAAGAAATTATTAGTCCAGCAGTCGCCATGTCCAATCACTGCGACGGGTTCCTTAGGAGTGACCAGATCGACCATGGTGTGGAAGAAGGTCTCTTCGCTGCAGAAGCTCCGGAACTTTTCCAGGTAAACATCTTTGTCTTCTGCATCAGCCAGCTCCTGTTCTACCATGGCTATGGCGTTGGCTGTCGCCTCCATGTAGTAGTTTTTATAGTAATCGACGTTTTCTTCAACGTAGAATACTGCAATATAAATTAATGTTAGTATTTAAAAAATTGCTAAGGTACAAACCTTAGCAATTTTGTGAGATGGTTTCAAATTTCTGGGATGGTATGGGACGTGTTAGTTATAAGTTTCGTTGGCTAACAGGCATGGCCCCATTTGTCCATTCTATTCTGAGCTCCTTGCCCCTGATAAATTTGGAAATTGATCGGAAAGAGATATAGGTACCTATATGGCAAAATTAGCCTCACCTTCAGAAATCCCATCCTTAATATTCAGCAGCTCATAAAACGCCTCAGGGTTATGACATTTCATAGCCAACGACAGTGCATGAAATTGCGACAAATGCTTCATAACAAAATAGCACTGCTCCACTGTTAGACCCTGGCGCCTTTCCGGCATGACATACCCTTCCCTCTTCAGATCCTTCAGCACCACGCAGTCATTCTGAGCCAGGTAACACTTCGGGATCGACTTGAACGGGTTGTGAACGTTCCATTGCTTCTGGAAGTTGAGTAGAGCTGGCCAGATCTTGTTGTAGAACGCGACTTCATTACAGAACAACTCGTCACTCTTGAAGGCCTCTCTTCGCAGGATGCTTTCGGGAAGGCACTTGTAGATGATGGAGCTCTCCCAAGGTTTGTCTGTTTCGCTGGAGCCGTCGGGTTCCACGTGTCTTTGGATGCCTTTCAAGGTGATTCGGTATACCATGGAGGTGTAGTTGTCGCCTCGTTTGGAGCCCGGTGCCCCCTAAAGACAAAGTAGATGGATTACGATAGAATACAATTCTATATTTGGATGCATCATAATATCACAGCATAAATCGGATAAATTCGATCTGATTTTATCGAGGTTATTCGTTATCACGCAAGTATCGTATTGCATCGTTGTGATCCGATTCTTTATTTTTTTCCTGTATAAAAGTTTATAAGCCCACGGATGCAAACACGCAAGCTCACGGATGTAAAAATATAGCGGCGGGATTTTATCGCGCACTGGATTTTTAACTCCCGGTGTTGTGCCGAGCGTTGAGAAGGTCCAACAGAGCGCATCCCAAGTACGTCAAAAAATCACACTGTTGGATTTTCAACTCTCGGTGCTACGCAGTGCGTTGAAAATCCCGAGTGCGAAACAAAATCGCCGCTGGAGAAACGCGCCCGTGCTACCTGGGCTAAGTCAAGTTCTTAATAGTTGGTTCTAACTTATTATTTTACGTGATAGAGTATGTTTATAACTCAATTTGCACTTTTACACAATTTATTTATTTATTTAATACTTCAAGCACATAAATGTACAGAGGCGGACTTAATGCCATAGGCATTTTCTACCAGTCAACCTTTGGGTGATTCCGTAGGGTCTTATAATTAAAACACCTTGTTCATGTGTTACAGCTGTAGGTAGGTACCTAGGTATAGCACAGCATCTACTATTATGCATTCACTGTCTAATCACTACACCAACTCAAATGGCTTAGTTCTCTTTAGCCTACGCACTATGACCGTGTTGTTTAACAGCTGAATTGCCTGCCAAGTGAAGTCTGTCGTTTTTTCTGGGTTTCGAAAAACTTTAGATGATAGTGGTGATGATTTCCATTTTAAGATTACGGTGGAGGTCGTCATTTCTTATATGCCATGGTGCATGTCCATTTACAGCATTCCTGAGTACTTACTTTATTTTGGAATTTTTGGTTTATTTCGTCGTTGCTTTTTAGTACAGCCCCAAAGTTGGATGTCATACGTCCAATAGAAGCGTGTATAATGTAATTTTATTACTTATATGTATTGATAGATGATTGCGATTCGAATCGATCACAAGTAGCGATACCTGCAAATAAAAGTATTGTCGATCCCTATTTTGAAACCTCGAGTTTGCTGCGGCTCTGAAATGGGTACTTACTTCTTATAACGATTACAAACGATTTTTACACTATCCACTAATAAGACACTATATGAAACTTCCTGCTTGATTGTACTCGTTAATAGTCTGAATTTTAATGACTGCACCTACCTCAAACTGCTGTATACTGACGTCAGGATACTCATCTTTAAGCAGACTCTGCAGGAAATCGAGGGTGATTTCCGACATGACACACTGATCAGTCAGGTGGACCTCCTGGCTGGATAGACGACTGAATTCAACTGAAGAGCTGCTTCTATCATTATCTATTTGTAGGCCTAGGACGACCATCGCTGTAGGGCAGTTCAGGACTAAAATAATTCGATCGTGTTTATTGCGTGCAGTGCAATCCGCCGTTGAAATCCGACGCGCCTACACTGTTCGCAGAAATTATATATTATATCGCGCCGAGCAAGCAAGAAAAACTTGTAGCGGGTACGATGTCCTGAATTTCCTCCAATTCCAGCTGGATGTCACTGATGAAGTCAGTGTTATTCAGATCTGCACGTCGAACTTCAGCGAGGAGTACTGCTGTACGAGTCGCTAGAAATCGCCGACCGAATGCCATCCCACAGGGGGGGATGAGGAGGAAGTGAAAAGTCTCCAAGACATTATTAAATGTTGAAAGAGACCGACCCGGAGGCCGTGCCGGTTTTCACTTGCGCAACCTACCTCCCCTCACTTTCGACCACGTCGACATCGCCAGGCTGTTGAGAGATAACATAAGTCTGACTATCATCAAGCCTGGCTGAAGTGCAGTTGAAGTTGGAAGCATCGCAATCCACCATCATCAGCGATCTACGTACCGAAATAGCAGATTTACGCATCACTGTATGTACCTAAGTCCTAGAATTCATTGCGTGCATGCGCATGCGTGCTCCAATGAACTCTAGCTCTCACCACGTTGTCAACGAAGAAAATAATACGGCGGTGGGATTATTATGATACCTTACGAAGTTTGATACCTAGTCAATACGGGGAGTATCTATTGACCAGGGTCTTCGGATTATGGCTACTCTACTTCGGAACCACGTCAAGCGGTATTTTTGTTCAAATGATTTCTTACTGCGATCCCCAATCAATTTATTAATCGATGTGAAAACAAACTGAATGGTAACCGTTCATTTCAGTGTTGAAGATGCATTTTCAATTGACTGTTATATAATGAACGAATAGCATGGAATTGGTTAGGACTATTTCTCACAGTACCTAAACCTTGTGGAATTATAACCGTATCTAAATGAAAAGCTAATACCTACTATTTGAATAGGTATGACATGGTCACTCTAGTGGTGTGGGGTACATTATTGAATTGTTACAGCGGTTGGGGTCGCCGTGATTGGATAATATCACCGGTTGTTTCAGTAGTTAACGTGCACTCAGCTGTCTATCATCTGCCCTTCCCTCTTGCGCAAGATTGTTCCCGAACCAATTATGTAGATGATAGAAACGTGCCAGTTAGTACGTTTCCTCTGGTTTTAATATAAGAGCTATGAACGTTTTAAATAATGGGAAAATATGTTGCAGTTAGGTTAGGTTAGGTTATATAATTATTAATATTTTCATAGTTTAATTGTAACAATATATTTAAAATGACCCGAGAGTTAAATGTAACGAAACGATTATGTCAAGTTGACATAATTTGTGATATCCCCGCCGGAATGTGCGTTCAAATTGTTGAAATATTATTCATAACCACATAATAATGCAAAAGCAAGACGGAAATAACTTAGTATTGAGAAAAGTAGGCTTGTGAAACTAATGAAAATGATAAAGAAAAAAAAGTACTTAGAAAATATTATTTCTACCTAAAGGTTTGTTGAAAACGGTATACTTACTGTACTTTGTACATGAATAAACGTGACAGTTTTACTGCTTCGAACGCAATCGCAAATGTCAATGTCAAGTTGAAGTTTGATTTTTCTGCGAATCGTGTGGTGTGATAAAAAATTGCTGCCGAAATATTCTCTAGAAATAGGAAATTGTCGGTTCTCTATACATTAAAATTAACCTCGTTATACTGAGTGAACAGTGCTGATAAACTATCGCTAAACATGCCTGTAGATCAGATTCAATACTCCGAAAGGTATACTGATGACGTCTATGAGTACAGGTGAGTTTCTTCATTTTTCTCTTAATTTTACTGTAAGTTTAGGGTAAGTATAATTATTGTTAACACTTTGTCAGGACCTCTTAATTCCTTTGTGAGATGTGTATGTCATTTACATGTGTAATTTGCTTGTTTAAAAGTGTTTCATTGCACAATATGGTTGCAGTGTTCGTCAGTCATTTTGCGTAATTTTCCTATCCAATTGCGATAAATTCATGGGTAAAAATTGTACGTCGATTCACAATCATGTACCTACTAAATTCACTGAGACGAAATGAGCGTAAGGGTACAACAGGTTAGGTGTGGCTTAGACTGTCTATTGTTTGTTACCACTAGCCAGTAGCAGGACAAAAAGAAACAAGAGTTATTGTAGGTGTTGTTATGTGGCATCTGATTACAGCTGTTTCCATCAATACCTAGCTGTCACATTTAATTTTTTTTGTCTTTGAGTATTTTAGTATAGGTTCAGTGAGTTACACTAATAACTACAACAATTATCAAAGAAATATTCCAGGCTGTTTTCTTACTACAAAGATATTATTTTGGTTTATAACTATAATAAGTATCTTTATTTATTTCCCATTACAGGCATGTCATCCTCCCACCAGACATCGCCCGCCTGGTACCCAAGTCCCACCTCATGACGGAGACAGAATGGCGCAACCTCGGAGTCCAACAGAGCCCTGGGTGGTTGCATTTCATGGTTCACAACCCTGAACCCCATGTCTTGCTGTTCCGGCGACCACGTACTGACAACCAGGCCCCTGTGAACGGTCTTGATAGTAATACAAACTCAACAGTCAAAGTATGAGGTTGATGCACCTAGGTAATGTAATAATTAATGGAGCTGGTGATAGAGCATAGAGGTTTTAATTATAAATTTTACTTTTATAGTAACTTATTGTACACATGAGATGGTAAAAATATTCATAATACCATCTCTACCTATAGAAATTTAGCTCAAATATCAAATTTTCATTGATTTTTAGTAGGAAATAGTTGTAGCTGCTATACAAAGAACAATGCCGTTTTTAAACAATCAAACATCAAGCACATTCTATTCTTGCTGGCAATAATATTTATCAAAGACTATGTTCAATTTTTTTGTTATAGTGCACAATGAGTTAATTATTGTGGTAGCCTTTGTTTGTTTGTCATCAGAAGGCCAAAATCTAGTATCAATCTACAATCTCATTATGACAATTAACATCATTAGAAATTAGCAAATTTGCCTTCAAAATGGGTTTTTCTGAAAATAACAAAATATTATTTGTTGATTGCTTGGCTTGATACACATAATGTGGCTTTTACAATTTCTAACACAACATTATTGTGTTGGACATCTACGATAATAATAATATTGTCACATTAGAAATTATAAAAGCACACATTGGGTGCAGTTTGCCTTGATGCAGGGAAATACACCCATTGCTAAAAACGTCATACTCATTTGAAACAAATATTACTAAATACATGCTTTGAAGTGGAGTGGCAGACACCACCCAAATTAAATATTTATTACATGCCTTACAAAAAAAATCCTATGTTGTGTTACCAGCTATGTATCCTATAAACAAACTATAAAGAAGATATTTAAACAAATTAATGTAGTTAGTGTATATGCAATTCATATGATAACATGTACTGTTTTCAATAAAAGACTAATATAAAATATGTAGTATATGAAAATACTTGTGTGTATTTTATATTGTGTATGTAGTAACCAAAATACTTGTCCAAAAACTATTTGCTATTTTTAAGAACTGTGTGGAGTAAGGACAAAGATATGCTTGTGGATAGACTTTTTTTAATATGGTCTCTTTAGGCCGTTTGTCCACCGCACCCGTAACCGGGAAGTCACCGTGACGTCACCGGTAACTAAGTGACAGCGCAGGAGTAGCGATCTGTACAATTACTTTGACCGCGTGACCAGCGCACATCCGTCACCCTAGTACCGTCATCTTGGCCGCTGAAGTTTCAAGTAGCTCGGCGCGAGAACTAGACCCGATATTGTGACGTGCTGATGTGCCGGCAATACTAAACACATTTGTCCTTGTCCACACACTGCCGTCGCACGGCGCCGTTCGCCTGATTTTTGTTTTGTGTTTCGCTTTATCTATCCTGCCGAGTTCAATTGCGATGGACACACGATCACCGTCACCGGGACGTCACGTTCGGTTCGAATTTATTTATTTATTAATAACCAACATATACTAACAGTTTGCACCACCAGTTTGCAGTTTGCATCGAAATTATTATTATTCTAACATTGACTAATAAGTCAATGTTAGAATAATAATAATTTCGAATAATCTCGTTTCTCGGCGACGTCCCTGTGGCGGCTGCGGTGGACAAACGCCCCTAGATACAAAATTGTAACTAACCTAGAGAGATAAAAATGCTTATCAAACACTTGATATTTTATTATGTAATGGATAATTAGCACACTGCAAAATCTAAACTATGTAGTATAATTAATTATACTTTAGTTAGATAGCATGCAGAGATAATAATATTATACTTACTGTTATTACCCACCGTGACTAAAAGTAGGTATAGTGATTTTTACCTGCATATTGCTTCTTATGAAAATATTTAATAATAAAAAAACAAATACAATTTAAATAGAAGGTTGTTCCTATTCATGACTGAAGAATTATTTATGTGAAATTGTTTAATAATAATATAAAATAAATGTGCCTTTAAGCTGTTTGCTTGGAAATTATAATTATTATTTTGGTAATGAAGGATTTGGGCTCTTGAATTCATTAAAAGGAAAAAAAAAAGTTTTTTTCAGACCTATTTCAGCAATGATGGTCTTAAAAAATATCTTATGGATTTGTCAATGCATTTACTAAACGTAGGGAGCCTTGTCTCTTTTATTTTCGAATCATTATATTGCGGTCTACAACTAGATCTTGTAAGGCTGGCGCAGACTTGTGTGGGCCGCACGGCATTGCCAAAATCCACTTCCATATTATTATAATGGCGCAAATTTCAATTGACTAATAATGTAAGTTTAGTGTATGAAGTTTAATTTAATTTTAATGTTTGTTAACTAAATAAAGGTTTATACGGGCAAAACGTCGAGGGTACTTCTTTTCATTTTTATCAATTCCTTGAAATTAAGATTATCATCTATTTATTTAAATCACACACAATATTACTGAGTAAAATCCCAAGGTGCTGTACAGAGCAATGTACAAACTAAAAAGTGACACTTTTTTTTTACTATTTTGTGTCGGACTGCTGGACAAAGGCCTTATTTTCTTCCAAAGCTCAATGATATTAGATGGTCACACCACCTTCGCCTTGGTCTTCCTCGACGGCGATGTCCTGCCTCAGGCGTCCAGTAAGTGACGATCCTTTAATAAAAATAAAAAAGGGCTAAAAAAAATCAAGCGGAAAATAAACTTCTAATTCTTCTTTCATCCATCTTACAATATCTTAAACATTCAAGACACACATCTATCTATCTCCCGGTGTTGATGTTAATCAACACCGGGAGATAGATAGATGTGTGTGTGTGTGATAGATAGATGTGTGTGTGTGTGTGTGTGTGTGTGTGTGTGATGTGTGTGTGTGATGTGTGTGTGATGTGTATGTGTGTGTGTTTGTGTGTGTGTGTAGATGTGTGTGTGTGTGTGTGTGTGATGTGTGTGTGTGTGTGTGTGATATCACTTGGTTTAATAGTAAAAATTAGTGTGATTAATGATCTACTCCATTTATTAAAAAATCAACCACAAATGGTGCTATTTGCTGATGACACTTCCTTAATTTTTAAGATAAATAGACGTGCTACAAATTTTGACGACGTAAATAATGCTGATTGACGACGTAAACTGCAGGTCCAAAATTGGTTCACTGCTAATAATTTAGTAGTAATTTATTAAATGCAAAAAAAACTATGTGCATAAGATTTTCTTTACCAAATGTCAAGGGTAGTGATTGAATCAAGAGAAACTAGAATTCGTCGATAAAACTGTTTTCCTAGGGATCACGCTCGACTCATGGCTACAATGGGGTCCTCATTTAACATTTCTTGCAGGACGGCTAAGTTCAGCAGCTTATGCTGTCAGAAAAATCCATCAATTTACTGATGTAGATACCGCGAGACTAGTCTACTTTACTTACTTTCATAGTATCATGTCTTACGGTATTTTACTTAGGGGACGGACTGCAGACATCGATTCTATTATTATTCAACAGAAAAGAGCCATCAGGGCCATATTATAATCTCAGCAAGTGCGATTCTCTAAGGGAACTGTTTAAGGAAATTAACATCATGACGGTGCCTTGTCAATATAAAGTATGAAAACATCATGTATAGGTACGTAAGGAAAAATTTACATCTTTTTAGTAAAAGAGGTGAAAGATATAATTATAGTACTAGAAATAGGGACCTATTAGTTCCACCAGGTTTCAGAGTGGCTAAAGTAGATTCATCTTTTATGGGATAGGTACCTACTGGTTAAAATGTTATAATAAAATACCTCCCCACATTCTTCAACTGAATGAGACAAAATTCAAGTCTTGTATAAAACGCACACTATGCAGTCAGGCATATTATAAGTTAGGGGATTACATCGCTGATAAAAATGCCTGGCTCAATGCTGGTCCTGCTCCACAACCACGATCAACATTTGAAAATACTGTTGGAGCTGCTGAAGATTGTAAGACTATCTTCATTGTATCAACTCAATTTCTTTTGTATTGTATAATTGCATAGCACAGATGTGAGTTCTATGTACCCTATAGCTACCATTTACCGGGTAATAATATGTCTTTCATTGACTCGAATGTGCCCTGGCAGCTGCAGATAGTATGTCATGCTCACTCAAATGTCTCGCTGACGGTGGCGTGTGTGTTAGATCATTTGGCTCCCTTCAAAATGGTTGAGCTAATTGGTGATTTATGCGTCATGTTCGTGAACGGGCGCCGTCAGTTGGGGCTGGTCATCACTTAGCTACTTCGGCTTATTTTTAATTATTTTATTTTTGGATTGTTGTTTTGTTAAGTACTATTTGTTGTACTCTGGACGCTATTTATTTTTTACATCGTTCTCACATTATATCATTTTAAATTCAAAAGTAGGTAATGATGGTACTAATATTTTTGTAAAATATAATTTAAAAAGAGTGTCCATTGAATTTTTTGCACGTTCTTCTCCATAGGTAGATACCTACGCTTTGGAATGGGCAACTAGCTTCATATTTTCTGACTGACCGACTTCTTGACAATTCAAAAGTGCCTGTAAATGGTTTAATTGAAATAAATGCTTTGAGTTTGAGTGAGAGCCCGAACGAGGGGCGAGTGAGCCCGTGATACTGTGGGAGCTGACGGTATGGCTAGTAGCCGGTGACTTCGCGGCCTGAGTTGTTTGGGCACAACAGGGACAAAAAGCCTGCGAAATAAGATCCACCAGCGTTAGAAGGTTCGTATTAATAGAGCGGTTAGATTGAAAGCCATGTTGAGAATCGCAGTGAAATGGTTCTATCTAAAAATTTGTAAACCTGTGTAATATCGATTCGAAGTGTGGCTATGGCCTCGGCCATAGTCATCTACTTTAGAATTTAGAATAACATTTTGATTTAGGAATAGGTTGGACTCGCGATACCTTCCAACGCTGTGGATAACCTTCAGTGGATAGCGCCAGGTTAAAACTCCTTTACATTCTTTAATGATATAGGTACATTATGCGGAAATATTGTCTGGTCCTATACAGCAGAGTTTGGTTTCAGTTTGTTTATAGCGTTTCTATGTAGGTACCTATCACATTATTTTAATTTCATCAATGTCTACAAAGTTCGAATTATTGCTTTTATAGTAATATTTTTTTGACTTTTATAATCTAGAATACCTACGCGTCTAGCAAGAAAAAACTTACTTGAGAAGAATTCTGAAATAGCATGTGCAGTATCACTGCGCAACATGAGCTTTCCCATTATAACTCACCCTGTCTCAAAGCCACCCCTGGCTTTGAAACTATTTAAATGTTGCCAGAAGACACTAAGATCATGCTTAAATTCTGTTTGAATGTGGCTTGATGTATTCGTCTTATACGAGCGACATTCTTTTTTTTAATACTTGCCCTAAGGAAGGAGAAATCGCCGTATTTAACCGATCTATACCGGCTGTCAGTTTCATCAAAAAATTACTCTGATTTCAGTGGAACATTCGCAGAGGTGTGATTACTTACATGTGATCTTTCATTGGAGCTTGGAATCCCCTTTTTGAGTTTTTCGCAAATATATCTTCCTAGTTGAAAAATAATGACATTTTCGTTACCCCCTTGTAGCCGGGGTTTTTTTTCTACAGATTAAAGAATCACTTAGTTGAAGTTGACCCTGACCTTTGCCAAAAATTAAAGGTCAGTTCGCGTCAAATATGTTTGCCACTCTGCAACCAGGCTTTCCAACGTAAATACAACAATATTTTCAACTAAGGTCAGTCAAGGTCAACAAATTACTTGCATCGTCTACTCTAAACAGTGTTTATGTGGTGCATCATTTATTGTTGCTTCAACATAATTATAGACAGTTAAATCGGTCATGCTTTACATGTTGGGCAATATTCCTCTTTTTTATGATACTATTTGTTTTATATGTAAAGGACAGGTATGAATCATTTAAAAAGAAACTACAAAATACTATGTTGAATGTTTATTTGTGTTTAACTGCTAAAAACATTTTAAACACAGTAAAATATACAAATAAATGCGGAAGTAGTACATTTCGTAGGGTTGCCAATATTAAAATAATAAGTAATTAAATTTCGTAAACAGAAAACTACCGTACTACACAATAAACAAAAATAAAATTATTAACAATATATTAGTGTAAATTTTTATTTTCTATTTTCGTTAAAAATAATAATAAAGATTGTGCTTTTTTTCTTATATACTATATTAGCGAAATTAATAAGAATTTAAGTAACAGTCGCGGGATGCGCCGAAATTTCGGAATGTTGCCAACGTTAAAAAGTGCCGGGGATTTCGAAATTTCTGCGCACGCTTGCGACGGAAAAAAATAAAAATAAACCATGATATGGTTAGATCCGAAGTTCTTAATTTAAAGTTAGCTTCAACAGGATTATTTAACGATCGTATAAAAGTCTCTCCAATATATCCTTATCTAAAAAAGGTAGGCAGCATCTTACTAGTAGACACACGGTACATATCGAGATACATCGGCATGCGACATAAAAATCATCGCATCCCAAATTAGCCTAATCGAAAAACGTGTCATCTTGCCTTTTGTAATAGTGAAAAAGTTTTGGATACATGTTATTAGTTTCTAAGAAGAGTCCCTACAGTCCGACAGTACTATCGAGCGCGCACCGCGATTATTGAACAGGACTAATTAATCGCACGAACTTTCGTCAAGGTGAAGTTTGTTAGTTCATCTGTTCGATTGCGATTTCTCAATCGCACGACACAATACTCGCGGCTCACCAAGATCTAAGAGTGAAGGAAAGGAAACTGCCACTACTCTGCATAGAAGCACTTCGATTATTTATTTTTCATCATCTAACGATACATTTTTGATAACTCGATAAATGTTTAACTTACACAAACATGCATATAAATAACATGCTCGATATCATTTTGGCTACATCTAAATACTACTCGCAAAATTGTTAACGAATCCATTTTAACTACGGCCATACTAGACATATGGCATGCATTTTTGAAGATCGGAGAGGTCAATCTATATAACAATACATTTCCACTAAAACTTAGGCCCTTTCAGTGGTGGCGCGGTAAAAACATGGAGGTTGCATCCATTTGTGTTGCATTATTTATCAAAAAATGTCACAGTTGTGGTTTTAAAGCTAATTGTGATCCTATTAAAGCTTTCAGCTTATAACGTTTAGTGTGACCACATTTCAAAATTCCTACTATTGTAGTAGGTAGTTCGTTAAAATCTGTTTGCTCTTTGTATAATTATAGAAAAAGATGGATATGGTTTCAGTAGAATATTTCACTCGTTGATATGGTAAAAATGTGGTCAAACCAATCGAGCTGTCTTGTAAATAATATAGACCACCGATTAGTCGGTGACCATGTCGCCTCGGTTTCGTTTCACGTGATATAATACATATGCCTGTATTTTACACAGCAAAATGATATGGAAGTATACAAGAAGTGATATGATATATAATGGAGATTGTACTAACAAGATATGTACTTAAATGATTAAAATATCAAGTATCCACAAATTTGGTACATTTTTTTTGTTAAATATATATGTATAAATGCTCGTTACAGTGTCTTTTTCGTTGGATCGTCTCGTTCTAGCAACACTGTCGGGGTTACGGAGGGGAAAAACAAAAATAGTAGAATTTCTGTCAGGGTTAGGTACCTACAAGAATTCTAGAAAAAATACGGTAGAAATGAAAGCGACTCAATCACGATACGTACTGCAACAATGGCATGCCCTTATTAATACAATAAGCGTTGCATACGACTATCGTCTTGAAAACGACGCTACAGGGAACTAAATCTAGATAAATCATCGTTAGTTCTATATAGCCGGTTCCTTGCAGGCTTCTACTT
Organism: Luperina nickerlii; assembly: GCA_963855955.1. Classification (NCBI taxonomy): domain Eukaryota; kingdom Metazoa; phylum Arthropoda; class Insecta; order Lepidoptera; family Noctuidae; genus Luperina; species Luperina nickerlii. The sequence continues at coordinate 1,274,470 of OY979683.1, read as the reverse complement.
TTTAGTATCTTTCCCCGTGAAGCCTCTATTAGAAAATGTGTGGAATGTTAGAGCTTATGTATAATAAGGTAGAAACAGCATGTGCAGGGTATTGTTAGTGATGAGTCGAAAATTAGTAGAAATACTGTACAATTTTTATAATACTTCGATGTTTAGCAAGGATAGAAATTTAAAGCGTTCTCTTTGGTATTGCTCGACAGTGTTGCTAGTTCGAAGGTATCATAGAGAAGGTGGCGGTTGCCGGGTGGCTGCGCTGGGTGGCAGCACCATACGCGCGTGTGACGTCACATGAGGACTACTCTTTGGTGGGAGGTTTTCCGTTGGTGTACTGCGGAGGAGAGTTCGATGTTTGGTTTTGTGTGTCCTCCGTCATTACTGACACTAGTTCTTCGACGGCGCGGCCTAGGTCATCTGGAATTGATAAAGTCGTTTATAATCATGATCATATCAAGGAGGATTAGTGTTTTTTGGCTGTTATTGATTACCTACTTGGTTACATTGTTGTGATAAGTATACATTTCGTTATGCAGTGTCAAATTAAAATATGGTTGAATAAATTATTAATGAGTAATAAAAAAATAAAATACCAGCAAATTCCAAAAATAAATAGCAAGTATAATATATCTCGGCGTACATTGTAATATGTGATAAAGTTAGAATTAAAACAAGTAACAACATCAACAATTTATTACCTCAAGGTATACGTCCTGTTAGGTTTGCAGAACAGAAAAAAAAATTTGTGAATATTAAGTATTATTGATAAAACGACGACATCATGCATCACTCAAAACCATGCAACAACCTACAAACGACGACGAAAGATAAAGAAAACAATAACGAGTTACAAAAAAAAAACACTGAAAACACAATCAAGGATGTCTACGAAAAATATCTGTAAATTGAAGACAGTCTTAAAACTAGCAAAAAGCATCTTCAGTGCAAGAGGATAGAATCCATTTTGCATTAACGTGACGGCTGCAGTAAATTACGTGAATGTGTAAAAACTAGCAATACAATCAATCAATAGCTCCTATGAAAGTTCAAATCTGGTGGCAGCAGTGCTACGAAAGTGAAAATCTATTGAAATGTTTCCAATTGACGTTATTTCGTCATAAACTTTATGTGTAAAATAAGATTGATTATAAAATTACTTCACAAAATGTTAAAGTTGCAGCGGAAACTGAACTATTAATTTTGTAGACATTAAAGTAAATTTTGCGAAATCACATAAATTGGAAACTCAAGGCAACGCAAGATACGGTTTCTACATCGCGGGCACTCGTCTGACCTGCGCAGTGCATGAGCGAGTGCACGGCGTGCGGCGGCGGCGGCGGCCGCTCCAGCGCCTCCCGCTCCGCGCCCGCCCAGCGCGTGCCGCCGTCTTTGCACACACACCAGGTTAGGGACCGGGATAGGCTATCTGGGCCTATGTTGGTACCCTGAGGGACCCTTACTAATAACTCTTCCTCTATGATAGGACTTAGAATAGTTCCTTGAGAGACACCTATACTTGACGTGTTATTTTTACCTTATCTTTATTAGTCCCCAGCGGAAAAACTATACCCAATATGTCTTAAGAAATTTTAACCTAGAGAATGGGTCTCAGAATGGTACCTTGGGGGCTGGGGGACACCACAACTTATTATGTTGTTTTTTGCCCTGACTATTCGATGTCGCATAATAGGACTGGTCTTGCCATATTTACAAGAACATTGTGATAGGGATCTACTATATTATGGACCATTTCGGTATTAATAGGGAAGGACTCTGTCAAAGGGCTCAATCAGTCTATCCTAGAGTGGTAGATGTTGATACTTACTAGTTTGCGACTCATGGTATAATCCATTATGCATTTTCGCCGGCGAATCAGTAGCGAGCTGCGAAGCGGTCACAGAGCGAGTCTGGAGTGTGCCAGTGCGAGCTGGTGGAGAACCTTGGGCAGGCTGGAAATGGTGAAGAAAAAGTTTTAGAATAATGAAAGAGAAAAATTCCGTTTATTTACAATAAGACAGATGATGAGTACAGGATTGAAGTTTAGCGATCCGGCCTTGGATGAAGTTCAATGATATTTATTTTTGTAAGTAGATCTTCTACTCAATGATATATTGCATAATTATATTGCATGTTTCATATATTGCATTGTTGCCTTCAATTTATGAATAGGTATGAGCATTTAGCACCTTTATAAAAAACGTTTATTTGGTTGTTACCTCATCAAGCAGTCTCCTCAACCTCTGCAACTGCGCCTCGAGCTGTCGATTATGTTCCTCGAGGATCTGCATACGCGCCTCCAGACGACCCTTGTGCTGTCGCAGCAGACGGGCTTCGGCCATCATGTCCTGAAAGCCATTGGTTTTTGAACAAATGTTGTGTTGTTTTTACTGTGTGTATATATATCTTTGAAAGCTGTATGAGAATGCTTTGATGTCTTCTAGTATAATTAGATAAGCAATTCGGTATCGTTTCCATATGTGCCAGAACTGTGTTTTAGCCACAACAAAGGAAGGTTAATTCGACGTACCTATAATATAAGTGCAATAGACATTTTTGATAATATTAGAATAATTGCAAAAATGATCGCCGTTATTGACATAGGTTTTGGTGCTACAAGCATAATTTCGGCTTTTACACGTGTGTTAAAATATATATCTTTTTATGTGGCTCTAACTGATTATCTACTTTATATTGCTAGCTAATGTTTTCTTGTGGTCATTTACTAACACAGAACTTTACTGTCAAAATAGAAGATTTCTTCTAAAATCGAAGACTTCTTTTAAAATTCAAGAGGCACATCAGTAGTCGGTTTCGCAATTTTCAAGTTCTTCTCCAGTTTCGGCAATACCTTAAACGTCATGATTGTCATTTTATGTTTAATATCTGCAAACCATTTCTAACTTTAAGGTCCTTTAATAAAACCTGCAGTTCTTTGAATATTTACCTGGTCAACAGGAGCGTTCCTGTTATCATTGACACCGTGCTGTTCCTCAGGAGTAGATCCTGGTGTCTGCTTTGCCTTCAGACGTTCGTATTCAGCTTGAAGGCTGGCATTTTCTTCCTCCAGTTCCCTGAAACAGCGAATAGGTTTGGTAAGATTCGATGTTTTGTTTGGGATCTTGCAAGACAAGATAACATTTCGTTGTTACTTCGGATTATAAACTAGTTAACTATCTGCTGAGGCAGTTTGCTGTACTGATGGTTGATTGTGTGGTGTGTGTTTGTGGTCACTACTACACTAGTCGTCTTCTTAGCAGTAGTCATGAGTCTTCCGGGCCTCGATTTCTATATTAATATCAGTTACAGTCTAGGCTTAATAAGCAGCGTGTCAACATCAACGTCATACCTGATCATAGCCTCCAGCTCATGTCTCTGCTCACGATGTATGATAGACACAACCTGCACCGGCGAACGTGGTGCGTCATCAGCTTCACCACCGCCGTTCAGTGATGCACAGTATTGGGCAATCAGTTGATGTTCTTCGTCACTATGGATAGCATACAGAAACTTTTAGTAGCAGGAAGAAAGTTTAAAAAAAACCAATGAGGAAACGACGCTGTAAATTGGATGCCAAAAAAGCTGACTATATGATTTGAAATAGAAATATTATTAGTTACGAAAGTATAGGGGATATATAGTTTAAAAAACAGAACAGTTATCGTTGAACTTTACAAAAACTAAACAACATAATTATTAAGTCGTAGTAAATTAAAAGTTAAAAGAGATTATGAGATTTTAAACAAAATAATGTATAAACATTTTGTGGACGGTTTTACAAACCTGTCAGGAGTATCTCCCGGCTTAGCCCCCAGCTCGACCTGAGCCAGTCTAGTAGCATACAGCTCCAGGCGCGAGTGCATGTCGTCACCTCCCAGAGCTGAACCCGAAGCACTGCCGTGTTGTGGTGATGGTGCTGGAGACTCCAAGGCATCTCCTGGTAATTGTAGAATTTTGTTTATTAGTTAATCTTTTTGGGAAAAATGCTTTGGGAACTTGAGCAGCTATGGAGTTACAGTTTTTTGAACGGTTCAAAACCAATTACAATAAAGACAGTTTATAAATAATATTACAGATATGTTAAGATAATCACAATGGCTTATCTGCAACCTGCAGGAACCAGATCCGCTCTAATTTGAGATAAATTATACCTTCAAGCACAGTCTGCACGGGCAGGTAGCCGACTCGGGGATGTTTCTTGAAGTAGCGAGCCGACTTGAATTTGTTACGTAACGCGCGGGTGAAGTCGCGCACATCCTCGCCTGATGTTGTCTGTAAACAAAAAATAAGCTCATTGAAATATATTCAAAATTGTAGATCCACACGATAATAGAAACGACAGATGATGATAAATTATATTTTGGGTAGGACTCCAAATTTAATATTATTTGTCCTGTTGGGCAATAAAACTTTTTAGACGGTTTCCATAATCATCGATCCCAAAAGAATAAAGCTTTGCTTATTTTGAATTTAATATTTAAAACAGGTAAAGAAGTAAATTAATGTAGAAATATCGGTAACTTACAGCAGTGCAGTACTCCTGCATAGGATGCGTCAACTTGTGGTTCTTGGCTTTGCGGCCGTTGAAGAAGCACTTCTGGCACATGTCGAAGTTGAAGCATTTCAGGCAGCGGTATCTGTATAGGATAATACAATTCACGTTAAAATCCGCTATTTCGAATGGGCAAATAGCCCAAAACTTAGAACGTAATGAGGATCTAAACTTCTTTTCAGGCAAGCAGCCTTGTTTGACCAACTTCTAACAGGCGGAGGTTCAATTGATTACAAGATTGTATCTAGCCGTAGTACCATGAAGTGTTAAAGCGGTTTTACCGAAGCCATCATTGTTCCGTTGCGAAAAAGAGATATTCGGTCATGGTACTATATCCATCTCAGCTCCATCTCTCGCTCACACTGGGACAATTAAGGTTCTAAAGCATAATAATTATCCTGTGTTCTATAATAGTCAAAACATTTCCAAATAACATTTTCCAAACGCTGACCTGAACCCAATAATCGGGTACTCCTTGCAGATATTACACTTGGCCTGATGCTTGGCAGTCTCAGCAGCTGCAAGCCGATGCAGCACGGGGAGCCACACCATGGACTGCGGCTCCTTCTGCAGCCACTGGAGGAAGTGGAACGCTTCTATGAACTGAAGCTGTCCGTCCGCGTCACGTTCCAGGGTCTTGTCTTTGTTAACTGGTTCTTCTTTTTCCTTTTCTTTTTCTGGAAGGTTCACTGAAGAGGAAGAACAATTTAAGTTTTTTTTTAATTAAGATTTTGTTGTACTGTCAACCGTAAGCCTATGGTAGGTAGTGAATAAACAGTACCTTTATTTCGTAGCAGTAAAGACTCATCAAATCAAAGGTTTTTATAGCTGTTAGTTTGGTAGCAAACTAACAACAAAACACTTGACGTGAGGTTGACAGTACGTCCTCTCATTATTTTCTTAAGATTTTAAGTCGCTTGCTGTTGTCAGTACTTACTAACTTAACTTATTATGTGTAATTTGTAAAAGTTAAACATAATAGGTGGCATACCATAAATAAATCTCAACTATGTCTAAGGAGCTTAATGTTACAAATCAAAATAATACAATTCAAACTCAAACTCAAACTCAAAGCATTTATTTCAATTAAACCATTTACAGGCACTTTTGAATTGTCAAGAAGTCGGTCAGTCAGAAAATATGAAGATAGTTGCCCATTCCAAAGCGTAGGTACCTATGGAGAAGAACGGGCAAGAAACTCCATGGACACTCTTTTTAAATGATATTTTACAAAAATATTAGTTACATCATTACTTTTGATTTTAAAATTATATAATGTGAGAACGATGTAAAAAAATTAAGAAATACGTAAGTGTTAAAAGCGTCCAGAGTGCAACAAATAGTACTTAACAAACTACAATCCAAAAATAAATTAATTAAAAATAAGCCGAGGCAGCTAAGTGATGACCAGCCCCAACTGACGGCGCCCGTTCACGAACATGCCGCATAAATCAGCACCATTCAGCTCAACCATTTTGAAGGGAGCTAAATGATCCAACACACACGCCACCGTCAGCGAGACATTTGAGTGAGCATGACACACCATCAGCCGCCAGGGCACATTCGAGTCAATGAAAGACATATTATTACCCGGTAAATGGTAGCTATAGGGTACATAGAACTCACATCTGTGCTATGCAGTTATACAATACAAAGGAAATTGATTTTATACATTGCAAAGACAGTCTTACAATCTTCAGCAGCTCCAACAGTATTTTCATGTGTTAATCAATTAGTTGTGGTTGTGGAGCAGGACCAGCATTGAGCCAGGCATTTTTATCAGCAATGTAATCCCCTAACTTATAATATGCCTGACTGCATAGTGTGCGTTTTATACAAGACTTGAATTTTGTCTCATTCAGTTGAAGAATGTGGGGAGGTATTTTATTATAACATTTCAAACAGTACCCCATAAAAGATGAATCTACTTTAGCCAGTCTGAAACCTGGTTGAACTAATAGGTCCCTATTTCTAGTACTATAATTATGTCTTTCACCTCTTTTACTAAAAAGATGTAAATTTTTCCTTACATACATGATGTTTTCATAGATATATTGACAAGGCACCGTCATGATGTTAATTTCCTTAAACCGTTCCCTTAGAGAATCGCGCCTGCGGAGATTATATATGGCTCTGATAGCTCTTTTCTGCAGAATAAAAATAGAATCGATGTCTGCAGCCCGTCCCCAAAGTAAAATACCGTAAGACATGATGCTATGAAAGTAACTAAAATAGACTAGTCTCGCGGTATCTACATCAGTAAATTGACGGATTTTTCTGACAGCATAAGCTGCTGAACTTAGCCGTCCTGCAAGAGATGTTAAATGAGGACCCCATTGTAGCCTTGAGTCGAGCGTGATCCCTAGGAAAACAGTTTTATCGACGAATTCTAGTTTCTCTTGATTCAATATTATCTCACAATCACTACCCTTGACATTTGGTAAAGAAAATCTTATGCACTTAGTTTTTTTTCCATTTAATACTAAATTATTAGCAGTGAACCAATTTTGGACCTGCAGTAGGGCGTTATTTACGTCGTCAAAATTTGTAGCATGTCTATTTACCTTAAAAATTAAGGAAGTGTCATCAGCAAATAACACCATTTGTGGTTGATTTTTTAATAAATGGAGTAGATCATTAATATACACTAAAAAGAGGAAAGGACCCAATATCGAGCCTTGTGGCACACCAATTTTTACTACTAAACCAAGTGAATTGTGTTGTAATAATACAATTTCCTGGATCAATGTTGTAATAATACAATTTCCTGGATAAGTAAAAACAAATGTTTAGAAAAAGGTACTAACCAACTTTCCGGTCAAGCGTGCCTCCCTTGTTACCCTCTTTGGTAGCAGCAGAAGCCTGTTCGAAGCAGCTCCTCACTGAAGGTTCGATGTTAGACCCTCCGAAAGCTGCTACTTCACCCAGTTGTCTTGGTACCTGAACAGAATAAGATTATTTTATGAGCATTTCAAAGTATTCAAAGAGATGGGATACTTTCACAAAAAAATAATCCTCAATTGTGGCTGTTTCAAATGTTTAGGCTTTATTAGAATTTGAATCAAAAAAGGAAAAAAGATAAATAAATAAAAAGTAAAGCAAAAATCTAGTTCAAAGTTAATCAAAGGTTGTTGGAGCGGATATTTTACCTGTATGCAGTCATGCAGCAAAAGTCCGAGTTTTCTTTGGTCAGCTCTACACGATGGGTCTGCGATCAGTCGGAATAGATATCTGGAAATAACAATATTATTGAAAAGGCTAATTTTATGACGTTCTACGTGCATCTCAATAATATTGTTGTTTTTTAAGACTGTTGGTTGCACATCGTATTCCTGTTAACCTCGCGCAGTGGAAATGGTTCACGCTAATATTACATCAGACGGGGATTGAACTCACGATCTGATGTTGGTCAGCGCTTTGAATGTTGGACTATTGACGCTTTAGAAATCGAAAAATTATTTTCCATCTCTTTTGACAGGCCGTTACGAGTAACTTCTCAAATGTTGACATCTTCCACTATGTAGCTAAAGGTTTTCTCGCTTACCTATACTTCTCCTCCAGATGCCCCTTGCACAGCAGCACCAGACCGACCTTGAAGCTCAGCACGCGGATCTGTCCGGTCCTCTGACTGTCATACACGTTGAGCAGCCAATTGATGGAGAGGTCCAGGCACAGCGGCACGTTTACTAGGCTGGGGTTCTCGGCTGCTATTACCTGGTGGGGGATAGAAGTGTGTTAGTAATGTCTTTAAAAGATGGAAGAGCATTTTTGACAGATTGAAATTAGGTAAATGATGTATTAGATCAAAATATTTCAATTCCAACTTCATTCTCTGCTATTTCATCTACGCTCATTTAATTTTAGGATTAGGTTGGGATGTCCGTTGGTCGTCTTGTCTTCCATTTACTGATTCTTCTGGAAACTCTCGAACATACTCTACTCTACCTACTAATTTTGTAGGTTTACCAGACTGGTTGATGTGATACTGTTCCGGATAAAAGTAAAAGAATTCGAAAGATTCTGGATGATAAACCTAAGATAAGCTTCCAGACTGGAAACCGAAGCTGGAGCTGGAGAGACTGGAAGCTTATAATTGAAGACAAAGAAGACATCGAGATCTTAGTCTTCAATTATTACCGTAAGGGGCTTATAGTAAAATTGGATACATACCTCATATAACGAAGTAAGAACAGTGATCATGTCAGGTATGTCGATGAGGCGGTCGTTCTGCGCGCGCAGGCCGTGCGAGTCGAACGCTTCCAATGCAGCCGGCAGCTGTAGCATGTGCACTGAAAGACAAATTTAAAATGAATATGGTTAAGTGAGAGTAATCACGAAGACTAGTAGATGGCTATGGGGGAGTAGTAGGACAATACAGGTAGAAAAAAAAACTGCCGAACAGAACACAATTTTTTTAATTATAAGATTCCTAAAGTACTTCGGCAGCCCACAGTAGAAGATTTAAGGGTTTGTTTTAGAGTAAAAATAATGTTATATTCTGTTTCTGTTGTTGTGTGTGTTCCTGTGATTTTTCTACAAAATCAAAGCAAATATAATCAGAGTCTAACAGACGTGTTTAAGATGTACAAATATCTGTGCTTTTATGGACACTCGTAGATCCATCAAACAAACAAATCTTCATAACATAAAGGGTCTACTTACTGCACAACGCCTTCTGCACCGTCCTAAGTTTGAGCGCGGTCCTGTACGCGGAGAAGCGCACCTCGTTGAGGTCCGCTAAAGAGTTCATCAGGTCGATCATCTTCGGGTGGTCCCAGTGGGTCGTCTCCAGTTCATGGCTGAAGAGAATATGAATACATTACAATACAATTTTCGTTAGTTAACAGATCCATCCATCCAGTAACACATCCAGAGCCGGGGACCCTTGAGGAAAGCTCGGAGAACTTTAAATCTTTTTTAGCAATGCATGGATAAAATTGGAAACCAAAGGTTTTTATTTATTTATTTATTTTACTATTTATGTACACACATATATAAACAGATACGAAATAGTCAGAACAGAAAAATAGGTACAAAAGTGATGCGGTGGTGGTGGTGGTGGTGGTGGTGGTGGTGGTGTTTTTATGTTTGAACTAAAGTTGGTGTCTGTCCATTTTCTTAGTTCTCTATCGACAGTCACCGATATTGGTTGGGATCACTTACTTGATATAATATGGTACATTAGCGGGCGTGACAGCTCTCTCCCAGGGCGGCTCCACAGAACCGGCCAGGAAGCCCTGCGCTGCGCCCGCGCCGCCGTCTCTCGCGACACCGGCGAGCTGACGCACGCGCTCTTCGCCGCCGGAGACCAGACCCGATACCCTGGAAGATTAAGTGGATGATGATGAGTTAGATTTTGTGGATGTTAATTTATAAGGGATTCTTCTACAGACCCTTCGTAAAAGTTTGCTTTGTGAACTTAGGAATAAGGCTGTTATGAAAAAAAAAGAAGCCTTGACCATTTCTTGATTTTTCAAAAAAGCTGCTGGACAAAACAATCAGTGCGTTTGTATTGTTCTGTTGTTGTTGTGTGTGGTCGTTGTACTTATGAAAGTAGAGCAGAGCCACAACAAGGTGTTGAAAAGAGGTTCCTGTTCTGAAATGAATGCTAGAATACCCATAAGCCCATAAGAATGTAGGTTGACAAGTTGACATGCACCTCTCAGAATGAATATAAACAGCTATTTAATTGACTTTCAATCATCGTAGCACTGTTTAACATTCCTGCCATGCTTATATTTACGTTACTAACTACCTAGGTAGTTGTAAGCAGTTCCTGCGTGACATATCTAGGTAGGTTTTCAAAGGCACGTTCAGAGATTTTTATCCGTTAAGACTATCATCTGTCCCTTATTGATAGGTAAAATCAAGATCATTGTCTTGTCCAGATACTTGTTAAAAACTTGAACTTAATTGTTCCGTATATTAATTTTATTAATGGCAGACGTATGTCTATTCGCATCACTGTGAAGTACATAATTATCTGGATATCTATTCACATAAACCTGCTTTAAAATCTTATATCGTTTCCTGCGATTGGTTGAACTAAATACTAATAAAAATTCTGAGTCATGCTGACGGTAGAACAGCTATAGGAATGTATTAATGTCCTAGACTTATGTAGTTGAGGGGCAGACACAGCTGACAAAATAACTGGGGACTGTGGCAGGTTCGAGACACCAAGAAAAAGTTAGAAAATTACCTGGTATTCAAATCATCAAGCCTCGCCAACAAATGGTCAGGCAGCTGGATCTTATCCCTTGCCAGCTGCTGTGCTTGAGCGTGCAGTTCATCAGCAAGTCTCCTGAGGGGCGGCAGCTGTGCGCGTGCCCGGGAGACCGCGTCGAGCTGCGCTCGCGCATCTCGTGCGTCGCCGGGCCCGCGCCATGAGGAGCGCGCGGCTTCGGCGGCTTGCACGCGACCCGCGAGCTCGTCGAGAGAGGTTGTGAATGTTCGGACGCGCTGGAAGGAGAAACATTAGAAATTAGATATTATTTCGCGAAATTTGGGTTTTGCTAAAAAGGAAGATAGCAATGGCTTGACTTTGACTTTCAATGGAAGGTACACAAAGACCTATCTTTTCCATTGGAATTTCTTTGGTGAGTCAAATTGGTTTGTTTACATAAGTCAGTTTAAAGTTGTGTATTAGCTCAGCCTACCACCTAAACGTCCATTCTGATTCCAGTGAGTATTATAATATTTGTCTCGGTAGACCAATGTCAATGATGAAAAAAGAGCAATTCAGATTACGTACTTCTCCCGTAAATTAATGTCGAATCTTATCTATCACTTCACATGCATAAGATTGAAAACAGACCACCTTAAGATACCACCACCTTAAGATTGAAAACAGTACGTTGCATAGAACGCGTTGTAACAAAATACTTTTTTCAAAATCATCTCAACAAAGAGAGCATCTTTATCTTCCTACGGCCTACCGCCGCCGGTGGACCGGTCGCCGGCAGTGACCTTGCAACAGCCTTGCAACTAGCGTTGAGTTACCTGACCGACGACCACAACATCCTAACGTTACCAAGTGGAATGTTTGCTGGGTGAAAATGAGAATTGGTTACCTACTTGTTTTAGAGTTTAAAAAATCGGTTAAAATGAGTCGCGTTTCTTTGTGATTATGTGAGATAGAGTACCTATACCTACATAAATCATCATCTTGTTTATAAACGTTGCTTAGTCCAGTTAGGATAAGCGTTTTTTTTTTGCCGTTAAAATAGTTTCTCAATTTTAAACAACGTTTGTACTTATGGAGCACTAGCAGCGCCCCGCGGTTTTACCCGCATAAGTGTCCATCCCGTGGGAACATCGGGATAAAAACTATCCTATGTCCTTTCCCGGGACTCGAACTATCTCTATACCAAATTTTATCTAAAACAGATCAACAGACAGACAGACACATTTTCGCATTTATAATACTAGTATGGATTACGGTAATGGTTGAGTCTGGCCTCCAAGATTGATTTCCTTTTTCAATATATTCCTAAGCTTGACTCAATGTGGATAGAGTTCATTTTCATTTACAGCCACTTAAGACATTGGTGAGGGCAGCAGCGGCAGCAGGTAAAGCCGTAGTTTAAGGCTCGTAATGATTCTATTCCTAGGACCAGTAAATTGTACCCGAAGACCAGAAGCTTTGAAACAAAAACAAAGACACGTGCACTAAAGAAATAAATTAAGTAATTAAAAACAAAACAAAGCTACTAACTGGTGTCTCCTTAACTACCCATTAACTACTTAACTGACATACAGACAGACAAGTGAGCTGATAGAATAATTGTACGCAACATGTTTGACGAAGGGATGTAGGAACTGTGGTTAAAAATGAATTGGTTCAAGTTAAAATAAACTGTAGTGCTGTAGATGGAATTTAATAAAATTTAGTAAACCTAACTTGACTATATTTAATCTTGTACATTTCCTCTATAAATTCAGGACCTTTTTTATTTATTGGCGAAACTAGTCTTTGCCGTCGACCATGGGTATCGAAATCTAAAAGCAATAAGACAAAATAAAATTTTCTGTACAAAAGTACAGAAAAAAAAACAAACTAAAATAGAACGAAACTATAATCTTGCTAATGTATCAGCCATTTCATATCCGTCCATTATCCATTTCACAAAAAAATATTTCTCAACATTCCCTTTCAGCAAAAAACACAATACCTTCATATCATAAATTCTTATCAAAAACTACCGACCATCAAATACAGAGAGGAAAAACGGAAAAAATGTAACAACTCAACTAGGTACATAGTTCCCTTGTTCATCGTGTGCACTTTATGAGATTTCCCCCGGATAACCGGGTACCCGGGTAGGAACAGTGGTATCGGACGTTATACCCGGGTCGAGATGGCAAGGCGCGATAATCGCCCGCATTTAACCGATTACGCAGAAAGGGTAAGGAGGTATTGTGTTATTATCTTCACGGTAAGGTTGAAAGGTCTGGTGGGTCTAGGCAGATAAGTTCCTAGGTCAGTGTGTGTCTTTTCTAGTCTATTAAGAAAGTAAAAAAGGTTATATTAAGTTATAAATTACAAAAGCTAACGCATAACTGACGATTAAACACATTAGCTTGACACACGACATCGTTTTGTGGCCGACTCAAGATTAGAGAGCAGTGCTGGCTGGCAATGGCCAATACGCCCTGACTTACGACACACAGCATTTTACACACACGCTATACTCAATATATACATGTATCTATATTATGTATTTTTGACAGCAGGCACTTTATGTTGCGTAATTTCATCACCATACTGCTCTCAAAACGGTGAAGAAAAAGATCGTGGGGAAACCGGCTAGTGTTGCCCAAAATCGGTCTTGGTCTTGCAGTCTTGGTCTTGTTCTTGCATTTTTGCAAGACCAAGACCAAGACCAAGACCGACTTATTTTAGCAAGACCAAGACCAAGACTGAACCCTGCAAGACTTGAGCAAGAACAAGACTAAGCCTGCAAGACTCTTGCGTCTCGCAGTTAAGTCAAACTGCAAACTGAGATTTGGGCGTTATAGTAGGTATTTGGTTTCAATCTCGATTATGCGAAAATGGATGTATTTTTTTTATGAAACAGTAAATTACATTGTTGAATTGCATTGAAAACTAAAATTATTGTTGATAATAAAAAAATATCGAAAAATTACGTGACTATCAATACACTTCTGCACGTTTTTTTTAATCTTCTTTACTTAAGGCGAAAGCGGTTTTAGGTAGCCCGCGAAATTCACTGATCAGCAAATTGCAAAAAACGTAAGAAAATTTTAATTTCGCGGGCTACCTTAGCGCTTCCCCCTTAAATCGATGAAGCTTTAGAAAAATAATTATCCCCTCATAACGAATCTAAAATAAAAGTAGTAAATGGGTCATTCAATTATGTAGATGATTAAAATGCCTCATGTGACGCGTCTGTTAGATTCATTGGGATTCATGGCCGACTCGACGCCGCGCGGGGATTCCCGCAATCTTCCGCATTTTTTGTCAGGTTCAAGCATTTATGCACTTTATTGTAATAATTTAAAGTTTATTTTCAAGTGCATTAATAATACGAGGAGACCGCTTGGCGCTGCGGTCCCTTTGTGGCGGCATTTGAAAGCGAATAGCGTAGGTACGAAGACAGTGTTGACCTCGCAAATGAACTTTAGCGATACAGCTGATCAGGTAGCCCTTTGGAGTTTTATTTACATTGCTGTTTTAAGTGAAACAAGTGAATTTACTATTTTTTAATTAAAAATCTCATTGGGTCAGATAGAAATAATGATTGTATACAGTTTACAGTAAAAAAATTGCAGAAAAAACGTAAAAATTAAGAAAAAGCCGACGAAAAATTTCAACGCAGGGGGTCCAGATCATGTACAGACGCCAGCACATCAAGCTACCCGAAACTGTCAAATTTTCCGCAATCAATTTTGAACCTTATGCTTTAGCGATAAAGTTGAAAATCTATTAAAGAAATTTGACAGATTGTAGTAGGTTGATGTGCTGGCGTCTGTACCTACTGAATCCATGGTAAGCGGTTGCGCGTCGATGTCCCTGCCACCCTGAGCAATAGGCTAATAGGTATTTGAATGTAGTCTAGTCTAAGTAGTAGAGTCTCGCAAGACTTGCGAGACTCTTGCTGCAAGACCAAGACCAAGACCAAGACTGAGAGCGCAATACCAAGACCAAGACCAAGACCAGGTGTATTGACGCAAGACCAAGACCAAGACTGGCTAAGGTCTTGTCTTGGTCTTGCATTTGGGCAACACTAAAACCGGCATGTCCTAGAATCAATTTCGAAGACATGTGACATCTACCAACCCTCACTGGGCCCGCGTGGTAGATTACAGCCCTCTCCCTGCGAAGAGAGGAGGCCTGAGACCCAGCAGTGGAAACAGTACCTATAGGCTGATTATGCACTATTAGAGAGCTAGAGCTACGAGACGGTAAGGAGTTCTTGCATCTAAACAAAGCCAAGAAATCGAATTAGCATCGATGCCTGTATTGACTGCGCTAATTAAATGACTCACAAATGAATTAGACAGTTCCAAAACAACTTTTTCAAGCCATTTTTGGGCCGAACATTGAAAATTTCAAACTTTGTTGTAAAAATACGGAATGCCTAGAATTCTTATTATGAAAGCGAGTTCTCCACAAGTCTGACCACAGCTCCATCGGGACTACTAGAGATTGTAAGGCTGATAGCACATGAGGTATGGTTTGTTTTATGTCACCCCTTATCTCGGGAACTTCGCAAAAAATGCCGGACTAGGAAGGAGTACCGCGTAAAATTTTATGAGAGTGGTGGAGTGCCGTCTTCATTTGTTTTTTTTTCTTGTGTTAAAACTAAAAATAAACTTCTTGGTGAGAGGAATATTTACAGGTTAACTCTCGTTGAGAGTTGTAACTAAGACCTCAGTTCATTCCTCTTTTAATAACCGCTCCATATACGAAGTTCACAATAACTCTAACATGGCCATAATAAACTATACACAATCGACTCCTGCGCACGTGTCAGCTGAACCGAGAGTTACAACACTTTACAATGGGTGCGCCTCAATGTAGAGTAATTCATTCCACAATCATTTATTATGGAACTTTCATTATTTCAGTTGACTTTGCGATGACAAATGGTGCAGCATAGAACGTAAAGGTGTAGATCATAGATATAAGAAAGTTATATATCTGTGAGCCTATCATTTAGATTCCAAAAGTAATATGGGCAATTTTTTTGTCAAATAATAAGTCCAGCACCCTGATTGTACAGACGCCAGCACATCAAGCTACTACAATCTGTCAAATTTCAAACCAAACCGGAAGTTTCCGAGATGTAAACAAACAAACAGTTAAATAGAGCAGCAAGGTCACCGCACAGTGAGTGATGCATGATGGCGCCCGCCATGCGCTGGCGCAGTGTGCGGCGCTTATTATCAGATGCAATGGGCCAATGAACTGGGTGAAGTTTTGATGTGAGAGAGATTTTTGTGTATGTTTGCTGTCAATTTCGTTAATTGATGTTGGGGTTACTTTTTTTTTTTTTGTTAAAGAAGATTTAGGAAATTTAGGGGTAACTGAAGTTCATGAAATGTAAAACTTTTGTTTAGAATGCTTTCAGGACTAATTAATAAATTGATTTAATGTTCTTCTTTGTATCTAACAATAGCGACAAGTACCTACTTAGTTTAATTCAACGTTAGCCGGCTGAATGTCGTAATTACAGAATCAATTAAAATGCCATTGTGTCTCACGTGCATCCACGTTCCTTGTGAAGGGTTTAAAGACCATTTCTGTCTTTAGACTAAGCAGCTTTGAAAGATCCTGACATATATTGATATCATAATAGGTATATTGATTCTTTAAGGGCGTGTTTCAATCTATGATTCCCTTTCGTATAAAGTCAATGGAAACTTCAAAGTTTCCATGCTCATGGGAACTTTGAAGTTTTCATTACAATTTTGTGCAATCAACTCAGCCTATCGCAGCCCACTGCTGGACTTAGGCGTCTTCCATGCTCCGCTACAACACTCTGTCCTCCGCCTTTCGCATCCAGTCTGTCCCAGCCACCTTTATGAGGTCGTCGGTCCATCTAACTGGGGGGCGTCCCACACTACGCTTGCCGATATGCGGTCTCCACTCCAGGGCTCGTCTGCTCCACCGGCCATCGGTCCTTCGACAAACATGGCCAGCCCACTGCCACTTATGTCGGTAGCTTCGGTTCTTTTCCGGATAACTTTGTTTCTGATTTCATCCTTCAAAGAAACTCCGAGCCACTTTGTAGCTAAGTCTTAAATAAAACAAGCTTTTCTTATTTACTTTTACAACTAACATATATAAGAAAACATAACTCAGTTAATACAAACACAATACACGACACATTCTAAGTTAGGTATTAATCTGTAGCCCATTAATAGGAACATGAGCGGTAGCCTCCATATAAGTTGTGTACTGTTGTGTACCGTGTGTACTGTGTGTACTGTGTGTTTATATACGGATGTACTGTACTGATTGAGGTTATTGCTTCCCGATAACGCTTATCTGCTTGTAACCGCTTCCGTGTCGCAGCGAGGTGGCTTAGATTTGTTAATGACATGTGTATAAAGGGCTGAAAGCTGACATTAATAGTCATAACATACTTAGTCCGTTTGATTTCATGCAAAGAAAATACTTCCTCTGTGTATTCATCATCCAAAAAGGTGACTATAGTAGTCGCAATTCAACATGCCAACAGTGGCCATTGTCACCCACCAACATTTTCTAGCATTTTCTATTTAAATAACAGATATAAAGTCCGTTAACGTCCTGATCTATCGTGATCTTCAATATGTTAATATAATGAAAAACCTTAAATAGTTTATTGTTTGGGTTCCTACGGAGGGATATTAGGGACAGGGCAATGACCGCTATTGCCATGCTAAAATGCAACAAATGCAACAACTATAAAGATAAACCCCTTCTCATACAGAGAAGGAAGAAGCATTGATCACAAGTAACAATACTTTTGTGCAATGCTTTTTGGCAATTATTACAGACCAACTCCAGATGTCCCTATGATCTTTTCTATCAGCCAATGTTGCTAAGAGTTTGTGATTTCCAAAAATTAGGCGGTCTTCCGCCTAATTTATCTAATCATCATCTTTGATGATTAGATAAATGTAAAAAAAAACTCAAGTCTGAGACATCAGTTGTGAGCCCATAACGAAACAAGTTTTATGTAAAGACGAAAAAAAAATCTATACTCAAGTCTGTGCATAAATTCTCTTTTAGACTTATATGAGCAAGTTACGGCCGCTGCGCGTACACCTGACCCTACCGAAGGACATTCACGACGTCCTTCACGACATAACAGTACTACAAAGTGGGATCAGCATAAAAACAAGTCCAGTACACGCCTAGCCGTTATGTGACAACCCGACATGTATGGAAAAGTGGATGAGACTAAAATTGTATGTTAATGGAAGATTAACCTGAATTTGTTGAGTGGTTTGTTGTGTAGTGTTGAAGACTGGTTGGCTGTGGGTAGTTGGAAATGGTGCTGGTGGCAGTGATACAGTTAAAACTTTTGAAACTGGAGGACTAAAAAAAATAAAAAAATTAAAGTTTTCATATTTCTGTCTTGTGGAAGAATTTACTTTTTCATCATTTAAGCTCAGATTATTCTGGGGGTCATTAATTTATAGTTCTTCTAGCTGTTGCCCGCGACTTCACCTGCGATCCAGGATGGAAAGTACCCTATGTCCTTCTCCAGGTCATTGTCTACCCATGTGCCAAATTTCACCCAAATCCATTCAGCCGTTTTAGCTTGAAAGCGTAACGAACATGCAAATTCACTTTCGCATTTATACTGTTAGTTAGGATTTGAAGACACCTGCCCAACTTATTTAAATATCATCACCCTCCCTTACCTTCGTCCATACATCTCTATTAGCCGTTTCCAACCACATAATTTTCCACCCAATCAATCCATCGTTTCATTTTCTTCTTCTACAGTTTAAATCCCATGGGTATGGAATTACATAAAACGTTAATCGCCGCCGATACCAAGACAGCTAGATAACCCTACAAATACAATATTTCCTGTATCATTTCCTACGTCCAAGCCAATTTATATTTCCTGCAAATCCACTATCCGTACTTAAGTCAATGACTAAGTACCACATCCAGGAACAAATCGCAGTATGTGGTATCTAAAGTACCATTTAGGTACTTATCTCTATGTGGCACTGTTAATAAGAGAAACATAATTATCATGACAGGGAATCGTACCCGCGCCAACTGGTTGACTCACTAATTGGCATACGGCCAGTTTTCACTACCTACCACTAGTGATGGGCTATTAGTATCGAAGTGGCGATAACTGTTGTCACTTTAGTGTGAACATAATCATTATGAACATGAGTAGGTAGGTATCCAGCTTTTGATATTGGTACGTATGTGTTCGATTTGTACGAGTACCAGCCTATCTTATAAAATAAAATCACGATTTTTCGGACGTTGAGATATCCCGAATGCTATCTCAAGTTTTGCCTATTTTTATTTAAGGCTACGCCGACCGCCTGGTGGCGCCTTTGTTTGGTTTTATTATAATCACTAAAACGGATAATTGTGGCCACTATTTTCCGTTTCAGTGATTATAATAAAATTAAACAATGTAAAACTACCGTTTATAATAATATTAACGTATAATCTTGTGGAGCACAACTTAACGTGCTTATTTTCAGTATTTTCATTCTAAAATAAAAGAAGTAGAAATATGTATGTGTATATAACCTATTTATGTATTTGTGTACCTAGTTTTAATAGATTTTTTTTATTATTGTTCCTCTCAATCAAAGCACCTGCCATCCAATCTCTTCACCACCCTTGGTTGACTGGTAGAGAATGCCTAACGCATTAAGTCCGCCTTTGTACCTTTTTGTGCGAAAAGTTTAAATAAATAAATAAATAATCAAACAAACGATGAGGGCGCCACTGCGCGGTCGGCGTTTGATCGGCGTCCTCTTAAAACTAGCTTCTACTGCAACTTGTTTTTTTATGCCTATAACCTTTGCGCAAATGCTAGCAATAAGTAGACAAAATTTTATCAGATTAACGGTATGTCAACGCAATCTTTTTTATATATTAGATTTTAGAAAATTGGAACTTGACTGGTAAATTTTAGCATACCTACTATAGTTTTGTTTCTTAAAATAGCCGGGTTTTATTCTAAAGTAGCTGCGCCCCGCGGTTTCTCCCGTGTAAGTTTCGATTTCGTAGAAATATCGGGATAAAAAGAAGCCTATAATATCCAGGGTGTCAACTATCTCCATACCAAATTTTATCAAAATTGATCTAGCCGTTAGCCGTTAGAGCGTGAAGAAGTAACAAACATATAAACACACACACACACACTCACAAACTTTCGCCTTTATAATATTAGTGTGATACTTCATAACAAGACACAATCATTAATTCTGTACAGATAGTAAAATCAATCAATCATCTTGGCTTACTACGGCCATTCACAGACCTCACAAGTTATCAATAATAATATCGTCTACGTAGACAAATTGGAAGAAATATTATATTAAATGAGCTTTTGGAATCGTCTATTTTATAATATACTAGGCGCCTAACTGTTGCCCGCAACATCGTCTGCGATCCAAGATGAAAAGTAGCATATGCCCTTCTCCAGGTCATGGTCTACCTTTGTGTCAAATTTCATCCAGGTCCGTTCAGCTGTTTTAGTGTGAACGCCTGACAAACAAATACAAAAAAAAAAATACTCTTTATAATATTAGTTTAGATACGTTTTTCAATAATCACTATAGCATCTGTTCTAGATATATATAACTAGAATCCCTACGCTTGATGGATTGAATAGGGTTACCATTCCATCCATCAAGCCGATAAACAAGACTCCTTTTCGCAAATGTGAAAAGGAGTCTGGTTTATCGACCTTTTCCATACAATTTGATCTACACCCATAAAGATGGTAACCTATTATTTGCATATAAAACACAGCACATACGAATAGGGAATCTTGAAAACTTAATTCTCACCAAATTACCTCCTACCATTTTGGTCCCGAACACGATTGCGAATCGATTTGCTGGTACCATTTGTGTAGTATCAATTACTGCGAATATAGGCACATCACTAGTGAGTGGGTGTTTGGAAGTGGATGTAGCGTGGGTCGGAGACATGCGGGACTTGTACCAGCTAGTTCCTTGGTTATTGTTGGGGTGTAAGCAGGATTGGTGGGCTAGGCTACACCTACAAGATAAGAAATTATTGGTCAATGTTGTTTAGCACCAACGGTGTTGTTTATCTTACTAATACTGGTTCCATATCTGATCAGGCTTATCTAGCAGGGGAACAATTTTCACAGGCTGGTACAGAAAGAAAGAAACAAAATACATTTATTTAGCACTGACTAAAAGACACACAATACACCAGATACATACTCGTACAACAGATAAAAACAAAAAATAAAGACAGCAACAACAAGCCTGTGAAAATTGTTGCCAATCAATCAATCAATTGCATTTTTTTAACACCTCCAATACTGGCATCTATGGACAACTTACAGGTGATCTATACTTCTGCTGTACTAATATGTATAATAAAGAGATAAAATTTGTTTGTTTGTATGTAGGAGGTAATCTCTGGAACTACCAGTAGGATTTGAAAAAATCTATTCTAGTGTTGCCCAAATGCAAGACCAAGACAAGACCTTAGCCAGTCTTGGTCTTGGTCTTGCATCAATACACCTGGGCCCCAAGTCTGCTATTACAATAGTGTCAAAATGGTCTATCATTGATTTCATAATTGTTGATTTTGACAAGTTTGGTAATCTACTATTATAATGGCGTCATTATGACTAACCAATGGTCAACCACTGACATGCCACTGACACTCCATTGCATTAATGGTAATCTCGTACACAATGACAAATGAATGACTGACGTATGCGGTAATCTGCTAAAATTTTGACAGTTCCTTTGATCAGTGACCTACCATTATAACGTCATTGTGCAGTCATTGCTTTTACTTCGTTACGAATCGTCGTGTTTGTGGAATTTGGAGAATGTTTTCACTACGAGCACATATTCTCGAGCTAGCCAACGCAGTAGACGCTAGAGAAAGAAGACGGGCGGAATGCAGAAGACGTCGTCGAGCCCGTCGCTTGACGAGAATGAATACAAACCCCTTTACTGATATTCCCGAGGCGGAATTTGTTAAAACATTTCGCCTTGGAAAGGACTCAGTAAGGGGGTTAGTTGAAGAACTCATTCCCCTTATGGCTAGACCACGTCGACACGATAGCGTATCGGCAGAAATGAAGGTGAAAAACCGAATTGACATTGAGTTAATAATCTACAACTTGACACGAAATAGGTTGATTAATGTTACTTATATTTTTTATTGCAGATTCTAATAGCACTTGAATAGTCAAAAAGAGCCGAAATTTGTATTAAATCAGTAAATATTCTATAAAATACACTCAAAATAGTAACAAAACAGAAATAAAAATAAAAACAAATAGACGTCAGGAGTAATGTCACATTTGACTTTGACAGCTAAACAGATAAAATATTATTGATTTGTTTAATCTCACGTTTATCCGCGTTACACATTTAATGTTTTTTGCTATTTACGAACTTCTTATTACTTCAGATTGCTTATAACACTAATAAATAATATTAAAAAAATATATGAATGAAATCTGGCATGAATAAATGTTCAAATTTAGTAGTAGTTTTTCGAAAATCATTTCTACTAAC
Organism: Luperina nickerlii; assembly: GCA_963855955.1. Lineage (NCBI taxonomy): Eukaryota > Metazoa > Arthropoda > Insecta > Lepidoptera > Noctuidae > Luperina > Luperina nickerlii. Next base: position 1,252,182 of record OY979683.1, on the reverse strand, counting down.
GGGTTTTATATTAATGGTAATACTACAATGTCATTCTGGCACAATTCTATTACGAGACCATTGACCGACCAATGATCGACCATTATGAATTTAGCAGAATACGAACTTTTAGCAAAATGACAATGGGATCGTGTTGGAATGACGAATTTATAAAAATAGCAGACTTGGGGCCCTGGTCTTGGTCTTGGTCTTGGTATTGCGCTCTCAGTCTTGGTCTTGGTCTTGGTCTTGCAGCAAGAGTCTCGCAAGTCTTGCGAGACTCTACTACTTAGACTAGACTACATTCAAATACCTATTAGCCTATTGCTCAGGGTGGCAGGGACATCGACGCGCAACCGCTTACCATGGATTCAGTAGGTACAGACGCCAGCACATCAACCTACTACAATCTGTCAAATTTCTTTAATAGATTTTCAACTTTATCGCTAAAGCATAAGGTTCAAAATTGATTGGGAAAATTTGACAGTTTCGGGTAGCTTGATGTGCTGGCGTCTGTACATGATTCTGGACCCCCCCTGCGTTGAAATTTTTCGTCGGCTTTTTCTTAATTTTTACGTTTTTTTCTGCATTTTTTTTACTCTAAACTGTATAAAATCATTATTTCTATCTGACCCAATGAGATTTTTAATTAAAAAATTGTAAATTCACTTGTTTCACTTAAAACAGCAATGTAAATAAAACTCGAAAGGGCTACCTGATCAGAGGGGCAATTCTACTAATTTTAACAACGTTCACAGTCTGATCTCAGTCTCAATCTGTCAAAAAATACTTCTAATTTCCCTACATTTTGACAAGTTTTTGACATTTGTTTGTCGCCGAGATGAGACTGCGACTAGATTTTGAACATTTTAAATTACGAGAATTGGCCTTCAGCTGTATCGCTAAAGTTCATTTGCGAGGTCAACACTGTCTTCGTACCTACGCTATTCACTTTCAAATGCCGCCACAAAGGGACCGCAGCGCCAAGCGGTCTCCTCGTATTATTAACGCACTCGAAAATAAACTTTAAAATTATTACAATAAAGTGCATAAATGCTTGAACCTGACAAAAAATGCGGAAGATTGCGGGAATCCCCGCGCGGTGTCGAGTCGGCCATGAATCCCAATGAATCTAACAGACGCGTCACATGAGGCATTTTAATCATCCACATAATTGAATGACCCATTTACTACTTTTATTATAGATAACGAATCTAAAATAAAAGTAGTAAATGGGTCATTCAATTCATCAAAAATAATTATCCCCTCATAATGATGAGGGGATAATTATTTTTCTAAAACTTCATCGATTTAAGGGGGAAGCGCAAAGGTAGCCCGCGAAATTAAAATTTTCTTACGTTTTTTGCAATTTGCTGGTCAGTGAATTTCGCGGGCTACCTAATACCGCTTTCGCCTTAAGTAAAGAAGATTAAAAAAACGTGCAGAAGTGTATTGATAGTCACGTAATTTTTCGATATTTTTTTATTATCAACAATAATTTTAGTTTTGAATGCAATTCAACAATGTAATTTACTGTTTCATAAAAAAATACATCCATTTTCGCATAATCGGGATTGAAACCAAATACCTACTATAACGCCCAAATCTCAGTTTGACTTAACTGCGAGACGCAAGAGTCTTGCAGGCTTAGTCTTGTCTTGCTCAAGTCTTGCAGGGTTCAGTCTTGGTCTTGGTCTTGCTAAAATAAGTCGGTCTTGGTCTTGGTCTTGGTCTTGCAAAAATGCAAGAACAAGACCAAGACTGCAAGACCAAGACCGATTTTGGGCAACACTAATCTATTCGCATTTGATAGTCCAAATCTTGAAGAAGGCTACGTAACATCACACTATAACACTTAGGAACCGAGCAAAAATTATTAGAAAGAATTTACTACCATTCATCTTACCATTCGGTAAGCGAAAAGAATTGTGATAGCGCGGGCTGGTGATGAGATGGGTCAGAGGAACAAGAAATTTCACGCGGCCGAAGTCGCGGGCAAAAGCTACTTATGTATATCTAGATTATTTTTGGCCGCGTGAAATTCAACGCAACGCAACGCAGCGCAGCAACACAAATTTTCTGTTAACCAAAAAGTCTATTAAGAAAAAATCAACATTACCTCATTAACAAAAATCGGGTCAATTTAGGTTGTAGGTACTAAGCAATCTCACCACAAGCACACCTGAGAGATCCATTTCCCCTTTTGGGTTTCCCACAGTGGGGGAAAAATTTAACACTATATTTTCAGACAACAATACCCGGACAGAACGCAATATTACCCGTCTTTAGATAATTCCACATTTTCCACGGACCGGCCAAAGATCCCAGTTTCATTACACGAAGAAATCCGGCTATCGGCCGTTACCCGGTTTTATACCGGCACCGGCATCAGGTTTATGACGTCAGAAACGGAGGGATTTTCTTGTATATCGGTATATTAGATAAATAATGGATCTAGATTGAGGGATTCTTTTGGTATGATCTCGCGGTAAGGGGTAAAGGTTCCTACAAACAGGCGCGACATGCGATATAATCGCGTATCGCGCCTGTTTGTAGGAGCCTTAATTTTTATTGGTTAATATTTTTGTTTTGGCTCTGTCATAGTTATTGTTATTGTTATATAGATTGCATCTGGGGCTGTAAGTGTTAATTATTATGTTTCTCATTAAGGACTGATTTTACCAGTCACAAAGTGACAATAATTATATTATGAAAAAACAGTAAAAATTTCAAATTTTATTCTCAGGATAAGACTTATTTTAGGTATAAAAGTTTGGTGACATTCGCCCAAAGTTATTTTTATTTTAAACTAGCTGACGCCCGCGGCTTCGCTCGCTTCATCCCGTGGTATATTTAATTTTTCCAAAAAAATGTCTATCATCACAACCTTGTCCTGTAAATTACGAACAACAAAAAAAAACAGCCGAATCGTTCGAGCCGTTCTCAAGTTCTCAGATCTTTAATATTATGTTAATTAATGTAACTGGTGTTTTACCGTTTTAATAAATAAATCTTTCAAAACTATATGCGGCAATTTATTTTTATTTATATAGATTTCTTTAATATAGTAGTACAGATTCTTGGAAGCTGACCCAGAACTGCACCTAAAGTTACGCGAAAAATGATTGAACAAATGGCCAAAAGCTTACCAATATTAGTACTCGTAAGATACCTGCAGAAGGTGTGTCCCAAAAATCGAAACTTCCTTCAAAAAATTCAGGGTCGCTGGTTCGACGTCTACGTCTGCTAAATGCAGATGAACCGGTTTGGTTCCCAGATTTGCATCCTTTTCAGACTTCAAAAACCGCACAAATCTACCTTTTTTTACGTAAACAATAAAAAGTCTTGATCAAGCCCTAAAAGATGGTTTTAAATTTAATGAAAGCCGACGATTTGAGGTCAAAATATAAAAAGAGACCTATAAAATAACAGAACAAAAGTGATTCACTGCCACCATATGTTGTGAATGGATGGATCAGCACACAATAGAAAACACACCATACTCTAAAACTCGTAAAGTCCAAATTCATTTGACACGTTAATAATAGGAATCCTTTTAAGGCGCAATTTTCTTAGAAATTCTGGGCTGAAAATAGAATTAAGTTAGTACCTCGTTTTATTACAAAACTGGACTTTATTTCGTGTTGGATGAAGTTTCATTTTGAATGGCAGAGTGTGTAGGACAAGTACCTACCTACGTTTTTTATGTATGAGTAGTAACAGTTTTTTTGTTTTTGTAGAACTTTATTCTGGCTTAAATGGTGATTATTATAGGTTGTTTTTGCCATATTTTACATGTGAGTAAACTCTAGTTTAGCTCTCTACCGTGACTAAGCTCTATATGAATGAAAGTGTTTGTGTTTTATTTAAGAATTTCCTGAAAATAATCGTCCATTGCAGAAAAAGGTTCTTAATTTACAAACAGATTTCCTATATTGAATAGTGTTTTTACGCCCAATAAAGATTTTTAATGATCAATATTATTATCAAATTAATAGAAATTAAAATATTTCTTAGGTAATAAATCCTTATTTAGAAACACTTAAACCCTTTACAGATATGGAGATACAGTCAAAACTTATCAAAACAATGTCCTTTTCAGTAACAATTATGGTTTTATACCCCACTAGCTGCGCCCCGTGTTTTCACTCGCGTAAATGTCGATCCAGTGGGAATATCGGCATAAAAAGTAGCCTATATGTTAATCCAGGGTGTCAGCTACCTCCATACAAAATTTTATCAAAATTGGTCCAGCCGTTTGAGCGTGAAAAAGTAACAAACATGAACACACACACACACACACACACACACACACACACACACACACACACATACTCACAAACCTTCGCCTTTATAATATTAGTGTGATAAACATTATTATTACCTACACAATTTAACGGCACACCAAGACAGAGAGACAAGTTTAAAATTACGACGATAACCACGACATTTTTGAAAAGTACCATATATGGCAACACTGTAGATTGAAATCTTTTATGCAGTGTGGTAACACTGAAGTAATGATGTAACTAAGTGTATTTTGACAGTTAGAGAAATTGGTGTAAAGGAATTGTCAGCTCTTAATGACGTTCAATATTTTTTAAGCCTGGTTATCATATTCCGAGGTTCCTACAGCTGCGACAGGGACAGGGAGTAGTTCATAACCCACCATGCGGGCCCAGTACCGAAAGATGGAAGTCACATAACTTCGAATTTTTTGTTCCAGAATTCTATAGGGGAAGTACACCGACATAGCCCCAAGAATTGCTAAACTTTAATGACAGTGGGCAGGGCACATTGCTCGCAGAACAGATGGCCGGCCGATGGGGCCGAAAGGTTCTGGATTGGCAACCGCGTACCGGAAGACGTAGCGTTGGAAGGCCTCCACAAGGAAGACTGATAACCTGGTGAAGGCCGCAGGAATCCGCTGGATGCAAGAAGCACAGAACCGATCGAAGGCTTGGGAGAGGCATCTGTCTAACAGTGACGTTTTTCGGATGAAATTATGGAGGTACGAGGAATAGGGGATAAAGTTCACTCATCCTCCATCGAAAAGGGAGGATCTTCCGACCAGACGGGTGTCGTGTCTAGTGTGCAACTGTCCGACGATTGATGTCTAGTTGCGCGGTAAACTCTGCTTGCGCGATGCAGGATTTTGCGTGACGTCAGAATGCGTAGTTCGTATGTGTCGGTGTAGATGCCGGTACAAAATGATGATAGGACAAGTCAATATCCTTATTATGTTGTCCTTTACAGTTTTTAGAAGTAATGTGGATGATACGTCGACATTTTGAGTTCAGTATTATGCTCTCAAAATTAGCGCCACGGTCTAATTTGTATTTTACATAGTAACCTTCTCTAAAATAATACCTCCCCACTTCTCTCAGACACTAACGACTTGACAAGAACCAGCTGATGCACTCACGCTGTACCAAAAGGTAATATTTTACATAGTTTATTATACACAAACAACAACTATATATTCTAGCCAGTGTTTTGTTTCGGCAGCCATTTATGTTTCTACTAGCTTCTGCTCGCAACTTCGTCCGCGTGAAATTTCTTGTTCCCTCGACCCACCCCGCCGCATCGCCTGCCTGCGCTTTTAATTCGTTTAACTTTTTTCAGACTTTTTTATTTTTGGTCGGTTCCTAAGGGTCCTAGCGTGATGTTATAGCATATAGCCTTCCTCGAGAATTGGGCTATTAAATGCAAAAAAAAAATATAAATCCGACTGGTAGTTCCAAAGATTAGCGCGTTCAACCAAACAAACAAACTCTTCAGCTTTATAATATTAGTTTAGATTCGCACTTCGGGATTGAAGTTCGAGGAGAGATTAGTGAGTTCGTAATAAATTCTTATTTATTGGGTGTTCCTTTTTCCGCATTCCGATAAACTTACTTATAGTACTGAGGATGTATGAGCGATTTTCATGTTTTCTAAAGTAATATTATATAGAGAAAATACTTGATTTCTTGTATGTTTGTAACGCTTTCACGCGGCTGAACGGATTTCAATAAAATTTGGCACATGGGTAGACCATGACTTGGATTAGGACATAGCATACTTTTTATTCCGATATTTCCACGGTATCGAGACTCAAGCGGGTGAAACCGCGGGGCGCAGCTAGTTTTTAATAAAGCCAAATTTTGATTAAGAAAACGTGTATGTAAATAGATAATTACTTACATTTGAAACTCATCATCGTCTGCCAAGCCTTTTGCCCAACTATGTTAGGGTCGGCTTCCAATCTAACCAGATGCAGCTGAATACCAATATTCACATACTCATTAGTGTAGGTATCTCATTAGTGTATTCAGTACACTTGAAACTATCAGTAAATAACTAAGTTTGCGCAACTAGTTTCGTAATGTAAATTCGTTTTATATAAATACTAGCAGCGACCCGCGGTTTCACCCGCTTGAGTGTCGAAGTGCCGTGGGAACATCGGGATAAAAACTATCCTATGTCCTTCCCCGGGATGCAATCTATTTCTCTGCCAAAATCCGTTCAGTGGTTTAGGCGTGAAAAGGTAACATACAGACACACAGAAGTTACTTTCGAATTTTTAATATTAGTATGGATATCGACCTCGACTTTCATCTCTTTTCGGGTTGAACAGAAAATCAACCTACTGGTTTTTGGTAACGGACTAAGTTTTTTTTTAAAACCAAGAATACATATCCCTTTCGCTGGTGTAAGTATATAAGGTCCCATTAAAATAGATGGACAAACTTTTAGAAATCTTTCAGAGGAAAAGGACGATGGTAAAAAAAATATATAAGAAAACGCATAGATACTTACAATAAAAATAATATCAGCTAACGAAAATACACTAATGGCCGGCAATTTATTAGTTTAGGTCAAAATAAAATCACTTTAATCAGTGTTTTTTTTTGGCTTGGATATCTTTAGTTAGCAGTCTTTAGTCAACTGGACCCACTTGAACTTACTGAGCGCTGTGTTAAAATTTGTTCATCTATTTTAATGGGACCCTGTCTAATGGAGATATGGAGTTAAAATTTGTAGTTCACATGACCACGCGAACGCCACTTGAAGCAGTCCAAGTAGTATGTTGGTGGACTGTTCGCTGGCCAGTGCTCGCCAGACCAACGAGCGCCACTGGTGAGTATGAGATCCTGGATTCGATTCCCAAGTCAGAGAGGTTATTGGATTTTACAACCCGGAATTTTTCAGTAGTAAGCCGGAGTCTGGATTTGTGCCCAATGATCAATGTATGTATGTATATGTATATATATATGTATGTCTCAATCAATGGCAATAGGCTCGCCCCCTATTACATGGGACTTTTACATAACCTACGAAATTTGGGTGTAGGTACTATAGGTACACCTCTGCCTGACCTCTTGCGGAATACAAGCGTGATGTTAAAAAACAAGAAAATGAGAGAAGTCGCAGGTAACAGCTAGTATAATACAAAGTCCGATACACAGAACAGTTTGTGACTGGTCCCGACTGTCGATTGCATACTCCGATTACTGTCACCCCCACAGGCTAACAAGTTGCACAGTTGTTAACGACAGGTTAAATTAACTACGGTTAAAGTTGTGTAGGTGTAAGATACTGACGATGAGGTGAATTTTGTTTGATTAGAAGTTCACTTCAGAATATTTGGATGCTATTTTTAGTGGAAACCTTGAGATTATTTAGATTTTGTTTAAGAAATGTCAAGGACTTGATATTATATGTAGGTATCGACTAAAGGGCACGTTATTATGCCAATGTATGCATTAGATCGTGCAATAGAGGTCACGGTGAAATGCCAATGCATATTATTACTACTAGTCTATATATAAGACACCAAGTGCTGCATGTCAACAAGGTTTTTTTATTAATATATAAAATATAAAAAAAAACCTTAGAATAATTAATACTGATGAATGAAAATAAAAACCAAATGGTCCATGTCGACTACTGTGAACTAATGAAAATAGCATGTCACTTAACAGTCCGTTAAACTAACCAATAAATCAGACAGCTACGGAACTAAATAAAGTCGTTCAAAAACTGATCATTTATCACACCTTAATACCGCAGTTTAAACAATGGTGCAACCGACCTCACGTTGGTTAATCTTGGAACCTGAAAGAGCCAGTCCTCCCTGCCTGCTTATCTGCAATCTGCTGATAAGTTTGCACTGCAAAATACAGACTTGCAGAGTTATTTCTGTATTATCAGAGCATACTGAAATATGTAGTTTGGAGCTTTTTCTGTCTGAAGGGAGTTGGTTTGTATGTTCAATACAGTACTGTTACTTTTTATATTTACATATTTACATTTACATATAAGGCTGATGCCTTTAATGTTCCCACTGCTGGGACACAGGCTTCCTCTCTTCGAGAGGGAGTGGGCTAGTAATCTACCACGCAGACCCAGAGCAGGTAGATGTCACAAGCCTTCAAATTTTTGGTTCTAGGACATGCCGGTTTCCTCACGATGTTTTCCTTCACCGTTCAGTAGCAGTGGTGATGAAATTATTTACACAAAACACAGCGTCTGTCTGGGTTTGAACCCACGACCTACAACTCGTAAAGGCTCCTGCAAACAGGCGCGACGCGCGACGCGAATCGCGCGCGACACAAAGGCACCGCTCGGTGCGCGACTTGCGGTGCCTTTGTGTCGCGTGTCGTGTTTGAAGGAGCCTTAAGTCGGGGCCGTTACTACTGGGCTACCACTTCTCCTTTTTTAGGGTTTCGAACCCAAAGGGTAAAACGGGACCCTATTACTAACTGTCCGTCTGTCTGTCTGTCAACAGGCTGTATCTCATGAACCGTGATAGCTAAACAGTTGAAATTTTCACAGATGATTTATTTATGTTGCCGCTATAACAACAAATACTAAAAACCGAATAAAATTAATATTTAAGGAGGGTTCCCATACAACAAACGTGTTTATTTGCCTTGTGGTACGGAACCCTTCGTGTGCGAGTTCGACTCTCACTTGGCCAGTTTTTATGTATCCCTGTTAATAGAATGTCTTGTGTCTTTAATAAACATAATAATAAAAATTGTTTCACAGGTTTGTTAATATTCTGACCTTTGCTGATCTTATACCTCGTTAGACGAAATAGTTGAGATTTCACAATTATTACCTGTAACAAGAAAAACATAATTATTAACACTTAAAATAACGATATAAACAGGCAATTAATCGATATTAGGTATCTAATAGGTATGCCACTAGAATAATATCGTGAAAAAATCTATAACTTTATACTAAGCTTGAATGATATCGTAAGATTAATCTTAAGAAATATTTTGTCAAACTAATTCCATGTACCTCCTAGATCGAAACTTCGTAGTGATGTGCAAAAAGTTATTCATTTAAAGTTTGCAAAAACGTGAAACGTATTAATAGCAGTACAAATACAATGGTATTTTTCGCAAGCTAAATTCACAGAATTGTCAGCCAAAAATGCGACTGTCATTTGCATTTCCCGTGAGGATACAAATAAAATATTAATACAAAGCTTTTTATTACCTTCTCGTATGGTAATTCGTTTACCATTGACCAATATGTTGTGTATTCGGATCACGTTCAGTACCATGAGAATGGGTATCAGTTTTACTTAGTAACTAGGTATTTAGCCGGTGATGACTTTGATGATAAATAAAATTATTTTATATGAAGAGTTGTCAACATTTTTAACCGACTCCGAAAAATGAAAAAGGTGATATTGTCCATCATCTATCATCGCTATCCCTTTTACAATTATTAAATGGTAAATAATAATCATTAAAGCACATCATCAGAAGGCCAATTCCCGTAATTAAAAACATTCAAACCTAGTCGCATTCTCATCACAGCGATAATCATTGTAAAAAACTTGTCAAAAATGTAAGGAAGTTAGAGGTATTTTTGAAAATTAAGGTATTTTTGACAAATTGAGACTGAGATCAGACTGAACGTTCTTAAAATTACGAGAATTGCTCCTCAGGTATACACTTCACTTAATTGCTATACGTTTGTAGCTATAGCATAAAATCTAACTGTAGCACAGCCCAAAAATGGAAGTAACAGTTAATAAATAACAGTTCCGAAAACAGCTAATTTATCACTACCACTAATTAACAGGTCTAAGTAACATAATATCCACCTTTTCAATGACAGCCGTCTAATATTTTAACTTTATCCTCGAATAAATTTTTCATACCTGTCATCTCGAAAAAGCTTAAAAAACAAGATGGCTGTCTATTTGTCAGTGTCGCGGTACGCGCAGGAAACGTCAAATTTGAATTTCGAATGTGAGAACAATGCAGTGCGGTCGTCGCGTGCTCATGAGTCAGCCGCGGGAATGTCTCGACATTTCACTTATTTTTGTAGCATCAAGATGTGATGTCATCGGTATTCTGTAGGATTGTTATGATTTTATGATGGCTTATGTGTAAAGTTATATAATATAACTATATTCAGTGATAGTAGGGCAAAGTTAAATTGTACCTATTGGTTTTCAGTAGGTGTGGGAGGAAATAAATGTAGAAAATTAAGTTTGCCACTTTAAAAATACGTTTTTACAGAATAACCCGTTGAAAGCGACAGTATCGAAACACGGGGTTTTATTTTAATAATAAAAAATGTGTCTTTTTGTAAACAGGCACATAACCGACCAAAGCAGTCTAACAACAATGGATGACCAGGTGTATACAAATTTTCTTGATCTTCGCGTAAAGCAAATAATGCATAACACATGTTTACTTGTTTGTTTTTAAACATTTCCACACATTCAAGGATACGGGCCTTGCAAAACACTGCAGAGTAAAAATAATTTGAATATTTCTTCACTCACAGTGGGGGACCTACAATCCTTATTGTTAAGCAACTGTTTCGAATGTAAGGGATTGTGAAAGACTGATGTTTACCCACGCATATGACTTAAATCTACATTCCTGTTCCGTACCTATGCAGCAATAGAGCTGCATAGGTACGGAATTATAATAATAATTATGTTTACTTTATTTAACTAATTTATATGTATTTAGTTAAATAAAGGAAATATAATATTACCTATATTATTTATAAATATAATATTATTTATTATTACAATATATGTATAATAATAAAAACGTAGGGCACGTTAGATTCCTAGGAGCAGTGGTGGCTCAGTGGTATCGCCCCCGACTTACGAGTTGTAGGTCGTAGGTTCGAACCTGACAGGCGCTTTACTTTGTGTAACTAATACATCACCACTCCTCTCAAAACGGTGAAGGAAAACATCGTGAGGAAACCGGCATGTCCTAGAACAAAAATTCGAAAACATGTGACATCCACCAACCCGCTCTGGGCCCGCGTGGTGGATTACGGCCCACTCCCTCACAGAGAAGAGGCCTGCGTCCCAGCAGTGGGAACACTATAGGCTGATTATGATTCCTAAGTAAGTAATAACACCTATTTGGATATTTTGGATATTCATTAACCAGTTGAATGCCGTAACTACAGAAACCATTGTGCCAAAAGCCATTGTGTTTCGCGTGGATCCACGCACACATGCACAATGGGTTAATAGATATTCCATGAGTTCCACGACTACACAACCCCTGCTTAGTGCAAGTTATAAACATTTTGTTATACATAAATACAGCTCTCCAGGCCGAATTTCGGCCATGGCGACCAATCTCAGCGGATACCAGTCTTCGGCGCGGGACCATAGTGCATAAAGTGTGTGCGTAGACACAGTTGTACTCTCTCTGCCCTCACTCTCATTTTTCGATGGGACGGAAATCCGACACGACCGGAGAGAGATCAGACGCAGGACCAACGGCTTAACGTGTTTGCCGAGGCACGGGGGTATCACACCGCCAACGTCCAAACTCCAAACTGTTACTAAGAAATTCCCAATGGAAAAAAACCCAATAACACATTGCGACCCGGGATTCGAATCCAGGACCCCACGCTCAGCAGTCTCGCTTGCGGTTGCGACCACGAGGAGACCAACGGGGTATGTGTAGTTAACGTTGACGCTTCAAGTGCAAATTAATAGATAATATATATTGATTACGTAAGAAATAAAAACCTTCAATATATAAACAAGCGATGCATCGGTCACAATCGTTAATATCAATAACAATCCCGTACATTGTACAAGTTGTAAATATATCAGCTTAATTAATGGAGTGCGACTGCAGGCAGCTGCTCTTTTGAACAAACAGTCGCTTTAAAGCGATGTTAGCGCTTAATTGTTTGTTTCTGTGTGCTTTTCTTTTGTCAATCGCCGTTGCGAATTAAAAAGCTACTGGATGCCATTATGTGAAGATAAAGTTAGTTTCAACTTTTCAAGTTACAGCAAAAGAAACATCACGCCTGTATTCACGAAGGGTAGGACAGTGGTGTAGGTACATTTTTATTACACCCACATTTCGCTAGTAGTTTTTCTTTTTTTATTTATATTATATTTTCTTTGTGATTGTATGTGTTACTAACAATGGTTAATTAAGTAATTTTATGTAAATACTAACATTATGGACTGCAAGGTCTGCAAATAAAAATTTATTATTATTATTAAGTCCTATGTAATAAGGGCGAGCTTATTGCCATCAAACGGGCACAAATCCAGACTCTAGGCTGCTGTTGAGAAATTACAGATGGCTAAAACCTACACTTGGCCCGTCTTGGGATTCGAACCCAAGTCTTTATGCTCAGCAGTAGTGCTTGCGACCACTAGACCAACGAGACTATCACAGTTACAGCAAAAGACATAAACGGACACACACACACACATACACGACACAGACATAGCAGACTCTTCCTTTCCATCTCGGCATTTCGCTCCAAGTTACAAAATACAAACTACCCACTGCCCTTTCGATCAACACGCGAGACAGCCATTAAAAAAAATCCCGATTCGTGCATCAGAGGAAACATCGCGTGCGGCGTGCCTTTTGTATCACACTGAGATTTAACCAATCACAGTGTGAGATTTTGAACTGTTCCAAATTCGTTATTTAAATACCTGGTCGCGTTTACGGGTTGATATAGGAGAGACTTTCAATTTAAAATTCGAAAATATTGAAGAATGCACTCTTTTTCGGAGAATGTTGTTTAATTAAAGTTTTTTTTTTTAACTTCTTTGGGACTTTCGACACACTGCATTCTAAGTTTTATTTCTACCGTGAATTATGCATAATGCATAATTAGACTACAATTTTCTCATAGCTGGGACATAGGCCTCCTCTCTATGAGAGGGAGTGGGCCTAATCCACCACGTGGGCCCAGTTCTGGTTGGTAGATGTCATATATAATTATCTTCTACCCAGACTTATATTTTAAAAATTATAATAATAATTCAGCCTTCGTTGTCTCACTGCAGGGCAAAAACCTTTTCCTTTCTCCACTCAACTCGATCCTGCGCCAAAATGGACCAAACAAAGTCCAATATTATTTTTATTTTGAAAGCTCTGTTTAATTAATTCATATCTCATTAAATCCCATATACAGACAAGCACTACCAAACCTTTTGACAAGTTTTGCAAGACAAAATTAAGATATTATGTCACTTGCATGATCAGCACTTTTACATCGATAACATCTTACTTTAGCCACTTAGCCTTGTTTTAACACAAACTTAATTAAGTTGACTTACAGCACAATATGTTTATTACAAAATAAAAAAATAATTATCAATACCTGTCCACGATTTTGACTGTTACATGAATTCTTGAAATAAATTTTCACGGGATTCATTATTATCAGTAAATCAGCTTATTGGATTAAAACAAAGCGTTCATTATCGCCGTCACAAGTCTAGGTTGCGAAAGAGCTAAGTGAGATATTAATTGTTTCAGTAATAGTCGATATTTAACTTAATTAATTAGTGTATTCAGAAAGCACGTTAAGCCGTTGGTCCCGGTTGTCATTCGTAGATCTTCGAAGACAGCCGGGAATAAATCATGGAAAAAGTTTTTCTAACTGAACAGACAGCTGTGCTGCTGGAGAGTTTGTTGCGCCACTTCTCCCCAGCAAAAGCACTAGGAAGTGGTGAAGGGCGGGTGTTTTGGGGGACTGTCTTATATAATTTGGACGTTCGAAAAGTGCTGATTCTCAGCCTAATTTGAATAAATGACTTTTGATTTTGACAGTCGTCGTGACTGACTTTTGGGCTTATGAATACCCGTAGGTAGTCATAAGCCCAAAAGTGTGACAACGAGTCTTACCAAGACTGGTTGCCCCACTCACTCCTCACTAAGAGGAGGCCTGTGTCCCAGCAGTGGTGACATTATAGGCTGATTAAGGCTCCTTCAAACAGGCGCGACACGACACGCGACACAAAGGCACCACAAGTCACGCAACGAGCGGTGCCTTTGGGTCGCGCGCGATTATATCGCGTGTCGCGCCTGTTTGTAGGAGCCTTTATGCTTACTCAATTTATGCTAATTATATCGGTTTCTGCCCCCGACTTTGTCCGCGTGAATGTCGAAAAAAAAACCCAAATACTACCTCTCATATACAGACACGGTTCTCATAGGTGTGAAAAATGAATATTATTGTATTGGTAATAATGATTCCATTTTCTACAATAAATACTTTGGTTTCTAGAGGTATTATAATTGAGTAAGTAGGTAAGTACTGGAACTTGCACAATATTATAAAGCTGCTGATCTGAATTTTCATAATACTTTACACGTTTTTCATGACTTTACCTTTAGCAAAAATTACCCGTATTTGCATATTCGTCTTCAACATAATAAAACATGTCCACAGCCTGAAATTGCCACTCCTTTTTTTCTGATAAACTAATATGTACTTACATTAAATGTATATTTAAATACACGCACTCAATCAACTTACATACTTATTTAAGATAAATGACATGTATAGAAGGCATCCAAATCAAACAGTGCAACTGTAGACATTTAATGCTTAAATACTGTACCGATAATATTTAAACAAGGAATCGAACGCCGAACTAAGCTCGGCAAACATAAAGTTAAGATAAAACTAAATAAATAAACTGTTATTACCGCTGAACAAGTAGATACAGAAGTATCACTACGTAAATAAAAAAGATAAGAAATGGAAGGAAAATCAAAGACACTGTTTCGTTGAAGAAAATCAAGTACATAATATTTTACATTGCAAGTTTACTAGAACATTATGTTTGAATGCTACGCGAGCAGTCACAGTAACAGATTTATTAGACCCTATCTGTCAGATAGATAACAGGCACGTAAGTCACGACTTTAGATTGCAAATTTGCAACGGCTTTTGTACAGCCGTAAAACATTCTTTGACTTAGGTTTTGCATTGATTAATTCTGCGTTTGGATAGTTGTAATAAATAAATAAATAATAAATTCTTTATCTCACCAAAAGCCCTAAAAGTATATTTTTTAACTAAAACATAGCCTAATACAAAGGTCAATTATTTATACACCCTGAGTCTTAAACTAGGTATAAGATCCTGTGACCTAGGAGTCAGGGAATAGGTACAGTCCTATACTTCTAGAGGACTGTATTTAAAAACAACCCCAAATTACAAATTAATAGGTATACAAAATCAGTCAATCATAGCATTACATCTTAAATATGCTCTGATTTGTCATATTTGATTCGATTACTAAGCAACATCGTTTTTAAATGCTAAAGCTACAGTTTGGCTCTTGATTCCTAACATAAGCTTACAAATTAGGGCTCCAGTCATGATCGAAACTAGTGAAGCATAACCAAAATATGCACATGAGTAAGCCCAAATTCATCCACCTCACAATTCCTCCCTCCCTTTGAGTGACGTTAAATGAAGTCATGGAATTGATTGGGACCCATGGTGCAACACTATGTTCGTAACACCATAAAATCTATCAAAATATTAAGGGCCTAGTCTTCTATTGCACAATTTAAGAATCGCGTGCGGCGAGTCTACGCGCCGTGCGTATGCACCCGGGCTCCCTGCAGTCCCCGCATTCATCCTACCTAGCGATATTTGACACGGTCGGAAAATTGCTCTACTAAGTAATAATCAATATTTATTTATATTTGAATGGTACCTTGGCGGGGGTTGCTCTTCCTTCGCGCCTCCGGTTTTTATATAAATTCGTTCATGCTAGATAGTAATACCAAAAAACAAGTTACGACCGATGAAGATTTTCAGATGACAAAAAAATAACTCCTTAAATAAACGGAACCTTCTGACCAAAAAAGAGATGAACTACAGAAACAGACGATAGACCAAAGTTTCGATCACATAATTATGGTAGAGATAATGGACAAAAAGCATTATCTCTGCAGGAAAACGTCACAATTGCCAGCTGCGGTCTTTATATTAAACAAACAGTCCAATATTTAGGAGCCAGTCCCGATGGTATTAAAAACACAAAGATGGAAAAACAGGACTGGTAGAAGTAAAATGCCCACTTTCTGCAAAAAATATGCAAATGTGAAAGGAATTTATTCAGATTTACAAATAAGCACACAGGATAGACTTCAGTTCGTGGTGTTGGTCGCGGCATTGGTAAGAGAAGCAAGCCCATGGAGCTCGTCGTCAGTTATATATCCGTGGTTCAGCGCCATCTCGTCGTTGTTGGATGAACTACGTAGTTAGTACGCGAGGCCCTCGTAGTTCTTCCCGATGTGCATAGATGGCGCTGTCCTCAACAACGCGCGTCTTTCGTTTTACGCGTAGACAGAGAATACTATAGACAAATTGATGTCTTTTGTCACGTTCACACAAGAAAAAGAGCAAATTACGCCTATATCGTGTAAAGAAATGAGACAGAACGATGAGATTTTTTGTTTCACGTCGCGTGCCACGATTTTGAAGGTTAGCATAGTACTTTGGTAAACAAAGTTTGACAGTTATCGTGCAGATAGTTATCGTCTTCTTGTAAAATTCAGTTTTTATGTGCTTTATGTTTATTAATTTATGTTATTTTATGTTGTGAACAATTTAGACTTAATATTTCAATCATTTAAAAAAAAGCATGGTGCGGTGTAGCGTTTTAAGGTGTAAAAGTGATAGTGGAACAAAAATGCCAGATTTGTCCTTTCGTTCGTAAGTGTAGCACTTTTTATCAGTAACTAGGCTATCAATAACTTTTTACTGTGTTCATACATTAAGTATAATGTACCCTAGACGTAAATTCATCGATAAAAAGCACAAAACTAACAATTATTAAGTTCTGACTTAAGAATTTAGGTGTTGCCAACTTTTCTATAAATTATTACCCACTTTTATGGGAAATCTGTATTCTGCAGTGTGTATCCTAATTCTATCTAATATTATAAATACGAAAGTGAGTTTATTTGTTGGTTTGTTTGTTACGCTTTCACGCTAAAATGGTTGAACGGATTTGGATGAAATTTGGCACATCGGTGAACTATGACCTGGGTTAGGACTTAGGATATTTTTTATCGCAATATTCTCACGGAACCGAGACACATGCGCGTGAAATCACGGGGCGCAGCGAGTTAATTATATCTGAAAGATTAATGGCTTGTTACAGTTTTCCTGAAGGTGGTGATTTATGTCGGAATCATAGCTACAGGACGAACAGATTGGACACCAAAACCGTCATCAAAAATTTGCAGCAGACATAAAAAATGTTAAATAAAAAGAAGAAAAATAATTGAAACATTTATGCGAAGCTTGTTTTATTTAAAGGGCAATCAATCTAATTAATAAAGCTATATAAAAAGAAATTTTTTGTATTATTTACTCACAAAGCCAGATACTACTATCATCTAAGGAATGGCAGGTATTTAGAATCACATCATCATCATACGTCGTCACTCTCTCCTGCTCTTAACGCAATTTATTTGAGTTCAGGAGCATGTCTTCTTCCATACATCACATGCTTATACCGATGATAATCGATTTATCAGTCACTTTCAAGCTTTCTCTTCCACTTTCATAAATTGTGGGGTAAATTTTTCCTCACACGGTAACCCTAAATATGTGACGTATTTTTGTTTTGTCTCTTTCTGCGACACGCTTTGCAGGCGTCTATAGTATTCTCTGTCTACGGTTTTACGTCTTACGAATCTTACGATCAGGGTCACGTGACCTGACGCGAATTTAGAAGTTTTTACCCATTCCAAAAAAAGTACACAGCGCCGCTAAAGAAGTTTTCACTTCAAAAAAAAAAATGGAAATGTAACATTAGGAGAAATACGTTTGCGATTGACAAAAACCACGTCTATTATTTCCATACTCAGAGCCAATTAAACATTACGGAGATGGAATATGTGCTTATATGCCGTATGGGCTGGAGTGGACTACTCAATGAAAGTCGAATAATATAAAAAGAGACCCTACGTTCTGGCACTACAAAATGGTAGGTCCATTGACAAAATTTTATTTGCATTGTCTGCTCTCTGAGCTAATTGATTCCCGCCTTAAAAGACCCGCCATAAATATAATTCAACCTATTGAGAAAAAAGTAAAAAGAAATAAGAACCACGTCTTTTACCGCAGACTTTGTGAAATGACAACACCCACAAGACCACGAGAATTATCAGAAATCTACCCCAATATAACCGTCGAGAGATGGTTGTATTCAAAATTGAAAAATTCCCTCAACGGAAGAAAAAAAAAATGCGCTAGTCCCAAAGAACGCCATGAAATCGCTCACACAGACACTACACATCACATCAGACACAACACAACACAGACACCAACACATGCTCATCGCAGACTTATATTTTATCGCCTTCAAAGTATGCTCCTTCAGAAACGATACACTTACGCCAACGAATAATCCAATCATCAAAACATTTTTTTTAAATTTGGAATTGGTTTGCTTTTGACTCTAGTCTAGCTCAGAGGTGACAGAGACAAAGTCGACGATGGAGTGAGCTTACCCAGAAGAAGCCTATTCACTCTCTCTTTGAAGAGATTCAGGTTGTATACGCTCGGTAACACATTTTTAAACGCTTTTTCCGGAATTGAGTTTAGTTCTCGCCGCGAATATTCCTTTGTCTTACCGAATGAAAACGGTGCCACGAAGTGGTAATTTGAGGTTAGGAAAAAGAAAGAAGTCGGCTGGAGCCATATCTGGTGAATAAGGTGGTTGCTCGATAATCACGAATCATGTATTTGTTGAGCTTTTGGTCAAAAATTTGTTTACAAAGATGGCCTTGTGCGAAGGCGCATTATTGTGGTGCAAAATCCAACAATTTTCTTTCCACAAATCTGGCCTTTTTCTTCGAATTTGCTCTCTTAAATGCCGCATAACGCTCAAATAATATACTTTATTTTTTTCGATATACTTTATTTATTTCGAGCTTCTGACAAGTTGGTAACATCTGAAAAAGGTTGCCGAGAGCCAGCAGTGGACCTGTGAAAATAAAAAAGTCATAAATTATTAACAGAGTTTTCAGAAGTACCTATTAGTAAAAAATCATCGTACTAAAAGATATCCGACTTTGGTCTAAATAGCCCTAAAGTATAGTAGACTAGCGATCTAATACATACATAAACACCAAAAACACAACCCACGCCATACATTCCCCTCACACACTCACCCCCCATATACACACCCCCACACACTCACTCCCACACACTCACTCCCCATACCTCATACAGATACATCTATCAACACATAATCACGCCCTCCCCACATACACTCACGCCCCCCACACACGTTTAGATATCGATACCCAACACTTTTGCGGAGTTTCGCTATCTAATTTAATTTGACCCTGTATACGATATTATCTAAACACGACGAAATACAAAAAATAAAGATTTGATGATTTTTTTGGGGCCAATGACCGCTGGTAGTATTGTTACTTGAAGTGTGAGTTGATAAAATCTGTTTCATCGTGTTGAGATATCAATATCCATCACGTTTGTGGAGTCTCGCTAGCTAATTTAATTTGACCTTGTAGTTAGGCCCTAAACATGAATACTGTAAACAGTTCTACTTACCTTTAGATTCTATTTCTCTTCATCAATTCTACGTTTGAGGCCAATTTTCTTTTTCTTGTACAGGCATATTTTTTTTTACGTTTACGATCCATTTTGAAGTCAAATATTTACAAAACTATTACTGATACACAAATATTTACAAAACTATTACTGATATACAAATATTTCCAAAAAACTCGAAAAATTATATACAAAAAATAATAGAGTAGAGCAACTTTAGATACACAACAATGCGCATCCTATGTTAGAGCAGGAGCAAAGTTAGAGCGAGAGGGAACAGTTAAATTCGTCGTGGACCACACGTCTGAACGCTCCGACCGTGCAGTGGCCACTAAGAAATTTCTCTCTCAATTCTTGTTTATAAACCCCTTTTTTGTAGGTCTTTTGAAAATATTACTATATTGTTAGGGTAAGGTGATTTAGGTGCTATTTTTTTGTATTTGCTTATTGAACTCTTGGCATTAAAATAATCTAATTAATACATACATACGATGCATAGTTATTATGAAAAAAACCGTTTATTAAGAGATAAAAACAGAGAATTTTGATGAAATTGTGACGTCTAAATTAAGAAAATGGAATATAATTAGAAAAAACTAATCAGCACATTTTGAAGACGAGAATGTTGAGATAAATATGTGCTGAACAGATTTCCAAATTAATTCTTCATTGCCCTAAACTAAGCGCCCAAACAGAACTCGAAATGATGTTGGGCGCGAAAGAGCTGTATTTAACGCTTCATTTACCTAACTTATCCCATCTAAATGAACTTAAAAAAAATAACTAGCTATTACTTATATTGTGGTTATTTATGTGCAATAATAAAATTTCATGTTATTTCATTGCTTTGTTTAAAAAAAAAAATACAAAGTTGCGCAAATAATTCGCCGCGAGTGAATTTTGCAAGACTGCAGCCTTAAGAGAAAATCGCTTTTGAATCTTGCGTAAGTGTAACGAATTTATTCTCGTGACTTCATATGCCTCATAGCGTATTGTTAGAAGCTGGACTTCTGTCTGACTCTCTACAGTAGCTAAACCCACAGGCAGATCTTGTTATGTGTGCATAATTTTGGTGTCAATGACCTCGATACACTTGCGGAACGAATTCGCGAGGTAACGCCCGACTCACATGGGTGACCACACTGCCATCATACACAGGTGACCACATTGCACCACACGTTTGTGGTCAACAGTACACAGTAGCCAGCAGGAGTTGTTGATGAACATCAGTAAATCACTGGTGGAGTAGGCGTTTTAAGTAAGCCCTAGTAATTTGCGTTAACCACAAAGGACAAGACGAAAATTACACAAACTCATTATTATGGATCCTTTGTCTGAAAATGAATGTAGTTTGTTCATTCATTCCTTCGAAAGGTATCATCTATCTCCAAATTATTAAGGCTACGCCGACCGCCTAGTGGCGCCCTCATCGTTTGTTTGGTTTAATAATTACGGACCAGAAATTCGCTAAGATTGACGGATTTTTTTGTATACATATTTCAAACAAGATTTTTTATAAATCACAAGAGAATTCTATCAAAGCAAACAAATAAACTAACTTATTAAACAACAGGGCAGGCTCTCTCATAATATGCATATAAAATTAATTCCCTCTATCAAATAATTAGAATTGAATAAAGCGAATTGATGAATACATTACTAATTACGAGGGTGGCACATGTTGTGGTTGTCAATAACAAAATTACAGCGGGCTAGTGTGGTCACATAGACGAGGTAATGTGGTCACACACATAGAACTGATATGAATCATAATGGTTAAACTACGGGAGTATCTAAACAAGATGTATCATCATTCATCACTCATTAATAGTACAAAATATTATAGAATGTGGTCAGTGCTGTAGCATTGCTTCGGATTTATATAAATACTATTGCAATTGTTTGATAAGAGTAGAGGTTTGGATGTTTCTATGAAAAAAAGAAATTAATAGAATAAAACTAGAGAGCCTTACCCTTTAAAAAATAATAAAACGAGAAACAACATTATCCTGACCACAACAATCTACCGCTAAAACAAAAATTATATTTACAATAATCCATAGAAGCAATAACAATAAACCCAACGGTTCACATAATAGCAACAATAAACGTGACCACATTGTTGTGGTCGCCATCGACTCCGAGACAAAATAAAATTCTTATCAGACTATGTCGAACAACCCAATTATCAACAGGTTTACATAAATCTTTCGGAGATTTTCTGCAAAATATTAAACCTCCTTTGGACCGAAATGAAAAAGGAATACACTTAAGACTTAACGGTCTGATATAAATAAAATGGTGACTTTTAAATTTATCACCACGTACGATGTTATACTGATTTATGATGTAGACGGATTGAGATAGATTAGCAACACTGATTGTAAAACATCTGAAGGCCAATTCTCGTAATTTAAAACGTTCAAAATCTCGTCGCAGTCTCATCTCGGCGACAAACAAATGTCAAAAACTTGTCAAAATGTAGGGAAATAAGAAGTATTTTTTGACAGATTGAGACTGAGATCAGACTGTGAACGTTCTTAAAATTACGAGAATTGCCCCTCTGTTAATTCTTCATTTAACTTTGACTTTAGATTTACGAATATATTTTTTGTGTGGTCTAAGCAAATTGTGGTCATGTAATTAATTACAATTCTACGTTTGAAACCCATACTAGAAAAAAAAAAGCCTGTTAAACATAAATTAAATATATTTTTTTTTAAGGCCCAGTCAATTTGACCGTCATTCTTTAAAAGTTTGTCAAAGCTTGTCTACATTATCCTCACCGTTTCCTCTTCCTCCAGAGCCCTAATGAGCTCATAGTACAGCATCTCCGCCTCCTGCGAGATCTGCACCTTCTCCTCACATCCCTTGTACGGGATCTCACATGACAGATCCGTTTGCAGATGCATCTTCATTATTTATATCCAACACTCACAGAAAACACTTCACTATCAATAAATATATCTTCATGTGGTCATTTGTGGTCCATTGTTGTCACTCACTGTTTCTTTGGTGGATTAAGTTTGTTATTTTCTAATAGATTTTATCTCTGGTAAATGGAATTGATATGGTTATTAAAAAGCTCGCAACAAAATCAGGTTTAAATTCAATGTCATCTACTAGTATGTTTGACCCCAGACGAAATATTGCATTGGTTCGGATTACTTATCTCATAATATTAATGAACTCAGATCAAGGACCTACATTAGTCTTACAAACACAAATATTTTAACAGTTTTAAGACCAGATGCGAAAACGTTGGTCTTCCAGTAAGATCTGCAGTAGTGCAATGCACTCCGAAAATTGGCAACAAATCTTCACAAGACTATCATCAATCAAATGAAGAAGCATATGTACAGTAATAATTAATACTGTCTCGTCTCTATCCTGTGCTTAAGGACCAGGACTTTCAGGGCACTTCATAAATATCACAATTCGTTATGCTTCAGTGAGACGTCGCCGGATCCACTTGGGCTATTCTTAGCCTTCAGTTGGCTGGCTACTGATCCTTAGATTATTGAGGAATGTGGTAATCCTTGAGGATTTTAGAATTCGTTGAAGATATGGTGATGAGTATTTGAATCGGAAAATGTCACCTGTTGATTATGTCAGTGAAGAGATTATTAACAGTGCTGACAGAATACTATTAGTTTTGATACCGGTAGCAGTAAAAATCTGTGATATTATGTTTTGGAAGCTGGCAAAGATTATGAATAATACTTATCTACCAGAAAATGCATTATATGTTGGGCTAATAATAATGTGTGTGATTTAAAAAAAACTATATTATAGAATACTAGCGAACCGCCTCTGCTTCGCACGTATTTTACGACTTGACAAAACAACAACTTAAATATGAATGTATTATACACATAAACCTTCCGAAATAAATTCTCTAAATGATGTTGAAAACCCCATCAAAATCCGTTGCATTGTTTAGAAAAACAACGCGGTCACTCAGAGTCCCAGACAGACAAGAAATACGACTACAATTTATAGTGTGGCTATAGATAAATCTGCATATTAACAGTGTTTAAAAGCTCACACGTAAGGTAACAATCACACACATACAGTCAGGGTGCTAAGCCGTGAGCTAAGACACTCCTGTCCTTTTTGCATAGCTCGTTACAGCCCGAGACGGTACTGATTTAGACTCAAGGAATGCCGACATATATGTACATCATACATAGTTATTACTTGTTGGAAGGTAAACTTAAGATCCTTTGAAGTATCTAGTAAAAGCATTGCAAGGCAATAAATACGTTGCGCATGATTTAAGCGATAATAAAGGATTAGACCAACGTTATGGTGGAGGTGTGTTGTCTGAGGCTGTTACGCTTGTTGCGGAAGGACCCCCGGTGTAGGTGTGGGATGGAACACCGTGCACCGGGGTGGGGTGGTTTTGAGTCAGTAAGAGTCTGACAGACCCTCTAAAGAGTTGCATCCAGTGCAAGCTTTATGATTTGTTAACGGAAATAGTTGCAAGCCGGGTTTTGATTCGAGTATTTCTATTTAACAGCTAGATACTATGTTTTTCCAATGATGGAACTGAACTGAAACTGTGACTACCAAAATGATAACTAATAGAGAAGTATTGAAGAAAAAGACGATTTAACGCTGACCCCAAATAAATTGGGACAAGGACAAGAGAATGATGATAATATTTTTTTTAGATCAGACATTTTTATTCATAACTGCATATTTAACTACTCTATGATCAGCAATGCTTTAGATGTCAATAAAAATGAATTGCCAAGACTGACAAGACAAGCAAAATATATTAGAAATTCAAGCACTACAAATATTTTACATGTAGCATTGATAAACAAAACGACATAAAAGAATAGTAAAATCGATCACATGAATCGATATAACGAGAACCAATTGAAGCATTTAAAACCATTGATAAAACTGCTGTTGAATCAGGAATCGATTGGTTGCCTCAGTCCTTTATCGAATCAAATCGTGATGAACGTTTGGCAGTTTTCCAATACTTGTGCGAAGTGACAGTTAACTTCGTTACGTATTGACGTTTTAAGCCAGTAAGTTTATTATGGTTTGTGTTTCTAGACTTTACGTGGTCGATAGCCGGTATATACTTTTTACGAGATTTTTTACTTATTAGAGGGCTATAACCAAACTTACTTGTATCTAATTTACCATTTGAGGTATCAATCACACAAATATTAAGTATAAAGGCGAAAGTGAGCGTATGTGTGTGTGTTTATATGTTTGTTACTTCTTCACGCTCAAACGGCTGGACCAATTATGATAAAATTTTGTATGGAGGTAGCTGATACCCTAGATTAACATATAGGCTACTTTTTATCTCGATATTTCCACGGGATCGACATTTACGCGGGTAAAACCGTGGGGCGCAGCTAGTATAATATTAATTGTTATTATCAATACCTATTGCTTTAAAAGTTTTTTTACTCGTAGCAAAAACCTTTGACATTTTTTATTGGTCTTTACATACGCATTTTGCTATCGTTATTACTGCAATCCGTTAATAAATTTTAAACTGATGAGCATTAGTCTTAGGTCTATCTACATATTACAGAACAACCCTGAAGGTTATCACGCCGATCTCCAATCTGAGATAAATTACAGAAGAGATAGGACATATGCAAGGGACGATAAGAATAATACGCTGCCTATCGTGTTTCTGAGTATCTCTTAAGCTTATCTGTGGTTGGGTCACATAAGTCTGATGGTTATTTTAAAGTTGTTTGGTAGTCCACTGTTGGAGTTAACATTTGGACATTGGACGGATGATAATAGAAAATGTGCAGTGATCAAATAGAATCATCAAGAACAAGATACTATAGGAAATAATGTAACACATTGAATGATAGATTAAATATTATAGTTAAATATTATGGTTTCCTGGACGCTGAATTTTACAGAACAATGAATACTACGAGATAATACTAGATAGTTTGCAATACTATCACAGATAAACATATCATATATGGCTTGGCTATTATAAATCGAAAATCATTTTACGGCTACATCCAAGAATATCTACCAACACAATCAAACTACACAATGTCCTGGAATTAGCTAGAATGTCGCTGAATGGTCTCTAGACACGTTTCCAGGTAGGCTCGCTATTTTCAGATCATGCACTTGACTAAACAATATCGAGCTGGTCGCCTTCCGTTCTAACTTATTGTTCTACATTTTGCGGAACTTAACCTTACTTATTAAGTTCTCGTGGAAACTTTGGCAAACACCCCGATGAAGCCACTTTGAGCCTTGGAAATGTATGAGAATTTGGGACTTAGAAACATTTAGTTGTTTTTAGCAAAAAAGGGTGTCACACAATAACACAACATCACGCCAGATAGACAGTGGTGAAGAAAACACTCATATTATGCCTATTCTGTTTAAGTGTGAAGCCACAAACTCCATAGATGACACTGGTATACTATACTTTGGGGTTAGTATAATAATATAGGAACTGTAAATGGGAAGCATCACAGGGTGAGCTAATAATAATCCAAGATGTTAAGATTACGATAGAAACTTAATAGAGGGAGAACTCATTGCTCTCTAAAGCAAGCTTTTGGATCTTGTATTTGATGTTATCTTTTCGAATATACACAAGATGTTCGAATAAATATTAGCTTCATATATTATAACGTTAGTATCAAGTTTGCCAAAGACAACAGTCAGCCCACCCATCTCGCAGAAATTGCTCCTACCAGCGACTTAAGTTTAAATACAGTTCAAGCCGTAAATCAGACAAAATGATAGTTTAAAAGACCACAATTGAACACAAGTAGTTTCAGGTCGTTAGCCCATCGACTCTAAAGACTACATTCCTCCCAGTTAACCCCAACTTGTGTGGGATGAAAAGAACTAGATAGATATCGGCGAAGTGCTTGTTGGATGACAAATAATGGTTCTGTATAGTTAAAGCAACAGAATAATTTAAACCAGAAGTAGGTAGATGAAATTACGTATAGAAACAGATCAGTTAAGTTCGGATAATTGTGTCTCATTTAAATTTTTAACGTAGGTAACTAAAAATAACAATCTGAAATGGTAATCCCATCAAAAAAAATCTTATGATTCATATTTCAAGTAAAAGGATTCAAAATGGGCTGTGAATAACCAACATACAGTGACATTCCATACAGTAGGAATAAACAACACTAAAAATCGCGATATTGGTCCCAAAACGTACAAAACCAATATTCTGAATATTGAAACAGCTCTAGCACACCAAAAGGTGATTATTTTCATACAAGATGCAAGTTATCCTCACAAAATCTGTTTTTAAAAGATACAACCGAGCCTCTTAACGACTTTTTTTTATTGAGGTCGACGATCTCTTGACAGTAAAAAAAAAGATACCGCACAATTAAGGACATAGAGGGTGGCAATTTTGGGTTTATTTTTGCTCTGGCAACAATTGTTAAATATGGAACGTTAAATATTAATATTCATTATTAAGCTTTGTTCGTGATCTGGGACAGATATTCTGTTGGTGTTTATGTAAGAAACGAGTTAAACATAGGACTTGAGTAAAATTGGGTATGTTCCAATAGATCAATTTTATTTATGCATAGTCTATCAAGTAAACGATGATTACCTTGTGATTATTTAAATAAAGAAACTAGTCTAATTATTTTCATCTATTGAAAAGTTACGTTTTTACATATGCTAAGCAAAGTTGATGTCAAAGATCAAAAACCATTTATTTAAAAACAAAGGCACTTTCGAACGTCAAAATTTACAAAAAATAGAATTGATTCTAATCGCCCCTCCCAGAGGGTACTTTCCGTTTACCGTTACTCTTTAAAAATGTTTTACAATATTTTGTATACATTAATAATATAATTACAACGTGACAAATGTGAAGACGAAGCAACAATACAAACCCATTTTACTGAAGTCCCTAATCTTTCACTCGCACCTCAGTGATCCCTAAAAAATAACGAGCTCCATTTTCGACTCGAATAACACTTTTTCGGCTAAAGTGTGTTAAACAGGACGAATTCCGGATAAATGGCGCAGAAAGTGAATTTCTCTCGAAACTAGTGAAATTCGCATTCAGTATTGAATCGTACGCGCCCTGAATACAGATGGCGTTAAAGTAGCGAATTTTGTATGCGGGCTGGCAACACTGATTAAATTAAATGTCAAACATCCTTGTCATAAAATAATAAGGCCATTAAATTAATTTGTGGGCTTTTAGGAGTTTTTATTACTTTTCTGGATTCGATGTAATTAAAATCTGACATTTTGACCTATTTTGCATGGAAGTATGGCCACTTTGCGCTTATATCTAACGTGATACGCGATATTATTGTGGACGTCAACGTCACAGCACGTCAGAGATATCTGACACAGGGAAGTACAATATACTTATGGAATTATATGAAGACGCTTCTGAATTACCGTCCAAGATAACGTTACAAACTTACAACGTGTACGTATTTTCATTCATCTTAAGGACGTGGACGTGGATTTCCACAATTGGGTATATCGTCACGTTAGAAATTATAAAAACGCACATTGTCAGTATAGCCCTAGGTAGGTTCAATTAGAGAGAGAGAGAGAGAAAACTTGAATCTCCATTCAAAGTTTCCGAACAGCTGATAGTATTTGTATAAAACGGTAGTTATACACAGACGGTTTAAAAATATACATATATTTTTTTTTAATAATTCGGTCAAGTGGCGCGAGGAAATAATATCTCCCGCCGCTTGACCGAATTGTTAAAAAATAAGACTTGTTATCGAGCAATATATAAACATATTAAAAACAGAAATTTTGTGAAGAAAATTACTAAGCCCAACGCTTTCAAGTAATACTATATTTAAAGTCAATGACTAAACCAAATAAAGACTTTGCTAAAAGATCCCAGCAACCAGGCCATTTAAATATAAATATCATATTGTACGTATTATATACCTATATCTTAGTACAAAAAATATCTTAGAACTACAAAGAATCGCTTCGTTTCTACCATTGCTGTAAACTGAACGAGTACAATGTTTTAAAATGTATGTATGTGATTTTCGTATGTATTCTATCATGTACATATTAACGGAAGTAACTAACTCATGACTCAGCTGGCATATTGTGTTGCTGTGTCGTCATTTTTGTCAACATCGTAACTTTTCATAGGTCAGTGTACTATGCTCATACAAAACAGATGATCACATTTTCTGTTTGAGTGTTCAGGGATTAACTTTCGAGTATTCCGGAAAATGGCACCTATATTTTTAATTTCAAGTGTTATTCGAGTTTCTTATAAGCTTTTAGTGGGTTTAATCTTATGGCCATCCAGGCCATCATCCTAAAGAGATGCAACCTCACAAGCCTTTCCTTCACTATAAAGAATAAGAAAGAGCTGTCATAAATATACAAGGGACCTACGCCATGGATCCTTGAAAAAAAGAGCATCCAGGATGCCAGATTATAAGTGCTACCCGTAAAAACTACCCGTATCATTAACACTAAGTAATAACTTCCGCAGGACGGCAAATAGTCCATTCACTTCACAAGTTAGCACGCATACGTTTAGATACACTACTATTATAATGTGGAAAAGCGTCAATGGTTGACAAAACGTCTGCAAAGTATTCATAGACAAGGCTGTTTCTTGTCTATGAATACTTTGCAGACGTTTAATACGGTTTTATAATTACCAAGTTACAGTCTGCGTCACAGATTCTGTAATCTGTGACGCAGACTGTAAATTGGTAATTATAAAACCGTAGTTCCTTTTATTTACCAAATTCGTTCTGCCAAAACCATGACAGATTCCGTACTGTATTATCTTGTGAATCAAAATCATTAGCAGCTAGCAGGGCCCCTAGGCAGGCACGTACCTATTACAATCATAGATAGGACAACACAATGCAGGCTGCTGGCTACACAATAGTGTCAAATCGTGATAATTAGCAGCACCTGAGTATTTTACACCGCTGGGTATGACAGCGGCTGTTAGTTTGCCATTAATTACTATGAATATTGTGTTTCTATTTTCATAAACGTGTTCAATTTTGATGATAGAGGAGTTTTGAGGTTGTGGTTTTATGGATCTGGTTTAGATATACCAAATTGGGAAAAGTAAAGATAAATTTCTACTTTTGAGCCCAGCAGATATTTTCTGGAAGAAGGACTCGTGAATAAGTAAGAACAGCCGCAGGGTCAATCGACCAGGTTAAGCTACGCTTATCTAAGTCTGTCCGTGGATGGATGACCATTTTTACATACCGAGACCCCTCCGTGACTCGGAGAGCACGTTAAGCCGCTGGTCCCGGCTGTCATTCGTGGATCTTTGACAGACGTTATGGGTCGCCAGGAGCCCGAAAGTCTGATAACCAGTCTTACCAAGGGATATCATGTTACCAACGTAACTGGGTTGTGAAGGTCGGAAGCTATGCAGATGATGAAATATTTTCTGGCAGAAATAAAGCACTGAAGTCTCATTATTAGAATAGCGTGTTAATTAATCTTCTTGAGTGGATTGCTCCTCAAAAACATCTAACATTGTTTGGATTGATAAATGACTTGGCTCTCTATTACATGGAATTCAAATCCATGTGCTTCTAGTTAAGTAATGTATTACGTTCATTATGTTTCTGGTTCTTAGAGTCGCATGCAAAATTACGTACTCATTATTGCCATTACTGGCAAAAAATATAGAATAATTTCAAGACATGAATGTGCCAGATATATTATATGTATATTCATTAAAATAAAAACAAGAGCATGGTCATCACGTTTCATACCTGATAATATGAATAATATTGAACATGCATTATCTAGGGTTGGCTTATCGCCTGTTGATCCAGAAATGGGTGTAGTAATAGATAGTCAATGTGTCGTGCTTGTGTCTATTTAAGTTTATGATTGAACTAAGGAGGGATCAAAGGTGCTGTTTAAAGATATTATACACAATGCAATATTTAATATCCTAGCTAGAGAAGAATTGGTAATGTAGATACTTCGAGTATTTATAGAAACGAATGGTTGTCTAAATAAAGTTCTGACTTTAAAAGCAGTGCTTAGTCAGTTAACAGAGATTCATATGCCACAGTTTAGGGAAAGCTACTTAGCCATATGAAAGAAAACAAATCAAGATTTCTATCAAAGGTTTATATATCTATTATTGCGTCATTTCAGCAGTAGCGTGTCTATTATAGGTACCCTACACCCACTTCGGGAAATACAGGCCTGACGTTATGTTCGTCAGTAGTCTTGAATCTTTAAATAAGTTTAAAGAAGTAGTTATACTTCACTAAATAGCTTCAGACCATACAGACCCTTTTACGAAATAGCCTTAAAGCTAACAACTACACTACATCAAACACGGGGTCAAGAAATATAACATGCTCTCCTTGCATAAGGTTGATGAGTATACAGCTATATATAGCAGTATATACGTATATGTGCGGGTAGCAGATGACGTCACTTCGCAACCGGCCAAGGAAACCAGTCCCGTTACAGAATAGCCTGAATATCAACATGATATGGAGATATTAGAGAAATGTAGATCGCTTTATGACAAATTAAACGGTAAATATTATGGTATAGATGAAGTTGTTTTGGGTGAGCGAAATGTAGGCTTCTACGATGGAATGGTTTACTTTGATGTAGGTTCAGATTCAGAAATGAATGGTGAGTTCCACTGGATTCTGAATGAGTCTTTTAATAATGATTCATCTTGGACTTATATCTAGGATAATTGTGGATGTGTTTACATATGTTGGTATTGGGTTGGAAGATTTGACTCATCTTTTTCAAGGAAGACTTGATGCAGGTAAGAAAAAAAAATGTAGAGTCAAAAACCATTTTAAAGATACAAGCTACGAGTATGTACTCGAAAAGAAGAAGATGGAGAATTAAGAAAAAGTTTGGGATGTTTTAGTAGTACGTAGTGTGAAAAAGGGTTGGATAGGTGTTTCCTACAATATAATTTATTAGGTACCTATGGTTTTGCAGTCCACTGAAATATATCGAGTTCATTTTATTGATGGAGTTCCTACATTTTATGAATTTGAAATTCAGGTTGTATATTTGTCAGCTGAGAATTCTTAATGTAAGCAAAACTATTTATTACCGTGATTAACGATATTATCGCCCCAGTTACTTTAAGAGTCATGCAAATCTAAGCATTTTTATTTATTTATACACATTCATTTGTTTGCAAACAGCTTTAAAATTGCCAAGCCATTTGCAAAACAATTCAACCACGGCAAGCCAATCCTCTTTTATTAGGTGAAGGTTCATTGTATATGGGCATTAATTACGAACCCAAAACCAATTCAAGCGAAACCGTCGCATGCACTTAGTCCAGAAACACTAATATGACATGACATGACACTCGAAACCCATCAGAAGATAACAAAACAGTAACACGATAATCCTATTAGAAAATAAACACAGCACTACTCACGCACACACACACAAAATAAACAAAATAAAAAAAAACACTGCAGAAAAAAATATCGCACGGAAAAAAAAACTTTTTGGATTTCGAACGGTTTATGGCGCAGCGCGCGCGTGCGCCTTGCAAGCCGGCGCCATGACACTGGGTTGCGTGCGCGCAGCCAGCGTACAATTTACATATAGTATATTATTATGCTAGGTCCTGCGTTAAAGCTACCGCACTCGTGATTGGAGGGAATGAAGGAATAATGATCATGCAATTTATTTTGTTGTGAGAAAGCTTTCAAGGAGTTGTAAAGCTTTTGGAGTTTACGATCTGGGAGCCTAAAAGTAACTTTAGTTTGAAGTTGGGAGAACTCTCCAAGAGTATTCAGTATTATCATAGAAAAAATTGTATTTACTCTGTTATTATTAATTATTGATAAAAGATAAATTCATTAAATATCTAGGTAGATTTGGTTAATTTTTATTCAGGTAAATTTCAGAAAACAGAGAGAATCTACTTTCAATAAAATCAAAATTCCCAAGGAATGTGGAGGTCAGAGTATACACTCTGACCTCCCTCTGTTTTCTAAGCCAAGCGTATACACGCTTGGCTTCAAACCGCAAAGTAAGGTTTTTATGCAACCTTTTTTTGTGGTTAAGCCAAAGAATCTCTATAACTTGAGAAAGAGAACTGGTCAGGGATTTGATAGCTAGAGCATATGATAAATCCAGACTACAGGTCGGGAGATTGTTGCCAGCGTAAATTAGAAAACTAAGCAAATCTGGAGCTTTATACAAAAAAGTGACTGACATTTAGCAATGTCAACATGCAAACATAGCTGTTTAAGATGGGAATCCGTGTTGTCATTTTTCCAAACTTAAACGCAAACTCAAAGCATTTATTTCAATTAAACCTTGTACAGGCACTTTTGAATTGTCAAAATTAAAAAGTCTGTCAGTTAGTCAGAAAGTTGAAGTTAGTTGCCCATTCTAAAACGTAGAAGATCTCTATGGAGAAGAACGGGCAAGAAACTCCATGGACAAACTCTTTTAAATCAAGATATTACAAAATCCTGGGTACATTATTCTTGTTGCTTCTATATGTGAGAACAATGTAAAAAAAAGGAAACAAATGAAGAAACAATTCAAAATATAAGATTAAAAATAAGCCTTGGCAGTTAAGAGATGACCAGTCTCAACGGACGGCGCCCATTCACGAACATGACGTAAGCATGACAAAACCATTTATACATATTTAATTAATGACTGAGATCAGTTGATCGAAGTCATCAAAATCCCTATGACTTAGTGGCAGGAGGCCTACCTTATCCAAAGTGGCATCGGAACTTAAAGTTTCCTAATACTCTTCTCACAGTAGGGATAAAGTAAAAAAAAGATATGTCAAAAACATCATACAAAGTCTTTGAGAAGAAAATTTAAGTACCCACTGAAACGCCACTTAAATACCTTTGTACGCTTATAACTTTCATCACCAACCCGGAACCGAACGCATTACCCGCGGGAGGCATTGTGAGCTATTTAGCAACATCCTGCCCACACCTCGGTTCACTGACCGACAGTACTTGCGCAATTCATTTATTGTTCATCAAAGAACTTTTCATGCACTGAAAAAGTTATTGAATGAGTTGTAATTAAAAACAAGTCATCCGTGACTGGAATATCTTTGAGTATTAATGTGGATGGGTACGTAAAACTCATAAAAAATAGACATATTTTTCGTGTTACTTTTACCATCGACATGCTAAATAGAAGATGAGAGGAAGGCCAAAGAGACAATGATGATTAGGACCAGAAAGAGCTAAGCTAATGTTAGTTTAGCTTAGCTTGCATAGCTGACGCAGTTTTTCATACATGTGTGCAGACCGCAAACTATGTAGAAGTATGAAAAATTACCTCAGCTATGCGAGTTAAGCTAGACAAACTTAGCTTAGCTCTTGTCTGCAACCCGCATACGACAATCATGTAACTATGGAAGAAAAGTGCATGCTGCCGATGCATCACCGACCTCAAATAAATTGGGATAAACGCAGGAGGATGGTTATGGTTCCAATTTAAAACGGGAACATCTCATAAGGATAAATAATAATATTAAGTTCTTTACTGAGGATAGTGCGATCACCATGCTATTATACAAGCGCGGTGATTATGGCTACACACTCATTCAAGATAATGGACGGTTTAGCAACTACTACGTTTCTATAATTCCTGCAGGTGTCATAAAATACGGCTATAAAAAGGAGAATAGGAGAAGGAGCATCCTTGTGAAGGATGATAATCACTTAACGTCCCGGTCCAATTTGATTCTTAAGCATGTTGGTAAGTAAAGATGACTCAATACCGTTCATTGTGATTGAAATAGTAGGCTCATTAGCAGTAGAAGCTAATATGAAACAGTTGCTAGCTATAAAATCTCCCACTTGGGTTGTGGGAGATTCATACACATATATACGCTCATATAAATATATATTCTTGAACGCACTCATAAATGGTCGCCTAGAATTTCAGCCGAAGGAAGTTTCTCTTGAAAACTTATACGTATTCCGAGACATTCAACTTAATAGACAGCCCCAAGATTTCATTATTACAGACGACTCCAAATAGTTTGTTGCAGAAAACACTAAAATTAAATTAAACTACTCGTTTTATGAAACCAACTGAGATGGTATGGATGGTGTTGTTTTTGGCACCGACTTGAAAGTTGCGGTTGGTTCGTAGAATGGCGCTATAAGATCGGATTCCCGAATCGGTCAGGCAGAAGATATTACTTTTCCGCGTATACGACTATTTATACTACTTGGCCTTTTAATATAATACTGGAGTATGAAGTGGCTTTCTGTATTTAACTGTAAGATTAGTAGCGATAGAGCTCATTGTTATAAAGTTTGTCCGAGGGCCTAGTACTACGGGACTGCGGGATAATTGCGTAAAGGCTTGTACACACAGGCGCGACGCGACACGCGACACAAAGGCACCGCAAGTCGCGTAACAAGCGATGCCTTTGTGTCGCGTGTCGCGTCGCGTCTGTGTGTACGAGCCTTAACACGGAAACAGTAGCAGTAATGGCTTTCATTTTGACAACAACATTCATTGCGTTATTTACGTCGTTGAGCTGATACATTTTTCGAACATATGTAGCAATGGATTAGGAATATCCTTCAAAATGATTCCGATTGTGTTTGAAAGTGTGTTACTCAATTAGGGTAAGTACTGGTTTTACATTTTAGTGTTATCTTTACGTACATATAGGGCTTCTGGTGTTCCTAGTTTGCAATAGCTTTAGTTAAGCATAAGATCATTAAAATTAATCAATTATTATTGATACTTGATTGTTTTTAACTTGGTCTTAGACATATTATGTAAGTACCCATCGATTAAAATATATTTACCCTTCTTGAACAGTATCTAGATCTATTAGATATTGCAGTAATGTCATAAGACCTATATTAACCCTTCTTAGTTGAATAGTATCTACAAGATACCTGCAAGTCCTTTCGCCTTGTTATTTAAATAAAAATCTGATGTTTATGGCAAGACATTGAACATTTCAATGTAACTAATCCTTCAAGTAACTCAACAAACGGTACTTGATCGACCAACGTAGATAGCAATTAGCCGATTACTTTAGTCAACACGGTGGTGTATCAATAAGGAAAGTCAACTGTCTGTGTGTGACGTGATGGTACTTATCATAGTCCTGTGTACATATGTTGGGTGATAAGCTGTCATTAAAGTGTTAATGGAATTTTGTGTATAAAATGCCTAACTACCTATGTATTAAGTTATTGATTTCAAATGAGCTTCTAGTTCCGTAAGGTCCCAAGCCACGATATCAGTCTCCTGTCCTTATCTCAATTTATCTCTTCCATACTTCTTTATTAGTCGTCATTTCGGTAGTCACCCTCTTTCTAACCTTATCATCTTTCATACAGTCCATCCATCGTTTCTTTGGTCTTCCCCTACTCTTATAGCCATCTACATTCATACTCAAAACTCTCATCACAT
The DNA here is from genome assembly GCA_963855955.1 of Luperina nickerlii. Lineage (NCBI taxonomy): Eukaryota > Metazoa > Arthropoda > Insecta > Lepidoptera > Noctuidae > Luperina > Luperina nickerlii. The sequence goes on along the minus strand of OY979683.1, from coordinate 1,215,900 downwards.
TTTCATCATTCCTCCTTATCACATGCCTATCTATACCATGACAATCGATTTCCACAAAACTGGTCACCACTGTTCACTATTGTTCCAGTGGCACTTTCAGACTTCCTCTTATAAAAGGTTTCAAGCCACGATAATGAGTTTAAATTCAAGATTGCTATTTCTTTTCAAAATTAAAATATTTTATTAAAATTTCACTTATACCTACATGGTCACTTATGAAACGTCTGAAGCTAGGTGCACGGTTCTAATTGGTCATTTTCTATGGAGAAGACCGTGAACCTGGCTACCCTGGGCAGTTTTAATAGGTATAAACATACCTATAAATTGTAAAAAAAACAATAGGTATGCATTTGCATTGCAGTACAACTCTACTGCAATGCAAGTGCATACCTACTGTTTTATGTACAATGTTATAAAGCAAGGAAGGCAGAGAATACATTAGAACAAAATTATGAGTAATAAATGACTACCATTTTATCTACTACTTCCATGGACATTTGGGCATTGTCTCATACAATGGAAACACTGTTTATTCCCGTTTCTATATCACATAAATAGTCAAAACACTTGAAACTGCTCATATACCTGATATATGTTTAGAGGATTTTTTTTCTGTTTAGACGACTTTCGTTTCTCTTCTACTTGGTACAAGATTTCTACTATGAAATACTGTCAATCATCTACTTTTGCTGAAAGCTAAGCCTTGTAGCATGTGTGAAAATTAGTTATCAATCAATCAATCAATCAACTCAGCGTTTCGCAGTTCACTGCTGGATATAGGCATCTCCCACGCTGCGCCACAACACCCGTCCTCCGCATTTCCCAGTCTCTCCCAACCACCTTTTAAGGGGACTACAGGACCTAAACGCAAAAAACGCAAGCTTTATAATGCCTAAAAGTACATGATCTACTACAGTAAACAAAATCAGAAAAATATATGATATTCTCCAGGATATATGTTTGTTAGATAGTGTCTTGAAAACATAATGAAGATACCTCTAAAAACTTTCTTTTCATCATAAAAACCATACTAATATACATTAATTCTGGTTTTTTGTCAGATTATTGTACAAGCAACATACTAAAGCAGTGTTTTAATGTTTTAGTACAAACAATAGATTTTTTGTAAATAGATAATTGCTTCATATTTTGTAATAAATTACCGGCGTTGTGTCGTCGCGCTTCTCTTTCTTTTCTATGCAGTCCGACAGTGACCGCGCTTTTGGTCAAGTAGTGCAGTTAAGTCCTACGGTTCATCTGGCTGGGGAGCGTCCCACACTACTTTTGCCGATACGCGGTCTCCACTCCAGGACTCGTCTGCTCCACCGGCCATCGGTCCTTTGATAAACATGCCAGCCACTGCCACTTCAGCTTGGTCATCAATACAAGTTGTAATTAATCTATAGCACCTATTACACAATGATGATTGACTGAGCAACTGCCATTGATCCTCTACGTTCGACGGCGCACAAGCAGCCCCTATCAATTATATCATTACTTAATTGTTGAGTAACTAGAGTTACCGAGTAATTTACTGCTAATTACTGTGGAGTTACGTTTCATGTGTCAAGTGTAAATCTATGTTTGTTATGGAATCAGCCATTACTAGTTTTTTTACCAACTTCAAAAAAGGAGGTTATCAATTCGACACGTATGTATGTAATATTATTGGAACTGCATTATATACACACATGACAATCTATTAGGGCTTCCAAACAAATATACAATTTTTTTTTACTAGTAAAAGAACGGTGTTTTAAAACTTTGAAGCCTGTGTGTGCGTCAACCCTGTATTCGTCTGTCATCGTAGATCCATCATGGATGGACCGATTCCAATGTAATAATCAGCATATAATGTTCCAACTGCTGGGACACACGCCTCCTCTCTTCGAGAGGCAGTGGGCTGTAATCGACCACGCGGACCCAGTGCGGGTTGGTAGATGTCACAAGTCTTCGAAAATTTGGTTCTAGGAGATGCCGGTTTCCTCACGATGTTTTCCTTCACCATTTGCAGATCATTGGTGATAAAATTATTTACACAAAGTAAAGTGTCAGCCTGGGTTTGAAACCACGACCACGACACGTAAGTCGGAGCCTTTACCACTGGGCCAGGAGTAGGACTGGTCGCAATGAGGTGGTTGTAAATAGGTTGTATAGGGTTTGACCAGGATAGTTCTTAGTATGATTTTAATAATGCCTTACTTTGATTATGTCCGTGAACAGTGTAAAACCTCTGTAATCACTGCAAATTCAGAAACGCACAAGTGAATATTTCTAATGAATCCTATTACGATATTCAAATGTGACGCAAACGCCTTAATGAATGCAACACGTTTTCATGCATAACATATACCATTGCTGTCAATACACACAACGAACACAAACAGCTATCTATATTAAAAAGAAATGGGTCATACAATCGTGATTCGGACTCTGGAATAGAACCGACGACCGCACAGACAGCGGATACGTTGCTTTGATATTTGGGTTGTCTGTTGCCCAGTTCCTACATGCAATAACCCTCCTTCTGAGAGAGTCGGGTAAAAACGAATGGTTAACGTTAGCTTTCTTTACTTTTACAACCTTTAATAATATTTCAGCTCAAACACGTCTGTAAAGGATAAAGCTTTCTAAGATAGATTAAGGTTTTAATTTCGTTATTGCAAAATATATGGTAATATAATAAAATAATAATAAGTTAACATCGCGATGTTTTCCTATGTTTTTGAAACCGGCATGTCCTAGAACCAAATTCGAAGACATGTGACATCCGCTAACCCACACTGCGACCGCATGGTGGATTATGGTCCACTCCCTCTCACAGACAGGAGGCCTGTGTCCCAGCAGTGGGAACATTATAGGCTGATTATGTATAACATGCCCATAATATATAGCAAGTCAAATTTCTGAAACTGAAAGTAGAATTTGTGTTTATCTGAAACTAGCTCATGAATAAAGCCCAATTTAAACTTGACGAGTAAAAACTAGCATTTGTGTTTACAATGGCTCAATATATTTTTACATCAGATCATAACAAGCAAAATAAAAATATTATTTTCTTTTATAACTTTCAGGAGACAATGCATCAAGTGTTCAACTTCCCATTGTTTAATAGTGTGGAATGAGAGCTGACTGCAGTTTGAGGGAGAAAAATTAAAATATATTCCACAGTAACGAGAGAAGCCGGTAGTTCAGTATTTAATTACGAATTTATGAACAGCGGGCGAAATGCAAACCTGAGTGATGAACGGACACACTGAGAGGCGGAGGCGGGAGCGACGACTTACATCATACATACATACATTCCATAATTTATAAATATTATCTTGCTAAAAATATTCATTTTATTTTATTTTAATGGGTCATATTATTACAGGTCCATATTTAGAAGAAAAAACGAAATCAAATTGCTACGAGACTTTTAATTTCAATTTTAATAAAATAACGCAGAGAAATTAAGAGATCCGCAGAAGAACTAAGGTAATCGACATAGCCCGACGAATTTCCAAACTTAAGTGGCTGTGGGCGGAGCACATTGCTCGCAGAACAGATGGCCGATGGGGCCGAAAGGTTCTGGAGTGGCGACCGCGTACCGGAAGACCGACGACCTTGTGAAGGCCGCAGGATCCCGTTGGATGCGAGAAGCACAGAAGGTCGAAGTGGAGGTTTTTGGGGAGGCCTATGTCCAGCAGTGGACGTCTTTAAGCTGAAATGATGATGATGAAAAGAATGCAGTTTCTCAGTGAAAAGTATTTCACTTAAAACGATGTCGTAATTTTAGCTCGAGTTCAGACGAAGCAAGTTTTGTTCTTGCCTCCTGTAACATTAAGTAATAAGCATGCTAGTAAACCGCTATCGCTTATAACCAAGCACACACCCGACCCATTGCAGCATCTCTCAGTTTCGGTTAATTAAGACAGTGTTTTGAGTGGCACTTCGAGCGGGCTAAATAAATAACGTTAGAGCTCGCCAGGGTTCGGACTCGATGAATAGAATGTTATGTAAAACATTGTGTGAGGAAGCATTCTAAAGAGGATATGTTTGAAAGGATATAATATTTTGTTGATTTTAATAGCTGGCCAGTGAAAAAAGTGTAAAGAGGCCTTGGACGACTGACAATAACTTGGCCACGAACAATAAAAACTGACATGATAGCGAGCAACACGGCAAAATAAAAATGATAAATGTTTGATAATGGTTCTACGGCCGTAGAACCATTATCAAACATTTATCATTTTTATCATTTATCTTACGGTATGGCGAAGAAGTACAGACGCCAGCACATCAAACTACTACAATCTGTCAAATTTCTTTAATAGATTTCAACTTTATCGCTATCGCATAAGATTCAAAGTTGATTGGGAAAATTTTACAGTTTCGGGTAGCTTGATGTGCTGGCGTCTGTACTAGGAGGTCTGACCCCAAATAAATTGTGATAGTAGCCAGGGGAAGGAAGAAGACTTAGCTGGCTAGTAGGTATAAAGCATATTCTATCTATTTAGAAGTAATATATAGAATCCTGTGGCTAGCAATGGATTGTGATAGACGGAAGACCTTTACCCCGTTTTAGGATTGAGAATTTGTCAAGCATTAACTTTAAGGTAAAAGCAAAAAAAAGTAAGAAACTTTTCACGAGCTATATATTAAAGGAATCACCTGAATTAAAGCTAAACTTGAGTTTGACATGAGGGGCAATTCTCGTAACTTTAAGAACGTTTACAGAGTAATTTCAGTCTCAATCTGTCAAAAATACCTCTAATTTCCCTGCATTTTTGACAATATTTGTCATTGATTGTCGCTAAGATGAGATTGCGACTAGATTTTGAATGTTTTTAATTACGGGAAGTAAGTACAGACGCCAGCACATCAAGCTACCCGAAACTGTCAAATTTTTCCAATTAACTTTGAACCTTATGCTTCAGTGATAAAGGTGAAAATCTATTAAATAAATTTGACAGATTGTAGTAGCTTGATGTGCTATGGCGTCTGTACCTTGAGAGCGTTTATGTCGTACGGCATTTCATATAAACTTTCAAGCCCTTGTTTTTCGAATTTTCCGATTTTAATGAAACTTATCATACGCATAAGCAGGATACAAAGGTCTAAAAAGTTACTTAAGAACATTTTCGAAGAATAGTGTTACAGCTAAATTACACCGGTTTTAAATTTTCCATAGAAACAGAGATTTCCAGTTATCTTTTTTTAAATAAGACATTTCGAAAATGTTCTTTACTAACTTTCTTAGTTCTCAATTTCAAATTCTGAATCCAGAGACCGGGTATCAAAGTTGCTTATCTATTAGATGTATGTACCTTCTACGTACGGCACATGTATCGGACATAGTCAAAGTCAAAGCACATTTATTTCAAATAGGCACATAAAAGGCACTTTTGAACGTCAAAAATTACAACAAAATAGAATTGATTCTACTCACCCATTCCAAAAGGTAGTTTTCGTATGGAGAAGAATGAGCAAGAAACTCCACTCTTACTCTTTTAATAATTATTAATTATATAATAATAATATGTGAAGATGATGCACCTAAAATAAAATTACTATACCACAATAGGTAAAAAAATTAAAAATGAAACCATGACATATGAATTAGTTATCTGATAGATACATGGTGCTCATATATTTACAAACATGGTAAAAGTAAACGATTTACATTTAAAGAAAAAAATTACAAGTAATAAGTCAGGGTGTGAGTTAAAGTAGTCACAGAATGTAAATTAATGTCAAAAAAAAAGAATAGGTAAATTTACAATTAAATTAGCAACCAGTTTGATTTTGTCTAGTTAGCACTGCTATCAAACTAGTTGTTTTGTGAATCATTTAACCAAAGCATGAGCAATTATTATTGCCTTGTATTGTGTCAATGATAGCATAAGAATCATTGTTAATGATCAAGAGGCTATCAGCTTTAGTAAATTCCTGCAATCATCACAGGGAAAATATCAGCTGAATCAGTAATCGCCTCTCCGGCCAATCAGCTTGGTGATTAATCTGCCTTTATCGTCCAAATTCAATAATTAACCAGTTCAATAATTAAGAGTTGGCGCAGAATTAAGTGAAAATGGCGTGAATATCGTCTCTATTCAATTAATGTATTAATTATATTGGCGATCAGTTTTAATTAGAGGTGTGTGCTCGCGTAGTAATTAATTGTAGTATTGAAAGTGCGCGCGCAAACGGGACATCGGCTGGAGCACAGTAGCTAATGTTTGTTTTTTGTAGATTTTATCATTTAGTTTGCTTGCTTAAGGGTCTCGTTGTTGTTTTAATGGGACGCCTTGTATTCTTAAATATGATTTGCTCTAAGATGAAACTATTTGCGTTAAAACGTGTGCCTTCGTTATTAAACAATTTTTATCTTTACATTACATAAGTAGTATAAAACAAAGTCGCTCTCGCTGTCTGTAAGCCTAGATCTTTTAAATTACGCAACGCATTTGGATGTAATGTTCATCCTGAAATTTTGCATACACGTTGTCAGGTATACAGAAACGGACATAGAGTACCTTTCATCACGAAAAAAAGTGCTGTTCTCGTTCTAAACAATAACGTTATTATGATAATAGATGGCGCCACGTATCTTTCGAATCATGATTGAATTATATTAGAAACTTTAGAGTTATTTTTTTTTATTTAAGCCTAATTTGTAAATTAATGCGAGCGAAGCCGTGGGCAAAAGCTAGTTCTTTACAAAATAACTATCCTCACCACTACCCCCGTCAGAATCCAACTTTACAACGTAATCACTGGAACAGTGCACTCGCGCTTTAGCAAATAATTATCACAGGGCGAGCTCTGATTGAATGCTAGGCAGCAAATACACGTATCAGAGGCATATTAGTTAGTCAAGTAGCTGGCATGAAGCACTATGTGGTACCTACTAAGTGTAATTTACACTTAAGTCAAAAGTGAAATGTACCTAAGTGCTTCAAAGTTAAGGTGGAAATCCGCCCAAGTAACATTTTAAACTGTATAAAAGCTGTATTATGGACTATTTGTTTACTGCAGGCTGTTAAACGTGCTGTATAAAGACTGTATAGCAAGCTATACAGCCCTTGTAACTCTGAAATGGGCCCCAAAATTATACAGCTTTAAGTGTAGATTTAGCTGTATAACAGCTGCATAATAGCTGTACTATTTGGCTGGCTAAGATACTATTTAGATACTTTTATACAGCTTCCATTCTCTAATTTTCTTTTTTATTCTTTTATACAGACTCAGGCTTGTGAAAATCTTAATAAAAGAATAAATATATTATAATTGTGTTCGTGGTTGAATTTATTCTCCATTTTATTTACTATGTGCCATATCTGAAGATAAGTGAAAAAATATTTAATAACCAAGTGGTAAGTACTCTTTCCTGTTTATCGTTGTTGTTATGCTTGCGACTGATATTTTTATGTGAGTATGTATACTAGTTTTAAGCTCAAAACTCACGCCCCTTCGAAATAAGGAATATACATACATTTTTTCTGTAACAACAAATATGTGATCAAATCTGAAAACAGTTTTAAGAGTATCCCGGACTGTTCTATTGATAGTAAACGTAATTGTGTGTACTATACAGTTAAAATCTTTTGTAATTTTGTACTGAAATTTCAAAAACAAACAAAAAAATATCTCGTAAAATTGCAATGCAATTTATAAATTATTATAAAATGGCGTCCTTAGTTTATACAGCTCTTGCTCTTCTAGTACCCCTTAATACAGCTTTTTGCATAACAGAGTCGTTATTTAAGAACGTATCTCAGCCTAAAGAGTAACATTGTCTGTACATTAGTATTTAAGTACTGTAGAAGCTGCCTTAAATTCTTATTCATATTCATTAATACAGTTAATTAGGGTTCAGTTGAAAATATAGAAAACCTCATTATGATCCAAGGCCCGTAAGGCGGTGAGCAAGGAATCGGATAATAATTTACCAAATAGTAGTTACTGATAGCAAAAAGAAACAATGTATTGTTTTTATTTATAGAGATGTATTGTATCTAATTTAAATACTGAAGCAAACACTACAGAGTGCAACAGTTTAATTTATTTTTATTTTATATATATTTGTATCTTAACTCTTGTTCACTTAACAAATTGGCAACTGATCAAAATTATGACTCCGTGTTGTTATTAGTTGTATCCAATAAATAGACTGATTTTAGGTTATATTAGTTTCAAAATAATCGATAAGCTGGATAATTGTGTATGCCAACACTATAATAATAACTTTAATCTTCTAAAACACGAAAAACTGTAAAAAGGGAAAAATGTACGCCAATCGCATAAGGCTTTAAAAAGGAGTAAATCTAAACTCTTCTACATGAGACAGAATTGAATTAAACTATTATAAAGGGAACTGCTTGCTAAGAGTATCCTAGATTTCCGTTGTACAGCTATTATCAAGCTTAACTTGAAGGCTGAACAATAGAGTAATTTTACACCAATATTCAGGCTATAACAATATTTAATGCTCTTGTGCAGAAGTAGGTTATATAAAAGTATAATTTGAGAGCAGTATACAGTTATTGTCTTATAAAGTTGCTGAACGCAGTTTTTTACGCCGCGGTCTGTATTTTAGCATTTTCCAATGCTATTTAAAAGCTAAAGGTAAAAATTTAGGCTCTATACAGCCGTTAATCAGCTATACTGTATACAGTTGTACAGTTATACTAAAGTACAGTCCTATACATATTTTTACACTCTTATACATCATTTATTAAGCTTATAGCTGGTAATGCGCTGGTAAATATAATATTTTTCCGCTTAAATGTTACTTGGGCGTGTGTTCTGGCGCAAAGTGGGAGAGGCATACGTTGAGCTGTAAACTGCGATAGGTTGAGTTGATTGTTTGTTCGTCTTCTAATAAACTATACCTAAATAAATCTACTCAAGGTACTAAGGTATGTCCCGCGACATTCAAATTTCCTCACTTTTTTGCAATTTGCAGATCAGTGTCAGGATGTATAACAAACTCAATCACAATCTGAATAATTTTGAAAGATATTGCTAATCCATTGGTTCATGAATGTTTGAAAAATTTGTCTGCTCAACAACGTAAATAACGCAATGAATGTTTTTGAACTGTCAAAATGAAAGACATTGTTGTTAGTGTGTTACGCAATTACCCCGTAGGAAAAGGTATTAACACTTACTCACTTTTTAACAACGAAACCGCTTTGCTTTTCGGTTTTCAGTTTTAGACTTTGCTCTGAAACCATTGCAACACAATTTAATTGATATTCAATTTATTTGTCTGCGCAATAAACAAATTAATGCACCGGATATGGACATATGAGCCGTGTTGCAATCGCGACATTAACTGCCGCGTTCCGGTCGCGCGTCTGGGTCGCACCGTAGGCGCTGACGTGTTCACGTGTCCACAGTTACACGTCACGGGAAATGTTCAAATAGTATTATTAGAGCTACGCCGACCGCGCAGTGGCGCCCTCATCGTTTGTTTGGTTATTTCTTTTATTTTAGAATGAAAATGCAGAAAATAAGCACGTTAAGTTGTGCTCCACGAGATTATACGTTAATATTATTCTAAATGGTAGTTTTACATTGTTTAGTTTTATTATAATCACTAAAACGGTCCGTTTTACATTGTTAAACCACCGTTTATGATAATATTAACGTATAATCTCGTGGAGCACAACTTAACGTGCTTATTTTCTGCATTTTCATTCTAAAATAAAAGAAATAACCAAACAAACGATGAGGGCGCCACTGCGCGGTCGGCGTTTGGTCAGCGCCCTCTTAAGTCGTCATAATCTGCCTAGCCTTTTGCCAACTATATTGGGGACGGCTTCTAGTTTAATCGGAAAAATTGCATCTAAAGGAAAGCGAAAGGAAATTTAATATATTTTTAATGCAACGCTACTCAAACTACAGTCCACCCGTCTAGTAATGTAATGCATTCCTGTCACCTGTCAGTTTCGTGCAAACGAATACGAGTTCTGCGAATTTGATCTTTATTAGCTACTAGAATTATCGCACTGACAGGTGTCAGGGACGTATTCTCTTGACGGCCGGACTGTAATCTTGTATTAAGCAGTGTGGGTGGTATTACAGCACAAACTAAGCTATACTGTAGGTAGTAGAAGGATTGGCTTAACTGTTCATGTAAATAATAGAGATGTGGGTGGTGTTGTGTGGTATAGGGTGGGATTCGAACTGAAATACACTTCTCACGCTTTTCAGTCCGACACCTTAAATCTTGGGTCTCTATGTCAAAATTATTTTGACAAAACATTTCCCTCCCAGACCTTGCCGCAGTAGGGTAATACTTTCAACATTGGACACAATCACTAGAGTACCATAAAATAAGTGTCATCCGGCGTTACAACAAATGGCACTTTATGACACTATTGTTCACTAAACAGTGTGTGACGAATCAGTTTGGAGCAATTAAGTTAAACATAATGATGAACCATGTACCCTGCACAGTGGTACAGAGGTTGTAAAGATAAGACAAAATAAGTAGACCAAATAGTCGAGTTATCTGTGCTCCAACTTACTATGACTTATAAGGGAAGCACGCAAGTAAAGAAATCGTATTAATAATATCTTTGTAGTTGAGAGGGCTAGACAAGTGAAAATCGCTTTTAAAGCGTATGTCTATAGTCCTTTCACAGTTATTATTTTACCTCTGAGAGCAGGAACCCACAGCAACCATATTATAACCAGAATAAAGATCATTATGATTTTGACAGACTCATCAGCAGCAGCAATCCAACAGAAACCTTATTACAAGGTGTATAAAGATCATTGTGATTCAAAATCAGTGGTAAAATAACTGCGAATGTAAGAAAAAATTACAACGATTTTAAAGAGGATTGACATAAGCTTTTCAGTAGGTTTCCAGACTTTTCCATCATCGTTATCGCTGATAGGATCTTATCCTGTCTAGCTCCTCAGGATGGCATTGCTTGCAAAGTTATGTTTGTAAATATGTGAGTACCATGTATCTATCAGATAATTAATTTATATGTCATGGTTTCATTTTTAATTCTTTTACCTATTGTGGTATTGTAATTTTATTTTAGGTGCATCGTCTTCACATATTATTATTATATAATTAATGTATGCAAAATATTGTAAAACATTTTAAAAGAGTAACGGTGGAGTTTCTTGCCCATTCTTCTCCATACGAAAACCTTTTGGAATGGGCGACGTTCGTAATTTTGACGTTCAAAAGTGCCTTTTATCTGCCTATTTGAAATAAATGCTTTGACTTTGACTTTGAAAGGTTATTTGCAACCTACAGCATAAATAAATTACCTAAAGAATTTTAAAACAATTGAGGATGCCCAAGATTAGGAAAATAAGGGAAGCTTAAAGATGATGGAAAGAGCTGGTGGTGATAATGCCAGGCGGCAGATGACAGCTATTAGTACTTGCAGGTGGATAGTCAATAGTATCACGGTACAGTTTTACTAACATCAAAGTCATACCAGATTTACTTAGGAAAAAGCTAGGATGCAATATTACGTCGCATATTATTAGCCTATAATGTCCCCATTGTTGGGACACAGACCTTCTGTCTTTGTGAGGGAGTTGGCCGTAATCCACCACGTGCGGATTGCTAGATGTATGTCTTCGAATTTTTGGTCCTAGGACATGCCGGTTCCTTCACAATGTTTTCCTTCACCATTTTGAAGTGACGTAGACTGACGGAAAACTGGATCAAATTCTCAATTTCAGTACCCACAAATCGACCACTATTTGACCTTTCACATTAGAAACCCAACCTGACCTACCTAAAGCGATAATTCTCATCAGAATTTAGCAAATTAATCAGTATAAAATTACCCAGAGTTGCCTGGGGATGTTAATAATGTAGTGGTTGTCATGGCAACCGCCGGCCCTCGAGGGCCGCTGCGTCGCGGGTAATATGTAGTCTGATGACATCGCACAGTGGGACAAACAAGGGGGATCGTGGACGAAATTATGTTGGTTTTTATTATTGTTGCGAATAAACGTTGATTTGCTGGGAGTGATATGAAAATAATGGCGTATTATTTTATCCTGAATAACTTAACTTCTGTGAGTGGCTGGACAGTTTGTCATATTTCAATATCTTATTTTTTATTTAGTCTGCTCCTGTTTTTGCGTACTATTCTAATTTCTAAACTATGTTACGCACAACGACATATCAAGCTATACATTTCCAGTATAAGCTGACTTCTCATTGCACGAAAAGCCCATACAATGCGGGTCAGCTAAAACTTTAAATGCGCGATATATCATGCTATACTTGATATATCGTTATGTGTACCTATTGAATTTCTGGTAGACATTTTTTATCCTTATTTAGGAAAAAATTAGAAATCAAATGTTGTTCTACTACACTTTTTAAAATCTATGAAAATACTTTTGGTTTCCAATCACAAGAATGCCCACAGCCGTAATAGATGAAATTTCTTGTGAAACCAATTAAACTGCTGTATCAGATTCAGCTCGACGTTTCCTACCTGCTAGATCATTCATACTAGTGGCTACTACAGCTGATATTAGAACCACTAATTAATACTACTAGCATTCAATGTTCGCCGGCGATCCGTTAAGATAATTATTAGTGGCGGCCGTAATTTATAGCATGTTGATCAAATAACTTTGTACTCATGTCAGCGGCCGTGTTCGGAGGGCCACGTACGATGGCACTAGTAATTAAGACCGTCTGATAGCACACAGTGGGCTGGCTGTTAACGATACTAGACAAAGCAAAAAGTTTTTAAAGATCGAGAAGATAGAGAAGTTGCTAAGTTAATCTCAAAATACGATTGCTAATATTGCGATATCATGCTTAGTTTTATCTTAAAACGTATAATATTGTACAATTATATGTAGACAGTACACTATAATAATATAACATCTAATAAGAAGACTTGTGATGAAACGAAAGGTCAATGCTTGTATGTTTTATGATGTCATCACAAGCAATTACCTACCTTTTAAACTCGGGAGAATTGTAAATATTTACTTTTCAGCCTTTCTTTCATTTCTTTTCAAAGCAAAAATAAAAACGGAGACTTCTTTCACTTGCATCGATCACATTGCTTTCAAATATTCAGATGCATCAGTGTATTCTTTCTTTTCTTTTTATAAAATAACGTTGCCCCACACTAGGAATTTCTCCTGTATTGTGTATTGGACTGGCCTACAGTACCAACCATGTTATTTTTTCTTTTTATTATAACAGTACTTTATTCACATTACAATCTTGTATTAGCTAATAAGTCATTTAAAATCACTTAAACTGCTAAGTAACTAAAAATACCATGTGTCTTATGGAAAATAAATTCTTTCAAACGTAAGAACGATATTTTTAAACACAAGTACTGCCTGTGCGTTCCAGGTTGGGTACCTAGTGATTAAGCGCATGCAACAGATTTTTTAAATTTAATGTCCAAATCTTTTATTTTTCTCAAATCTATATATGTATCACTACCGCCAAATCTCATATCCGTTGCAATCTCAAACGCGATCAATTCATACCCGCACAAAAATGTGCAATTTGAATGTTGGCCGTTGTCCAGCCGATGTGCCCGATGGTGCACTTTGCGCCCATTAACATATTAATGCAAAACGTTATTAGGCGCGGTAACTGATGGCCAGCTTAGACGGGCATGTTCCACGTGATGCCAGATAGTTCACGCTGCTTTGATTATTGGGTGAGCAGAGTTCCAGGTGGTTGGGTATTGATACTTTAAAGCTTAGATTTAACTAGATTTTTGGTAAGCAATAGTTTTTGTATCTTTCGGCAAAATAATGGATGACCGTTTGTATCATCTCAGGTGTGAATAACTATACATATGTAAATGCAATAATGTATGTGGATTTAAAACTGTATTGTAACTAAAAATATTAGGTAAATTCCTATGCTTACGTATGACGTTTTGTTGTATTACCTACTATTCTTACACTTTTAATATAAACTTAAATGAAATCTCTCTTTACACTGGTTACATGTCAGTTATTAATTTCTCCAGCAATACAATAATGCACATTAAAATTCCATATACTTTATGAAACATATGACTAAACACTATCAATGTACAGTTCATTGCATGCCCACAGGCAATAAAGTATAAATCAAACTAACTGAACGCGCAACGGAAGACGTTTTATTAATTACCGACTATTCCCGTTCACCGTAAAAGTGATTACCGGTCTAAACTACGGTAGGTACTTACGTGTTTACGATTATATCTTAATCCTAGTGTAGCTTACCTGTAAATAAGAAAAATATTACATTAGAATTGGGTAGTAAATAACTTATAAATACAAGAAATCTGCAACATAAACTTCCTAAGTAGGATATTCGACCGATATTTTTTTAGATTTCTCAAAACCTAGAAAATGATAATGGCGAATAAAACTACACAGAGACTATGCACTGTTGCCATCTGACGTCAGATGAGATAGAATTGAAGCAGTTTGCATTGAGAACATTTATTTAAATGATGATGAAAAAAACTACATCAAAATCCACAGCGTATTTTTGAAGATCGAAGCGCTCACACAGACAGACATGAAAAGTGACTTTGTATAATAATTTCTAGGTATAGATATAGATTCATCAACTAAAAACGTTTTCATTTCAAAATCATCAGCATCAACATCAAAATAGCCTTCCGTTAGTTATGCTGTATATGGCGCATAAAATTATTCCCATATAGTTGTTAGCATTGTATTGCATACAAAGTTGACAAGTGGCTAGCTGTAAGTCATCTCATAACTACTAATAAGTAAGGATGTGTGCACACTGGCGTTTGCTAAAATTATTAATTGGCGACGAGAAGTTTAAGAGTGTTGGTTTGGTAACTGTAGAGATAAACTACGATAACATGGCGCGCCCCTCCAAATTACTGTTTCGATGTGTTTAGCCATATCCTTACGAAAGTTTTTGTATGTAGTTGTAAGTGTTCGTCTTCAGTAGCAGGCCGGCAGCGGTCTGAGACAGTCAAGTTGTTGATACTACATCGCTCAGTGACACGAAAGTACTGATTGCAAAATAAGTTAGTCATGGAAAATTTGGGGAGTGTTAAAAAACTATGTCGCAAACAAAAATATAGACCATAACTACACATCCATAATGAAATTACTTCATGAAGATCTAGACATGATCGATTGCACAATGTGGACCAACACTTGCAGACATGTGGAGGAGACGAAATCCAAATACTGGGATAACTACGACGACGAGCAAGAATTTATTATTCACGTAGGAGAATCAGATTCTGAAAACGACACATCAAGCTTCTATGACAGCGATGAACAAAATTTTAGTTCCAGTGCTAATAGAGATAATTAAGATTTTTTTATTTTATATAAACGTTGTGGGCCAAGTGATTAATGAGGGTATTATTAATAACGCCCGGGCAGTATGAATAATGCCCTCATTGTCACTTGGACCATAATGTATATTATGTACTTTTTTATAATAATTATGATTACGTATTTTTGTTAATTAATGATTTTGATGTCTTAGTAACTAAAAATAAATGTGTTACAAATATATTATAAAGGTTTCATTTATTAAATATTTATTTTATAAAGCATTAATGATTAATATAATAAACAGTCATAAATTATTAATATGTATAAAAATAATAAGAGTCACATTTCATTCATTCATTCATTTTATTGAAAACATTAAACATCAAAATATTAGATTTAGAGTAAATTAAATTTCAATATTTGAACACAATAAAATTTATTCATAGTTTTGTGCAATCGGTACTCGTAATATCTCACTTATTACCAGATTTGTTGGTCAACTAATCATAACTAGCCGACCGCGCAAGACAACGCACGTGTTCGTTTCATAGAATACCTCAGTGCAGCGCCATACTAATAATAATGAGCGATTAATGACGGCACTAGTCGAGCAACATATCCGTGGATTTGTTTTTGTTTGACGGTTTTTGCATTACACACACATGCGTTGTGAGTGTTGGTGGTGCTTTGTAAATACTTACACAAATACTTTCAAACGTTTCTGAATTTTGGAGGGGCGCGCCATGTTATCGTAGTTAATCTCTACCTAGTAACTGTTTATTTCGTTCTATTAAAATGTTTGTCTTTAGAACGTTTCACTCGGTATCTATCCATCTTAATGTTTACTGTATTCAAAAGGCTCATGGCTCAATAAATTCTAGTAAATGCTTCAGACTACTCAATAGCTTTTTCGTTAGGATTTTTTAAGTTTGCTTCTATAAATCTTTTTTGCTTTATTTCTTGTTCACTGATACATTTCCTATAATAACTGATTGTTCTTTTTTATTGTTTGTGTTATATGCTAAATCATTATGGTTATATTACCCGTATTTCTATTTCTTTGGAGTCGGTGCAACACGCTTCATCTTTTGTACATCTCTGCCAGCATTCACCACATTGTTCAATATTACTTTCTTGCCAATATCACCTTCCACATAAAGTCAACCATCCATCCTTCTTTTCTTGTACCCACCCACTTGCGCTAAATACTGTCAACATTTTCTTCTTTCTTCCTTTTCCCGTCAATATGTCCGCCTCCTAACTCTTGCATGCACGCGAGCATGCACCGGCGCCATGGCTCTCGTATATCTGTCACTAAATCGGCGCGCGCGCAACGCAGCAGCCTTTATTGAACACCCATTGAGAACCGACACACATTCACTGCGGGAATTCGCGAACTGTGGATTGCATGTATAGGGAATTTGTGTATGTTTGTGTGTGTTGAATATAGGGCTAGTTATTTTTGGATCTTTTTAAGAGCGTTTACGCCGTACGGCATTTCATACAAACTTTCAAGCCCTTGTTTTTCGAAATGAATGAACTGATTTTAATGAAACTTCATGCGCATAAGCAGGATACTAAGGTCTAAAAAGTTACTTAAGAATATTTTCGAAATGTCTTATTAAAAAAAGATAACTGGAAATCTCTGTTTCTATGGAAAATTTAAAATCGGTTTAAGTTTGCTGTAACATTATTTTTCGAAAATGTTCTTAAGTAACTTTTTAGACCTTTGTTTCCTCTTAACTGGTACTTAAAAATGCAGTTAATTGGCTGTGTTGCTTAATAAAATTAAGGGAGACTACACGAAAGTATATAAATAAAAATGTAGAGTGTGGTATATTGAAAATTAGGTAAAGTTACAGTAAGTATAGAATTAAATCTCACATAAAAAGGTTTTGTTTTAGTCCTACATAGTATAAGATCCTGTTTAATTCTGAAACTCATCAAGGCTCCTGATTTCACAATTATTAAAACGAAATTCTTCATAGTTTTGACTTAGGTACGCATCATTTAATTATCTCTTACTAAAACGTTAAACATCCATAAGGCATCATGTTTACACCTATGAAAGGGGTCACGCACATGGATTTTATATCTTTACCTTACCTATACATATGTATATGCAATTTCAATGTTTTACTACATACGAAACTTTAATCTCTGCCGTCGCTAAATGGCGGTGCCGTTAAAATATTTAAGAGGCTTTTAAATCGCGTTAGTAGGGTTGCAAGTTTATTATAACTTTACATTGTAACCACATTGTGGCTTCAAAGAGGTATTACCGTTTATGGGTTTCTGTACCTCACTCGCCATAAACGATGCATGGACGACAATTTTCTATAATCATTGGCAAAATTAGACACCCACTGTCTTTTGGGTGCCCAGTAGTCCTGGGATCCTAGGACAAAGACAAGTGATATACAACAAGGAAAAGTCAAAAATGTATAGGATAGACATAAGTTACCGAAAAGCTTATGTCAATCCTATTGAAAGTCGTTGTAGAAATATTTAACGCTTTAAAAGCGATTGTCACTTGTCTAGATCCCAGTTCTATTAACATTCAGCTCCCAATTCCCGTCCTATACAGTGTTGGATTCCTGACAGTGCTTTGTGCCAGAACGGAGGATAGGAAGATAGGTTGTGGACGATCATAGGATGATAGGATACAGCGTGTACCAAAAAGGTGTGGTCATATTTTTGGCTGAGGCATAGATCATTCATTCAACTGAACAACTTTCTACATGGGATTAACAGCGTAATCGCGAAAAAAATATCAACTGTCCCAACTGTACATTTTAAGATCATAGCACACATATCAACTCGGAAAGGGGTCGTCACCGTATCAACTCGAGTCATTCAGTATTCTTGGTATAAAACTCCCGACTGCAACGCACACTAATCGGAATCGTAACGTAATCGCCTCGCCTCGGGACAAGCTCACGAGCCGTAGCGATACGGTTACGATCCCTTTCCGAGTTGATATGTAAGCTATGACCTCAGGGACAAGTCAGCTAGGAAATTCCTTCTAGTTTTAAAATATTGATTAACAAAATATTGACGTGATAAAGTGTCCTAAAAATCTAATTACGGATAAACATTTAATTTAATTCCGTTTCATTATTTGAAGTCTGTTGGCGTATACATGTATAAAAATTTGAATAAATATTAGTTGAAGTGGGAAGGAAATTACAGAAATAAAATACATATTTGTAAAATCTAATAAATCATACACAGTCCCATACAAAACTTCAATACCAACTCGACCCAAATGCATGGTATGACTGATAATTTTTTCGCGATTAACATGTTGGTCTTATGAAGAAAGTTGTTCAGTTTTCTGGTCTGTTCCACACCTTTAAAGATGACCAAACCTTTGTGATACGTGTTGTCTACAGGGTTGATAATTAATTTTTCAAGATTACAGGCAGATGATATCAATGTAAAACCCCGGAAAGAAATAAGCATGATGTTCAGCTAAAACTTCTACCGTGTCAGGACATGAAATGAAAGCTTTTAATTAAGTGTATTGCTGTTTACTCAATTAATTGCAACATAATAATTATAATACTTGATTATTATATCGTACCGTTATTTATTTAGTGTTTATTAGTCACGCTAGTTTGGTTTACAGCCACAATAAACAGTTGGTTTTATTCAACAGTTAGATTTGCTCCATACGGTATTACCCATTGAAACAAGATATTATTATAAAGTCAGGAAAATTAATACACATACATACATAAACCCACGCCTTCTCCCCATGAGGGTAGGCAGAAACTACAGAACGCCACCTGCTACGATCCTTAGATACACCCTTTGCCTTGTTTATGTTCATACATCTGGTCATAAATTTTCGCCGGTTGCGAGTACTATGCACCTCACCTTTCTTAGGACAAAAAATGGAAAGAAAAATAAAAGAAAAACAAAAAACGAAGAAAAATAATGAAGGAAAATTAACTGTCAAACACATTGACACTCTATGTCAATTTGCTGTGTAATAGATATATCATACAACTGTCAGTGACAGTAGTGAGACAATTTAAGTTGGTAGTCCATTTGCTTAGCAAATAATTCACTGGCTTTACCTACCCAGTTTACGCTAATACCATAGTAATTAATCATATAGCTATCTAATTAATAAATTATTGATTTCAATTGCGTTACAATTACAGTGAATTCAGTCGGTCAAAACAATTATTCCCATATGGATTACAACGCTTGTACTCCCGAGGGGTTAGGGTCTAGTTTCACCCGCATTTCGCCACTTATGATTAAGTCCCAATGAAATAGGGGCGAGCCTATTGCCATCAACCGGACACAAATCGAAACTAGAGATAGAAAAACTCAATAACACTGCCCGATACCGGAATGGAACCCAGGACTCCATGCTCAGGAAAAGCGCTTGCGACCACTATACCAATGAGACAGTTATGCGAGAATAAAATTTACTAGCAGGGCCCCGCGGTTTCACCCGCATAAATGTCGATCCCGTGGGAATATCCGGATAAAAACTATCCTATGTCCTTTCCCGGGACTCAAACTATCTCTATACAAAATTTCATCTAAATCGGTTCAGCGATTTAAGCGTGAAGAGGTAACAGACAGATACACTTTCGCATTTATAATATTAGTATGGATTTATTTTGAAAGTCCCTATTTGACTTCTAGGTGGTACCCTCAGACGTACTGCAGGGTATAATCCGCACTTGATCGATATACCGAATTGTCGTA
This sequence comes from Luperina nickerlii, assembly GCA_963855955.1. Taxonomy (NCBI): domain Eukaryota; kingdom Metazoa; phylum Arthropoda; class Insecta; order Lepidoptera; family Noctuidae; genus Luperina; species Luperina nickerlii. The sequence goes on along the minus strand of OY979683.1, from coordinate 1,195,881 downwards.
CTCAGCGCTTCTTCTCCACATTTATTATTCCCACGGCTAAAGTGTGGCACTCTCTGCCAGTCTGTGGTGCCTTCCACGTATAACCCAACAGCCTTCAAAGCAAAAGTGTATAGACATCTTCTGGGCTTGCTCGTTCCATCATAGACTTCATCCATCGCTTTCCACCAGGCGACAGCGAGGTCAAGAGGTGGCCCGTTATACAATAAAAAAATAATCGGTCGATGCATTACACAAACACACCGTAACAGATAGTGCAAAGCGTCATATCTAAATGAAAAACATCAAGAAAAAATAAACAATATTTTTGCCAAAAATACGCTACAGAAAGTGTAGACCGCAGAACGATTTATTTTAATAACATTTCAACGTGAACCCATTCCGCGAAAAACTGTAACAAGTCCTTCCCAACTTATTAGCGTCCTTAGCACTAGGGAATAAGGTTGAATTTGTGAAGTTGTGGAGCCAAAAAATAATTAATTTCATTCGCGTTATAAATGCAGTCGGTAAACCACAAATATTGGTTCAAATTCGTTTCTGTGTTTACATAAATTTAGAAATTTTTATTTATTGTTAGCTACAGTTGTGAATGCAGTAACTTTGTTTGCTTATAAAAAAGTTACGGTGTATTTCCTAATACGATGAGCTTTTGTTTATTTGCCAAAAGTATTGATTAAAGCTTTTATTTAAGTATAGTGACTGTTCTTTATGGGGGTCCTATAGACGGGGCCCGCCTTCAGTATAAGGTAGCTAAACAGTCCTATCACGATGCCTTCTTTATCACATAATGTGTCAATGTTAGAAGTGGTCTGAGTTTTTTGTGTCTGGGTAACATAAAAAACTCAGACCACCTCTGACATTTATTAGACCACACACCATCGTCATTCTCCTGACCTTATTCCAATTTGTTTGTGGTCACCTCCCATTCCAGCCATATTCTTCCATATTATCATTCACACAGTACATGCATCGTATTTCCGAGTGGGGGAGAGTTGCCATCAGGAACATACATGGTCTAACTTGTAAGGTTCAAGAAGCGCCTGTAGGCCGTAAAAATGATGGCCAAGGGTTCTATGTCCGCAGCCGCCTCACGCTTCGGCCCGTATAACGTACGTTGGAAGGGCTATGGGAAGGTTGAAGTCCATCCATCGTTTCTTTGGTCTTCTCCTACTCTTATAGCCATTGACATTCATACTCAAAACTTTCCTCACGAAATGTTCCTCATTCCTCCTAATATGCCGATACCGAAAACCGATTTCAGAGCACACACCATACGTGAACGAAATAAAACACCAGACTTTTTTCAGGCTTCAATTCAAAGTGTAACACCTAAGCAATTCAGAATTCAGATACTTTGTCAAGAAAATTCACTACCTTACTTACAAAAAACCCCGAAATTTTCCTTTACAAAAATCCTAAAGGTCTGCTGGGAGAAATTACTTAAGAAATAAGCAGTACCTTTGTACTCAAATTATAATCATGTCATATCCCTATGTATTTTACTGTGTGTACATAAATTATAAAATAAATAAATAGGTTATAATAGCCCGGAATCAGCAGACACCCAGGCGTCCAAACAAATCCGTCAGAAATACAGTATGTCAATTAAGAGCAATTTTCACAAACTGTGTCTGTGTGTGTCCAAAAAATTCCCTTGCGAAGGCACGCCTGGGTTGCTCGCGTTTAGTTAGACACGATGATAGTAGTGTGGGTAAGGTTTCGTAAATTATTGGGATAGTCTTGATTTTTTTGAGTGGACCTCGAATTTATATGAGAGTGAAAAAGAAGACAGAGTATGCTCTGTGTTCTTTTGTATAGAGGAGGGAGAGAGCGTTAAGTGCTAATGAAGATTTCGTGGTTGTTAAGAAATTGGGATTCGCCACGATAAAGAAGTAGAAGACTTGCTAATTTTACAGATATTTGTAGAATTGTGACATCTTAACATACTAGTTGTGATTACTTCTTATACATACTTGATGCTGTTACTAATCGTCCTGCGAGGTAATTGAGTAAAACATTATCAGTAGGAATAGCTTTCATTTTGATAGTTCAACAACATTCATTGCGTTGTTTACGTCGCCGCGTCGTTGAGCAGACGAATTTTTCGAAGCAATGGATTAGCAATATCCTTCAAAATGATTCAGATTATGATTGTTACGCATTATGAGTGCTGTTCTGAAAGTAAATATTATGTTTTTCATTTTACCATAGGTCTAATTCCTAATGCGTTGGACCTTATCCTAATATCCGACATTTGTTCGGCGAAATTCCAAAACTGGGCTCTGTATTTGGCACTGTTTCCGTGGGCATGTCACTGCTTGTGCATAATTTATCACTGTTGCGTCACCGTGAGCTGTGTTGACAGGGACATTCGAGAGACTCTAGAGAATCAAAACTTCTCACCTATGTCAAAGCTAAGACAAACTATTGACAGTTACATTTTCCTTTGGTGTCGAGAATACCTTTTATTAATTCCAATTGTGTTTCAATATGCCTAATAATATCTTTGTTTTAGACATTAAACATTCCATATTAACAAATTTTAGGAATAGTATATTAATTTAGTACAACACTAACTACTACACTACATATTAGGTACAATATTGCCAAAGAAAGACTGATGTTTGGGTGTGGTTTGGATTTCTGTAATTGGAGTTCACGCAGCCTTCATCATCAAATAATGGATGAGCCGCCATCCATTACCACCCACAGAAATAGCCACACTGCCTTTTTTTGGCGACAATGGGTTTTCTGGCATCATTTTGACCCCAAGATGGGAAATTAGATGTTTCTTTTTAGCTCCTTTAAGTCCATCGTATTTTTCTTATATCCCACACAATTTCTCCCCCCGCGATAGCAACGCAATAAGACAAAAGAAAATCACCCAATTACCAACCAGTCTTTGTTTTTTTGCGAGTCGGTTTTATGGCCAAGAAAGGGGCCATTTCGATGCGTTTTTCTCCAGCCTCATCAAGTCCTCATTCCTGTCCTTACCTCCCACAATCTCAGCCCATTCTACGTGAATACCGCTGATCGTAACGTAACAGGACATGTCCAGCTTATGCCAGGCTTATGGTGACAGTAATCCGCGCGGCGGCGTGCATACGAGGCGTGATCTCGCATACATTAGCGTTAGTGCTGATCGTGTAGGTAGGCAGAACTCTAGCTGTATCATGTTTATTAATAATGGTGGTTGTTTAGGTGGGTCATTTTTGAATATGGGTGGAAATCTTCTAAATAGAGCTTTGATTCAGAATCGTGACCCGACGACTTAGTAAACATAAGCCATCCTTGGACTTTGAAATGTGAGTGCAATGTAATTATTTCAGACAGAAAATATGCCGACATAAAATCTAACCCCCTTACTAATAAACGTAATAAATCAGATGAATCACTTACACACCAATTTCTCTCTTTCAGTCGTCAGTAATTTGACTTTCGAAAGAAGAAGATAAAGCATTGTGGGTTATTATGTAAACTAAATAGGTTAAGCATTATAATATATTAACTATCAACTTCGAGAGCTTGCTATGACGAATCACTCGATAATTTCAGTAACAATATCTTATGATAAGTGCAATCTCACAATCTAAGAATACAGGCTTTAAGTAAGTCTATTGTATTAATTCAGTTAGGTGTAACTTATAACCACCTACTGTACAGTACCCGGCGATAAATATTGCACATCGACCTTTACCTTTTTTTCATTTTATATAAAGAATAAAAATCAAAAGAAGCAAATCATAGTTATTGTTTTAACACTGTTTGTATTTATTTCGTGCGACAGAGATAACGCTCTTCGAAGCCGAAATTAGCCGATTGTCTCTTTCCAATGTGCAATATTTATCGCCGGGTACTGTAACAGCACTTGAACCTACCAGATACCAACATCATCAAAACCACTCAACTCCGATCCTCTTACAAACAACTTAAATCAACAGAAAGCAAGCTATGCATCATTAAAAAAATGCAATCCAATTTCGCTAAAATAAAAATAAAAAATGTAGGTCAAACCAGCACTATACTCAAACGACATTTTTATTTTCATGTATTGGCAAAGCACTTAAAACTGCAAATACAATTTTTCACATATGAAAAATTCGCGGCATATCGCGGTCACACTGTACCGCTAAAATATCGCGGTCGTACTGTGGCGAGCCCGCAAATAGAAAGCGATTGAATTTATAATGAAGCCCATTCACAGCCGATATGTTGGATGTAGGAACCCAGAGTTGGCGATATTGTGTTGGTATGGAGTTATTGAAATGACGGGTTTATTCTGTAATGAAAGGGTTGTAAAGTAAACAACGTTCCAAACAACGAGTTTCGGTTGTTCATTTAGGGTTACTGGTTTTATTGGATTGGCTAGGTATAATTTGGAAGGTATGTTTTTAAATTATGTATAATTTTTACAAACCGTGTTTACATTAAAGTTAATCGGTGTAAGTACCTAGTGTTGGTTATCATTCACATCAAAGTTAAAGAGCTATATCGAAATGTTTAAACAGCAATTCAATGCAGGACTAATAACATGGTGTGATAAATTATCTATCTGATTTAAAAATATAGACATTGTATCATCTCACATACTCGTGTTACGGTCCCATCAGGCTTATCTACCGACCTAAGTGGATACCAGACCCCATAAAAAGCTTACATAACCAGCGTATAATGTTCCCACTTCTGGGACACAGGCCTCATCTCAGTGAGACGGAGTGGGCTGTAATCCACCATGCGGGCCCAGTGCGGGTTGGTAGATGTCACATGTCTTCAAACTTTTGGTTCTCGATATTTTTCCTTCACCGTTTTGAGAGCAGTGGTGATGAAGTAATTTACAAAAAGTAAATTGCCTGTTTAGGTTCAAACCTACGAAGTACGACTCGTAAGTCCCGCCATCACCACTGGCCCACCACTGCTCTAACGTCTATGTGGCCCCTTAGAATGTATTTGACCTACTACTCATAGAGCCTTCACTTCATTGTAATAAAGAATAAAGCTCGCTTTCCCAATCCTTGTTAGCTAAAAAGCGAAAATTATCATCATCATCATTTCAGCCGAAAGACGTCCACTGCTGGACATAGGCCTCCCCCAAGCACTTCCACTTCGACCGGTTCTGTGCTTCTCGCATCCAACGGGTTCCTGCGGCCTTCACAAGGTCTTCGGACCTCCTTGTGAAAAGCTAAAATATCCGAGCGAAATAACATCAAACAAAGCTAGACAAAAGCAAAAATATGTTTTACTGACAGCAGGGTGGGTCAGGGAACAGCTATCACCCACTGTATACACATAACCAACCTGTAATGTGCCCACTGCTGTGATACAGACCTCCTCTCGGTGAGAGGGAGTGGGCCAATAATCTACCACGCCCAGTGCGGGTTCGTAGATATCACATGTCTTCGATCTTTTGGTTCTAGGACATGCCGGTTTTGTCACGATGTTTTCGTTTACCGTTTTGAGAGCAGTGGTGATGAAATAAATTACACAAACTAACGCGCCTGACTAGGTTCGAACTCACCACCTATAAAATCGTAAGTCTGGGCTGTTACCACTGGACCACCATAGTGCTCTCATAGAAACTCATTTTAGCATTATTTTATAAATAATAGTAACGTTTACTACCATACTGATGATTATAAAAAAAAATTCGGTTCAGTCTTTTGGGAGCTACGATGGCAAAGACAGACACATAGATACATACGTCAAACTTATAACACTCCTCTGTTTTTATCGGGGGTTAAAAACTATTTCAATACAAGATCGTTGAAATTGTTCTATTGAAAACAAAACAAAAAACCTCTAGTGAAAAGCAATAACCAATATTAGGTACTACTTCAAATATTATTATAACAATATCACACAACACAAGAATACCACTCAATAATATTCTTTTATATACTTCCTACAACAATATTGAATTGCTCCTGCGGCGTCTCATTCATCCGCGGATATGTCGGACGGTGCCAACTCTCAATTTAATATCGTCGGGATGCTGCTGTTCTTTTTAATGCGCTGCAGTTAGATTACCATATTGTGAGATGAATTGAATACATAAACTAGAAGATTAAACAGATTAGGAGAGTACACCCACATTTTGCCAGGTCTCCAATTCACTATGACCTCAAAACCACGTCAATTCTCTTATAATCACGACATCTGCTAATAACGTACTTATTCTCTATGACACAACGAAACCGCGCGAAATGAACGGGAAGTTGGCGTGATTTGAACTGTCAAAATACCACGCTTGACAAGTGTACGTGGTAAGATTACGCGGGGAATAATAATTACCATATAGAATTGGGGCTCAGTTGTGTTTAAGCCGTCATTTAATTGTATGTCCTATTGCCTAACGTCTACCGAACCCTACGAGAAATACAGGCGTAATTTTAGTTTAGCTGTATTTTATTGTATGTTATTAAATAGATTATTATAAAGTCACACTGGTATGAGATAACTATAGACAACTTAACGTTTTTCTTTGAAAGTATTCCATTTTTCCCAAATATTCTATAAGTAGGCAATATTTATTGTATACTCGCCCCCGTATAATAAAGAGGGTCTTATAATATAATAACTAGTGATTTGAGGGTGTAGGATGATACACCTCTGTAGGTATGTCTAACTGCCTCTTCAGAGAATATGAGCGCGATGTTACGCTGTGTTAATTTTTCCGCCGAGATTCAAGACTAGAATAAAACACAAAACCAATAAGATAAAAATAAGAAAAGAAAATTGCGGTTTGTTCATTAAAAAAAGTTCTCATACAGTATCGCTCCAGTCTATGATGGTATAATGCCAGGAATCCAGGATATCACCATCTCATCTGCCAGTATACAAAGAGAGAAGGATAAAACATGACAATTTGTAACGGATTGAACCGATCGCTGCTAACGACAGCCGGCTCTGAATCTTTTATGTAGGGATAGGCTTGTTTTAATTATTGATGTCAATATCGATAGTTAGGAATGCTTGTAAAGTAGGTCAGGATTTATCTGGTTTGTAATAGACAGTAGTCAGGTGACGGTCTTTACGCGAAAATATATTAGACATTCATTTAGCAATTTACTCGATGCTGACAGTCCGAAAAAGTAACGCTTAATCTAGATTAATAAGATGTTTTGCAGTGGCATGAAAACTGATTTGGTTCTTAAACATAAATCAAAAAGATAAGACTTCCACATCCAACAACACCTCTCGAAACCACGTCCTTCCAATTTACCGACAGCTCCCCAGCCACAACACTAGCACTCATCGCAAGTGGTCGCATAACGACGTCGATAACGAACCGCGCTGCATTGTTATCGACAAAATGCTAAGCAGCTCGATATACCGGGATTAGTGCTGTACCCTGCTGCAAGCTCTAGTCGCGGTGATTTGAACTCACGCTGTAGGATTATCTGTTATTATCTTAGATTTAGGGGGAGGTTTGTGTTTTTGCAAGATTATTATTTTGTTTTTATTTTTTTTTTGTAAGGAAGTGTATTGTGAATTATTTGGTTTAATATTGAATTGAAATAGGACGAGTTGATTTATTGAGGCAAGTAAGTGATAGGAACGTAATTTGGGTGAAACCCTATTTCCAGTATTGGACTTCAACAAACTGCAGTATCTCTACACTTAATGTGCTAGAAACAAAAATTCTAAGACATGACATGGGGCTGCGTGATAGATTACGAGCCACTCCCTCTCACAGAGAGAAGACTTGTGTCCCATTAGTGCCCTTCATCCTGTAAGAACCATTTGATAATGTAATTGACGAAACAGAGATTTTGTAGGTACGTCCGGCACACTTGAGCAATTAAATTCGCTACCAGCTTTGCTTGCATGCATGAACTTTTCTAGAATTTCTAGTGCCGATAAGAGAGATGATGGTAGCCAATATTGGATGGGAGTTCGATACTAAAGTTTTGCAGTATTATAATATAGCAAGATCTTTTAAGCGCATCGTACAAGTCTTTCAGCATAAACAGCTTATAATGTCCCCACTGCTGGGACACATGCCTCCTCCCAGCGAGAGGGAGTGGGCCATAATCCACCACGCGACCAGTGCGGGTTGGTAGATGTCACATGTCTTCTGATGAAATTATTTACACAAAGTAAAGCACCTGTCTGAGTTCGAACCTATGACCTACAACTCGTAAGTCACGGCCGTTACCACTGGGCCACCACTGCTCTCTTTGAGAGTAATTTATAATTCAAACTAGCTGCGCTCCGCGGTTTCACTCGTATAAGTGTTGATCCCGTGGGAATATTGAGATAAAAAGTAGCCTATATGTTAATCCAAGGTGTCAGCTACCTTCATACAATTTTTTTTCAAAATTGATCCAGCCCTTTGAGCGTGAGTAAGTAACAAACATATAAACACACACACACTCACAAACTTTCGCCTTTATAATATTAGTGTGATGTAAATACAAATTTAATGAATTGTAGCAAAAGTCAAAAGTACACAACAAAACTCTCTCTTTACGTATGTATAATGACGTTCGCTTTATACCTCAGTCCCGTCTGGAACTTTGCGTCAGTGGACGTCTGCGTAATTAAAATAGTTTCAGTGATTTATCGCCATTAGCCGGCGAAGGGAAAAATGTGGGTTTCAATGAACATTCCAGCTTTAGTAAACAAAGATGTAGGAAAACAAAACTAATTATAACCACATGGTGTAACATCAAACTAAGTATTATCATAAAGTAAAGGCATTATTTTAATGTTGTAGGTTGGAAAATGTGTGTCTCGGAAAGCATGTTAAGCTGTTGGCCCCGGCTGTCATTCGTGGATCTTTGACAGTCGTTACAGGTCGTCAGTAGCCCGAAAGTCTGACACCCAATCTTACCAAGGGGTGTCGTGTTACCAGTAACTGGGTTGTGGAGGTCAGACCGGCGTATCATAATGATCATCATCATTTCAGCCGATAGACGTCCACTGCTGGACATAGGCCTCCCCCAAGCACTTCCACTTCGAGCCACTTTATGCCAGTTATGTTTAAATCCCAAGTCAGTTCATGATGATGGCAATCCTATTCGATTAGCATAAATTGCCGTAGGTACTTCTCTTATCTTTTGCCTCGAATTAGAAGTATTTTATTGACTTGAACGTGCCCTGGCGGCTGATAGTATGTCATGCTCACACAAATGTCTCGCTGACGGTGGCGTGAGTGTTGGATCATTTAGCTCCCTTCAAAATGGTTGAGCTGAATGGTGCTGATCCATGCGTCATGTTCGTGAACGGGCGCCATCAGTTGGGGCTGGTCATCACTTAGTTGCCTCGGCTTATTTTAATTATTTTAAATTTGAATTGTTGTTTTCTCACTATTTGCTGTACTCTGGACGCTTTTAACGCGTACGTCTTTTTTACATCGTTCTCACATATACATGATTATAAATTCAACATTAAAGATGTAATTAATATTTTTGTAAAAATATAATTTAAAAGAGTGTCCATGGAGTTTCTTGCCCGTTCTTCTCCATAGGTACCTACTACGGTTTGGAATGGGCAACTAGCTTCATATTTTCTGACTGACCGACTTTTTGACAATTCAAAAGTGCCTGTAAATGGTTTAATTTAAATAAATGCTTTGAGTTTGATAATTAATAACAACATTTCCTCACATTTCTCTACATTAATTGAAACGTGCAATGATAGAGTACATCGCAGAACAATACTCAGTAAGTACGCGCTCTACCGATCTGCGCGCTTTTGTGCAAAAGCGCCGACTGTGACGCCCGAGCCGTTGAACCGACTCTACGAGCTCTACGGACTCTAGGTAGAGCTGTAGAGTGTACAGCATTGTAGAGTTATAGAGCTGCTGCTAGTCTTTAGTGTTCATGCTTATTGTTGGTGGCGTTTTAGTTATGATTTATTATTTTGGTGAAGGTATTCTTAACATTTGTGCTTTACTACGATGTAGACAGGTAATTAAAACGAATGCTTTCTGACCAATTAGGAGAGACAAGCAGAATTCAATTGACCCGATATATTTGATATGTTAGGGTATTATGAAGCTTGCCTCGCTAACTGTTTTGTAGCATTCGATTGTTTTAAATAAAGCATTCGGACTTTCGGAGGCATAAGGGTTAAAGTAGCGGAGTGAATGATTTGAATAGAGTCAAGAGTTGTCTAAACTAATAAATAGTAAAGAGATTTTTTTACGTATCTTTGTTTGTTACCCTTTTACACTAATACGGCAGAACGGATTTCGATTAAATTTTGGCACATGGACCTGGATTTTTTTATCCCGATATTATCACGGAATCGAAACTTATGCGGTTAAAACTGCGGGGCCCAGTTAGTCTTTTAAAATAATGGCTAATAGCCACCATTGCCACAATAAAGGCGAAATTCATCAGACAAGAATGCTTATCGTCTATATATAGAAAATTGAAAGTCCTGACTGACTGATATATCAACGTAAACGCACCCTAAACCGCTGGTCCTAGAGACATGAAATTTGGAGGGTGTTATCTTTGTGAAGAGTAGGGTATCCACTAGGAAAGGGTTTTTCCAAAACCCCCCTGAGGGTGATTGAGGGGATGGTGAAATTTTACGCGAAAGAAGTCGCGGGCAGAAGCTATAGTTACTAATAATTTCGAAACAATACGATTGCTTGCATAACTAATGTATTCAGCATCAATACACCAGAGAAATCATTTGGGAGTGGTGTGCAATGTGCATTGAACACATACTCCACATTCCGATGTTATCAGATCATTGTGTGCTTATCAGATCATTGTGAGGGCATCCTGACACCATTGATGACAATTAAGGCAGACGCACCTTGTAATGTGTTGGAATTCTGGATGCGCCTGAATGTAGTTGGAGGAGGTTGTGGAGTGTGGATTAGTTGCTGGCCGCATGTTTATTATTGTTGTTTGATTACTTTCGTTTTTAATGATAAATGATTAATTTTTCTGTATGTAGGTTTTTACAAGCACTTTTACACGTCAATCATATTTTTTTAAACTAGATGAGGTCGGCGTTTCCTATCTGACTACTCTGAGAAGAAAGGCCGAAACAAACTCAGAGGTCAGTCTCTTTTAAATTCCAGACGAAATCTAGGTCAGATCATGTGAAGACCAATCTACATAGATTGGTGTCTGAAATGGTCCTTTGAGGAAACGACCCCACAGATTGACTGTACAGTGCACGCATTTGTCAAAAATCGTCCAGCTCAACTCAGAACTTGAGGAACTCAACGATTCGACGAACAATACCAAAGAAAGGACATTTGGGTAGGTGTACTACGACAGGTTAAGTAACTCACTTATGATCGAGATAAAACAAAAATCGTGTTCACTGTTATAAACATGTTTATAAATTTCAACGGTATAAACTGGAAATCAAGTTGGTTATTACACCAAAATATATTTACAAAAAAAAAATTTTTTTTTGGATTATAATCTGCAAATGCAACAGGTTGGAGAATTCACGTGACGTATATTCATGTATGGGAGTATATTTTTTCAAGTACAAGGTTAAGTTTGTTCTTGGATAAATATATCCCAAACTACGGAACCCTACATTGTGCGTGAACCGACACGCCTTTAGCCGGTTTTTTTTATCATTAATTTGGTCGGGAACTTAAAAGGATTATTTTCTGTGACAAAAATAGTGTCAATGAAATGGCACTAAAAACACTTCTTTTTTTCTTTTGAAAAACACGTTTTCATTCCGGCGCAGTCGCTCAAGTATGAAATTATAGCACTCGATACATTGCCTTTACACATATAAATAATCGCCATCTTCCTGTTTTCATAACACCAAAGGGGCGATTCTCGTATTTTTAAGACCTTTTGAATTCATACCTGTCTCAGTCTGTCAAAAATACCTCAATTTTCTTAAATTTTTAAAAAGTTTCTGTGACTAGATTTTGAACGTTTTTAATTCCGAGAATTGGCTGTCTATTACTTAAGTGACCTAAAATGACATCTATCCCTATTAACATATATGCCACATCCATCCACACCTACATACATCACTGCCCATGTTAGCTACTTGATTGAGTCGCAACGATTCAGGGCGCGCCGTGCTCCGCGCTCCCCCGGCTGCATTAACGTGCTGTTGTGCAGCTTCCTGCTTTATTGCAGCTTCCTGCTTTATAGCAGTCGGTTAAGCTGCTTTAAGCTGTTATGTGAGATGTTAATGTGAAGGGTTATGTATCAATCAATTAGGTTAGCTTGGTTTTGTGAAGTTTGAATATTTAAATCTGCTGTCAAATCGTGTTTACTGGTAAGATTGTTGTCAGGGCCGTCTTGTAACTTATAGGAGTCCCAGGGTACTTTAGAATAGTGGGGCTCGGTGCAGAATGGCCAATATAGCCCAGGGTAAGATAGATAGATAGAATATTCTTTATTATGTACACCATACAAATTACAGATATAAATGTAGACATTTTACAAGTCAGGTTTTCTTTTGACAGCCTCTAGCTACTACGCAGGCAGGAAGTAGGAGGCCCCATGGACCGCCCCTGGACACTTGCCCAGAGTAGCCAAGAGAACCGCCGCCCCCTTACATTTATGTGCTTGAAGTATTAAATAAATAAATAAATAGAAAAGATGGCCCTGATTGTTGTTTTATCAAAAAGCTGTCAGTTGGCTTGATGTTTATCAGGACATTTGAATAATTTGTGTAGATTAAGCTTACCAAAAGAATACTTTGGATTCACTTTGTTAGGATCAAACCTAAAATGAAAGCCGTGTGGTGTGAGGCAACAATCTTTCTCTCTTCTGCTTTTGTGTGTCTTTAGTAAGCGGATTAATGTTCACAATAAGACTATACGATCATACTAGATAATTGTACCTTTAATTAGGTACCCGTGTAATCTAATCTATACAATCTTTTTCTCATTAGTACCTACTTATTGATACACCCACGGGAAGTTCTTTTTGTAAGAAAATAATACCAACTATCAATTAAACTTATTACACCTATAATACGATCAATGAAATTAATAGCATCTAATTAAAATAAGACAATGAAACAAGTAACAAAAAGATCTTTTATGTGAACTTGTTGGGTTGAAAACCAATTACAACACACTTTGATTTGTCCTACGTCAAATAAGTTCTTTGAACCACGTTACGTGATACGGCATTCAATTTACTATTAAATCCATAGAGAAGTGATAGTATGTGCCTTTCATCTGCACCGGACATCCGGCTTAGCAGATTTGAATGAGATCATTAAAGCTTCGATTGATGTGTCAGGGTATAGTAGCGCCATCTGTGATTCATGGTTTGAGTATGATGAGCTTTCGATCGATCGAGTTACGCGCTTGAACATGTAGATGGCGTGCTTTAAAGATTGTGATAAAAGCTTCGATTACACATTAGTCCAAAAGTTTTTCCAAAAGTTCATAACTTTTCAGGAGTGTCTTATGTATTTTCCCATACAAAAAAAACGAGTTTTATTTTTCTAACCTAATCATAGAAACTTCAGGAATTCAGCCAGTCTTGGTAAATAAGTTCGTATCAAAGTTGAGTTGTGTTTTTTGTTAATTTAGGTACAGTTTATTTTCAATTAAGTACTTAATTTCCTTTGACATACTTTCGATAAGTACCGCAAGTAATACTTTTGTATACATAAGAACGTGCAGGAGACCCACAGACGTTAATTTTGCTTTTTGCCCGTCGTCCACGAGGTTAGATATTTCAAAGCAACAATCATGTTAAAAACTCATATCAATAATGAGTAGCCATCAGGATGTCACAGCACTAGTGTTTCAATCAATGGTGGTCCTCAAACGCGTTACTTACTAATTTTTGATTGGTTTCCTTGTGTAGGTCCTTAATGACGTAATTTATAATAAATCACAATTTTCATTCAAAATCACATTTAAGTCTACAATAATAGAATCCTACCTGAACAGCATCATCCAGGCACCGACCCCAGGCGTCGCTACGGTCGACCAGGGTGTTCCACTTATCTGCAAGCTTGGCCACCTCCCTCCGGATGGACCTGGCCAGCTCTCGGGCCTGCTCCTCAGCAGAACGGTAGCCGCGGGAGTCACCTTCGTTCTCGCGATTCGCTGGAAGAAGATAAAATGTAAGTCATTGAAGTAATGGGGAAGTGTTTGATCCCTCAAACACTTCCCCATTACGTGAGTTGATTTTCTGAATATTTTGAGACCATTTAAAAATATATATCTAAGATCGATTGATTTGTTTGTTTTGTTTTTATCACAAGGCAGTATGGATAATCATCTCATTATCATTAGTAGGCTAAAAGGTTACCTACAAATCCTAAATGGCACAATAATTTAGAACGATTTCAATTCCTTTGAAGAAAGCTCAACAAATAGAAAGAAACAAATAAGTAGGTGAGTACATAAAATAAAATCAAAATGATTTGACACGTGACATGTAATAATATTTATACTTAAAGCCAAACCATTTGTTAATTAAATAGATAGTGTAAGCGTTTATTAAATGTCAATACCCTACAAACACAAAAATCCAAGAAACTCCAATCCTCATTTGCCACATCACAAATAAACAAACGAAAAATAAACATGTCACAGCTTTTCAGTGTTAAGTAGCAACTTGGGCCATCGTCGAGCGTTGAGCTCTCAATATTTGGAGCGTGAGCCTCCCCCCGCGCCCGGGCAAGTGTGGGGGGCAGCGGGGGCGGAGGGAATTTAATAATTACAACGTTACTTCCACGCCGACGTTCTTCTGCGTTCACTTTGGATATTGCACTGGCATAGTTTCCGGAGTTGCCTGAATTTTGGCGGGAGAGGAATTGTTGCTGCTTTTGATGATAGTGTTTGAGAAGTTATGCGGTTTAAAGGTATTTAGGAAGCAAGTAAATGACCATAGAAATATTTTTGTTGAAAACTAGCAAAATAATGTCTGCCGAAAGTTTTTTCAAGATTTTAAGACAATTTTTCAGGACTATTTATAAAAAATACATCTGCATAGCTATTCACAACCACTCGATACGCTTCCGTACCGTATCGAACATCAATCAATGTTATCGTAGGAGTCCTCTAGAGGCTGTTCACAAGTCCAAAACCCAAAAATGTTGTCAGTTTAAATCAAATAGACGAGTAGGTACTAGTCTTCCGACAGCTGTTTGCCGTCAGGGGCAAGGCAAATCAAGTTATCGAAATGTGTTATTTTCGATACGATAGCCTGTTGGATGGTTGTGAATAGCTATGCTTATTTATAAAGCAACATCTGTCAGCAAATAAATTATTTCTATTTCAAGTTATCATGCATTAATAATTCCAAGAATGAATATTATTTCCAGAGAAGTTCTCAAATGGAAAGATAATTCTTCTCACTTCAACCTAGCTTAGTTTTGAACCTTCAATAGGGAGACAAATTAAATGCCCTTTATAATATGGAAACAACTGCAGTAGAGTATAGCTTAAAAATACCTACATTGACCTCCTAACCTACAATATTTACCAACATTCCTGTAAAATAAAACCCACAACAAACTAACAGGTATATACTGTTATAAAACCAGTAGATTTTTCAAGTCCACTCGCTTTGTCACTCGCCCACGAATTCAAACGAGGCACTCGTCGGCCTCGACGCTGTCGACCGAATATTTTTCATTTTTTTTTCATCTTGTAACATTTTTCTCTGTAACGGTTCTGTAATTTAGTTAGCGTCGCTTTTGAACATAGTTTTGCATAGTTCTGTCTAATAATGATATTGTATTTTTTTTCTTTTGAAGCGGCTCTAATTCGGACAGTATCTCTATAAAAAATACAGTTTTTACTGGCTAGGCGTTATGGTGGCCAGTTTTGAAGATTAACACGAGTTCTTTACTCTTTGGCAATAACTGAGGAAACCAAGAGATTTATAATTATGAAAACGATACCCTATCATAATTGATACATCTGTTGTTGCGAAACAATTTGCAACGGATAGAAGAAATAATTAATAAGTTTCTTATTTAATTCTAGTGAAACTGATTGACACTGCTCGCATAAATTCATTACATTCTGCACATAAATAAAACCTCAACAAGAGATAAACGAGTAAGGGCGGATTTTTCCAACCGCAGATAATTTTATCGGAGGAATAATTTTTAATTTTTGACAGTTCTTCCATACAAAAACTGTCAGACGTCAATTTTGTTCGACGAAAAATTGTCAATTTTGTTCCACAAAAATTATCTGTCGATTGAAAAATCAGCCCTAAGAAAAATAGCTGTCACCTAAACAAGACTTTCGGAATGCCACTCGATATTTTCACTAGATTGGCAACACTGCCAACACTGGTAACCGCGCCAATCGACTTACGAGTTTAGTCGAGTTTTTTGCTGTCACTAGTTTCGTGAATTTTCGACGAAGCGGCTTTTGCGTGCAATTTTTGTCAGGGGATTTGGGTGAACTTAATCCTGAAATATTGAGTGCAATTCAGAAAGTTTCTGAATATTTAATGTTTTCAGCTGGGAATACAGATACAGACTTTTCCGAGTTCGTCCAGTTTGTGGACACAACATTGTGGAACATGGACGGTTTTTCGGTACAACAAAAAATTTGGAAAAATACCTTTTCTGCTACCTACCTATTTAAGGTAGAGATATCAGAAAGCGATGAGGCCGCCCATTGTATATTCTGTAGTGTTCGATCTATTTTTGTTATGTATTTTGTGGTATACAATAAAGTAATAAATTAAGGTGTTGTGTTGATGAGCCAACTTAAACCTAACCTTCTTCGGCCTGATTAATGTCATAACTGGGCCCTGGGGTTCATGCCAATATAAACAAACTGTATCCTTATTGTGTACCTACTCATCAATAAAACGGTTCAAAACATAATAAATTCAGAGAGCAACAGTAACAACAAATAAAACGAGCTCGTATCTCTAATTCTCCGATAAAAATGACGCCATGTCCGAAGGGTCGCTGACGTACCTATTTCAAATCGTCTGCCGGCATTGGTCCGCCGAGTCGGTTCTATTTTCAAATTTACGACTCAACCAATGGCCGTTGCGGACGGTTACGTCCGCCTCGATACTTTATCGATATAGCTTTGATTTCTTACTTAGAATTTATGGAATAGTTTCTATTGGAAAATTACTTTTGAAAGATTCACTTGGAAATTGTACTTTCATTCTTTAACTTTATCTTTATCTGAAACTTTATCTGAAGTCTAAATCTTGTCTAACGTAAAAACCCAGGCTTTTCGTTTTTTTTCAAACTAAAAACTTAATCTTAATAAAATTATGTTTATCATTCCATTTACATAAAGGCACTATCATTAAAATAATTAATCACGTCAGAACGAGACATAATTTGGCAAGTACCCGCCATTTTGAAAGCGACATCTCAGTCGACAGGGGGACTGTCAGGCATCCAGACGTGTAATCCGTTCATCTTAGAGACTGGCAGCCGGCAGTATCGCAGGACTAAGCTCGGTACTTGTCGACTTGCCAATTATTATGCTGGTTGCTTGTAAACTGGCATTTGGATTATGTATTTGAGTGGCAAGGTGTACGTACTTATCGAGTTGCGGAGGCACTATGAGAACACAATCCAGAAAGTACGTAGTTACTGCGACTGAGACTTGCTTTTATGTACTTTTATGTTCAGAATCATACTGATTTTAAATAGAGGTTATAGTCAGACTTACTTCTGAATCTTTAATTCTGTATGTATTTATAAATATTTTATTGAGTGAGTCTCAAAACTCTTCATTTAACTCCATCATAATCGAAAATCTGGCTCCTCATCAGTCTATGTTGTATTGTCACTTGATTGTTGTAACGAAAGATCTAGAACTTCAGTCCAATTAATATTCAACCTTACCCAAATTAATACATCTCGCCATCCATAAGAGCAATCATCAAACACGCCACAAAGGCCCAATAGTTATCAAAACGCACTTAACCCTCAACTGCTGAGCGCTTAAAAACATAATCGCTTGGCGCAATCAATCACAGCAGCTGCCAATTGATTGGCGCTAGCCGATTGCTATCACCTTGTGAATGCAAACTATATTGATTGAGCCGGTCCGCACGGAATTTGCAATTAGCGCGGCCGGTACGCTTCTAATTGCGTTCAGTCGTTCATTCATTCACTCGTTCACCGCTTTGTTGCTGCGCTTTTGTGATATAACGCTTTAGGGTTAGGATTTGCGTTTCGTTCGACGCTTGTCTTTATTATTGGCTGGCTTTTGGTTTTTATACAGTTCTGACAGACTTATAAATTTAATTTCGAAATGTTAAAGATAAAAAGAAAATTAAAATACAAACCATAGCTACAATCTTAACCAATGTATCTAGTAGGTTTATGGATGGAAGCGTCTGTAGCTATTCAGAATATCGTATTTTTAGTCGTTGCGGTGATGTCTTGGGAAGCTTATAAGTCCATCAGGAGATATGTTTTGACCGAGTTGATGATAACTATTTGGCATATAAAGACAGAAGAACGAAATTTTAGGGCAATAAATAAAGAAAATGCAAGTAAGGATCGTAGTGGATGGCGTTCTGTAGTTCTTCCTACCCCCATGGGAAAAAGGCGTAAGTTTAGTATGTAAAGGGTAGTCGGATGCGATAGGGCCAACCTTAGAGCCACGTCACTTGGTGCTGTTGTAAACTAAATTCATACAGCCAGGTGAGCTAAGATCCCGTCTCAATAACAATACGGTGTCAGCATCAAATATGCAAATATCTGGCAAGTCAGGCAACAATCAAGGTGTGAATGGCCAGCGGTGCGGAACAATGCGCTTTGATGTACAGACTGACTTTAGGTACGGAGAGTATATGTTGGCAGAAGGTGCAGTAACAAAATTAACAATACCAAGGATGGGTAGGACCGAATTTGACCAAGATCTGACCAAGGAATTTTTCCGGATTTTTATATATGTACATATTGGCATTTTATATAATATACTAGCCGACCCGGAGCACTTCGTACCGTCCCAAAATTAAAATATGTGACAAAGTTCTATAACTAAAAATTTGCAGAAAACCAAAAATACATTCAAATTTTCATGGTGATCGGTTGAACGGTGTTGGAGTGAAACGAAATATATATACACTTTTAATTCTAATTTAAGCCTATCCACTTTATTTTCAGTCACTCTAGAACGCAATTCTAACATACCAATACGGCTATTATCATTATGGTGAATGCGCAGTGGTAGACCTCGAAATTCAAAATTTCTTACGTTTTTGCAGATCAGTGTCAGGTTGTATCTTGATCAAAATATGATTCGCGACTATAATAGATATGTATTTACAGAATTATAGTCATTAGATCAAGATACAACCTGACACTGACATGAAAATTGCAAAAAACGTAAGAAAAATTGAATTTCGTGGACTAGGTACAATTGCGCGTTTATCTTATCTGTCTCGCTACTCATCAGTGCGGTTAGCACTTGATGTACCTCTTCGCACATTAAATTGACATCTACGGCCTAAGTCAGGTCGTCTTCTCCTTGGCTTTGTAAATACACTTAACTATTTCACTAATACTCTAAACTACAAAAAAATGGTAAATGGCAGTACTTTCACAAAGATTCTATCTGGACTTTAAAAGAGACTGTGACATCTGAGTTTGTTTCGGCCTTTCTTCTCAGAGTAGTCAGATAGGAAACGTCGACCTCATCTAGTTTTTAGAATATTATTGATGTGTAAAAATGTTTGTAAAAACTTAGTTTCAGAAATAAAATTATTTCTCATTTACCTAGACCTAGCTTAATATTTACTTGAAGAAAAATAGGAGACGATCGTAATGTTTTTTTAAGAACTTAATAATTCAATTTAATGGGCCTATTCTGCTAAACGCTACTTTATTACCAAAAAATGTGAACAGAAAATGTTTATTACTTATGATTTTCTTTACCAGTCTCATGCGGGTTCCTTTAAATACTAATCTGCATTCGTGATTTATTTGTCAAAAATGTAAACAATTATGAATTAATGGAAAAATAACTTAAATTCCTACACAATAAAATTCAGTTTAAGCTATAACTTCAAACATTTTTATAACTTTTTCAATAGTGCTAGTCACTCTGAAATCAACTTAATTATCATTAAAATAAAGTTAATATTTGTTTATCTTGAATTAGGGTGGGGGTGTAATATAGGTATATTACACCCCCACCCTAATTCAAGATAAACATACTATTTTGCTCGTTGAAATTTAACATAAAAAATCAAGGCAATATTTTATCCTTTTTTATCATCCCAAATAAAAAAAACGTCATGCGTGACCTATGTCATTACCGTATATTGTACGAACTAGTCCTTCTGTCCATGTTGTGTTTAATACTTTTGTGAATATTGATGTTTTGGCGGTACAACAGATGGAATTTGTATTTCGTATACAGCGCAGTTCGGAAGGAAAACCTTTTCCATGTTTTTCATTTCCATTCTGATTGTGTGCAGTAGTAAGAGAAACGAGGTTTACGGTATTATAAACACGTCGGATGACAACATATTCCACCGCGAAAACGTTGATCGAAGGCGAAAACCATTTTAGATGGTGTTTTTGTTTATTTATTGGTAACAAATCTATTCGAATCGTGCGACAATATGTACGAAAAATGCTTGCTGTTGGTGAATGCTATACGAGATAAGGCTCCTACAAACAGGCGCGACACGCGATATAATCGCGTGTCACGCCTGTTTGAAGGAGCCTATATTCGATGTAAGGATTAATTTGTAAGCAATTGAAAATCCAAATAGCATTAGCAGCCTATAACGTTTCCACTGCTGGGACACAGGCATCATCTTTGATAGAGGTAGTGGGCCGTTATCCACCACGCGGACCTAGCGCGCGTGCGGATTGTCACATGTCTTCGAATTTTTGGTTCTAGAACATGCCGGTTTCCTCACGATATTTTCCTTCACGGTTTTGAGAGTAGTGGTGATGAAATAATTTACACAAAGTACAGCGTCTGGCTGGATTCGAACCTACGACCTACAACTCGTAAGTCGCGGCCGTTACCAATGGGTCACCAGTGATAGAAACTAAAATAATTTTGGATTTTCCCAGCTCTGTGATACATTTCATATATTTTCCCGATTTAATGATTTTGAATTAAACAAAAATATACTACTCTTAAAACAAATACGTACTAACAATACAGATCTTCATACCTTCACCAACAGATGTAGATATATGGATAGATAAACCATTTATTTGGCACACACAAGAAGACAGCACAACACACACAAGTACAATATTATTTGATAACCAAATTACCCACATGATTATAAGACAAGGTGCCGATAAAGAAATAAAAAGTAAACACATCGAAATAAAAGTGACACTATGACGAATACTGAAAATAAAATTAATAACGAAACATACACAGTGCGGTGTGTGTCTCAAGGTTGCACCAAATGGGAGTCCAGCTCAGCATGTGTCAGGTAAATGTACCTGAAGCTGATATTCTGCTGGATCCCTGCTGTGACACACGGACGTTGAGAAGACGAAATAAATTGGTCGCCACTTACCCTCAGTATCGCTAGTGTCGGACAGCGGAGGCTCATTCGCGATGTATTGTCTGCCGCTCAGGAGATTGCTCTCGACAACTGGTCGTTTGTCTTCTAGCTGTCTTCTGAACGCGCGGTGGTCATCCTGGAATGGGAATTTGAGGTTATGATAGTAGTATTTTGAATTTCCTGTGCAATGGGAAGGTTCTAAATAAACATATCCAGAATAGGTATAAGAGAAAACCCTTATTGAAGACATCGTTTTAAATAGAAATTTATAGCTGCGCATATCATAATAAAATCAAGATTCTCCTGGCCAATGCTTTCGTAATATTATAGATTTTTATTTGTAATTTTCTCTAGGGAAAAAAGAGTCACAAAAATATAGTGAAGTAATTGTAGTGCCGCTGCCGTCTTTAACTAAAATGCTTCAGAAACTTGGCTAAGAATTCCTGTTACATTGTTAGTTCAATAAAATTTCTGCCTAAAGCCCATATTTCCCGAACATTAGCCACAGAATTCGATTAGGACCGATTATCCGTACCCTTAAACGCTTGTTAACATTCCACACATTCCCGCCAATAAGCCCGCGATTTTGCTCCCACAAGACAATAAAGAGCAGAAGTACCACTTGCATCAACTCATCACACTCGAGACACCGTTGTCTGACACGCGTGACAGTCGTAACACTCACGACTGACATGTGTTTCAGTTTCTATCTAGCTGCCCCGCTGAGCCTCAGCTACAAAACCGGTGTAGACTGTTAGCTTGTTGAATGTACCTGTCTGATCGAACGAAAATATTCAATGTAACTCCGCCACAAAGACAGAATGTTCTGTTTTCATCCAGCTTATACCTTCGGGTACATTGAAAATGTGGAACTTGGTGAACATTGAACTTTGTGTACTACGTTCGCATGTGAATACTAAGGATAGAAAGGGTCCCGCTGGACGGAAACTGAAATTTAATGCTATTTCTGCCTTTATGGCGGAGGTACATTGAAAGGGGATTAAAGATTTTTATACCTATCGTCACGCCATTATGATTTTTTTTCAAAATGGCGGCCTCATGTAACCTATATACTGATAAATCGATAGCTGACATCAATGCAAACCGAAAATATAGTAGGACCAAACCCCGTAAAGTGTCAAGTCCTATTATATTTCCCGTATGCATTGACAGCATTTTGAAAAAAAAAAGCAAATTGGCAGACCCGTAGGGACGTTACGGATCTACAAAGCTCTTTTTATTCGATTAAACAAGTACATTCAGAAAGCTAACAATCTTCACTGGTATCGTTGCTGTGCTCAGGAGGGCCCGCTAGATAGCAACACATACATCTGACACTCATTTATGCTGACGCCCATAGATTTAGTGTATACTACGTATACTATACGCGTAGGTACTATACTCGTATACTAATACGCTATACTAAATCTATGCTGACGCCTGCCTTCTGTATCCATCTGTTTGGTATCTGTTCTCAATATGGCTAATACTTAGTACGCGGTCGATGTAGCTGCGATCCGCGGATTAGTGCGGTCTAATTGTTTATCGCTGCGTACTTTGTTGACTCTTGCGCCGGTTTTGTTTGACATTGTTTAGGGTTACAAATCCATTACAATCAGGATTTGTTTGCTGCTGTTGAGGATTTCCTAAAACAGTGATTTCTAGACATTCATTGTTACTAAAAGAATTAATTCTGTCCAATGATTATTTCAAATCGATACCTAATCTAGTCGCTCCATGTAAAATTTTGGTATTTAGCTGCATCCTGTTAGACTGGAAGCCGACCACAACCTAGTTGGGAAATGGATAGGCAGATTGTTTGACCTTGTCAAGTCTTTCTCAATGGGTCAGTGCTCCTGATTCTTAAATCTCTTAAAATTATGGCCATAATAATTAAGTCCATGAAAATAACTGAAACACTGGGAAACGAATGCAAATCTACATCCAATATGAACTTGTCAACATTAGGCACAGGCAGGGACAGTGAAACGTTCTAGATTTTCTAAATATCATGTTTTTCTATGCATAAATCTTCAACTGTCACAATTTATAAGACCAATGGCAACGGTGTGTAAAATAATGGCTGCCGAACTGAATCAGCTTGCGTGGCAGCCGAGGGGTGAGCATGCAGGCTGTATTCTATTATACTAAGTTTTATGCCCTAGATTCTCGAAGGGTAATAAAAACAAACACATTCAACTGTTTGCTATCTATTCCTAGGTTTATTACTAGTAGGAAGCTCTTAAAGCAATTTGAAACAAGTTGCCGGCTCCAAACAATTACTCCTGACCAAATTGCTTGGTAGCCCATTTTGAGGTGGAGCTGTGACCAAAATTGCGTCGTTTAGCCCGTTCAGTACCAGAACTGCCTACCTATATCTCTAGGTCCTAAAGCTTTAACTGTAGTTCGAAAATTGTACTTTTTGATCATTTTCCAATCGATGGATGTGGTGGGGGCTTTCTGGCATTCAGTTAAAGTAATCTGCTCGGAAAAGTGGCAACGTTATCAAGGCATAAATCTTATTGCCGTTACACAAACCTTCTGGGCCCAAACTACATTATAACCGTTTGCAGGGCACGGGACATGGCCCGCTTAAAGCACATACTATGTACAGTCAGCAACAAAAGTCATATATATATATAAGTATACAATTTTGAACAAATACTATTTTGCTCAATAACCGAGATTAAAAAAATATGAAGTGTTAATCGACTTTTGCTGCTGACCGTACATACATAATCAGCCTTTAATGTTCCCACTGCTGGGAGACAGGCCTCCTCTCTTAGAGTGTGAGTGGGCCAATAATCTATAACCCAGTGCGGGTTGGTAGATGTCGCACGTCTTCGATTTTTTGGTTATCGGACATGCCAGTTTCCTCACGATGTTTTCCTTCACCGTTTTGAGAGCAGTGCTGCTGATATAATTTACACAAAGGAATGCGCCGGTCTGGGCTCGAACCTACGACCGACACGGAAATCGGAGCCGTTAGCTCTAGACCACCACTGCTGCGCAACGCACGCGTGACATTCATTCAAGTAACCTGACACCTTCATACCTGTTGTTTCAACAGCGCGGGCAGGTCGCCCCTGGGGGGAGCTAGCGCGTTCAGCTCAGTCTCCTTCCTAATCACCCACTCGGTGAGCTCTCGCAGAGACAGAAGTAATGCTGACCAGTGCTCTGCGTTGCTCTCCAGGCGGTTTCTGTGAAAAATTGAGAGAGTATTGTTAGTGAGGGTTTGTAAGAACTGATGAGTCTGTGGAAAAGGAAATGATTATGTAAAAGAATTGATGACATAGCATCACGCCTGTATACCCCCAAGGGTTAGGCAGAGATGTACCTATAGTACACCCATTTCGCCAGTTACGTATTTTTAAGTACAATGTACAGACGCCAGCACATCAAGCTACTACAATCTGTCAAATTTCTTTAATAGATTTTCGACTTTATCGCTAAAGCATAAAGTTCAAGGTTGATTGGGAAAATTTGAAAGTTTCGGGTAGCTTGATGTGCTGGCGTCTGTACATAATAGGGGGCGAGCCTATTGCCATCAACCAGGCACAAATCAAGACTCCGGGCTGCTACTGGGAAATTCCAGATGGAAAAACCCAAGAACACTTTGCCTGACCCACTGAATCAAACCCAGGACCTCAAGCTGACCAGTAGCGCTTACGACGACTAGACCAACGAGGCAGTCCAAAGACTTGATGGTTACAGGAAATAACAGTTATTGCTGACAGATCGTTGACGATCTGGACAGTTTGGTTTATAGAAGTCATTCAGTCCTTTAATGAGAATAGTTAGTTATTATGTTATTGGTTAAGCTCTTCTGGAAAGTTCAGTTATTTATAAGTAGCCCCTGAAGAGCACGTCAGAATGTTATCGATAAAAAATCGTAGCAAAAGTCAATGTATTTTAATCGTTTTTAAGGAATCTGAATCCATTTTAGACCGAAATAGAGTCATCGTCCGCTTAGTTTTTTCCTAACTATGGGGTCGGTTTCCAGTCTAACCGGATGCAGCTGAATACCAGTATTTCAAATAGAGCGACTGCCTATCCGACCTCCACAATCCGGTTACTGGTTATCATGATACCCGTTAGTAAGACGGCTAATTAGACTAGGGATTAATAAATTCAAATCCTAAATAACTAACAATGACAAAATTCTCAATTAAAATCAAGAACATTAATTACACATTCTGAAACATCTTCGAACACTCGTAAGTAGTCTTACTTCCCGTTTCTAGCAGCCACAAGATCGCTATAAAGCTAATCCCCAATAAAATGAAGCCGTATAAAGAACAGCGGGTAAGCAGCGAGCCAGGGCTATTACTCAAAAAGTTGGCCCTCGCACAAAGGGAAGTACAATTGTTGAAATTTGGCCGCGGCGCTCGGATGATATCGGAGATTTTGGATAGCGTGTAGGGATGGGATGGTAGTATCGACGTGTTGGTTGTTTTATTCAATCTGAGTGGTGAAAAGTGACTGCTATTGCCCGCAGCGGGCCAGCGTAGGACACCAAAATGAATAGAGTTTGCCTGACACCAAACCAAACAGAATGATAAACTGGTTTCCCCACCATACTTTATTTTTGGAAGGTTTGAGTTATGATAAACTAGCAGCGCACCGCGGTTTCACCCGCATATGTTTCGATCCCGTTCGAAAGACACGTGGCGCCATCTATTATCATAATAACGTTATGTTTTCCTCGGGAACAGCACTTTTTTCCGGGATGAATGGTACCCTATGTCCGTTTCTGTATACCTGACAACGTATACCTATGCAAAATTTCAGGATGATCGTTTCAGTGGTTTAGGCCTGAAAAGGTAACAAACAAACAAATCATCTTTCGCATTTATAATATTAGTTAGGATACATAACATTTTATTCGTTTTTAGTCCTCTAATGGCAACAAGCCAGTCCGATATTAACCACATAAATTAAAACAAAACACAAATTACGCATATAAATTCCTCTTCCTTATATTCGGCCCCTCAGTGCTGAGGATCGTTACCCATCTTGTTGATGTCTTACGCGCTTTACCCCTTATTAATAAAAACGGGAGTAATGTTACAACCAGTAAACTTCCATGGTTATTCTCGAGGATATAATAATATAACCATAGATTTTTCGAGTTTTCATTTTGGCATAACTTTAATCTGCGTTTATTATTATTAATAAGGGTTAAGCGAATAAGAAATAAACTCAATACAAAATTTCTTCTTATCTTATTATTCATCGATATAAAAAGTATCGATAGTCGCGCAACTCGAGTAGAGTTAAAGCTGTATTCAAGAAATTGCAATGGTTTTACGTTTATTTATTTTGAAGACCGATCTCATAAACTGTGATTATATCAGCTCTCGGCTAACTCATGAATGGTGTTCTGTTTCATACTTACTTGTATTAAGAGTGGGATCTAACTAACGATCTCTTGCTAAGAATATGACACGTCGGAAGTTGTGCAGTAATTAATTTAATTTTCGAACATTGAAATTAAAAGCTTTGTTTCTGTTTTCAGTACAAACAAACAGAATCCTTCTAACCAACATAATTAAAAAAATTAAGAGTTATTCCGGTGTGATCCTCTGAACCCCTCCACCCCCCCTGGACAAATCTGTTTCTACGAACACAATTTGTAAAGGACATAACTGTGTCCTTTACCTTTTTTAAGAAAAAATCCTTAACCTTTAACTTATTTAGGTTAAAGGTCTCCAATTTTGTATGAAGTATAAATTACCAAAGCACTGCAACTTACAGGTGGTCAAGCAGACCATACTTACATAGGTGGATATAAATAGCATAACTAAACATGTTATAAAAAGGAATTCCAAAGCACCACACAACATAGATTCCTTTATAATCCCTAAAGTTTGACAGCAAAGTGATACAAACATAGGGGCGTACTGAACCACAAAGGGCGCAAAACCGCAGGGACCTGGGGCCCACCTGAGCCCCGACCACACCACTAGTCGCAAGTTCAACACAAACTGGGGAGAGGCTTCATCTACCGCACAGGAGCTTACAGTACGATGGGTTTACCAGTTAATTTTGTATAAGATTATGGTTACAAGCGTATGTGCTTTATACCTTAAAGTAGATACACGTGTAACCATAATCTGGTAATACCTACACGTGCTTGTTTATTATGTTTTGGATGAGTTTCTTTGTTTTAGTAGTTATAGCATTTATCATCATCATTTCAGACGAAAGACGTCTACTGCTGGACATAGGCCTCCCCCAAGCACCTCCACTTCGACCGGTTCTGTGCATCCAACGGGTTTCTGCGGCCTTCACAAGTTCGTCGGACCACCTTGTGGGAGGCCTTCTAACGCTACGTCTTCCGGTACGCGGTCGCCAATCCAGAACCTTTCGGCCCCATCGAACGCACATAGCATTATTAGGGTAATATTCCTTACGATTCAGCTTGCAGACTTAGATAATAGCTAACTCCGGCGGAGGCTTGATTCTAGACCATCAGAGCAGTGTGTAATGTAACTACGTAATAATCAAAACATCTTCCGAATTATGTAGAAGTATCTCCGAAGAATATGTAAATGATTATGTTTCGAATTGTTATATTTTAATCGTTACCTTGAATCAGACTTTTCCTAACTGCGAAGAACTAATGCTATGATGCTTCTTTCTCTCTCAATCTATCCAGAGGTTGACTTTAAAAGATTGCTGTTAGCGATAAGGCTGCTCATTGTGTCACCCTTTATAAAATTTCTACATCTGATATAATATGTTTATTAGTAAGGGAGTTAGTTTATCTTGGCCATTACTAAGATCGGTGAAATAAATGAAAAAGCATCCTGGAGATATTTGGACTTAAAGTTAATCAACACCTGCCTAGCTTTTTCCCAACATGTTGGGGTCGGCTTCCAGTCTAACCGGATGCAGCTGAATACCAGTATTACCAGTATTTTACATTGAGCGACTGGTTATCCGACCTCCACAATCCAGTCACTAGGTAATACGATACCCCTTGGTAAGACTGGTTGTCAGACTTTCGGGCTTTTGACTACCCTTAACGACTGACAAAGATCCACGAATGACAGCCGGGACCAGCGGCTTAACGTGCTTTCCGAGGCACGGAGGGTTTTGGTATCTAAAGATAGTCACCCATCCACAGACCAACCGCGGCAAACGTAGCTTAACCTGATCGATCGACCTGTCCGGCTGTTATTATTTAGCCATGCCTATTAAAATTTAAATCTTAAAAGTAAAAAACTAAAAGTTAATATAAGTTTAAAATCGCCAACCCGTCTTAAGCAAGCGTGTGATCGATTCTCGTGCCTTCTCAGTGTGAGAAGAGACTTTTGCCCAACAGTGAGACATTAATAGGCTGGTATTATTATTTTATAATTAGGAACTAATAAAACATTTTGAACACTAAAAAACACCAATGTTACTGCCAATTAAAAAGATCGTCACAATTCCGCCTCACCGTCGAAACTGTAGGGTGGAATTGTAGGGTGGTGCCTACAATTCCACCATGATACCCCATAAAACTGCTGCCATAAGAATCTACCCATTAAAGTGAATGCGCACTACCGCACTACCCTTTACTACCCACTTTACATGTGATAGCACAGATAAAACTCTATCCAGGGAAGTATAAAGCAGGTTCGGTTTTCTGTCGATTGGCAGTAAAACAGTCGTTATCTGAGGTTGCAGATACATTGATTGGACGATAGATTGGAAAATATTCTGACATTTTTCAAATAGACTCTTGGTTCTTAAAGAAACGCTGAACAAGTGCAGTGAAAGGATACAGTTCAGAACAAACTTTTTGTTCTTGCATTTGGGAACCTTTTTTGTCCCTTCCTTTAAGATATTAACAGTATGACTTTATCACCGTGCTTCGTTGATAGATATGTGATAAATGTTTTTGTTTCTTAGCACATGTACACACGATGACATATGAAGCTATACATTTCCAGTTTTAGATGACCTCGCATTATACAGGCTTTTCGTACAATAAGAAGTCAGCTTATACTGGAAACGTATAGCTTGATATGTTGTCGTGCGTACTATCTGTTGCCTAACCTTCAAACATAATAATTAACTAATCTAGGACTGGTCCCTAGACACCCTTCAGGGCTTCGTTTTTGTGGGATAATTACAGCCGCAACTTTAGCTAGTGGCTAGACCCTTTCTTTGTAGTAGTCATAAAGATTCCAATATTCAGTATCCAGACTTTGCGAAACAAAATGAAGATAACCGAAGACAAATAAGTTGGCAAAAACCGAGAAAAATAATAAGAAACAGTCTAAAGCCAACACAAATAAAATTGTAAAGGGCAAGTAAAACCTTTTCCTCTATTCTGTTCAAGACCCGCTTAACGCTCACAGTCGCACCTCACCCCAATCTCAATAAAAGCGATCTGCATGCGTGTGAGCGTGTTATATAAAGCACTAGCTGTTGAGTGATATAAAACTGTGTAATATATCTATATCATTTTATCGGCGTCTTTTACGGTTACCGCCAGATTACGGCCATAATACAAGTACAAGTAGATGAAAGTATTGTTTTTCTGATTTAGAACCCTTCACAAAATCATAGCGCGTATTCAGAAGTAAATATACATACACCCGCTTATTAGCCAGTTCCGTAGTTGCAAGGGTTGCAAGTTATTTCGGGTAAGCCTTTTACCAAGAATTACTAGATGCACACTGCCAACCTAATGGAAAAACGTAAGCCCCGGAGATCGCTGGTCCTGCTCCACAACCACAACTAATTGATTAACACATGAAAATACTGTTGGAGCTGCTGAAGATTGTAAGACTATCTTTGCAATGTATAAAATCAATTTCCTTTGTATTGTATAACTGCATAGCACAGATGTGAGTTCTATGTACCCTATAGCTACCATTTACCGGGTAATAATATGTCTTTCATTGACTCGAATGTGCCCTGGCAGCTGATAGTATGTCATGCTCACTCAAATGTCTCGCTGACGGTGGCGTGTGTGTTAGATCATTTAGCTCCCTTCAAAATGGTTGAGCTAAATGGTGCTGATTTATGCGTCATGTTCGTGAACGGGCGCCGTCAGTTGGGGCTGGTCATCTCTTAGCTGCCTCGGCTTATTTTTAATTAATTTATTTTTGGATTGTAGTTTGTTAAGTACTATTTGTTGCACTCTGGACGCTTTTAACACTTACGTTTTTCTTAATTTTTTTACATCGTTCTCACATTATATAATTTTAAAATCAAAAGTAATGATGTAACTAATATTTTTGTAAAATATCATTTAAAAAGAGTGTCCATGGAGTTTCTTGCCCGTTCTTCTCCATAGGTACCTACGCTTTGGAATGGGCAACTAGCTTCATATTTTCTGACTGACCGACTTCTTGACAATTCAAAAGTGCCTGTAAATGGTTTAATTGAAATAAATGGTTTGAGTTTGAGTTTGAGTTCGAACCTTACCACGCTCAGTAGTCTGCTTGTGACAACAAGACCAAAGTGCCAATTTTTTTTTTATGATCATAGCCAATGTGCTGCTGCTATCAGACTAGGTACTATGAGCTCATAAAAGAATGACTGCAGTGGCCCACATAACACATAATCAGTCTATAATGTGCCCACTGCTGGGACACAGGCCTCCTCTCAGTGAGAGGGAGTGGGCCGTAATCCACCACGCGGACCCAGTGCGGGTTGGTAGATATCACGTCTTCGAATTTTTGGTTCTAGGACATGCCGGTTTCCTCGCGATATTTTCCTTCACCGTTTTGAGAGCAGTGGTGATGAAGTAATTTACAAAAAGTAAAACGCCTGTCTAGGTTCAAACCTACGACCTACGACTCGTAAGTCCCGCCATCACCACTGGCCCACCACTGCTCTCAATGTGTATGTGGCCTCTTAGAATGTATTTGATCTACTACTCATAGAGCCTTCACTTCATTGTAATAAAGAATGAAGCTCGCTTTCCCAATCCTTGTCAGCTAAAAAAGCGAAAATATCCGAGCGAAATAACATCAAACAGAGCTAAACAAAAGCAAATATGATTTACATAGATGGCACGTCGTAATTGAGTACGAACAGTCCACGGTGCGATTCCCGTCGAGGGTAACTCCAGATTTATTACACGTCGTTAAGTTTGAATGATTAATTCACTGATCGGTTTGGAGCCAGGGAAATGGCGAGGAAAGAAAAGGAAGCGTATTGTCAAAGATAAAAGTTTTCAAAGTTTGATAGATCTTGGTTAATAGTGGTGGCTTTACTATTATTTTACGGCGGTCAAAAAGTTTTTATTATAAATTTTTATTGCGAGTCTCTGGCTTAGGTGGCCAGTATATTCGAAATACCACAGAGTTTAGTTATAGTTTACATCAGTGTGTTGGTGAACTACCACTACTTGTTACCTTACAGTTGTTCTTTTAGATTTATGTTTATTATTCACTAGCAGTGCCCCGCGGTTTCACCCGCGTTAGTTTTGATCCCGTGGGAATATAAGGATATAAACAATCTTTGTCCTTTCCTGGGACTCAAACTATCTCAATACCAAATTTCATCTAAATCTGTTCAACGGTTTACGCGTGATTGAGTAACAAACATCCTAACATCTTCACAAACTTTCGGTCTACTACCAGTCGGATTTGAAAAATTATTTTTGCATTTGATAGCCCAATTCTTGAGGAAGGCTATAGGCTATTTAACATCACGCTATGACCTTTAGGAGCCGAACAAAAACAAAAAAAGTCAGAAAGAACGCTAAGCCAAAACGAAGTGATAGCGCGGGCAGGCGATGCGATGCGACGGGGTGGGTCGGAGTAACAAGAAATTTCACGCGGACGAAGTCGCGGGCAGAAGCTAGTTTATAATATTAGTAGGATTTAATTCTATAATAAACACATACTACTATGTACAGGGGCGGGCGTAACGCTAGCAGCCTAAGGAGCAATTCCCGTATTTTACGAACGTTCGCATTCTAATCTCAGTATCATTCTGTCAAAAATATATTTTTTCAATTTGACAATTTTCTTATCGCTAAGATGAGATTGTCTAGATTTTGAATGTTTTTAATTACAGGAATTGGCCTCCTCTTATATGCTGGTTTAAATTATTCAGTTGCTCGTAAAAACTGGGTAGCTATATAGAAAAATCTCCCACCATTTTCCTAGCCCCAAATACAAAATGGCCGCCTATATTAAGAATGACCGTTACACAGGCGAAAATTTAATTTTTTACCGAAGGATTATTTATGGAACCGGCGATCAGTGCCGCTCGCAAATAAATCTACTTGTTTGCACTTCAGACTTAATTGGAGACCGTTCCTTTTTGTTAAATATCTGCTTGTGTGGGCGCAGATATTGGGATTTTAATACTGATTGATTGATTGATGATTGGATTAAACCATCCCATTTTCATAAAAGAGTTTTGTAATTTGTAATAGATGATTCAGGAAAACATTACCAATGGAATACGCATGTTCTCTCTTCTGTCCAATCGTTTGGGAAATACAGGTTTGATATTGGGACAAAGGACTTATAGGTATTAATAGAATTGGCAGCATCTTTGTAATCTTCCAAAATTTAACAGTATGAAGCGATGACAGATCAAGTCATCATAAAAATCGACCATCAGAACATGAAGTGTAGCTACGATGGCATATTTCCTTAGTGTTACGTTACTTTTTATAGGCATTATCTATAAATATTATAGATTTAAGTCGCATCTGTCTGTGTGATCGCGTTGTTCTTTTTAACTTCGCAAAGGATTTTGATGCGGTTTTCACTATAATTTAGAGAATTTGTTCTTATAGGTTTATTTGTATAATACATTACTATTCAGCTTACATATAATAAAGACATCTCAATGTTTTGTCAAGTCTTAAAACCATGCGAAGCAGGAGCGGGTCGCTACTAAGTAATGTTCCAAGATCCAGTTTCATATGACACCCGAGTTCAATCGTAATGGTTTATAGGCTAATCACGACAACTTGATACTTTATTAACCTATTGCTTATAATTTCCGATACCACCCTTTATCACTCCAAATAATAAACAAAGGCGCCATAAATCATTCTAAAGCACTATAACTACACCCAATATCCTTTCACGTTAAATTATAGTATCGTTACTATCAATTCAACAAACTCAATTACCGCAGCGATAGTATCTTTAACAGCGTCCCCTTTGAAACAATAATACAACTTTCCAGATAATTCGCCATAGTTTCGCAGAAGAAACGTACCTCTTAAAACAAGTAACTTTTCCTCCATAAATTCTTTGACAATGTGAATATCAAATTTTCTGTTAATTGACAACCCTGAGTTCCGTCAACCCTTTTAACGATAGAGTGGAACAGAGTTATACAAACTTTTAATAGTAGAGAGGGACAGAAATGCATTTTCAGTTTAATAGAAATGTTCTAAATGTTTTGACTGATGGAATGGAATCATTCGTAGAATTTCGAGGCGAATTAGATTAAATATTTGAATTGTGATGGAAATTGATACAGTTCAATTGTTAAGGAAATGGATATTTATGGGGCGTCAAAGCGCCTCGTAGAAATACTACCTACGAATCGTAGCTACGAAGCAGTCATAGCGTACGCACGACAACATATCAAGCTATACATTTCACACAAAAATGCGACATAAATCTCGTCATGTGTACAGTCACGAGCATAAAAAGGTATCTTACATTTACGTAACATCTAAAAGCGATCTTCTCGATACTGTTACGAGCATAGTATTTTCGAAACCATACTATTATGAAATTGGTGTTTTCTCAAAGTTCTACTAGTTATTATAACAGAAAATTCATTTTGAATTTTGCGTAAGGTATGTATGCTCGTGAATGTACGTTTAGATACATAAAATATCATTAACATACACGAATATTGTCAATTTAGTTTTGCAATTCATCAATATGAAAGTTTTAGATTATTGGAGATTTTCCGATGACATATCAACTATCTACATGAAGTTCATTGGAAAATCTTCCCAACATAGGGCACATTTAATAACCGAATCTACATTTAAAAACCCTATCAGTCTCACTTATTAAAGGACGTATTTCCTTTATACCTCCACGGGGTAGTCCCCCATGTTTTCCTCCTCCATAAATAACAGTTAATGGGCTGTTTTTGTTCAGCGTCTGTAAATACGCTCAACTTTTTTAAAGTCCCATGTGCGGCGGTATTTGAGGGTTAATTTAAGCTCGCGTTTTTATAAGGTTTCACGTAGTACCTATATTATATTAGTGATATTATGTGTTTTAAATGATGTGATAAATGTATATGGTGTGATGTGATGTGTGTTTCAACACGGGTTAAGTTTAAGCATGTAAGTTATTTTACTAAATCGAAAACAGAAGGGTACGGTGCAGCGCAGACGGCACACTTTTTGTGCGATCGAGTCTACGGCGCACAAAAAGTCTGCATGGCGCGCAAAAAGTCGGTCGCGGATTTTTCACAGACTCAACGCACACGACGCTCATAAACACACACACACATTCATTCACATACATTCTTTTTAAATGTCTATCATGATATTCTGCCTTAGAAGTATCATAAATTGCTGGTCTGTTTTGTATTTCTTGAATTAACATCGTTACATCGACCTCTGGCGCCATGATAATAGATCGCGTGCGTTACGTCCACCCCTAGCAAATGCAGATTGGCGACTAAAGTGTGCGCCGTCTGCGGTAGCGCGCGTTGAAGCAAACGT
The DNA here is from genome assembly GCA_963855955.1 of Luperina nickerlii. Taxonomy (NCBI): domain Eukaryota; kingdom Metazoa; phylum Arthropoda; class Insecta; order Lepidoptera; family Noctuidae; genus Luperina; species Luperina nickerlii. Next base: position 1,160,796 of record OY979683.1, on the reverse strand, counting down.
TAAATTTTTTTCATACACTTTTTGTGCGGAGCGGCGCGGCCCGGCGCGGTGCGGTCTGCCCGAATTACACGGATTTTTTGTGCGCCAGACTTTTTGCGCGTCGTGTGCGATTCTGCATATAATTGCATAGGTTCTATTTTCACAGACTAAAAAGTGCGTCACGGATAGTCTGTCGTCTGCGCTGCACCTACTTCTCGTAATTTTAAGAACGTTCACAATCAGCGCGGTGATTGCGTAACACACTAACAGTGGATTTCATTTTGACAATTCAATAACATTTATTACGTTATTAACGTTGTAGGGCAGACAAACTTTTCGAATGAAGCAGCTATGATTAGCAACATCCTTCAAAATGATTCTGATTTTGATTGATAGTGTGCAATTTGGGTGCTGATCTCAGTCTCAATCTGTCATAAATACCTCTAATTTCCCAACATTTTCGACATGTTTTTGATATTGATTGTTAAAAAGGTTGAGCAAACTTTTAATTTTCCATAGTTCGTCTTATGCCAACCCTAAAAACCAATTTACAAAGTAAGTAAGGATATAATTGCTTAATACCCCAGCCACAAAGCTTATCCGAAGATCGATCTATCCCAAATAGAATTAGCTCTTCAATTTATTTCCTATCAAAAACCTTCAGTAGTAAGTGTATACAATGGGTGTGGGTGGTAGTTTACAACTCTTTCCCCTCGTGCCATGGACGGAGTGCGATGTTGTGACACTTCGCAAATTAATTCCTGGTCCAGCGAAATGAGTTTCATTTTCTACTTTTAGTTCGGAAGGTTGCGGGTAGTTTGAAAAGTTTCTATAGGGAATGGTTCGCACCTAAATATGCATTTTCTGTTTGTGTAATTTTCTGGAGGTGGCTTCGTCAAAGTTTTAAGGTTTGCTGAGTTTTCCCCTACGGTTAGTTTATTATTAAATCTATAATGGAGAAGGTGGGACCTCAATCATGATGAAATATTCAGGTTTGAAACAAAGTTTGCATTGATTAGTTTTTTGACCACATTGAATTTCTGATCGATTTTACCCATTACTTAATATTTAAAAGTTCTTATATTTACTTCTCATAAAACAGTTGGGAAATGTTGATCCGTCTAACTTTTTGATTTAATACATGTAGATACGTATTATATATACGTACTATATGTATTCTATTGATTTATTTTTTACTAGCTTCTGCTAGCAACTTCGTTCAGGTGGAAGTCGTAAGACACCACAATAAACTAAAAAAATACAGCACATGTTACTCGCTGATAATGTAGCTTTCTATGGGTCAAAGAATTAAAAGAATCGGTTAAGTGTTTTTTGAATTTATCCATTACAAACAAACATACAAAAATTCAAATCTTATCTCTTTATAATTTTAGTTTAGATAGTTCAGATGATTCTCGATCACTTACCTAGAACCATTTTTGAACAACCAAGATCATAATTCCAACTACACTTTCCCATAATGTCACTACACCCATCTATTCGCAATACGGTACATTAATAGCAATTATGCGAGCAACCAGTGACTTAATTGCTTTAGCAACCAGTCGCCGCAACGGGTTGCAGTAGCCATTGCCACCGGTAACGTGGCTGTTATTGGGTTACAGGACATATTGATCGTTTTAGATGGATGGGGGTGGCATAGCGTGTGTCCAATAAAGGTAAAATATAATTTGGGATGTGGTTGAAATGCAAAGTATTCTGTAAAAATGTTAAGTACTGTGAAAACTTAGGTGAAGTGAGTTATCAATAGTGTCAATCTTTAGCATCAGGTGGAATAACAGCTCACTTCAAGCTCGCTTCACCCAAGTTATCACGGTGAGATTTTCACAGCATAGACAGATTTATTTGAATTTGATAATTTGTTGAGTTTTTTTTAACTGTCGTCACGTCTCTATACCAATGTCAGGGTGTAGGTTTTTTTGGGCACGTCTGCAAATGAAGGGTTGAACATAATGTATTACTTACTAATTATGCGTGTAAATAATAATGATTGGGTAATAAGGAGCTCATTCATTATGAACTAGCTGCCCCCGCGGTCTCACCCGCATAAGTGTCGGTCTCGTGGGAATATCGGGATAAAAAGTAATTTTATCAAAATTGGTTCAGCCGTTTGAGCGTGAAGAAGTAACAAACATATAAACATACTCACAAACTTTCGCATTTATAATATTAGGTATATATAGTGTGATAGGGGCCCGTGGCTAAATAATAACAGCCGCACAGGTCGATAGATCAGGTTAAGCTACGCTTGCCGCGGTTAGTCTGTGGATGGGTGACCATCTTTACATACCGTGACCGCTCTGTGCCTCGGAAAGCACGTTAAGCCGTTGGTTCCGGCTGTCATTCGTGGATCTTTGACAGTCGTTACGGGTAGTCAGAAGCCCGAAAGTCTGACAACCAGTCTTATTAAGGGGTATCGTATTACCCAGTAATTGGGTTGTGGAGGTCAGATAGGCAGTCGCTCAGAAAAGGCTAGGCAGATGATGTGATAGTGTGATTAGTGTGATGTGATTTGATTATTTGTGTTATAATGCCCACTGTAAGCTCATTAAAAGCCAAAACCTTTCAAATCACGATCGCCGATTGAGACTTGATCTACTATTTTTTTAAATAGGTAAAGTTTGTATGTAGGAGTACCTACTTAAGCCCAAAAACAAATCATACGATTTCCAAAATTCTTTTACATGTAGAAACCTATACTATTGCCGAGTGCCATAGGATATCTTTTGTGTTATAACTGGATTCCACGCGAAACGATTATGCAACATTTTTAACTTGAAGGATTTTGCAGCAATATTAACCGCTTTAAAAAAATGCACTACGTAAAAATAAATGACACAAATACTACGTAAAAATAAAAACAAATAAAACCTCAGTGTTTAATTACATCGGAACGTATCCGGACGCACATTTTTAAACGTCATACATGAATGACAGATTGCCTTTTGGCGGGAAAACAACAAGCGAATGTTTGACACGAGAATTTATAAATGAAAAATAAACGAATGTTTTTTGTTTTTACTGCTTACATACGCAATATTTTCACGTTATCACAAGTAGGCTGTTAAGGCGAGTAATACTTGGATTTTTTAAGTGCTAAACTTAAAGATTTAGGTAAATTCGGGCCCTTTTTTTAGATAAACTCAAAATCAATACATTTATTTCAATAAAACCAAAAAACAAAATAAGAAATAAGCAGTACCTTTGTACTTAAACTATAATTATGTCATTTCCCTATGTAGGTGTTTTACTGTGTGTACATAAATAATAAAATTAATAAATAAAACCAATTACTTTTGAATTTTCCTATGGAGAACAGGCAAGTTTTTTAAGTTTCTTATCAAAATGTACTGACCTGATAGCCATACTCTTGGACTTGAGATGGTGCCACCGCTGGTTCATCTCGTCCAGCCTCCTCTGCAGCATGACGGCGTCCTCCTGCGAGGACAGGGAGCCGAGCAGGCGGCGCCCCGTGCCTGTGAGGGAGGCGTACACATCGCGGTGGGTCTCGATCTCGGATTGAAGGTCCTGGAACAATGAGGAGGAGGAATCAGTACAAAGAACAGGAGGAAGTATCTTGGATGTCATCATTTTGGTTGGAGGGCAAGACACACATAACAACATAACCAGCCTATAACGTTCCCATTGCAGGCCTCCTCTCTGTGAGGGAAGAGATAGGTACCTACTTATTCCCTGAAGATTTTTCGGTTGATTTTCAATACAACGAAGCGGCAGATATGAGACCAGCGCAATCTTATAATAGAGGTACAAAAAGAAACCAATATCAATGAGAACTAACTGTCAAACTCTTGGTTTCCGACTACGGTAAGCGACCGTCATATGTCCTCCTAGGCTTTGGTAGGGTCCTGTCTAAAATATGGAGGAGTCTAAATGCATAAGGGAGGCTCCTCCATCCATCGATTGACACATTCTAATTGCGTAAGAAACTATCAACCACAATCTGAATTATTTTGATTAATAATTAAAATCGTAATCCATTGCTTCGTATGATCAAAAAAATTGTCTGCTCCATAACGTAAATAACGCAATGAATGTTGTTGAACTGTCAAAATTAAAACTATTCTTACGGTTAGTGTGTTACGCAATTATCCCGCTGATCAAACGATAAATCCGTGTGGGCAGTACAATCAAATACCTCCCACCTAAATACCATTCAATGTTCAGGAAATCTCTAGCAAAAACGTAAAATCTTTTCGCAACAATACAATATCTAAATTAAAAGACTAATATAAAATCCATATCCATAATGAGCTCGTAGAAGAGAACATACCGTTAATATTTTCTTTTCATCCACAGACCAACAAAACGAACAAATCCATTCTATTACCGTTGGACCTACTGCGACTGCCACAGTAATTTTATACGATGTATAAATTCATGCTGTGATTTCATAAAAACAGAGATATGTCATAGACTAAGGGGCCGTCACCAGGACCGAGAGAATCGCAGCGATATTATCGTCTTGCCAGTGTATTACTATACACTCTCTTAGAACGTGTCTCCACACGGCGAAATCATCGCGGCGAAAATTTGATGGCACGGCGAGACTATCGCCGCCATTCTCTCGCCAGTCGAGATGGCGCCTAAGGGATACCGTCCTCTGCGAGCTATAAAGCTACACCAAGCGAGGCGACATGAAATTTCGTTGTAGTAATTAACACGTATTTAATACATTTAGCCTAATATCACTGAAAATCACCTGATCTTAATATATAACGACTCCCACTCAAAAACCCGGATTTTTCTTAATTATGGTTAAACTGCGTTTGATAAGCAAGATATAATTTGCAAGTCATGAAATATCAAGTGGTTTGCAGGATTAAGGAGGCTATTTGAACTTTAAATAAATTCCACTAGTGAAAGGTTTAAGGCGATGGAAAAATGCAGTGTTGCGTTGCATCTTAGATCAAAATTTTTGCTACAGGATTCAAGTCGCGTCTTGTATGAACATAATTAGCCTATAATGTTCCCACAGCTGGGACACAGACCTCCTCTCTGTGTGAGGTAGTAGTAGGGCCGTAATCACACGTGTTTTTTGTCAATTTTCAGTTCTAGACATGCCGTTGCCGGTATACTCACGATGTTTTCCTTCACCGTTTTGATAGCGTGATGATGAAATAAAATTAAAGTGACTGACTGAGTTCGAACCCACGACTCTACCCGTGAGTCGGGGCCGATACCACTATGCCACCACTCCTCTTTACGATTTGCAAGCCATGAAATCAAGTGGCTATTTGCAGCTTTAATTAATTCCACTCATGAAAGTTTTGAGAACAGGGATAGTACTGTTCCTGTATTTTATTATTTATTGTTACTACAAGCTAAAAGTTGCATCATTGTATATGAATAGTTATTGTTTGCACATAATACGTCGTATTTATAGCTCACATTGGACACTAGTTCAGTGAAAATACTCGCCCACAGTTAAAATAAGTGGTCCATTTGCAGGACTTTACCATCGCTCCCGTTTACCGGCAGTGCGACGAAATTGTCAGGACTTACAGCGGGAGGTTTTGCGGCTAGTCGCTCGTTTGTTTTGAAAAAGTGGTTTAGTTTGGCGATTTGTTGCAAGAGCTGAGTTACACAAAAGCTATTATTTCAACTATTAAAGTTCACAAAAATAATAAACAATATATAATAATATTAAGCATAATAGTAATAGTAATAACACTGTGACAAACAATAAATGAATTTGAATTTGAAATTTGAATTTGAATAAATATTAAGCATCCATTTTAAATCTTTAATATAATCCTAAACAATGTTAGTAACCACAAAGCCGTGTTTACACCGACCGGATTAAACAACAAATTGAATTATTGACCGAAAGTTAGTTAACTCATGAATAACCGATAGCCGTGTAACTCGCTACACAAACACCTCGGACACTGTTTACTCACTGTGGAATAAACGGATTGAAGGATTTAGTAGAATCGGTAAACGGACGATAAATTAGTAGACTCTTATGATTCTGTCACTAAACTAAACAGACAAAAAACACAAATCACGAGTATCCGTCGGACTACAAAACACAAATCACGATTAACCGTCAGGCTAAAACACAATTAGAATGCGAACGTTCTTGAAAACACGGGAATTAGTTATGCAAGTAATTCAGAACTTAAATAAACAATAAATTATACAGTAGAAATAATTTCGTGTACTTCTCAAATTTTTAATGCATTATTTATTTAACAATTATCTATATACCTCTTTATTTATCATTGTTGCTTAAAGTAAAGAGACGCTTAAACATCAAAAACATATGGATAAACAGTCGCTAAGCATTACTTAGCAAAAGCAACATTTTTAAATAAGCCCCTTTTTTTGCGTTTTTATTGTAGAATGGAACGCAAACACGTTGAACAAAATTTTATAGAAGAGTCTTAGGTTAGCATTTTTATACATTTAACTGAAAAAAATACATGCATATACCCTACTGCCTCTCACATGTAGCAGTACATTCAACTAAAATCCTTATTACCTCTTACTGTTCTACTCATCGTCCAGTGTTGCCATAGTTAATGGCAGTCATTTTTGTGTGCTATTAAAATGTTTTCTCTGTCTACCTTATGCTTATAATTAGCTTATATGTATGTGTGTAGGAAACGGTGCTCAGGGTATACTAATAAGCGACGTGGAGGAGTATGCACACAGCTTACCTAGTGGTCGGCGCGCGAATCAGTGCCTAGCTAGTGCTGTTGGCTGTAGGGGTTGAAAGTGTCGATAGTTTCATAACGAAGAATACACACAATACGGGAAGCAAAGGAATGAGTTTTATATTTGGTACTTAGTAATGTCAAGTGTAATTTCGGGTTATCATATTAGCTCTTGTATTTTACTTTATTAAGCTAATGTCAACGTATAAAATATCAAATACATTTTTAAAACTTACAATCGCCTGGTGTTTAAAAACACTGAGAAAAATTTAGGCTTAGTTCGTAGTGAGATAGTGTGTTATGCCGCATTTATCCAGCATTAGAATAATTGCTACTAAGTAGAAAAAATATTTTTACAAATATCGATAAAAGCATAAACGATATGGTGGCCCTAGTGACGACAACCCCAGGCTATATTGATGTTGTTTACTCTCGCTATCGGCGCCTCACGCGCTGTCCTTAATAATACCAAGGGTTTATTATAATAACGGTGCCGTAATACTATGATTTTCCTTTGTTACCCTGGAAGGTGCAGAGTATAATCGATGAGGGTCCAAATCAGCTGGTTTAGGGGTCGAAGATACCTTTTCGTTATTGTCATGCAAATACAGGTGGGGTATTTTAGGTTTTGAGTTGTGTGTGGGCAATACTTATTATATAGAATAGATTTTATGAAGAAAATCATATACAAGCTACTATTCTTATTCCTTCTCTGTCCATGCTGTAAGATTGAGGAACTCTCTTCCGCCTAACATTCGTGATTTATAAACTATTTCTCTATTTAAATGTAGATTGAAGAGCATTACCTTTCCTCTATACCGTGAGTATTTATATAGATATTTATATTTATATATTTTAGCATTATGTATTTATTTAAGTATATTTATGTTAATTATTTATTTGCATTATATGTGTAGGTTTATTTAATATTCTACTTTTAGACTTCACACATTCATATTTTTATCTTCTTGTTCTCACACACTATTATCTACATTTCTTATTTACTTCTCCTTTCGCAGGTCTGCTGGAAGAAATTTCTTAAGAAATAAGCATTACCTTTGTACTCAAATTATAATCATGTCCCTATGTATTTTACTGTGTGTACATAAATTATAAAATAAGTAAATAAATAAATTCTGGAGAAGAACGCAAAATTGGGGTTGTTTTTATGTTTCGACGATGATTCTAATAATATTTATTCACAAAGACACAACAATTACAATGTACAAGTTAACACTAAAATATATATGTATATTCATACTCCTTTTTCCAACGTACACGGTCCGAGTGACAGGTTATAAAAAAAGGTATGGTGCGCTGTCGACGGGCGCTGCGCGCTGGTCTGCTTGCTGCTTGGTTTTCGGATGCAACGGGCGTATTCTGGGCATGTTATAGTGTAGATCAGGGTCGTAGAATATAATTCTTATGCACCTGTTTTTTACCTATGTACTTGTTGCTAATTAAAGTTGATTTGTAAGAAATGTAACATTTAGTCATTTGTTTATCAATGTATTCCGTTTCTAGTCTCTAAAAATATATTATATACAAGTACACAATAAAAAATATAGAAAAAGGCAGGAGCTGATTGGCCATCAAAAAATTCGTCCGCATAAATTTATTTAATCCAATTTTTAGCCCAAAGAATCAGCATTTCCATCCAACGTGGTAATACTACCAGCCTTTTGAGCACTTATTCCATTGACAGCGATGTGGACGAATTTTTTGATGCCCAATGAGCTCCTGCCTTTTTCTTCAATTCTTTATTACATACTTACGTGTATAAATTTATCGATGATTCTTAATTTTAATTGGCATTTATTAGATTGGATTTACATTTCAAAATCTTGTGGACAATCAAGTATTATAGATAAGGTGAAAATTTAAGATTTTTTGAACACCTAACATAACGTCACGCCTGTGATTTCCCGGAAGGGTTAGGTAGAGGTGTACCTAAGTATGTACACTTACATTTTGCCACTTATATTTAAGTCCCATTATCCTATGTAATAGGGGGTGACACTATTGCCATCAATCGGGCACGAACCCAGGCTGCCAGTAACACTGCCGAACATTGTTCACCAAATAATTTACAAAAGACACATAATCAATTGTGGTTTGGTTGTGTCATTCTTTTAGATTTCAGATAGATCGCATCATTATGTAAAAACCTGAAACAGTGTACTCGTACGTACATCAGTCTAGAACGAATATATTTCCTACGTACTTATTCCAGACCAATTTCAGTATTTTTTTTTCTCTAGAAGTTAGGTTGCGAAATTACAGGCCATTTAGGGATCTTATGTGAGTGGTTGTCGGTCGTTTGAGAGTACCTATATTTAGGTCTAGACCGTAGCCTCTTAGACTGATCAAGGTATCCACTGGGACCTTTTTTCTGAATAAAACTTATAGGTTTTTCTTCTGGTATAATGTTTTGGAATCTATTTAGCCAGGTATATTAATCATAAAGACTCGACATTAGGGATTATTGTGCCTTTATCTTTGTGACAAAAGAAGGCCCTTAAAAATTATCGTACCGGGTGAAATAAAAAGGGTGTTTCACAAAATTCAAAATCGCAACATCCTGCTCATGGGTTTTTGAAACAATCCCATGGGAAGCGAGCAAGCCGTTCGCGTCGGTCCCTGCGGGAGTTTTCAACAACAAACTTAATCGTAACTTCTAAAACCTAAGTTACGACCCCTCACACAATAAATGACGCTTTATTTTATTACTCGGAAACGCGTTACACAATTATAATTTAGTACACTTGGAGTTAAGTTCAAGTTGGAGTTGAACTTATAATTAAAAATCTATAAGAATTACAGTTTGGAGTAGGAACTTAAATATTTTTCTGTGACTGAGATTATACAGAAAAAAAGAGATTATACAAAACCTCGGTCGTGGCTAAGAAATATCAGCCGCAAAGGTCAATCGAAGGTTAAGCTACGCTTGCCGAGGTCAGTCCGTGGATGGGTGACCATCTATTACATGCCGAGACGTTTCCGTGCTTCGGAAAGCACATTAAACCGTTGGTCTCGGCTGGCATTCATAGATCTTTGACATTCGTTATGGGTAGGTAGTCAGAAGCCTAAAAGTCTGACATCTATTCTTCTTAAAGGGTATCTTGTTATCTAGTAACTGGGTAGTGGCGGGCAGATATGTAATTCTTCCATATAAAATACATGTAGTCAGCTGCATCCGGTTAGACTGGAAGCCGACCCCGACTATGTTGATGATGGGAAATATCAAAAGTTCTAACAAGATAAAATAATTTAAAGCCCGTTATTTTGCCGTAGGTGTCGTAGAACAAGCAGGCCGGCCAACAAAATTGACCACTTTTTCAATCATCACAAACAAGCAAAGAAATTATAACCATACAGCCACGGAAACCAGATTAAACGTCGATAGTAGGTACCATTTATAACGAGATTTCGCAGGTTCCCAGTAACCCATCGTTTCAACTCGTTAAAGTTCAATATCACTTGGTTTAAATCATTCACATTCGCGAATCGTAGCAAAATTCAATAAAATTCAACCGAGAATTAATTAAAAATACGTTATGTACAAATGTTTGTATTGTCCAACTGTTCGTTGATTACAGTGGCGGTTAAAAAAACTTCGCCATTTTTAACATTTTTAACCGGATTTCGGGTATTCAATTCGGTTTACTGTGACTGTTACTGTTTGTTAGTTTAACCGGGTAGTGATACGGCTATCGGGTTTTGCATTTCACAGCGATTTGTAAAGATTTATTTTATGATCCGGGTGTAAAGTAAATAAACAAGGGTGTTACAGTCACCGCCACATGACATGCTACATTTTTCGTAACCTAAACTGAATTTCAGAATCCTTTAACATCTGGTAAAAACTTGGCAAATACTTACGTCTAACAAAGGCGTGTAAAGTTAGGGATGTTAAGCAAAATTGACTGATAACAACAACTTTGAGAGTTGTGTGAAATGGCTGAAACAGAGGCATATTGACGTGGAGTGTCAATTTCCTTAACAATTAATTTCCTTGACTATACATACAACTGTGACACATGACATAGTTTTGAGCCGGGAATAAATTAACTTTCATTCGAATGGGGGTCCATACAGGGGTCAAACGTGCACATAAAATTGGGTGTATCCAACGGCAATCAATAAGACAAACAGTCAACGTTTAGGCTTTTTTATTTTATTTTTTTATTTGAAAGGGTTTTATCGCTTCAGTGCCGATTCTATTATTATTCACAAAATAAACTAAATTTAAGCTCAGTGCATATTTTTCTTTCTATTTCATTATGAAAAGGACAGAAGATAAATTTTAGTTTAGTCCTGTCAAATTAATCAGCGCTTGACGTAAATTGACGTAACTTTAGTAGGCAAGTTTTTGATCACCTCTAAACTTGTATAGAGTACCTAGTGTTAGGCTCTGATTAATTCGACAGGACTAAACTAAAATTTATCTTCCGTCCTTTTTTCAATGAAATAGAAAGAAAAAGATGCACTGTACTTAAATTTAGTTTAGTGTGTGAACAAGGGAATAGGCACCAATGTCACCGCCGTAACAGAAAACATTCAACAATTTAAGACTAAAAAATGGGTAATGAACAGTTATTATTAAAATTATAACCTACACAATAGTGTTGTCCCTATTCGTTTTGGTAGATAACCAACAACAGTCTACACAACATCCTCGCCTCCTCCGACAAAGGGGATGTCAGGATGCTGTTACATGCCCCCACTTCAAATCCCACACCAAGCGAATATCTATCGTGTTACTGTTTAGCCTTTTATTAAATCGAATTTTACTCTAGTAAAAGTAATCTAGAAATACTTATAATTATGTAGATCCGAAAAAGGTGTAGAAGGCTTGGAAAAATTCATTCGATACTTAGAATTTTGTCTTTTGTACCAAAGCTTAAAGGTCAAAATACCGACACACGCTGAAAGGAAATAACTTCTTTTGTGCTCTTTGTAATAATTATGGGAATTTATTTAATAAATGTTTGGAATACGTCCCAAGAGCATTCCTTTTGTGATATAAAACGTTCTCTTTGAAATTTTGTTCGCAATTCTTCAGAATCTTTGTTGAAATATTACGAAATATCTTAGCGAATAACTTGATATGTAGCAGTTTTTGAAGTTTGTCGTTGTTTTTACTGAAGGTAGACAGGCAGAGAAACCAGGATTTTATAATTGTAGACTTTATATTACATATATATACCAAAGTAGGTATGTAAGGGAATAAATATGAAACCTATATACAAAATTCCTTTTGACATAAGGCTGTAGGAAAGATAGCTCATTATTTATTTGGCCCCAGTGCTCCAAAATCTGGCCTCCCGAGGGAAATTTGGCAACTTATTTCTCAATAACAAGCTTTTAGACGAGACAATTATATTAAAACCCAAAAAAACAGAAAGAAAACATAGTAGAGAAAATAAAATGAAAAATCGCCCTCCGAAAGGAAATAATCCAAACGACATTATAAATGCGAAAGTAACTGTCTGTCTGTTATATTTTCACGGCTGAACCGATTTTAATGTGTGGCACTAACGGCAGTACGTTCCTGTGGCATACCTCTTTATTCATAAACATTGCTAAGAGTTAAGCAGTGATTAGTGACTGTTTAACCAGACATTTTTGACGTTTGTACTTCATATAACTTTAATCATCGTTGAATCTTATGCTGCACTGGTTGACGTCAACGCCGACTGTCGCTGAAAACCAGCGCTGGTGCTCTGTCTCGTATACGGTCTCAGCATTATGCTGAGTGATGGCCGTTTTGCGTGGATGTGACGCATGTTTCCCCCAACTTGTTATTTTTTTTGTGTTCTTTTTATGCGTCGTGTTTATCGCAAATAAACGTACAATGCGTGCCACAAAAGATGAGACTTGACCTTGCCTCCCCCGCTCTTTCCGCCGCCCCTATGACATCCGGTCCCGTCCCGCACTCAGACCTCATACCGCTAAAGATACCTAAAATCGTGTTCTGCGCATGTCAAACCACGTGGTGTGTCAAGTCTCATCTTTCGTGGCACGCATTGTATTTTCTTTCTTTTTTTTTTCCTTCATAAATAACTTCATAATTTCCGACCTCATCATCATTCATAAGTCTCCTGTCCTTATGCCAATATATTAGGTGTCTGCGCAACATGTCTTTTCTTCCATGCTTCTCTATTAGTGGTCATCTTGGAAGTCAGCCCCTTCTTACCATATTGCCATCATTCATACAATCCCTCCATTGTTTCCTTGGTCCTCCTCTACTCTTATCGCCAACACGGGCAAAAAATAATAAATTAATATTATACAAAACGAAGTAGATGTTCTAAATTGTTAGATGCAAAGGAGTAGTAGGTACTTATAGCAAATAATTAGGAAGTTAAAAAAAACCCCTTCCCTGGCCGCGGCATTTAATTCGAGCAACACTTCATTACAGCCAGGGGTGGGGGGTGTGGGAGCGATCCATCTTTCCCTGTCTAACCTGGTCCTTCGAGATTTATTACCTGCCAGATTTACTTAAGTACTTTTATTCTGCTTGTTATGAGCAAAGATTATTATGCAAACGGTGAAGTTTTCTGCCTACACTAAGTAATAGAATTAAAATTTATCGCCTCATTTTACATGGTTATTTTAGTCTCTATGGAACTTTAGTTTTTTTTAATGTATGTCTGACATGAGAGGCTTGTGGCTAAGTAATAACAACTGCACGGGTCGATTGATCAGGTTAAGCTACGCTTGCCGCGGTTGCTCCGTGGATGGGTGACCATCTTTACATATCAAGACCTCTCCGTACCTCGGAAAGCACGTTAAGCCGTTGGTCCCGGCTGTCATCCGTCAATCTTTGACAGTCGTTTCGGGTCGTCAGAAGCCCGAAAGTCTGACAACCAGTCTTATCAAGTAGTACCTTATTACTTAGTACTTGGGTTGTGGAGGTCAGATAGGCAGTCGCTCCATGTAAAATACTGATATTCCGCTCCATCCGGTTAGACTGGAAGCCGACCCTATCATAGTTGGGAAAAGACAGGCAGATAATGATGTATGTCCGACATACATATAACTATAGTGACCTTATTGGTGGTTACCTAACTTGAGAAAGGTCTGTCTGTAGTACTCGCAACCGGCGCGGGCGCACGTGTATGACCTATCTAATGCTAAGGATATACATGCCAGTAGCTGGCACAAAAGTATGCAAGTAGCTTGCATGTCATTATGGTTCACCAATCACCAATCAGCTTGCATGCCGTGTGCCATAACAACTTCTGATTGGTGAATACCATACTTTTGTGCAAGTTATAGGCATATGTGTGGGAGCCCTAAGGATCGTAGCAGGTGGCGTTCTGTAGTTTCTGCTTACCCGCATAGGAGGAAGGCGTGAGTATGTATTTTTTTAAATATTTGTATTGTTAGTAAGTAATATCATTTGCCTACAAGTATTTTACTAACTGAATATAACGTAATGCCCGTACTGGGCCCGCGTGGTGGATTACGGCCTATTTCTCTCTCACTGAGAGGACGCCTGTGTCCCAGCAGTGGAAACATTATAGGCTGATTATTGGAATATAACTTAATACCCGTTTAATCCTTTTGACAAGATTATAAATCATTTTCAATGATATTATACCTAGTGCTTATTTGTCTACATATTAGAATTAAGCTCCTACATCACAGAAATATTCACTAAAAACTTAATTATTAAACTATAAAATAAACCCTTCAGCACTTCACATCCTCGCAGTTAGGCAAAAACGCCGCTCCATCCTTCCCTTAGTCTATGGAAGTCACAGGTGCGCCATAACCTGGCGGGTCGTATCGTTAAATTGATACAGTCTCCCGGCCTACCTGCAGCTTATACCTTAATACTAGCTCTTAGACTACTACCTCTAACTTTAACGCTGCGTTCACTTAGTTTTTACAGAAGTTTTTATGGGAAATACATGCTTAGTTGAGTATCCAGACTGTGGGGTTAAGTCAACTGAGGCAACTGTGAGTTTGAAAAAGGACTTCTTGTAAAACTAAGAAAAGAAATCGATCTTGTTGCGTTCTGTAGTGAGGTTTTGTAAGGCAAAGAATAAGCTCACTTTATCCTCTCGTTGGTATAGTAAGTATACCTACTGTTACTGTGAGCCTACATCATCCCATAGCTGGGTAAAGGCCTTTTTTTATCGTGGAGAAATGCTCATGCATTCTGCACTACCACGGGGAGATAGTGCAGTTATGTGGGACTCTAACCCAATAAATCTCCACGGTGTCCTCCTCTGCCGCTTACGACGGGAATGGGCACGCGTTAGCACTCATCCGTGGACCCACCGCGGCTGTCCGTCGCCGGACCCTCCTCTGGGGAGTACTCTCCATCACCGGCGCACCAGAACACATATCACGCCGGGACCACCCCAGGTACCAGCACATGGGCGCTAGACGACCCCGTGTCTGGGCACCCTTGGTGCTCCCTGGGCAAAAGGTTCACGCCATGATTTCCTGCTAATTCGATCCAGGGCTAAAGTAGACCACTGGTCATTTTTGTTTCTCCAGGTCATCATCTTCTACGTGGTCTACCGCGACGCCTTTTGGCTGCGTCAGGGCTCCACGTAGTGGTTATTTTGGCCCACAGCTCATTGGACATACGGCATACGTGGCCAGTCCAGATACCTACATCATGTTCAAAACGGTAGGCGTTACTCTGAAAATTGGTCGTCTTGTACGGACTTTTACCATAAAATCTAAGTAATTTTATTTTACGTGTTCTTTTATGCAGGTACGTCTACTACAATGTAGTCAGAATCTTCAATATGTACATAATTGGCCTAAATATTAACCCCAAACTCGGAACCAACTGTTATGAATGAGAAATGAAAACAACTACACCCATCCCAATATTATGACACGAGATTTGAAACAAATCAAATGGATTAAACTTTCCTGACGGTTTAAAATAAAACCACCTCTCTAAAATTCAGTATGAATGTAAATTAGAATTGGACCGTAGCAGTTAGCAAGAACTTATTATAGACGACGTAATATTCAAAACACGTTACGAATGTCACGTTCCAACATGTCCCGGAACAAATTATAACGTCCAACAAAGCCTTAATACCGGGCAAAGTGAGCATGCCCGGGCATAACGGGCATCAAATGTAAGAAGTTGCAAATTGAGCGTACACGTTAGCCGTGTTTGATTAGGATCAAAACGTGGCTTGAATCGTACATTTTAGTGTGTAATGTAGTTTTAAGTTGTCTGATTAGTTGGTCTATAAAGGTTTTATTGACCAACTATCAGGATCAAGGAGTTTCTTACCCGTTCTTCTCTATCGAGATCTAGGTACGTTTTGGAATGGGTAACTTCACTAACTTTCTGACTAACTGACCGACTCGCGACTCCTTGACAATTCAAAAGTGCCCGTAAATGGTTTAATTGAAATAAATGCTTTGAGTTAGATTGGGCAAAATGAAAAAAAAAAGATTATTACATAACTAGCTGCGCCCCGCGGTTTCACCCGCGTAAATGTCGATCCCGTGGGAATATCGGGATAAAAAGTAGTCTATATGTTAATCCAGGGTGTCAGCTACCTCCATACAAAATTTAATCAAAATTGCTCCAGCCGTTTGAGCGTGATGAAGTAACAAACATATAAACACACACACACACTCACAAACTTTCGCCTTTATAATATTAGTGTGATTTATCCCAATTTTTTCGTAGGCTCAAATTGGCTGTCAAATCTTGACTGGGAAGATTTATGGGACTTTTTAAATTAATTAAGGTTTCAGAAACCGCCAGATAAAAAGAGGTAAATAAGCAATAAATATTCAAAGCGGAAAACAAATAATTATAATTGAAATTGTCCAAGGCGGAAATTCGGATGTTGTGGTACAATTTCGAAACGCGATGTTCAGATTTTACTATAAACCAATGTAATTAATTGATGGTATTAAAATTACAATGCTCTTATAAAAACGAAAGAGAAAAAGGGGCATGGATAAATAACACCATAGAGAAAGATAGAATTTTTACTGAAAACATTTCTAAATAGGTATTAACCCATCGCGCGTCTAATTGGCAGACACAATAGAAATTTTATTGTTATCGGTACACATGGTGTACACTCGACGTGCGAAGAGTTAAGTTACAATAATTTGTTGTGTCAGTCCCAATTTTCACGATGAAGGTTCTGGATTAAACCGTATATATTTAGCTCCCGGGTTCACAAAATGGCGGCCAGTTTTTGCTTTGAGTTACCTTAATTTATGTTCGCAATAATCATATTTGTTACAAATGAAACTCTCCATTGGTGTATAATAATAATAATAATATAATAATAATAAAGAAATTATTATTATATTATTATTATTATTATACACCAATGGAGAGTTTCATTTGGAATGTAATTTAGAAATTATTACGGTGTGAAGGTTTGTTACGAGTTATTGGGACCATTTTATCCGAGAGGTAAATTAAATTATGTGAACCGGGAAACGAATATGTATGCGCATTTTTAAGAAATGTCTAATTTAAAGAGTACTCATTAATAATAATAATGCTGCTTGCAGATTATCTTTATTTTGTAATAATTAGCCAGATGAACTGTACATTTTTGGCATTAATTAATTTGCATAATTAATGGCGGCAACATAATTACTAAAGGCCGGAAATACAAGCGTCGAAGCATTAAAATTCAACACACTGTTGATTTACGCCCGAAATTTGATTTACGGACCCCAAAAACCAGTTAGACAAAGCATCATTAAGCCGAACCCAATCTAAAATGATTTAAGCCCTGTCAAACCCCGTGGTATCTCGGAACCCGTCAGAAAACATTGTACATACAACAAGCATAATCCGAAATCGAAAAAAAGGGGAAATACATAAGTAAAAAACTTGGTACAGCCAAGTGAATAAATCAAGTTGCAAACGACTGTGGAACCGAGAACCGGATCAAGCGAGTAATCCCCGGCTGGTAAACGGGTTGTAACCGGATTTAGGCGGATATAACCGGGCCGGCCACCTGCGATAACGACCCGTCGCGGTTGCGCTCCAATGGAGCTCAGCTAAGGTGTCCCCACACTCGGTTGAGCTGGATTTGGGCTGCACTTGGAAGTTGTGCAAGATTCTGTTTGGGGACCCATTTGCTTTTTATTTTAGTAAAATTTCTCTTTTGACATTACTCCGCCATATTATGACAACCTGAGTCACTAATCTACGTGATCATCATATATGACCTGATCAAGATTAAGTCTGAACTTTAAGGCGTGTCGTTCACTGGCAAGTGGAGGCGAGGTCGCGGCGGCGTTGCGCCACGGCGGCCGAGGCGTGGGCGGCTAAGGTTCCTTCACACATTCCAATTCATGTAACATGTCATCGCCAGAAGATGAAGACGTACTTGCATTCATAGAAGTATAATCGTACATTTCGATGAATTTCATGTAGGTTTCAAAATCGTCACGCATTATTTTAACTGTGTAAATACGTCTACGCCGAAACAAAATCACAAAATGGCGATGGAGTCGCATCGCGGTCGGGCACAGCGCCCCCACCCTGACCCCGCGCCGCCACCACCTCGCCCGTGCCGCGACTCTAGTATATTAGCGCACTGTCATTTATTCCTAAAGAAAACTTAGATGTGGCACGCCGCTTGTGCGCCCGCGCCTTGACGCTGCGCCGCCTTGACTCTAGCTCATGTGAGCGATCCGCCTAAAAGAGAATGTGGCCTGTGGCCTGTGTTTGTTTCAGTGTTTCTTCTCGGATAGGACACGCCAACCTCATTAAGTTCTAACGTGTATTTTTTTGACGTGTAAAAGAGTTTGTCTAAAGAAAACTAAAATATCAGTCGTCATCATTTACATCACGAGGTACCGAGTTACCGACAAGCTTGGAGGCGTATTTCCTTGTCAATCTAATTCTGTGAACTTTAGGAGCTTTACCATTATATGACTATGCAGCAAGTGTCTCATTTATCAAGATTTGTCTACTATGATATTTTTGAATAGATTAGATTCTTCTTTCTTAAACATGATTTGTATACCTTTAAAACCTAGTTTTCTAACATCACAACTATTCAAATAACCTAGCTTGACTCAAGTCATTCCTATCCGGACGGTTCACCAGAATAATTGGACCAAAAAAAATGCTATTCTCTGCAATGTGATAGCACCCTAACTCGCTTTGTGGTAGCACCCTAACTCGCTCACTCGTTACATAGCTTCTCTTTTGTTAGTTTTACAACTTTCTTAGTGCTCACCTATTGCATCGAATTGAAATTTCTTTTTAAACATCTCGCAGTTAAACTTTGTGGTTCGTTTGAGCGAAAAATATTTCAAGGAATTTGTTAGTGAGGGTTTGTTTAAAATAAATAAATTTAGGAGGAAGTTGGGGTTGGCGATGTGGAAGGGTGAGACTGTGCCTTGGACTGACTTTGAGGTGAGATGTTTTGATTGATCAATATTAAAGGTTTACAGTTAACAGTCACTGACCAGCAACTATAATGTAGGATTTTCCTTTGATGGTAGGTATACTCATTTCTTCAATCAAGGGAATACAGTACCTTGCTGTTGCTGTACACACACATATAACACAATAGCACAAAAGGGAGGAGGACACATCATGGCACAAAAGGGAGGAGGCCTATACTCAGCAGTGGGTGTCCCAATGACGATGATGATGATAATGATGATGTTGATGATGACGATGATGATGGTGATGGTGATGGTGATGATAATGATGATGAATGGAGCACATCAACAATTACGAAGAGACTGTAACGTATGACAGAGGCGACGCTCTTGGCAGCAAAACTATTTCTCAAGACCTGCACCATAATTGCGTAATACACACTATCAGATTGTGGTATTCTGAATTTTGAAGGGCTGCTAATCCATTGCTTTTTAGCTTCGAAAATTTTGTCTGTTATAAACGTAAATAACGCAATGAATATTGTTGAACTGTCAAAATGAGGGCTATTACTACAGGTAATGTGTTACGCAATTACCCCGCAGTTTAAACTAGCCTCCTCCTATTGCAACTCCGTACACTACGCCAGCTAAAGGTCAAAGTGTAACTAGTGTCGTTCGGCCTACTATATCGACCGCAGCTTACAAAACCGGCGAAGTGCGTGTCGGATCACGCACAATGAAGGGTTCCATAGTTGGAATGAATTTATCCGAAGAACAAACTTAACATTGTAGTTGAAAAACATGTTCTCCCATACATTCCAACTGAAAATGTAAGTTTTTACGCACAATATTGAGAGATTTACCATGTTGTTTTAAGACCACAGACTTCTTATTGATTTTCCTGTAGTCTATATAGGTGTAGAACTATTTTCTGTATTTTTTTTCAAAATTTTAGGCTCAGTAGTTTCGGAGATAAGGGAGGGGGGATGGTCAATTTTCGTCTATTCTCTTAAATAACTTTAATGCAATTTACTTTAAAATTATAAAAAAAATATTTGAGATCCTGATAGTAAGCTCTTGCATTTGTTATGTCACACGATACAGATTGCGAAACTTTTTTTTTAATTTTCTATTTGCCCCCCAAAAATGACCCCTATATTCATAATTCATTTATATACGTTACACGTCTGTGTTTGAGTCACAGAGATTCATATGTGTACCACATTTCAACTTAATCGGTCCATTAGATTCGGAACAAATGACTGTGACAGACGGACGAACAGACAGACGATTCTATAAGTGTTCCGTCTTTTTCCTTTTGGGGTACGGAACCTTTAAAAAGAAAATTAAGCTTATAACCTCCTTCTTACCTAAGACCTACATAATAAAGATCGTTCTACCTATTAAATGTAACAACATTATACCGTCACTAACACCGCTATGAACATGACAACCATCTTCCCAACTCGCCACAAATTCCAGATATAACTTAAAATTAATTTAATATACAGCCTTAAACAAAGTGAGGCAGACACACCTGAAACTTGTGCTTCAGCCCGACGGCTTCGTTAGATAACGGATAACTTATCTGTTGCTTTCAGAGGGTGGGCAGAACTCCAACTGTCTGGAGGGAGTCAGGGTTCTTCTATTGTGTTTTGCTTAGAACTGGTTTTGTTTCGGATTTGTATGATGGGATCTTGTTTGCCACTTTTTGTAAATTAATGATGATCTTAAGAAATATTTATTTATTTATGAAAACTTTATACGTACTTAATTAAAATAATAACTGTACAAAGGTCTATAGAAGAACAGCTCTCTACTTAAACAAAGAAAAAACGAATATTGATGGCTTACTGCGAATTAGCGAATTCAGACTGAAAGTCCAGCCAAATCATTCTTTAAAAATGTCACCGTAAAAATGTAGGTGAAGTAAAGAGTGTCATCCACCTGACGCCACGGATTGACAGCTCACATCAAACTCACTTCACACCTAAGTTTTCACGGTGAGATGTAGAATAGTACCGCAGGATTTTTTCAAAATGTGTTCCTTCATCGTGTAAAAGTTTTATTCCACATTTGCAAGTACATATTAAGAAGATAACAATGTAAAGGAACTATTCAGGCTTTGTTCTTTTGCGGTTTAAAATATTATCAGGAAACAAAAACAAAGTTAGCCAGATATACTTTCACTATTCGTATACTTTTCATCCATTCATCCTCCCATAAATAATCCCCACGTTTTCCTATTTCACACGGAGACTAGATAATAAGCTTCTCAGATAAACTGTTACTACATTGCGAGACTAATACTTCAGCGGTCTTTTTACCCGGTTTAATCCAGATCGCACCGGTTGACGGAAGTTAGAACCAGAAAATGGATACAGAAGATCCACTTCTTACGTTTACATTGAGAAGTTGTTATTTTTATGAACTTTCTATACAATGGCCTGGATTCTCTTTGATTAATTCTTTTCTTTCTTGTTTTGTTTCTTAATTAATTTTACTCTTGGTAAAAAAAACAGATAGAATATACCAATGTCTCTGAACACAATTAGATCTTGAAGACGTATTAGAATTTAATGTCGTCTTAAATATAACTGAAGTTTGAAATTTATCAAAAGTTTCGTATATATTATTAGTTTGTCTTTCTTGTTACTAAAACAGATTGCTGTGTTCAATATACTTGACATAGGTATGTCCAAAGTAAATTGGCATCAATAATCCTTTTTCTACCTACTTTATTACGTATTGCTGTAAACCGATAAAAGCGGTCACGTCTCTCACAGGTTGCACGTAGCATTACAATTGCATACCGACACTAGGTACTAACACTTCAGACACCACCGACACTTCAGACACCAGAAAGTTGAATATAAATTGTATTTACTGGAAATTATTGCCGCCATTCTTCAAGACGGTACGGTTGAAGAATGCATTACGACCAGTTCTTATTTGATATACGGATTGATTAGCTTACCAATGGTAACAATTTACCTATATTTGGTAAGCAGAACGGGTAAGTAATAGATGATATAACAACAAAATCTCTAATATTTACAATATATAACAACGGAACCTATAATTTTATTTAATATAGCGATTAGTTAATATAATGAACGATTGACATAATTTTAAAATAACTAATTTTCTTAAGCATTACATACATTAAATATAAAATCGTTTGACATACCACTCAAAAGATATAAAACTTATTTGGTCTAATAAAACAATAACTTTGTATTTTGTTTAAGAAATGTTTAAAAGTATTTTTTCTTTGTTTTATTCATTGTAAGTTCTATCGTAGTTATAGGTAATAGTCACCTAAGTAGATATTAAACATAACTAGTAACTAATTACCACCTGCGTTAAGATAGGTCGACGGAGCCCCGCTTCGCGGGGCTCCTATTTCTGGGTGGTTTAAAAAAAAATAACCACGAAGACTAAGGCGGGAGCTCCGCTCCGCTTCGCTCCCGCCTTAGCCTTCTAACCTAACCTATCCGAGTCGGGGTACTCTGAGTCGGGGTGTTAACCATAATGACGTTTTATATACATATATTAAACGTTAGACCTAATGATTTTCGATTAAATAAACAATATACATATTAAACGTTAGACCAAATGATTTTCGATTACATAAACGTTATATCAAACAACGTTATACTAATTAAGTTTTAGAATAAATAAATGTTATATGTAAAGAAATTATATCAACAGTTGGTATATCTCACGTTGATTATATCTTTTGAACGATAATAAAATGAAATTAGACCAAATGAGTTTATACGTTATGAGACGCACCCAAGCAGAACAGCATTAAGAGTACTTATAAATAAGGGTGCAAACTCTCCTGAAGGATGAAAGATCTCATAATGCATCAAGCCGTGTGCCTGATGGAGTTTCCATACAAACTTTTATCTTTTTCAAGCCCTTTAGAGTAGTCATTTTCAATCAAATCCAAATTTTCTAATCCTGCCTAAGTGCTTACTTTCGTAATTCAACCTTTTGACCGCCACACATCAAAAAATCAAAAACGTGCCCGCGCCCTCGGCATCAAAGTCTGTCAGGCGAACCGTGGCGTGCTGGGCATATTTTGATTTGTCATCTATACATGACTGTGGCGGTCAAAAGGATATGGAACTCTTGTGGAACTTTCCATGCATCTAGACTCAGCGGTTTAGACTGAGCATTGTCTGCTAGTGCGTGAATTAAACATTTTTATAAAGTAGAGATGCTATGAAAATTATACACTACGATATTGTTAAAAAAATACAACCATTAGGATTTATTGAAAAAAGTTTTACAGCGATAAAATTACACCTTTTTGGAAGTCAACTTTTTCTATTTCAAAACCCTACCTTCTACCTTTTCACACCTAACCCTTTCTAAAATTCTCAGTGACTTTCCACATTATTGGAGTACCTCCCTCACTCTCATATCTTATGTAATATACAGGATGTACCTTATAATACTATAAGTACTTATACATTGTGACGTCATGACTACGTGGGGCCATGTACTGAGAATATTAAATAGGGTTTGTGACGTGATTAATGGGGTAAGAGTAAGTAGAATGTAAAGTGTTTTGCATGTACGCCTATGGTGGGTAAGTAAGTAAGGCTTATGGAGATTAGTATGTCAAAAAACATAAGAAACCACCTTGAGTGGAATTTAAACAGCTAATCATTTCACCCCCTTACACAGTTGTGTAGGGGTGAAATGATTAGATGTTTTCCGAAAACGTTTTATATACATTCGTGATCATAACGAATCTTCGTGAGTGAAACGATACCAAATAAAATTTCCTATGCCTCTGTAAGTAATGGTCGGTAATAAAACACAGACTAATATTTAGGTATGTAGACTAAAGCAAAAACTGAGGTAAAATAGACGATTTCTATAAATAGTAAGCTGGCTTTATTAATGTTAAGCAGGCATTTTTTATAAAGTAATGGTAGGTATATCTGTATCTACAAATATTATAAATAATTCTAGTAGTGTTTCGTATCTGTCTGTGTGACCGTGTTAGTCTTTAAAACTATGCAAAGGATTCTGATGCGGTATTCATCGTCGTTTAAAAAAAATATTCCGGAAGGTTTATGTGTATTAAACTTCATGTTATAATAGGTATAGTAATCTCGACCTTTTGTCAAGTCATAAAAACTGTGAGAAGCAGAGGCAGGTCGCTAGTAATAAATAAGAAATACGAATGAACATCCCAAATGCAGATCTACTAAGACCTACGAATCACCTAATAAGTACTTACTAAAATATCTGAAGAGAAAAAATCTGTACTGTCGTGTCTACACGTCGCTACGCCACGCAACAAATTAGTCGCAGTCGCAGCGAGCTGCGGCGACTAATCGCGTTATCTCAATCAAGTGGCGACCACCGCAGGCTCGTCGCTGCGTTTACTACATTAAGAGCTATGGCCTTGCTCAGGCTGCGGTGTGTGAACCTGGCCTTAACTCGATCAAGTTTTGAAATTGGTTTGTTAGTCATATTTAGAGAAAATGTGTTTTTCGTTTGCAAAGTGATTAAATAAATAACGATCGGATTAACTGAAAGTTATTTTATTATTACCAAAGGTAATTTCAACCCCTAAAATTAATGTCAATATCACCGTCTCTCCTCACTACGATAAGAAAAGTATGTAAATTCAGTGATAAGGGAGGAGTACCCGTGTGTTATCTGAACCTAATGTTACTAGCCAGTGACACGATGAGATTAGCTGGGTTGCGGACGGAATAACATTATTGTATTGATCTCTCTACAGCTCAGCGTTATTATCATTTATCGAAAATACTACTCTAGCATCATCAGCCTGTAACGTTTCTACTGCTGTGATACAGGCCTCCCTGCTAGAAGGAATGGGCCGTAATCTACCACGCGGGCCCAGTGCGGGTTGGTAGATGTCACATGTCTTGGATTTTTTGGTTACAGGTCATGCCGGTTTCTTGTTTTCCTTCACCGTTTTGAGAGCAGTGGTGATGAAATAAATTACACAAAGTAAAGTGCCTATCTGGGTTCAAACCCACGACGTACAACAAGTAAATCGGGGCCAGTACCTTTGCCATCACTGCTCTACTACTTTACACTGACATCATCATCTGCCTAGCCTTTTCCCAACTATATTGGGGTCGGCTTCCAGTCTAACCGGATGCAGCTGAATACCAGTATTTTACATGGAGCGACTGTAAAATACTTAAAATACCAATAATATTTTACATTAGGTACTTTACACTGAAATATTATTCAGATTCTTTTTCTGCGTTGGAAATGTCCAATCACACACAAACACAATCTAAAAATACAACGACACCAACATCACACATGCCTCCTACAATATCACCAAACATCTCGCCTAGCCTCTTAGGTACAAAGTTAATTAATACCTTCAATTCAACCCACCTGCATTCACCCCTAACTGTGTCGCGCTTTGAACCTACCTCACATCTAATTACCAACACCCTGCATACAGACCAATTTAACCCCTACGTCATCATTTTAGGGTTGAATTCGGGTTGAGTTAAACGAATTAAGGTGCGACATAAGTGAATATTTAAGGGATGACATTAATGTTTGATTACGTTATTGTAATTTTCATGATGTGTTTGCAAATGACTAATTTAGGTGCGATTAATGTTAAATTTAATCTGAATGAAGGTTTCCATATTATTTAATAAAACGTTATATAATTTATGTTTTATCAAAAACCGTAAACAAAAATTACACAAATAAAAACTCACCTTTTCAAAGTGCTTCACTTCCGCCAGCAAAACGAAGTTGATATGTATAAACCTCGCATCCTCGCAGGACCTGGCCCTCTGCCGATACCCCGGCTTACTATAACAATACCTATAACCCGTATACTCCGAACTGTCTATGTGCACTTTCAACCCCCCACTGTACCCCCAGTCACCTCCACAGCCCCAACATACACCTTTGGTAACAAATTTCTCCCAAACATCGGAAAGGCCATGCTTTTTCGCCCCCGCACGGCCAATGCGGGGGCGTCCAGGCCATGTTCCGGCGTTGGCCTGTGGCCTGAGGCCTTTTTGAGTCCTTTGCAGTTTCCACTCTCCGTAAGTCCCAGTATCAGCTGGCTTTTTCCATTTCCATTTGGATATCACTCGTGATTTTTATTTTGCAAAGTGTTATTTGGCACTCACTTTGACTGTTTTTTTGTATGCTCCCAAATTTTGGGTTCTATTAAGTATTTGGTGTCCACGGTTCGCATTGGAAGGTTAACTTTTCACTCTTTGGCTTCTACCTCTTTGCTAAGTTAGCCTTCTTCAGTAAAGATACTCCGATTTCTGTTCAATAATTACAGAGTGCTTAAACGTTATTAGCTTTTAACATAATTGGAGTTCAGGACTGGTTTATTGAAAAGCGAAGAGGTAAAGCTGAATTTACTTTCGGTTTCTTTACCGAAGTAATTATTCGGAGTTTGACGTCAGGCATAGAGATGTGTCAATGGTGACGAAAATGTCCTATACATACTAATATTATAAATTCGAAAATACCTCTGTATGTATGTTAAATTTTCTCGCCTAAACTACTGAACGGATTTCGATAAAATTTGGCCAGGAGAAAGAATATACTTTTCGTTCTCACGCTAGCCCGCTGACCACGGGCTGAAGCTAGTATAAAATTTTCCTAAAACATGAGCAAAAGTAAGCGGAAAACTTTGTCTAGAATAAAAGTACTAGCCTTAACTCTTTCAAGAACCACTTTCTTCAAGTTTTTAAAGCAGCACAGAAATAATTGACGGGCGCTCGAAAACCTCTCTTGTTAAAAAAAAAAACATTTTTTAATAAAAAATAACGCAAGTTGCTAACGTTAAAACTTGACACTTTCTTACTTATTAATTAGTAGCTGAAAATCTAAACTGAAGCGGCGTCCTTTGAGTAAAATTGCTACATCACGGCCTTACCCCCCTGCATTTCTGCTTATCCCCCTGGCTCGCAGCGTTGGGATCGGAGGCCTATTAATCAAATAACTCTCTTGTGATTAATTAGGAAATCAGCAATTAGTAAGAAATCGTTGAAATTAAGGAGAACGGATGGAAGGGTGTGTGGGGTAAGTGTGCTCGGTAGAATATAGAGAAGGCATTTTATTAGAGGTATTTATAGTTACTGATGTTTCTGGGTTTATCTTGGTCTTTATTATTGTAAAGCCCGCTTGCTCCCCAAATTACATTTAACACTAATTAAAACATAGTTATGTCTCTGTCATCTTCAAACGATTGACAGAAATCGAACAATGTTTTAAATTCGTTTTGCATTAAATGGATTTAGTGATTCTACGGGTTTCGTGCTTAGAAAGTAGACACCTTGATTCTGTGATCAGACTGTAATAACTCAATTTCATTCGCTAAAAATGATTGCACTATTGACAAAATCCTTACAAATGGTAAGAATTTTGAAAACACATTACATCGAAGCGCACATTACAGTCGCAACGGGCCTCAGCGCCACGCATTTTCTTACAAAAAAAGTGTGGTTGCGTTGGTTTATCTTTACATAGTATAAAACAAAGTCGCTTAGATCTTTTAAACTACGCAACGCATTTTAATGTAGTTTTCAGCAATAGATAGAGTGATTCAAGGTTTATAAAGAAGGTTTATATGTATAATCCATGCATATTATAGTAGAGAAAAGCTGAGAAATTCAAAGATTTGTAATGTGATGTCGTAACAAATATTTTTGTGCGCTTACGAGATAGATCAAATTAACGTACTACGGAATTGTATATCATAAAAATATTGATAAAAAGTCCGCGATGGTATAATTATGTTTATCTCCGAGGGATAACCCACAGTAACCATTTTTATCTTTTACATATTCTAAAAAATATATGGGTTATTTACCAAGCTATTTTAAACAAAACCGTATTATTCCATATCCAATTAAATACATTAAATACGTTGTGCATTTCATGTAGATCAAAATTGCCCTATACAGCATATCATTAAAATGAATATCTTAGAAGATATCAGAGATTTAAAAAGCGGGGAAGAGCGGCTGGCTACGAATTTCGCCGGGTCAGCCAGTAGAAAATATATAAAGTGATAAAGGATGATTTCTGCAAAGCGTTGCGTTGCGGGCCGCATAAAACTGCTTTTAACTGAATCTTCACTACATTATATACGTACAACTAAACAGCTTCATCAATAATGACTTTCCAATAAAATCCTTAAGGATTTATTTTCATTGTAATGCCGCATCTATTTCCCTTAAACTTCATCAGTCGGTAATACCACTCTATAAGAAAATAAATTCGCGAGTGTAATCCCCACGGCAGATTAATTTCTTATTGTGGGGCTTCTGTGGGATAATGACTGGGACGAACAAATATATAGACGGATTGTCTCTGGGATAAACTTAAGGAGGCTGTGACTAATAGTATGGCTGTGTTTTAGTTCTATGGAAGACGATTTGAAGTCGGTTTAGTCCCATCTTTTCCCCCTCCCATCTGTTCCCCTATGCGTTTTACGTACAAAAAGGAAATTTTTGTACGTAAAACGCATAGGGGAAGAGATGGGAGGGGGAAAAGATGGGACAGAACCTTGAAGTCTTTCAACTTTCAACTGTGATATCTGTTGGCAAGTTTTTATTCTCTTTATTTTTGTTTTAGTAAATAGGGAGAGCCATCTTCTTTAAAACGGTGAAGGAAAACATCGTGAGCAAACCGGCATGTACTAGAACCAAAATGTCAGACACATGACATCTACTGACCCGCTCTGGGCCCGCGTGGTGGATTACGGCCCACCGACAGGAGGCCTGTGTCCCAGCAGTGGGAACATTGTAGGCTGGTTATGTTTATGCTAGCATCTTCTTTAAGTTGAGATGTATCTTATAAATGCACATGATCTGTTTTTCAGTCAAATGGCGCGCGATTGGTAAGGCCTGTGTCCTACTGTGGACTACCATAGGGATGATGCTATGCTTCTATTGCAATAAGGTTCACTTTTGATTTGATCAGTGCAACTAAAACTCACTTTTCCCAATTGGATTTCTAAATTCATACCCTAATTAATCTCAGTAGTAATTACGCTCAATGCAGGGGTTGAAAACTTCCACCCGCAGATACCATATAACCAATAAACTTAAAGAAAATTGGCATAATTTCTTCCCAAAACTAATTAAGCCATATTCAGCCACTAACTACCCATTACAGTAGTATGAAAAGCCTACAATAAATTGTGAACTAAGGCATAGTTGTACCGTCGCGTCTGTCTGTACGTCTTGGCGACGTTCCAGTGGCAATTACCCTGCTACTCTGCTTGCCCCTTTGTTGGGTAAGCGTTATGTATTTCTTCCTTTGGGGATTTGTTTCGCGTCAGTTTTTAATTGCCTACGTATTTTGTCTTGATGTTTTTTTCTGGGAGTTTAATTGGTATAAGGAGAAGTGCTGTTTTGGCTTTCCGGAGGTCTGTCTTTTGAAGTCATGAAATCGGAGTTGATGGGAAGTTAAAAAACTGGCCAAGTGCGAGTCGGACACGAAGGGTTCCGTACTACAAAGCAAAAACGCCGAAAAAAACACGTTTGTTCTATGGGAGCCCCCTTAAATATTTATTTTATTCTGATTTTTGTATTTGTTGTTATAGCGGCAACAGAAATACATCATCCGTGAAAATTTCAACTGTCTAGCTATCACGGTTCATGAGATATAGCCTGGTGACAGACAGACAGACGGATAGTGGAATCTTAGTACTAGGGTTCCGTTTTTACCCTTTGGGTACGGAACCCTAATTATGAACTTAAATGTCTAATCTCCTCTCATCTTTAATGGCTAAAGGCCTTAGCTGCACTAGCCTAGCAAAGACCAAATATGTATCGAAAATATTTTCCACGTCAATATTATTTCTAGATAAACAATATTTGGCTGGATGCGGAAGGCGGAGGACAGGGTGTAGTGGCGCAGCCTGGGAGAGGCCATGACCAGTATTGAAAGTAGCGGTAAACAAGCATTAAGCTTGGATCAAACTTGAAACCAGACGGCACAGATAGCAAAGGTTTTTTTTTTGTTTAAGCCCCATAAACCAGACGACATTTTTGGAGGGCAATTGTAAACAAAAACAGTTAAGTCTAATATACTCATATTATTTTTACTAAACATAACTCGTAGTTTATGAACACAACAATGAAGCGAGCTACAGAAGTGGAAGAAGTAAGCGAAGTGTATTAAGATCATAGTCGTTGGCGGTAGTTACTTGTTTTCTATCTTTTTTACTATTCCACCAAGGATTTAGAAAGGATAGCTGCAAGAAAATATTTTGTAGAGCTTGGGAAAGTTATGAAATGGTTGTTATTTGAATAGCCAAGTAACTTAGTTGAGTTATTAAAATGAGCAAAGTAAGATTTGGATTTATTTATAGAGAAACCCTCTAGGTGGTAATTTAGATCGTCGGGATTTAATCGGGATAAGTCTAGCTTCTTATTTCGGCTATTAACAAACTTTTTTATTTATCTACATGAAAGTACAGTACAGGTATATAATATGTTAGCTTTGAATTTATTGGATTTTTTTCAGGAATGAAAGTACCTACCCACTTAAGTATAATAAAGTAAACTACACATAAATGACTTTAAAAAATCTAGGTATATCTAACTTCATCTCTCTCCAAACAAAAGACAAACCGACATTTCCATAAAAACGTCTTAAACTAAATTCAAACCAGTCCAAACCAGTTCAAACCGGAACAAACCAGTCTCGGGCTGATTTTTACCCGGCTCACTCCTTTATCTGGTTGTAGCAATTTCCTGAATCATGGAGACTTATTATTGGTAGCGAAGAAGGGTTGGAAATGGGTGAATTTTTTAGAGAACAGTTTAGGGTTTGAGTTCGTTTGCGAGTTAGGGACTTTTTGATTTGGTTAAGAATAATGTAATGGGATTTTTATTTAGACTGATTTTATAAGAATGTATTGAGTAAGGGCGTTATATTGTTAACTTTGGTTTGAAGAACTGAAGTAGAGTTGTTTCCTCAAGTACGCAGATGATGATGTCATCTGCGAGCCTTTTTTCATCCCATCAATGTTGGGGTCGGTTTCCAGTTTAACCGGATGCAGCTGAACACTAATATTTTATATGGAAGCGACTACCTATCGGGCCTCCACAACCCAGTAACCGGGTACCGCGATACCCCTTGGTAAGACTGGTGGTCAGACTCTCGGGCTTCTGACTACCCGTAACGACTCGACTGTCAAAGATCTACAATTAATGTCAGCCGGGGCCAACGGATTAACATGCTTTCCGAGGCATGGAGGGGTCTCGGTATGTATTGGATGGTCACCCATCCACAGACAGAACTCGGCAAGCGTTACTTAACCTTAAAGATCGACCCGTGCGGTTATCATTATTTAGCCATGAGCCCCGTTTCCTTAAGTATTTTCCAAAACATAATAGTTTATTTCATTTTCAATCGTATTTGTACAAAAATAATAAGTAAGGACAGCTCACTCAAGTCATAATTTTTCACTCAGATTCAAATCCAGTTTTGTATAACCAATTTTTATCTCCTTCGTCCTACTACCCGCGGTAAATATCTGAGTGGGGGTGTTTTCTACCCCAAGAGGCGTTTAGGAAATGAAGAAATCCGGTCCTTGGGGGAGGCATGACATTAATAGAATTCTGTTTCATCCCCCCTTCATCCGCCTTGGGACATTATTTGGAAGAAAATTTCCCCAAAAATAACTTACAATTTAGATAGGTACGTTAATTTAGTATAGATGCTCTTTGGGGGGGATTCCATCATGAGTCTAAAGCAAATCTGAATCGAAGGTTTTGATTACAACATGTTCAAAGTTTTTTAGGGATGTTATGAACTGGAATTTTTGTATTGTTAGTTAATATGGAAGGAAAGTGATATTAATTGAAATAGGGGTTCTTTGAGAGCTGCAGTGTTACTTTGTAAATTATTATTTTCAAGTTTACTTCTGCTTTTTCAGTGAAAACTGAAGATCCGGGGGCTTATTCCCTAAGTTCGTTAACGAAGAAACGAGCCCGTCCGAAAATAGTTCGATACTTCGAAAAGAATCCTACTCCCAATGAATTAACTTGTTCGGACGGGCAAAAGCACATCGGGAGTAAGAACAACTATCAAATCGTATCGTCATTCATTCTTAGGTCGGGCCCCGAACTAATCTTATGTCCGTAGGTAAGGTAACTTTGTCCCAAACTACGGATTTCGTGCTTAGAGAGTGGACCCCAAGCTTTGATGTCAATAAATACATAGGTGTAAGTACAGAGCCAGCACAAGAGAATTCTATGTATAGCGAGCTTTTCCATAATAGATCATCATTGCATGCTTTGAAAGTTGTTTTGTTAGGCTTGGTTTGATTTTAGATATTCTTATGATATTGTAAAAAAGGATTTCCTATCCATCTGTACTTTAAATCCTATACCCACAACCGAACCCATACATAAACATGGGGTGGCTACACTGGCTGTTACATATTATTACAAAGATTGTTTATCTTCCAGAAAATTGTAGTTTTCCATACAAATAGTTGCAATATCGAACCCGCGAAGAGAACATCTTAAGATCAATAGAGAACTGTTCAATAATGCAGGCTGTCTTCAATAACTATTGGTCCACGAGCGGTCAGATGGGTGGAAAGAGAATTAAGGTTAATTTTAACAGGGGGGTGAAATGTTGGTCAAGGGGTTGAAATTGGTCTTAGGTTTTCTTCTCTTGGGGAAGGCGAGAAATGTGGAATAACTTAGCTCATGCTTATCAAACTTAGTTATGAAATTGACATTGCATCTTGGGTATTTTCGTGGACTCGAATCTCGAATCTAATTTCAAAAATAGTGGGTAGAATAAACTGAATTATAAGTCAGAAGATTTATTACCTGAGATTGATCTCTCGAAGAATCGAAACTTAACCTCTTACGTTATTGATTTACTAAAATTGGACCTTATTTTGTGTCCATAGGGTAGAAAATTAACTGCATTTACTGCTCATACTCCTGCCACATCCCTGTATATGTGTAAGTTAACCCAATAGAACCATGATGATTATAAAAATAATGATTTGGACAGTAAAATTCAGATTCTCTTGTTTCAGTAGTTAAGTTAGAGTTCATTAACAAAGTATAAACCTAAGAGCCGCCAACAATCTATCCGAGTTGAAAACTTTACGATTTATTAACAGTTGCTACTTAATTCATGTCGCGGATACTTTGTGACTGGATGTGGTGAGCGCAGTAAGAGGTGGGAGAGAACTGGGCGTAGCAGAGTTTTCTGAAGTTCTTTGATTTTGATGACATGGCGTTAGGATTTGAGTGAATAAAAGGACTTGGTATAGTAATGCCGATCGTAATTTGGGATGATGAAGGGTAGGTTGAGAGACTTTTATTGCTCTAGTATTATAAATGTTGGAACGCCGACGTCTCCCCCTTGGAGGTGGACGATAATTGCTGCAATACAGCTTTAAAACTAATGTAGCTGTTAACGAATACTAAAAAAATATGAACCTGTTTTTTGTTCCAATAAAATATTTTGATTTGATTTGAGACTTGGCTTTGGTGGTTGACGTTCATGATATTAATATTCGATTTTGAGTTAAAGGTAAAGCAACATAGAGTAAAATTGCGTAGCAATCCCACACCATTTGCCTGCCAGTAAGTTTCTAGAAAATTAATGAAGGCAAAGTTACAATTATTGCTTCTCGTCTGTCAGATCTAATCAACTTTTGTAGGGCATCAGCCTAGCTAATACAGAAAGGGAATTTCGTATTAGGTGAGGTTCTATTCTAGTAAGTCCCTACATCCGTACCTTCCTCTAAAGTTTCCCATTTAAGTTTCAGTTAAGTGCGACTGATGGCTAGCAAATGGCGGCCACAATCAACTGATGCGTTTAAACTCCAATTTAACTCATGTAGTTAAGTCTAACCTTTGGTAAAGCGATCGTTAGGTTTAGTGAGCATTTTTGGGTAATGCTCCGATGAAGTGCAGTTGATTTGAGTGTAGTATTGTTTTATTGAAGGAAAATAGGAAAAATAAGAAAATAGGAGCTTGCTGAAAGTCCTGAGGATCTTCTAGGCCCGGTTTTACTCTAAAACATTGCTGTCATCATCATGCTTACCGTTTTGTGATTCTTGTTAATTATCTTTAGTACTTAGGGATTCGATGTCTGTCTAGTGGTGCCTAAATGGTGGTTTCAAGATACCTAATCTCGATCTAAATCAATAAATAACTATCTTAAATCTTGTTCCAAAACGTGAGTGTTACGGCTTGCTAGTTTTATTTGTGTAGGCGCTAAAATTTTTAGAAATATTTATACCAATTTTTTTCTTATAGGGTAAGTCCGGGAGAGATGGCCGTACGGGAGAGATGACCGGTAGGAAGTAGTGCGAGTTACAAACAACAAATGGCGTAAATAGTAATTTAGTTCACTTCGTTGTGTGATCGGCAACAAGTTGCTGCATGTTTTTTTTTTTTAAATTGAAAAAGTAAGTAAATTCCACATTTTTTTTATTACAGGTGCATGGTCTAAGATAAGGGATTAACATAATATGTAGTCACAAAAAGGTTTCTTCAATTTCGCTTGTTTTTGACGTTTTATTGTGGATTTAATAACTTTTTTCATATTCTAACCTAAAAAAGGTCGTTGGAGATTGCATCATATTTTTTTAAATTGATATGGCCATCTCCCCCGTGCATTTGGGATAGATGACCTTAATTCGTAATATCGTCAAATCTGAGACAGCACTTGCGAAGAAATACCCAATAGATTTTCACGATTCCTCTGGAAGTGAAGTAGACGAAAATGAAGTGGACAATTACTGCCGACGCTGCGACGAGAACTATTGTAAGACACAACTTAGTCGAAGATTGGTTGCAATGTAATATTTGCAAGCTGTGGGTACACGAAAACCGCACAAAGTTTGAAGACATGTGCTCAAACTGCGGAAATAAAGAAAAAGACTTCTCTTGTTCTTTCGTCTTGAAAAGACGAAAAAAGTTACCGGCCATCATCCCCCGAGTCCTGTGGCCATCACTCCCGGACACTCTGGGTGAGATGGCCAGTCGTATTTTTTTTAACCTAAAATATTTCTGTGTTACGAGTAAGTTTTTATAAGAAATATACATATTGTTTTTTTGTGATTAAAATGGTTGTTTTATTGTACAGACGCCAGCACATCAAGCTAACCGAAACTGTCAAATTTTCCCAATAAACTTTGAACCTTATGCTTTAGCGATAAAGTTGAAAATTTATTAAAGAAATTTGACAGATTGTAGTAGCTTGATGTGCTGGCGTCTGTACTTGGTTTCCTGGCTATAGATTTTTAATGTTAGTAGGGCCATCTCCCCCGGACTTACCCTAATAGGATTAAAATATTTACTTCTAGCTTTTTTAGGTAACATAACATACGTCAATATTATTAAATAAAAATGTTCTAAAACTTTCTAGTTCTACAAATCCTGTAAAACCGAAATCACAAACGTTAACCCCATTCAACTGGTCCCAAAGCCCCGAAATCGGGAATCCCTACAAACGAAACAGACAGGTAACCCTTTTTATACCGACTTCAACATCGACGAAGTTTGAAGTCGGTCCGAAATAATCTCGCCGCGGACAGACAGACAGATAAACAATTTGTATCTTTGGTTCTTGTTCAGGTATTGGTAAGATAAGATAAAGTATATATCTAGGGAGATAGGTACGAGTAGGGTCCTTATTTATAAGTTAGAGATGAATTGTTACAAAGTGATAAAACTGTATCGTGCCATTATTCTGCTCATGCCAATATGCATGATGTAAGAGATAATTAATGATGTTGTATAGCAATAGTGTCCAGCGAGAATGCACGCAGTCCTATGGACAACTAAAGTTTTTACAGAAGTAATAAAATAAACCTTTGACTATTGAGGCCTAGAAATAAGTTAATATTTCTATTAATTCCAGTGAGTTAATAAACCTTGCTTAATTTGATTACAATCTGCACTTTATTATCAAAAGACAGACGACAATGAAAACCAAGTGCAAGTGTCGAAATAATTTCTAAAGGGCAAGCAAAGTGAGCATAGAATTATGTCGGGGCGGGTCGGAATGAGATGATTTAGAATCCAAGACAATGGAGGGAGGAACGGTATGCTCTCAGGATTACGTTGACATTAGAACAAGTACAGAGCTCCTTTTTTTCTCGGATGATAATTATTACGGGTTTCTTGACATAGGGAATCTTTACGTCAATCATAAAAGATAGACGGAGGTGCATAACCGTCAATCTATTCAGAAAAGTCTCACCGTATACCTTTAGATGAATTAAATTGAAGTGAGCTCTCAATAGTATGAATCCGCAGCATCAGGTGGAACGACGGCTCTCTTCAAGCTCACTTCACCTAAGTTTTCATAGTGAGATTTTATCAGACTAAGCAGATCCTAATGTATGTATATGTAAAAATTTAAATTATATCGTTTTTGTGACCTTTTTCACCATTTATGTGCTTGAGATTCTGTCCTTTCGTGACCCGTTTCTAAACCTACCTACTGATAAATAACATTTTACTAATTTACAGATAATTTTAGTCAACTTACAGTTAGTTAATTTATCTGTTAGTCATTTGAAAAAATTCTGTTCCGTTATTGAATTTCTTAAGTCTGGAAATCCGGAATAAATTAGAGCTTTATTCTATTAACAAATCAATATTCCCACTTATTTGAAATCACGATCAAAAGGTCAACATTTCAGCCTGCTCACTGCCTACTCTACTAAATTAATATCTAAAAGCCTGTACTAATAACAATAGCTACACAAATAACGAGCATGTAACGTAGGAAACAATTCAATCAGCCGGGCGATCATACCCAGGGGACGACTTCGATCGTTCGTCATAACCTGCCCGAGATGCCCCCGATGCTAATAAACGCAGCTATGTACCTGGAACAATGAAAAACAGTTTTTAATACAGTTGCTCAAAAAGTGGCGTATTGCAGGGTCGTATAGCGTTCGGGATGTGGGCTATTACATACTCGTGCTTTTTTTTTACCTTTCCCGAACTCGTGCGTTCTCTTTCCCAACTGTCAAAATAATGTCTATTAAAAAGAAAAACCAACCATGAAGTTTTTACTAAAAAAAATCATAGAAGTTTTTATGATTCATGCAAATACGTATATTTCTAAAAAGAAGCTACTAATTTGTTTGAATATCAGATTTAATGATTTGATTGAATGAGTTAAGTTAGGTTTCATTTCATTTTATCTCATTAAATTTCATATCAATAAAAAAATTCTACTGAAGACTTGGCTGTATGGGCATAGTTCCCTTTGCCTACCAGAAAGGGTGAAGAAAAAAAATCTCTGCTTATATTCTACGGTTGGCGCCATTGGTTAGTTGAGTTTATTGTGTTTTTATTATTTTATTAAATTGCTTCATTTTTTCGCAACTGTATTAAAAATAGTCGTTCAGTACACGTGCGAAACCGTCATTGCAACTTGTTCCGACTGTCAACCCTCGCCTTCGGCTGCGCCTCGGCTCGGGTAGACATTTGTCGGAACTCTTTGCAATGACAACCTTTCCGCACTTGTAATGAAATATACTATTATTAGGATGATTAAAAGAGAAAATATGGGTTATTCAAGATATTCTAAAGAAATAAGTAGGTACAGTAGGCTGCATGTCAGTGATAACACGTATTACGCAGTTCCACTAGAATGAGAGGCCAGCTGATACTGGTTTTGTTACAACATAGGTACGTAGGTAATGAAATTTATTAAACATTTTTCGCCTCTAATTAAGTGGTGTTGGAATAGGAAAAGATTTGGGTGCTTTACAATTTAATGAACGAAACGTAAAACAAGTTTATAATTATGAACCGTACCTAACAAAATCTTGATTAAATAAACAGACGCTCTGATCAATTAGTGAATTCATTTCCGGGAAGTACCTAGTTAATTACTAAAAGAAGATTTACTCTTAATTTGATTCGATTAGAAAACCTAATAAATCAAAGTAGCCGAAAATTATGTCCAATTCTCAAATCCAACGTAATCGAATGAAAGTTGATTCCGAGGGAAATCATCCCAAATTGTTATGAAAGTACCTTTTAATTTAGAGGTCCCTAGGGCCCGGTCTCGGTCGAAGCGAAAAAGCTTGATTTTTATTTTACGTATCAGAGGAAAATAAATCAAAATATTTTCACAATTTCTAATTTACGGAGCCCCAAGACGCGCCGACGCTTATGTTTTTTTTATGCATCTAAAATGAGAAATTCGAGAATGTTTTTGAAAAATTACACACCTTTACTTATAAAAATAATCTTTCTTAGTTTCCCAAAACCTTGAGAAAATATTTAGTTAACTAATGCATTCAATTAGCAATTAACATTATAAATTCATTAGTTTAGTCTACATGCCAACGTACGCCAAAAGAAGCATTACCGCAAGCGCCTACATTAAAAGTAACAGCAAGTTCCTAGCGCAACAGTTTGTTATAATTTTAACATCAGGCGCTTACAAAACATCTTAAACTTATATAACTTTGTCTTGTAATTCTAATAGAACCTTATTTAAGTAATGTCATAAACTATGAATATAACTTAACGACATTTTAGTTGAAAAACTCATATGCTGCCGTGATATACCAACATTGGCGCTTTCTTAAAAACTCTTAAAATGTTCACCACAGACATTAAATAATGTTTTAAAATACCTAAAATAAGTGGAATATTTACGATACCGACAAAAACTGTATAAAATCGAGCGAACACATGTCCAGCCGCACTACATAAACATGGTAAATAGTGTAGAACGCGAATTCACTCTAAAATCAACCGCACTCGTAAAATTCTTGATCACTTACTGTTTTAGGGGCAGTAAAAGAGAATGTGGGTCTGACCACGAGTTGTTGGATGAAGCGAATATGCAGTTTGAATAAACTGCTTATTTAAATTTCGAAAATATTAGTTTACAAAAATTTCCTTTGTAATAAGTAATTCGTAAAATACTTTCATTGATCCATATCGAATGGTTTCATAACATGGAAGATAATGCATTCGTCGATACATTTTGCTATTCTCTAAGATATATTCTAGCTCAGCGTAGAAGCAATCTCTTGTTTTCTAGCTGATCCGAAGAATCTTATATTTTATTTTGTAAAGACATTTCAAGCAGATTTAAACTTTCAGTCTTATTTCGTCTGACTTTATTTCGTAAAGGTAAAAATGTATCCCAAAGAGCTTATAGAGGTGAGTGCCTTTACCCGACTTCCACAGAAGGAAGGTAATGTTTTCCAATTGAATTACATTGGTTAATTATTGTTATAAAATAATTTTAACTAATAATACTACAAGCATCTGCACAATAAAATCAGTAAATCATTCGTCATAAAGTATCCCATTACATATATCAGTTTATCATGACGAGAATAAAACGATCCAATCGCCGGTTAACATCTAAAACACAATTTTAATCAAATCCATTGATTAAATCAATTTAAATTCGAACCCAATAGTGGCTATAAACTTTCAGTTTAACAGTCCATTTGTTTGGCAAGAAAATTTTAAAGTCCGCTGGCCCGATAATAGGTGTTCTCACCCTATAAAAAATTTGTACAACTTAATATGTGTTTTGCTCAGACCAAGATGCGGTTAAAAGTCGTAAAGTTTCGGATATTAGAAGCCCCACGTTTAGTAAAACTGCCGAGGAAGATAATATTGGTGTTTATAAATTTTCGTGAAACAAATTTTAAACGGGTCAATGATTTTTACGCCGGTGTGCTTTTATTGCGATCCTTCACGAAAATTAACAAAACCTTTTAATTTTAAACAGAGCGACTGGCTTTTCAGCAATCTAGGTTTCTTCAGAATAATATACGTATCTACTGTCTTTAAATAAAGTAATTTACTTATCTTATTATAACACCAATAACCACAGAGTTTCAATAAAGATGATAATATCATCTAGATACCACAAACGGCATATAAATCCGAATAAGGATATCCGCAATAACCGCAAACTTTATGTTTGTTCGGCGCTCCGAGCGGATATAAGCTCTAGTTCGCGTATTAGTTTCGGTTTGACCTTAAGTCAACCGCTAGATATAAACAGATATTTCTATTTGGCTTTATCCTTTAAACACATCTCCTCATAATAATAATATGAAGTTACATATTTTCTACGAAAAGCGAAATTAGACCCCCACTCGCAACAATTTAATATAATATGATTAATTCTATCATATTAGACGCTTGGTAAATTGAATACAACAATAAGGTTTTGATTTGGTTAAGTGAATTGCAAGCCAAAACGAATGACCATAGTTTTGTTCAAATTAGTAAAAACTTTAATCATTTGAAAGTTTCTAGTGCAAATCTTGGTTTAAAAGTTATTTAATCGAAGCTAGCATGCGTGATCGTAACATTTTTCTTACATCTTCTAGCGAACGTTTGAATTTAGTAAACATTTCATGAAATCTTAACCCCGGCGAACCGACATAAAATCAAATATCTTCAAAACTTTAAACAGCAAACGGAGAAGTAAAAATATAAAATGTAGCCGCAATTTCAAGCAGAGATAGTCTAACCTCGTCTGGCTACGAATTGTGAATAAAACAAATCTGTCTTCTTGGCGTTTAGCTCTTATTTCCATCCACTTCCCAGCTATTTCCCACTTATGGTGTGGTCCAAGGCGCAGGGTAATGGCGTTCCTGTTTAAAGTAGTGTAGTGGCGTCTCGTGGTGGTACTTTGATTTAGCTAAAGCGACTGCTGGGATGGTTCTTGATTTAACTGATGGGATTGCTGTATTTGTACTTGGTAGTTAAATATGAGATTTCTCGTTTTCTGCATTGAAAGAACGGTAATATGTAATATTATTTGATGGATTACTTCTTCCCAGCACTAGGAAGTGGTGAAGGGCGGGCGTTTTGGGGGACTATTTTATGTAGTGTGCAGATTTTCAACTTAGTTTGATTATATGACTTGATTTTGATGTGCCATCCTACGTATAATATATATCATTTCGGATATTCAATTAGATGCGATTGTTGTTTTCTTTTATCCCAACATCGTCAATTTAATCACACACATAATTTTTTTGTCCATAAGCTTATAGAATTCGATCGGTTACATGGTTTCGCGAGTCTATAAAACTTCCGTCAAATCGCTAGGCTAACAGATTGCGTCAAGCGCGGACCATTTCCCGTGTTCCGCTGTGTCATTGCGCGAACACGCCACATCGTCAACTATTCAGCCACTGTTCGCATTCTTCTCATGTGTACGTACCTATCACAGGATTTATCGCTGACTTCGTTCGCTACTTGTTCAATGAGTAGAAAATAGATTTTTAGGGATTGGTTTCAGAAGATATCATGATGACTTGTAGAAATTGCAGCTTCAATTTTTTCGTCACAACGTAGAAAAATTCCCTGCAGTATTCACTGTTCTCAAGTTTAGCCAGGAAAGTGAGTGAGTTTTATCGAACGATGACATGAAATCGCCGCAATTTCTCAATGCGATGTTGTTATCCGTATAAGTGACACTCACATAGATCATAAACAATCTTCAGACATCATAAATGTTTGAACCATTAATATGGTTCAGCTGACTTTATGAAATAAGCTGTGCATGTCAGGAATACGTGAACTGCATCAGGAAATGCTAGAAGCTGAATGTGAAGGAAATAATTGCATTGAATATGATATTAACATGAACATACATTGTTTTATTGCAGCTATTACAGCAGCGTGTTGGGCTTTTGTGTAGGTTTCCATTTGTAGAACTTATTGTTACTTGATATCTCAACTGAGGATCTGGATTTGGAGTACTAGTCTACATTTGAGGTTAAGGTTTAAGGCCTCTAGTCTACATTTGAGTATGATGTCGATGGTGATAAGAGTTTTGTTTAAGAATAATAATATCGATTACTAAAGTAAAGTAGGCCGATAAATAGCTTAATTTAAACCAAACCGCTAAAGTATAGTTCAGGAAACTCTCAAAAGAAAGAAGATGAAAACAAAGTGAGAATCTTCTCACATTATAAAAAAAACTATGCCAATGTAATTTGCATCGAAAAACCATTCAGCCAGAAACCTAACGAACTTCAGAAACACGAAAACCTCGTCAAAATAAAGAAGTCACAATCCCTAGCTAATAAGAGCGGTGCGGCGTTAGCGGCGTCTGCGTCTGCGTCTGCGTCTGC
Source organism: Luperina nickerlii (assembly GCA_963855955.1). Lineage (NCBI taxonomy): Eukaryota > Metazoa > Arthropoda > Insecta > Lepidoptera > Noctuidae > Luperina > Luperina nickerlii. Next base: position 1,118,595 of record OY979683.1, on the reverse strand, counting down.
GGGGGCAAATCACTCGTGAATCGCTTACCGTACTTATTTCCATTCCGGGCTATTTCACACGTAGCCTCAGAGCGGCGACATTATCTGACACACTGGTTAGAATAGCAGGAATTTTAGGGTTTTAGGAGACGTTGAATAGAATTCTTAGATATTCACAGACAGATGGATATCATGGTTTTAATAATGAAAATGAAATTGCATTTGAAATATTAGTTTCCGGGTGACAACACATAAGCAGCCTTTTATGTTTTGCTGGAAGGTATCGATTTTTTTTATACAGGGTATTTATTTACCAGAGTCAGTCTGATATTTTAGCATATGGTTTATTAACTAAGGAAAGCAAACATGAAAACCTTTTGATAGTAGGTAATCACCATAAATGATTCAGAAAAAGGTAGTTATGAGGAACATTGTTTTAGACTATTCTAGTTTTCAGATTTATTTGTAGGCATAGTTTTGTCTCCAAAGTTAAAATTATAAAGATCAAAGAATCTTCTTAACCAAAAACAAAAAAATACAAAGTTATTAGTCAATTCCCCAGCCCGTGTGTTCGGCTTACAAATGGTTGAATCTGAGAAAACATCGCGTCTGAAGCGATCGAGCGTGAATTATATTCATATGATATCCTCTGAACGGATTACTGCCGATCTGATTGTATTGATGCCTCTGTTTGCAGTCTGAGTGTGCCATAATCTAGTGATTTAATGTTATTCTATAGCGGAGTTCAGTATATATTATGTATTGATGAAGATAATGTTTTGGTGGAAAAGATACTCGTAGGTATAAGCTTAGGGTCTTACATGTTTAGTTTTGTAGTATGTATTTTGAAGTGAATTTTTAACTGAAATTAATTCAGTTTTAACGGTATTCAAACATTAAGAATTAGCAACACTACAAACATAATATAACCAGATGGTGACAATAATATAGCGTCCAAATAAACCACGACAACAATCATTCACAGTCCCATTCGAGGGGTTGCAAAAAACAGTCGAAAGTACCCAGAGCTACCTACGACCCCAGTCAAGACGCCAAACAAATCGTTTGTGTTGCTCTAAGCTATTGAGGAAGTCAGGAACGATTGTTGCGACGGAGACATAATGGTGCCGTGAGGTGAACAATCGACAAACGATACCGAATTCATTTAATCTAGAAGTTTTGGTGTGAGATATTAGATTGTCTGTTGAAATTGGTCCGGATAGCACTGGTTTCCTGTTTTCGGAAGCCATTCAATGTCTTCATGATCAAGTACCAATGTTACAACAGAAAATAAAACTTTAGCTTTCATGCTAACTTTGCAATCTTCATGCGCCGTAAGTTTTCAAATTTAATTTGCCTTTCGTTTTCTTACCCATGTCTTCCTGACCCCATAAAAATCACAACTACTTAATTTATTTCAAAGCAGACATGTGGAAAGGCGGTCGGAGAAAAAAAATTACCCAATCATGTACCAAAACGTTTTCAGGATTAGTTTTCTTTATGGAGACAGAGGGGGGGTGGACGAGGGTCGTGGACATCAATCAGCCTGTCCCCCACCCCTCTGACACGGCTGTGATTTGTCAGGTTATACCTACGCTCATTTAATAGTTGGCAAGTGTAGATGGATCTTGTTTTTTGTTTCAGAAAGATGCGATATTTCATACTTGCTTAGACTCTTTCTGCAGTCCTATGAAACCTTTTTGTTCTAGAAGCATTTCTATGTTCCAGACTTTCAGTTGCCAGGCCAGCGTAAGATAAGTTTTAGTCATAATCTTACAAAGGCTTGGTCGCTATCGTTTTTTGGCCGTTTTCGTCTGTCTCAGCAATTATTTGTCTCTAGGAGTTCAACTTTTGGGTCTGAACAATTTAAAGTTAGAATTAGGCTATCTTTTATTATATTTTTTTATTTTATCTCCACTAACAAAAAATATTTTGTCTTACGCAGCTGTATTTTTAATGTATTTTTTTATCATTCGTATTTTTCGTCGTCTGTATTATACGCTGTTTTGTTTTTCTCCATTTGTACAAAAGCTATTAATATATATTACCAAACATTTCGACTTCTCATCTCCACTCAAAATATCCATTATATCTTCAATCCTTGATCCTGGTTCAGGAGCAACATAACGCCTCATCATGTCATCAATATCATTCATCAAGCTGAACTAATTTCCGCCTGTTGCTATTCGCTTCCCCTCTCATACAGTTGATGTATCACCTTTTTATTTCACATGCTTCAGGATTATTACTGAGAAATTCTTTGGATTTGCCTCGATTATTATTGATGATGTTCTAACGGTGCTTGAGGTGGGTATTCTTATTTTGATATCGTATTACAACTTGTCTATTTCATTTATCATTTCATTGTTATGGTCTAAGGAATGTAATTCAATCCAGATAATTATAAGAACGGTGAAATTTGATCAATTCGATGAAAATAACAAGCTATCTTTTACCTTACGAAACATATGGAAAACATATAGCAGCATTTTTCACAAAAATGTTTACTCTAAAAGCCTTTACCACAGCCACAGCCCAAAGTACAATCCATAAACCTTATGGCATAAACAACCCATGTCCAAGCTGATTAACTGGTCATCGGATACAGGGGTGTAATGAACCTGACCCAAGTAATGGAGAGACCTACCCCCGATGGTAAAAAATGGGCCGAATATGTTGTTTATGGTTTTCCGGTAGCTTAGTGACAGATTTTGAGAGTGATGACATGGGAAATGTGACGGCGGGTTCACGTCGTCAAAACCCTTCGCATTATCGGAATGAGGGTTATTTATTTTGGATCCATTAGATGGATGTAGTTTGTAATATAATACTTACTAGGTTACTGTTTTATTTTTACTCTGACCAACGCGGAATAAATGCAAATGACAAACTGCTTACTTCTCTTACACTTGGAAAATTACAACTGAACATTCACGCTAAAATAAACTAAATTTAAAAACACAGTACAATATATCTAATTTAAATCATGCAAAAGATTTCCGAGCAATATATTCTGCGGACGAGGTCCATCGGTGACATAGTACCGGCGAAATTGGCACATAAGTTAGCGCCCGCGCCAATGGACAGCAAACGATAGCAATTCAACATGGATTCCGGTGACGGTATTGATTTCCCCTTCTGAAACGATTCTGTCTGTGGCAAAAGATATAGACGCTTTTGTTTTGATGTCAATTTTTGTGTTAGATGTCCGATTTGATATGATTCTGATTGCGTTTTGCGAAATAGATGTGTTGAAATGTTTTGTTATTGGTAATGGGAAGATAGGGGTGCGAATGTCTATTCGCACCCCGCAATCTTTGGTGGTTTGGGTTTGGTTTGGTAATTTCTGTAAGTGCAATTCACACACTTACATAAATTAAAGCTATCATAACAAAAACATTAATCTCAATCATAATGTGTATTAAGTGGAAGACCTGGATGAGACTCGCAAGGACGAGGAAAGCATGGCACGAAAGGGAGGAGGTGTGTACCTACTCAGTTGTGTGTGAAATAAGGCTGGCAATGATTATGAGGATGATTATGTACCTAATTGTTCAGGTATTGGCCACATTTTTCAATGTACCTATCATTATCTCACGTTAAAAGTTTTTAATATCCATCTATCTACCTAAACATATTATTATAGTTAGTTACTTTTTCATCGTTACCGATAGCAAGGGAAACGACGATTTTCTCCTTCTGCCAGATAGTTGACTCCCGTTTGCGCCGCACAAACTTCGACACTACTTGTTTTCGTAAATGACGTCCGATTACATCCGAATAGGTTTCCGATAGTAGAACCGATGTATCGAATAGGATTTTGTGGGTGTTCGAACGATGTCCGTACGTCTGTCTGTCTTGTTTAATGCTGATGTATTGTTTGTTCATAGCGCGAGTGTTTGATGGATGGGGAAACGAATCGAAAACGAATGTTTTACCGAAATGTTGTGGGCTATGTCTTGTGAGCGATTCGTTTTTCATCAAACGGTTTTAGATAGTTTTTATTAACGTTTCAAATTGATGTACATATTAAATAAATGTATTAAGTAAGGCCGAGATCTATAAACCTTACTCAGCTCGTGCTTTGACTTAGACATGTTTCCGTTTTCTCCTTGCACTTGTAGTTTGACAGTTGTGCGACAGTGCCGGGAATTAAATGCTTAGCTAAGGTAAGTGCTAAGTAACGTTTATAAATCTCAGTCGTAGATCCCTACAGTTTGGGACAAGAGATGAAAAGTTTTGAGAAATAAAATTCAAAAGCTTTACGAAAGGGTGCAATTACTGCAGATTCCGTAATCTTCCATTTCTGCAAGAAATATTCCACCAATTTCATGAATGAATGAAATGAGAATGTACTCCGAGATACACTTGTAACTATTCCAGAATCTTTAAACTGACTATTTGTATCGACGAAGCTGCGTTCGAAGCAAAGCACCACAAATTGTTAACAAACAGATATGTATAGTTAAAGTTTAGCAAATACTTCGTGAGCTGGTCAAGTTTAAATTATATTTGGTTAGAGTTTGGTGTAAAGGACCTCTGGGGTGTTGATGTGTACTCCGGTTTAGAGGTTGTGGCTTGAGGTTTAGAAGTAATGGAATAAACCACCACTGCTCTCAAAAGGGCGAAGGAAAACATCGTGAGGAAACCGGCATGTCCTAGTACTAAAAATTCGAAGATATGTGGCATCCCCAACCCGCACTGGGCCCGCGTGGTGTGATTATGAGGAGTTGATATAGAACAGTTCATCGCAAATCTGAGGTTACAATTTAACAATGGAAGCGTCTTTACAGCTCGGTGATTTCAATTTCTTTATTCAGTAAGGGTGATTTTATTTTATTTTATACAGTGCCAAGTATTAACACTGATGTGTACATTCTACTTATTTGATAACGAGTTTTAAGGACTTTGTCATTAAAATTCTTGTAAAATCACGACGAAATTATACAAAATAGTAAAATCACTTTACTGCCACAATATTGTACAAGTTTAGAGAGCAATATATAAACCCTTGATCTTGCAAACTATGTATCGTGTGGGGGCTGGGGGGGGGGGCGGATTGAAACAGATTTGAATAAAGGAATCGTGCAAACATTGAGAAGCGAAGATTTTCACTCGACTTTATAGCGAAAAGGATAGAGATTTTATATTTTTATTACGTTTAAGAAGTAAACTTATACGATATTTTGTCGTCGTTTCAAAATATCAAAAGATGTTTTTACAAAAATTCACGAGTACTTAAAGATTCACATTTATACTGAACCGCGCCTTTTCGTGAGGCACACAATACTATCAAGGGCTTTTCTGTTTTTTTTTTTTTGTTTTTGTGTGAATATTTTGTGCCTTACATAACCTGGGTCTAATAAACTTATTTTCTTTCTTTCATTTGACAAAAACTATGTGGCTTACACTCAGGCTTAATTATAGTTAGTTATTACAAATTAAATTGAAACTAAAAATAGTCCCTCTGGGCTTAACTGAATACTATTTAGACTTGAGACTAATTTTATTATTAGAAATTGTTCAATTTGTCTAATTAGCTTAGACTTCAAACAGTTCCAATTGAAGTAAGATCAAAGGAAATTCTTTAACTTAGAAAATGTACTATTTCTATAACAAACGGATGACTTTGATGAAGACTATAAATCCAGGAACATTCACAATAATTTCCACTTCAGTTATTTCTTCCTTCCATTCAATACAATCCCATGAATTAAACATATTTATCACAAGAGAAAACCCATTTAATATTTGTTCAGTTCAGCATAGTATTCCCAACCTCAGTCCGACTAGTGATTTATATTGCCCGATAACTGGCCTTATCGATAGTACATTCGTATGCGAGCAAACAGTGCAGACCACCCGTTTCACATTATCTGGCCACAACACTAAGCACGCTGTAGCCTTGGAGCTGATATCTTAATAATAGGGTTGTGGGTATACTATCGATATGTGTGATAAATATGATAATACTTAGGTTTTTTATGGTGGTATAAGGAGACTTAATCTTAAATTGTTTTGAATTATAGCCGCTGAACTTACTCATTGAGTACTAGTTTTATTATAAATGCTTTGTAAAAAATGTTCGTTAAAATAATGTGTTTTCTCTATGTTTAATATCAAGTGATCATTTTAATTATACGTATACTAGTAATAGCTCTGCCTCATTGGTGCGTTGCGTTGCGTTGTCGCAGAGTCGACTCAATAATGACTAACGATTAATTAAATTATGACAATTTTATTATTATTTCAATTAAATTAGTCAATAATGTCTAATTTATTAGTCATTATTATATTCAAAATGACTCAGCGCAGGTGTGGCATTCAATGTGTTGATCCGTTGCGACGACGCAATGCAACAATGAGGCATCGCCCTTACTTGGTTTTTATTTTAGTGCGTCATTATCTGAGGAATAAGTTTTTAAACCTGATTATGAGTTTTTATTTTCAATTCAAAATAGTAGAATTATTTGATTTTGATGTAATAAAAGCAAACAAACATCAACAATATTCTATACGAATAAAAGAATATGCAATTTCATGTAAAACAATAACATAATATCGATAGACAAGCAAGCGCAGCCCTATACCACGCAGGTGCGCCTTCGGTCGTTGCGATCAATTAGTCGATAAGCGTTGTGTGCTTACGGCTCTACGGTCGACGGCCATGAACCACAGTGTACCATGAACAGTAGGTGCACTCTAATCTAACCGTAATGTTTTATGTTGATAACACACTTTATTTGCGTGAGAAATAAATTGTGTGGAATATTTTTAGGTGTGTGCGTGTGGATAAAGTTCACGGTGAGTCTAAAAAGTATTTGGAGTTTATTTATGTGAATGTCTAAGACAAATTGTTTCGCTAAAGTACAAAAGGTAATCCACTGCAGTCTCGACCAACATTAAATTTGTTTATCTGCGATTAGAAATGACTGATAAACTATAGCGACCTTTATCTAACTAATCTTATTTATAAGCGTTATTTAAGTTAAGTAATAATTTTCATCTGCTCAGCCACTTATTTTTTGACGTTTGAAGATCTCAAAACTTTCAGTAATATTTATAAAAAAGGGGGTTAAATACGTGTTTAATCACAATGGCATGGACACAGTTTTAATTTTTCATACTTAGGTACTGCTAATAATGCTGCTGCTTAGGTGTTGCTAATTAGTGTTATTTGCTCAACTGTGGCTAATGAGATACAATTAAATTTCTATTGTTATAAATCAAATTTAGATTTTTCAACAGATGAGATGATTTATTTCTTAATTTGGCTAACAGGTTTACGACGTGGCGTCCCATGTCATGGAAAGTGTCCATCAATGAAAAGTCACATAAAATTATCAACCCACCTTGTCCCACCGTAGTTCTTGCTCTATGGTTAAACCTCAAGTATTGTGTTCTAAGATCGTATTCATAGCGAGTGGCTATTGGCTTATTGTCTTAGCATTCATGTAAGATGCCATCCTATTGGAAATTCTCCGCCGAGTGAGATCCCAGTTGTATGGTCGGTGTAAATATGACTGAGATTTATCGTATTATGGGAATGTTGAAGTAATCTTAGTAAATAAAATATTGCTTTTATCGGTTTCGTATTATTCCACAAAGAAAACTATTATGTACATAGAAAGAAAGTAAGACGTTTATTTGCGGTAAGACCCATAGAAAAAACACAAACACAAAACGGAACAAATTGGTGGAAAACATGTGTCACATCCTCTTAAAACGGCCACCGCTCTGCGTAATGCTGTGACACTATACTAGAGAGCCACAGCGCTGGTTTACAGCTACAGAATTAGGCATTTGAATGAGAATCTGCCTAAAGTCCCAGAAAAATTCTGGGATTTCACGCATTGTGATATAGTGCAGATTTAGTTGTAAACTCAGCGATAAGTCAAGAATTGAAAAACAAACCACTAACACCGGCCTTGATATAATTCTTTCTAAGATTATGAAAAAATAATCAGCTCCCCACAAAAAGTATAATTTTGCATGCAAAGTAAACTGCTGCATTAAACTAAGATAATACCAAAATTAAAACAATAACAAGATATCCCATTCCCACTACCCTCTTTAACAAAAAAAATACATAATCACACAGTAAGAACACACGGAAATACTTTTTTCAAAAATGTCGCATCGTCCCCGGAAGCGTGTGGCCGGAAATAAAAGTCGGATGTGGGGGGATGAGGAGGTGGTGCTAATCCCTAAGTTATCCACAGACTCGACCAAACGGCTCTGCTGATAACATATATACTCTATAATATAAATAAAAGCTTTTTAACCAACTACGGTAAAGCCCAAAAGCAATGGCTTTTGGTTAGTTTGCTTGATCTTGGAGTCAAAGGAAGAGAAGCAAACTTATTTATCAGATAATAAGCCGAATGCCCGATAGGATTTCCAATCGGTAAAAACTACGAACTTCCGTACAAAATTTCACCCCATTTTACCCCCCCCCCCCCCTTTTTGGGGATGAATTTCCAAAAATCCCTACCTAGTGCTCACTTTTAAAGAAGGCTTTTGTTTTCAAGCTTTTAAACCCAGCGGTTTGGGCCTGTGCGTTGTCTGTCAGTGAGTGAATGAACGAATTTAAGATTTTCATTAAGTTGATTATTATTTTACTGATTAGTATTGAAAAACTGGCTTAAAAACACGAGGGTTTGTAATTTTCCACTTGAGTTACCAAATAGTATATTATAAATTCAGTCGTTTCTACGTGACTCTAGAAATAACACAGGTTACTCATTAGACAAAACATGAGCGCTATGTGTGTCAGTATGTTCTGATAATTCTATTCCTGGAGCACATTCTAATGACAAAATAAATCGTACTAGATTTTGCTTACATTCATTTGCAAGGAAAAACTCAGTATATCGATAGATTTATTTTTAATCCTTGTCTTACCTGTTTGTAATTTCTTTAGATAGAATTAAATATTTTGTAATCTGCAGATGTGTGTAGGTAAGAGCGAGCGGACTGGAAACATTTGTACCATCTCTCCTGTTTAGACCCGCAGACTTCAAAGGAGAGATATAAAGGAATCTTTCACTTTATGGAAGCTATAATGATCAATCTTGTTACCTTTCTTGTCATCTCGGTAGGGGTTTCTTTTTCCTGAACTATCCCACTCAAACTCAAAGCATTTATTTCAAATAAATCAATTACAGGCACTTTGGAACTGTCAAGGGGTCGGTCAGTTAGAAAGAGGAAGCTAGTAGCCCATTCCAAAGCGATTGCCACTCCTAGGCAAAGGCAGATAGGGGTTGATTCTCTATGATTATGAATCATTAATACCTATGACCATCAAGTCCGCCTCTGAACAATTCGGTATGTAAAGTATTTTTCAGGTATTTTTTTATATTTTTATTTCGTAAAACATTTAATTTTAAGCCACTAATTTTAAGCTTTTTTTTCCAAGCAAAAGTTTTTTTTAAATTATTTTTTAAAGTATTATTTGTGATGACGTCATTTCGTAGTCTGAATAGCTATAAGTCTTTGCCACGTTTTCAGTACATACAAAAAACACTAATAGATAACTTTAAACTTGACATTCTCAACAGTTGACACTTGACAGATACGATTTTTTATTTTGTTGTGAAATGTGAATGCTGTGATCGTGAACTTTTTGTTTGAGTTACTTTTCCTACGATCTTTAGCTAATTTAATTTCTGTCCATTATACGTGCTGCGGATCAACTAGCATTGACACTGACGTTAAGAGTGTATGACAGACTAACAATAGTTTTTTTTTTAATGTATCTTGAAAAACACGAAGGTAGTAGTCTGTTCAGACTACGTTATGACGTCATTTAGAGGTCAAATGAAAGTCAAATGGTTACAAGTATTATTGTGAAAATAAACACAATCTTGTGATATAGAGAGCTAAAAATAGAAAAATAAGGCTTAAGACTCTAAAATCTCCAAATGGTTTTGGAATTAGCGTAGGTTAATTTTTACTTTACATACCGAATTGTGTGCTAAACCATTTTGACACACTATGACGCAGGCAGAACTAAGACTAACTGTTAAGGATAGCTTTTACAGCACATTCAGTTCAAAATAACTACCGTGCACCTACTGTAACGTCTTCCCAAACATTATACGAACTACCCTCTAGATAAGCGAACAATTCTAATCCTACCCACCATGTATCTTCCGGAGCGAGTCGAACAGCGGGTAGGAGGACCCGAGAGCGAGACTTAAGTAACAATTGAATTTAGTGCCGATTTAGCGAGGCTAGGTTTAGCATAGATTAGTGTTTAGTCTGTCGGTAGTTGGTGCAGACATGGGGGTAGTGATTGGTTGGAACATTAGTGGGATCTTTAGTCATTGATAGTAATTCTAGAAATTCTTTGACTAACCTTCTACCTCATTTTTGAAGGGTCTCCGCTGATAGGAATATTAAAAAGAGGTGATATCTGAGAAACAATTGTAGTAAGTTCAACCGGACAGTAGAATCAAGCCAATAAGAAAAACCCAATAAAAAAAGAGCAATCAAACAAACAGTGAAAAAATTACACTCGGGTGCAATGGCGATATGTCAAAACATCGAAATTTCTGTGCTGTCTAAGCTTGAATTATACGAGTACACATACACCTTCCGAAATAAATCGCCTCTTTGCTTCAATGATGTGTTATCTTGAAAATTGAAATTGTCGGACTTATCACATTATTGAAGCAAAGAGACGAAATCGACTCATCCGTAGAACAGAGTCCGATGTGATCATGGAGCAAAAACGAGTTAAATAGCTAGATGAGATAAGGAATACGAACTCTACAAACGTACGTTTTTAGAATTTTCGTATCTTATTTAGTTTCGGAAATATAGAATCGAATAACGTTCAATCTGACATTAGCTCCGGATAAAAACGCACGAAGTGATGATGCGACGACGCGCGGGAAGAGGGGGCGGCGCGGGCGCCCCGTCCGTTCGTCAGTCCGGCCGTTGTTTTTTGGAGGGACGGCGTTTTTGTGTCATGCGCTTAGCTTTTTTTCGGTTTGATGATAACAATAATTTATTAAGTGTTTTGCATGAAAAAACATATTTTTAGAGATGTCACGATCACGAAAAATGTTGAATATGCTTGAAAAAGATGCAAAAAGGCGTGAGCTTAGTTCTTCATCAAATGTTCCTGCTGTTTATAATATGAAGAAAAGTGTAAATGCTGGTAAGTCGACGATTTCAGTTGTATTATTTCGTGATACATACTATTAAGTTCTTAAACTAATAATAATTAAGACCTATATTGCTTTTTGTCTCAGTAAACAGTTGTGGGCGATCTATTTTTATATAGGACGTTTTTTAACGGAGAGGTATAGAAACGAATTTTCATTGCGAAAATACGATTGGCGTAATGCAAATTCACAGAGTAATCATTCATTCTGTAATAATAAACAGTAAAAAGTAGAAGTATTATGAAATATTAGGACGATTTTATACGAACATTATTGAACTTCTAAGCGTTTCATGTCAATATAGGACGTTTTTCTACGGAATCTGTGATGCGATTTGTTGGTTCGATATTAAAATGGGACGTTGTTACTGGGATATTGAAATCAGTTAAGACGTTATTCTTTTAAAAATATCGTTAAATATAAGATTTTTTTGTTTAAAATTTGTTAAATTAATTGTTAAGTACATTTGTCTTGCATTGTACACAATATAGTATTTTATATGTACCTTTAAGTATTTTTTATTTTATTTCAGTTGTGAATGTTGATGACAACGACATGGCAGAACAAATGTCGCCTTTGCCTCCTGGTGCAGAAGAAGTCAGTCAAGAACTAGCTGATATATGGGAAGAAGATCTGCATGAAGATGGTGGGACCAAAGAAACAACCTGCGACAGCTCAATACCGAACGTCATGTCTGATCCGTCTGCCTAGGATTTTAACAGCAATCAACCTGGTACATTGTCTTTGGAGGTGCCTTCTAGTTTCGAGAATTCATCATTAATACAACTTGAAGAGTTGCTAGAAGTTTCTCACCACAGATCTACCCCGGTTAATTTGGAACTGTCAGTGCCAACTCCTATGCCGTCTTCTACTAAATGTCCATTCGATCTGCGATAGCACATTCTGCCCTAATCATGTAGACAGTCTCTGCGATTTCTTCGTCGTCATTTGTTTGTGACCATGTTCGGGCATTTGTCCCTGTTGAATCGCATTATATACGCAAGAATAGTCAAAAACTCTACCTACAAAGAGACTTAAGTATTGCCAAAATGTTCAAATTGTATCTTGAATGGTTCAACCCCGAGAAATACACCTCTAAGCTACAAAAGAACGCCAGTATCGTGACATTGTCAACTCAAACTTCAATCTAGCTTTCCATATTCCCAAAAAAGATCAGTGCAACGAATGTCATGTTTTCCGATTGAAAAAGAATCCAACAGACCAAGAAAAAGAAACTTTTCAACAACACCAGACTAATAAGAAGGTCACAAGGGATTTAAAAAGCCAAGATAAAAAAGACGCTGATGAGTCAAATGGAAATATGGTTACTGCTGTGTTTGATTTTGTAAAAGTATTGTAGTATCCTCATGGCCATATAAACATATTTTACTATAAGAGAAAGCTATCTTCTTTTAACTTCACGGTTTTTGACATGGGTAAAAGGAAGGCCTTTTGCTATATGTGGGATGAATCCGTGGCAAAACGTGGCTCGAATGAGGTTAGCAGTTGCCTCTTAGATTTTATCCCGACTAACGTTGACCAAGGGGCCAAAGAGTTTCGCTTTTGGTCAGACAATTGTGCTGGCCAAAATCGTAACCGCTTTGTATTTTCATTGTACGTTTCCGCCGCAAAACAGTTCAACATATATGCTTAACACATCGATTTTACAAGTGGGACACACCCAAAATGAGGGGGACAGTGTCCACTACAGAGTGGACACTGTCCCCCTCATTTTGGTTGGTTTGAAAAGCTCTCTCGATGATAGCATCGAGAGAGCTTCTCAAACCAAAACTATCTATACCGAGGGGTATAGATAGTTTTGGTTTGAGAAGAACGCCATTCATGAGGATGAATAGCGTTTATTAGTAAGATGGGCCAAGAAGAAGAAGAACCCTACGTTGTCCGCAACGTAACCCAGAATGACGTGTTTGACTTTAAATGTCTTGTTAATAATAAGGTTTGGATGAAAGACATTAAGGGCAAGAAGATTAACTGGAGTAACATTCGAGAAGTTCATACAGACGGTAGTGATCCTAACAAATTGTTTTTTAAATATGACCCGACTCAACCTGATTATAATATTTTAGTGATTCGCGGTAACACGAGGAACTCGGTACAAACTGAACTAAAACCTGCATATTCTGAACCTATTATGGTTCCTGCTGCTAAATATAAAGACTTAATGGATATGTGCCCCTCAGAAGTAATTCCCTTAGAGTATCATCCTTACTTTATTTAACTCTTTGCCACATCACATCACTGTTGATGTTTCTGAAGAATCGGATGATGACCTATCGGATTAAGAATTATTTTAGATATTATTTTTTTCGTTTTTGCTGCTTTTTTTTAGAGCTGAATTCTTTCTACTGATTTAGCGAAACAGTGTTAATTATAATAAGTACTCAACTAAGTAATTCAATGTTTGTTTATGTACAATTTCATTGCTAAAGTATGTGCACCCACGTCTAGGTCACGATGTAAGACTGATTGATAATTATTAAGAAGGCTGGTTGTTATATGATTTATTATGAATTAAGTAACTGGTGCAAAGTGTAAATAAATCTTCATTATTATAATAACGTTTTTTCCGTTGTTATGAAAAATATTTACGTACTTATAAGTTTAAGACTGCTAATTTAAGTCCGTGCCGTAGTCGTGTAAGTTACCTAGTTACCATGCTGTGATACGATACGACTAGTTTTGTTACCTTTTTGATTTTTTTTAAATTAATAAACGATTTTAAATAATAATTTCATTTTTTATTTAGTTATATAGGAGGGTAGTCTTAATATGGCTAACATAATGTTTAAATATTTTAAGGTGGTTATTCACAAAGGACTCGTAAGGGATGGGTAATTCCAACAAAAAATGACCCATGGTAATATAGAACGTCATTGTCTCCGTAAAACAACGTATAATATTCACTACGGACCCCCGCTCTTCCGCCATAAAATGTCCTATGTTGATATGGAACTCACTATCTTGTGAAATAAAAGGATAAGAAATATAAACTATATAGCATTTAATTAGGCTGGGGCGTTGTTACAACATACCAAAAAATCTAAATGTCAAGTCTCACCGTTTAAGAGTTATACAAGTTTACAACTTCTCTAGCCTCTACTGAAAACTATCAACCCTACAGATCGGACTTTATTCTACGGATGAGTCGAAATACTCTAAATGATGATAGAAACCGCATGAAAGTCCACTGTGTAGTTCAAATGAACTAAGCAGTTATGAGAGAGAGCAGTGGTGCCTAACTCATCGTCAAAACGGTAAAGGAAAAGATCGTGAGGAAATAAGCATGTCTTAGAACCAAAAATTCGAAGACATGTGACATCTACCAACTGGGCCCGAGCGGTAGATTATAACTCACTCCCGCTCAAGGAGAGAAGGCTGCAGCAGTGGGAACATTATAGGCTGATTATGCAAAGCAAGCACACAACCAGACGCGAAAAGCAATTTCGATTATAGATTATAATAATATATAGTTCAGAACCCGAACGACCTTCAACCCACAAAAAATCCCTTATAAAATACTCCACGTTTCTAGCGGAACATTCATACAGATCAACGTCTTAGTTTATCAATATAATACTCAATATGTTTTGTCGTCTAAACCTTTCAGCGGATCAAGCGGCTTATCCGGCGGTAGTTTATCTGCCCTTAAAATATAACCCTGTGGAGGCGGCCTTGTTGCTGATGACAAACTTTGTCCTGTATCGAACCTCAGACGGGGATTAAGATGAGGATGTAAGGCATGAGCAGTAGCGGGGAACTGGGTTAAATCTCAACAATCCGGCTCGAAGGACCGTTAATATGTATCGTTGAGGCTGTACAATGATTATTGATTTATATTTCACATGGTAAATGAGTGCACATGGTAAGAATACTATTAGTTATTTTATTATATTCGTTCGTATATTTTAGTGCTGAATTTTAGTAGATGCTGAATTGCTGACATTTTGATATGAAAACAGTGTGCTGTGCTTGCACTGTACAATGGAGTGATAATGTACTGTCTCTAAATAATGGCTATGAAAATCCTATGAGACATACAAATATCATAGCTCGTACAAGTAAAGCCGGAGTATTGTTATGTCAATTGAAAGTGAACATAACATACCTGACTGCCCAGCACTGCTTAAAAATCTATCTCTATAAGCTTCTCTAAAATAAAGAGCTGATTCTTCAATATGAACTTTATCAGTGTTTACTGCACAAATTACTTATCTATCATTTTGATCATTGTTAATGTAATTTGTATTTAATATAAATATGTGTACTTTCAAAGTGAGATACTTGGTTCTTTCAATGTCCAAAAGTAAAATGGCTACCGCTCCTGAACTGCACCTCACAAACCAACCAATAGCGTTTGAGCGAAAGATTAAGAAGTCACCCGACGAACATGTTTCCTTACTTTGTTGGTCGCGCTAAGTCAGGGTTGTCACTCGGCTTAGCGTTTTATATTGCAACTTTCACTCTTTCTCTTTTTACTTTTTATTACAAAGTTGTATGGAGTTTGTCGTACAGTTTCTGGTAATTGGAAAAGGAAATGCAATCGTTTGCGTGTAAGGAAATAGGAAAGTTTGTTAGTTTGGGTTAATGGTGTTACATTAGTTTCAGCACGGGTCCTCGTATGTGTAAAACTCGTATGTTCTATGTTTAATGTTTACTAGTCTGAGCAATATCGTAAAAATATTAATTTGCAAAATTCACAAAGCTTCCTCGTAAGTTCATACAAAAACCCATTCGGTTATGAAATCAGGAAAAACATATTACAATCCTAGTAAAGAAACAACTTACATAACTCCCCCAAATCTAGATCTACAAAAACATGTCCAAATAATACTATTTTTCCATTCACCGCGACAAAACTTATCTCGGAAATGTCAGACCATTTATTTACGAAATAAATAAAATCATCTCACGTACGCGCTCGCGTCAACCCTACGCACACGCGTGAAGGGCGATGATCAATCACAGGCGTCGGTTTACGCGCGTCCAACGAAACGCACACACGCGCGTGTTACGCTAACCCAGTGGCCGCGAGCCACATGCTCAAGCGACACGCGAGAACAAATGAAAGAAGAAGTTGTTTGGAACATGTCACGAGTCACCGCGATGACTTGCGAAGCAGCGGACGGAAACGAAGTGATGCACGCGCTATTTGCTTGAAGGCTCCCACAGACAGGCGCGATGCGATGGTGTGCCGCGATTCTGGTAGACCAATTTCCATGACGTTTTCATAAAAATTGTTCTACTAGAGACGCGTCGCGTCGCCGTCGTGGTGTTGCGTCGCGCTTGTCTGCGGGAGCCTTGACGCAGTCGCGTCGCTCGAGTCCGTGAACTGGGTCTAATACAACATAAGTGTGCGTAATAACAGAATAAATAAGGGTTACCATATGGAATGTGTCTTCTTGTAACTAGGATCTATTTTCTGGATTTTTATTGTGGTTATGATGTGATTTTTCGTCTCGGAAATACCCTTTTTGCATTTCTTGTGTCGGTTTAAGATCTGTTTATGTATGCAAAGACACTGTGACATTCTATGGCTTAACACGATATGGCTTTCAACGTCATTTTAATATTGTGGCACTATTTTTCAGGTTTAAAAAAGGTCACCATTTTTCTTCAAGGCATGTCGTTCGTTTCTTAGTTCAGCTGGAAGTCGGAAGACTAACGATAATGTCCTGGGATTAAGCTATTAACACTTGAATGACCCAGTTTAGATTAATGGCGTGGAATGTGGACTTACATAACTGAAAATGGTCCTACCTACTGGAAATGAGTAATCAATTAATCTTTAAAGAAATAATGGTTTTCAAAAGATTCCCTTAACATCGACTACTTACAGGTGACTGTAGGTACTCGATCTATATACCAACAATAAAGCTGAAGAGTTATTTGTTCGAACGTGCTAATCTCTGGAAGTACTAGTTAAATCAGTTGGATTTGAATAATTATTTTTGCATTTATTAGCCCAATTCTTGAGGAAGGCTATAGGTTACTTATCATCACGTTAGGATCCTTAGGAGCCGAGCAAAAACAAAAGAAAGTCAGAAAGAACGCTGAGCGAAAACGAAGTAGCGCGGGCGGGCGATGCGATGCGACGGAGTGGGTCGGGGGAACGATTTCACGCGGACAAAGTCGCGGGAAGAAGCTAGCTTTAAACAAAACTCTAATTTCAATGACAGTTTGTATAGCTTTAGATGTTTATTCAAAATGTCATTTAAATTATAACTTCTACATTTATTATATCAAGTAAGTTTTCATTTCGTTAACTTAATTGCTGGAAATAAAACTCTTCCAAAGAAAAGTTTCAGGAGTTTAGCTTTAGCTTATTAAAATCAAATTACTTATTATAATGCCTACCTACAAAGACCTTTAATAAAATTAAAGTAATTATAACAAACTTCAAAATCTATTAAAACTCAAACTAACTCAGCGAAATCTAGCTGCAGTAATATAATTTTCAAACCGAGGTGTTAGAAGTGGAAAATCAAGGGAAACCTCGCCGCAAACTAAATTGAGCAGCATCGGGCTGAAAGTTGAGACTCGGCTAAATAAACTAACAATTTGTTTTAAATTGAACTTGTGACTTCTGCTCACCTTTGACAACCCTGCGAGGTGCGACTGAGATCGGGGAGCGGGAAAAGTTTAAGAGTTTTTATAACCTGCTTTTAAACACTAAAAATAATATTGATGTACATTTTAACACCTTTTAGTTATTGGATCGTTATATTTGGCAGCACGATGTCTATGTTGATGTTTGGTTTCCGCACTTAGTCCTTCAACCTTCCTTGGACCATTGTGCGTGGACCATGGCAGCCGTTGGTGGCTATTCTATGCAGCCCACCTCACCCCACAAGTTGATTACATCTCCTGGCCTGTTAAGAATATCTGTGTAAGATTGTCCGCACGATTGACAGCGAGATATACCAAAATGCTGACTTTTGTCTGAGTTACGTTTAGATATTACCTAAATGTCCAAAACCCTTCAACAATTGAGTATTCGTTATTAAAATATTATCCTCCTTTTGGCTTTCGCTGCAAAGTCGTGTTAAAAACAGTAAGTGACAGTTTGACTACAAATGAGGCATTACTACAAACTAAAGGTTTATAGGTATTTAATAGGTAATTGGTAATAGGTTTATAGGTAATTTTCTTTCTTAGAGATGCTGATGAAATCGCTATTCTTTCTCGCTGCTCGCTCTCACTATGACCTAAGCGTCCCTCACAGAATGACTAGGGAACGTCGCCTCGCAATTTATCCTAACGCAGCAGCGAATGCATTAAACATGTTTAAAACAGAAATAGGCTGAAATATGGCGACCGGGAGATGGGTGGTAAGCAGAGATCCAGGGTGAGAGGCTTTGAATATTAAATTGAGTGGATGAAAGTTGCATTGTCGTGTTATTTAAAAGGAGGTGTGGTTGGAAGTAAATTATCGCAGTCGCTTAACATTGAATGGCGTATTGTACGAACGCGATAATACAAAATAAAAGGGACACTGACCACATATAATTATGTAGTTTTAAAATATTATGATTACTTTTGGCGAGTTCTTCCGGGTTGATCCCCTGAACCCTCTCTCCTCAATCCCCTGCTAGTTCAGTGTTTGTTTGTAACAATTATTATCCAATTTACTCAAATAAACTAATATTTATTTATAAACCTTACCAACTAAATAGATCATCATAATTCTCCTGTCCTTAGCCCAATTAATTTGGTGAAAGAAACAAAATAGAATTTACCAAGTACATAGATAGACATAAAACATAAGCTCACAATGTTTGTCGTAATTATAGATCTCACATATTATAGGAAAGCACGGCACTATTATTAGCTAAATAAATCAAAAGTAAGTTGGACTATGTAACAAGGTTTTATGCTGCTCTATAATTACATAAAAAAACTAACAATTTTTTGCCTATTATTGATAAAGAGCAACCTTGCTGCGTGATCGCTTCATGAATATCGAATCATGATTTCAGTCCGAAATTGCCGGGGCGATAACGATTGAAAATTTTCTACTTGCAAAAAAAAACTTCAAGGCAATTTTGTCTTTCCTTACAAAACTTCAATCTCCCAGAATTCCCTTCGTTAATCAACTCCGGACCTTAAACTTACATATTCCAAGGACGGGCATAATATTATAATTAGGTGGCCACAACAAGGGAACCGTGGCCTATCTACAATCTCTATCCTCAAGGTAGCTCAAATATATTTATTTTACTTACCTGCCCTCTTTTAAAAATACGAAGTAACGTTTTAAAATGCGCGGGCGGCGAAATTAAGTTTGCTTGGAGTGGCTGGAGAGAATTTAAAATGTTTAAAAATGCTGTTTTATTAAGGAAAAGTTGAAAGTTTTTATTTTAATAATATTAATTCCTGGGTTAGTTCTGGGAGATTAAAAATTTATGTTGTTTTAGGGAAAATGGTATGCAACGAATTGGACGAATGAACTTGTGAAATGAACCTTGCGAAATGGACACCTGGTCAATAAAAAAAAGTTTAAAAAGAGGGGTTATGCCTTTTTAATGTTTCCGTGCCAATTAATGTATGTGTTTGTGGGGGTGTATTTGTTTGTGTACCTATGTATGTGTGTTTGTTTGTGTATGTGTTTGTGTGTTTGGTGTTGTAAAGAAATGCATTAACTGGCCTTAAAGACGGTTCCGTGAAACGCGCAATTTAAAACTGCCGTGATTGGTGGATCAAAAAACCATGTACCTACCATTCAAATACCGTAGGTTAATCATAACAGCATAAGATAAACACACTGAAAAAAACTCAATGAGAATGAAGCAACAGTAGGTAAGCATTTCTACTAAGGTTATCAGTTACTCTCATCAAGCGAATGGGCAGTGGGCTGGCCACTCGCAATAAAGTGCGGTACGCAATAACCCTGCCTACCGCTCCGTCACGGCTGTCACTGGTAACTTATACCTCCTGCAGCTAAGTTACGAGGCTCATAGCTATACGCTACGATTGCGAGACATTCCTTATAAGTTTATAGTTTCTTTTTTCTAGCACTGTGTGCCCTACGGGGTAATTCCTTAACACACTAACAGTTAAGCAGTAATGACTCAAACTCAAACCATTTATTTCAATTAAACCATTTACAGGCACTTTTGAATTGTCAAGAAGACTTTCATTTTGACAGTTCAACGACATACAATGCGTTATTTACGTTGTTAGGCAGACAAATTTGTCGAATATACATAACTAGCGACCCGCCCCGGCTTCGCACGGGTGCAATGCTGATACTAAATACACTACAGAAAACTGTGAACGTTGTATATAAAAACATAGCGGCCCGCACATTAGAAACCTCAAAAATAACAGTACTTCTCCACTATTTTATGGATGTTATTATACATATAAACCTTCCTCTTGAATCACTCTATCTATTAAAAAAAACCGCATCAAAATCCGTTGCGTAGTTTCAAAGATTTAAGCATACAAAGGGACATAGGGACAGAGAAAGCGACTTTGTTTTATACTATGTAGTGATGAGGCCATGTATTAGCAATATACTTCGAAATGATTCACGTTGTGATTGAAAGTGCTGAAGGGTTCTCGTGATATGCACTGCACTACATTTGAAAGCAGGTCAAATTTTGACAAAAATAAAAGTGTCTTGCGAAGTGTTTCTTAACTCCTTGACAACACTGAAGTAGTGCTAAGATTTCTAAAAAGGGTAAATCCTTTTGAGTTAGTTTAGTGCAGTCTGAGTGAACGTAAACTACAGTGCAAGTGCTGACTTTTATAAAGAACACGGAAACAAAAATGTTAACATAAAGTGAACAAGAAAAACGTTATTGTACGATTCCTTAATTTTATAGTTACTTAGCAGTTCAAGTTATATTGAAATTACTTATTAGCTAGTCTATACAGGGTTATTGGTAAAACATTAACAACCTCTTAAGAGGTCATTGTACTTATCATTATGAACAACTTTTACTATGGGATCAAACCTGAAATCGCGAAAAAAAAATTCCCTACATTTATGTTCGTTTGACTCGTCAAAATGTAGGGAACACCAGTAAAAGTTGCTCATAATGATGAGTACCCCCTAGAGTTATGGGATATCAAAAAAACACGTTGTATATAAAAATCTCTGAAGAGTACAATGACCCCTTAAGAGGTTGTTAATGTTTTACCAATAACCCTGTAAAGTATGAATAAACTGTGATACCTCTACTTCATTTAAAAAAGTGCAGCTTTAGTACACAAGTGTCACTGGCGATGCAACGTTTAAAAACAACTTGCCCTGCGCTGCATTACAATTGTCCTGCAAATTATTATGAAACGGGCTCTTAGGTATTTGGAAAAGAACCGGAGTTACCATCATAGCTTGCAGAGTAAGCAAACTGAAGTGGCAGTGAGCTGGCCATATTTGTCGAAGGATCAATGGCCGGTGGAGCAGACGAGTCCTGGAGTGGAGACCGCATATCGGCATGGGTAGTGTGGGACGACCTCCAGCGACGATGGACGGATGGCCTAAAGAATGTGGCTGTGACGGACTGGTTGCGGAAGGTGGAGGACAGGTTGTTGTGGCGCAGCCTGGGAAAGGCCTATATCCAGTAGTGGACTGCAATAGGCTGAATTGATTGATTGGGCTCTGAGGTCTATCATGAGATTTGGCAACAGATTTACTACTGGTCAGAGACTGGATAACGCGTCCAGAAACAGCCTGGGCAATCAGCCTCGCTACCAAACAAGCTATAACTAGCTACTTTTATCAAGATTCTCGCTCATATAACTTAAGAACATAAGTGAAGAATGTCACATTCCTTTGCATCACAAAATTAAGCAACAAGAAACAAAATTTTCATTAAACTCTACACTTTGTATTCAACCCCGTCAAACTGGGTAATCCAGCGGCGGACAGGTTAATCCCCTTGTTGTCCGGAAAATACCCGGACAACAACCGGACAACTATTCTGTAAACCCTTGTCCATTGTGGGTTGTTCATTTTATCCGTTCGTAACCTGTAATGTTCGCAGATGATCGCGTCAGGGTTAACATATAAGTATTATTGTGAATGCTTTCGGACATAAAAGGTTTTTTTTGTGAGTGAAGTGGGGATTTTGTTCATGTTTGTAGGTCCGCTTCTGTAGTTTTTCCGGGAACTATAAAGTTTCGGATTAAATTATGAACAGTTGGGAGCAAAATGTTTTATTTTGTAAGTGTGAGTGAGTGACATAGGCGGACATCGAATCCACGTCTCAGAAAAATTGGGAAGCGATAGGTAATTACTAGGTATATCTATAGGTTGATCTGTACAAAAAACTTGAAGGGATCTTCTCTTCGAGTTTTCCAAAAAATAATGAGGTAGGTATAAAATCGCCCACAAAAAAGCACAAATGAACTAAATTACATCGAAATCATATCCGTGTCAGTGTAGCACGCATTTGGTCATTTAATTCAATCGTTATCGCGGGACCGTGTGACATTAGTGATCTGCTGACGCGCGGGATTTTACGGGATTTGTAATATTAACAACGGACAGATTATGGTTATAGTGGTTTAACGGTTAAATAAATGTGATGACTTTAATATAATGCTCAAAGCTGACTGGTGTATTTCGTGTTTGTATTTTATTTACAATTGTTATGGAAGGTGATTTATATCGTAATTAAGTGAATAAACGAGAAAAGCGGCCAAGTGCGAGTTGGCTCCACTCAGAACGGGATGGGTCATTTATTGATTTCCCAAACTAAAAAAAAAATCGCGAAGGGTTTCGTACAACAAGGCAATAAACGCTTAATTGTTGTAAATGTTTACTTTTTAACTCAATTTTATTTTTATTATTTGTTGTTATAGCAGCAATAGAAATACCCACTCTGTGAAAATTTACCTATTACAGTTCATTCAGAGATACAGCCCGCTGACAGACGGACGGACGGACAGCGGAGGGTTAGTAATAGGGTTCCGTTGGAACCCTTTGGGTACGGAACTCTAAAAAGCATTAAGGGTCCTGCAAATAAGTGCGACGCGTGACGCGAATAGCGCGCGACACAAAGGCACCGCTCGTTGCGCGACTTGCGGTGCCTTTGTGTCGCGTGTCGTGTCGCGCCTGTTTGAAGGAGCCTTTAAACTCAATTTATTAAAAATACTAGCAGCGCCCCGCGGTTTCACCCGCATACGTGTCAATACCATGGAAATATCGGGATAAAATGTATCCTATGTGTTATTGTACATATGTCTCAATAATTACACGTCAACTAATCCATAAACAAACGCACTTCATCTATGTTCCCATGCTCTACTAAGTCTTTCAAAAAGCCAAGTGGCCCTATTTACGAAATGGAGGCTTGCATACGTTTGAGCAGTTAAAAGAGCTACAAAGGCTTGTAACCTTGCTGCCTTGTTCCCGGGGACAGGTATTGTGCGGCGCTTGTGATTTGTGCTGTCACCGTTCCCGGGATAAAAGAATTAAATGGCTTGTATGTAAACTGATGTGGGGCGGATGTGAATTGCGTTTGAGAGTTTAACGTTACATTCAAACTTCGAAATAAATTCTGGAAATATATTGAAATGTTGACACTTGACGTCTGTTATGTAAACGCCATGTTTTTAACAGGTTATTTTACATTTTCGTCGTGATATACAGCTTACATACATAACTATTATTCTTTTTTCCAGTTTTTCTGAGTAAAAAGCTGGCAATTTTCAAATGTATGTATGCGTTTCAGAGTAATCAAAGAAATTCCATATTCTCTAACTTCTCTGTTATACGAGAAGATACCTGAAGGTCGGATTCCCGTAGGTAATTAAAAACATACAAAATCTTGTCATAATCTCATCTTAGCGACAATGTATGTCAAAAATGTAGGTAATTTAGACGTAATTTTGACAGATTGAGATTATAATACGAACGTTCTTAAAAATACGGCAATTGCCCCTCTGGAAGTAATTTCAACAAAGAGCCCTTAATAGTTATTTATGCAACTGTTGTATAATACCTAATTATGTACAGTTGCATACAAGACTTTATCTACACCCAAGGTATGAATCCCTTTATAAAGAGTTCTGAAACCATAGGGTGTTGTACAGTGTTGTAAGAACTCTATGTAAATTCATGGAAAGTTTAATTGCTGAGTATCACAACTTGTCACTCATTTTTGTAAATAACAAAGTAATATACATTTTTGCAATACTATCTAATATTAAACAAAAGTAGCGGGATACGACGTGAATTTGAATAATCCATGTTGTTTTTTTTTTAATTACGGCGCTGTGGCAGTGAAACGCGCGTGCATGACAATGTTCTTTTTTAAAAATTCATAAAGATACCACGAATTGAGTAGTGAGAATGTGGCTGTTTGACGAGTAAAGAAGGTAACGAAAAAGCAAAGGAGTAATTTAGTACAACATTATAACAATCGTTTGGATGATAATATTATAGTTACTATGACACTAATTGTTTTAATGTTGGCAATAAGCTAACTGTTCTTGAAACTTTTATAGAGGATTTATAGCATGGGTTTAGATAAAAGTGGGTAAATATAATCAAGAAATACATTAGGGTCAACAAACACAACCCCTGTTTCCTAAGACATGGCGGGTATGACAGATAAGCGCAATATCGATAAAATATCGTCGATAACCGCACGTGTAGCGGTCCGTAATATTTATTGAACGTGCCTTTACTTGGAAGGTGTGAACGTGTAATTAGGGGGGAGGTGAAATAGCAGCTTGAAGAAGTTATTAATCGACGGTCAATTTTCTGACGTTAGCTGTAGAACAAGTTTTTTTGCAACTGCAAGGAAACTTGAAGTACCAGGAGTGTCACACATATGTAACCTTGTTTTAGAAAATCGGCTAGTTCAATTTAAGCTTAAGATACCGCATAAAGAAAAAAAAACCTTGTCATTTGATCAATGCGTGGAGTAAAGACAGAGTTACCTACTATTTTAAATTTTATTAAAATATGTATTTTAAACACCCAAGGGAAATAGAAACCTCAGGAAGCATTTGCAGCATAAAAATAAATATGAATTAAGGTTCTATTTCGCCAGAAAGGCGCACAAATCTTCAAGTCTTAAAAGCCCTTTCCAACCCCAATTTAACCCTCAAATTAGAATATGTGGAGAAACGCAAATTAGTCTGTATTTATGTAATATATTAGGTGGAAAGAGCCGACAAATATTTGTTCATAAAGTTAGCTCTGCAAGGTTATAAGCGTGTAAACATGCAAACACAAATTCACAGTCGTTTGTTATAAATGGAGGATTAGTTGGGCTCCCTGCGGGTGGTGGAAGGTGTAAGAAACTAGCGGGGTTATCTTCGTCTGTCGTTTTAATTGATTGGCGTTTAATTTCATAGACGCCTGCTAATGAACTAGGCATATTGAATTCGACAGCTCAGAGTACTTACTTCAATGTGTATTTTAGTACCTGAGAGAAAGCGTACACTCCGCTGAAGTTTATTTTAGTCAAATTCGTTCCAATCTATTACCATGAGGATTTGGATTCCTAATAGTTCAATAAAAGTACATTTATTTTCGGTTCTAAAAGCAAAAATGGAGGTTAACCTTCTGGAAAGAAAATCTCCGATGGCCGATGGAACATTCACTCAAGATTGAAATTGTATTTATTGGACGACTGGGGACGGATATCCTTCATCGAGAGGTTTCGTGAGTGTAGGACTTCATAAATTTATTTAACCTGTATAAATAACATCACGCCTGTAATGCCTGAAGGGTTGATCAGAGGTGTACCTTAGTACCCCTACATTTCTCCAGTTGTGTGTCATAGGGGCGAGCCTATCGCCATCAACCCTGCACAATTCCATTATCCGGGCTGCTACTCAGAATTTACAAGACTTGTAATTGTAGGACTTTTAATATTCATAAAACCCGCGACTGCTACCGCTTCTGCGCATCCCTTTTACCACATGACACCTTAACCTCAGCGGTGTAAACGCTTTCGTTAATGAATTTAATTAAATCGAGTGGTATGCGGGATTTATCGAGCCCGATGTGTATGGCCCGATGTGTATGGCCCGATGTGTATGGCCCGATGTGTGTGGCCTGATGTGTTTGCTCGCACAAACAAACAAGCGATTGTTCGAATTTACTGGTTTCATTTCAAGGAAGATTATTATCGTTTTTCGGTTATAATTATTGAAAGTAATGGGTTTCTAGTTCTTTACTTAACTTTTCTTGAAAGGAAAAGTGAATAAAATATCAAAGTGCTTCCTATTTATGGATCTCTATAACTAAGTTATGAAGACTTCGCGTAACTATAAATGTTCTATATATTTTAAAATAAACTATAATTATTGTAAAATGAGCCTCAATTGCTCTGTCAGCTTAAAACTTTATAATTACACTTACAAAATAACTCCCAAAGGACAGTAAAAAAACTGCAATTACCTGTAACAAAAAACAGCATTTATTAATAATAAAATCACCAAACAACACAATTACATAACTATTTATCACAAACTCATTCCAAATATCAACAGCCATATTACCTAGATCTAGGCTACAGAACACAGTGCCTAGACTACGTAGCCTAGGTAAGGCTACATCTAGGCAGCGTCGGGCCGCCTGTCTGTCGGCCGTCAAATTAACATGAACAACGAAACAGCTGCACTTAAATACACTTCCCTGTTTTATTTTTACTATAAATAGGGTTTTTTTTCAGTTTGATAGTTGAAATTTTATTTATAGGAGGCAGAAATGTTCCCGATACTTGGGTAGTTTTTCAGATGACTGAATTGAAAAATATCGTACCCAATGCCTTCAGCTGTAGTAAGCTCTGGTATTGTTCTCTGTCCGTCTGGCTCTTGTAACACAGGTATTGTTACCTAGCGCAGGAGTCAGGACTTCACTTTGTTTGTACATATTTTTTATACCAATAAATTATTTATTGAAGTGAAAACTTCTTAACGCGCGCTGGGCATTCTTTGAGATGGGAATAGAATATAATAAAATAGTTCTTTATTTAAAAAGAAAACATTGAACTCGCGCCACTGTTACCGTAAGCGACAACGCGCATATTATGTTTAAAAGGCGATTAAAAAAATACCCGCTTCGGATGTGTTCGGCTGTCCTCGGGATGTACCTACTCGGGTTTAATGTACATCCGATATGTCAGTGAGTGATGGCAAAGTATTCTGTTTGTGTTTTGTTTTCACTTCTGTCGGCACTCCCAGTGCTCCCGGAATCCCACTGTTTTTTTTATTATTTATTTATTGTTGATAGCTATAATGCAGTTTCATTATGGCTGCTATTTTTTACGCGTTGTAACTTTATTTACCCAGATCCTCCCAATCTGAATACAGTAATGCCGTTTGGCGGATGAAAGAGATGGTGGTAAGTAGTGCTTCCCCATGCGAAGTTTTTTGGTTGCTTGTACCGACTACTGATATTTGAAAGAATATTATTATTTAACTAATGATTTTTACATTACATCACCCCGAATACATTCAAACATGGGCCTCGTAAAGTAAACCCACGACAAAAATCAAAGAGAAAATTATCAAAATCTGTTGCAGTTTATTGTTATTAACAGACGGGGAGATGCTACTCACCATCTTGACGTAATCCTGACACAGTAGGTAGGCTATTATTTGACAAGATGCCACAGACTAGAAAATTCTTAACCTAAAGAGAGAATGTGAAATTTCCCAGCAAGGAAAATGTAAAACCCGACAGCCTATGTAGATTATGTACATAGATCTAAATATAAACGTGTAAAGAGAAAGTGTGCGAAACAATCGGATTCTAAATATAACCAGCTGTTGCCAGAATACCTACACTAAGCAGTTAGAACAAAAGGTCTAAATAATACATTGTATCATTCTGCCGCTAAGATGAAAAGGCTGTGTTTGTAGTATGCGTAGGTGTGACGTTACAAAAGCATTTTATTGCATCCCAACGTGTTAAAAGTGTTAATTGTTATTTACATACTTTGTTGCTATTTACATAAGTATAATAGTAAGGGAAGACCAAAGAATCGATGGATGGACTGGAATGATGATATAGTAACAAGGGGAGTGACTATCGAGATGACTAATAGAGAAGTATGGAAGAAAAAGATGTTGCGCCGATCAAATAAATTGGGATAAGGGAGGAAAATGCTACAATCTTGTAAACCTATTTTTGGAGCCCACAAGAATAGTGTCACATGCCTAGATAATATTTATGCAGATAATATACCAAGCCACAAAGAAATTATAAATTTACTAGATTCTGATCATTGCGGGCAAAGGATTACTATTCAAAACCAAAACAAAAAAGTGGCTAAAAAGGATATCACTGTTAAGGCGAAAGCGCCAGGTTAGCCCGCGAAATTCAATTTTTTTTAGGTTTTTTTGAATTTGCTGGTCAGTATTAAGTTGTACGTTGATTAATATATGAATCGCGGCCGTAAGAAATATGTGTTTACAGAATTATAATCATTAAAGTCATCAACACAACTCTCTAAGGCCACGTAAGTCCAAAGAATAACTGTTTCATGAAATCATCATTCTTTGGAGTTACGTGGTCTTATAGAGTTGTGTTGATGACTTTAATGATTATAATTCTGTAAATACATATTTGTTACGGCCGCGAATCATATTTTGATCGACGTACAACTTAATACTGACCAGCAAATTGCAAAAAACGTAAGAAAATTTGAATTTTGCGGGCTACCTTAGCGCTTCCCCCTTAACCCCAAAACTGCAAGTCGCTTGGGGACTTTTAAAGTTAATCTCATTAATAAATTACCAGTTTTGTCTATTCATGCTGATCCTAATCATCTTTATGATATTTTTTTTTTAATATAATACTGTTAACAATTTGATTCCACCTTTATTCCCAAGACTATCTCGGTTAATAGTAATGCATCGTTCAGTGATTGGGCTACCATTGGTATTCATAAAAGTAGAACACGGTTTTATGAACTGTACAATGAAAGGACTTAGTTAACACGGATTAATTTCATTTTTATGTTAGAAATTATTCATTATTATTTAAAAAAGTTCATTATATGGCCAAGTCACGTTATTTGGGTTCAAAGGTTAAAAACAGCAGTAATGTAATTAAAACGACTGGGAATATTATTAATAGTGATGCGGGAAGGTCTAGTAACCGAAGTACGGACTACAGCCTGTCTATTAATGACAACATAATAAAATCAGACTCACAAGTCGCCAAAGCATTTGAAAATTTCTTTTCAGATATTCCCGTTTCAACTACTAAATCCCTAAACCCATCACCTTCTGTCGCTGAGTCTTTGCTTAAGGAAAATGTTAATGGTTGCGATTCGGATTTTCATTTTGAATATATTACATGTAGAGATATAATTAAAACCTTTCATACTTTCAATGTAAAAAGACTGCAGATCTGTGGGGTAATTCTGAAGAAGTTGCAAAGTCTATTATTGACATTGTAGCACCTACTCTTGCTCTTATCTTTAATCGTTGTATTGACAATGGGGAGTTTCCTGAACTTATGAAAAATAGTAAAATAATACCTTCGTTTAAATCAGGTAGTACATCAGACCCCACAAAGTATAGATCTATTTCTGTACTACCTACCTTTAGTAAAATTTTTGAGAAATTAATTTTAGACCAAATGCAAAGATTTTTTAATAAACATAAATTATTACATAGCAAACAGTTCGGTTCGGAGCAATGGTGGCCAAGTGGTAACGGCCGCGACTTACGAGTTGTAGGTCGTAGGTTCGAACCCAGACAGGCGCTTTACTTTGTGTAAATTATTTCATCACCACTGCTCACAAAACGGTGAAGGAAAACATCGTGAGGAAACCGGCATGTCCTAGAACCAAAAAATTCGAAGACATGTGAAATCTACCAACCCGCACTGGGCCCGCGTGGTGGATTACGGCCCACTCCCTCTCACTGAGAGGAGGCCTGTGTCCCAGCAGTGGGAACATTATAGGCTGATGATGATGATGATGAAACAGTTCGGTTTTACAAGGTGTCGTTCAACTACTGAACCTGTTGAACTTTTAGGACATGTTTATAATGCATGGGAAGATAAATGCGATGCCTTGGGCTCTTCTGTCATTTGTCCAAGGCATTTGATTGCGTTCTTCACGAAACGTTAATCAGGAAACTCCGCCACTACGGGATCCGGAATACTGCTCTGGATTTTCTTACTTCATACTTGAGTAAAAGGATTCAGAGCGTTGACGTTAATGGAGAAAGATCACCCGGATCTATAATAATAATGGGAGGCCCACAGGGCTCAATTCTTGGTCCTTTCTTGTTTCTTATTTATATTAATGACTTGCCTCATAAAGGATAATCATGATATAGTGTTGTTTGCAGATGACATTTCACTTTTGTTTAAACTTAAACGTCAGCAGTTGGTTACTGACGATGTAAATAACGCGATCTCGAAAGTAGTCCACTGGTTCAATGTTAATGATTTGCTTCTAAACGAGAAAAAAACCAAATGAATTAACTTTACGCTATCCCACGTTAGGGAGGTGAAAACTAATGTGTTGATAAAGGGCGAGGAATTGAATCCTGAAGACAGCACAGTATTCTTAGGCATAACTTTGAATCCTAAGCTTCGGTAGGGTGTGGACCCTACCGAAGCTTAGGATTCAAAGTTACATATAGATAAATTGTCAAAAAAGCTAAATTCCGCAGCATACGCTGTTAGAAAAAATCGTAATTTAACTGATATAGAGACTGCCCGTTTAGTGTACTTTAGTTATTTTCATAGTGTAATGTCGGACGGTATTCTATTGTGGGGAAATGCCGCCGATATTCAGACTATCCTTGTTTTGCCGAAGTGTGCTGTTCGATCAATTTATAAATTAAGTCTGAGACACTCTCTCTGAGACAAAAAAGAGATTAATGTAATGACTGTGCCTTCTCAGTATATTTCTGAAAATCTTTTATATGCCCATAAAATTATAAAATTGTTTAAAAAATACAGTGATATACGTAATATAAATACTAGAAACAAATACAAATTTGTTGTACCTACAACAAGGCTCAAGAAAATAGGTGACTCGATCAGATGCCAATGTATACGCTTTTATAATAAACTACCAAGCCACGTTCAAGATCTAAGCCTTAATAAATTCAAATCATTCATTAAACGTAAGTTGTGCAAGAAAGCCTCTAATACTGTTAAAGATTATATTGAGGACAAAAAGGCTTGGGATTGAGTGATTCCAATTTCTGCATTTTGAGTGTTTTTGTTTTGTTTTTTTTTTATAATATACACATTGACAAATGATTTTTTTTTTAAACAATGACATTGGCTTACTTTGTAAAGTATTATATTATTTTAATTATTGTGAATGTGTAGACGATGTGGGTCATTTATTTTATTGATTTTATATTTTATTATTATTGTCTCCATGGTATGGCAGTTTGAGTAATTTATGTGGCCTACCCAAATGTCCTTTCTTTGGTATTGTTCGTCGAATCGTTGAGCTCCTTAAGTCTTGAGTTGAGCTGCACGATTTCTGAGAAATGCGTGTACTGACAGGACAGGTCCTCTCAATCCGTATGGTTCATTCCTCAAAAGACCATTTCATACATCGATCTACGTGGTCTTCATATAACCTGACCAAGATTAAGACTGGACTTTAAAAGAGACTGTGACCTCTGAGTTTGTTTCGGCCTTCCTTCTCAGAGTAGTCAGATAGGAAACGCCGACCTCATCTAGATTTAAAAAAAAATATATGATTGACGTGTAAAAGTGTTTGTGCAAACCTACTTACAAAAATAAAATCATTTATTATTAATGATAATGTTTGGATACTGTTTTGTTTTCGAATTCTGAAAGCAACTGAATTTTGTTATTGGACTGCCAGCATCAGATGTGGCGATTATGGCAATAGCTAATAATGAAACATCATGATTGACAGAAGTGGATATTGGCTTGTTCCCAGGAGTTCGTTTTGCTCATACATTCCATAATATCTATTACAAATTACATGCACAACTTATTTTACTTTCTCCCAGTTAGTTATCACACTAATATTATAAAGGCGAAAATTTGTGAGTGTATGTTTATATGTTTGTTACTTCTTCACGCTCAAACGGCTAGACTAATTTTGATAAAATTTTGTATGGAGGTAGCTGACACCCTGAATTAACATATAGGCTACTGTTTATCCCGATATTCCTACGGGATCGACACTTGTGCGGGTGAAACCGCGGGGCGCAGCTAGTATGTTATATAAGTCTAAAATCGCAAATCCGTTTTGAACACGCGTGGTTTTAAATTTTCGTGCCTTCTCTGTAGAGAAGAGTAATTTACCCTGCAGTGGGGCAGTAATAGACTAGTATTATTCGGTTGCTTTTTAAGCCAAATGGGTCTTTCGCTTACCCTTGTAATGGCAATAAGGCTGAAACCAGAGCCAACAGAGGGATTTGTTTAATGAGACCAGACACGCAAGTTTGAAGGGCGCCTAATGGTTTGGCCAAATTAGAAGAAATAGCCTGATTACTGAACGATTTAATATTAATCTAAAGTGCCGTGGAATATAACGACGTTATTAATTACAAAATATAAATTCATTAATGATTATGGAAGGCTTTATAGAGTTGCTTTTGCTAAAATTGTGAACATAAACAATATTGGGCGTTCGTAACTTCTGCGGCGAGATCAGCAAATTAAATTTAAAGTGAAGAGATAGTAAATAAATGGAGTATCTTGAAAACGACCGAAGCAACATTTTTTTAAGAACGATAAAGTATATAACTTTTCTATAAACTATCACTTCTTTTTATTTTCTTGGTCGGTACAGTAGGTCTATATCTACATTACAATTAATGAGGCCCAAAATAACAAACCGATACAAACATACAAATTCCCACAAAACACTTTACCAGCAACTAGCACAATGGACTGTATGTAGATCGATCAATGTCACAAAAAAGTCGAGAAACAATTAGAAACCATAATTAAGACAGGGATGCTCGTATCATACAATTTCTGCGACACATGTGCAACCAAAACACCCACAACCAATGAACCAGCTTATAAGTCGATCAGCCTCATAAAAAACGGCCGAAAACCTTCGCCCAAAAACAAGGTACCCAACGAAATTTATGTGGGTAAATTAAGAGTAATGTCCAGAAATATTGGGTAACTCCCCAGTCCCGGGATCCCGGGATCCTTAAGAGTTGCGGCTTGTTCAAAATGTGGAAGTTCGGTCAACACCGCAATAACTTGAAAGATTAAAGGAATCGGTGAAGTTGGGTAGGTCGCGCATGTAGGAGAAGGTACAAATTTTCAAGATAAAAGGAAATCGTCGCGAGGCTTATAATGTTTTTGAGGATTATATTTTAATAAGGAGGTGGGTATCGTAAAAAATTGTGGGGCTTTTAGTAGCGATTTTCTTTATGGAGCTGTTTAGAAGAATGATTTTTGTGATGGGCTTTATGGTAACTTACACGATCACGATAACGATGGTTTTCAAGACTTTCACCCGTGTTCTGACCGAAATTACGTAAATAGCTAACTTTAGGACGCGCCCTTTGCAACGGCACATCGCTCGATCTCTGATTGATTCACAAGGAAAACCAGTGCAAATGTGACTCACAAAGATTCAAGCATTTTTCCCATATTTCCTTATTCATACACATTTCCCATGACATACCCCTTACATATTAATTAAAGGCAAGATCAAGGAAAAATCTTATGTGAAAATAACCGGAAGATCGCAGCCCCCCCTCCTCCCTTCGAGACGTAATCCAATATAGTCTGGAGCAATTACAAAAATTAACACTTAGTCCGGAATCTCGCAATCTCGCAAATGATATCGCGGGAACTGTTTATTGGATCCCCCCGGGATCCCGGGGGATGTGTCCGGGACTGTTAATCACGCCGGGATTACGGGATCTGTTGTGGTCATTCGTCGGAAAGTTTTCGATTATGTGCTTGTTATTGTGGCCTGTGTATCTAAGATATGATTATGCTTCTCCAGATTGCGAATTTAGATGCGCTGTATCTTACGCCCATAACGAGTTGCGGTAATCATTCACCAAGTGTGGGGATAATTAATCTTTTTTCATTCATTCATTCATTTAGAGATATTAACAGACAAGATAACATTTCCCTTAAACCATTAGTTGCTTTTACAAAACCCAGAACCCAACTAGAGTCTACAATTTCCCAGCAAAATGGCTTCTTTACAAAATAAAACTACCTACAAACCTCAATCCCGGCACACTATCATCTATATTTTCTCCCTTCACGTCACAAGGGATAGAAACAAAACAACGTCACATCGAGACACTTTGCTATCCGAACCGAGAAAAAAAAGCCAAAATCAATAAATACAACG
This sequence comes from Luperina nickerlii, assembly GCA_963855955.1. Taxonomy (NCBI): domain Eukaryota; kingdom Metazoa; phylum Arthropoda; class Insecta; order Lepidoptera; family Noctuidae; genus Luperina; species Luperina nickerlii. Next base: position 1,084,154 of record OY979683.1, on the reverse strand, counting down.
TTGACTGTACCGTAAAATATCGGGAAAAAACTTTCAGAAACCCATTGGAATTTCAACCGTGTAACTTTATAGGTTTGGTTGGTTTTTCAGTGGGCTGGTAAAGGGCGGGTTTGGGTATACTCAATGGATTTTTATGCAGATTTCATATTCAATCTGCGATAGTAGAATTTATTGTCGCTCTGACGCGGAGTCGCGGTATATTTTGTTTGATTTGGCATTTGTTGCTATAAATGGTAAATGTGTTGGGATTATAGCGTAGTTGTATGTAGGTATTTTTAAGGAGAATTCGATATTGTCTATGATGTTAATGGCTATGGCTGAAAGGAATAAATAATTGTATTATTTAACTTTTAGCAATAGTTAAATCTTCTGAAGTACTCTCATTTTACCTCCAAAAAAAATCGATAAACAATAGTAAATTAACACGAGTGCATTAATTACTCACTTTAGCAAGGTGCGTAATCTACTTTTCTTTCAATTACCAATCTACCTACAGTGATAAAATATACCTACTCAAAATAAAAACTCATGTTAATGAAAACAAAAGTTGTCCTAAGCTTTTAAATATTTATCCCGCGACTTTTGCGGCAAAAGGTTATTAACAATTTCATTTGCAGCTGTTTTTATATTTTCTGAAGTTGCATTGATATTGCTATCGGTATTTCCATTTTTTAAATCTTTTCTTGCTAAATATGAAGTATCAAAGTTTTACAATGGTACACAATGTGCGCCATTTGTTTTTTTTTTCACCAATTCGGTTTTATTCAGCCGATTTTTATTTGTCAGCCAGTATCTTTTTGATCTAATGCATACATACAAATATCTGTATCCGCTTTGTTTTTAATCTTAAAAAGTATGATCACGTCTCCAACTTTCGCAAGATACTCAAGTGGCTCCCCATTCGACTTCGCAGGAACTCTCGGATATTGTGTCTGCTATTCAATCTCCTTCACAATCCTAAAACTCCATCCTATCTGCGGGAGCGTTTTTCCTACGCCCGCCCTGCAGATGCGCCTTGCAGGTCACATCTTAAAAACCTTCTCAAGTCCCCTCCCCACTCCACCAACTTCTACTCCTACTCCTTCACAGTGCACGCGGTGCGGCTGTGGAATGCACTACCGCCTGAAATTAGGGACTGCCAAACTGTTGCAGTTTTTAAGAGAAGAGTAAAAGAACACTATCTTTCCACTTTATCATAGTTGTGTATGTATTTATTATTGTTTTTCTGATTACGTTTTAATATTTATTAACATTCTAGTGATATTTATTATAGAAGTATGTATGTTTATTTGTATTTATGTAAGTATATTCTTATAATATTTGTTTAGTTTTATTAAGTGAATTGTTTTTAGATTAGATTGTATGTATTATTCTTTGTCTCCTTTACTCTTTCACACGCTGTCTACATCTCTCTATTTATTGTCCTATTGCAGGTATGCTGGAAGAGATTTCTTATGAAATAAGCATCACCTTTGTACCTATTTTTCTGTTCTGACTATTTCGTATCTGTTTATATATGTGTGTACATAAATAGTAAAATAAATAAAATAAAATAAAAAATACATTTTATATTAAACTTTACAAGAGACATTAAACCTTTGTGGTAAATTTATATCTAAACTAGATTTTGGGCGTTGCGCGAGCTGCAAGCAGCTCGCGGGGTCGTGTTTTTGAGGAGTATTTCTTACCCTTGTAAAATTTTGAGAATTGGACAGTAATCCTTAGCACTTATAGGATTTTGTAATAATAGCTATTTATTCACCAAGGGGAGTAATCTGTACTTACCCTCGAGTGATATATACTGCTTTATACTACACTCGTGGAGTTGTTGTTAATAAATTGCTATAATTGTCACTGGAATCACTTATTTTAACTTGTGATTTACACCGCCAAACTTTAAACTTTACCAAGAAAATTGTTTCTACAAAATACGTCAACCAACAAAATAAGTCTTTTTTTTTTCTTATTTTAGCGCGTCAAACAGTTTTCGCGCCAAAAGACGTTAAGCCGCATGGCTCTAGTGGGGACGCGGCTTAACGTCTTTTGTGATTTGTTGTGATCAACAACACTCAACAACACCCAAAACACTCAACAACATTCAACAACACTCAACAACACTCAACAAGACTCAACAACACTCGACAACACTCGACAACACTCAATAATACTCAACAACATTCAACAACACTCAATAACACTCAAAAACACTCAACAACACTCAACAACACTCAACAACATTCAACAAAACTCAACAACACTCAACAACACTCGACAACACTCGACAACTCTCGACAACAATCAACAACACTCAACAACACTTAACAACACTCAACAAGATTCAACAACATTCAACAACACTCAACAACACTCGACAACAATCAACAACACTCAACAAAACAACACTCGACAACACTCGACAACAATCAACAACACTCAACAACACTCAACAACACTCAACAAGATTCAACAACACTCAACAACACTCAACAAGATTCAACAACACTCAACAAAACTCAACAACACTCAACAACACTCGACAACACTCGGCAACACTCGGCAACACTCAACAACACTCAACAACACTCGACAACACTCAACAACACTCAACAACACTCAACAACTCTCAACAACACCTAAAACACTCAACAACACTCAACAACCCTCAACAACACTCAACATCACTCATCAACACTCAACAACACTCAACAACCCTCATCAACACTCAACAACACTCAACAACACCTAAAACACTCAAAACACTCAACAACACTCATCAACACTCAACAACACTCAACAACACTCAATAACACTCAACAACACTCAACAACACTCAACCACACTCAACAACACTCAACAACACTCAACAACACTGAACAACACTCAACAACACTCAACAACACTGAACAACACTCAACAACACTCAACCACACTCAACATCACTCAACAACACTCAACAACACTCAACAACACTCAACAACCCTCAACAACACTCAACAACACTCAACAACCCTCAACAACACTCAACAACACTCAACAACACTCAACAACACTCAACCACACTCAAAACACTCAACAACACTCAACAACACTCAACAACACCCAAAACACTCAAAACACTCAACAACACTCATCAACACTCAACAACACTCAACAACACTCAACAACACTCAACAACACTCAACCACACTCAACAACACTCAACAACACTCAACAACACTGAACAACACTCAACAACACTCAACAACACTGAACAACACTCAACAACACTCAACCACACTCAACATCACTCAACAACACTCAACAACACTCAACAACGCTCAACAACACTCAACAACCCTCAACAACACTCAACAACACTCAACAACACTCAACAACACTCAATAACACTCAAAAACACAAAACCACTGTATAATGCTTTCTGTCTCATTTGCTCCCACGTTAAATCTTATGTCTATTACATTGACATTGACAGCGCTGTGAAGTTATTACCCATCCAAATTAGACACTACAGGCTAGCATAATGATCCCAATGCGTTTTCGAACTTCTCAAGTTGAAAGCGTTTTATTTTATGCTACTAAATATAGATGTCACCAAAACTCGTGTTGACTAAATCTAACGACGTGACTTCGCAAATGAGTACACTTATAGCATTCGTTCATTATAGTCTCTGAGCGAATGCTGATTGCCCGATAATAATATAATAACTCGGTCTCGCAGGTTCGCTCCACTCAGGACCTACCTACCACCGGAAAGCTATCGTGACCTTATCCCTACGCTACGCTACGCTTCGCTTTACCGCTACCTAGTTTCCGAGATACGATGGGGGGAGGGGTGAAGGGGGGGAGAGGGGGGGTTTTGAAAAATGATTTTGACCAACTCGGGGCCCCTTGATATGAATCTGAAAAAAAAATGTTCCAAGTCTCTTAACTTCCGAGATCTACCTCTAGAGGGGGGGAGAAGGAGGGCAAGGGGGCAACTTTGAAAAATGGATTTTACTTTTTCGAGCCTCCTCTATACGAATCCGTAAAACAACAAAACACGGGACTCTTAGTTTCCGAGATACGATGGGGGGAGGGGTGAAGGGGGGGACAGGGGGAGTTTTGAAAAATGATTTAGACCAACTCTGGGCCCCTTGATATGAATCTGAAAAAAAAAATGTTCCAAGTCTCTTAACTTCCGAGATCTACCTCTAGAGGGGGGAGAAGGGGGGCAAGGGGGCAACTTTGAAAAATGGATTTTACTTTTCCGAGCCTCCTCTATACGAATCCGTAAAACAACAAAACACGGGACTCTTAGTTTCCGAGATACGATGGGGGGAGGGGTAAAGGGGGGGAGAGGGGGGAGTTTTGAAAAATGATTTTGACCAACTCTGGGCCCCTTGATATGAATCAAAAAAAAAATGTTCCAAGTCTCTTAACTTCCGAGATCTACCTAGAGGGTGGGCGAAAAGGGGGGCAAGGGGGGCAAATTTGAAAAATGGATTTTACTTTTCCGAGCCTCCTCTATACGAATCCGTAAAACAACAAAACACGGGACTCTTAGTTTCCGAGATACGATAGGGAGGGGGGAGAGTGGGGTAGAAAAGGGGAGGTTTGGGATTTTTCCCATACTCGTGAGAGTTACTTCTATACGAATCTGTAAAAATATACCCACCTCCCCCTTCACCATCTGGGAGAACAATTATGTCAGTGAGTCAGTGAGTCAGTCAGTGAGTGGTAATCGAGCTTTATATAGTATAAAGCTTTATATAGTATAATAATAATATAATGATAATGTTCTAAGTCCTAACTTCCGAGATCCGCCTAAAGGGGGGAGAAGGGGGAGAGAATGGGGGAATTTTGAAAAATGGTTTTTACTTTTCCGAGCCTGCTCTATACGATTCCGTAAAAAAACAAAACCCAGGTTTCTTAATTTCCGAGATACGATGGGGGGAGGGGTGAAGGGGGGGAGAGGGGGGAGTTTTGAAAAATGATTTTGACCAACTCTGGGCCCCTTGACATGAATCTGAAAAAAAAAATGTTATAAGTCTCTTAACTTCCGAGATCTACCTAGAGGGTGGGCGAAAAGGGGGGCAAGGGGGGCAAATTTGAAAAATGGATTTTACTTTTCCGAGCCTCCTCTATACGAATCCGTAAAACAACAAAACACGGGACTCTTAGTTTCCGAGATACGATAGGGATGGGGGAGAGTGGGGTGGAATGGAAAAGGGGAGCTTTGAATTTTGAAAAATGGTTTTTACTTTTCCGAGCCTCCTCTATACGAATCCGTAAAAAAACAAAACCCAGGTTTCTTAATTTCCGAGATACGATGGGGGAGGGGTGAAGGGGAGAGGGGGGAGTTCTGAAAAATGATTTTGACCAACTCTGGGCCCCTTGATATGAATCTGAAAAAAAAAATGTTCCAAGACTCTTAACTTCCGAGATCTACCTAGAGGGGGGGGGAGAAGGGGGGCAAGGAGGCAACTTTGAAAAATGGATTTTACTTTTCCGAGCCTCCTCTATACGAATCCGTAAAATAACAAAACACGGGACTCTTAGTTTCCAAGATACAATAGGGAGGGGGGAGAGTGGGGTGGAAAAGGGGAGGTTTGGGATTTTTCCCATACTCGTGAGAGTTACTTCTATACGAATCTGTAAAAATATACCCACCTCCCCCTTCACCATCTGGGAGAACAATTATGTCAGTGAGTGAGTGGTAATCGAGCTTTATATAGTATAACTAGATTTTGGGCGTTGCGCGAGCTGCAAGCAGCTCGCGGGGTCGTGTTTTTGAGGAGTATTTCTTACCCTTGTAAAATTTTGAGAATTGGACAGTAATCCTTAGCACTTATAGGATTTTGTAATAATAGCTATTTATTCACCAAGGGGAGTAATCTGTACTTACCCTCGAGTGATATATACTGCTTTATACTACACTTGTGGAGTTGTTGTTAATAAATTGCTATAATTGTCACTGGAATCACTTATTTTAACTTGTGATTTACACCGCCAAACTTTAAACTATACCAAGAAAATTGTTTCTACAAAATACGTCAACCAACAAAATAAGTCTTTTTTTTTTTAAGTGAAAACTTCTTTAGCGGCGCTGTGTACTTTTTTTGGAATGAGTAAAAACTTCTAAACTGGCGTCAGGTCACGTGACCCTGATCGAAAATTCGTAAGACGTAAAACGTAAGACAGCGCCATCTATGCACATCGGGAAGAACTACGAGGGCCTCGCGTACTAACTACGTAGTTCATCCAACAACGACGAGATGGCGCTGAACCACGGATATATAACATTTTGTTTATAAGACGATTCACAAAATACACTCGTAATTGTTCAAGTTTTCACTTCTGTCGGCACTACCGGAGTGCCAGTGTTTTTTTTTTTTATTTTAGCGCGTCAAACAGTTTTCGCGCCAAAAGACGTTAAGCCGCATGGCTCTAGTGGGGACGTGGCTTAACGTCTTTTGTGATTTGTTGTGATCAACAACACTCAACAACACTCAACAACACCCAAAACACTTAACAACACTCAACAACACTCAACAACACTCGACAACACTCGACAACACTCGACAACACTTAATAACACTCAACAACATTCAACAACACTCAACAACACTCAACAACACTCGACAACACTCGACAACACTCGACAACACTCGGCAACACTCGACAACACTCAACAACACTCGACAACACTCAACAACACTCAACAACACTCAACAAGATTCAACAACACTCAACAACACTCGGCAACACACGGCAACACTCAACAACACTCGACAACTCTCGACAACCCTCGAAAACACTCGACAACACTCAACAACACTCGACAACACTCAACAACACTCAACAACACTCAATAACACTCAACAACATTCAACAACACTCAACAACACTCAACAACACTCGACAACACTCAACAACACTCAACAACACTCAATAACACTCAAGAACACTCGACAACACTCAACAACACTCAACAACACTCAACAACACTCGACAACACTGACAACACTCGACAACACTCGGCAATACTCAACAACACTCCACAACACTCAACAACACTCGACAACACTCAACAACACTCAACAACATTCAACAACACTCAACAAGATTCAACAACACTCAACAACACTCAACAACACTCGACAACACTCAACAACACTCAACAACATTGAACAACACTCAACGACACTCAACAACACTCAACAACACTCAACAACCCTCAACAACCCTCGACAACACTCGACAACACTCGACAACACTCGGCAATACTCAACAACACTCAACAACACTCAACAACACTCGACAACACTCAACAACACTCAACAACACTCAACAAGATTCAACAACACTCAACAACACTCAACAACACTCGGCAACACACGGCAACACTCAACAACACTCGAAAACACTCGACAACACTCATCAACACTCAACAACACTCGACAACACTCAACAACACTCAACAACACTCAATAACACTCAACAACATTCAACAACACTCAACAACACTCAACAACACTCGACAACACTTAACAACACTCAACAACACTCAACAACCCTCAACAACACTCAACAACACCCAAAACACTCAAAACACTCAACAACACTCAACAACACTCAACAACCCTCAACAACACTCAACAACACCCAAAACACTCAAAACACTCAACAACACTCATCAACACTCAACAACACTCAACAACACTCATCAACACTCAACAACACTCATCAACACTTAACAACACTCAACAACACTCATCAACATTAACAACACTCAGCAACACTCAACAACCCTCAACAACACTCAACAACAACACTCAACAACACTCAACAACACTCATCAACACTTAACAACACTCAACAACCCTCAACAACACTCAACAACACTCAAGAACCCTCAACAACACTCAACAACACTCAACAACACAACAACACCCAAAACACTCAAAACACTCAACAACACTCAACCACACTCAACAACACTCAACAACACTCAACAACCCTCAACAACACTCAACAACACTTAACAACACTCAACAACACTCAACAACACCCAAAACACTCAACAACACTCAACAACACTCAACAACACTCAACAACACTCATCAACACTCAACAACAATCAACAACCCTCAACAACACTCAACAACACTCAGCAACACCCAAAACACTCAATACACTCAACAACACTCAACAACACTCATCAACACTCAACAACACTCAACAACACTCAATAACACTCAACAACACTCAACAACACTCAACTACAACACTCAACAACACTCAACAACACTCAACAACACTCAGCCACACTCAACAACACTCAACAACACTCAAAACACTCAACAACACTCAACAACACTCATCAACACTCAACAACACTCAACAACACACAACAACCCTCAACAACACTCAACAACACTCATCAACACTCAACAACACTCAACAACACTCAGCCACACTCAACAACACTCAAAACACTCAACAACACTCAACAACACTCATCAACACTCAACAACACTCATCAACACTCAACAACACTCATCAACACTCATCAACACTCAGCAACACTCAACAACACTCAACAACACTCAACAACCCTCAACAACACTCAACAACACTCAACAACACTCAACAACACTCAACAACCCTCAACAACACTCAACAACACTCAACAACACTCAATAACACTCAAAAACACAAAAACACTGTATAATGCTTTCTGTCTCATTTGCTCCCACGTTAAATCTTATGTCTATTACATTGACAGTGACAGCGGTGTGAAGTTATTACCCATCCAAATTAGACACTACAGGCTAGCATAATGATCCCAATGCGTTTTCGAACTTCTCAAGTTGAAAGCGTTTTATTTTATGCTACTAAATATAGATGTCACCAAAACTCGTGTTGAATAAATCTAACGACGTGACTTCGCAAATGAGTACACTTATAGCATTCGTTCATTCACTTTGAGCGAATGCTGATTGCCCGATTTAATAATCACGGTTAAAATATTCGTGGTGAGCAGTGAATACTTAACCGGCTGCATAAACGATGTTTAGGAATTCATCGGCCGATTACTCAAACATTGGTCAAATGACAGTCCGTGAACTCGGCCCTTAGGCAGTCAATACAAAAACGCTGTCCGCCATGTTGTATTCTTCCCCCCTTTGCTCCACTCGGTCTCGCAGGTTCGCTCCACTCTGGACCTACCTACCACCGGAAAGCTATCGTGACCTTATCCCTACGCTACGCTTCGCTTTACCGCTACCTAGTTTCCGAGATACGATGGGGGAGGGGTGAAGGGGGGGAGAGGGGGGAGTTTTGAAAAAACTAATTTTGACCTACTCTGGGCCCACGGACATGAATCTGAAAAAGAAAATGTTCCAAGTCTTAACTTCCGAGATCCGCCTAAAGGGGGGAGAAAGGGGAGAGAATGGGGGGCAAGGGGGCAACTTTGAAAAATGGATTTTACTTTTCCGAGCCTCCTCTATACGAATCCGTAAAAAAACAAAACCCAGGTTTCTTAATTTCTGAGATACGATGGGGGGAGGGGTGAAGGGGGGGAGAGGGCGGAGTTTTGAAAAATGATTTTGACCAACTCTGGGCCCCTTGATATGAATCTGAAAAAAAAATGTTCCAAGTCTCTTAACTTCCGAAATCTACCTCTAGAGGGGGGGAGAAGGGGGGCAAGGGGGGCAACTTTGAAAAATGGTTTTTACTTTTCCGAGCCTCCTCTATACGGATCCGTAAAAAAACAAAACCCAGGTTTCTTAATTTCCGAGATACGATGGGGGGAGGGGTGAAGGGGGGGAGAGGGGGGAGTTTTGAAAAATGATTTTGACCAACTCTGGGCCCCTTGATATGAATCTGAAAAAAAAAATGTTCCAAGTCTCTTAACTTCCGAGATCTACCTAGAGGGGGGGGGGAGAAGGGGGGCAAGGGGGCAACTTTGAAAAATGGATTTTACTTTTCCGAGCCTCCTCTATACGAATCCGTAAAACAACAAAACACGGGACTCTTAGTTTCCGAGATACAATAGGGAGGGGGGAGAGTGGGGTGGAAAAGGGGAGGTTTGGGATTTTTCCCATACCCGTGAGAGTTACTTCTATACGAATCTGTAAAAATATACCCACCTCCCCCTTCACCATCTGGGAGAACAATTATGTCAGTCAGTGAGTGAGTGAGTGGTAATCGAGCTTTATATAGTATAATAATAATATAATGATAATGTTCTAAGTCCTAACTTCCGAGATCCGCCTAAAGGGGGGAGAAGGGGGAGAGAATGGGGGAATTTTGAAAAATGGTTTTTACTTTTCCGAGCCTGCTCTATACGATTCCGTAAAAAAACAAAACCCAGGTTTCTTAATTTCCGAGATACGATGGGGGGAGGGGTGAAGGGGGGGAGAGGGGGGAGTTTTGAAAAATGATTTTGACCAACTCTGGGCCCCTTGATATGAATCTGAAAAAAAAAATGTTCCAAGTCTCTTAACTTCCGAGATCTACCTAGAGGGGGGGGGAGAAGGGGGGCAAGGGGGCAACTTTGAAAAATGGATTTTACTTTTCCGAGCCTCCTCTATACGAATCCGTAAAACAACAAAACACGGGACTCTTAGTTTCCGAGATGCGATAGGGAGGGGGGAGAGTGGGGTGGAAAAGGGGAGGTTTGGGATTTTTCCCATACTCGTGAGAGTTACTTGTATACGAATCTGTAAAAATATACCCACCTCCCCCTTCACCATCTGGGAGAACATTTATGTCAGTCAGTCAGTGGTAATCGAGCTTTATATAGTATAATAATATGATAATGATAATGTTCCAAGTCCTAACTTCCGAGATCCGCCTAAAGGGGGGAGAGAATGGGGGAATTTTGAAAAATGGTTTTTACTTTTCCGAGCCTGCTCTATACGATTCCGTAAAAAAACAAAACCCAGGTTTCTTAATTTCCGAGATACGATGGGGGGAGGGGTAAAGGGGGGGAGAGGGGGGAGTTTTGAAAAATGATTTTGACCAACTCTGGGCCCCTTGATATGAATCTGAAAAAAAAAATGTTCCAAGTCTCTTAACTTCCGAGATCTACCTAGAGGGGGGGGGAGAAGGGGGGCAAGGGGGCAACTTTGAAAAATGGATTTTACTTTTCCGAGCCTCCTCTATACGAATCCGTAAAACAACAAAACACGGGACTCTTAGTTTCCGAGATACGATAGGGAGGGGGGAGAGTGGGGTGGAAAAGGGGAGGTTTGGGATTTTTCCCATACTCGTGAGAGTTACTTGTATACGAATCTGTAAAAATATACCCACCTCCCCCTTCACCATCTGGGAGAACATTTATGTCAGTCAGTCAGTGGTAATCGAGCTTTATATAGTATATACTAGATTTTGGGCGTTGCGCGAGCTGCAAGCAGCTCGCGGGGTCGTGTTTTTGAGGAGTATTTCTTACCCTTGTAAAATTTTGAGAATTGGACAGTAATCCTTAGCACTTATAGGATTTTGTAATAATAGCTATTTATTCACCAAGGGGAGTAATCTGTACTTACCCTCGAGTGATATATACTGCTTTATACTACACTTGTGGAGTTGTTGTTAATAAATTGCCACTGGAATCACTTATTTTAACTTGTGATTTACACCGCCAAACTTTAAACTTTACCAAGAAAATTGTTTCTACAAAATACGTCAACCAACAAAATAAGTCTTTATTTTTTTCTTATTTTAGCGCGTCAAACAGTTTTCGCGCCAAAAGACGTTAAGCCGCATGGCTCTAGTGGGGACGCGGCTTAACGTCTTTTTTGATTTGTTGTGATCAACAACACTCAACAACACCCAAAACACTCAACAACATTCAACAACACTCAACAACACTCAACAACACTCGACAACACTCGACAACACTCAATAACACTCAACAACATTCAACAACACTCAACAACACTCAACAACACTCAACAACACTCAACAACACTCAACAACACTCGACAACACTCGGCAATACTCAACAACACTCAACAACACTCAACAAGATTCAACAAGATTCAACAACACTCAACAACACTCAACAACACTGAACAACATTCAACAACACTCAACAACACTCAAAACACTCAACAACACTCAACAAGATTCAACAACATTCAACAACACTCAACAACACTCAACAACTTTCAACAACACTCAACGACACTCAACAACACTCGACAACACTCGACAACACTCGACAACACTCGACAACACTCAACAACACTCAACAACACTCAACAACACTCAACAACACTCATCAACACTTAACAACACTCAACAACACTCAACAACACTCAACCACACTCAAAACACTCAACAACACTCAACAACACCCAAAACACTCAACAACCCTCAACAACACTCAACAATACCCAAAACACTCAAAACACTCAACAACACTCAACAGCACTCATCAACACTCAACAACACTCAACAACACTCAATAAGACTCAACAACAGTCAACAACACTCAACCACACTCAACAACACTCATCAACACTCAACAACACTCAACAACACTCAACCACACTCAACATCACTCAACAACACTCAACAACACTCAACCACACTCAACATCACTCAACAACACTCAACAACACTCAACAACACTCAACAACCCTCAACAACACTCAACAACACTCAACAACATTCAACAACACTCAACAACACCCAAAACACTCAACAACACTCAACAACACTCATCAACACTCAACAACACTCAACAACACTCAACAACACTCATCAACACTCAACAACACTCAACAACACCCAAAACACTCAACAACACTCAACAACACTCATCAACACTCAACAACACTCAACAACACTCAACAACACTCATCAACACTCAACAACACTCAACAACACTCAACAACACTCAACAACACTCAACCACACTCAACAACCCTCAACAACACTCAACAACCCTCAACAACACTCAACAACACTCATCAACACTCACCAACACAACAACACCCAAAACACTCAAAACACTCAACAACACTCAACAAAACTCAATAAAACTCAATAACACTCAACAACACTCAACCACACTCAACCATACTCAACAACACTCAACAACCCTCAACAACACTCAACAACACTCAACAACACTCAACAACACTCATCAACACTCAACAACACTCAACAACCCTCAACAACACTCAACAACACTCAACAACACTCAACAACACTCAACAACACTCAACAACACTCAACAACACTCAACAACACTCAACAACCCTCAACAACACTCAACAACACTCAACAACACTCAACAACACTCAACAACACTCAACATCACTCAACAACACTCAACAACACTCATCAACACTCAACAACACCCAAAACACTCAAAACACTCAACAACACTCAACAACATTCATCAACACTCAACAACACTCAACAACACTCAACAACACTCAACAACCCTCAACAACACTCAACAACACTCAACAACACTCATCAACACTCAACAACACAACAACACCCAAAACACTCAAAACACTCAACAACACTCAACAAAACTCAATAAAACTCAATAACACTCAACAACACTCAACAACACTCAACCATACTCAACAACACTCAACAACACTCAACAACCCTCAACAACACTCAACAACACTCAACAACACTCAACAACACTCAACAACACTCATCAACACTCAACAACACTCAACAACACTCAACAACACTCAACAACACTCAACCACACTCAAAACACTCAACAACACTCAACAACACTCAACAACACTCAATAACACTCAATAACACTCAACAACACTCAACAACACTCAACCACACTCAAAACACTCAACAACACTCAACAACACTCAACAACCCGCAACAACACTCAACAACACTCAACAACACTCAACAACACTCAACAACACTCAACAACCCTCAACAACACTCAACAACACTCGACAACACTCAACAACACCCAAAACACTCAAAACACTCAACAACACTCATCAACTCTCAACAACACTCAATAACACTCAACAACACTCAACAACACTCAACCACACTCAACATCACTCAACAACACTCAACCACACTCAAAACACTCAACAACACTCAACAACACTCAACAACACTCAACAACACTCAACAACACTCATCAACACTCAACAACACAACAACACCCAAAACACTCAAAACACTCAACAACACTCAACAAAACTCAATAAAACTCAATAACACTCAACAACACTCAACAACACTCAACCATACTCAACAACACTCAACAACACTCAACAACCCTCAACAACACTCAACAACACTCAACAACACTCAACAACACTCAACAACACTCATCAACACTCAACAACACTCAACAACACTCAACAACACTCAACAACACTCAACCACACTCAAAACCCTCAACAACACTCAACAACACTCAATAACACTCAACAACACTCAACAACACTCAACCACACTCAAAACACTCAACAACACTCAACAACACTCAACAACACTCAATAACACTCAACAACACTCAACAACACTCAACAACACTCAACAACACTCAACCACACTCAAAACACTCAACAACACTCATCAACACTCAACAACACTCAATAACACTCAACAACACTCAACAACACTCAACCACACTCAACATCACTCAACAACACTCAACCACACTCAAAACACTCAACAACACTCAACAACACTCAACAACACTCAACAATCCTCAACAACACTCAACAACACTCAACAACCCTCAACAACCCTCAACAACACTCAACAACACTCAACAACACTCAATAACACAAAACCACTGTATAATGCTTTCTGTCTCATTTGCTCCCACGTTAAATCTTATGTCTATTACATTGATAGTGACAGCGCTGTGAAGTTATTACCCATCCAAATTAGACACTACAGGCTAGCATAATGATCCCAATGCGTTTTCGAACTTCTCAAGTTGAAAGCGTTTTATTTTATGCTACTAAATATAGATGTCACCAAAACTCGTGTTGACTAAATCTAACGACGTGACTTCGCAAATGAGTACACTTATAGCATTCGTTCATAGTCTCTGAGCGAATGCTGATTGCCCGATAATATAATAACTCGGTCTCGCAGGTTCGCTCCACTCAGGACCTACCTACCACCGGAAAGCTATCGTGACCTTATCCCTACGCTACGCTACGCTTCGCTTTACCGCTACCTAGTTTCCGAGATACGATGGGGGGAGGGGTGAAGGGGGGAGAGGGGGGAAGTTTTGAAAAATGATTTTGACCAACTCGGGGCCCCTTGATATGAATCTGAAAAAAAAAATGTTCCAAGTCTCTTAACTTCCGAGATCTACCTCTAGAGGGGGGGAGAAGGGGGGCAAGGGGGGCAACTTTGAAAAATGGTTTTTACTTTTCCGAGCCACCTCTACACGAATCCGTAAAAAAACAAAACCAAGGTTTCTTAATTTCCGAGATACGATGGGGGGAGGGGTGAAGGGGGGGAGAGGGGGGAGTTTTGAAAAATGATTTTGACCAACTCTGGGCCCCTTGATTTGAATCTGAAAAAAAAAATGTTCCAAGTCACTCAACTTCCGAGATCTACCTAGAGGGGGGGGAGAAGGGGGGCAAGGGGGCAACTTTGAAAAATGGATTTTACTTTTCCGAGCCTCCTCTATACGAATCCGTAAAACAACAAAACACGGGACTCTTAGTTTCTGAGATACTATAGGGAGGGGGGAGAGTGGGGTGGAAAAGGGGAGGTTTGGGATTTTTCCCATACTCGTGAGAGTTACTTGTATACGAATCTGTAAAAATATACCCACCTCCCCCTTCACCATCTGGGAGAACAATTATGTCAATCAGTGAGTCAGTGAGTCAGTGAGTGGTAATCGAGCTTTATACAGGGTTATTTTGCAACCACCATCCAAATTTTAAAATCGAGGACTTTTAATTAACTTATTTTCATATGTGAAACATTATAATCTAATAATAACAAAAACAAAAAAAAACATTCAAAAGAAAATATCCGAAAAATAACAGAATGTAGAGAGACACAGCAAGGTTATTGACCTCGCTCGCTGCGAGTGCGACTGATGTAGGTACCTACGCGTTCTTAAAAGGGTTGATTCCAATTTTCCCTTCATACTTTACGGGCTTAGGACCGACATAATAAAATAAGGAATGTGAAATTATTAGTTTTTATTATGGCGTATTTAAAAAATTGGAATCAACTAGCTATTTACAATAATTAAACTTACCAAATAAACTCGATTAACCTACAAATCACGTGTACTTCAGCAATTGTTCAAAATGGAGTCCGTTTCTCTCAATACACAAACGTGCACGTTTTTCTAAACTATTTTTTAATAAGTTTAAAGTATCTGTTTGATTTTTAATGTCATTAAATGCTATTATTATTTTACTACGGAGGTCCTCAATACTTTGTGCTTCTTCAACGTAAACACGTCTTTTTACTTCACCCCATAAAAAAAAATCAAGCGGAGTCAAGTCTGGTGACCTGGGAGGCCATGGTACAGGCCCTCCGCGACCAATCCATCTATCGCCATACTTATTATTTAAAAAGTCACGCACTGCACTTGTGTAATGAGGTGGTGCACCGTCATGCTGATAATAATGATTGTTGTAGTATGAAAGTGGCACCTCGTCTAGTAACTCTTCAATAACACCACGTAACATGTTTAAATAATTCGTACCCGTCAAGCGTCCTTCAATAAAAATCGGTCCCACGATAACATTACCAATAATACCCGCCCAAACATTTACACTAAAACGCACTTGGTGGTAGTTATTTCTAATAACGTGGGGGTTGCTTAACGCCCAATAATGTTCGTTTCGGCTGTTATAAATTCCGATTCGCGTAAATAATGCTTCATCGGTCCACAAAATGTTACAATTAATGTTTCTTAACAGCCATTCACAAAACTCCATTCTAGCGGGTCCATCGTTATCATGAAGAGATTGCACTGGTTGGTAATGGTATGGGTGATAACCAGAAGAGTTCAGCAGCTTCCACACGTAATACTGACTGACACCGAAGCGCCGAGCAGCTTCGTTAGTGCTAGCGCAGGGGTCACGTTCGAAAAACTCGAGTACAGAATTTTCGACTGCTGGTGTTATTTCGTTATGACCGCCATGACTTGTTGCATGGGCTGGCGTGGTAAACTGCCCATAATCTAACAACCTTTGATTTGCTGCTAAAATTGTTTGTCTATTAGGCACTCGCGAATTAATTCCTCGTCTTTGTAAACGCGGTAAACTTTCTGTACGGTACATTCTTTGCGCACTATTTAAACTTTCGCCACTTAAAAGATAACACCTGACCATTTCATAATACTCTGCATTAGAATAAAAAGTCGCCATGTGTGCAATGATGATCGAACGGAATTCTGAAGCGAAAATGCAGCGAGAGTGACAAAAAAATATGGCACACGTTCACACGTAACTAGGTCACGGTCAACTGACAGCCGGCGCGGGCGCAGGGCCGATCGGGGGCTGCGCGGGTTGCGACGTGTGAGGGAGGGGGGCGTAGTGCATGGTTCTTTCCCGAATTTTGAGGTAAGCGCGTGTGCGGTCATACAGTTCAACAACCTATTGTTCAACTGTATTTATTCCACACGTTGTGATTTTAGTAGCGGATAATGGTGAAAATCATGTAATTTTTTTTATTTTTTTTTATTTCATTAATTGATAAGGTTATCGATTCTAAATCATTTCTGAAAATTTGGATGGTGGTTGCAAAATAACCCTGTATAGTATAATAATACTAGATTTTGGGCGTTGCGCGAGCTGCAAGCAGCTCGGGGGTCGTGTTTTTGAGGAGTATTTCTTACCCTTGTAA
The DNA here is from genome assembly GCA_963855955.1 of Luperina nickerlii. Classification (NCBI taxonomy): domain Eukaryota; kingdom Metazoa; phylum Arthropoda; class Insecta; order Lepidoptera; family Noctuidae; genus Luperina; species Luperina nickerlii. Next base: position 1,066,310 of record OY979683.1, on the reverse strand, counting down.
AATTTTGAGAATTGGACAGTAATCCTTAGCACTTATAGGATTTTGTAATAATAGCTATTTATTCACCAAGGGGAGTAAGGCACAGATTACTAATCGAGTGTACATTTGAGGCCCGACGCAAAGCGGAGGGCCGTAAACCACACGAGTTTAGTAATCTGTACTTACCCTCGAGTGATATATACTGCTTTATACTACACTTGTGGAGTTGTTGTTAATAAATTGCTATAATTGTCACTGGAATCACTTATTTTAACTTGTGATTTACACCGCCAAACTTTAAACTTTACCAAGAAAATTGTTTCTACAAAATACGTCAACCAACAAAATAAGTATTTTTTTTTCTTATTTTAGCGCGTCAAACAGTTTTCGCGCCAAAAGACGTTAAGCCGCATGGCTCTAGTGGGGACGCGGCTTAACGTCTTTTGTGATTTGTTGTGATCAACAACACTCAACAACACCCAAAACACTCAACAACATTCAACAACACTCAACAACACTCAACAACACTCGACAACACTCAATAACACTCAACAACATTCAACAACACTCAACAACACTCAACAACACTCAACAACACTCGACAACACTCGGCAATACTCAACAACACTCAACAACATTGAACAACACTCAACGACACTCGACAACACTCGACAACACTCGGCAATACTCAACAACACTCAACAACATTGAACAACACTCAACGACACTCAACAACACTCAACAACACTCGACAACACTCGACAACACTCGACAAAACTCGACAACCCTCAACAACACTCAACAACACTCAACAACACTCAACAACACTCAACAACATTTAACAACACTCAACAACACTCCACAACACTCAACAACACTCAACAACACTCAACAACACTCAACAATATTCAACAACATTCAACAACACTCAAAAACACTCAACAACACTCAACAAAATTCAACAACACTCAACCACACTCAACAACACTCAACAACATTCAACAACACTCAACAACACTCAACAACACTCAACAACACTCAACAATATTCAACAACATTCAACAACACTCAACAACACTCAACAACACTCAACAATACTCAACAACACTCAACAACACTCATCAACACTCAACAACACTCAACAACCCTCAACAACACTCAACAACACTCAATAACTCTCATCAACACTCAACAACACTCAACAACACACAATAACACTCAACAACACTCAACAACACTCAACAACACTCAACAACCCTCAACAACACTCAACAACACTCAACATCACTCAACAATACTCAACCACACTCAACAACACTCAACAACACTCAACATCACTCAACAACACTCAACAACACTCATCAACACTCAGCAACACTCAACAACACCCAAAAAACTCAAAACACTCAACAACACTCAACAACACCCAAAACACTCAAAACACTCAAAAACAATCAACAACACTCATCAACACTCAACAACACTCAATAACACTCAACAACACTCAACAACACTCAACAACACTCAACATCACTCGACAACACTCGACAACACTCAACAACACTCAACAACATTCAACAACACTCAACAACACTCAACAAGATTCAACAACACTCAACAACACTCAACAACCCTCAACAACACTCAACCACACTCAAAACACTCAACAACACTCAACAACACTCAACAACACTTAACAACACTCAACATCCCTCAACAACACTCAACAACACTCAACAACACTCATCAACAACACTCAACAAAACTCAACAACACTCAACAACACTCAACAACCCTCAACAACACTCAACAATACTCAACAACACTCAACAACACTCAACCACACTCAACAACACTCAACAACACTGAACAACACTCAACAACCCTCAACAACACTCAACAACACTCAACAACACTCAAAACACTCAACAACACTCAACAACACTGAACAACACTCAACAACCCTCAACAACACTCAACAACACTCAACAACATTGAACAACACTCAACGACACTCAACAACACTCGACAACACTCGGCAATACTCAACAACACTCAACAACACTCAACAACACTCAACAACACTCAACCACACTCAACAACACTCAACAACACTGAACAACACTCAACAACCCTCAACAACACTCAACAACACTCAACAACACTCAAAACACTCAACAACACTCAACAACACTGAACAACACTCAACAACCCTCAACAACACTCAACAACACTCAACAACACTCATCAACACTCAACAACACAACAACACCCAAAACACTCAAAACACTCAACAACACTCAATAAAACTCAATAACACTCAACAACACTCAACAACACTCAACCATACTCAACAACACTCAACAACCCTCAACAACCCTCAACAACACTCAACAACACTCAACAATACTCAACAACACTCGTCAACACTCAACAACCCTCAACAACACTCAACAACACTCAACAACCCTCAACAACACTCAACAACACTCAACAACACTCAACAACACTCAACAACCCTCAACAACACTCAACAACCCTCAACAACACTCAACAACACTCAACATCACTCAACAACACTCAACAACACTCAACAACACTCGACAACACTCGGCAATACTCAACAACACTCAATAACATTGAACAACACTCAACGACACTCAACAACACTCAACAACACTCGACAACACTCGACAACACTCGACAAAACTCGACAACCCTCAACAACACTGAGCAAATGAGTACACTTATAGCATTCATTCATTCACTTTGAGCGAATGCTGATTGCCCGATTTAATAATCACGGTTAAAATATTCGTGGTGAGCAGTGAATACTTAACCGGCTGCATACACGATGTTTAGGACTTCATCGGCCGATTACTCAAACATTGGTCAAATGACAGTCCATGAACTCGGCCCTTAGGCAGTCAATACAAAAACGCTGTCCGCCATGTTGTATTCTTCCCCCCTTTGCTCCACTCGGTCTCGCAGGTTCGCTCCACTCAGGACCTACCTACCACCGGAAAGCTATCGTGACCTTATCCCTACGCTACGCTACGCTACGCTTCGCTTTACCGCTACCTAGTTTCTGAGATACGATGGGGGAGGGGTGAAAGGGGGGAGAGGGGGGAGTTTTGAAAAAACTAATTTTGACCTACGCTGGGCCCACGGACATGAATCTGAAAAAGAAAATGTTCCAAGTCTTAACTTCCGAGATCCGCCTAAAGGGGGGAGAAGGGGGAGAGAATGGGGGGAATTTTCAAAAATGGTTTTTACTTTTCCGAGCCTCCTCTATACGAATCCGTAAAAAAACAAAACCCAGGTTTCTTAATTTCCGAGATACGATGGGGGGAGGGGTGAAGGGGGGGGAGAGGGGGAGTTTTGAAAAATGATTTTGACCAACTCTGGGCCCCTTGATATGAATCTGAAAAAAAAAAATGTTCCAAGTCTCTTAACTTCCAAGATCTACCTAGAGGGGGGGGGGAGAAGGGGGGCAAGGGGGGCAACTTTGAAAAATGGATTTTACTTTTCCGAGCCTCCTCTATACGAATCCGTAAAAAAACAAAACCCAGGTTTCTTAATTTCCGAGATACGATGGGGGAAGGGGTGAAGGGGGGAGAGGGGGGGAGTTTTGAAAAATGATTTTGACCAACTCGGGGCCCCTGAATCTGAAAAAAAAAATGTTCCAAGTCTCTTAACTTCCGAGATCTACCTCTAGAGGGGGGGAGAAGGGGGGCAAGGGGGGCAACTTTGAAAAATGGTTTTTACTTTTCCGAGCCTCCTCTATACGGATCCGTAAAAAAACAAAACCCAGGTTTCTTAATTTCCGAGATACGATGGGGGGAGGGGTGAAGGGGGGGAGAGGGGGGAGTTTTGAAAAATGATTTTGACCAACTCTGGGCCCCTTGATATGAATCTGAAAAAAAAAATGTTCCAAGTCTCTCAACTTCCGAGATCTACCTAGAGGGGGGGGGAGAAGGGGGGCAAGGGGGCAACTTTGAAAAATGGATTTTACTTTTCCGAGCCTCCTCTATACGAATCCGTAAAACAACAAAACACGGGACTCTTAGTTTCCGAGATACGATAGGGAGGGGGGAGAGTGGGGTGGAAAAGGGGAGGTTTGGGATTTTTCCCATACTCGTGAGAGTTACTTCTATACGAATCTGTAAAAATATACCCACCTCCCCCTTCACCATCTGGGAGAACATTTATGTCAGTGAGTGAGTGGTAATCGAGCTTTATATAGTATAATATAATATAATAAAAAATAAAAACCAGTGCATTAATGAAAAACTGTGCAACCATGAGATTTCATACAACATTTCTGCACTGTTTTGGTTCTAAGCAAAAAATACGTCCTATGTGATCGGTTTTGTAGTGATTAATGATAACATTACTACGTAGTTGAAAGAAAAGAAAATTGGTAGAGTTACTATTCTTAGTTGTTTTAGTAACAGCCACATGGAACATCAATATAATATTGCGTGTGTATTATATTTAGACAGTTACAAATAAACAAACAAACGTCATATTTTATCTCAGTAGCTACACCGGAATGGGTACAGCTTCGTTAATAAAACTGTCGATAATATCCCGTAATAACGTTTATTTAGATTAGACCACCCAGAAGTATCTACGATTTCCTTTGGCATATTATTTTGACGGAGACGCCATGTGCATGATTTATCTTAGAATTGAACAACTTTAGTCAACTCATAAACGGTCATCTTCGTAAATCTTCTTCTAAAAATGATTGTCAAGAAAATCTATTAAAAAAACTGTGCACCACTAGTACAGTCGACCTCGAAATTGCTTATCACTTTTGACCACAAATTGAAACTTCAATAAGGTTGAAACTACTAACTGTCACATAGATAAATAGACCTTGCCGTTTTATGACGTGTGGTTTTAGCAATTAAAAGGTTGCGTATTCCTAAATCATCACCTGGCTGCCTTTTCCCAACTATGTTGGGGTCGGCTTCTAGTCTCACCGAACCTTCATCTACCTAATTATGGTTTAAATAAAAAATGTAAGTGTTTAATTTCAGATGTTAACTTGTTTCTCTGTCTAATCTTGTTTCTGCCCTAAACCTACTACTAAGACTATTTTATTTCACTACCCTATAAAAAACCTTGACCAATATAACAAGACACCTAACGGTCAGATCAATGGGCCCATCGGTTGACATCAATACCCTGCCCATACAGGGCCAGCACCGGCCAGCAGTGAGATGAATGGTCACTGTACGTGCGCACACGCACCCGCCATGTTTGGTAAGTAGAACTACATCCTGGACGTCTTCGCCCACTGAGTGTTTATTATACTGTGGTCAGTGCTGGACTGATTTTGAGGTCATTGGATATAATGAATTACTGTAAAGAGGTCGCAGATAAATCAATGAGGTTTTAGAAGTAGAAACAGCGATGCGGTCATGTTTTTAGATTTAGCTGGGTTACCACCTCGTCGGTCTGGTGATCGTTAGCGCTACTGCTGACCATGAGCTCCTGGGTTCGATTCCTGGGTCGGGCAAAGTGGTATTGGGTTTTCCCATCAGAAATTTCTCAGTAGCTTGGAGTCTCGACTTGTGCCCGGTTCATGGCAACTATACCTAGCCTATCGTATTATAATATAGGTGCACCTCTGGCTATCCCTTTAGGGAATATAGGCGTGATGTCGTGTGGTGTGATCGTTGTGGCCACGTTAGTAGTTCAGAAAGTATTACCATTATTGATACGAGTCAGAAGTCCGAAAATGGTCAGATACTATCGTTTTAACATACAAACAATGGTGTCTAACTATTTTCGTATCAACCTCATTTTGGTATAGTGAACCTGATGATATCTATTCTCAAAACAAGATATAGGTAACCGAATATATACTAAATCAGGGATATAAGGAAAGCACGTGATGTGTGGGCGTTCAGCCGTCGGTTGCGCAATCACAGCTACTTATCTGTATCCCTTACAAATATTTATTCCAAGCGGGAATAGAAACCGCAACCCATAGCACAGAAGCATATCGTACAGATACTGGGCCTCTCATGCTAACTTGGTAGCGGTTCCGCATGAGGCATCTATCCGACCACCGATGATAAAGCGACGAGCTATTAACGATTTTCTAGCTTACGAAACGTACAAAAGATTATAAGTCCCACTCCCGTGTAAGTAAAAGATATTCATGTAATTAAATGGTTTATCGCTGACTGTTCACACCGGGCGAGCACTAGTCCTCGACAAGATCTACCAAAGAGAGTACTCGCTCGAGTTCTCGTCGCCCTCGCCGGCGGTCGGCCTTCTACTAATTTTCAGTTGTTCAACAATAAATGCTAGATTTTCAGCCATATTTGGGTATGCCTTGAAACCCGTGATTACAAGGAGGTACGTTTCGCTTTTTTACCTTAAATTCCCACCGGCACTGGGCCCGCGTGGTAGATTACAGCCCTCTCCCTCTCGAAGAGAGGAGACTTGAGTCTCAACACTGGGAACTTTATAGGCTGATTATGTTATGTGAAGCTTTTTCACAGTTCTGGGAGGTCAGCATGATGTCAGGAACAAACCCTTGTCAGGGCTTTTAGGCTGTTTCAATAGTAGGACCATCCAGCTTTTGGAAATGGCGCAGCAATATTATAAATTCTCACTTCATAATGTGCGGGAACCAGACAAAATAACAACATGTATTAGGATCATAGAATCTACGTCCCTACACATATAATTCAAAGTCATCTGCCTACCCCCACATGAAAAGCCGGCGTGACTTCCCACACAATAACAATAGTTCCACCCATTAACATTAACACCCTCTATAATAATTAATAACCGTTACAATAATATACTAAGACGCTAGTGATATGGTTATAACAATAGACGAAGTCGGCAGGGTGATATATTTGGTTATAACAATATATACCACGGTGATATATTTGAGTGACAGTAACACTGATTTCACAAATAACTGTCCTGACATACAGACGAGTGCCAATTCTACGGAACATGACTGATTTAAAGTTTTAGTACGTTGATTGACTTTGTTTTGAAGGGAACACACTGGTTTGGCTTTATTGAGAGAGGTGTCAGGTGAGGAAAGTTATTTGAAATTATTGCATCGATATTGCCAACAATTAAGATTTTGATTTGACTTTTGATATACAAAAGTGGAAGCATAGTGCGTACAGTATCATTATCAAATCATTACATAAGTAAATCAAGAAATCAACAATAGGATATAATATGTTGTATGTGTATAGATTTTGACGTCTATAGGTATTTATATGTTGCAGTTTTTTGGCTATCTATGTCAATTAAATGTGGCACGCACATCAAAAGTATCGTCACAAGTCGCATTAATCGTTGAAAATCTCTTTTTCTAATCAGTATTGACTATCAGCTTCTTTCAAATCAAATCAAATCAAATCAATTTATTTGTGAAACATAGGATAGATAAAATAGATGGATCTTAAGAACTAAATAGTGCGCTATGTCTTGTCAATTTTGACATACAAATATTTTTAGAGGAAACATGCGTAGTCAATTATCAATTATTAAAGAAAAAAAAATAAATTCTAAGCTTTGTCAAGGCCCTTTTGAATGAGAATCCTCTTTAACGCGTGTATCATTATCTTTCTTTCCTGTTTTAGACCAAACGCCTTTAAGTCTTCCATTTCTTGTCATTATCATCACAACTTCCTACTTTCTCTCTCACTCATGTAATATTTTAATTTATTTCCTCCTTTAACGCTAATATTTTTCGTATTACTACGAAGCAAACTAATTCTGCTTATCCTAAGCCAGAGGCAAGCATAAACACTGGCAATAAATTAGAGCAACACGCACATTAATCAAGTTTACTTCAATAACCCACATTGTATATTCATAAGCGGATTCCACGAGACTAATCATTCATCTTGAGACAATGATAAATATATGAGGCTAGAGGGAAATGGGGTAGAAGGTTCACTGAATATATGATCCCTTTTACTACAGTAAGAACACTTTTGACTAATGCTCGAGACGTCTTGAGTTGGAAACCAGAACGTTGTTGGTGATGGCAAAATAACCATAGATGAGAAATACAATAATATCATCTGCGTAGACTTTTCCTAACTATATTAAGGTCGGCTTCCAGTCTAACCGGGTGCAGCTGAGTATACAGTTACAGTATTTTACATTGACCGACTACATAAATACTGATAAAAACACTAATATGAATCTAATTTTGCCAGTCATCTTTGAGGAATATAAGAAAACAGCAATAGTATTTTCCTACTGCATAAAACTTCTATGTACAGACGCTAGCACATCAAGCTACTACAATCTGTCAAATTTCTTCAACTTTATCGCTAAAGCAAGGTTCAAGATTGATTGGGAAAATTTTACAGTTTCGGGTAGCTTGATGTGCTGGAGTCCCGCGTTTGCACAACACAGAAGTAATGTAGTAGTAGTTTAGACTAATCTTTATAAATGTTAATATTTCTATGGCAATAAAAAAATCTATAGGTATAACAGTCTACATGATGAGATTCATTTAATAATTCACTGACAGACAACGGACAGCCTAAGCCGCTAGTTCTGGAAGCATGAAATTTTGCAACAGAGCTCGGATTATTTTTTTTGCAGCGAGTGGATTTTTTAAATTTAATTTCCTGTAGGTGTTAAATAGTGGATTGAAGTTTGTATGGAAGCTCGACATTTTGCCGATGGGATATCCCATCAGGCTAGGTAATTATAATGATATAAGCAAACCTTGTCTTCTTCTTATACAGGGTTATTGGAAGAACATCAACAACCTCTTAAAGGGTCATTACACTCATCATTATGAACAACTTTCACTATGCGACCAAACCTGAAATCGCGAAAAAAAATCTGCTGTTCCCTACGTTTATGTTCGTATAACTCGTTAAAATGTAGGGAACACCAAATTTTTTGCCGCGATTTCGGCTTTGTTCCCATAGTAAAAATTGTTCATAATGATGCGAACAATGACCCCCTAGAGTTATATGGGATATCAAAAAAAACACGTTGTATATAAAAAGCTCGTGTCACAGTGTTTGTTATCGAACTACTCCGAAACGGCTTGACCGATTTTTATGAAATTTTTTGTGTATATTTGGTAGGTCTGAGAATAGGTCGTAGGCGGGGCGCAGCTAGTATTGTTATATATATTACCTTTAAGTATCACATTAGTAATCCTAACTTTGGTCAAGCTTCATCAGCTGTAGGATCTAACCTTACATATGACGTAACAATAGAAGAGACTTTAGTTAAGTAAGTGATATCTTACATTGATAAGGAGCTACAATACATCCTACACGATGTTTCATGCAGCGCTAAATAAACTGCGTGTAAGTGATTTATATTGTACCCTGAATCAAATAGACCTTCTGTCCTCTCCTTATCACTTACCACGGACCCTAAAGTGACAGATAATGTCAAGGTGAGTCAACAGACAGTGTAGGGTTGACCTCACTAGTCACGAGTTGAAGCAAACGTGTGAGTTTGGGTGAAATGATTGAAGAATATGGGGCAATGATGTATGGTTTCTGGAGATTGACTATTATGCTTGTGTGGTGGGTAGTGAATAGAATTACTTCATCTATATACATAAAATTCAAAGTCCTGACTGACTGACATATCGACGCACAGCCTAAACCGCTGGTCCTAGAGACATGAAATTTGGAGGGTGTGTTCTTTGTGAAGAGTAGGTATCCACTAAGAAAGGGTTTTTCGAAATTCCACCTCTAAGATAGTGAATGGGGGGAGGCTGAAATCAAGCTAGTGTGCTAAAAAGCTAGTGTTAGTATAATTATGGAATATGTTAGAAACCAACATTTAGAATCTAGATAATTGAAGGCTACGGTTTTCCAAAACTTAATGATGATGCTAATGAAGATGCCGAAGACCTTTAAATGTAGAAATCATATAAATGATGTATCCCTAAACGCACGGAATAAGAAATACACTGCCTTCCCATATCATGGTGGAATTAAACTAAACGAGACCATAAGAAAACTTAATTTTTACTTAAGTGTTAGAAAACCTTTTTTTTTGTAGGTGCTCCATACTAACTACTTACACCCTTCAGGCTATTGCTTTCATTTAAACAGCTAAGTGATTAATTGCGAATCCTACCTCAATACTGCACCAAACACACCTACACTATAAACAAAGCCCACATCAATACTCTCTGCCGAACCGTTCCAGAAATATCCCACCACTAGTTCATCGATCGCTCCACGAATAGCCGAAACCCGATCGTCTCGCATTACCCGGGAATCAAACCCACACCACAGCGGATCGAGTGCCCTTCCGTCGTCAAGTCGCCTGTGAAAAGTGGTGACATTAGCGATAGGTTGGTAAGAGATCCCTATGTCACGGTGTGTGTCACTTTGAGAGCTTGATAGAGGTAGGTAGTCTGATTTTCAATCAAAGTTGGTAGGTAAGTTGAATTCAGGGCTAATTGGCTTTTGGGACTGTTTTATCGAAGTTCGTACAGACTCGACTCGACTTCGACTGATGTAGATCATGTACTAATTTTGACAGACTAGTAAAGGGCTACCTTATTCAGGCAGGTAATAAGTTTTAAAAATTAAACGAGGACCTATATAATTGTTCTACTACCATTGTGTCTAGAACCCATGACTCCACATAGTCAGGAAAATTAATTGTTTATCAACCGAAATTGTGCGTATATTATATGATTGACGTGTAAAAGTGTTTGCGCAAACCTACTTACAAAAATAAAATAATTTATCATTCGAATAACAACTGATTGAATGAAATGGATAGAACATGGAGACTTGAAGTAGTCTGTCAATTTGATAAACAATGAATTTCCCTGACTGTAACTGGTCTATACCGAAAGTCAGACAGTATTACCTGCTAACTTCGTCCTCTCGTTTCAAATGAAATACCTAGTAGGTACACTATTTATTGTTTTGCCCAAAAGTCGAGTCAATCAAAACAAAATGAAATTATTTATTCTATAAATATGACGTGTAATCAGTTTTACACGACAAATTAAAAAAATAAGCTGGATGGAATCGAGATTTCCTATCTGACTACCCCTAAAAAAATAGCGAAACCAATTCAGGGTTAAAGTCTCTTTAAAGTCGATATCTCTACCAATATAATATTGACTAAAGCAAGCCGATCCAGCCAGCCGGCCCTGGCCAGCACTGGCCGGCAGCCTCTCGAATCCTTCCAAAAACTCACTCTCATATGAAGATCTCCACAAACATGTCCCCACACTAGTATCCTAGTACACAACCTGCCTAGTACACAGTTCACAAGTTCGCCTAGTACACACATGTTATACACAAGTTCCGGCGGCATCGGAAGCAATAAGGCGGGCTGCACACATCGCACCGTGTGTTTGATTTGTCCGCCAACACTTTAGTGAAGCGGAAGTGTTGAGACTTTCTAGTGGCGTATCTATTACCTACTGTTATTGCAGACGAACGAATAAGGACTTTCGTCTGTAGTGAGGTATACATAGTTACCTAATTTTAGTGAATTTAGACGTATCTATAGATATTGAAATTGTGACAAGCCACATAGACACAATAATATCTAATATCAAAATATATCAATAGAGGAATGACTCTATAACCTCGGAGCGAGTCATTATGAAGTCTAGGGCATTCCCAGTATGAATAAACTAAACACGTAGACCCTGAATAATTTACTTTAGTTAAATATTATTTGAATTCCCTACGGGAACTTTCTACTCTCTCTTCTCATTCTCCTTCTCTTTTCTCTTTCTCTTTCTTTAGGTATTTAAGTTCCTCTGTCTAAGTACACAAGGATTGTTTAGTTTTATCATTAACACTCATGTAATTTTATTGTAACTATCACATTGTAAGCGCACATCGCATTACTTTTATAACTTTTGTTTATAATATGTGGAAAATGTCGTGGGTTATATATTTACTCACTCTGTAGCTCATATTTTATGTAATATTGTAATGTGTAACCGTTATTTTCCCAAATAAATAAAATAAAATAAAAAGGATTACAGCAACCCACAACCACCATTCAAATTGGCATGCGAGAGGGCTTCATTAATTTATGATTCAGTAATGGAAGCAAAATACACAAAAATCTGATAGGCAAAGTACGTATATCCTCAAAAAAGCAAAAACCTCACTTTCCACTACTACGCCCGTATCTTTCTCACATGACAGTAGGGCGTCCATTATTCACGCGTCACTCAGCACCGTCCTGTTTACAGTGGCTGACAACAAATATCGTGAGTAGGGTAGCCGCGCTGATGTCTCGCAGTGAGACCTTGTAGATAAAGTTCCGACTTCGTTTCCGACACTGTTCATATTGGTAGGTGAGATGTTATTTTTTCAAAGAAAAACGTAGAGATGTTTTCCCGATTCTTGACTTTGTAGAACTTTCTTAACTATTTTTGTAGGATTCGAATTACTTAGGGAATTTCCCTAATCTATAGGTACTAGATATTTCAGGTTGTGCAAAAATAATACGATTTGCACGACAACGGCTGATAAAACAAATGATGTGTCTGTCAATTGCAAAAGATTATTATAATTATGTTCTTATCCAAGCGAGATTAGGAAAGTAGAAGTCTAAATATTTGATATTATTACAACCAAAATCAAAAGTCATTTATTCAAATTAGGCTGAGAATCAGCATTTTTCGAACGTTAGGTATATTACATAAGACAGTCCCGAAAAACGCCCACGATTAGCCATTTCCTAGTACTTTCGCTGGGAAGAAGAAATGGCACAAAAAACTCCCCAGCAAGACATCTGCTTTACTGCTTCTTTTTTTACCTACTTTACTAAAATTTTGCAATTTTGAACAGGCTTTCTTCTGGGTAAGCTCACTCCATCGTAGACTTTGTCTCTGTCACCTCTGACCTAGACTAGAGTCAAGAGCTACAGCAGTTAGCTACCTAATTAAACAGTTTTCTCATACAAAGAATTACCAAAACAAACAATCATTCATAATCATAGGTATCTACACCCACATCACGCCAACCTTTCTAAGGCCATCGACCTTGTATAATTAGTTGTTATTTAATCACGAAGACAATAGAAAATGATTGCATTACAAATAAGTTTGCAAGATCAAGGGGCTCGTTACGAGAGCATTATATGCTAATGTGCCATTCTTTGTGAGATAAATTAGATTTCAGAGGCAATCATTTAGAAAATGGACCCGCGGCCATTTTAATGTATGTAAAGACTAATATGTTTTTCTTTTCAGGTCGTTGTTGAAGTGAGTGTATTTTTTTCGTCTAGAGACCACTGAGAGATGTAATTGTTATTTTAATGTTGGTTTTTTCAGTCTGTATTTTTAGAGTTTGTGGGTTTATCAGTTTCAGTTTTACAAAAGGGCTGCTTAATTTACGGGAAGACGAAACGACGGTGGAATGGTTTTAAAATGATATGGTAAGAAAGTTGTTGACTACCGAGATAACGACTAAAGCCTCGTGCAGTCAGGCGCGACGCGCGACGCGAATTGCGCGCGACACAAAGTCACCGCTCGTTGCGCGAATTGCGGTGCATTTGTGTCGCGCGTGATTTTATCGCGTGTCGCGCCTGTTTGAAGGAGCCTTAATAGAGAAGTATGGAAGAAAAAGACGTTGCGCCGACACCAACTAAACTGGGATAAGAACAGGAGAATGACGATGATGAATTTACCTAAGTACCTACGGCTGGGTTTTGATAAATCAAAGTACCTACTTACCATTTCTTCTCCAAATATAACACAACACAATAAAATGTGTCCTGTCATTTCATAATGTGTGGCCACTTACGAATGTGAGTGAAGAACTTACCTGCAACAAAAGGAAATAAAATTATAAATATATAGTTCTAACAGAAATAACGTTTTATTTAACGGAACGATAACCTCACCCCCTATTAAATAACTGGCGAAATATGGGTATATGTATATGCTAAGATACACCTCTACCGAACCCTTTTGGGGAATCACAAGCGTGATGTTAACGGATCGAGCAAAAACAATCAAAAAAATCATACAAGAAATAATCAATTTTTTTTCAATCAATCATCCACAATGCAATCTCCACTGTCAGGAACTCAATTTAAAACTAGGTTCGCCCCCGGCATGGCTTGGCATTCGGCCTCCGAAATATTATGGCGTTTGTAAATAAAACTTTGTCATTCCACAGCCCGACGGACGTTTTACAAAAAAGTTTCATCAAAATTCAGCCAGCGTGTTTGAGTTCTCAAGAGACAAACAAATATGTGTAACGTAAAAATCGTCAAATGGCCATTTTTTGGAGCGGGATATTCCTGATTATGCCCTAGTAACTAGGGCAAGGAATATCTATTCCTACTATATACTACGAGGACTTAGTAGGGCAAGGACATGCCTTATTGGTGAGGATCTTCAGAAAGGTAAGCTGCGTAGTACTCGCAACCGTCGCGCGTGTATGCTGACTAGGATGTATGAACGTCAACGAGGCAAAAGGATCGTTACAGGTGACGTTCTGTAGTTCTCGCTTACCTACCCTCATGGAAAGAAAGCATGCTTTTATGTATGTATGTTTTCTATATTCCCGATTTCAACTGTATGTAAATCTTTCAACTCGTTGCTATACGTCTGTAGGTATAAAAACAAAATCCTTTTGTCAAGACCGAACAGTTACAAACGCATCTAAATCCAAAATTCATATACATTTAAATGAAAGAATCCATTTAATATGAGCCCATACATTTAAATGTACCCACAATTACACATCGGGCCATTGTGACGGTAATAAAATAAAGTTTTACGAGCTAAGGTCACAATGGGACTGCACTATTAATAAATAATAGCAGCATTATTAACTTGGTCACCGTTATATTTGTACGGAACCATCAGTTTTATGGGCTCGCTGTATTGGCATTAATATTACATGAGAGTTGTGGGGGGACGGACTGTGTGTTTGTATTTTATGGCGTTTGTACTGCAAAGTAGAGTAATATGGAATAATTCGAAGCTCTCTAATAAATTGTAAAAGGAACCGTGTTTATGGACAAAATAAAATAAGTAAAAATATATTTTTAAGTTAAACCGGTTTAATGAAAATAATGATGTACAAAATGTACTAAAAACACAGAATACATAATAGTACTACGTACAGAAGGGACACTCCCTTCCCCGCGCTCATATCAGATACCTCACCTCACCCCGCACTTCGAGGTATTCGTCGCCGACTCTTTAGCTGGGCCGCTCGTAAACGTAAGAACCGCAGCGCTGTAGGTACTGCTGAGTGCTGACACGAATACACAATTTTGCGATTTAAAAGTTTTATTTGAGTTTTAATTACGATGTCGCGAATATTGTAATGCTTTTCCGAATTTATACTCGTATTCACCTAAACTGTTTGTAAAATTTTGCATTTTTAATACCTCCTATGCGATTTAATAACCTATTATTATGGAGTATGTGTGTTAAAAGCTAAAAAATAAAATCGTGAGGCGCGTGAAATTTCTATCAACAGTCAACAGCTCATATCATTATAAAATGCTATTTACATATTTACTCAGGTTACGTTACGCCACATGATTTTATTTAATGTCCGATCAAATCACTACATAGTATAAAACAAAGTCGCTTTCTCTGTCCCTATGTCCCTTTGTATGCTTAAATCTTTGAAACTACGCAACGGATTTTGATGCGGTTTTTTTTAATAGATAGAGTGATTCAAGAGGAAGGTTTATATGTATAATAACATCCATTAAATAGTAGAGAAGTACTGTTATTTTTGAGGTTTCTAATGTGATGTCGTAAATAATTGCATTTTTTCCGCTTACATTGCAAACGCAGGCTGAACCCTACGAGTTTTATCAAAATAATGTACTAAGTATTGTACACATTGAAAAGGTCTACAGAAAAGTCCGTGATGGTATATGTCTATCTCTTATGGATAACCCAAAATAACTTTTTTTTGTCGTTTACTTTTTACGACAAATAATGGCTAATTTTCGAAGCGATTTTAACCAATACAGCATTAATCCTTAACCAATTAAATACCTTGAATACATTGTTCATTTAATATAGATCTATATGGCCCTTTACACCGTATGATTTAAGTGAAAATTTTCGAAGATATTACAGATTTAAAAATTGCGGGACGTAGCGTTTGCGGCGGTACCGGCCGGCCGCCCGGTGCGGCAAGAGCGTGCCTATAAAAAAGCCGGAGCGGGCCGCTATGTTTTTATATACAACGTTCACAGTTTTTCTGTAGTGTATTTAGTATCAGCATTGCACCCGTGCGAAGCCGGGGCGGGTCGCTAGTAAATAAATAAAAAACAGGCCAAGCTAAATAAAACCGTTTAAATACGTTGAAATGAAATAGGAAGTTTTATAAAAATCATTACAACCAACAATAATTAAGCTATAAGTTAACACGACATTTCGTCTGACCATTAAAGCTGTAGAGGCTTGTGTCAAAAATTAATTACATTCTTCAAACAAACAATTTATGACAACCCCATTTTGTGCAGGCAAATCACTGTCCATTCCAAGGTTGCCTGGAAGAGATCGCCGAAAGCGATAAAGCCGCCCATTGTATATTTTTAAATTGTTTTGTTATGTATTTTTGTGGTATCACACTAATATTATAAAGGCGAAAGTTTGTGAGTGTGTGTGTTTATGTCTGTTACTTCTTGACATTCAAACTGCTAGACCAATTTTGATAAAATTTTGCATGGAGGTAGCTGCCATCCTGGATTAACATATAGGCTACTTTTTATCCCGATATTCCTACACGATCGACACTTATGCAGGTGAAACCGCGGGGCGCAGCTAGTATGTATATAAATATAAAATAATTTTCAATTGGCACTTTTATTTGCAAGAACTTACCTTTACCTGCCCCTAAAAATGCTTTTGCAAAGAAAGCTTCAAATACCTCAGCACTTTCCGCAACACACAAGTGACTTGAAGCAAATAATCACAGCTACGGAGAAAGCTCCTCCAACTCACTGATACCACCATAAAAGCTTTAATGTGACTGATGGTGTCCATTCGCCATCAGTCTTGAACGGGGAACAATAGCGTACTTAACATAATTACTTCCCTTAAGAAGAAACCACTAACAACGGAAAACCTACTTTACAATTTTCCACATAGAGTTGAGTTTAGGTTGTAAGTGATAGAATGGAAAAGGTCTCGAAATTCCCTACCAAAATTATTTATGGTCAGTGGACCACACGTGTGTTCCAATTTTTCTCTTTATAATATGGATCCTTATTTGGGAATGTAATGCAACGGAGTTTCGTGTTTGTGCATTGAATAGTTCTTGGTACACGATATGAGGCGTTCCCTTTATTTTGTACAGATGTTTGCTGCGCAGAAAAGTCGAAAGAGACACTTTTTGTTGAGTGATTCAAGTTTTTGTTATTAAAATGATTATGCACGAGTAAAATAAAATACTGTACACAGGCGGATTTAAAGACTTTTCTACCAGTCGCTCTTAGCTTAGAATTTAATATACATATATGTATTTGGACTTTGGTTATTGTCGCAACAAGTACGTAAAATAATTATCATTTAGCTGGGCTGGGAGGTTACGTGGTGGCAAACGAAAATTTTCAGTGACGTTAAAATTCAGTGTGCCCCTAATATCTGCAATTTAGGACACCTGCATTTTGACGACGCTCAGGTAATGTTACTAAATGACGTTGACCATTATGCAGCACTGCTTGCGAAACTTTGGCAATCAGTGTCAGGTATTCAAAACCCCTCATTGGGTCATTATATTAAGGTGCATTAAGTTGCTTGGTTAATAAGTAAAAAAAAATTAAGAACCATAGTAGGCTGATTTTTTCAGTTTTTTGTCAGATATCTTTTATTCGTGAAATAAAATTGACGTCTGACAGTTCTAGTATGGAGAAACTGTCAAAAATTCAAAATTTATTCTCCTATGACTTATTCTAGGTATAAAAGTTTGGTGAAATGCGCCCTAAGTCAACAATATTGACGAAAACCACCTTCTTTACAATCATATTATATTTTTCTTAGCTGGCTTTCGTAAAATTAAAACAGAAGTAAATGTACCTCTATCGCGAATCGATCGATCGTTTCGTAGTTTATACAAGATTTTATTTCTTATTAAGTATAATAAAATAACATCGGTAATACTTGTAAACCCATGCAATTACACGAATGTGAACACCGTAAAAACTTTACAACCGTGTTTTTGAGATAAGCAGGCATCTGACATTCAAACTTCCTCCATTTAAAGCCATTTATGATAACTTTACTCCTTTTAAAGTCATGAAAAATCTTCAAAATCAAATATCACTTTACATTGCATCGTCTACTTAACCAATAAAACTATAATGTAGTCGATACTATACTATGTGACAGTAAAGTTTACGTATAGTGTTTAGAAGAACGATAAAACTACCATACCTACCTACATTTTTATGACACTGGCACGTCAGTTTTACGACAGCTCCAAGTAATAAAAAATGGCGGAAATAGTTTCCAATATTAGATAAGAGATGGTGCTGTAATTAAAATGGTGGGGAAAGAGGTTATCAGTTCGCAAGTGAAAATGATAACTCATTTATGTATGTTGATGATAATAGTCAATTCGGATATATGCAAAGGAAGAATAGAATAGAATACTCTTTATAAGAAGTAGAATTAAGAAAGAAAAAAAAAGAATATAATAAAAGAAGAAAGAATAAGAATGAAGAAGAAGAAAAGAAAAAAATAAAGAAAGAAGAAGAGATTTTAAGAATTTAAGCTCATTACTTTAAACTGAAATCTATTTTCGGATGAATGGAGTAAAATTATGCGTATACATTCGGTTTCTGTGAGAGAAAGTATACAAGGAAATCCACTGTTCCGAGTCAGTTTTAAATTAATTATATTCAACATAATTAATGTTAATTATTATTATAGTATGTACGTCTTCGTAATTATTGTCAACGTAATAATGGTTACTATGTTAATTAATGTAATTGGTGTTATACCGTTTTAATTAAGTATAAATAAATAAATAATCAACTAAGTATTACGATTTTCACGGAAAGCCGATTGAAAATATCCTAAGATTATGGTTATTTAAAAGCAGTATTATACGTATATAATTTCTTACAGTGTTTAGTTTGGAGGTGCGCTGAATATAAAAACAACAACTTTCTAATTGTACACTGTGTTTAAATTTATTATGGCCTATAACATATATTAGTCTTCAATAGGACAGTATTCACACAGGCTTGTCAGTATTTGACACATTCAAATATTTACTACGCATACCATTCCCATCACTCAAGTTGCACTTAAATAATTATGATTAACCTCTTCAGCACCTCACCACTTAACCCTTTACTACTATCTCCAACGTAAGTGACGTCACTACTTGACCTGCATGCGTGTGCGCAATGTTTGTGTTTGTATATGTGCAGGAGGAAGCGTAGTATCTGCCTCCGTAGTGAAACGTGTTTTGTCTACAAGTAGGTTATGTTTTGTAATTTTATTTTCAGGAGTTTATGTAAAGAGGCGTCATAGGTACCTACTCTTTTGAAAAGAAACGATGTAAGTATAGTCATTATACTTTAAAGAATCGATAGACTACCAAAATGTCCTTCAATACTTTTATCAATAACATTGTTATATCAAAACAGCCCTTCAATATCCATCACTTCATTGACAGACAAAAAATTCATCATTTTACCCAACCCGTCAATGGACGTCAAAATGTGCATTACCTATTATAGTAACAACACACACAATTTGTTTTGTTTACTTTATCAAGCTGAGACCCGCCCTTGCTTTGCCCGGATGCAATCTACTAATGTAGCGACATATTAAAACATTCGAGATTTCTGGGCTATAATGTATAATCTTGGTTAAAGATTGGCATTCTTTTACGCATTTCAAACTTTTCCGAGAAAATTCCCTACATATGGCGGTGAAGATCGCATCAAAATCCGTTGCGTAGTTTAGAAGAACAACGCGGTCATACCTACAGACAGCAGTAACAAAAAGCGTATTTGTTTTAAACCATCGTTTTAAACTATAGATTTAGTTCGTTTATGCATTCGGCAAAACTCGGCTATGACGAAGTTAATCGTTGGAACCTCAGACTAGTGTTGTACTGTTGTTTCAAGCTACAGCTTTTCCGTGCCACACAAATTATGCTCGCATTAGCTTGGCGAGCGCCCAACACTAATCGTTAACAGCTTATGTTTAAATGGGCAACACTAATGCGTTTCTGAAGCTTTTTCTAACAATGAGGAAATAACAGGTGTGGACAAATACAAGGTTACCTCCATACGAGGTTATTTTTTTTAAATTTTCTTTCTCATTTTGAATATTACTTAGTGTGGATA
The DNA here is from genome assembly GCA_963855955.1 of Luperina nickerlii. NCBI lineage: Eukaryota > Metazoa > Arthropoda > Insecta > Lepidoptera > Noctuidae > Luperina > Luperina nickerlii. The sequence goes on along the minus strand of OY979683.1, from coordinate 1,046,003 downwards.
TGGGAAGATAACGGTTTGAGGTTAAAGAAAAACAGAAATGGTTAAGCCAAGTAGTGTTCGTTATAAAATATTTTTTCGTCTTTTGCTACCTTTTTCAGTTCGAAAGTCTAACCTAAATTTTTATCGACAATTTAACCTTTTTATAACATTGTCTTGTGTTGCTATGTTGATAGCAACACAAGACAATGTAAGACATTATCTTGACGATGTTCGGGTTCCCTTTATGCTTCTAACAAGACAAAACAGATCACCTATTTAATACCAAACAAAACATTATGACCCAAATCAAACTATTCACCACCTTATCACCCAATCAGCGGCTGCCATAACAACCACAACATTAACACCTATAGTTAATGGCTCATAAACTGCGTGGTACACCGTAAATAATGACCGCTATAAGCTGACGATTGATATGATTCGTAATTGTATCGTCGTAGCGATGACTACATATTTACGATCGCTTTACGATTCGTTCACGATTGTAGTGAGGCTTGTGTAAAGGTTAAGTATCAGTAAGTGCTGTAATCAAATAGGGTGTCGGTGAAGGAGCGGTGGTCGAGGATTTTCATTGTATTCTGAATGTAACTGATATTTCATCAGCATTATCAGTTACGTAAATTTAGCGCTCACCATTTAACTTCAAGAAAAGTACAACCTTGTTCAAATCACAAAGGCTTCGTAACCAGAAGTTCAATCAAAAACCTATAACCCCACTAATTACATCATACATTACCCCTTATTCCAACAACAAAACAATTTGCATCCATACAGAACCAGTAATGTAGTGCAAATTCTCACAAATCTCAGTCATGAGCCGTATTTTGTAAGTGCAGAGCCAATTAGCCAGGAATGCTGGCTCTTGGCTCTTTGGCTCACTGGCTTTCTGGCTGCAACGAGCATAAATCTTAGCTGTATGCGGACTATAAGCTAATTTAGCTAATTTGTGGACTTGGGCTCTTGGGAGTGTTTCTGTTAAGTAAATCATTATGGTAGGTAGAGTATTATGTGAGAGGGAAAAGGACAGCTCCGATGTTGTAGTAGCCAAATTCACTCTTATTGGTTAGTGTTTAGAGTAAGTTTATTTAGAATTAAGTTAAGTCGGTGGATGATAATATAAAGAGGTGTGTTTAACAATGGAATGACTTAATGGCGCCAAGAGTTTGAGGTAAGCATAAAACAATCATGAGTTATCCAGCAACTGTGACCGCAGTGACGGATGCCTAGTTTTACATCAAAAATAACTGTAATAAGCGTGTTTATGGTAACATTGGCAGTAAACATTTATGAAATTAACCATAAATTATCAAAATACGTTAACAATAAATACATAAAATTCCAAAAATTACGAATGCAGACGTTTTATTACACACACACAAAACAGTTCCGTTTTAAAATGAACCCATAAATATCATTGGTACATAAAAACATACCAAACTTAACTTGAAAAGTGCCGAAAAATATAAAAATGCCATAAAAATCAAACCAAATAAGCGGTTAGTGTGACCGCATACCATGGTCTAGAAGGGATGTCAAACCTCTTCTGCGTGTCGTAAGATTTTTTTAATTGCTCATGATTCACATTCAAAAATTTATTGGCATATAAAGGGAGTACCTACCCATCGATACCAGAGGCAAGTTAGATTTAGAAAGAAAATTAGTTTTTTTTTACTTAATTTAACAGAATAACCAAATTAAAATCCGATATTTATTGAATATAGAAAGAGCCGCTTTATTTATTAGATAGGTATAATAATGTTGCAATCCTAGGCTTGCAATGGACTGGCTGGTAGACTTTAAGGAAATTTAAAGCACAAGTTTTTGGCAAATCAACATTATCCATCTATATCTATGAATGGAATGTACAGACGCCAGCACATTAAGCTACCCGAAACTATCAAAATTTCCTAATCAACTTTGAACCTTATGCTTTAGCCATAAAGTTAAAAATCTATTAACGATATTTGACAGATTGTAGTAGCTTGATGTGCTGGCGTCTGTACATATATTATGGGAAAGGTAAGGAAAAAATAGCAATTTCATGAATAAAATGCCCAGAATTTTCCGTCCCGTACTAGCGCATCATAGCTTGTACGGGTTTCGCGTGCCATAGGTTTACCATCCCTGATCTATGGTGTAATGGCGGGTCAATGGCAACTTTATGACATCTGGCACTTTTAATGTATTACAAAATATATAGAGTGAATCTGTAAGAGCCCATCGATTTATGGGTTGTTATGGTCCGGTTTGGGTATATTGTATGGCTTTCTTATCTTGTATATAGCATCTTTGGGTGATGGTCGTAATTTTAATGTTATGGTAATATTAACACATTATTAAAACGTTAACTGTATAGCAATTTAGAGCATCGTCCACGCATTGTTACTATGCCATACAAAAACAAGGTCAGAGGTCAGTCAAATAAAACTCGGCTTAGAATTGAGATTTCGAAGTCGAGAACTTGTGAAACTCTTATTTACGAGTAGCATTACTTAAGGCGATTCCTTCAATATCGCCAAAAAATGAAAATACATATATATTACATTTTTTTAAAGTGAATCTTGCGAATTATTTTTGGATTAAATTGGCCTTTTTTACGGACTGCGGACTTAAAAGTTACGAGTAAAGGTACGAGTAGCATTACTTAAGGCGATTCCTTCAATATCGCCAAAAAATTAAAATACATATATTACATTTTTTTAAAGTGAATCTTGCGAACTATTTTTGGGTTAAATTGGCCTTTTTTACGGACTGCGGACTTAAAAGTTCAAGTAATCCGTTTCAGATCTGTACCTCATTCAATGTCAATCTAACATAAAAATACTCCGTAGTCATTCCATTCATTAAACTGTTGTGCCATCCACAAAATGATAAAGTTTCCTTAAGTTATTCCAAATAATTGAGATAAATGTCCCATAATTAGTCTGCAGTCAATTTATTACTTGATTTATAAACACGCTTGCATTACCTTGTCTCTATTCGTTTATTTATTGTTAATTTACTTATACATACAAATGTTTTAGCATGTGATTTTCGCCACAGATAACCCAGCTCAGCTTGACAAGCGCTCACAAGCGCAAAGGCCGCCATTCGTGTCACTGTCAAACTACACGTACGCACGACGACATATCAAGCTATAATTTCCAGTATAAGCTGACTTCTCATCGCACGAAATGCCGATACAATACGAGGTCAGGTAAAACTAAAATGTATAGCTTGATTATGTCGTCGTGAGAGACGGTAACATGTCTAAGTCAAAACACGACTAAGTAACGTTTATAGATCTCGGCCTAAGAGTCTAAGCTAAAAAATCTAAAATTGATTAATTAAAATCAGCCTGGCCTACTCCAATGCTGAATATAATAATGATCCTCCAATCATCCTTCCAATGATGTCTCAACCATCCGGTTGACCGGAGACCCGAAGAAGGTATCAAGGGCAGACTTGATACAGAAGGCAGACCAGATGTGGTAGTGAAACTTGCGAAATGCGTATATGTATGACTGTACCAGGAGTGGATTGGTTGACTACACCCATTTGGCTACACCGAATGGATGATCTTCACCTGCCTAGCCTTTTCTAAACTATGTTGGGGTCGGCTTCCAGTCTAACCGGATGCAGCTGAATACGAGTATTTTAGGAGCGACTTTTTATCTGACTTCCACAACCCAGTTACTGGGTAATACGATACCCCTTGGTAAAACTGCTTCTCAGACTTTCGGGCTTCTGACGACTCGTATAATAACGACTGTCAAAAATCCACAAATGACATTCGTGGCCAACGAAATATCGTGCTTTCCGAGTCACAGAGCGTCTTTGTATGTAAAGATGGTGATGGAAGACCCATCCACGGGAAAACCGCGGCAAGCGTAGCTTAACATGATCGATCGTGCCGTGCGGATGTTATTACTTAGCCATGAGCCCCTCATGATGGATGACCGTAGGTGGGTCAATCACGCCACCATTTTGATACTCGCGTCTTGATGATTAAGAAGTTCTCTAATTTTCCTATAGAACCGGTAGAAGATATAAAATTATTACTACAGCGTGGATCTTTCCTAGAATATAAAGACAGTTTGAACAATTCCAAGTATCTTCGTTACTTGTAAACGGAAATATTCAAAATATTCCTATTAAATACCGGAAAAACGCTATATTTCTCGGTAATATTTAGCATAATGAGTTTCGAGATACTATCATACGTAGTTCTCAGATACGTAAATCTATGATTCATGTATGTACCGACCTAATTAAAAAACCATGGGTTATAGTGAGTCAATGATATAATGACTAATGATAAAAAAAGTTCTAATGAAAATGTTTTTGAAAGGCAACAAAGTTCACTAGGATGATTATTCACGTATTAGTGCCAACTAGTCATATCCGAATTCTCTATAAGAATATTCTATTCTGCTATATTATAACAAACAACATAACACACGACAGAGAAACACCCACACCATATTGTTCCGCAATGGCCTAGCATTTTCCCATATCTCTTCTGCTTCCCAGTTCTATCTGGGGTCGGGTCTTCTTTTACACAGGCAGCGGCGCCAGTACAATCTGTCCTGGGTTGTCATAGGCGTTAGGTTCTGCGCTGTCATCTCTCTCTCGATACTGGACCCCCATGTAGCGGGGGTCTTCCTCTTCCCAGGCGCTTCGTAGGGATATTCACGACTGTTTTACTGAAAAACTATCATCTCTAGCATCTAACATCTTCAACAATTATCTAGCATCTTATACAGAGAAGAGTACATGACGCTTACTCAGTATGTAACACTCTCGACCTTGAGCTGGGCCGATCGTAGTACGAAGTATAAATAGATTATGAGGCCAGCTTATTATACTGGATTTGCTACCACTGACCTGAGCCTTACGGTGCATTTTGTAAAGACACTTCTCTTTTTAAAACGACAGTTTAACGTCCTGAACTGCAAACTTGACAACATTGACCGCGGTGGTAATTGGCGAGTAGGTTGCTAAACAATGCACTTCACATGCAATGTTAGGACGTACGACTCGCTAAGATGCTATCACTTATGAAGTTTGTTTTTGCTCCCCACTGTATAAAGATAAAAACCGGAAGTGTCGGTACTGAGACTGTTTCTATTATGAGATTTCCGAAATGAAACTAATACACAATAAGATAAATATTTATGCCACATAAATATTTATCTTACGGAAACATGGACTTAATAATCTTAAATAAGCAGGGGTAATAATAAATTACACTGTAGTAAACCCTTGCAAAAATAACAGGATAATATTATTTTAAGGATCTATTTTATTCTGACTAAAAATTAACAGTTAAAGAATACAGATCATGAAAGCGTAGGTACCTATGGAGAAGAACGGGCAAGAAACTCCATGGACACTCTTTTAAATTATATTTTTATAAAAATATTAGTTATTAGTTAGTACCCCCATGTTAAAGAGGCGGGTATTATGTATGCTTGTAAAATTAACGTGATCACGGGAACAAAAGCATTTTTAATTTAGGAAATTATGATATTTTCATAATTTCCTGAATTAAAAACCTTCATAATATTTTCTGTTTCAAAATTACTACAAACACCAACCTTAAGCTAAGTACAGTGACGAGCATAAGTATGTATACGCTTGGCTTTATTCAAAGACGATTTTCTCCTTTAGTTTTGAATGAAACTTTATGTTATTACGAACAAAGTATTTTCGAAGTCATAGGTTTGTGTGTCGTATTTCAACGTTGTAACTATTCGTTATTTTACGAAAAAATCACAATTGATAGTTGCCAAGTGTTGACATATTAGTGCTCGTGACTGTACACAACATAATCACTCAATCAATTACTCAGCACACCTGCAGCCGATTGATAGCGCTGCCGCTGCTACCTGTGCAGACCCACCATTAAGTCATTCATAACATAATAACAGCTTACAGCCGTTGCCCATCGCTAACAGCCGCTGTGTGCATAGCCTATATTCTATGGCCTTGATATACTTCGGAGCATGGTTTATGGTCTGTTGTTACTCGTAATACGGTTGGGTCATAGTATGTACCATTCAGAAGATTTACTGTCAGTGGGCACGCGATTGCTCAGATTCAAAAACAAATGAACAGTGAATTTTGTGATTAAAAGTAATTCATAGAGGCCAGAGAGATGACGAGAGGACCTAGATAAAGTGATATTCTATCAGCGATAACAATGATGGAAAAGTCAAAGATGTATAGGATAACATAAGCTATAGAAAATCTTATGTCAATCCAGTTGAAAGTCGCTGTTGAAATACGTTTTGAAAGCGACTGTCACTTATTCAGAGCATCTAGATTCAAGCCTTCTAGCTACTTAATTAAGTAAAGATTGCCGACATAATTGTTAACTTGACGCCAACGAGATAAGAATAACACAAGGAAGAAACACATTGAAAGCCACCGGGCTGTTTCCAATGGTTTATAATTAAATCAGAATATTATTTGTGCAGAATAAACGATTTTTTTTCTTTCTTAATATAGTAGACCCCCTGGCTCGCCAGGAAAGACTAGGAACAAATCAACCAAATAAAATATAAAAATAAACGTTTATTTATTGCAAGTACCTACATAAAAAAATGGATCACTCACAATCAAAAAACTTGCACAGAAAACAATATCCACAATTCATACATAACTATTTTTTGATAACCCGAACTCCGAAACCAAAAGTCGAAACTCTGAAATCGTTTCGTCAAAAACGTTTGATTGGCTTCACTACCCGATTCACACGGACGGACAATTAAATACAGTCGAACAAAAACTTTTGATAGACAGGCAAAAATTTTATGTTTCCGCTACAGTCTAGTGGTCGGAAGCGCTACTGCTGAGCATGAGGTCTTGGGTTCCGTTCCCAAGTCGGACAAAGTATGGTTAAGTTTTTCCATCAGAAAAGTCTCAGTAGCAGCGCATAGTCTGGATTCACGCCCGGTTGTGGACTCGCCTTCTTTACATCGGACTTAAAAAGAACTGACGGAATGTGGGTGAACTATAGGTACACCTCTGCCAAAAGCCATCGGGAATTATATGCGTAATGTTATGTTTACACAGCATATCCATCATATTGTTTAAAAGCTACAAGTTAGCTGGCTGTATACCAATCTCTTTGTTTGACTGTAGCTAGTGGGTGTTAGTAATAGTCCCAACTCCCAGCAATGGGCAGTGGTTAATGGACTCGGGAGTGGGCGTCCGTGCGTCAATCAACAGTTTCTGTGGACCGCTTTGTTTCAATAACTATCGATTTCTTTTGTTTCGTTTGGCAAGTACGTACGCATTGTTGTTGAGATATTGTGGAATGAATTTTATGTGCGTTTTGTACATGATATTTTGAATCTATTTTACTGTGAATGTAGCTCTACGATATAACTTGGGATGTTATTAATTCAACGAGGTAAGAAGGTATTTTGTCTGAGATAAATTCTTTTGGTTACATTTGCATGAAAATTAAAGAATTGTTTCCGATCTTGTAAGTCTTAAGTCTACGTTCAGATTGATTAGTTTCACAAATAAATGACAAAATCGATAACCAATAATTTCACAACCTCATAATTTCAACTGAAACACGTACATTTCTAGATATATGCCTACCCCAAGCGCCGCCACTTCGACCGGTTCTGTGCTTCTCGCATCCAGCGGATTTCTGCGGCCTTCACCAGGACATCCACCTACGTATTCCGGTACGCGGTCGCCACTTCAGAAACTTTCGGCTCCATCGGCCATCTGTTCTGCGAGCAATGTGCCCTGCCCACTGCCACAATTCTTCGGGCTAAGTCGGTTACCTTTTCAATTTCACACCAATCAAACAAATTGTTTTTCGATGAATCCCCATTACGAATCACCATTAAAACCAATAACATTATTGCTCCTTGACCAAATAAACCTATTAACCAGTTATTCAATTAATTGATTGATATCATAGCCCCCACATCAATCTAGCTAGACCGTGAGAGCAATAAACTATACCAATTGGGCGTGTCTGTCTGTCTGTCATCAGCTCCATAGCATAATATCAACATCCTGTATCAACTCAAGTGGGGAACATCCTGTATTGTGTGAGAGATTGGGAGCTGTTCCGCTTTTTAGTTTAGGGGTGATAAATCCCGTGGAGCTACCTGCGGGATCATTGCGTAACGCACTCACAATGACAATGCCTTTTTATTTTGGCAATTCAACAATATGCGTTGCGTTATTTTGCGTTGTTTGTTGAGCAGACAAACTCTTCAACGATATAGCTATGAAGTAAAGGAATAGAATACCCTTTATTATGTACACCATAAAAAGCAATGGATTAACGATTTCCTTCAACATTTTCTGATTGTGATTGAAGGTATAGACATAGTATAGACATAGCTCTTAGTATTTAGTTTTAAGAAAAGTTTTCGTAAATATTGAAACAGTTCTGACAAGTATACCTACTAGACTGCATCACTGTGGTAAAAAAAAAACTAGAAGTTTGTTCTTATAATTATATCTCAAAAACAATCTATTGATAAAATTCAATTCTTCTGAAAAATATTTTCACAAAATAGTAACCGGAATTACATACCATCCCGAAAAATACTGTGAAATCGAAATTAATATTTAACTTTTTGCCAATACGGATAATTTCGACAGCTAAATGAAAAAATACTTTAAATACAGTCGGAAATACAAAAATCTGTTTCTCTCTCAATGAAAGGCGAAGCCGGTTCAAAGGTAATACAAAATGAAGGCCCAAAACTAATGATCACGTGCGTTCATCTCCGGAACGAAATTTTAAAAACCTTTTAAATTATTATAACTCTCCTCATTTTACACCTTATCCCTCAAGAAATAAGATTCAATAAACTATCAAGAAAAATGCAACCTCCCCAAATGCCTTTGACAGTTAGGTACCTACTGTCTGTTTGATATTAAACGTTCAATTTTCACGCTAAAATGAATTCTATTTTCAATACGAAAAGAAGGAAATTGCTAGTCAAAGCTCCCGGGACAGCGTTATTCAAAACGTTGCTAGTCCTGTGCAAATAAGATAATAGAATTTTGAAATTTTATTGCTGAATGAATTTAGACTTAACGTTAACGAAAATAGGGTTAAATTCGGTTGACCTCCTAGTTAAATTGCTTCTCCGTTACAGACAGAATATTTGATTTATTATATTTTTGTGCAATTAAATGAAAATGGTTTATTAATTATTTTACAGAAATGTGGTTATAATAGCCTGACTGATAAAATTAATTAGTTTTGTGAGTGTGATAGAGGCGAGATAGTCTTCGTACCTTTCATCATTTTACTGGAATTGATACTATTTTCACTGTGGATATGCCTCTTGACAGAAAAGTATGTATTAAAAATATGAATAATTTATGCATCGTTCGTCTATCATGAAAAAATACGCATGGGACATAGAATGTGCCATAACTATCTATCGGCCAACCAAATATCAAGTTGTGTCATTCATATGCACCCAGAAACCTACGACATACATTAAAAAACTTCTCTGAGCACACCTACTCTTATAAACATCACAGCACAGCATCTGAATATACCAACTCCATAAATTATGGAACCACATCGAAACACAAGTACGAACATATCCCACTCTATCCATATAAGCCAATGGCTTTAATCTCATAATTCTTAACAGGCGGAGCGGCGTATCGATACGCCGAGCCGGTAGGTACGCCGATACGCCACGATACCGGAGGTACGTTGCATATTTGATTACGTCGTTACGCCATAGAGTTAGGTTCTGCCGCTAATCCGATAAAGCTCTAACTCTATTTATTTCTATTACCTTAATTAACTGCGCTTTTAATTCGCTATTAGGTTGGATATAGGGTTTATAGTCGTAAACAATTAGTTGTCTAATTTGTGAGGTTAAGTTGTGATTAACGCGGTCAGGTCGTAGATGGGTGAACGTTTTGACAGGATATGAATTTTTTTGTCTTTCAGAGCAAGTCCATTCATCGGCTCAGATTTTCATAAGGATACTCGGAACTTTTGATTTTCTTAGTAAATGGGTTTGCAATATCGAAAGGCAGATAGATGCTCCCTGTAAAAAAATGGTCGTTGAAAGGTAGACGATGATAGTAAACAGCTATTAAGTATCAGAACACTGGCCTTAGCATGTAGATCAGTATTCAAATTAAATATTTACAGGTGAGTGCAAGCGGTCATCGCCGTGTCTGCTTAGAATGATTCTCACTACGGATTGAATATGGACCATAATTAAGTTTTCTTATAGTAGGTATTCGATGGACAAATAGTTATAATATGCGTGGTTATAGGTTGTTAAGGCAGAATTTGGGATTTTCATTACCTCTTAAACTATTGGCATAACTTTTCTTAGACAAATTCCATTTTCCTTTCCAAAGACCACACTGTGAAAAAAATCGGATAACAGCATTATCGTCAAGTATCTACATGCTTATTAAACTGGCAACTTAATTATTGTTAATTACACCTTCCCGACAGTTCGACTGACAATCTAAAAGTATACTGGTACTCTTCCCATTAAAAAAAACAAACGCATGTTATCAAGGCAATATTTATGAGAGAAACCCGTAGCTCGCATGCCAACTACAAAGTATCTACAATGGGTTAATTTCGAGCAATTAATAGCTTGGTGCGTGCGTGCATAATTATATAATGGGTTCCCTGGCGGTTCATAATTGTGCCTGATTTCGCCCAGCGATGGGCATTCCGGGATAAGGATCGCCAGGTATCCGGACTTGTGGGGATTCGTCCTAATTTCGGACGTGTCTGGGGACGTTTGTTTTCGGGAAAGGTAGAATAACGTTACCTTGTTATTGTGTAATGTTTTCTTTTGTTAACGTCTTTATACATACTCAAACGCATTAAAAGGTCTGCTGCGCAATCAGACCTGTACATATTCAAAATTCCTAAGCTAGTTTGCAATTACTATCTTTGTCAGGCGGAAGCTCAATCCTTTACTTCATGTTTGACTTATAACTTCTTCATCTTGCTATACCACCATAATCAATACTTAGCTAGGTGACTGTATGATAAAGCGCTAACCTATGCTTTAACCCTTGCTAAGAGTTATTCATAATCAAGGTCCTCAAAAGTCTATGAGGTTCAGAATTCAGTTTAAAAATCTGTATTTTTAGTTAATATCGTTCACATTGAACAATATTCATGGTAATCCTCAAATTAACATAACTAATGAAGCATAATACGATGTAAGTGGATGTATCCGTGGCTTACACCGGAAGCCGATGTACGATGGGCGATGTACGGACATCGATTGGAGCACCATCGGGTACAAGTTGAAGATCAGTGATTATCGACCGCGAGCTAAAATTTGTAATACGCTTGTTTACATGATTGGAGCTTGAGATTAAATCGCAGTTTTTTTTTTTTGTTTTAACCTATGTCCTTACAGCATGTTTTTTTTGTTTACTAAATTAATATCGCTGAGTAGTTTCAACAAAAGATGAATGAAGATTACGTGTTACGTTAGTACGTGTTAGTGTAATGAAAAGTGACTTTTGTATTAGGAAAACGGGTAGAAAAATATTCCTCTTTTGCGATAGTGAAGACATAGTATAAAGAGGGGAAGTAGGCTATCTCCGGCCCGATCCGCGTTATAATTGCCTACTGTCTCAGGGTTGTTACTTTTAGCTAAATGATAATTCAGTGCCTATAAATTGGCAAGGGTCGGGAAGTTGAATTTTTACTTGTATTGTCTGAGTACAGGGTTTGAGAGGTCGGTTTTACCTAAACGATGATGAAACCTTTCACGATAAAAGAAAGAGTGACGGGCCAGCAAACGGGCGGCGCGGGGCGGTGATGAGCACGAGAAAACAATGATCAATGGCAAATCAATTGACAGATCAAAAGTACCTAATGCATTCTAGTGAGAAAGTAGGTCTACCTACTTCCTCTGTCTGATATAAAATAATACTTACAACAAAAACTAAATAAGTAGGTATCTCATCATCAAGTAAAAATTATATGCTAGAACTTGCAAGCTGCAACTTGCTTACCTTTCCAGTTCAATAGGTAATCAGAACAGAGACAATTCTGGAATTACTTATTAAGACACCCAAACACACAGCAATACGTTTTCCTGCGATTATCACACATTTTTCATTCATTTAGCAGTGCCGAAAGCCGTGACGCGCGAAACTCATGCGGTGTTAGCCCCGACTGGCGCACTGAGAAACGGGTCGAGATTTTGTTAAGTGTGCGTGCGGCGACGCATAGATACTATGACGCACACATACAAGTCGCGCGCGGTGCGTTTGTATGAAGATAACGTACTTCCCCTCTTTATACTATGGTGAAGAGATAAAGGCAATATTATTTCAGTAAGCTTGGTGACAGCAGCCTTATGAGAAAGGGATGGTTCAACAAATGACAGTGACATTTAAGTAGTCTGTGCTAAATAAATGTATTTTCTTGCTTTCTTTGAAACAATAGAATTTACACGAGCCAGTAGTAAAATTACAATTGAAGCGTTTGCAAAAACAGTTTGGTCTTTATAGTCATCTCGTTTTAACTTAACTATCCAGAAACTAAACGTGAACGAGTACCAACACGAAAATGTTTTAGTACCTATTTGGACATTAAAACATCAAAGAGAACCATTAAATGTAGGTACTAAAAGATACATCTTCCAAGTAATAAAGACAGTTGGTACGATTCCCAGCTCATCACTATTGTGATGAATGAACTCTTAGAATGAGTTAATGGAAAAATAACTTTTACAGTTTTCAGACCAGAATAACTTGAATTTTCTTGGAAAGTGAGGTAAAGTGGTTTGAATCAATCATTTCTGATTCACTAAGTGTTGTTTGTTTTCAATAATTAGATTTTTGTAAAATATCTTCTGCTCGCGACTTCGTTCGCGTGAAAGTCGTAAGACACAGGCGTAGTATATACGTTTGTACCTAACTGTCATAAAATAATAAATGGAAATAGAATTCGAAGCATGTATGTTGTTACATAAAATAGACACAGGTACCTACATGATATAGAGTACCTACAAATTTATATACCAACAGATATATTATTATAATAACGAGTAACAATAAAAACGTGATTTTTATTTCATCAAACAAACCTCAATTGGTAGCGTAACATGTTATTTTTGTCACACCGGCAATTTTCCCGAAAATCGGCCATGATTGCACATTCACCAAATAAAATAAAAACAAATATGTACGGTACAACCATGGTGTTGGTTTGTGCAAGTTTTTTCAGCGGACAGTTTATCTGAATTAACAAGCAGTTGAAATTTGTGCGCGTCTACGCGGTGCAACGAACTTAGTGCGCGGTTTTTGCGCGAAATGCAAGTGTTAGGGTTGGCACTTGACAGTATGCAGTTTTATTTAAGAAGACATTTTGAATTTTGAAGCCAATTAACGTATACTTTATTTCGATCCAGGTTATCCCTGGCTGCCCTCCCTCCGCGACGCCCTAAGCTGAGCTCTGTACCCCACCCCTCCTTCCCCTTGCTGGAGGCCTTAATTCATTAAGGCATTACTAAGGATACCCGGTTAAGCAGCCGACAACCTTGTAACCGTGTAACTAGTTAGTCGAGTAATAAATTATAACAATAGATGTATACAGGGTTATTGATAAAACATTAACAACCTCTTAAGAGGTCATTGTACTCATCATTATGAACAACTTTTACTATGGGACCAAACCTGAAATCGCGAAAAAAAATCTGCCGTTCCCTACATTTATGTTCGTATAACTCGTCAAAGTGTAGGGAACAGCTGATTTTTTTTCGCGATTTCAGGTTTGGTTCCATAGTAAAAGTTGTTCATAATGAATGTTTTACCAATAACCCTGTATAGATAGGTACCTAATCATTAGAAAAAAATATTATTGTTGTTTGTTATTATTATTAGATACGGATTTAAAATGTTTGTTAGCATGCTTGCAAACCAAAATTAAAACTGTTTAGTTTTCTGTTGACTTGAGATCGGTCGAGCGTGATATTGAGTATTGACCATGTACTCACGTATTAAGTACATACACTTTATGTACTCAACGCTATATCAAATATGAACAAGCGAATTCTTTGTCATCGAAATGTTTGGTCAGGCTATTGTCATGAGGCGATTTCATTAAGGCATAGTTTGTGCCGAAGAAACTTATAAAGGAACCACGCCCTTGTTCACCAAAAATTATGCAATTTTTGCTAATTATTACAGTGTCGTCAAATGTAGCGACGCAGACGCTCAAGACGGGTTGGTAATTTCAGATTTGTACTACATTTCATACAATGTTTTTATTAATACAATATTATCAGCGTTCTATTTAACCAGGGACTCTCAGTAAAAATCCTTCTCTATCTTTGAGGTCACATACTAACGTGTAATAAATTATACTACAGTAAATAAACGACAAACTATGTGTAGGTACATATTTTTCAAGATTACCCGTGAAGGCGATGTTTATAACGTCTAGAATTAGCACATACATATTAATGTGTAAAATAATAAGTTGCTGTAATGTTTCTAATGAGCTCAAGGCTTCAAATAGTTAACTTTTTTATTAACGCTACTGTATAGCTCAATTTAGTTATCCTAGACAAAAAACAATATGAAAAAATAACAATTAAAACCTGACTACGAAAAATAACGTATGAAAATGTTGAAAACCATTAATCTAAAAGAGGAAAATTTATTTGTCGAAAATCTTTTTATCAAAAAAATCTATGGTTAACGTCTAAGTAGGAATTTTAATTATTATGTAGGTAAGTAAACACAGATGGTATGAAGCGGAAACCTAAATATTGCAATGCGAAGAAAAAGATAAATAAACGTGCCTCAACAATATGGAACTCGTATTTAATCATATTTTTACGCACAATAAAAAACCACTTTTAAATACTTTACTCTTTATCATATTGTTCAGCGATTTTTCTATCACATTCTAAAACAAAAGAAACTTAATTCACAGATCAAGCGTTATAAAAACTAAACAAAAAAAAACACGTTTTTCGAATAGGCTTTGTCAACGGCTTTAAAAAACGTTTACTGTGAACACGCCTCTCGATTTATTGACAACAAAAACCACAAAAGGTTACTCTTAACACGATTTAACAAAAACTATCAATAGAATTTTTTTCTATATTTTTTTTTTGTTGTTTTTTTTGTTTTGTTGTGCGTTACCAGTGGCCGGATTAACAGATTATATTTTTGTGCCCCGACTTGTTTGGCAATAAATTTTAGTTACTGACATAATAACGTTGTATTTCCTTCACAAAAAACATTTTTTATTATTACTTAGCGTGTCAAACAGTCCATCAATCATTATTTAATGTAATCAAAATATTTTTTCCTTGTAGCCTAGACTTTTTAAATACATAATGCAAATAGATTTTTTGTGATATTTTACTAGTAATTATTATTAGTTTGATGAGACTGTTTTGCATATTTATTTACTAACAGCTGTGTAAAGAGGCAATTTGTTTTCTGTCAATATATATTTCATTTCAGTTTAGTCTGTGTAAAATTCATAAATCATATTTTATTATGATAACTAGATTCAATGAAAAAAAAAACGATTTGTCAAGACAACGTCTGCTCTGTGAACGTCTCTATAAAATCATACGCACTAACAAAACTACAGTTTTAGTACGTACAGTTCCAATGTTATTATGTATAATAAAAAAAAAGCAAAAGGAGTATTAAATAAGTGAACACAGCAACAACCCGAACGTGCCAGCCCTACGTACAAGACATTGAAATGCCACACAGGACCGCGGGCCCTCTCGTCCCGTTTGTATCTGGTCATTTTAATCACCCACCTCGTGTGGTGATGAACAGGATATCATGGACAATATAACATATATGGTTGTGATATGATCTAAAATTATGAGTGGCAACTGTGGACCTAGCAAGAACGCGTGGAGTATTTTACGAACGATTTTGAAATTGAAAATACTCGGTTCGCGCTTTATTTACTTAGTGTTAGAACTATTCACATCTATGGTTGATACTGATTGTGCTTGTTGCAAAAATTTTAACCAAAAAGCTATAAAAAAGTTGAATTTCTATTATTTTTTATTTTTAGTGCGTACGTTTGTATTTACGTTAGGTTTGCTTAGAGCGTTTGCGCAACGTTCGGGCCTCTGGTAACGACAGCTAAGATAGTAAAACAGCTGGTAATAATATGGTCTAATTTCACAAAAATGTGACGCGGTAGATCTATTTACATACCTTACTTTGAAAAGCCTTTTGTATTTCTATTTCCGTATATACAATAGTTTAGCTACTCAGCCTATCGCAGTCCGCAGCTATACAAATGCCACTTCCATATTCGTCAATAGCCATAAATTCAGGCAGACCATCAACCTCAAGGTATGGCAAAAAATGTCCCGAATTTGTCACGCGTGATGCGTGACAAATTCTGGGACATTTTCATTTTCATCTAGTCACATAAACCCCGCCCCTAGTCTTATCATCTCACGTTTAAAGCAACTCGTCTATACAGGGTGGTAAAAAGTCGTGGATCAAACGAAATAGGAAGATAAAGGAGGTCATTTCCAACAAAAAAATCTTTCTACAGCATGGCCATAATTCAATTGCCCTAAAAGTTATGAATATTTTTGTATACCAAGTTCTTTTACAATTAGACTAATTTAGGTTAAATGTGATATCACACTAATATTATAAAGGCGAAACTTTGTGAGTGTTTATGTGTGTGTGTGTGTTTATATGTTTGTTACTTCTTCACGCTCAAACGGCTAGACCAATTTTGATAAAATGTTGTATGTAGGTCGCTGATACCCTGGATTAACATATAGGCTGATTTTTATCCCGATATTCCCACAGGTTCGACTTTTACGCGGATGAAACCGCTGGGCGCAGCTAGTAAAACAACAAAACAAAGGGTGTTGTATTATTACTAGATAATGTATCAGCACTACAAAAGTTCTATTGCGGCTCTGGGTACCAAACAAGAGAAATTCATTTTATTCCGAAATTTTTTAAGCATTACTAAAAATTATTTCTCGCTTTAAAAGCGTTGGAAATGACCTCCTTTATCTCCCTATTTCGTTTGATTCACGACTTTTTGACCACCCTGTATATTCGCATCTCAGTGCAACCCGTGCGGGCTGTAATCGTTGTATCGATCGTGTTGATAATTAT
This sequence comes from Luperina nickerlii, assembly GCA_963855955.1. NCBI lineage: Eukaryota > Metazoa > Arthropoda > Insecta > Lepidoptera > Noctuidae > Luperina > Luperina nickerlii. The sequence goes on along the minus strand of OY979683.1, from coordinate 1,028,876 downwards.
GTTAAGCAGCTTGTCAATTGCTTGCCAATTAGTACAAAACCGCTCTCAAGGATAGTGATCCTTCGCTGGGTCACGGAACAAGGAAACTAGAATAGAGAAGTTTCTTGTAAAGTAAGATTGTTTGTTTGTTGAAGTTTCTTGTAAGTTTCTTACAAATTGCTCCTCGATGTGAAAACAAAAGCAGTAGGATGTTGATTCTTTAAGCACTGGTACTTTCATGTCTCGAGATTTAAAGTAACTAACTACCTATTATTTACATAATTATTTAGATTTTTGTTGTAGGAATTCCAGCATCCATCCATTCCTTACGAATAACTGCTTAAAAGTCACCGTAGTCCCATTGCGTGTGTCTACCTCCCATTATTTTAGCGTCATATTAGCAAACTCTTATTCCTGAGTGGAAGACTTAGTAATTATAATGAACTAGCTGACTCGGCGAACTTCGTACCGTCCCGCCAGCCGCCCCCGCTTTTAAAATCTTTTTCATTTATATTAATAGTAATAATATATAGCCTATGAGACTCACAAATAATGTGGCTTTCTATTGGTAAAAGAATTTTCAAAATCAGTTCAGTAGATCCAGAGATTACCCCTACACACAAACTTTACCTGTTTATAATATTAGTATAGTTCTAGATAATTGTGTCATTGACGTATCAAATATACACAAATTTTATCCACTTTACACATACCTACCTGATATTATTATATTCTGAATTACTCTTTCATTAGGACCCAAAATAACCCATGTTGGTCCAAGCTTAGATATCATTAAGCAACAGATAACATTACCGTGTCATTAACATCAAATCCTCGTCAGCTAACCAACGAGTTAATTCTCATGTTATCTCTTATCAGATGCTGTACTCGTGCAAGTCAGCGGTAGGTACAGGTACCGTGTACCTACTGTTAGTGATAATATCTCAGAGTGCAACTGACGGCCGGGCGAGCGGGCCGGAAGGCGAAAGTCCGACTTTCATTTTGGGTGAAATGTTGTCGGGAATTTCGTGAATTTATTTCCTGTTGACCAAGCATAACCATTTTAAATATTAAATTCCTGGCGTTGGTCCTTTACAATATAAGTATTTTAATGTATACAGCAATCTGAAAATAAGTTCTAAATGATAAAAAGATAACTTTTACGCACGCAAAAATATAAGAATAACTCATCCCGTTTTAATAAGACAACACAGGTGGTTGGTAGTTAGCCATTCCCGTTTTTTTAAACGTTTTCATTCTAAAGTCCGAATCTATGAAATAAACTTCTAATTTACCTACTTTTTGGCAAGTTTTTGACAATGGTTGTCGCTGAGATGAGATTGTGACTTGTCTTCAGATGACTAAAGAGCGCTGAACAACTCTTATGTCGCCATTTGTAGAGAAATCCATCCCAGAATAAAAAAATAAAGACTACAATAAACAAACATTTTCTACGACTACATTACTTTAATAACATTTTCCTGGTTAAAAATAAAATAACGTGGAACAGAAAATATATTAATAATGCTTAGAACATTCCACAGTCCACTGTATGCTCTAGCTTATAGCTTGCGGGGCTCCATACGGACATTTAGGGGAGTTATTACATGTACGAGTTTCAGAGTCGCATGGAGAATTTTATAAACCCCTGTGCGTTATTTGTTTATTTTTCATGATGGTATTTTATAAGGATAATTAATACGTACTATATCATTTCAGTTGTTTAGCGCGAATGTACTTTCAAAGTTAAACTAACATCATCATCAACATCTGCCTAGCCTTTTCCCAACTATGTTAGGGTCGGCTTCCCGTCTAACCGGATGCAGCTGAATATCAGTGTTTTACATGGAGCGACTGCCTATCTGACCTCCACAACCAGTTACTGGGTACCAAACGCGGCAGGATAGGTAAATTGTGTTATCAGTAAATATAAAGTTACTATCCCTACTATTCGTACTCGGTTTTGCCTTAGCTCAACAAGGCAGGAGCTTGTTGAGCTAATGTTATTTAACGTTTTTAATTGAGGGTTGATTTTTCAATCGACATATAATTTTTATTCGTGGAATAAAATTGACCTCTAACAGAATTTGTATAGAAGAACTGTCAAAAATTCAAAATTATTCCTCGGATAAAATTATCTGGCGTTTGATAAATCAGCCCTGACTGTTTCAAAATCATCCGAAGCCTATCTACATAATAATCTATTCAATTCCCTATCTCTTTGAATTCTAAAATCAATATAATAATATTCCCTGCAGCCGTAGGTTGCGGTTCATAAACTGTAATAGTGTCAATTTGTTACTCGATAAGGAACATTACAGTCACCACCGTTTAGCTCGTTAACGGTTAATAAACTTACGTAAAATTATATTTTATAATCTTTACTCGGGACCTAGCTTGCAATCTGTCGCCGTGATCAGTATCTTTGGATAAATTATACGAGAATAAATATGTATAGCAGTACGTACGAGTATAACTATGTAGAAGATGCAGTAACTGTATAAAATAATGTATAGTCTATAATGCTTTAGAAACTATAGCGCAACCAGCAAACGAGTAATGGCCATTTTACCATTTTCCAAATAGTCTCCAGGGGCCGTATTCTCTATATGACACAATGAACGAAATCACGCGAAATGAACGCGGGATTTGCGGGGTTAGCTAAGGAATTGACGTGGTTTCGAACTAAGGAAGCATTGAGTGGTTATAGTGAATTACAGCCACCCGTGTTTTTAAAAATGAATATACCGATTTTAATGAAACCTCATACGCATAAGCAGTTTAGGTATAGTGACGGAGGACTTGACTGATGAGAGTGACATGGAGCGGGAGCGAAGAGCGCTGTCGGTCCGATGTAATATGCTGGCCCGTAGGTTTGCACGATGTACTAAAGAAGTGAAACTCACTCTGTTTAAGGCGTTTTGCCAGTCATTTTACACGTGCAGCCTTTGGGTTAGACATACACAGAGGGCCTACCACGCTCTTCGCATCCAGTACAATAACGCTTGGCATGTTTGCTGAAGCAGGTATAGATAGCTTTCAAGCAATTATGCGAAAAAGAACAGCATCCCTGATGCGGCGGCTTCGGGGGAGCACCAACAGCATCTTAAAAGTAATAGTGGATAAACCTGACTGTCCGTTCCTGGGGTACTGGACCCGTATACACAGCTGCAGGTCTGGTGCACCGGGAGGCGGACTTAGTTATAGCTGTAGGTTTTTGAATTGATTAATTTTATTTTGGTGTAAATGGTTAATATTATATAATGAGAATGTTGCTAACATAGTTTGTAAGTATTACTAACAACAATATGAATCACGTGTGTTCGACATAAATAAATAATAATAATAAGCAGGGTACAAAGGTCTAAAAAGTTACTTTAGAACATTTTCCAAATATCTTATTTCAAAAAAGATAACTGGAAGTCTATATTTCTATGGAAAATTTAAAATCGTTCTAATTTGGCTGTAACACTATTTTTTGGAAATGTTCTCAAGTGACTTTTTAGACCTTAGTATCCTGCATGCGTATGAAGTTTCATTAAAATCGGTTCGTTCATTTCGAAAAACAAGAGCTTGAAAGTTTGTATGAAATTCCGTACCGCGTCGTCCTTTTACCCGCAGTTCGCAAAAGTGACATGCGCTCTCTATGTGGGAAAGGAATTTGTTTGTAAATTGCTTAACATTATCGCTCCTTGACCCGATTGTCCGACGCACCCTGGGTAATGAGACCCACAACCACCATGTAATAGAAGTGATAAATATGAGAGGAAAAGAAAGTGTCTGCTGTTTGAACCCACTTCAATCACTAGTAAGCTTTACTGGAAGCATGAAACGCAGCGTGTTTATGTCCGTAGATAATAGTAACGAGCGAATTTATGAGAATAGCCGGGCTTTAAAACACACCTTGGTAAGACTAGTTGTCAGACTTTCGAATCCTTAAAAATCCTATAGATACAATTATAGGGTTTCTGTATAATAAGAGATCAGCGTGTGGTGAAAATAAATCTAACGCTTGATTACGACATCCCTTTACGTGGTCATCTAAAATCCCATTCTAAAAATGACATAATTATTACATCTGTTGGAAGATGGATCTCTTTAGTAATTACGAAAAAGGCTCTACAAAAGGTAAATTCCCTCCACATTTACAAACATTTTAATTCAAAAGCAAGAGACGCATGTATGTACAAAAGATTCCATTGTTTCGAAACCTTTAGAAAAAGCCGCCGTGGGAAAGACGATCATAACTGACAATTATAGCTTGACATTCCGGAGAGGCGCTGCTAGCCAAGGAAAACGTCAACGTTATATCAAATTCAGTACATTTCGAAGTATAGTTTTCAATTCTGCCACATGTCAGGATATACTGGTTGTTGTGTATTGTTACATTTAGTACAGCTAAGACATAATTCGGGTCACGATTTGGTAAGGCAGTGAAAATAGCTTTTAAATGTAAACATTTTCGGTCTAATGACTCATTTCCATTTCATATTGCATTGAGGATTTAAGCAGAATATTTTTTTAATTATGTATTCCTAACTCATTCATCTATAGAAAATAAACTTCATTAATTAACTTACTTCGAAGGTACCGGTTCCTTTATAACATTAAAATGTGAACTAACAAATACTTTCCTAAGCAAATGACAAGTAGGATGAAATTTGAACCCTTTTACTCGAAGCGGGATGGAGTTCACCCCGCGCGAAAAGTTTGGAACCGAGCAATTTAATCACGCCAAATAATTTTAAAAGGACAAACTCTAATTTCCGTGAAATTATTTGGAATAATTAAATCTTCATTTTGATATAATTTTATGAAGCTGTATTAAGTCGTTAAGTATGTTTATTAATTACTGATGATTTAATTATATTTAAAACCGTGATGTATCCATAATTTAACACACTTTAAAATAAAAAGCTTTCTAAATAAGATGAATTAAAACAGAATGATTTAATATCATAAAGAAGACATGGATTCCCATTACCCATTGGTCAATGGCACCACGAATACTCACCACCCCTCTAACCTACGGGTTCATCGCAATAACAACGTCCGGATTACAACCCACGACCTTCCGGTCAAAACGACCCTACCCGTACTGAACTACCTAGATATATTAAAATTTAAAATCTATTTTCAACAGTCCTTTCATCCCTGCATCGGTCCCACTTAGAACTCTGCTTATGACAAAAACATATATAAGTACCTTAAATAAATGATGAGAAATGGCCAATGATAGCTAAAAGCTTCGGAGTGCTCTACTGATTTTATTAGAGGTACAGGGTGAAGATATTTTTAGCAAAAATATTGCTTTTAGAAGAAGACTTAGAAAGATAGAGGAAAAGGAACATTTTAATTTTAAGGTTTAACAGGCAGGCATTTAAACTGCGCTTTTTGTAGTCCGAAATATAAAACAGTGCATTTAATTAGTGAGCAAAAATTATTACTGCCGCAGTTATTTAGTTATAAAGTATCTTATTTGGATTCTAAAAAGGATAATGAAATAATTATGACGATAACGAGGAAATAATTCCACGTTAATTATTTCAAAACGGTAACCGGCTGTCTTCAAAACAATAATTAAAAGTAACTATCCAATTACGGAATATAGCTTCTAACCCCAAAACATTAATTAAATAAATCAAGAATGTAAATATTAACCCTTACTGATGGGTCGGTTCGACCACACCGATTGTCCGCAAACACGCAAGGGTTCGACATGACCCCGGCAATTATACGGTTATTATGACCATGTGGGCTTTAATTAAATACTTAAAAAGATATTGACATTATGGTCGATTGAATAATATTTTGTTTTAATAACAAGATGAAAATGGTAGTTTGAGTAAAAACAAATGAGTATCACCGTATACGTACTGCTTTATAATATAAAATTTAATAGTAATTGCCATTCTGTCTCAAAAGTTTGGCTCTATTTTTTTTGTAGCGACAGAACATGAAAACAAGAAAACCTTATACCGTGGTCAAACATACAGTCAGCAAGGTTGAGAGCAGTGGTGTGGTAGCCCAGTAGTAACGGTCGCGATTTTCGAGTAGGTCGTAGGTTCTAATCCCGACAGGCGCTTTACTTTGTGTAAATTATTTCATTACCACTGTTCTCAAAACGGTAAAGGAAAACATAGTGTGGAAACCGGCATGTCCTAGAACCAAAAAATCAAAGATATGTGACATCTAGCAATCCGCACCAGGTCGGCGTGGTGGATTATGGCCCACTCCGTGTCACAGAGAGTAGGCCTGTCCTCCCGCAGTGGGAACATTAAAGGCTGGTTATGCTAATGTTAACAGTACAACAGACTGCCTCAAGTTATCATGACGTGCCTTATATTACCTACACATATATTCACTCAAAGAGGCTCTTTTATTGCATGTCCTACACACTGCTCTCTAATAAAATATTTATACTTTCTTCAAAACGACCAATATTTACATTACGAGTACATACCGATATCCCGAATATGGAAACCGTACCATCCACAGACATTAGAGTATAATATAAACAAGTCACACCACATCAGACGGTCGCTTGTATCACGTTGAAGCAATAGATCATATCTAACGCGATGCGGCGATATGTAATACGATGTGGCGATAACTACTAATACTTAACGCGTTACACGCTAGGAATCTTTATAACCATGTGAACTGAGATAAATACTGAAGATGGTCAAAGGTCATAAGAGGTGTGAAATGGAAGACTGAGTCCTGGTCATTTATTTGAATAACACAGGTTTATGGGATGTTTCAAAATATTGGCTCACAAATCAAAAGAACCAATTTTAGAATAGGTTCTTGGTTAAAAACATGTATTCATGTCACGTTATCTAAATCGAAGATCACAAAATGTTTGCGAAAGAGGGTATCATCACCGGGAACCTTGATTTGAAGAATCTGAAATCATCAATATGAATAAAGCAAAGTTTGTGATCAAGACTCTTTCTAATTTTATATGAGAAAAGGCCCTTACAAACTGGTATTATAATTCATTATCTAACATTAATATAATGTACAAGATGAACATAGCCGCGGGGTATAACAACCTATTATGAATTCAAATAAAACTCCCAGCATCCGTACCTACAAATAATTGCATTAGCTCGCATTTCGTAATGCCACCTAGTTATTCTTTTATTACAAAAATATGTAAATCTACTTGAAGTTACGGAAACATACCTACCCATTTCGTTTCGTCAGTAGCGTTTGATAATTATACGGAATTACAAATGAGGCTAACTTTGATATGATTTCCACTAATGCAACATCCAGTCACTGGTCTACTGGTCGCAAGCGCAATAGGGAATATGCATGATTTTTTTTTATTTAAAAACTTAATCCTCATTCATGTAATAAACAGTTTAGTAAAACTGTTTTTCGGATAACTATGAAATTATAAAAGATATGAGCCATCGAAGATTTGTTTCTATCTCTTTCTCGCAAAACGAAATTTAACACGGAGTTTATATGGCCGTAGTGACATGTGACGTCACAGTCTATGTCGGATCTCTCTGTCTAATTGGTGTGTAATCAATAGTTTTAAATGCTCATATCGGCCGTGTTTCTTGGCCGATTTTAATTTTAATTTCACTTTTTGTCATCTCTACTACGGTATTTTCATATTTTGTTAATAAATGCCATGAAAAAAATTCATGCATATTCCCTATTGCTGAATTGTGGAGTAGGTTCGATCCCTGGCTCTGGTAAAGCAATATTGGCGTTGCAAATACTCAGTACTTAGCAGTAGCATCTAAGCGTCTATAGTTAATGGCAACAGGCGCGCTTCGTACCTACAACTCTGCCCACCGCTTTGTGGAATAAAGGCCTGATGTTATACTCTCTAAAAATTAAGCCCTGTTTTTTTAATGTTTCACTTTGAAATTTAAGTAAATAAAACTATCATTAAAGTTACCCCAAACGACAAATTGTCCACCAAATGACAGACAACTTGAACAAAATCTATCGACAGTGCACCACAAACATTGACAACACAGCCACTATATTTAATATGCAATATCCTGGCTCCCAATGCGTCTGACTTACCTAGCACGTTAGTACACACAGCTAACATGTCAGGACCTGCATAACTAGCGGCTTTTCATAGATGCACCGGCTTTACATACATATGGCGGCTTTGAAGCAGCGCCTTCGGATGTGAACAGAATTCATTATTCGGAATATGGCATTTTAGTATCGGAGATAGGGGATCTATGAATAACACTGTACAGGTGTTTTTAGGATTAACATAACATCAGTCACGCCTGGATTCCTCGGCAGAGGTGTAATATGGGTACAGGTACATTACGCCAGTTTTGCTTAACCCATGTAATAGAGCGCGAGTCTTTGGTCAATGCTATTGTGAATATGCAAATAGGTAAAGACGACAACACTTCGCCTGGCCCTGGGAACGAAACCACAACCCCAGGCTTAGCTGTCATGTTTACAGCCACTGGACCAATGAGACAGTTAAACAGCCTTCAGTGATATGCTATGGACTAGCTGCTGCCCGTGACTTCGTCTGTGTTGTTTGTATTTCATCATTTTTATACAAATATTCATGATGAGAATGCCTATGTCCCCCAGGTACTAAGCTACATATCTGTCTTCCATAACGATCGGTTCAATGGTTTTTTATAATCTTGAGTACGAGGGCTTTGACTACTTTTACTTTCTACTTTTGTTAGGATTCCGTACCTCAAAAGGAAAAAACGGAACCCTTATAGGATCACTTTGTTGTCCGTCTGTCTGTATGTCAAGACTCTTAATGTCTGGAATGCGTGGAGGTATCGAATGAAATTAAAACCATAATATGGTTATTAAAATATATATTGTTATGAGGCCTATATTCAGGTCTACAGTCCCTTGAAGCTGTGAAAAAATAAAACTTCTACGAGTAAGTTAACGTAAAAAAGAGATCCGACTGAAAAAACGTACATATATTTCGACACTCTCAAGGAAATCAAAATTCATAGGGTACTGACCTAGAATCATGAAATTTGGCAGGAAGCAAGGTCATGTAGCACAAGTAAAATAAAACATTCGGAAACCGTAAATTTGTAGTTACATAAAAAAAATCTCGTGATATTATTTACATACCTACAAATTTCTACAGAACCCTCGGTGCGCGAGTCCGACTCGCACTTGACCGTTTTTCTTTTTGTAATGTAATTCTTGTTTGTGCAGAATAAACAATTTTTCTTTCTTTCCTTTTCTTTTCTTTTCTATTAGCGTGAGAAGGTAACAGACACACAGAATTACTTTAGCACTTGTTATATTAATGTGGAAGTACGGATTAGATTTTACCGTACCATACAATCGTAAAAAAAAAACGTGAAAACCTATACTTATATTATAAAGCTGAAGAGTTTGTTTATGTTTGGTTGAACGCGCTAATCTCTGGAACTACCAGTCGGATTTGAATTTTTTTTTTTGCATTTGATAGCCCAATTCTTGAGCAAGGCTATAATAGGCTATTTAACATCACGCTATGACCTTTAGGAGCCGAACAAAAAGAAAAAAAGTCAGAAAGAACGCTAAGCAAAAACGAAGTAATAGCGCGGGCAGGCGATGCGATGCGACGGGGTGGGTCGGAGTAACAAGAAATTTCACGCGGACGAAGTCGCGGGAAGAAGCTAGTAAGAAAGATAACAATTACACAGAATGAAAGCAGTTGATTTATTTCCCTATCAGTAGCCGTATTACTTCTATATCAATTGCACACCAATATTCATTTATTCACAAACCAATATGGAATGTAAACGCAAGTAAAAAATAAGGAAACATGTATTAATTGAATGTCGTAACTAGTCTTTGTTCGGGCGAAGTGGAGTGGAACAATCATGCGAAAGGGTTCCGTACGAGACGACATGCGTTTGATAATAATAATATCCGTCTATTTATCGTTCTGTCGGGTAAAGGCCTCTTCTGGTACGGAGAACGAGTAGCCTGGAAGATTATACCAGATAGTGGCTCCAAAATCTAGCATATTCCGAGACAATGACTTTCTTATTGTTTAAGAATTTTCTTGATTAATCTCAGATAGAATCATCATCATCTGCCTAGCCTTTTTCCAACTATGTTGGGGTCGGCTTCCAGTCTAACCGGATGCAGCTGAATAACAGTATTTTACATGGAGCGACTGCCTATCTGACCTCCACAATCCAGTTACTGGGTAATACGATACCCCTTGGTAAGACTGGTTGTCAGACTTTCGGGCTTTATACTCAGATAAAATGTGGTGACGATATTATTATTTACAAGCCTGGACAAAGTGGTCTAGGATCACAAACACTCTGGTGGCTAATACTCGTTCTTCTTTAAATAAGAAAAATCCTTTACTCTAGAGCAATTTTTACTGTCCTTTTAGATAATGAAAATTGCTCATAAATTTACTTTTATTAGTCTAAAATTTTATTAAATTCGTTAGTTTTGTATATAGCAAATCTTAGTTTTTCTTGCTTGTAAATATCTTTGGCTACAAAGTTAACTGTGGTCCGGTCTAAAAAACTAATTATACAAAAACAATAGCCTCTAAACAATGACATTGGAGGAGTTTCCCATGTTTTTTTAAACATTTAAACTAAAAACTAGCAAGCACAGCAGGCGGTGAAGATTGGCGACTGACGTAGTCACCACGGACTGTACAGCCAAGGTCAGAGGTAATCAATGATGGTCAAATGACACATCTATTGGTCAAAAAATTATGATATGGTTATCAAATAATTATGGGAAATTACGTCATTGTAAATTACACATTAGCCTAATGTAAACAATATTAAGTTGCACTTACAACTTCGTTTTTGAGCAAGCGTGGGGATCAATGCTCGATTGCTCGTGCCTTCTCTGTATGAGAAGGGACCTTTGCCCAATAGTGGGACAATAGTAGGCCGGTATTATTATTAATATTTATTTCGCGACTTTTATGTCCTGTAGCTTGTTGTTACCCTCACTGATGTCCATGCCTTAAGAAAATGAAGAAACAAAACACTGTTCAACACATTTTTTTAATTAGTCTTTTATTTCTAGGAATTACTTGAATAGCCGTATTAACTACATACTTTTATGTGATTTAAGCAAAAGACGAGCTCTGAGTTTTACAAAAAATAAGATTGCTGTGTCCTACAGTTCTGTAATGGTGAATGCCCTTAACAGTCACATTGCTAGCAGTCGTGCTGGCTACATGTCGCTCCTCCCCGTGTTTGTTATCAACTTGTGAGTTTTCTCACGTTTGCCCACATCTTTACCAGCTAAACATCCAATACCTTTAAAAAACAACTTCAAACAAACATCGATCGAACTATTGGGAGTGTGTTAATATCATTAAGTTATCAATGATATCATTTTTGTGAATTTTACTTCCGTGTAACAACCAGCTGATTCGTCATGACAACAAAAAACATACGTACCTAACAACGCGCGGTTGAATGGCCCATGCGCGTACGCATACCCATTGACACATCTCTATGAATGACGCCTTTATATGCAACGTAAATCACTGCATTCGCTCACACGCACACTTACGAAAATACACAGATTTTTCACGAAACACAAAAAACTATCACTGAATCCACCCACAGAAAACGAACACGCCCGAAAAAAACAATTGAAAAATTAGATTTTTGAATTTTGACAACTGTCAAACGCAGTACAGTAGCGCGCTAAAGTGATTTGATGATTTTTATTGTGCGTTTTAACATGCGGTGCTCACTCGTGCGGCCACAACTGACTGACTAACGGTCCGTCCGTCCGTCCCGCTCTACAGTTGCGCAACTAACGGGGCATAGAGTAAGCACATTTTTGTGTACAGAGCGGTAGTATAGTAAATAAGTTGATGTTCTGAAGAAAGTTTTATCATTAAAACTTAATAGATTAGCTTTTGTTTAAGCTTTCCTTGGGTTCAGAGGGCGATATTTCAGTCGAAAAGTGAAAAGCCAACGTTTCTAAATAATTATTACTGTTAATAAACTTGGAAATAAATCTCAGTTTATTTTGCATTTCAAAACACAAAGACTACATCACTAATAGTCGATCGATATTCACAGCAGCAAAACTAAAAAGTCCTTTACTCTCGGATGCCATTACAAGAAATATTGATGCATCGCATAATCCAGCGATTTATATATTGTCTGATCTAAATTTTTCAGTTTCGAATCACATTAAAATTATAATTCATAGTCTACACTTTTTGTTCGTCTGTTGGTATTTGCGATATTTTTGTTTATTTATCCTGCAATTTTAAAGCGTATAATTAAACAATGTTTTATTTCTTGTTTTAAGATGAGGCTGACGAATTTCTGAATGATAGACTGCCAGCAATAAATTTATGTCAAGTATTTAGTGTTTTTTTTTAATGTGAGTCGGGTAGTGTTGCCTCTTTTTTATTTCAAAAATTGTTTTAATTTGGAATATAATTTGATTTGCAAGTATAAAGTCATCTATCCTATATTGCTGAATTAATACTAATATGGTGTAGTAAAAAGTAACAAATATAAACTAAAAGCTTTCCATTCAAATAACTGAAACACCAACATTTTTTATGAACATACAAAATAATCTTTGTTTTACAATAAAATTACGGATGCGCCCACGTGAACTGTTGTAAGTAAACTACACAATAACGCTTTAAATCACTTGGTTTACTGGCTATAAACGGAAAGAAGTCCAAGACTCATAGTTTGTCTGTGGCACCCAGTGTAGGTGTTTCGAATGTATCAGATAGATGAATAATTGCTATGTATAGCCATAAATTATATACTTTATTGGTAATATTTATTTAATGATACGGTACTATGCACTGTCTATTAAATTTTACATTACTTATAGGTTTTATATCTAAGTGTTATGTGAAATGATGTGTGATCGTGATGTGATATGAGAAAGAATTTGAATATGAAAGACATTATTATCAAATAAATAAAGATGTGTCTCATTTTGATTTAAGACGAATAAAATTATACCTTCAATCTTAAAAACTCTTTGAGAATATGTATTAAAGAAATCATCTTTGGTTACTTTTGAACTGTAAATTAATTCAAGTGTTCTTACTCCTACCAAGTGAGTGATATAAAACACGGGTGATCTACAAAAGCGAACTGGAATGTTATACTTCGAGGCCATCACTCCACGAGGCCGCTTGAGGCCTTGACATCAAAGGTCACGGTTTTGGCTAACGGCGTACCTGCGGCCGGCGGCGGCCTTAAGACATGCCTAATAGTTATTACCACAGACTACAATAATGATGCAGAAACTTTTCTTCCTTCATTGTTCTGCGCACACGCATGAGCATTGCAGTTACCAGGAACTCAAGAAGAGGAAATAAAGGGAACTCACTCGCGTACTGAGAATTTGATGGTAATTGAAATAATGGGAAAAGTACATCCGCTGGGCGATGAATATAGAAGTTAGGTGTTGGTATAAATATATTAAGTAATTCAATGTAAATTTTAATGTTGTAATTAACATAATTATATTTCCGGTTTAGTATTTATTATTGATTATACAAGTGCTGTGCACACCTATAAGTGACGAATTCACCGCACAACAGTTAAATAGACTAGCTATATTAATGTAATAATTTAGTGAATAAGTCGTTGGTGTGTCAATAAATAAATAAATAAATAAATAAGTAGAAGGAGGCAGGGAGGAGGATTGAGGTTACACTTCCTTACAGAAGAAACTCTCGCAAAATATTTAAAAGAAAATTGACGACACAAAACATTTTAATTTTTCCCAGTATTGGATATGCCTTCATCATAAAATTGTAGGGACTGTGTCTTACGTACCCATCCCTTGCATAGTTTTAAGAATGTAATATTTTTATAGAGGAACTTATTGTAATAATTTTTAGAAAGTTTCATTTTTGTGTTTTTCCCACGTTGAACATCTGCAAGCGATTTAAGTTATAGGTACTATTGTCTTTCATGATTCTTTACTTTTAGTTAAGGTTCTTCATTGTTCTATTATGTTTAGTTATCTTGTATTGTACCTATTTGCTATTTATAGTTAAGGTTCATTGTTCTGTTATTTTCAGTTGTCTTGTATTGTACCCATCTGCATTTCTCGTGTTTTATTATACTTTTAAAAGGCAGATGTGGATTTGCCGCGTCCTTTGTTTAGTGAACGGCAGATTTGGGAGAGTTTTGGTTCTGAGCTTCAGTCTGTGTTTAACCAAGATCGTGCGAGGTCCTCTCTGACCCGATCATATTTTACTCGCTGAAACTCGCCCACGCGGTCACGAATTCCCACAGTGGTGACCCCGACGTGATCAAAACTATCAATAGCACAAACGAAACTCTTTCCGCACTGTCACGAACTCACGCTATATGATAGTTTTAATCACGTCGGGGTCACCACTGTGGGAATTCGTGACCGCGTGGGCGAGTTTCAGCGAGTAAAATATGATCGGGTCAGAGAGGACCTCGCACGATCTTGGTTAAAAACAGACTGAAGCTCCGAACCAAAACTCTCCCAAATCTGCCGTTCACTAAACAAAGGACGCGGCAAATCCACATCTGCCTTTTAAAAGTATAATAAAACACGAGAAATGCAGATGGGTACAATACAAGACAACTGAAAATAACAGAACAATGAACCTTAACTATAAATAGCAAATAGGTACAATACAAGATAACTAAACATAATAGAACAATGAAGAACCTTAACTAAAAGTAAAGAATCATGAAAGACAATAGTACCTATAACTTAAATCGGTTGCAGATGTTCAACGTGGGAAAAACACAAAAATGAAACTTTCTAAAACTTATTACAATAAGTTCCTCTATAAAAATATTACATTCTTAAAACTATGCAAGGGATGGGTACGTAAGACACAGTCCCTACAGTACCCCCCTACCGGTGAGTTGTAAATAAGTAACGATTAATTTATTTAAGATATCAAGTAACTAAAGCTAGCAGTTACACTTGACACGAAAAAGTAAAATTATATAAGGTTACATGAATGGTAAAACTACTAGAAACACGAAGCTCGCCGTAAACTATTACGGCGAGCTTCGGCGAGTAAAAATCTGATCGGGGGTCAGAGAGGACCTCGCACGATCGTAGTTCAGCACAGACTGAAGCTCAGAACCAAAACTCTCCCAAATCTGCCGTTCACTAAACAAAGGACGCGGCAAATCCACATCTGCCTTTTAAAAGTATAATAAAACACGAGAAATGCAGATGGGTACAATACAAGACAACTGAAAATAACAGAACAATGAACCTTAACTATAAATAGCAAATAGGTACAATACAAGATAACTAAACATAATAGAACAATGAAGAACCTTAACTAAAAGTAAAGAATCATGAAAGACAATAGTACCTATAACTTAAATCGCTTGCAGATGTTCAACGTGGGAAAAACACAAAAATGAAACTTTCTAAAAATTATTACAATAAGTTCCTCTATAAAAATACAGAAGTGAGTTGAAAATAAGTAACGACTAATTTATTACGATATCAAGTAACTAAAGCTAGCAGTTACACTTGACACGAAAAAGTAAAATTATATAAGGTTACATGAATGGTAAAACTACTAGAAACACGAAGCTCGCCGTAAACTATTACGGCGAGCTTCGGCGAGTAAAAATCTGATCGGGGGTCAGAGAGGACCTCGCACGATCGTAGTTCAGCACAGACTGAAGCTCAGAACCAAAACTCTCCCAAATCTGCCGTTCACTAAACAAAGGACGCGGCAAATCCACATCTGCCTTTTAAAAGTATAATAAAACACGAGAAATGCAGATGGGTACAATACAAGACAACTGAAAATAACAGAACAATGAACCTTAACTATAAATAGCAAATAGGTACAATACAAGATAACTAAACATAATAGAACAATGAAGAACCTTAACTAAAAGTAAAGAATCATGAAAGACAATAGTACCTATAACTTAAATCGCTTGCAGATGTTCAACGTGGGAAAAACACAAAAATGAAACTTTCTAAAAATTATTACAATAAGTTCCTCTATAAAAATATTACATTCTTAAAACTATGCAAGGGATGGGTACGTAAGACACAGTCCCTACAAAATCATTACATTACACAAAACGACTGCTGGGAAAAGGAATCCGGCTGCTATAACATCCTACAGTCCAAACAGTTACCATCTCACAGTTTACTATCGAAGATTTGCAATGAAAATAGAAAAACTAAATTATATACCATTGTGTTGAAACGTGAGTACAAATAATTAAATATTCAAACAGAAAAACTATTCAAAAGGCCACAGAATAACAACTGTACGGTTGCTCAAAAGCAATTGTTTTTATGTGTTGGTATTAGTGTACAGTGACTAATAAAAGCTACTCACATAATTGCGGAGAATGGAAATTTTATTGTAAGTACCTGAAACAAACATTGTAAAACATTAGCGTTTGGCTTATTACTGACTTAACTTGTTGATTTTCTTTGGTAACATACATATTATTTTAACCACATAGTATTAAACAATAACAATATACAACAACACAGGCCTGCAGACCCGGGTAGCGTAAAAATCAATCGTTGGTTATCAGAAAAAAAAAACAGTGGCACTCCGGGAGTGCCGACAGAAGTGAAAACAAAACACAAACAGAATACTTTGCCATCACTCACTGTATCCGATATACATTAAAACCGAGTACATCCCGAGGACAGCCGAAAAATCTGAGGCGGGTATTTTTTTAATCGTCTTATAAACAAAATACACGCGGTGTCGCCTACGGTAACAGTGGCGCGATTTCAATGGTTTTTTCCCATCTCAAAAAATGACCAACGCGCCTAAAGAATTTTTTTCTTCACAGATCATCTGTTTCATAGAAAAGTGCAATACATACGCGGTCAAAATGTATGGAGCAGGTCATTTGTTTTTAATAATCGACGAAAATTTTTAACGCAAGGGGTTCAGAATCATGTACTCCTTGGTTGATGTCCCTGCCACCCGTATAATAACAGTGTTTCGGCTCATATGATGATTGTTTGTTTCTAGGTTACTTAAATACATGACATTCTGTTTCATTACCATGTTTTCTTTTCTGACTGACATCTAATACTCTTGAGTAACCTACATACCTACGTGGAGAAAGTAAATTCCAATAATAACTATTGCAAAGCATAAGCTCCGAAAACCGTAACAAAGTAAGAACTGTCGTAAAAAATAATGCTATAATCATTATAATGTTATACAATCGGATTGTAGACCGCAAAGCTACATAAACCATAATACACCAGTGGAAAAGTAAAAGTGCTTCCAATTATCAAATTTTATTTTCCTTCTGACACTATTGACATGATTCAAAAAAGCTGCTACATCGAGGTATAAAGCGGCGGCATCCTTCACCGTCGCACCATTGTGACATTATATTGAGCTGCCGCATATTTACAAGTACAACACCTCAATACCTCAAAAATTGCATGTGAAAAGCGCACATATCCGCAGGGGCACAAACAAATGACAACACATAGGGAAAAGCAGAAGGCTAGCTTCTATCATGTATAGAGAACGTATAGGTAAACAGTCTCTTTTCTTTAAGGAATGTAAACTGGAATAGTTTTTATCGAATTTGCCAAATGTTACGTTTTCAGATGTGTCTCTGAGCGAGGAAAATGTCCATTCCATCGCTATTGTGATATTAATTTCGTGATATCGTGATATTGATTTCTGGCTTACATTCTGGAGTGAACAAACAACTTTTGATATTTTAAATTATTACGGTTGATAAAAATATGCGACATTACAAAAAAAAAATTAAACACCGTAACATAACCCTGTTTTTTGTCCAGCTTTTTTCCTCTCGTATTTGTGTGTTCATAGTTGACCTACTATGTTACCTTTTTCATGAAAACGGCTCGACACACAGGCTTTCACGTGGAATAGTGTCAAGAGCGATCGATGGAGTCACTCCCAATATCGCAGGTGACGATACTGTATCGTACCGTAGGTAATGTGGAGCCTGCAACCCCATGTACAAAGAGGGCAGTTTGTTCTAAAGAATTGTAGCTTTCCGGATAAACTTATATTTCACTTACTAACTACGCTACGTAACTTTAATTTTTATAATGTGCAAAAATTAAAGCAGATTGAAAATTATTCATAAAAAAACCGGCCAAGTGCGAGTCGGACTCGCGCACCGAGGGTTCCGTACAAACCTGCAAGGTTTACAAAGTTCGTTCATTACGACAATCGAGTCATAACTATGGTATTTTTATTGCATATGAATTTCAACTTGATAGCTCTACGCGTTCATGAGGAAAAAAGTAATAAGTTTATATTTATTAAAAAATAAATATATATTTTGTAATGTAACTAAAAATTTAAGGTTTTCGGAATTTTTCCTTTATGTGTGCTATAAAACGTTGCTTCATGCCAAATTTCAAGATTCTAGGTCGACTGGAAGTACCCTTTAGGTTTTGATTCCCTTGCGAGTACTTGCGAGTTTCAAAATATGCAGCTTAAATTGCTGTTTCTTTTGATTGCGTTGACATAGAAGTTTGATTTTGTTACAGCTTAAAGGTATTATAGACCTGAGTATTTGGTATGAATTTCAATTTAATACCTCTATGCGTTTATGAGGAAATGGGTAGTAAGTTTAAAATTATTAAAAAAAAATATATTATGTGATGTAACTAAAAATTTATGGTTTTCGTAATTTTTCCTTTATCTATGCTATAAGACGTTGCTTCGTACCAAATTTCAAGATTCTGAGTTCACGGGAAGCACCCTGTAGGTTTTGATTCCCTTGCAAGTGTCGAAAATTTGCGGCATAAACGGCTGTATCTTTTGATTGCGTTGGCTTAGAAGTTTGATTTTTTCACAGCTTCAAGGGACAGTAGACCTGAGTAATTGATATAAATTTCAGCTTCATACCTCCACGCGTTCCTGAGAAAAAGGGTCTTGACAGACGGACGGACGGACGGACAACAAAGTGATCCTATAAGGGTTCCGTTTTTTCCTTTTGAGGTACGGAACCCTAAAAATTATAACATTAAATTGCAGTTGCAAAAAGATGTTTAAGAGTTTGTTGACGACTGTATTTTAAATGCAATACTCAATGTTGTTCATCAAAATTTTGCAGTTTGATTCCCATGAAGTGTAATGAGTGTTTTGTTTTATGTTTGATTTATATGCAGTGGGTGTTACGACTATAACATTTGAATTATACCTGTCATCAACGCATAGGTGTTAAGTAATCATAATTATAGACATCTACAACACATAATCTTTTCAAGATAACCTTTTTATTTTACACCGACTTTATCTTTGAAACCATCATAGATGCGGTCGTGACGCTACAAGTAGGTACATTACAAGTAGGTAGTGCAGCACATTCCCAGATCATGGTCGTGGGCGCCGGCCATCGTGGGACAGGTTACGTGCGTGCTTGACCGAATTTGGGCCTACTTTTACTTTTCTATTGATGCTCAAGTTCGTGTGGTATTGTTGGTTAAATATTATTAGTGCTGCTCTGAAGTGGTTAATGTTTTGGATGAGTTCACTTCTGAAGTAAGTGTTTAGAGAGATTTGGGAGTGAGTTGGTAGTAATTTATGAAAGTAGGGTAAGGGCTAACTGTGAACTAGAACTAAAAGAAAATCCATACTAATAATATAAGTTCGAAAGTAACTCTGTATGTATGTTACCTTTTCACGCCTAAACCACTGAACGGATTTTGATAAGATTTAGCAAGGAGATAGACGGAATCCTGGGAAAGCACCCGGTAGTACGTTCCCGTGGGATAATTTCCGACATATACGCAGGCGAAGCTACGGGCAGAAGCTAGTAAGAGATAACCCAGCTGCTTGTCAACTTGTTGTGATGTGTTATTTAACCTCTGTTGGAGCATAAAGGCATTCAGCGTGACAGTATGAACTTTTTAAATAATACCTCCAAAGATTTTTGTTGTTTTTAAAATAAAACGGGTCTCGAGGGACACCAAATTTGACCAGTAATAATAAGAAAACTCGTGAAAATTACTCACAGTATTAAAACTGCCACAATCCATAAGCAACACAAATTACATAATCTCAAAACATCAATTTCATTCAATTTCCAGTGAAAACATCTAAACAAAGCGACAACAGTCATTGTGACAGAAAAGAAAAACAAAATTAAAACTATAAATCACGATTATTACGTGGCAGCCGTGGCGGAAAGTTGAAAGCGTTGATAATCAGAAACCATATTGAAGAGAATGAGAGATTCAGAGCGGACAGGACAGTCGCCGGTCATTGGAGACATTACTGTACAAAACTTTACAGACTATTGTACGTATTATGTTATGTAGTTTAGTAGATTCTACTTTATATGTTGTAAAGGTAATATCTGTAACCATGTTGTCACTTTTATGAAATAAAGAAATTTATTTATTTATTTATAGTTAGAACCAAAGTAATAAAATTATGTTGCTTTTTTATTGTAACTATTTTAATACGGAATGATAACATAAAAATCAATAAAAAATGAAATCGCGACTAAATTGAAAAAAAAAACGTGACAAAAGTATGGGAAAATACCAAACCTGAAATCGTGAAAAAAAATCAGCTGTTCCCTACATATGTTCGTATAACTCGTCCAAATGTAGGGAACAGCTGATTTTTTTTTCGCCTTTTAAGGCTTAAAACAATCAAAATGTAAAGGTGTATAAATAAGGCAAACAGTTTTGTGTGCGAGTGTATCTATAATATATAATTATTGTTATAAAATTTTGTGAGTTTGTATGTAGAGGGTAATCTTCGGAACTGCTGATCCCATTCCGAAAATTTACTAATGAGCAGAGTGTAATACTGAAATTTACAAAGTCGCGGGACGAAGCTAGTATAAAATAAAACTGTGGAAATAAACAATCAGTGCATTCAGTGCCGTGTAGATGTACTTACTATCAGGAACTGTTTGCTATTATTAAAGACTAATAAAAATGGTATTATTGAATTTAATTAGTATAGCTATAACGAATGAAAGCGCAAATATGAAAAAATGAAGAAAACCCACGTCAATAAAAACAATAACTACATGTGAAAGTCATTTTCATTGCAATGCACATTCCGATACATTATTTGTTTCGCGTAACGTAAATTATTACCAGCCGGACTCTTATGTAAAAATCGCACCGTGAAAACTTGGATGAAGTGAGTTTAAAGTGAGCTGTCATTCCGTCAGATGCCAGGGATGTGTAAATCTCTGGCATCAGACGGAATGACAGCTCACTTCAAACTCATTTCATCCAAGTTTATATTAACAGCTCACTTCAAGCTTACTTCATCTAAGTTTTCATTGCAAGTTTTTATATCCGCAGGTAATTTAATACGTAATCAAATATATGGAAGTCATAAAAAATGCATTTGATTAGGCCCTAATATAATGCCCATCTAACACCATACATGGATCTATGGGCCCTCGTAACAAGATACCGCAAGGCCTTATTAGGAAAACTCTTTGACACACCATAGACGTGGGCTGTCCCAAAAGCGGCCCATGATGAAATCTTCGAGATCAGGTTTGGATCAGTTCCTCATCGCCCACATGGGGTCAGTGTGGCTACATTACTTGATGTATCTGATTCTGGTTTGACGGGAATATTAGATTTTGAAGTGTATGTTATTTTGGAAGTTTTGAAAGATGGCCTTAGGTGTGAATCGAGGAATGTATAAAGCTTCTAACACTGGTATTTCTAAATTGGCAACTCTCATAAGTGGCCAAGAATTGCGTTCAGTAGCATGCGATTGAAAAGAAGCTTATGGCAGCAGCAGACTGGTTATATGCAACGATAAATAGTGATAAAGAACTGTCTTGAGAACTTGTTTTATTTCAGGGTGTTGAGTGCAATCGACAAGGAGAATTGAATGACGTGGAATGCTATCAAATCAAAAACACCCGATATTAAATTACCTCATAATACTTCCCACTTGCTCATCGTAAAATCATGGTATTCAAATATCTTCTAGAACGTAAACAAAATACCTTCGCATGAACAGGTTGACGGCAACCTGACGTGAAGTGCCGCCATTTTAATACATGATCAGAACTAGTTAACGGTCGGACACCTACGCGATGGATTCATGAATGAAGAGGAACTATCCATAACTAAGGAAGAAGTAGATATTGAATGAGTTTTAGAAGCAGATGAAATGAGTTGGGGTCGAGATTACAGTGCTGTTACATTTAAAATATTATTATAAAATAAAACTAATATGACCATAATGAATGAGGAAGAATAAATTGTAAGAATCGTAGCACGTGGCAAAATATAAAAGAAAGACATCATATTTTCCGAGCTGTCTACATATTCTTACAAAAATTTCCCATTCTAAGAATAAGGGTAATGTTTGTACCAATAACCTTACTCTTGAATTTACAAGGAGTACTACATATATCAATCAAAACCATTTATAACACAAAGGGTTAGTTTCACCCCCCATCGCTGTTTGTCAACAATCGGTTTGTTTCAGACGAGCAGTCATTGATGGAGGGTCCGCCTCCCGGTCGGGACATAATGATAAATATTTGGAAGGAAACAAACACACATATATTATACCTACACTGTATATTTCCAATGTACAGTCTACTTGGTAACTCTAACTTATGAATCAGAATCAGAATTAATATATTTGTGTGAATGTACATTTTCATAATAATAAACTAATAAGTTCTGTATATTCTAACGTAGGTTCCATATACACATACATAATCACTCTATAATGTTCCCACTGCTGGGACACAGGCCTCCTCTCTAAGGACTGCTTTCTGTGAGAGGGAGTGGGCCGTAATCCACCACGCGGGCCCAGTGTGATGTTGGCAGATGTCACATGTCTTCGATTTTATGGCTCTAGGACGTGCCGGTTTTCTCATGTTTTCCTTACCAGGAACCATAAAAAGGTACCATAAGGTTTACAAAAATTGTAAAAATGACTTAACTAAATACAATGAATTTTAAAATTTTATTTTAATAAGCAACACCGTGCCAATTATAGCTAAGTATATAATTTCTTAGCTAAAAACTTGAAAAATGAGATGTAAAATCTTAACATTTCGGCTAACTTGGCTAGGATTAGGTTATATTTGGAGTTGTTAATAGAAAACTTTCAAGAACCGATAATTATTAATCAAAAAGTATCTACGTACAAACATACTCCGAGATAAACTCGAGTCAAAGTCACTTGAAATAGACGATGGTAAAGAAAAACGCTAACTAAACAAAATATCGTTCATTGATGAGGTAAAGTTTCGTAACTCCATACATATTGATGGCTGCGTAGGAGTCGAGTTTGATGTTGATACTACTCGAGATTATAAACTAGTATATCAATTATGGAGATAAGGACGGTAGAGAATTTTAGTGGCTTATTTTAAATGGATGAGATTGAAAATTATGGATGCTCAGATTTGATTAAAGAACTTTAAGAATGAATGATAGTAGAGTGACGAAGGCAAAGTAGCAAGTAGCAATGGCAAATTCTATGGTAAGCGATCTTAAACACATAATGAAGTAGGCAATCTCAAGGAAGTTGAAGGCGAGGAGAAAGTAACTGCGTTTAATTAGGAGCAAAAAGTGAGGGTTTGAAAATAAGTTGGAACTAGTAAGTATAATATGCAACAGAGTTTGTGGTAAAGAAAAAGTAAAAAGTATGCAGCATGCAGAAACTAAGTTCTACTAATTTGACGAGAATGAAAAACGCAGGTGTACCGTAATGCAAGTTACGAAAGGCGCAAATTTAAATTTTAAGCAAACAAGTCAAATCGCCCACTCAACGCCTCCAAAAAAACTAACTAATAATCACATCTATCATTAACCGAACTTACAAGATCAACAACATTCCACTCGCCCAAAAACTGGCCCCGCTACTGGCGCAAGTAACTAGCGTAATTGATTGTCAGCGGCGTGACAACTTTCGCAAGATGATTGATGGCGAGCGAGTGTTAATCACGTGTCACGCTTGACGTGTATGGTGGCGCTCTCTGCTTGCTTGTTTATTAGATGTTCTGCACACCTGTGTTTTGGGTTAGAGGCAGATTATTCGTGGGGAGAGATATGAGATTTTGGGATGTTATGAGATTTTGTCTGGGATTGTCTAATGACCTACCTACAGGGTATGAGATATTAGATGTCGTATTGAAACTATGCCGTTGTTTTAATACTATACATTTTTTCAGAAATCAGTGAAATGTATTTAAAATACGTGTGATAAGAAATTGTCTCTTTGTGTAAAATACTGATGCTCAGCTGTATTCGATTCGATTGGAAGTCGACTCCATCATAATTGGGAAAAAGCTAGGCAGATTATGATGATGGTCATGTTATCTCGTGGGCTGAAATATGCCAACGTATGCTAGCATAATCAGCCTGTAATGTTTCCACTGCTAGGATACAAGCCTCCTCTCTGCGACGGACTGGGCCATAACACAGTGCGGTTTGGCGGATGTCACATGCCTTCGAACTTTTGGCTCTAGGACACGCCGGTTTCTCACGGTGTTTTCCTTCACCGTTTTGAGAGCAGTGGTGATGAAATATTTTACACGAATTAAAGTACCTGCTTGGGTACCCACGACCTATAAACTCGAAGTCGCGGCCGTTACCACTGTGCCATCACAGCTCTCAACGTATCCTAAAGTCATGGGAAATTGATATTAAACATATTCAATTACAAAAGTATGACAACACGAGGTCGTATTATTGTGTGATTTAAATTAAAACTTTCACAATCAAACATGATACGGACAGCCCTTACGACCTCACTACTCACCACAAAGGACACTTTAGGCATGAAGACCATGTCTCAATCAGTAGCCTGTCACTACTTACAGAGGTAATGAGTATTAATGACAGGTAGCGGCCCACAGCCCACGTTATAATGTAATAACAAATTGACGACATAAATCTTGAATTAGCAGGTGCTTACACAGTAGCTAAACTTTTTTTATTTTGAACGAAACCGACGTGACTTGGTCCACAAAAACCGCGCTGTGTTTGGACAAATATAACGAAAAAATGTAGGAACTATCTTTTAAGAATGTAGGCTACAATTTCGTAAACATCGCCCTACAACAACTTAATTGCGTAACACACTTTCTATCACAATCGGAATCATTTTGAAGGATATATGTATGTTCGAAAAATTTGTCCGCTCAACAACATAAAAAACCTAATGAATGTTGTTTAACTGTCAATATGACAGCTATTGCTACTGTTAATGTGTTACACAATTACCTGCTGATTAGGAAATATGCTTTTTCTATATCCAAAACAGAAGGCTCTTAAATAAACTGTAATTTTCAAAATTGCTTTAACAACTAAACTTTTTATTCATCAACGGCAACAAATTGACAATGTCTTCATAAAATAAATAAATTAATATTTACTTTTATATACTTCAATTAAAAATTACATACACCAAGTAAAAAAGAAAACTCTAACAGTAAAGTTGTAACAAGGTTGAAAGCCAAGAAGCTACTTCTATTCCCAGCGGCCGGTATATCAAACGGCTAGGCTAGTACAGTGCTGGTACTTGTACTGGCGCTAGTGTCGATGCTAGTCGAGTGGCGAATCTTTCACATAACGGTGGCACGGGGTTATTGGATGGGAGCCATCGTTTGTGGGAAAAATGGAGACTGTCTGACAGTGTTATTGTTTTTTATCGTAACGTTTTCTTGGTTTATTTCCTTTACTTAAGTTAATCTATAGAACTTAGAAAGGTGGCTGGGACATACTGGATGCAGAAGGTGGAAGACAGGTTGTTGTGGCGCAGCCTGAGAGAGGCCTATGTCCAGCAGTGGACTGCGATAAGTTCAGTTGATTGATTGTTCTATCGAAATCAATTTTTATTTTTTATTTTTTTAGTTCAGGCTTAAGTCAATTGGTTTAAGCAAATTGGTATGCGATGGGCGGGTGTAAAAATATGTTTCAAATGTTGTGTAAAGAATAACTAAGTTTTCGTAATTCACACAACAACATTTGAAACATATTTACAGAAAATAAAAATCAATTATCACCTTGATCAATTTACATCGCTGTCCCTTCAAAGCCATCTTGTACACGATTTTACAATATTTATAAGCAAGACAGCACAGTAATAAAGCGGAGCTTTTGGAGCTGTGCATAGAAATTACAAAAAGTTTTTACTATCACTAAAATCATCCACCCATATCAAACAGGACTGTCCACAATCCGTCCAACATAGAGTGCACACTAGCCAGCTAAAGCATACTCGAGAGTTCTCCACCGACAGAGCACTGACGTAAAGATGTGGCCATCTATCGGCTGATTTCAGCACTATTGCGTCACGAATTACGTGGTTTGGATGTTAGGTAATGTGATATGGTTGAGATGTCAGGTGTCAAAGGATGTTCATGGAAAATGATTGGGCATGGTTCTGGCAGCCAGAATATATCATGTTAACTGAATCGATTCATCCTATTGTAATCTGTGGTGAATGCTTCTTAGCTTCTTCTATATTAAATACATACAATAAACATAAATGATTTTATTTCTGTAAGTAGATGATATATGCATAAACTCGCGCCTCCTTCCTAGGGGGTAGAGCCTACAGGACGCCGCCTGCTACGATCTTTACATACTCATTTTGCAGTTAACTATCCATTATGATTCATAATGTTATCCTGTCATGATTCTGCCAAAGTGGCCTTGTTAGGCCCCCTGGTCATTCACTCACGTTTAAACAATTTGCCTAGATGTTGTGTTACATTTCATGTTGCATTGCATATATTTGGATGGCATCGGTTTTGTTTCAACGTATGTTACATTTCATGTTACGTATCACATAATAAATCTCTACCCACAACATTAGGTGACTTTCTGACAACAATCTAAAGATGTTTTCCTTCCACTTATTCATTTATGGTCATTATCATTACAAGGATACTATATTTTACACCACAAAAGACTGAAATAATATCTCAAAAAAATCAAACTGAAGCGAATAAGCCCAACAATAAACAAAAAAAATCACTTTCTAGAGCAACAGTAACCACAATTTAAGCGTCGCGCAGGACACAGACCGCGTCCTCGAAGGCGTTACAAAGAAACATTTTTATCAGAATATCAGCCCGTCAATAAATAAACTGGAAACCTTTCAACGGATATGGGGAAAAATTTTTTTTCGGCCAAACAAAGGCATGACAAGTCCTCCGGAGGACTCGAAGCCTCGGAAAGGCCTCGCCCTACGAAGTTATGACAGTGGATGTTACTGATATCTTATCTCTGATATTGAATTCTAAGTAATGTCTGCGAAATGTATTGGAAATTGTGTTTACATTTTTTTCTAATAAAAGTGGAGAAAACATTTTGATTAGAAAGTGGGGTTTTGTTCGAGTGGTTTGTTTTTACCTAGATTAAAAAGTAGTGATAAAAGCCTAGGACCTATTTTGCTAACTTAAGTATTCAAGATAAAAATAAGGAAGGTTATTGATTAACCCGGAAAATGGCGGACATTATCCTGCGAAAAACCTGGACTGATTGGTACAAATCGCCAACACGTGATGAGCAATACTCATCCCTATTACTGAATAGACATATTACTATTTACGGATGAGTATTGCCCAGCTGTGGGAAATTATTGTCCACAATTAGATGAAAACAGCAAAACAAAAATATTACCCACTTTTAATTTTTCTCCATTACCCACAAATTTCCTTATAAAATATACAGCATGTTCTTACATAAAGGTTTCAAACTCTCTTGCAGCAAGTAAAACAGTAGTATCTTGCAGAGGAATTTGCAATTCAAGCAAAGTTGCTCTGCAATGGACCGCACTAGTTAGCCACGAGCCACGGTCGGCACTAAGTGGGGAATAAAATGGCAGTTGAAACTTTTACAAAGCGTACATTGCGTATACTGGAGAATTTCAGGTTTATTTTATGAGACAATAGTATTAGAATTGGAATTGAGATATAAGTGGGCGTCCTGCAGCAGTTTTTACGGCAGTATAATTGACATTAGAAAACTGAATAACTATTTTAGGATACTGTTACGACCGTCTCGTTTTTTCAGTGCCATTGAATTAATGTTCGCGGTAAATATCGATAGATTTCATGCCAAAAACGGCCTCACTCCTGAGCAGATTAAGAGACAGTCAGAATAGCATCCTGAAAGCTGTAACGGCAGGTACTTCCTCCGCTATAATAAGGCAATTTGTGCGCAGACTGATGCTGCATAGCTGTTTTAGTTGTTGGATGGTCTTTCCATTAACTCTTCGCACGTCGAGTGTACACCATGTGTGCCGATAACAATAAAATTTCTATTGTGTCTGCTAATTGGACGCGCGACGAGTTCGTCTTTACGAGTAGTTTAAGTTACTAGCAATAGTAAGCAAAACCTTTTAGTAACAATTTATGGATCTCTAAGTTGTTCGAATTAAAATTATTTTATTTATTTATATTAAACTCTTACCTTTGTAACTCTAAAATGATAACAATTTAAACATCCTATTTGCTATTGACAGTTTTCGAAACGAAATTGTTCCTGAACTGTTTTATCACAATAAGTTGATAGACTGTATCCTTACTAATATTATAGATTCGAAAGTAACTTGTCGTCTGTCTGTCTGTATATTAAGTTTTCACGCCTAAACCACTGAACGGATTTCGATAAAATTTGGCAGTGAGATAGATTGCATCCCGGGGAAGGACATACGAGTAGGATAGTTTTTAACCCGATATAAATTTCAAAGGGTTTCCGTTTTCGAAATCGATAAGGAGGATTGTAAAGACTAACCTATGTGAAAAAATATGTTCCCTTAACTAATTAAAATCAATGGCAGAATTTTATACCCTACTTTACATTTGCAAGAATACTCCTGAATGATATTAAATTCAAAGCTCCATAATTTCGCTCAGATCAATTAAAAAGATCATAAAAACCGATCGAGTTAATGAAAATTCCCCTCCTTTACAGAATCTACGCCATTCAAAAATGGATAAAAACCGGACACAACTGCTGATCCTCTCCGCTTTATAATTCGTTTAAACGGAAATCGAACCTAGTACTAACTCCTATAAAATAGGAAGCACTCACCTGATTGGTCGGCTTGAGAGATGGCGGTACGGTTAGCCTCTAAACTCCTAATATAACGCCACAACTTTTATTCGGTTATTTATTTTGCTGAACATACGTTGTGTTTGTTTTTCTTAGGAATCTTATTGGGTTTGGGCGGTTATTTGTTTGGAAGGGCTAGTGTAAGAAATCAATGATGTTTTGTATGATTGTATAAGAACACTTGCGGTTCCTTTAATTTTAGATATTGCCATACGTACCCAATCGTAATCTGCGGATTAATTGCGTAATACACTAACATTAGGAATACCTTTTATTTTGACATTTCAACAACATTCATTGTGTTACGTACGTTGTTGAGCAGACAATTTTTTAACATATGAAGCAATGTATTAGCTATATCTTTCAAAATTCAGACGTGTAGGTAGTATGTGATAATAGTTGTTTTCAATAAGTTGCAATACTCTCAAAATTTTATCAATATTGGTCCAGCCGTTTGAGCGTGAAGAAGTAACAAACATTTAAACACATACACACACACTCACAAAAATTCGCCTTTATAATATTAGTGTGATAATATTTGTTGTTATGGCGGCAATAGAAAAACACTCTGGTAAAAATTTCAACCGTCTACCTGTTACGGTTCATGAGATACAGCCCGCTGACCGACAGACAGACGGACGGACGGACGGATGGACGGACGGACGGTCAGCGGAGGCTTAGTAATAGGGTCCCATTTGGGTACGGAACCCTAAAACCAAAATCATTTGCAAGCCAATGACAATGCTAATGAGTCAGCAAAACTTATAAAGCTTTATAAATCCCACAATTTTACCATTACAATATTCTATTTATCCAAAACAATAATCCCTTTTCTACACAAACAGAAAGTTTGGAACAAAGTTAGATGGCGGAGCACCTGCGCGTCAAACACGACAACTGCGACCGACGCGACGCGACAGGAGCGACAGACGGGCGACCTCGAGTTTCAAACACATCACGTTATTATTAATATAAAATGTATCTATTTTGTTGTTTATTATTTCGATTTCGCTTCATAGTACCTAGCGTAGCCATGGTAGCTAGCGTACCGAACATATGTACCTACTCTGTTGTATAATTTGTTTGTTGTGTTGAGAAAATCCATCCATTTTATTAATAATAACAGTAGATTAAATTGCATAGGATTATTTACAAATTATGGAAAAATTTATGATACGATCTCGACTAAAATTGGTGTGTACCTTTAATTTAAAAATCATAAAAAAGTTAACACTGCCATCCATTGTAGATAATAATAACAACTTTTCCTATCTCAGCATTTTATACAGTTTCATACATTGCAGCACGGTGCAATAATGTTAAAACAACACATTTTTAATATCGCTGTTAGCACAGCGAGCACTTTTCATAGCACGCCCCACTATCAAGAAAATTAAACTAAGTTATTGATAGCAAGCAATCTCAGTGTAGTAAACAAGAGAAAAAACCTGCTTGAAAACTAAGGACATGTACAGACGGGATTATTTACCCGCGACTATGAGTGAACCCTTACCTCGCCTCCTTACCAAAGCGATCGGTCGGGATCGGAGAGCGGATCGGTTCCGGTTTTCCGAAAAAATGAGTGACATAATATATGAACGCGACAATCGCGTCATTGCGCAACCGATCGCTTTAAAAAATACAAAGGTACGTTAATAACTGTCCAACGGAACCCGAAAGAAACAAATACGTTCAGATCGGTAACAATAAGGCCTTTGCTTGCCAACTAACTAATTGACAACAGTTTTGGCACCAAACGATTCACCATGCGCCTCAAAAATATCTCGAAAATGAAAATGCGCGTAAATCGGCTCATCCAGACAATCTCTTAGTGCAAAAGCAATCCCTGAAATATTTCAGCTTCAGGATGTTTCTCTAGCTTCCTTCCTGAAACTAGCGCCCCCTGCCGCCGCCTTATTAAAACTTGTGAAAGTTTCAGTAATTCTACTCACTGTACATTATTAAGGCGGTGCACTTTAATTTCTCGGCTTTTCTTTAATTAAAAGTGTATTGGATATCTTTTAGAAGTGTCTTCGTGGTCTTTGTTGGTTAGGAGAAAGTTTTATTCCTGTTTCTTTTTGGGTAGTTGCTTCGTTTCAAGTTGTGGTGCTCTGTGATGCTCGTTTAGACAACATAGCTGTTTTTGACACTTTACGAAAAGTGAATAGGTCATTATGGTTACGTATTTGTAAATTAGGGTGAACAGCTAGTTGCGAAGGCTTTAGACAAGTGGTTGTTTACATGCTGCTAGTCCACTTACAATTAATCGATAATTGCTAATAGGCACTAGAGGCTAAGCTGCTCACCTCTCATCAGAGCACTGTCTGCGATCACCTAGGGCTTAAGTCTACTAATTTACCATTGTGAGTTTTTGGCGGAAATTGTATGGCAAATCTGATAAAAAGTCACAATAGTGAGACAACGTTTATAAATGAGTAAACTCGGCCTCCTGGATGTAGGTACATCATGTTCGTGAACGGGCGCCGTCGGTTGAGACTGGTCATCGCTTAACGGCCAGGGCTTATTTTTAATCTTTGAATTGTTTCTTTACTTATTTTTTTTTTTTACTTATTTCTCACATACAATGTGTTTCAGAGAAGTGTGACCAAACTTGGGGGTGTGGTACAGGCCATCAAACTGAACAACTTTTTCCCGGGGACAAACACAGTAATCGTGAAAAAAAAATCAGTCGTCCCATACATTTGGTCAAGAAGGTACCTATTGAAGTTTTGTATGGGACGACTGATTTTTTTTTTCACGATTACTGTGTTTGTCCCCGGGAAAAAGTTGTTCAGTTTGATGGTCTGTACCACACCCCCAAGTTTGGTCACACCCCTCTGAAACACATTGTATAGAAGCAACAAGAATAATATACCCAGTATTTTGTAATATCTTGATTTATAAGAGTGTTCTTGGAGTTTCTTGTCCGTTCTTGTCTAAAGAGATCTACGTTTTGGAATAGGCTTGAGCTTGAACATACTAACTGACCTACTTTTTCAAAAGTGCCTGTAAATTACGAGTATTTAATTGAAATAAATGCTTTGAGTTTAATTTTTGTATTTACTTTCCTGAACTAATCAAATATTTTAACGACGACGACAAGACACAATACCGTGAGCTTGTAGAACTGCCGAAAACACGCCAGTTTTAAAGTCTTAAGACAAACTAAAAAGATGCTCACTCATGCAAATGCCTGACAGGAATTTCCATGACTGTTCCTGTAAGCATATCGTAAAGTTTTGCGATACAGTCGTTATGTTATGTTTCTCCTTATGAGGCGCTTTTAGCTTCACGAAATAATAATAAGCTAGGTAGAGGAAGTCACTGAAAAGAGGTTGTAAAATAAAATGGTTTAAACACCAGCTGGACTACAAATGCGAGGATTTTTCTTAAACAAGAGGACACGAATTCCTGGCTATTCCAGTTATTAATTAAATGTGACCATAACATCAGAATATATGAAATGAACTTGTGAAATGATTTATTCTCTAAATAGGACATCGGAATCACCAATACATTTCATATTAAGATAAAAGGTACATGGAGTCGACATTTCCTATTTACTGTACCCCTTGACAAGAACTGGCAAAAGACATTCAATGGTCAGTCACTCTTTAATATAAAGTACATACATAATCCTGGTCAGATCATGTGATAGGTATTCTGCACTACATGATTTCAGTAAAATATTCATTATTATATTTACGACTGTGTGGAACATGGAGTCCTGGGATGTAGATTCCTAGATCGATTCTTGACAATTCAAAAGTGTCTATAAATGGTTTAATTGAAGTAAATGCTTTGAGTTTGAGTTTGAGTTTGAATTATTACGTTCTCAGTAGCAGCCCCTTATCTGGATTTGGGCCTGGTTGATGGCAAAAGGCTAATCCCCTTTTTAACCGACTTCTAATAAACAGGAGGTTCTCAATTCGGATGTGTATATATATTTTTTTTATATCCGTAAATCTCTGCATAGTCCTTCAGGACATAAAGATGTATGGTATTTAGATATTAATGTTTTACAACCATGCTTTTATATAAACAAACTTCATCAAAATTCTGTCGTCTGTCTGGCCGAGTTTTCCATTTGACAATAAGGTTAAACACGATAATAGGACATCCAAACATTGGGTGCCGATGAATTGAACAGGCCCTTCCGTGGCGGAAGCTGGCCTAATGAGGGTCAGCAGCGTTGGAGGTGGTCCGCTGATTGTGATTAATAGCATTATCAGAGTTTGTGTGAAAAATATTGAGGGAGGTATTTAAAAAATATGTTCTGATATAGTAAATATAGTTTTTATTGGGATCAGTGGCATTTAAAATGCCAGATAACATAACTTTCAATATCATAAATTTCATCTCTTTTCATAACTTAAATTGCCAGTATGCAGCAAATATATGCATAGGATGATTGACAGACATGTGACATCCACCAAACCTACACTGGACCCACATGATGGATTGCGGCCCGCTCCCTCTCAGAGATAGGTAGAGATAGGTACTTACGCTTTGGAATGGGCAACTAGCTTCATATTTTCTGACTGACCGACTTTTTGACAATTCAAAATAGTGTTGCCCAAAATCGGTCTTGGTCTTGCAGTCTTGGTCTTGTTCTTGCATTTTTGCAAGACCAAGACCAAGACCAAGACCGACTTATTGTAGCAAGACCAAGACCAAGACTGAACCCTGCAAGACTTGAGCAAGAACAAGACTAAGCCTGCAAGACTCTTGCGTCTCGCAGTTAAGTCAAACTGAGATTTGGGCGTTATAGTAGGCATTTGTTTTCAATCCCGATTTTGATAGACGTTCCCCAGTATCAAAACCGTATCGTCATAACACTAAAATATATTGTATTGATTGTTATATGTTTCGACTATTTATTAAGTAGGTAGGTAGCGTGTTACTTACAAATTTGTTCCCATATGCGATAAAAATGTACCTAGCATAACTTTCTAGCAAAGTTCATTTCATACCTTATATCTACTTAGTATATCTATCTTAGTATACTTAGTATATCTACTTAGAGTATTATATTATACTTGTATAAGTCTAATGTGCAGATCTAACGTTAGTAGGTTGGTTAAAATTAGGTAGGTATTTATGTTTCAAAGTTTATATTATTCTTCTATTCAGCAAAATTTAAAACTAACAGCGAGTCGAGTAGGCCTAGTACTAGTAGCAGTTTTTAAGCCAGCCGATGTTATGGTACAGACGCCAGCACATCAAGCTACTACAATCTGCCATATTTCTTTAACTGATTTTCAACTTTATCGCTAAAGCATTAAGGTTCATGGTTGATTTACCTTAGCGCTTCCCCCTTAAATCGAAGAAGCTTTAGAAAAATAATTATCCCCTCATAACGAATCTAAAATAAAAGTAGTAAATGGGTCATTCAATTATGTAGATGATTAAAATGCCTTATGTGACGCGTCTGTTAGATTCATTGGGATCCCTGCCACCATGAGCAATAGGCTAATAGGTATTTGAATGTAGTCTAGTCTAAGTAGTAGAGTCTCGCAAGACTTGCGAGACTCTTGCTGCAAGACCAAGACCAAGACCAAGACTGAGAGCGCAATACCAAGACCAAGACCAAGACCAGGTGTATTGACGCAAGACCAAGACCAAGACTGGCTAAGGTCTTGTCTTGGTCTTGCATTTGGGCAACACTAATTCAAAAGTGCCTGTAAATGGTTTAATTGAAATAAATGCTTTGAGTTTGAGTTTGAGTTTGAATAGGAGCACCAACTAAATAGTGAAATGTGGCTGAAAGCTAATTTCATTTCTGTTTTTATGCTTTCCCAGATTCCAAACCTAAACTCGATTTGTCAGGTTATTATAAAACACAATTTTACTAAAGAGTAAAGCCGTACTCATTTAACAAAGCAGCTGAACGTAATTATAAGGATTCCATCTAACTTTTTCACAAATTAAAAAGATGAAAACATGCCAAAATACACTTACGAAATAAGCAAATATTTGAAGCCTTATAAAATACGGTAGGTAACAATGTAAGAACGTAAATTGCGTCTTAAGATGCTTCAGATTGTGGAACATGACTCGCAACGTTGAGCAATGTAAAGAGAGGTACAATTGTGACACTTTGGAGTACCTACTCCAGATTACGCAGATGCTACTTTTAAATACACTAAGTACTCCGTTTTATGTAAAACGGTTCAAGATTTTTGGGAAAAGACTTAATTATTTACGGTAAATTTAATTTCGTCTAGAAGTGAGAACTGAGGGCCGTTTAGGTACTTGCTAACGCTTTATAATCTTGAAAATTTTATGAATGTAAATTCTGAAAAACAATTTCAGTCTTTAAATGTGGAAAAAGTCACAGAAAGGCCAATTTTCCATAGTTTTAGTAGCATAATGTTCCTATGTGTGAGTCTTTTTGTCTCAAATCCTGTAATTAACTTTGCAAACTTGTTTTTTATGACAGGTTTAATAAAATATCGACAAAAACAAAACATCCAGGGTACATAAGTAACAAAACTAAGCTTTCTAACACCACAAAATATAATAATCCACTCAAAACTGCAAACAAGAACGCCCCTTCATCTATCAGCCTTACATTCCATATTCCAACGGAGCAAGATAATTTAGCAAGCACCCCTGTACAATAACAATTCCTCATTAAGGCATTTCCGGGCGCCTCAAAGACTCCCTTTGCTAAAAGCGCAGGTAGGTAGGTACCTGTGAGTGCGGATAGCAGCAGAATTTACCGTGGTAAGGAACAGAGGTGTCGCACACAGTTTCAAGTAATACTCAAGTTCTATAGGGCTGGCCAGGCATATATTTAGTGTATAGTCAAGTAAATGTATTTATTGTTTTGCAGATTGATACACTTCATGAACGTGTGTATTGCTATTTCTTTACACTGGTAAGGAATGATGAACAAGATCAGTTGATAGTCATCTTGCTAAATAATCCTTTTCCCCAACTGTACATCAGCATTATGATGGATATTCCCTGCTCAAAATACAACCGATTGTTTCTGTGTTGTACCGTGTGTTTTCTAGTGGCGGCCCATGTCCAGGAATTGACGCTTTGACCAAAATTATGATTTTTTTGTTTAGCGTGATAGTAATAAAATACGATCTTTATTATGTATAGGTACCATAAGATGATACGACGATGGCAGCCCTAGTGTCGCGTGTTCCGAGCGACATAGCAACAAATGACGCGCCGCATCCGTGCGACGTTCACACATAAAGGTCTCATACTCCAGGAATTATGAACATTTTGTTGTTACTCACATTTTCGCATCTGATACTAAAGGATATTAGTTCATATGTAGGTGGTAAAATGGTTAATGTAAGGTAGTAAAAATTCCACATTAACTCGGATTCATGTTGATAAAGTTGACTCTATTACTATTTTGGGACATACAAATTAAAGTTGGGTTCATGGTTAATGAAATCAAGTTCAGTTAGTGAATCTTCAACAAAGAGAGGCCCTGAGACTAACCATGAAAATGTCAAACAACAGCGCGGTATTTATTCCTTTTTCCACCCTGACAGGCAGAATGTAAATTATTACAATCAATGACCATTTTGCATATCCATTCTGCACTTTTGCAGTAAAGCAGTTACAATATTTACAAGCAAAAACTGTTTTTAGGAGCTGCTGCACTCAGTACAATAATTAATAAAATATGAAACATTTACTGTAAAAACTACATTACCTAATTTCTTGAAAAAAATTATCAAGAAAGATCGTTGCACAAACTTTTTCATAGATATAACCTTCTGCAAGGAGAGGATAACTAGATGAGTTTGTATATGTTTGCACTTTAGAACAATGTGGTGTACAAAGGGCAACCTGCTACATTCCCATAGGTGTCTCAAGGTGATTACAGTTTCATGTTTAAAGACGGTACAGCGGTCATTAACCTTATAATTAAAGGGGTAATTATGGGAAGTCTTCCACAACATAGGAGGGTGAGACTGAAGAGTTAATATTACTGACTGAAGAGTTAACGATACCTATTGTAATTTGAAAACATTGTAAAAGCCAATTACTTTTAAAAAGAGTAACCGTGGAGTTTCTTGCCGGCTCTTCTTCATAGGAAACGACCAATTGGAACCGTGCACCTAGCTTCTGACGTTTCGTAAGTGCCCATATAGGTTTATGTGAAATAAAATATTTTGATTTTGATATTTAAAAAGTCATGTAGTACTGATCTACATCTGACACCTTCATTGAATATTATCGACCTGATTTTATACAAATCAAAAGGTATGTAAGTAGATGTAGGTACCGTATAAAATTTTGGCTGTTTTATCATTTTCACTATTAAGAGAGTTGCCGAGAATCGAGCTGAATGGCATGCAATTGGAAAGTCCTATGTCCAGCAGTGGACTGCTGTAGACTGATAATGACTGTTATGCAGTTATATCGGATTTGAACTTGAGTGTCTTTTGCTGGGGTACCTAGTTGATGAAGCCGTATGTACAGACGCCAGCATATCAAGCTACTACAATCTGTCAAATTTCTTTAGTAGATTTTCGACTTTATCACTAAAGCGTAAGGTTCAAAGTTGAATGGGAAAATTTGACAGTTTCGGGTAGCTTGATATGTTGGCGTCTGTACATTATAGGTACGAGCATCCAAGCGAAACTGTGCTAGCTGTAGAAAAATGTGTATGGTCATATACTCAAATTTTAAATCGCTAATCCGAGATCTTAGCCGCTGGAGCTATGATTATTGAGTTATTCCGGTCGGGATTTATCGAACATTACTCATAATATCGAATGAGAATCTCAACATGAACAAACCACAAACAACCAACCGAATGAAACAAGAAGCAACTGCACCTCCTATAGAATTGCGTTTCATGAAAATCCCCATCATGTATTCGTGCTAACTCTGGCAGTTTCCATTATGGCGGCAGCAGATGGCACCACTGATGTATAGTTCGGTATTTTAAACCGAAACTTTTCGTTCGTCGTGCACAGTTGGGGAGCGCTCAAAAGCCGGTATTTGGGAATGTTTCATGATATTGATAGAGCTTTTAGAATTGAAATAAGTAGAGCAGTGATTTATGTAAAGTTGGTTGGCCGTTAGGATATTATCATAAATATTACGTATTCGAGTAATAAAAACATATTTTCCTATGTATGTTTGTGTGTGAATACGTATAATATACAAATCTGTTGCTTTCATCCTCAACGAATATGATAGGAATGTAATTATAATGTCCCGTATTCATTTATTCAAAGGATGTATTACTTTCAGTTTCGGACAGTTGAAAATAAAAGAGAGAGAGAGAGTGTGTGTGTAAAGAGAGAGAGAGAGTGTGTGTGTAAAGAGAGAGAGAGAGAGTGTGTGTGTAAAGAGAGAGAGAGAGTGTGTGTGTAAAGAGAGAGAGAGAGTGTGTGTGTAAAGAGAGAGAGAGAGAGTGTGTGTGTAAAGAGAGAGAGAGAGTGTGTGTGTAAAGGTGAAACCTAAATTGCTTGACGCGGTTTCATCCGCATAAGTCTCAATCCCGTGGGAATATCGTACTAAAAAGTATCCTATGTCTTAATCCAGGCCCTGGTCTTCCCTTAGCGTGAAAGCGTAACAAAGAAACATACAAATAATCTAATATTGTCTCCTTTTTTTAAGATAAGCTAGAAAAGATAAGATATTTATTTTTTGTAAAACATGAGTCCTTATAAATTATTATACTCGTCGTTTAGACAAGTACAACGACAGACCTTGTCATCAAAACTTAATTCCACCAAACACCACCAATATAACTAAAAAAACTAAACATAAAGCCAACAATAACCACTTTCCACATACAAATGATTTACTAGCAACTACTACTGGAAAACAAATTGACCTCGCAAAGAGTAAAGTTTAAATTGCATACACCTATGTATGTAGATTTGATCAGGACACCTGCAGTGACCCTGGGGACTACTGCGGAGGTGACGCTGTGCAGTTTACTGACTAACGAGGGTCACGGGATGGAGAAAATAGACTTGGGTACAGTGCGTGCCACGTAAGAAGAGACTTGACACACCACGTGGACTGACATGCGCAGAACACGATTTTAGGTATCTTTAGCGGTATGAGGTATGAGTGCGGGACGGGACCGGACGTCATAGGGGCGGCGGAAAGAGGCGGGGGAGGCGGGGGAGGCGGGGTCAAGTCTTTTCTTACGTGGCACGCACTGTACATGTAGTGCGCGTTAGTAGTATTGTATTAACATAAGACCACGTCTTTATTCCCCAGTATTCGCCAGATATGATGAAGTCCCATGAAATGGGGGTCAAGCCTACTGCCATCAACTGGGCACACAGCCAGACTCCGGGCTGCCACTGAGATATTATTGTTGATGGAAAAACCCAATAACACTTTTTTTTGTAATATTATTCAAAAGTGCCTGTAAATGGTTTAATTGAAATAAATGCTTTGAGTTTGAGTTTCGACCCGGGAATCGAACCGAGAACCTCCTACTCAGCAGTAGCCCTTGCTACTACTAGACCAAAGAGGCAGCCTGGCAATGAGGGTTTTCTGAAATAACGTTCGCTAGGTGGCAGCACTGACACGTCAGGTCCAGGCAACTGTCAAAGAGCCTATATTTTCTTTAGTCATGACTGAATGAGAACGAATGAATCGAATGATGAACGTCATCATATATTTTATATTGGAAGACCTCTTGACACGGTGGTGCCAACTGGTGTCGTAATTTTTCACGAAAACCCTCATTGTGTGGTGCAAGAGAAGACAAGCAAAAGATGTAGTACCCGAGTATATCGGTAATGCTAATGTTGAAAGGGATGAATTGATTTTAAGGCCAACGAGAGGTCTATCGGTCGAGGATCTATTGGGTAGACAGTAAAATGTTACCCTAAACCTAACCTATAACCGTACCGAACAATCTAACCAATATCCTACCATATTTTTAATTTTTCTATGAAATCACAGTCAGAAAAGGAACCTGGAAAGTCTCCAGCAGACAGCGCGATGCGACTAGTAAAACAATAACTATAAAAACTTCATGGAAATTATTCTACCAGAATCGCGTCGCACTATCGCGTCGCGCCTGTCTGCGGGAGCCTTTACACTACTTAATTTCATAATCATCATCATTTCAGGCTAAAGACGTCCACTGCTGGACAAAGGTCTCTCCCAAGCACCTCCACTTCGACCGGTTCTGTGCTTCTCGCATCCAACGGGCTCCTGCGGCCTTCACAAGGTCGTCGGTCCACCTTGTGGGAGGCCTTCCAACGCTACCTCTTCCGGTACGCGGTTGCCACTCCAGAACCTTTCGGCCAATCGGCCATCCGTTCTGCGAGCAATGTCTACTACCCACTGCCACTTAACCCATTCCATGTCCCATGAACCACATATGGTTCAGGTTGATTGTTTAATATTATTGTGTCCACTTTGTGGACAGTGAAAGTGTTAAGTTTGGCAACTCTTCGGGCTATGTCGGTTACCTTGGTTCTCCTGCGGATCTCTTAATTTCTGGTTCGATCACGCAGGGAAACTCCAAGCATAGCCCTCTCCATTCTCTACTTCATTTAGCCTGCACTTATAACATGATACTCATTATTCCTAAAATTCCCATTTATATCAATAATGTAGTCTTTGAGATATATTTTACCTTTTCGCCGCATAATGATGTGAATATTATGTTTCATGTCATACCTGTAACAACAAAGAAAAACAAACTTAAGTAATTTGGTATTTGATAAACCACAAGATATTCAATACAATTGTCTTTAATAACAATACTCAATGTATAAGAGGGATATGTCTAAGTCATTTCAATGAAACTACATACAAAATGTAACCAGTATTGCGAAGTTATTTTTGTTAGACATCAGTACTTTTTATATAGGTAGGTACCTAGAAAACTTATTCCCTCAATTCAAAAGATTTCTTCGTTTAGTAAAAATTTCTATGGTTGTATTCAGAATCAGAATTCCTTTTATCCATACCCAAATGGAATGTATGTAGCCAGTTAGTAACTAGTTAGGGGAAACTTCCGCAAAGGAAAAACTCGTGTAATGAAATGTAAGTATCCTTTTCAAATAGTTTTTCTAGGTATATCTAATGTTTTTAGAGGAAAAAGAACATGTTTGGTTATTTGCCAAGCAGTAGCACCATAGATTCACCGCAATATAATTTTGGTTATAATGAAAACGAAGAATTTGTGTAATGTCGGGTTTTTCAAGAAGCAATGCTTAAACTGTTTAAAATTCTTTAATGGTTAAAGTTTGCAAGCACATTCGCAAGAAGCTGGCAGTATCATCACAACGGTAATGTTTTCTCATTGTTTGTTTTATTTCTTTTTAGTATATTCATGTAAGTATTTATGTATATTTATTTGTACTTATATTTATATGTAATTAGGTATATATTATATTTATAGCTTTAGGCATGCGAAAGCACATGCGATGAGCGCCGTGCGCTGCGCATTCCTCGCAATGTCTGTATCCGCCTTTATAGGTTTATGTGTATCAATATATTTAAAATATTTATTCCTCAATTTTCATGATTACCAATACCACTGTTTGTCTCTGCATCACCCAAAGGTTGACTGATAGAAAAAGCCAATGGCATAAAGTTCGCCTCTGTACATTTTTTTATTCTGTATTTTATTTAGGGGTTTTTATCTTATAGATATGCCAACCCCATTATACCCTTTTACGATACATCTACACACATCGAATTTTATTATCTATTTATCTTAACATCTATTTGGATTATTATTAGTACATAATAGTTCAAAGAAATGAAATGAAGTATTAAATAAATAAATGAATGAATGAAAATTTTACTTATTCGCCAAAATAATTGTGTGTGTGTGCGTTGCATGTAATATTTTTAGAAGTCTCGCATGCACGGATAAAAGTCCAAATAAGTATAATAAAACCATAATATTGTTTTCTCAAAAACTAACGGATGAAAGCAGCAATGTCAGCTGTCCATAACAATGGCGGCCATCTTGGTTTTAATCAATCATGTTCCCGCCAAATGGGACTGATTCGTTTTCAAATAGATTTTTCTGTAATATTTATTGTTCGAATCCGATTGTGTTTCGGACTGTTGGATGAAATTATTATTATAATAGATGTTTTCCTAATAATTGAATCTGATATTTGTGTGACCATGGTTACATGGTAACCATGGGTTTTTGCGTCGGTAGTGGTCTCGTTGAATTTATATTTACTTAATGTAATTAATTATTAACGTAAACAAAAATTTAAAAAAAAATTGGCGAATATTTTATGATTTTACTTCACCAGAAATCATTTAGCTAACCATTCAAAAATTTCGTGTTTCTTTGACTACAATTCGACATAATGTATATTATTATTTCATTAAAATTTCACATAACACATTTGGAGAATTTCATTTCAACAAC
The DNA here is from genome assembly GCA_963855955.1 of Luperina nickerlii. NCBI lineage: Eukaryota > Metazoa > Arthropoda > Insecta > Lepidoptera > Noctuidae > Luperina > Luperina nickerlii. The sequence goes on along the minus strand of OY979683.1, from coordinate 986,488 downwards.
AATGGTGAGGTTCATGCAGGCTTGCACGTAGATGGCGCCACGGAGCGTCATTAGTGGGTCGCACTTCCGATTCCGCTGGCTCCCGCCCCACTTCCGGCCGCCCGCCCCATTGTGGCAGAGCCCCCCGATTGTTGCTCTTGTTTTTCAGACATTTTAAATGTAATTTTATGTCATTGTGGTGTTAAACTTTGGGGAATGATAGAATTAAATGTTATTAAATTTGTGATTTAAATTCAAAACCAAAGTTCAAAGGTTGAATTGCATGTAGGTACTTAGAGAATGAAAGATGTAACATTCAATATGGTTTCAGAGCTTGAAAAAGCAATTTGTTTTTATTGGAGTAGTTTAAAATGCGACTATAATTGTTTCAGATATATAAATAGTTGAACAATCTCTTGACAAAAATGGAACTGGGCAGGCGACTTCTGCCGCATGCACGGATCAGAATTGGGTGAAAGTAGCCACAGATTGAGTTCCGAACAACAGGAACCGGCGCTGGCGACGCGGTAGGCCTAGAATGAGACGACGTGACGAGTTAGACTCCTACCTAAAGGATTGGTCTTTGATTGCAAAAATAAGCTCATAATATTGATAACGTCTTAAACAGTGCGCGGTCTAAATTACACGAAATATTTAAACAAGTAACATTCCTAACCCGGTAAATACTGCAGAAATACGATGTGTATTGGAAAAGATAAATATGACTGCTATTGCGTTCAAAGGCGACAGGCGGCAACCCGTTGTAAGTGACATATTGATCCGCTTCCTGGAATGTTACCCACGACCCTCTCCGAACCGTAAAAAAGATATCTCTTCACTTCACAACAACTACAGAAGGTTACATAAACACTTAATTAATTCCTATAGATATTTACGCTTCGATTAAATATATTAAAAATAAGATTAAAACTATATATTATTGTGAATTTAATAAGTGAATCGATTGGACATGCGTTTCAATGCGTAAAGAATAAAAGGTTTAAATAGTGGAAGTGTTGATGGAGATGGTATCTTCGGTGAGTTGGGAGCAACTCGCTGTTGGGTCCATAGTTTCGGGTCCAAGAAAATGTTGAAGATCAAAGGGAGCCTATGGCTTCTCTTCCTGTTGGCTGTGGGGGTCACAGCCCGACCTGAAAGCGGTAAGTTAGCCTCGTTTAACTCACATGCCAAGCGTCTTTTTTTCGACTTCTTTTATCTGTCTTTCCGTTACATTAATTACCACTTGGACAAGTAATGGAGTTATTTACGTGATTAAGATAGAGGCACCTACATATATTTTTTTTATTTTTTTTCTGGTAGAACTATTTTGTCAAATGTTTTGCTAAGTATTTGAATCAGTTTTTTTATTTTGTTTTACTAAAATACATTTTTAATTTTACATAAGCAACAGCAGACGTCAGCTAAATACTCAAGGTTTTTTTTTTAAATTATATTGTTTTTTTTTTCATTTTTTTTTGTGCCATGGTGCGTCAGATGAGCTCTTAGATTCTGCACCAGCGAGCGCCGAGCTCCGATCAGGACTTGTACTAGAATCAGCATCACAAGAATCATCAGGTATTTGTCATCATTAGAGTTTTTTTATAATATCACCATTTTAGCCTTCTAAAAACCGGGATCATTCTAAAGAAAATGCAATAAGTTATCATAATAATATCGTAACATTTTGTCTGTATGCCCCAATAAAATAGAAAGTGGTGTATTTTTAGGATAACCACATTTCGCCAGTTATGTGTAAGTCACATGTAGGGGGACACATCCAGACACTATTGATTAATTGATCATTCCATTAGTTTTATAAGGTTTTTGTTGTAACAGTATATGGACTACGTCTGAATTAAATGTCTTATTATTATTATTATTATAGCAGCAACGAAAGGACTATTAGGCAACATCTTATAGTCCGACAAAGATTGTCATCAGCATTTCAGCATACCGATCAAAACTATAACGAGATTTCTCGTCGGATGATCAACAATCCGAACCAAATTCCTATAATGAAAATGGTATGATTTACAGATGAAGCAGCCGATTCCAGTCCGGAGGACTCCGAATCTGACGAAAGTCGTATGTTCAACCCTGAAGAACTAATCAGCTTCGGTATATATTTTGTAATTTATTACCTAGTCCTAAAAAGATGAAGACAACATTTTGGTTTATATAGAAATAATTAATGTAAAAGAAAAGTATCCATGAGTAGTGGCTGATGGATAATAACGGCTTCGAGTAACGTGGCTTCGGCCACAGGCAGGCATATCACCACTGCTCTGAAAACGGCGAAGAAAAACATCGTAAGGAAACCGGCATATCCAAAGACCCTTCCCCTGGTCTCAAACATCGTGAGCTGATTATGTTATGTTCAGTAAAAGTACCAACGTATCTATATATATTTTTTCTAAGTAAAACGTTTAGAAAGAATATCCTTAAAATATTTAATCACTAATTCGATTTTTTCTATCCACAGAGCCGTTACACAAATGTCACGCGGAAGGTGACATGTACTACGAGAAGAGGAACAACGTCTGCTTTGTCTGCGCCTGTTTCGCATCGTCAGGACTCCTGTTCTCCAAGTGCGCAGCCTGCAACCTGTGCTTCCGTAAGCAACCAAACTTTATTATATACTCCTCCACTTTTGTAACCAGAGTCAAAGGTTGGTATGTAATCTTTATTGATTTTTCACAGAGGAACATCTTCCTGTACCTTTGCCACCTCGACCACGTAAGTTATATTGTCAATATTAAACTGTCTTGTCGTTCTTTTGTCTCGGGTCTTTGGTCTCTCTTTAGATTGGTCTTCAAATGATTTTGTTTGCGAGTTTGCATCAGTGGTTGTACAAGTAGCATCGGTGTGAGCTCTATTTGAAGTCATTGAGTTATTTGTGATTCTAGAATTTGGTAGGCGTTGTTTTTATGGGCAGGTTTGCGATATGATGTCTACTTATTTGTATTGAACGGTGAGATTGAATAGTTTAATTCCTTAATCTCAAACAAGTTAAAACTATCTGTTTACAAATCTGTTTTATTTTTAATTTGTTACTCTTTTCTCAAAGCAGCACCTTTGATTAGTCAGCGGTTTTATGAAAATAGTATTATAAAAATACTAATATGTTTTTTTATCCGAATATAGTTCCACCATTCCTACCGAGTCCTATACCAGGTAAATTAGACTCAGAACAAATGTCTTAAATAGCCTTTCTGTGTATCTTTTACTACCTGGAACTCCTGGAAGATCTAGTAAATTCGAGTACTATGAGTTCTCAAAGTCTATGTATATTGGTATTATGTTAATAATTATCAAGACAAGCTAAATGTGGACAACCTAAAAGTTTATGATATTTTGATTGGTTTTTACAGAACCTCTTCCATATCCCCCACCTCCGGCTACTCATGCAGATGAATTTACTGTACAATGTAGAGACTTATATATTAATTAAAACCACTCATAAAATAGCCAAATAACACATTTTTTCGTTCTACTTTAGTTGCAGAAGTTGTTGATATAATCACACCGCCAATTTCTCCTCCAGGTAATTTTGAGCCCTTACTTGTCAAAAATTTTAATTGGTTCATCATTGTTGTTCAATACCTTATTTATTTTAAGTTTATATTCTTTAAAGTTAAGTTTTATAATTATTTTTGCAGTACCTCTGCCAGAACCACTTTCGCCATCAGGTATACATATATATATATATATATATATTATCACGCATTGTTTTTCACTCCATCTTCCTTATTTAATTTTACATGAGTTTCTTCCTTTTTGTTAATGGTGCAATTTTTGCAGAATTATTTTACCTGATGAAGTGATGACGGAATTAGTTGGGGCAGAGGTGCCCCAACTAATTCCGTTATCAGGTAAGATAATTATAAAAACACTTATGTATTATGGTAAAACAATCCTATACGGTGGTGAAAATATTAAAATCTCTTGATGGAATGGAGCACAAACCGCAGTATAGCTTACATACATTTGTTCTATTCGGTTTAATCAATGGTTTTACGTTGAAGTTTAAGTTTACCCTTATGGTTGGTTGTCAAAGATGAAGGTATATTTGGGTTAATTTTTCGCAGCACCTCTTCCGTTGACCCCACCTCCTCTTCAACCAGGTACATTTTTAAGACTCCACGTTATATTGAATTGAAATTCAAATTAGTCCAGATACGGTAGTCCAATAATTTGTTCTGCATCAGTTCCAGAAATAAATCCACCTCCAGGTAAACCCAGTATTTTAATAACTTGTTTCGCCCTGTGTGTCTCTAAATTTTGCTTAAGTTTGACTTATCCCGTTCCCGTAGTTAGAACTCCTACCGCATGTGCAAACATAACACCTTGCACACCTTTGACTTAACTAAATCCTTATTATTACTCTCCAATATTTTATCTCAATAATGTTTTGCAGTACTTCTGCCACAACCACTCCCGCTACCAGGTATAATAATAATGTAATCTCTTAATAGGAGAAAACAGACAATTATATTATTTGATTCTCAAGTATTTGAATTGGTTGTCGTTTTTACAGCACTGCTTCCCTCACCGTCAATGTCTTCTATATCAGGTATTTTTTATGACTATACAATTTATATAATTATTTTAATTTCAAACTTCCCATAAGCTTAATTTCTTTATTCTGCATTAGTTCCAGAAATAATAGAAATAATTACACCTTCGCTTCCACCTCCAGGTAAACCCACATTTATATACGTGTTTTATTACATACTAATGTTTTTTCAATGGTTCAATCTTCTTTGTCACTTCTACTTATTCCTTATTGAATGAATTACAAGTTAATCTCCATTTTTGCAGTAATTCCGCTCCAACCACTGTCACCGCCAGGTATAATAATTATGTAATCGCATAACATAAAACCATAATGGGTTATGATTCTGATTTATAAAGTTGGCTTTTTTCGTTGGTTTAAAGACATTAGAAGTTATATTTTGGATTAAGTTTTCACAGAACTACTTCCATTGCCTCCGTCTCCATTACCTCTTCAACCAGGTACATTTTTAGGCTGTATTATTATGATAGTTGGATTTCAACTCATTTTCCAATGAAGTTTAATTTCTTTGTTCTGCATTCGTTCCAGAAATACCCCCACCGATACCACCGCCAGGTAACTTAGAGTCCATTTTTTAATTATAAGGTTCACTTCCCCTACTCACATGCCATACTTCAACCTTATTGGTCACTTTAACTTAATCCATAATATTGAATACTTCAAGTTTACCTTTCTGATTATTAGCCACAAATATATTTTACACAATATTTTTGCAGAAATTCAACCGCAACCACTTTCACCGCCAGGTATTATAATTTTGTAGTAATTTACAAAACAATGTGTTCTGACTTTGGGTGGTTGTCTAAAGCGAACATACATTTTCGCTGATGTGTACACAGTACCACTTAATTATTATGATGATTGGATTTCAACTCATTATCTAATGTAGACTAATTTCTTTGTACGCATAAGTTCCAGAAATACCACTACCGATATCACCTCCAGGTAATTTAGAGTGTATTTTTGCATTATAAGGTTCACTTTCCCTATTCTTGTCCAAGATATTGGTCACTTCAAAATAAGCGATATTCAGTACTTCAAGTTTACGTTCCTGATTATTAGCCATAAATATATTTTACAAAATATTTTTGCAGTACCTAATTCAACCGCAACCACTTCCATCACCAAGTATTATATATATTTTATAGTAATTTACAAGACAATGTGCTCTGACTTTGGGTGGAAATTAAATTTTCGATGACGTGTTCACAGAACTATTTCCATTGCCTCCATCTACATTACCTCTTCAACCAGGTACCTTTTTGGCTGCATTATTATAATGTTGAATTTCAACGCTTTATCCAATGTAGATTAATTTCTTTGTTCTGAATTAGTTCCAGAAATACCACTGCCGATACCACCTCCAGGTACTTAGAGGTCATATTTTAATCAGTCAGGTTTCTTGGTCACTCCAACTTTATTCCTATCTAAAAATTTCAAGCCGTTCTTTTATATTGATGGGCTAGTAGATATACGAATATTTTATGATATTACAGTACCTCAGCAACAGCCGCTTCCCCACCAGGTGGACTACTTATCATGTATTAAAACTTAATATAACAAAATGAGTTTTAATTCTAAATTATATTCTTTGGACTTGGTGGTTGTCTTAGACATAGTTATAAATTGGTTGTCCTTTTCACAGAAACACTTCCGTTGCCCCCACCTCTATTGCCTCTTCAACCAGGTACATGTTAAGTCTGAACATTATGTTGAATTTAAAATCAATTGTCTAGAGAAATTAGAGGCCTATTTTCTTTTGTTTTGCGTTAGTTCCGGAAATATCAGGAATTCCGCCTCCAGGTTAATTAATAACACATATGTCATTATATGCGTTGAACCTGTATAAATCTTCAGTTTATCCTTAATTGATGTTTCAGTCCATAAAATTATTATATTTATAAATTTAACAGCACCTCTGCCAGAACACCTACCTGAACCAGGTATAATATAAAATCATCCGGAATTGAACATTTTAAGTACTTCCATAATAATAATATTTCTTTATGTTTTTATTTGAAATAATAGAAAGGTTAGCATTTTGTTTTCTTGCAGCCAGTTCTTTCTTCTGGATTGTTTAATTATATTCTGAAGGCCTATAAAAGCTATAAATGCTGAATCTTCAATGTAGAATTTCACTAGATGGGTTTTATATCTTCAGGTATAACTTTTTTATCTGTAGTTTTGTGTTAAGATTTTGAGTTGTTTATCAAAAGTTAAAACATTTCGGTATAAATAACTCTTTTCAACAGCACCACTTCCATTGTCTCCACCTCCGTTGACTCCTCAACCAGGTATATTTTGAGGCTATATAAATATTCTAATATTGAATTTGTATTGGTTCTTAGTGTTTTATCAATATATTAATATACTTTTAATCGGCAGCTCCTGCACCACAACCAGGTAGTAAAAGTTTAGAGTTTTATTTTTCTTGAGATCATCCACTCTTCGTTTTCGTTACTTTGTTTAAAGTTGTTCTATTTTGGAATAATTTATAGGTGTTATTGACTTCTCAACGGCTATATCGGTGCTATCGTGCCGAGTGTTAGTTGGCGGTTTTTCAGTTTTATTATTCTTCTTTTACTTTAAGTAACTGAATTAAGTATTTCTGAATGAAGGTTGAAGTGAAGTTATACATATACGAGTATTTATGGTTTACATACATTTTCACAGACCTACTTCCTGTACCTCCACCACCGTTGCCTCCGCAACCAGGTATATTTACAAAAGCAAATTATTTCTATTAATTCTTCTACTACTTAAATGAGTTTTCTCTTGATTCTTTGTTTTGCATAAATTCCAGAAATTATAGAAATAATTATACCAGAAAATCCACCCCCAGATAATTTAATGATTTAGCTTCATCTTCTACTACGACTACTTAAATGAGTTTTCTCTTGATTCTTTGTTTTGCATAAATTCCAGAAATTATAGAAATAATTATACCAGAAAATCCACCCCCAGGTAACTTAATGATTTAGCTTCATCTTCTTCCGATATTGTGACAAATAATTCAGTATCGTCTGCTTCATTCTTCATATTGATTTTCAAATTGATTGACACTTTAAAACTTTTCGCAGCACCGCAACCAGGTACAATAAAATATCACTTAATATTACTACATCACTCTTAACAGCTGTAGTTAGTGTTGTAAATGGGTCTTATTATCTAATCGTATAAACTTCCTGTGTGCTGAAGGCAAGAACATGTGCAATTTATAGAATTCTTTTGATTTTGTTGTTAATATTGTTTGTTTATTAAAAGCGAAGTCATAGTCTGGTTTAATTCTTTTTACAGAACCTCTTCCATCACCATTGCCTCCTCCATCAGGTATATATTCTAACTAAATATTATTGTGAATTTAATTTCTAATAACCAGATAATTATATTATTTTTGATACCTAATTTGTATGTTCTGCATTAATTCCAGTGATTGAAATAATCATACCACCTCGTCCATCTCCAGGTAACTTCTCGTTTATTTAAATCTGTTTAAGTTTGTTCCTTTCTTTATTTGGCCTGAGGTTATGATTAAAATATTTTGTTGACAGAACCTCTACCGCACACTTATTATACGGAACCAGGTATACATATTATGTATTTATTTTGTATAGACGTACAGGGTCATGTGGTCATGCAGTTTGTCGTTTTAGGACATTTAGAATTTACGAATATCCATAACCGAAATTTAAAAGATATGAATTATTAGGTTGTGTTTGTTTGTCTTCTTACTGACCACAGAATTATGCTTGAGTTTTAGTATAGCTTTACGTTTTCCAAATACTAAAATGATGATGACCAGTGAAAGATAAAGATAGCTAATTAAATAATGATTTTGTAGGTCTGGATTTTGATGATATTGTTATCTTGCAGTGTAGATAACCAACACCATAACTGTTCCTTAACATGAATTTTAAGTTTTCGACTTCAATAATTTTCTGTACCTAGTGGATATTCATTTTTGAATTTAGGGGTGGGTAATAAAGACTAAGCTCATGTTTTTTTTTACATTTTTTTGCAGAGCCCCTTCCACCTCTGCCTCCACCACCAGGTATATAATTTACTCTATAGTATCCTTCATAAATACCCATATAAATGTTATAAAACGGGAATATTAATAGAAACAATTTTTTTTAGTAATTCCAGAAATAGACATAATTTTACCGCCGCTACCGACTCCAGGTAAAAATTTTATAGATTTTATTTAATGAAATTTTTCACTTCATTTATTTCTTCTTGCATTATTACATATGAATTATTATTCTTCACTATTTTTGTGTGTTCATTGTCAGGAATATGTTGATGTTTACTTATTCTGTTAGTCTTAATAAAATTATTTACTGTAGCTTCGGTACATTTTACCTTTCATTTAAACACACTTTTAATTTCATTGAGTCTAAATTTATTTATTTATTTATCTATTTACTTGAATACAAGGACTCTTTAGATTCTCCTCCCTTCTGATGGATATCTTCAATTTATTGTTTCATTATATCTGCGTCAAGAAACTTGTACTTACACTCTTTCGTATTATTCTATTTTCTTTTGATAGAAAGGTAACAAGAGATGAAGCTTTTTTTACGTTGCATTTTGACAAAGCGTCTTCCTCCAGTACCTCAGCCGCAACCAGGTATTGTATGAAATATGTGAATGTGACCTTATTGTCTTATTAAAGTGGATGTGTTTCAGTACCTACTTCAAAAGTAAATGGCTAAAATATAATTGTCATTTTATTGAGATTGGCCATTTCCCTGCCGTGTATTAGTTAAAAATATGTTATTTTAACTAACACACGGCATATCACTATTATCGTTATTAAATATTACTCCATTGAAATATCCATCGTCGTTATCGCTCACTTTGAGAACTACTCATCTAGCAAATGTTTTTTTAAATAATAAGAACTATGATCGATATAAATGTAATGATGTTCCTTTCAGAGATCGGACCTCTTCCGTTACCTCCAGCACCAGGTATGTGTGTTTTTATTTCTTTTAATTAAACTTTGAAATCAATTTATAAATCTAAGATATTTATACTAAAACAATCTTGAAAGATTAAATAATAAATTAAATTAAGAAGCAACCTTAGTTTAAAAACCGGCCAAGAGCGTGTCGGGCCACGCTCAGTGTAGGGTTCCGTAGTTTCCCGTCCGTCACAATAAGTGTTCCCACTTATAAGTTTAAAAGTGGGTATCCATTATGTTCGCGCTCCAGCAGCGCTCCGCGCTCCTGCAACTGCTCCCGGTAGTGGGTACGTGCGCGAACACGGAGCGTGCATCATTGCACGCTCCGCGGCAGGCGCTGCAACTCGTGACGGTTTTTAGCGCGAACACAAAGGGATACGTTCAGGATAATAAAATATGTAAACGAAGTTAAAAAAATGCTTGCATATACGATTATACTACAAACTTAGTCCAGAAATTATTTTGTACAACTTTTTGTCTTTTTTGTACAAAAACTGTTGTTTCCATCAAGTTCAAAATAATTTTCCTAGAAAGTCCTTATAAAGTTCTACTTTGCAGATTTTTTTCATATTTTTTAAACTTATGGTTTAAAAGTTAGAGGGGGGGGGACACATTGTTTTTTACTTTCGGAGCGATTATTTCCGAAATTATTGACATTATCAAAAAATGATTTTAGTAAACCCCTATTCATTTTTAAATATATTTCCAACAATATATCACACGTTAGGTTTGAATATAAAAAAAAAAAATCACTTCCCACTTTACATATAGGGGGGCTACCCTAATAAAACATTTTTTTCCAATTTTTATTTTACCACTTTGTCGGCGTGATTGATATACATATTGGTACCAAATTTCAGCTTTCTAGTGCTAACGGTCACAGAGATTAAGCGAGAACGGACAGACGGACAGACAGACATGGCGAAACTATAAGGGTTCCTAGTTGACTACGGAACCCTAAAAATCATAGACGTTTCCTTTTTTGTCGCATATTTCTGTTGCTATGATAGGATTTTCTTTCTTGTATTTTCTTTTTCAATGGATTAGGCATTCGTGATGCATAATACTTTTTTCGGCGTAGTAATTGAAATAATCGAATAACTCATTAAACATTATATAATTACCTTAATTACAATCACTGCAAACAAATACGAAACTAATTTATCGCAATGTTTATTAACACAACCAGAACCAGCGCCAATTTCATTTAAATCAAGCTGAATACATTATTTATGAATTACATAGATATTAAATAATATTAATTATTATTTGTGTTCATGATAACATAGAATCAATTGTATTATTCTCAGGAACAGCAACAATTTCTTTTTTTAACAATACTTTCTTGAGCGATGAATGGTTTTCTCTGGCTCCGTTCTAATTTATAAGAAGTTCAAATCATCAAACTTTGTAATAAATTAATCAAACTAAATGTATTAGTTGCTTATAAAGATGTTTTGTTTATTTTATTGCAGCACCGGCGCCGCTGCCTCTGCCTCTGCCGATACCGCTGCCACCCATTATCCCATTGCCTCCTCTTCCTGAACCTCAACCAATCCCTCATCCACCAGTCCCACCACCGCAACCTCAACCTACACCCAAGGATCAATTCCTGTATTGTAAGTATTAATTCTTTCAATATAACTATAATAAATCAGAAAAAGTGTAATGAATACACTGAGTAAAGAACCACTAACGCACTTAACACTTTAGATAGGCGGACGAACGTCTCAGGTAGTATTATCTCCAAAAAAACGATCTGCTTCAAAAAAGTAAAATTAAAATGAACAATATCATCGCATAACTTCAGATGACATGTTTTTTCAAACGAGTTAATTATGAGAAAAATGCACATATCGTATGGTAATCTCATAAGCATTATCATACGGATGGATATAATGAATTAACGTTACAATAATCTTATTCACCACTTCAGGTCCGCCTCCTATGTTCATACCAGGACCACCGCGTCCTTACCCCGTACCAGTACCGATACCAGGTAAACACATCTTGGTACCAGTGCCCGTACCAGTACGGGTACCAGCTGAAAAGATCTACATACGCGGACCATCAGTGCCAGTAACGGTTGAGAAGAAAATACCTGTACCGTACCCCGTTGACAGGTAAGAATTGGTTAACAGTGCTAGATCATCCTCTTGCCCTTACCTCCCAATTTATTTAGGGTCAGCGCAGCGCGTCTTTTCTTCCACACATCTTCATTAGATTCACTTCTTTTCTAGCCAGAATTATCTTTCTCTCAATGCATCCAACTTTTTCTTTTGACAACATTAATTTTAGAAAATGATATTATTCCGAAATCGTTAAAAACGTGTAAACACCTAATTCATCAAATACACTGGCTGTTTTTCTAAATAGACCGTATCCAGTACAGCAACCACCTAAGTTAGTGCCAGTACCTATCAAGATCATCGAGCAAGTACCTGGATCTGAGGTGAAGGTACCAGTTCCAGTTCCATCACCCCCGGTAGCAGTTCCTTACCCAGTGAACCACTACGTCACTGTTCCTGGCAAGGACAGGATTGTGCCAGTGCCTGTACCTGTTAAAGTACCTGGAGGTAAGAATAATACTAATAGATACGAGTATCATTTTGGTGGTGATTAAACGTTACTCAAAATTATAATTATTACAAAAACTGATCCCAAAAAGAAAGTTATAAAAGAAGGTTTCATCGAAATATCATTTCTTTTGCAGAAACCAAGTACTACCCTGTACCGGTCATCCTATACGTTGGTAAGATTGATTTGATTATTGATATGTTCTGTCTTTTAAACTTTGGAGCTACTTTAGAGGTTTAACTTCCCTAGCATTTTTTAAATTGAATAACATAATCATAAATGTGTAACGTTTCTAGCTCCTGAATGCAGAAACCACCAGCCATTGGTACCTTTCCGCGTACCTTCGGAACCTTGCCAGGTCCACGTCTGCAAAGTTGTTTACAACTACGTCTACATCGAAACACACCCTGACTCTACTTGCTTAGGTTAGTAAACAAACAAAAATTTTGTTTAATACACGACCCAATGCAAAGTAGAATGATGACGCCATCAACATAGACTAGTCTGCTTTTATGAAGTTTGAAAATTACACGATTCATAAAGGATTTTTAGAAATCATACTACTTATTTCTCTAAGGATTAACCAGATAATGTTATTCATTTAATTTAAAAAGATTTATTCAATAGAACTGTATTAGCGCGAAACTATTTATATTTGGTAAAAAGACATATCTAAATTAAGTGACTCGGCTGTAGCCTGTTTTTAATATTGTTTTCATTATTACTTTACAGTATATCAACCAGAGCCCTTAATATCTGGTGAGTAGTACAGCATATGCAAAGTAATTTTCACTTATAGTGGAATATATTTCTAAATCTTAATCAAAAACGTACGTAAGAAGGTGCCTCTATCTTAATTCCTAACCACTCATAGCTTGGAACATATACTTCCAATGCTACCTACACAGGCCGAACTTGTAAAAACGCGGGTTTGTGTTACTACTAATCGCTTTATTTCTTTTTCAGTCGGCCCAGGTAGTGGATCTAGCTGGGAATCAGCAGGTGCTTCAGCTAAAGCCCACGCAGGCTCCAACGGACATGGTTCTGCCGAAGCAAACGCAGCGAATAACGCCAATACCGGTGGTTATAGTAGTTATTTCGGGCCCTACAGCTACGGCGGTTTCCCTGGCGGTTCTAGTGCATCAGCAGATGCGTCGGCGAATGCTGCAAATGGAGTTTACGGAAATATTTTCGCTGGATTGGATTGGGCTAATGCGAATGCTAATGCAGCAGCTAATTCTGCTGGAAATGCTGCAGCCAACGCAAACGCTATCGCAAATTCATTGAATGGCTATGGTGGAGATTATTCCAGTGCTAATGCTGCTGCCAACGCTGCAGCTAACTATGGTGGCTACGGAGGAAGTAGTGCTAATGCAGCTGCTCAAGCAGCAGCTAATGCTGCAGAGTATGGTGGTAGATACAGTCTCGCAGATGCCCAAGCAGCAGCCGATGCCGGCTCCAACTATGGCGGATATAGCTTAGCAGACGCCCAAGCAGCCGCCAATGCTGCAACTGGTTATGGATATACCCTCGCTGATGCCCAAGCAGCCGCTAATGCCGCAAATGGCTATGGAGGGTACGGCGAGTCCAACGCTGCCGCACAAGCAGCCGCGAATGCAGTGACTGGTTCTGATTACGGCGGTGGATACAGCTTTGCCGAAGCACAAGCAGCCGCTAACGCCGCGAATAGCTATGGAGGATACGGCGGATCCAATGCTGCCGCACAAGCAGCCGCGAATGCAGTGACTGGTTCTGGTTATAGCGGTGGATATAGCCTCGCCGAAGCCCAAGCAGCCGCTAACGCGGCGAATGGCTATGGAGGATACGGTGGTTCTAATGCTGCTGCACAAGCAGCCGCAAATGCAGTGACTGGTTCTGGTTATGGCGGTGGATACAGCCTCGCCGAAGCCCAAGCAGCTGCTAACGCCGTAAATGGCTATGGAGGATACGGCGGATCCAATGCTGCCGCACAAGCAGCCGCGAATGCAGTGACTGGTTCTGGTTATGACGGTGGATATAGCCTCGCCGAAGCCCAAGCAGCCGCTAACGCCGCGAATGGCTACGGAGGATATGGCGGATCCAACGCAGGTGCACAAGCAGCTGCGAATGCAGCAACTGGTTCTGGTTATGGCGGTGGATATAGTCTCGCCGAAGCCCAAGCAGCCGCTAATGCCGTGAATGGTTATGGAGGATACGGCGGATCCAATGCTGTCGCACAAGCAGCCGCTAATGCTGTTACCGGCTATGGTGGATTAGGTGGCTACGAAGACGCCAATGTAGCTGCTCAAGCTGCGGCTAATGCAGCTTCAAACTTTGGCGGATACGGTGGTTATGGAGATGCTAACGCTGCTGCCCAAGCTGCCGCAAATGCAGCTTCAGGCTATGGTGAATTCGACGGCTATGGTGATGCGAATGCAGCTGCCCAAGCTGCCGCAAACGCAGCTTCAGGATATGGCAGTTTCGGAGGATATGGTGATGTGAATGCAGCTGCCCATGCAGCCGCTAATGCAGCTTCTGGCTACGGCGGATTTGGCGGATATGGTGATGCCAATGCAGCTGCCCAAGCGGCGGCGAATGCAGGTTCTGGCTACGGCGGATTCGGGGGATATGGTGATGCCAATGCAGCTGCTCTAACAGCAGTAAACTCTGCTACCGGCTACGGAGGATCAAGCGCACTTTCACAAGCATTGACCAATGCTAGCTTTGGTACACGAAGTGGAGAACCAGAAAGCGATGTAGATCTCGCCAGATCTGGTCAGTCAGATGAATTAGCCGACGATGTTCCAGTTACCTCGCAAGAATCTAGAAAGAAGCGCAACGCTGAGCAACACAATCACAGGTTCAGAATGAGAGCGTAATCACGTATCACGGAATTCTACGAATCTGTAAGTACTTACATCGAATATTATGACTCACTCACTTGCACTTGTCGCTCAGACAAGAAGTCTTCTAAAGATGGTCAATCCTGTTTTAATAAAGACAAATTATTTTTGTTACAGACCGAAACTCATCGCAATGATCTCTCTACAAAACATGGCAAGCATATGGATTCGATTTTGTTTATATTTAATTGAAGCATCTAGAAAATGACGAGCAAACTTCATACTTATATCTATATATAAAGCATTTAGTGGGATATAACATAACAAGCATTTTTATTTTATCATGCCACAAACATTAAAGCGTTATTATATCTAAGAATAATTATGTAGAAACACGACAAAAACTTTTTGGACCTACATTTTCACTAGACACATCACGCATTACTTTAGCATTTTTTAAAGCGTATCATTTTTATTATTTTCTCAGTTGACATCTTCGCCACTGGACTTATAATATGGAAATAAAAAGTTTATTTCCTTTAAAAGCAGTTTTCTTAACTACTCTGTCCGCTAACATAAACGACTATAACGAATGAGAGGTTTTAAGAAGTGATCAAGTTTAAGGCTCGAGCACATAACAGGCGACTAAAAGATTATTTTTAGAATCAATGATAAAATACGTGAATATTTGATTATTTTCTCCCAAGGCTAGTCTCCCGTACAGTATGCTGATACATTTTAAAGTACACACACTCAACAACAATTAAACATTCTAATTATTATATAGTTCTTTGTTCCTCTACCTAAACCTATCTATGAGTATTTCCTAAGTTATAAATCAATTACACACAAGTCCTTCTGACGTGTAGATAATAAATTATTCTGAAACAAATCGAATCACACGCACTTACATGTGGTAATTACATCATAAATCAAACTGTATCAATATTAAAACGCCAAATGGTTATCACACAGAATTATGGTCTTTCTTATAAATACGTCTGTATAATTCTTTGGAACACATTGATGGATATTATCGTTGACGGTAACTGCAGAACCATAAGATTTGGGGTAAAGTGCAATAAGCCGGGATGCAGGTTGGGGTCATTGGGGGTATTTACCTCCTTGCCTTCCTGTTATCTGAAGGCAGAGCTGAAGAATTAGATAGTTTAAAAGAATCAAAAGACGTAGAAAATGTAAAGGAAGCAGTAGGTTTAAGAAAAAGCGGTGAAACGCCCGATGATCTCAAAAGTGGTAAGAATCCAAATGTCAATATCACAAATCAACTACATTTGTCCATGTAAAATCGCATAAAAGAAAGGTGATTATTAGTCATATTCTCAGAAAGCGGTTAATCTATTCTAATACTTAAAATGTATATCTATAACTTGTCAATCTCTTTAAACATTCCTTTAGTACCAAGCTTGCAATAAGACGTTTTCAAGATTTAGACCTTATTTCAGAAATACATTTAGCTGTAACTCAATCAAACTCTCGAGCCAATGAAGGGAGATCGGGGGATGTCTCACAAAGTGATGCTCGCAGCTTCGAAGGTAATTTAACCTTATATAAGTTCAGACGATAAGATAGTAAGATAATTATTATTCACATTAATTTATATTCAACAGACTCGGCTGTGAGCAATGCTGTCGCTCAATCAAGTGGTGACGGATCTGCTTTTGATTATGCTGACAGCATTGGAGGTGCTTCTCAGTCTAGAGCAACAGCTGTGGCTGGAGGAGCACCAGCCTCTCCATTTAACCCTTTCAACGAAGATTTGAGACCTTACATACCACCTGGATCAAGTTTTTCGCAAGGCGAGGCTCAAGCAATCAATAGTGACTCATACGGCCAAGGGCTAAAGTCCTATCCTTACCCTGCGTCCTACCCTTACAGTTCTGTAAAATCTGATAGTGGATTATTTCAACTTTCATCTAATTCGAATCCACAAGCAGATAGTGGACTTTATCAACGAGATCCTGTTTACAACCCCTATGGCCAAGGATCAAGCCCTGGTCAGGTACAAAACCAAGCTGATAATGGATTATATCAACCAGGGTATAATGGTCTACCTAATATAAACCTGTATAACCAAGGATCAAGCTTCCCTCCAGGCCAAGCCGACAGTGAGTCAAACCAACCCATAATTGAGCCTAATTCTGTACTACCAAAACCTGTTCCTAGACTTAACTCAGTTTCGGATTCGTTCTCTGCTCCTCCTTCATCTTACCCTTATAGTCCGGTGTCTAGTTTAAGTTCTACTTACACCCAAAACAGTAGTGGGCCATACCAAGCTGTTCCAATTCCAGATCCTAATTACTCACCATATGAAGATTTTTTGGTTCCATATAAAGGACCTAGTTCTACTCAGACACAAGGCAATAGTGAGGCACATCAATCTGTGCCAATAATAAAAACTAAAGAAGGCCGATATGAATCTAATTCAAGACCATATAATCAAGGACACAATCAGTATAGTTTTGCTTCATCTCACTCATATGGTCAAAATGAGCCTTATCAGGCCATTCCTCTTCCTGATCCTAATCCTTCCCCATATGATTCGTTTCTAGTTCCTTATAGAGATCCAAATCCTCCCCAGGCCCAAACTGATAATGAACCGTATCAATCTATCCAAAAACCCAGTCCTAAACAACAAGAGGCTTTATCTAGATTATATAGCGAGAGATCCTATTCTGTTGCTGATTACCCTTCATCGCACTCTAGTGATTTTATACACAATTCTGCTCAACCACCATCGCCAGCTGACCGAGACGCATATCAGGCTATTCCTATACCTAATCCCGGATCATATATTGAATCGAGTTTCTCTCAAAAACAAATCAATAATGGAGCTTATCAGCCTATTGCAATTCCAAATGATTCACATAGAATGAAACCCACTCAAGTTCAATCTATACCAGTACGAGATTCTGACTTTTCAAGATATGAATCTTCTATGGTACAATACAGAGAACAAAATTCCGAAAAATTCAAAGTTCGAGACGAAAGCAATGCATATAAATATCAACCCGTTTCAAATACAAACGACCCAAAATCTGATGCTTCTTTGTCTTCAGCCTCAACTAATAATGTAGGCAGATCACGTGAATATGCTCCGGTAATAGAGGATATTGATTTAAGTGCAGATATATCAAAGAGTGGCTGGGATCCATACGAATATAACCCTTATGCACCCAATGGTCCATATCCTCAATTATATCCTTCAGGGGCAGAGGCTGCACAAGCATATTCTGATTTCAAACCAGCTGCCAGTGGTGTTCCTAATCCATATAGTCAGGGAATAAGTCCATACGCAACTGATTACCCATCAGAATCGCCTTTACGACTAGGAGGTTATAGTCCGGCGGAGAACGAAGGGCCACCTAATGTCTTTGCCAGTAAGTGAACATTTTCACAATAATCTTCTTCAGAAATCATCGTTAACCTATTTAAATACCAACCACATCATCACGATTTAACCAATATGCTTATAACATGAAAACAGATAAAATATCATAGAAACGTAAAGCAATTAATAACGTCGGTAATAAAACTTTCCATTTGTTTACTGAAATACGTCGTTTTTCAGGCGGGCAAAGTTCGCCGATCGCATTCGAGGGTAATAATTTCATTTATAATAATTAATAACGACATCAGAATATGGAATAAAAGTATTTAATCATTATGGGTTGTTTCAGATGCGAAGTCCAGAGCCATTTTGCCTCATGAATATGTATTTCCTAATAAAATGGCTGGTAAGTCTAATACATATAAATTGCCAAGTTCATGAAAACATAATTTAAGTACTGCGCTCAATATTCGGACCAAAAATATGTGAACTTATTGAACTTTCTAAAGGGATATAATGTGTCTTGAATATAACAACTTATGCTTTTAATAATTAATCGTTAATATTCTATTTATGTCGTTTTCGATCCTTTTTGAACCCTGCTAACTTACGCAAGTCGTTTATTTCATAACTTATCACAATTATTCTTTTTAGGAGGAGAAAACGTAATACAATGTACAAAAGAAAATGAATTCCATCACTTTTGGTCTAAAGAACTCGACTGTCTAGTCTGCATATGTCTCAACGAGTACGGACTCCTACAGCCCGTGTGTGCGAGCTGTGGTGGATGTCACAACCCACCACCGAAGCTTCCAGAAATAGTCCCACGACTACCTGAATCCATTCCTGTTCAACCAGCAACTCCTGGGCTTCCTGAACCTATCCCGATAATGCCTGAGCCATATCCACCTGTGCCTCAGCCAGAGCCGAACCCGGAGCAGCCTGTTCCGAAGCCCGATCTTCCTGTCTCCACTCCAGAGCCCTATCCTGTATATCCAGAACCTGCTCCGCCTCCTTCACCTGTCCCGGTAACTTTTCCAGAGCCTGTCGCAACGCTGCCACCACCACCGGACCAAGGTAATCATCGCTACATAATATTTAAAAAATATGCGTCGTCTTGTGAGGTCACATATTATGTTTTGAATATATATATTTTGGGTTGTTAACTCTTTTCAGATTTGTAAGACGAAGCCAAAAATATTGGATATGAACATAGTATTTATTTAGTTGCTACATTATTATCTAAGAGATCTTTGAAGTAAGCACATGATACTTCGTAGCAAATATGTGTAAAGTAATCATGTATAGTTGCTATTTTACTAAGATTCTACTTAATAATAAGATCTAGAACCTTAGATTCACCAAAGGCAGGTCTCATAGCAATCCAATCAAGATCTAGAAATAATATTTCACTGAGAAAGATTAACGATCTTTCTTAAACTGCTAGATTAGTCTGCTGTTTTGATTAATAACTTCATGAAAAGTAAATGTTACGAGTTTTCAACTGAACCCACGATTTTAGTTGAGTTCGCTCATGTTAGTGGCTGTTGACATTTGGACATAAGTTGATGTTCTGAGTGAATGGCAGTGGAAAATGATAAATCTTTATGATTAAAGTGAATAAGAAATCAAATATTTATCGGGTGTTAGCAGATGATTCTGATCTCATTACTTGACGTATTTTTTTTTAATTTATTGATACATAAAACATCTGACTACTGGTTTATATTTGTAGCCCATTGCAACCCTCTGCCCACCGGAGTTCCGTTCACAAACCCGTTGCACCCTTGCCAAATATGCATCTGCAGGGAGTCCTTCGTGACTGGCAAAACTGATGTTCAGATCGAATGCAAGGAGAATCCCCAGTGCAGTGAGTAGCTTTCGGAATTCCTTTATATGAGCCATCAAGAGACACTATATCTTTAATTGCGAAGAGCTGCATTACAATCAATTTCCCTATTTTTTCAGTTGCGCCTGCCGATGTGACTGCTTTACGTAAGTGTTTCAGGCAGAACATAATTTAACTTGAAAACATTTTTATGAACTACCATGTTGTCTTTGTAACTATACCAAGTGACACATTTTTTTTTAATATATTTCAGCTCCGATACCTGATGTGGCCATGCCAGTACCGCGTAAGTTCTAATAAATATTATAAATATGTGATTGATTGACATTTCCTTAAAATGTCCGGAAGGGGAAGTAAATCAAACAATTTTTGTAACTTTCATGTCGGATGTGAACTACCGATGCATTATGTGACGTTAAGTGTTCACGAAGATCGTTACTCAGTTGAGTATCCCTAATTCCTTCAAAAGATGTACCGGTGTATCTGAGCCATCCATTAGGGGCAACAGTCCCCTTAATAATAGACATTTATTGAAAAGGTGTTGCATTTGCAAGAAGAGAAATAATCTAGTTTTATCATACCATGCAATTTTATTGCTAGTTATAGTTAGTTTATTGTTTTTTGTTCCAGGTTTTAATTAGCAAGTACTATTCGTTCAAACTTATAAAGTAGTAAATATGAAATCAGTTTGTTACTGTATCTGGATTCTTAAAAAAGTTAATATTAAATAATGTATCCATGTACAGAAATAATGTGTCCTAAAATCTCACTTTGTCATCATGTAGCTTTGAAAGATATTCAATAACTAGCTGACCCGGCCACGCGTTGCTGTGGCTAACGTTTTTGTGCAATAAAATAATATTGCGATTATAAATGGAGATGTGAGCTATCCTATCTTTCAAGTTGGATTAAACTGCACACGGTGTACAAATTTGATTAAAATCGGTTAAGTAGTTTAGGAGTCCATCGCGGACAAACATCGTGACACGTAATTTATATACAATATATTAAGATAATTTATTTATCGTTGCAGTACCGTTATGTGAGAAATTCCCCGAAGACGTACTGTTCCCTCACCCGACTGAAGCTTGTAAGCTCTGCAAGTGCTCTAAGAGTTTGTCAGAAGACGGAGATTATGAGCAGCAGATAACTTGCTATCCTCATCCCGATTGTGGTAAGGTTCCTTTTCTATTACTTCTTTTTACTGATGTCATCATCCACATCCTCCTGCCAATTTATTAGTGGTCGGCTTTTCTTCGTCTGTACCTCTATTTAAGCCATAATATCAGTACTCACCCCCTATCATCTTTCACACAATCCATCTATTGTTTCATTTCTACTTATGTATTTGCAAATAAAACATAATAATATTTTTCCACAGTCCCAAAACTGCAAGCAGTGACAGAGCCGGTACCTGCTCTGCCCATCCCAGTAGATCCGTACCTAGTGAAACCATACCCTGAACCTGAACCTGTGCCTACAGAACCTCTGAAACAACCCTTCCAGCCAATGGAGCCTGTGCCACTGCCAGAAATCGTGACGGTGGAGCCTTGTGAATAATGTTTTATAAATATTTCTTTACAAAATGTTGGAAAATCATAAATTTGGAACGCCATTTTTTGCTCTTCTGCTTTTTATAACAAACAGACAGTCTTTTTAGTGAGTGATTCATAACTACTATACTATTGCATTGACCAATACAATCGAATGTAGGATTGACCTAAGTAAGAAATATCTGGATGAAAGGAGCCGACGATTGATTTAAGTAGCGTGCGATTGGAGTGGCCCATGTCACGCAATGAACTGCTATAAGCTGATGATGAAGTCTGTATTACTAATATTTTATATTTTCCTAGTACCGTGGCCTCCCATAACGACAATTGCACCAGTCTCTACGCTTCCCGTGACTCCTCGACCTGGACCACTACCAGGACCATCACCACGTGAGTTTTGTGAATATAGTCTTGAAGAATGGAAGAAATATCGAAAATACTGCTGTATATTGCCTGGTTACATTATACATAAAGGTCTTACTTATAAGAAGTAAACATTTGATTATTATACGAAAAAAAGATAAAAAACTGAATAATAATAATCATAAGAAATTAAATGTAACGAATTTTAAGAAACAACAATAAGTTTTTAACAAGACATAAATTGAACCATTATCTGTTCCACCATAAACTAAATACATATATTATTCCTGTTACCAAGTATCCTAAATGCATCCTATACTTCGTCCATATCTACTGTCATATCTTATAATATTTCCCCAGATGAGTCATGCCGGCCGTATCCCCCCAACCAGACGTTCCAACACCCCTGGGATGAGTGCCAGGTCTGTGTATGCACCGAAGCCACCGCCGTCGGGATGATCACCGTCGAAGTCAACTGCTATACTAAGCCATCCTGCTGTTAGTATCCTTTCATCTTTTTGAAATATTTAAGTGTTTATTCAGCTTCATATTTTTTGACATTTCTTCCAGGCATAGATCCACCAGATTCTGTTAAAGCAGGTGAGATTGGAAATTCAATGATTTGTTGGAGGTTAATAAACTAAAAGTTTTAAAAGGCTAATCCTAAAATTACTATCTTTGTTCCAGCACTACCAGGTAAACTATCATGATTTATAGGTACGCTTTACGTCAAAGTAACTTTATATACATTTGTTCCTGCGAGAGAGAACCCTCGAAAATGATCCAACATTTTCATTTCAGATTAAATTCGCCAGTTCAAGATCCCCATTCAAAGTTCTGCAGTCAGTGGCCAGTTGAAAAGTTTCGCAAATGCGTGATAACTGTCGATTTTATGCCACCGTTTGCGCTCGTTTGCACCCTAACGTGCGGGCGGTCGACAGGGGGTGACAGAGGGTGAAATAAAAACTCGTATCAACTGGAACATTAAAAGCAAACAAATAAAGTAAAAATTTACGAGCGACTGCGACACGCCGTCAAAATTGCAGATACAGGTGACGTAAAAAAAGATGGGAGCGGGACTCACTGCCATCAGCTGGTAAGGTAAAATATTGAAATATCAAAAGCAAGCGCTCCATGAATTCAAGTGTCATTATTGCAGTAAAATGCGTTCAAGTATTTGAGTCACAAGAAAAATATTTCATACATACATAGAACACGGATACCGTTTCCACGAAAAACAACACAAAATCTGCTTCATCTGTTGTTAAATTAAACGTTTCCCCCAAAAACATTTATTAGAGAGAAAACAAAGCTTTACCCAAAAATTACGTAAAGCGTCCTCTGCGTAGCACTTTGATAGCAGATAACAGAACAAACAATGGTACATAAATCAATCCTCCTCCGAGATAGCGGTCCCTAATTAGTGGGAGAGCATTGAGGAAAACCAATACGGGGAATCGTTTTGGAAACGCAATAAGGGTGGTTCGAAATGGGCGATGAGCGCCATCGAGCAATCTGACGCGCTATAGATTGCCCCTGAAGTGTATTGACACCACGATGTCCATTTACGGGAGCCACTCACCCCTGAACGTGATAGCGTGAGGGTAATTGTGTTTTGCATTCATGTGCCACTCCTGTTATCACTGTTTTATTGGTCATCGTTAAATTTCGTTTTATTGTTGATGTTTTTTGGGACAGAGACGTTAAATTTTTAAGTTTGGCTGGAAACTGTTTCAATTGTGTTTGAAAGTAGTAGTGAATAATTTAATTTTCATAGTTTGTTAGAAAATATTACATTTATGTCTAAATAATTAACTGTATTATACATGTTTCAGGTTTCAATATGCCATATGTAGGACTTGGGAACGCGGTGAATAGCCCTGAAGTACAAGCTTTAACTAGCGGGTCACAGCCAATCACCAGCACTTACAGACCTCCACCAGCATACCCTTCGTACAGTTCAAGATCTGTCAACATGTATCCTGGAAGTAACTCAGCTAGTGCGCATACTTTGAACCAGCCTCCTCCATACTCCGGCTATGTGGACCCATCTTCCAGTTACCCGTACCAACCGAACTACGCACCCACATACGTGAACCCACAATATGCTGAATACCCACCCAGATTACCAGTCCTTCCTGGAACTGGCAGTACGATTGGACAGTACAAACCTAATAATTTCGGATATCCTGCAAACTATCAATACGCTCAAGGAGATACAGTAGGGAATAACTACCCGCCGCAAGGACACTATCAGCCATTTGATCCGAGGTTCCAGACGGTACCAGCGCCATCTTATCCTGGGATGTACCAGAGAGCTTATGAGAGGCCTCACATGTACGCTCCTCAAATCAGAGACGGCTATGTGAAACCTCCGGTACCAGCGTTAAGTGTGCCAAGTGAGTTTTAGAATATGTCTTCTATGTTTAGCATTAAACTTTGGGGTGCATCCAATGTAACATCGATTCTGATTTTCAGATGTTCAGAATTTGGCGCCAAGCTACGCAGCACCTATAGGATATTCAAAGTCTGGTAAAGGTATCACATCTTATAGTAACTCTTTACAACATTATCTGTACCTTAACCAATAAGAACCTTCCCTCTTGAGTGAAAAGACTTTCGTCCTCATTCTAACTTGTAAATATGCAAAAAAAAAAAACAAGTTGGTAACAATTTACCAACATTTGTGTTGTTTTGTTGGCTAATATTCTCTATGCCCTGCAAGTCAAATAGCTATTGATCTAAATATAAATAATCTGTAGGTTAGCATACACCCACAGATGTTTACGAAGGAAGCCTCCAACTTTTGTATAATTTTTAACAAGCGCACCCCGTAATACCGTGCGGATCCTTCAACTTTTTGGACATAAATTAAAAATATATTAGGAGAGCAGATGGTGGGACGCCCGCCATGCAAATTATATTTAATCAAACTTTGGGCCTTCACTAGTTATTGAATTTCTCTTGTACTTTCTTTGAACCTTCCGCCCTGTACAAACTCTTCTTTTAATTTTAAATAGTTGATAAACAAGTTATTTTTATAAAATTTTCAGATGGAAAAGATGACGACTCGCGGTAATATTTTATAAATAATGTGTAAGTAATACAACAATTATTTAAAAAAAAATATTTTAACTATAGCAGTTGTTCCAACACAAACGTAACAACAAAATCACTAGTGTTTTGTCATCCAAATGATCACTGAAGTATAGAGGCATGAATGAACAAAATGAATATGAACCAGCTAGAACACTGTTCTCATTAGAATGTTTGCCGTATATTTCGAAATCACGTACAGAAACGTATTGGGTTTAACGATCGGTATTACTACCTGCAGGAATACTGAAATAAGACTTCGTATAATTTTATAGTTATGTTCCATGTGAGTTAACTAGAACTACAAATAGTTAATTTATATAGTATGTAATTGTATTACCAATTTCCAATTTTTCAGTCTCCATATGTGCCTGAATTTACCTCACAGAACATTAAAGTTGGAACGTCTAGATGCTTTCAGTACTAAAACCTTCTCTGAAGAAACATAGTAGCATCGTTTAAGAAGATTTAATTAAGTTGCAGCTAATAAAAGCCTCTTTGTTTCAGGATATAATATTTTGTAAGAAACAGATGACAAGGCTTGTTATGGACTACGAGTAGTTATAAAAAGTGTGCACAGCAAAAGATGCTTTAAATTATATTTATAGTAAAGGTAGAGCATCGTAATTTGTTTGTTTTATTTCAATAATAGCCGGCCATCATCATAATATGATGATGATGATGTTGGATGATGATTGTATTGCAATCATTTCCATAATAAGCGATGATGGATATTAGATATATACCTGCCGGGTTCCTAAGGGAACAATTCTAAGCCCCATACTTCGCGATGCCAAATAATTAGGCAGTGTTGTACATTGAATGAGTGCACCACCAAAAAGGCTTCTCAAAAATATTTGCAAAGTATGCGGTTGCAAAACCCGTTGCCTGCTTTACCAACAAATATTAAGCTTTAGTACACAACAAATTAAAGTACAAGTAATAAAATATACAAGATTTGATGTTGAAGTATAAATCCCAGTTTAAAGGCAGTTCGATAACACGAATAATGTGAATTTTATTTTAGTTAAATTTAAAATAATGTTGCTCTGGATTTTGGCGATTTTACTTATAAGGGGTAAGATACGTTTTTGTATTATTTATTATGAAGCAGTGGTGGCTCTATGGTAGGGGCCGCGACTTACGAGTTTTAGTCGAAGGTTCGAACCCAGTCTGGCGCTTTACTCTGTGTAAATTATTTAATCACCACTGCTCTCAAAACGGTGAAGGAAAACATCGTCAGGAAACCGGCATGTCGTCATGTGGCATCTACCAACCCGCACTAGGCCCGCGTGGTGGATCCACCCCTCTCACAGAGAGGAGGCCTGTGTCCCAGCAGTGGGTCCCTTATAGGCTGATTATATTCTGGAATCTATTGAACTCTATCGATAACCGGAAAAAAACTTTTTTACGATAAATTACCATTTACTATAGCTAAAAATGTTATTAAAAGTTACTTAATTCTCTAACGAATTATTATTTCTAAATATAGTTTCGCTCACATACACTCAAGCACTAGCATTTCCGTCATCTAATATTCATTCCACTTCAAATCTGCTAAGTGAGTGAGCAGACAAAATTAAAGGAAGAGAGACACTTATCATTCCCCATAGCGTGCTAAATGACAGATTTTCCACATCTTATTAAGTTTCAGCCATTATGTTCTAAGTGAAAACAGTTTCAACTTCACATAATATCACTCGGAAATATAATTTGAAACTTAGTATTGAAGTAAAAACGCCTGAGAGGTTCGCGTTTTAATGGAAAGTTCCTTTTTAAGTATGATATTTTTCTTGTGATTTTCCAATTTTGGTAATAAGGTAAATATAGTTATGGATCATGCATTTGATAACAGTGAGTTTTAGAGAATTATTTATTTCATCGTCATCATGTCAGCCCGGAATCACCCATTGCTGGGAGGCCTCCCCTTTGTTTTTTGTTTCTTTACTGATTAACAAATTATAAGGCTTTTGCTCAAAGGCTTTACATTAACTCTTATTTGAGCTTTGTCAGAAATAAATTAAATGCTCGTAATGCATTTTTGCACTCACATAGATAGGGTCGACCTCGTAATTTCTTAACTGAGGATGTCACTTGTACATCTAAAAACGACAATGCATAGGTATGTATTGTCATTTGCACGTAAAGAAACGGCAAAGTACATTTTGTCTATGTGACAGTTAGTTTCAACCTCAGTGAAGATTCAATTTACTGGAATTTGTTGTCAAAAGCTTTCTATAGAATTGAACATGGGTATTAGCTTTGCTTGTTTTTATGCAATCTTGGTTGCATACCTACAGATAACTTAAGTCAGGCTAGCCCACAAAACAACAGATTATATGACTACTACCACACCGTTTTGAGAAATAAATGCTTATTCCCACACATGCAACGTGCGAACACTTAATTGCATGCGCATTTTGATCATAACCTTACTGGGTACTAATGAATTTTGTATGAATAAAACACAGAACGTAGAATGAATCTATGATCTGGATTTAAATAATATTATTAGCTATAATATATTGCTATTTCCCTAGCAGGAAAATGCAGCTTTAGTTTAGTAGTATAATAAAAAGGAGAAAGAAATGGAAAAAACGGTGCTACCCGCCTGTGGTGTGCGTTGTTTTATAGAAAAGGTACGAAAGTGATGAAGGAAGATTTTCACAATGCGTTACGTTGCGGCGCGACCCACCCCAACCTGCGCTTTAAAATATACGAAAACACTTTTAGTGTCAAAATGCCAGACACCGTACCAACTGCTGCGTCTGGACGAGATGGACAACCTGGCCCAGTTCGATGATGCACAGCATCGGGGCCCAAATTTCTACGACTACACAGGAGACTCATTATTGGAGCCAGCCAGCACTCTAGAGAGGGATGATGACACGTCGCTGTAAGTCACGAAGCAGCATCATCATCACCTTACTACCCTTATCACAATTTATTTAGGGTCGGGCAGTATGTCTTATCCATAATCATCTCTCACACCTCCATCGTTTCTTTGTCTTCCTCTACTCTTAACACCATCCACATTCATACTCGCAAATTTGCAAAAGTACTTCGTGAAAGATATTGCGATTATTATAATGTCGTAGTACAGTCAATAACACACCAGTGGTAAAACTTGCAATACGAAAATCGACATTATTGCTACGATATAAATGCGCTATCAATAATATCAAATTGTTACCACTGATATCGGTTGACTGTACCTCAGGCCAAAGTATCAGTCCAATGACAAAGGCATTCAGTTGAAAACAGAACAGAGATTGGATCTAAACCAAGCCAATGAGACTGATTAATAGTTTCATATTCAAACCCAAGATATCCTAAAACAAGATGATTTCGTTATTTCAAATCGCGATTTTCTACTAAAATCTGCGACGTAGAACCTTATTGAAACCCAAAAAGACCCATATCGTTAATTTAGCCGAAGGAAAATGTACCAGTTCAGCGAAAAGACCCCGCCTTATTTATGAGATAATTTATTTACGTACGCTATGAGATAAATCAGGGGAACGACGCCATTTTACACGGCCAGCCCTTCTTTGAGCGGCTTCAGCAATAACCGGACTTATCGAAATATTTAGCAGGAGTTAGGTTCACAAGTCTTGCTTGGGGAGATTAAAAATACTGCGATCACCAAACAATGCTTTGATTTTTAGGTGGTTATTTCCAGTGTGCCATTATTTTATGATCGCAGTATATTTTTATTACTGTCGTATACTTCTTCTGAGCTTTTGAGGAATGAGGAAAATGTCGTCAGGAAAGTTTTGAGTATGAATATGGGTGGCTATAAGAGTAGGGGAAGACCAAAGAAACGATGGATGGACTGTGTGAAAGATGATATTGCTAGAAAGGGGGTGCTGAGATGAACAATAATAGAGAAATATGGAAGACGAAAATATATTGCACCGACTCAAAATAAATTGTGTAAGGGCAAGAGAATGCTAACAAATACTTCTGAGCTTTTATATTTGATCAACATCTTAGTGCTTGTTGCGACACTCATCGTACCTATTACAAACATTTTCATTTACCATTATCAACATTAAACTTGTATTGTTGGTCTTTACATCACCTAAATGTAGCTACCTAAAGAAATAATTCTACCTCTAAACTAAACCTATTGTTAAACTACGTTCAAATTGCTTCATAATCACACAAACCAGGAATTGCTCCATTTTGTTTAATGTTACGTACTATTACTGTTTTCAGTGAATTATCAAGATATACTGAATCAAGTTCAGACACATCCACTGGCTCCTCAAAAGAAACAAGCGAGAGGAAGCGAGCGTAAGAATTAATATTTTTTTACTAATTTGTAATAGAAGATATTTTCACATTCATCATGACCTACGAGTACATCTTCTACATTATTCAAAATATTGAAATCTTTCTTACTAAAGCTACATAAAAATGAACTTTATCCTCCCAGCAATAACGTTGTTTGTCTAGTACAGCGATGTACCGGACGTGCACTCCATGTGTGCATGACATGCTGAAGAAATACACCAACATTGGCATCAAGTGGATATGTGCCAGCTACCAGCGTGCCAGACGGACCTTCAAGAGCGAATGCATGATGAGGTATAGGAACTGCCAGGATGGGACCAGTTAGTATTACAGTATTCTTACAGTTACCCACATAGTCAGAGTTAGGAAGCTGAAGTGGCAGTGACCGTTGAAGGATATATTATTAATGTAAATGGAGCAGACCCCCAGCTAGATAGAACTTAAAAGGCGGCTCGGATAGATTGGATTCGTTCTATTGGATTGGTATCATACATAATTCTGCCAATTGTACGCCTTTTATTTTTAAGATCTTCATTTTCCTGCACCTACATATTTTAATCAAATCAATAAATGACAATGATGCGGAAGGCGAGGAGAACCAGTTGCTTTGACGCAACTTGGAGGAGGCATTATAATAAATCCAACAGTGGACTGATATATGCTTTAAAATATACGAAAGACAACTTTGCTCTGCACGCAATTGATTTCAAAGTTTATTTTAATCTTTCCAGTGTTCGTGAAGTTATATGACCATAAATGCAAGGATGACCCTTACCATGGCAGGACTTGGTTCTACAACTACAGAGTGTGATCTATAAGTGAATAGTAAAATAAGTTGATAGAATAGAGCGTTTTATTTTAATACTTTGCGGGACACTTAACGCCCCTCGACGTAATAAAAATAAAACTTCTATTGTGTCTAGTTCAGTGTCCTTCAATGTGTTAATAACAGCATCCTTTGGAATTCTTTTAGAATAGGTAGATACAGTTACAAGCATAAATATCGCTTAATATAAATTGATGTTCGTTAATGTGCAGCGTGCCTTTAGTTTATAGGCCGGTTTATTGGATACACTTTTAATAAAAATGCTAAAATTATCGAAACGATATCCATGATGATACATTTTTATATTTAGACCATATTTTTACCATCTTGAATTTAGCTTTCGACTTCGTCTTCGGCATTAGAATTCTCGAAAACGATGAGCAAGACCAAGCAATTTGGTGGTTGGGTGAAATATGCACATTTGCTGCGTTATGTTATGATTTGAAATTATTATTATATAGTTTTATTTAATATTTTAAAAGTAGTTTCCTGTGCTATGTGATTTTAGAGTGCAAAATAATAAAAATAACGCAATATATCGTAATAAAAATATAATAAAAAGTAAAATTACACGAATCGTAAAATCAAATCGAATGAATATAAATCTGTCATGACATGGATTTATGGGTTTCTGCGCATGTTTTGTAAAGGGGTATAAAATGATTGACGTGGAGCCATGGTGCGACGGGTGGCTCACATTGTACTTGTGTTGATTTTAGGTAAGTTTTTCTTACTTCTGAAAAGTTTTACCTATTCTACATAATATATAAAATATTTAAAAATAAGGGTATTAGGAATGGGCATATTTCAGTTTAAATGAAGTACTTATAGTAATAACGGCTCGTATCTTCTACTCGATAGTAGATGTAGGAAGACATTGCCTTGCAATGGGACAGTTAACTTTTACGAAGACAAAGCCAGCATATAACTAGATAATGAACCACTTTCTCTTATAGCACAAATCACGACAGCCTTTGTATTCAACAATACTTTACCAGAAGAGCAGGATATTAATTTAAATGGAATCAAAACAAGAAGACGCAAAGAAAAGTCCACGTCATCCGATTCCGGTTCACTTTGTAAGTATCGTCATCATCCACAATCCGACTTCACCCTCCGCTGAGCCTCTCTTATCATGTGTTGAGTGTGTGCCGTTGGTCAGTATACCTGCAGGATATTACAGGTCTTGAAATATTATACGTAAGGTTAGAGCACACGCAGAAAGCAAATTGTAAGGACGAATCTGATCTGATCAGACGGTTTGGTTTGTGGCACTGGGGGTATGAAAATAATATTAGAAGTACAGCTTCCCGTGAAGGTGCTCGTTCGCGGAAGGTACTACCACGATACCTATGTTGCCAAGCTGTGTTGCTCCCAGTTTGGAAGATATGTATGAATCCTGGTCTAATTACAGGTAAGTACATGAGACATGTCAGTTTCGTCTCTGGGCTCTAGAGGCATCGCATATCCATTACCAATCCA
Source organism: Luperina nickerlii (assembly GCA_963855955.1). Taxonomy (NCBI): domain Eukaryota; kingdom Metazoa; phylum Arthropoda; class Insecta; order Lepidoptera; family Noctuidae; genus Luperina; species Luperina nickerlii. Next base: position 954,751 of record OY979683.1, on the reverse strand, counting down.
TCAGGCATCCCCATTCAGGTCCTAAATACTGTTTATCCAGATGTACTCCTCTCCTATTCACAAGTTAAAATAGTAACCACTTTTATTTTGTGGACAGCTGCAAAAGATGGAGATTTGTCGGAATCTTTAAATGTGGTGTTTACGGATTCCTCTTCAGAAGATATTGAAGAAAAAACAAAAACTAAGAGAAAGAAAAAAAAGGACCGATCACCTAAGTCAACTGTAGAGCGCAAAGGATGGTACGAAGATATATATACTTAAGATAGAAATAGGATTTTATAGTCACGAGTCAGATTTAAAAATAAAGGAAAGAAGCGTTTTTCATAATGTTTCTACATCGTCTACCATAATGTCTTACTCATTAATTACCATAGCGAGACCTAAGTTCCTTTTTTTTGGAGTGGAAAATTATCAAATAACTTCTCCCTCTCTGGGCGGGGCGGGAGGGCGTGTCAGACTTTTACTGACTAAAACCCACCCGTGTTTCTTCAGTTGCCTGTGCCAGGGGCCACGGTATCACTTTCGAACTACCCGCGACCCTGGCAGGCATTTGTCCCTAGCGGAACCGTCAGTTAGTACTGACATTTCTTTGAGGCACGCGTGGAACACAACGCACCGTCGATCCGGGCCTGGTCCTTACCGAACGGCGAGCTGCCCATTGATCGCCACCCGCAAGCCCGCGCCTATTGTGGCCGGGAATCGGCTGTCGATTTACCGACGCCCAGGGCGTCTCCTGAACCTTTGGGACGCGTTCAACCGCCGGGCTGGTCGCCGCCTCAATGAACGCGCCCACACCGGTGCCCCGTAAAGGGCCGTGAACCGCACGACCCCCACGTAGAGCCACCGGCAGGAAGATCTAAGTCCCTTACTTTCAAATATGTTCTATAATTTTAGGCGAAAATGGCATCGTAAGTGCACAAAATGCCCGGAGGACATGCTGACGAAATGGCGAAATCCTTCCATCAGCTGGATCTGCGGTGCTTACCAACGAGCCAGAAGATCGTTCAAGAGCCTCTGCATGATGCACTACAGGAACTGCCAGGACGGCACAAGTGGGTATCAGGCTTTTTTGAAGAATGTGATAAGCTTGCTAGCTTGGCTTCTATTTAGCTTGATGAAACAAGAAACCAGCGTATCTACAGTTTCCAAGTATTAAGAAAAGGCATATTCTTTGTTACAATAAGGAATGGTCCAGATGAGGGAACTCATTAAAGATGACATGTATTTAAGCTCAGCAGTGTAAAACCTTGGTAATATTGATTCATTTACGGTTTGATTCGTGATCTATCTCTATTTTTTGGCAGTGTTCACCAAGATAGCAGATCATCGATGTCCCAACGGTACAAGGGAAGGCGTACATCCATATAATTTGCATTTCTTCTACGACTACAAAGTAATATTGACGAGTGAAGAATCGGACACCCAAGATCATTCACTAAGTGACTCGGACCCAGATTCTACAGACGTCAGTGATACTGAATTGGAGAAGAATCTCCCAAAATTCTATTTCGATCGAATAAATAATTAGGATGTGTACAAATTGATTGCTTTCTCCATGATATGCATTCTTTATTTGGAAATTATTATTGATTTGGTTGAAATATAGACAACGATCGAAGTGATGTTGTATTTATTGCTATACTATAATAAGGGCTTACTAACTAGAGTTAGGTAAACGTGACAAGAGACGACACAATCGAACATGTAATACTTATTATCTTTTATTGCCTATCCTGTTTATTCCTAGCTATGGCGTTCATATTTGGGCAAATCCAGACTCCGGGATACTACAACACATTTTCCAATTGAAAAAACCTAATACCACTAAAGATTGAACCCAGGACCCTTCGCTTACCGATGGCGCTTGCAACCACTACGCTAGCGAAATAGTCACTGTAACATGCATACGCTCAAAACGCCATACATCATTTTCCATTATCTTACATCAGATCATAAATCTACAAAGCATCATAATACCATTAATCGTTCCCTGGTAACAATTTGTCACGCAGATAGACAGACAGACAACTATGTGATGAGACACCGAATTTACTGAGCTGCAACACCACACGTTATCCCCTTAACTTTAACAAAATAAAGTGCAATTTCGTGAAAACCAACTGTAAAAGTAACTTTGCCTGCAGTACGAGATGCAAATGTTAAATGAAGGTTGTAGTGAACTTTACGTGGATTGTTTTAAAGGCGTTTTTTGTATAGTTCACAATAGAGTGCAAATGCATTTGTAATGGACCAGTTTGGAGTGTCGCGTGTGTTAAAACGTCATCGCTTTGGTACTGACTTTTTATTTTTGAAAGTCGGGGTTCCTAGGGTGAAGTCAGTCGAAATGAAAATTTATTTAGGTTGTTCAATGTTTCCGAAACTACTTCAACTGCAAGAAAAGCAAATTCTGATGATATTTAGCAGAAAAGTAGAATTAAATACAAGTGGGTGGCAACCGTAGGAAAAGCTAATTCATTAACATGATAACTTTGAACTGTCGGTTTTCTGCAGAACAATAACAAAACCAAGTGTGTAAACAAAAAAACTTTGGATTCAATCTCTGTGTTAACAAGAATTTCACCCCCTGAAAACCCTCAGACACAATTATTTCACACCTCGACAATCTGTTTCATCTTCAGGGTGTTGTCAAACTTCTACGCATAAATGTGCAGCTTATTGCTTGTAATGGACAATTTACATAATGCCCGCATACAAAGGACGGTTAGCAAAAAAATGCGAGCAGTAAAAAAGTGGAATAGGTGTTAAAAATGTAATCAACTTCACGTATGCATAGCAGATGATGGTAACCTGTGTGGAATAGAAAACAAGAAGAAAAAAATAATTTAAAGCATTTTTTCCTTGTTGCGTGTGCAGAGTAAAGTAAAAATGTAAAGTGTTATCAACTCTGCTTATTACACTTAAATTGAACGTTGTGCTTTTTCAGGCAGTTTTTTGCTGTATGCATCCTGGTAGTTGTAATATTGTTTTAATAGCTTTTCCTTGGATGGGATGAGCGATATGAAAATTGGCATATTTTGATGCCCTTTTTAACTTGAAACTTCCAACACTTTATGTAGCTACACTTACCTATCAAAACAGTATATTGTGCCGCATTTTTGCTACGATAAGTATACATTATTAAAAAGCTATAAATCTATTCCAGCTTCTAACTTATTGACACTAAAAGAGCTCCGAAAATAGCTTCAACAAGGCGAAGATTAATGACAAGAAAAACTTTGTGTAACTTTTCCGCTGTCGCAACATATTTCTATTTTTACGTATCACAGGTGACAACTCTCATTTACGGAATGCCGCAGAGTAGGGTCTGCACAAAAATATATTTTCGACTGATAAAATATATAAAAACCTTAAGTTTCGAGACATAGGAGCGAAAATGCTTTAAAAGAAAAAGTGTGGCTAACAGAAAAGTGTGTTTTTATGCTGCAATGATAAGTATGAATAATGCTATATAATGTTTTTGTCTCATATTTCATAGAAGAAAACATTTTAAAATATTTGGCTGTCTTAAATACATCGCGGGCGGGCCACATTTACCTTTTCCGAATAAGCTATGATAAAGGTGATGATTTTTGATAGTATTGACTACTTTTTGACGTGACTTCATTCAGGTATTAACTAAAGTTTGACTTTGAAACATACTCTTAAAGTATACGTCTAACCACTTTAGACAGAACTGCACTTGTTTCTGTTTTTACTGGTCTAAAAAGCTATATACATAATATTGTCACCACTTGTTTCACTTATAAACTATCTTAGCTAACCCGGCGAATTTCGTACCACCCCGCCAGCCGCTCTGTCCCCGCTTTTTAAATATCTGATATCTTCTAAGATATTCATTTTAATGATATACTGTACAGGGCAATTTTGATGATCTCCATGAAATGCACAACGTATTTAATGTATTTAATTGGATAAGGAATAATACTGTATTGTTTAAAATAGCTTGGTAAATAACCCATAATTTTTTTTTAATATGTAAAAGATTATAATGGTTACCGTGGGTTATCCTAAGGATAACCCACATCGCGGACTTTTTTATCGATGTTTTTAAGACAATACAATTTTCTTTTTTTTTTAAGATATTAATTTGTTTATTCTAGACATACAATTCCGTAGTACATTAATTTGATCTATCTCGTAAGGTTTAGCCAGCGTTCGCGATGTAAGCGCACAAAAATATGTTTGTTAAGACATCACATTACAAATCTTTGAATTTCTCGGCTTTTCTCTACTATAATATGCATGTATTATACATATAAACATCCTCTTGAATCACTCTATCTATTAAAAAAAACTGCATCGAAATCCGTTGCGTAGTTTTAAAGATCATACATAGGGACAGACAGCGGGAAGCGACTTTGTTTTATACTATGTAGTGATTTCACTTGAATGATACTCAGGTGCACCAGCAGCCTATTTGTGTAAGACACCTTCAATCACAATCTGAGATTTTGAACGATTTTGCTAATCCAGTGCTTCGTATGATTGAAAACTGTGTCTGCTCAACTACGTAAATAACGTACAATGCGTGCCACGAAAGATGAGACTTGACACACCACGTGGTTTGACATGCGCAGAACACGATTTTAGGTATCTTTAGCGGTATGAGGTCTGAGTGCGGGACGAAACCGGACGTCATAGGGGCGGCGGAAAGAGCGGGGGAGGCGGGGTCAAGTCTCTTCTTACGTGGCACGCATTGTAACGAATGTTGTTGATCTGCCAAAATGAAAGCCGTTAGTACTGTTAGTGTGTTACACAATGACCCGCTGCGCTGTACCCACTTAGGACAGATCATCCGCTTCTATCTTCAGTGGTCTGGACAGTGTTGTTTGACAGTCAGTCACTATCCAGGCGATAATATGGCACATAGAGTTTTATATAAAGTTTGTATTTGTAGATCGTTCTCTCTCACTCACACCCGTGCACTGTGTAAGAGTTTCTTTCTAAACCTCGATATGTTATATTTACGCCGAGGTCCTGCCCCAATCAGTTAAACTTTAAATCCTCTACCCCAACAACACACAAAATCCACCACATTTAATTTTGCCGCACGCGCCACGGAGGCGCGCGGCGGCGGCGGGGACACCGGGACGCATGACGTCATCCAACAGCCAATCAGCGGTCCCCAGTGAGTACATGTACTGCTCGATTGCATCGGACCGAAGTGTCGTGTACGTGGGCCTTAATAACTGGGTGAAATAAAGGTGTATTTTTGGCAGTCTAGGTTACTAGATGAAGATTCTTATTTAGGTAATTGGTATTGTTAAGTAAAAAATCGCTACCGACTAAGATGACGGTCTTATGACGTAAGTATAGGAATATGTTGAAGAAGAAAATTTTATCAGTGAGTTGTATAGATCGATAATCATAGCTTACTACTTAGGAAATTTTCATAAATTCCAATAGGTATAGTTTATGCCTAATATAAACTACATTATATTGGGTCCCTGATGGGAATCATTGCCGTGACATTCCTATGGAACGCTGTCAAGATGGCTGACTTAGATGTGTTTATAACAATTAGCGGAGAAAGCTGCAAGCTTCTGGGTCGCTAGACTCTAAGAAAGACCCTTGTCCAGTTGCATAGGACGGGAAAATACAACATTATTTCAAAGCCCATAATTAGGAACACCCTTTCTCAAATTCTTTGAAAAATGTAAGCTAAGCTTGTATCCCTAACTCTTCGTCAACGGGTAAGCCCGAGAGACACCGAACATGGCCGAGCTTGCCCGAGTGGCTTAATGAAGTCATGTCGGCTACCGACTGATGACTACACGATATTGTGAGCGTACCTTCCTAGGCATATTGTCATAGTATAAAGAGGGGAAGTAGGCTATCTCCGGCCCGATCCGCGATATAATTGCCTACTGTCTCAGGGTTGTTACTTTTAGCTAAATGTTAATTCAGTGCCTATAAATTGGCAAGAGTCGGGAAGTTGTATTTTTTACTTGTATTGTCTGAGTACAGGGTTTGTGAGGTCAGTTTTACCTAAACGATGATGAAACCTTTCACGATAAAAGAAAGAGTGACGGGCCAGCAAACGGGCGGCGCGGGGCAGCACGAGAAAACAACGATCAATGGCAAATCAATTGACAGATCAAAAGTACCTAATGCATTCTAGTGGGAAAGTATGTCTACCTACTTCCTCTGTCTGATATAAAATAATACTTACAACAAAAACTAAATAAGTAGGTATGAGTCATCAAGTAAAAATTATATGCGAGAACTTGCAAGCTGCAACTTGCTTACCTTTCCAGTTCAATAGGTAATCAGAACAGAGACAATTCTGGAATTACTTATTAAGACACCCAAAAACACAAATCAATACGTTCTCCTGCGATTATCACATATTTTTCATTCATTTAGCGGTGCCGAAAGGCGTGACGCGCGAAGCTCATGCGGTGTTAGCCCCGACTGGCGCACTGAGAAACGGGTCGAGATTTTGTTAAGTGTGCGTGCGGCGACGCATAGATACTATGACGCACACATACAAGCCGCGCGCGGTGCGTTTGTATGAAGATAACGTACTTCCCCTCTTTATACTATGATATTGTGTTTAGAACTGTTTTTTACATTTCTATGGTTTAGAATGACGAGAAATAGTAAAACGATTTTCGTGATAAAGCTGTCGTATTTTGTACTTCGGCTATAGATATTTCTTTGATTTTCTTAAATGAAACCTTTTTTGAACCATTTAGTGCTTCGATAAGGAATAAATTATATAAAAATAAATTATAATAATAATTTAAGTTAGAAAATATATACGCTAGTCTTATATATTTTAAGATAAAATTAAAGAAAAAATTAAGAAGAATTAAAATTAAAGAGCTGTGGATTTTGTGAATAATAAATAAATAAAAAAATAATTATTGAAGACGAATTTAATTGAGGTTTATTTAAGTTTATTCGGTTGAGGTTAAGTTACATATCTCAACGTAAAATAATATTGTTAGAAATGCCGTCGTATCAGTATTTCTAACATTATTTTTGCGGTAAAGTTTGGCAGATATGTTAGAATTTCATGCGACGTGCTTGCAAAGTCAAGTCTGATTCGTATTTGATACATTTCTGGTGAGCCAATGGTTAGTAAGTCAGGTGTGCACTTACATGGTCTGATATTTTTTCTTAACACACTGCTGTTGATAAACACTATGCCTTACCTGAAACAAACAACAAAAAACATTAGAAAAGGCATTATAAATTGTCATGAAAACTTAGACGGTAAAAGAGGCGAATACTTTGTCAGTTCCTGGTGAATTTAACCAGAATTTTTCTAAACTACTGAGAGTAGATATAAGCCATATAAGATTTTCCCAAAAAAAATTGTTAGGTACTTATATAAATCTCCTATAACCATGCGATCCCTACTTAATTTTCTACATAATGCGTCAAAATAATAGCACACCCAATAACGCGGGAACTGCTCCGAAAAACAACATACCGCGTAAAATAAGTGTTCCAGAGAACGGTTATTTTTTATCGGCACAACGCAGGCTTGTAACAACCAGTAACCGAGGACATCTGGACGTAAAATACGAGGTGCCTATACATGGCCGCGGTTACATGGATGTGTAACTTGTGCGTCAGTGTTTTGTCGGTAATAGATAGGCTGTGGTTCGATTGCGTCGCTGAATTTTGTACGCTGTGGTAATGGATTTTCCTGAATGAATGGAGGTAGTGAGTCGTGGGTTCTTATTTAATGAGATTGTTTCGCATTGAGAAACTTTTAAAGAGTCTACCCAAAACAGTTGAGAAAAAGAAAAGTGGACGATTATTTTATTCACCAAGAAGCAAACTAAAAAACGGTTACAGAGTAAGACTAAATGAAACATTAAAAAGCTGTGAAACAGCTTTTCCAAAAACTTAAAAAATCTGTCTACTTCTCCGATCAAATAATCAAAACAATGTACAAAATAATATTTTTCTCGTGCCACTCACACCTGTGCTACACAACGGTGTGAATGCAGCTCCAAACCGTTATATTAATACGGCAGCGGACCCTTCCTTTTATTTTGTAGACCTTACTTTGTTAATTTTTTGCGTGCCTGCCCCTATTCCTCAAGTTGACGTCGTGAAGGTGTATTGTGTAAAGGGGGATTATTATGTGCTATTTGTTTTATGAAAGTCGTAGAGTTATGGGGGCTTTTTACAGGGTTCTTCTGTTTTTTTTTCTGATAGAAAGCTTAATCTTTATTTATTTTATTAAATAATTTTATAGAAAGCAACTAGCTTCATATTTTCTGACTGACCGATCTTGACAATTCAAAAGTGCCTGTAAATGGTTTAATTGAAATACATGCTTTGAGTTTGAGTTTGAATCTTTTTGCTTTATTATACGGAAGACCACTAAGTCTTCAATGTTATAAGAAATATCAATCCTAACCAGAAGTTAATTATTATTGCGATTATAATAGCATTACTGTCATAACCATAATCCATTTTTTTCTGCCATATACTCGTAGTCAGATTTTGATAGGTCGGTAACAGTTCATCTTACGCAAAATACGCGCATTGACGTGGAGTAGCGGACACCAGCCCGTGTTACCTGACAGTTCATCAGTAGGTACATCTGGAGCATAAGCATCCTATAACGTTCCCACTGTTGGGACACAGGCCTCCTCTTGGTGAGAGGGAGTGGGGGTAATCCACCACGCAGGCCCAGTGCGGGTTGGTAGATGTCACATGTCTTAGAATTTTTGTTTCTAGGACATCTCATCAGGCCGGTCTCCTCACGATGTTTTCCTTCATCGTTTTGAGAGCAGTGATGAAGAAATAATTTACACAAGTAAATCGCCTGTCTGGATTCGAATCTACGACCTACAACTCGTAAGCCGCGGAAATTTCTACTGGGTCACCACTGCTCATCCAGGAGACAATTTCTTAATTCATTAGTAACTAATATTTGTCTAGCCTTAAAACTTTAGTAAGTCTATCTTATTCGTCCAAAATTAAAATAATGTCAAATCTAAAACTTAATGAAACCCAAAAATCTCACCAAGTTATCTCAAATAATCTAGCTTGATGTAATAAACAGACAGTTTTCAGTCAACTTGGTAGGCTTAGTTGTGGATCATGATTCCCGAGACGGATCGTGTCCGACCCAACTTTAATCCGAGACCACTTCAACTGAGGGGTCCAAGTTAGAGGGATATAGCGGAAATAAGTAGGACACTGATGGTAGGTTGGATGACCGTTGGGGTAGACGTGTTGTTGAGTGTAGACCGCGTATCGGTAAACGTAAGGTGGGACGCCCTCAGGCTAGGTGGAGCGACGATGTTCGCAGGAGGGCTGGTAGCAGCTGGATGAGAGTTGCCGAAAATCGAGTTGAATGGCGTGCAATAGGAGAGGCCTATGTCCAGCAGTGGACTGCCGATGATGATGATGAAGTAGGATACTGAATTGTGGGGAACATTCTGGAATGAAATATGAAAATTGAGGCAAAAGCAGCAGTATGGTCAAAAGTTGGTATATTTCAGTTGCCGTGGTGTGACATGATGAGGTATTTAATGCCATTTAAGTTGAGTTTATACATAAGACTTGACTCAGATTTGCTATTTTAGGTACCACCAATTCAAACAATCCACTAAGCCGCACTGGGCCCGCGTGGTGGATTACGGCCCACTCCCTATCACACAGAGGAGACCTGTGCCCAGCAATGGGAGCTTTACAGATGAATTATGCTACATCAAACAACGAACTCCATAGTTTTATCCACAGTTGAAAAGGACATAATAATAAGTTGAAAAGGAAAATAAGAACATTTCAGCGTTTTAAATAAAACATTAGTGTCCTAAATCGTCTTCCGCTTATGCCATGTACAACATCTCATCTCGCTGGCAGAATATCTCATAAATATTGTATGCGTATCCACGGCGTAGCGGGGGCAGTTTTTTCGTTTAATAGATTGTCGGCACACGCCGGACTGACGTATGCTAATACGACGTTATGACGCGACGTTACAACACTCAAATTAATCATATTGTGTGTTGCGTGTGAGTTATTTCATTTGTGTGTATGGGGGGAAATTCTATGGGTACAAGGGAAATTGATGGGAGAGAGATGTCGAAATTCCGTCGCAAATTTAATGTCATTGAAAAGGTTATTCGTATTATTCAGATTTTAAAACATTGTTGTTTCAGTAGATTGAATTTGATAAATATATCTTATCAAATTATCCATGCAAAAGCTTACGAGAAGTTTATCCGTTACCTGGTGAAAGCACAATAGTACACGAGACTCTCTCTCTGTTGCAAATATGGAAGCCTGTTTCATGAAATATTTTATTAGTGTTACTTCGAGCTGAAAAATTCAGGTTCAGAACACTACAAAAATAGCTTCCCAATTATTCGATAAGCTCTCAAATCAATACCTAACACAGTTCTTATTAACTTTAACACCACACAAAACTTGACCCCTTTCACCCCCAACACTACATTTCACCTCCACATTAAAAAAAAGCAGCAACAAAATAATTAAAATCAACATTCTCCTTTAAACCTCGGGGCGTGCGTTGCCTGAGCCTCGTAAATATTTAATAGCGCTGCCCGGACTAGTTTCAACCCCTAAATAGGTTACACGGATGACAGACAAGCAGCACACGCCAGCTTATGATTTTAGATTTCACTTGAACCTTGTTCTGTCACGTCTGGTTGGATGATGAATAGGTATCTTTTAGTACCGGAGTTTTTAAGTTCCCTAGATAGTTGGTTCAGTTGTTCTTCAACTTTAAACTTATTTTGATGGCCTCGTCTCTCGGGATATTGGTATCAAATATCGAATATAGCCTATTGTAACATTTACCTATATTTGGATCACCCTGATCCATAAATGGAGTTCTACTTTATAATAGTAATTATATATAATAAATTCATTTATTTCAGGTAAATAACACCCATTAATAGCACACGTATAAAATCAAATAAAATCAGATAAAATTCAAATAAAATTAATTTTATATATATATAGTAGAAGACCATTGTTTTAGTTCCAGTGTATAAATTAGTTTTTCATTTTATTTACAAATTGACAAAAGAAACGGAACATATAGAGCTGACAAACTGGTTAAAAAAAATATTTCTACGAGGTGTGGGGAGCGAGTCTGATGCTAAAAACATAGTTTTTAGAGTTTTTGTTTTCCGTTTGTTTGTTTGTCTGAATGTATGTTCCGGATTACCGCAAAAACGGTTTCAGGGAATTGAATGAAATTTGTCAGACAGGTAGTTTAGGTATAACCTGGATTAGCACAGAGGGTACTTTCAATCAAGGTAGTACGTTCTCGTGGGATATTTTCTGACATCCCAAAAGCCTAATAACTGCAAAATACATAACCTGTATCTATGCTTTTGTTATTGAGTTTATCCTGTTGTTTTCCCCCCACATTCATTCATGTCATAGTTTTTCCTATTGAAAATCCATTTGACCCACAGGTACATACAACAGTATTGTCCAGGAAAGGCTTGTCTTCAAACAAAGCACTCTGTCCATGTCGGACCAGTTTTTCCTAGTTTGCACTAGTTCCGTGAACTTGCTGACTCGCATTTACAGGTTTTATCTGACAATAGCTTCCGCCCGCGGCTTCGCCCGCAAGGTATGTCGATATAAACTATCCTATATCCTTCCCCGGGATGCAATCTCTCTCTCTGTCAAATTTTATCGAAATTCGTTCAGTGGTTTAGGCGTAAAAAGGTAACATACAGACAGACAGACAGAGTTACTTTCGGATTTATATTCATTTATTTATATTTATTTATATATATACTTCATTGTACACCAGAAAATACATGACAAAAAAAATACAATTATGAATACAAAACATACAATTGGCGGCCTTATCGCTTTCTGCGATCTCTTCCAGGCAACCTTGTAATAGTAGTATGGATTATGTTTTTTTCTTCTGTTACTGGATTTCCTTGCATCATTGTTAGACAATCGGATTGTGTAATTTTGTGTAACTGTCACAGCACAGCTGGATAAAAAACGATATGGCATTGCCAAAAACTATTTTGATGTACAGATGGCCAATTCCCGGAATTAAATATGTTCAAAATCTTGTCGCACTCTCGCGTCAGCGACAAACAATGTCAACAACTTGTATTAAATGAAAGACCGCGGGATACAGTTGAAACAGGTTTTATTTAAACCCAAATGATCAGGGGAAACAATATTTAAATACTTTCATCACTTGTAAAAGCGGAGAGAGAGAGAGACACTAATGTCAAACGACCATAGACAAAAAAAAATTTTCACGTTTCATGTGTTGTCATCAACAAGAACACATTCATTTGGTTGAGTTTGTAGGACGAGATGTTTTTGCAAGTAGATTGGATTTATCTATCTAGAAGTGTGAGACAGGGATTAAAATGAAAAATTTCTAAAAAAAAGAAAATCACCCCTCAGGTCTTAAAAGAAATGGCATTGCCAAATCCATCTTGATTAATTTAAAGGGCTAGAAAATCTTACGAGTTTCTGTTTGTGCAATTTATGCCTCACCTTTTGATAACCTTTTCACACTGAGAAAGTATTAGTCCTAAGTTTATCATTACTAGCCACTTCAGTAGATACAACTTGACGGATAGCTCGCCCTAAGTACCTACAGCTGCTTAGTATTCTGGCCAAGTTACAGAAATAAAAGAGAAAGTGGATTACTTTACAAGGGTGGTCAACGCCATCAAAAATGTTTATTGCCTGCCATGAAATTCTGAAAGTTGTGTATAAAATATTATTGCCCTGTATCTGAGCCGTTGTCGAATCAAAAGGAAAGTTTCCATACTGTGAAGGAAGAAGCATTGAAGGTTACCTAAACCAACCAGTGACCAAGTCGCTGTCATAGATTATAATGAATTACTAGGTTGTGAATATGTAACCTGGTGTTTAAGAAGTGGATTAAAAACCTCCGAGCAAGGACCAACCTTAGGGCTGAACTTGTCATAGAAGATCAAAGATTCACCAATGACAGAGAAATCACAGTCACTGTGAATCTTTAAAACGGTTAAGTAAATACTTAACCAATTTGCTGTAACCACGTAACTACGTAAGTCACTGCTTTGCATAACCCGAACCCTCTTACATTCTTTTTCTATGTAAGAGGGGTCAGGTGATACAGAGCTTTGACCAGTAACCCCCATTTTACAGCGTGTTTATTACCATGATTTTTCAATTTTGTATTTTACCCACTATGAACTAAGAGTTTTCAGGAGATAAGTAGAGACCTAATAACTGCTTCTCCCAAAACACCCAACAAAATTCAGTACCTCCACTACTCCCAACTTTTCCATTATGGTAATCCGAAGTTACCGATACCTGGTAGTTTGGAAAGGAATTGGATTCGCCCACTAGTGCCTTATTTACTGACAGTAGATGAGCCTCGATGTCGAGCAAATCTAATAAGTGATGGTGTCGGTCGGAAAACTGATTCTATCGCACTTTATTTACTTTTGAGAGCTTTTATTGGTACTCTTTTGAAGGATAGGGGGTAGGCAGACGTGTAGGTAGGTAATGAAGTTTCAGCTCGGGTTATTATAGTAAGAGGGATAGAAAATGAAGCTTTGTTATGTTTTTCATCTGAATGGAACGAATATACAAAGTTTCAACTAGATTTGCAAGGAGAAAGTTGTCCAAAATTATCTTGTAAGATTTGACCTCAACAAAGTTACAAACTGACAAGTGAAACTTAATAAAACTTTTTAGGTAATAAAGTAGTATCAGCTTAAAACATCAGGAAAACTTTGAACTCTTGAATTTAACCACGCCTTAATAAAAGTAAAACTTCACGTAAACAAGCAATTTCCTACACCTACAGGTCAATTGTTTAGTAGGCAGTTATCCACTTTAATTGTTTCTTTTTTTGCTTTAGTTTGTAGCGAGATTGATTGATATTTACTAAAGTATTTGTTTAAAAACTATATAGAGAATCCAAGCAAAATTTTCACCAGCGTTGAAACCACGTCGAATTTCATCAAAAATCACAGCGACATCAAAGAGATAATGAAGGGAGAAGTATCACAAAATTACAAATATTATTTTAATCAGTCTGTACAAAAATGTTCAATGTTGCGGCGTCCGTCGGCTCTGTGACAGCGCTCACGCATAGCTGGGTCTGTTTATACTACTGGATTAAGTTTTGGGAGGTAGCGGGTGACGTAACTATAGCAGGCGCCAAGAAACCGGCGGGAAATGAAAAAGAAGGGGAAAAGTTATTGAAATCCAACATATATTAACAAAATACTACCATTATAGTTATTGCAAACTTAAATAACGATCCGAACGTCAGTTTAAATATTCGAAGCTACAGTACAAATAACCTAAATTCATGCAAAAACTTTTGGAATTGATAAGAGGTTGCAGTATCGCTTTAACAATATCAGAAATAAATATATAAACCATACAGTAGAATCTTATGTGAAACCTAAAATTTTATGATACGGAAAACAGAGTTCTGGATATTGGTAAAGTAGTACAAATATAAGCTTTAACATAAATTCCTTTAGGTCAATAGTCAAATGCGACAAGACCAAATAAAAGTGGTCATCGTCCCGCTCTCCGATCCTAACTTAACACACCGCCAACCGCTACACGTTTAAACCGCTTTTATATCCGAGTTATTTTTTAATAAATACCCCTCCCCTCCCCCCTCCTTTTACTGTTGCCTTAATCAATGGCAATATTAAAAAAGATCTGCTCAGCCAGCGAAATGCGCCGAAAAAATGCGGCTCATGCTTGATTATGAGAGATTATTCGTGCTCCTTGTGATGAGACAGTTCCCCGGCTGAGAAGACACTTCGTATGTTGTGGGTCCCGCCGTAAGCGGCAGAGTAGGACACCGTGGAGTTTTAGTGGGTTAGAGTCCCACATAACTGCACTATTTCCCCGTGGTAGTGCAGAATGCATGAGCATTTGTCCACTTTAAAAAAAAACGGCGATCCAAGAAAAATGTCAAGTGGTTTGATATCCTCTGTTAGTAATCGGCCAGGAAGATGATATTATTATATTATTATTATTATAATCATTATTCAGATAGATTTTGAGGAAGATAATTTTCTTAAATTAAGTATGATTTTGCAGGCAATTGGCACTCAAAGTCAAAGTCAAAGTCAAAGTCAAAGCATTTATTTCAAATAGGCACATTAAAGGCACTTTTGAACGTCAGAAATTACAACAAATAGAATTGATTCTAGTCGCCCATTCCAAAAGGTAGTTTTCGTATGGAGAAGAACGGGCAAGAAACTCCACCGTTACTCTTTTAAAATATTTTACAAAATTTTGCATACATTAATTATATAATAATATGTGAACACGATGCACCTAAAATAAAATTACTATACCACAAGAGGTAAAAGACTTAAAAATGAAACCATGACATATAAATTAATTATCTGATAGATACATGGTGCTCACATATTTACAAACATGGTAAAAGTAAACGATTTTCATTAAAAAAAAAAAAAAAAATACAAGTAATAAGTCAGGGTGTGAGTAGTAAAGTAGTTACAGAATGTAAATCAATGTCAAAAAAAAAAGTATAAATTTACAATTAAATTAGCAACCAGTTTGATTTTGTCTAGGCTCCAGATTGTCCTATGGAGCAGGACCAGCATGTTTCCAAGCGTTCTTATCTTGGATATAATCTTCTAATTTATAGTATGCTTGTTTACAAAGTGTACGTTTAATGTGAGTTTTAAATTTTCTTTCATTTAATTGCAATACATCGCAAGGTATTTTATTGTAACATTTAACACAGTACCCCATAAAAGATGTATGTACCTTGGCTAATCTGAAAAATGGTTGATGTATTTTATCTTTATTTCTAGTATTAAAATTATGTCTATCGCTTATTTTATTAAAAAGATGTAGATTTTTTCTTACATACATAATATTTTCATAAATGAATTGGCAAGGTACCGTCATAATATTAATCTTTTTAAAAAGTTCCCTGAGAGATTCGCGGCGACGTAGATTATAAATGGCTCTGACAGCTCTTTTTTGCAAAATAAAGATGGATTCAATGTCAGCAGCTCGACCCCATAGTAAAATGCCGTACGACATAATGCTGTGAAAGTAGCTAAAATAGACTAAACGCGCGGTTTCTATATCAGTTAATTGTCTTATCTTTCTAACAGCATAAGCGGCCGAGCTAAGCCGCCCCGCAAGAGATGTTATGTGAGGTCCCCATTGTAATTTGTCGTCTAGCGTGATTCCCAGAAAAACAGTTTGATCAACAAATTCCAGTTTTTCTCCATTCAGTATGATGTCACATTCACTACTTCTAACATTAGGTAATTTAAATCTAATGCATTTGGTTTTCTTTTCATTTAGTACCAAATTATTTACCGTAAACCAATCTTGGACCTGAAGAATAGAGTTATTCACGTCGTCAAGATTTTGTGCTCGTCTGTCTATCTTAAAGATCAATGAGGTGTCATCTGCAAATAACACCATCTTCGGTTGATTTTGAAGTAATTGGGGTAAATCATTAATGTAAACTAAAAAGAGGAATGGACCCAATATAGAACCTTGAGGAACGCCCATTGCTATTTCAGACCCTAATGAGTTTACGCCGTTTACTTGAACTTTAAGCTTTCTATCTTTTAGGTATGACTTTAGTAAATCAAGAGCTAAATTCCTAATCCCATAGTGCTCAAGTTTCAGCAGAAGTGTCTCATGGCTTACGCAATCGAACGCCTTAGAGAGGTCGCAAAAGATTCCAATGGCATCTTGTGCTTCCTCCCAGGCGTTAAAAATGTTCTTTATTAGGTTTACACCGGCGTCAGTGGTACAACGCCCTTTGGTGAAACCGTACTGTTGTTCATGAAAGATGGAATTTTTGTTAAAGTGGCGTAACATTTGATTGAGCATCAACTTTTCAAACACCTTACTGAGAACCGGCAGAATTGAGACAGGCCTATAATTGTTGGGTTCTTTACTATCACCGGATTTGAACAAAGGAACTACTTTACTGTGTTTCATGAGATCCGGAAAGACTCCTTGGTCTACACTGATGTTAAATATGAAAGCTAAATAGGGCGCAATCGTTTCGATGATAGATCTACAAACTTTTACAGACATTCCCCAGAGATCTTCTGTTGATTTAATTTTAAGATCTTTAAAAGCTTTTATAACAGCCTGGGGGTTTGTATGTTGAAACCCAAACTCCGAAGGGCATGCCTCAACATTCTTTCTAAGTAAGTCAGCAGAAAGCGCGGGTGAGGAATTCAAAGCTTCAGTAGTTTTAATGGGAATATTAGCAAAAAAATTTTCGAATTCCTGGGCAATTTCTATATCTGAATTGATGGGGCCATGTGCGGTCTCTAAATTAAATTCAGTATTACGCTGTTTTTTCCTACCTGTTTCATTATTTATTATTTGCCAGGTAGTTTTTATTTTATCATCGGCTGATTTTATTTTATTGCTAATATAAAGAGCTTTAGCAGTTTTGCATACACTTTTGAAAGTCTTAGAATAAGTTGCAACATACTGATGAAGGCTTGTGCTATTCATATGTTGCTTCAAGCCATAAAGTTCAAAGAGGTTTTCCCTGCTTTTACGAATACCTGGAGTCGCCCAATCGCTAAATAAGAACTTTGTGTAAATACTTTTAGACTTTAGTGGGAAAGTGTCATTAAATTGCGTGTTTAATAGTGAAAAGAACTCGGCGTAAAACTCATTTGGGTCACATAAATTATTAAAACTCTGAACACATAATTTACTGGCCAAAGAATTATTTAATTTTTCTAAATTTTTACGTGTAATTGGCCTAAACCTTATTAAAAATTTTTGTAAAGGCACGTAGGAGCAAAATGTTATTGTTTGTCCACTGTGATCAGATGGCAACTTATTTACAATTTGTTTGTGTAAATAATCACAGTTACAGAAAATATTATCTATACAAGTGGCAGTGGAAGCTGTTACTCGGGTGGGTTCAATAAAAACATTTGACAAATCAAATGACCCAAAAAGACTTAATAATCTGATAGTATTTGAATTATTTTCTAATAAATTAATATTAAAATCGCCACATATGATTATTGACTTACTACTAGCAGAAAGTTTCTTTAGCACATCTTCCATTACAGAATCAAACAAAGCTAGATTCTGGTAACTTGGAGGTCTGTATACGCATACTACTACATGCTTATCGAGCTCAACACAGGACAATTCAATGGTGTGTTCAACAGACAGCCCGACGATGTCTTTTCGTTCCTTTGATTTAATTGAATTTTTAACTAATATTAATGATCCGCCATGTATCATACGTGTTCGGCTGAAATGGCTAACTACACAATAATTTTCATAGTTAATTGACATTACTTGATGGGCTTTTAACCAATGTTCTGTTAAACAAATGACATCAAACTTGGTATTTTCTAAAAACAATTCTATTTCCAGTAATTTAGAAGAGCAACCTTGAATATTTTGGTTAAGTAATTTTAAAATATGTTGCCCTCCCTTTAGTTTATTATTATTCTGAGTAATATTGCCAGAAGATACCTTTTTATTATTCTCTAATAGTAATTGGTTATTTGTAGGGGTAACTTCCGTTGTCTTACTAACTAGTTTAAAGAGTTATCCGGAGTGACCTCCACAACTACAACTGGAGAGTTTAGATTGCCCGAATAAGTTCCAGCAGAAGGGGAAAACCCTACCTGACTGGTAGTGGTCTCCAAAGATGTTGGTATTATAGGTGGATCCTCCTTCGTACATGACGATTCATAATTAATCACTATGTTGTTAGTATAACTAGGCAACACAGATTCGTCACTAATACTAGAATTCGTTATATTAGCTATAACCTCGTTAATATTATATGCTATCAACATAGCAATCAGATGTCTACATTTCCCAGACAGAGATAAAGTTCTCTGAGTTAACTTAAAACCACTAACAAACTTGTTAGTGTCAAAAAACAATAATTTGTCACTATGACAATATGTCAGCTTGTGAATAGTATTATTCAACTTATAAATATAATTATTTTCGTTATATGATAACGTATCTGAGTAAGGAAAAGCACACAACATTAGCTTACCTATGTTTAATTTTAATAAGGTGTTCACACCATCCACTATGTCCATTCTGGTTATACCAGTGCTATTACCTAATAGCAAAACCATAGTATAATAATTATCTAGGTTTGCATTGGCAATTCTTTTTATCATTTGTTTAAAACTTATGTTATGGTAACTGTGATTGGTAAAACTATGGCTAAGGTAATTGAGTAAAATTTTTCCTAAGCCAGAACCTAACTCGTCACAAAAAAAAAAAAAAAAAAAAAAAAAAAAACTCTACTGACCAGCTAGAATGCAGGTCTATAGGTTGCCACTGCAGATCCGGATCTCTGTCAAACCTACTCTAAATAAGGTTTAGTAAGTAAAAATGTCTTGCATACCCCGAGCTACCCCTAGGAACCTGGTACCCTTTAAAGGACGACAAGAAAAGCTGTCGATCCGTTTAACTTTATGACAAACAATCAGTATATAAAAAATCGAAATTTTAAAATTGTTGGAGACTAATTGATTATTACGTTAACTTCTTATTCTTAGCGAAATTCTTAAAGAATTTGTAATAATATCACTCATAAGAAAGCAAACATTTCGTAAAAGTTACGAAATGTTCGAACTGTAGAAAAAAGAAGAAAAAAAGAAAAATATTTATACTGCACTGCACAAACAAAACGCACATTACAAATAGGTAATAAAAGACATGAAATCTCAAATCTTTCAGAGGTCGCAAATCCTAACCTATGTTTTTTCTAGCAAATACAGAGGTCGTTCATTCATTCACTACATGCCCATTGCATGTATGTACAGTCAACAAAAGAGATAAGTATGTAGGATCGTCGAATATCCATCGGTTGGTTGGATGGATGTTGTCGAGTGAAATTTAATTTAATTAATGAGCTGTTTGTTTTCTATTAATTAAATAAAAATTTATTCGAGAACATTGATTGGTTTCTTACTAAACTTCCGACTATATCCGACGATCCTGGATACTTACCTCTTTTTCTGACTATACATAAATATTGTTTTACTCGCTTTAAGCAAATAGCATTTTGCACAGCGGAAGGATCACATATTCACATGTGGGTTTCGCTCCGCGTTCATATACATATATCAGAGGACGCGTTAGTACACAAAACGATGGCATTTTGATATTTTATTTAATAACGCCTGGCTTGTGGCATCAAGCAATTTACAATTTAATTTTGCTGAAAGTCTAGATTAAAATTCAGGAATACAAGCTTTAGAATGGCTAAATATTCATGATTAAAGCTTGATGTCTCCACTACGAAATAGAAGGCCTACATTCCAATGAGCTCTAAGAAGACAGATCAACAGATGGTTGCTGAAATAATTACGATTTGCAGACAGGTTGGTAATCGATGATTTTTAGTAGACAGCTTGAGAGCACAAAGCTGCCTATTCTTTTGATGTGTCAAAACCGCATTTTCATCAGCGATGATTGGACAGGGTGAATTTGCACACCACTCATGCTGCTCATCATCTTTGCACCAAACTCGAAGTTGGAGATTCTGGCACCGTGGTGACTTTATTACGAAATCTCTCCAGAGCTTTCTTGGCGTAGAGTGTTTCTGTCACTTGTAACCACTATCTCTCACGGAGAGAAGGCATGCGTGGAATATTATAATTTGATTATTATATCTATTACCTAAGCTTTATCAAGGTATGATTAGGAGTGTCAAGAAAATTATTTTGCTTCCATAATTTTATAACTAATTTAGAAATAATCAAGACTACGCTCCCATGTAACATTTAGCTACAAATATCGTTTCATAGTCAACGAAATCCCCGACACGCTTGCGATACCTTCCAAGAAAATAGTCACCAATTTGTTCCATAACAATACCAATTTCAGTCCCCTTATCCACCATCCTTCCAATTTTTAAAGCCATATACAATTTGGGAAACACTTCCGACGAACTATCGGAGCGCGTACGATACTCTATCGCGTTATAATAGGGGTGTTCTTAGAGTCGGCGGTGCCGTTATAGGAGGCAAATTGCTCGAGCGATACTTTGAGATTGTCTCAAGGTGACTTTGGCGAATTTTGGACCGTTTCTGGAGGATCTGGTGGAGGTGATCTGGCTGGATGATAATGTGAGAAAAAGAAAAGGGTTAAAAATGGGGTAGATTTATAGAAAAACATTTTAACAAAAAAAAAACGGACTTCCAAAAAGAAACACTTCAAAGTGAAAAATAACTCTAATTTCGGAAGTCGGTGTCTTTGGGTCTGTATTTTAGTTATCACCACCGACTTCTGAAATTATAGTTATTTTTCACTTTGTAGTGTTTTTTTTTGGAAGTTGTTTTTTTTTTTTGTTAAAAGTTTATATTTCACGCTTTTAAGTGGGTCTGTTTATAATGTATCTAAGTTAGAATAGCCTATGTCAACTTGCCGATCGCCTTTTACAAAATATTGCTTTTACCGATGCAGGGACGTTAATTGTTAAGGAGTTCTCCTAGTATTCCACCATCAGCCCCATTTCACCATTCACATTGTGACGAGCATAAATTGCTTAGCAACCATATTAAAGTAATTTCGAATCGCAAACCGTGAAATACTTATTATTGAGTAGTTCCGTTGGCCATCTGTGGTCTTCTTCATCAGTTCCACTTCACCAAATGGTGGTTTCCGAGAGCAAATGCACGAGTTACTATAAAAAATACCCAAATCGCTATAGGTGTACCTATAATATTTGAGGAGGTCCCTCAATTCCTCATGGATCCCATCATCAGAACTGGATTTTGATAAAAATGGGACCAATTTGGAAGTATATCCTTTTAAATAAAAAAAGAATTTTCCAAATCGGTTTATAAATATGACGGCGTACTGTGGTAACAAACATAAAAAAAATACAACCGAATTGAGAACCTCCTCCTTTTTTGAAGTCGGTTAATTAGAATGTTGTAAACATAGCTGGGTAAAGGCTAGGCAAATGATAATGATGATGTTTGGAAAACGAAGATGGGGAAATAGGTCAAATCTATCTCCATACATATATCAAATCACACGTCGTTAAGTTCTCATACAATAGTACATTATGATATAAGTGCGGTAAGTTGAAAATTACAGCCGAGGCGATATTGCTTGCCCGAGCCGTAGGCGAGGGCTAAAAGAAAGCAGAGGCTGTAATTTTCAAAGCGCACGTATGTCATACGACGTTTTATAACATATTTGCGAGGAAATAAATAAAACTTGGACTGAACTTGCATATTTGCTTGTTTTCCATATGATGAAATTTTGATACCTTTGTAAGTATCTATCGGTCGATTTTTCGGGCGAGGCTTAGAGTAGCCTTTTTCGCTGCCTCTGAGACTTCTGGCGGTGTGGAATTAATAAATTCATCATTACTTGGCGACATTTTCAAATAAAAAAAAGTACAGCGAAAAGAAAAAGCGCGCGGAATAATTTTTACTTTTTAACAGATAAGCGATGCGTGCGCGTTCGCGCTTTTTTTTTCAGGCATAGGCACAAAACAGCCAGTATTATTAATAAAGTAAATTAATATTTTTGTTTTTGTTACAGATATTAATGGTTGTAATTTATTGTCAAAATTAATTAAAATAAAGAATTAAATGTTTATTTATTATATTTTATCTCCCAAACAAAGTTAATTTTATTCATAAAATGTTGACATCTTTTCTGAAATAAAAACTCTTTGCTAAGATTTAAAAAAGTACCGTTCGTTTTGACGGAGCATCTTGATAAACCGTGCGATTTACTTTACATTACCGCACAAGTGCGTAATGAGATACATTACGATATTGAAATTGGTGAAAAAGAGACCCTTTACGAGCAAATATGTTATAAAATACATTACCTAACGATAAAATCGTCAGCCGCATTGTCCTTTCTCGCAGCCATCCAAATAAACACAGCATGACTCAAACCCTCTTTCAACGGTAACATCCGTCGATTGCATTGTAAACACGTCCCTCAGCTTAAAAATATTCAATAATCCACGAATCCCAAGATGCAAAGGCATCGCGTCATTTAGCAGCGCCATCCACCGCGATCCCCGATCCCGTACGATCATCTCCTTTCCCTCCCGATCTCCTGCGATCCCGTGCGAATCCCCACGGATTCGCTGCTAAGCCAGCATTTGCATTTATGAATAATGTCCCACAAATACACGTATGTCTTGATTTTTTAAGATACATTTCTGGGTATTTATTTTCTCGTATGCTCAGACCGGGAATGTTTTTATTCTTTTCTATTTTTGTACGGGTTCGATGAATGTTTCAGTTTTGGTTGTTTATTTTTAATGGAGTTTGATTCTGTGACAGTGTGTCTGATATTCATGAGTGTGACTGTGGCTATGTCAAAAGAAGTGTCTTCAAGCGCGAAATTACGCAGTATGTATGAACTTACTAGTAAAGTATTCCTGTAATCCAATCTTCCTGTCTTTTCACCTTTTATGTAACGAGGTTTAAAAGAACCCTAAGAAACCCCTAAGATAATTAAACAACATCTAGCAATATTGACACGATCCAATAAAACAAATGTTGCCAGTAAAGCATGGCTGTAGCATCGAAGATAGCGACAAGGCGACAGGGCGACGTCGACGTACAAAGCGACACGAACGTTTGCGATTCGTCGCGTAGTCTTTTGTCTTCGTCACTTTGTACTGAGGATTCGTCGGTAGTTGCCACTTGCGAGTTTTTAGGGCTTACTACAGTGCTGGCGAAGATATAGAGTAACTTAGTTATTGTCTTCCAATTCAAAAATAATCATGCCATAATGCAAAAGAATTTGACGTCACGGTAAAAATAATGCTTGAGCTTTCTGAGCGTGTGTGAAAATAGCGTCCACGGAGTTTCTTGCCCGTT
This sequence comes from Luperina nickerlii, assembly GCA_963855955.1. Taxonomy (NCBI): domain Eukaryota; kingdom Metazoa; phylum Arthropoda; class Insecta; order Lepidoptera; family Noctuidae; genus Luperina; species Luperina nickerlii. The sequence continues at coordinate 930,887 of OY979683.1, read as the reverse complement.
CTTCTCCATAGGAACCTATAAAGCTTTGGAATGAGCAGCTGATGAGCTTCATCTTTCTGACTAACCGACTTCTTGACAATTCTAAATCGCCTGTAATTTGTACCTATAATATAAACAAATGCTTGAATTTGTGCTGGGTGCTGTCGCGAGTTTGATTCTCTCGGAAAAAAAGGTCGTAAGGCCTGTATAAATTTAGTTGTTGTTTAGGATACCCTTCCGGAAACGATTCCTAGGGCCTAAATAGGACCAACACCCGCTGACTGGTCAATATTTTGCCTACTGCATGAGTCTATATTATTACAACGTATTTCGTTTCTACAGCGTATCTCTTAATACAACTTTCGTTAACGCTGCCACAAGTATACGTAGGTAGGTATATCAACGAATACAACCACCAAAAATATTTTATAGCATCGTATATCTTTAGCTACAGCCTTTGTTAGAAATTGTCACAAGTATGATTGTAAGTTCAACACGATCTGCAGATCCTTGTGTCGCCGCCATCTTTGAGTCTAACCCAACACAGCTCACCTAGCTTAGGTGAGGAAACTTCTGTTTTGTGTTCGGAGTTCAAGCTTTGTATGTTTTGGGTACGTTTGATTGTTTTAACAGATAGTTTGAAATAGACATTTGTACTGTTGTGAAGATAGGAAGTGTATTAAATTTTGTTCTTCTTATTTTTACCCTTAAATGATGTCACTAAAATCATACCCATAATGCAAAAAAATATCCCTTATGTATGCTATAAATCAACCCATCTGGAAACTACGAGGCAAAAATTGTTTAGGTATTTTTTATCTGAAAAGAGGGATCCATTTCCTCGCAATAACATTTTTCTCTGTGAATTCAGCATTGACAAAAAGATCCTATCTGTCGCTGTATACTTTCAAAATGAAAAAGATCTTCAGTTCTTAGTTATAAAGACCTCGTGTCAAGGTCACTATTTAGAAGTACCCGTGAACGCACAAGAGGCGCCCTTTGTGTCGAGTATCATTCAAAGACGACCACTTTGCTAACCACAAGCAAAACACAATGCCACTGGACTTTCAACCTTATGATGAAGAACTAAGGGTTGTTTAGAGTTTAGTGAACTGTAAACCACGCTGGTTTTGGTCACTTTGAAAGTAGGTGAGTACGAGTAAGGGATTAAGTCTTGAATTTTTTTTGTATACCTGTTTTTGGGGTCGTGTAAGTTTGGCTTTTCACCGTTTCAAATATGTGTACTACTTTCCACTGTTTCTATTTTAATAAGAAATAAAATAAACGAAAAACTACATAGAATTGTTGGTTACAACCCATTAATAGGCAAAAAAACCTTTTGAAGCATTTGTTAGTAGTTTGCTTCGTAATTCCTTGCCATAAAACATTACGAAAATGTTGGTAATTAAAGGAAAATTAAACACGAAACTAAACACACTATCACATTATTCTACAACTCCAACATAAAATCCTAAATTCCACTCTCATAAACAACAACTTTTAATGAATAGCACATAATCACCGTACCCCTGACATACCAACACAACCCGAGACGAAACTTCGGGCGTTTCCGCCAAAGTTCTTAAACGTCACGTAATAATCGTAACGACATTCCCACATAAGGTGGTACAGTCAAAAAATTACTGATATAAATTCAAAGGGGGTGAAAAAAGTCGTACCTACGTATTTGAAAGGGTTAAAACCCCAAGTTGGGTCATTACAAAGGACGGATTAGGCTTGTTCTCTTTAAATTGGTCGGGGTCGGTTGTACCAACACGGCGGATTAGCCATGGTAAATAAATACGCCGCGGTCACAAGGTTAACTTTGACGGGCCTTCGCTATTGGCTATTGTTATTTGAGATTGCGTTCATGTTTACAATGTAACGTTTGTTCTGAGGGACGAGTTCGTTATGGAATAATTAAATGGACATTTTTAATTCAGTTAATATTTTGATGAAAAATAGGACGACACAAAACATAAAATTTATTTTTCCCTCTCTCTCTCTCCGTGCCTCGGAAAGCACGTTAAGCCGTTGGTCCCGGCTGTCATTTGTGGATCTTTGACAGTCGTTACGGGTAGTCAGAAGCCCGAAAGTCTGACAACCAGTCTTATCAAGGGGTATCGTAATACCCAGTAATTGGGTTGTGGAGGTCAGATAGGCAGTCGCTCCATGTAAAATACTGGTATTCAGCTGCATCCGGTTAGACTGGAAGCGGTTAGTTGGGAAAAGGCTAGGCAGATGATGACATCAGCTCTTTCTTCACCATTATGATGAAAATAAGCCTTCGACTATAATAGGTAGGTACAGCAATACCTAAGTACCTACTTAACAATATTAATATCACAAATAAAAAGGAAAACCACAAGTTTCTTAAAGTTTAATTAATTCGTTATAATTTCACACTCCCTCACTTCAAAAGGGAACATTGTGTGGTTAAACGTGTTTTAATAATAACAAACTGACGAAACGCCTGCCGGTTTTATTATAACAACGTGACACAGAGATGCTTGTTGCAACAGAATGCGTTTGTGTCAAAAAATATGCAGGCGCATGTAGAATGCTTTAAGAGCGATGTTTCTTTATTATCAGATAAAATTACTATGTGAAGTAAAAAAAACTACTTTGCGATGGAGCCAGAGTCGATCCGTAATCTAGAAACGAATTGGACGAACATGCTTTTAGCACTAATCGAAAGCCAAACATCGAAAGATGAACAGTAGTGACATTATTACCCCAACAAGCAAGGCAAGGGTTCAAATAACAAAGAACACAATAATTTTCAGTAAGCGTAAAGTAAAACAAGAGTACAAAATGTAAAACTAAGCACTAAAACGTAATTTAATGAATATTATAATAAGTACCCAGTAGTGTTGTAACCATTTGGGACATTACGGGCTTTCAGTGCAAACACAAAAAGGGTTTAAGAATTTATTGTTTGACATGGACCTTTACATTTCCATTTATAATTAGAATACAAAATAATGAACAAGTTATTGTAAACGTTTGTAATGAAATATAATTCAACACATCGAGCTTTAGAAAGAGACAACCACACACATGAGTGACTGAGATGACACTCTGCAAAGTCGAATGTTTTCTAAAATCTATGAGTCTTATTAAAGGTTGGATTCTGTAAGTACTTACTGCACTTATTAAACCTAACAAACAATAAGAAGAATAAATTGATGTTTTAGACAACAAGATAGGTACGTGATAGGTTTTGGAAATATCGTGACCTGAAAAGTAATAAACCTACGCTGTATACATATAATAAAAGAAAACGTAAAACATTCCCCGGCACACATGATGAAAATAAGGCTTCGCATATGGATTAATGAATAACATAGCCAGTCAACACCAACGGATCAAAAACACAAAATATAAAGCATGGAACGGTGACATTTAGAAAACGGAATATTTGAGCGTCCCCAACGAGACATCATGGCGGAATTAAAGTCCCGGAAAATCGGGACACGTGTGTCGGGACTGGAGTCATTACACATCACTAGTTCCGACCTTTTACTTTAATATTCATATTATTACGGAGAGGGCAATGAAAATTTAACGTGGAGAAGTAATTATGAAGCCGACTGAGATGAGGGTTCCGCTGTCCGACCTATTTCGTGTACGTCCGTTACGCATTGCCACACTGTCTGAATCGATAATTAGAATATCCTAGTTAATCTATGTAGATACTGAGCTTATGCCTGTTATTTAAACTCTGTAAGTATTTTTGGAGTTTCCGAAAATAACTTCGCTTTTACAGGCTGAACAGAGTTCGGAGCTTTTGTTTGTTCCTACGTAAATCGGAAGTTAAGGAAAATTATCCAAAAATATACTTTTACACCGTAGGCATACACGATTGTCGTTTCATCGAAATGAAATAACACAGGTATTTATAAAAATATTTTAAAATGTATTTGTCAGTTAAAATAATCACTCAATAATTATTGTCGAAGAAGCGTCGAATAAAAAAAATGTACATAAAAAATAGTAGTTAGGTACCAGAAGGAAAAGAATAAAGTACATACTTATCACGATCAGTTATACAGTTAGATGTGGTGGTTTATATATAACAAAATTGTTTGCAATGGTATCCGCGACCCTATTATCCTAAAATAACAACAGCCATTTATCCCATAAAATACTCTTACAATTCAGAAATATTAAGCCAGAATGAAATGAGCGCCTGAAAATTATGCTTGCAATAACAATACTGACATTCATTTCTATAAGAAAATTATCAGGCGCTCGGGAAAATTGTTCTCTGCTTAGTACATTTTTTATTACTATTACAACGAAATTGCTCCTTGTAGCTTTCGAAACGGCTATTAAGTGCAATTAATTATTTACCTTTATCGTCCTAATGTATTGAGCGTGAAAGAAAGCAAGATATCATTTTCATCTAATAAGTATGTGGAGTAAAAACTGTGTAGAACTGCTAGGAACTTTTTGTCCATGAAAACCACGTAGGTAACGAAGCTCATTTCTTATAATCAAGAAGCTACCTAAAAACTACTCAAAACTCCTCTACATAGGTACGGCCTGTATTTTACAATCACAATTTTTAAACAGTTCCCTTCTTAAATCGACATCTAAATTGTCATGCCTTCAGCAAATCAAAGAACAAACTGGCAGGCGCAAATACCAAGTAGTATAGACTTCACATCAGACATGCCTCGACAAAGGACCACCGTAATGCGATTTGCGACTAACTTTGAGTCTGGACGCGCCTCAAAGGAGAATTAAAAAGCTGAAATGCCAGCCACCAGCTTTTTACATTTGAGTACATTTTCAGTTTCACACGCTTTATTTTACTAAACCATTTGGGATTGTTCTTGTGGAATGTCTTGATTTTAAAATAAGTATAACATATGCTGAAAAAGGTTATGATTTTAGATTTTTCTAGCAGAAATCGTAATATTTTTTACTTGATAGAGCTAAAAATATAGTCTTAAATTAATCCTTATTAAATTCTTCCATCACTACAAGTAGATTTCTCTGTACATTTAGGCAACAATTTAATAAGTTCGATTTTATATTGTATTACTCTACAGCTCTTAAATAAGCATTTGGAATCATACTATTAAATAAAAATGACGACAGACGTATGGTGGGAGTATCATAATGCGTAATGAGTTGCCGTAGTTTTGCTCATTTCATAACCAAAGCATACAGCAATTAATTAATTTCGAGTTTTAGTGACACAAGGATACCTTTAGGGGTACCCTCAATCCCCAGTCATTAAGCCCCTATAATATCAGTATAATTATGAACCTTCCCAATCAAACATATGAAAATAATACTCATTTGAAGACACCTTATTGATGGCGTCGTTAATTTTAAAATGGCGCGTGCACGTTAATTTTATTTATTCGCTCCGATAAGGTGGTCAGTGGTAAATAATGGCTACAGATACGGGAAGCACATTCGTTGAAAGCTTAATAAAAATAGCTTCATGTGTTTTACATTTTAAACTCTTTGAACAGTAAAAATTAACAGGCATATTCAGGTTACATGAAAATTGTTCCGCGTTTCAATATTTGTTTGTTGATAAGTAATCTTTCCTACAAGAAAAGACGAAGACACAGCTGAAATTTTCTGTTATTTTTCACAAGATTCCTGAAAACTTTATTTATTAAAATCTGACATGAAAAGCCATTGTAATTGCTTAGCCAAAATACTGTGACACAATCCTGAGATTTGACAGTTAAATGTACAAAAGTAAAAGCTCTAAGAAACTGGGGGTACGTCAGCGATACACAGCTAAAGACAATTTTACCCCATAACATAGTACTCATTGTAAACAAAACACTACCAACCCACAAACATAGTACTTATATGAAAATCAGAGCGGAATTCCGCAGCATACCTTCGCACCGCATGCCGCGTAGTAATGACATCGACGTTCATTAAAATTCCCAGTTCAAAGCCTGCCATTGTGGGCCATTGTGGGCCAGCGTGTAGACACCTTCTACTCCACTCATTATACACTGGTACCGCCTGGATCCGCTTATGAGCTTTTAAGGGATAGTGCTCAATTGAGGTGGGCAAAGTGAGAAGTTTTGGCGTGTGTTTAGTGAGCTTTGTGTTTTATTTAGTACATGTTTCACTATTTCCGAAGAGGATGAATTTGTTACCTGTTTAGCTATGGTTTGCTAGAAGAGCGGTGGACGCCACATATCCGAATTGCGTCACTATAACGTTATTTATGAAACTAAGTTGGTGTGTTTTAACCGATTTCAAAAAAGGGAGGAGGTTTTCATTTCGCTTGTTTTATTTTTTAATGTTTGCTTCAGAACTCCGTTATTTATAAGCCGATTTGCAAAAATATTTTTTATTTGAAAGGATAAACTTTACGATTGGTCCCATAAAAATTTCATCAAAATCGGTTCAGTAGTTAGTAGTAGTGGTCCCATATAAATTTTTATTAAATTTGCTTGGGTAGTTTTTGAGTTAGCTTCAATAATACGTATTTTTGCCACTTAGATTTATGCAACGCAACTAGTGTTATACGAATTTGTGTGAGGTAAGTACAACACTTAAAAGTGACAAATAACTTTATTTTCGGAAGTCGGTAGCAAACAACGAAAATGCGAATCCAACGACACAGACTTCCGAAATTCAAGTTAACCTCAATCACAGTCGGTTAGCCATGTGATTTAAAAACCACAGGTTTTGGACAGCCTATTTAACTTAAACTGTTGTTAAATTAAATAATGTCTCGTCTCGTGGTTGGCTTTTGTCATTTCGTTCCACCAATCACAACGTCTAACATTAGATTTGAAAGAAAAATAATGCAGAAAATACGTTTTTAAGCAATAAAACATGACGCAAAGAAAAAACACAAAAAAACAAATTGGGGGAAATATGCATCACATCTACGCAAAACGGCCATCGCGCTCAGCATTACTTATGCTGTGACTGTGACCCTATGCGAGACAGAACCCCAGCGCCGGCTTCGAATTTCATGATCAGTCTTCATTAGAGAGAAGCCAGATAATAAATAGGTAAAGACAAAGGTCAACGATAAGTGACAGATGTTTATACTGTGGCTTACAGTGCAGTCCGAGAGAATGCGTTCTGCACACCTACCTGTCACTTTCATACACACGTATACGTGTTCTGAAAATATGATCTTTATTAGCTACTGAAATTGTCGCACTGACAGGTGTAAGAAACGCATTCTCTCGGCGACGGACTGTAGTTTCGAGTGACTTAGTGTTTGACCAGATTGCGCGGGTGCGTTTTGCGTGTTGCCCAGTGTTTGTCAAAATATAATATGGATGCAGAAGACTTATTTTTACTAGAAAAAAGCTCGAACTAGTTTAAAAACCCCGGTCCCCACGCGGGCCGCTTACGCCCGTTTCGCGCACCCACTTGTATAAACGAGCTATGGCGTGAGTTGCCCGCGCGCTCCCCGCGCCGAGCAGCCCGCGCCGCTCACCGCGCCCGCGTGCTCACTATAGATACTCAAAGGAAGTTCATATTTTTAAGTTTGCCGCGCCGAACCCGCGCTGCCAGTCTGGCCAAGCACTTAAAGTTTATTCTATTTGATTATCGTTTATTATCACATCAACAAAATAAAATTTATCTTAATCAATTAGATGCTGGTAACTTGACAAATTAACAAGAAGTTTAGAACTATAGTAAAAAGTACACACGTCTGCTTAATAACATTCAAGATAGTTTACTTAGAAATATTTGGCTGTAATCAAATAAATCTAATTAATATCCCTAAATAGTCTTCTCGTGACCCATTTATCGTAGGATTAAATTCAGGGAAAATGAACTCAGTGGTTTAGTCTTCCAAACACAATCATACGTATTTATGTCCATAACAAAATGATTAAAGGGTCCTACAAACAAGCGCGACACGCGATATAATAGCGCGCGACACAAAGGCACCGCTCGTTGCGCGACTTGCGGTGCCTTTGTGTCGCGTGTCGTGTCGCGCCTGTTTGAAGGAACCTTTAAGCTTACAGTCGTATATTGGATTGTGAAACTGCCTTTTTAGGAAGTTGAATCACTTAGTCTGCTGGCCCCTACAACATGTTTATTATTATACTAGCTGCGCCCTGCGGTTTTACCAGCATGAGTCTCGATCCCGTAGGAATACCGGGATAAAAGCATCCTATGTCCTAATCCAAGTCACAAACACAAAAATAAAATCTTTATAATATCGTTATTCTATTACTAGATGTTGCCTGCGACTTCGACTGCGATCCAGGATGAGAAGTAGCTCTAGTAGTATGTCCTTCTCCATGTTATGGTCTACCCATGTGTCAGATTTCATCCAAATCCGTTCAGCCGTTTTAACGTGAAAGCGGAACAAACAAACAAACTTAGTTTCGCGTTTACAATACAAGTTAGGATTAGGATATTATATAATATAGTTTACCTAAATAATCCCTAATTCACATTTTTATGAATTGGGTAAGTCGTAAAAATGTAAATAAGGATTATTTAAACTTTTTTTTGGTGGGTACCAAAGGGCGAAATCGAGGGAAACTGATTAATTGTTGGCCGGAAAACATAGTACGGTAATATCCAAACACCTAATGAAAACATATCAATAAAACTCTAGCGTAAACCTAACCTAATAAAACTCTAGTTCTAGTGTTGATTTAATTTAATCTAAGCAACAACAACTCAACACGTAAGACAATAACAATTCAATCCGCACTCCCATCAAGCAGATGAAGGTAAAGCGCCCCCAGACGTGTCCCAACTACCAACCGAGCTACATTAGCGACTTCAAGTGGAGCAACAGCGACTTCAAATCGAGCTACATTGCTCGAGAGTTCGATAAACGCTCCACAAAAACAATCACCAATTAAAATAAACACGAAGCACATTCGTTGCGTCAGCACTCTACTGCGTGCAAATTTTGTTTGTCAACCTATCTAGAACCAAACTTAATTCAAACCTAACACCCAGTGAAACGGTCCATTTTACCTCAACAGCAGTTAAACGCCCGAGATAACTTGAAAACCTCCTAAACTTGTCGAACTAATACTCTCTTCTTACCTCAAAATGGCTAAAGTTTGGCTCAATTCCCTAAAGACGTAAACTGCTTACAGTTGCGCAGTCAAATTCAGACTTTATTGTTGAGTAAGCAAGGTTTAATACCGTGTAGTTACCCAAATATACAGGTTGTTACTAAATAATGGAGTAAGTTTGCGAGAGGGTGTTTTTGAAGTGCCCAGAGACCTGTTGAAAGGTTTGTTGAATTAATTTTTTTATGTTGAGTAAATCGTAGAAAACGTCTGTTTTAATGTTCCGCCAAATTAGGTAGCTGTTGAGCTCAATCTTTGAGTAACAGAGACCGAGAATTATGATTTGTAGATATTAGAGTATGAATAATGCCAACTCAGCGCTTTGAAAGTTTACTTTAAAGTTTCTTAACCTAATTATAGTCTCAACCTACAGTACTTAATACAACAAGAAAAATTATGATATCATTGTCTAATAAACTCCTATCTTAATTAAAACAAAATCATCTAATTGAATCGAAACGCTGAACATATTCGTTGCTAAACAAACTACATAAAAAATGTACTTAGTTGTAAAAATTCTAAAGATAGTCAGTGGCGTGCATTGCATAAAAGCATATAAGCAGTGCCTACCTCGATAAATCACCATATCATACGTTTACGCGAGGCAGTAGCTAGTCGCCAGACGGCCTACGCGGCTCCCGTACTATTCGCACATTGTCATTGGTCTTTACTCGTTCCAGTTAATACCACGCAATTAAAAATACGTACGTCTCAGGCGTAATACCATGACCTTCGCAATTTATCACCCTAAAGTAGGCATGCCTACTCAAATAACCAACCGAGTATGAATGTTAAAATCGTAATTTGGCCGTGCGAAGAAAGAAAGGGATGGATATTGAGATCGCCGACGGTGAGGTAAAAATGAAAATCCAAAATGGCGGCTGCAGACATTTTCAAATTTTTCATCATGGCTGTCGTTTACATGGTTTATTTTTTTGAAGTGAAAACTTCTTTAGCGGCGTTTTACACTTTTTTTGTAATGGGTAAAAAATGTTAAACTCGCGTCAGGACACGTGATCTGATCGAAAATTCGTAAGACGGATGGCCGTAGCTGGTACCGCGCGTGTTTTGTTTATAAGACGATTCACAAAATACACCCGTAATTGTTCAAGTTTTCACTTCTTTTGGCACTCCCGGAGTGCCACTTTTTTTTTTTTGTTAATAGATACTTATGTTTTATGTTTCTGATTAGTGGCCGCGTCTGCCTAGACTAGACCCGGCCTAGTGCCTGCCTACCTATTCTGAAAACCAATGCACGCCATTGAAGATAGTACGATACAATACGGTACGGAACAACCTAACACAAACTTCCGCCAGCCAAATCCAGAACATACTTCTACAAAATAAGAACATTGATTCTCCGGAAAAACTATCAAATCGACACAATTCTTACAAACTGCCACTGCCGAATGTATTTCAGTAAAAAAAACGCAGACGGTTAAGTAAGCACGCCATTTGTCTAACAGCAGACAACCCCCCCCCCCTCCCACGCCACGCAGCGCGTTTTTGCGCGATTTCACGAGACATTTTGCGTTTTAGCGGATATATTATTTTTTGTAACGTCCTGTCCTGTATATAATATGTCACAGGTGGTAATTTTTAGGGCTGTCAAGAATACGAATTGTTTGTATAATACGCAAGATGTTATTTTATTAAACGTCGGGAACTTGCTGAGTCAGGAATATGAGAAAATATTGAGTGTATCTGTAAGCAGCTTACGATCTCGGGATAAGTAGGGGATTTACTTTCTACAAATAATGGTATTGACGTAGGATATTTGTCTATGATTGCCTTTTGTGAACTTTCATCGTCTACGAGTACGCAGGCGAATGTTTATAAAGAAGAAATAGGTTACCTGAAATGTTTTTACTGCTATTTTCAGACAAACGGTTCATCACTGAGGCGTTACAGGATTTTATAGAAGTTTTATTTACCTCTATACAATGATAAAACTACGCTTTAAGTTATGACTGAGATCTGTCTACAGCTTCAATCAGAAAAGTATGACCATCACACTGTACAACTTTCTCCATGGGACCAACATCGCAATAAAAATAATCAGCTGTCCCATACATTTGGGTCGAATAGGTATGGAAGTTTTGCATGGGACAGTTGATAATTTTACCATACCCTTAAAGTTGACCACATGGTCCTGATACATTCTGTTTTGGCACATAAGCAGGAACTGTGATTAAACTAAACTATCCCATCGCTTTTAACCACCTAAACTTCGTTTTCCTAGAAGAGCGTTTCCGTCATTTATTTTATTATTATTAATAACTGACGTCATGAAAATCTGTCATTTTCACCGGTATAAAAAATGCTCTATACTTGGACATTACGGCCGCACAACGGCCGCATAAGAAATAACATTTTGATTTGACAGCTCGGTGTTGCAAACACAAAAACATAACCCAATGTTGTCAGTTTACGCTTTATTATTACAGACAATTCTAATTTAAGCATTATTTATCGCTCTCTCTCCTAAGCCGAATTACATCCACCTACATACATAATATCTACTCTAATACTCATGTAACTAAAATCAGGGGAAGTTGGAACAATAATTCAACTTCGCTTCAGATGCATATCTGTGTGACAGCTCGTTAGAGGGGAGGCACGCCAGATACGGAACACCTTGCCAAACGTCTATGAATTTACGAGAATTGAGGGAAAGAAACGAATTTGTTATCTTTTGAGGTTTTTTTTTCAGTTCGAAGTTTCAGGTGTTTTTATTTCTCGCTATTATTTAGATTGGCTTGTCACAAAATTCAGTAATAATTTGATCTGTAGACACCAATGAGACAAATCGATTTATAACTGCGGGGTACTTAATTACGTAACGCACAAACAGCAGGAATGGCTTTCATTTTGACAGTACAACAACATTCATTGCGTTATTTACATTGTTGAGCAGACACTTTTTCGAACATGTGAAGCAATGGAATTGTAATATCCATCAAAATGATTCAAATTGTGATCGATAGTGTGTTACTCAATTAGTGTGCTGATCCATAAAAAATCGTGTTACTGTCTGTATCTCGATATTACCGATATACATTTTGTTGCTTCCTTCTTCATTATTACGTATCCCGCCTCCCCTTTGTCTTCTTTGATAAAAGAACAATAAGTATATACCTAATATGGCCGACCTTCCTATATCTAAGTTACGTTACGTAAGTACATAGAATTGTATGAGCAGAGCGAGTGTTTGACCTCTAACCTCTCCGTGTATGTATTTCGGTAGAAAAGAGAACAATACGTATCGTGTGCTCATGATATCCTATTACCTTTGTTAGACAGATATGTAAAGAAACAATGGTTATGTAACTAATAGAAGAAGAGTTTAGAAAAAAATAGCTTTGTCGGAATGATTATAATTGTAGAATGTGAACCAGTTTCCAGGCTAGGCTTTTCCAAAAATATAAATCAACTTTTGGACTAAGTTACACACTTTTTGACAATTTGAAAGTATCTTTGCTCTCGTTGAATTTGAAATGAATGCTTACTTTAACCAGCGCTCTAATTTCTTAGCAGCACTTTATATCACAATCGGAAGGATTTTGAAGGAAATTCCTAATACATTGAATCATATGTTTGAAAAAAAAACATTGCCATTACAAGTGTGTAACGAAATTACCCCGCAGGCACGGCTGATTCAGTATTTTACATGAAGCATACTGATGCTTCATGAAAATTACTTAACATCTGAGACTGCATCTACCCGTTGCGCGTCGCTACAGATGAATATCAACGACCCAAAGTTAGGTAGGTACATTTTCAGAACAGTGTTTTGTATGTTTCTCTCTAAATCGAACCTTTTCTCTCAATAAAAACCGTATTGTATTTAAGAAGCCATTTCTAGCCGTTGTTCGGTGACTTTTTATGGGAATCAATAGTAATAAAACGGGACGCTTAATAAATTGCATACTAACATTACCAAACGCTTGTGTAATGTTATGTAGATTCGAATTATTTGAGGGAATGCGTGTGAGAGATTTTAATCGAGCGGTAAGAGGGATGAATTTGTTGCTTCTCCACACAAAATTACCTTAAATAGGTATATGACGTAGCTTTTATATTTCAAGAGATTTTATTATTGTACTAAAAAGCTTTTACTGGTAAAATCCGAATAATACAGAATTCACCTGTGTATTACATAGTCAACCGCAAGGCAGTGGTAACACTTGAACTACGAAAACCGCCCTTGGATTAAAGGCGCTGTCAATGGCAAATTGACCAACACGATATTTTACAATAAATTCATAAACAATTTGTTTTAAAAAGCCTTTTTTACTCACTCAATAAATAAATATTACAACGAACACGAACATTCATTTACATAATGAATTTTAAAAAGATTACTTTGCATGGAGCAGAAACGAAACGCATCACGTACAGAATCTTATGATGCGTTTTATTCTGTTTAGCATACGTCAGAGCATTCCTTTACTCGAACGGTTGAGTTATATCTTTGTTTGGTATTCAAAGAGGATGATATAATATACATAATTGGATGAATGCATTATGAGGGGCGAATGTTTAAATTGTTTGAGAGGATAAATATTGTTATTTTTGTTACCTAAAAAGATTCTTTATTTGAGGGCTGTAGGTAATAATTGAATATATCAAATAGGTGAGTGGATAGAAATGACTTATATTCCAAGGCCGAAGAAAACTGTCTTCAATAACTTTAAAATTAAGCCCAAACTAAACTACTGATATACAATACCTGAAAAACCTTAATTAAAAGCAAATCCTAAACAAACCTATGTATTTAATCTAAACAGCCAAAGAAATTGTATTAATAACAGCAGACCCAACACCACTTTATTTCGCTAAGAAAAAACATCTTATTTTTTCGAAGCAAATCTCATAAAAAATATTACGTTCAACATTTTAGCACTTTAAGTTGCGCAGCCTCCTTTAATTAGTTCATTTTGAAACCGTCAGGTGTCGCCAGCGGCGCTACGAGCAAACAAGTTTCATTACAAATTCTCCAGGGGGCGCCCTGTCGAATCTTCACCCTCGTACTTAGCCCAGATGATTTGCAAAAAAGTGCCAAATTACTTCGTCGTGTCGAAAACAAGAAATGTCCGAAACACTGGCGAAAAAATTCGGTGAACAAGCACTTTTAGTCGCCAAGTATTTAGATGAAAACATTTGTGTTCGTAACGACGGAAGTTGCAGGAATTAAGTCGAAGGAAACAGCGCTCATGAGGAAAGTTTTGTATGAACACACAAACGTACAACTACAATAGAATGAACACAAACATGAACACAATGTAAAGCTATGAACTGAAAACCGAATTTTCTTATTCCTTTTTTTAAACACAGCAAAAGTATGAAATGCATCGGCAAACAATTTGTTGAAACAGTTGCAAATTTCTACCAAAAAGCATTGCCATCTGTACCTTAAAAATCTATTCGTTTGTCATATTATCCATTTTAAACATATAACAAAATAATTGAAATACTATTCCAAAGATCCAACTACACCGCAAAGCCACGAAATCCACTAACAAATCCTATTTCAAAAGCGACTAACATTTGTTTCAAAATAAAGCTTAATTTTAAACGCAGCATACTCGGGTAAAGATTGTGGAATCCTGTTAACCGGCTGACGACATAATTTCCAGGGTAGAAGGGGAGGAACGGGGGGGTACCAGGTGGGATTCAACCGCACTATACACTGTATTGTTAATGCGTTTGTTTATTAGGTAAACGCTGGTTTTTGCATTCTCACCTAATTTTAGAGGGAATTTCGCTTTTTCGTGCCCTATTTCTGGGAAAAGTGCAGGTGAATTTGAACACTTGTTTTGTTTTTTTCGCATTTCCGTGTGTAATTTTTAACAAAATGTGTGCAGTGTCCTTGTGCTTTATATTCACTTGTTTTCTGATCCGTTATTTATTACATGCGAGTAATAATAAAGATATGAAAATTAAATGTCTCAATGACACCTACAGTCTGTGTAACAACATCGAATATACATAAGAAATAGTATTTTCTACTAATTAATATAAAAGAAACATTTAGTAAGATTAAATTACGAACTATTGATATTTTAACAATAATGGGCCGCGTCAAGCTGTTGGTCGACTCTTCACGTGACTAGAGGGCTGGCCTGTGTTTTGGCCAATGAATCAGCATTGCCATACAACGTGGCAGTGTCACTGTCTTTTAGGCACTTTTCCAGCGACAGAATTTTTTCTTTGGTGACAGTTCTGCGGAAGAATTTTTTGATGCCCTATGATTCTTATGTCTCTTTTTTTATATGCATTTACATATTATTATTTTAAGACTGTCAGATTACTATATTATGTAAATAATATTACCTTGTTTGAAAATAAAACTAATGGGCCTTTCTAATCTCCTAAGTGTAACATAAAGAGGTGGCTATATTAGTAACTCATACAATTCAGACCGCCCAGAAATTAGTTCAAGTTAGTTTCATACGAGAATCACAGAATTATAATAATATGTAATTAACTAAAAGCTAATACGCGGGAAGGTAGTAAGTTATTCAATTATGTAAAATTATGGCTTCTATTCAAGTTTACATGTTCATTGCGTTCTATTTGACGCTGGAACTTCTAGTAATAGTTAAGAGGAAAGTATTTGTGTTGAGGAAAATTTGAACGTTTCAATCTTTGTGGAGATGAAAACAATTAAAGCATAATCTGATTACACAAGATTAACCAAGTAATTAATATGGTTGTCACGGTAGTCACAGTTCTACAGATAGGTAAAAAGATACGATTGCCTCATTATTATAAAAAAAGTGGCACTCCGGAAGTGCCGACAGAAGTGATAACATCTATTGCGGGGCGGCTAAGCTCGGGCATTTATGCTGTTAGAAAGATAAGACAGTTAACAGATGTAGAAACCGCGCGTTTGGTCTATTTTAGTTACTTCCACAGTATTATGTCATAAAGGCTCCTACACACAGGCGCGACACGCGATATAATCGCGCGCGACACAAAACCACCGCTCGTTGCGCGACTTGCGGTGCCTTTGTGTCGCGTGTCGTGTCGCGCCTGTTTGAAGGAGCCTTAAGGCATTTTACTATGGGGTCGGGCTGCTGACATTGAATCCATTTTTGTTTTACAAAAGTGAGCTGTTAGAGCCATTTATAATCTACGTCGCCGCGAATCTCTTAGGGAACTATTTCAAAAGGTTAATATCATGACGGTACCTTGCCAATTCATTTATGAAAATATTATGTATGTAAGAAAAAATCAACATATTTTTAATGAAATAAGTGATAGACATTATTTTAATACTAGAAATAAAAATAAATTAGATCAATCTTTTTTCAGATTATCTAAAGTACATACATCTTTTATGACAAATATTGCAATTAAATAAAAGAAAATTTAAAACTCATATTAAAAGTACACTATGTAAACAAGGATATTACAAATTAGAGGATTATATCCAACCTAAGAATGCTTGGAAACATGCTGGTCTTGCTCCATAGACTCCATCTAGCGTCTAGACAAAATCAAACTGGTTCCTCATTTAATTAATATTTAAAAAAAAATTATGACATTGATTTTTACAATCTGTGACTACAATAACTCATACACTTGTTAAAATTCTAGGAAAATCATCTACTTTTACAATATTTGTAAATAGTTTGTAAATACGAGTATGTGAGCACCATGTATCTATCACGTAATTGATTTAAGTCAAATCATTTATTTCAAATATATAATATATAATTTACCTGTCATTGCTTCATTTTTAATTCTTTTTACCTTTTGTGGTAGACAAATTTTATTCTAGGTGCATCGTCTTCACATATAATTATATTATGTATACAAAATCTTGGAAAACATTTTAAAAGAGTAACGATGGAGTTTCTTGCCCATTCTTCTCCATACGAACACTACCTTTTGGAAGGAGCGACTAGAATCAATTCAATTTTACTGTAAGTTTTGACGTTCAAAAGTGTCTTTTATGTGCCTATTTGAAATAAATGATTTGACTTTGACTTTGAGTGAAATCTTGAACAATTGCTTGTGTATTTTTTTTATCGTCTTATAAACAAAACACGCGCGGTGTTGGTTACGGTAAGTGTGTCGCGAGTTCAATGGTTTTTCCAATCTCAAAAAACGCCCAACGCGGCTAAAAAAGTTTTCACTTCAAATTTGAAGTACCTTGGGTTGGGTAACGACCGTGATATATCACTAATCCGCCTAACGTCTGTGCCTACAGTGATAGTAGTCTATGTAGAAGCTAAATAAGAAACTACCTATGTGATAAGTTAGCACAACATTTCATTTCTAGTTAGTCTAGTATAAAAACTCTCAATTTAGACTGGTAGGCTGTCTGAAAAACTGAGCCCTAAGCACAGACATCGCAACCTACGATACGAGCAACAAATAATTCAGGAGACATAAAACGGCGTACAATAAGGCCGCATAAGCCGACGGCCGATTGCGCCGCTCATTGTCACGTAATGTGCGCACAATATTGCCCTCCAAGCAAGCCTTTTTAGCAGACAGAGACGGAGTAAGTTGCTTTATTAAATGGAGGTGTACCTAGTTGTTATTTTGAGTCTGATTAAGATATTATAATGATTACTTATTTCGTACAACAGCTGATTAAGAGTGTAATAAATAATGTCTTCAAAGCTGGACATTTTCTTAATACTTTAAGCCAAGTCTCCGATAATTTTGACTAGGTTTGAAACGAGTTACGCAGAGTTTACCTTTAAATGAGACAAAAGTATTATAAATCAGTCATAAAAATGCTGATGAATCATGTGAAAACACACATAACACTCGAATTGTAAACCCACTTAGCATACTCTGAAGTATGACATTATCTAAGGGTTCTTCATAAAACCTGTCTATACCGATCTCAGGTTCAAAAGGGCGATGGAAAGCGAGACGATAATATACGATGTAAATTATCGTCTCGCTTTCCGATGTCATCCGATCAACCACAATAAAACCGCTACAAAATTCCACTCACCAACACAGACGTCAGGCCTCACAAAATCAGAGAGGCCTCAACACATCGCATTACAAGATACGGCCACTAAAATATACATACGGAATGTTACCACGACACGCTTTTAAATTCATGAAAGCAACGCTCTCGAGGTGTCATTACAGAATACTGTACGTTTTATTGAACAATAACGTTCGTAGGTACCTGCAACAGGTGACGTCTAGCCGTAAAAACTTCCATCGACCCCTTTTGAACTAACCCTCACTAAACAATACAATTTCAACTTTATGTTTGAGATACTAAGGTTAGCATTCCATTGTGTTTACGAGTTATCTAAATAGAGGAAATGAAATCTGTTGTCCCGTATTTTGTTGGTTTTTGTTCAGTAAACGCCATCTTAATGGAATGAAAATATATTCAGTTTAGAGCTTGCATTGCTTTTAAAATAATGAAGTAGTCAAGGAGATTAACTATGTTGGTACAAAATCTCCTAAACATATTTAACAATATTATGAAATGGAAAAATAATTTATTCAGTAACACATCGGCCCTGTTGCTATGTATATTATGACACTTTAGAGAAACGCGACCAAATGTTTCATTTTTGCATTTCAGGTTGGCGCTAACAGGCAGAGGATATTTTTGACAATATTTGTTGAATTAGATTTATTCCTAACTACATACTTAAGATAGGTAGGTACATGAGATTATAAATAAATTCAATGGTGAACGTTACCCATTTCAGACGTAATCTTAATATACTTATTAAAAGCGATACCGATGCCCGAAATACACAAAATGCGTCAAACTTCGATGCCCAAAACTTCGAATGCCTACTATGTAGAATCAGCAATATTAGGTAGGTATAATAGCTTTAGTAAATCTGTAACATATATCACAATAAGTTGTTCATAAGTTTCTCATAAAATCGGATGTAGCTCCCTTGCAAAGTTCGGTTATAATCTACGAAAGCCTACATCCTTACAAAGTAATAACACATGACACCGTTAGGTAACACGTCGCCTAAACTTGGCACAGTGACACAGTTACTGAAGGCTTCAAGTTTCAGACAGTAATTACAGCAAACCCAGTTACCAGCCCACTCAAATAATAATTTTAAAAATTCACACCGGCTCGACCCCGTGTTGAGTACCCCTGGTTTTATACACCAAGAAAATTTCAACTTTAGTCCACAAATTATATGGTTGAAATTCCGGTGTGTTGGTCAGTGTTTTTTTTTTAAGCAAACATACGTACCGCGATTAAATGGAGCGGCTAATAAAAAAATTGTTTTATTAATATTGTTAGCTTTTGATAATCTCTGAAGCAGAATTAGGGAGGGAATCGTGTTACGGGTTTTGTGAACTTTTAAAAAAAATAGAAGGAAACATGATCTTTTTCCAGGAAGACCAATTTCAGGGCTAATATAACTTTTGGAAATAATCTTTTTTAAGTGCCTACTCTTATTTCTTCTTTCCCGATTTTAAAATATTTAATACGCACGTTTTTTATCAAGGTGTTCAACAGTTAAGTAGGTAGACAGACACGGAAAAAATTTAAGCTCCCTGGCCCACTAAAGAAAAAAGCTGAATAGGAAAATAATAACAAGAATAACACTTCTACTAATCCGTATCAAACTCCCACTTGTCTGGTAATTGGAAAGATTTCCGGATATAACCAGATTGTGGCGGTAACAGCCAGTTATAGCTAGTTAAAACCGCGTTTCCTATTTTGTTTTAGAGGCGGAAATTGTGTGTTTTTCTCATAAGAGCGCTATTATATTTTGATAATATTTCCTTCGCGACGCGGGAAAGAAAGAAAGAAAAAATTGTATGTGCTTGTCTTTTGTGTGGCGGATGAATCGACGTGAAGAATGGGTAGATATTGGCTGGTTCCCTATTGTTGAGTTTAAGTGGTATTTTTTTGGTGGAAATTACTACTCACTACAATGGTACATAAAATGATTCAGCGACTGAACTTTGTTTGTAGTTACGGGTAGGTACTTTTTCGGTATGAAACCAATATTTTCAGGCCTACAAGATTATGTTCTAGGTCTTGGGTACGAAGATTTTCAAAAGATTTGGCGAAACTACGTAGTGTACAGCAAGGAAAAAATATGAACTGCATATCTACATACACATTTATGCCTTTTTTTTTCAGGATGGGAAATCATCACATGACTCCTCCCGCTCTGGGTGGAGCGGAAGGGAGTGTCAGACTCTTACTGACTAAAACCCACCCATGTTCCTTCCTTAGCCCTTTGTGTTCCGGGCCAGCGATAACCCTTTCGGACAATCCCACTGAACAAATTTATGCCTTAAAACACGTTTCTCACAAACCACAATGAAGAGGCTAAAAAAAATACTTCACTTACTTACGTATCATAGCTATTATCTTCTTAATAAGCACGACTTACCTGAAAAGAACAAACAAAATTAATGAATGTAGTCAAAAGACTTTAATAATTAAGCAATTTATCATGAATACAAGAGCCTACGAAATAAATTCTAACAGGTGTGAATAATTAATTATCTAGTTGCCATGGCAACGGATCTGGCTGGCTGCTATTAGTCAAGAGTATTTGGCGAAAAGTAGCTTATTTCTTAAAATATAGTCAATTCATAACTCAGCTGTAAAGTTTCTAAGTAGATATTCTTGAGATCTTTGAGTTTTTTTTTTTAATTAATTCATTATTCTATTTTTAATTCAAGTTCTGAAATGTTAAATTATTTTTCATAAAAATACCTACTTAATCACGAATTCACTAAACTCATTAACAGCAAGTTTATTTATCCAAGGTTATTTATTCTTCATTTGGCTACCTAATAATTATTATTTCCAAGGCAAACTTCTTTCTTATAAAGTTTTTCACAGCTGCATATATTAGTTGTATCTCTCACGCATAATTGTTAACTATCCAATTATTTAAGGCCATCTGTAATAAACGGAATGAATCTCCTTAAAGATATAAAAATAACTAGATTTTGGGCGTTGCGCGAGCTGCAAGCAGCTCGCGGGGTCGTGTTTTTGAGGAGTATTTCTTACCCTTGTAAAATTTTGAGAATTGGACAGTAATCCTTAGCACTTATAGGATTTTGTAATAATAGCTATTTATTCACCACGGGGAGTAATCTGTACTTACCCTCGAGTGATATATACTGCTTTATACTACACTTGTGGAGTTGTTGTTAATAAATTGCTATAATTGTCACTGGAATCACTTATTTTAACTTGTGATTTACACCGCCATACTTTAAACTTTACCAAGAAAATTGTTTCTACAAAATACGTCAACCAACAAAATAAGTCTTTTTTTTTCTTATTTTAGCGCGTCAAACAGTTTTCGCGCCAAAAGACGTTAAGCCGCATGGCTCTAGTGGGGACGCGGCTTAACGTCTTTTGTGATTTGTTGTGATCAACAACACTCAACAACACCCAAAACACTCAACAACATTCAACAACACTCAACAACACTCAACAACACTCAGCCACACTCAACAACACTCAACAACACTCAATACACTCAACAACACTCAACAACACTCATCAACACTCAACAACACTCAACAACACTCAACAACCCTCAACAACACTCAACAACACTCAACAACACTCAACAACACTCAACAACACTCAACAACACTCAACAACACTCATCAACACTCAACAACACTCAACAACACTCAGCCACACTCAACAACACTCAACAACACTCAACAACACTCATCAACACTCAACAACACTCAAAACACTCAACAACACTCAACAACACTCAACAACACTCAACAACCCTCAACAACACTCAACAACACTTATCAACACTCAACAACACTCAACAATACTCAGCCACACTCAACAACACTCAACAACACTCAAAACACTCAACAACACTCAACAACACTCATCAACACTCAACAACACTCAAAACACTCAACAAAACTCAACAACACTCATCAACACTTAACAACACTCAACAACACTCCACAACACTCAACAATACTCGACAACACTCAACAACACTCAACAATATTCAACAACATTCAACAACACTCAAAAACACTCAACAACACTCAACAACACTCGACAACATTCAACAACACTCAACCACACTCAACAACACTCAACAACACTCAACAACACTCAACAACACTCGACAACACTCGACAACACTCGGCAATACTCAACAACACTCAACAACACTCAACAACACTCAACAACCCTCAACAACACTCAACAACACTCATCAACACTCAGCAACACTCAGCCCTCTCAACAACACTCAACAACACTCAAAACACTCAACAACACTCAACAACACTCATCAACACTCAACAACACTCAACAACCCTCGACAACACTCAACAACACTCATCAACACTCAACAACACTCAACAACACTCAGCCACACTCAACAACACTCACAAGACTCAAAACACTCAACAACACTCAACAACACTCATCAACACTCAACAACACTCAAAACACTCAACAACACTCAACAACACTCGACAACACTCAACAACCCTCAACAACACTCAACAACACTCATCAACACTCAACCACACTCAACAACACTCAACAACACTCAACAACACTCAACAACACTCAACAACCCTCAACAACACTCAACAACACTCATCAACACTCAACAACACAACAACACCCAAAACACTCAAAACACTCTACAACACTCAACAACACTCAACAACACTCAACAACACTCAACAACACTCAACAACACTCAACAACACTCAACAACACTCATCAACACTCAACACCACTCAACAACACTCAACAACCCTCGACAACACTCAAAAACACTCATCAACACTCAACAACACTCAACAACACTCAGCCACACTCAACAACACTCAACAACACTCAAAACACTCAACAACACTCAACAACACTCATCAACACTCAAAACACTCAACAACACTCAACAACACTCAATATCACTCAACAACCCTCAACAACACTCAACAACACTCAACAACACCCAAAACACTCAACAACACTCAACAACACTCAACAACACTCAACCACACTCAACAACACCCAAAACACTCAACAACACTCAATAACACTCAACAACACTCAACAACACTCATCAACACTCAACAACACAACAACACCCAAAACACTCAAAACACTCAACAACACTCAACAACACCCAAAACACTCAAAACACGCAACAACACTCAACAACACTCAATAACACTCAACAACCCTCAACAACACTCAACAACACTCAACAACACTCAACAACACTCATCAACACTCAAAAACACAACAACACCCAAAACACTCGACAACACTCATCAACACTCATCAACACTCAACAACACAACAACACCCAAAACACTCAAAACACTCAACAACACTCAACAACACTCAATAACACTCAACAACCCTCAACAACACTCAACAACACTCAACAACACTCAACAACACTCAACAACACTCAACCACACTCAACAACACTCAACAACACTCAACAACACTCAACAACACTCAACAACCCTCAACAACACTCAACAACACTCAACAACACTCATCAACACTCAACAACACTCATCAACACTCAACAACACTCAACAACACTCAGCCACACTCAACAACACTCAACAACACTCAAAACACTCAACAACACTCAACAACACTCAATAACACTCAACAACACTCAACAACACTCAACAACACTCAACAACACTCAACAACACTCAACAACACTCAACAACACTCAACCACACTCAAAACACTCAACAACACTCAACCACACTCAAAACACTCAACAACACTCAATAACACTCAACAACACTCAACAACACTCAACAACACTGAACAACACTCAACAACACTCAACCACACTCAACATCACTCAACAACACTCAACAACACTCAACCATACTCAAAACACTCAACAACACTCAACAACACTCAACAACACTCAACAACCCTCAACAACACTCAACAACACTCAACAACACTCAACAACACTCAATAACACTCAAAACACTCAACAACACTCAACAACACTCAACAACACTCAACAACACTCAACAATCCTCAACAACACTCAACAACACTCAACAACCCTCAACAACCCTCAACAACCCTCAACAACACTCAACAACACTCAACAACACTCAATAACACTCAAAAACACAAAACCACTGTATAATGCTTTCTGTCTCATTTGCTCCCACGTTAAATCTTATGTCTATTACATTGACAGTGACAGCGCTGTGAAGTTATTACCCATCCAAATTAGACATTACAGGCTAGCATAATGATCCCAATGCGTTATCGAACTTCTCAAGTTGAAAGCGTTTTATTTTATGCTACTAAATATAGATGTCACCAAAACTCGTGTTGACTAAATCTAACGACGTGACTTCGCAAATGAGTACACTTATAGCATTCGTTCATAGTCTCTGAGCGAATGCTGATTGCCCGATAATATAATAACTCGGTCTCGCAGGTTCGCTCCACTCAGGACCTACCTACCACCGGAAAGCTATCGTGACCTTATCCCTACGCTACGCTACGCTTCGCTTTACCGCTACCTAGTTTCCGAGATACGATGGGGGGAGGGGTGAAGGGGGGGAGAGGGGGGAAGTTTTGAAAAATGATTTTGACCAACTCGGGGCCCCTTGATATGAATCTGAAAAAAAAAATGTTCCAAGTCTCTTAACTTCCGAGATCTACCTCTAGAGGGGGGGAGAAGGGGGGCAAGGGGGGCAACTTTGAAAAATGGATTTTACTTTTCCGAGCCTCCTCTATACGAATCCGTAAAACAACAAAACACGGGGCTCTTAGTTTCCGAGATACGATAGGGATGGGGGAGAGTGGGGTGGAATGGAAAAGGGGAGGTTTGAATTTTGAAAAATGGTTTTTACTTTTCCGAGCCTCTTCTATACGAATCCGTAAAAAAACAAAACCCAGATTCCTTAATTTCCGAGATACGATGGGGGGAGGGGTGAAGGGGGGGAGAGGGGGGTTTTGAAAAATGATTTTGACCAACTCTGGGCCCCTTGATATGAATCTGAAAAAAAAAATGTTCCTAGTCTCTTAACTTCCGAGATCTACCTCTAGAGGGGGGGAGAAGGGGGGCAAGGGGGGCAACTTTGAAAAATGGATTTTACTTTTCCGAGCCTCCTCTATACGAATCCGTAAAACAACAAAACACGGGACTCTTAGTTTCCGAGATACGATAGGGATGGGGGAGAGTGGGGTGGAATGGAAAAGGGGAGGTTTGAATTTTGAAAAATGGTTTTTACTTTTCCGAGCCTCCTCTATACGAATCCGTAAAAAATCAAAACCCAGGTTTCTTAATTTCCGAGATACGATGGGGGGAGGGGTGAAGGGGGGGAGAGGGGGAGTTTTGA
Source organism: Luperina nickerlii (assembly GCA_963855955.1). Classification (NCBI taxonomy): domain Eukaryota; kingdom Metazoa; phylum Arthropoda; class Insecta; order Lepidoptera; family Noctuidae; genus Luperina; species Luperina nickerlii. The sequence continues at coordinate 905,493 of OY979683.1, read as the reverse complement.
AAAATGATTTTGACCAACTCTGGGCCCCTTGATATGAATCTGAAAAAAAAAATGTTCCAAGTCTCTTAACTTCCGAGATCTACCTCTAGAGGGGGGGAGAAGGGGGGCAAGGGGGCCAACTTTGAAAAATGGTTTTTACTTTTCCGAGCCTCCTCTATACGAATCCGTAAAAAAACAAAACCCACATTCCTTAATTTCCGAGATACGATGGGGGGAGGGGTGAAGGGGGGGAGAGGGGGGAGTTTTGAAAAATGATTTTGACCAACTCTGGGCCCCTTGATATGAATCTGAAAAAAAAAATGTTCCAAGTCTCTTAACTTCCGAGATCTACCTAGAGGGGAGGGGAGAAGGGGGGCAAGGGGGCAACTTTGAAAAATGAATTTTACTTTTCCGAGCCTCCTCTATACGAATCCGTAAAACAACAAAACACGGGACTCTTAGTTTCCGAGATACGATAGGGAGGGGGGAGAGTGGGGTGGAAAAGGGGAGGTTTGGGATTTTTCCCATACTCGTGAGAGTTACTTGTATACGAATCTGTAAAAATATACCCACCTCCCCCTTCACCATCTGGGAGAACAATTATGTCAGTCAGTCAGTGAGTGAGTGGTAATCGAGCTTTATATAGTATAATAATGAGAGTGGGGTGGAATGGAAAAGGGGAGGTTTGAATTTTGAAAAATGGTTTTTACTTTTCCGGGCCTCCTCTACACGAATCCGTAAAAAAACAAAACCCAGGTTTCTTAATTTCCGAGATACGATGGGAAGAGGGGTGAAGGGGGGGAGAGGGGGGAGTTTTGAAAAATGATTTTGACCAACTCGGGGCCCCTTGATATGAATCAGAAAAAAAAAAATGTTCCAAGTCTCTTAACTTCCGAAATCTACCTCTAGAGGGGGGGAGAAGGGGGGCAAGGGGGGCAACTTTGAAAAATGGATTTTACTTTTCCGAGCCACCTCTATACGAATCCATAAAACAACAAAACCCAGGTTTCTTAATTTCCGAGATACGATGGGGGGAGGGGTGAAGGGGGGGAGAGGGGGGAGTTTTGAAAAATGATTTTGACCAACTCTGGGCCCCTTGATATGAATCTGAAAAAAAAAATGTTCCAAGTCTCTTAACTTCCGAGATCTACCTAGAGGGGAGGGGAGAAGGGGGGCAAGGGGGCAACTTTGAAAAATGAATTTTACTTTTCCGAGCCTCCTCTATACGAATCCGTAAAACAACAAAACACGGGACTCTTAGTTTCCGAGATACGATAGGGAGGGGGGAGAGTGGGGTGGAAAAGGGGAGGTTTGGGATTTTTCCCATACTCGTGAGAGTTACTTGTATACGAATCTGTAAAAATATACCCACCTCCCCCTTCACCATCTGGGAGAACAATTATGTCAGTCAGTCAGTGAGTGAGTGGTAATCGAGCTTTATATAGTATAAATAACTATTTCGTTTATCTCTGAAAATAACAATTTCCATTTCCTGAGCATTTTCAATCGACTTCACTGGGATCCGGCTCCGCTACGGCATTATCTTTAAAAACCTTAATAGCCGGAGATTACGCATATTATCCGGACTTTACCCGAACTTAAAACATTGTAATATCGTTTACCTTGATTGGATACAAAAATAAAACAGCGTTATTTTCATTTTAATGTGGAAAATATGGTAAATATTTTCAGTTTATATTTTACAATAAGTTTTGTTTAAACCTGTATTTCCTACGTTGTTATATTAATAAAATGCTGAATACTTTGACAGGACACATGTCTGTAGAAATGCCGTGGTATATATAGCGCTATAAAGTTGTTTAGACGCGTGGCCGAAATCGGAACTAACAGCGCCATCTTATTTTTTAATACATTTCACAAAACAACTGCACAGATGTTTACCAATTGCCCCCCGTCATCGAGCGACAAAAGTTGCTTGCAGCAGTGTGACAGCGGTACCGAATAATTGTACATTTAATAATAATAATTTATTCACAAAAACATAAACCTTGACAAAAATGAGTTAACAGATTTTACAGAGATTGGATACAAAAGGAAGGTAGTGGGGTTAAAAGAATTAAGTACCCTGCCCCCCAAACTAGGAAAATCCTGTATCTTGGGAGGCAGGGGCTTCGCATTAACATTAAGGTCGAGCGATAGTTGTGACCATACATGTTATTATTTATTTATTTATCCTTCCACGGGGTTGGCATACATCAAATTAGAAGAAATTATAATTAGTTGTATAAACTGAAAATTTTACAAAGATAGGTAAGTTTATGTATCAGTGAGAACAAGAACATTATGTAAGTGAAGTATGTGTGTGTTAGTGTGTTTTGGAGGTGTGGTTGTGTATTTATATGTAGGTATGTTGTGTATGTGTAATGAGTGTTATGTGTATATGTGGGCTGTGTAAAGTGTTCGTGTGTGCGTGAAGATAAGGCGGGGAAGCTGCCATTGGGAGGTTCGAAAACTATGTAATAGAATCATCGGATCCTACCTGGATATGTAAATCTTCAACAGCATCATACTGTTGTTCAATTAGCCACTCTTCAGTTTTAGTTTTTACCCTGTAAGCATCTTTCACTCATTTTATTATTTATTTTTGTGAGGTTAGAAAATAATGCTGGCGCCTAGCAAAAGCAGTCTTGTGGGCCTTACAGATCTATTTTGTTTTAAAAATGCATTTAAGAACCTCATTATGTTAAGGGTAATGTCATCAAAGCCAAACATCTGATGCTGCTAGTCGGCGAGAATGTTAACAAAACTGACTGCTCAAAAAATTAAGATACATTTTCTAACGTATAAACGATCTACGTTTCAAGTTCAACCCAAAAAAAATGGAAAAGACCAACTAAAAACAGATAACGCAGAGATAAAAAAACCAATAGCGAGGCATAAACATCTTAGCGACGAATTACCCGGGTGTTACGGGAATTAGCCACGGGTCTACCCGGTGCCGGTTTTACCCGGGCGAGCCAAGTTTAGTCTGCATTATACCCGGCTTTTAAAATTAACCCCAGGCTTGCAGCTGTAATCACTAAGTTGCATTGTGTTTATTGTATTTAGTTTACATCTAACATTACTTTCAAGTTATCAGAATTGATGACATGGATATCACAACAACAGCTGAAAGATAATATTTTGTACGTCATTTTGAAGGCTATTGCTAATACATTGATTAATATGTTCGAAAAAATTGTCTGCTCATCAACGTAAATAACGCAATGAATGTTGTTGAATGTCTGTTCGTGTGTTACGCAATTTCCCCACAGTTTTTAGAGTCTACGTTAAATGAAATAATGGTAACCAAACGCAAGCATTCACACATAAACCATCTCTTAGTCGTTTATTTCTCTCGTTTGTCCTGAAGTTTGCCAAAAGACACAAAAACCCTTAATCCCTATACTATCTACAAAATAACAATGCGACACATCACAGAATACAGAGAGAGAGAGTGTTAATAAGACGATGGCAGACGGATCGATAGCGAACTAAAATTGTAGGCGGTCGGCTCTGGAAGACTCGACCACTGGAAATGTACGCTGATCGGGATGGGCAAGAGAGATGTTTTGTAAACGGTTAATCTGGAGAGAAAGGGGCTAATTTGGAGTATTTTTAACTCAGTTGAGAAGAAAGCACGTTAAGCCGTTGTTCTCAGCTGTCATGTTTCTTTTTTTTGACAGGCGTTACGGGTTGTCAGAAGCCCGAAAGTGTGACAACCAGTCTTACTAAGAGGTATCATATTACCCAGTAACTGGGTTGTGGAGGTCAAATAGGCAATCGCTCCATGTAAAATACTGGTATTCAGCTGCATCCGGTTAGACTGGAAGCCGACCAACATAGTTGCGGAAACGGCTAGGCAAATGGTGATGATAAATCAGCAGGTTACGATAGGATGATCCAAATCCAGATTCGTAGTGTATTTCGAAAAACTACACAGCATTTTGGTCTACTGGTCGCGGGCTTGACTACTGAGCATCGGACTGTAGCTTCAATCCCCGGGACAGGCAAAGTGAAATGAGTTTTTTTAAACAAAATCTGAGCCCCTATTATTTAATAAATAATTAGCGTATGTGTACGTTATTCTCCCCTCGTAACCAAAATATACGAAAACACTTATTCCCAATACACAACTAACCCTTCAACTCAAATATCCATGACTAGTTCCTCAAAACACTCAACCCTTACAAAAAGAGGCGTCCGTTAGACCCACACGCGTAATTAACTGGCAATTGCTCCATTACATAAACCCTTTTAGGTCTGCTTTGGTTATTATGTGTCGCTTGTCTATTACCATTGTCGACCGCGGTAATGTCGGTCTAAGCGACTCTGTTTATCGAGTTCTGTCATGTCATGTAAGTATCAATTGATAATGTTCCCACCGCTGGGATACAGGCCTTCTCTGCAAGAGAGAGTGGGCAGTAATCCACCACGTGGGCACAGTGCGGGTTGGTGGATCTTCGAATTTTTGGTTCTAGGACATGATGGTTTCTACGATGTTTTCCTCCACCGTTTTGAGAGCATTTGTGATGAAATTACTTACACAAAGTGCCTGGCTGGGTTCGAACCTATGACCTACAACTCGAAAGTCGCGGCAGTTTTCACTGGGCCACCACTTGACTGCTCTGTAAGTAATGTAAGTATGACCATGTCTGATTATGCTATGTAAGTATCAGTAGATTTAAATCGTACATGAGTTCTGCAAAGTACATATTATTAAGTTTCCCGGTAGATAAACCACGTTTTTAATTAAACTTACCACATTCATTTGAGAACGTGTGAATTATTATTTACCTTGTTAAAATGGTTTTCGTGAAACTGTAGTATGTAATGAGAATTCGGGATGTTGATTTTATTTCTTTGAGTACAGATCATGGCGCGCTTAAAAAGGTTGAAATGTCTATATTTAACTTCCCTAACTGTGTTGTTGACAGAGATTTTTAAATATTTACTGATAAACTGTTAGTCTCGTAAACCTTTTTGAGTCTTTGGTGGAAATATTAAGTAACCTAAACTTATCCATAATACTGTCTTATCATCTGTAGGCTAATAACGAACCCGTTCCTTTTAGTTGGTTTCCAAACTCCGCGCAAACAATAACATTAATTCTATTATCTGTAACGGCCTAACGATCCCAAACAATGTACCTAACAACGCAACAACTAGACGAGATAAAATACAATATGATAAAAGCTCTCACAAAATCCTAGCGCTCTTAAAAATAGATTACCTACCAAACGAACCACAATTTAGACCACAGCCGACCGTAACAAAGGTTCATCTATTTAACCCTAAAATGGTAGTTTTAAAGTTAATAATTAAAATTGTCGGCCGCAAACTGGACGGACAGAGAATTAAAATGAATCAAATGCAGCGCTGGGTATGAATAAAATCAACCGCCATTCGGAATAATGTGAGCACTTTGTATGCAAGTCGTCGCAGGGAGATAGCGGCGCGGGCGCGGCCGCCGGATATTGTTAGCTATTGTTCCGGTTATTTCTAATATTACCTAGTTTACATTTTGTACTGTTTTGTCTTGATGCGACTGCGGTCGTTGTACAGGAGCTCAAATTGGTATTAGAATTTCAATAAGTTTGACATTGGCGCCGATTCCGTTGTTCACAAACTAAACTAAATTTAAGTTCAGTGCATCTTTTTCTTTCTATTTAATTTTGAAAAGGACAGAAGATAAATATTAGTTTAGTCCTGTCAAATTAAGATACCTACTCCATAGACAAGTTTAGACGTGATTAAAAAATTGGCTACTAAAAATACGTCAATTTACGTCAGGCGCTGACTAATTTGACAGGACTAAACTAATATTTGTCTTCTGTCCTTTTCATAATGAAATAGAAAGAAAAATATGCACTGAGCTTAAATTTAGTTTAGTTTGTGAACAAGGGAATAGGCGTCAATGAGACACAATTTAGATGTGAGCTTTAGAAGTAAACACACTTTACAGGAACTAAAAACTTTAGATACAGTGTGACACTGCCCTTTAGGAGGGTGTCAGCAGATAGGTAGGTAGGGGTTTACACGTCAGATGCCGTGCAGATGCTTTAAACCTATTCAATAGAAATGCGCTTCATTGCGCTTTTGTCATATCATTATAAAGTCTGGATTATAGATGGTAAATAAGAGTTTAAGGAACGTATAACAGCTACAGGAACTATCACTTACACTCCGACTCCAACAAAAGGCATAATACCTCCAGTATTACTCAGTGCACCGCGCTAAGTAACTTTACACTCCATTTCTAGACATTTTTCAAACAAAACACCAGCAAAAATGTAGATCTACCCTCCCTACAATATTCGTTTACATTCACCCACTTATTTTTGCAGCTATGAAATATAATTCACAGCAGCTCCGCTAGAGGGCCGCCAGTAGTAATTAAAATCAGCCGATTGTTCTGCAATTTACTCGTAGTCTTTACTGATTTAATGTGATTAATATTCTATAAGTTTAATCAAATTATGCTGGTACGGAAATGAAAAAACAAATACGGAAATAAAATACAAAGCTAATAAGTAACATGAGTTTAACAGAATTAATTTTGTCTAGCCTCATGTGGTACATAACCTCACATACTATATATAATCTCACGCCTTCTTTCCAAGGGGGTAGGCGGAAACTGCAGTATACGCCACCTGCTGCGATCTGTACATAGTCCTTTTACTTCATTTACGTTCATACATTTGGTCATACACTCACGCCCGTTGCGAGTAGGTACTACGCATCTAACCGCATGGTCGGGTTTTACCTAATCAATACAGATTCCTAGTACCTGCTTATACCTTATATATGTGAGCACCATGTATCTATCACATAATTGATTTACCTGTCATTGCTTCATTTTTAATTATTTTAATTTTTTTTGGGGGAGACTTCTTTTATTCTAGGGGCATCGACTTCACATATAATTATATTATAAGTATACAAAACCTTGTAAAACATTTTAAAAGAGTAACGGTGGAGTTTCTTGCCCATTCTTTTCCATACGAAAACTACCTTAGGGATGAAGAAAGAAGAAGGGGCGACTAGAATCAATTCAATTTTACTGTAAGTTTTGACGTTCAAAAGTGCCTTTAATTTGCCTATTTGAAATAAATGATTTGACTTTGACTTGACCCTTTTAGAAGTATAGAATACTGTTAGGGCAGATACACCTCGGTACTGCGATACGATCATCAAGCTCAATCACCCGATAAGTAGAGATTACACCTTCCTCCTCAGAAACTATCCGTCGCTTCTACAAAGCCTTCACTATGAGACGGTCCATATTATCGATTCCGTAACAGATGTGACCGGTCCAATATCTCTTCAGGTTCAACCTTACGGAATTAAAGATATTTCCTGTCACATACAACACCCTTATTCTTTTAAGATGGTTTAATAAAAATATCCCTTTCAGAAATATCTGTGTTAATAACCCAAACTGGAATAGTTAATCGCAGATAACTATTAAAGCCAAAGCCGTTTCAAGGTCATTTAAAACAATAGAACTAACTTTTAATCCCACAATCCACAATAAAGCTAACAATAAAATGTTCCCGCGAAACAAAATGGCGTGTTTTATTGTAAAAGTTGAATAAAATCAGCGAGCGATGCGGCGGTGAGTAATGGGCACCTTTTGTTTGTGGTTAATTAGCGAGCGGCCGCTGCGGCCTGCGCCCGATACGCGGTCGCCGCGCGCCGCGGGAGGGTTGACGCCACTACAATACGATGGGCCCGAAAGACCCGATACTTAGCGGCCGGCGTACTCAACGTGAGATGATGCGGCAGTTTGAGGGTGACTTGTTAATATTTAGTCTGTCTACCTTTACGAGGCCGAAATGATTCCTGGAAATATTACGACTAGTTGATAGACACTACACGGCTGTATTAAGTTAGATTAATTATCTATATACATAAATAAATATTTATTTTCATCTCATATTCTCCTAGTAACAGCTGGGAAATAAAAAGAAACGCTGACAAAGCTAATTTTTTCCAGCAAAGATTGCAAAAGTAAATACCAAGAACCTGGTTAGTTAATAACGTTGAAAACGTTGATAACATTGCTGCTAACGTTTTGCAATTTAGAACAGAATTTACTGTTCGTGTAACATGATTTTAAAACGGTTGCAATACGGTTCGAATTGGGATTTGGGTTTTTACGATTCCAGTGAACTGAAAATAAGGGCCATCTAAAACCTTTATGGACATGCCAGCTGGAAAATGCCGAGTCCAGATCTAAGCTAGTAGTAGTTGCAATGTTCAACAAACTTGAAAGTTGAAAGCTCGCTGATGACCGATCTATGTAGCTGTTAATTTAGTAGCTCTCATTTTATGATACCTACTTGTTTTAAAGTTAATGTCAAACAAGGATGTGCTTTTAAGGTTACAAGAAGCGCTATTTAGAAATCCATAGTATATTTAGGGACGGCGTAGTGTTAATGAGAATGGATGACACTAGTGGGGCTTACAGGAAGTTACTGTAATGTTGTCTGAAAAATTTACTATTGTAGTAAAGTAAAGTTTTGCATTCACACCCGGGGCCTGATTCTATCTCTCATTATATAAATCTGTTGTCATTTCAAGTTTCTAAGATTTGTTGACCAAAAAAAAACAACAACCTTAGATATCAACGCTTTGCGTTGCAGTGCAGCAGTGTGCAGTGTGCAGTGGGGCGATACAAGCAAGTTGTATGATATAACATCACGCCTGCAATCCCCGAAGGGCTCGGCATACTCGTAAGTGTACCTATAGTACACCCTCATTTCGCCAGTTATGATTAAGTTTCATGTAATATTAACACGTTTTCCGACCTGATTCGAGCCCAGGACCTTGTACTCATCAGTAGCGCTTGCGACCACTACACCAGAGGCAAGTTTATACAATTACTAATCTAGGTTACTACACGATATGAAAGTAGATGAAATGAAAAACCCTTTCAGAAACCAAGGCTTACACTTGCACAAGTAACCATTTTTCCGCACAGCCAGTGGGTTTGTCTTCGTTAAAACGCAGTGTATGGCGCAAATGTGGCGTGATTACGGCTCACATTGGTGGCTTCATTAGAGCGCGGTCTGCGGGACCCGTTTCGTCGATATGCGGTCTGTGCGGCCGCGCGGCAGTGAGAGGGTTACTCGTTTGGTTCATACTTGTGCAATCTGAATTGTTTGTCCATGTTAGTAATATTTTTATTTCAGATTAATGACATGCCTCCTTAACATATTCTTTACCTTGAAGTTTGACATCTCAGTTGCCGCAAAAAACATGACAAAAGAAAGATAGAATCACTGTGTTTATTCCTTGTTAAAGAGTCCCCAAGCACATTGCAAAAAAACTTTCCCCCAAACCTATTACATTTTTGGAATTCCCCCAGCCGTTGCTTAAACTTAACCCTCAAAGCAGATTCCATACTCATCAAATCCAAAAGTAATTCAACAATTCTCGAAAAAAAATGTCATCAGAAAACGAAAACATAAGAATTTCTTCAGAGTTTTGAAGATAACACCGGGGGGGAATCAAAGGAAGCAAATGAGTAAGTAATTACTGCGGGCAACTCAAGCCGATTCTTTTGAGGGGAACGAGAAAAAAAAATCGGGAAGTGTCCGACAGATAGGCCGGATGCACGCGGGCGACTGTCCCCGATGCGATTAGACGGCGACGATTTTTAGTGGAAGATTTATGCTTGGTGACGAGAAGGGTATTGGTTACAAACAGCTTTGTAAAACAAAAATAACGATACCAAAAGGGTAAAAATTTAATTAAATCTATTCTTTTTTACCGTTTCGTGTCGTGATTTTTAATATCTTCCTTATAAAATGACATAACCATATTTGTAAAAAAACAGCAATCCGATACTACTATTTTAATTTTAGTATCATCGAATACTGGCAAATAATAATTTACTTTACCTTAATTTCAAAGCAACATAATATCATTGAACTGGAGGGTAAACGGAGCATTCAATAAGTACCATCTTTACATAGTATAAAACAAAGTCGCTCCCGCTCGCTGTTAACTTAGACCTTTTAAACTACGCAACGAATTTTAATGTAGTTTTCAGCAATAGATAGAGTGATTGAAGAGGAAGGTTTATATGTATAATACATGCATATTAGAGAAAAGCCGATAAATTCAAAGATTTGTAATGTGATGTCGTAACAAACATATTTTTGTGCGCTTACATTGCAAAAGCTGGCTAAATCTTACGAGATAGATCAAATTAATATACTACGGAATTGTATACCTTAAAAATATCGATAGAAAAGTTCGCGATGGTATATGTTTATCCTAAGGATAACCGATACCTAAGGATAACCCACAGTAACCACTTTTATCTACTACATATTAGAAAAAAAATTATGGGTTATTTACCAAGCTGTTTTAAACAATACAGTATTATTCCTTATCCAATTAATTAAATACATTAGATACGTTGTGCATTTCATGGAGATCAAAATTGCCCTGTACAGCATATCATTAAAATGAATATCTTAGAAGATATCAGAGATTTAAAAAGCGGGGGCAGAGCGGCTGGCGGGGCGGTACGAATTTCGCCGGGTCAGCTAGTTAGCAAATAAATAATCGGACTACTCTGTTCATAAACCAAACAAAACACAAAACCGATTGGAAAAACAAACAAACAAATATGAATAATACAAGTGCACATTGAATCCAACATTTCAATGTATGGGAACAAGCTCAAAGTTTAAAAGTCGGTGCGACCCGTCGCTGGTGCGGTTCCAAAATAGTTGTCGCGACAACTGTAGCCAGCTTTAAATAGAAGTCAGCACTTGCATTTTATATCTCAAAATTTTCATTGAATTCTTGTGGCGACATCCTTTGAAATAAATATTAGAAACTGTCCTGGATTAACCTATTTTGAAAGCAGGAAGAATCCTGGGCGGATTTTCTTAGCTGCAATAGTAACAAATGTATAAAAGTCCGAATTATATTAGATGTAATAATTTGGGGCTACAAGCAGTTTATTATGCAAGTATTTGCTGATCACTTAGCTCATAGGTTCCTGTACACAAGCAATGTATGATAAACACGCCGCAATTTAATGTTATAAAACAGGAAAATGTATTAAAGATAGTGTTTAAATTAGGTATGCAAGTAACTTGTAATGCACTATACTTCTGTAAATAATAATCTTGGAATAGCTCATTTTTTACTTTTTACAAACATTTCTTTATACAAGACCAAATAACCCGTTACTAAATCATAGCAACTACAGGGTGCTCACAAAACAACAAGAAAAAAATATAAAACAAGCAGCAAAACTAAGTAGGTAGTTGAAAAATTCCAATTGTTTTAACATCGCTGCATCGCAAGTGTCCAGAATTTATAATTTATGAGCTTTCAGCGCTCTTGTTTTCGCTTTATTCGCTCCCGCTCCGAGCGAGGCATGAATTTTGATATTAATTATATTATTTAGTATGATATTACATCAGCCTGTGTTTGTGATCCAGGTAGCAGCGCTCCGACGGTGGAAATTATTTATAAAGTGTGTCTGTTTCTTCGGGAAACAGATAGACGTTAAGTAGCCAGTGTTTTCTATTGTATTTCAGGAGAATGGAATCTCTAAAGTAAGTAATATGGACAGAAAAGGGGCAGGGGTTCGCTCAGAGCATACATGACATGGCTCAAAAAGAAAATGGAAATCTCGACATAGACAATTATATGCAGGAATTTAAACTAAATCTGGAAGTGCAAGAGTAACTAGGCTGTTTATGTATTATATAAATAGATATAGGAGAATCTGTCTGTACCGTCATAATCGTACCTCGCAAAAAAACCCTCCGTATCAAAAAATCGTAAAGGCAAATGAACCTAATAGCAAAACGACCTATAATCAATACGACACTTTTGAAAAATGCCAAGAAAGTCCTATTAGTAAAGCACAGTAATGCTGGCAAATTAACTAAAACAAAATAAATAATGTAAGTCTAGACTTTAAAAACCCTTTTATAAAAGATACTGACCTATAGAAAGCAACCGCTATTTTATAAAGTAACTTCGACAGGTGCCGGTAATAAAGTGACGTGCTTACTTTAAAACAAAATTCAAAATAAACTAAAAGCTTCAGCTATCTTCCAAAACATGCAAACTGCATCAAAATCCTATCTCTATAACATTTTCAACATAAATACTTTGAAACCAAACTAATGTGCAACGTATAAACATTTTTATGCAGTGTATGAGGTTTATTTCTCCGGGCGAGCTATTTTACAGGCGAGCTATTTTCCAGGTGTTAGTACATTCCCATAGAGGCGCCCTCTAATGTGTACTAATAAATCTTCAGAGAATCACAAATGTACTCCTTTCAGGTGGATAACAGGGATTTTGTTGAGACGGTGGTGTTGAGGTATTTGTCTTATTATATAGAACTGGGTATTACCCGCGGCTTTACTCGCGAGGGATTTCTATTTTACTTGAATGAAACAGAGTTTCTATGGCTTGCACAACCCTGATCAAGTCGAGCTCTATAATATAATGATGGAGTGCACACTCTTAACAAAAGATGTGTCATGATCTATGTTGTCAAAAATCGTCAAAAAATGATTTGATAAGACTACTCGTAGTCTATTCAATATAACTGCGAAATGTGGATGTACTATAATAGCTGCACCTCTGTACAACCCTGCCTGGTGACTGCCATTTCGTCATTAAAACGATGTTTTGGCAAGTGGATCTTAACTTTTCACCAGCCGTTATACCTAAAGAGTATTTCTGCGCAGTCCATCAATAAATCTAATATCATACTCTCAATATATTGTACCCTGATGGATCACGTCCGTTCTGGCACTATGTATCGCCTCAACAGCTCTATATAAATCCACGCTGTACCTTAAAACAAAATTCAACCTTGTCACTGACACCTAAGATTTGAATCAATTTTTTGAAAGTTGGTGTTAAGGCATTATGTGCCCGTGTTTAATAATTCCTATATTGCAGTAGTGTTTTCAAATATTTCAAAGCTTGGACGTCGTCTGTGGTTCGCGCTTAGGTACTGTGTTATTTTAGTATTTAAGGATTGAAAAATTCAAAAACCTTTTCTCAGAATGTTCTGTTTGTTTATTGTCTGTGCATCATCATGAATGGACCCGTAAACATCCACTGATACACATGGAATTCCTCAATTTCACTACAGAACAAGTATAAGGTAGATATTCCCTCATCACCCTAGTTTGTACGAAGATTGACAATCGCAATTTCTTGTAATAAGCAGACAAGAGGAAACTGCTGCACGTCATCTTAAAGTGATCCCTTAGTATTTGTTTTATAAGTAAGAAATTACTTTTTTTTTTTTGGCAGCCATTACGATGGCTGCCAAAGATTACGAATGATTTTGGAAGATTTTTATTGATTGAACCGTACAACGTTGCCGAGTATACTATTTTTACATTTTTACACTTGACATTGGCTAAATTGTGGTGGTTTTTCCGCAAAAGCCATTAAACGAAGAGAAGAAGAAGAAGAAATTACTTACCAAAAACTGTAAAATTAACAATCATGAATTCAAAGCAGAATATAAAATGAAATCTAACCAGGATAATAACTTAGGAAGCTGACATAAAATACCACATCCATGGGGTACATACGTAAGTGCTGTAGGTAAAATATGTGCGTTGTCATGGGAACCGAGACAGATAGCGACACAAATCACAGTGGGCCCCGCCATGAGCTATTGGTGCAACAACACATCGGCTAAGCACCGCACTACATCTGCGTCAGGTCTGCTTACCCTAAATGGTCTGTTTTAATCGTGACACCAAGTTAGAAATGTTATGAAGAAGAAACAAAAAAAAAATTTTTTTTGGGACACACAAAATACTAATACTTTAAAAAAGGAGCATTTAAAACTAACAAAGTTACATTAAACACAACCAGAAAAAAAAACACTGAAGACACTGGTAGCTTATCAGTAAGATAAACGTTACAGCATAAGATGATAATATTTATTCTGTGCAGGTAACTACAATACGGATGACAGAAAAAAAAAATATTTGCCCCTGGGGCAAATGAATTCTTTTTTTTTGTCATCATGCTTCTGCCCTTATCTCAATATATTCGGTGTGGGCGCAACATGTATTTTCCTTCCACACTTCTCTATCAGTCGTCGGTAGTCACATTAGTAGTCAGTATTTGCCGCAGACTAAGACACAAAAAACTAACCATAAAAAACGGAGTAACAGTATGAAAAGAAAGGTTAAATGAACGAATGGCTCCATCGGTTTGTCATTTCAGCCATTACCTGGAATAACTAAAAGCAAACCACAGTTAACAATAATTCTTCACAAAAAGGCCTGCAATGGAGTAGTTCCATTTTAAAAACGAAATCAATTACAGACTCGATGACGACTCTTAACATACATATTATACTGCATAAGTAACTGAGTAATCAAATGGCACTTAATAAATACGTTACTGACACCATTATTAATGTCTTCTACAGTACAGCTAACTAAATCGTCGCCCGACAATGTGGGGTCCATAACTGAAAATGACCCACTTTTCAGCTCCACTCCGCAACTTAATACAATTCTAGACAGGTGCTGCTTGGGCACTAAAGTGTCACGGACAATATCTCAGTATTGGTGTTTAAAGTGTAGAGAGACAATAGAAAATAGAGAACAAAAAGGTTCATTTCAAGTTTACGCATAGATATATTCACAACATTAGCAACAACTGGGTCAATGCAATCACATCAGGTTAATTCCTCTTTACATAGTGATTATAATTGAAGATTGGTGTCCACGCTTGCTCTCTACCTGTTGGCAATATCGGACAAATAAAGACTAGGTTTCCCCTGCTTATTTGTCTGTTTTTTTTTTCAGAACAGTCTTTGGACTTTTAGATTAACTAAGAACAATTGTAAACTGCAGTAGTTCGAGACTTTTTTTGTCAAATCTGTGTAGCGAGGTCGCATAGACTAGTAGAGACTTGTAGAGACTTGGTTTTCTGTTAGTTTATACATCGTGAGAACAGTATAATGAAATGAACATTGTTGAACTGTAATTTTCCAAGCTACTGCCATTGGGAGCAGGAATTCGAATACCGGATATGTGTTAGTTGTAGAGTTCAAATCCATCAATTAAGTATATGTAAAACACTGCAACTTTTTCAAAGAAAATAAAATATAGCGTATCCTCGGAATCTCAGGTAACTACCCCGCACTTAACAATAATCCCGACCACAAAGTGAACAAAGAGCAAAATTTCAATACTACATCATAATAACATTAACAACACATAACATTTTCAATAATAGTAGAAAACGGAGAATTTTCTTTATAATCTGAGCACAAAGAATTCGACGGCTCTCCCCATTCGTCATGTTGACACCTCAATGGAAGTGAATGTAGGGTTCCCTACAATTATTTACTTAAAGACGATGTGAGGAAATAACGCTGTTTATTGAAGAAACGTTTTCTAATGGATTTCTTTAGTAAATTTGTCCTGTTATGGTTCTGTAGTGTTGAAATAGTGCCTTTAGAAAAAAATGGATATCGATTTTAATTCTATTGCTCGGTTAAAGAGGCATAGTATCGGAATGGACTGAGAAAAGGCTTTCAATAAGTCGTATACTTTAAAGAATAAGCCTAACCTATTAATAATGATTCTCTAGAAACGGAAACTAAATGTGTAACAAAGCAAAATTAAAAACATCATCCAAGAATAAATATCTAGACCACAATGAAAAGGAGAACGGATTTATTCTCGTCTATCCAGCTTCATCTCAAGACGAACTCATTTTCTAACTTAAACCAATCACTTAAGCAACAACGGAGTACACACAGGCAAGATGGCGAGCGAACTAAATTCACGAACAAACGCACAAGTTGGACGCTAACCACGTTTAAGTTATTACGCCAATTTCAAGCATAGCAGCGCTTTGGATATTACATAGTAGAATTACTACGGAGACAGTAATTTTGAAGCTGGAGCAGAAGCTACTGTCATAGAATCGATACTGCAGTGAATATTACGACTTGTGGTGCTTGATATTTGGTTGTTGTTGTCAATTTTTTTATTGTAGTAGTTATGACGGCATCTTCGACTTTAGCGGTTTCAGTAAGACTTTTATCAGATACTCCAAGACCCTACTTTTACCTTATTGGGTATATAGATCAATTACTTAATACGTTTCATTTATGAATTTTTTGAAAAGTGTAACGATCTTAAATAAAGCCCGTACTTACATATCCCAATCCTAGTGTTGCAAATGATAATCAGTACAACCGCAAGCATTTCACTAGTCATAGTTGTCCCGCTAGGCAAGTTTTTAACCGCAAAGCCAGTACAGATTCACGGATTTACGGATCGCAATACATCCAACATTAAACTAGACAGCCTAAACAGGGCAGCTAGTGATAATGGCTGAGTAATTCCCCAACTGTGTGTTCGAGTTACTGGCGCGAGTAGGAACAAGTTATAGAACAACTGGCGCGAGTGCCGGGTGACTAATCACGTTATGAAGTTATCATTCTAGCCCGGGGGACACACGGCTGGCAAGTTCGGCTAGCTTTTTGTTTGGATACAAGTTTGGCTAACTTCTGCTGGAATTAGCTGCAGTCTGCAGTAGGTCGATTTTACGTGCAAGTGTTTTGTGAAATGTCGTAATTGGCGAATGAATTACGGCTTCCCTTGCGTGCTATAAAATAGAACTATTTAAAAGTAAAAATAATATATACATAGTTAAAGTTATACAGACAATAATTAGAAAACTTTCTAATTCTAGTGAGAGTATTGAAAACTCGCCATTCCGTTTATACAATGTATTAGCTAGAGATCCACCAAGGTCACATTTCCTACATCAAGTATCTGTTCTTAGTCAGTTCTGTTTACGTCTCATCTGTAGTTACAGTGCTATTTTCACCTAATTACCTAATTTTACCTAAACATTTATGGGTGAGTAGTAATTAAGACATACTTTTATGATGAAGAATAAAGTATGCCAGCTGTTTTGTGTGTACAGTTCAGCTTTACGATTTTATTTTTGTGGGTGTTTGCCGTGTAGCCGTTATTTTTGCCAGATTTCTGATTTTCATTGCGTGGCAGTTCAAATTGCTGTACAGATTTTTTAATAACCGACGAAAAATTTCAACGCAGTGTGGTTCAGAAGCATGTGTTGAATCCATGGTAACAGGTTGCGCGTCGATGCCGCGCCACCCTGCAGTCATTACAACTGTCACAAATGTATGGTACCACGAATATCGATTGTAACGTATGCTGACGCTTCCAGAATTTTACAGTACTCCCTAATGTACAAGATCCTAAAAGCTTATATTGAAGCAATGATTCTGAACAGATCATGATAAATGTGGAACCAGGCGATATTCACTTTAGTAAACGATGGAAAAAGAAAAATAGAATATAAATAACACGTTCCGTCCCCTTCGCACCCGTAGCTAACCAGCAGACTAACGAATGCAGCGTGATTATTGATGACCATCATTATCTGTTTCCTCAAGTTCTGCTATTCTTTGTGCCGTACTTAGTAGTTGTTACTCATTTTAACGATGCCTGTGCTCCGTTAGAAAACTAATAGGAGTTTTTCTCATAAAGGAAGGGTTATTACCAGCTTTTATTATTTTACAAGCTCCAGTGTTATATTTTTCTGATCAGTTTCTATAAAAGTATAGAAACTTAGTTTTGCACTTTTACACCTAAACATGGAAGGATTTGGGAAACGCCTTTGCTCAGCAGTGGGACAGCGAGTGGGTAGCCAACTTAAATAAATAGAACACCTAAACAATTACGTAGAGAAATAGCTACTTTGATTTCATATTTGGATGGTAGTAAAATAAAATACATGAAAAATAACGGCAGTCAAAGATATGGAGAGAATAAAGGTTCACTAAACTATAAAAACGAAAAGCTCATGATCATTTTTCCATAACAATAGGCCTAGTTGTGCGAGAGACGCGTGTTTCCGGATCCGGCACGGATGAACAGGAAATTAAAAATGAAGTACACTACGAATGCTGAAAAAGAATATGAACTGGCTTCCTGTATCAATTAGTTTGGTTTCATTGGATGCGAGAATCATATCGTCTAGATAAACAGATAGTTTCAGGAATTCGTTAGCTAAATGAATTGTAAATGCTTCATTGATATTTTTTTTAAGTTATAATTTATTTATTTATTTAAGGACTTTGGAAGACTTACAGCTAAATACAATGGTGATAAATAACAGTATGATAATCTGACAGCCAATTACAGGTCTTCACGTCTAGAGCTTGTAATAATACATATTGTATGAATCATGCAACAATTCTAAAGAGATTTTGTTTTAAAACAATCCAGTTAATAAAATTACTTGGAGCTGATGATAGTTCTAAGCTAAGTCCAACGAACAAATTAACTTTATAAAAAACAAGCTCTGGAAAATTATTTTCACATACTTTTTCAAAAACTTTTCTCACGCTTAAAACAAGTCGTATTTCATTCAGAAAACTACTTCCATTTCAATAGAAACATCTGCATTCATATAAAAATCAAGGAAAACAACATGATCGTCCGTGATTACCCTGGCAGGCAGGCCACTAAATAACGAACAGATTGCACTGGATATTACATCGGTCGATTGCAAAAAGTTCCAACAGGTAGGTTCCATGGCTGTCGCAAGCAGGCTCCCTCGCTGTTGTGTCGTAACAAGAATAAACTGTGTCACTTGATATTCTTTGTTTATTGCTATAAATCTCGGTTCCGATAGATTTTTTTAATATTGATATTTTTCGTGATGAATGGTTGAATAGGATGTTAAAGGGTTTTATTGCAAACTTTTTATATATAGTATAGTATACTTTTTATATATACTATTAGTATTGCAAAATTAAAATATTTTGCAGTCGAGTCTACTTGCCTCGTCGGTTTACCAATTGTGCATTTAGTGACAGAATTAGGTTTACCAATAATGTCAGTCAAGTAATTGTTACCGTCCTTCTATTGCTCACGTATTTTAGTTCTTCTGACCTATTTCTCAATTTTCATATATTAAAACAATATTATTTAATGTTGACTTTCGTTTTCCACTCACAAACTATTTCTTCCCTTACAGAAAAATATTATAAAACATTCGTCACATAGAAAAAATTTGGACGTTACATAGGTACGACCACGTATGCCGTTGCTAATAAAATGTGAACCAAAAACCTAGAAACGCAACGTAGAAATACCTCTTGACAAATGAACCGGTGAGTAGGAGAGGGTCACAAAAAGCCTTTGTATCGACCCAAGATTGTGAGCGAGGTTTATCAGGTTTCACATTGAAATAATTTAACAATGGTTCTCTTGTTGAAAAAGACGATGATATAGCTGATGAATTTCTAGATAATATATTAGAGAAAGATAAATATATATGTACATAAAGACCTAAGTTCACTGTCCGTTATTTAGGTGTCTAGAGATAAAAAGAATGAGTAATTTAGTTGTTTAATATCCTGACGAGACATTAAATATCGTTTCAGATCCCATTCCACTGGCCTCTTTCAGCAATCCCTTACAAGATATTACTTTAATCAACGCAACAGCAACAAAGGAATAATGAATTTAAACATCGTCACACGCTCAATTATAGGGGTGTCTGTAAATACAGAGGAGAATATTAAATTTTAATGAGACGCCCTCCCCTCGGCCTCTGAATATTCTATGTCACCAAAATGTCTAGTACTAAATGTATTCGATATTAAAACTGGGACTGTTATAAGTTTTTTGTGAAGAAATTTGATGGTGCGCACAAAAATGGCAGATCAACACAGATGCTGCTTGATTATGAAGATCATTTTTATTAAATAGATACAATTTTATTATTCGAAGTAAGAATAATTTGAAATGATGGCTTGGAAAATAACGGATCAATAATAATGAAATCAACACAACTAGACACAGTTATAATATTAATTAACACCGTCACAATGCCACCAAAATTAAATTAGAGGAAACTCAGATTTTCCGCGACACTGAATACAAACAACAAACGCACCGACTAATATCATTACATTTATTGGCAGCGAAACCATTTATAACATTGATTCGAGTACCCGTCGTAATCTACTGGAAGTTCTCGGTGGTAACGAAAGGGCCTATACAAATTATACGCCATCCAACTGTGAATAAATGATGAACGTTTTGTTACTAGTTAATCAAATATGCGAGGAGCAAACGGTAGGGGATGTGGTGCATCTTACAGCAGTCAATGTAGACGATGAGCGGTTTAATTCGTAGTTGAGTTGTATGTTTTAGTTTGAAAGTAAGAAAGAAAAAAGTTTATTTGTACACAGTATTATTATTACTAGTTTGGGGGAAAGGTGCTGAATTTGAGAGATTTTCGGAATGTGGCAGTGTTTTTAAATTAATATTCTTCGTAATGAAGACTTGGGTTTAAATACTTAACCAATATTTGCTGGCAAACTACTTCAGCAATAATTTCAAAATCCTACCAATCCGTTGCTGACCTCAAAAAATTACAAAAAGTTATTTCTAAAGCTTCGGCTTTCATTTAAGAAACGGTTTCGTTTACAAAAAGAACGGTAATAATATAATAGTCGTAAAATTAAATAGTTTTTGCCGAGCTCAGCTGAAACTGAAAAATGTAATTTTAAAACAGTTTTCAGTGCTGAATTTCATGACGTCATAATTAGGTCAATTGCGCGAAATCACCAGCGACGGGAAACGAGTGGCGTTGAAAAATCACGCGACTTTTTTTTAGTCGCAACTTCGCAAGTGTGCACCTGAGTACCGTCGGCAAACACTTGAAGAAAGGACGAAATTTTATGCTAATTTCACTATGCAAATTGTGATATCTAGCGTTGTTTGTTAAGTTTTATGTTTTGTTGAGAAATAATTTTGTGTCACTGTAGAAGTTAAAAACGTGTTTTAATATTAAGATATTGTAACTTTCTATATTATATTTTAACCTACATTAATGAAAGATTGACAATTAATAATGATTTTGAAATACACATGTCTATAAAGTGAGAGACTAAAGATAAATGCTTATCTACCAAACAAATATGTAAATATTGGCAAAAGTTAACTCAAGGCTGACGATATAAAAAAGAGCTTATGACACAACAGATTTATACTTAGCACATACAAGCATACAGTATAGAAATATCCATCATTCGCATGCTTAGCTCGGTCCACAAAATACTCGAGCAAATGACGAGTTCTCACAAAATCGTCAGAAGCACCATTCATCACGCGCACAAAACGACATGATAATTTGTCAAAAAGGTCGCGTGATGCGCTCTCAAGTGTACTTCACTTACGCAAAGTGAAGTACTAAGTGACATTATTATGTTTCATGATGGTCATGTAGATAGGGATGTGTGACACGAAGTATATAAAGGAGTACGAGATTTTTGGGTATTTCTGTTGCGAATGCCAGCCAAAAAGAGTAACCCTGAATCAGTCATTATGGTTCGTTGGTCATAAGACTAGACTAAAATGAGATGACCACTAATACAGAAGTATGGAAGAAAAAGACCTGTTGTGCCCAACCCAAACAAATTGGGATATGGGCAAGACAATGATGACGGTCAGAAGACTAGACCACAACTATACACCGCACCCATTTGTAAGGGTATTATAATAAAAATTAACAAGAACATAATATAATATAGTATAGATCTACCAACGAGAGGGCTCTCAAACATTGAAGCATAAGAAAAGGTCTATGTCTACCACGTAATGCTGTCGGTCCTTACTCATGTAAATAAGACACGTCACAAACATTCAAACCTTAAAAGTGAAGCATTTACAACAAAATACTTTCTCCTCGTATAAAAAAGTATCCAGGCGAGCTATATTTAGTTCTCAACGTGTAAAAGCACTAACTAAAGAGCGACTACGCTCTCGATAGACGTAAGTAATGGACCGGTAATCTGCTAAAACATATGCAGTGCTGGAACTTTTAAGAGCAATACGTCTGTACCTGGTTTGGAATGGCTCGTTTTGCTTATTTCGAAAGAGGTAATAATGCTAGAGTGTATCAAGCGGTTTGGGAAGAGGTAGTTTAGTTATTCTTTACAGGTTATGGTGAAATAATGGAAGGTGACCCTTTCGCTGGACCCTAATCTATTGTGAGGCAAAGTGTAGTAGGAGCCTTAGGTTTGTCGAGTCAATGATAAATTCGTTTATTTTTCAAGCCAAATCCTAACGTATTGTAGTGAAATTACAATAAGTAATTAATAGCACCTTATGTTAAAAAACTTAATATGCTATTTTGGCTGTAATTTTCCTTTTCAGGGTACTATATCTGGCCAAAAAACCAATCGCCATTGATCGATCTCAATCGCTATAAAAATACTTAATGCTCTTCTGATATCCAAGTTAAAAGTACATCAGTCTTTTTTGACGTACCCACTAAACTTGTTTACGCAATTTGTAACATATCATCCAGCATATTTTGGCCCTTAATTTCGCTAAAAAAATCGTCTAAAAGACCTAAAATGAAGGAAGAAGGAAGGGCGGAGAAGGTCTGTCTAAAATGGTCAGTTGAGATGAGTTAACAAAATCGTTGAACGGATCATTACGCCTGTATACATGTTATTCCGTTTTTTAGCTCGGAAAAATATTCGCGTCTAAATTATTTAATAATTTGTTGGGTAGCAAAGTGTGGGGTAGAAATATTGACAGGTTTTTGCGGGAGTTTGGAAGTTATTTACAAAAAGTTTATCTTTAACAGGAATTACGCTAGAAGTTTGTGACATTTTACAAGCTTTTATTTAACCTTGTAAGTTAGTTAGTATGCCTGGGTCAAATCTTTTAAGCTGAATTAAAACCACTTCCTACTATCCTACAGAGTTGTAAGGTTAAATGTTTCGACATTTGACCTTACAACGTTGATGGTTTGTTTGTTACAATTTATGGAACTCTTTTTTTTTATTCTTAAATCGTTATTTTCGATTAGTTAATAGTTTGCACACAACACTCGTGAAAATAAATTCATGTACAGACGCCAGCACATCAAGCTACCCGAAACTGTCAAATTTTCCCAATCAACTTTGAATCTTATGCTTTAGCGATAAAGTTCAAAATCTATTAAAGAAATTTGACAGATTGTAGTAGCTTGATGTGCTGGCGTCTGTACATAGCATATTATGTCCATACTAAAATTAGAAATAAATAACATGCATTTAGTTATTAATCTAAAAGGCTAAAAGACAAAGTAAAACCGCACATTTTCAGCATTTTCTCCCAAAACTTTGAACCGCATTTTATAAGTCCGTATCGGCACACGACAGTATCCATTATTGTCAGTTCCAGGTACAGTCGGCCAAACAAATATCCAACTGTATTTGTATGTGAGCGCAAATATAGTTACTCGCGCGTGACCAACACTAATAAAGACAGATCGAATGAAAACCGCGCTGAAAACTAACGGATCGGTGCCGGCCTGTGTAAACATACTGTCAGGCAATTTCTAGAAAACACTGAATAGTAAATGATTCTTTACCATTGGGTTTATCAAGGGATTGCAGTTTTAAAATTATTTTTAAATATTTTTATAATAAAATTAAGCTGACGTGAACCAGGCTTGTTATGTCAAACTTTAACATTGCAATGGACCCAAATTATAAGTAACTACTACTCACCTCCATTGCCCTACTACCTAAGAGGGGTAATTCCCATATTTTGAGAACGTTGGCACTTTAATCTCTGCCTCAATCTGTTTACTCAATTCATAATTATTATCTGTCGAAAAAGACTAGATGCTGCGATGTGTCGTGCATCTAGTCTTTTTCCCAGCAGCATTTAGTATTTTTTTTTTGTCTTTTGTTTTTTTTTTATCCTAGTGCGGGATCCAGTGTCATACCTACACTTGTTTATGAATCAATAAAAAAACGTATTATTATTAAAAACCTATTATTACCTACACTTAGACAAGTAGAGATGAGGTTGCTACTTAAATTTGAAAGGTTTTTAAGTACCAGAAATAGCCTTCGTGATCTACGTTGGGACCTATCACTTGGCAGCGAGCTAGACCTATCAGAATGGTTTAAACATTCACTTCGGTATAAAAAATTACGAAAAACTGTATTCCGTTAATTTTCAAATAAAATTTTTCCTGCATAAATCTCATTACCATCTCCTTCAAGTTCTCAAAGTAAATTCGTATCCAAAAGCTCTTAATCAAACGGGCCTGTAACGACGCGTATTATTTTTTAATTCCACTCCTCACAAAGGAATTATGAGGGGAACAAGATGTGGGGTCTAGTAACTGGGAATCATTTTCGTCGACTGTACTTTCGGAATTACAACTTTACAATTACACCTGACAAAGCTGACCTCTTCTAAAATCAACTTTAGACTTACGAGATAAGGTTGATTGTTCTCAGGCAGGCGCTTAGTGATGGCAATATTTAACTTTGTAAATAAAGATGTATGGAAGGAATTTCTTCTTTGAAGTCGTTCTTTGTACAATTTGAAACGAAAATATTGGAACTGAATTGTCTGATGGTTGTTGTAACACCTACACAATCCTAAATTGAAAACTGTTTTATAACGATTTGATTTACATTGTTTGTGTAGTCAGTCAAGTTTGGGAAAGTTTTCTTGCTATTTTAATGAAACTACAGGCGATTTCAGAATGAACCCCATAGCATAAGATTTAAAGACGATTATTTTGTACATTTTGCAAGAGTATAACTGAGTTTTCTCGTTATAATCATCTTTGCGTATAAAAATGTTTGGACTGTCTCTTAGAATTTCTCTTTTATTCCGGGAAAATTATCAAAAGCCTTAAGTGTTATATATTTCTTAATGTATTTCCATCAGGAAATAAGTAGAAGCGTAGCTTTTTAGTATCATATAACACGCAAACGAAGTGGCGAAATAAAAAAAGATCTATGACGGAGTTAAACCATTCTGAATTACTTATTTAATGACCGCTCATTCAAGAGGAAAACATTAACATTTTATGTATTAGGAAGCCAGTTTTCCATTATGAGAAATTTGTTTTCTATAATGCTCAAGATTGTGAATAAATCAAGCATGAATTCATTCTATCCTACTAGATCCATACTAATATTATAAATGCGAAAGTGTGTCTGTCTGTCTGTCGGTTACCTCTTCGCGCTTGAACCGCTGAACCGATTTAGACGTAACTTGGTATAGAGATAGTTTGAGTCCCGGGAAAGTACATAGGATAGTTTTAATCCCGATATTCCCACGGGATGAACTTATACGGGTGAAACTGAGGGGCGCTGCTAGTATTATCATAAAAGAGAAAGTAACTCTATCTGTCTGTTTGATACCTTTTTAAGCCTTAATGGCTGGACGGATTTCGGTGAAATTTGGCACACAGGTAGTCCTGTTTTGGGATGTAAGATACATTTTATCTCGGTAGTACTTTCCCGTGGGATAATTTCCGACCACGCGGGTGATGCCGCGGGCTAAAGCTAGTTCTTAATTGATCGAATGAGCCTGTTTACAATCAATATTGCTGGTCACCTAACAACCTAGTTCCGTACCTCCTAGATTATTTTAATCAGGCTTGTTCAGAAAGTGAAATTGGTTTTGTATTATTTACTATGCCTAAAATTATACACAGTACTAGTGATTAAACAGTCAGCAGCTTCTAATATAGAAATTAAATACTTAGTAGGTAAATTGTTTTAAGTTAGTAAACGAAACAGTGTTATTAAATTAATATACAGAAAATCGGTTCAACAAAAAATGTTACAAAATTTTAATAAACACTGCTACTTCAGTATATTTTACCGAAAACGTGTAAAAAAACTCGCAGCACGTAGAAAAATGCTATAATTTTATTACTGGTATCTCTCCCCAGAGTGCCGTGTGAGTAATAAACAATAACATAATAACATGTTTGTGAACTAAATGACATTTATTACGTATTGAGTATCGGCACAATTGGATATTGGCTTTTATATTATTTGTTTTGACATTATTTGTTACCTTTCAAAGGTAAAATTGTCGCACATTGGGTAAGATATACCTTTTGCCTTTACGTACGAGCAAAGCCTACAGAGTAATTTGACATTTAAAAATCATCCAAATTTTAGAAATCAACCCGTAGATTTCTGATAATTCACTGGAAGTGTTGGGAAACTATGGATCAATACAGAGTGTACCAGAAAGGTGTGGTCAAATTTAAGGGTGTGGTACAGACCATCAGACCTCAGAATGGGCCTTATAGGAAGGCTAAAAGCCCTTTGGGTAAAGGGCAATGGAGAGGGCTAAGCTTGGACTTCCCCTGCGTGATGGGGCCAACATCGTAATCGCAAAAAAAATCACGCTGTCTTCCTTATGTAAAAGAAGAAAAAAATCTATTATTGTGTCATGCCATCTGATGGTAGGTGGCAAAAAATTGGGCTTTGTATTCTCTTCGGAAACACTCAGGATAGTTCATTGCTAAGCTCTACAAGACTAGGACATATTTTATTCTGGAGGTATGGCACTCTTCGTTGAAACTAGCCACATTACCATTACCTTGGGGTCTGTTACTACTATATATTACATTTAATATAACTATATATATAAGTATCACGCATTTTGGCACGTACCAGTGGACAGCTGCCAACACAAGCGATCGAAGCAACTTTATGGGAAAAACTATGGCGTGATGGGTAAATAAACACGCTGTAATGAGCGGGTTTACGGCCGCGATGATAGGCTCATTCTGTTGCTAAGTGTGCGTTGTTATTGGGCCCTAAAGTATGAGCGTCAATCGTGAGAACGCTGAAAATTTCAGGTACTACTGACTTCCGCGCTCGGCTGCTGAATATCCCTGTTCCAAAAGAGAAAGGCGGTTCGAATTTGAATTTTATTGATACCGATGATAATTATAATACTTATCGCAACCGTAAAAAAACATTTTTTAAATATATTTACTCCTTTGTCGCTCCTTTCTTAATATTTAGAACTTTACTCCGAACAAAAAACATAGAAAATTCAATGAATCTTACTTACAATTCTTTCAGGCAACATTGAAATCAAATCAAAACATATTTCACATCTTCTGTATTACGTGGGCGTGAAAGTGTGAGTAGTTAGATAACACCGTGCAGTAAGGACAGCAAGCCGGAATACGACGTACGAGTAACATCTCAACTTACAAATAAACTGCTATACCTATCCCATACAAAGAACTATCCCATGACTTCCCATAGCTGTCAGAAACAGTCACGGGATTATACCGATACGTTGGCCACCTGTGATGGCATGGCGTCTTTATGGGGCGGCTATAGTCAGTGAAACTGTCATACTGGGGATTGAAAAAATGCGAGTCTGCAGACTTGTTGTCTTACTGACTTTATTATACGGCGATAAACTTATTTTATGACTTTTAAGCATATCTACTACATTATTTGTTATTCTGTCAACAGACTGTAATACTTTCAATTTACGATACACATTAACATGTTCATATAACTTACAAAAAATGAACTTAATCCACACAGATGCATTTAAAGCAATAATTCAACCGGTTACCTCTGCTCATACTCATACGAGGTAAAGCAAGCTCAAAAATACTCTTTTTTTACAAAAAAGCCTCATCAAAGGATTAAAGTTCAGTGAAAGAATTAATTTTAATTTTTCACTCGACGAGCTTCGGTTTGAGAAGAAACGTTACTAACGAGATAATAAATTGTAGAGATGAGATGTTATTAGAGAACTATTTAAAGATGGGAACTAGTGGTCGGATGAGAAAGAATACAATTATGATTAATGAAGGGATGTAACATCGTGGTAGCTTGGTGGTTGGGCCACCGAGTTTGAGGTTCAAAATAGAGAGTTTGTCACAACGAGAGTGTATCACACTTACTTATGTTGCAAACGAACATCTCATACAAATGAAGCAATGGGCTAGCAATTTCCTTCAAAATCGGATTGTGATTGAAAGTGTATAGATTGGGTTCTCGTAGGCTAAAAACATAATAGAAATTGTTTTATTGTAAACAAATAAGCAACAACTTTCACAACTCGCACCAAATAATGCACATATACGCAGTAATTTATGACAATCTATCCTATCTATTCTTTCAGAGAGTTACATTCACGACACACACAATGAAAATACTCCACAAAAACATGAACATTGTAATAAGAATAGTCAAAAGTTTTAAAGCAGGAGTGGTATGTCTATACCACATGTGTGGCCGGGCCGCTAAAACGCGCACTAATTTTAACTCTGAAACGAAACAAAATAGAAAAAGCCACGCTTGCTTTTAGCGAGAGAGCTCCTCTTTACATCCCACGACAGGATGGCGATACGATACATACGATGGCGATACGATACGCTCACGATACATACGATGGCGATACGATACGCTCACGATACATAGAATGGCGATACGATACGCTCACGATACATACGATGGCGATACGATACACTCTTGATAACATAACGTAACGTAACATCACGCCTGTTTCCTCCGGAACGGTTGGGCAGAGGTGTGCGTACTACGCTCACGATACGTTAAGCAACCTATAAAGTTCCCACTGCACTGCTGGGACACAGGCCTCCTCTCTGTGAGAGGGAGTGGGCTATAATCCACCACGCGGGCCCAGTATGGGTTGGTAGGACCTTCCTTCCTAATTATGTTTTTGTTCACCGTTTTCAGAGCACTGCTGATGAAATAAATTAGAAAAAGTAAAGTGCATGTCTGGGTTCGAACATACGACCCTAAATTCACGTGAGTCGGGAGCGCAACCACTGGGCCACGATACTCGAAACGATACGGAAAGTGGGAATTCTGACCGTTCGTTGTTCCATTTTCACAGTAAAATGGATTTTTCAGGAATGCCGGAACCCATTGCATTGTTTTGTGGAGTATTCATAAATTTGAAGGGAATTATGCATGAAACGCGCCGCTTTGTTTTGAAATTAGAATAATTTGATCTGACTGTTTGGTGGAGTAATGAGTGACGTGTTCCTGAATAATGTTTTTATGTCGGTATGTGTTACGGTTTTGAGTTGACTGGGTACAATGAAAACGAATATGTACAAAGTACTTTATTTTATATATTTATAATATGGTACCCCTTTTTACTATGGGGGTAGTCGGAAACAACAGAACGCAACCTCCTACGACTCATATGTACCTACTTCTTTATTTACATATTGTATTTTATTTGGCGTAACTTGGTGTAAGTTTTTTATTGTACGTGAATTACCTACATACTTTTGGCACATAGGTATGCGTTATGTTATCATTATTTTTAATCTTTAGCCTAAAAATCGTTTGTATTTTTCTAAAAAGCTGAAACCGCATTGAAAATACCATTACTTCAAATAAAATATATAACAGCTTAACCTACCTCTGTTGACCAATTAGGCCATACTATTTAATTTAATTAGAAACAACAATTCAATCAATTCCAAACTAAACAAGACCACTTCAAAAAAAGTTTTCTCACTTAAAACTAAGATATTAGAGTTTAAAGTACTAAAACAATAAGTTGTCGTGTGATATAAAACTCAGTATCGGTCTTTACTAATTGCTGGGGACGGACAGCGGCGCGGTATCGTGTTTTCTTTGGTGCAAGATGGACAAACAGAGTATTCACGACATAATATTGACTCTTTTCAACCACCCTGTGTGCAGGTGGATGGCTTTATAAGTTGGATAGGATAATATGTGGATAAGGAGGAATCTTAAAAGGTTGTTCTTATTTTATGCTGGTTGTTTATTTATATAGGTAGAGCTGCTTATTAAAAAGACTTTTTTTTAAAATGAAGACTGGTTGTAAACAGGAAAATAAGTTAAATTACTTTATGTACCTTTTTATTTACTCTATTTTTTTTTGCACTCACTAGTCTAGTTAAATAAGATTTTAGCATGACATTGTCTTACTGCGGGGCAAAATGTTGTTTTCAAATAAAGAAGGAAAGACCATTGCTCACTACTCGTGCCGTCCTGGTTGGCTATATCTGACCCTTTAAATCCAGGATTGGACAGGTCCCTTTATGTTTTATTTACATTGATCAGTGGAATATAAAAGTAACTTCGAAAATCCATGAAAATGTTTAACTTTTTGACAATGTAATACGTATACGTCAGTTTTGTAGATGGTAACCTACCACCTGTATCTATACTATATGAGCAAAAAAATACGCTCCACGTAAACCTAGTTTGTTACCAAATCACCATAAAACGAAGCCGCCATCTAAACTAAACTAAATAAATTGAACCGCGCCAGGATACTGGATAAGATAACAAACACTAAAATATTCAGCGTAATATCTAAATGCAGGCTGAGCGGTGACTTCACGGGCATCTACTTTATTATTCATAACTATGTTTACTGCTGTACATATTTTATATATTTCTAACATAGAGGATGTTGGATAGAAACTGATGATGTTATGGTATTTTTCAGCATATTACTATTGAACTAGGATCCGCCCGCGGCTTCGCCCGTGATATGTGGATAAAAAGTAGCCCATGGTCCAATTTCCCAGGGTTTGGAGTATCCTCAAACTAAATTTCATCAAAATCGGTCTAGTTTTTTCATAGATAAGCCGGAAAAAATAGTCAGACAGACAGATAAACATTATAAATGTTGTTTTTTTGTTATAAGTACGGTATACACTTTTATATACATCTACCCCTTACTAATACACGTATTATATCGGATGAATAGTTACACACCGGTTTCTCTCTTTCAGTCGTCAGTAATTTGACTTTCGAAAGAAGAAGATAAAACGTTGTTTAACTATACAGACGCTATATAACGTTTATTAGTAAGAGGGTGAGTAAAAAGTTGTTGATTTTGACGTAACAAACAGACACTACAATTTTATTTATTTGTATAGAAGGTGGAAAAGTTAAATAAAAAAATGCTAAAATTAAAGCAGATAGGAATTGGTTGAATTCCAAGGATTGGTGAATTAATACCTCATCAGCGCGACAGACAATACGTGGCTGATATTACATATGAAGTTTTGAATGGTTTTAATGTATCTGTAATTGGAGCAACTATTTCATAAGAAACTCTTTAGTCTAATCTCGTTCATAATACGTCGCAGGATATGTTGCAGTAGCTAAGGGCCAAATAAGAAAAGGATAAGGAAAATCAGTTCAAAATGTGTGGAAGATTCATAGGCGCTAGTAATTCATTGCCCTTTAGAAGGGACAGCCAAAAAGATTCTTCCCCAGCAGCAATTTGGATACCTTATAAAAAATTGGTATGTGTTATGGTTCAGAAAATGTACCTTTTGGTGCCAATTCGTAGAGCCACTTCCGAATTCCAGTGCTTTGATTTAATTATTTGAATATTTAAATTCGAAATCCTAATTTTCGAATCACTTAAACATATTTTTATTTGACAATTGATGAACCTCAAAACTTCATCGATAATTTTTCAATCATAATTTAATAACGTTATATAAAGGAACAATTTTTAGAAAAAGTGGTGAGATAAGTGATGAGAAACCTTCTAAAAACAGATAAATGTTTTACGAATTCCTTTTAGAGAATCATTTTTTTAACGAATGTATTCTAATGAAGAGGATCTGTTTACACTTTCATCAGACAGTTTTGGAGTAGGCTATACATATTTTTATTTCATAACTTTTCTATCTTACGATCCTAATTATCCAAATAAAGCTAAAATGAACTTAGTCTAAGTAATAAAAGCAAGTGAGTCGTAGAACTTGACTCATTACAGTAAATGGATCATAGCAGTCATAATTTCAGGCTGCACTATTGTGCTGAAACTCGCTGAAACAAAGACAATACGCATGAGCTGGAGTTACACGCGAGAATCAACCGGGACAAGAACTTGGAACTTGGAATTGTAGAGGTTATTTTATGTGACATTTCTAGGATTTCGAAATATTTTGGCAAAGATTTATAATTAAATATACACAAATAAACTCATGCCTTTTTCCAATGGGGCTAGGCAAAACTACAGATCGCCGCTTGCTACTGCTACCATCCTTACATACTCCTTTTGCTCTAATTAGATATATTAATTTAGTTCGCTAGAACAAATCATGATTTTATTCGGCTGTTTGATAAAAATCAAAACCCACTCCTGACGCAATCTGGAGAAAAGAAGGGTCTTGTTTATAGATTAACGTGACTCGAAGCAGGTACTTTTATTTATAAGCTCGATTTTTTTAAAATTTTGGCCTGAAATCGGACTCAAGCTCGCCTTTATTTAATTTATTCAATATCGTGTTGGTAGATGTCACATGTCTTCGAACTTTTGGTCCTAGGACATGACGGTTTCCTCAGGATGTTTACCCTCACCGGTGAGGAAATAAATTACTCAAACTGCTCTCAAGTTTATATTATGTTACTACAAATCCATCAAATAACGTTTTCCGAGAAATGTACAATAAAACCTACACAGCAAAGTTTTGTCAATAAAAGTTCAAACTAAAAGCAATATGAAAGTTATATCAAACGGGCGGGAAGTGATTATTATTTAATATTGTATATTGAATTTTCACATTCCGTTCATAGGTAACTAGATCGCTCTTTTTTATTTAACTGAATTCCTATATTGACATATTGTAAACCTATTAGATATATTACTATTAAACCTATTTTTATATTGTGTCTTTATGATCTAGTAGTCGCAAGAGCTACGTGCTGAGCATGAGGTCCTAGGTTTTTCTATCAGGAATTTCTCAATAGCCGCCCGGAGTCTGAATTTGTGCCCACTTGTCAGCATTAGGCTCGCCCCTATTCCATGGGAGTTAAACGCAGCTAACGAAATGCGGGTGTGCTCTTGGCACACCTCTGCCTTATCCTTGTTATGTCAGTAAAAACCAACACATCTGCCTACCCTCTCTAGGCATACAGTCGTGAACATAGTCATATTTCACTATTCCCCTAAAGCCACCGAGAATTCAAAACACATTAAACCCGAGTAAAATAGTTGCAGCCTATTCGTAGCACATGGCTACGCGTCTACGTAGCTACGCGGCTACGATGCTACGAGCTTCGTAGCGCTACGATTTACCGACTCACTCTCGACTGAGGTATATTAAAGTCATGAATACTGTTATTCATGTCAAATCTATAGGTTTATTACAAAAGTTTGTTCGGTGAATGTTAGTATTTCATTCTGGGTGTGGCTTAGTAGCTTAAAACTTGGAGTTAAACCGTATCCAGGACTTAGGAGAGTTTTTAGGAGGTATCAGAAACAAAGTTTGAGACTTATTGCTTACAGTTTTGAGTGTGCTTTCGTAGGTTTACTTTTGATAAAGATTTGTGTATACAGAAGGGTTGTTTAACTAAATGTCATATATAAATATTTTAAGTCGCTTTCGTGTCTATCTTTGTTACTGTCGTATAATAGTTTTAATAGGTTCAGCCGTATCTTTATAATTAAAATAATTATTCCTCAATTTTCATGATTGAAAATTTTCACTGTTTGTCTCTGAATCACCCAAAGATTGACTGGTAGAAAATGCCTATGGCAATAAGTTCGCCTCTGTATATTTATATGCTTGAAGTATTAAATAAATAAATAACGGAGTTGTTCTTAGAAACTAAGCAACGGATTTGGTTGTGGTTTTCACTATCGTTTAGAGGTTTTTTTAAATTGATTATTGCGGAGGGTTTATAATAAACTTACAATAGTAACCAAGTCTCAATGTTTCGTCAAGACGTTACATCCGTGCGAAGCCAGGGCGGGTCGCTAGTATGCTTATAGAACAGAGTTCATGTGCGTCTAAAGAAATCGCTAGCAAGGAATCACTTCGGAAAGTCAGATTATAATAAAATATTTTCCATTCTCCCTTCATTATGAATAAATTCACTGAACTTTCTTCAGTTGAACACTCGACAAGGTCACTCGGAGTTTAATGAACATCTTCTAACGCAAGAAGTAATACTGGCCAACATTTTCAGTAATTTTTCATATTGAAACAAAAGCCTCTTTTGGAACCGGGTCAAGTGGGCGCCATGAAATTCAGCCGACAATACTGTGGGTTGGATTCAGGTTCTTTCAGCCAAGTGCTTCAGGAGTACGTTCTTTTTAATTGAATTCAATATTTTGAAACGGACGAGTTATTGTGAGCAGAATGACATTATTTTAATTAGTTGGTGTTTGAATGGGCTTTCTATTGAATCCTGGAAGCTTGTCAGGCTTTGTTGAATGTCTGTACGAAGGGGTATAAGTATCAATTTACACTAAAGATCTGAATTTGAAATAGGTTATTTGAAATCATGATGTGTAAAACAACCAACAAATAAACCAACCTCATGTAGTTTTTTTAAATATACATATTTTGACGTGTGAAAGTATAGAACCAATTGGAAAAATAAACATATAAATACTGGATATTAAGCACTCACAGATTTGTAGATTTATTTAGTTCATTGAAAAGCTGCAAAATACCGCCACTATACGAATATTCAGAGCCGGTAACAGAAACACGTTTCCATAATTCTCATTCACTTTTCATTCCACAGCAAAATTTCCCACAAAGTAACGGAAACCTTCGAATCGCACTCAATACTTTTTCCGTCATTATGCGTACAATATATGTGCATACATAACCAGAAGCCAGGCATCGCAAACAGAATACCGAAACCTTCTGCCTTAACATACGAAACATACGGAACACATGTATGTATACATGTGTCTAAAGCATGCCTACATTCTGCCGAGAGGCTGTACGCCTGAAAACGCTCATCTTACATTTTATGAGCAAATGTCTCACGAGTTCCAAGCTTTAACTTACACTACGTCTTAATACGCGCCATACATTATAAGTCCTCGCAACAATACACTTTCTTAGTCATTTCAGAATTTTCAAAGCTTTTAAAAACTTCAACGTTTTGACTCAAAGTTGTGACGGAGGCAGACGCAAACTCATGCATTGGATTATTCAATATAATATTGTAACATTATAAATTCTCGGAGGGATGACTGAGACACAACCCAACTTCTTCAGACACTCGCGAAGTTAACTCCTAACACGACCCGAATTTGCATTATCACTGAAAACAACGGATACCGCTTTTGAATAATAATTATCATTTTCCGAACAATTAATTTTTTGGCGGCTTTATCGTCCCGCTAATGCCAGTAATTACTTCCAATTAATTTCGCTGTTCAGTTGTTCACACTATCACAACACTGTCCAAACCAATTCAATTTTGGGTCCAACGATTCAGAGTACCGCTTTTATTTAATAAATTGGAACCTTTTCTGCATATTTGTTCACACATTGAATATTTTTGTTAGGTACTATTTCGATGTAAATATCACGGCACCGGATAAAACGTCTGTGACCAAAATAAATGTGCGCAAACACGGATCTTATCTTATAATCCAGATCTACCTGTCAGGGATGTTATCGGTAACACTGACGTACC
Organism: Luperina nickerlii; assembly: GCA_963855955.1. Lineage (NCBI taxonomy): Eukaryota > Metazoa > Arthropoda > Insecta > Lepidoptera > Noctuidae > Luperina > Luperina nickerlii. Next base: position 870,194 of record OY979683.1, on the reverse strand, counting down.
TGTGAGAATCGCTCCTGAGCGTCCAGGATTTCGATGAACAGGGATAACTTTTGATCCATGATGGGAAATCCATTGCGAGGCTGTTGCAGCAGGTGTAGCACTGCTTCGCGCACTGCTGCCGGCGTGCTCGGCGTGCACGGCGTGCCCAGCGAGGGGTACGCACCCACCAGGGCTGACAAGCCATGGAAGGTCGCCGACGTCTTCGGAGGATTCTGCACACCACCGGGTAACGACAACCGGCGCGACGTGGACGGCGGCACGGCGCCGTAACCGTTCGTCATAATCGCCGGTCTTTGCAACTGATAGTCACTTCGGGAGGACGGCAACAGGGTCGCGCGCGGCAGCGTGGACACGGCGCCGGGCATGGGCCGCGGCCGGCGCGGCACCGGCACCAGCAGCGGCACCGGGCCCCACTCATCGTCCACCGAACCTATGGAGTGCGGCCTCCTCGCTAGGTGGTTCACTGGGGGTCTCGGGGAGACTACGCTCTGGGGTCGTCGCGGACGCCGGTCGTTCTGTATCGGGTTCGGCGGCGTGTAGGGGCTAAAGCCATCGAAGTCTTTTAGTTGTGCGGGCGTGGGTCGCTGGTTGTCGGGCGCGGGTGGCGGCGGGTCCTCCCAGCGCGGCCAGCTGAGCGCTAGGGAGTCGGGCTTGCGGGGCGGCGGAGGCCTGGGCCGAGCCGCCCCCTCGGTCATGGCGGCCTGTCCCGGCAGCGCGTCACATGGCGCGGCGTGCGTCGCGCGCGGCGTCCGCCGGTCGACTGGCGTCGCGACGCTGCATCCGTCCCGTCTCTGCATCGACGCACTCTCTGTTTTGGTTTGTGGACGGTTTTTTTCAGGCGCTCGTTTGTTTTGGACGTGAGTGAGTTACGTGTGTATCGGTATTTGTAACGAATTCGATGTTGATGTTATTTATTGGTTTGGAAAATGTTTGTAGTCTGCAAAATCACTAGCTATCGGAAAATTCATGTTTTATAAAACCGTCACAGTATTTGTAAAACAGTTGATTTAAAAATGCTTTTTACTTTTATGCAGATGCTTTATTTGAACGAACTAAAAGTGCCCTCAACATTTAATTGCAAATTCATAATATTAACATTCCTTCAATTTTACGTTACTTAAAAAAAATACCTGTTCTCATAAACGCTACATCCCACATTATTTCAACTCCCTCGAAAGTTCCGTACAATAACGGCCACGTGTGTCCCCCCGCCTGCAGCGCGGCGGTGCTCCCCGCAGTAGGGGTCACTCTGAAATATCGCCGCTTCCGCGCCCCGCCCGCTGTATCGGCGCACTAAAGCTATGATTTACAGCTCCGTACATTACAGCGGTACCTGTTCACGCGCTATTAAAATGTGTATTGTACAAATATTATTTATGACGGAACGTTGATACAGTCAGCTGACAGATTAAGGGAGATTTAGTTGATATAAAGCAAACTTAGAAAGTTAATAAAAAAAATTACCAGCAAGTACCTAAGCTTTATTTAGAGTTAGTTTCATAAGTATGATAATAAACGTTGTTTTACTAAGTTTCGTTGAAGTGATTTACATTATGATAAGGAAGAACAAGAGTTACTGATAACTCTCATAAAATAAAGTGGGTAATTACTGAATACCGTTTAAGGTTTTACGTTGCTCCCGTCTCAATAACTGGATGATAATAATGTGGCAAAATAAACTCACCACCACACGTCATACTAAATCCACAGCAACGGACTACAACATCTTAACCTAATCCCAACAATCGCTCAAGTAATCAAACTCATACAATATGATAAGTTACGCCGCACTAAGTACTCGAGTGGATGCAACGAACTCAGGATCGCTTGTAATGCATCTCGAGTGCTGTTATTTCAGTTTCGGAGCAGCCAATACCGATTTTTAAGGGCCCTTTATAAATAGGTGGGCGTTGGAAGGGTTATTTATAAGGCGTAGTACATACGGAATCGATTGGTGGTCGTTATTTAATGGATGTTTTGTACCGCCACTTGTATTTGTAGCCCCAACGTACCATGACGCCTGTACTCCCCGACGGTAGGTCAGGTACAGCTGTACCATAGTACACGTACAATACGCAAGTTATGTTAAAGATTCATGTAATAGTGGGCGAGCCTATTGCCATCAACCGGGCACGTATCTAGACTCCGGGCTGCTACTGAGAAATTCCAGATAGAAAAACCCAATAACACTTTTCCCGACCCGGGAATCAAACTCAGGACCTCACGCTCAGCAGTAGCGCTTGCAACCACAACACATGACCAACGAGGCGGTCATATTGGTTTATAAATAAGATTGTTTATAAATTGTGATTTTACTGTCGTGGTGTGTCAGCAAGGGAGATTTAAAGAATATAGCATTAAAATGAGTCCATTATTGCGTATTGAAAACAACATTCTGTGATAACCAATCTGTCTACCGAGTGGGTAACAAAGCCGGTCATAATTATTGAAATTAATAAGAATCTATTCAGCGTCACTTTACAGTCAAATAGGATACTACTCGTATATATTAGGTAAATTCTCATGATTATGAAGTTATTCCATAACAGATAATGTATGTGTAACGCAACAAAATTTTTTTTTTGAATTGTTTATTCTTTATTTATTTACAGGGCATTTTAAGAAAAGTTACCTCGATTATTGAATACAGGAGAAATTATTAGAAAGCAACGCTTTTTCAATACAGAAATGGGAATGAAAAAATCTTGTTTCATTGTGAATTAAACAAAAGCAAAAGCAAAAGTTTCTAAGGAGAAGATTAAAGGAGGCAAAAGACATTACATTTCGAACTATTCGATTCCGTGTGTGAAGTCACTGCACTAGAAGGAATTACCTTTTAACAAACTACCCTTGTTTTGAAACTTCTGCAGTTTAGTACTTGCGAAGACGTACTGATGGACTCATGTCCAATGCTTAGTGCACATAAGATTTATTTATACTTAGCGGCATAGGGCAGTTTTTTTCAATAAAGTAAAGCCAAAAAACAGGCTTTTGCCTACTTCCGCATGCTTGCAGATGTTATTCGTTTGTAAAAAGAAAATAATATAGTTTATAACTAATTTAAAAAATTAAATTATTGAAATTAACTTATATTATTTTAATACAATATACCAATTGTGAATATCAGACTGTGTGAGGTTGTGAGTCTAAGCCCACGAATTACACTATTGATAAAATAATTACAAACTGCTTAAAGTAAACTCTGGGAAGTTCATTGTTTAGCAAATTGACTGCCAAACTGTCGGTATTTTCAAATGACAATTTTGGTTTCTTACAGTTGTATGAAAATACAGTGTTGAAAGAATAAGCTTGATAAAAGAAAATAATGAATTTTATTTATTTGAATCGAACAGGTTTTGTAAAGAAAAATATAACAAGTTGACAACAATAGAGTACGAGTACAAACCATAACTTTTTATCTAGAGGTACACACCTAAATAAGTATGAATATACAACACGCGGCAAATTGGTGTGACAATTTGATAAATCAATTAATTTCCCTGACCCTGACTGTACAAGCATAATAACTTAGTTTTAAACCACAATCTAGGAACTAATTCTCGTAACTACTAACACGTTGCTATGTGCCACATAAATGGTGGAGGTGTGCCGTCCAGCCCATTAGAATCAGACCGAAATGCCCCATCGAACGGGCCGGCAGAGCTAAGGAAACAGGGCTGTTCACACTTGAAAGCACTGATGTACAGGGTGATTGCTATGTGGCTTAGCTAGTTCAATATGAGAATGAGTGTTTTTAACCGACTTCAAATAAGGAGGAGGTTCTCAATTCGGATTTTTATTTTTTTTACGTATGTTCGGGCATAACTCCCTCATATATAGACGGATTTGTAAAATTTTTGTTTTTGTTAGAAAGAGGTTCATTCCGAAATAGACCCATTTAAATTTCGTGGAGATCTGATGGTGACTTTCGGAGACAGACAACGGAACTCTTCAATAAATGCCAGCAAATCAACCGCGATTGCTGCTATAGCATAATTATGTATGCATTGTTTACGCAATCACACAAAATAACATCACGCCTGTACCTGTGTGTTTAAAGGGGTAGGCAGATGTATTCAATAGCTTCCTGTCACTGATATTCACATACCAAGTAGGTAATGTTATATGAATTTGATTGGAGTAGGTAGGTACAACTAAAAATAGCAAAATAAAAACGTTTTTAGAAAAAAAAAAAACAACGTACTTCAAAAAAAACACTACAACTACTACTTACTACTAAGTGAAAAATAACTTTAATTTCGAAATTCGGTGTCAAAAAACGAAAATACAGAACCAAGGACACCGACTTCCGAAATTAAAGTTATTTTTCACTTTGTAGTGTTTTTTTTTTGATGTCAGTTGTTTTTTTTTTTTGTAAAAAAGTTTTTTTATACATTTAGGGTTATTAAAATGTGTACTTCTATCAGTCTTATGTTTTAGTTGTAACATTAGTAGTGTTTCTAATTTATGTTTTACTAGCTTCTGCCCGCGGCTTCGCACGCGTGGATGTCGGAAATTATCCCACGGGAACTTGCTACCGGTACAAACAGTCCTTTCCCAGGATGCCATCTATCTCCTCGCCAAATTTTATGGAAATCCATTCAGTGGTTTAGGCGTAAAAAGGTAACGTACAGACAGATTTATTTTAAATTTATAATATTAGTATGGATGCTTATCACTAATGTTCCTGCTCACATCACACTGATACTGATGTAGTACTTAAGTAATTATAAAAGCACAAAATTTTTGCAAACAAGAACCTTTCACTTATAAAGCGAAAATACTATCATTGATCAACCACGTTGGTGATTGTAGAGCATTTGTAAAAAAGTAACTCTTTCAATGAAAGATCGACGAAGATTTTCCTAAAATAATAATGAAACAGATATCGCTTCACAGCCATAATACCCTTCATATTTATTCTCATTCAAGTTTAAACATCTAAAGTATTATTTACTGTCTTAAATCTAAATATAACAGGAACATCAGAGCGGTGGTTCAAAATAAAATTACGATCGATCGTCCGGGGTTCATAACCCGAGCGGCGTTAGTTCATGGGAAGTATAAATTAATGGCTTTTAAGTACACACTTTATGGGTTCCTTGAGCTCTCTACTAGGTGTTTGTTTTCACGAAATAATTACGAGTGTAATAGATAAATAACGATAAAGGTCTGGAAATAATTCCCAAGAAATTATACCTTTTTCCTACATAAGCCCCCACAATTTCGGGGCATTTTTATCCCATTCACCCTCAAAGCCTATTCGGGAATAAGCTCTATATTTTCATATATTTCATTAAACGTCCCGGGGATAAACAGAGCATCCATATCCCTTACCACGTCCTAAGTAAAAAAGTCTCAAAGAAAATCCCTTTTTAATCCTGCCATAAACAAAATCAGGGAGAAAGGGATTCTTGAGATCAAAGGGCATCTAGCAAAAATGCTTCGGTTCCGTATACGTATATGTTCGCAATTCCTTAATACCGTATTAAGAATGCGTGAGACGCAATTTTCATATGAAACTATAAATCAATTTGTGTTTCAGAAAAGGGATAATCGGCCCACTGGGCAGAATTCCTCCTTGACTAGGGCTAGGCAGCGACCGGTAAACTTTCCACTTATTTATCGATACTTTTGAGGAAGAAATTTTAAATATTCCAACTTTTGCGGGAATGTTTACGAAAGTACAATAATTGCGATGGAGTTCCACGGTACGGTTTAGGGTTTTTTCTTTGTTTTAAAGCGTTTAATAAATGACATAACTTATTTATAGTTGTTAAATATATTCTCAACGCAAAAGTTTTATGGATGAAGTTTTTAGTTGTGAACTAAAATTTAATATCACTTCTTAAACTTAAGTCGATTACGAAGGTAGTCTTTGAAATCGGTTTCAAGTTTTTAAGGTAGAACTTTATTATTTATTTACTTTTACGCCAGGATCACCTATAAAACAAACTCATGCAATGGTTCGTAAAAGAAAATATACCATCCCGAATGATTGACTTTGCTAAACTGAATAAAAAAGGTTGCTTTTTGTGCATAATTATGATGTATTCAACTTTTAATCAATCGGAGCATGAGCTGAAAGAAATACTTGTAGTCCAGTCCAATCTCGCACTCGAAAAAAATAAATCCCAAAACCTATAAATAAAGAAGAAGAAGGAAAGAAGGAGGAAGGGATTCAAGAAGGTTCTCAAAACCCCATGAAGCGACTAGCCTTACCAATAAAAACAAAACTGAAAAACCCCGTAAGTAACATCACTAGCTGTCCCTCGGCCGGCGCCCCGGCCTGTCGCCGCCGCCGTCGACTGTCGCAGACGTCGGCAACTATTCCCGGAATGTGTGACAACGCGACCGATTATTTCCGCGACACTTGTACAACTATTGTATTTATTTTAAGGGTACGTATAGAGAGGATGTCATGTAGTTTTAGTTGGCATATTTTAGTACTATAAATTGGTAGGTTCATGTATATTTAGGCTAAGGATGAGAATGAAATGCGTAGGTATACCTATCGAGAATTTGCTCGTAAAGATGTTATGCTGGAGGCAGACACTCTTAACAGCTTGGTACTTAGAACCATCTATAAATATAAAATTCAAAGTCCTGACTGATTGATATATCAACGCACAGCCTAAACCGCTGGTACTAGAAATATGAAATTCGAAGGGTGTGTTCTTTGTGAAGAGTAGGTATCCACTATGAAAGGGTTTTTCGAAATTCCACCCCTAAGAGTGTGAACGGGGGGAGGGTGAAATTTCACGCGGACGAAGTCGCGGGCAGAGAAGCTAGTCAACTATAAAGGCTATATAATAACTACTCTTGACTGACTGAGCAGTGGTGCTTATCAAAATATTATAACGCCGCAAGATTTTACACCGTTTCATTGATATGCCTTGTAAGATTTAAGAAGATACAACATGCAAGGGGCATTGTAACCATAACAAAAACTTCGTAACGTAAATAAGGAAACTGAGTTTAAAGACCCGAACCTAAAGCCTTACACAATATAATTGTTCTCCTGAACAAAACTTAGCACACAGTTCACGCATATATTACAAACGCAAACGTTATTATTATTCATAGGACGGCGAGTATTACGGCCTTGGCAAATAGTGAGGCAAATAATGATTTAATAATATAACTCACATAAGACCCTTTGCAGCCCACTCGTCAGCACACTCCATTTGGATTCGAGTTCGAAAGTAAATCGCTTCGGCAAAATGGTCTTAAGTAAATTCGATATCTTTGAATTAACAGTGGGGTGAGTTTGGTTCCAGAGGCGAAGAGGCATTTTGTAAATGAATTAAAGAAGGCAGTCATGCGTAAAGAGTGATATAAGTGTAGGTACTGCCAGTTACAAAATGGTTGAAATATTCATCATAAAATATTCATATAAATTAAAGTCGCTTTTCGTGACTGTCTGTGTGACTGGGATCTTGTTCTAAACTCTGCGCAACAGATTTTGATGCGGTTTTACCATGTTTTAGAGAATTTATTCCGGAAGGTTTATGTGTATGAAAGTGTTATTCATATTTCACACAGCTAAAGCACTGGAATTTTGATGTTTATACATGACATCACATTAATAGATTGTCAGTCACTTATAAGAATATAATAATTATGGTCGCAGCAAAAAAAAATGGATATAAAATATTGAAAACAGGCAGTTGAATTAATATTGGCATTTTTTAACATCCCTAATTGAGATTTCATCAGCTTCATTAACATCCCTAATTGAGATTTCATCAGAATTATAAAAGTGTATTCGTCAACATTTTGGAGGCGACAAGTTTCGTGTTTGCCAGTTTTCTTGATATAGTTTTGCGGCATGAATCTTGCTTCTTGCCTTATGAAAGGAATATAAATAAGACTTTGATAAATGGTCACTTGGCAGTGAGCGAGAAAAAATATTTTGATAAAATTATAAAATATTGGATGAACAAGCTTACCTTGTAAATGAGATACATCACTAATTTCGCTTGGAAATTTAAAATAACATCGTTCTTTTTAACGCCTTTATTTGATTTTATTAGAAATATTATATTGGACTTGTTTTAACGTTGATCAAGTAGTCATGACTCATAAACTTGCATATCTCAATTATTTATACGTAACCATGCCACCCACGCTCCACGCTCCTGTGCCAGCCTCATTCAGGGATGCACAGGAGCGTGGAGACTACATGAAAAGAGAGGCCTGTGCCCAGCAGTGGGTGGTCGGGCTGTGGATGGTGATGATGAAAGGAAGTGTGTACCAGCAGGTAACTCTCTTTTTATGATGAAGGGATGTATGTACCAATAGGTAACTCTTTTGATGATGAAGGGATGTGTCTACCAGCCGGTAACTCTTTTGTGATGAAGGAATGTATGTACCAATAGGTAACTCTTTTGATGATGAAGGGATGTGTGTACCAGTAGGTAACTCTTTTGATGATGAAGGGATGTGTGTACCAGTAAGTAAGTCTTTTGATGATGAAGGGATGTGTGTACCAGCAGGTAACTCTTTTGATGATGAAGGGATGTGTGTACCAGTAGGTAAATCTTTTTATTACCGACTTCTAAAAATCCCATTTTATAGGCTTACACTAGAATTTACATTTGGGACTTCTTAACCATCCTATGTTTAGCCGATGTTTTTCCTATAGATACTAACAAAACATAAACTTCCCATAAAAATATGGCGCCACGTCCCCAACTCATTCTCTCACTCGTTCATTCTCGAACACAATGCGTTCAAACAAGCCGGTGATCAATCAGGCGCCTCTCAAGATGTGTAATTGCGTTCTCAATCGACGGAGACGGAGCTCGGGGCGCGAGGATTGTTGCTGAAGGACAGCCGGTACTGCAATATGGTTGAGAAAACGGATTTAATAGTTTTAAAACCGGTAGTGTTATTGGGTTCCCGAAGTCTGGATTTGTGGCCGGTTCATGGCAATATGCTCGCCCGCTTGTACATGGAACTTGCAAGTATGTGCCGAAAAGTGGTCAACATACGTAGGTATGTACATACACTTCGACCTAACCCTTCCGGGATTACCGGCGGTATGATATTATGTAGTATGTTGAAACATCATTATCAATGGATAGAAATTAAATGTTGTTTGAAATATGTTTCGCGTTAAATGTATTTAGATATCAATGGTTAAAGCATGATTTCTCCAGTAACATCCTATGCGGAAAATAAGCGAGAGTGCTAAGATAACCTTAGCTAAATAAGCTAAGCGATCTAGTAATCATGTGTAAAATGTAGTCATGACGCCCATTGTGCGTCAAATCAAATCTCCGTTTTGCCCCGAAAACGGATACGGACAAGCGAGCTCTGAAGATGTTTCTGATTTTAAATTCCTTGTATCTACTCATAATCGTATTATAACTGATCTATTATTTGTAATGTCAAAAAAACATCACTATTTTAAAGCTATTTGAGTTACTTACCCAATTATAGACAAGATGGAAGGCTCCGCTGAATGAAGCGCTAAGTAGCGCTGCAGCGCTTCAAACATCGGAGATGTAAATAGTTGAATGAAAATTTCATCCGTGAACTAGTTTTATAGTGAACGCTTTTTTAATACAAGTGGGTCTTCAGTTATGTACTCTTAGTGGGTTTGTGGTTGATTATTTTCTTAGTTTCAGAATATTTAACGATAACAGTAGAAATATAATTCAGGTTCAAACACTTTGATTCTTTCATCTTTCATTCTATCATTGTCTAACCAGTCAGTAATGTCCTGTTGATTACAATTGAAAATTATCTAGTACTGCTTTGCTAGTAATTTCGAGTATCACTTCAGATTGTAAGGCGCCTATCTAGTCCACATTATTTAGACGTTTAGTAAAAAATATACGTAAATCAAACTAAAAGAAAAGCCCAAATATGTCCATAAACTATTAGATAAACTCCCAAACATCGAGAGATTCGCTCAAACCTTAGCAACGTTAGTATCTTGTCGGTAATTGTAAAAATATACAAGGTGACACGCAGACAGACCGGCAGACGTGATAACTGATACAATATCAACTGTTAGTTATCACGTTTATCTGCCAATTAGTGCAGCTGATAGTTTTGTGTTAGGCGTTATGTTGGTAGTTAGTATGACTGCTACAAGAGTAGGAATGAGGCATAGCAATGAAAATGTCAACTATTTGTTAGTGATGTGACCTACTGACTGACTTTTAATTTAGTAAGAATTATTTTAGGGGTTGTTCTGTTGAATATTAACCATCTGGGGACTAGGGGCTTGTGGTTAAGTAATAACAGCCGCACGGGTCGATCGATCAGGTTAAGCTACGCTTGCCGCGGTTGCTCCTTGGATGGGTGACCCCTACGTGTCTCGGAAAGCACGTTAAGCCGTTGGTCCCGGCTGTCATTCGTGGATCTTTGACAGTCGTTACGGGTCGTCAGTAGCACGAAAGTCTGACAACCAGTCTTACCGAGCAGTATCATAATTATCCAGTAACTGGGTTGTGGAGGTCAGATAGGCAGTCGCTCCATGTACAATACTGGTATTCAGCTGCATCCGGTTAGACTAGAAGCCGACCCCAAGCCCTTTCCCAACTATGGTGGGGTCGATGTAGATGTGTGTGGGTAATATTAACTTATTTTCCAAAAATGTTCATTTGTACAGTATTTTTTGTGAGATATCTCAGATTCTTATTGATATTTCAGAATTGATCCAATAGTAAAAGATCTTTATACTGATGAGTTTTCACCTCATAAAGGATCTCCACAATCAGCTTATAATGTTCCCACTGCTGGGACACAGGCCTCCTCTCTGAGAGAGGGAGTGGGCCGTAATCAACCACGCGGGCCCAGTGCGGGTTGGTGGATGTAGATCTCCAATAACTTCAAATTCAAACTGTATAGCTTATTTTTATTTAAAACCTATGCATCGTTTAACTTAAGCATTTTACTGGCTTGCATAGGTAACCATATTATCCAGAACACATTTACTTAGCATGCCCAGCTTGAAGCAAGCCTAACTTTCAGAACTGTATCCGTTTTAAATTCATAAAGTATCTCCCACCCGTAATTCATTGTTGACAAAATAAAAACAGTAAATAGGCGAAGAAAGAAGGTTCCTTTAGCAGCATCTCATTAATCTTGTGCTAATATATTCATAATTATGCTGTTCTGTGGAAGACAACACCGACTGACGAGAACTTGGTAAGTTTGGACGTGCAACTAACTTGAAACTGTGTAGTGTAATACGAGGGTGCTTGGCAAAAACACTTTTATTATTTTGTAATAAAGTTGCTGTAAATAAAATGTTGAAGTTGCCACTTTATTAGTAGATACTAAATGTCTTTTTTAATTAAGCTAGGTCTCATTTAGATGATGTTATTGTAAAGCACGATGAGCAGTGGTGGCCAAGTGGTAACGGCCGCGACTTACGAGTTGTAGGTCGTAGGTTCGAACCCAGACAGGCGCTTAACTTTGTGTAAATTATTTCATCACCACTGCTCACAAAACGGTGAAGGAAAACATCGTGAGGAAACCGGCATGTCCTAGAACCAAAAATTCGAAGACATGTGACATCTACCAACCCGCACTGGGCCCGCGTGGTGGATTACGGCCCACTCCCTCTCGCTGAGAGGAGGCCTGTGTCCCAGCAGTGGGAACATTATAGGCTGATGATGATGTTGATGATTGTAAAGCACGTATTAAAAGCATAGTAAGACATCAAGTGCGTATGCTTTTATGTCTGTATCGTGCTTGTATAGTGCACTAGCTGCGCCCCGCCGTGTCACCCACGTAAGTGTCGATCCTGTGGGAATATCGGGATAAAAAGTAGCCTATATGTTAATTCAGGGTGTCATCTACCTCCATACTGGGCCTGGGCTGAGGCACACTATCTGCTAATTTCTTAGATCGGACTTTGCAATTTTTTATTTTTATCTTTGTTTTTATCTGATGTACGACTATTATCTAACTATCCAGGTGTATTGTGTGTCTTTTAGTCTGTGCTAAATAAATGTATTTTCTTTCTTTCTTTCATACTAAATTTTATCAAAATTGGTTCAACCGTTTGAACATGAAGAAGTAACAAACATATAAACACACACTCAAAAACTTTCGCCTTTATAATATTAGTGCATGTATGTATTAGTGTGATCTATAGCATGCTGTCTACTATACAACTGAAAGACGCATATAGCAAAAGACGAAGAGGCTTTTATTATTTCATTAGCTTTATAATGCAAGCAATTTTGTACCTACAGCATTTACTATCGATAAGTTAGAAAAAAGCATTTGGTACTATTGTTTTGGTTTTAACTTCATGATATATTTAAACAATACTTTGTAGCAGCAGTAAATACTTACGTATCTAGGCATACGTATTAGAAGAGCGCACGCGGCCATCTGCCACCGTGCGCCCGCGCGTACTAAACTGGCCGACGATTCAAGAGAAAGGAATTCGGACTCGATCGGCCGCTGTATCATCACGCTAGTACCTCGTAGGGAGTGTTAGTTATTAGGTTTGTCTATGTACCCTTATTATTATTATTTTTGTATTTCGAAATTGTATATAAGCCGCGCCTTAGAATACATCATCCAGATCGTTATTCGCCTTCTTATTAACTACACTACCATCCTTAAAGCATTGATATCATAAAAGTGGTGACCCCGCGTTTGAAATGACTGCGCATGAAGATAAAATTACTACGCGTGAAGACGTCGAATCAATTAGCGTCCAGTCGCGCGTAACTAAATTGCAAACAAATGCGCGCAAATCCCAAAACCGCTTAAAAACAAACACCCTGTGTGTAATAACAACAACCAATGATCCAAGTTCAGGAAACGAAACAAAAATATTTCTCTCTATTGTAGAGTGTTGTGTTGTATTGTACCAGCTAATAAAACACCAGACAATGGTACAAATAGTTTCCCATTAGCGCTATTTACTACAATAACTTGGGGTCCGCTGTATCCCGGGGTCTCGGGGACCCCGTTGCCATGGCAACGAGAGACAATGGGGGACTACAATGGTGTGACGTAATGAGTTTTTAATTGGTCATTTTATGTTTAGTTTTGTCTTTTTCTATGTAAAGTACATTTGCATTTTGTAATTGCTGTAGTTTTAGTTCTATTGTATTGTTTGTGGGGCGTTTAAGTGGTATCGGGTGGAACTACTTCAGAGTACGGCATTTAATTAGGAGTATTCGCTGTTTATTTGATTTCTTTCGTGCAAAAAGTTTTTGTATTGCTAAAATATTTAGGTATTGTGCTATTACAAACACAGTTCTCATTTCAAAATGGCGTTACTCATATAACTTACTTATATAACATTTATAACAAGATCATCTGTAGCATTTATTATAATTTGATGATTTTGAGTTCAAATGAAGGTATCGGTTATAAATGGACGAAAACTTATTATTTAACGAAATAATTATGACTAATATAGCAATGAAATTAAAAAGATTATAAGGCGGTAAAGAAATATTCGATAAACTATTCCAATCTGTTGGCTGCTGTAAACTACAACTCTATAACAAGCTTTAACTAAAGTTGAATTGAATCAATTGAGAAATAACGACAGTTTAATGCACAAAGTTGGTGCAGTACCTACCTGTGAGTAACTGACAGTGAAAGTGTAAGCGACACTCGCCAATTTTCTACGGAGATCCAATTTGAAACCTTCTCCACTAACGAGGGTGAGAAAAAGTGAGAAAGTAAGATTGTGTTTTACTTATTTTTATTATTACACAGGCTGTCCGATATGGATAACCTCTTAGAGAGTAATTGTACTTATCATTATGCACAACTATTACTATGGGACCAAACCTGAAATCGCGAAATAAAAATCAACTGTTCCCTACATTTTGATGAGTTATGCGAACATAAATGTAGGGAACAGCAGATTTTTTTTTGTTATCCATTAATTACCGGACACCCTGTATATTCATAATAATTATTAACGCCTAACATGGTGTATAGAGAAGAAGAGTATCGTAAGCCACGTGTGTCACAATTGCCTGTACCTACTGCTTTCTATCTTAAACGGTAGTTTAGATTTCTGCGTTACTAACCAAAGCTAAGCTGGTGTTTGCTTGGGTGCTGTGAATGTTATGCGTTTTCTATTAACATCATTCATTAAATAGTTTTGAGAAGTTAAGGAAAAGAATATGTTGATCTATTCTGCGTAGCGAAAATCACCTATTATCACCACAGAGTTTCTTTAGCTACTTACCAAGATCACATCCCCCGATTATACTCATAGAACCGTTAACGTCTTTGAAAACACGACCCTTGATAAAGCACCATTCCAAACTCCAGCAGAGAGCTAACAAAACTTCTAGTGTTATTGAATGTTTCAAAGAAACCTAGACTTTGACGATATCTCAGACATTAAAGAGGATTCCGTTGAACAACGAGTGCGGGAAGTTGGCGACGTCGCCGACTCGTGGCGGTAGAACTTGGAGACATGCGATGTGTTGACGATAGTTTGTGGTTGGAGGAGATCTTTATACACGTTACATACAATGTTTTTTGAAGTTAGTCACTAGAAAATGGTGGATGTATAAACGGTGGTGTTTTTTTATTCATTTTTATATGCGTGGCGTTATGTTTTGTATTAAAGCAATTGCTTTGAGTAATGTCAATTTAACGGCTCGTTTAGCAATGTGGTTGTGCGAATCTGCGCTGTACGCTCAACCACTTTTATTATGGGCTACAGATAGTTATTCTGCTTTCAATTTTTATACACATGAGATTTTTTATTGCTAATTGTTTCTTTTTTTGGTCAACAGATAATCGTTTTAAGAAGGTAGGTAGTAGAACCATACTCTTGTCTGCTAATAAAAATAAATTGTCATTACGGATCCCTTTGCTAAGCTTAGTGGCTATTACAAATACCTACTAATGCCCTTTATTTTTATGATCATTGTCTATGTATACCCATGTTACGTAGTGGGTAGATTTTTCTAAAATGTTTCATCTTTTTGTTTTCATGATTTTACTCGAAAATCACAATAAATATTACTCATTTTACTTATTGTGTCATTAGCGACTCATGAAATAAACTTGACTAAAAGATCTTTATTCCAAAATTTACGATTTTTTAACAGCCTCAAGATGGCGTTTAATTGAACGGTTCTAACCGAGGAGGGCAGTGTTAATTGTGCCGAGCCAAAGGCCGGTAATAGGACCCGATGAGCGGTCTCCTATTATCGGCTGAAGCTCTTTTAACTTCCGCCGGAAATGGGAGTTAAGATCGTAAAGAAATTTGAGGTTTTACGGTCTAACGACTTCGGAGAGTTGTCGTATAGTCCTTTTAACTGCATTGGGAATGAGGTCAGTTTTAACAGAGAGTACCTACCTAGATGTTTATAAAAAAAAACAAAGAAATATCCTTTCGTTTTGTTAATTACCTACACACAGTACATAATGCTGTATGAATGTCATTGTAAACCTAATGCTCCACCATTTTTCAAAAAACTGCAATGATAATTATAGTCATACGTTATACTGTAGAAATAAAAATTGAAAATTATATTCAGCAAAGACTATTTTAAATAAATATCTAAATATACTGTTGCATGGCAAAATGTTACGCACCGAAACATCAGATCCCCGCACATTGCCTGCAAGACTGTGCTGCAAGGTTAAAAACACAATAACCATTACAATATACCCCACGCATTCAAGTATCGCCCTCTGTTCCATACAATCGCTCCACCAAAATATTTGCTTACTGAGAATAAAGCGAACATAACATACATACACACAGCTACAGACGCGGCCCGCATCCAAATACTTGTTTTAATTTCAGATGCGCGTCCAAATTCGGATAAAACTAGATAAAATAATGTTACAGGATAATGCAGTGGTTAAATATAAAATGTGAGCTTTTAAAGCTAAGCGAGCGAAAGTAGAATGCATTGTTATGTAACTTTACTATTGCGTTTAGTTAAGCTTTGAAAGTTTTTTGTAATACAATTCTTAATGCGTTTAAGCTAGAGTATTTCGACTGGCTTTTTTTACGTAATTCATGTCATAAGTTTTTCTCGTATCGCTATGGACATCATTGTAGCCCATATACAATTATAAAAATTGTGATACATACTTGTTTTTAACAAGTCTTGTAAAAACATGTATTATACACGTACTGACGTTGTATCAGACATGTCATGTTAACTAATTTGATCACTAGTCTTTACAACTTGTTTTAGGTGTAAACAATAAACGGCACAACTCTGCCTAACCCTCCAGCCTACAGGCGTAATGTTACGCGTGCAAACTGTACCTTGGTTTAAACGCGGGCTAAGCAGATCGCATCAGAGTTACCTCATACTTAGAACTATGAAAACCCACGAGGTGACCCATACTACTAATAAGAAAACCCATAAGGTTAGAGGTAACTATAGACAGAACGCCTATATTATATATATACTTACTTACATATTTTACTTTGTTTACGTTTATACGTCAGAAGTCCAATCCCCGTAATTAAAAACGTTTAAAAGTTAGTCGCAATCTCATCTCAGCGACAATTAATGTCAAAAATGCAGGGATTTTAAAGGTATTTTTGACAAATTGTGTCTGAGATCAGCCTGCGAACCTCCATAAAATTACGGGAAGTGCTCCTCTGGTCACACAAGCACGCCGCGCGCCGGTTGCGAGTACTACGCACCTGAAGAAGTGCTACTCTGGTCACACAAGCATGCCGCGCGCCGGTTGCGAGTACTACGCACCTGAAGAAGTGCCACTCTGATCACACAAGCAAGCCGCGCGCCGGTTGCGAGTACTACGCACCTGAAGAAGTGCTACTCTGGTCACACAAGCATGCCGCGCGCGGGTTGCGAGTACTACGCACCTGAAGAAGTGCTACTCTGGTCACACAAGCACGCCGCGCGCCGGTTGCGAGTACTACGCACCTGAAGAAGTGCTACTCTGGTCACACAAGCACGCCGCGCGCCGGTTGCGAGTACTACGCACCTGAAGAAGTGCTACTCTGGTCACACAAGCACGCCGCGCGCCGGTTGCGAGTACTACGCACCTGAAGAAGTGCTACTCTGGTCACACAAGCACGCCGCGCGCCGGTTGCGAGTACTACGCACCTGAAGAAGTGCTACTCTGGTCACACAAGCACGCCGCGCGCCGGTTGCGAGTACTACGCACCTGAAGAAGTGCTACTCTGGTCACACAAGCACGCCGCGCGCCGGTTGCGAGTACTACGCACCTGAAGAAGTGCTACTCTGGTCACACAAGCATGCCGCGCGCGGGTTGCGAGTACTACGCACCTGAAGAAGTGCTACTCTGGTCACACAAGCACGCCGCGCGCCGGTTGCGAGTACTACGCACCTGAAGAAGTGCTACTCTGGTCACACAAGCACGCCGCGCGCCGGTTGCGAGTACTACGCACCTGAAGAAGTGCTACTCTGGTCACACAAGCACGCCGCGCGCCGGTTGCGAGTACTACGCACCTGAAGAAGTGCTACTCTGGTCACACAAGCACGCCGCGCGCCGGTTGCGAGTACTACGCACCTGAAGAAGTGCTACTCTGGTCACACAAGCACGCCGCGCGCCGGTTGCGAGTACTACGCACCTGAAGAAGTGCTACTCTGGTCACACAAGCACGCCGCGCGCCGGTTGGGAGTACTACGCACCTGAAGAAGTGCTACTCTGGTCACACAAGCACGCCGCGCGCCGGTTGCGAGTACTACGCACCTGAAGAAGTGCTACTCTGGTCACACAAGCACGCCGCGCGCCGGTTGCGAGTACTACGCACCTGAAGAAGTGCTACTCTGGTCACACAAGCATGCCGCGCGCGGGTTGCGAGTACTACGCACCTGAAGAAGTGCTACTCTGGTCACACAAGCACGCCGCGCGCCGGTTGCGAGTACTACGCACCTGAAGAAGTGCTACTCTGGTCACACAAGCACGCCGCGCGCCGGTTGCGAGTACTACGCACCTGAAGAAGTGCTACTCTGGTCACACAAGCACGCCGCGCGCCGGTTGCGAGTACTACGCACCTGAAGAAGTGCTACTCTGGTCACACAAGCACGCCGCGCGCCGGTTGCGAGTACTACGCACCTGAAGAAGTGCTACTCTGGTCACACAAGCACGCCGCGCGCCGGTTGCGAGTACTACGCACCTGAAGAAGTGCTACTCTGGTCACACAAGCACGCCGCGCGCCGGTTGCGAGTACTACGCACCTGAAGAAGTGATACTCTGGTCACACAAGCACGCTGCGCGCCGGTTGCGAGTACTACGCACCTGAAGAAGTGCTACTCTGGTCACACAAGCACGCCGCGCGCCGGTTGCGAGTACTACGCACCTGAAGAAGTGCTACTCTGGTCACACAAGCATGCCGCGCGCGGGTTGCGAGTACTACGCACCTGAAGAAGTGCTACTCTGGTCACACAAGCACGCCGCGCGCCGGTTGCGAGTACTACGCACCTGAAGAAGTGCTACTCTGGTCACACAAGCACGCCGCGCGCCGGTTGCGAGTACTACGCACCTGAAGAAGTGCTACTCTGGTCACACAAGCACGCCGCGCGCCGGTTGCGAGTACTACGCACCTGAAGAAGTGCTACTCTGGTCACACAAGCACGCCGCGCGCCGGTTGCGAGTACTACGCACCTGAAGAAGTGCTACTCTGGTCACACAAGCACGCCGCGCGCCGGTTGCGAGTACTACGCACCTGAAGAAGTGCTACTCTGGTCACACAAGCACGCCGCGCGCCGGTTGCGAGTACTACGCACCTGAAGAAGTGCCCCCCTGGTCACACAAGTACGCCGCATTGCGGTTAAGAGTACTGCACACCTGAGGAAGGGCTTTTAGGGCGTCCCCTCCCGGGTACCAAAATCCGAACCAAATCTTTACACACACACATACATATTATTTCTCGCAAATATTGCAATCCAACACAAATAAGGCACCAGCCGAAATATAAAACGCAATAACACACACGTCAATATGCATCGCAGGTGTTCGCTCCAATATTAATATTGTGTACGCGCCTAATACGCACGATATGCGCATTATGCATGAACGTCAGCTATTTGACGCACGCACGACAAGCCGCGCGTGTGCGCGTCGCCTTATTATATGCCTGTTTATGTTTTATGTATATCGTAAGGGTGTGGTTGGGAACGCGTGTGTTTAATCGTCGAGTTTATAATATTATTGTGTGTGTTATGGAGATGATTTTGCTTATTGTTATGTTGTTAAGCAAAAGAATTTAGGGAACATTGTTTTCGCATAAAAACCTGCAAAAGCATTGTAGGTTTTTATGCGAAACAAATTAAAAACTTCACTCATCGAAAAACAGACGAGAACATCTGAGACATTTTCACAAAAACAAAATTTTACTTCCATGTTGGGAGTTTCTGCACGACAATTCTCAGATGTATCTTCCTATTCAAATGATTCTTGTAAATCTTCGAGAATTGATTTATAATAAAACATGGAACGTAATCCAATCTCTAGATAATAATAAATGTGTATTAAGTAAAACCTGACATCATGAGAATCTAATTAGAAAAAAAACAAACAATTACAAAAACAAACTCAATCTTATTAAGTACATAATATTACCGACTATTCATTTCACATGCCTGTTTTCTAAGTTTAGATAGTCTAACATACGGGTTGATAACGACCACACAGAGAGAGTGGTTTTAGTGAAAACCGATCCTAAATAGTGTTTGTACACAATGGACCGGCAAACTGCCCCCATATGGCTGGGACTGCTCTGTAACAACCATTTTGGGTATAGCTTAAAAATACATAAGTTTTGCCGATCCCTATTACAAAGGACTTTTGAAATTTGGTTACACTTCTGCCTACCCATTTGGTAAACAAGGCGTGATGTTGTGTTTGTCTGAATACATTATTTTCTGTATTATGTAAATGATATTAATATTTTGGTAATCTACAGGTATAAGAAACCACTTCAATGGCAACTATTTGCAGTGTCCTGAAAACGTGGCGTTAATGTGACTTTTTCATAGACATACGAGTATGTAATAGTGCGTTTATAGAAGATAATATCCTCCGGAAATCTGGCTTCCTGAGTGAAATACACATAGAATACAATACAAACAGCAAAACACATACATACAAACACATACAATACATACAGAGTAAAACTGTGCTAACATACAGGGAAAAACTATGGTGGTTAAAACACGATACAATACCATTAATTGAAGCAACAATAAAAATTGCATCGTCTAAACATTGTTTAGACCCGATGCCAATCATATGTTGTTTCTATTTTTTTATTTAATGCCACAGGCAACAAACTTGCATCGTGTAAATGGGGCTTAATGCTTTTCCTTTTCTGTATATGAAACAAGACATCGTAACTGAAACATTGACCTCATTGCGTAAAGCATTTTGAACACAGAAAATGTTAAAAGGAAACGGTCCGAAAAATAATTGAAGTAATAAGTCTCGGTTTACGGACGTGAAACAAACTGGAACCGTAGACTGAAGCCTGACAAAGCAGGCTGAAACGAGAGAAGTATCCTTGTTATTCTAATATTTGGAAGAAATGAGCTGGGATATTTACTGGAAAAGAAAATATGTAATGATTTCAAGGTCGTTAATGACTCTATATGGAACAAAAATCAAGTTGTTTGTATATTTTGTAGTAATGTGTTGACATGAACAAAAGTTTAGATTTTGATAAAATAATGCACCGATAGATATTATATAGAAATGTCGACCGCGAGGTACTTAATTCAATCTCGGAGGGAAAAAAAGTAATTTAAATATTTTCTTATGATGTCTCCAACTCTCCATCCAATGTTTTATAAATCAATGATTTAATGTTTTTTAAATTAAAAAGAACTGTTCGAAACTTAATAGAGAATTTGCCCTTTTCCCAGTAGTTTCCCACTACAGCGAAGACAACATATCCACTTTATTTATTTGATCTGAGACGGAAATATAAGGACAAACATTTCTCAGATATTCTTAGTTTGTTTTGGGCTCTACGGCGTAGCGACGTAGCGTGATAGATGTAGCCGTCTACGCCGTAGAGTGCTACGATTTGTATTCGTAGTATAGGATATTTTGATCAACATTTACTTGGTGCTATCGAGTTATTCATTGTAGCTTTTTTCGGTCCTAGACGACGGTATTTGTAAAGAGCTGCATGAAATGTGTGAACTTCGACATTTTACGTGGAGCATTTTTCCGTGACAGTTTAAAAAGGAAATATATTTGTAGCACGTTTTGCAATTTCAATTTTTTATAAGTTTCGTAGCTGTAGACACAAAAATCTTATCAATCAACGGATATCAACCCAATAACAACTCAACTCTTTCGTACAGCTCGTCGTTTACGATAATAAGGTCTACAAAAACTAAGATAATATCCAAGAAGTAGTTTGATACGTCGATCTAAATACAATTCGGCAAGATTTTTGAACAATCCTATAAATATTGTTACAGCTGACGAAGGCTCCACTCGTCCGAAATACATCGCTCATCGTTTGTTTAAGGCTTTAATAAAACCTTCTCAAGAGTTCCTCCTACGACTTATAAAAGTCACATTGTTGACATTTTGGGACATTCGTCGTGATAATAAGTTGCTTGAAGTAAATCTAAAAGTATGACTTACCCTCGGGAGATTGTAAATGGGACTTACCTGTAAGATAGACAGAAATGTAATTAGTTAATACATAACTCTTATAATATTTAAAACAACTAAATATTTACACTTGGTACTAAATTAAATGCCTAACTATACAAAGTACAAAAACAAAAGTACCTATTAAAATAATGTTATTAAAATACATTTTACAGAAATAAACAATAAAATTATATCAAAGCAGTCTTCAATGGAATACCAAGTCTATAGCTTATATTATGAGAAAAATAATTAACAACCATTTATTATAACTGAAGTAATTGAAAATCCCCATTGGTGCAACCATGAGACACACACAGCCTAGTAGTGATCGACCGATATAGATGTTTATGAGCTAGGTATCTATGGGTCAATTTATCTTTTTCATCTTTGTTATTTTTTAAATTTTTTTCACCTTTTTTGATGTTTTTAATACCTGTATTATATCTTTTGTTGCACTGAATAAACGTTTTATCTATCTATCTAAAATAAAAATGCAATTCATATACTAGTCATCATCATCTGCCAGCCTTTTCCCAACTATGTTGGGTTCGGCTTCCAGTCTAACGGGATACAGCTGAATACCAGTATTTTACATGGAGCGACTGCCTATTTGACCTCAACAACCCAGTTACTGGGTAATACGATACCCCTTGGTAAGACTGGTTGTCAGACTTTCGGGCTTCTGACTACCGGTAACGCCTGTCAAAGATCCACGAACGACAGCCGGGACCAACGGCTTAACGTGCATTCCGAGGCACGGAGGGGTCCCGGTATGTAAAGATAGTCACCCATCCACAGACCAACTGCGGCAAGCGTAGCTTAACCTGATCGATCGACCGTGCGACTGTTATTATTTAGCCACGGGCCGCTCAATATACTAGTCCTCATATACCAGTCTTTACGTTATCGAAACGCGGGCACTATGAGCAAAGCTCCATAATTGCCAATTTATTAATATCCTTTACTCAAAGTTAAAATAAAAGCACATGATAATAATAAGCTATTAGACGAAGCGAGCGAGTTAAAGTTAATAAACTTGAGCGAACAATTTAAAACTACAAAACTCCGCGATAAGCTGCGATCGAGTTTGATTGCCAACTAATAAATATATTGTGAGAGTAAAGAGAAAACTTTCACGATTAAACATCATTTTGTTTTATTCAATTTCGTGTGCTTGATTAAGCGACGGTTTCCTAGAAGAGCGGTGTCTGCCACATGACGGCCGCCACATAAAAACGCTCTCTAAGGAAACTTACCAAATTACTTAAAAAAAAACGTTTCAGTGAAGTCATTCGCCGGTAAATTGCGGACGCTACGTAGCGGCCACCACTTTTCCA
Organism: Luperina nickerlii; assembly: GCA_963855955.1. Classification (NCBI taxonomy): domain Eukaryota; kingdom Metazoa; phylum Arthropoda; class Insecta; order Lepidoptera; family Noctuidae; genus Luperina; species Luperina nickerlii. Next base: position 847,266 of record OY979683.1, on the reverse strand, counting down.
AGAAGCCGTAGCTCAAGTCTTGCAAGAGTTGCAAACGCGCATCAGTGCTAACAGTAAGATATTAATAGCGCCTCTATCTCGTAGTGGTAAGGACGCTTTTTGAAATGCAAGTTTTATCACTAATGTGCGGTTGACGATGTAAAGTTATTTATACGAAAAATAACATATATTTCTACATCCGTAATTTTTATGGTGTTAATAATAAAGAGTATTACTATTTTTTATATTTTTAAATGTTTATTTTATTTATTTATTGATTAAAGCATGGAAGACTCACAGCTAAAAAAAAAACAAAAAATAATGAAACAATAGTCGACAGAAAGCCAATTACAAGTGTTTGCGTTTATGCGTTTATGTTTTATATAAAAATATTTAAAAGTGTATTTAATAAGAAAGTAAATAAATAAACGGAATAATAAAGAGTATTCTATCTCTATATCACTTTCCAGATGATATTCTAATTTCTAACCACTAAACAAATGATTTCCTCAACGTATATAACGCTAGGCGTCTTGTTCCGCTACGCATCGAGCTACGGCGTAGCGAGAATAGTGCTACGAATATACGATAGTGTAGACTGCGCTTTGAAAGCATGTATTTATATATTATGTAAATCACTAGATTTCAACAAAAAAACAAACAAACAAAAAAAAAAAAACAAACAATAAACAAACAAAAAACAATAAAAAACAATAATGAAAAAAACAAAAATAAACAATAAATAAACAATATACTTTTTTAAACAAGATATAATGAAAAAAAATCTAATGAATTTCACCCTAAAATCGTTTACCTTGAACTGAGAGCTGCTTATTACAGAAGTAGGTCCGATTAAGCATATTTTTCTCATTTATTCTAAGGTTTATTAACATTTTCAGGATATTTCTTGCTGTATCCACGTAATGCGAGGTTTCATTTCAGTCATGAAGGCTCATCTTAGCTTCAATACGTTTGTGACTTGGATTATGAAAGATATTTAGATTATGAGGTGTGAATGTTAAGACCTGAATTCAAGTTCTGAAGACCGGTTAACTTGGAATAATAAGTAAAAAGTGATAATAATTCATATTAATTTGATCAATGTGCTTCCATTACGTTAATTACCGTGCTTTTTTAGTATTTTTCAGAATCACATATTTTATCTCTAAGCCGTATCTTGTTTCCATGATTTGATTCTTAAACAAAAACAAAAAATAAACTCAAACATTTCCACGTAGCATGAAGCTACGAATTACTAGGAAGCTCAAAGGAAAACTAATCTCCGCTACGGCGTAGCGAACTGCTACGGCGAGGCGAACTGCTACGGACTACGAGCTACGGCTACGAACACTTCGTAGCTTACAAAAACAACTATGTATGATACATGCATTTGTATCGTAATCGAGTGTCTCTCTCGTCTTTATGAGCAAAAAAAAAAACTTGTGCAACTTGCTTTGAGAAATATGATAGAACTTTTAAGTTAGTCAAATCAGACGGGAGATATTACAGTTTGCAAATTATGGATAAGATTTTCTTAATGTGTAAGCGCACGCCATGTATAATTTTGCCAAACATTAATAACAATAATTCTGGATCCAACGTAGGGTCCCAACTTCACGACTGTATTTTCTTTCATTAGATGCTTGCCAAGTTGTAATTTTTTTACGAACAAAATCATCATCCAAATAAAATTAAAAGTTCCATAAGATTTTAAATAACTAAACTCGGGGAGCAATCACAACAAGCATACGTAAGAACATCACTACGATAAGTAAGAACATCACTAGGTACGTCTTTATTCAGTCTTCACCCTAAACCGCTTAAGTAATCAAATGAAACTCTTCCATTAAAACTGTGTGGTAAATTAAAACGCGTGGGGTAACCCTGTAACCCGCGGTAACAACGCAATAACCTCGCTGTAACCCCGCAGTGCCACAAACGGGATTCTTGGAAGAACTTCCCCGAATTGACGGAAGTTTTCGTCACAGCACATTCCTCACGTTCCAAGCACTATGCAAGTAGTGACTGAACTTATATTTAGGAACTTTACAACGCAACGTAAATAGGTACTCGAATTTCAGCTATTTTTAGCTGTGTATTAGGTGGGTACGGTATTTTTCCGGAGAAGTATTTCAAGTTTAAAATTAAAAATAATGGCATGAAAAATAACATCACGACATTTTTTTTTAAATAATGCGATCGAGATAATTCTCTCAACTTATTTCTGCTTGATACTTTAGAAAAATAACACCTTAAATTAGAAGATTGAGCATTCTTTAACATTCTGATTTTTAAACCTCTGGAAGACCAACACAACACAAACCTACACTTCTGCTGTATACTTGTATAAGTGTTGTCTTTTGTAACATGTTTCAAAACGCTACTAATATAATAATCTCTGGGCGATTCTAAAGTAAGGGGCAAAGTAGTCAGTGAAACAGAATTGTATTAAATTCGCTTCTTCCTCGTTTGTCTCGAGATTAGATTACTTCGCTACAAGTTCGTCCTTGATCGCGTTGCGTTATAATTTACTTGAAATAAACTTATCACGTTTGCTTTTGAGACTTTGAATATAAGTTAAATGTGGTTGATAATAAGGGATCACTTTGTAACACTAATGTTCGACAGTGAACGTTGTTTTGAATAGATTTAATGACAGAAAATACCATTATTTTCTTTTGTTAATGGCTTTTGTCTCACAATATCGACCTCACTATCAGTACGACATTTAGTTTATGGTAGATATTATGCTCTTCAATTTGATAAGCGGATAAATATTACCAGCGCTACCAATTTTTTTGCAGACACTAGAATACAAATCAACTCACTATTTAGAAACCTAGCGTTAATAGATCTGCTCGATTGTAGTACGTATACTTACATAAATAACAAATAAATCAACGCTCACAGCGATATCTATCCTCCAGAAATGCAAACGGAAACTTTTACATCCCTTGCGAATCCCGAAGCAAATGTAATACGATAAACTTTATAGAGATGGCGTTGGGAGCGTTTGCTACGGCACTTCCCTTCGCACGGACAAAACAAGCTCGCAAGTTGTAAAGCCCTCTAGCGGAGCTTGCGAGAATTAATGACAAGCCCGGAATCTTCGTAGTCCGCGTAACTTCCGGTAGATGTCGTCAAACAAAAATGTATCTTGTCAGGACTAAAAAAACTACACTTCGATGATTATTTTCGGTGTTGAACCACGGATTATTATTGACACATTATTGTATTCTTAACATTTTACAGTTTCCTGTTAAGTACCTATGATTTCTTATTCTTTGCTTGGATTTGGAAATGTATGAACTAGTCTTACCTTTAACAGATGAGGATCCCGTTCAGCAGCATCCAACAACGACTCCGCTTCACTCAGCCACGCGACGAACTTCTCCAGCGACCGGTCGAAGTTCTGCAGCGATGAAACCGCTGAATGCAGCGCTTTGCCTCGGGCAACAATACTGTAAAAGAAGGCAATTTTTAGTATAACAATTTCTTATTTTCAAACATGCAAAATTTTCTAAACGTATTTATAAGACGATTTATGAGCGATTTTAAAATGTATAGGAACTAGGAACTTAGTTTTTCTTTAAACATTAAGTACTTACATAGTTTCTTTATTTCAGTCACTATTTAAAACGATTGATTGAACTCAACACGATCCGAATATTTTATATAAGAAAATGAATGAAGCAAACGATGTTATTATCAGAGTTTACGTTCAATTTATTATTATAATTAAGTACAGTTGTTATTTTAATCAACAGTTTACAAATGAAATATTCATGAATTCAATGCCTTAAGGTGAATATTTATGAGTTAGTTTATACAGAACCTTGTTGAATATTAAACATTTTTGGTTCATTTAAATGTTACAGTACAGCACCAGCAGTAACATAATATCACTCCGCAACTAAGCATTTGGATACATTTTTTAAACAATGTCATCTGCTGATCTCATCCACTAACTAATATAACGGTAGACTCCAAAGTTGTAAGGGGAGGTCAGTCCTATATAAAAATAGTCAAAAAAGTAGAAGTTGTATCTTGGCTTATGCCAAGATACAACTTCAATAGACCGTGGACAGATGGCGCTGGCTGTTGTAAACACCAAGCTGCTCGGGGCCTGATTCTAATTTGAGTATATATTTGTTTATATTTGATTATGTCACCTGTTGTTAAGCTCATTGTATCTATGGTTGATAGCCTCTGTGGAACGTTTGATACGAGTGGTATCATCGTTGCGATACACCGCGATCAGTCGTTGTGTCAGCTGCCCGAACAGCTCGATCTGATGCTTGTATTGATGCACCTCGGCGTGGAATGACTGTAAACAAAAGTACATTAATTATTATAACGACATCAAAAAATGCCATCTTAGTGCCAATTTAAAACACAATTAATCATTATGTTGAAAGAATAATACTGTTGATGTTGTGTTGTTAATACTGTTTGTTCCGTTCCTACAGACAAACCGTGAGAACGGATTTGCGTAGCATAGTTCATAAGGATTCTGAAACATTTCTCCGACATTCGTTTCGCCGTTGAACGGTTCACCGATAGAACGATTCACTTTTCATTTTTTCACCGATATAACGTTTCAATGACGAACGATTCGCCGACAGAACTATTCACTTTTTATCATTTTACCGATAGAACGTTTCAACGGCGAACGATTCGCCGACAGAACGATTCACTTTTGAAAATTTCATCGATAGAACTTTTCACCGGTGAACGATTCGCCGACATTACAAAATCCATCCATCCATTGTATTGACATTGAATCAAATACATTTTTGTCACTTTTTTGGCTAGTTTTTCACAAGTTTTGTACATAACTTTAAATTTCATCTTCACAATTTGATTCAGGTGTAAACAATAAACGGAAATAGGTTTAAATGTTGAATACCTATGTTTTATACCCCAGGGGCAGACGAACAGTTTTGTTGGCGAATCGTTCGCCAATGAAAGGTTCTATCGATGAAATTTTCAAAAGTGAATCGTTCTGTCGGCGAATCGTTCGCCGTTGAAACGTTCTATCGGTGAAATAATAAAAAGTGAATAGTTCTGTCGGCGAATCGTTCGTCATTGAAACGTTATATCGGTGAAAAAATGAAAAGTGAATCGTTCTATCGGTGAACCGTTCAACGGCGAAACGAATGTCGGAGAAATGTTTCAGAATCGTTCATAAGTGCGTAAGTTACTTGTAAAAAATAAAATAAATAATAATAATATTTAGTTTTTGATAATTACGCCATCTACGGGTGGAACTATAAAATTTTTGCCACAGCCACACAACTGTGTTACGAACTTTCGTCAATAGATGGCGTTAAATTAAATTCGGTTCGGCAGAGCTAGTAAAACAAATGCCTTTGATTGTAGCAATAAAGATCGGGCGGTGTGATAAGCATAATTAATGTAATTAAATTGCTCCAGTTATATAAACATTAATTTTATTCAAAGTTTAGTCGGTGGGTTACAGTCACGTCATGTTTTTCCAAGAAATGACACTTTGAGTTCTTTATTGAAGCAATCACAATTTCTTTGGCGTTTCCTTAGTATTTGTCAATTGTGGACCCGCTGTTAAGATGATTTTAATTGGGTTCGGTTGACTTGATGAGAAAAGTAACATAACGTAACAACCTCATCTCTTTTCGTGTGTTTATAGATCCTTAGAAACCAAGGGGTAAATAGGGAAGTAGGTACATATTATTAACATTGCCAATGACAAAAACATGCATTCGCAAACATGGTAATCAAAGCAATATTCGGTCACTCCATCCATACACAACTTTTACCCAAACCTTTACAACTATACGAAAACATAACAAATTAACACCTTTATCTGCCTAGCCTTTTCCCAACTTCGTCAGGGTCGGCTTCTGTTGTACTGTATTTTGTATGAAGCCACTGCCTATCTGACCTCCACAGCTGAACGAACGCGAATGTCTGACAAGCAGTCTCACAAGGGTGTATCGCATCTTGGTAACACTGGTAGTCAGAAATTCGTCGTCTGTCAAAGATCACAAAGAGCTCTATTACTACTCTAAATTACGGTGTGCTTTCATCAAGTACTTAAAATATAACAAACATAGAAACGATATCCCACTATTACCTACAGACTTCTAGGATGCAAGTGAAATACCCTCCAAGTCCCGCTCCCATGCAAAGTGGAATATTAAAGGGCTTTACCGTGGCCGGCTCCCAATTAACGAGGATTTATAGCGTTCATACGAGTAACTTGAACTAAGTTGTACGTAATATCGTCTGCAACGCGCTGGGAGATATGGATGTATTTAAAAGGGTAGATAATAGTCTAGCTTTACAGAATATTATGGAATTTTGAATTTACAAATTTTATGTATCTTTTGGTTTTAAGTTTTAAACTTGGTGGCATGTATTAATTAGCCTCCATAAGTGGAAAAACAGACAATGGTCGACATTAAGACCTGGGCCCAAGGAGCCGGAAGTCACGGGGAGAGGCTTGTGCCCAGCAGTGGAATAATGCAGACCGACAACAACAATAGTAGCAGCAGTAGTTCCAGTGATTCTAAGTATTTCCAGCATACCCTGCGCGTTCAGTACACTTAAGATCCACACAAATAATTGCATGCATACGCCACTACATAGTGTGGGACGTGCACGTGCAGACTGTCAACTGTTTTTCTCCTCGGGATATAATCTCATGTCAACGCGGAAGATAACGTCGAATCTAGGAATTTCCCCAGCAGTACCAAAGTACATTAAGATAATACCTCGAAGTTAGCTCTACACAAACAGACTCGGTTACAAGGGGGTGTGCCTGTAACGCAAACATGTACATATAACTACTACTGAGTACACTCGTCTGTAGGTACGTTATGTATCGTCGTGGTAATTATGCAAATGTACAAAGTTTCCGTCGGCGTCGGCACTAACCGGCGTTCATATTTTTGCCGATTCCGCAAGAAATTATATTGCTTGCAAGTTTTTGTTAAAAGGGGTAATACCTACTCAAGACAAATGTTGGGAAAGATTTGTAATAAAACATGCTTGCGGTGATACATTAAACTAGCCTTATTAAGGGTGTTTTTTCTTTTAATTTATGTTTTATTTTGACGTTTGACATTTTGTTAAATTACTTTAGTAGGATAAGTGTGTTCTGGGGTTTTGACCTTCTCATTTCGTGAACAGCGTCTAGGAATAAAAATAAATTATAATCACCTAAGTGCCTGTCTGCGCAAATTATTTTATCACCACTGCTCTCAAAACGGTGAAGGAAAACGTGAGGAAACCAACATGTCCTAGAACCAAAAATTCGAAGATATGTGACATCCACCAACGCGCACTGGGCCCACGTGGTAGAATATGGCCCACTCCCTCACACCGAGAGGAGGCCTGTGTCCCAGCAGTAGGAACTTCATAGGCTGATTACGCTTACAATCACCAATTAATCTGCTAAGCGTGAAATCGTAGCTGATAACATATACATGGTTTGAAAGTATCGGCACTTACTAAAGCTAGCAGGTCATGATTCAGAAGATATGAGCGAGTTATCATGAGAGACTTGATTAACCACGCTAGGAACAAACCAATATAAAAGAAAATGCATGAAATCCTACACGGAAAAACAGTAACCAAACGCATCAAGAAACCTCGCACATGTCTACAGGCGCCGCAAACCACACCTACAGCATGCAGCAATGTAGTACAATGCCAAATCCAAGAAGGTCGGCCGACCTATTTACACATGGAACGACAACTTAAAACAGGATACTATGAAGTACTTCGACAAGGGAATCAATTTTTGGATGGATACGGCGGAAGACAGAAATAAGATCAAGATGATCGCTGCTAGTAAGATTTGCAAAAAAACGGAAACGGATAGAAACGAGATCTCAGACGATGACATTTAAAACAGCAAAATCTAACACAACATAACACAGCAGAACAATGACATACAAAAGAACCGAGACAGCAGTAGAACCCCGCCAAAAGATTCACTGGAGAAGCTCGACCTGAACCAACCTGGTGGCGACATCGTTAAAAGATGCCCATCATATTTTCTCCACTAGTCTAATGCTTACTCTAGGATGCATATCCGGTACGGCTCTTAAATCCTTCCCTATACTACTGGCATGTCTTCCCTACCAATACCGCGCCCCCCGGTCTACTCCTTGCTATGCAATGGTCGCTGTAGCACCATGAACATGAGGATACAGTGCCATGAACATGAGGCTAGTGCGAGTCTTGGGGTTCATTCGATTAATCGAGGCTGATTTCACCACGCTGGGGTCGGTACATTTTATTCATTCATTAAGCGTGAAATCGTAGCTGAAAATATCCTTGTCAATTCAATTCAGTCCAAAAAGCAACAGCATCTGCAGAAAAATATGTCTCCAATAGAAATCTCAGAATACGAGATATTTCACATAACATGACAGTGTCGCATCTTTGAATTGCTTTCATTAACAGATTCATATATCGAGAATCCGATCACGATTGAACGAATGAACGACTCAACGAATGAACGAGAAAATGTCGTCTATATTTACTGTCGGGTTTCCGACTTGTCATTTTCCTCTTTACTTGAACGTATATGTCTTATTTATTATGTTACTAACCAATGTCCACGACTTCAGTCGCATTTATGTATTTTATAAGAAAGAAAGAAAAAGAAAGAAAATACGTTTATTTGTACGTTTTTTTGTATACGTTTATAATTAAATACTTCTATTTATCCATACTATTATTATAAATTCGAAAGTAACTTTACCTGTCTGTCTGTATGTTACTTTTTCACGTCTAAGCCCTCTTCAGTATTGTTCTCTTGAGTCCGACTAGCATTTGGCCAGTTTTTATAATAACCTACTATTTTTCTGAGTTCATGACGTGACAGTTTGCGCGTCTATGTCCCTTACACCGTGTCTAGATTCCAATCTAGGTAGACATCATCAGTATAGACAGGACGCAGGAGTATCAGACAATGCGGTGTCGCACGCAGTGAGCAGAGATAACGCGAGGAGACGTCGTATCTTAGTGTGTCGTGAGAAATTTTACACGGTACATAGGTACGAGCTTCTGAGGTAGATTATCACAATATAGAGAGAAAATAGACATGAGAAATTCATGAAAACACATGTATAGATAAGTACATATAAATGTAACTAATAATATCATGTACAGCAAAAACTGAAAGACACATTTTGTTGCTTGGGAATTCAGGCAGTTTGGCTTAGAATATAGACGATATGTCTAATTTCCTGCCTGAGAAATTCTATTAAGATTATTAGTAGTTTTGGAAAGGCGGAAAATCTATTAAAATAGGTACTAGCTGCCTCGGCGAGCTTCGTACCGCCATGGAAATCAGTCAATCTGTTCTCGAGATATCATCAAAAAAGCCGTTCCATACAAAATATAATTATGAGAAAATTAATTATCTTCATTTTTTTTTCCTAAATTTGTTCATGTTTTAATAGTTATTCTGCTTTTCGGGGCGGAGAAAAATCCAACAAATTAATGATCATAAAAATCAGTCCAGCCGTTCTTGAGTAATAAATGGTGTAACTAACCCGACTTTGTTTTATTTGAATAGATTGGCAGCATCTTATATTGAGAATGTTTTAGGTTGGTTTTGCATATAACTTAGACGCTAGAAAATTTAATAATGACAAAATTGAATAAAAGATTGATACATTAAAATGTTCCCACCTTGGCACAACTGTGGAACAAATAGATTGGTTTAAAAATTTGTCAGTTTGTTTGTAACTCATAATCACGTCTCTCGTCTATATTGAAACCCTCATAAGTAACCAATCAACTCTCTGACAAAATAATTTAAGTTAGACCGTCACTACAAAATCTGAATTTCCCCACAACAGATTCCCTCCCAGCAGACACAATCCATTACAGCTCACACTACATTCTCTCACTACATCCTGTAGCATGCAGCTCACACTCGCAGGTGGCACATACTTACAGTTCGGGTCACGTCGCCCACCTAATACAAAACTGCAGACTGTCGCGACGCGGTTCACGCAGACATATTTTATCACCTTTTTATTTTAGAAACATTACTTGTCTACATTTCTGCGGTACTGGAAATAGGTTTTTCGAGAAACTTAGGTGACAAGTAAAGGCTCCTTCAAACAGGCGCGACACGTGATAAAATCGTGCGCGACACAAAGGCACCGCAAGTTGCGCAATGAGCGGTGCCTTTTTGTCGCGCGCGATTATATCGCGTGTCGCACCTGTTTGTAGGAGCCTTTATATGGCTTTCAACGTACCTATATTTTTAGAAGTATAGATGATGAGAACATCTATATGCAGAACAGGCTCTTTCATTAAATGGGTAGTCGTCACGCATACAAATACTTTCAAAAAGGGTGAAGCAATGTAGCCTGCTTTAGTACCTAGCGATAACAGCTATGTCTATTGCTGCATACCAAACAAAACCTTAACTTTTCTCGAATTTACCGATCAAGAAATTTTTAGGGAGAAAAGCTCATATGTCTGGCTTCTTCGACTTACCTCATATAGTGAAAGGCAAGTCTGCGAGGTATGATTGGCCCTATGCCTAACATAAATTGAATGTGATAACATAACGTTGTGTTGCTGAAGGACTGTTACACTGCCAATGTTCGTGTTTGACATACTACGTAGGCCCCAACAGAAAGACAGACCACCGTTGGAATCTACGTTTGTTCAAAACTGATCTCTTTGAGGTGATTCTTCTACATACCTTCTGCTCCCTAAGCTGCATCTCCAGCACATCAGCGGTGTTCGCCGGCGGCTGCATGGCGGCAAGCCTTGACTCCATTCGTGACAGCCACGCGTCCGCGTCGCGCCGCCTCGCCTCGTAGCGCTGCGAGTCGCCGAGCATGGCGTCGAGTTGTGCCTTACGCTGAAGCACGCGGGCATTGGCCTCGTCCCAGTGCTCGCGAAGTGCTGTTACTATGGACAAACATGAAAATTATAGTTAGATATCTTCTAAGGACTGTTTTTTAGGAAATATTCGAAATAATGTTTGAAACACGACATGTAGAGGTAACTGTGCGATTCTCCTCGCTCCCCAAACCTTTGGGTAAAAGCAGGCGTGATGTTCTGTTAGTTATATTTCTTGTATATTTCACGAAAGAGAACGCAAATAAATCCTAAACATCGTGATCAGAAGTGAAATTGCGCACGCCGCGAGTTCAACGTGAGATACTATTTCGTAAGTAAAAAAAGGGGTACTTTTCCCAGACAATGGAACATTTACAGGCTTTTATAAGACTTTATTTTATATATAATATAAATCACGGATATCGAATATAAATAAAGACTGTTAAATGGTCAGTCGCTTAAGTAGTTTATTCCTCCCTACCTCCAAACAGTGTTGAGGTGAAATGTTTTCAGTTTGATTATATACTGGCTTTTTTATTTCACCTTTGAAAACGTTTGTGGGTTTATTCCCGACCTGTATATCTTTTACGAGGGCCCGAGTCGGAAGGACCTAATTAATTAAATGAGTCCTTTCAAAGAGTAGGTAGGTGGAATGGTTTGTAGGTCTTACGATGATAAGTTAAGCATGTTCATTCGTTTAAATATTTGATTCTAAAATAGTAACATAAAGTGCAGGCAAATTATGTTTTAGCATTTTTTTTAATACCTATTATAAGTACGAAATCAAAGGGAAAATGATTATGGTTTTTGAGCCCAAGGAAAAGAATCAAGAAAATATATTACAAATTAACGTGAAGGGCTATATCCTCATAACTTTTTATCCTTGTTTAAATATTTATACGAATATTATGCATGAAAAGCTTATGATAAGAAGAACCCAAAAAATATTGCCCCTATCGCTTTTTCATTTAATATAATATTCCAACCAATAACACCAGAATATTCTCGGCACATTCATAACAAAAGAATCACAAGGAACTCAACACAAACAGCCACATTCTAGCCCAAACGCCTTATAATATATTTTGTTTGTATCAAGAAATACATGATACCTATTGTATAAAATGCCCAAGGGGAACGGTTTGTCAAACTAAACCATGTATATTAAAATACCTATTCGCATTCATTCTATTCATACCACGAAACTTAATTCGATATTGAAAATACGCGAACCGTCAAAGTTTGTTTTCCATTGCGGTTTTAGATGGGCGTATTCTGTAATGTTATTGAAAGAAACCCGTAATGTATTCTAAAATTGATTTATATTCGAGATTTGATGTGGTGTCCGGAGATTGCAGAGTACCGTTATCTTTTGGATAAGTAAGTTTGGAATAAGTTGAAGTAAATTGCTTTTGAACAAGTACACAGTGGACTTGATAAGATTCTTGGGAAGAAAGATTTGATTTAATGTGTCAAACTAAGTGCCTTAAGGTTTGTTTGGAATAACAATGTTTTGACGTCTTAATGGCTGAGTTTATGGAAACAAGATTTATTTGTTTGAGTAGTCCTACTTGTAGGGTTATTTACTTTTTAGAAAAGTGACATAAATATGTATTTACCTACCCGAAAAAGTTAGTACTTAAATGCAAAGTTATTAATTATGTACGTTTTAATTTTTTTTTATGAAAGAAATTGAGCTCTTTGAGAAAGAGTTTATTCAAAGATTCCGGGGTTATGTCTAACCACAACCACCATCATTATAACTACCGTCAACAAAAGTAACAACAGTATTCCAGTTCCAGGTATCTCCAGTAAATTTCTGGCACATAATACCTAATGTATCCGCCATCTTTAAGCCTCCAAGCTCTCACACCTTGTTTTCCTTCAATTTCTGCTCGATCGCGCCGCCATTTTGTATACGAACATTGTTAATTCAAACAAAACACACGAAGCACACAAATAATACATTAACACAAACATTAGACGCAATCTCAGACCAATGTATGACTTTTATGAATTAAATATCATGCATTTGAGACTCTAATCTGCTTGGAATACCAACCGTTGCACGTTGAAAATAGGGTTCATTATTGAAAGGTGATGAAAAGGGGTATTCTCGTTGAAATAAGCTGATGTGTGTGGAGTTAGAAACGTGAATATTATAATGAAGATGTATGTTCTGAGACCCGACGGCGGCGTCTTTCATGTCGGCCTAGCGACACACTCTGACTAATTAAAACGTTATTTTTGAAACATTCTCTCATATTTGTACCGCTTTTTTTATTTATTTTATTTATTTATTTTACTATTTATGTACACACATATATAAACAGATACGAAATAATCAGAACAGAAAAATAGGTACAAAGGTGATGCTTTTACATATTTATTTGAGAAAACAAACACGTGGATATATTTAATAACCGAACGCCTGGTAGTCCGCGCGGGCAGAACTGTTCCTATGGTACACACACACTTCGCCAGGTGTGTTTATCTCCATGTAATATGGGATGAGCCTAATGCCATTATCCGGGCACAAATGTAGACTCCGGGCTGCTACTGAGATATTCCAGATGGAAAAAACCCAATAACACTATGCCCGACCCGGGAATCAAACCCAAGACTTCACGCTAAGCAGTAGCGCGTGCGACCACTAGGCCAAGACTTCACGCTAAGCAGTAGCGCGTGCGACCACTAGACCAAGACTTCACGCTAAGCAGTAGCGCGTGCGACCACTAGACCAAGACTTCACGCTAAGCAGTAGCGCGTGCGACCACTAGACCAAGACTTCACGCTAAGCAGTAGCGCGTGCGACCACTAGACCAAGACTTCACGCTAAGCAGTAGCGCGTGCGACCACTAGACCAAGACTTCACGCTAAGCAGTAGCGCGTGCGACCACTAGACCAAGACTTCACGCTAAGCAGTAGCGCGTGCGACCACTAGACCAAGGCGGCGCTCTCTTTCTAACGTATATTTTCTGATTAACATAACGAAAATCTACCACTAAAGAGTAACTTCACATCCAAATGAAGGAAAAACATTTAAAAAATCAACACACTATGCTCCAACGGGCATGTTTCTTGGATGAAATTGGGCGCAGCGCAAATGAGATGCACAGTGGCAGTGAGTCAAATAGTGTTGCACTAAAGTCGTTACGTGACGCCAAGTAGAATACTGTGTCGGTTTGATATTTCGTTCGCAGTTTGCTGTGGAACTTGACGTCGTGTGCGGAATGAAGTTAGCTTTAATGTTCTCAAAGAGATGTTGTTATAATATTAAGTAGATAAAATTAAGGAGGCTCTATAATTATTAACAGTTACAAAATAACGAGATTCTTTAACAATACATGCGTAACAGAAAACAGAAGAAACATGGCGTATGTAGGTACAGTAACTGCGTATCAGTGATAACACGCTCTACAAAAATCACCCTTGCTACTACGACCTAATGGCGCTGTCAATGTCTAACAGCAACCATTGGCGTGTGGTTTGCTGTACAATAAATTATCGAAGGTTTATTAAAGAAACTTTTTATTTTATTTTTTTATTTTTATTCAAATAGGAACAGCAAACAGCTACAATATAAAACATAAATATCATATAAAAACGACATATTATTATTGTGTTTCAATCTCAGGGTCTGGGTAACGCACAAAACTGATTTTGCCTAAAACGTTTTTTTATCTGACTTGTCCCTGTCATGGCTTTTCAATTTCCCAGCTGTTAACAAAACCAATGTAGCGATAAAATACAACCTCTTCTCTCGTTAAAACATAAGTAAATACAAATAAACTAACAATAATACAAGTTTACGTCCTGAACTTACTCCTTATGGCGCTGTAAAAACTTTCACGACGCCCCATTACTGTGATGTACATGGAGTTGCAATTCTGTTACAAATGTTTATTTTCAATTCTGGCGACCGTATATTTTTACGTGATTACTAAAAATGTGTAAAAGCTTAATTAATTTATGTTTGAGTATTGGTACCATTTTTCTGATTTGAGGGGGATGTTGCATTTTGTCATATGTAGGAAAAATGTTAATAGAATTGGAACATAGGTTGAAGATTGATTCATTAATTTAAAATTATATTATAAATTAATTTATGAATAGTATAATTTCATATAATAACCATATATTATGAACCACAAAAAATCTTTTCAAAATACTAGTACCTAAAATATGTAAGTAACAAGAAAATATTGTTATGATACCTACGGTATCAACATTAACAATAAAAATAATACCACCGTAATTTTAATGAAGTACAGACTCCTGAAACTACAACCATTCATCTTACAAACTGCTCACCATCTTCAGACATTTCAGCAGCTCACCTAAGAAGCCCCAGTGATGCGATACGGCCACATAAAACAAAATTAATTACACTACGCAACGTTTAGCTTTAGTTTACAACTAAACTTTGTCCAGGAGCGAGCGGCGTGGCACACTGTGCGCGTACCGAGCACCACCCGCTGCTCTGTTTACTTTGGTCGCGTCATTTGAATTTACATTACGTGGAGGGTGATTGAGGGTGACAATGGTTAGCATGCAGTTTTACGAGCACCTGCTACTATTTAAGACTTGGTTATTTTATTGAAGCGCAGGTGGAAAGAATTACAATGCACGACTATTTTTAAATTATTCAGCCCATACAAAGATTGTATGAAACTGTGGAAGAAATCCGTGCTATTTAAACTCAAACTCAAAGCATTGATTTCAATTAAACCGTTTACAGGCACTTTTGAATTGTCAAGAAGTCGGTCAATAGAAAATATGAAGCTAGTTGCCCATTCCAAAGCGTAGTAGGTACCTATGGAGAAGAACGGGCAAGAAACTCCATGGACACTCTTTTAAATTATATTTTTACAAAAATATTAGTTACATCATTAATGTTAAATTTATAAATGTGAGAACGATATACGGTCAGCATCAAAAGTCGATTAACACTTCAGTTTTTTTTAATCTCAGTTATTGAGCAAAATATTTATTCAAAATTGCAGCAGAAGTACGATGCAATTTTCAAAAAATATTTTGTTCAATAACTGAGATTTAAAAAAACTGAAGCGTTAATATTTTGCTCAATAACTAAGATTAAAAAAACTGAAGTGTTAATCGACTTTTATGCTGACCGTACACAAAAAGACGTACGCGTTAATAGCGTCCAGAGTACAGCAAATAGTTACAAAACAACAATCCAAAAATAAAATAATTAAAAATAAGCCAAGGCAGCTAAGTGATGAGAACTGATCAGGATGGATATATTCGAATACTGGGACAAAGAACCCACTCAACACCCATGTGTGTGCTGACTGCTTCGTTAGTCCCCCGGTTGTATGTATACCCGTTGAGCATAGGATCTTAAGTTCAACAGCCAGGCAAAATATTATTGGAATCGCCCGGAGTCTGGCTTTGTTCCCGGTTTATGACGATAGCCTTGCCCCTATTTTAAGGAGTTATTAACATATCTGGCAAAATATGTGTCCCTACAAACCCCAATAGATATCTAGCAACCCCTTCAGGAAGTAAAAGCGTGATGTTATGTTATCAATACCTCACTCGATTATTAATGAACGCAACTATCGTTAAACACCTAAGGCACAGTCACGAAGTCGGTAACCTCACAAGAACATCATCAATAACGACTTACTATCGCTCGACACACATTATCGTCACGTTTGTAACGACGCAACTTTGTCCAGCGTTCGGAATAGTGAGCAAACTGTGCACTGGACAATAGGACGTGATTTTAAAGTGGATTTTCAAGAAAAACTGGTCGGAAAAGTTGTGTTTTTCTGTTTATTTCTGTTTGAAAGTTTCAAAATTATGAGATGATTTTAGTTTTAATATTAGGAATCTAATTATTGTGTTTATCGTTTGTTATTTTTGTTGTTAAAATAAAATCCGCTCACAAAATCTGTTACTTTATTAGTTGAAAACTTTGTTTATTTATTTGTTGTTACAAATTATTTAATTAAAGTTATTTAGAGCTGATTGTTCAATCGACAAATATATTCCTAAGGAATAAATAATAATGGTTTGAAACAGTTTTTGTAGGTATGTAGGTATTAAAAATATGTTGACATATTTTGACCAGGGTGGCATGACATGGACGCGCAATCTGTTAATGGTAACTGGTTGCGCGTCCAATCCGCCGCCGACCAGCGATTCTGAAGGCTGTGTTGATATTTTCGTCGGTTATTAAAAATAATTTGCTGTTCCATACATTTTGACCGCGTAGGTATTGCATTTTTCTATGAAATAGCACATTTTTCTCTATAACCTTCAAAACATTTTCACGCTAGAGGATCTAGAAGCATGTGCTGAATTCATGGTTGCAGTTAGGGCGTCGATCCCACAACCTGTGTGTCTACAAAAACTGCCTCCATATTTATTCTTAAGTAAAAAAATATGGGAAGATTGAAAAATTAGCCGTAAGTATAATTATTAGCAGAATACTTTGTTTGTTTATTTAGGTGTTACCAATTAATTAATTGCTGTTATTTGTATCACTCAAGCATCGAACCTTTCAACAGAGCCCGCAAGTGCAAGAGCGGGGCGCTTGTCTGAGACACAGGGAAACCGGTACTGTTCGCTGAAATAGAAATAGACATACAACTACATAAACTATACATTATAACATTGTTGATAATATAATTATATTAGTACATAGGTTAGTTATAATACCAATACGAGTCAAATACTTTGATAGTCGTTACGGGTAGTCAGAAGCCCAAATCTGACAACCAGTCTTACCAAGCGGTATCGTGTTACCCAGTAACTCAGTTGTGGAGGACAGATAAGACAGTCGCAGTCGGAAGCTGCACCCCAATAAAGCAGGGAAGAAGCTAGAGATCTCTCTAGCTTCTTCCCTCAATCTTGAGATGTAGTGAAATACCCACCCATTTAAATGTGGACGTCTCGTCCTACCCATTTGGGGATACATTAATCAAAACTTCATTAATCCAAACTTTTAGTTTTATAACAGTAATGCGATTCCACCAACAATAGGTGTCACCTATTGTTACCTAAAGCGCGTTGTTGGATTTGTAACCCTCGACTTGGACACAAAAGTCGAAAATCCAACAACGCGCTTTTATCTAAGCTTTCATTTAAATACCGTCTAATGTTGAAATCTTGCAAAGCAGTTCCAATAAAATTCCTATCTATACTTAAAGCAGTTTTCAAAAAGTTATAAAATAAAAGATTTGTATTATAATTGAATATAATTGAACCAGCCAGGTTAGATGGACATAAAATAGACCGTTTCGCGCCCAAATCACTTCACAGAGATTCCCACATTGTTAGAGGCTTTAAAAACTACGACTGAAAGCCTAAAATCTTCATTTAACGAGCTCTAATCAGCCCGCAAACAGGCTACCATTAATGGCCATCGGAGGGTTAACCCGAGCTGACCGCTTATTGATCACTTGCTGTATAGGGGTCCACTCTACCCAACTAGGGCACCTCTATAATTAAGAGGGGACGGTGATTTTTGTCCATGAATATGCAATGGGCTGAATGGGCTGTGCCTTCTGTTATTAGAGTAACTAGTTAGATTGTCTACTACGAGTAATCGTTACAGTGCAGCCTTGATAAATGATAAATGATTTTATTTTTGTAAGTAGGTTTGCACAAACACTGTTACACGTCAATCATATATTTTTTAAATTAGATGAGGTCGGCGTTTCCTATCTGACTACTCTGAGAAGAAAGGCCGAAACAAACTCAGAGGTCATAGTCTCTTTTAAAGTCCAGACATAATCTTGGTCAGGTTATATGAAGACCATGTAGGTCGATGTCTGAGATGGTCTTTTGAGGAAAGAACCACACAGATTGAGAGGACCTGTCTAGTCAGTGAACACAGTCCTTAGAACGTGATATACGGCAAATAATTTAATTTAATATCTGTGTTTAGTATTATAATTAATTTGCATACAATCAATAGAAACAATTTCTTCTTCTAACTGCACAGACAGCTGTGCTGCAGGAGAGTTTGTTGCACCACTTCTCCCTACCTAACGCACTAGGAACTGGTGAAGGGCGGGCGTGCTGAGGGACTTTTATGTAATTTTGACATTTATAAAGTCTTAATTCCCAGCCTAGTTTGAACAAATGACTTTCGATTTTCATTTGAACCAGTTTCAATATAAATTGTTACTATAACTTATGAGCTAATTGAAATTAAAAGAAAATCGTAACACTTGGGTAGGGACAGCTATTTAGAAACACCTTTCCTACCGTAAAATTACATTCATACTACATTCGTTCTTTACTGTCTGCACTGCAAGTCCTGTTGAGTTTTAAAATATAGATTTTATTTAAAGTCACATACATAGGTACCCTTAGTTATGGTAGTGTTCCAACATAACTTTGTACCGGTAAAAAATACTATGGCGATGTAACATTTTATACGAGATAAAAAAAATACTCGGAAAACTGCAACAGCTGCAAAATACGCGCTTCGAAACTGTGATACCGGGATTTAGAATAGTTTTACGTTTTTAAATGTTTTTTATTGAATCATGGAAGTGTAAAGTTTTATTTAAGTTTTTTGGTATTTCATGCTGGCGTCGGAAACACTATTTGCCCTTTTTTCTTCATTTATTTTCCATCTAGATGTCATGATTGTTCAAATGTAGTAGGTATCTTCTAGAAAGAAACCCGGGCCTCCCTTTAAGAAACCTTAAAACAGAGTTGATATGGTTTATCAAAAGCAAAAATCACACATGAAACAACGCTTGGTGTTGCCAATACAGAAACCAAAAACGAAACAAACGAACTCTTTTCCACCCTCTTTAGAAACATAATTGCCAATTGTAACACACAGTGTTCATCCACATCTGTGAAATGATTCCCTTTGACATCAAAAATATTAAGATAAAAGAAAAAGCTAACTTCAGACAGTCGAAAATTTGGCCATAACACCAATTACAAGGTAAAAATGGTACCTCGAGTGACATCAAAGGAATCTCCCTCCTACTGCTGGTCATATAATTTGCCTAATTAAGTAAAATATACGGAATACTGAGACCTAATTAGTTGGCAAGTTATCAGATGGGAGAGCTAGATACCTAATAAGGCTAAGGTTTGCGCGTTGGAAGCCAATGTGCCTTGAAAGTAAACAGTAAAAGTGTCGCAATCATAAAGTTATTTACTATAATTATCATGCCTGTGTTTCCCGAGGGATCCGGCAGAGGTGCAGCTACAGTACACAAACATTTCGCCAGTTATGTTTAATTCCCATGTCATAGGGGGCGAGAACTGGCCACAAATCCAGACTGCGGGCTGCTACTGAAAAATTCCAGATAGAAAATCCCAATAACACTTTGCCCGAACTGGGAATCGAACCCAGGGCGTCATACTCAGCAGTAGCGCGTGCGGCCACTACACCAACGGGTTAATCACAGTCAGTTCTTTACATTATAGTAGGTACTTAATAATAATCCAACCTTTTTAGACGAACAAAGTAAGGCTAATTGTCTTATAACATCGCGAAAACTCATCACCAAAGAGGTCCAAATATTTAGTAAGTACCAGTAACAACCCTTAAATTAGAGTGTATTGACACCAGGCCGAAACTTCCGCCGAGTACTGAAAGCCGAGACATTGTGAAAACCTCGCGCTATGGCTTAATTATCGAATTACAATTAGCGACACCAACCTTTTAGTTAATGAAACCCTTAGGAAAGGCCGCTTGATTGAGAAAGAACACGTTCGCTTATGTTTGATAAGACATTAAAGTAAGGTTCAAAGCTTTTTCATCACCGAAATATTTATTTTTCCTTGTACCTTTAAAGTAATCAAAAATCTGTTGGATGAGGAAAATGTTATTCATAGTAAGAAGGACCTTACGTATATATGATGACCCTATGGGTTGCAGAGTTCAGATGTTACATGTTACAGGTTCGAAACATTAAGAACGGTAAACCTAATCTATAATTTGGCAGTTTAGCGTGGCAAAATACTAAAGAATATTCATCGTTACGGTATAATTGTCGATTTTGAAAGTTCCGGTGGAAGGAACATAACTGTTGTACCTACTACTGAAATAAAAGCGATTAAGTAATGACGGTGACGCTACCTGGACCCCCGGTGTAAGTACCGACGGCGACGCTACCTGCACCCTCAATAACTACCGACGGCGACGCTACCTGGACCCCCGGTGTAAGTATTCAGCCTCACGTATATTTATGTGAACAGACAGACTCTGGCTAAACGCCAAATAAATGCCAAAATGAAACAGACACACGCCTACAAAGTGATCCTATCCTCCTACGAACTGTTTGCTACAAATAATAATAAATTGGAAAACATAAACCCCATTACCTTGAACAAACAATGGCCTTTTTAACTTAATTTAATTGCGAAAGAGGTAGGTGTTAAAAAAGACAGCGTAACGAACAAGTTAATTAGTTGGGGGCAGGGGATGCAACACGGGCTTGCACAGAAGACATTCAAATTGGAGCACCCCTTTACGAACTGTGAATCCCTAATTTCGGTGATTGCATGAAAAAATAGGAAAGAAAATAAAAAGATGTTTAGTGTAATGGATGTTAATTTGGGTTCTTTTTTAACATGGCCGATAGAAGAAGGTTAAAGAAAAAGGGAAGGCGTGTTTAATGATGGCTATAGAACTTGTAATATCATAACAGAAGCATTATCCAAGCGACCGTTACAGGGTTAAACAGATGTTGATTGTAACCGTTTACAAAATATGTAATTCTTGTCAGATTATCTCACGAAATTATTTTATTTGACACATAACACAACATCACGCCTCGTTTTCCACGAGGGGTTAGGCAAAGGTGTACCTACCTATAGGTACAGACACCAGCACATCAAGCTACAACAATCTGTCAAATTTATTTAATAGAGTTTCAACTTTATCGCTAAAGCATAAGGTTCAAAGTTGATTGAGAAAATTTGACAGTTTCGGGTAGCTTGATGTGCTGGCGTCTGTACATCCACCTTTGGCCAGTTGAGTGTAAGTCCCATGTAGAAGGGGGCGAGCCTATTGCCATCAACCGTTCACAAATCCAGTAACCGGAGTGTTACTGAGAAATTTTTACTTTACTTTATTTATTTTGGGTATGGTTGGATATAACGAACTGAGGGTCAGGAGGGATCTCGCACTCACCTCGTACATATTCAGAGTACTTAGAGGGAGGGTACATAATGCGGACATATTAGGGCACATAGGTTTATGTGTTCCAGACAGGTACGTGTGGCGACGACGACAGCCACGGCTGTTGGCGGAGCCGCGCGCTCGGACCAATATTTTAAGTGAGGCGCCACTGACGCGTGCACTCCGCACTCTCAACCTCATAGCTAGTGACACGGACCTATTCTGTTGTTCTCTGAGCGAGTTCACAAAGAATGCATTGTTTGTAATAAGTTACAAAAATCAATTAAAATAAGGAGTTAGTAATAAGTTAGGATAAGAGTTTAGATAAATGTACACTATCGCAATAGGTTTCCCTGTAAGGATAGATGTAAGTTGAGAAATAAATAAATAAAAATGCCAGATAGATAACCACATTAACAATTTACCCGACATGGGAATTCAACCCAAGACCTCATGCTCAGCAATAGCGCTTGCCACCACTACACCAACGAGACAGTCAGTCATTTTACAACAACTTCAGGTCAAAAGCTAGAACAAAACATAATAAGCAAATATTTCTAGTCAACTAAGTATTGTACAGTCTACCCGTATGACAGTCAGTACTCAGAAGGTTACCTACTCAGCAGGGTTAATAATGATTCATAATTTGAGTGTTCATCTTGGAAGCTGTCGCGCAATCGTATATCTTCGCAGTGTGAGCAATTTAGGTTCGGTCGAGATAAGTAGCGACGTCTTGACAACTATTACATTTGTGTTGTGAGGGTACTCGTCGGTTTGATAAAGTTTGAAGCTTTGGAAAGCTCTTTAGTAAGTATTCATGTGGTGAACTTGGGGTCGAATGGACCATTATGGTCACTTCTAATGTGCTAGTGTTTATTTACTTTTTCACGATACTTGTTTGTACGATACATAAAAGTCTTGCTTAGCTCTTAGTTTTATCTGATTGAAAGCAACACTGACTTCAGACTTAGCTATTATCTACTTTATTTGAGCCTATGTTTTCAAATAATTAACACAGCAAATACAGAGTTGAAAAAAAACTACGCCTCTAATAAAAGGAATGTTTATTGTTATTTAAAAACAATAAATGCGGATTTTATTTTTTGAAAACCACGTTCTCCAAATGGTGACCATCGAGCCTAACACACTCCTCAAGTCTAGCACACATGTTTTAAAAAACGCGTTTACAGAGCGACTGAATACATTTTATACGGTGGTACTTGAGTTTTTTTCGCATTATAACCTGTAAGGTTGATTTCGTAATTTCCAATGTCGATGAACGTGCACGAAGTGATAAACGTGGATTTTCAGTTACAGAAACCGATCAACATACGCTGGTATAGGTCCTGGTCTGGGACTGCTTAAGGGCTTACAGAACCTAAACGCAAGTTTTAAAAACAATAAAAGTATATGATCGACTAGAGTAACGAAAACAGAAAAATATATGATATTCTTCAGGATATATGGTCGATAGTGTGTTAAAACATAATACAACTTGATAAGATAGAAAAAAATCTTGAAGATACCTCTAAAAACTTTCTTTTTACAATAAAAACCGTACTAAAATACATACAACCATTCTGATTTTTGTCAGATTTATTCTACAAGCAATATACTAAAATACCTACTAGTGTTTTAATTTTTTAGTCCAAACCATAGGTTTTTTGTAATTAAATAATTGCTTCATATTTTGCAATAAATTGTTAAAAACCAGTAAAAAACCAGCGTTGTGTCATCGCGCTTCTCTTTCTTTTCTATGCAATCCGACAGTGACCGCGCTTTAGGTCATGTAAGCCCCTTTATGTTGATCCTGTAGCTGTGAACTTTGATACCCAAGACTGAATAAGGTTGATCGATGGTCTATCATGTAATTGACGAATATTGTAACGATGAATACATCGACGAATATCGTAACGATGACTACATCGACGAATATCGTAACGATGACTACATCGACGAATATCGTAACGATGAAGACATCGACGAATATCGTAACGATGACTACATCGAGGACGTGTCTCAGTGAGCGAAAATCTACTCACTGGATACCCTGTAGAATAACACAAAAACTGTTTCATCAACGAAAAATCAATTCCTTTCAAAAATTTAAATCAGTCGCAGTATCCCACAAAAAGTTTATAAGAAAAAGTGAATTAAATGACTCACAAATGACACTGTGTGGGCTGGCAGTTCAATCTCGGCTGAGGTATAATTTACGACGAGTGGCTCGCGACAAATGCGCTCACTATTTATTATTTATACTACAATTATTTCGCGGGTTTCGTTTCAGGGGGATGGCTTTTAAAATATTTTCGGAGTGAGGATTGCAAGTTTGGATTCGAATTTTAGCATTTTCAAATCGATACAT
Organism: Luperina nickerlii; assembly: GCA_963855955.1. Lineage (NCBI taxonomy): Eukaryota > Metazoa > Arthropoda > Insecta > Lepidoptera > Noctuidae > Luperina > Luperina nickerlii. The sequence goes on along the minus strand of OY979683.1, from coordinate 822,925 downwards.
GTTTTGTTTTTGTTCTCAGCACCTCTACAAGGTGTACTAGAATAAACACAAGTCCTGAAAGTAGTTTGTTCATAGTTGACTACTAAATTGATTTTAGTAACTTTTAATCAAGGTATTTAAAAAAAATTTATTAAATTTTGCCATACTGACCATAGATTGAGTCAAAGAAACACATCTTGTTTCAAGGCGATAAGACTCAATTTTAAATACATAAACTAATGCTAGGGTAAACACGATTTTCTTAATAATAATAGTTAGCTTTAAAAAAAATAGTTTTGGACATTGTATTATGCTTTTAACTCAATACTCTAATAGGGGTGTATGAGGTTTTGCGTTTACTTTGTTACATTATATCGTTCAAGAGCGGTTACTGTCATCATTGTTGGAATATTGACACTGACAGTGACAGCCGACCGGTTCAAGAGAACCGGTTTAAATGATCTAAACACGTTCAGTTTCATTGGTGAAATTCGCCCTAAATTTAATAAAACAGAATCATATATAATACATTTTCAGTGAGATCAGGCTCACTTTCAGCCTTCAGGGTAAAAGAGCAATAGCACATTAAATATTTTCAGCCATAATGAATACGCATTTAATATTTTGAGCATTTTTAAAATTACTCGACAGGTCCATGTCATATTTTAAATCTTATTAAAAATAACAATTCATATCAATTTGATAATGCTGAAATAATACCATATCCTTTCAACTACGCCTCACGCATAGTTCACATCCCGACAATAGTGAAAAATGAACTCACGAACGTGTACACTGCAGTGCAAAATAATTTGTATGCGAGAGCGCTCCGATGGATTTCAAATCCCAATCGTCGGATCGCTCATTTATATCGCGAAAGTCTGCGTTCGATGCCAATGGACAGCTTATTACGACACCAATTAATCGGGGGCTCGGCACTGAATTGCCACTGGCAAGCGATGGCAATTGCTGGCAATTGCTAGCAATAACTTTTAGTAGTCCTGGATTAGCTTCCCTATTAAATGTTTGCAATTTGTAAACATTGGATGTTTTTGCGTTTATATTTTGCTTTTCGTTTGATTACACTTTTGTTTTTATTCATTTACTAGCTGCGCCCCGCGGCTTCACCCACGAAGTGTCGATCCCATGGAAATATCGGGATAAAACGTAGCCTATATGTTAATCCAGGGTGTCAGCTACCTCCATACAAAATTTTATCAAAATTCGTGCAGCCGTTTGAGCGTGAAGAAGTAACAAACATATAAACACACACACACACTCACAAACTTTCGATTTTATAATATTACTGTGATTTGATAGCATTATAGGTCCACGAAAAGCGGTAACACAACGCCACACGAATGATAATTTTGCCACCGACTACATCAAATATTGACTCCCACCGTTCGACAGAAAACACAGTAATTATAATTCAATAACAATGATTAAACAGGCCACAGGCTGCCGGAGCCTCGTCCACCGTAAACCTCAGCTAACAATAATAAACCAGTTTAAAATGGAGATCGAAAAATCGGCCTTCATCGGGACCACTCGGAAGCACTCGGAAATGTAAAGGTGGAAAGGGTTGAATCGTCCAGGGACGCTTTGATTTTCAGCGGTATTGTAAAACTCGATAGTAAATCTGAATCGTATTTTGTTGAAGATGAAAAATGATTTGTTTTTGGGTGTTGGAAATACCTTTTTGTTTTACATTTCTGAGTAGGCTTCAATACTCATTTTCATTAGAATTCTGAGTTTCAGAAAGTGGCGTTATAAATTTTGAATTGACCTTACGTACCTTGAAAGTAAACTTTTAATTCAGAGATAGAAGAAAAACTTTGCTGCACGTTCAAAATCATCGTGTAGACTGTAAACGTGTAATTACATAAACCTGCATACCTAATGTAGTGTGTGTGGGTGGTGGTGTACTTATTGTTTGCCTACAGCTAAATAAAGCATACGTCAGACTAAGCGCGGGCGGCCGGGCGGCGGGCCAGTGGCCGCCAAAGCCCGGGATTTTCTATCCCTTGAGCCCGGAGGCTATATTCTGTCTCACGTATTTCAGAGAAAGTAGAATCGTACGAAATATGGCTCCGGTAGTTTAGATTTGACTATTGTTCAGAATGTTCATGGAATATTATTAAAAGGGTCAGTAACTGCGGAATGGCGTGCTGTGGTCTTGAGTTAAATTCTTACCACATGAAAACATATTTAGTTTAGTTGAAGGGGTTACTAAAATTAATTAAACTGTAGCGGTATCTACAACGCCATATGCAAACAACGCGTCATACTGACGTCACGCAAAATCCTACATCTCGCAAGCAGAGTTTACCGCGCAACTAGCATAGATACAAGGCATGAATCATAGGGCAGTTCCCCGCCAGACGCAAACACCTGTCTGGTCGGTGGATCCTCCCTTTTCTATAGAGTATGAGTGAACTTTACACGCTGTTCGTCATACCTCTATAAAAATAAACAGGAAAACATCCATTTGATGAGGTGTCAACAAGTATAAACCACGGACGAACAGTGTTAAATCAGCAACAGAAGTGTTTATCGCGTCAAACATGACACATGCTTAATGGGTAAAGAACACAGAAAGAATGAAAGACATAACGTTTATTAGACGCAGATCACATGCTAATCGCGTCACGCGACGAGGCGCAGATAACGCGCCTCCGCGCTTGATTTTTACATTAAAATTAAATAAAAACGCACTTCCGCGGGGAATTATAGCTCCGTTTCCCGCGCCCCGTCGCGTGGCGCGTTGTACTGTGTGATCCGCCTAAAGGACATAGTTAAAGCGACGAAGGCGCCACTAATGACGACAGACGCTGTCATCTATCTATAAATATAATAAAATGGTAACGAAGATTCTTTGTACGTTTGTCAGTATGTTCCAGATTGGTGCATAAACAGCTGAATGGATTTGGATGAAATTTGGCACACAGCTATCTGTGTATAACCTGGATTAACACATAGGGTTTAATTTTAATCCCGTTAGTACGTTCCCGTGGGTTATTACCCGAAATCCACGCGCGCGAAGCCATGGGCAAAAGCTAGTTAATAATAAACAATTTTGCTTGTGTCAATCGTAACAATGTTGAAAATAAATATATTTTTGTGGGACGGCCACCACTTGACCAAAAATAAAACTTAAGCCCTAAAGCAGCCATAGAAATATTCATAATATAAAGGCACTTATGTAAATTGTATCCGTAGGTAGATTGTCATATCCAGGCTGGCAACACAGGTCGTGACGTCAGAGCTCCCCTGAACACCGCTTCATTATTCATAGGACTTCTTTCGGATTATTTCTGTCCCGGTTTTTTCGGCCGTCATTGTACTTTTTACTTTATAAATAAAATATAATTTGTATGTTGTTTACGAATTCATAGTATTTTTATTTGCCTTAGCTAAAATATTGTTAGGTTTGTTTACTTTTATTTCTTTGATCATGATGAAGTAGGGATATTCGCAAAGGGAATATTAGGGACAGTAAATTACAAGTAAAATGTTACGTAGTTCGCTGGTTGGTCTGTGTTGTGGTTAGTTTGGGTTCTAAGAAAGACTTTTACTATCGTTTACTAGCTTCTACACGCGACTTCGTCCGAGTGAAATTTCGGCCCGCGAGCCACCGCGTCGCATCCCAAATCGGCCTCGCTATTAGTTCTTTTTGCTCGGCTCCTAAGGGTCGTAGCGAGATGTTAAATAACCTATAGCCTTCCTCAAGAATGGGCTATCAAATGCAAAAATAATTTTTCAAACCGGACTGGCAGCTCCAGAGAGTAGCGCGTTAAGTCTTTAGCTTTATTATTATTAATAATATAATATAGATAGATTTCAATACAGATATACATACTGTTCTGATTTTAAATTTTTAGTCTGAATTCTGATTCAATTATACAGCAACCATTGTTATTTTAACAGCGAACTAAGTTAACTAAGTTACTACAAACAGTTCTAAACTTCCATGAATTGAAACAGTTCGTTATCAAATCAAATATCTGTTTCAGATTAAATTCCGCGAATCCAATAGCAGCGAACACAAAATATCAATCTGTTTTAATTACATTTTACCATTTCCATCACAAATGATCGAGAAATTAATAATTATTGAGAATCAATCGTAATTATCAGCAAATGAATGACACGTACCGCTGAAAATGTATGTATATAAGTGGCAATATGGCGGCTAGGCAGGTTACTGTTGGTAGGCATAGAGACATAATTAAATATGGTATTAGATATTGGTGAGGGAAAAAGATTATCTGAAATCGATGGAAGAAAATAAGAGATACCGAATGTATATATACTAATTATTGTGTCCCTCGATGATTCTCTAATCTCTATCCCATTAACACATTGTATGTACGCAAATCCATACTAATATTCATCATCATCTGCGTAGCCTTTTCCCAACTTTGTTGGGGTCGGCATCCAGTCTAACCGGATGCAGCTGAATACCAGTATTTCACATGGAGCGACTGCCTGTCTGACCTCTACAACCCAGTTATTGGGTAATACGATAAGACTGGTTGTCAGATTTTAGGGTTCCCCAGGCTTTACCCGTAACGACTGTCAAAGATCCACGAATGACAGCCGGGACCAACAGCTTAACGTGCTTTCCGAGACATGGAGGGATCTTGGTATGTAAAGATGGTCACCCATCCACAGACCAACCGCGGCAGGCGTGGCTTAACCTGATTCATAAATAATACCTAATTAAATCCATACTAATATTATAATTACAAAAGTAATTCTGTTTGTATTTTACCTTTTTGACGCCTTAATGGCTGAACGCATTTCGGACACACATGTAGACCAGGACCTGGTTATAACATAGGGTACTTTTTATCTCGGTGGTACGTTCCCGTGGGATAATTTTCCGTGACATCCACGCGAGTGAAGCCGCGGGCAAAAGCTATTACCTACATAAACAAATAATTATTGTAAGAAACTTATTGAATGATTATAGCCTTAGCTTCGCAATACACGAGCGCGTTTCATGGGACTCTTCTGTCAACTTTATCTATCGTAGATATCCGTGATATCTATACTCATGTTATAAAGAGGTAATATTTTGTATGTAGGGGGTAATCTTTGGCTACTGATCTTATTCCGAAAATTCTTTCACTAATGGAAAGCTGCCGTATAGTTGCCGAGTGTCATAGGATTTATATTGTGAGTTAAAACAAGAAATTTTACACGGATGAAGTCGCGAACGGAAGTTAGTATGGTAAAAAATTGCAGCGACTGAGAAAAAAGCTAATTTGTGAATTATTAGAAGAGTGGTAACATAGGCATTATGTGCCACGTATAGAACCTATGTTACCACTCAAAAACACGTATTACGTGGAAAGTTTTTGTAGAGCATATGGGAAGTTCCTCGGGCAACAATTTTAAATTACGCAACTAAAGTATTGACGTTTTAAAAAGTGCAAATAAAACTGCTAGAGATATAAGTAGAATAGGCTTCATTAACAATGTGGTTAGTACAGCGCAGCACGGGACAGTTTGTCAGCCTGTGACCTGCGACTCCACCTCATGAAAACGTGGATCACTTTCTAACTTTGTCACTTTAAAACTCTTAACTTGTTAATGTTTGTACAACATCTTAACTTGTTAATGTTTGTACAAAAAAAAAATTAATTGATTCTAGTCGCCCCTCCCAAAAGGTAGGTACGTATGGAGAAGAATGGGCAACAAAACTCCATCGTTATCTTGGTTTTCATCATCGTTCATCACTGACTAGAATGTGGCTTAGTTCAAGCCCTAAGGTTCTAAGTTTGGTTCAGGTTTTTGTAAGTCGACCATACTGTACAAATACTAATTATATTTAACTTGTATTGTTACTACAATATAAGGTGAGTATAATTTGTACGGGCTCTAGGCTTCGAGGCATTGCCAAAGCCTTCTCATGAACTTTCATCTCTCGACCCTTGAATTATAAAATTCTATTGCAGACATTTTCTTGTAAAGATTATAATGAAGCTAGTATACCCAACATACACAGCCATATTTTATCATAAAAAAAGGAAACATTTCCAAAATTCATTTGTAACAATTGCAGAAAATCACGGATAGCAAAAGACAAAGAGTCACTAATGAGTTGAGCTCACACGTCGTGCTCGTTCCGATTGTCGGCGAATTATTTTATTTCAATTGAGTCCCGGGTTCCCGGTGTCCCGGTGTTCCTGAGTCCCGGTGTCGCCCGGCTTAGGTTATTGATTTTATGTGTTTTTGTAGCCTCGAGCTTGAATCTTTGTATAGTGTTTCTCTAAATTCACTTGGATTGCTAAAATGTTACTTTACCACAATTTTTAAGTTGGTGATAAAGTAAAAGGTAATACATTCTAACATCACGTCATGTGCGAGGGGTAGCTGTTACCTCCTTCAAGCTTAGCTTAACCGATTTTAAGAAAATGAGGTTTCTATCATTGGAGATTTATTATATTGATAACTATGGCCAGAGGCCATCAGCCGAGCGATTCTGTAAATATCTCACCGTGAAGGTGAAGTGAGCTGTCAACAGTGTCAATCCGCAGCATCAGGTGGAATGATGGCTTCACCTAAGTTTCCACGGTGAGATTTTTATAGAATAGATTCGCAGATCATATAACTATAGAAGTGGGTATAGCTCGGATGTGTTCGGATGAATATTACAATACGTATTGTTCAATAGCTTTTTTCATCAGTTTCCCTGTTTGTATTACAACGTATACATAATATTCTATAGAAAAGGGATTATTGAGCATAAAAAGTCTTCGTATCGTAAACAGAACACCTCCTATTGTTCGTTTCTACTATGAATATCTGGGGGCACGGCAGTGCCCCCGCCAAGTCGAGCAAAAAGCACAGCCATACCATCCTTTTTTCGAAACAGTTCAGGCCATTTTCGACCCCCTATAACTTCGTTGTAGATAAAACTAGAAGCCTGATAAATAGATTGACTTGCCAATCGCACTAAACAATCTAATTTAATATAATATGTATTACTTGTGAATCTTGTGATATACATTATGTTTTCATGCGATGGCCAAGTCATTATACCTATTTATTTAAAACTTATAAGATTTTTAATATTTATACGGTCACTATAAGATGTTGTTAGGTTAGCTAATTATGTAATAACTTAAGACAGAAGGTCCCTTAAGTGGGGACTGAATAAATTAACCGACTTGGTATTACATGGATCTCACATTTTTTTACGATAGAAGAAGTGAGTTGCGAGACTTGGTTTTGTTTAACAATATGTACAAGTACATGTTTTTTAATGGCACTGCATTTTCGCTATTCATATTTATCGCTTATTCCGAATGAGTGACACTATACAACCAACGTAAATAAAATAATGATTGTAAGTAAGTACTTAACTAAAACCAAAACATCGATTGACTTTATCAGAGCCTTATCTTACGGTGCCGGTGACATGGTAATCCAAACATCATCACCACTAAATAAAATCAAATCAATCACTGATTGATAAGTGGCAGTCGACGCGAATAGGCGGCGTATTAGACCAGCTAATGCATCGGCCAATCAATCAGGAGCGCCTCACTCGATTGATTCGCCGAAAATGTCCCGGACAACGAACCAATCTGTGAGCTACGGTAACCATGTGTTTTAAAGAACTATTCTTCTCTTGAGGAACTATTTAACATATCTCTTAGGGAACTATTTAAAAAGGTTAATATCATGACGGTACCTTGCCAATTCATTTATGAAAATATTATGTATGTAAGAAAAAATCAACATATTTTTAATTAAATAAGTGATAGACATAATTTTAATACTAGAAATAAAGATAAATTAGATCAACCTTTTTTCAGATTATCTAAAGTACATAAGTACATCTTTTATGGGGTACTACAAAAAACCTTGTGACATATTGCAATTAAATGAAAGAAAATTTAAAACTCATGTTAAAAGTACACTGTGTCAACGATATTACAAATTATAGAACTATATCCAAGATAAGAATGCTTGGAAACATGCTGGTCCTGCTCCATAGGGCAACCTGGAGTCTAGACAAAATCAAACTGATACCTAATTGAATTTATATTTTTTAAATTTGTATGACATTGATTTTTACAATCTGTGACTACAGTAACTCACACACTTGTTAAAATTCTAGTAAAATCATCTACTTTTACAATATTGGTAAATAATTTGTAAGTATGTGAGCACCATGTATCTATCACATAATTGATTTACCTGTAATTGCTTCATTTTTAATTCTTTTTACTTTTTGTGGTAGACTAATTTTATTCTAGGTGCATCGTCTTCACATATAATTATATTATGTATACAAAACCTTGTAAAACATTTTAAAAGAGTAACGGTGGAGTTTCTTGCCCATTCTTCTCCATAGGAACACTAACTTTTGGAAGGAGCGACTAGAATTAATTCAATTTTATTGTAAGTTTTGACGTTCAAAAGTGCTTTTAATGTGCCTATTTGAAATAAATGATTTGACTTTGACTTTATTTTTAAGAAATACTTTTAAAAAATATCGTCCTAAACATCATTTTTTTTGTGACATAAAAACAAATATGACTGGAAATCTTATGAGATTTGCTAATAAAAAATTACATAACCTGCTACCTGCTGAAAAAGGGACGGATTTAATTATGTCAGGAAATCATAAAAAATACTTTTCAATTTCTGATAATGATTTTGTTAGGTACTGGATCTGACAGTTTCGTAATTACCTTTCCATATTTTAACGAAAAAAATAGTGTCGTTTTTTGACAAATTCTTGTATCCTTCGTGTTGAACTAGTAAAAAATCTAAGCAATACAGCATCTAAACATATTCACTCCAGAAACAAAAACACGCGTTATCTCATGGCAACCCTAATGGGTAGAATTCAATTTGTCAGCTGTGCACGTCTCGCGAAATTGCGGCGAAGACGAGACGGAGGCGAAGCGAGCCAGCAATGGACTGTGACATACGCAGCGACGTAATGGACTCCTAATAATGCAGGAAATAAGAAATGAGCTGTTTTTGCTTCGTAAGCATTTGTTGGGGTCCGGAGTGGGATATTAGATTTGGTTATCTTGATTTGTGTTTTACAAAACATGTTTGTACTAGTCATAGGGTCCTCTTAAATAAGCAAAAGATTAAAAAAACCTCACCCTGCATATTTATGACAATATTGTTCTATCCGAAATAACGAACAAGTTTAAACTGTCAGGACATGACATACAGTTTAATTAAATGTAAAGACAAAACGAACATCTAACGTTAGAATAAAAATCTAAATGATAAGCAGAGAGTAGACCTGCTAATTAAACCGGTTTGTTCGTATTACAACTAGCTCAGACCGGTTCGAACCAGTTTTTTGCGATGCTCTCTACGCTACTGTTCCACTGCGTTTGCACTTTTTACCCTCGCTGAACTGTAAATAGTTAACTGGGTGTATGTTATGGAAATTTTAACAAGGCTACGTTCCGTTTCGAAATTTAATTTCAAAAGGACATCGTAATTTTTTTGACAATACATAAATAAAAATAAAGTAACTAGGTTTCCTGAAAAATGTCCTGAAAATAAAATGTACGCGAAAATATATGTTATCAATACTCGACAAATCTTATTTGATTGGGGGCTCTTATTGTTGTGTATCAGTCACGAAATAATATGACAAACACGAGAAATGTCAGATATTGCCTTGTTGAAAGCTTGCTGGTTTATTTAATGGAGTGTACTACCTATTTCTAAGTGTTAGAGGAAAATATTTCTTATTTTCATGTGTTATCGATGGAGCTGGTGTTATTTAACATATTTGGTTCGAAGAGCGTGTGCGGAGACATATTGATGGCTGTCAGTTGCAACCTCGCCGTAACCTAGTTTCTTGCAAACTAGAAACTTCTTTCTCCAGTGTCTATTAGATTTTTCTGCTGTTTCGTTACGATAAAATGTAAGTTTTTTTGCCTTCTCCAAATCATGTACAGTATATTTTATATTGAGCATGATATTTCGTTTTTTAATGTATTCAATGAACTAGTAGTGGATAGTACTAGTAGTAGATTTGTTGTTAAGTTTAACTTTAAGTTACCACAATTGTGGAATGCAATAAATGATTGAGTCTTGAGTAATAAACCAATAATTTTAAGTAAATCGTTTAATTTGACTGATAATGATACCGATTCCCTTGTTCACAAACAAAACTTTAAGTGCAGTGCATCTTTTTCTTTCTACTTACTACGTCAAGCGCTGATTGATTTGACAGGACTAAACTAAAATTTGTCTTCTGTCCTTTTCTTAATGAAATAGAAAGAAAAATATGCACCGAACTTAAATTTAGTTCAGTTTATGAACAATAGAATCGGCACCAGTGTCTGCTAAAATAGTTGTTTTTCCTACTTCTTATAATAGTTGCATTGTCATCACTAATGTCACAAAGTCAATGGGGACCTCGAAAGACGTAGAACGCAAGTAAGAGCAGGTGACAGCTTATATTGACGGTGATGGATGAGCAGCGGCAGCGGGGGTCAGGGAGCATGAGCCACTTACTGAGGAGTGCGGCGGAGGTTTCTGATCTTTTTATGCGGTAAAAGGGAAGTCTGTTTATTGATAAAATGTTCAAGTTTTCGAAAAATTACAATACTGGTGCGTCTAGAATCAGATACTGAATTCATGGTAACAGTTTGCGCCTCCACGTTTCTTGCACTCTGTATATTCTGTTTCAATATTTTTCATATTCTATTTTTACTGAATCATTTTGTTTTTTTTTTTTTATAAACGAACTCGAATAAAAGCGTTTAAAAATGAAACACGAAGCTCTAGGCCATTAATTAAAAGAGACTTATTTTTTTTAACTGTTTTATAATAATAACATTATTTTTAAATAGGTAATTTAAGTGAAAGTCTGGTATTTTAGACGCTTTAAAAAAAATTAAAATTATTTCTAATTATAAAGATTTAATTCTAATCAGTTTTAAAAACGATAAACTAGTTCAAACAAGCCACACAGCCAACACAGCCTCATTTGTTAACACCAAGTGATGATAATCCGCCACTAACATCGTAATAACTTCGCGCCCCACTGCTCCGCGATAATGCGACAAACGCCAAGTACCTACCTACTGGCAATCCGGTTCAATTCCATTCATTACACGTTCTGGCGTATCCTTTATAAGCCTGAAATTTTGTAAATTATCGCACAATTTTGGAGTTTGTTGGAGCTTTGATAAGTTAAATCGTTTTGGTATAATAATTTTACGTAAATACCTTTAACCCTATGGTTAAAGGTATTTACGTAAAATTATTATTTACGTGAAACTACTATTAGTTTCACATCAGGTGAGGCACTGGGACGCGAGACTATCAGTGACAGAATATTTAATACGAACACACATAAACTCACGCCTTCCCCCTATGGGGGTAAGCTGAAACGACAGAACCAGAACGCCATGATCCCGACTTACCCTTTTGCTTCGCTTACAATCATACATCTGAGCATGCACGCACGCCGCGCGCCGGTTGCGAGTACCTACTACGCACCTTACCTTTCTGAAGAACCTCACCAATAAGGTCACTATTAAATCCTTCTATGGCGTCCCGGCGGCGGTTCCACTCACATATATCTGCCTGTATACGTAGAGGTATAACCTATATTAAACCTCTAGAAAATCGATCACACGCTTTTAAATAAGCTCTCGTATATTGAAATTCCTAACGATAAAAAAAAACAAAATGTTTTATTAACCTATTTCTTTCCAACATCCAATTCCAATATAATAGTATCCTACATCGTTTATACACGTGTCTAGTCCCGATTCCACATCCCACCGGTCATTGGAAAGCATTCGGAAAAACTCGGAAGCGTTCGGCCACGTCCGGCGAGCCGGCAGCTGAGCGATGATGCGAAAGAATTGCTTGAAGAATACTCTTTTGATGTCAAAGCAGCTTACACGAGGGGAGTTTTTGCAGTATTTTTGTTATTTATTGAGAATATGTCACGTTGTTCTGCTTTGATAAAATAATGGCAGATTTGTTAGGAGTTTAGTTGTGATATTTTTAACCTTCTACCCATACAAATGGAGTGGATTGTATTAATATGCAAACTAGTTAAATCGCCATTTACATTTTGTTTTTGTATAAAACAACATCAAAGCATTCTATAATTTTATAAATCATGGTCAGCCTAATTTCAAAGCAGGTAATAAATAATCTTTAAACACTTTAACAAACAAGTATTTTTGCTTGTCTTGCAAGTAGGTAACACTATATTTATCTGCTAGCTGAGCACCGTAGATTCACCCGCATAAGTCTCGATCTCGTGGTCACATTGCGATAAAAGTATTCTATGTCGTAATTCATATCATGATGTACCCATGGACCAAATTGCATCCACATTCGTTCAGTCATTTTATCATGAAAGCGTAACAAACAAACCGTGGAGTTTCTTGCCGGCTCTTCCCCATAGGAATCGACCAATGGTTGATTTTTATTTTAAACAAACAAACTCACTTTTTGTTAGGATTATGATTACAAAAGACTATCATTTAAGCTGCATTACATAAAACAGCATTTACAGGTACGTTTTAAATCCGAGTGTAAGACTTGTTTATTGGCGATAAAGGTGTCTTCTAGCTCACTTGAGAGGTATTATTTTATTTCTCTAGATGTGTTCCTGTGTTCGCGAGGCACGGAACTAGTTCTTATAGCTGTAGTAGGCAGCTGTTAGGGAATATCTTAGTCGTCAAAGTTGATCTTGGACTTTTATTTGCACATTTTCTCTCTCACTCTTTCAATTAAAACTTTAAAATTAACCGAAATAATAATACATCTTTGCTTAAACTTTTAAGCATAACAGTGTATCAGCCTAAACTGTTTCCACTCCTGGTGATGTCACATGTCTTCGAATTTTTGGTTCTAGAACATGCAACTATTAAGGCTTAGGTAAAATCATGGAAATAAAACGCTTATCAAATGGTCAGTTTGCCGTGTTTTAGCCGTTTCATACAACTGTCTAAGAATTTAAATACACGGACAATTTAAGTAGGTAGTCAATTTGATAAGCACTTAATGTCCTTCACTTTACCTACTTGCGTAACATTTTTTGAGTACTTTACATTCAATACCTACTTAAAATGTCATACCTGTAGGACTTCTTGAAGCCTCAAAACTAATCTTTGACAAAGTTCAGCAAAATTATTATTTTGTTATAAAAGTAATTTGTGTAAGTAGGTAGACCGCCCACTCTTGAGACTTAAAGTCACACTATTTTATAATTTTAGCTCGACATTGTAAATTCATCTAATTATTATGTACCCAGAATTTGTATTTTGTAAATAAAAGTTGTCTTGTTTTCAAATAAGTTCCGAAACGAACTTGACGTGAATGCCAATCAAAATAATTATGAGGACAAAATGTACTACTACTTTAAACGTAGGTCTCAGAAACAATCAACTTCACCATCAAATTATTGACTATTATAAGGATCCGGCAACAATTGATTAAAAACTATTTAATCATACACGTATGTAATACTTCTACAAAGTGCGAAGTCTCTATTCTCATTGTCTAATTGAAATCTAATTGAAATCAAATCGTTTAGGTACTCGTTCGTTTTTGTTGTTTATGTGAATATATAAGTAAGTAAATAAGTATGTAGATTTCTTATAAACCAGTACTTAAACAAATAAATCATGGTTAAACCCATACAAGATGATTTCCTCACTTAAAAACCCCAAAACCCTCAACAATTTATCACGGACCATCCCCCCGGACCAGAGACGTCAGATTTACGGGCACCGCACAATACCTGGCCACTCATAGCGCAGACAACGGCTGGTGAAATATTGCCAATATCTAGATATTGAGGGGGTGATGTAGACTAGCAATGTCTGCAGTTTGCGAGGGAAGTAGTTACGGGTACGTGTTTATGGTAGGGAAGTTACGTCTTTGTTTAATCTCCCGTACGTTGTGTAATCTCTCTCAGTTTAACTGAGATCGCGTACAGAGCAACATCTTATTCTTGCTTCGCTGTTTTTTTCCGCGATCGTAGTGATTTCATGTGTCGTTAACACAGTAAAACTGTTATAGTTATGTGAACGGATACAAAGTGTGTGCAGTGACGCTTGTTTGATTTAAATTGATCCACAAACACTGGAGATATAAGCAATAACTTAACTCACTGTGACAAAGTGACTCACACAACACTCATATTTAAACACATCTACCCACTCGGCGCGTTTACTAATTAACAAATCTATATTTTCTGTATCAAAACAATAGCTGATAGATAAAATGCAGTGTGTGGCATGTAGCAAAACCATAGATCGCGGAGAGTTATTGGTATGCTCGTCATGCCGCAGTTTTTATGATTATAAATGTCTGAATATGACTAAAGATTACTATACAAGTCATCATAACGAATTTAAACGGAACTGGATTTGCCCTACGTGTAGCAACATAGCCCGTCCCAAACACGACAATACTCCGGTACGAAACCAATTTGATATTCTTCGTGATGATGCTGACATGTCCTGCGATGATTTATTGGACAATTCGAAAGTGTCCCCGCAGAAGTCTTCGCCTAAAATTACTACTGGAACGCTCATTAATATGCCGGATCCTTCTTGTTCTATTTCATACGAGCAATTTGGCCGACTTCTTGATTCTAAGCTTGAAATCATCAGAGCTGCCCTAACAGCAGACATCAAGAAGGAAATAGCATCCGCGATCGATAACTTGAGAGAGGATTTTACGCGTACTACGGATTTCTTAGCGGCTGAACAAAAAGATCTTAATGTGAATCTAGCTTCGGTTAAGAATACCATCCAGTCGCTTGAGTCTGAGAACTTTAAACTACGCTCAGACATGACTGAACTAACACGTCGAATGCAAGCGATTGAGAAATTATCGCGAAGCCGCAATATTGAAATTCATTGTGTGCCGGAAAGGAAAAATGAAAACCTCGTTGCTATTTTTAAGAATCTGTGTAACGAATTAAAAGTTTCAATTCCTGATACAGACTTACAAGCAATTCGTCGAGTAGAAAAAATTAACAGTGAATCTGTCCGTCCAAGAAACATACTGGCAACATTACCAACGGAAAGGCAACGTGATGTGCTTCTTTCGGCGCTCACGCAATATAATAAAGGCAAAAAAGACAACGTCTTGAACTCGTTGCACCTGGGCGTTCCTGGAGATAAACGCACTATTTACTTGGCGGAACATCTTTCACCCGAATGCAAGAAGCTTCACGCCGCGACGAAACTGGCAGCTAAGGAACATTCTTATAAGTTTGTATGGGTGAAGTACGGCCGCATTTATGTTAGGAAAATTGAGCAAGAGCAGGCTATACTTATAAAAGACGCTAGTTGCTTAGCTAAGCTTGTCTAATTTAAACTCACACGGTTGTTATTTATTTGGATCTATTTATTGTACTTTTTATGTTAATTTATTATCAGAATGTGAATAGAATAAGATCAAAATTGCAGGATTTATATGTTAACTCACTAAATTGCAATTATGATATAATTTGCTTAACGGAGACAAATATTAATTGTGGTATTTTTGATAACGAGCTATTTGACCAACGGTATAATGTGTTTCGAAAAGACCGCGAAAGTTCATGTGTAACGAAAGTTGACGGAGGGGGTGTCTTAATAGCTATTAAAAAACATTACAAAGTGATAAGACATTCCTCATGGGACAGCAGAGTAGAAGATATTTGGGTAAGTATATTGCCTAACAACTCGCGAGAGAATCGGTACAACCTTTGTGTTTGTTACCTTCCTCCGGATTTACCAAATAGTGACCTTAAAGCTTTTTATGCGAATACACAAAGGATTGTTACGGACTCTCGTGACGATAGTGTTAATCTAATTATTGGAGATTTTAATGTTACGGGTTTGTTATGGACACCCACGCCATCAAGCAGCAAATTGACGAATGCTATTTTAGTTACTGATTTTAAGTCGTCTCTCTTGCTTGATTTGTTAGCCCTTTGTAACTTGTCTCAGTTTAATCATATACCTAACAAAAACAATAGATTTTTGGACCTTGTCCTTTGTACTTCCGATAGTGTCCAAATAACGTTAAACGATGAACCACTCAGTCGGGTTGATGATCATCACCCACCTTTGAGTATACGCATAAAAGGCAGCCATCCAACTAAACAAATGAAACCTAACAACATCGAACGGCTAAATTTCCAAAAGTGTGAGTATGCGAAGGTAAGGGTTGCTATCGCAGAGGTTGACTGGGCTACGCTATTATTGTCAAGTGATATTGACCGCGCGGTGGAAGAGTTTTACACGGCTCTCAACTCTATAATCAGCAAGCATACTCCCACAACCAAATTGGGTGAGTCTGCACAGCCTTTCTGGTACTCACCAGCTCTTAAAAAATGTCTCAATGAGAAAAATAAATATCACAGACGCTTCAAGAAATATAAAAACCCCCGTGACTACGACACCTTCTCAATATTGCGCAGTAGGTGCAAGTTTCTCACAAAAGAATGCTACGGTTCCTTTATGACATCCACAGAGGACTGTTTGTCTGATAATATCAAATCATTTTGGAAGTTCGTCAATAGCAGGAAAAAAACCAATGGCTTACCACAAACGATGAAGTTCGGTGGAGTGATGTCATCTGACAGTCAAGTTATTAGCGAATTATTTTCGGACTTCTTTAGTTCAGTCTTTGAGGATACGTCTGGAAGTCCCCCTAGTGGTGAGGCTTGCTCAAATATTGAATGTAACTCTTCTTTATCGGAGATTTATATTGAGCGCGACTATGTTTTGCGTGCATTGAAACAACTGGATCTTAATAAATGCGCTGGTCCGGACGGAATTCCTTCACGTTTCCTGGTCAAGTGTGCTGATGAGCTGTCATTCCCACTCTATTATTTGTTTAATCGATCGCTGAAACTAGGTACGTTTCCAAAATGTTGAAAAAAGGCACACGTTGTGCCCATTTATAAGGATGGTGACAAGTCAGACTGCGCAAATTACAGACCCATAAGTATTTTATCTGGTATGGCAAAACTTTTTGAAGCGTCTCTGTATCAGCATTTTTATTCTCACTTTAAACCGTATCTTTCCCAATCCCAGCATGGATTTGTTCGAAGTAAATCAACACTCACAAACCTACTTGAGTACAAAAACTATCTTTGTACTGCTTTCGCAAAGGGTGGTCAAGTAGACTCAGTCTATACAGACTTTCAGAAGGCCTTTGATAAAGTTAACCATGAGGTACTACTTTTGAAGCTGAAATCGTACGGTATACATGGTTCCCTGTTCCGGTGGATACAGTCTTACTTAAAAAACAGGAGCCAACTCGTTTCTGTTAGAGGATACTTGTCGTTGCCGGTTAATGTTACTTCAGGCATTCCCCAGGGTTCGCATTTAGGGCCCCTGCTTTTCATTATTTTTATCAACGATCTGGTAACAAAATTGACATGTCCCTGTCTGATGTATGCCGACGATCTGAAGGTATTCACGTCGATAAAAAACACCTCTGACAATGAATCTCTTCAGAACGACTTAAATATCATTTCGGACTGGTGTACGCTTAATCGAATGAAATTAAAGATAAATAAATGCTTTGTTATAACATTTACGAAAAAACGTTTCAAAAACACCTATGACTACAGACTCGAGGGTCAATCGTTGGAACGGAAGCACGTAGCCAGAGATCTCGGCGTCTTGTTTGATGAACAATTATCTTTTAGAGATCATTACAATAGCATAACGAATAGAGCATTGAAACTTCTCGGTTTTATATCTAGGTCTACCAAAGGGTTTAAAAAACCTCAAAGTTTTATATTACTTTATAAAAGCCTAGTGAGAAATGTATTGGAATACTGTTCCATAATCTGGTCACCGTGTTACGCAGTACACTCTGACAGAATTGAGAGTGTGCAAAGAAAGTGTGTTAAGTGGGTCTCGTACCGTCACGGCTTCTCTAGAACACTACAAAGCTATTCCGAACGCCTTGTGAGATTCAATTCGGAACCTTTGCATGCTCGTCGCAAACAGCAGGACTTGATCACCCTGCATAAGATACTACATTCTACGCTGGACTCTTCGGCTCTGCTGTCCCTCATCAACATCAATATTAGATATAACACCCGAATACCGAATACTTTTGCACTTCTGGTCTTCACAAATAACACTTCATATTATAACCCTATCGTTAGAATGTGTCGACTTTACAATGAAATATCAAAAGACAATAACAGTATTGATATCTTCGATTCTCGTGCTGCTGCTTTTAAAAGACATGTATGTACTCTTTCTTTTTAATTTTATAACGGTTTAATTTTATTTTATTTTTTATATCGCTTTAAATAATGTAACTCTGTGTGAATTATGTACTTAACCTGGCGTGTTTGGTCTCCTACACATTCCCTGCATAAGTAGTAGGTAATGTGTCGGAGGGCAGAGGCTCATACTTTGTAGCTGGAATTTTGTCAATTTTTATTTTTTACTGTATCATTATTATTGTTGTTGCTGGTCATGTTGTGCGACTACGCTTTGGGTGATAGTCAGGTCGAAACCTATAATTTGAACCTAGTGATATACTTACTGTGATTATTGCCTGTTGTAGTTGCCTTGTGAATAAATAAATAAATAAATAAGTACGCCCGACGGGCCCGTGGATAAATAATAACAGCCGCACAGGTCGATCGATCAGGTTAAGCTACGCTTGCGCTTGCCGTTAGGTTGTGGATGGGTGACCATCTTTTCATACCGACACCCTCCATGCCTCGGAAAGCACGTTAAGCCGCTGGTCCCGGCTGTCATTCGTGGATCTTTGACAGTAGTTACGGGTAGTCAGAAGCCCGAAAGTCTGACAACCAGTCTTATCAATTAGTGGTATCATATTATTCAGTAACTGGGTTGTGGAGGTCAGATAGGCAGTCGCTCCATGTAAAATACAGGTATTCAGCTGCATCTGGTTAGACTGGAAGCCGACCCCAACATAGTTGGGAAAAGGTTAGGCAGATGATGACGCCGTAATCAAAGGTGCAATAGGTATTTGTCTCACGTAGATATACGTTCCACTGCTCTACTGCAGGGCATAAGACTCTTCTCATGCAGAGAAGGAACTTAGCATTGACCTCCATGCTTGCTCAAGGCGGATTGGTGATTTAAGACTAATATTAACTATAAGTGCAGGTTTGAAATTAATTGGTGATGAAATTAAAAACACAAAATAAACTGGCTGCCTGGGTTCGAATTCAGGATCTGCAACTCGTAGGTGCGCGCCGCCACCACTGCGCCACCGCTGCCACACCTGAGGATCCCCTCACAGGAAGGTCTGTGTCCCAGCAATGGGACAGTATCCGCTGATTATGTATTACTCTTACTACTGGATCTAATAATTGTATCCTTGTCTCATTTATTATTACATATGTATATATATATTTATTAAGTATTACTATATTATGATGACTACATAAGACCGGATTTGTTTCTCGTCGTGCAAACACACCCTGTTCTCAACTAACCCGGCACCTCTGTTATCAGTTAGTAAGCAATTAGAGGCAAAACCGAACGTAATTAAAGTTGTTAGTCGCGAGGTAACCGCCGCGGAGTTGTCAACTTACGAGTTATTACTACGTAGTTACGTACTTGTTAGTAACGGTAGGTACTGCCTTTGATCATACTGAATGGAGAGAGCAATGTTAGCAATGTTGTCCTAACGTGATTGAATTATCATGGTTGAAGAAAAATCATAAAGAAATAAACATTGGAAATTGACTTGTTTTGATAACAGCGTAGGTATTTGTTCATCTCCATGAACTCTCCATCCTGCAACTCCTTGTAGGATGTCTTGTCAGAGTTATTGATTGGTATTGGTACAATGTGACCAGCATTCTTTTTAAGGAAATTCTCTGTTCAAAGGGGATTATGGAATTGGGAGTTGAACGTGGCGAACTCTATGCTGACCTTATAATTATTTATGAATTACCTAATTTAAACTATTATCGTCTGCTGTTTTATAAATAATACACTCTTAAAGGAGGACTTAATAGTTATTAATGCAACTGTTGTATAATACCTAATTATGTACAGTTGCAAATGCAGTTGTAATTAAGTAAAGTTTACAAAACTTTATCTACACCCATGATAATATCAATCCTCTATAAAAGGTTCTGAAACAGTTTTTTGCAATACTACTCGTATTATCGAATAAAAATGTAGGTCGGCGGGATACGACGTGAATTCGAATAACATAAGTTCTTGTTTTAAATCACGGCGCGCGGCGCTGCGGTAGTGAACGCGCGTGCATGACAACGTTATTTTTTTGAAAAAGAGTTGCCTAATGAAATTTAGCACAACATCATAACACTCGTTTAGATGGTATCATGGATACTATGACACTGGTTGTTTTAATGTTGGCAATAAGCTGTTTCAGAAACTTTTATAGAGGATTTATAGCATGGGTGTAGATAAAACAATTATTAGATGCCGTTACAATTATTTCACAAAACATTTAGTTTTATGTATTTCTATAACAGTTTAAACAAAACGCTCCCGCAGGAAATCTTTCGTGTAATAAATGTCCATGAAAATACATGAATAATGAAACGCCATACTAGGGCGACCATGGCGCATAGCGCATGGCGAAATCGAAGCTTTCATATTTATGCTAAATGTATGCGTGGCACTTGCTTATACAGTAACCGTGTATAAGAGGTATAAATAAGATGGGTTTTTCGTGTCCTTCCTTTTAAGTCTAGTGGTAGTGTCTACACTTGGCTTTTTCGGGGACAAGATTAATTATGAAAGAACATCATCTTGACTTGAGAGTCTGCTTATTTTTATTAAAGTAATATTTGGGTATGAGGTCACTATGGATATCGCTTCGTTTAGTTGGTATGTGCTTACAGAACTTGACCTAGCCAAATGTGATTTGACAATAGGTAACTTCATTTTATTTCTGAGGTTTGATTTTCACTAAAATATAATTGGAAAACAAAACGATAGTTGAGTTGAGGTACCTACATGCCAATCTAATCCTCCGTTGAATATTCTCACCAATAATATTTATCATTTACTTTTTAAAGTGGAATCTTTAATTTAGAAAATGTATTTAAACAAAACAACAAAAATGTTAAATGATAAGAGAAACTAGGAAGATTCCCCGCTGCCCAGCAGAATGGCGACCCAATACTAGAAAATTATTCATATAACAAGAATTAGTCGCTGTAAACCGGAGGGGCTACATAAAAGACTCGACGAACCGTCCTGGGGGCTGTTATTCCGTTCTATTTCGTCCTCAATTCGCTTCCACCGGTATTTTATAACTAAGGCCCTTTTCAACTTGTCACTTTTTTAAACGAATTAGATGAAAAGAAAATATCTGCTGTTGTACCCAGTCGATGAGCTGGCAACACTTTTTGCTGGCAGCGGTGGCGGGAAATGGTCACACCGGGTGTTTTTTTTCTTTTTTTTAATGATGGACAGGGACAAAATATTACCTCTATTTCATGCCTGGTATTGAAATGCAAGCTAGGTAATGATTTTTTGTTGTGGTTCTGTGACATTTACATTAAAATAACGCATAGAAAACCAAGCACTAATATGATGGATTCAGTTACAACTCCGCTAAAACTACTTTCTCAGTTCAATAACCTAGTCTTGGTTTTGATCCGATAATCCTAGTTCGCTAGATATCTGACTCTGTTTACTTTCATTTAAACGGAACACTTAGATTTTAATTCAAGATTTTCTTCAACGTTCAATTTTATAGAAGATTGGGAAAATCTCGGATATGTTTTGCCTCAACGGCTAAATAAAAAATGGATCTGAATAAATCTGTTTTACTTACAACTTTTCTATTACTTATTTATTATTTTCTGCTTTACTTATAAAATACATTTTCTAAATATAAATCTTTCCTTTACAACACCCAGATTTAGTAACAAATAAGAAATCCCAAAAAATAACGGCTTTTCCACAAAATATGTTTTCCCGCGTGTTTCTGTGGCCGCCATCTTGGAAGTCTAGTCACGCGCTAGTGAAGGGACATCTCGACAATACGCCGCCAAATATCTCAAAAGATTATTCACATGGATTCGATTTATTACTGTATTGTGTTTTTCGTATGTTGTTCGGTTTTATGGGCTTTATATGTTTTGTTTTCGAGTTCTGATTTTTTGTGTAATTTTTATTTGGAAGATGGCTATGTGCGTTTTGTAACATTTGCGATTGGTTCTTTGATGCCTCGTTTCTCATAGCTTTTGTTGTGAAAGATATATATAAATTAGTTCCAAATTATTTTCATCATAGAATAACCGTTCTTCCTCGGTAAAATTAAACATCTTAAATTTTGATTATTTGGCAACAGCGGACAAGCCTTACTTATTACTCGTTAATAAAGTGCCTCCACATCACAAGCGACGTTGCGTGCAATTATAGTGTAGTGATCTTTAAATTGAACGTTATGCGGAACAAAACTAGTTCATGTCGACTGTGTGTTCTGCCCCTAATAGGGATACTGTTTGTTTTCACTTGCTTACTCTGGGTTATTGTTCCTGTACATCGTATTTGTTATTTATATAAAAAAGCACTCGTCCTTCTTTTAATTTTATTATAAAGATACACTGTTCAGGTTTTCACGAATTGTTTGCGAAGGTAGAACATTGGTTTTACATTTCTTTTGGTTCTTAAATCTCAAAGGGTATTAAAAATTCATTGTCTGCCATGTCAACGGAGAGAAATTGTTTTATTGAAAGCGACTTTCGACATTTTATGGCGTCGTTTCGCGAACCGACACCGATTTCCAATTATCTTTTTTAATGAAATGCTTTTACAACACTGTGCTATTGTCATCCTGTCTATGTTACGCTGAATTTTTTACCGATTTAATACCTACCTACTGCAGAGCGAAAAACCAAATTGTTAAATTTCGACTCTTAATTGGAATTAAGTACACCATTTAATTTGAGATAGACTTTTAATCCAACTTTCACAATTTTTCATAGCTTTTCGCTACCATCCTAAAAAAACTCACCTTTTATAATTATATTCCTCGTTTCTATAACAAACTTCTGAAATAATTTAATTTTGCTGCCATCATCAATCTGTGGCGAAAAAATAATGATAATTGATCAAATTCCCGTGACGTGGCTTCATCAATCATCCACCTTTATTATCCTCCTCTGGGTGGTCTCGTGAAATACAGGGCGATGTTTTTGTAGCAGTCAATGGGTCCACCTTTAGCTGGCGTATTATTTATTAATTCTTAAAATGTTTAGGACAGCGCCATCTGTTTTTTGAGATTTGTGATTAAGTGTGTTTATTTTTTTATGTTATACTTGGAG
The DNA here is from genome assembly GCA_963855955.1 of Luperina nickerlii. NCBI lineage: Eukaryota > Metazoa > Arthropoda > Insecta > Lepidoptera > Noctuidae > Luperina > Luperina nickerlii. The sequence goes on along the minus strand of OY979683.1, from coordinate 799,650 downwards.
TATTCTTGATTATAGATACTTTGCTCGTACCTACACTAAAACCTACTCACAATTTATGTAATGATAATAAAATAATAGAAAACTTACTGGTGTGTAATGCACACTTAAGTGAGTGATTGGATCTTACAACTTACGATTTAACACCCGTGTTGAAGATTGTAAAAACTCAGTATTACCTGAAACAAAAAAAAATACGTAAATTAAATAAACATGCTACATTTTCATTCAATCATTGATACCGGAATCAGAATATTTAAACCATAGATAGATTAAACGGTGCGAAGAATAAAGAATATTTAAGTATTTCGCATCCTGTTGAATAGTGCGGACGTTGCTCCAGTAGCCATAACTCGTACAGAGCCAAAATATGTTACGCGTTTACATGTTGGTCTTTCAACCCCAACTAAAAGTTGAACGAAACGTTTTTATAGAACACACTAACGTGACGTCACGACAAAGGGTCCGGCCACTTGTGTCCGAGCGTGGCCCCCCGGGGATATGAATAGAAATATTGTTTTCTTTTGTCATCTAAGTGCGTCTCCTAGGGCCGGCGATTTTGTACGAAACATGAAACTTATGTGTAACGAGAATAGTGTACGACAAAGTTTTAGAGCTTGTATTTTAGAAGGTCCTATTTGTTTCTCAGAACTATTGTCAGGAATATTGAGTACCACAACAGAAGTATAAATTGACTCTGCATCCGAAAATCCCTAAAACACTTAATTGTGACAATATTTTTTAAAGTGAAAACTAGCGCACTTAGCGCTTTTTCTGAACAATGAACGAAACTGGACTGTCACGCTCGGGTCGCTGACGCTGAATATCGGGTATACTCGGCTCCAGTCGGTCAGTGACGCTGAATCACTTCTATCGTGGGGCCATAAGCACACACCCTCTTTTTGGTTTGTAACCTACATGTTTTACCATTCATTTTCATTATTTATTTATTAAAACTTTATGCACAAGTAAAAACTGTACAAAGGCGGACTTAATGCCTTGGGAATTTTCTACCAGTCTACTAAGTCTACCTTAGGGTGATGCAGAGACAACACACAGTAGGTGCAATACCATTATCTCTATCGCTCTAGTATTTCCATCCATTCCAATAGTGTTTTCTCTATTTCTACATCACCAGCAACTTTCTAACTCTGTTTCCGCTTGTTGTCCTCAGCAGACAAGTAGACAAAAAAATAAACACCATCTATTTGCAAGTACGTCTCCTACACAGCACGCGCTAAATGAGAGTGCGTATACTTTGAGCGCGGGACGCATTGTGCGACACGTCATGAAGTCACAGACGCGACTCAAACGACCGCTGTTATTCGCCCGTCTTGTGGAAGTTCTCTCTAAACACCGCGAGATTGTCGACTGTTTGGTGATGTGGATGAGAGGGTGAGGAGTGCTTTGAAGTACAGTTGTGATTTTGTTTGGAGAAACTTTTTGCTGTAATTGCGACGACTGATCATTACCTACATATTTCTGTCATGTGAAAGAGAAAACTCTTACTACCTATGTACTTCTTTTTGTAGATTACTTTGTGTTCTTGTTGCTTAAAAAATGACAGTCCGAACTACCGTGAAAATATTAAAATGACTCGAAAAAAATTCGCACGACACAGGGGCAAGACAACACATAAATCACATTTCACAACCTTACACCCGCAGAAAACCCCACATTGTTGATCTCCAAAATTGTTCGCATTTAAACACGCCACAGAAATAAAGCGTTGGGACCATTTCCGCGATGAATCACCGCTGTCCGGTAGAGGGCGCTATCTTAAATAATTACCGTCCGAAAACCGGCGGTGTCCGGAACTCCGGACTCCGGACAAAAATGCATTAATATTGCACGCCCGGTATGATGTATGGACTATTAGCGGGATTTCAAATATTTAAGGCGCATAGTTTTAATTTTAGAAGTAGAAAGGTGCATGTTTGTTTAGTGTATGGTGTGTGTGTGTGCGTGTTCAGTAATTATTCAGTTTTGTATTGTTTCCTTTATAACCACAGCAATTAAATGTTAAAAGCTTCGTTCGCAGCCCGACATAAATAAAAGCCTTTGATTTAGGTGATATAGTAAGTACCAAAACGTTTTAGGTGATATAGTACTTAAACTTCCACTGAGGATACATTAAAGACATTTTTATTAACGAAGAATGTGTGCCCGACTATAAGAAAATCGTAAATGTGAATGGACAACTAAGAATTAATTTTCCCCACAATTTTGTAACAAAATGGAAGCCTAACTTACTAAGGTACGAAACAGAACAGTTTCCGTGTTCAAGAGAGAACATTTGAACAATGTCGCCGAGGGGATGAAGGGTGGAACAGTTTCTAAGAAAATACGTTTAGAAGAGTTTCATTGCGTCTTAGTAATTCGAAAAAAAAATTGACATGGCTCAGGAGAAAATTAAAAACTTTGTATTGTGTATACCTACCGGGATTTCAGTGGAAAAAGAATATTAAGTTGCTTTGAGATATAGAATCATGTTTTATTTCTATAAAAAAGTCCTCTAGACCGTATTTCGGCCACGGCGGCTAATCTCAACGGAGACTAGCTTTCGGCGCGGGAGATATTATAGTGCAGGCGTGTGCGCGCAGACGCAGGTGCACTCCCTCTCCCTCACTCTCATAGTCCGATGGGACAGTAATCCGACACGACAGGAGAGAGATCAGGCGCAGGACCATTTCCGAGGCACGGGGAATCACACCGCCAACTACTTACTACTTACTGTTACTGAGAAACTGCCCCGTCCGCGTCGGTCTCGTGGTCGCAAGCGCAACTGCTGAGCGTGGGTTTATGGATTCGATTCCCGGGTCGGGCAAAGTGTTATTGAGTTTTTAGAAATTTCTTTATTTCCATACAAAGTGTACCAACATTGTTCATTTAAAATATATCATGTATCAGTGCGCTCTGCCCACCCTCTTGTTTATCATGGGCGCCGTTATAAATACACAGGTGACAAGGGTCTGACCAATTGATCAGGAAATATACCCATAATGTATAAATAAAACCTGTAATGGCTACTGTTCACCTACGCGACCTGCGATTTTTTCCAAGCAATCAAATTGCTTGGAAAAAATCGCAGGTCGCATTACTCTTTATCATCGGTCAGTAACCACTGACAGAAGAATGTAACGCGCAATGTATCACAAACCACGTAAACAATCGTACACATCACACGAGCCACTGTCGGTCCACACGGGAGGGTTTACAAACACAAATGTTTATATTTAGACAAAAAACATCCCGTGCGACCCGTGTCAACCGTGCACGCGTACACGCGTTTTCTTTTTTAAATCTTTTATATATATGTATTTTTAATTCTGTGCGGCTTTAAGGTTTGTTTCTAAAAGCAGTATTTTATTTTGTGAAAATTTTGGGTTTACCTGCTAAAGTAAATGTAGAAATTGGTCTCAAACCAACTGCTACAAAAAGGAGGGAATATTTCCGCTAAACTGTTATTTTAAATCAATTGATAAGCAACTGATTAGCCAATTTCTTATGTATAAACGCTATTTAGCGATAAGAGGTTCTAAGTACTTCATTATTTTTTTTTTATCTTCATTAACCATCTGTCAGTGCCTACATCAGATAAAAAAAACAGTGACGTGCAGAAATCCAAAGAAGTAGTTTATAAAAAGAGCTGTCAAAGTGACGTCACCTTGCTGCGACGTCAAATTGTCGGTAACACTGAATTATTCAGCAATCGACGCTGCGAAGATGGCGGTACATTTATTTACACCTTATTCTTTCAGTAACATAAAATAACACGTTATTTTTTGTGTTGGATAAGTTTAGTGATGGTACATATAATAAAATATGGTTTGAAAAGAATTACCGTGGCTGAACTGAAATGAAATGCATTGAGAACGATTGCCAGTTAAATGTTACGCAATTACCCCGCCGCGCAGGTCGGTAAATCCTTTTGTAATGCAAAATCAACACCAAGCCGATTTGATGGCTTCGTCGTAACTCTCACCGATCCCAACTCCACACGATTCAAAAAGTCCCAGCTCTACACGAAATGATAAAAACGTACAGTAAAAATGAAACACATTTAGACGAATTAAAAATATCTTAATCACCATACCTAAATGACATTAGCGGCTATTTTCCAAGCTAAGTTCTACAAAAACCGCACAGATGGCACTGTCCTTCTTCACCATTGAACAAAATACAATTTTTGTTTTTTAAAGAAAAGAAGCAGTCTTTTTTTAAAGACAAGGGACAGCGCCATCTGTATTTTGTGGAACATGGGCTGGACAATAGCTCATAACTGATTATGATAATGACAATATAATTTTATTTAAATAAAACATTTAAAGCTGTCAATCACAGGTTTGATTGATTGATTGAAATTGATTTGAATTGCAAGTGATATAATATTATTGGGATGGGGTTAGAAATAGTTTATCGGCAAGTTTTCTGAATGATATAAAATATATACAAAGTTGATACGACAGAGGGGCTTTCCTTTAAACTGCCTATACTAGATACCATTTTCAAGCTCTGTACCATAAAACAATTAAATAGGAGCAGTAGTTTAGTCACAAATGATTTTTGAAGTTTTTGCTACGTTTGAACACGATGTATATTTCCTAACAGCTGATTATCTCATACGCATAGGTCATGCACCTTAAAACGATAATCTGAGTATAAGATACATTGTTGTCGCACAAGTACAACCAAATATTTCACGAAGCAATAAATACACACACACTTGCACTTTCACTATGAGAGTGACAAACATAGCAAAACCCCCGCGCCTTTTTCCCGCGCGTAAAAGGAATAGAAATAGGTCAGTGTGTTGCTATTGTATCCTAGATACTTGCGAATTTGCTAAAAAAACTTGTTCTTTCAGTGGACAGTGCGCAAGCGTCATCCATTCGGGACGTACGTTACGTAACACGGGAGCCCCGGCGCCGCCGCCGCGCCGTTATGTTTTGTCGAACTCGCTGACAATAATTGTGATTTTGTTTTGTTATTGTGATAGACACTAAATAAGTTTAATCCAGTATTTTTTTTTATTGTGACAGGATACGTAACTTGGGAATATTATTATTTAGTGTTAGTGTTTTTTTTTTTGTGATTGACTGTTTTTATTGTGATAGGATACGTAATTAAACGTTGGTTGTATGTGTGTGTAAAATTAAAGTGTTCAGCAATGCCTCGTGTAACTTACACGGCGTCAGAATACACTTACATGATTTTAATTTACGGTGAATGCCGTGGAAACACAGATTTAGCTCTGCGAACATACCGAGAAAGGTATGGTGACCTGCGCAATAGCCCTAGGAACGCCGGCACCATACAATTGGCAGTACAAAGATTACGGGAATTAAAGTGCTTAGCGACGGACAGTGATTTAATTAGAAAAATAAATAACAATATTCTCCGTCGGTATAATTTGTGCATTAATATGAATCGAGGACACATCGAGAACTTAAAAATTTTGTGTTTTTGTGTGTGCGCGTACTTTACAACTTACCTAACATAAAAGCCGCGCGAGCGAGCGGTCTAAACCGCCCGCTCCCCGCACCCCCCCCCCCCCGCCCCCCGCCAAGAGAGATAACACACACACGCGCTCCTGCGCGACTTTGTTACTAGGCATCTAAGGTCAGTCAAATTTATTTATAAAGGGTGGTTGCGTTTCACTCTGACTTTAAGCTATTTAGTTTGTTTGAAAAAAAAAAAATCTCATTTTTGGCGCTTTCTATTTTTGTACTGTATCGAATTAATACTATACACGTATAGTATACGTAGTGTAATTTAATGCCCCTCTGTCATATCAACTCTGTATATATTTATTGTAAAGAGTATTATAAATACCAACCATTTTTCTTCGCGCGCCACCTTTTTTAAAGTATTTTTAATTCGTCTAAATGTGTTTCATTCTGACTGTACATTTTTATCGTTTCATGTACAGTTGGGAACTTGGGACTTTTTGCTAGGTAATTTTAAAACGTGTAGACTCGGGATTGGTGAGAGTTGGGACGAAGCCTCTCTTTTCTTTGAAATGTCAAACGAAGAGACAAACAAACAAACACACTTTCATTAAAGGACATTGCTCGTCGTCCATACATAGTTGGCCTAAGATCCAACAGGGAGGTGTATTTACTTTTTGGGTTTTAGATAATTTATATATTCGATTGAATTTAAATTAAAACAACGGACACTTCCGAGAACTCGGAAAAAATCAAAGCACTTTCAGATTTTGAGGTTATAATTACGTCAATAAAAACATTCGGTATGTAGCAATAACAGAATGCGCGCGCCAAGTGACATTACTACCAAATGTCAAATGTCATCTGTCAATTCATCAATTGTCAGTGTCATTATTGCTCGTTTCAAACAGCGCTCAATCGAGTTTTTTGATAAGCCGTATTATGATTCCGCGATATCATAGCGGACGTTTGTAACTAAAAACCATTATCGTATATCAAGCATTGAGAATACTGTCGCTTGTCTGTGTCAAACTCTTATTAAGAGTGTTGTTAAAAAGACTTGGCTGTATGAGCTATAATACCTTTGCCTATTAAAAACCTCAAATTGAACTAAAAAATAATAACACCGATGATTATGACGGAAGTGATCAAGTGAATACTTTTTAAAATGTTTTCGAAATTAAGAAGTGTCCGTTCTATTGAAATATTTGTAATGTATATTATTAAAAGAACTAGTAATTATAGTAAATGTTTCATGCGTGTTGATTCATAGGCCATTTTTTACAATGTCCTTTAAACAGACATAGCACAAACTACCCATCACTCAATAAGACATCCACATCGTAAATTCCTCACCTGAAGCGATAAATCAAATTAAACAAACCACGCAGTATTTAAACAGTGGTAGTGTCGGTCTCACAGGATATCGATTCGCTGAGTAACGATGCCGTACACCGCTCACGGGTTCGCCGTTTGACAAACTGCGAGTGTTTGTATACAGGAATAAACTGGGAAGCATTAGTACGTAATTGGTAAATCGAAGGCGTAATATACATGTTATTTATTTGAGTAGAAATTAATAAATTGGTAAAGAGAGACCAAATCAAGAACTCCATGCTATTATAGAGGCGAAAGTAACTGTCTATCTGTTACCTTTCACGCCTTAACGGCTGAACGGTTTTGGATGTTTGGCACATGTAGCCTGTATTAGGACAGCATTGTTTTATCCTGGTAGTAGATATGTTACCGTGTAATAAATTCCGAACACACGCAGGCGAAGCCGCGGGAAGCAGCTAGTGATAAATAAACGGATGATTTCTGGTGCAAGCGATGTGGCCAGTTTTACGTGCTGTAAAGGTAGTCTGTGCAGCAGATTTTTAAGCGGTCGTCTTGTAGAGAACTTAATCAAAAGTACAAACTACTGTCGAAATTAAAGTACGATAATTAGGTTTGTGATTTGCAATGCACCGCATTAAATCGCAGTTTTGAGATAATCAGAATGTTTAAAAGCCTGCTAAACCACTCCTATCGTCGTATAACCAATCTATCTTATTCTACAAATACATGCAAATCCCATCACATCGACACACCCACCCATATATAACTGAACATACCCCAGTATAAACACACAACATCAGGTTTCATCGCTAACTACATTACACTGTTTCTTGATTATTCTCTTAGCGTTACGCCTCATAAAAGTTAACATCGCTCCACTTAGAAGTGGTTCCTCGACAGTCGTGCGCGAGTAGTGTAGGTACAATCAGGGGAAGACCAAAGAAAAGATGGATGGACTGCGTGATAGATGATATGGATAGATAGGGGGTGACTACTGAGTTGACGACTAATAGAGAAGTATGGAAGAAACAGATATTATGTTGCGCCGACTCCAGATATATTGCGATAAGGGCTGGAGAAGAATGATGATGGTTCAAGTCACAACTGTCATTCTTAGCGAGCCGTATAAAATAGCTTAAGTGCGGCGAAATGATGTTGTGGATCAAACTGCTAAATAATACAGTTCTCTGACTGTACGCAGAACAAACACAGAGCGCGGCGCTTCGTGAATAAATGAGGACATGGCAGAGTGAGCCAAGTACTCGCATGCAGCGAGAGAAGCGTTAAATATGATTCTGTTACCTACATGGATTCTTTTGAGTGACTGGTTAACTAGCTGTTTGTCTTTGCATCGATATGTTTTTTTATAAGATCATGTTTTCATTGATTTCACTTATTTTATTAATTAATGCAGTGATTTTGATCAGCGGAATTGTCCGAAAGGGTTACCGCTGGCCCGGAACATAAAGGGCGAAGGAAGGAACACGGGTGGGTTTTAGTCAGTAAGAGTCTGACACTCCCTTCCGCTCCACCCAGAGCGGGAGGAGTCATTTGATGATTTCCCATCCAGAAAAAAAAATGCAGTGATTTTTCTCATGCTGAAATCGTGAAACATATGAGGTAATTGCGAAACTCATTAAAACCAATTAATCGAGTAAAAGCTTAATTGTCAGCAATAAAAAATCGACAACTAATAAACGAAACAATACGACCAACATTAATGAAACCACGAGTAGATACTAGTTTGTAACGGTTCGTAATTCTACCAGGATGAGTAGTCCAATTCCCCCAAAGTCCCCAATACAAGTAGCGACAAAGTCTCCAATACAAAGGCGGTCGAAATAAACGTTCTTTGTGGGGGACATTAGTGTAGTGGAAGCTTTTATGGGCTAATGACGCCACGGATTGATGGGACCGCCCGACTTGTGGGGGCTCGACTTGTATCGATATATTGTTATCGAATGGTAATTATGGGTTGTTTGTATTGTGTGGTGTGGTCTATGTCAACCTCCAAATATCACACAACACAAATAACAAAATCAATATCTGAAAAATTACTCAAGCGTATTTAAAAACACCCGGTTTTAAAGATGTTTATGTAATTTTTAGATATTATTGATTTTTACTTCAAATTATTTCCATTTGTATCAGTGTTAACTGGAATAGCCCTAACCAATTACACAGACTAACTTAATTTTGTACTACCCAATTATATGTCCTGCTGACGATTAAAGTTAAAAATCTACCTTTTTTAATATTAAGTTATTCAAGTGAATTTGGTTCACACACAGAAGACAAAATTTGTTTTGTTGTTGTTTGCACACAACAAACAAATAATACACAAAAATACTTCAATCATTTTGACGTCTCACCTTTTGCTCATACTAAAGCAAACACTCATTGACGCAGGTATCGACGTGGTCGCACCACTAGGGGTACAAGCGCACAATCAGGGCGCGAAAGGGTGAAAGTGGCTCCTCAATCATGGGAGGGTTCAGGGAAAAGCACCATATTTCCACGTCGAAAACACGGGAACGCACTGACCGAATCTATGGCAGTTAAGTTCGGGATTGGCAGCCATTGGGTGAAGTTTGTTTGGAAGTGACTTTTGAATACACACACTGTTTCGTTTATATTTATTGAGTTTTTTACGTAACTTAACTTTATGAGAAAAGTTTACTTAGGTAGTTCGTTTTGAAAAAGGGTACTTATTGTATTGTTATAATTTGTTATCGACGGCGAAGTGCCAATACCTCTTAACTGACATTTTTCGAGAAATTCACTTTTTTATCGTTTTGACCACTTTTTTTCGTGTTATTCGCATGTTTTAGTGAAATCTTCTAAGTGTATTTTTAGTTGCAACAGCATTAAATTAAAATATGAAAGTACCTCCCAACTAAACCAACGCGAAGTGTCTATTTTTGAACGTTTTTTTTTCAGTTTGTGTAAATTACTGACTTTGTCAGTTAGGTGTTATTGGCACTTTGCCGTCATTATGCTACTGTAAAAGGGTTTTATTTCCCGCATCTAATTTCACTAATGTGATTAAAATGTTTTATAAGGTAACGTAAGATCAATACTATAAGTGCCATTTATGGGTGATTTTTAGTCGTCAGATAATTTCTATCTAAGAAATAAATATGACGGTTTGGCAATATTTCCATAGAAGATATCTCAAATTGGATAAAAGTTATCTGACGAGTGAAAATTCGGCCGTTCGAAAAGTATGATGATCTTAATGAACACAATTAATCTAGGTTTCCAATTTCAGTACGAAGCAAGACTAGCCAGCCGTTAATTACAAATCCACCAATCAAACCGACTCATCAGTTTACGTGGCGCTGCAACACCAATCATCTTCGTCTCCGTCATGCCGCAGCGTCAGCGGTAATCACGGTGCGTGTCGTGATTGGCGTGTATACGCCAATTAGCGCTGATTCAGTAGCGAGCAATCTTGCAGAGATTAGTAGGAAATTGTGATGATGTTGTTATTTCCGTGGATTTGGAGGTAAGCAGAGAATAGTCTCTGCTTACCTCCAAATCCACGGAAATAACAACATCATCATCACCTGACCATAGGGTCAGGTGATATTTGAGTACGTTATGTCAAAAAAATAGGCAAGGAGGATAACTAATAACTACGTTATGTCAGCTTTACTTTGTTTAACTTCAGTATTCTTCTTCATAGCGTGCAATCTTAATTTTTTCGGCTCAAAATTTCAATTGGAACTGCATAAGTCAGTTACACCTATTTAACATTTTTCTTCATGGATTCCATGGATATCGAATATACAAGTATGAAAGACATAAAAAAGGTTAGGTTAAGGCAAGAAAATTAACCAAAACATGAAAGCCAGGATACAAAACTTAGCCCAAAACTAGCATTTTTTTTAACAAAAACAAGTGTATTAAGTATCGATTTTCTCTTAACTTAAACATTCAGCACTCAGATACACTTTTAGTACACTTTTAATTTAATTCTAAACTAAGTAAAGTAAAAAGTGCTAGTAATTATAGCCAGGCGCCGATACCTACAGTTAATTAGAAGTGTCAGTACACCCGCCGAGATGCTGCGCGCTTTGTGATCGTCTCACAGATCAGGCGGAAGAAATGCAGACTCGCTGGGAGGGAAGGAAATGCAAGCAAGGTAAATAATTTTTCAACACATTTGCTCGAAAAATGCATTTACAAAGCCTGTATACATTGTTCGAAAGTTAAAAATTACGCACCATGCAACGGAACGTGCGGTAAAATAGGTACTCTCACCTAAGTACCTATTTTACCGCACGTTCCGTTGTATAGCACCGTGCGTTTTCTTTACGGTTTTTTTTTAATTTCCATAAAAAAAATATAAGAATTCTACCAAAGAGTTTTCATTATGAGAATAAACAACCTGACTGATCGAACCTCCTTGGAAGCGCTTTTGCTCAATACATTGTCTCACTTTAATACTAAAGAGTAAATGAGACGAAAGATGTAGTTCTTATTTTCACCACGTGCATGTGGCGCCATTTGCAAATTCGCCCCATTTTCATATTAGAAACTTCAAAAATTGTTGCGACTTTCCCACTGTTAAATAAACAAAATAATAATATGAGTTCAACATACTAAGTGTAAAATTAATAATGTCAGTCAGTCAGTTAAGCTTCCAAAGCAGCAAATTTCACTGAATTTCAATAATTGTTCAAACTTTACTATTAATTTCCAAGAGTAGTGACCTATCTGTTTATTTTCTTATTTGCTATTAAATATAGTCAAATGAAAAAGTTTGTTTAATTACATACTGTACTGTTTTCTTGCAAATGTGTTGAAAAACATTGTATGACACACGTGCAGAAATTGGTATTTACAAACTCGTGACTATGGTAAGCCCTCGACTTCGTCTCGGGCTTACATTCGTCTACTCGTTTGTAAAAACCAACTTACCGCACTAGTATCATAAATAACTATAACCTACATTGTATAATTTCAACATTAATGATGTAACAATATTTTGAGTTAAAAGCGTGTCCGTGGAATTTCTTCTCAATAAATACCTACTACGTACTACGCTTTGCATAACTAGCTTTATGTAGACCGCGTGGCCTGACTGACCGAACCCTTGACAATTCAAAAGTGCTTGTTCAGTCGGTGACCAACATTGTCTGACCCACCCAACATAATGGCCTAGATAACAAGTGGGTTAGATAATGTTGCCCACCGACTGTACTTAGTTGGTTTAATTAATGCTTTGAGTTTGAGTTTATCGAAAAATACTAAATAGTGTTTAGATATAGAGTACCCGGTTCAGTGACTAATGTGATTAACAGTTTGTTTTTCTTCAATTTATGGGACTGACTCGTTGAACTGGTTGCATGTGGGATTTGCGTTGCGCGTGGGCGCTGCGGTTCCATCCACGGGTCTGGCGGAGTGATTAGGTTTTTTCATTTGGAAATTCTCAGTAACACCTGGGGCAGTAAAGATAATAATTATAATAGGCTCGCCTATTTTTACAAGAATTTATAAAACTGTCAATATGTGGAAGTTTTATATTGGTACCAACAGTCCTGCATCATAGGTTTTACCCCTTCGCGAAATACAGGCGTAAGTTAATGCACAAAGTTTTAAACCTGCCACCATGTCTCTAAATTACATCATAACTAATGTTTGTGTGTTTCAATAGCTACCGGCAGGATATAAAGGATTTGTCATTAACAGTACCTACCTACCTACCTACCAGGCAGGTATCAAGCAAGGGGTCAGATTTCACTGCCCGCCTCTGCTGCACACCGGAATAAACCAGTATAAACGGTGTAAACCACATCGCGACTGCGCGGCTTGGTATAATGGAAGGGGAGGAACGGGCGAAATGGACGTTTGATATATTATAATGTATATTGGTCTGTTTAGTTATTTATGAGGATGATATTTTAGGGGAAGGTTTTATATAAATACGCGTTGAGGAAAAAGTTTAGTCAAATAATTGTAAATGTGAAAGGGGTTGTTGGTCTGTTTGGTAGGTTGTCACGGGTAAACCGCGACATTAAACGGCAATTGTTTTTATATAATAGTAATTTTACTACTAGATAAAAATAATTGCCGTTTGCATAAGACGCAATTTACAAACTTAAAAGTGGATACACACAACCATAAAAACACCATAAATTAACGCAAATTAATACCACCACGAAAACCATTGTACGACCACAGAGCCTACAAATCTTGAAAACATACCACGAAACAATTAACCCATACATAAGCTGAAATTTTCTCCCCATTGCAGTACTCATAGAATTTGGTACGAAGCGATTAAGGGGCTTACATGACCTAAAGTGCGGTCACTGTCGGACTGCATAGAAAAAAAAAAGAAAGAGAAGCGCGATGACACAACGCTAGTAATTTATTGCAAAATATGAAGCAATTATTTAATTACAAAAAATGTATTGTATGGACAAAAAAATTAAAACACTAGTGTTTTAGTATGTTGCTTGTAGAATAATCTGACAAAAAATCAGAATGATTGTATGTCCATCCAGACGCACTGCAAGTTACCATCCCTGCCTAGTTGCTATTCTACCAATTCGCACTAAGCGTTTTCAAACGTCCTTTAAAATACGCACAGCAAAAAAATAGAAGAAAATAGGTGGCTCGTTCAGATGCCAATGTATACGCTTTTATAATAAACTACCAAGCCACGTTCAAGATCTAAGCCTTAATTAGGTAATTTAAATTATTAATTAAACGTAAGTTGTGCAAGAAAACCTTTTTTGTTGCAAGAAGCCTTTTATACTGTTAAAGATTTATATTGAGGATAAAAAGGCTTGGGATTGAGCTGCTTCCAATTTCTGCATTTTGAGTGTTTTTTTTTATTTTTTTTATTTTATACACATTGACATTAATCATTTTTTTTAAACAATGACATTTGCTTACTTTGTATAGTATAACATCATTTTAATTATTGTGAATGTGAAGACGATGTGGGTCTTTTATTTTATTAATTTTATATTTTTTTATTATTCTCTCCATGGTCTGGCAGTTTGAGTAATTTATGTGGCCTACCCAAATGTCCTTTCTTTGGTATTGTTCGTCGAATCGTTGAGCTCCTTCAGTCTTGAGTTGCGTGCACTGACTGGACAGGTCCTCTCAATTTGTGTGGTTCTTTCCTCAAAAGACCATCTCAGACCTACATGGTCTTTATATAACCTGACCAAGATTATGTCTGGACTTTAAAAGAGACTATGACCTCTGAGTTTGTTTCGGTCTTTCTTCTCAGAGTAGTAAGATAGGAAACGCCGACCTCATCTAGTTTAAAAAATATATGATTGACGTGTAAAAGTGTTTGTGCAAACCTACTTACAAAAATAAAATCATTTATCATAAAAGAGTGGAACTCTCTACCTGTGTCTGTAGATTGTATGAGCTCGGAAACATCCGAGCTCATACAATCTTCAAAGCAAGAGTGAACAGGCTTCTTCTGGGTAAGCTCACTCTATCGTCGACTTTGTCTCTGTCACCTCTGACCTAGACTAGAGTCAAGAGCAAACCCATTCCAAATAAAAAAATGTATGGTTAGTGTGGTTTTTATTATAATAAAAAAGTTTTTTATCTTCATAATATTTTTCTATCATATCAAATTAGTTGTATTATGTTTTCAACACACTATCAACCTAGCACATATCCTGAAGAATATCACATATTTTTTTTGATTTTGAATACTGTAGTCGATCATATACTTTTATTGTTTCTAAAACTTGCGTTTTTTTGCGTTTAGGTCCTGTAAGCTCCTTCGGCGGGGCCACAGCGCGAGCGGCGCGATAGATATGCTAATCTAGTGTTTATGGCGGCGGTCACGCGACCCTTAATGGCAGGGGCTAGCGACGTGTATGTACACACTAATTGGGCATGCTGTCTGCAATTGAGGAACTGGGGGAGTTGTAATGTGGTATCGGATATATGGTGTTGGGTAGCGTAGAGGGTTAGAGCGTAGGCCATTTTGATATTATTTTTTCATTTATGTCCCAGAAAGTTAGCAGTAGCAGTGTTCTGGATTTGTGCCCGATTGCTAAACCTTCGCTATATTGCGTGGGACTTGCCATGAACATAACTAGAGAAATAAGAATGTTCTATACCACTCTGCCTGAACCGAGGAGTACAGGTGACACGTGTTGCATTCTTGCAATAATTTCTTCATCAGTATGAGTTGCAGATGTTATCCTTAAAACTGCATCAAACGACTTATTAAGACTTTTTTTTTTTAAAGAGTGAAGACTAAAGAGTACTTTTCAGAAAAAATAAAACAAATGAAAAGTTATATCGGCTGCAGCTACAAACTACAATATAGTGCACCCAGACCGTTATAAATCCTTATTAGTAGCATTCATCCAGCCGGCGCCTGCGTAAACACCAGCCCATTACTAACGATACAACACAAATTGACTCCATCCGCGATCAACCAGCGCGGGTGCGGGTGGTAAATAAAAACGCAGCTAATAGGCTCCGGGTGTAAAGTATTGCACTACACCACAGAGCATGTAAATACAGAAGCCTCATGTGAAATCACAGATGCTTCAATAAAGGGTGCTATGCTATTGGGAAGGAAATAAGGTACAGATTAGAAATCTTAAAGTAAACTAGCGCTTCGATCTGTCAAAATCAGTGCGTCTTGGTTGATAGAAGCGGTACCCTACTTTTTTTCTCTTTCTATCTTTACTGGTAGCCTGCAACATTCTACAACTGGACAAAGTGTTCTCTTGACTTCCAGCTTTTCGATCCAGGGCTAATGGGGCCCACTGGTTGTTTGTTTTCTCCAGCTCTTCCCGCCATCTTCTACGGGGTCTGTCGTGACGCCTTCTGGCTGTGTCTGGGCTCCACATAGTGGTTATTTTGGCCCACGTTTCTATGTTTAGGGAAGCTCATTCCCTAAAGCGAACATACTTCCCTCTACCTCTTTGCGGAAAAGTATGCACCGCCCTATTTCCCTTTCATTCATCCGACTTTTGGGCAACCGCTAGTGCAGAAGGTCAGACGCGACCAAATCTGCTGATCAAAATTCTATGGCAAATCAAGTCTTAGGTATACAGCTTGAGTGCCTCTGATAGGCCATAATTATGCGAAAGCGTCACTTTAAACTAAAATAGGAATAAAACTCCCGACCCTACTGCAGTTACTGATTGTTCGCGCTTTTGCATCAAATTATCCCGCATTGTTTAAAGTGAGCCTTCTTACCCTTTATTTCATCTAATAGGGTCGATGTGGCGTAAAGTATGGCACTGGAGTTAATTGCAGTCGCGTTGTGCGCGGTCTTAGCCGCGTGCGCGTTGCCAACGTGAAATTTTAATCAGGTGGAAGATATGAGGCTGCAAAGGTGCTTTGAAATAAGTTTGTAAATTATTTAGTCATTCTGCAAACTGTTTATGTGTTTAATAAGGAAATTTTGACCGTATTTCATTGAATGTTCAATTCAATTCGAACAAGTTTTGAATGTTTTATTTTATGGTAATAAAGCACTTTGCCTGCCGCGCCTCTAGAAAAAGTCAGGAAATGACTTTATCTTTTAACTTCGACGTCGGAAGGTATCTTTTTTACTTTAAAAAAGAGTGTTTATTTTACAAAAACCGATACGTCCCTCCGCCCTTGACCTGTTCAAACTAAATCACAAAATAATAATATCTCCATTACGGACCTGTGTTCCGCTCGACCCGACCCCACCCCTTTTAAATTCGCCACCATTTTCGACTGTCTGGTTCGAGATAGCCGCACTTACCCATGAACTTCGCAGGTGTGGGGAGAGAGGTGGCAAATGTAGCGTACTATTGAATTTTTATTAATACTATCCTTCGTACTTACAATAGAGTTTATTAATGGCGCGTATACGAACTTTAGTTTACTATTTGTGTAGTAATGTAAAAATTTAGTATTGTGTTTGTTTGATGTGTGTTTTGATAGTTAGTTTTGGAACGAATCGTAGTCGAATAAGTTTTGTAGATTGCTTACGCTGCACTATTGCTCTGTGCAACGTGTTTATGTTTGGCTTCCATCAATTTCCTACATTTCGCTTGAACGATTGTTGACCAAAGTTAATAAATTAAAAGTAATATAAATTAATGAATATTAAAAAAAATAGGTACTTTGATCAGATCAGACATTTTCTTGAACTAGTATTTTTGTTCAAAATAAAATTTATTTCCCTTGCAACGTATGTGACAGGTAAACCAGGTGCACAGAAGTTTAAAGCACGTCTACACAACACACACAGCACACATGATAGGTGGCGTAATAACTGAAGGCTCCCCCAATTTCCCCGTTTCCCCCGCGGTCCCCAACTCCCCGTTTCCCCCGCGGTCCCCAAGTCCCCGCTTGCGTCGGATTTGTGTCCGCCTGTTGTTAGCCTGTTGGGATGACTTTTAAATCGTTTATAGGTCTGCAGCAGGTTGTTACAATGGGTCCGAGTTTGAATTGGAAATTAAACTACTTAAAACTTGAATTAAGTATATCATTTTTGTGAGCTTTCAAATGACAGTTTCAGAGTTTATAATTCGGTACTTTTAAGTAAATTATGAAAGGAAATATTTAAAACAACGGAAATTAAAAAATCGGGTAAAATTGGGATCATGCTCAATTTTATGAAAACTGTTAAAAATTATTTATTTTTCAATTGAGTAGTGCAAACACATCACCCTTCGTAAAACAAGTCCAATCAATCAAACTCGTGCAATCATACTTTAACTGATGGGAAATTTCCTAAGTACGAGTACATAAGTTTTGCATTCATTTTCAAATCTGGCTCTTGTAAACAGAAAATGCATTGTTCTTTAATCCAGAAATCTCTCTGTCCCATAGCAATTTGTATTGTCAATGTCCATGTCACGTCAGTCGGTCCCCCACGAGTGACGTAATGACACAAAATGGCGTCGTTTGCCGCGCTGTCAGATTATTGTGACCAGTCACATTACCGCGGAGTGGACCAGATGGGATTTTTTAATATGTTTGGTTTAATAGAAGGCAATGTTTGGGTTTAAATATGTCATCGGTAAAGAATTAGTCTGTAGCTCTAGTAGTTATTCTGTTATCGCGCTGATTTATTATTTAAGTTCCGAAGTAAAGATTGGAAGTCTAGACTTCGGAATCACTGGGATTTTGTTCGTGTACACTTTGATGTAATGTTAAGTAGGTATTGTCAGTGACAAAAATGGAGAGACAAACAACAGAGTGCACCATCTGATTCGTTAACAAAATTAAACTTTATCTCAATTAATTAACGTTCTTATCAGAATGCTGCCATTGCACCTAGCAGAATTAAAACAGAGTAAATGACACTACCATTCTGATGAGAACGTTAATTTATCGAGATAAAGTTTAATTTTGCTAACTAATCAGTCTGTTGTCTCTCAATTTTTGTCAAGGACAATACCTACTTAACATTACTTCAAAGTGTACACGAACAAAATCCCAGTGATTCCGAAGTCTAGACTTCCAATCTTTACTTCGGAACTTAAATAATAAATCAGAGCGATAACAGAATAACTACTAGAGCCACAGACTAATTCTTTTTGCTCACATGCACCCCTCTGCGTTACACCCAGTATAACAATGGTTCGAATACAAAATTTGCCCGCGTTGGCACTTCACAGCCGTTTATAAGCGAGGGTTGTCGCATTCTACTTTAATATTGCAAGCAGACTATCGCAATATCTCTTGTACTTTATGGTTGCAGATAACTGTAGTGCGCGGTGCATATCGGTTCACACTTGTACGGCGGGATTTAAAATAATGTGCAGTCAAATGTTGTAGATTATAATATGTTGTTCTGCCCAGCCCTTCGCGGAATACAGGCGCGGCGGGTGGTATGTTGGTAAGTTATTTTTGGGGCGTATCTTATACTGGTGAGATAGCTATCTCACCGGTCTTGATATTAACATCGTAGGCGTTTTGTCCAGCTGGCTTCTTAACAGCGAACAGTAACAACGCCACGTGTCACGTTTATCAATGATACAATTTCACCCCTTATAGACCAATTACTGGAGTTTATTTCAGCCCCTATACTAATAGGTATATTTATGACCTATATACACATATATATTGACCCCGGAGTTGTACTTTAATGAAAAACTGCCAAGTACGAGTCGAACTCGCATATTATACGAAGGGTTTTGCGTTGTGTTACGGACAACGCAAAACACGTCGTAAAAACACGTTTCTCGTATGGAGTCCTCCTTTAATTTTTAACTTTATTTTATTTTTATTATTTAATTGTTGTTATAGCGCCAATAGAAATAATCACTCTGTGAACATTTCAACTATCTACTTATTACAGCCCGCTGACAGACAGACGAACGCACGGAAGGACGGACGGACAGCGAGGTGGTCCCGTAAAGTAAGTACACACGAGGTGAAACTTTAGCTATCTTCTGTTTCGATTTAATTTCCATATCTTTCACAAGACGATAATCTACAAATACACTTCTTTTCCTCTTCTAAAGAATTGCCGATTTCTCTTAGAACAACAAAGATGTCGAGTTTTTAATTCAACTCCGTGTACTTTGAGAATTACTTGCATTCAGTAAAAGCGTGAAGTTTTCAACACTTTCAGTGGAACGTCTTATCTTACTGTAATTTTATTCCGAGTACTATCTCTACTTTGTACTGGAGAGGGTAGAAACAGGTGCAGCAGCGTTATTCCGACAATTTATGTAATATGATTTTATTTTATTTGTACGAGCCAAAACGTTGTTCATTGGAGCAGCGTAATTTAAACCCTTTGAAAGACCGTGTTTCCTTTTTAAATACTTGCTACTGAAAATGTAACTCACTTAATTTTTTTCTATAATTGGGGCGTATAAAGACGTTTTTATTAATTGCAACAAGTAAATCGGTAACCCCTTTATATAACCAGCCTATAATGTTCCCACTGCTGGGACACAGGCCTCCCCTCACAGCGAGGGAGTGGGCTATAATCCACCACGCAGGCCCAGTGCTCTTAAAACGATGTAAGCAATCGTGAGAAGATATACTCATTCTAGAACCAAAAATTCGAAGACAAATGTTTGATCCACCAACGCTCTTTAAGGCTTGTACACACAGGCGCGACGCGACACGCGACACAAAGGCACCGCAAGTCGCAGCAACGAGCTGTGCCTTTGAGTCGCGCGCGATTCGCGTCGCGCGTCGCGCCTGTTTGCAGGAGCCTTTACTTGTAAGCAATTTGTACTTAAAATCTTGTGACGAGTGGAAAAAATCGGAACTAATGCCGCCATTTTGATTTTTCGATGTATTTTCATAAAACAACTACCATGTATTAAGTATATTCATGGTATATTCATACCGACAGCGCCCTCCTGTCAATGTCATGCAAGCGCCCAAAGATCCATGTAGCACTGTTTGTAATGTTATGTGCAACTGGCTCAGTCTGATAACAGAAAACAGACTGTATTTTCTATCTCATTGTGTCAAAACAAAGAACGCATCTGTTCCCAATTCCTCAGTGCAATAGCACGGTACTGTAGAGCCACTACAGCGCACTATAGTTACCGGTACAATACCGATCAAGCCTGACTGCATTACCGACCAGATAAGTCCCGGATTTGCTTCCGAATTGTTTCGTATCGGAAATAAAGGGAAATGCGCTGAAGGTTATTTGTTTGTAAAGTGTACGTAATGACGCATCGAGGAAAAATGGAAAATGTTGAATATCCCTGCCTTTGTTGTGTTTGCGGAGAGATGGGATTGTATGGATATCGATACAAATCTATTGAAAGTTGACAACTTAGGTTTATTATTTGAAAGCAATTTGCTATGGGAAGTAGTTCTGAATATTCTTATTGATATTTATCTTCTATCAAACCTGAAGAAAACATGGATAGAGAGCACAATGTGTCTACAACTACAGAAGCGAATCGTTAGTCAACACAATAAAGCATTCAGCATTGCGCCAAACCAACACAGTATCCAATCATCTATTAGAATTTCAGTTATAATCTTAGTGCAAGATCACGTTCATAACTAGCAATCTCGAGACCCAGCTGGCCCGGAATGGTATATCAATATACAATACACGGGCAACATCACGCTTTAGAAAGAGACTGACAGAGACAGACTACACTACGACAGAATGCTCTACAAAGCCCATTTTTTAGTAAAACAACTCGATGCCTTATCTACGGCAGGTACTGAAATTTAACGGTGAAGGAAAACATCGTGAGAAAACAGCATGTCCCCTAACCAAAAATTCGACATCTACCAACCCACAATGAGCCCGCGTGGTGGATTACGGCCCACTCTCTCACACAGAGTCCTCTCCTGGGCCTGTGTCCCAGCAGTGGGAACATTACAGGCTGATTATGTATACTTTAAGTGATTAGATTCCACTCCACTCCTCCCACTCCCACATTTTAAAATACTAGATGTAAGTACTGACCTTGCACCTTACAGAACATACTGTTTTATATCCAAACACGAAACAGCACAGGCAGTTGAACTGATTGAGGTAGAAACTAATAAATAAACTACGAAAATTGCAGCCGAGAAAGATAAATAAATAGCAGAAGTATAAATCATTGTGGGAGCGAGGTGGAGGTGGGGCCGTGTTTCAAAGACGGTGATTTCTTTTGTATAGCTATAGAGGTTTCCGAGGAAATTTTCTAGGAATTAAAGGAAAACAGCTTCGTAAGTGCCACTAGTGCGATGCCTGAAAAATATATGTAAACCTTTATAGGAAATTCTCAATTTTGTTGAGAGTTGCGTCCCCGCACAGCGCTGCTGCCTTAGGCAACGTCTCAGTTAAGCGGCCCGCATATAGACAGCACTATAAATTTGACCAAATCGAAAATACGAACACAAAATCAATACAATTGAGCCATCTTCCAAACCGAGGTGGCCACCAAACATACATCCACATTTGTCACGTCACAATTATCCCTCACTGGCGTCCATCGAGCCGCACTACAAACAAACGGTGCGCATGAGCCGCACTACAAACAAACGGTGCGCATGAGCCGCACTACAAACAAGCGGTGAGCATGAGCCGCACTACAAACAAGCGGTGCGCATGAGCCGCACTACAAACAAGCGGTGCGCATGAGCCGCACTACAAACAAGCGGTGCGCATGAGCCGCACTACAAACAAGCGGTGCGCATGAGCCGCACTACAAACAAGCGGTGCGCATGAGCCGCACTACAAACAAGCGGTGCGCATGAGCCGCACTACAAACAAGCGGTGCGCATGAGCCCGTTACTTTGCCCGGACAAACCTAATAATGACCTCACCCGGGACAACGTGTTTGCATTTATCATAATACTGTTACTTCAAAGGACCCTTAATTTGTATGTATCGGTGTTATTTCGAGAATGGTAAGAAAAATATTTGGAGGCTGGAATATGATAAATAGGTGCCTAAGGGATGAAAGGGACGACTGGTCCTCGGTTCAGACTTATACGAACAAAAATAGGGGTTTATTTATATTGGAAATGAAATCCTTACATGTATGTATCTAGATAAAAAGATACGGTTGTGATATATTTATTCAATTAAGGAGGGAATTACATTTAGGTTCGACCAGCGTGTCAGTTGCTAACAAACTATCAGTAGCAATTGCTTTCATTTTGACAGTTCAACAACATTCATTACGTTATTTATGCTGTTCAGCAGACAAATTTTCGAACACATGAAGCAATGGATTAGCAAAATTATTCAGATTGTGATTGATAGTGCGTTACGCAATTGGGGTGCAATTGTCAGATCTTTCTATCTTTTGACTGACGCGTATGTAGGAGTTCATGTGTGTGAAACAGCAATACCTGGACCGCACCTTGATCGGTTTAGTAATCTAGTAAAACTATAAATATCGGTTTCTTTCGTGTCCATATATAATATTGTCACCCACAAACTCGATCTTAATAATCTAACACAAATTAAGGCCCTAATAATCATTACAATCGTTCCGCAATTTGCTAAATTACTTGTAAAACAAAGTTTCCCACTTTGTCCAGGTGGAGGCGCTGACGTCGCACTTCGTCGATAACTGCGCGCAATCAAATTAAGAACACCGGTAGATGTAGGGTTGGGTCTAGGAACTATTTATATTTCGAATGTCAAGGTCTTCCTTACCTTTTTGCGGGTAGGCTCAGGTTCGCTTTCAATTGGATTAGTTATACCAATGATGTTCGGTAACGTAAATGAATATTTCCTATTCAGCTGCATCCGGTTAGACTGGAAGCCGACCCCAACATAGTTGGGAAAAGGCTAAGCAGATGATGATGATGATAATGAGGTACAGTCGCCAGCACATCAAGCTACAAAAATCTGTCAAATTTCTTTAATAGATATTATATCGCTAAAGCATAAGGTTCAAAGTTGATTGGGAAAATTTTACAGTTTTGGATTGCTTGATGTGCTGGCGTCTGTACTTAATGATAGTTCTGAGTTACCTACTGTTCTCTTGAATATACATATTTCTTAGTTACCATAAAACATTATTTCAACTTCGGTATAGGTAGTGAACTCTACTACCTACTCAATAAACCTAAACAAAAACCTTAGGTAACAAGATTCCATTCGTGCGTGTTTCCATTTCTATGTCGATATAAATCCGATGCATAAATGTTCTAATTCAAAAATATATATAGGTAATAAAAGCCTATGTCATATGCTTGACAGCCCTACGATTCGTAAAGTCGTCGTGGCAACTAATTCAATTGTTTCCACTCACCTGCCGAATATTTCTACCGGTTTTTTTTTTAATACCTTTGAGATTTTCAGTTGTTTCAGACCGGCTTTTATTCCATGAAGGGACAACGTTATGTAACTTTCTGTAAGTAACCGTTTTAGAGGATACAAAAGAGAGAGGTTCAAATTACGAAATTTCATAGGTAAATGGGACATAAAAAGATTTGATGATTTTCCTCCTAAAAGAAACAATTTTTGCGCAATTTTGAACTTTTCTTTAGGGGTGTTGGCTTTGTTATTTCTACGAGCATTTGTTGAGTTTCACTTCTTAACTTTTTATTTAAATGTCTAAGGCCATTTTTAGCAAGTCAGTATTAAGCAAAGCTGGTGTTCATTGACGCAGTTACTTGGATAAATTTATCACGTAGATGACATACTTCCACTAAAATCTTCAAAAATAAGGATACTAAAAATGGGACATCGAATTCTAGTAAAAGTTCAGCCTTTTTAGAGCGTGTGCTCTTTCGAAAACTCGACGTGTCATTTCAACACTATAACTATGAACAATTGAACATCAACCTTACTGCTACGACATAAAGGCGCTGTCAACGTCAAATTGACCACTGATGTGTGGTTGCTCGTACCCCTCGTCACTGTATACGTACGTTTCCATAACATAATCAGCCTATAATGTTCCCACTACTGGGACACAGGCCTCCTATCTGAGAGCGAAAGTGGGCCGTAATCTACCACGGGGCCCAGTGCGGGTTGGTAGATGTCACAAGTCTTCGAATTCCTTCACCATTTTGAGAGCTGTGGTGATGAAATTATTTATACAAATTAAAGCACCTGGCTGGGTTAGAATCCACGACCTCGACCCCGTATGTCGGGTCAGATACCACTGCGCCACCACTGCTCCCTATGCACCACTGCTCCACTGTGAAAAAGGTTCTACTTACTTGCAGTCAAAGTCATATATCTAACATAGTCCCATCACTAGCTATTGAAGTACACGCATTTAAAAGTTTATTCACGATCCGAGGGACGCTGTGCGGTGCACGACTGAAGGCTTTTAAAACTATTCTTAAAACTTTAGTTTAAATTGTGACTTTTATAAGTATAGTTGTTTAAAGACTTTGGAGGACAGCTCGACAGTTTGGAGGACGGCTCGACAGTTTCTAGTTAACAGTCGATCGCTGCGTTACTGTACTTGGTGAAAATTGATATTTTCCTTAGAAACACGGTTTTCAAGCTGTTTATTTTCAATTTGGTACCTATTTTTATAGGATCATCTTGGACAAAGGTTTCGCCGTAGGTATAACGCAATCAGCATTGAAGTTCCGCTCTGTTTTTATTTTTATAATATTTTTCACCAAATATTCAAAAACTCCTACTGTGTTGTTGTGTGTGAAATAGACAGCGCGATATTTTTATCAAAATAAGCCTCTCCACGTGTGTGGATTAACACATTATGGCAAGAAAACAGGTTCACAATAAACCTCACACTTAAAATAAACAACGCAAAGTGTTTCAGGAGTAAAATGAATAATTTCTCTCCGCCGCGCCGACTCCAAACGCATGGAAACAAAGGTACAATAGACTCACAAACAGCTCAAATAATCCGTTGAGCTTAGATTTAATTTAGTTCAAAGCTATTGTTTGCGCTAAATTCATTGAGCTCAGCTCTGTTTGTCAAAATACACGTGAATAAATTCGAAGCTGGAAACTTTATTTATTTAGTAAAATCATAATATATTATGTGGAATAACAAACGGGTATGAGCTGTTTTGTGAGCTACATATTCTGGTCAAAAGTTTTCGAATGAAAACCATTCGGGCGTGACTTCTGTTAGGCATTGTTATTAGGAGCAAAGGTGGTCATTTACTTACATATACAAATTTCATCACGCCATTACTAATCTTAGGTGGCAAAGTTTCCGGATAAATTCATAAAATACCTACCCTGACTCAATCCCGCTGATATCAACCTGAATATGTACCTAAGTAAGTACCATGTAGCTACAGACACCTGCATTGACTGGGTAAAATAGGTACCTTAGTAAAGGGAGTCACCAATTAACGCAGTCGTCTGCAATCATTGACAAACTTATATTGCTTTTTACGTCTAAAACCCCAACACAACTCATACTTATTACTAATGGGAGCTCCAATACATCCCTAAAGTCCTCCGCGCATTGTGATTATGACTATTTATCCTTAAAGACCACGCTGAGGTTATTTGTCAGTATATACTCGTATTTAGTTTCTAGGATAAACTAACGAAGTACCTACCCGGACTCAATCTTGGTAATGTAAACCTGAACATTACATATATTCAGGTTACCAAGATTGAGTCATGTAGGTACAGATACCTGCATTGACTAGGTACCTCTTACGAGCACAAATAGGTACCTTAGAAAAGCCGGTGACGAATTCACGCTGTCATCTGAACATCTTTGATAAACTTATATTGCTCTCTAACGAGTGCAAAACTCCATCAAAACTCTCAATTATCAAAACTTCTGCAGTAGGTACACAAACTGTGATCCGTCCGTTCACTTACTGCCATCCCCGAAATTCTTGACTTTAATAAACTTGGTTCAAGTAGTCCCCTCTTCGGGTTCCGTCCGATTAATTGTTAACTAAGGACCCTTAAATCTCGCTGTGTCTTCAGCGGGTTCCGCATAGCAAGGGGAGGGTTTCCTTTGTATTTTTACTTATGATAAATTATATGAGTGGGAGTTTCTATGTTTGTTTGTTTATTTAGCAGGTAATCGTGCAGACGTTGGGTCAAGTAAATGGTCGGGTTCTTTATGCCTGATGATGGCGGTTTATTTATTAACCGCCTTCAAAAGAAGGAAATCTTCATAAATTCAACGAGTTTTTTTGTTTCGTGTATGTAGGTACTACACCGATTTCTCAGTGATTCCTGGATCGATTCACGTTATTCATTTACATTCAGTAGAACAAGCCCACGCGGTGCTCCCATATCAATCTTTGCTTGACTGCATATATGTTGATAATGTTGTTATTTTCATACAGTCAGTGGTACATGAATTTGTGTTGCTTACTACTGAGATTTTTCGGGAAAAGGTTTTGTTTTTATTACCATTTCAAAGAGAAAACTTCGGAAGAGATTCTAACTGGAATTTACCGTCACACCCGTAAATTCAAGCTAAATATTGTTCGAACATGGTTTTAACAGACTAATTGTAAATTCTTGTGTCGTTAAATAATTAAAGTGACCCATATCCTACTGACCCATTTTGTGACACACATCATCACGCACGACCATGCGTGACACGCATCATCACGCACGACCATGCGTGACACGCATCATGACGCACGACCATGCGTGACACGTATCATGACACACGACCATGCGTGACACGCACCATCACGCACGACCATGCGCGTCACAGGTGACACGCATCATGACACACGACCATGCATGACACGCATCATCACGCACGACCATGCGTGACACGCAACATGACGCACGACCATGCGTGACACGTATCATGACGCACGACCATGCGTGACACGCACCATCACGCTCGACCATGCGTGACACGCATCATGACACACGACCATGCATGACACGCATCATCACGCACGACCATGCGTGACACGCATCATGACGCACGACCATGCGTGACACGTATCATGACGCACGACCATGCGTGACACGCACCATCACGCACGACCATGCGTGACATGCATCATGACACACGACCAAGCATGACACGCATCATCACGCACGATCATGCGTGCGAATTGTCTTAACGATTATTTAAACACCATGCTTTAGAATATTTTTGACCCCTCACTTTGTGAAGTAAGAAATGAAAGGCACCTGTGTTCCTCTTTTTCTTTAATTTGATCTTTTTATTCGTTTCATTAATCCGCTAGCAACTTCATCTCGTAATAATTATTTTTGTAACTGATTACAATAGATGTACACTAGAATTCCCAAAGATTATTAAGCTTACAGAAAAAAAGATGTTGGTTTTAGCTTAGAGGAAGCTAAAAGCAACATCTTTAATTTATCCTTTACCTCTATAAAGCAGAAGGCGTGTCGCGTGACCGCGCTAAGTAGTCTCCGCCGCAGTCGACTACAGACCTCATATTCTATTTTGTTATCTACTACTTAGGCACTGAACGCAATCGTACGCTCCGCAATGGAACCAATTTATATCGTCTAAACTACTTTCTTGTACAATAAACTTATCTTCTAGAAAGCAATCAGGACTGAGGTTCTGACCTCAGCCCCTAGAAGCCAGAGGAAAAGGACCAAATAAGTATAGTAATATGACAAAAAACTCACTAAAACTCAAAATAAATCTTTAAAAATCACGTCTTCAAGTCATTCTGTTTGTCTTTCAAAACCCACTGACATTTTCCCTTCTAAAATATACATTTAACACATCTAGAACAGAATATGTCATCTGTCTCACTTATATCTTGGCATTTAGCTCTTTCACACAGTCATGCATTCATCAACGTTCCATTCCTACAGCAATGTAAAAAAAACTTAAGTATATGCAATATTAGAAGACTTGCAGCAAATTGATTCTAGCTATTATTGGTACGTTCTATTCTCGAGGGCTATAATGTACGCGTTGTAGGAACATGAATCTGACTGCAGCCTGCATTTGCGTTAATCTATTCATAGCCATTTAAAGTACGGAAAGCCCTGTTGCTTTCGAAAATTGGACCTTAACACGCGTTGCTAAGGTTTAATAATGTTACTGCACTTAGAAGTTCTGCTAGATAATTTAGCAGCATGGACTGCCTTAGGACAAACAGTCAGATTAACGTAAAAAACCGGTCCAATGTCAATTTTGTAAAAAAAATCACAGCGTGAACTCACACTTAGAAGTGAGCCTGTAGTGAACCGTCATTCCACCGAGAGATTGACAGCTCACTTCAAGCTCACTTCGCTTAAGTTTTCAAAGACGGATTTATATATAAAACATATCGGCTAGAATCTTCTCAATTTTCTTTGATGTCAGTCGACTCCGTACAAGTGTGCCTAGTCCCTAAGTCTCAAGTCGTGTGCTATTGGTTCATCGTGCACACGCAAAGTTCGGCCATCAGTGCGGCTTATAGATTACTATAAGTAACAGGAGATTATGTGTTAGCTTAAGGGCTGAATTAGGATACGCTAAATAAGCTGTATTGATTTGGGTAATGACTGTGGCTTCG
Organism: Luperina nickerlii; assembly: GCA_963855955.1. NCBI lineage: Eukaryota > Metazoa > Arthropoda > Insecta > Lepidoptera > Noctuidae > Luperina > Luperina nickerlii. The sequence goes on along the minus strand of OY979683.1, from coordinate 771,019 downwards.
AGCTGTTTAACTGTTACAAGATGAATGGAAGTATTAGGTTGTTTTCCTGTTTCGTTATTCATTTAATTATATCTTTTAGGACCATATTTAGTATCATGTTTCTGGTTCAAACGTCGGCTTTCATACTATATAATGTACTGTGCTTTCGGAAGTTTCTAAGTAAATCCTAGACACCTACTGACTGCGGTAAAGGTAAACTTCGTGAGGAAACTTTAACATAGTCGAAATCACGCACAAGCTGTTAGCAAGCGTGGTGACAAGTGCTCTTTCGCAGTTAGGTACATATTTGTAGTGTAGTAGAAACTATACACTAACCGCTACTGCTGAGCAAGAGGCCTTAGGTGCGATTCCCAAATCGGGCAGCTTTTTTGCGTTTTTCCATTAGAAATGTTTCATTTGCTCTCAGTTGCCCGGATTCTGGATGTATGCCCGGGTGATGTCAATTGGCTCGCCCCCTAATAAAAGGGACTTAAGCATAACTGGAACAGTTTGTTTAACATGTAGTTACATACACGTTAGTTCTAGTTAGATACACCTATGCCTAAGCTTTCAGGGAAAATAGGCGTGATATTATGTTACGTCATAATATTTGTTACGTATCTAACGCTAATTATACAACAAGTTTCAAATTACCACATGTTTTACCGAATGGGTAGAAAACTGGGGTACATAATTTCCTCAGCAATAAACCAATCTCATATACAAATAAAAACTTCATCATAAATCTACAGAGACATAAAACACTACATAACATATAAATATAGTATTACTACACATTTATCTGGTGCAATTTCGATATATTTTATTGGAACATTATGACTGTACACAAATACGTCACTACTGTATTTATTACTGAGGAACACGTAAAAAGATTGTTTATTACAACAGTTGCTGGAATTACCATCAATTTGATTGTAAAGGATGCTTCTGGATCTGGTTATGAAAACTATGGATTGGCAAGAGCGTAAACCGTTATGAATTGGATACGAGAAGATGGGTTGGATAGTATAAGGGAAAAGAGAGTCATCTACTGCTGACATCTTATCCCGGCTACGTAGCAGGATCCTAAGATGATTGTCTCAATAACTGCCCGTACCTACTTGCTATACTTACCCCCAAAAAATCAAATAAAGTGACAAGACAACATGAGACTTATTACGATGTATAATTGGTTCTTTTTGCGAGATCAATAATAATCAGAGAGTATTCTGTCTCCCATTCATAAAAAAACCATACCTTGACTTTGAAAATATTAGGTCAAAAAGACAACGTGAGGAAACTCGTAAACAATAAAGTCAATTATAAAGTGTCTAAAAATAAAGACAGTTTGTTAACTCGGTCATCGTCCGAGCAACTATTTGAACAATGTCAATTACCCTTTAAGACGTTTGACCACCGGACAGCTGTCACTCGCTCCAGTTACCAACTACCGTAGTTTTGGGGAAAAACTAAATTGGAATAAACGCTTTTATTGAAGAAAAGTGTTGTAAAAGACAGCTTTGTGTTCCTTGGAGCGAAAGTTTTTAATGATAGTGATATTCTTTGGTAAAAGTAACTGTTACTTGTATTTGATAAGAAAATACGATTGTAAAAGAACAATAAACTGCATCAGTTTACTGACACAGTTCCGCACATTTTCGCAGAAAGCTCAACAGTGAAAGCTTTGAACGATTAAATTCAGTTTTCCAAAGAAATTGAAGATGCAACAACTAACTAACGCTTTTATGATTACGTTGTAAATCAGAGTATTTGTTTTTAACCTTATTAAAACAATCAAATAAAGCTCCGGTACAATGGATACGTCAAATATTAAGATACACCCTTTGATTCTCACCTTACTGTTAAAAGATTCATACAATCTGTTACAGCTCTTCGCGTTCCTACTGTTTCAACACCCCATACGGTATGAAAAAACAACATTTTTCAACGCATCATAATTCAAGTAACAATGAAAACAAATATTTTCCCTATACCAAAGATTGCTTCCATTCGTTCAATGCGTCGGAAAAACTAACACGGTATCTCAATATTTAGAAAACCAACAATCTCTAGACGCCTTTAAAGTTTCTTTACATCAAAGGTATACTCAACCGTTATAAATCAGTTACAAAGCGCTTTGTCTACATAATATTTCAAATGTTTATATCACTATTCAATCGTGTATAACACCGTGTGCTAGTTAATCTAATTCAGTCATGCAATAAAAGTAAAAATGCTATAAAACCGCGTTCTGTATGGTTTATGATCGTCGCGCGTGCAAGCTTGCTTAGTAAGACGACTGTTTTCTCTGCGCTCATAATTGGCTTATCTGTGGCTAGAAAATGTATAAATACTGTTTATTTGTCTCATAATTTAATATATTAAATACTACACAATAAAATACATAAGCTATTGAACAACCTACAGTTTGCTTGCAGACCACAATAAGTCCCTTAATTTTTTACGGTCTACCAAACGAGTTGTGTCTTTTCTTTTCAATTCATGAACGAACTTACAAAAGATTTCATTGTTTATAGCCTACATTCCTACCCAAATAAAAAGCATTGAAATAGAAACCCACGTCACGACTCTGACAGAAATAACCCAAGCACAGGTTACTTTAACCCGTGACGTCATACCGGTCAATGGCTGCCATTCGCCTGTTTTATGATTTATTAACAACCCCGCTTTTATTTCCACCGAAATCGTTTTTATAGTAAACAAATCTGAAGGATGTTGCGGCGTTGAGTTATTGTTGTAACTGCACTGTGCGCATCGCTGTTCACGATGACACCCGCTGTGCATGTGTGTACCAGAATTATGGCCGTACAGTCGCACGTAATGTGGTTATATTTTTTATTTTAGATGCTTTTATATTTCTCGTAAACTTGTTCATTTTGTTACGTGTATGGTATTATACCACGCAGAAACAAAGTAAATGTAATATACCATTGGTATATTACATTTATTTTGTTTCTGTGTGAATCCTAAAAACAGAAAAGCATTAAGTTTATTAGAGCTTTCCTCCAAGTAATACATCGATGTGATGGACGTAACATAGTCAATCAATCTGCCTAGCCTTTTTCTAACTACATATTATTATGTTGTGGTCGGCTTCCAGTCTAACCGGATGCAGCGGAATACCAGTATTTTACACGGAGCGGCTGCCTATCTGACCTCCACAACCCAGCTACTTGGTAACACGATACCCCTTGGTAAAACTGGTTGTCAGACTTTTGGCTACCCGAACGACTGTTCCACGAATGACCATGGACACAGAACGTCACATGGTAGATATCGATCATAATTCATAAGTCATCATGAACTGACCTCTTAAGAATGATTATTATCACATTTACTTTTATGCTAATCTTTATCTACGTACTGTCAAAAGATGGGTTGAAAAGCTAGGCTCGGACACTCACCCTCCAAAAGCATGAACAATAAATAAAACTTTTTACTACCCTGTAAGTGGTCCCTTCAGTAAAGTAGGTTAAAAGCAAAGGAAGAGTGTTTAGACCAAGACTTGAAGGAACAAACATTTCAGAAATATAACACAGATGTCTAGAAAATACGGCTTATAGGTTATATGAGAAATAAAATCGGAACCACCCGCGATAGGATCGATGTGAATTGAGCTGAGTGCCGCAAAGCTCCCCTAAACCAACTTAACATCAACCATATCAAAAGCCAATAGAGATCAATATTGCTTGAAGGGCGCACGTATTGGAAATACTCATCTTCAATATTGAGCCTGGATATAAGTATTTGAAGTTACAATAAAATTTTAAGGTCGAATGAAACATGGCTGAATTTCTTCTTCTCGCGGTGATGGGTCCGTAAGAGTGATATTACTGGAGAAAGAGTTGTTCAGTTTTTGATCTAGAGATATCTAAAGTCCAGCACCTGCTCTATACTTTATTTAAGAGAAAAATAAGTCAGACGGCCTCGTTTGTCTAGTGGTCGCAAGCGTCACCGCCGAGCTCGAGGTGCTGTCGGGCAAAGTGTTATTGGGTTTTTCCCAGGAATTTCTCAAAAGCAGCCCGGAGTCCGGATGTGAGCCCGGTTGACGGCAATAGGCTCGCTCCCTCTGGCGAAATGTTTGTGTACTATAGGTACACCGCTGCCTAACCCTTCGAAGAACACAGGCGTGATGTTGTGTGTAAGTAACAACACAACAGTTTACATTGGGCTCCAATTGGATGACACAGTGAACTTCACCAACATCGTCTATATATACCTAAGTACGGAGAATTTTTACGTTTTCACGAAATTATAATTTGGTAACAGAAGCTTTGTTTTACCGCCGAATATCCATTACGTTACAATAAACGGAGCAAATAGCCGATGTTTAGGGGAAACTGACGAACGCTGGGTCTATTCGCCCTGTTTTTAATGTTTCGAATGTCTGTGCTCGTTTCTATAATAACTGTTTTGAGGCAATTTGGATGCCGTGATTACGACGATGTCACTGTAAAGTCGACCTCGTAATTGTTTTACCACTTTTGACATAAACTCTCCGTAAATTAAAACCAAAATTTAAACTAACAAAACTAGTCTGAAAGCAAAAATAAACTTGACGATTTATGACTTGCTAGAGACATTAAGCCTTAGGTTGATAAAGCAATTACAAGGTCGACTATACGTGAATTAATAAGTTGCAGCATTCATTGCTCGCTGTGAAATCGCCATGTTTCATTAGCTCAGTTTGCGAGCGGCCGTGAATTACTGTTATGCGGATTTCTCGGATTCTCGTCGAATTGCCTCTTTAATTAGTGAATGTTTAAATGAATTTGCTAATTGTGCGCCTTTCGTCTTGTTTGATTGTGTTTATCTGTGTTGATGATAGATCGCAAAATATTGTATTTTGTAAAAGAGACAATATTTATTTTATAAAATCTAAAAATAAAGCAAATTAATCTCAACCGAACACTTGTGACTGACAGTACCAACAGATATTAAGAGATTTTGGTGGAAGTCCAAGGCAACAATGTAAACTAACCTTTTCTTTTGAACTGCGACTTCATAGATTGCACAGTGTTAGTTAATATCAATGAGAATTATAATTCAAATTAATTATAAAATTATGAATGAATTTTGACCTACTCATGTTGATGAATACAAGTCAAAGAATTAGCGAACATTGTTTTTTGTCTCTAAAATACGAAGTTTTCTAAAATCACTCTTTTCGAATCATACATGTACGCACGACGACATATCAATCTATACATTTCCAGTATATGCTGATCTCTCATTGTACGAAAAGCCTTTACAAGGTCGATATGCGTCAGCGGGATTGTCTGAAAGGGTTACCGCTGGCCCAGAACATAAAGGGCTAAGGAAGGAACACGGGTGGGTTTTAGTCAGTAATAGTCTGACACTCCCTTCCGCTCCACCCAGAGCGGGAGGGGTCATTTGATGATTTCGCGAACTCAAAAAAAAGGCCGATATGCGAGTTGAGCTAAAACTGGAAACGTATAGCTTTATATATCGTCGTTGTACGTATCAACGTGAACATAAAAAAGTGATTTCTCACCCTAAACAAAAACCATAATAAATCGGGTTCAATAAAGGTTCCTAACGGGTCGTTCGTCACCTGAACAGCATCATATTCCGCACCCCCCTCACCCTCCTTCGATCCCCTCTCGATTGATGAGCTGAACAGGAAAATAAACTGTTCTTTGTTTCATTTAGAACCTTTTGATAATAAAACCAAGATGAGGATTTTTATTTCTATCGCTTTTCCTGTGCTTTTTGTCAGAATTCGTATTTGCTAAGGAGTCATGATATTTGTGGCCTTGACTTAACGATATTACTTACCTGTGGCAGGAGTTACAATACTGTGTCACCTGATCGAGGTTCACAGACGTGAGTATTGCATACCTTATTTAAGTGCCCATGAAGGTTTATGTGAAATACAGTATTTTGAATTGCTAATCCATTCGTTTTCAGAAGAAAATCTATAGGAGTTCCAATAGTGGGTTATTGGAACTCCTATAGATTTTCTTCTGAAAACGAATGGATTAGCAATTCAAAATACTTTATTTCACATAAACCTTCATGGGCACTTATGAAAAGTCAGAAGCTAGGTGCACGGTTCCAATTGCTCGTTTACTATGGAGCAGAGCTGGCAAGAAACTCCACGGTTACTCTTTTAAAATTGTATACAAATCTTACTATGTAACATCCCATAAACATAATATAACCCGAATCGTGAGGACATTGCTGAAATCACCATGTTGCTACCGCAATAAGTTACAGTAATAAATTAGTATACAACACCTAGGTCTGGAAACCCACAGTAGGAGTTGGCATAATCTCCCTTGGAAACTTACTAAACCACAAATGAATGACGTCACTAATTAAAATTCATACTTCTAACAAAGCGTAGTTGAATTTAATTTGTTTGTTCTACACAAAGTGAATTATGAAGCGCGGAATAAAATCAACAGGCGGGCATCATTGGCACCCCCGCTGCAGCGCTGTGTCAATGTTTTTATAGCGAGTTATGTGAAGCGATGGAAGGGCTAGATAGCTACTGATGATACAGTCGCGTGTTGGATTTGAAACCTTTTTCTATATAGCTTCACGAAACCCGGTACATTACACAATGAAAATGCCCTTAACATAAGTACATCGACAACAAATGAACATTGGTCACCAATCTTGGCTCTCAATAGATAAACAGCATAATCAGGCCACCTCTCTGCGAGAGGGAGTGGGTCATAATTAAGCACGCGGATTGGTGGACGTTACACATCTTCTAATTTTTAGTGCCACAACATGCCGGTTTCCTCACTCCTTCACCGTTTTGAGAGCAGTGGTGATGAAATAATTTAAAGACCATTACGTATTTAAGTCTGAGTTTCTTCACAATGTTTTCCCTCAATCTAAGTCATTAGCTAAACAATGACAATTAAGTAGTGTTCAAGATTAACTTAAAAAAATATATAATTATCTATGAAATAAAGCCTCGTAGAGGTAGTTATCAGGTTTTAGATTTGTTGCCTGTTATAAATCGTATGTTACAAAGTTAGTGTTTTAATCAGTCTTGTATTAATTTGTACCGTAATATAAGCAAGTAATCAAACGTGGCGACCTTGTTCCATGCTTGGAAGCTGCCATCTTCTTTTACGATATGATTCCCGACTCAGTATATTAGCATTCTCTCATCCCGCAGATAAAACGTTATGAAACTATTACATGGCAACCGGAGAGGTTCGCGTGGGTAGTAGTTTCATACCATAAGAATATGCTGTAATGGTTATTAATTTTTTTGAAGTACCTAAACCGCCTCTGCCCAAACTATAGCCTAGAAAAATTGACTCTATCTAGGGTAGAAAGAACATACGTGTACTTAGGAAATTCATTACAAGGTTAGTAATAAGAACAATATTATGCTCCAAAGTAACTACAATGTTTAGATATATAGGGATGATATTATAGATAGAACGTTCTAGACTATTCATAGACCAATATAACAAACAGAAATTAAACTTTCAGACTTTTATCTCGGTCTAGAACGGCCGGTCAGAGATTACAGTGTTTATTTACGAATTTCCTTTTCAGTCATACTTTTTCCGATTCATTGAAAATAGGGTAGGTAGGTACTTATAACAATTTGTGGTCGTCCAAATCAAAAGGGACCTTATGGCGGAAATGAGTTATCTACAGAGCTGAAAACTACATAAATGTACCGAACTATAGACCCAAGAACCAACCTTCTAACCACTACCGTTATTTTTTTACGAATTTTTGAAGTTCACTGATCGAAATAGTAAGTTTCGAGAAAATTGCAATTTAAGTATGCCGTACAAAAAAGTTATGTTTTAGTGTGAAGTTATGTAAATGATGGTACACTTTGATTGACTATGATTATTACTAATGGAAATTCTTACAATCCTTGCATAAACTTGTTTGTTGTGAGAACATATTATTAAAATGTCGATATAATATGGTTTGAATTACAAAAAAAAACGATTTGTTGATTTGTAGGTATTTGTTGTCTTGCCGCGATAAGGTTCCTTTTTTACTAAACTTTAGATGAATACGAAACTTTTTTAAATTGACTTTTCGAAAAGTTGAACACATCTACATGTAGTAAATACAATCATCTTTTTAAAAATACAGTTAATAAAAAAACGATTTTTTGAGGTATTTTACAAATTTATTAATATCTAGGAAACTAGTTACCGCCATAAGGTCCCTTTTGATTTGGATGACCACATTTTACTAAAAGTAACAGCAGATTCGATATCAAAACAGTGCTACTGAGTCATTAAATAGCCAATCTGTTGAACAAAACCGTATGAAGACAAACACAGAGCTCATAAAAGAATATTGGATAAACTTATTTCTGTTCACAGCACGTGTCTAATCTGAAATCTTAACTCGTGTTAAAATTGTAGTGCATTCGCTCGCATACTGGCATTTCATTTTGTATTCCACTGTGCAAACACTTACTTATTTTTAAGAAGTTTATTGCAGGGCGTTCCCAAACACAAAAACACAAAAAGGCATCAACTGCATGTTTTGAAACGCGATGTGGAATTATAAAAATTAACTTTTTTCAGTCCTTTAATTCCGTGGCAGGATTAATGCAAAATAAACGCCCGCAATATGCGACTAACAGCAGATAATACAATCGTATCAAACTTGGCAGGAAACTACAGGCAAGCACACTTTTGTAGCTATATTGCCAGATACAAAAATGCTGTTTTCTACCTCCCTCTACCCCAACCCCATAAGGGGCTCGTATGGTAATTGCCCCAACTCGTTACCATCAACATAATTTCAATTCAGTCAACACTTGGCCGAACGTTTGCGCAAACACACCAGCGTGCGCGCAAATAGCCACAGAACAACGCGAGTAATTTTATGCGCATTCGTTTAGAGGCGCTTTTTGAATTTGTTGAGACAAATGATACGAGTGAAATATATGTGACGGAAGAAGTGGTTATTTATGGTAATTTGAGGTTTATTTTAGGATTTTTTGTGTCTGGCTGTTTTGAATACTTATATAAATAATCTAAGCAGGAAATTGACATGTATCTGGCCAGAACCAAATTCGAAGGGTGAATAATGAAGCTGTTACAAGAAGTGATGCTTTTAATTAAAATCATAATCAATATGTTTTTGTATAAAAGGAAAATAATAGCCGAGATTCAAATCCCACCTCGTCCAAACAAGATCATAAAGAAACTTCAGGCGCGCAAATGAAACTCAACACCTACTTTTCTTAAGAAGAAATCAATGCATTCGATATTCGAATAAAAGAAACTGCCAAGTTCCGCCAAGTTGGGACAAGTCCCGCCAAGTCGGCCGGCAGACACAAAAATGCGTTTGGCCACCGACCAAGTTGCTCGATATTGATACGACAAGTTTGCGATGCAGTACGATAGCACCTTTTAGTAAGATAAACACGCATTTGCAGGATATTTGAATAGATTGAAAAGAGATTTTGGCTTTCTCGTTGGAGTAAGCTAACTTTTTTTGGCGAAAGGGAATTGGGTTTTAGAAGAGGATGTTTTAAGTTTCCTTTCGAAAAAGATCACTTTAACATCTTGATGTGCTACAAAATATGGGTTATGTTATGGTCCAGAATATACGTAGCTGGTCACACATGCCTCAACATGACGTAGAAGAGAATAATAATATGAGAGTATTCTCATGATCGTCAAATTATGTAAGTACCTACCGATAGCAGAAAACCTCAATTCACAATTTTGAATCAACATTCTAAAGCAATCGGCCAAAACAACTCCCAGCACAACCGCACTTGAAGTAACCAAAACATGAGTACCTATGCCTCGCACCAGCACAGCATCGGTAACTACAGTCGATAAGGGTCGCTAACGACCGCCCACAACCACTCACAGCAGCAACTACGCGTTATTGTTATATTCGCTAATGAGCGCCCGTCATCGTCATTACAGCCTGCGGCCCGCAGGCGGGATAGTTGGATGGTGATAAATGAGAGCGGATTAATTAGTGGCGTCGCGGGTCAGGTTCAGGTATTTTGTGATTATAGTTTGGAATTGTAGGGTTTGGACCGTAAGTGGATACAGTAATTATGCTGCCATATCTGTTAGTCCACTGCTGGACATAAGCCTCCCCAGGAATAGGACTGCAATAGGCTGACTTGATTGATAGATATCTGTTATGACGATATTCTACTCTCCACTTCAGAAAAGATAAAGGGTACTCTCAAATTTCTACCGACTAACGCCTTAGTGTTCCTTTCCCCGTGTCTGATATGATATCCCGCAAATACCTAGAACCCGTAAGAAAGTTGGGGAAACATCGTGAAACTGAATTAGTTGTTGGAGACTTAGCTCTTCCAACTTCTCTTTCCAGAGTATTCCAGATGAAGGGCATTCCATGAAGATTTCCAAAAATAGCTTGTTGGACCTCGGACAAATAGGTATCCTTTCAGGTTTAAGCTTAAAACATGGTGCCTCTACTAGCCCACACAAGCTTTTCGCGTAGTTTTTATACAGTTACATGTAAGAATGTGAACCCTTCTGTGAGAAGGGCGGTAGGGCTGGAACAGCGAGATAAACTGATCATTTTTCAATACACTCATGTTTTAAAGGATTTGATACTCTATTTCATGAAATAGTACGATTAAGCTTATTGGTTACTTGGTAATCATAGTCTGGATAGTCTTTTTACTTCAGTAGTCGTAAAAGTTAACAGAAAACCAAATAACAAACGAACAAGAAATACCTCCAATACGAATCTAAACTATATGCGACGTCAAAACAACTCCTACATTTCGAATCTAGAAACATGACCCCAGCGGAACCGGGGTCAAAGCTACATCGTACAGTACCAGACTTAACCTAATCAGACTACGAAATTCGGGAGCAAAGACAGGGACACAACATAATATGAAACAATAATATCCGCCATACTATTAGTGTATGCCTCCAAGCCATTGTTATGGCTTATTATTCCCCATGTCGAGACCAACTCCCCCAACTGCGGGGGCTTGAGATAGCAATCCCCCTTAACTTTAAAAGAGGAGAATTTAACAAAACTCATGTACTGTTTAATGTTACATACATTTTTGTGAGTATAATTTAATTCTGCAGTATTCATTCCCTGAGGAAAACCCGACATACATGTATCATGAATTCACAGCTTATTGTGGAAATATAGCCCTTAGCAGTAGTAAGCTTTAGCATGGAATTGAACTAGCTTCTGCCCGCGACATCGTCCGCGTGAAATTTCACCCTCTTAGGGATGGAATTTCGAAAAACCCTTTCTTAGTAGATACCTACTCTTCACAAAGAACACACCCCCCAAACATGTCTAGGACCAGCGGTTTAGGCTGTGCGTTAATATATCAGTCAGTCAGGACTTTGAATTTTATATATATTTATAGAAAGTAGCAAGAATTCTAGAAATGTTGTTAAATGAATTCATAGTAATAAATATTTCTCAGAAAACTATATTTTATACTAAGGATACGGTATCTGTAATCGTTGATGGCGTTGAGTTATAAACCATTACCCTGGTTATTGACTACATTTTATGGGTAAGTAATATATTATAATATAATTACAAAACCTCTAATATTTACAAGATATAACAACCGAACCTATAATTTTATTTGATTTAATGATTAGTTAATATAATAAGGGATTGATATAATTTTAAAGTAACTAATTTCTATAAGCATAACAGACAATTAATATAACATCGTTTGATATACCACCCAAAACACATACAACCTATTTAGTCTAATATGACATTAACTACTTTTGTAATTTCTATCATAGTTAGTAACCTGAGTAGATATACCTAGTAACTGATTACCACCTGCCAAGATAGCTCGACGGAGCCCCGCTTGGCGGGGTTCATATTACTGGGTGGTTATAAAAAAAATGACCACGAAGGCTAAGGCGGGAGCCGAGTCGGATCGCTCTGAATCAGGGAGTTAAACATAATGTCACTATGCACCATGCATGCAAGCAAGCATGCAGCATGCAAGCAAGCATGCAGCATGTCAGCAAGCATGCAACACGCAGCGCATGGTTTCTGTCACGGGTCCGGCGCTTCCCGGCGGTCCCACGCGAGCCTATTGTCGCAGATTGTTTTAACGCTCACCACCGCAGCTTCGGCTTGCTGGCCGGCAGCCTCAGACGCAGCAGCAAGGGCCACCCACCCACTCCTCAACTCGCAGGCCGCCTCGCCCTTCCGGGCTTAAATTACACTCTAGGGGTAGGGTAGACAAGACTGCATGGAGTCGGTTTTGCAGCAATTCGTTTCTGTTACTAACTTTTGTAGCACAACATATTTACATTTTAAGACAATATTTTAATCCATGAAGCCATGAAGGCCTTCTAACCTAACCTATCCGAGACGGAATGCTCTGAATCGGGGTAGTAACCATAATGACGGTATCAAAATATACTTAAACGATAGACCTAATGATTTTCGATTAAATAAACGTTATATCCAATAACGTTATACGAAATAAGTTTTAGAGCATATACATGTTATTGTAAAGAAATTATATCAACAGTTGGTATGTCTCACGTTTATTATATCTTGTGAATGTTATTGAAAGGAAAATATACCAAACTAGCTGCGCCCCGCGGTTTCACCCGCGTAAATGTCGATCCCGTGGGAATATCGGGATAAAAACTATCCTATGTCCCTTCCCGGGATGCAATCCATCTCTCTGCCAAATTTTATCAAAATCCGTTCAGTGGTTTAGGCGTGAAAAGGTAACATACAGACAGAAAGACTTACTTTCGAATTTATAATATTAGTATGGATAACTTTATAAGATATGAGACACACACCCACATTTTATGATTACCCTTCGTCTTGCCAAACCTATTACCCAGAACAATCCTTGACTCCACTCGACGTCACTCAAACAACGATTGTCGAAAAATTCATCGAATTGTATTCATTCGTTCTCAATTATTCATTAACAAATTTTGTTAGTGAATAATTGAGGATATCTTTGGCAACTTTTGATCCTCTTGTCATGACAGCACATGACAGCCAGTAGAGTCGAAAAATATTTCGAGGAAACAAACGAGATAAGCACATTAAAACAGACTAAAGAAGATTTATGAACCGATAGACGGCTGTCCAAATTCTAACCCTACTAACTGAACTGCCGCACGTCTGTGCCGCAAGCAATACGTCGGCCGACCTCAAACTTAGCGTTGATTGGTGTGATCTCGTAATTTGACAACGAAGTCCCGTCAGGCATCGCCACGGGAAACCACTAACTAGTTGATAGTAAGACCCTGTCATATTTAACTTTAGTTTATAGGATCATTTTCCATGCAATATTGCTATTTGCTGCTGGTGAAACTATTTTTAAAGGACGAGCATGAACGAACAATTCCGTAGATACCATTTTTGTACTGACGGTATAAAAATTTCAGTTGTGAAAATATTACGGTAGTAAAATTGTTTGTAAATAAGCAACAAGTTTGAACATACTTAAAAAACACGTGTTTCAGTAAAGCAATAATCTTCGTAGCCTTTAGATTTTCATCGACGACCTTCTTCATAACTTCGTGTAAGAAAGAACTGTTTCTGTAGCTAATTGAAAGTTAATTTCAATAATTTTCTACATCCTTCGTTCCTACTTTTCTCACAGTAACAGTTTCGCCGGCCAGGTGAGCGGCGTGTTCAGCGCCACGCATGAATGGGATCGATAGGCGGCGCCGGGTCAACGACCGAGTGCTACGCTCATCTTTGGGTCAATGTTACCCGCCACTACTCGGCTAATTTTTGAGGGTAGTAAAGTTTACATTTTTGGGTTTTGTTGAGTTGTATGTGGGGACTTAGAAATCAACAACGTTGGTGACTGGGTTGACTACCTTCGTGTTTTTTTTAGTTGTGCTTGTATTGAGAATCTTGTAGAAAAAACGTCATGAAATGTCAATAATTTATTAAGGAATCGTTGTCATGTCAAATTTTTTTAAAGCACGATTTTTACTTCAATGTCTCTGAAAAAAAAATATTTTCCAAATACACCTTGTTGCCACCACTTCTAAGAAAGAATCCTCATTCTATTTTCGTTTAAACGAATTCTCCTAGATTTCAAAATGGTTTCTTGGCAATTTCAAACATACGGGAATATGAGAACAGTGTATGCCCTACCAAAGCCTAAATGATATCAAAGCAAAATATTGTTAGTGTAACAAAAACATGGGCCTGAAGGAACATATTCGCACTAAAATTGAATGAAAGCGGTGGGAGGAGGGATGAGCAACCTTCGAGCGAGCTGAGCCCGGGCAAGACACCCCGGGACTGGGCGTGCAACCACATGGGAAAAGAGGCAGAAGGTTTTCTTATAAAAACTTAAAGGTAAATAAAAAGATGCTGAGGTAAGGACGTAGCTAACAGTTTCAAACTAGTATACCTAATATGTCTGATTCCTTATGACTAAAATATTTAAGTTTTATTAGTAGTAATAGTCAACTAATGTGTTGGATTAGAGAATAGGAAGCTGCTCGCAAAATAATAATTGAATGACCAACCTTTTTTTGGAAACTGTAATTTATTAGTAATTTTTGTATGTTTCTATTGAAGCATTAAAGGGCTTATTTAGGAGACGTTTAAACGTCAAAAATGTATGGTATAATGTAATCATTATACCATGTATAAGCAAACGTAAATCATTACTTAACTTAAAGCAACGTCTATGAATAAACCCTTGTTTAAACAATAGTTTGAGATTATATCACAATTTCAGACCAATTTTTCTGACGTTCAACTTTTTACGCCAAATTATCTTCGCACATTGTTGGCGTTTAACTTTCTGCCTTTTACATTTAGTACGAACGTTGGAGTAGCTACAGCTGATTGGAAAAATATAACGTTCCCCTCATCTCATGCCGGCGTAATAAACAGGATATTTTAATGAGATATTTTAATGAGATATCGGCTCGGATGCAATCGTCCACCTTTGACACCTTTTGATACTCCTTTGATACTCCTTTGAATTTGTAATCATAATCTCGTTCATCTTTTAAAAAGAGTTTGGTTTCTCTGACACTTTATTAACATGCTGCATTACTTGATGCTTCGTATTATGATTAACAGTGGACCAACCTAAAATTATTTCAGCACCGAAAACCTATTTAGGTGAGTAGTTCATGAACTCGTCCTACATGCCTACGGCGTATTTAGGACGACTTGCAGAAAATGAAAATAAATTATATTTTCATTCTGCAAGTCGTCCCAAGTTTTTTTTTGTATGGAACTTTAAACTTTAACAACGTTTGGTACAGTTAGCAAGACAAGATATTATAATTTTTTTTTTTTTAGTTTTGTTGTTTACTTTTTCGTAATTGTTAATTATTATCTTTATAGCTGTTGACTAATATCTTTATGACAATTGCTTAATATTTTATAATTTAAGGTTTATTATTATTAAACCTACATGTATGAATGTACATTATTACCTCATGTGTTAATTGGTGTCAAATTATTGATAATTTAATCTTTTCTGTTTATAAGTGACAATGCTGTGTTGTGGAGGTTGTGATGATTAAATATTTTGTAACAAATTATTGTTTTTTTTATTTCCACATTAACACTTTTGCTACTGATTGTAACTTTTCTTATTTTGATAGTAACGGGGGACGACTTGCAGAATGAAATTTATTTTCATTTTCTGCAAGTCGTCCTTAGTGGGCCGTAGGCATGTAGGACGAGTTGATGAATTACTCATTTAGGTAAGACTAACTGAATTTGTTAATACTTTATGATTGTATAAATTACAATGTATTTATACGTTCTGAATAAAATATTGTAATGTTTTCTGTTCTCAAATAATCTAAACTGTCTTTCGATCGAACTAAATATTGAACAGTTTTTGAAATAAGTAATTTTTTTTTCTATAATTTCGCACTGCTACAAAATTCTCATCAGTCTTATATTAAAGTCGTTCAATACACTGAGAACCGATCGTTCATATGTACGACAAGCGCGTAAAGAACCCGCTGAAACTTTCAGCGATCACCTGCGCTGAAAACACCCTGTATAACAAGGTTATAAATCTCTATCACTGCCACTCAATATACAACCTTCTGACAATAGTTTAAGGTTTGAAATCACTTGTAAGTTTGAGGCTAATGGATGTTTAATATGAAACAATTCAATGTATTTTAGAGGAAGGGTTTCGGTAATGATATTTCCTGTAGTAATATTTATAAGGGTCGAGTCGGGTCATACAAGGCATATTTTGGTAATTATTATGAACATGGTTTATATTTATGAAGAGAAGGATTTCATATTTAACGAAATATACAGGGATGACAATAAATATGTCAATAATAATGATACACAAAAACTAAAATATTCAAAAATATCTGTTGATGAAAATATGTTTCTTCTAAATTAATTCTTTAGTAAACTCACAATGTTTCCTTCATGTTAAGTGCGACAGGTAGTGGTACATGTCATGTGAACGTTGAATACAAAATATTTCCACAATTTCATGCTAAACTCGAATACTTCGTATTTCCAACCAGTCTTAACCATAAAAACAATTCCAACTACACTCATTCAAAGTTCGCCACAACTTTTCAAATCCATCTTCCTTAAAATAAAAACTATATATTTCGTTACACCTTCGCGTCGGAATCGCGTGTGTGCACGAACTTATAAATCAGTCATATATAGTCGACGTGTCGGCTAATTCCGACACGTAGCCAAACATACCCGAAAGTACTACTAATAACATTTTATTCGAGGGATTACCGGAACAAAAACTTTAAGCAAACGTTTTCAGGTTAAGTAGGCGAGTTCGGGATTATTGAACCGCCTGCCTTTACCTTCCTGATTGCAAAATTAGAATATATTTTTTATACCTTAAGAAACTCTTATTATTTTATATTCGAACTTTCTCCTACGACTAAAAAAGAAGTAGAGTTTCCTCTCACGGTACTTTTAAATTAGAGGTATCCTTTTTTCTTGCGTGTAAACGCCGCCAATCTTATCTAATGGTATTATAAAGACGATTTTCGCATCAGATGTTTTTTGAGATATTCTTGATGAGAACGCGAAATGAAGCGTCTCTTGTACGCTATTGAATATTGAGCTTCATAGTTGTTATACCGCTGTGAATGAAATATCAATGTGTTATCTAATTCCGGCCGGCTGGTTTTATTGGCGTCCACGGTTCACGGTTCGTTTAGACAGGCCATTCGTCAATAGAAACAAAACGTATGATCAATACGCGGGCGGCATTGCGCGGCCAATTTATAAAAATGTTTGTCGAGTCCGCTTCACAAACATAACTCTATTAACCGACCAATTCTATCGCGAACGATATTTGTACCGAAAAGAGAATAAATAGCCGAAAGGCAAAATTGACGCTTATTGTTTCGAGTAAAAGTTATATTAAAGCCTAGATTAATTTATGGTCAGAACAACTTTTCTCATTGAGAAACAGTTTAAGCTTTTCTAGTATCTAAACAGTTTGGAAAATCATTTACAGATAATTGTATTTATATGTAATTTATGGGACAAGTCAAGTATGAAATGATTAAATACCTGTTTCAGGACTTTGTCCGAGTGAATGGAGATCCTGCTGCGAGCGGCGGCGTTGCCTGTACTCCTGCCGGTAGTCAGGCCAGCGCCCGTATTGAGCTGGTGCGTTCAAGTACTCTTGGGAGGAGAACCTGGACGCGCGAGGAGGGGAGAACCCCATCTGGCTGTTATAGTAATCATGTCTGAAGACAACATCAGGGTGGTTGATCGCACCCGGCACGATCTGACTGCCAAAGTGACTTCGGTGCCCCAAATACTCAGGTTTCATGGGAGCATCAGTCATTTCGTGTCCATGGATGGATGTGGACCTTTGCGGCCCATAATCCCGCAATCGGTTGGAGAAGTCAAGTCCCATTCGATGAGGAGAGTACTCGAGGCCGCGGGGCCCCATCTCGAAGTGCCCATGAGGTCGGCTGTTCCGATAAAAGTTGGGAGAGAAAGGATTCTTGCTCTCCAGGTTCTGTCTGGATGCGTAGCCGGTTTCGACCTTTGATTTGTCATCTCTGACCGGCTTGTCGGGTTGTTTGTCAGTCCCGTTCTGATGGGCATCCTTCTTTGGCGTCTCTTGAGGACGAAGTTTTGGATGAGGAATGGACTCCGTTACTTCCTGAGAGGCTCTCCGATTGAACTCCTGAATCTTTTCAGGTACAAAACCTTGTTGCGGTGGTTGTGACATATTTATGTTTATTTTTTTGGTTGTTTAAATATTATAAATACATCAAAACATACACTCACTAACACTGGATATTAAAATGTTCTACACAAATAGTGGATATATAAAAAGTCGTGAATACACAGAGTTATATATTTGAGTATATATTATTTGTATTATATTTTTATAAAGTGAAGTCACGTTTACTTTAATTGTGCAATAAATTTATAGGAAAACATTCACAACCAAATACACAAGCTGATAAGAAAAAACGATCTTTAGATTTCACTCCACTGATTTTTTCCTCAAATCACTGGCATAATGAGTGATGGCAAATAAAATGTTACCTTATAAACCAAACAAACTTTAAAATAGGAGAAGTAATGAATGATCTCTCTTCATGTTTAATGTTACAGTTTCCTAAATAATTCAACCGCATACATTAACGTATTCAAAACAAACGGGTGGAATATGAATGGTGCGCGGCTACAGACACTGGTCTTCCAGTTATTCTGAACCTAACTGCTTTAGTTAAATTTGTTTGGGGATCCTCCGAATACTAGTTACAGGGTCTTGAGAGAACCATTACTGTTTATATTGTTATTACGAAATTATTATATTATTTGATCTTGTTATGTTATTGGATAATATATTAGAAATTATTATAACTCGCTTAGAAAGCGAGATTCTAAACACAAGACACAGAGAAAGAAGAAAGAAAAACATTCTCCTCTAAAAATATGGAATAACTACTGTACGATTACATCGCACAATTATATTGCGCTAGCGTAAGTATTTCTACCTACATAATGTAGATTGATGTATAATATAACTAATATTATTGAGTATAAGGTACACTTTGGACCATTCTATTGTAAACAAGCTGTTACAATTAATAAATAATTTATCAAGAAGTCAGCAAGATTAGTTTTCTACCATATCAAGTTAACACAGTCGTGTGCAAGCAATTGCACATTCAAAACTACATTCCTGCATGTAAATGGTGACACTATTTGTAAGAAATTGTGGAAAAGGGCTTTGAATACCAGTGTATTCAAAGCCCTTTTCCACAATTTCTTACAAATAGTGTCACCAACAATTTCTATTTTGAAGACTAAGCAGCCAAGAACAATCGGAGCCCATAATTTTCAGAACACGACGCGCTCGCGGCGTCCCCAAGTTCGGCCGTTACTCGTAATTAGAACCCGCCCTTGGCTTGGCCGTACCACTTGGCCGACAACTTGTCCGTAAGGCCGTAACGTATTTACGTAAGTCGCTGAAAAGTTTAACGTGCTGGAACTGTGACGTAGTGCGTCTGTGGCGTTAGTGAGCCCGATTTTATGAGATTGTGTAGCGTTGTTGCGGATAGCGATACCGTTTCGTTTTAATCTATATAATTATAAAATTCAATATCCTGACTGACTAATATATCAACGCCTATAAAGCCACTGGGAGACATTTTTGAAAGGTGTGTTCTTTGTGAAGAGTAGGTATCGACTAAGAAAGGGTTTTTCAAAATTCCACCCCTAAAAGGGTGAAATGTGGGGTTGAATTTTCTGTGAATAATTTCCGACTTCCACGCGGACGAAACCGCGGGTAAAATCTAGTACAATAATAAAGAACATCTTAATAACGTCACTTTAGGATATTTTTTTTTATTAATTGGCAGAGAAGCAAGGAATAAGCCAAAAGTAAATAACCGGTCCTTTTAAGAAAAAGTATAATTATTAAGCACATTTACTAAGCCCAACAATGAACGACGAAAGGCTGAGTTGCTTCATTAAAAGTTTCTTAACTAAACATTAAATCATCTCATTCTACAAAACCCTTACTCATAAATAAAAGACCCGCTAAACAGACCTCCTAATACGAAGGGATCCTCCCATCCCTCCACCTACACCCGCACCTGCTCCACAACGTGAATCACGACCACTATTAATTGCGCAACTATCGCCCAACACTCGTTGAGAGTTGAACGTGTCGCCAACTTCGGGACGACTGCGTAACGACCGCCACTAGTTTATACTTTTTGTTTTGTTCGAGTTTTAACAATGAAATATTGTTATGAGTTATTCTGAGTAAATTTGTTAATGAACTGGATTATTACTATAACATAGTCTGTTAAATTGGACCCTTTCCGGTTTATACAGTAACTATTTGGAAACTTGGGTAGTCATTCATAATATGATCAGTGAGGCGAGTTGTTTCCTGGAGAATACCGAACACGTAAAACTTGACTCTATATCATTTGTTTAAATAACTACTTTCAACGTTTGAAAGCTTAAGCTACGGTTACATAGAAGAGCGGTGGCCGCCAGATAGCGTCCGCCATTTACCGGCGAATGACGTCACTGAAACATCATTTAATTTATAAAAGTAAGTTACCGTAGTAGTAAACACGCAGTCATGAAAATGGTTGGCTAGTGGTGGCTACCACTCTTCTAGGAAACCGTAGCTTGAAGAGTCCAAAACGCTGAAGCTACCATCCTCATCATTATGTCAGCGTAAAATGTGGTAAAACATAGCCTCATAAACTCTTTTAATAATTATACGCGGTTCCTATATCCGTGCTACTGAAACTTAATTCCGGTCCAGAGCAAGCAACAACACTTCCCGACCGCACGACAATAATAACTGTGTACACAAGAGCACAGCGAGCACCCGCGCACGCGCAGCACGCTCAACCTCAGTCAGCTGCAACTGCAAACAGCAGCAGCCACAGAGCAGGTAGCAAATAGATGCTACGAACAACGCGCTGTAACACAACGCGATGCACACAGAGGCGCAGAATTAAATGAAAACATTGTCACAGCATGTGCGCCAGTAAAGAGTGGCTTACTACTGTTCTGTTTTACTACTTCAGTATCGTCTTGTATTAAGTTAGTCCATCTTAGATTATTATTTATTCCCGGTTTTATAAATCCGTATCAGATTTTTGTTCAGTAAATCTGCAGTCAAGGGCTCTAAGCTCTTTTGATTGATTTAATTTAAAGACATCATTGCAAGAATATAGGTAATGCACAAAATAAATAGGAAATAAAATAGGTGTTGTCCTTCAACATCCCTTAACAGTATTTATGTTTGAAAAGCTGATGTCAACTTATAGAAGTGAATCTTCTGTTCGTCGTTATTGCATGCGCACGCAGCCACTCTCGATATCGACAGCTGGCGTCGATCCAGCTGCCTATCGACATTAATATCGATCGGAAGTTATCCCGACCCCCTGACCCTCTCGGCGACGGATTTGACCGATCAGAATTAGACGTTATCAATGTCGGAAGATTCATGTAATGCCATTTGAGGTTATGGTAAGGTGAAATTGGGTACTGTGGGGCTTTAGGGACGTATTAATAGGTTAATTGATTTCGGGCTTAGATAAGGACATCTTGTAAGAACGGATTGTAAGACGAGTTGAAAGGGTCATTTCTTAAACTGAATCGAAATCACTAAAGGTATAATACTGCTCTCCGTAACGAAAAAGCTCGTAAGGAGACGATACAAAATTCTTTTTTTCTTAGCAATGGATACGATTTGCACAAAAAGGGGCAAGGTCTAGACCCTAGTTAAAAACCCCCTAACATAACAATACTACTAAATATTTTAGGGGTTGTAAGCTATGCACATAAAGTAAAACGTAAAGCTCGTTGTATAAAAGGACTTGTTACCCACTAATGAGCAGACGAACATTTCGTTGAAGTAAAGTGAAGTTTGGCAAGAAGCCGAGACCGTCCTGAGAGGAAGGAAGAAATTACTCTTTTCATTAAAGTCTCTTATCTAAGACAGACACGAGCGTCATCTTGTTTCGTTGACTTATCTAGGTCTTAAAGAAATCTGGTAGAGTTTAAAGGTTTATATTTCTTATAATCATTAGCGGAAATGATGTCGTTGCCTTTAAGTTAAGTAATGGTTTGGCGAATAAACATCTTTTAACTTTAAGCAATGTTACGCTATAAGAATAAATAAATAATAACACAAATCACCCGACGCTCTCATAAATAACACAAGCAGCCAATCAAACGTGGCGCTCCCCTTCAGCGCCTGAGTGATGACGACACGGAACAAACCGTCGCCGTGACGTCATCGATCATAACGCAGGTGATTGGTCGGCCGTAATATACTTTACCGGTTCTCTACGAGTCGAAGGTGGAATTCTACTTTATATTAAATACTAGCGATCCGACCCTGCTTCGCACGGTATTTACGACTTGACAAAAGATCGAGATTTTTTAATTAAACTTTTATTAGAATAAAGCCATTATAAAAAAGTTTAATCTTATAAAATTCTCGTGTCACAGTGTTAGTTCCCATACTCCTCCGAATCGGCTTGACCGATTCTTATGAAATTTTGTGTGCATATCGGGTAGGTCTGAGAATCAGCTACTATCTATTTTTTTTGTCGAACTAAAAAAAAAATCCTTGAAATAATCTATATGGCAAAACAACGTTTGCTGGGTCAGCTAGTATTAATATATACACATAAAACTTCCGGAATATATTCTCAAAATAATGGTGAAAACTGCATCAAAATCCGTTGCGTAGTTCAGAAGTACACACAGACAGACACGGAAAGCGACTTGCATTTATAATATGTACAGAGTTATAGTTAGCTTGTACGACAGTACACAGCACTGCCGCACGGACTGCTGCACGGACTGCCGCACGGACTGCCGCACGGGCTGCCGCACGGACTGCCGCACGGACTGCCGCACGGACTGCCGCACGGACTGCCGCACGGGCTGCCGGCTGCTGTTGTGCTGGACAATGGGACACCACTGTTGGGCAATTCTACTACAATGTTATTAATATTTTGTAGGCTGTGCTCCGGGTGATAGTAGGTACAATGTTCATAAGAGTACATTTGTTGTGAAACATGTCCAAATAACAGTAACGTATTTCGTTAAGCCTTATTTATGAGTGGTGCTAATTTATGGCGCATCCTTTTCAATAAACATAGCTTTTTGCGGTGGCAGGTGGCTCGGCATGGTATTACTGTGCACACAATACAAACATTCATCATTATTCTAGCTGGTTTATCGGTACTTACTTAAACTATTTTATTATACTCTCTAGGTCTAGAATAAACTGGCTTAAAATATTTTTTTGTTTAAAATAATGACAATAGGTACGCAGAGTGAAAAATAAGCAAGACAATATTTTGTTGAAATATTATGTAGGTATACGAAAATACTGCATGTGTGCCTCTTTGGCCCTACTTCCTAAGATCTCTATTATCTATCTATCAGATAATACGAAAATCAAGAAACACTATTCCTAATAACTCCTTTATGAATAAAAGCCTGCTCTCCGAATACAGACGTGCTTCAGTTCATCCTCGCGCGGGTATCTACCAGTATGTCGTGGGCATCATAAAAGGTCACCCGGGTATTATATCGCGAGATGTGCAGGCGCATGCGCTGAATAATAATCAGCGATAAACATTCTATAACGACTGCCAGTGGAAATGTGGGGCAAACCACTCTTTACCATACTGTGGTCAACCCTCTCCTTAAACAAGAATATTTCGCTTTTATTTGAAAGATTTACAGAAAATAAAACTTCAAAATACATTTCCTAGTGGTCGCAACAGTCGCAAGCGCCTGTTGTTGTTGTAATCGAATCCAGGACGGACTCGATTCCCAGTTCTGGTAAAGTGTGATTGGGATTTTTCGTCAGGAATTTCTCAGTAGCAACCCGGAGCCGGGATTTGTGCCCAGTTGATGGTATTAGGCTCGCACCCTATTATGTACATGGGATTAAACATAACCGCCAAAATGTGGATGTACTGTAGGTACACCACTGCCTAACACTTCGGAGAAAACAGGCGTGATGTTGTACTGAACCTGTACACAGTATACACCTGCTTACCGATACATCAATAAATCCAACTGGTATTTTACATGGGTCTGTGAGTGATGACTTGGTACATATACCTATCTTGCTTACTGTAGAGTAGCTATCTCACTCTTAACACCGATAAACACAATTACACACCAGAACATCCTTTTTTTTAGTGCGCAGTGGAAATCCTCGTGAACTTACTCCATCGTGGGGGTGACAGAGGGGCATGCCGGACTCTCAAAACCACCACGGTGTTCCACCTCTGCCTATGGTCGAGGATGCGGGATTCGCATAAGCATTGACCGCTCCCCCGAGAGGCCATCCCCACAATGGCTGCACCACATCAAAACATCCTACTACACATTCACATTTTCTATAGTAGGTATAGGTATTAAGTTTTGAAGCAGATCATTTGATGACGTTCATATTTCCCGCCATTCGTCATACGTCAGGGTGAACAAAATACAAAATGGCGTCGTTATGTGAAAATTTTGACGTAATATGATGTTCAAAACTACTCTACCACTAACAAGATTCGTCTTAACAAACCATTCTACACTACTCCAAGTAATATCTCCTTCTTGTTACAATACCAAGGCGCGTTTGTTTCCCCAAAATACGAAGATTATCGTTAACAAAATCAATTACATGCGCCACGACACGGAGGGCTGAGGATTGAGGGCTCTCTAGGAAAGGGCGCATTAGGCAGAGCCGGGAGGCGCACAGATGCCGACAATAGCTGCAAACGATCTCCTTTCGGTGATATTATGAAGTTTATTCACGACTGGGATCTTATGGTGCGTGTCTTATTGATGTTTTGTCTGTTGAAGACACTGTCCCTTCTCCAGACCCGTCCCTGAAAGTGTTATCAAGTTTCTGAGTAGAAAAACTGCTGACAAAACTCATTGAGCTGTTGTGAGTGGTTGAATTAATTACCAAAAACCAATATTTAAATGGCAATGGATTTTCAGGCCGATAAGCCCTACAGACGAAGATAAACGATTCTTCAGCTTTATTTAGTGAATATACGCTTACTTATATAATCTTGCTTTTTGAAGTTGTTTTTCAAATCCATGAAAGTTAAAGAAAGTTCTTCTATTAAAAGCCAAAACAATCTCAATACGCTTACTTCAAAATGCTGTAAACAATCCAGCATGAACTATTTTCACTGAGTTGGAATTTGGAATGAAATGAAAATATTCACTGATGCATCGATTTCTGGCCACAAACAGCCACAAACACAGCTGTTTCTATAATCCAAACATCCACACATGTAGTGTGTATGTATGTAACAACATACACGGTGTACGTGCCGTATATCATAGTTTTACGAGAATGTATTCCCGTCAGTGTGACGCTTGCTATAAAACGCGTCTGCTGTACAATTAGGTATTCGATGCAAATGTTTTGTGCAAGTGAAATGATGGACGGCTTGGCTGGCTGGAATACATCTACCTACCATCGATGTAAAACTGGAAAGAATTGGAGATTCTGACAAGATGACTTACGATTGAAGAGCACATTAGTTCGTGAGCTGGGTTCTGTCTGGTGTTTATGAGCTTAGGATCGACTACCAATTACTACGCTTGGCAGGTCTGTAACGAACCGTCTCAGAGGTTTATAATTTCGATTGAAAATCCGATACAATAGAGGCATTATGTAAGTAGTTTAAGGTAGATGAAAAAGGACTGCGAGAGACAAACTCAGAACATCAAGGCATGGGGTATGTACCTATCTATGATTGTCATTTCAATAAGAATGTGAGATCATCACTAAGACTTAGCAGCTCCTAAAATTCAGACTATCAAACTGATTCTTTTGAAAATTATTATGACAGATGATATAAAGAGTTTTCGCAGGCAAAAAATTAAACTGCCATCATTAAAGAGTCGACAAAAGACACAATACAGTTGCCATTACGTCACGATTCCGTAGAATCATCAATAGAACAGTCATCAGCATCAGGTTCGTTCGTATTCCGCGCCTGTGAGCTGTATCGAGGCCCGGCGGCGCTCGGCCGTCATTACGACGCGACGTATTATACTGCATCAGTGTCACAGTGCAGTAGGGACAGAAGGACCACTGACTGAAATGAAATAAATTGCTATGTTGCATCTCTTTAAAGGTTCAAGGAACAAGTTCTGTGGCTTATCGCGAGATTGTCGGAAAATTGAGTAAAGAAGACTATGTCTTTATGAACTATTGATTTCCACTACTGCACAGAGATGTACATACGAGTATAACGATTATTTATATCTCTTGAAGGACCATAATTATGTTTATGAGATACTGAACGGTATCCATCTCTAAGTGAACATGAGCTGATCATGAAGTTTTCTGCTCTGGTTACTGTACGCATCCATGATATGGCAACACCGCGCGTTTTTTAACAAGCCGTGACATGAATAGAACGCACCCTCCATTGTGTAATTAAATTGTCGGCGATTTTGGCTCCAAGACTTAAAACATCACTGGATTTCATATTTTCTGGAAAATATTATACTAAATATTTGAAATGTTAACTGTTTAGAAAGGGCTTTAATGTTCATCTTAGGATTTCTAAGTGAATTTACCCTTATTAACCGCGAGGTAGAATTAGGGCACATTAATATAAAATTAAATATTCAAAAGCAATTATTTTTGGTCAATTATTCATCAAAGAGTAAGTCTGGAATAAATAAAAGTACATTCGTAACGTTATTAATTATAAACTCGTTACTCGGCAAGACATTATACAGCTGTATTTTGTAATGATACTGATTTGAACATGTTCTTACAATTTACGTAATATTTAATAATATAAAGCATCGTAAAGGAATCAAACTGAACGACTGACCAAATAATTATTTATTTATTTACACTTTTTATATACAATCTGCCTGCCTTTTCCCAACTATGTTGGGGTCAGCTTCCTGTCTAACCGGATACATCTGAATAACCGTATTTTACATGGAGCGACTGCTTATCTGCCCTCTAAAACCTAGTTACTGGGAAACACGACACTCCTTGGCAAGACTAGTTGTCAGACTTTTGGGCTTCTGACTACCCGTAACGACTGGCAAAGATCCACGAATGGCAGCCGGGACTTAGTATTTTCATGAGTATTTTCATGCACAATGGAAGTACATAATTAAAGCTGGCTTAATGCCACAAGGCAGCCAACCTTATGTGACCAATCGATCATACACCAAACAAAAACACGTGCGGCTGTCAAACTAACAAAAATATTTTAAACAATTGTATAAAGAAAACATTACATAATATCAGTCTTTCTCCCGAAGGGGTCAATAATCCCCACATTAGTGACGTCACTATGTAAACAAACACACGTGTGACGCGGACACACCCACTACGTGTGTACTAGTGTTGTGACACACGTCTAGTGTTGTGACACATGTGTCTCGATGTGATTTATTGCACGTGTATTTTGTCAGTAGCATGTAGTGTGGAGTTGTATCGTTGCCAAGTTGTGACGTGAATTCTGTTAAGTCAGGTGAGTGTGTTGGTGTAGGCACATAGTGATAGCTGTCTCTTAAAGTGTGTTTTGAGCAGCATCACATAGTTTTGCATCGGGTGTTATTATTATAATTCACAATTTCGTTGATTTCATCAAAAAACAAAACTGATCCCTAGGACTTGCAATATAAAATGCATGAAACCATGTGAACCAAGTGAAATAAATAACTAAACAAGGATCTTGTGCCACATAAAATTTTGTAATGTTACCACGAACATAATATGTGCACGTATGTTTGAAACCGCAGAACCTTTTTCTGAATTCAGTTCTAGTTCTTAGTAATATTTCTGCTCGAGATCAACCAATTAGCGACATTACAAAGTAAAATTTCTGAACTCCTTTGAGACTACCAGCCCTGGAAGAATCTGGAATTTATAAGTCGTCGATTTTAATCAACATTTATTACTAAGATTCTCACTTAAGTGGAATGAGGTTGAAAGGAGATAGATCTTTAGTGTTGAAAGAATGTAAATTAAAAATCTACTCAAAGGTCTTGTAAAATGATTTTATGCAGGTCTGTTAATGAAAAGTCATGGACAATGTAGAAGGCAGTAACACGCGATTTTATCGCTCTCCGATACAGTAAATTAACGCAGAGACGATAAAGCAACACAGTAAAATTAATGTTAGTATTAGAAACATAAATCACGAAGGATTTACGATATAATCGAAAATAAACCTTTACTGGAGTATATTCTTGAGAAGGATCGCAAAGCACACGTTGTTGCCTACCGTGCAGCACAGCAGCACTCCGAACTGAACACTAGTATTATCTCAAAAACACGACATGTCGGATTCATACATATTTATCGAGCCGGCCCCGCCTGGACTCTCTCCAAGAGGCCAGACGCACCGCTAGAGGTAGGACATTATCGATAACAATATTTTCTTTACAGTTGTAACTAAAAAATAACTGTTGAGGTATATTTTATTTTACGACGAGCTGTTTTATTGCACAAAGTGAAAATAGCTAACATTCAACACCAGACATTTTGCACATAAAACTAATTGATGGTGAATTGAGAGACTATAAAACTCAAGTTTATTTGTTTGTTAAAAATAAACGCTATCAAGATGTACCTAGTTCATCACCTGTGAATACCATTCGTTTAATGTCTGCTGTAAATTTTTGTATAAATATCTACTATTGATGTAGTAAAGCACTTGTCTTGATTTACGTCGATTTTATGATATTATGAAATTGTGTTTTTTCTAACAGTTACACTCAAATTTTCATAGACATTGATTTATCTATAACACCGAGCTATTCTTTTTTACAGAAAGGAAAACTTGTAATCTGTAAGGATACATACAAGAGTCTCGGTAAATAACGGTTTAAAATCTATCGATAACTGAAATCATAATTACATAGCTAAGCCCAGCACTAGTCTTACTAGAGCTTGCGACAGGAATATCGAGTGGGCGCAGCAATTCTTCGTGTGGACGTCAGGGGTAGGTACTATCACTTCAAGACTAGGTTTTAAATCAAGATGGATTTATGGTATAGCTTCCTATGGAAGGAAAGAAAGTTTTTACACGGAAGATGATCAATAGTTCGTATCTTTTAGTTTGTGGGTGGATGCGGTTTGGTTTAGAAGGTAGAGTTTTAAGAATAGCGACATTCGCTTCATTGGAGATAACTCAAAATATGTATGAATGTATTCTATCGAAAGAACAAATATTTGAAAATTGCTCCAGCGCAATTTGATAACACGTTTTGGCAAGTTCGGTTGCCAGCACAACAAGTCTTGCTGACCGCTACACCAAAGCTAACTATATTTGCATCGTATACGTCGACTAGTTTATAAATGTTTATTTTAAATATAAAATATATTTTTAATGTATTCTCAAATTAAACCTGAAGATTATTAAGTTGTTTGTAATAATAACTAATGCGGTGGAGTTGAATCTTGACAGAGATTTGTATCCAGCAGTGGAATGATGAGGTATTTCCTTCAGATTTTTATAAACCTTTCGTCACTGGTAATGACGAAATATTTCTTGTAAACCTCATTCATGGCGGTTCTTTGAGCCAAGCAAAACTCAAAACTCACAGCACTGTGCCAGTAGTACATAAGCATAATTTTAATTTACTTTTAAATGAAAATTCAAGAAACTTCGAAAAACAGGATAAGTTTAAATCTTCCTCAAAGAGTAAGTCCGACATTGCAAGGAATCAAAGTGTAACAGCTGCTTATCATTTCGCGTAAAACGAACTAGAGGAAATTCTTTTACAGAATTAGAAAGATATCACTTTAGCAACGAGCTAGTTTCATTGTAAATACATTACTGGAGCTGTATACAAGGTTTTTCCTTAATACATTTTGGGTATATTTATCTTGCAATTTATCGTGTAGATATATTATCAAAACATAATAGTATTTCATTTTTTGGATTTTTTTCAGGTCAAGCCAATTTTTTTTAAATAAAAATGTTATTCCGTTTATCAGATTATATTTTTGCTAAACTTCAAACAACTTTTTACCAGCACTTGTGTCTGCTAGCGTGGCAATACCAACGAAAGGGTAGATATACTCAGTATACCGTCCACTACATCAAGGTGGGCTGTCCAATCGATACACAAGTAGAACACGTAAGACAGTCTCTAAACAGGCTAAATACTAAGTTAATTAACGAGCGGCGCGCGGCGGAACAGCTGAGATATTGCCTCGATCTTACGCTGCAAGGCGACTTGTATACGTGCACATTAATTGTCACTTGAACTACGTGTGTGCGTGAAACTTGATGCTTGAGCTGTGTGTGTGTGTCAGGTCAGAATGAGGTGTGTGAGTGTGTGTAAACAATATTAATGTCAGGTTAGGAGGGTGTTTAGGTATTTAATGCCTGTAATAGACTACAGTAACATAAGTATTATGGGAGCTTTAAACAAGAATCTTATAGTAAATAGGTACGTATCTAAAGTGCTCCAGTATTCTCAGATAATAAATAACACCTTTCATATAAATGACTGACTGTCTTAACAAGGAGCAAGTTGAAATATTTGTTTAATTAATTTGGAAAAAGTTTTGTTTGAGTCATAATGCTGCCTGGCTTCAATTGAAATTCGAAGAAAAGTCTTTTTTTTTTAACTTGCGAAACTTTGTTTTGAGACGTAATTATTAAGCAAGGAGACATCAGGAGAGTTTACTTTATTTACTTTGGTAATACTCTTCTGTGTTGCCTTTTCCCAATTATTTTACGTCCATTCTAACCGCATGTAGCTGAATTACAGTATTTTACGTGGAGCGACTACCACCTATCTGACCTCCACAACCCAGTTACTAGGTAACACTATACCCCTTGATAAGACTGGTTGTCAGACTTTCGGGCTTCTGACGACCCGTGACGACTGCCAAAGATACACGAATGACAACCGGACCAACAGCTTGACATGCTTCCCGAGGCATCCACTGACCGACCGCGGCAAGTGTAGCTTTACCTGATCGATCAACTCGTGCGGCTTTTGTTATTTAGGTAATTTGTTTTATGTAAGAAAGTTTGAATTTTGTGAGCAATCATTCGTTATAAATATTAACAACAAACCGTACAATATCAATCAATCGAAAAATCATCATTGTCTGTATGACAGCAATCGCTCATACTAAAGTCTATTCCCGTCCGCAATGAACGTTTCATCGCATCTCACTAATATTAGTAGTATCATCGACGGACAGACAGTTTACGTGCATTAGTGTATTTGTTTATATATTAAGCTTATTCAATAGTGTTGCTTGTTTTGCCGACGGAATAACTCATGATTTATCTATTGAAATGCGATTACGGATCTTACGATCAGATTTTATTAGTTTCCTAAAGCATGTAGGAATAATTATAAAAGAGAAGGGAATTAATAATAGCGTGGCGGTTGACAGAGAATGGGAGAAGAGGTGTTGAGTCGACCTCAAGTAACGTGGACGTGTTGAGTCGACCTCAAGTAACCTGAACGTGTTGAGTCGACCTCAAGTAACGTGAAAGTGTTGAGTCGACCTCAAGTAACGTAAACGTGTTGAGTCGACCTCAAGTAACGTGGACGTGTTGAGTCGACCTCAAGTAACGTGAACGTGTTGAGTCGACCTCAATTACCGTGAACTTGGAGTCGACCTCAAGTAACTTGAACGTGTTGAGTCGCCCTCAAGTAACGTGAACGTGTTGAGTCGACCTCAAGTAACTTGGGACGAGGGCAGGGAGATGATGACAAGCTTCACAATGTTATCTAAGATTTTATGTTTTAACGATGTAACTAAAAATTAATATAAACTGAAAATCAAATCATTCATTTCAATTGAACCATTTACAGGTACTTTTGAATTGACAAAGAGTCGGTCAGTTAGAAAGATGAAGCTAGTTACCCATGCTCAAGCGTAGCGGGTTTCTCATAATATACTAATTAATATGTGCATGAGAGAGTATACATTAATTAATGAATTAATATTCAGTTACGAGTCCTGTGTTTTGAAAGTTACGATGGAAACGTGGCTGCGGAACCTAGGATCGAATATTGAAACTCGAGTCAGACAAAGAATTATTAGATATTTCCTTTCGTGCATCGAAAATCCGTAACTCAGTTCAATTATTATTAAAGAAATGGCGATTGATTCGCCATCGTATCAAATATGTAGGTATCCTTATCCGTAAAACCTATGTACTCTTGAGAAACTGTGTATGTACGATATACACTCCTGCCTGCCTGTTTTGATGTGAAAATAAACCTTATAATAATATAAAATAAACTTGATATTTCTTTGTTTATTTATCCGGCAGTAACTCAACCGTTTCGTCAAATGTTTCCTTCGCTCATAGAGTTAGTAAATTGCATCACTAGCTTTCTTTAAGCTTATCTACGGAACTGGGTGAGTAGGTAAGTGTTGCGCTGTGTATGATGATAGAGAGCTATTCCTGAAGAGGATTTGGGAAATTCTTCTTCGCGAATTGCTCTCTATGTCTCATGTTTTCCTGGTACCAAATGTATTTTTCGTTAACATTGTATAAATATTTATTTTTTGGTATAAAATCATTTTATTTACAGCAAAATTCATACATTATTTGCTTTAGAAAATAACGGATTTTATAAAAACTGTTTTACTTTTCTAATACGGGTATATAAAAGGATTTTTTTAAAGTATGTTAGAATTTATATTACAGTTTTTCAAGAGAAAAGTAATTAAGAAAAACATACAAACCTTTTTGGATACACATTAAAATACAACATTATTTTAGAATTATAAAGCAGGTCAAATTCGTTGATGATTCTAAAACTTACCTAACTTTTAAAAAGTATGCATGTACTTTATTAAAAGCCATGAAATATGTCAAACAGCCCTAAAAGCACTTTCATAGTGGCATTGACTGAAGCTCCACTAATACTAGCTTACAGCTTACAACGGAACAGTAATTACACTAATTATTCAGTAATCGGTTGGATCACAGAACAGGAATTACCCGCTAACTGTCGATGATATTACAGCGGGCTACTTTGATAAGCTTATAATTATGACATGAAATCGCTATGCTGTGGATAACGGATTTAAGTAGTGTGTAACTTGAATGCTTCATTGGCATAGTGTTTACAAACTTGAATCGTGAAGTCGGTAAATGTTTCACTGTGTCAAAGTGAAAAGTTGTTTGTAATAAATTCATTTAATCAAATCCAAGTAGCAGTCCAAAGTTTGGGATTGGTCAACAACTAAGCTTATGGTCAATAATAATTAAAATGTTCATCTACGAAACCTGGGTCTTTAATGTAAACTCAAAAAAGTAAACCTTTGTCTAATCCACCCAAACCAAGTACCTACCTAATATTCAGATTCAATCAAGGGGACACACATGTCCTAAATCCCAACTCAAAGATAGAAGATAAACCAGATAACACCTCGTCTCAAACTCATCAAACTTATGCAACGGTTCTCGTTCCACACAGAGCCACAGACGAGAAGGGCTGCTCGCTGCGTGCTCGCGGAGCCACCGACGAGATTAGCATGCCCTCGTCGTGGTTTCAAAGGAAACTATTATTAAGTTTCTCGTCTAGATATAGGGATGGTGACGTCATTTGCATTCAGTAAATAAAACTGTCCTTGCGAAATTGTGAGGTCTTAATTTATAATAGTTTTTCATCAGACTTAAAAGGGTAACTGTTTTCCATTTATATTGTTGTTGCCTGCCTGTCTACCTAGATGAGCTAAAAATCAGCATTTCAAACGGAAAGGTTGCCATCAGAATCTGTCATCTGCAGCCCAATTAGAGGCAAATACCGACAGCGTACGTGAGACTGGATTTTCCGAGTGGCCGTGACGCATGTCAACGGTACTCGCATGACAACCGAGATCCAAGAGGTACTTCGTAGGTACATCGTGTTTGCAAATTCAGAGAGTATAAATACGAGCCCTCTCCGAAAAAGTAATTAGGCGGTGAATAGGTATACTTAAAGCGTAACATTGTGCTGCATTGAAATTAGGTTGTAGTCACATTTCTTTTGGCCAAGATCTAAAAGTACAAAAGCCTCATTTGCCTTTTAAAAACCCGTCTTTAACGTTACTTTCATTTCTTCATGAAATGAACATTGAATATAATTTTCCTTCCCTCGATGGTGTTCTTTCATCTCTAGACGTGATAACATGGAGCCGCTCATGATGAAGACGGAATGTAATTAGTTAATGAAGCCGGGTATGCTTTCCAGAAAAAAAATCGAAATTACCTACCTACTTGTAATGAATTTGTATAATTTACCCAAACACAACATTATTAGTAGGTATGATAAATGAAATGAAACTGTTTATCATGTAAATAGGACATTGGAATGACTTTTAAACGACATATTTAGAAAGAGCTAGATGGAGTCGACATTTCCTATATGACTAACACTGTGAAGAAATGATGAGAAACCTTGATAACCCTTCAAATCTTGGTAATAGTGCAGGGGGAGTACGTCCATATGGGTGGGGTTTGAGTTCGAACTTAATATCCGGCCCGACATCTTAGCCGTTGAGCTGTTGCGCTTAGAAGATATTCATTTAGAAGCAAAATGGTATCTCCTGTCTTATTACATTTTATGAATTTCAAAGGACCAATTGTGGTCATTCCATGCTTTTGATGGAAAACATTTCGACTGCCTTACGTCTGCTATTATTAATAAAGCCAGTGTGGTAATTATTATTTTATAGCCAATTTACTTTTACAGGTAAACGGTAAACCCCACCAGGTTGTTATTAGCTTAATTGCTTCTTAAAACGCCGACGGAGAGGATGATAAGGTAGCCTGTTTTAGCTTACGTTTACACTGCTAAATAGTGGTGTCTAATATCCTTAAAGAAAACTGTATTTTCTTTAGTGTCTTGAAAGTATTAAAATTTAGTACAGCGAGTATTTCACGTCGTGAGACTTGAATAATTTAGCGAAGTCTTACCGGCAGCGTCGTAAAGTCGCGAGTATATGTGAAACAATTAACTACAAGAGTCGGCGCGAGAACAAACAGGTAGCAACGCAACAAGTTCTTTACTTCACAAGTTAATTGTAATTATAATAAAAATACGTATAAAAAATACCCGACAAATTCTGTACAAGCTTAGCTAATAAGAAAATGTCTCTCTTTATGAAAAAGAAATAATTATTGTTACACTAAAGGCAGTTCTAATCGTTTAAGAGCACTTAATAAAAGACATGTGATATCGATTGTTCGTCACCTGTTGGTTCCAATGGAGAGAAATTACTTGATCGAGCTCAGAATAACGATAAAATAAAATTGAAAGCAGAATGGAGGATCACCCCTAACATATTTCCTTTAATAATATATCCATCGGGGAGAACATACTTCGGAATCTTATTTGGTACATGTTGAAGGGAGAAAATAATTGGAAAGTGTCGAGTACATTCATATTAAGTCTAACATAAAACTGAAAAGCTTAATCACGCAGAAAGTGCCAACAAAAGGCGAATCCCAACTATTCACCATCACAATGCTTCACTCATTATGCCATCTCACCGACACTAATTCGTTGTAAATTACACCTTATCACTATAACACTAGAATACATAATTAAAAAGCTGATATGTTTAATATAGGCCTCGGATTAGTATGACCGGCCGGTCGCGGCACATTATTTTCGGGGTATTTGTTTGGGCGGGCGGCGCGCGTGCGTTCGGTCCGGAGGGCGGGCGCCGACTGACGAAGGGCGGCGCGGGTGTTCCGAGCTATATAGGTTAACGATCACGTTTCCTTAGAACCGCGATAATACTCAGCTTGATTTGTGATTGTGGACCGATTGAAGGTTAAGATCTGATGACCACGAGCTGAGGGGTCAAGAGTTATGAGGAGAAGGTTCTTTGAGAAAGTTTGTTGTGGCTTGCAGTGGTCAGTTCGGTCAATCAATAGAAATGGCCTTTAGGAGGCACACACTTGTTTTATAATATCCCCGAAATTTAGAATCCACTATGAGTTTCTAAAATCTCTTTAACATTTACGGAAGCACCCGTAAGAGAATTTTGGCACGAACCTAATTGTAACCGAATTGTATATTCATTAATGAATTCCACTAGATCAACTTTATATAACGTGCTGAATTTTAAACGCACGTATGCAGCACACGTCTACCTTACATTTTCTATTTCAGCAACATTTTCCAAGCTTGAAAGGAAAATTCCAATAACTACAAGGAAGTAGTAAACAAATGTATCGACGGCTGTCAATATTACGTCGCCGTGCAATTTACAAGTCAATTGAATTTGTCAGTGCAATGTGGAAGTGGTGAGGTAACAACCAATGATGGACGAACACTGCTTTATTCACACCTGCAGCTTAATGTTGCGTTAAGGGAAATACAGGTGGGATTTCACTTATTGTTCCTTTACCCCTTAAACAAAGGTTTCACGGAGTTTGCATTACGAGAGACCCCATGAGGGATGAGACTTGAGTTCCTCAGGCGCTCCCTAGGTCAAACTCAAACTCAAAGCATTAATTTCAGTTTAACTAATTAGAGGTACTTTTGAATTGTCAACGAGTCGGTCAGTCGGAAAGATGACGCTAGTTGCTCGTTCTAAAGCGTAGTAGGTTACTATGGAGAAGAACAAGAAACTCCTCCACATACACTCTTTCAAATCTTGCTGATTAGATAATCTTCTTTTCATAAGCTGAATAATTCTCGCATTTAAAGGCCTATGTATGAGTGCTCAGCTTAGGATTAGTTTGATTACGAAATTATTCTGACAATACAAGCATGGCACAGTACGTCTCGCGCGGAGGCTTCCAGAAGTTATGGCAATAGGCTCGTCGCCTATCACATAACTGGCGAAACATGGGCGGACCAATAGTACACCTCTGCCTGACCCTACGGGGATTTTAGTCGTGATGTTATGTATGAACATGGCACAGTTAGACTCTAACACAATCATAACCATGTCTAGCGAAAATTTTGAATAGGATTAAGTCATTACCTAACAACCTACTTACTATAAAACAATTCTATTTATATGCTATCGAATATTCACCGGCTATTCCGAGGTTCGCCCGCAGATAAAGACGGTCCTGTTTGCCAACTTTGCGCAAGTATTTACCGACGACTGTGGGCTTGCGGCTCCATTCGGTCCTACTAGGGTACTCTTTCAAATGAAGTGGAAAATCTCCAATACATACCATTTGGGAAATTAATTTATGTTATTTGGATTATTTTTAGTTTTATGTGGTAAATAGCCTCGTCTACCATTAAATTACGCTTTCGTGCCGAGAGGGTCCAGCATGGCTGATGACATGTTATTACATACTTCTTATGCTACTTTATGATTACTGCACATTTGCGATGTTTTAATTTTTCTAAGTTTCCTGTTCTAGGTAAAGTCAGGGA
Organism: Luperina nickerlii; assembly: GCA_963855955.1. NCBI lineage: Eukaryota > Metazoa > Arthropoda > Insecta > Lepidoptera > Noctuidae > Luperina > Luperina nickerlii. The sequence continues at coordinate 733,666 of OY979683.1, read as the reverse complement.
AATGAATTGCTAAGCTACCTCAATTTGTCGTCTTATAGCAATGTCATACAACCGTTAAAGAATGACAGAAACTTAAATAGTCCTTATATTCAAATCACAACTGTCAACTTGACAGTTAACCGGCCGGCCGGCCGGCCTTGCCGGCTTAACGTGGTTTCCGAGGCACGGAGGGGTCACGGTATGTAAAGATGGTCACCCATCCACAGACCAACCGCGGCAAGCGTAGCTTTACCTGATCTATCGACCTGTTCGGCTGTTATTATTTAGCTACGGGTACCCAGTAACTACTAGATCAGAGTGGTAACTCTCGTAATTTTAAAAACGTTCACAGTCTGATCTCTGTCTTAATCTGTCAAAAATACCTCTAATTTCCCCACATTTTAACATGTTTTTGACATTTGTTTGTCGCCGAGATGAGACTGCGACTAAATTTTGAACGTTTTAAATAACGTGAATTGCTACTACTGGTTGTGGTTGCCATCATTTGAAATAATTCACCCCCAGACAAACACAACACGCTATTAAACAGCTCCACATGTAGAGCAGGCGTAGAGCAATGTAGAGCTACACATGTGGGGCTATGTAGAGCAGTGTAAAGCCTAATTAGCAATGCTAAGCGATAATAATAATGTAATAGAGTAGTGTAGAGCAAACATTTCGGTTGATGATCTCTACTTTATTGAATTAAGGTAGATCATGTTTGAAATGTTGAGTTTCATGTAAATTGGTATTTAGCTAAATTAGAATGAAAGTGATGATCAGACTGTGTGCAGTCGAGGTATTGATAGCTCTATGTTTAGTAGTGGACATTCACGGCCAAATACCATATGAGAAAATACTGGAAATAATAATAGGAGTATTTGAAACTATCAAATAGTCAATCAAAACTTCGAAATAAAATTAAATATTTTTTTAAACAATTATCACCTATGGGGCTTGCCAATCAGTCGACTAGCTAAAGTCACTAATTATATATTATGCTTTTTATTGATTTCTTATTTGTGGGAACTTCATGTTAGTCTAATTTACTGTCGGATTGACGTCTCCAGCCTGAATAGCATGATGATACGATTGTGCGCTAGTTGATTTGTGTAGCCATAACGCATGGTATGACACCCTGCCTGGAATATCTCCATACATGGGATCACAACTTCATCAGCATGCCCGAGATTGTTTTCATATTAGTTCAACTGTCACTAATGAGACACAATTACTTTTCTATTGTTACCAATCTTTAGGAGATTTCGCGACAGTTGAGCGTATATAATGTATTATGTTATATGGCTGCTTCTGCGTTGATTCCTTGTTGTTGTGTCATGTTGATATTATATTATACTAGCTTCTACCCGCGACTTCGTCCGCGTGAAATTTCACCCTCCCCTCATTCACCCTATTAGGGGTGGAATTTCTAAAAACCCTTTCTTAGTGGATACCTACTCTTCACAAAGAACACGCCCTCCAAATTTCATGTCTCTAGGATCAGCGGTTTAGGCTGTGCGCTGATATATCAGACGTTTCACCCGCGGTAATTTCAGGAAAAAACCTACTAAAAACTTTATTACAAAAAAAACAACCGACTTCCAAAAAAATACAAAGTGAAAAATAACTTTAATTTCGGAAGTCGGTGTCGTTGGTTCTGTGTTTTCGTTTTTTGACACCGACTTTGGAAATTAAAGTTATTTTTCACTATGTAGTATTTTTTTGGAAGCCGGTTGTTTTTTTTTTTGTTAAAACGTTTTTATTTTTCACTTTTTAGGTGTACCTGCCTACCCCAAACAAATTCATATAACACTACTTGGTTTGCCTACCCCTTTAAAAGGTACAGGCGTAATGTGTGTGATTGCGTAAACAATGCACACATATGTTATAGCAGCAATCGCGGTTGATTTGCTGGCATTTATTGAAGAGTTCCGTTGTCTATCTCCGAAAGTCATCATCAGATCTTTATGAAATTTAAATGGGACCATTCCGGAATAAACCTATTGTGAACAAAAAAAAATTTTGCAAATCCAATATGAGGGAGTTATGCCCGAATATACATATTATTTATACATAATTTTGCAAATCCAATATGAGAGAGTTATGCCCGAATATACATACAAAATAAAAAATAGAAATTTCCGATTTGAGAACCTCCTCCTTTTTGAAGTCGGTTAAAAATATATTCCATTACTTTAAGAGTATTACTTAAGACTATTACTTATACATGTAGATAAACTATGCAACTATATTACTTGTAAGCTATGCAACTCCTAAGATATTCATTGAAATCAAATGATGTCAGGGCAATTTTATTAAAAATTAAATACTTGTGATGAATAACGTATTTATTTTGATAAGAATTAATATCATGTTTATAAAAAAAAACCTTCGCAAATAATGCATTAGTTTAGAAGAAATTTGATTACCATAAAAAAGGTTATAGTGAGTAAACCTTAAAAGATAGACATATGCTGTCGCGGACTTTTTTTTAGAACTTTTAAAGGGAAACAATTCCGTCATACATGATTTTTGAGTAACTTTAACCGTTTACGCAGCATACGCAACGAAAGCTCTCAAAAGGAATATTTTTTTCCCGTTTTTGCATCATTTTTCATTGATGCTCAGCTCCTATTGGTCGTAGCGTGATGTTATATAGCCTATAGCCTTCCTCGATAAATGGACTATCCAACACAAAAATATTTTTTCAATTCGAACCAGTAGTTCCTGAGATTAGCGCGTTCAACCAAACAAACAAACAAAAAAACAAACAAACAAACTCTTCAGCTTTATATTAAGTAATAGTGATGTAACGGATATTCGCATTCGCATTCGCGAATATCCGCATATATTTCAATATTCGCATTCGCATTCGCATTCGCAAAAATTATGCGAATATTTAGCGAATGTTTTTAATAATCAAAAAGGAAATTATTATATGCATGCATGTGAAATAATAATACAATAGATAACACTTAGATATTTTTATTAAATCATACTTCTACATTCTAAATTAAAGTCTCATTTATGAAGGGCACGCCACGATAGCGGCGGTAAGACCCCTCTTTGAGGAGTGGCTAGAGAGGCGTCATGGCGCCCTCACCTACCGCCTGACGCAGGTCCTCACCGGACACGGAAGTTTCGGGAGGTTCCTGCACATAATCAGGCGGGAGGAAACGCCCGGGTGTCACCATTGCCAGGATCGCCCAGAGGACACGGTGGAGCACACGGTGGAGGTCTGCCCCGCTTGGGCGGAGCACCGCCGTGTCCTCGTAGAGGCTATCGGCAGCAGCGGCGACCTCTCGCGTCCGGGCCTGGTTCAAGCCATGGTCCGGGGCAAGAGGGAGTGGGGGGCAGTCGCCTCCTTCTGCGAAGCAGTCATGCTAGCGAAGGAGGCGGCGGGACGGCTGAGGGAGAGAGCCTCCCGTCCCAGCCGCAGCGGGAGACGCTCCGGGCGTCGAAAGCCGCGCGACGACTCCCGGCCACCGTAGGCGCGGGCCTGCGGGCGGAGAGTAATGGGTAACTCACCGTCCGATCAGGACCAGGCCCGTGCCGGACGGCGCGTACGTGTTCCACGCGCGCCTCAATGAGATGTCAGCATTAAACGAAGGGGCCCTTAAGGGCCGAAGCCTGCCGGATCAGCGGGATTGTCCGAAAGGGTTACCGCTGGCCCGGAACATAAAGGGCGAAGGAAGGAACACGGGTGGGTTTTAGTCAGTAAGAGTCTGACACTCCCTTCCGCTCCACCCAGAGCGGGAGGAGTCATTTGATGATTTCCCATCCTCAAAAAAAAAAGTCTCATTTATGAAAAAAGAACTTCAGAGATCTGATCAAATCTAACATTAATCAGCCTTGTTACAACTATGTAAGGTTTGCTTTTATTTTTTAATTTATTATTACTTTACTACCATTTTTAAATAAAGTTTACAGTTTCTATTTACTTAAAAACTAAACAATTACTTGAAACAAAATTATTAAACTTTAAATATCTTAATACATTAGATATTTAAAGTTTAATAATTTTGTTTATAATCTTTGGCTTTAAATGTATATTTTTTCATTCCACTTTATTTATCTGAGGAATTAAATATATTTATAATGAATTAGTGATGTAACAGATATTCGCATTCGCATTCGCATTCGCGAATGTTGAAGATAAATATTCGCATTCGCATTCGCATTCGCGAATGTGAAAAATCCAACATTCGTTACATCACTATAAGTAAGTATAAGTATAGATAACTGGCAAAATATTGCTGTACTACAAGTTAGTGGCAACCCCTTCGTCGTTAATTGGTATAATGTAGAACTACCTAAGTTTCAATGTTAGCTGCCTACAATTAAAATAGAATGAAACTGTTTCACCTAAGTGAAGATCCAGTCTAAGTTCGAATTAGTTCCAACAACCAATGTATATAGTACTGAATGAAGTGCTTCGGAATTTCAATCTTCAACTTAACGATAAAAGCTTAAATAGTTTAAATTGAATGAAAAACAGTATAAACTAAATGGTTCTGTTTTTGAAGAGTGTCAAAGAAAGTCGAAATGAGTTGTAAATATACATTCTTCATATATGTTTTTCACGCGTAAGTTCGTATGTGGGATTCTTTATACCCACAAAGCATCTCAGTGGCTGGATGGCTTTTAGTACATGAGGTGTCTCCGCACAACATGACGAGTCGATACTCGTCTAGGTCGTGAGGTGGTTACAGGTTAGAATTTGTTTTGATAAAATCAAAATGGCGGATTTTAGCCGTCAGTAAGCAGTCTTGTGTACCTATCTCACACAAGCTATAACATATTGGTCCTTTCCCCACTACCACACACAGGGCGTTATTATACATGGTTATGATTTAGAACAAGACATAAAGGGCTCAATTCACGGCATGTATGTATGTTCAAAGGTTCGATTGTATTACAGCAAACTTGCCAGACGTCGTTAAGGCCGAAGCCTGAAATAAATCACGATACGTCTGAACTTTCCCCTCGAAGCCTTAATGTCTTCAGAGATACACGCCGTTAAATATGGAACCGGTGTGTTTGGAAGCTACTGGAAAATACTGAGAGCAGCTGGGAAGACTGGAAATTGAATGAATTGAATCTCGTTTTGGTATTTAAACCAGATGATGTTGAAAATGCAGAGTTGTTTTTAAATAGTGATTTGCGGTGCAAAGTACCTAATGCTTGGTTTTTAGTCTAATAAATTCTATTTAATTTCTTTAATATGAGATGATTGATCGTTTACAGTTTTATTATAAACAGTCGTTAGACTAAGAAGTAAGCATTCCATGTTGATGTATAAACATTCCATTTATTTTCCTAGTTGTTACTGCCACCATGTCGAGACTAACAGACTCGTTTCCCAGAATTTAAAATAGCAAGTCTAATGGAATTTTCTTGGAAATAATATCATCTTTGCAACCTACATACAGAGAAATTTTATTATCTCAGAGGCAAGATATTACACTGGAAGGCGCGTGATAATCGCTAGTAAAGGAAAATTGTTAACAAAAACAAGATGAAAAAAAAGCTATGGAAACCTTTACACTGACACTTGCACAGATAACAAATCAAGCACTGTTATTACTGAACGGGGAAGGTGAGCGACTAAAAAATACTGCCGTATGTCTCACTTTTAAATATATCGTTAACTCTTCAACGAAACTTTCCGTCTATGATATTTCTTTATGGCTTTCCTTTTTCTACTTTTTATAGAACAAAACAAGACGTAAGTACTGCGCGTGCCAACACTGCCAACTCACTATACAAGCAAACCGTCACAAAGAATAAAAGGTAGAAACCGCACAGTTAATGGAACGCTAGTTGTGACCGCCGCCGCCACGCAGCCGCGCCGCAGCCGCTCCGCAGCCGCCCCGCAGCCGCGCGCCTCAGTTAATATTTACTGGCGGACCGCGCCTCAAAGGACCAGTGATGTGCGGTGCATGGTTAATGTGCGCTCGATGGTTCTATAACTGCGTAGATTGTTTTGTGAATTAAAGTGCAATTAAATAGTGTTGAAATAATTTCCCAAATGAAGCTTTTATAATTACTGTAGTGAGCATGAATGGTTTACCTTGAAATTAAAATACAAGTGAACGAAGTGTTTACGTGTATTTAGTAGCTGCCATTTGAATTTATGTGTATTTATAATAACAAAACTACATCAATTAATGTCTAATACATTGTAAAACTCATCGACACATTTACACCACTACAAGATAGCTAAATCGCGTAGACGTCTACGACCCCCGCTGTGTAGCTCTACGGCCCTCCGTAGCGCGTAGCCTCGTAGCCCCACCCTCTACGCAGCGCTACGAACTCCAGCAAAGATCGTAATTTGTAACAGAGAATATTATAAAGACTATAAATTTGCGGAAAATTAGATTTCAACGTTACAATTATATGCACAGATATTTGCACAATTTTGTTACAGAACTGAAAGATTCATTTGAGCCACAAATTGGTTTATAGAGCGGAGGGAAGCAAACAGACGCCTTTAAGGCTTATGATTGGCAAAGCGTTGTATTATTTGGAGGCGACGAGCGGCTTCGCTCTGAGGCATGTCGGTGAGCTAAACATTGAAATACGAGATATTTCATCTGCTCAGTTATATTAATGCTTTAATATTGTATTGTATGAAATGAGACTGTTTCTTTTAAACAGTCTTAGTTTAAGCGCATGCATTTAGTTTAAATATTTACAGAACTATGAAGCTACAGCTTGCTACGGACACACATATTCATACATTACGCATATTATTATAATACTTTTAGGTATAAATATATTGCTCTTCGTCTGAATGAACAATGTCTAAGGTTGGAAAAAAGAATTGAACTTAAATATTTACCTTTACTTTTAGAGTAGAAAGTGCCTCCCAAGGGAAACACGCATGAAACACAAGCACTCACTGAATATACAGGAAATACGTGGATATCATATATTACTGACAAAATAATGTCAAACTTGAGTTGTAATAGATTTATTAGAAATAGGCGGATTCGTTTGTGTGCCCACAAACACAATGCGAAACTTGGGGTACTAGTCAAGTCAAGTTATATGGGGTTCTTCGCTGGAGTGGATCGAATAATCGAATTTTTTTCGACCCATATGCAGAATACGCGCTTTGACGAGGAGTTGTTGACACCAGCCCGAATTACCTATTACCTAAGCAATTTTCAGAAGTAGCCTGGAGTCTAGATTTTATGGATTGCTCATAAAAATTATAACATAACTTGGAAAATAATACATCTCTGACTTCTGCTTAGGTGAAGACCGACGTCAAAAATTTGAGATAATCCCCTACGGGAAGGCCATGCAACGAATGGTTTCCAGTCAGTGGGTAGATCTTAGAAGATAACCTGACACGATACTGCACGCTCTCAATTTGTCTCAAGATCTCCTCAGGAGCGCATGACAAAGGGTTCCGTGTGAGTTCGAACGAGTCGTGCAGTACCATAATGATGACAGAAACGTCCCCCTTTTATCACAGCAAGTTTATATGCTGTTATTTTTCCAAATAATCATCATTTTCAATCACGCGTTAGAAATCATATTACATAAATATTACAATTACTTTCAACGTTCAAATTTATTTTTATTTTTCAATTTTAGGTCATTAACCACCATTCCATAAAATGTGCTCAATATCATTGTAACTGCATATTTTTATCAATAACAATAAAATTAAATTGAGAAGTCATTAGCATGCACACTATCAGCCGCTCACGGCACCCCAACCACTTCGACTCGTGTGCCGCATGAATTGAATGTTGCCATACTTGCCAGTACTGCCATACTAGCCAGCCACGCCAGTGTTGCCAGCATTATAAACGACGCACCGGTTCATTCCATCAAGAATGCACGTCTTACCACAACGCAATCAGTTATTAACCTTAACACCTAGCGTTTAAAATTCAATTTTTATTACACCTCCCTTAAGATGCTATCTTTAGAATCTCTAAAGATAAAAACCAACTCTTACTTCAAAAAGTAAGGTTTATTATTGAGTGTGTGTGGAGGGTTATAATCAACAGCTGAAAGGAAGGGAATGAATCAATTTATCCGGGGAAGAGGGAATTATGAATGCTTGGGAGATTTCGTTAGTAAGATTCATTTTGTAGAGTTGCTTCAGGACAGGCGCAGCTCATAGAACTGCTTCTCGTATGTTCACTTATGAGCATTAGGGCCTGTACAAGAAACATAGATATTTGAGGTCATATTCTGGACTTGATCAATGATAAAAAGAGACCTTCACATATGCCTTCTTGCATGCTCTTGTATGTGTATGTACCATGTTTTTATAACTAAATAAATCTTATCTTATCTTATGCATGTGCAAACGTTAAATCAATGTTTTAATTATTACTTATACTATTATAAAATCTTTTGTCCATTCAAATCAGTGTGGTTGTACCTCAAAAGACTATTTCAGACAGTAATATACTCGTACATGCCTCCATGCTCCTCACACGATCTGACCGAGATAATGTGTGGAGGTTAATAGTGGCTGTGGCCTCTTAGTTTGTTTCGACCTTTCTTCTCAGAGTAGTCGAGCAGGAAACACCGTCCTCATCTAGTTATAAAAATATTATTAATGTGTAAAAGTGTTTATATAATCCTACTTACAGAAATAAAAATCATTTACCATTTCTGTGTTATTTTCCAAATATTGTTACACCCTAGCGGTCCACAAGGCGGTGCCCCTCCGAGACGTGGCTGTAACACGAGGGTGGCGTAATGAGGCTACAGTTGCGGTCTGTAGTACGCGATCTCAAATTAATTGTTTGATCACTATTCATGTTTATTGGTACATAAAACCTCCTTGGCATCAGCTGATCTTACCAAGACACTATATATCTTATTCAATAATGTGTTTACACAAAAAGTCTAGCAACTTCTGTAGCCAGCTTACCTACTCCTGTCTATCATAATATTGATGCGGCTATCATAACTCCAAGCCACCCCTGAACCGTACTTCAAAGTTCTCTCTTTCTCTGGGTATGCAAACAAGAGTTATAAGAAAAAATCTTCAAAAATGGTCGCTAATTGGTTCAATTATAGCCGAAAGTCCCTTTCGAGTCGCTCACGGGTCTAGGGCTTGCCTAAACTTGATTATACTTGAGCACACTGTTCCTCACATAAAGCGCGTCCCTCCGGCGAGGGGCGAGGGAGAGTGCGCAACCTGATTAAGGGTCAGCTTTACTTACGCGATTAAAGGACGGTTTCTTTTTGTTATGGCAAGTTTTTGGATGAGGAAAAGGTTTGTGTTGTTACATTATTATCATTTCATATTACGGAGTTAAGTTAACTTATTGTTGCATGTAGGTAAATTCTGGATTTTTATGCTAACATTTTGTTAGAAAGCAGATAATACTAGAACCTAAAAATCACTAAACTTCACATTGTGGAATGCAATAAATATAAGTATTAAGTAAAACACTTCGAAAACTTATTCCACATTATTATTTTACATTCTAAATATCAATTATTTTTTCCACCTCACAACGTGAACGCCTCTCGTAATTAATTTAATAAGTGTGAATTGTTCGCGTTAATGAAGCGCCGCCCTAACACTCACAAGGGCCGCTAGTTAAGCTTGAAGAGGGCGAGACGCAGACAGTTTTCATACCTCTTTATATTTAGGTTAAGACGAGTACGTCTGTACTTCTGTCACCCCGTGCGTAAGTACGGGAGGGCACGAAGGTCCACTTTAAACAAACAAACACATAAAGGTAAACATAGTTAAGATGGAGGGTGTGAACTGTTTGATAGAATTGCGTTCGCAATTTAGTTTCCAAAATACCAGTTTTTAGAAAAAAACTTTAGTACCTACCTACAAATAAAGTTCAGTTTTCGCTACAATTTCAACATTTTTATAACTTTTTTAATATAATTATTCTAATATTAACTACATTTACCCACTCTTGGATATATGTATATGATTACATGGACAGCCCAAAATGCCATCACAGTAACGACAGCAGTAACTTGTACTCTGTTGTTTTGTTGTTTTCTTGTCTGCAAGTTGTTCTTCTGCAGTCGGTAGCTGTGCAGTCGCCTCGTAATTACCGTCTGACTCGGGTGCTTAGCTGGCTGCGATATTGTGCGCAAGTTTCAGCAAATTATGTTACGACTTGTTCTGTTTTACACTCGCAAATATGTTTGCGTCTTACTTAATTTGCTGAGAGAGTAGACAGGGTTGATATTGTAGTAGCATTGTTTTGTTAAATATCTTATTTTTTGAGTGTTGAAAGAAAAAGCTTGGATGAATCTACTTATTTCCTGCGAAGTAGTTTAGTAAACTATTCAATCTACTATGAGACTTATCATCTGCCTAGCCTTTCACAAACTGATTCGGTTGATTACAAACGGATTCAGCTGAATTCCAGTAGGTATTTTACATGGAGCGACTATCTGACCTTCACAACCCAGTTACTGACACGATGCCCCTGAAACTGGTTATCAGACTTTCGGGCTTCTGACTACCCTTAACAACTGTCAATGATACTAAATACTTTGAGAATGTGTAAATATGTTTTCTCATTAACACAATATAAACATCGCAGCACATAAAACTTAAGTGAATGAATGTAAACATCACATCGCAATAAACGCGTCGAATCGTCGCCATTGATCTCGACACGTCGACACGGCGCGCGTTAACTGCCACTAACCGTTTGTTAAACAGGTTACTGGTTGTATGTAAAATATTTCGTTTGATAGAACTGGAGGTATGTGACGTTTAATCTCTTACTGCTTCAAGTCACGGATGAGCTCGCGTGTTTTAAAAATTTAAAGTATAAGGATTATAAAGATTTATTTTTAAGTTTGTATTAGTAAGTCTTAACACGCGGTTTACAAAGAGTAAACAGACTTTATTTATTTATTTATATATTTGACAGACTCTGTTCTATTTATACCGATTTTCAAATTAATTTGCGTCGGAATGAAAGGTTTAAATAAATTATGTAATGCTAAGCTCTCGTGAATTTGATTAAATATTGGCAAAGTTTCAAGTTTAGGTTCAATAATATAAGATATTGTATCTAACACATAAGTTCATCATAACATAACACATCACATCAAATTGTTTTTCGCTCAGTCCTCCACGAGCGCACAATATCAACAGAAAACAATAAACATTCCGTTATTATTGAACGGCTTATATAAAAGTAATGGTTCGCGCCTTGTCAGAGCTTTCCAATTAGCTCAGCCGATGTTAGACCATTCCAGTCAGGGAGGGCCGATGTTAGATCATTCCAGCCAGGGAGGGCCGATGTTAGACCACACCGGCCAGGGAGGGCCGATGTTAGGCCATTCCAGCCAGGGAGGGCCGATGTTAGGCCATTCCAGCCAGGGAGGGCCGATGTTAGGCCATTCCAGCCAGGGAGGGCCGATGTTAGGCCATTCCAGCTAGGGAGGGTCGATGCTTGACCACACCGGCCAGGGAGGACCGTGTGAAGTAGTTACTTTACACATTTTTGTTGTTTACGAGTGATTATTAATTTTTATTATTTTAGATTTTATATAAAAATATAAATTTAATTTATAGACAACTTTTTAAACAAAAAATTCTAATAAGTAATTCATTTATAAACAAAAGCAAAATTGGCTGATAAACGATAAATAATTCCCTAAAGTTGTATACGGCTACAAATCTGGTCACAACATATTGCGTTGTTTTAATTATGTTCTTCGCACTTATGACATCCACACTATCCAACAGTCTCCCTAACACCTGTAAGCATATATCTAGTCCTACCTTTGCCGTGCAGCTGCTGGCGGTTCTCGGTGCCCTTCAGACTCTCTGCGGTGTGCAGCAGCTCGTCCAGCTGCGGTTTCTTCTGTTCCAGCTCACGGAGTACACCCTGGAACAGAGGAGAGGGAGATGAGAAATGTGGAGCTAGTTGGTAAAGAGAAGAAGACAATTTACAGTCATAGAAAAATAAAAACAATGTGTTTATTTAGTACATGTCACAAGTATGCACAATATAGGTAAAAAAACAATGAAAAAACTGAAATCTAAAATTATAATAAAATATAGACAAAAAAAGTGTATTGTCTGACTCCGTCGTTTCGTACAACTTTTCAAATTTATTGTGCTTAAATTTACGAAAAATTAAGTTGATAGTTAATCGCTAAACAATTCGTTAAGTACTTGTATGTAGATTTCAAGATGTTTTCCTCACAGTTGGTGAATGAAAACTTTACTAATATTCCTCATATATGTGTGTCTTTAATATTCGACTTCTTAATAAACTGACACTGATTCAGAACATTTTAAGCTGATCTGTGATAAATAAAGTGAAAGCTTCAGATGACTTCAAATTAAATGAAAATTCTCCTTTTGCCAATAACGGTAACCTACCAATAATCTATAAACAATAGTAACCTGCAATGAACAAATGAGTGAGAACATGGAAACCCTTCCGAAACGCGACCATCAAATAAATACTTGAAGTATGTAAGTATGACGATGAAAGTTATATTACAACATGTTTAAACTTGTTGTAAATAACGTCCAGTATTACTTATTCCACTCCTACTTTTTCTTGTTTCCTCAGTGAAGTGGAGACCTGCGAACTCCACAACAATATGCATAACAAGCAAAATTGTGAGTTTACCTGTCTGTGTGTGTGTAAGTGTAACTTTGAACAATTTCGGTAACTTAATAAGATATAGACGCTCTAACTGTTATTCTGTTATTTATGCTAATTAAATATTCGAAATGTTTTTCATAATTTCCACAAAAATATTTATGTAAGTACTCTGTGGATTATCACTAAATTTCAACTTTGAAATAGACAATGTTTTAATAATATTGTTGAACAAAAAATATGATAAGAGAAATGTTTTGAACAATAAAGCTTTTATGGTACTTACTGCATGAACTACATAATATTAAACAACCTAACATGGAGTTAGAGCGTTTTAAAATTAAAAGAATCCCCTTTGAACTTATGTTTTGCCACATAAATCGTGCCTACTGTTATTATATATAGCCATCTTTGTAGGCACGTTCAAATAATAGTATGAATAGTGTTGTCTCGTCACCGGACAATTGCACGATGCACAGTGTGTCGAGGCGCGTGATTCTGACCGCAGCCGTTATTAACACGACACACTGATGCACTGTGTGTGTGCTTACCTACATACTCGTACATAGTTATGGACGTGACCGAAGGGTTAATCCCTTATTTCATAATATGTTTGAAAATTCCCTCGACAACGTAAATAAAGCAATTAATGTTGTTGAATTGTCAAAATGAATGGCACTGTCATGGTAAGCGTGCTATGAATGGCACTGCTATGGTAAGCGTGCTATGAATGGCACTGCCATGGTAAGCGTGCTATGAATGGCACTGCCATGGTAAGCGTGCTATGAATGGCACTGCTATGGTAAGCGTGCTATGAATGGCACAGCTATGTTAAGCGTGCTATGAATGGCACTGCCATGGTAAGCGTGCTATGAATGGCACTGCCATGGTAAGCGTGCTATGAATGGCACTGCCATGGTAAGCGTACTATGTAACCACCCTGCTAAAAGCCTGTTAATTTGCCTCCCTTTTAATAAATAATTCATCAATCCTGTCCATTTGTCCAAGGTTAAGCCTGGTCTTTTAAACGATAGTATTTCTTTTTATATCTCCCGTAATCGCTCCTAAAAGCGCTTTTGCTTCCTTCATAAATACTTCAATAATGGCGAAGATAAGTGACAGTTTTAACCATTCAGGGGAAGGAAAGCTAGCTCAAACCGAATTTATATTGATCCTATTTTGGACGAAATAATCAGCCATTAATACTTCTTAAAGTATTAATGGCTGATTATTTCGTCGTAGGTTCGAACCCAGACAGGCGCTTTACTTTGTGTAAATTACTTCATCACCACTGCTCACAAAACGGTGAAGGAAAACATCGTGAGGAAACCGGCATGTCGTAGAATCAAAAATTCGAAGACATGTGACATCTACCAACCCGCACTGGGCCCGCGTGGTGGATTACGGCCCACTCCCTCTCACTGAGAGGAGGCCTGTGTCCCAGCAGTGGGAACATTATAGGCTGATGATGATGATGATGATGAATACTTTAAGTTAAAGGTCAAAAATAATTTCCACAAAATCAATTTGTACCGCGATGTCACGTCATGTAATGCAATTAATATTCGCAACTGTGAAGTCCCCCCGACATGGCGACACTACCCGAGTAGGTGCATTAGTAAGCGTTAAAGCTTCGGTAATTCTTTACCAAATCTTTGCCTTTCGATCGTCATGAAAGAACCACTCACTGAAATCAAGTGTGGCGGTCTGTTGTTTGGAGTGTATGGCAAATTCCGTTGCTGACTGCATTCCTCACTGTGCTACAAACCTACTTCATGTATAGGTACATACATACACTAGTGAGCCGTCCCTGCTTCGCACAGGTGAAATGGCGACATGTCAAAACATCGAGATTTCTAATTAATCACACTAATATTATAAAGGCGAAAGTTTGTGAGTGTGTGAGTGTGTGTGTTTATGTTTGTTACTTCTTCACGCTCAAACGGCTGGACCAATTTTTATAAAATTTGGTATGGAGGTAGCTGACACCCTGGATTAATATTTATACGAGTAGGTATGTATAATGTACGAAGGTTTAAGCTATTGTCCGCAAAAATGCATGAACCCTTAAAATTCATAGTGTTCGAACAGTTGACGTGTAGCGACTTCCGGGGAAATGCAGCATGGCAGCGGAACAGTTTTTGAAAATATTGGCGGAAATACGCTTTGCATCGGACGGGCACAAAGAACAGCGGCAGACGCGCTTGTTTTCTTTTTTATTCGCGGGAAGCTGAAACAATACCGGTGGGCAGCCCGCGAGGTAGGCTTATATTATATAGTTTTATACAAAACACACTGTAGGTGATAGATTCAAAATGACTAAAGTAAGTAACTAAAAAAGGTTACTATTTTCTTTATGGTTTACTAATTTTCTTTAAAGCATTGGTGTCTTTGTAAAGTTCTTGCCAGAAGTGCATGATATTCACAGGTATAATAAGACAATCTTATCAATATTTATTACCGCGTTGTGTAGCGAACACACCTCGTTCATATCCCGGCACCCCGGGAGATGCGAGCAGTCCCGAGGGGAATGTAGCGGGATCCGATATTCATACCTTTTTATTTCAAAACGAGTCTAAATGCAATATTGTTTAACATCCCAAGTAAAGCCACGACCGGGCTCTAAGTATTTGTGATCACAGTGTGTGTAGTACCTGTACAGGTATCTAACAGCATTGGGTTCCAGAGCTGTCCATAAAATAAAACCCTTTCCTTGAAATCATTCTCGTTCATGATCGTCCAGCGCTCCGTCGAACACCAATTATAAAGGTATTACACAACTACATAACAAACTTCATTCGCGAAGTTAGATAACTTTTAAATAAAATTGAGTTGTACAATAGGAATGCTGTGTTTGAATTAAGGTTATTTGAAACCTAAACAGCAATGTTTTGTGTTTCTATCGATCATTTAGACTGTAATTAGTTGATTATGATAAATCATTTAGAAAAAATGAAGCATCTAACATCAATGCCTATTTTACAAGTTAATTGCTACTACCTATTCACTTGGTATTTAATGTAGCCGACTTAATTAATCAGTATTCATTGCCACAAAACACTGTAAAGGCTCGTACACTGAGGCGCGACGCGACACGCGACACAAAGGCACCGCAAGTCGCGCAACGAGCGGTGCCTTTGTGTCGCGTGTCGCGTCGCGCCTGTGTGTACGAGCCTTAACCCTACTTCTGGGTATAATCCTCGTATTATTACATCCAAATCTTTCGAATTTAAGTAAGAAACATAGCACCCAATGTCGCCAACTTTCCTAATCGAAAATTACCCTGATCTCATTGACTTTGCCCTTTACCCACAACGAGGTAACCTAATCTAACCTAAACCGATTTATTTTTTTCCTCGCCGCAGCAAAAAAAGAAAACGCTAAGGTTTCCTTCTGGTAAAAGTTCCTGAAGTCAATTTGAGCAAAGACTGTACTTTGCTTTAAGTTGAGCACAAGTTTTAAGTGCAGCGAATAGTTGCTTAACAACCGTGCTTGCTTAAAGAAATACATTAGATAGTATTACATTCTTTACTTCCTTCTAATTTTACTGGGATTTTATAAGTTAAACCTAGTATCGAGCAATGTCCTCATGAAACAATCCAATCAAGATATCAATGTGTGATTGTGAGATTAGAGAAAAGACAATGTGACCAGCCTATGTTTATTCTATGTGATAAACATATTTACGTATAACCAGACGTGATTGAATTGCAGCACCTATTTACTAAAACATTATCAGCTTCCATACGAGAGCGGATGTACTGGTACATCAGCTTCCATACGAGAGCTGATGTACTGATACATCAGCTTCCATACGAGAGCTGATGTACTGGTACATCAGCTTCCATACGAGAGCTGATATACTGGTACATCAGCTTCCATACGAAAGATAATGACCAATTTTTTAAAATTTTAAGGTTTATCCTAGCTTCTGCTTCTGCCCAGTAGCCGAAAACAATAGATTTTCAAAAATTAAATTAACAATTTTAAAACCCCTGGCACAAAATAATAATAAAAAAGAGTATGAACGTAAAAAGACTAAAACAAGTTAAAAACACTATCAAAAAATAGAGACTAAAACAGATAAACTCATATGGCAGTCGGGGGACCTCTTAGAATTGAAGGTGTTCCACAGAACGGTACCCCGACTTCCATATGAATTTATCTGTTTTAGTCTCGTTACATAATTTTTTTAAGTCAGGGGTTTTTAAATTATTTTGTCCTTTTCCAATTCCATTTAGCCGTCGTATATTTTTTCAATTTTTTTTTTATTTTGACCGTTTTTACCGTGGCTATTTTTTTATAATGTCTTTAACTTGTTTTAGTCTTTTTACGTTCATACAATTTTTTATTATTATTTTGTGTCGGGGTTTTTTTTAATTTTTTATTTCATGCTTTTTGTAGGGACTCCTTAAATTTTTTTCAATTCTTTTATTTTCTTTAATTTGGTGTTTAACGGTTTTTTATCCGTCAAAAAATAATTATTAATTTACAATAATTGAAGAATTATTTTTAAGAGTAAACAGATTTTTTTGTTTTATTATATCCTTTTGTTATTCAACTTTCGTACAAGTATTTCATAGCTATTAGATATCTTAGGTATTTCAGATCTAGTTTATAAAATGGGACTGCGACACTATCTGATGTAGAAATACGTTTATTTAGTAGGATAATTCCATTCGTAAAAATGGTCAAACTCAGTGGTCGTACGTACCAGTCATCACTCCACTTTCCTCATTAATCTAGGGCATTGATCAGACAAAAAAAAATTCAAGTTTTTAGTTTTTATTTCGTTAGTTAATATTCCTCATTCCCTTTCAATATAGTGTACAGTATTCTACTAGTCAAGCCCTTTCATTTGATACCTATATTGAAGGAGTTGTGAAAAAAAAATGTAATTCGCCCTTTGATACACATATTGAGGGAGTTGTGAAAAAATATGTAATCCACCATTTTGTGGCGACGGCCATCTTAGACCGATTTGATCAAACATAGCTAAAAACACTTCCGACTAATTCACCTTTCAAACAAAAAAACATAATCAAAATCGGTTCATCCGTTCGGGAGCTAAGATGCCACAGACAGACACACACACAATGACACGTCAAACTTATAACACCCCGTCGTTTTTGTTTCGGGGGTTGAAAAGGGAACTACTAACCAACTCTAAAAACTTGGCGTCTCCAAAACAATGTTTACACATTAAAAGATTTTTGATTATAAGAGTAAATAAGAAAATAATATTTTTTTATAATAAGGTAGATTGATTTAGCTGTATAATAGAAATGTTGTGTTTTTATTTTATATTGTATATAATTTTATATTATATTGTATATAATAAAGTATAAAATATGTCTCTTTATATCCATAGTCCATAGTGTTTTGTATTGTTTATTAGAGATAAAGTAGTATATAATATAAGTTAGGTTTTATACCCAAGTAAATATTCGTATGCCGCTGTTAGCGGCGGGTGTGTCCCGAACTTATTTTTAACCAACTAACTTTGTACCTACCATATCCGTCGAAAAAATGTTTTTCTCTTTGTCTTACAGTATGACATCACAAACTCAATTGGGCGATTCCACCTTTTGACTTTCTAATTCCTCGTAATGACTGTCGTACGTGGGTATTCACATGACAATCAAGTAAAATAGCAATTAAGCAAATACTTAGCAGTCCTGTGAGTCATTATCTCGTCATTAATACCCACAAAGAGAAAGTGCGCTAAGCTGAAATTATCCACTTTTCAACTACCTACTTTAAGTTTTCGGCTGAAAGGAACCACTTAAAGTTTCGGCAACTTGACGTTATTTTAATGACAGCCAGTAATTAGCACTTATAAGTTGTTACTAAACCTGGATTTTGAGATTATCAAGTTAAAATCTAGCGAGATCGTTATATTTTTAATGTTTTCATACACACAAGAGCTTCCACAAAAATCCTGTTTGATAGTATGTTGCATAATGGGTTTGTCCTATCATTGTTTAGTTCATGTTTTTCAACCTAACAAATCTGACTTCTTTAAGACATAGTCCACACATTGCCCACCGAATGGAAGGAAAAAGACACCGAGACTCAGTAAGACTGTATACAGAACTATAAAAGCACGACGCATCCGGATGGGAGATTGTAAAGCGTGATATTTGTTTATACATTCTTTTATTTAGTCTTCTCTCTTGTCAGTATTCGGTAACACTATCTAAGTAGCGCGATCTAAGTAGCGTGAAGACGAGTAGGTAGCAAAACAGCTTCAGCTGGTCCTCAATATTTTCATTAACTCTTACAATCACAAGAACTCTCTATATCTAAAACCAGCATCATTTCGCAGATAAGTTACGAATTTAGAATCATATGCGTTCCCAGTTAAGATATGAACAAGTTGGCACAACAGTTGAGCGAGAAGTTTTAACAACATGTGCCCCGACACACTCCGACACACTCGAGCACATCGAGCAAGTTCTGTCGTATCTGTCCAATGTGAGTAACTCTGCAATGAGATACATGGGAAATTTTGAAAGGCTATGCATAAATTGCCAGATATTTTTCGCTTCGAACCATTGCTTTTAGATGATGTCATAAATCTGTGTATGCGCTGGGGATCTTTGATGGGAAGGGACTTATCTTAAGAATGGACAAGAACCTACTGAGCACTCTCATCAACCTACTAAGTAAAGACTATCAAGCATTCCTGGATGTAGTAATAGAGAAGCTAACAACTTCGAAACATTACCTGTTTGCAAGGAATCTACAATTGATGGATTCGATTTCCCCTAAAACCAGCGTACTGAGTTCTTTCAAATTAAGAAAAACGACTCCAGCAATTAGCAAAGTAATACGAGCTCATTACATTATTCATTTTCCTGTTTAATTAAAGTTCAAAGTATAATACCCCCACGTCCGTCCCGCTCGGCGGCGGGGGCTCGAGTGCCGCTGCCGGCCGGCGCGCTCCCCTCCACCCGCGACACCCCTTATTGATCCCCTCCCCGCCGCTCCACTGAGTAACAACTAACCAACTTAATAAGAACTACTTCCCCCCTCGTGTGGAGTGCTCCACAAGACGATTTAGGATTATTACGTCACACACTAAGAGCTCAAATTATATTGGTAGAATGAGGCCAGGTAATATTAACATTTTTATATCGAGAGCTGAGGCGGCTCTTCCAAGGCTATCTTAATAATTTGCACAAATATTGACATTATTAAAACTTGGTCATTTGATCGTATTGTGGTATAAATGATGATATTACAGAGGCATGTAACAACAGCGGGCTGTTTGTTTGTTTGTGTTCGTTCCAGTAGCGTGGCGACGTGGTGTGGCGTGTGCGCCAGTGTTGTTTGTGTTCGTCCCAGTAGCGTGACGGTGTGGCGTGCGCACCACCACCAGTGTTGTTAGTGTTCGTCCCAATAGCGTGGCGGTGTGGCGTGCGCGCCAGTGTTATTAGTGTTCGTCCCAATAGCGTGGTGGTGTGGCGTGCGGCGCGCCAGTGTTGTAAGTGTATGCCCAGTAGCGTGACGGTGTGGCGTGCGCGCCAGTGTTGTTAGTGTTCGTTCCAGTAGCGTTGCAGTGTGGCGTGCGCGCCAGTGTTGTTAGTGTTCGTCCCAATAGCGTGGCGGTGTGGCGTGCGCGCCAGTGTTGTTAGTGTTCGTCCCAATAGCGTGGCGATGTGGCGTGCGGCGCGCCAGTGTTGTAAGTGTATGCCCAGTAGCGTGACGGTGTGGCGTGCGCGCCAGTGTTGTTAGTGTTCGTCCCAGTAGCGTTGCGGTGTGGCGTGCGACTCAGGATTGTTTGTTTCACATTCCGTAAGCAAATTAGTTGATGAGAGTGCTGTTACTGAATAAACTGCTAGTTCATCTGCCTGTTAGATTCGCTTGTTTCATTACGTGGACTGAAGAAGTCTGAATTCGTGGAACAGGTTATTACTACTTCTCACAACGTCAGAGTACCTATTTGAATAACAGCCGGTTATAGTAACTATTGCTATAATTATCTGAATACTGAGAACCATCTTGAATAACATAATCGGCTTATAATGTTCCCACTGCTGGGACACAGGCAGAGTCTCAGTGAAAGGGAGTGGGCCGTAATCCACCACGCGGGCCTAGTGCGGGTTCACAGATGTCACATGTCATGTTTCGAGAGCAATGGTGATAAAATAATTTACACAAAGTAAAGTGCCTGTCTGGGTTCGAACCTACGACCTACAACTCGTAAGTCGCGGCCGTTACCACTGGGCCACCACTGAATAGTCTTCATTAATACATAGCACGCCAAGCAGTTCGTGTGTGACTCGATTTTATATAATATCCTGTTTTTAACAACATTAAACTTCTCACAAGTTTACCAAGACCCCAAGCTAAAACTGAAACTTAAATAAAATTAAGTATAACGCCCAGCACTACGCGGCGTATTGCACGGCCGTCGTATTGTGTCATACGGCCGGCGTACTGAACACATGTTACAATACGGATTACGTGGCATATTGGCATGTTTGACGGCACGTAATGACCGTGCGGTGCGCGTTAACACAATGTGCGCACTTTTGGATTAGGTATTTCAAATTAACGTTCTTTGTTACATAAAGGCAGGACATTCACCAACTTTCGTGAAGGAAAGTTGCCTCAACAGCAAGCTTAGCAAATGGATTGGTCACAGCAATGTTGGATTGTGTTCTATTAGCCTACGTTAGAACGTTAAATAATGTATTAGTAAAGGTAAGGTGTTCTACTGTATACTAAAATGAAATCCAAATGTTCGCATTACTCAAGTACATAATAAAAGGTCCGATTCAATTTACGTTGTTATCTTTTGAAGTATTTTCGTTGTGTAAGAGAGTTCATAAATTACCCAGAGCATCCTAATGGGCCATTTCGAGGATTACTGCAAAACTCTGCTCATCCCTAGATACTGTTATGGGTACTATAAATATTTGTCACGTCTACTTTGACAGCTATGGACTAGAAAGCAATGCACATTATATTGACGCATAGCTTGTGGCTGCGGCTTCGCCCGCATATCATGAAGGTCGGAATTAAGGTACTACTAGACTACCGTGATAATAGTAGATTATGCACCGAGGGGCTAAAGTTGTGTCTTATGTCACGGGCGTCATATTGAATCTCGAGCGCAATCGAGGATCGCAGCGAGGGAATTCAGAGTTTAACTCACGAGCGAAGCGAGGGAGTTAATACAAGAATCCTGAATACAGCGAGGGATTCAAGCTAGCTTAAGGCAAAGACACCTTTAGCCCAGAGGAGGATACTCTACTTTGTACACCTACTGTGAGAAAATAATAGCCATAGTACGAAAAACAAAGTATTTATTAAATAAACAAACAGTAAGAATAACATATTTAGAACTAGTTAGTTATATGTACTTCCATTCCTTTTAAAAATAGTTCGTAGTTGTCTAATTATTCTTACAATATTATGTCTTCGAAAATATAGCAACGATATGAAGAAGCAGTCGTTATGATTTTGTAGGAAATCGAGAATATCATCCACGCGTAGTAAGAGTATCGAGAATAGCTTTCCTCTTTCTGGCACCAAAGGGTGTTTGTTAGTACTATACTGCCAATTTAGCTGAGCATGTGAGATTCCAAATTCAAATCACATTATGACCAGCGGGTCATAATGAAATCCAGTACAACATTATTGACCGGCTGTGCCCCCGGCCACTAATGACTCACTTTAGGTTAAGGTTGCTTGACATATAATTTGACATTTTCGAGCAGGGGTGGTGTGAAAAAACTATTTTATGTCCTAACCCAGGTCATCCCCCCGTGCGCCAAATTTCATCCAACTCCGTCTCCGACAGAATCCGACCGACAGTTCAATTCAGTTCAGTTCAGATCATTGACAATATTCGTACGGATTATCAATCTCATGTTATTGAGAATGAAACCCTAATATCTAGACAAAAGAAAATTCCAATTCTGGACTTTCAGTCGTGCCTGCGGCTTCAATACCAAAGAAGTAGTTCGTCTTACCTATTGTATAGGTTAGTAACCGAAGTGTGTAGTCTTCATTAATTAATTAATTAGGTACTTACTAGTCGCAATTAATTAGCTCGGGATCGTGACCTGAATTGTAGCTCGAAAGACCAAAGTGGTCCTTTGAAACTTACTTATTCAGCAATTTCAATAAAAACTTGTCTATGAATAAAAACGAAATGCTGTTAGTTGGTTTGCGCATCACATAAGGCCGGCTGGACCGAGTTAGCTATTTTTTGTTTTAAAATGTTCGTAATAGTAACAATTAAGTTTTTATTGAAAGAAAAATTGGAAAAGATTCCCGGAAAAATGTGAAATTCGGGCAATACGAAACGTCCTGTTTTCTATAAGATTTTTGTACGAACTATTGGACTCATGGTCTGTCGGGTCAGCTAGTAGTTTATAAATATATTTACAATAAAGTACCTAAATTGCAAGTTATAGAGATGACAGAAAATAGAAGTACCCGAGGCCTATTCTCAATGTATGAGGTAATAAGTAAGTATACAACGTCGGGCCCAACGGATTCCGTAGAGGATAGTAACGTCGTGTAACGATGAATGCTATTTAGTATCGAAGAATCGCGCCTAAGCCCTGAAAAAACCTTCACGAAAGATATTGATTCAGATGAGAAAGTCTTCTTATGCTCTAAGGTAGGTAGCTATCCCACCACATTTAGCCAGAATTTGCTTCTCATTTGATGGGTATGTACTAATACTACTGTTAGAAACTTGCCCCCATGTTTGCATTGCAAGTTTGCCAGAACAGTGACCATTAACAGTACAAGAATCGGTGTTCAAACCAGTGTTACTGTACATCCTGAACCTGGCTTGTCATTCTGACATGAAAAAATGCATTTTGTTTGGTATGGCTACTTAGGGCGAATTTTACTAAAGAAACTGAACGCGACCAGCACATCTAAGCCGTGTTCAAGAGCTGTCAGTATCAGTATCCACAACAATGATGACACTCAATGCTCTCGAACGCGGTAAAGATGTGTCAAACTGCTGATCTTAAAAAAACAACGTATCGTGCTATGGTCCTTTAACGGCTCTGAGATCTGACCTATGGCGTAAAGCTTCCCACTGATAATGGTTAGGGGTACCTTTTACTACTATTTAATTCTACATGTTAAAGCGGAGATAGATTGACTGAATAACTATAAGAAACCAGGTTATCAATTACGCTATTACTAGTTTTTACATTCTAAATAGTGTATTTCAGTACACTCATACTCTACAGCTCATGTCAATTGAAAGTACATGAAGTTAGACGTCTGTCGCGCGCCGTGGTCACGGCCATAATGCCGGTTTTGGAGTACGCTGCGACGTGCCCGCTAGCACGTGTGGCGCGCCGGCTGGGCACCGTTGCCTAGCAACGCGGCCGTACGATGGGGGTGGGATAGGTAAGAGATGCGAAGCGTATCGATAGGCGAGATGTCGATAGTTTTGTTATCGATAAAATTTCCTTTTTTTAATAACTGAAAGATTATATTTTAGCACTGTTTCATGTTAAATTACTGTCGTGGCCGCCAAATAGATAAAATATTCTAGCTTTAAAGCAACTTAGCTCTAATCTCCAAACCATTATTATTATTTTATAATTGTCTACGACATATCTCGAGACCCTCGGGTCCGACATATCTCGGGACCCTCGGGTCCTGGACCTTTGGCAGGCGTACGACGGGCCGAAGCCAACTAACAGAGGCCCGTTAGGCACTTTTAAAGAAATGATGCCCCAACCGACGATTATCCCTGTACGTACTATGCAAATGCACCCAACAACCACCCCCGACCCCGGTAGGTGTAGGACTATTATGCTATAATGACTATATTTGCATAACTCTTTTTTTTTTCATGGAATAGCAGTTTTGCAAAGAGATGAATGCAGAAACATTGAAGCAGTTCAAATTGCCTCTCTGTTGTAAGTCATTTCATCATCAAAACACCGAGGAAAATTAGAGTCAGATTCATTATTTGTTAAAATGTAAGGAAAAATCGTCCAAGTTTACAATATTTTGTAAATACGTGAGCAGCATATTGTATCAACATGATTCATTTATCTTTCGTTGCTTAATTTTTACCATTGTAGTATTTTAATTTTATTTCAAGTACATCGTGTACACATTATCATTCGTCATTTGTTGTTCATTGTGTTCGTTGTTACTTCGAACACAATGTAAATTGTTTATGAATAAATTAAATTGAATGTATTAGAATAATAAATGTAATAAACGTATAATACAAAATATGTATTGTCAAACATTTTAAAAGAGTAACTATGGAATTTCCTTCTTATTACGCCCAAAGGTACTTATTACGCTCAAAGGGCTTCAATTTCAACACATGGAATAACATTGGTTTTATTCACATTGAATGTTAAGCTGTAGATATATCTGACTGATCTCACGGATGGGTCTGTACCATTACAACGCCATATATTGCAATCACCATGAATTTCAAAAAAATACAACAACGGATTAAAAATAAATTCGCTTATCGACACGTTCACATCACTGGTTCTCGCGCATGCGTACTATGAAGTACTCAGTCTATATAAACGGAGCAATGGAGGTGAACGAGGCGGTCGCGCTTCAGTAAGCGATCGCGACAGACGACTGAAAGCAGCATACTTTCAAGTAAAGATAGAACATTACATGATTATACTATAAACAATGCGTAGTTTCAGGCATCGTTTAGCACTAATTGAATCTCTGTTTCAACAATCAGGGTAAAAAATAACAGTGATTTAATACAACATGTATGAATTTTATTTGATTGCAGGTAGGTGTGTACAAATTGTCGCTGGAAGCGCTTTTAATTTGGTTTTAATTGTGAAGCTGAAAGCTTTACTGTTTCAGTAATGAGGGCTACAGGCGGGAGACTATATTTATTGCTGTTGCAATAAGGTAAATACACTCATGCAGACTTAGTAACTTCTGTTTTGATGTTTGTTATAAGAAGAATGCAAAGTTGGGAATATAATTATTGTTTTTATCTCAATGGTACCGAAACCGCTTGCAAAACCATCATTATTTTAAGTATATTATAGTGTATATTCACAATAAGGGACCGGCACACATGATGGACTAAATTGTTTAGTTCAATCTTTCTATACCTACCTACATACCTAATTAAAGTTTCAAAGTAACTCACTAAAAGTAGAACCACTACACATCGATCACAAACGAATGTTTGCGGTAATCCTTATCTAAATAAGTAATGTGTGTCGGGTCAGGGTCAGGGGCGTCACGTCACAGATGCTGCGGTGATTACACGAGAAGTGATCAGGACCTGTCATGATTCTGGAGAGAGATTGGAGTATTTCATTTGATAAGCACTTTAAGGTAAAATTTTACTTGCACCTTATTTACTTTTCTGAATACATATGCCAACGTGTGTGTCAGCTTTGTGGGAAAAGAATTTCTTTGAAAATTGCTAACATTATCGCTCCTTGACCACTTGCACACTTTTTCGACTAAATTCACTAATAAATTTTACTGATCAGTGTTTAAAACATTGGAGGAGTACCCAAGTAGTAATATAAACAAACAATGATCGATAGTCCGATACTGTGTTGATGTAACTGACACCTTCCCTCGCAGGTGTTGTTAACAATGGCGACACAACATCGCGCCTGTGTCCCCGAAGGGTCAGACAGAGGTGTACGTGTAACAGTACACCCACGTTTCGCCAGTTATGTTTCAGCCCTTTGTAAGGGGCGAGTCTATTGTCATCATCCGGGCACACATCCAGAGTTTGTGCTGCTACCGAGCAATTCCAGATGGAAAAACGCAATAATACTTTGTGCTGCTACCGAGCAATTCCAGATGGAAAAACGCAATAATACTTTGTGCTGCTACCGAGCAATTCCAGATGGAAAAACGCAATAATACTTTGTGCTGCTACCGAGCAATTCCAGATAGAAAAACGCAATAATACTTTGTGCTGCTACCGACCAATTCCAGATGGAAAAACGCAATAATACTTTGTGCTGCTACCGAGCAATTCCAGATAGAAAAACGCAATAATACTTTGTGCTGCTACCGACCAATTCCAGATGGAAAAACGCAATAATACTTTGTGCTGCTACCGAGCAATTCCAGATGGAAAAACGCAATAATACTTTGTGCTGCTACCGAGCAATTCCAGATGGAAAAACGCAATAATACTTTGTGCTGCTTCCGAGCAATTCCAGATGGAAAAACGCAATAATACTTTGTGCTGCTACCGAGCAATTCCAGATGGAAAAACGCAATAATACTTTGTGCTGCTACCGACTAATTCCAGATGGCAAAACGCAATAATACTTTGCCCGACCCGGGAATCGAACCCAGGGCCATATATATAATATTATAGGTACATGAAAAATATAATATTTCACATTACTTTATTTTTTGCGGTAAAATGGTAAACCTTTATTATGTGTTCAGCTTTGGCTGATGTTTTAAGATCCAGAAATCAGCCTTTGCCGAAGCCTTGCCTTTTAATAAAGAAATTCCAGTCCAAATAGCTACCTTGTTTGAACTCGATGATGAGGAGGATTCTCATAATCATATTCTTTGTAAACACTACACGAAGTATGCGCACGGTATTATCTTCTTTAGGAGGCAAAAGAAACGATCTTCAAAAAATTCTTGGCTTTGGGAAAAGTTACTGGTATTTCTTTTATGATTATTTCATTTAGGTAGGTATGACAATATACCGACTGCGTAGTTTCATCAAAATATAAAGGCTACCCGTTCTTAACCCACTGCCGTCGTGAAAATCAACAATCAACGATAGTGCCAGAGGGATTAGCAGCAAGCAGCATCTTCCTGGGTGCCTTGACCAATAAACCGGGATCACCAATTTCTCTGACAATTATGAATGTTTACATCTCTAATCCTCTCAGTTTTTTTGCAATTCAATCTAAAATATTATGAAAGCTACAACCAGAATCAAACTATCTACTTCACGTGTTCTACACTTCAAATCCACGCACGTATCCAATTTCTTAACCCGACCAGGCGAGCACACATAAACCCACGAATACATTGAATGTAATGCTCATAAAATGTCCAGCTTGTGTCCCAGGCCGCGTAGTGGACGCGCAATGGATGTTAATCGCACCAGAGTGTCGCGGCGCATGCTAACCAATGCGATGATTTGCGCACGAATGCCTGTTAAAACAATGTGGGTGCCGCAATCCGGGATGCAGGTGCTACGACTGTATCTATGGCTAAAATGTATTTTGTTGTTGTTGTCTGTTTTAGCAATGACATGCTTTAAGAGCGACTATTAATCATAACTCAAGTTATATGTGTTTACTTGCCATATAAACATTATTTATTATGTATGGGATAGTTGTATTTTCGACTTAAAAATCGTTCACGTTATGTATTGCACAGCTTCTCTAAGCCAGGATAAAATCAGACTATAATATGTTTTGGTAATATCTGTCTCTTTTCTTCACGTCTCTGAGGGACCGCCGATATTCAACAACAGATATTTTAATACCAGTCGTATTGCGGCCAAATTAAAAAACTCATAAAGATTCGAGCATTTTTTTATTTTATCTTTATATTTTCCTCTTTTCCTCTGAAAGGATCTGAGCTTACCTACCTTCGTAAGCACCTATCGAAACCTACCTATAGTATATTGTATAGGCTTTACTTTCGTATTTGTATATGAACGGCTCTCAAACCCCTTGCCTTTCAAGGGGGTTTCTATTCAATACACACAATTAGGGTTAACACAAAAGCTGTTCAAAGGTCAACTGTTCCGTATCCCAATCCTATCCATGGTTTATTTCCAGAAAAGGATAAATGGATGTATTACTATCTAGTTAGCGGAGTTACTACTTACAGAATATTCAAGAGCAAGCTTTTAGAATGTGAATTGTTTGGTAACGATTACTTTTTTCGACAAACCATCTTCCAAATCAAACAATTAAATGGTTTTTTGACAAACGTCATCCTCCCATTGCAGGACGCTCAAACAATTAGCTGTCTATTCCAATATTAAAGTCGTCCACTCCATCATAATGAAACTGGCTCGAGTATAGTACACACGAGCGTACGGGCACGTTGAGTACACAATCTCAGCCATTGTTGAGGAAGTCACAAGAAGCCGCCTCAAAGCCCTGCGCCGGGCTGGAACGTTCATACTACACTTGTTTTATACTAACTGGTATTTTTGACGCTGTCTGCAAAATTGACATTAATTGGCCTTCTACAAAAACTCATATTACGACATTTGGCTGCAGTTACCGATGATAAGTCTTCAAAGCATGCTGAAATATACTCTCGATATGTGACTGAATTCATGGATTAATCAATACCAACTTATCCGAACGTGTATGTGCAACAACATCACACATTTACTTTTATAATGATTCAAGTTTTCATTTAGCCAGCATTAAGAAAACTGTTAGTTTGCACTCCTTGTTGATATCGTGTTATTATGTTACCTACATAATACGGACACAGCCCGCCATCGATTCGTATCGGGTAGTGTAAAGGTGCCATAAAGGAACCGACCTCCCCGGGACTCCGCCACAATGACGGGCGGAAATGAGCTCTCACTTATAAGTAATAAGGTTTAAATTAGTTTCCTACAATTGGGGGCAGTAATAAATTTAATCTTTTGCCTAATGTTCGCAGAATGATCTATGTTATGTTTTAAATTACTCCAATGGCAGTCTGTTTTCGGTGGAAGACCATTCGTTCGTTATGTTTATTGCATATTTTGGGCGTCGAAGATATATTGAAGAATGTCAATTTCCTTGTAGGTACCTAATGTAAAAGTTGTTTTATAGGAAACATTATGAATCGAGTCGAAGTAAATTTGTATTTTAGTAATTTTAGAACATATTTTCATTTGCAATTTAATCATCATCATCATTTCAGCCAAAAGACGTCCACTGCTGGACATAGGCCTCCCCCAAGCACCTCCACTTCGACCGGTTCTGTGCTTCTCGCATCCAACGGGTTCCTGCGGCCTTCACAAGGTCGTCGGACCACCTTGTGGGAGGCCTTCCAACGCTACAATTGCAATTTAATAATAAAATATAAAATATCTACAGCTTCCGTTCAATTCCTAAAAACTACACAGGAAGATCTCAACAAGATCAGCAAGTTCACCCCTTGTGGTGATCAAGACGAGCCAGTTCTTCAACGAACGAACTCGTTTAAACAAGCTTCCTCATTTCGTCAGCTGTTGTACACATAATGTCACATATGTATGTATTTAAGTGACACTTTTCCGCAGTTTTTCGCTGAGAAGTAAGATCACTTAGGATGTATTGGCGCCTAATTGAAATTGACAGGGTGGCATTGTTGGTGAACGTTTGTGAAATTGTACTGACTAAACAAGATGGCGGTGATAGTTCCGATATAGGCCACGCGCCACAATAACCTTGTACCGCTGTATTTTCTTTCTTTCTTTGGTATACAAGTGAGGGTACATACCTTCTGCTTGTCGAGCTGCTGCAGGATGTCCTCCACATCGCCGACGGCGACCGACTGCGTGCGGAGCATGTCCACCTCCACCGACACCCAGTCTCGAATCTGACACAAAATAGGAAGATCATGAAAAAGGCAATAATTTGGTGACATAACAAACACTGTCCTCCTTTCGGGCTAATAGCCGCAGTCGAGTAAAAAACAAAAAGATCTGATCACACATACCTATATAATTTCAGGAAAATGGAAGACCCAGTATAATTCCCGCAATCGCTGAAACTATTCCGCCCGTCAGGAGTCGTATGTGGTTGTAATGTTGATATTTAAAATGTTTGATTGGGAAGCCCAAGTTTAATAGTTTATTTTATAAATTCCCACATATTTAATTCGCTTTGATCTCATTTATTTTATTTGGTCTTGATTGGGAAGACAAAAACATGAATATAATAAGTAGACTTATCTTCAGAAAACAATACCCATTGTACAAACATTACCGAGACATAGTGTATCAATTATAACATGGAGCTAAAGCCACACCATTTCCTATACAATATTATTTGCGGAAGGTCTCAGACATACATTAGTCACTGATACATAGATTCAATATTCTCTATTTTTTGGAAACATTTCCTTTCAGCAACCTTCACGAACAGGAAAAATATAACGAATAAATGTCACTTCCACATTATAAGGGGCGCTCCCATCTTAACATAATTTCCCTATAAAAACCAATGCAGCCGACCTTCCAAGCTGCCCGATAACCAATGCAGCCGACCACCCGACCTGCCCGATAACCAATGTTGCCGACCACCCGACCTGCCCGATAACCAATGCAGCCGACCACCCGACCTGCCCGATAACCAATGCAGCCGACCACCCGACCTGCCCGATAACCAATGCAGCCGACCACCCGACCTGCCCGATAACCAATGCAGCCGACCACCCGACGCCCGATAACCAATGCAGCCGACCACCCGACCTGCCCGATAACCAATGCAGCCGACCACCTGACCTGCCCGATTAACCAATGCAGCCGACCACCCCGACCTGCCCGATTAACCAATGCAGCCGACCTCCAGACCTGCCCGATGACCAATGCAGCCGACCTCCCGACCTGCCCGATACCTAACAATAAGATTTTATTCCAATACTGTCCTTTAGAAAAAGGCCTCCAGGGGTAGAAAAAAATATATATTTAGTAGGTACATTGGCTTCGGATGGGTGCGCGAGGAATTTTATAAGAATCAGAGCGAAGACAGCGCATTTTTTCCATTTCTGTTCGGATATAAAGGCCTGCGGCTGCGGTCATCTGCGGCCGCCGCGTGTAATGCCGAGCACCCAATTCTGATTTACTGAGGCCTTCTGCGACCTTTTTGGAAACACACGGGTTGATTATGTGTTGGACTGTGAGCTATACCTACAGTTTTTATTTATAGTTTTACATACATGGTTTGCATTCTAGGTCATGTTTGTTGTTTTTATTTTTAGCATTGCATACTTGACATGACTACTGTGAATACAAAATTGTATTACTGCATGTTGTTTGCTAAGTTTTGTTCCTCTTATTGGAATACAATAAAGATAACTCTATCTAATAATACCATAATGATTACTCTTCCGATTGGACTATTTTTGAGTTAATCTGTAGTATTCATAGAAAACCGACATCCAAAGAATTAATTTTCTTCCACTAAATAGTTCCTTTAAGGAGTTTAATTTGGTATAAATGGTAGACTAGGTACAAGTGTAGTTTTAAATTTCATCACACTCGTAGATATATTTCAGCAATAAATCGGTTATGCCGATACTGTCGTAACCTGACTGTCGTTTGACAGTACACACCCCAAAGCGCACAACGCAATATAAATGCTATAAAATGCACTCCCGTATTCACTGTCAATACACCTTTCATCGGATTCTAGACACCCTTGTATGCCACCAAACATCTTTTAGTTTCATGCTTTGGCGTTTATCAGTAATTATTATATAAACTACTTCCTTATGTAAACTTTAGTAGGTTATCCGACTAGGCTTCTGCTACACTCGCAAGCAAACCAAACAAATTAACCTAGCGTACATGCCTGCAATACCCTCCCCTATGTTTACAGAATTCGTCTAAGAATATAACATGGGAAGCGGCACTTGCGGGAATGACTCTGAGCCGCGCTTCGGTGGCCTCCCGACGTCGCCTGCCGGATCAAATGCTGCCATTTCGAACTACAGAATGTCAAGCATTTGACTCGAGTTTTTGATAAAATTCAGTTCAGTAGGTTAGTATTTGAATCAATCGGAATCAGAAACTGAGAGACAATTGATAACAGTCTTCTATTGAATCCCAGTCATATAGAAATTTTAATGAGCCTATTATAAATTAGATATTAACATTTTCTATACCAATATCCCATTATGTTTTTCCTTTCAATCCATTGTTACGTCTCTCGTATAATCAATTACAACTTTTTCTCTACAAAAGTTTTAGAGCCCCAGAAGAAGTCTGCAAAAGACTACAAGCTACTAGGTAATCTATTGTCAGCACTAGCCTAGCTTAGAAAACAAAGCCCTCGCCGCCTCCCGACCTGTACTCTACAAACAATAGATTAACTTCACCATACTTATACAAGTACTTAGTGCAAGTTTCAAATCTTTCCAACTTAGAGCTAACTTTCAAAGTGAACTAGTCGCTACTGTCAGGGTTCGTTCACATCTTCGGATGTTCGCCACACGCGAATTTCATTTGCATGGTGATTCAAAACGACGGATTACGCGAACTGTGCAAGCCTCGCGTCGTGCTGATTGCCACCGTTTGAGGTTCATTGCCAGATGTGAACACACCTGTACCCGCGACACTAGCTCCTGAATTAATTTCACTTACTACTTCATTAAGTGCTCGATTGAATGCCTTTTCTCACTATTTTCACATTTTTCCGTCCTTTGCTGTCGTAATGAATTCCAAACGGTAGCCATTTCTCGGATAAATCGGTATTTTCAGAGGCTATATTTTTTGGCTGAAAATTAATTTGTTCTATATTACGATTGTATCGTGGAAACTATTATTTTCGTAAATTAACTTCGGTAAATGACTTATTATATATATAGGTTCAAGGTTTGCCGCATGCGTTGACTACGCAATCAAAGTAAATTAAGCGGTCAAAATAACGCCTTTTATACTTGTTCATTTGAACGAACGTAAAAAATATTTTCCAAACAAAATATAAAACCAATAAAAATACTTAACTCGGAAACTTCTAATTATATTCCAAAGAATTTCAACGAATGTTTGCTGCTTTTAAAGGCACTTTTTTCATACAGACCCAACGAACTGTTTCATACGCTCTTGAGAGCGCATCGTTTGCCCTTCGCGTCTATATTGACTCCGTCCGTCGAACCGAACGTAAAACGTTACAACTGCAATATAATTTTTTCCCCGGAAAGAGCTGGCAAGGCGGGCATTCTGCAATAAACCGCGGCGTTTTCAAAGGAATGCCTTCATCCCCGCGAACTTGTACCCTGGTACCTACCCACGCCAAATTGTGCGGAAGAGATAAACTTACAGTCGCCAACGAATGAAATGCTGCAGAAGGTTCAATTCTAACAAACTTGCGATCTTGACTGACACAGTATGGAGTCCACGCGGTGCTAATATGGCCAAGTACTATCGTGGAAGACCTATTTTCAAGGAAGGTGGATTTGTAGAAAGGCTGGAAAGGCTCATTTGTATAACTCGATATTAATTTTAGCTTTCATTGAGTTATGTAGGCTCGGTTGTTCTTCCCGTATCAGACAATTCTTTGATTCTACTGGACCTTTTATTTTAAATAGATACAAAAGTATAATAATAATAAATTTATTTATTTTCTCACCACAATATCCTTATAAAATAATAAAAAAAAAAACAATATTGTCCAGTCATGGGCTTATAGAAAAATATTGTGGGAGACTGGTGCCTAAGCTAAGCCGAAGTCTGTATTTCAGGCCACCAGGTCTCCGCCCCAAGTACATAATTTTATTATGGTTTCCCGTATACTAAAACTGGACAGTGATTTCAATTTTACTTATAGGAGTGTTCGTGTGGAGTGTGTGGGTGTGTGAGTGTGAGTGATGCAAAAGTTGGTTCGTGTGTAGTATAGCATTGTGTCTAAAACTAGCTGGTTGCTTTTGTGCCTGATTAGTCCAGTCACTTTAGGGTTTCACCTCGGAATTTGAGATAATAAGCTGGAAACTCGTATACAGCTTTATTTTGGCGTTCTAAAAGTTGTCTCAAAAGTCACATATTATCTCGTGTCTGCGTCGTAAGTTATTCGAGGTCAAAGGTCACGAAAATCGGTTTTTTGCAATTATCTCCGTTTCTATTGCTCCAATGATGTTAGCATCCAGTATCAAAATTGTAGAGCATAAAATTTGCGACAAATTTTGTTCTAAACATTTTTTCATAGAGTCAACCGTTTTTGAGATAGAGAGCGGAGAGCACCCAGCGCTCAGGCATATACAACATGTAACTTAATTAACGCACATCCTGAAAATAGTTTGTTCAGAATCGTTTACTGAATCGATTTATAACATTTTTAATATAGGTAATTTTTTATCCCAAAAATAATTAAAACTACGGAAATTATTGTCATATTAACCCTGTACAGTCAAAACAAATTGAAATGGACCGTACGTCAAAGTAATAAGACTTTTAAAATGGCAGATTTATTTGTATTCATACAAATTTAATCATTTAATAAAAAATAAGGAAAAATAAACCTTATTCCAAGAACGTTAAGGTCTTTACAAGTGCATTTTATACTTAGCGATTTGACCGCACGCATACACTAACAGGAACCAAACAACAAAGGCACGGACAAAGGACACCGATAAACCACCTACTTCCTTTCGTTCCCTTTCTCCTGCAAACTAAAAGCCCAGGATAGAGCGAGATAGCCACAACGAACCACCGCTTGCGCGGCTACGATGAAAGCTAACATAAATGTAAACATTCATTAGTCACGCGCCGGCGGCAATAAGTGCAGTTACGTAGTGTCAAGTGTTAACAAATAATTATCTCGTGCGCAATGTCTTTCCAATACACTAATGTTCAGTATACCGAAATGGTGAGGACTTTAGCAGTGTGTGGTGATAATGTGGCTCTAGCTTGCAGAACATTTAACCAAAGGTATGGTACAAGAGTGGATCGCAGGACAATGTTAGCTGCTACTCAGCGGCTTCGCGACCATGGAACGTTCCGTCCAAACACAGCCATCGATAGGGGAGCCAACGTGCGTACACGTACTCGTCTACAAAACGAAATCCTGGATTATTTCGATGAGAATCCCCATGCCAGTACCCGAGAAGCAGCGCCACACTTTGGATGTAGTCATATGCATGTGTGGAGAACACTTCGTGGTGATAATGAACATCCATTCCACCTCAGAAGATGCCAGGAGTTGACTCCAAACGATTACGCACCACGTTTGCAGTTCAGCCGCTGGTTATTAGAAAATTGGCAGCGGAACATAATTTGGACAGACGAAAGTACATTCACACGCGTGGGGATGTACAATCAACATAACACACATTTGTGGATGCACGAAAATCCTCACGCATGCAGAGTGGATTCCTTCCAACACCGTTTCTCAGTTAACGTCTGGGCCGGTGTCATTGGTACGCACATACTGGGACCAGTCTTCTTACAAAGACTAACAGGAGACTCATATTTATTGTTTTTACGCGAAACTCTACCTACGCTGCTAGAAGACATTCCTCTTCATAATTTACACGAGGTATTCTTCCAACACGATGGTGCCCCTGCCCATTTCACTAGAAGTGTTCGGCAGCACCTTGATGAAGAGTTTGGAGAGCGCTGGATCGGTCGCGGCGGCCCTGTCCAGTGGCCCCCCCGATCAGCTGATTTGACGCCTCTTGACTTTTTTTTGTGGGGACGAATTAAATCATTAGTTTATTTTAGTGATACAACAAGTGCCGAGGACCTAAAAAATAGGATAGTGAACGCTTTTCAAATAGTGAGAAATGACACTGAAGTGCTTTCTAAATTAAAACATCAGTTAAGAAAACGGGCATTAAAATGTATTGAACAAGGTGGTGGACATTTTGAAAGTGTTTTAAAAAGACAACGTCGTAATAGTGTTTAGGCAATCAGTATGTAAGTTATTTGATTTTTAAATTACTGTAAATATTTTGATTCAATCTTTTAAACACGCCGTCTCTGAATAATGTTGTCGTATCGCCTCTTATTTTCAACAGTTCATTACCGATTGGCATTGTATTATTATTCAATAAACGAAATTAATCAGAGTCGACAGTCCAAAGCCTGAAAAGTGTGATGGAAAGATGCAATCATAATGTTTACTAGACATAGGCCGTAATAAACAATTCTTTTCTCGGACGTCTTCGGTTAATGTTTCATAATATTTCTTCAACGTAAACAATCGTGTACTGTCGGCCTTTTCCGTAGTTTTTCGTTTCGTTGTGTCGAGCGGCGCGATAACTGCATGTGCGACTGTGTGCGTTGCGTGCGTAGTGTATGACCATAAAGTTCTCCAAGAATTGGTATAACTAATTTAATAAATAACAATGCATATACATGTTAAATTAAAAATTCAGTGTATGTATTTATGATTATAACATAATATTCTAATTGGGGTGTTTGAGGGTGTGCGTTAATTACGTTACATGTTGTATACTGTCATACAAGGTCAACCGTGAATCTCGGTGAATAATACCTTGTATATAGTTACTAAATCATTACAATATTATCAACAATAAATAATTAGTATTATTTATTAGTTAATACATTGTATTGAATGATGTTTTATATATATATATAGATATATATATCGACGGCGAAGTGCCAATAACTCCTAACTGACAAAGTCAAAAGACACCTCACTCCTTTTTTTACGAGGTACACTGGATGATGGTGAAGGTTCACCTTCCTCTAGTCGTCGTTTTGATGCTGATATAGAATTTTTACTGGTGTATACTTTCCGACACTCGACATGCACATTCACAGAGGTTAAAGTATTTAAGAAGTCTATGTGACCATCATTTCTTTCGATACTTGCAGTTTTTAAAGTTTTCAAGCCACGCACTACATTCACAGAATCACCTTCAGTTAGAGACTTCCCACAAATAAAACACAAGTCAGCCATAATTATCAAAATTGTACGTCCGTCGTTGCTGAGATCTTCAACTAAAGAATTCAGTCAATAGAAAGTAGTCCGTTGAAAAAGAAATCAGTCTCCACATAACAACTGAAAATCTGCCACATGAACTATGGAGGGGTCCGCATTCGCAGGTATAGACATTATAGAAAAAGGTCGTCTTATAGAGGTCCGTCTTCCCAGTTATAATCTCAATAGAAAAATAAGATTATACATTTTAAACTTTAAAATCTGTAAATATTAAAATCTTTAAAATTGAAAGAGCAAATAGTTAATATTTTTTTATATTTATAATCTATAAATACACATATATATATAAAACATTATTCAATACAATGTATTAACTAATAAATAATACTAATTATTTATTGTTGATAATATTGTAATGATTTAGTAACTATATACAAGGTATTATTCACCGAGATTCACGGTTGACCTTGTATTACAGTATATATGCCTGAGCGCTGGGTGCTCTCCGCTCTCTATCTCAAAAACGGTTGACTGTATGAAAAAATGTTTAGAACAAAATTTGTCGCAAATTTTATGCTCTACAATTTTGATAATGGATGCTAACATCATTGGAGCAATAGAAACGGAGATAATTGCAAAAAACCGATTTTCGTGACCTTTGACCTCGAATAACTTACGACGCAGACACGAGATAATATGTGACTTTTGGGACAACTTTTAGAACGCCAAAATAAAGCTGTATACGAGTTTCCAGCTTATTATCTCAAATTCCGAGGTTGACCCCTTTTTTTGCCTAAAGTGACTGGACTATGATGTCGGCGGTGTATTGAGTGTAGCTTCTGCAGTTTTTATCTTGTGTCGCGACATTTGATACAAGCCGGGACAAAGAACTCGATGCAATCACGTCGCTCCACCGAAACAAAATGTTACCGATTACATCGTCGACTTTATTGTGGAATTGAATCGGAGTTTGATGGCGACGAGGCAACGTATTTTATTTTGTGACATTCACTCGTTATTTTGAGCAGATCAGGTAAATTGCTTGCTTATTTTTTTTTGTTTCAAGGACCTAGGAATTTCTTGCTATTGTATTTTGTTCGCCTATTGCAAGCTTATTGTTTAGGCATCTACGATAAAAGTAGGATATCATGATAAATGCTTTGAATTTCTTTTGATAGATCAGTACCTATATTAAATAATTTCACGCGTAACTTTAACTTTTAAATTAATTATTAGATTTGAGTTTCTGTTGCTATGCTATTAATACTGCATTTGAAGCGACTGTTCAATTTAATATTTGAACGCCATAGCCACAACGACTGGTGGCACTTCGATCGCGTTGTGTCCGCTAAATCGGAGTGGTTACCAGATTCAGGCATACGCAACGTACAAATAGAAGTACCACTCAGTGCAACACCCGCTAACAAGCCTAAAAAAAGTATCTTTACTCGAAAGGTACAATCATGGAGATTTCACAATGTTCCTTCAACCTCATCGGTCTGTATGAGCTTCATGTTATATCGTCTACTGAGTAATAAAGCTTCGACACACTTATCTAGCCTATGCCAAAGAAGAGACTGGTAAATGCGCTTAAGAATGTGCTTACAGGGATGTACCTAGTTGAGAATTATTTAGTTTAAAATTAGGGGGAAGAGTTTCTCGGCAAATTATATTAGATGACCTCAAGCTCCTTCCCCTCATTTTTTTACATAAAAGAATCAGTAAATATTATACTGCGAAGTTTAAGTCGATACATACTCGTACCATAGCTATTGTCAACGCCGTAATGATCAACAAGATTTAGATCTTTTCCAGTATTTGTTACAAGTTAGTCTTCCGCATAACCCTGCGCTGTGCGGCGGCTGGTCCCGGAGGGTAGTCGTCGTGCGACTTCAGATTATATTCACACCAGCTGACTTGTGTTCGTCAGCGGTTCACAAGTACCCCCGATCACTTTATGTGGGTAGTTAGGTACTACCGCATAGCTGAGCGGCTGTTTGATCCAATTATAAGATTCAATCGGTAAGATGAAACTAACTCTAATTTAGGATAATATAGATGGCATTCCCAAAATCGAAAATTCTATACCTACATTTTCAGCATTTGTTCTTGTGTCGGCACAAGATAACGAAATGAAATTAGGACATATTGAAACAAAACGATAAGTTGGTCAGCAAGATGACCAGTGTACTGGATGAACTACGTTAGGTATTGTCACACGTATATGGATGATTAACACTACACAAAGGCATATGGGTACCAAGTTATTTGCATTTCGATCCAATACGCTCCCGTATGGAACCAATATGCTCCCGTATGGAACCAATACGCTCCCCTATGGAACCAATTCGCTCCCGTATGGAACCAATACGCTCCCGTATGGAACCAATACGCTCCCGTACGGAACCAATACGCTCCCGTATGGAACCAATACGCTCCCCTATGGAACCAACACGCTCCCGTATGGAACCAATACGCTCCCGTATGGAACCAATACGCTCCCGTATGGAACCAATATGCTCCCGTATGGAACCAATACGCTCCCATATTGAACCAATACGCTCCCGTATGGAACTAATACGCTCCCGTATGGTTAGACAAAGCTAAATTTGGTGTTAAAATCTCTGATCGCAAAGAGATCAGTATAATTCCGATTATTCGTGGTGATAAGTAACAAAGAAGAAGTTGACAAACCTGCAGCACGGTGGTGTCGAAGTGCGCCAGCAGCGCGGCCGGCGACTGCTGCGACGAGCGGCGCCGCGCCGACAGCCGCGCGCTCCAATCTGAAACAAGCACGGTGACATTAGTGATCAGCTGACAAGGGCTGAGGTTTATAGCTCATAGGCTAAAGCAGTGGTTAATATTCGAAATTTGATCACTGCACTTTTAGGCCAGAAACACAGCTCGCCAGGCGATGGTCTCAACTCAACAATTACCAATATGGCCGCGTCATAACACGGACCCCGTAGCTGGTCGAGCTGTACTTTGGGCCTTTTCGTTTCAAAGAAATCATGTCCAAAATGATCTGAGAATCGTCACATTTTGAATGACAAAAACTGCAATAGACTCTCGCAACGTGTGAGGTAGTCCGCTTTGAGAACGATAGATCTGTAAAGCTTCTAAACACAGGCATCCGTCTAGGAGTTATACTTATTTGAGCAACATCTTGTCTCTATACAGACGAATTTCATATTTAAATGAAAGTTTAAAGTTAGCAAGCGCAACTGGTTTATCAAACCTTGCTGTATAAATCTCAACTCCGTACCAACAACCAGCACAACTCAAACACAAAAACCAAGCTTGAACATGAAAACACAAACTGCGGGTCAACATTTAAAAAGTCTGAACCGTTCTGCAGTGGAAAATAAACAAATAAACAGTCGCTTCCGTAGCCGGGGGCCGGTCCGTGCCGTGCCGGGCCGGCGACAGGAAACGAACCCGCGATGGAACACACACGCCCCGACTGAGCTGCAGGCTCCTCTACAAACGGACTGCATTCATATTTTTTCTGTGCAGATGATCTCATGTCTGCTAGAGATTTGAAACGTAACGTTGTATTATTGGACAGTTGCTGTGTTTTGCTTTTGCAATGTTTCCTGTGACGGAACGCTTTGATTTCCATGCACTATTTATGGAAATAAAAAGCATGTATAAAAGAGAGTAGGGAGGCATGTGCCCTGCAATGGGACATCACAGGTTAATAATAATAATAAAAAGCATATGTAGTTCGGTAGCGAGTTCTGCTAAAAGTGCGACTCCACCAGTGTGCTGAACTGTTCGGCACTAGCGAACAACTATATACTGAGCTAGGGCACTATAGTCCCACCAGTCGGGGTTGCGGAAGGATCGTCCGTTCCCGCGACCCCCGGCGTAGGTGTGAGATGGAACACCGGGGTGGTTTTTAGTCAGTAAGAGTCTGACAGACCCCGCCGCCCGCCCCAGGGCGCCGGACATCCATGAGGATTTTCCAAAAAAAAGGGCACTATAGTACGACTTTTAATTAGCTGCAGTAAAATTACCAAGAATCTTAATATTCACTCTAGCGAGAAAATGACACTTCTTACTGTCATTTCGTTAAAAAATATTGCCACACTATCTTTACTAGTGATGTGATTAAAACGCAATGAAACATCGTTTTAATTTGGACAGAATTAAGACATTCGAAATTGACAAAGTTTGATTTAACCGTAAACAATCAAATTTTAATATTCTTTGTATTGATCGGATAAAAATATATGTTGTAGTTTCAAATCAGCGTAAATGCATAGTCTACTAAAGATAATTTTGTTTCAATTTTTACTCTAAAACTCCTACTATATCGATCTAAGAAATCATTTTTTTAAATAGGTATATTGAATTTTTGATTAGGAATATCGTTTACTATACAGGATTATTTGCAAAACACCAAACACCTCAAAAATAAGAATATTTAAAAGATATGTTTGTGATGAGAATCAATGCTTTGTATAAATCTAATCCGATCACTGATGTGATGATAAAACAGCAATTAGGTCAATGTTTTTGTTGTAAATTTATATTATCCTGAATTTCATTTTAAATATCATCCCCTAACAATATCATCCTATTTTATAAAATCAATTTAACATGGATAAATTTTGAACTGAATGTTACTTGAATGAATGGATTATTTTGTCACATCACTATTTCAATTTCGTTAAAAAGTGGCCATAAGCTGGCATTTTAATTTTATGAAAAGTATTCAAATCTTAAAAAAATAGAACATTTGTTTTGAAGTCATTGATGACCTTTTAGTATAGAATTCTATTTTTATCGTTAAGTTTTCGTTTACAAATTGATATTTGCCCAACCGCTAGCGATTTCCATTAGTTTCCAGCCAATAGGCTTGCCCCAATTACTGTAACTAAAAGCAAACAGTTAAGCGAAGTGCGCACTGTCGGCAGTTTTTGTGGCATTCTGTGGCGGCGATAACTCACTGTTGTTGGTTGTTGCATGAGTTTTTGTAGCAACTAGCGACCGGCGACCGATTGCTACGACTGCTGCTGATACAGTTACTAAGTAACGACATTCATCATTTAATTAACAACCCGTGTTTAGTTACAAAGAGTAATTAGTGAGGCTGATATTATAATAAGAAGATTTGTCAAATAAATTGAAAGATTGATTGTTATAATTTATGAGATAGATTGTTTCGGGTTTGGTCTGAACATTTTTATTTCTTTGACCCTTGTGCATAGACTGCTTATGAAAGATAGTGAAGAAAGAACCATTGCCATAATCAGCATGCTTGTTAAAACATTGCACCCTCAATGTACTTAAGAACGGAGTTCCTGTAAACTTGCTCCTAACTTCTGCCTCATCATTAAATATCTAGCGGCAGTCGTAGAGAATTAATATTAATTAACAGAAGTTAGCAATGGGCCGACAACGCGGTCCCTTCGGAGATATTTTGTAAAACTTTAGTAAAAGTCGTCTGAAGTCGCGTCCTGTCGTTTTATTTGTGAGGACTCGAGATCGTTCGTCAGTCATCACCCTCGTCCTAACTTCTGAGGAATGTTTCAAAAACATCAAGTTGGTGATTTAATGCACAAAATACTAAAAGAAGGCCAACTTCATACACCGCGCCATGTAATCATGCTTACGAACATGTGATACTTATGTGAAGACGAAATTGATATTAATATAGGTAAGTGCATTCTTATAAAGTACGCATTATTAGGTTCTTCGTAAGAATTCAAGTAGCACAAGCGGCGAAAGAATTTTAAATAAGTACCTACCATTTTCATACGGAATACCAAGCCCTTACCAATATTATCGGCAACAAGTGTATGATTATTTTGTTTAAATAAAAAAAAAACACTGGCACTCCGGTAGTGCCGACAGAAGTGAAAACTTGAACAATTACGAGTGTATTTTGTGAATCGTCTTATAAACAAAACACGCGTGTTAAGGTGTGTTCCTTATTTTATAGGGTTTTTTGCAAATCAGGTATGATGACCAAAGTGACTGGTTTATTCTTCTCGTGAAAGGAATTTATTCAGATTTACAAATAAGCTCGTCGTCAGTTATATATCCGTGGTTCAGCGCCATCTCGTCGTTGTTGGATGAACTACGTAGTTAGTACGCGAGGCCCTCGTAGTTCTTCCCGATGTGCATAGATGGCGCTGTCCTCAACAACGCGCGTCTTACGTTTTACGTCTGACGTTTTACGTCTTACGAATTTTCGATCAGGGTCACGTGACCTGACGCGAATTTAGAAGTTTTTACCCATTCCAAAAAAAGTACACAGCGCCGCTAAAGAAGTTTTCACTTCAAAATGGTTCTTCTGTTCTTATCTTTGAGGTGTGACTAAAAAGTTTGTGTCGTCAGATATGTACGCAAAAACTTCAATTCAAATTGATTGGACTTTAATGGAATGTAGAAACTCCTAAATTCTGAGATTCCTGAATGTTTTCTTTTCGTCATGAGGGTTCAGTTTATTTCCATCATTTTACTTATTATTTTTCTATATTCGTGAATCATTTAACGTAAGATATTGATTAGCCAGCTACAATATTAAGAACACAACAACAATACAGGCTAAGGTACAATTTGGACAATCCAATCTTGTTCCCCTTCCGAGGGTAGATTATTGTGGGACGGTCACCCTTCGTGGTGATTGTCGTAACCTGTAACTGGCAAGATATTGGGCATCTGAATACATACAATCACTGTTGGTACGTTGAACTGACGGAGACCATTGTAAATTGTTTACAAACTTGGAGGTAGTCGCTGAATGAAGGAGTTGGAATATAAATACATATATGATAAAGATTCGACTGATAGGTTGTGTTTTAGGTGGAAAACGGAATAAACGGTTTTGTATAGTTAAAAAATAATAATAACAATGCAATGTCAAAACATTACAGAAAAATTATTTCGACTTCTTTTCTTGCACACGTAGTCTTATCACTTGTATCGCGTGTCCGTCCATCTAAAAGTAGTATCGCGTGTCCGTCCATCTAAGACTTGTTTCGCGTGTCCATCCATCT
The DNA here is from genome assembly GCA_963855955.1 of Luperina nickerlii. Lineage (NCBI taxonomy): Eukaryota > Metazoa > Arthropoda > Insecta > Lepidoptera > Noctuidae > Luperina > Luperina nickerlii. The sequence goes on along the minus strand of OY979683.1, from coordinate 689,515 downwards.
AAGACTTTTTTCGCGTGTCCGTCCATCTAAGACTTGTATCGCGTGTCCATCCATCTAAGACTTGTATCGCGTGTCCGTCCATCTAAGAGTAGTATCGCGTGTCCGTCCATCTAAGAGTAGTATCGCATGTCCGTCCATCTAAGACTTGTTTCGCGTGTCCGTCCATCTAAGACTTATATCGCGTGTCCGTCCATCTAAGAGTAGTATCGCGTGTCCGTCCATCTAAGAGTAGTATCGCGTGTCCGTCCATCTAAGAGTAGTATCGCGTGTCCGTCCATCTAAGACTTGTATCGCGTGTCCATCCATCTAAGACTTGTATCGCGTGTCCGTCCATCTAAGAGTAGTATCGCGTGTCCGTCCATCTAAGACTTGTATCGCGTGTCCATCCATCTAAGACTTGTATCGCGTGTCCGTCCATCTAAGAGTAGTATCAAGTGTCCGTCCATCTAAGACTTGTATCGCGTGTCCATCCATCTAAGACTTGTATCGCGTGTCCGTCCATCTAAGAGTAGTATCGCGTGTCCGTCCATCTAAGAGTAGTATCGCGTGTCCGTCCATCTAAGAGTAGTATCGCGTGTCCGTCCATCTAAGAGTAGTATCGCGTGTCCGTCCATCTAAGACTTGTATCGCGTGTCCGTCCATCTAAGACTTGTATCGCGTGTCCGTCCATCTTAGACCTGGTATTTCTTGCTTAATTTCCTTGCAAACGACCTCGTGTGTCCGTCTAGCGATAGTGACAGCTTGTTGGAAGTGAAGCCTTTGCCCTGACTGATTACAGTTCACTCACAGCACGTAAACGGATCAACAGATTACCTAGCGCACACTACGAGTAGGCTACCAGGAAACACGTCTTTATGTATGTTAGCCACAATTCGCCACGTGTGTTTAGGTCCTATGTAGGTAATAGGGAGCGTCATCCAGCGTCCGCACTGCTACTGAGGAATTTATATTAACAAACCCAAATTAACACTTTGCCCAACCTGTGGATCAAACCTAGGACCTCATCCCAGACACCGACGAGGCAGTGTTTGCATAACAAACCTATGACTTACACGTAACTGCTATAAATCGCTACAAGATCGATCTCTGAGCTATAATGACCGAGCTTGCCGGATTAGTGCCAATTAGTGGCCGCATAGATGTTACCGCAGAGATAAATGATACAGATTCTGGCTACCACCCATACGCTTAAGATAATGTCTGCCTCATTTGCACCACATTCTGGAAAAGGTATGGAGGAATTGATTGGCGTTGGTCCCGGGTTCTTTCTACAACTATTTATATGGCTTAATAACATAGGAAACACGATACAGAAAAATAAATATTTTGTTCCAGAAATAGTATCAATAGATTCGTAAGCTTTGCTATTGATCTTCCTTTGACAACGTAGCTTTGTATGATGTTGTCGTCGTTCTACAGGTTGCCTTCAGTAAATCCATACAAATGTTCCATTTCAGTTAGACTCTGGAGCGCTACTTTATTTAGCCTCACAATAAAGATAATGCAAATAAATGAGAAATAAACTCAATAAAATTAGACTGCCTCACTTGTGAATACCGATGAGCGGACCTGAGCTGCTTCACAATAGATTGGCAGCATTAGGCCGGTTGCTCACGACTCAGCGCTCTAATCCTGTTAAATTAGTTTAGAGTTTCTGGGGGCACTTCGTTTGTAGTCCGCCTGTCGGCCGTTCGTCTGGCTGTTTGATAGTCTTTAGGGGGATAAACTAGAGGCTGTTAATGAATAGATCTATTTGGCGCGTCGTAAGGACATCATGTGAATTTGAAAGTCAAATGAGACGATTGAAAAAAGTGGAGGATAATAAGATAATATTCCTCCACTTTTTTCAATCGTCTCATTTGACTTTAAAGTAATAAAGTATATATAAATAAATAAATAAGAAGGCGTAATAACGCCTTCTTATTTATTTATTTATATATACTTTATTGTACACTAGAAAATACATAACAAAAAATAATTCTTAATATATATAGGTATATTATATAGTCCTCTCTTTACCGTATTCGGTGACGGTTCGGAGAGGAATTTTCATTCCTTTCATGAGCTCTCTGATGACTAGCAAAGCCAAAGTACATTGGACATAAATGTATACGGATTGATGTAATTGTCCGCCACTAACATTTATTTTATTTATTTATTTTGTGAACATAGGTTATTACTTATTACAGGTGTTTTTCAATACAAATGTTAAGTGCACAAACCATGTTCCGCCGATTGGCATACTAAATACGAGTTAAAGTTATAGTAGAGTAAACTTATTTATAAAAAATAAAACAAAAAAGAATTCATGCAGTAGTGATAAACGAATTAACAATGTCAAAAAACATTATTAGGCATGTCAAGTTATAAAATTATCATAATAATATAAGGAAAATGTCATGAAAATACACAGTGTCAATAGATTTAAATAACACAGATATATAATATATAAATTATAAAAAAATCTTCAAATTTTGACATGAAGTTAATAATGTTACAGTTCAAATACAATGCCTCCATACTAAACTGTAGTACAATACTGTACACAGTGAGCTCAACTATCACTAATCACGCCAGCTCACGGGCTGGTGGTAATAACCAGCATTATAGACGACCATGTTACTATGACTCGGCGCGACTCGTTAATATTCCCGGCTGCGTCCGCGGCTTAGCTGGCTGTGTGCGACGTTGGATTACGTGGATTAATATTTAAACGGTACTGATCGGAATACTGATGTGGAGGTACTAATTTTGTAGCTCTATCACTGAAGGGACTCTTGGTGACAGCGAGATCGACAAGATCAGTCGGTGTGTGTGTGTGTATGTGTGTGTGGTAGTTAATTTGGCGAATAGACCTTTGTAAGCTCATCAGTCATCAGCCAGGAACCAATCCATTGTTTTCTTAAAAAAAGAGAGAAGGAGAACAAAGACTACGTCATGAAGATAAAGAAAGGTGATATGTATGATCCATTTGCCAAACCATGAGAGATGATGTTTAGGTTTGGAAGCTATATGGCAGTTTTTTTTTCAGTCTTAGAATTTAAACTTTTCCTCTATACAACTACAAACTTCTCTCATAATTTAAATGATTCTTGAGTTTTTATTTTAAATTTTACAAGTAACATAAACAAATAACAAAATTAAATTCTAACTTAACTAAAACTATACAGACTATTAAAATAGCGTCGAAAAATTCATCCGCATCGTTGTCGACTGGTAATGTAGGTACCCAAGAGACTGGCGGCATTATCACGTTGTATCGCGATGCTTAGCCTTTGGCCAAGCTAAAAGCCAGCCCTTGGGTCACAGGAAGTGTCAACCAGCTGTTTAGATATTTCTTTAAAAAGACCATGAGCACTCGGACCCCACGGCCCGAGAGTTTCAACCCCAAACGGCTCGAAAATATAATTTCCAATAAGGTTATCATATTTTCGCCGCTTGAGGTTTTCCGCAGCCGCAGCAGCAGCGCCAGCACAGCATGCCGATCCAGGAAGATGAGATGGCGCAAGAGTATCGACACACTTTGCGTCCCACACTAAAGGCCTACCCACCTTCCATGGAAATAAAGACATACCGTCCGGTCTCTGGCCATCATTGCGTGCCAAGCCATTGGGTTCTAATACAGCTGGAACGCCGACGGTGACAAGAGCCCGTCGGATGATGTCATTATTGTTCGCGTGCCGCGCCAAACGACCCGCACTTCGGCTGCAAGACAGGCCGTGGTGTCCGAGGCTGTTGACATCTTCGGCACAGTGACAGCGATGACGAGAATAGCAAGGAGTGCCTAGTCGTAGGGAAGCAGCGAGGCGAAAAGTGGTGTCGTCGAACAAAGTGCCTATGTTCGACGAAGGTAGTGCATGAAGCCAAAGACCCGACTCGCACCTACCCACAGCCAGCAGGCGCGCACGTTCCGCAGAGGTAGCACACGAGTCAAGTAAATTGTTCTATACTACTCTGCAGAGCGGCTCATCCCACCGTCTCTGGGAAGATGGATGGTCAGGTGGATCTGTATTCGGGCAAGCGAGTCTCCAGGCATCCATAGCCTCAGTGAAACACGGCACATCAGAATTGATCAGTGTGGATGCTAGGATTTTCCTGATTAATTTATAAGTGTCATGGACCGAAGATATGAAAGCCGGTAAACTAATACTAGAAATTTTGCGGAATGTATTCTTGTATAAATGTATTCTTCGTCCATCTCTTTATAAGCCGTCTCCTGAACCGATGAGGATGAGCGATGGTCGTCCAGAACCCGACCATTAGTAACTGTCACACTTTGAAGGACTGTTTGTTCAAACCGAGCGGACCGCGCCATTGTCATCGTAGCTTTATACATTACGGGTAGAATACAGTAATTAAAATACTGTTTACCTACTCAGTAATTGTGGGTAGATAGATAATACTTGCTTCATATTATGCAATAAATTATACCAGCGTTGTGTCATCTCACGTCTCTTTCTTTTCTATGCAGTCCTACAAAAACCGCGCTTTAGGTCATGTAGTCGCTTTAATATGATCCCAAAATTGGGACCAATATCGTTTTTCAGCCAATAATTCAAGCCATGTAGTGTTTACATATTCATTTGATTTGTTAGTTATCAAGTAATTAAATACAGCTTAAACAACCGGCCTGAATATTCATAGCTTGGTACAGATAATGTCCGTCAACAGCTATTACCACAGCGTGTGTGAGATCACGCCCGACCACAGACCACACATCGACCACACTGGCCGAAGTTATCTGTGGCTCAGTCTGAACGTGAAGTTTATACTTTCAGAAGTACGTGTCTATGGGTTAGTTTGTCTGTGGGTGATTCTGATAGTCTTTGAAAGTTAAGTTCTAAAACGTAGGTAGAGAGAGGTAAAAGTGCTTCGAGAATAAGCCTACGGTTTAAAGTATATAAGTAGTGTCTGAGAGTTGAAAGAACGTTTCTCTATTCTATGTAACAGTCAGTCTACACCATTGGCGTGAATTGGTTTTCAGAATAGGTAGGCAGGCACTAGGCCGAATAGTCTAGGCAGACGCGGTCACTAATCAGAAACTTAAAACAAAAGTTAAACATATTATGAAAAAAAAGTTTTACAGCCGCCATCTTGGATTTTCATTTTGATTTTATTATTGGCTCCAGCACCCTCGAAAACCATGAAAACGACACGATGAAAATTAAAAAAAATTAGAGCCGCCATCTTGGATTTTCATTTTGACCTCACTATCGGCTTTAGCACCCTTGAAAACCATAAAAACGACATGATGAAAAATTAAAAAAAATACAGCCGCCATCTTGAATTTTCATTTTGACCTCGCTATCGGCGACCTCAATATCCATCGCTTTCTTTCTTCCCACGGCCAAATTACGAACGAATTACAAATTAAGATTTAAACATTCATACTCGGTTGGTTATTTGAGTAGGCATGCCTACTTTAGGGTGATAAATTGTGAAGGTACAGAGGAACGTCATGGAATTACACGTGAGACGTACGTAGGTACATATTTTTAATTTTGTCGTATTAACTTGAACGAGTAAAGACTAATAACAATGTGCGAATAATACGGGAGCCGAGTAGACCGTCTGGCGACTGCTTACTGCCGCGCGTGTTTGTATGGGGATTTTGTTTTTTGTCAAGTATGATCATTTTGTGAGTTTTTTAAATGTGAGGCACATACTAAAATATAATTGACAGGCTTATGGTGATTTATGAGGTAGGCACTGCTTATATGCCTTTATGCAATGCACGCCACTGGTCTACACCTGGGCTTAAGCATTTTCCAAGTTTTAGTTCCAAATGAAATATCTAACATTTTAGCTTCTATAACTAGTACTATCTCGTTGTCATATGAAATCCAAAATGCCCTTCATTGTAACGTGGATCCGAGTATCCGTTGTATCGGTCGGACGAGCCAACGGTAGAACAAATGAACCGTGTCGTTACTGATACGAGCACCAGTGTTGTGGACACACGCACCGAGAATATACCTCACTTTCCCCAAAATATACGAGAAGGAAATTAGATGGCTCCCTACTTACTATTTTCCTTCGAACTAAAGTAGATTTGTTCAGATTGATATCCCTATATCTACTTAAGTTCGATCTTACTGGATGCGTGCACAGCGTGCACAACGTATCATTTCGTGTCTTCGATCAACTTATCTAAGGGTGCTAATTAAACAGGCTTCTTTTTAATAGCATTATTCGCCTCTAAAAATTTATGTTGCCTTCTAAATTACTAAGTCAGCCACAATTAACGAGCATCTAAATAATACTATCTTAGCCACTAGTTATCTTCTATGTAAGCCAATCTAAATTCAACTCAGTATGATGGTTATTTTTTAGCTTCTAAATTTGTAACATGCATTCTAACAGTAAACTTCTAAAATAGTAATATATGACATCACAAAATATGTTTATTTAGCTTCTAATTTTTTAACTCGGTACGTTTAAAATGTAACTCATCCCACATTCATTGATCGTCCAAATTGTGCTAAAAATGTCATCAATAATAGTATATTGGCCATTAATATTGGGTAAGTAATAGATGATATAACAATAAAATCTCTAATGTTAACAACATATAACAACGGAACCTATAATTTTATTTAATATAGCGATTAGTTAATATAATGAACGATTGATATAATTTTAAAATAACTAATTTTTACAAGCATAACATACATTACATATAACATCGTTTGACATAACATACATTAAACACAAAATCGTTTGACATACCACTCAAAAGATATAAAACTTATGTAATATATGATGAAAACACCTACTTTAAAACTTAAAAAAACTTTGTTTTATTCTTTGTAAGTTCTATCGTAGTTATAGGTAATAGTAACCTAAGTAGATATTAAACATTACTAGTCACTGATTACCACCTGCGCTAAGATAGGTCGACGGAGCCCCGCTTCGCGGGGCCCCTACTTCTGGGTGGTTTAAAAAAAAATAACCACGAAGGCTAAGGCGGGAGCTCCGCTACGCTTCGCTCCCGCCTTAGCCTTCTAACCTAACCTATCCGAGTCGGGGTACTCTGAGTCGGGGTGTTAACCATAATGAAGTTTTTTATATATATTAAACGTTAGACCTAATGATTTTCGATACGAACGCACGAACGACAATAACAATTACACGTGATCAACTCAACTCGTCGTTACATGAATCAAATGGCGCTCTCTGATTGGTGCAAATGGCCGGTTGCGTACTCGCGCCAAATCATGCAGTGGCTATTTTCACGATAAAAGAATATGATGTATTATTTTACATGATAAGTTATAATAAATGATGCTGTTTGTACAAGCTAGAATTATATATTTTTGAGGACATTGTGTTGAAGCTGTACAACGTAAAATGGTGACGAGATGTAAAATCCGTGGCCGAATTAGTAAATAGGTGGCAATGTTTAAATAAGAAGGACAAGTCACAATAATTGATGATCGTTACTTGACGCTTTCTATAGAATATTTAGTTGGCCTTGTAAAAAAGACGAATTAGTTTATTAGAAGCCATGTCATTTTCCCGTTGCTTAGTTATAAAATTAGAAGTTTAATCACGTGGCCAATAAATAATTTTGTGGCTTGACTTATAATATCCCCTTATCTAACGACAAGACGCAATGATTACACTGTTGAGTTCAATGATTTTGATCACTTTTGGTCTTCTCGGTCAAGGTTGGTCAGTGGAACTGACCATGTATCGTATCGCACATCTAGAAATACTAGAAATGATTCTTGATGGCAGGATTGTACCATACTGCCCAACCCCTCTGATATTCATTTCAATACATATAGGCCGGCCATATTTGCAGTGCCTACGTAAACTGATTTAATGGACCATCATGCACATCTAATAACTCACAGGCATTCAATATGTAAAGACGTCACAAGCAGATTGATTTGACAATAGCTCCTTCAGGCATGTCGTGGTGCGGACACGAATGCCGAACAAACACGGCTGTATTGCATGTAGGAATGATTTTATGCGGAAATGGAGGATATCTGCATCAGCTCATTCAAAACACATAAAATTCATCTCTCTTTTTCGAAACGCAGCATCATAATACGCATCTATTGTCATAAAAAGTCTAAATGGCTTCTCCATCGGTCGCTCCAGTTTACATAAGGAAACAATACGCACCGAGGCAGGCAGGGCTATATACAGAGCAGAGCAGTGCTATTCTGTATACAGACTATACGCTCCACACAGTAACAGTAGTCAGTACAAGACTGTTGTGAGATGCAGACCTCCAAGACAAACGACCATTTATCAGGTCAAGATTTATGAGGACAAAATAATAGCTCGTCTTGAGCGGGATATTTTCGGCAGTATGTTGTTAGATCGATATCATCTGTTTTACAAACACGCTTTTATTATATGTCGCAGATTTATGACAAAATTATGATTTTGATCAGAAACCTACGCTATTGATCAAGAACCGGAAGAAGACAAAATTATTACTTTATGTTATCATAAACCGAGAAAATCCAGTTTTTTTATCAAAAACCTAAACAAGTTCATGTTTTTGATCAAAAAAACTGGATTTTCTCAGGTTTATAAAAACATAAAGTAATAATTTTGTCTTCTTCCGGTACTTGATCAAAAGCCTAGGTTTTTAATGAAAAACTCGATTTTGTCATAAACCTGCGACATATATATGTAACACCACTTTTAATATTCAATAAGAGACTCAAGGACATAGTTGTGTAGCCCCCTTTAGCCAGAAACCAATCTGCCACAAGCCCGCCCGCCCGTGCGGCCCAGGGGCCCAGCTGTGCGGCCCGGCTGCGGCCCGAATGTCGTACAACAATGGACGCCAAGCCTTTATGTCGGATATTCAGAAAAAGCGCCGTTATTAGCTTCGGCAAGACTCGTATTGTTCAGAGATTCCCTCAACGTCAGCAATATAAGGACGATTGTGGTTATTTTTAGTTATGTTCATTGTCTTGTAAGGATTCTGTTTGGTTGTCGTTCGTTCAGGTTTCTGGGTAAACAGATAATTGGATTAGGTGATTCATTCGTTTCTTTTTATTCCGTTTATTTACGCGGCGAGTGGACAATGAGATACTAAATACACAGTAGCCTTTTTTTATTAGCATGTAACAAGTACCTACACTATAGACTCTTCATAGGCCACTGCAACGAACATTTCGTAAGTTTTGTACGTTCCTTTTATGTCAAAACTTACAAAGCCAACTTTAATGCCTGAGCAGCCTTTGTCCTTACTTATAACAAACGTCGATGCTTTGTAACCTGCTAGCCTACAATGTACTACGTATAATTAAGGAACAAGCCTGGTTGCCTACAATGTTCTAACACTGTGCGGCAGGCAGGTAAGCTCGGCTGTGTTCACAAGTTTTAGTACATACGTTATAGCTCAGGTTCGCCTCAATTTACTGTATACTGTAGTTAACTGGGACTGCCTGTAACTAGAGCTCTTAGGAATAAACATAAGTTGTTTTATGACCCTTATGATCCTTCACATCCATAAAGTAGACAATGAAAGTTAAGAATATTATTTACCGAAGACAATGCAAAAGAAAAGCTGATGTTGACCTGAAAATATTCTGACTAACGGTGTCTGTTACCTACAACTTTCTATCTACGAAATGTTAGATCTACAACAACAAAGATCTAGACGATACATGATACACAAAGAAACCTAACTTCCAAGTTCCAAAACTCACTTTAGGAATAGTAAAGGTAGCTGCCAACACTATCTCCCATCGCCCACCAACACTATTTCTCACCTGGCAATATTTCATGTATTTCCTAGTAAGTGAAACTGGAAACTTTGCGAAGTGCTGCTACTAATGTCGGCAAGTTGGCTAACTTTAGATATCGATAGATTCCTCGCTCTGCTGCGGACAATGGTTCCGACTCAATTTGCGATGCTGCGGTCTTCAGCAGACAGAAGTTTTTTAATAAACATTTTGTGGTAGATATCAACATAATAAGGGTTAACATTTAATATTGGAACTAAATATTCGGGCAGAGCTTTTGATGAGACTGGTAAAACGACAGCTTTTCATTATTTATTTGTAAACACAGACGACTTCATGTCTCCTGTCATTTAGTAGTCTGTACCTATTCAGGCTAAAAATAGATCCCCTTTTTGCCCCCTGGGGCTCATTAAAGCATAGGGGCACACAGACAGCCCACCAGCCACCTTGTATAAGACATACATAATACCAATTCCTCGAATAAAAGAAATCTAAACCAGAATGATAAAATAAAACATGTTTACGTCGACAAAAATACTTATCAAGTATTTAGCAACGGGGCCCTCCAAAATTTAGTTGACATTTTTCCACTTCAGCTGTGAAGCCACATTATAATTTAAAATAAAATAATAATGTAATATTTTTCATGATATAAGACATAGGTAGATCAATTAGACAATAAATAAGTTATCGTGTACTGGCTACGACTTATTAGTTATTAGTAGTGTAGTTCAAACATTTAACACTAGAATGTGAAAAAAAAAGTAACATCAGCATCTCAGTTGAAATGGAAAAATGTCAACTAACTTTTGGAGGGCACTGTATTATTTACGGACTAGATACATAATTTATCGCCATGACTTTGATTAGCTATATTAATCCCCTATTCAGGTACAATCAGATAATCCTGCTAATCCTGATCTAAGAAACTTCGTCCACGTTTGTATACTCGAACAATGGCGCTAACGTTTGAATATCGTTCATTACGTACCTATTAAGGAGGCTATTAGCAGGCCTTGTCGCGCCACCCGGACACTACCGGACACCGGACATCAGACCCGCAACAGGGTGGGGATAATGGAGGATACTTACGGCTAGTCCGGACACTAAACTGAAGGACATTCGGCCCGGACACCGGCCATTCGGACGCTTAGGGTTGAGCTAGCGGTAGGGTTTGTGTGTCTCATAAGACAATAACCGCCACCTCATAAGGTGGCGGTTATTGAATAGATAGAATTGATATTCAGGTGATTATTTAGAAGATAATGAACTGAAAATTTTCTAGAAAGATACGTATGGGCTATTTAACTATTAGATTTAGGCTAACTACGGATCAAACTGTTTCAAAGACGCTACACTATACGAATGCCTAGTGCCATAAATAGAAAGATAGGAGTTAGATTGCCTCGACGTGTGGGACACAGTTTTTACGTAAAAGTACAATGTAATCTAGTTTTTAAATAACGACTTCAATAAGCTCGTCGCAAACGGAGATATTTTACAGATAAAACAGTGATCTGCATTTGTTCATTCACGCGTTGCTTATTTGCCGGCGCACAGGGTGCCCTCCCACAATCTCTCGCCCCTGTTGACTATCTACTCTACACTAACCACGTCTAATATCTTCTAAGTCGTTCGCTCACGACGTTGCGCGTTGCTGAGAGCACATTGTGTATGTAGTCAGAAATGTTAACGTAGATAGGCACTAATCAGTTTCTGTGCGTCTAAGATTGGTTTTCGGCGAATTTTTTCGGATATGATTGAATTGTCCTCAGTTATTAGAGAGCGGTCGAGTCTTACGTTATTAAATTGTAAATCACGTAATAAACCATTTATGTCATTCGAGAGAATAATTGCCGTCACGATACCTAATTTTAACAGCCTTGGGCAACAATCAACTAAAGCCTACAAATGTGTAAATACTTAAATAAGCTTTTTCATTGAGGTAAAAAGAAAAAGGTCTTCCACAATGTCCATTACAATTTCTTTAACAAAGTCTTCTAAGTAACTTTCTGTAAGTTCAATCATTTAATCTCGCCTCAGTCGTGTGACTTACAGAGTAACGCCTTAATACCAATTATCCCGAAGCTCGAGTCCCGGGCCCCGCGCCCGCAGGCGACTCTGCGCGCCGGGAACTGCGAGCGCACCTCTAGCGTTTGACTACAAGCAGATAATTATAATGTTTAATTGAATGTTTTTGTGTTTGAATGGGTTTCTGTGCACTATTCTCAATGATTTTGGCAAATAGAAATTGTCTTGTTTGATTAGACATCGATGTTCAAAATATGGGTCAAAATAACGTTGAAAATAAAAACACAGTTACGTTATGTCTTGTTTTGTCTTGCAGGCTTAAAAGTAAGCAGTGCTCTATATTCGGATGTACCGGTATTAAAATAAATAAATACCTAGGCAATCTTTCTGCGACCTACATCGTTGACATTTTACGAAGAACAAAGGAACATCAACATATAGTACATCGTTTATATTTGAACCTTATGTAGGAACAACTATAATAACCTTCTATTCAGACTTGATTCCATAAAAATAGCTTGTAAAGGCATCCCTGTTATTTCAGTGTGTATGCGATCGAAAGCAGCTGTCACAGAGTAAGAAACTACAGAAGACCAACTCTCTATAACGCGCGAGAACACAGTATTTAGTACTGAACGAAAAAGCAAGTGACTTAGTTTCCTGGTCAAGTGGCCCAGTACCTAAATTACGTATTGAATTAACTCCTAGCGTGCGTGGCGACATGCAATCGTCTATTCTTTTCTTGAGCTCATTATCTTGTACAGAAAGTGACTTCTGTACTTAGTATGTTTTTGTTGATATACAGGGAGTGCTCAGGTGCGCGTACGTTCACGCTCTGCTAACTTGTTGCACGTGTCACTGGCGCGGCTACACCCTTAATGTGGAGAACTTTATGTGTGGCTCTGTGCCTTTTGTAATGGGGCGGTTTTTATTTTATTCGTAGGTTTTGTTAACGACCTATGGTATATGACGGGTAGAATAGCCGAAAGTCCTAAGAGAAGAATAAAGTGTGCCGTAGGTATCTGACATTATAGAGCTTCGTCATCATCGTCATCTGCCTAACCTTTTCCCAACAATGTTGGGGTCAGCTTCCAGTCTAACCGGATGCAGTGATAGGTAAGTCTGATATAATTATGATTACAAACAAAATGGAGCCAAAAATCATAATTATACTCCTCTAACTCGATACCACAGGAACTCTCCTAACACAATACAAATCATTTGCGTTGTTCCAAGTCGCTGTGTTGTAACTTTATGTGCTTCATTCATCTTAATTTAAAGAAGTATCGTTATCACGCCAAAAGTTTTATCATCGGCGGCAGTAGTTCCGGAGACACAATTTGTGAATTAAACTCATAAATTGCGGATGTTTTTACAATAATTTATGTTATTCCAGATACAAGGGGACTTGGAAATTGGACGCTTTTTAAAACTTCAGCTCACGTGCGTACTTTACAAGAAACAGGGGTGCTCTTAAGTTAAACGAAAATGAAACTTTTAGTACACAAAATAAAGGTCTAAATTGAATGCATCTGACTTTATCCTCCGGCCCTATCAAGACGTTGAATAATAATAAAATACTAAAATCGTAAATCTGGCGTTTTATTATAGAAAGGTCGACTGCAACTGATTGCTTCGGTCTTTTAACAATATTTCTTTCAAGGGCTATCTAAAGAAAATTGAATTCCCGAACTTATCTACCCTCCATCGCGGCAGTCGTCACACTTAAATACAGACCGCAACAACATTTACATTAAAAGATATTAACAGCAATTATTGTGATTGACATCCCCTTGTACAAGCAACTACAACCGTATCCCGGCAACTATCATGCAATCACTAACAATCAGTAGCGAGCGCGCGGTGCTGCCACCTGCCGCACAAAAAAGAACCGTCATCAAAATCGCCGGTAGCTTTGCCCCAAAATGTAATTTTAATATGAATCACTGGCTCTTTAGTCGCAGTCACCCCGGGTGCCATTACGTCCCCCTGCCAGGTACCCGGACCCCCGGGCCCTGAAGCTGCCGGGCCTCCCTGGCACTATTATAGTCGTCAGCGTATTTTATTGTTACATATGTCCCCTTCAGACGGTGGATGTTTAATTTGCGTTATTGCTCCGTTTGGTAGTTCTTGCGATACTATCAGGTTTTTTGTTCAGAAGTGTTTGTAGATAGGGGTCGACTACTACTTTTATGATGAAGTGCGAGTGTTGTGACAGGAGTGCTGGGAAAGTTTCTTGTGTTCTCTTGACAATTAGCATTGAGTATAACATTTTTTCAACATTAACAGGTAAGTTATTGAATCTATGCAAATACTGTTGACGTCTAACATGAAAAATATGATCGTCAATCTTCTGGAAACCGTACATAATATCTACTGCCGGAAATAGCATTACGTTGACGACATAATCGTATCTGTTTGCCCCAGAAACCCCATGATAAACGAATAAATATAAATAAGGGACAGATAACACCACAAACCGTGGATCCGGCCCATTAACTGTCGCGTCACAATAATGGAGGTGTTGGCTAAATCATGTCCGCGCTAGAGGTGCCACCGGGGCACGTCGCTACCGGGCGGGCACAGCGCGGGGAACACAGAAGGACCACCATGTCCTCGTGTGGGTACGACACGATCATGTAGGTGTTAGCTCAGTAATGTTTGTGCTGGAGGTGCGAGCCGCGCTGCGGCGCCACACTATGTAGCTAACACAGCGGACACGGAAAATGTAACTCAGAAGGACCACCATGTCCTCGTGTGGGAACGACACGATCATAGTGTTAGCTTAGTCATGTTTGTGCTGGAGGTGTGAGCCGCGCTGCGGCGCCACACTATGTAGCTAACACAGCGGTCACGAAAAATGTAACTCAGAAGGGCCACTAAGTCCTCATATGAGGACGAAGCACAGTAAAAAAAAAAATAAGACAAAAGTTATGACGAAAGGCAAATGTGAGAGGAAAAGTTTACAAACTCTGAAGGTAGCTTAAACATAGTAGTCATTACATTTCATAGTTGTCAGAACGTGCAACGTTTACCTAAGTTTTTCATTTAGTGTGTATTCTAATATAGGTAGCGACTATTTACGAGTATGTGCGAGATTCAAATTGTACTATCTCTGTGCTAGAAAATGAACTTGTCCATACTGCTATCTTTTTATCCTGTGATCTCGCAAAGGGCCCGTAACGTCACCGGCATAGTAGCGTCTACCCGAACCATTACACCCCACCGTGCTCAAATTGGATTTACAACACCAAAGGTGTCTCAAGCGATTTAAAGCCTTATTTCTATTACTTATGCTTCAAAATAAATTGAAATGAAATGGCCGTTTACTCACGAAATATAACACTTACAGTAAATAGAGATTTTAAAGGCGTAATTGTGTGAAAGAATGTAATTTTGTTAAAAATGTAACTTTTTGCTCGAAGTTTATTATTTTGAGGTCAGGGATTTGTTGGGGAGTGGAGGTTCCAAAATCATATTACCAGCAGATTAAAACGACGTTCCTACCGAAAACATTAGAATAATGATTTACAAAAATATCTGAGGGTTAAAGAATACATTTGTTCACACCTTTAGTTGGCAGAAACCATTAACGAGACGCCCTATTTCCTCGACCCTCATTCGACTCGTGTGAGGGTAGAACTATAAAAACCAGCTGAAAGGACCCGCAGTGCAGTACATCATCGAATTACCCTTTTTTGTCCCTCTTTTGTTTCACCGAGTTTCACTTAAATCAATTCTCGAAAAAAACAGCAATTCCGAAAAAGTTTTTGCAGCTTTAATGAATAATATGATGTGTAAAATATAACGAATTAATGTAATGTGTTTTTACTGCTATTATACTAGTTATTTACATCATGGACATCACAAAATTCATAAAACCTACTGCTGTGTTGGTTTTAAATAAAAACTGCGACCGGCTCGGAAAAATAAAAATCCTTTTATTCAATGCATAAAAGTCGGTGAGTTTTGTTTTCGATGCTAACATTTTTATTCACATAGAGCGCGACCAAAAAAAAACAGCGTGCCTACTGTTAAACTAAAAACAAAACACTTGTACTGATATTTTTATAAACGCGGACAACACAGCTTACCTTCCTAATGCTATATTTTTTGCTAACAATAATAGCTTACCAAAGCTACAGCCAGCTGTCAGGCAAACAGCAACGGAGGCGTTTTCACGTGACCCGAGACAAAGCCTTAACGACGCCAAGTGATTCGAACTGCCGCCGCCAAGCTAACCATAACACAACGTTAATGCGAACCAAACTACTATACAAACGCGATCACCGACACTACGGAAGCAGGTGAAAAGATTCAATCCATACCATTTGCAAAATATGGGTTATTTTTCACTTTGGCACATAAAAAAGCCGTTCTACGCCGTCTTTTGTTTCTATAGTTTGTTTTCCCGAAAACAACATTAATGCAGTTAATTCTATTTTGCTTATAAAGCGGAAGCTGTTTAGTTTTTAAGATTAAGTCGTGTTGGGACCTTAGGGTGCAAATCCGCGAAGGTATCTCCCAACAACGAAGCCTTATTTAAAGTCTAGCTCTAAAGACCCTTCTCGCGTCATCCTCAATCGATTCAGAAGACAAAAGCAGACTGATCGCGATTTATAAAAAAGCTCACGTCCTACACAGACACAACAAAAGAAGAAACCTATCACTACAGCACGGTCACGTACGTACGATTAGTAACTCCATTCAATCCACACCTCTTTTTTTTCTTTTACTTATTTATTTTACAATAGTTAACTGCGTGTTGTATGCAGTGAACCTTCTGTTGTTTCTTATTCAGTGCCCCCGCGCCTTCTGACATTAGATATACGATGTCATCGCTATGGCGGACATGGCGCCCACACACGTGACACAACTGAGGCTTATTTTCTACATAAGTTAATTAAAATTAAGAGAATATTAATAGGATAATAAATACAGCTTCCTTGTGATTTAGCCCAACTATCTACAATCTGCTTGTTAACTACTTGCGTAAAGTCGTGGGTGGTGATTAATTAATTATACGTGGGTAATAATTAATTTATGTTAAAATCGAAACTAAAAAAACCAATCACAGTATTCTGTGCTTTGAAGAAACACCCCTGTTGAGCTCACCAACTGCTGAGGATCAAAAACAAGGAATTTTCTTTTTTCTAGGAGGTGATTTCAAGTTGTTATTTATCAGATCAAGAGCAGCACCTACGTTATTATGTAGGTAGGTGAACATTTTATTACCGTCTTTAACAGTTCAACCCAAACATAAGACTGAAAGAAAACTTCTCGAACTGTTTATCAAATTCTAAAGTCCCTTATTAAATAGCGCTACCTCAATCACGCATCACACATCACGTCCCTCCGACGTGACAACTTGCCGAACTCCCTACACCTCGGAATTAGAGCGAACTGGTACCACCAGCACCAAGTTACCACAAAGTACCATCTAACAAATTACGGCGGTAAAGGCCACGTGTTTACTTACTGAACTGGCTCCTATGTGTAACGAAGAAAAACTTTTTTGTGACTTTTGATAACGTTGATGTAACCTCAACTTTTACCTAATTAAATGGTACAAAATTAAGATAAATATTTTTGGCGAACTCTACTGTCCCATAAAAGCCATGAATAAGGCTAAATCCTCAATGAAGCCCGCACCCCGAAGTACTCGTATAGTTCCCAAAACATATTCTGCCCCAGAGGAAAATACCGAGCCTTAATATCCAATAAAATGCCAAAAAGCGGCCGTCGTCCCTGTCACCAAATGAGTTCCCATAATTAAAATTCACATATTACCACATAATGAAGTGGGTCGGGATGGAGCCCGCCACACATACAAACGAGGTGCACCCACTCGTGCCACCTCGTCCCCGCTAATCCTTAGATAAGGGGTGATATTAAATCGTTCGCGCTCACGGGTTGAGGTTGAGATCCACATTCTTTTACTAGATAATTTTCAGAAGGAAACACTTTGGCACGGCTTATTGAAATGCTTTCCTTTTAAGGATTAAGATATCGTGTAGTAAAAATATTGCCCAATCCTTGAACCTCGACTTAAAATATTTTATTTTCTGGGAGCTGTCTGATTTCATCCTACAGAGTTGGCAGTAAGTCGTAATACGAACAAATGGTTCGCGTATTTCACAAGATCAAAAGTTAATTTAAAAATATCTTGTTTCAAAATAAATGAAGCTCTTAGAGCTATTCTCCGGGGTTGTCTTTTGGTTTAATCTTAAGTATGTTAATTCAAAACGCATTTACTGTGCTAATTTATTACTTGGAAATTCAGCAAAAGGGGATCTTACTAACAAGGATAATATAAACGTGTCATCTTAAAATGACAATAACATTGAGCACAAAGTTAAATGGCAATTGATGCTTCTTTTATCTACCCAAATCTTCGCATTATTTAATTTTAAAATCTGACCTATCTTCAGAGGCTAAGTTCAAACACCTCTGCACCAACATCTTCAATTCAAGTGCCTCAAATCCCGATCTAATCCATTCGGTCCACATCTCGCAGACATGATATTATATGCCGAGTGCAGCGTAATCCATATAAGATGAATAGTGTGAGTAAAGATGCATCTGCGAGCTCGTGACTGGTGTCATGTCGAGCTCTCATCCATCTCGTGCACACTGTAGCTTTATGACGGAGATGTCACACCGGATCGGTGTCAACTGCCGGAAAGCGGCAAACGTGATCTGCGACACATGCATCATTGGACACTGGTAAGACAGAACAAGTGACGAGCGAGCAGAGATATTAGGACCTAATAATGTCTGAACATAGTGGATGTTAGATGTTATATAGGATAACACCTCAACCTTATTATTAAGTGTATTTTACACAACTTTTATGTTAGGTATATAGGTACTGATTGCTTTTGCCACATTTCTTTTCTAACTATTAAAAACATTAACGGTTGAATTAGCCTTCTGCTCCAAGAGTTAACGACCGAAATAAATAAGCGGACAACACTGCTAGCTCTCTAAAAATGAACATTATTATTCAAGAACTGCACATTTTGTTCAGTAAGCCCGCATTTTTCCGCCACAAGTCCGCGCGTAATCCCGAGATCATCGCGCCCGCACAAGATCACGGACTCGCTGTGACGAGCACTATTGACGCCAGCGGGACGCGGGTGCGACACTCATCTGTCTTGGTCACAGAGGATGACTGCCTACCTCACGTGCGTCTGGGGCCGATGTATTAACGTCTTCTCAGTGACGTATTATATAGCGAGCCATCGATTCGATACCTTTGAGGTTTGGATCAATCTTGATTATAAGGATGACAGAACTCGTGGAAAGCCTTCCTGATGCCATGTGGAGATAATTGATCTGATCATTTTTCAAATTGGTCCCTCAGTAATTAATGTGGAATACTACAGTATTCCAGAATTTGACATAGACTTAACTAACTAATCTGCCTTTTTTGGTGTCGGAAGTTTGTAGAATGTCGAAGCTGAATATTTACAATATCCCGATTAGTTTAATTAAATGATACAGATAAAGATCATAAAGATACTTATTTTATTTTGTATCACGAGTAACATCGTTTTAATGAATAGAGACTAGTAACCATACATTTCTCTTTCAGTGCGTCCATCAACCTTGAGCTTTATGTTAAAACTTATGTTCGTCGTCTATTAATCTGTGCTTCTACATAGTTATCATGAATAACGTGACCTCTAACGTGGAAAGTTCGGGTCATTAGGACGACCAATGATCTAAGTTATGGCTAAGTTTACTAATATATGTCGCAAGATGTACGTGCTGCGGAGACGTGTAGGCCATGTCTTAAGAGTCGAGACGACACTCGTCTCTTTTATGATTTCACTCAATGGACACTTTTTTTTAATATATTCTATTTATTTATTTTATAAAACGTATCAATTTTATTTAGCTCAAAAGAAACCTTATTTCAATAAAGATTGGTGGCCTATTTTAGACATGATATTAGCATAAAATAGCCCGAGCCTTCTTACCCATGGAAGTGTTTAATTGTCTGCCTGCCAACACGCTTTACTTTTAGGAGATTCATGACATTTTCCCTTAAAAAAGTTTTAATTAAAGGTCGGGCCTACACCTGCCTGCGGTGGAGGGCAGGCGATCCCTGGGGCAGGTACATGTTACCGTCTTATATCGACAGGAGACTGGGGAGCTCCAACGAAAGGATCTAATGCTCACTTGAATGCCGATAGCCTTGCACGCTAGAAATGTTCTTTCTTTTTATTGTAGAATTAAATTTACTTTACCATAATGTCTTCATGATTTCATAACATAAATACATAATACAGATAACGGACAGATATATACAGACTACTAAACTGTAGCTACATTACGGCTCGCTCAGGCAACATTACTGCTTATCTAGATCGCAAGCGCTAAACTTGTCTACTAACTAATCACTAACATTAGAACTTATGAGATTGTGACGACTGCACCAAGCCTGTTTCACATCGAACTAGGTAGTGAATAGGTACGGTTAGACATTCCTTATACAATAGCGTCTATTTTCTATTAAGACATTAATTTACATGACAATGTGGTTCCCCCTACGTCGGCTACGTCTTAAACAGAACTGCTACCGAAACCACGGTATTAATTAAATTTAGATTTAGGAGTATGTGTATTTAAATGTATAATAATATTAAAAATTAACATGTATTTTTCTGTACAAAATATACGTAACTGTATTGCGTGTAATGTACCTGAATTCAAAGGGATTTAAAGTTGACCAGTTTTATTTTCGGTCCAGATTTTTTCTTATGATCTTTTAAACAAGATCTAGTCATCGCTGTTTCCTCATGTTCCATTTGAAACAGCCTCAACAGCATTCAGGTGAGACCCGCGCGCTAATAAACCAATAATTACTGGGTTAACGACTTACCCTGTGTGTGCCCGACCTTACCCCGACTGGTGTGTACTAGGCAAATATGTGTGACGAGTGAATGTTCCCGTTTATTAATATTGCGTCACGGTGGCTTCTTTACGAGATGTTACACAAATAAGACCATTTCTGTACATTCATGAGGAACATTTAAATCACGGTTGACTCTCTACAAGTTGTACATTCATAATCCGACAAATTAATTTCCTATTTGAGTAGGGCTGCTCTTTTGAAACCTCACGAATGTGTTTAATATCATGCGTCTCGCAGCTTCTAAACACTTCAACTGCCAGGATTCCAAGAATTTATATATGTTCTACTTCTTCTCAGCGTGAGCGGCAAAAATAACACGACAATATTTAAAGCGTATAAATATGTAGACCGCCCATTGTGTCACCCTTTTCTATATTTACTCGTATGTCTGTAATTTATATAGCGTACATAATATAGAGTATTATATTCTATGTATGTATTGTATGTTTGAGTAACATGAGAGGACTATGTTGCTAAATATACAAATACATACATAGGTGGGAATCTAGTTTTGACTGCTTTGTAACTTACTCAATCCAACATATTGATTGATCAATCAACCTTGGACGCGTAAACAACAAGTTTCCTTCGCAACCAAAATGGATGACGCTGAAACCCGAGTCAGTTTGTGTATCATTAATTTCCATTGGGTACCTAGTTTGCCTTGAGACGTTCAATACAATCGTGTTATCTCCATAGAAACGGAGCTGTTGCCTGCGAAATATTATTCTAACACGCGGATAAAGAGAGAGCAAGTAATCAGAGAACATTATAATGTCTGAACTCAATGAGTCATTTTAAAACGTCTATGTATATACTACAGGTTTTCCAGTTTCGCGGGACAAAAATAATCATCATCGTCATCTGCCTATCCCTTTCCTACCCGCGTTGAGGTCGGCTTTCAGTCTAGCCGGATGCAGCTACATGGAGCGAATGCCTGTCTGTCCTCCACAACCCATGACTGAGTAACCTGCCGCGGGATTAAAAATATCACATGAAAATACCTGAAAAGTAAGCAAATGTAATCAATGCGTAAAATAAGATAACTATTAGAAACAAAATATGAGTAGTACCTGTAACTACTAAGTCCGGAAAATGGTCCGTGTAATGCTAATATCAGCTGTTACTTCAATGACATCATTATGCAAATGCGAGCTGTTCGCGGCGAGAATATGACAAGCTGTTTTGTACCTTCAATTTACTTGAAACAGCTTCGAATTATTGATTTTGTAAATGCGCTACAACTTTATGAAATACAGAATTAGAACGCGTGCGACAATTGACAGGATTTTTATCAATGCGGAAAATTCAGCAGTGGACAGTTAAATGCTGGGTAATTGGTTGATTGAAGCGTTAACTCCCAAAATACATAATTTTTCTTATTATTTCGAGAAGTGTTCCCCTCGGTTATTTCAAATCCCACTCGTGTGCTAAATGCTCAGTGTACTTGTTTGCCGCTCGTTTCGCTCGATTGGCGCTCTGCCTACCCCGGCGCGCGGCGGTCGCCTCCCTCAGCTGGGCAGGCTGAATGCTGACCTGACGTTGTTCCAGGTCGCGTCAGCGCATCGACACGTGTGCCTGTGTACTTGTGCACGTGCCACTGTCGAGTGAGCTCAATCGGATCTGTGAATGGCTTTCAATAGCTTTTTAGAGGATGTGATGTAAACTACTAACCGAGAAGTGATAACAAAACACATCGTTTGATGCATGAGTAAAGGAAGGAAGCAAGTGTCTCAAGCATTTTTTGCCGAAAAATGTTCACTGAGAACTTTCAAGTATAAATTTTAGTGTCAGTACAATAGATTAATTAAGTAGAAAACAAAACGCCGGTTTAGTTTATAAGTGAGGTACAGTGCGTGCCACGTAAGAAGAGACTTGACACACCACGTGGTCTGACATGCGCAGAACACGATTTTAGGTATCTTTAGCGGTATGAGGTCTGAGTGCGGGACGGGACCGGACGTCATAGGGGCGGTGGAAAGAGGCGGGGGAGGCGGGGTCAAGTCTCTTCTTACGTGGCACGCACTGTACCTAGCTACAAAAGTACAAGTAAAGCCAGACATAAACTCCAACCCTATATCCGGCCACAATATAGCATTCCCATACCAAAGCAATATGGAAAATTCTACTCAAAACTCGCAAACAAATATCATTGTGAGCCCTCGATGCAACGCTGCAGTAGCAGTCCTTCAGTCGCCCCTCGTGTGTGGGGGGTTGCGGGGGCGAGGGGCGAGTTGTTTATTGTTTAGGCTCCTTGTGCCGCGATTAGGCGCAGACGTCGCGATCACACGTCGCTGTTAGCTTCGTGAGAAGACTCCTGTGTTTTGATTGGAAGGTAAGTAGTACTTGAGTAAGCTGAAGGGTTGGGCTTTGTTGTTCGAAATTATCGATTGAAGTGATTTTATAAATTGATTGTCGTTCCGTGTTTGGCTTCTAATGAGTAAGGACGTGTATCATTCGCGCGCGGGCGCTCTACTTTAGAGTAAAGGCTCGTACACACAGGCGCGACGCGACACGCGACACAAAGGCACCGCAAGTCGCGCAACGAGCGGTGCCTTTGTGTCGCGTGTCGCGTCGCGCCTGTGTGTACGAGCCTTAATACGCTGGCGCATCACAATAACACTGTCATCGCCGCGTTGTGAAATCGGTTCATGAACATCGCCACGATGACCCAGTTATTAATTATATTGTAAACAGGGCAATTAAATAAAGGTGAAGGTGAAGTTTTACTTACCTTACTGTGTTGTCAACAAAGGTCTAAATTTAAACTGATCTGGAAAGCCTCCAAAAAGCAAATCCCAGCTCCAAGGGACATGGAAATAATGACCCTAAAGAGTTGGAAGCTAAGAGCCACATAAAATTTGCTCAGTCTGAAAACGGAAATTTCGAGTACTGCACAGACGTGGAAGAACTCGCTAAAAAGACTGAGTGGATTAGGACTAAAAGTAGGAAGAAAAGGAAGCTTAACATCTCCCTCTCTCCACCACAACAACCTGGAACAAGCGCCCAACAACAACAAAAATGTGAGAAAGAACAGACATTAGTCAAAAAAGTGGCTCCACCACCACCAATCATAATAGACGAAGTTAAGAACTACTACGACTCACTAATTGTAACCCAACCAACTGAATCATTCACCGCAAAAATGATGAACGGAGACTGTGTGAAGATCAACGCCATAACCGAAGACTCATAGAGCGATTGCTAGGTTTTTGTCATAAATAGAATAACTTTGGCATTCATACGAGAACAAACAGGCTCGACCAATAAGAATAGTAGTGTAAAAAATAGATTCCTCTTGCCAGCCAGATCGAATCAAAGATGATTTAATATCGCAATGTTTGAAAAGAGAAAAATTTGACAACAAGTTGAGCTCGATGACCAAAGTACGAATCAATATGTTCGTCTTATCATTTAAAAATGACGAAAATGTCAACAAAATCTATGGCATAAAGCACATTTTAGGGTGTAAATTGAAATATTCAAAAATCCGAAACTCATTCCTCAATGTAAGAGATGCCAGGCATATGGACATACTCATAAATACTGCAGAAAAGAGCCAAGGTGTGTCAAATGCACTGGCAAGCATCTTACAGCCACCTGTACTAAATCTCCGCAAGAGAAACCAGAATGCGTCCACTGTGGCTTACCCCACCCTGCCAACTACAGAGGGTGTGAAGTAGCCAAGAAGATGCAAATGATGAAAAATAAAAACATCAAAAAGAAACTTGTGGGCAGTAGACACACCACTGCCCAACAGTTTCCTCTCATAAAAATCCTCACAAACAGGCACGGAAAGAAGGTTTACAGACAACTGCAAAACCTGTTCAAGCGTTTTCCTATGCACAAGCTGCAAAACAAGGCACACAGCCTTCGAATCTGGAAGATAAGATAAATCAAATCTTGAAGTGTATTATTACTTTTGACAAAAGATTAGAGAAGCTAGAATCCAGCGCCAAAACAGCTGTTTTTAATAACCAAAACTGAGTAACACGCTAAAAATAATGGCATGGAGTTCCATGCCATTATTTTTAGCGTGTTACTCAGTTTTGGTCATGTTTGAGGAGCCCATTGGAGTTCCAATGGGCTCCTCAAACATCATAATGAGTTAGTTACAGACAGTCCTAGAAACTGAAAATATAGACGTGTGTTTAAACTCCCAAACGCACTTCACTAACCAATCTCTTCATCAAATTTAGAGGATACAAGGTATATAATTCGCTCCACCCTGACAACTCGGCCAGAGGAGGTAGCGCGGTTATAATCAGAGAAACATCAATCATTATGAGCAGAGTAAATTTGAAGAGCCAGACATTCAAGCCGTGGCAGTATCTATTAAAACCCGATTTTGTCACAATTCCATATCAGCCGTGTACTGTTCTCCAGGGCATATGATAAGAAAAGAGCGATATTATCAATTCTTTGAACTTCTAGGCCATAGATTCATCCTAGGCGGTGATTTCAATGCCAAGCATACGCACTGGGGATCAAGACTTACTACAACAAAGGGAAGGCAGCTTTTAAATGCAGTTAAAAACACACATTGTGAAGTTATGAGCACAGGCAAACCGACATACTGGCCCGCTGACCTCCAGAAAATACTGGACCTTATAGACTTTTTCATAATCAAAAATATATCCACCAATTACGTTAATCTGGAGGAAGATTTTCACATGAATTCTGATCACTCCCCGATTATCCTAAGCCTCAGTCAAAAAATCCTACTAAGAGAAAGTCATTTAACCCTGGTTATATAATATCATCGACCTAAAAACTCCGTTAGAAAATCAGGATCAGCTGGACTCAGAAGTAAACAAATACGTTGTTAATATCCACTGGAAGTGGAACAACACGCCACAGTTAGAACGCAAACATAAGGGACATATCTATCCCAAGGGAATTGTAAGTTTACTATGATAAAAAAAGCAAAGAAAGCGGTGGCCGCAAACAAGATGCCCGCGGAACCTAACTAAACGACTAAAGAGGTAAATTCTACAATTTGAGGATGACTGTCTGAATACTCACCTTGTGCAGCTCACCAACGACCAATCAACGGGCATTCTCTCTTTGGAAAGCTACAAGAAAACTTAAAAGGCCAATACTTAGAAAACACTTATCAACCCAATGAGAGCTCCATAGAAATACTCGAGAGTGAAAAGTTATCACTAAGTCAAAGAATTCGACTTGTAACTCCTAAAGAAGTTCTAAGAGTAATTCAACACAACATTAACTCGAAGAAATCTCCAGGTTTTGAGCTCATAACAGGAGAAATACTAAAACACCTCCCGCGCAAAGCCACAGTAAAGCTGACCAGACTTATTTATGTTAAAATATGTGCCTGAGTCATGGCAGGTTGCTGAAGTCATTATGATTGCGAAACCTGGGAAACCGCCCTATGAAGCATCATCATAGACCAATTTCCCAGTTGCCAGTATTATCAAAACTTTTCGAGAATCTGTAATTAAAACGGTTAAAACCAATAATAGAAGAAAAGGAGCTAATACCAAACCATCAATTTGGCTTCAGAAAAAAAAACACTCTATTCAACACACACATATTCTGTGGTCTATCATAGAGTGTTTTTTTTTCTACTAACATTATTTAAAAAACACTCGAAAACACGCAGGTCTGCGCCACCGTATTCCTAGACGTCGCGCAAGCTTTTGATAAAGTTTGGCATGAGA
Source organism: Luperina nickerlii (assembly GCA_963855955.1). Lineage (NCBI taxonomy): Eukaryota > Metazoa > Arthropoda > Insecta > Lepidoptera > Noctuidae > Luperina > Luperina nickerlii. The sequence goes on along the minus strand of OY979683.1, from coordinate 663,158 downwards.
GTCTGGTGTTTAAACTCAGACGCATGCTACCTCCAGAATTTGCAGACATTCTAGAATGGGGAAGGGGCCAATTTATTATTTTAAATTGCATTTATCGTTGAGCTGCGGACACCAGCCCGTATTACCTATTGCATTTATCTGTACGTCCGCTCTTCCTAACGCATTTAATGAGTAAAACTCCGGCAGCCTCGACCCACTAATTAACTTGATGTCACCCAAAGCCGATTTTTGGTCAAATTAAAGTTTGGTCGGTGGCCAAAATTGTAGAATTTCGTTGCGAAAACGTTAATCTACCTAAGTGGTGGCAGTTTATTTGAACGTCTACGCGGGGTTTAGGTGCTATATTTCTGTTTTTATAAGACGACGTGGCATTACTGAAGAAATGAAATTAGAGCTTTGAAAGTGACAAGTCCTAGTAGTAGCTATAGCAAACGTTTGGTCATTACTATTTAAATTAGTTTAAATAGTAAGGACCAAACGTTTGCTATAGCACTCCTGTAATTTCATGACAATGCATAATTTCAAGAACCACAGAGTAGCAGAAGTCAACTCTTTGGATCAAGTGGAATGTTTTAGTAATGTACACTAACCACCACCACCGCCACCGCCACCGTGACGTGAATACATCGACACAGTCAAGTGTTCAGCGCGACTGTTACTTGTTATGCGCACGTCTGTCAGTTGACATCGACACAGTCAAGTGTTCAGCGCGACTGTCACTTGTTCTGCGCACGTCTGTCAGTTGCTCGACCCCATTACATTATAACAGGTGACATTAATATAATCCGAGCTCCTTTTTAATCATTCACTTTCAGCTGTGAAATAATTCGTGCCTGTTTCGCGTCAGCTAAAGTGTTCATTTCCTTACGAACCCTTTTCTGATTTATCTTGCGCCACGAACTGGGTATTCTCGAAAATAATCTCATAATAACGATTTAGAAGCATTACTTCAGCTAGGTGCTATTGAACAACCCAGCACTTCCCTAGAGTGCTATAAAAAGCACACAAATATTATGCAGAGATTTGCAGTCATCCTATAGACTAAGTGTGCGATACTGCGATTACAGTGGCGCGGGGCGGGCAGCGGGAGCGGGTGGCGGGTCAAGCGGAAAACGTACATTTCCATAGATGAACACGATAGTAGCGGGGCGATTGAGCGGTCCGGATGTACCTACCTTGTGCGATATTACTATATTACTTTACTTTTTATATACTAATATTACTTTAATAATTATAACAATGAAAATAACTAATAAAAGTTATACCATCAGAATCTCCACTTATAATTTTTATTTCTTTCCATAGTTTTTTAATTACTTTTCGATTAGAATGATTTGAATCACTAGAATTCCACAAAAGTGGCCGAGCCAATACGGCACTTATTAAATTATCAGTCGTCACTGTCGTCAGCGGCATGTCCGAACAAATCGAGCGGGAAACGCAAACTGACTTGCATCCACCCGCCCCGCTCGCGACACCCGCTTGTCCCGCTGCGATTCCCGCTCACCCGCCCCGCTCGCGACACCCGCTTGTCCCGCTGCGATTCCCGCTCACCCGCCCCGCTCGCGACACCAGCTTGTCCCGCTGCCATTCCCGCTCACCCGCCCCGCCCGCACTTGGTGTACTTAGTCAAAAACTATGTGTTTGCGTTACCCGCCAGCGGATGCCGCTGCCCGCCCCGCTGGCACTGTAATTTCACACTTAAGCATGGCTAAACTGCGTTCAAAAGCTGTCAGTGTCATCATTGTTGTGGAATATTAACGCTGACCGCTCTTGGACGCGGTTTAGATGTGCTGATCACGTTCAGATTCATTTGTGAAATTCGACCTATTTTTATATCTATCGATATCTTGAATGTTTATTCTGTCAACTGTTTAAGTCGTTAACGGGCTACAAAATTACAAACTCTATATAAAAGTTGAAATTCAGGCACTAGATAACTTCTAGCTGTCCCAAAAGTTGATCACACCTGTAGTCACGATTTTGGATAGGATAACCACAAAACGTATTTCAGTGTCTCTACTATGTGTGTGTGTGTGTGTGGGTCAATATTTCCGAAGTTAGAATCCCTACACACGACACTGGAGTGCAGACAACCGGAACTCAACCGTCATAACTAACACAAGCACTACACACGCTTCGCGAACACTTTCACTAGGATTACTTACCACTACGATGTAACGCAACCAGAATGTCAGTTCCGGAATACATGAGGATTCCTAAGAGCTGCTGAAAGTTATGCAAACAGAATGTCAGCTCCGGAATACATGAGGATTCCAAAGAGCTGCTCAAACCTGCAGTTAGTTGTGTAGGACTAACTGCATCGTAGCTTAGTTAATATGGGTAGACAAAACAAACATAAAACAAGAACAAGAGCATTCTATTGTTGATATTTTTGACATTTTAATACGGATTGACCAACGAACGTTCCGTGTTTACGTTTCCATGTTTACACACAAAGAATTTGGTAGAGTCGGCATAGAATGTGCATTAGCTTGTGTAGTTTAAATAAACCTTTACACCAAAGAACTTGCATGATTTTTGCAACAACGAATTTTTTATAGACGTATTTTGCAGCGTAGCCTGCGATTATACTGGGTCGAGACTGTCATGTTATTTCTTCACTGAAGTAGCAATGATTGTATGCGAATCTCTTATCATGTATTGGCAGTGGTCCTTCTGCAACATGTGTACAGCTATAGTTATTTTAGCACAGGTTAGTGCGGTAATCCGCGCAGTCTCCCGGGTCCCATCGGTAAGCAAGCAGGCGGCGGGCGGTCCCGGTGCCGGTGAGCCGGCGTCGTGGGACCGGCACCGAACCGTAACGATAATCCTCCTAAATTAATACAGCCGTGTAAACGCACCCTACTCCACCTGTCGCGACTAAATAATAGCTACGGTCTACTGGAGAATTATCTGCTAAAATGTAGTTTTACGATGTGCAATATTTTAATTAATTTCCTGAGGATCTGACCGGATGTCTCTCTCTGTACTGTGAATATTAACATTTTACCTCTTACATAACTCAGAATGAGTGTAGCACTGACTAAAGTCAGTGCTACTTTCACAACTGCATATACCTACTACATAATTTCATGTTGTAGCCATTTGCCACGTAAAACTTAAAAATAAATTGAAGTGGTTGAAATCCTTCTCTAGACACGTGGAGTGGTGACACTCATACTCTGTAAGACTCTCAGTCGACGTGGAACTGACCTACCATCGCGAGAGGGATCACACGTCGACACCCATGAAATTCATCGAAGGAAATGTCGGTGGAAATAAGAACTCGAGAGCTGGGTTTACTTTCAGAGGAAGTTACCAGAAAATATCGAAATTAATATTTTTCTTATAAAGTCGATAAAAAGAAACAAACAGAAATTGTAACTAGTTCGTCTGTTGATTTGTTATCATTAAAAAAGCTTGTACTATACCTACGAGTACAAAAACTGCGATGACAAGAAAAGCCTGTCATATCTTCCTTAAACGAAAACCCCAACAATATCGTAATAATCACATAACAATTGTAATCGAATCGTGTACGATCATAGATCACGGATGACACACCTTCACACCCCCCTCGCCACCCGGCCTCGCACTCCACGCACCCCCCCCCCCCGGCGGTACGTTACGCGTCCCGCAGGCGTTCGCAGGAGGAACAGGATAATCAGGTTAACAGCGATCCTAACTCTTTATGATAAAGGTTTCATGGTGGATTACTTCCAATTGAAGTTTGTTTTCAATCAGATAAATCTTATCGTTCCAAAAATGTATCTTTATGTAATTAAATTATAAGTATTGGCGTACATAAAAGTAGGTTCTCTACGCACTTCCTAATAAGTTAAATAATAAGTTAAATGACACAAAACAAAGTCTGAAGCACTACAAATAGGAGGACATCAAAAGTCATAATAAACTTCGCATTCACTTAACATCTTGCAATGTATACGAGTATTATGTATAAATAGTACTGTGTTCAGAAAAAAAGATTTGATTTGAAGATTTAAGGACACAGTTTTTGTATGTATTGATGACGAAAAATGGGCACTCCACTGCTGCACCATTAAATTCGTCGAAAATTGTTCATACAAGAGGTGTATTTTAGAGTTTATTGCAGACAGACAGGCCTTTCTCAACGAATAATAAAACTCTCATAATAAAACTGCAACAATGTTCGCCGTCTGTCTGTTCGCTCCCAGTATAATGTACGGAATCACCTCGTAAAAACCTTTAGTCTCATAACGTTTCGGCCTTTCTTCTCAGAGGAATCAGATAGGAAACGCCGACCTCATTTAGTTTAAAAAAATATATGATTGTCGTGTAAAAGTGTTTGTGCAAACCTACTTACAAAAATAAAATCATTTATCATTTATTTCTTTTTAATAAAATTAGCACCCGTTGGGTTCGGTAGCATAAATAAAACACGATGAACAAAAGCGTGGCAGGTAAGCAATTACACAGTACGAGGGCGACGCGCCGGCATTTAGCAAATGCATTCGCAGCAGGCCGCAGCAGATCACAGCGGGCCGTGCGACTAATGGATATTATTACAGTCGCTCCCTGCACACTGCTTGATAATGGATTATATGAAAACTTAGGTGCGATATTTTTAATAGTTTTGTGGCTTGATTTCTGCTAAATAGAATATAAATAAAGGATTTTTTCACTGAATTGTTTGTCACCTGTCATTTGTCGTCTACTTTTGGAGTTTACGATACTTTTGGAGTACATCAATGAGGCTTTAAACAATCTCCCCCATATTTTTTTGTATGTATGAGTTTATTTCTCCGCAGACATTTCAACTACTACCAGCAAGGGTCTCTGCATTAGCATCGTCTGCCAATATCATCAATAGTCCCCTCGGCGCGCCTACTGCGCTAGTTATCTTCCGGGGGTGGACAGCGACGGCGGAGACTAATTTATGAGAACGTAACGCGCCTTCATCACCCACTGACACGCGACACTCACTACACAGTTTATAGGGCTACTTGAGATATACGATGTTTTGGGGAACTCAATGCAGTTTGTGAAAGATGGCATGCTTTGGACTCAATTGATCATTGTGTTCTGTGGTGATACCGTGGTAGTGATTGAATGATTAAGTAAAGTATGCGGTAGTCATAAAGGTTTGTTAGAAAAGTACTTATGTGATGCGATCATAACACAAGCAAATGTTATCGAAGAAATCAAGTCATTGTTCAACAAGAAGTACCATAGGGTAACATTCTCTGAACATTTCTTTCCTATTTTCTAGAATAAATAAATTACTTTGGTGACAGTGTTTAAAAAAAGCGTAAACAAAAGAAGTTAAATGGTGCTATTATATCGCGCTGCACAAAACGAGTGTCTGGCAGAAAGCCAGGATAACGCCGGGGACGAGTTATGGGACAAAATGTAAGTACTATTATAGGGACGGTCTAGACGAAACAAATGTGCTTAACTTTAATAATGACCACCGAATGGCGCAGGAGCGTGTGACTCCGTGCGAACCGAGATACATTCCCAGATCGTAGGAAACCAGAAAGTACATTTCTATTATAGAGTTTGGGGTCGCAACAAGCTGCAGTGAAGTTTTTAGATATTATCTTTCACATCCAACAGGACAGGCGTATTAAGCTATTCTGTTTGGAATATTAGAAAGATTGGTGAATATCTGCGTAAACACATTAATACAGGATATTAAGCGTATTATATAGTCAATTATTTGTTCCTTTCATTCTGAAAATTAAACCTTTACTTGGGTATTCGAGAGGAAAATAATTATGATAACTATGATGAAGTTGACTTATAGGTACACTCGGCGGCACGGAATCTTGATCAAGCGTTATCTCGCAAATACTCGCAATAACAAAAACTTTAAGTGTTTCCAATTATTTTTTCTTATGAGCGTAGGTCAAAAAAAAATTTACTCTTAGTTTAAGAGGATTATTCATTATGTTTGAGTGCACTATGGTGCAACTTTTAATTTTTAGTTGAATCGTGTCTCATGAGCGAGTAAGTTGCAAGTTTAAAATTTTCCGTTTAGCTTATTGAATTATTGTGGTTTTTTGCTTTTTATTGATTAACTGAAGATGCTTTAACACCAATAAAAATGCCATTAACACCAGCACGGTTTGTACAGGCTGAAGCATTAATCGACCAAGGGTTGACACAGCGTAAAGTTGCTGTGGTGTTTAATGTACCACGTTCGTCGATGCAGTATGCCCTAAAACGATACCAGAAGACAGTCCACTATTCCCGTAGACCAGGAACTGGAGGCGTCAGATGCACATCGACCCTGGACGACCTTTTTATTGTCCTGGAAACTTTAATAAACCGCTACCTGACCGCTGTTGAGATACGTCAGCGGCTCCAAATTGCAAGAGGCGTGAATGTTAGTGAGCGTACGGTGAGAAGACAAATGGAGAAAGTGAATTTAAAAGCCCGTAGAGCAGCACGCAGTCCAGAACTTCTCAGACATCACCGAGTAGCTCGACTTCAATTCGCACGTGAACACGCCAGCTGGAACCACGAGCAATGGGCTCGAGTGCTGTTCACAGATGAGTGTCGAATAGCTTTGCGTGCTCCAGACGGTCAGGAGCGAGTGTGGCGAAGAAAAGGAGAGACATTTCTACTCATTACCACCACACAAACTGCGAGTTTCCATGGAGGCTCTATAATGGTTTGGGGAGGAATAAGTTCCGTTGGTCGTAACGAGTTGGTTATCGTCGATAACCGACTAACTGCAGCCCGATACATCGAGGAAGTTCGCCAGGGACATGTTTTGGTATATTCGGGATACATTGGGTACGACGAACTCCTCCTAATGCACGATAATGCACGCCCACACTTTGCACATTGCGTTGAAGAATCCTTCAAGAATTTGGTATTAAAAAATTGCAGTGCTAGCTCGTAGTCCGGACTTAAACCCGATTGAGCATATCAGGTGCATGCTCAAAATAAAGATAAAGTCCACCTCCGACCCGCCAGATACCAACTTTGAAATGCAGCACTGACTGCTTGGGAAATCATACCGCAAGTTGATGTCAGAAACATCATTCAAAGCATGCCAAATCGAATGTAGGCCGTTGTTATGGCTAGAGGAGGAAACACCCGATACCTTCTAAAACGTAGAGGCAATAAACCAATTTTCGGTTTTGGTTTTTTTTTATTCTATAGTGTTTTAAAATTGATAGTGTAAAATTATTTGTTTCTACAAAAGTGCACAATTTAATAAATAAACTTAATATTAGTGTAGTGACATTTTCAATTTCAAGTTCTAAAAGTATAAGAAATACTTACTGAGTGCATCTACTCTTATTTCAGTGTCAAAAATACATTTAAATGCGAAATATCGTAAAATTTACATGTGGCCAAGTTTCCGCGTCGGTGAGTGTATTAAAATAGAAACAAAATAACTATAACGACAGTCGGTCGATTCTGTAAAAATCTCACCGTGGAAACTTAGGTGAAGTGAGTTTGTTATTGCTAGGAATTTACACTATTGACAGCTCACTCCACGCTCACTTCACCTAAGTTTTCACGGTGAGATGGTTACAGAATCGCACTGCTGGACATTGCATGTTACCATGCACATTTTGAGTCCGGCCAAACTTCAAAACCACTACAATAAAATATGATTCACGTCCCAATAACGCGCAGGAACTGTAAAACAGGGTAGGTCCATACAATAAATGACATACATATCCCCATATGCTCAATCGTTCGACACGTGCAATAAGTTGAAAACAAAGTCAACTCGATCCGGTCCGCCACGCCACACCACACACACCACACCACACCACCGAGCGGACGATAGTCATAACATAAATATGTGGCCGACAGCGGACAGCTGAGTTACGTCTAAACTACCGAATAAGGGAAGTTTATATATTGTAATCCTCACACGACTGGTTCCAATAATAAGTTTCCTCCACTATACGTCTAGTTCGTCAACTCATTTGCTCTGGCTAACCACTGCTAGTCTAGACACAGAATACAGAGTAATATATTGCCCCAGTAGTGCCAGCGCAAGCAATATCCTAGTAATGTCAGCCCACTGAGACTACTATTCATTATATGTGTGTATATCTGAGCTAAAATGTACGAGCAAATCATTGGCGGAGCGCTTTGGTGACACACGGGCGTCGCGTTTGACGCCGTCGGTGTCACACACAAACGACGCTTCTTCTTCGTGACAAGCTTATATTTCGTAGTTGAAATATAAGTCAGGGGGAATATGCGATGTGCTCATGATTGTGAAAAATGTAAAAGAAGAGGTTGACTTGTGGGATGGTTTCGGATTATATTTTAGAATTCTAGTTCATTGGAGCCTGCTAGTACATCAGTCTTGAAGATTGAGAAAACTGTTTCGAAGCTGTAAAATCCGCAGAATATCCTAGGAAAAGCAAGCATTGTATCATTAGCTCCGCTTTCGTTCTAAAATACCTTTCTTTAAAACAAAATAGTTCAAAAATAGCAATGACATACTGTTAGTAGTGTTAGTGCATTTTCCAAGCTAACCGTAAATTACTAGGCACCGTCCCGCTAAGCTGAACACCTCGCCAGCCTCTGCCATCCTAATCCTATGGGCTTCTCGGATTTGAACGCCATCATACATCGCCAATGTTGGCCAAATCTCGCTAAATTGACTCTTTTGTAAACGAGGTCCGGAGTGACGACGTGACATCACTCATGAGCTACTCACCCTCTTCAGATATTGCGAATTTGAGAGGAGCTTTGTGAAGACTACAGAGGAGTTTAATTATAGGAACTGGTGAGTGGATAATTTGCTTTTATATTGAAATACGCCCCGGTGTAAGGACCTATTTAAGGACCTACGTACTGGATAGTCGCATCTTAGAAATAAAAAGGAAATTCGATACTAAAACGCTCAGACAGCTCAGGTAGCAAATGAGGGTATAATAGTGTGCCGGAAAAGTAATGTATCGATTCAAAACCACTCAAGAAATTTAAAAAAAGTATGGTAGAACAAAATATAGCATTATGTCAGCTCACGTGATGTGACCAGACCTACATTATAGTGAATAGTAAACATTTTTAGTATCACTGAAGCCGAGTTACACTCAAATGAAACTCCGCGGTATATGTTATAGCGCGTCGGCGAGCAATAAATAAGCACTAATAGAAACCCGCTGGCATAGTGCGTAATGTACGAATGTGCACAAATATACGAATATTCACGAGTAAATGCGTGGTTGTATGGGCCGTTTACGGAATACAGTTAATACTGTTATTCACGCGGTCCCACACACATTTTTGCACATTTTTTTATGGATGTACTTTTTATTAAGGCTAGAAAACAAGCATCCTATAACTACTTCGCAAAACCATTACAAAATCAGTAGTATCAGCGCAAAGAACAAGGCAGATAATGAAGGCGCGCGACATGTAACCTTGACCCGCTCGTCACAATACACACTTAGCTGCGAACTGACAGGAAGCGTGTGTTGGGCGCCAATACTCGCCTGTTGGGCGCCAACAGAATTATGAAAATTAACGAAAATAATGCTTATTACTTGTGGTATATGGTTTCATTAGAATTGCAAATAATACAAAAATCTTGTTAAAATGTTAACATACCAAAGCTCGGCGGTGAATTGACCTGATTACTTGAACACGACAATACAAACGTACCACTCTTCACACTTTTCTGTAAGAGAGCGGATTTATATGTATCTCGAACCAAATATGATTCTTGCAGCGAGAGAGAGTATCGTGTGACCTTGACTTTATACGCTACAACACAATATTAAGAGCACATAGAAACATCCTTGCAAAAATAGTTCACCATTTTCTGCCCATGATCTGTCGGTAATAGAGGACAATCTTTGTTTTGTCTCTGCATCACCCTAAGGTTGACTGGTAGAAAATGCCTCAGGCATTAAGTCCGCCTTTGTACAGTACTTTTATTATTGTGCATAAAGTTTTAATAAATATATAGTAGATTCAAAGTTGTAATCCGAAGTTGAAAGGACAGGCATATCCTACTTTAACTCCCGCAAATTGCAACTCACTGGCATCCAATTATCGATAGCTGTGATCTCTCCTGTAACTAAAATTTTGAGAAATATATGAATAGGTAAGTTTGCAGTAAACTTTACAGGCTGACATCCTAAATTCCTAACGTTGGAGAGAAAGTTCAGTTCATATGTTTGACAGAGGAATGTAAAACGCGTTGAAACACATTAAACGCGTCTTGTTGCTCTGTCCTGGGTTAATGAGAGGAGTAATGGCAGCGTTAACCTTGACCTTCGCGGTTATTTTACCGTCTTACACAGCGATATTATGGAAGTGACACTTAATGCAGACTGCTCGAGTGTTCGCGTTGATACGTCAAACAGGCGCCGCGTGACGAGTGGATTTAAATATGGGTCGAGTGACCTTGACCTCGTGGATCTCGACAGTGTAGAAGAACATGCAGCTTTTGTCCCGATCTTCTTGTTTAAAAAAATTAAATAATATGCTAGTCGCTGTTGCTCGTATTGTCGTAGTTATTTAGAAGAAAATGCACAATTAACGTTGCTCTTGCATTCTCCTGGCAATGAGGCAACCACTTTAAATATTGCACCGTTTCATGCCTCCAAGGCCGCGGCGGCCATCAGCTAAGAGCCTGCACTACTACTGGCAGCACGTTTTATTTTGTTGTTCGTGTTTGATTCGCGGAAACTGTCTGTAATGCACGGTGCAGTAGGTACGTCAATCAGTCGTGTGTACCTTTGACGCAGTGACCAAATCGGAAAGCTTGTGTAACTGTTGATATTTCAATGAAATTTAATTAAAAAGATACGATATCTCTACGAAAGCGGTTTCGAAAGAAAAATATTGAAGCAGCAGACTACTAAAGTTTTTTTTAAGGGAGTTGGAGCAATTACAAAGTTCCAGGGTTCATGGCTTTATGGGACAGCGTCCTATACAAGGCCTGTCGATTGTGGCACCCCATAAGAGGGTGAGAAGCCCTACAGAACTACGGAGTCTCATGTGTATCGCTAGCGAGGGAGTTATCCGTGTAACTTTTCAACGACGTGCACGATGTTTGCTAAGACCCCACGGCCGGCGACCAAAAGTAAATACTATCGGCAAATAGACATTCCTAAACGACCCGTTAGGTCGTGGTCGAGCTCGCTTCTGACTTGCTGTGGCATTGATTCTTCTAAACATTTGCTTTCATTCCCGATCAGGGAATATTATTCAAAGCGAAGTAAGACTAAAATCAAAAACGTTGGAAGGGTTAAACAAAGGTAGCATTAAAAGGAAGTGAAAGGCTCGGCACCCTCGCAACCCTTTTGCTTCACTTGTTACAAGAGCAGCAAGTTAAGCAGCTTACGAGAGTACTCGCTGTTTTTTTTTAATTCCCGGATCGGCGGCGAATGTTTTTTGTGATATTCGTTATTGAATAAAACCGAAGCGTGTGGCTGGCCCTGAATAAAACATGCCTGAAAGCTACCCTACTTATCAGATAATCTATACACGCGTGTTTCTGTTTCTTTTTGTATGGAACTTTGGAACCAATTGGAATTCCCGAAACGCGTCTCTTCTACCGATAATTTATATCTTCGTAAATTGGATTACTGAGTATTGGATCCGCAATTGAATATTCAATTACCGACACAGAGGAGCGTTTTAAACAGAACCGAACATAGTTATCATAACAGACGTGTGTAAAACAAACGTGATTATTATACATGTAGTGTGCTATACCTACATGTATTATACATGTAGCGTGCTATACCTACATGTATTATACATGTAGCGTGCTATATCTACATGTATTATACATGTAGCGTGCTATACCTACATGTATTATACATGTAGTGTGCTATACCTACATGTATTATACATGTAGTGTGCTATATGATTATTCTCTAACCCTAACTAAAATAGCGTCGGCCGTATAAAATCCAAGGTAAACCTTAGCTTAATCAACGGAATGGGTTCGAAAAATAGATTCTTTAAATCCTAAAACCTACCGGCGATTCCACGGAACTATTGAACGTAACGTTCGCTAAATGTATGCGCTCCACCTCATACAGTTTTCTATAAAACATAAAATTTTATGCACTTTTCAAAGTATCCAAAATCGGCAGTAATATGAAATGATTGGGCCATTGTAGGGGAGTCCGCAGAAGATACTTTAAAGTGCAAGGGGTAGGGTAAGACGTAATAAATAATAAGATAACGGCACTCATCCCTCGCGGGGTCGGCAGAACGGCAGCACCCGGTGCGGCGCAGATACCGATATTATCAAATTATTGAACAGTTCAACGCCTTACACCTATGTACTATACCCATGTTTGCAAAGAAATAAATGATTTGATTTGATTTATAATTCTATTTATTAAATTTAACCCATTTTTTTTTCTTTTTGGCAACTGAGCCGATGTTGACTATTCTGCCAGCGTAAGTTTAACCCTTGCAGAAATTAATATAGAACACTGGGGGCTGAAGTGACAAACGTCACTTTACGCAGAGAACTGACCATTGATAAAGACTCCACTTATGGAGAAGTGAACACCAGTGTGCTTAGTTTCCAGTTCATTTACAATTGTACTGATTAGGTATATAATTCACTATTCTGTAATTATAATCATTAAGTGCTACAATTACATATAGTTAATTACTAGCACATAAGCATTGCGATAGTGCCTCATTGAAAACTAATCAACCGTTACGTTATTATATTACACGGACACACTGAAGTTAACCACCTGTGAAGTTAGAGTGAATACATGAAACTTTATGCGAAACAAAACGTAGTTCGAAACTCATGTGAGTTAAACTTTATTGCCACAATAAAAACAGGAGTTTGTTTATAAAATCACGTGATTTGTGTGAATGTTTATGTTGTTGTTGTTCATGTAGATCAATAAAGTAATAGCTTGTACGTACGTCGTCCACGAGAGACTCGCCGGCTGCTCGCTCACATCCACACACAACTGCCGCTTGTGATCAACAGCGGCGACGTTACAGTACAGTACAATGTGTAGGCACTTGTGCTCTGCTTCCCGCTGCTCGTCACTGTCACATCACTCACTCACTCGCCCGCGCGTGGCGCTCAGCACGCGCGTCGTCAGCCGCGTGCGACACGCGCGCCCGCCCCAGTCACACTGTCGCTGCCGCCCGCCCAAACGAGAGGGAAATCATCCCCTACTGTCCTCTCTCCCTCTCACACGCGTAAGAAATCGTATGTTTGTCTCAGATGACTTTTCCCGGCGCGTAGTGAATGTCGCCTTGTTTCATTGACGCCCGCTCAACGCCAGCCAAACGGATGTTTTTTCACGGTTTCAATGCGTTGTTTCGATGGCGGTAGAGTAATGCTGCAGACGCTGCGGTAGATTACTATAGGAAGCTTTGCAATCTGTATTATAAGTCATAGTAAAGTTTGCTTGCAATCAAACTCCTATAAAAACAGTTTTTTGCTATAACAACAGCGTGCATTGGCTTCCTCAGCGGCATGTGACTCATAGTTAAGGATGTTTGTAAACTGTCCGTCTGCAGCGGCTCGTCGGCACTGCATGTTAGTTCAACGTGTTTGCTCGCCGCGCGCTAACTTCCACGCGCCGCACAGTACTACCCGCATTTAATAACATTTATTTCGACGCAAGGTTTGTTTTTAGTGATTTAAATAGCGCAGTAAAGAATCTTTATGGAATTTCTTGAAATCCACAATGCAAAAAGTTTCTAAGCGAATAAAAAATCCCACGAAGACCGAATAGTGCACTAGAGTGGTCCACCACTAGGGTGGTACACAGCACACCACAGCTATCAGGACATGGGAGACCTCATCGCTAAAGAGAAGATGGTGCCAGCAGCCACCCGTCTAATATCAGTTGTGGGTACACACGACTGCGTATGTAATGACACCCACGAGACGCTCAATCTGCAGGCAGTTCCCCACACATCGTACGTCACACACAGGTCGAAGTTAATTAATATTTATTTACAAATACACTATCACACACACAGGAAGTTGACTAGATCAGCTGAACAAAATACAGCAGTTATACAAACGACTGGGGGCGATAAATCACTGCTTCTGCAATGTGCTATATTATTCACGGCGAAAAAATGTCCCGTCACCGCCCCGCAGACGCCACGCGCGCGCCACGCACACGCCCCGCATCAGCCTACCTGGCTAGTTGAATGCCTGTAAGCGCTCACCCGTGCACGGAATGTTGAAGGATTGGATCCAAAGAGATTGAAACTTTTTTTCCTTTTTTCTGCGTTTTAGATAAGAATTGCCAATTGATAGTATTAAAGTGATGCGATTTGTGAGATATTAATGTTCTTTTGAGACTGTAAAGGCATCGGTGTGGAAGGTTCTATTCATACGTCAGACAGTGGACTGGCAGCAGACTTGAGTTACTGCAAGTCACTCACATTGTATGTAATGTGAAATATTAAAGTATTTCATTGTTGGGGGATGAACTACTTGTGCGTGTTGTTAATTGCTTTTTACACCCACTTAACAAAAAAATAAAAAAAAACCACTATAATTTTGTCGGTAAACGACTACGTGTAACATTGGATATTTCTCATAAAAATTAGTGGCTGACACAAAAATACATAAACGTCGTCTTTAATAATATAACTCCGCTTAAGTTTTATGACTTTTTATCTCATAACTTAGGTACAAACGGATTTCTTTTATATTTTATAAATATGTAGCTGCAATACGCTGCAATACATAAACATACATCCGTCCGCCGCCGCTGTGCGCGGGATTCTAGGGCTTTGCCCCGGCGGCGCCACGCTCGCCGCCGCACCGAACAGAGCACTCGACGCGGTCTCTACGGCCCGCCAATAACACAACAGCGACCAGCGCGCCACCGCACGGATTTCTTTAGGAACTATAATGTATATTGAAACCGTATTCCTATTGGTTAATAAGTCACTACTTGTGCCCCTAAGTTAAGTAATTTAAGACATGTACACATTTTGTAAGACACACCACACGCACGCTCTTCCACTATTCAAAATTCCTCGTATATTTTTACATACACTTTCGTCGTACATCTGGAGTATTATTGTCTCTACACCACCTAAGCGCTACAAATACTCGCCAGGAATATTGAAAACACTGCAGAGTATAAAGAAAAAAAAAACGCTGCTACGAAAATAAATGCGTAGCATATTCGTAGCGGGTGTAGCAGCTCGAGTGCTACGAGTCTACGACACTTTGCTACGCGCCCGCTACGACCGTTTAAAAAAATGAATGATGCATGCTACGCCGACACGTAGACGCAAAATGAATGCTATGCTATATTGTTTTTGTTGCAATTTGTAATAAGGCGTTTAGCATCGAAAGCTCACGGGATTAAAAAACATCAGTAGAGTTGTTCCGTAAGCAATAGCTCCTATTTATATAGTTCTATATTGGAAGTGCACGCTATAAATTACGTGCTCGCCCCTCTTACTGCTGCTCGGTGGATTACAAGCGTGACGGCGTAATGTTATTATTGCAGCGTGCACATTACTATACAAGTGGACATCCTTTGTTTAGTATTAGGTATAGATAGCTGTACATCCTTTGTAAAGTGTATAGTATAGAATTGAATAGAATACTCTTTATTATGTACACCATATAAATTACAGACATAAATATAGAAACTGTACAAAGGGTGACACAATGGGCGGTCTTATCGCTAAGAGCGATCTTTTAAAGACAACCTTAGGATGGATTTGAAAAAGGGGAAGGACAGACAAATACTGTAGGTAGTCCGTGGTGTACCATTTACATAATACAATAAATACACACATAAAGTATAATATACTAATCTAAATAAATATATACACATACATATAAATATTATTAAATCTATACTAATATTATAAAGCTGAAGAGTTTGTTTGTTTGTTTGTTTGGTTGAACACGCTAATCTCTGGAACTACCAGTCGGATTTGAAAAATTCTTTTTGCATTTGATAGCCCAATTCTTGAGGAAGGCTATAGGCTATATAACATCACGCTATGACCTTTAGGAGCCGAGCAAAACGAAAAAAAGTCAGAAAGAACGCTAAGCAAAAACGAAGTAATAGCGCGGGCAGGCGATGCGATGCGACGGGGTGGGTCGGGGAACAAGAAATTTCACGCGGACGAAGTCGCGGGCAGAAGCTAGTATATCCATATAATAATAAACATGACAGAGCAAAGAAAAAAATAAATAAAATAATGATGATGTTTAAGGAGAGAGGAAGTGCTTTTTAACCATAATTTTAAACGTGGACAAAGATTGAGCACGCCTTACCGACACGGGCAAGTCATTCCATAACCGTACTGCTTGAACAGTAAAAGATTTGTCATAAAAACCGGTGGAATGCATTGGCATCTCTAGTCTCAGGTTTTCCGATGACCTCAGATATCTATTATGTGTGTCATGAAGGAACTTGAAACGTTCTTTAAGATAAGTGGGGGTTTTAGGATTAAACAAAATACTGTAGAGCTGAAACAAAATATGAGAATGAGGGTTTTCTGAAATGACGTTCGCCAGGTGGCAGCACTGACACGTCAGGTCCAGACATCTGTCAAAGAGCCTATATTTTCTTTAGTCATGACTGAATGATGAACGAATGAATGAATCGAATGATGAACGTCATCATATATTTTATAACATATTTGCTCGTAAAGGGTCTCTTATTTCACCAATTTCAGTATCGTAATGTATCTTATTACGCACTTGTGCGGTAATGTAAAGTAAATCGCACGGTTTATCAAGATGCTCCGTCAAAACGAACGGTACTTTTTTAAATCTTAGCAAAGAGTTTTTATATCAGAAAAGATGTCAACATTTTATGAATAAAATTAACTTTGGGCGATAAAATATAATAAATAAACATTTAATTCTTTAATTTAATTAATTTTGACAATAAATTACAACCATTAATATCTGTATCAAAAACAAAAATATTAATTTACTTTATTAATAATACTGGCTGTTTTGTGCCTATGTATGCCTGAAAAAAAAAGCGCGAACGCGCGCGCATCGCTTATCTGTTAAGAAGTAAAAATTATTCCGCGCGATTTTTCTTTTCGCTGTACTTGTTTTTATTTGAAAATGTCGTCAAGTAATGATGAATTTATTAATTCCACACCGCCAGAAGTCTCAGAGGCAGCGAAAAAGGCTACTCTAAGCCTCGCCCGAAAAATCGACCGATAGATACTTACAAGCGTATCAAAATTTCATCATATGGAAAACAAGCAAATATGCAAGTTCAGTCCGAGTTTTATTTATTTCCTCGCAAATATGTTATAAAACGTCGTATGACATACGTGCGCTTTGAAAATTACAGCCTCTGCTTTCTTTTAGCCCTCGCCTACGGCTCGGGCAAGCAATATCGCCTCGGCTGTAATTTTCAACTTACCGCACTTATATCATAATGTACTATTATATTGGAAGACCTCTTGTCACAGTGGTGCCAACTGGTGTCGTAAATTTTCACGAAAACCCTCATTCCGGCGAAGACGTATAGGAAGCCACTTGAGCTTTATACGAAATTCTGATATGTGATCATATTTGCGCAGGCCAAATATAAATCGTATGCAAAAGTTTTGAAGTCGCTCAAGTTTATCTAGCTGTGTCTCAGTGAGATCAAGATAACTGACATCAGCGTAGTCAAAGATAGGAAGTAAAAGGGATTGTGCAAGCGCAGTTTTAGTGGCAGTTGGAAGAAAGTTCCGCAATCGTCTAAGTGACATACCAGATGCAAAAATTTTGCGACTTACGTCCTGTAGCTGAGGACCCCAAGAAAGATGTTTGTCGATCCAAACACCAAGGTTCTTAACCTTATCGCTGTATGGAATAGCAGTTCCGTTAAATTGAACCTGGGGAAGCTGCGACCAGTTTATCTTGGGGATCATCCTTGAGCTGCCAACAACAATGAGTTGAGTCTTCGATGGGTTAACCTGCAACCCATGCGCCTCTCTAGTATTAGGTATAGATAGCACTCAACTCTGATGGGTGAATCAAAGCGATTGAAACCGAGCGCCGCCGGAGAGGGCTCGACCACTGCCATTACTGATTACAATAGAACATTTAACTAGTGACAATACATTCACTCAAAGTATAGTCGTGTTTGTAGGTATAACTGTTCAATAGTAGATATACATGATCGAGTGAACTCAATCCTTCTTAAATGTTTTCTAATAGTATTCACCCACAACTTATCAAAACATTTGTGGTTTCGGTAATGAACTACTGTTTACCATTTGTGGCATATCGTTGTTAATATCGATTGAAAACATTAATTTATCGTAATCCACAATCAGTTCACGTATCATGAGCGTATTTGTTTCAGTTCATTTCACTTGTTCATAACTTTGTAAAGAGTATATCTCTACAGATGATTGTGTTAATCATCTGTAGAGATATACTCGTGTCAATTGGCTACGCAATAGACACAGGGTACATACCTTGTGACTAGTGAGGTAGGTATCTGTCTCCGATAGTACATTCAGCGACAAAACTAATGTTACTTGTAGGGTTAGGTTAGGGCCTTAGTCGCTGTATGTACCCACACTTGCGTGGATGTCTGTTTCTTAATTAATCAGCTTCCATTTGTGTGTCGGCAAGTACACGCGGCATCATGCCCCCTCCCTCTCGCCCCGCGCCCCGCACCTCCCGCCGTGTTGCTGTTACTTTCATCTTTTATATTAGGCTAGAGCTGATGTCTGTCTGGCAGGCTAGATCAGTCTGTTGCAGTTGTTACGGCAGAGTTAGTTACTTTTTTATGTGAAAACGTGTGCTACCATAGCTTAGAAGTATGTTAGTGCAGCGGCATGCGACCACGGGAAGGTACTTTCTTGTTTCATCCTTTTCAGTAGTCAGGTTTTAGTATTGTTACGAGCTTGGGGTTCGTGACAATAAAAACTGCCGATTTAATAACCAAAAAAATGACACTTTACTCACCAACACTAATTACAAGTCAAACACAAATTAAGAAATACAATTGCACTTACTGATCGCTCTTAAGTCGCACTCGAATATCGCCTTCGATGTTATCGCTCTTATCGCTTAATCGAAACTATCTGTGTCTCGCGGCCCACCCGGCCTTATATAGTGCCGCAGAGCTAGTACATAAACATCTAGAACGTTCGAGTACATACCGGTCCCGACTGACTCGACGTCGATAGTTCTCGGAATTACTAGTACTTACAAAAAGGTCAAGTAGGGTCAAGGTCCTAGTACCGAGGTACTAGTTCTGCTACCCGATACTAGATGGCGCTAGTGGTAACTAATGTCGCCATGTATCAAACGTTATTTGCGGCGCGCAACACTGCCCCCTCCTTAGACATGCTCGTCCCGAGCATTATTGGCCCCATAATAACGCGCCAGTCGATCCACATGGACGATCTTAGGAGTACCTCTTGCACCTTTCTGTATCCGGTAGGTTACATCATTGATCTTTGTCACAATCCGGTACGGTCCGTCCCATTTAGCTTGAAGCTTAGGAGATTTCCCTTTGCTGCGGACTGGATTGTGCAACCACACCAGTGAACCTTCGTCGAATCCTTTATTGTTCATTTTGCGGTCATAACGGGTTTTCATCTTTTCAGACATTTGCTGGCCCGATTGTCTGACGTGCTCATAAATGTCATTCATTTTGTTCCGCAAATCATTCGCATAATCAGTTACACTGCGTGGGGCATCAGGTGGTATTCCGGTGATCAGGTCTGCAGGCAGCCGTAGTTCTCTTCCGAAGTTTGCGAAAGCTGGCGTCACCGATGTACTTTCGTGGACAGCGCTTCGATATGACAACAAAAACGGTTGTATGTGCTTGTCCCAATCTCGTTGCCGATTTTCCACAACTTTTGCTAGATACCTCTCCAGTGTCTGGTTAAATCGTTCCACCATTCCATCCGATTGTGGGTGGTAAGAAGTCGTTCTTGTTTTATGAGTACCCATAACTCGACAAGTTTCCTGGAATATTTGGGACTCAAAATTCCTTCCTTGATCACTGTGAATCTCCAAAGGTACTCCAAAACGACAGAAGACTTCATGAACTAATTTATCCGCAACTGTCGAAGCTTCTTGATTTGGAATGGCGAAGACTTCCGGCCACTTAGTGAAGTAATCCATCACAACCATGAAGTACTTGTTACCACTTTCACTTTCCGGAAACGGCCCCGCAACGTCAAGGGCTATCCTCTCCCATGGTGCACCAACATTGTACAATTTCAATGCACCCCTACTACGAGTCTGGGGTCCCTTTACAGCTGCACAACTTGTACATTTGCGACACCAATCCTCGACATCGTCCCGACAGTGGACCCAGTAAAACCGTTCTCGTATCTTCAGTAGAGTCCGTTTTACTCCCAGATGACCTCCTGAACAACCATTATGGTACAGCTGTAGAACATCCGGTACTTGAGCTTTAGGGACAACCATTTGCAAATGACAGCTGTCTCCCCGAGCATTTTCCCATTTACGGCACAGGACTCCATCCTGAACCACCAAGCTGTCCCATTGGGCCCAATAGCTTTTTGTGACCGAACTCATCGCTGAGACGTCACTCCACCTGGGCTTAGGAGCTCTGGCCTTCATCCACTCCAGAATCGGCTTAATGTCCGAATCTTCCTGCTGTGCACGTTGTAGGCTTTCCTTCCACTCGTTGTTGAGGTCTGTCTTGAGCATCCTCACAGGTACCACTTCCTTACTCTCTTGTCTAGTACAATGCTTGCAGTCTTCAGGACAAGGTCTTCTTGACAATGCATCTGCGTTGCCATGAGATTTTCCGCTGCGATGTTCGACCACGAAGTCGTATTCCTGCAGTAGTTCAATCCATCTCGCAACTTGACCTTCTGGATTTTTGAACTGCAATAGCCATTTCAGTGCAGCATGGTCAGTACGTAAGTGGAATTTCCGACCCAGAAGATATTTGCTAAAATACTGCAATGACTTTACCACCGCAAGCAGTTCCCGTCTCGTAACACAATAGTTCCTTTCCGGTTTTGACAACGACTTGCTGAAGTACGCTATCACAACCTCTTGATCACCATTCCGTTGGGACAACACACCGCCAAGTCCTATGTCACTTGCGTCTGTGTCAACTATAAATTCCTTGCCCGCATCAGGGTAACCCAAAATAGGTGTTTTGCACAGACGGTCCTTCAGCTCCTGGAATGCGATGTCGCAACTATTATCCCAGCAGAAATGTCGCTTCTCCTCGGTGAGCTTATGCAGGGGTTTGGCTATATCTGCAAAGTTCTTGACAAATCGGCGATAATAGGAGCACAAACCCAAAAATGCTCTGACCTGCGTCTTGTCTTTTGGAACTGGCCAATCCTTGACAGCTGCAATTTTCTCTGGATCCGTGCGGATACCTTCTTCAGACACGACATATCCCAAAAAGCTAACTTGTCGTTTGAATAGTGAACACTTCTTCGGGCTTAACTTGAGGTTAGCACTCTGGATCTTCATGAGCACGCGTTCCAGGTTTTGAAGATGTTCTTCAAACGTACGGCCTACGATGATGATGTCATCCAAGTAGACCAGGCATGCATCGCCAATTAGCCCGGTAAGTACCAGTTCCATCAACCTTTCAAACGTTGCCGGAGCATTGCACAATCCAAACGGCATAACTTTAAATTGCCACAGACCCTTTCCTGTCGAGAATGCAGTTTTCTCCTTGTCCTTAGGATCAATTTCAACTTGCCAGTAGCCACTTTTCAGGTCCAGCGTGCTAAACCACTTTACGCCAGTAAGCATGTCCAGCGTGTCATCAATTCTTGGCAAAGGATAGCTGTCCTTCTTCGTAACGTCGTTCAGACGACGATAGTCAACACAAAACCGCATGCTGCCATCCTTCTTTCTTACCAGCACTACGGGTGAACACCATGGACTAGATGAAGGTTCAATAACACCATCCTTCATCATTCCCTCTATCATGGTTTCCACTTCCTTTTCACGTGCTACTGGCAATCTCCTTGGCCGCTGGCGGATAGGCAATTCTTCTCCTGTATTTATTTTGTGTTGAACTAAGCCAGTCCTCCCGATGTCAGCATCGTTTGACGAGAAAACATCGGCGTACTTATGTAACATCTTCTTTGCCTTGACCATTTCATTTTGGGACAGATCGCTGCGGCAGTCTTCTAAAAGAGTGGTCACTCTCGTTTGTGCATCCTTGCTGAGGGTCCCAGTCGATAGATATTGGCATCGACGCAACCAATTCACTTCCTCGCAAGTACCAAGTAGTGTGCCTTTTTCTATAATTTGTTCCTGATCACAAAGGTTCAGCACACGTACCCCTGAGATGTCGGTGGCTCTGACCAGAGTTCGTGCCACTTTCCATGGAAGGTCATTGTCTACCCTTTCCACGAGTACACAACGAGGAGTTCGCCCAGGATTCCGAGGAAGACTAACCGGCACAATCGTTTCCGATCTCGGCGGAAGAATAATCTTCTTAAGGCTGTATACATTTCCTGGTAACGCCCCTTCCACGAAAAGTTCCTCTTGTCCACATTTCAATACACCTTGCTTAACGTCGATCTCGCAACAATTCTTCCTCATAAAGTCAAGGCCCAGGATGCAATCGTCCATTATATCAGCCACAATGACATTATGCAGGTAGATTCTGTTGCCTAGCTTCAACTCCATCTTCTTCTCTCCACGGACGGGTATGCGCTGACCGGTGGCTGTTACCAAATTAATGTGTTCTCGGTTGTGTGCGGAGTCCCCAAGGAACCGACTTATAAGTTGGGAACTGACGACCGTACGAGAGGCTCCAGTATCTATGGTCAGCTTACACGGCGTTCCGTTGACCTCGCCCTTGATGATTAGGCTATTCCCATCATGGGTTTGTGTGATCGAAATCCTTGGGGCTCCTTGAACATCAGCCAGCACCCGCCCCGCAGTCCTGGCTATTACTCGTTTCCCTGCTGCTGGTGTTGGGCGGTGCTGTTAGCCGCACTGCCCTCTGGAGATCGGGCGTCTTCTCTTTCTGCAGTTCGCTTAGGGCAACTGGATCGAAGGTGGCCCCTTTCCCCACAGCCGTAGCACCTAGGGCTGTATCCTTTACTGCGCTCGCG
Source organism: Luperina nickerlii (assembly GCA_963855955.1). Classification (NCBI taxonomy): domain Eukaryota; kingdom Metazoa; phylum Arthropoda; class Insecta; order Lepidoptera; family Noctuidae; genus Luperina; species Luperina nickerlii. The sequence continues at coordinate 640,136 of OY979683.1, read as the reverse complement.
AACTGTAGCCGCTGCAACCTCCCTGACGCGATGGGAACGATGATCTTGCCGCACAGCTTCCACCTCCAGTGCATGGGCCAAGGCGTCCTTAAGCGTCCCGTGGTGACCGAGCCTCACAGCAGCTCTAACTTCAAGGTCGCGGATGCCGTCGATGAATGCCTGCACCAGGTTCCCATCAATAAGCGCAGGTACGGACTGGTAAGCTTTACGAACCAGCTTCTCCACTTCAAGGGCCCACTGCTGCAGGTTTTCGTTACTGCGTTGCACGCGATCCTTGAGCTGCGCACGGAACACGTGTTCCAGGTGAGCGTCGCCATACCGAGCCTCCAATGCCTCAAGGAGCTGCTCGTAAGTCACTTCCTTACCGAGAGCTTCCAGGACAGTTAAGGCCTGGTCACGCAGGCCCAGGGTGAGGGCAGTCATGGCCTGACTTTTATTCCACCCGTTCGCCTTCATGACAGCCTCAAACTGGATTTTGTAGGCCGACCAGGAAGAAGTTCCGTCGAACGGTGGCACTTTGAATCCACGTAGCGAAGGTGTTGTAGCTACGGGGGCTGCGATTCCATCACCAAGTTTAAGGTTATCTAGCGTTTTCTGCACGTCAGCCATCACGTTGTCAACCCGATTATTCACTTGGTCGATTCGGGTTTCAGCTTCCGACAGACGGTTGTCATGTTGGGCAACCTTCTCCTTTACCTCCTTCATGTCTTTCCCCAAGGTTGCGTGAAGGTCCTTCATGAGGAGCATCTGCTCTTCCTGGCGGCGCAACTGCTCCTCCTTATCCCGCTGGAGTTGTTCCTCCAACCGACGAGCCTGTTCCTCCTGTCGGCGAGCCTGGTCCTCCTGTCGACGAGCCTGTTCCTCCCTGTCACGCAGCAGCTGTTCTTCCAACCGACGGGCCTGTTCCTCCTTGTCCCGCTGGAGCTGTTCCTCCAACCGACGAGCCTGTTCCTCCTGTCGGCGGGCCTGCTCCTCCTTGTCCCGCTGGAGCTGTTCCTCCAACCGACGAGCCTGTTCCTCCTGTCGACGAGCCTGTTCCTCCTGTCGACGAGCCTGCTCCTCCTGTCGGCGAGCCTGCTCCTGCAGCATCATCATCAGAGCAGCAAAATCTGGTGCTGGTGATGCTGGAGCAGCTGTGGACGGGCCGGCCTCCGTGGTCGGTAGCTGGCCTTCCGACCCCTGTGGCATTGCTCCACCAAATCGCCTCTGATCCGTCTCTTGCTGGCGTTGACTCCGGGTACGGATACCCTCCATGTCCTCTTTGGGTAAAATCGGCATTTTAAACCTCGCTTCTGACACCAATTGTTACGAGCTTGGGGTTCGTGACAATAAAAACTGCCGATTTAATAACCAAAAAAATGACACTTTACTCACCAACACTAATTACAAGTCAAACACAAATTAAGAAATACAATTGCACTTACTGATCGCTCTTAAGTCGCACTCGAATATCGCCTTCGATGTTATCGCTCTTATCGCTTAATCGAAACTATCTGTGTCTCGCGGCCCACCCGGCCTTATATAGTGCCGCAGAGCTAGTACATAAACATCTAGAACGTTCGAGTACATACCGGTCCCGACTGACTCGACGTCGATAGTTCTCGGAATTACTAGTACTTACAAAAAGGTCAAGTAGGGTCAAGGTCCTAGTACCGAGGTACTAGTTCTGCTACCCGATACTAGATGGCGCTAGTGGTAACTAATGTCGCCATGTATCAAACGTTATTTGCGGCGCGCAACAGTATTTAAAATTACTTTTTTTTTTCATACTTTTTAGAACGTGATTTTTCAGTAGTTTTTATTTAAATTATTTTGGAGTTATAATTTCGTGATAAAGTATTTGCATAGCCGCTTTATTTTTTTTTTTGTTTAGGTTTTATTGTTTTACATGTAAGTACCTAGGAAATATATTTATTTATTTATTTATTTGAATATTAAACTTATAAGTACATTATATTAAACTTATAAGAACATTAATATGTTTGGCTCAAATCTGAGGCGTGATTTTTAGAAATCACTAGCAGCGCCCCGCGGTTTTACCCACGTAAGGTTCGATCCCGTGGCAATATCGGGATAAAAAGTATCCTATGTGTTAATCCAGGGAATGGTCTATCTATGTGGCAATTTTCATCCAAATCTGTTCAACAGTTTACGCGTGATTCAGTAACAAACAGTCAAACATCTTCACAAACTTTCACATTTATAATATTATAAAAGGATTCCTAATTATCGGGTGTATGCAAGCAAAGCCGTGGACAACAGCTGACAATTATGTATATTTTTGAAATGTGCTAATTAGGCCCTTTCATTTGATACCCAAGACGGCATGATTAAAAGACAAATTTTGGTCATGACTTTATGTCCGCTGTAGGGCGCCATATTAAATTTAATGTAACATCATTCAGCCTATAACCAGCGGACGATGACGCTTCCAACGATACCTCATTTGAAAAATTATGATAAGTAGTTTAGAAATTATGAGGGAACAGATGAACATACATAGTATACATACCGGTCAAAATCATAGCCCTCCTTTTTTCTTCGCCGTAGTCGGATAAAAATAACACAGGCTACTTTTCAACTTGGATCGCAGACGAAGTCGCGAGCAAAAGCTAGTGCATTATAAATTGACGTTATTGTTATATTGTTGGTAATATTAAAGATTTATTCCGGTCTGGGTCTGAAATGTTTTGAACGAATACATTCGTTCAAAACATTTCAGTTCCGTTGTCGTGGAGACGTTGTGAAAGTTGAGTCATTGCTAATAATATATGGAAGCTACGTTTCCTACGATAACTGAGAATAAATAAGTGCAATAGTCGCATGTGCGCGGCGTGCGCCTGCTGAGCGAGGGTCCTGGGCCCCGTGGGCCCGGCTCGGGCTACGAGTTGTTCCAGCTGGAGTTTCTTAGTAACAGCCCGGAGGTTGGCAGTTGGCGGTGTGATACCCCGTGCCTTAGAAAGCACGTTAAGCCGTTGGTCCTGCGCCTGATCTCTCTCCGGTCGTGTCGGATTGCCGTCGCATCGGACTATGAGAGTGAGGGATGAGCGAGTGCACCTGTGTCTGCGCGCACACGCCTGCACTATAATATCTCCCGCGCCGAAGGCTACTCTCCGTTGAGATTGGCCGCCGAGGCCGAAATACCGTCTGGAGGACTTAATTATAAATAAGTATATTAAGTGCCTTGGGAGATGAGTGGAGATCCTCAGCAAGTCTTATCGGTTCCCGGATCACTAATGTGTTTATAAGTGTACAAGAGCGCGCTAACATAAATACTTATCTAAGGTAGCATAATTTAACGTTTGGCCGGATATCTGGCTAAATCTGATAATAGTGAGCACAGGTTGTGTAGAACAATGGACGAGGCTGAGCGAGGCGCGTCGCCACACGCACGTAACATGACAGAAGGCACACGAGGTACTATCTAACAAGCGGAGCTTAGCTGAGTGAGAAAAGGCCAATCAGGACAGCCTATAATTAGTGAAGCAACCGATTCGACGCTTTTGGATTATATTCTATCACATTCTGTTTGTTTTGAACATCACAACATCAGCCATCAGTGACGAGACCTGACGGCCATTCTCGTAATTAAAAACGTTCAATATGTAGTCGCAGTCTCATCTCGGCGGCAAAAAATTGTCAAAAATGTTGGGATATTATAGGTATTTTTGACAGATTGTAACTCAGATCAGATTGTGAACGTTCTTAAAATTGCAAGAATTGCCCGTCTGCGCTCCTGGAGCTTGAAATCGCTAATTCGCCTTGAGTCAACGTGGTCATACAACAATAACAGGCTTGCATCAACCGTCTGTGCGCACGCGCAGCACGGGAGCGCGGCGGCGGAGGGTTTGTCCTCAAAGCTTCATTGAGATTATGTGAATAGATCCTGTTTGTTAAGAGGCTTTCCGTTTAGCCGGAGACTGCCCGAGTAGCTGCGTATGGCTGGACGCTTCGTGCCTACTGAGACGGACTAGAGTAGGTAAGTATCTGGGTCGTTGAATACCGTAGAGGTACTCACTCAGCCACACTGCTGGTAGCAAAACAAAGAAATAATAAATAAGTAAATCTAGGTTAAACTATTTTACAAAGCTTTATTTGCGAGGACTCTCGGCAAACGATTAATAGTAGATTTTTAATAAAAGATTTCAGTAAAAGCTGCAAATTCAAATAATTCTCATTTTTACAACCGTCGCCTCAGTAATGGTGTTTAAGCGTATAGTATTTATGCATACTTACACTTTACTTTCATCACGCATAATACTATTTATCATCCTTTTTATTTGTTTATATGTTTACACTTAGCAAATCGTTCTAAATACAATTCATTATCATAAAATAGCTGAGGGGTGAATTTCCCAAATGACTTATTTTTTTGTCTTCGGTGAAATTAGTATTTGAAAAAAGGAATATTGTTCTGAATTATTTTTTTTAATATTCAATAGTTAGTTATTGGGTTGTGGCAAAAATATAATTTGCCTAGGACTATTACAAAGGTAGAAATAAATACATAAACCTGTATTTTTTTTCAAATCGGTGCTGTCCCTCTACTTTTTTTACAAACAAAAAAGCTTATACACTAATAAAAATAAGTAACTTAAGTATATAACTTATTCTATTTTATAGAATATTAGTTTTGTTATTAATATACAGCATATTTTATTACATAATTAACGATTATTATTACTGAGAGGCACAAACGTACTTGTCCTGCAAAATGTTCTCACATCGCTGGATAAAAGTAATTTAAACCTAACTTTACATCGACGAGTCTGACAGCGTCCCCACCCCTATTTTATTTCCCTCGTTAGTGTGTACTAGTACGCAGTCAGGATAGACGTGTGTCAAATCGCTGCATATTCCCGCCAATAGCGTAAGTACGCCATTTCAGTAGCTCCCGGACAATTATATTATATTATCGGTGGTTGCATTTTTCTAGTGTAATGAGTAGTTTTATTATTGTTGTTTGGTTCTAACAGAGGTAGTAAGTGAATTAGCTTCATTGACTGTTATTGAATTTATCCTAGATATTATGCATTTTTTGTAATTTTCTAAAAAGTGTGTTATTTCTCACGTCGCTGTTCTCATATCGCTGTAATCGGTGGTCTTTATTGCCAACGATGTGATAATTTACACCGAAATGATAAGAAAAAATCAATCGGTGTCTTATATATAACATCGGTGTTTTGATTCATGATCAACGCACAGTTTTGTCACATCGGTGGATTGCTTTATCATATCGGTAGATCATTTTATCATCTCGGTGAGTCGTTTTATCATATCGGTAGATCCCGTGTCATTTCGTTAATTATACAAAGAAACAATGGAACATACAAACATACATACATACATACATACATACTTACCTACATAGACTGCCAAAATCATTACCACGATACCACTGAGTAGTAGATGTATAAATGTATCATTAGGAGAGGTCTGCATTCGGTAATGTACGTCTATAGGCTGAGATGATGATGGTGAGGTGGAGCAATTGAACGCATTAAAGGTTTCTCTATAAAATATTTTTTAGTTAAAAAAATAGTAAGTACATAATAATAAATAGATCAAAAGAAAACATCATAATAGCTTAATTTTGTTTAAGAATGTCGAGGCCAAAACTAAATGAGGAGGATAAAAAAGAGAGAAAAAAGTTGATGGAAAAGTATAAGAAAAGCTATAATCAAAAGCGATCCTGTGTTAAGAGAGGAGCATTTAAGAAAAGATAGAGATAGATATAGATACCTACTAACTATTTCCTTTTTGATGTTCAAAAGTTTATCATATCGCTGGATATGTACATAATTTCGGTGGATAAACTTATCATATCGGTGTACAGAAAAAATAATCTGTGCCGATTTGTCATATCGGTGGAAACCAGAATTCAAATTGAATTTTCTCCTTAGTCTTAAATGATACGTTGATGATATTAAATTTGGGGATATTTAATATCCTAAAGATTACAAAAAACCTGAATAATATACAAAAAAAATATAAATAAAAAAGTTCAGCGATATGATAAAAAAAAATGGCATTTGTTGAAATTCACCCTGAGATAAAATACTTTTACACAATTTTCATGTTGTGACACGTCAAATTGTCAAACTGTCAGTTTCTTTTTAAATGTCTTTCTGGCTTAGTCTATGGTAATTACTTTTTGGTCTAAATAACTTAAATTATTTTTATCAATATGTTTAGCTGTTGTATTGTGAAGATTATTACGATTGTTTAGTCTAAATAATTTAATTTTAAATTATATTTATAAAATTCTTTACGCACTCGTGGATATGTCTTGGCCGACTACACTTGTCAGATGAGATGATGGCCACAAAGAAGGAAACTGATATTTGAAAAAGGAAGACTACTTTGGAAAACGAGCTCACGAACGGCTGGAGGCATTCGAGTCTTGGAACTGAGACGATAAGCATCAGAAAACTGCTTGGTTTTGCTATCACAACTTTAATTAACCCAGGGGATCCAGCTAAAGATTCCACCTGGGACTTCTACTCCGATATTCGGAAGCTATCCACGTACAACTTGCTACCCTGACGCCTGTTTCCCGTCCCTACAGTGCTGAGCTGATTCCAAACCGTGAACTATAAAACTACAAAGAGTGCGTGCGTGTGTGAACTATAAAACTTTCAAGAGTGCGTGCTAGGTAGTCTTTTTTATAACTAGCTGTTTTTTATAACTTGCTGTATTTTATCTTTCCCTAAATAAAAATTATTGAACAAGTCTGCTTACCCTCTATTTGATAGGAGCAAGTAGATCTGTTACAAGCACGGAACAGATAATAAGGTTGGAATGGTAATGTGGGCGGGGCAAGCGCGCCACAGTTATGATACGAAAATCATAACTCGACCGATTCATTCATTTACCGCGTTCAGTGCGCGTCGGAATGCTTCGGAAAACAGAACTCTGCTTAATAATGCCGTGTTGTGCAATTACAACATGTAAGACGAAAAGTCAGACCTCAAGTATCCCCCCCGGTGGGTTCCCGCATTGTCGAGGCGGGGGGGCTCAGTAGCTGTGGCTTGGACACCCACGGTGAAGCGAAGAGGAACCCGAGGAGGGGCCGCTCGTCAGAGCTTTTGCTGACAAGCCGACGACGTAGCGGCCAAAGGTAGGTTGCGGTGTCGCTTGGGCGACATCGCAACTGAGACGGGCCGCGATGTCGTGCCAGGGGCGTCGCGGTTGAGGGTTGGAGGCCGCGGCGGGAGAGGAGTGCCGGTATTACGGTGCGCCGCTCTCCCTACCTTCCGCGGCCTTGACGGGGTCGCCACCGTACGATGGCGGACGCGGTGGGGCTGCAGGGGAAGAGGAGTGTCGGTATTGCGTTGGCCGCTCTCCCTATCCTCTGCAGCCGAAAATTGGCAGGCGGCGGGGCCAATGTCCTGACCCGTCGCAGGGGGGACCAAGGGTGCCCAGACACGGTGTCGTTTGGCGCCCATGTGCTGGTTTGGTCCCTGGGGTGGTCACGGCGTGCTAGGTGTTCTGGTGCGCCGGTGATGGGGAGTACTCCCCAGAGGAGGGTCCGGTAACGGACGGCCGCGGCGGGTTCACGGATGAGTGCTAACGCGTGCCCGTGTTCCCGCCGTAAGCGGCAGAGGAGGACACCGTGGAGTTTTAGTGGGTTAGAGTCCCACATAACTGCGCTATCTCCCCGTGGTAGTGCAGTATGCATGAGCATTTCTCCACGATAAAAAATAAAAAAGACCTCAAGTATAAAGCGAAGAGGTATATCTTTCCATCGGTAAGTCCAAAATAACACTTAATTACAATATTATTTGTCAAAAACATAAAAATATACTGATCATTATGAAATACCAAACATTAAGAACATTATTGCAACAATTTACAAAAAATATACATTGCCCGCTGTGTACTCTCTCAATAAACACAATGACCAAGTACGCGTACAATGTACTGCATACATTGCGTCCTCTACACTTCAACCGTTGACGTTTCGTCCTTTGCTCTGATTGGCTATGATGCACGGCGCATGTTTATCGATAGTGAGGTAACCATGTGGCTAAATAAATTCATCGATAGAATTCTCGACTATATTTACGTTTGACAAAGATAATTTTTGGATCTATGTCTTTTAAGAAATGACATAGGTACTACTTTGACCTAAATAAATATCAAAATTAAAATTAAATTCTAAGTTAACTAAAACTATACAGACTATTAAAAAATAGCGTTGAAACATTCATCCGCATCGCTGTCGACTGGTAATGTACCCAAGAGACTGGTGGCATTACCACGTTGTTCGCGATGCTTAGTCTCTGGCCAAGGTAAAAGCCAGCCCTTGGGTCACGGGAAGTGTCAACCAGCCGTTTAGATTTTTCTTTAAAAAGACCATGAGCACTCGGACCCCACGGCCCGAGAGTTTCAACCCCAAACGGCTCGAAAATATAATTTCCAATAAGGTTATCATATTTTCGCCGCTTGAGGTTTTCCGCAGCCGCAGCAGCAGCGCCAGCACAGCACGCCGATCCAGGAAGATGGGATAAGATAATTTTTGGATTATTTTATATTTAATTCATGATTAATGATAGTATATTTTTATTTAGATGTATTTTGAGTAGGTACATTAAATATTATATTAATCATTGAATGAATCCTACCGAATGTTATAAAGGGACATAGACCTGTCATCTACTAGTATACTAATCTCTGATTTTTTATTTAAGTTTCTGAATTATGTGAAATTAATAAATTATTTAAACTTAATAAATATGTTTTATTCCAAGGACAGTGATTATTTGTAATTAATCAAAGTAAAATTAAATTATTTCTTAATATTTATTTAATGTTTCATTTGTCCCCATAAATTCATCAGATAATTTATCGACAAAGAATATCGGCTTTGTCAAGCACTAGCGTATATGAAAATTTTTATTGCATTTATGCGTGTTGAGTGTCTATGCCTACGGGAGCTTATTGCTAGTGGGCGAACGAATATCTGCCCTGAGATTTATGTGTGTGTGATTTGGTTGTGTGCGAAATATTTGTAAACATAGTATTGCGTATGTGTAGAAATTAAAATAGTGGGAGTCAAGCGGCGACACTGGTCCTAGTACAAAATTGCAGCGAGGGCCTTTCCAACCTTATTATCTGTTCCGTGGTTACAAGCGCTAAGCCTGAGTTTGTGAAGCGGCGAGCGATCCGCTCGCTCGCTTCTCCGCTGCCGTGGCAACGATAAATAAACAGAAATAAATTCATATCTTACCGGTGTTGGCAGGATTACAATCTATGGAGTACTTACCTGAAAGAGAAAAAATAAAATACTTAAACAAATAAAATTAAAATTCTGTAAAAAAATCTGGTAAAACGATTAATTTGTCTTCTTTACTTTACCTTTACAAGCAACCACCACCGGAAACCATGACCCATCCAAGACCACACAAACTGGCTTCAATTAGCATTACACAGATACTTTAGGCAAAATGAATTAGTTCTCAATAAAGTCGTCACTCGACCCTCGCGGCCCCGCCCCGACACATTGTTGCACATGCATGCTTGGTCCCTCACCCACACGACCGTTATTAGCATAACACAATGAGCGCGAATAAGAATGCATGCGATTACGCGCGATGATTCATGCGCTGAGCGGACGAGTGTGAGGCGCCCTTGCGGACGAGTGTGAGGCGCCCTTAACGCGCCGCTAACGAGTTGAACCTTGATGCCGGTTAGATTGATCTTGTTGAACAGACTGCACTCGCGCTCAGTTGCAATACGATAGGGCCGAGTGCAGGTTGCTGCCGACTAGCGGACACCGACAGGCGGACACCGACAGGCGGACACCGACAGGCGGACACCGACAGGCGGCCACCGACAGGCGGACACCGACAGGCGGACACCGACAGGCGGACACTGACAGGCGGACACCGACAGGCGGACACCGACGGCGGACACTGACACGAGGCTGCATATAATGCTCATATTCGCCTTAGAATCAGACTCTAAGGCGAATATGACTTGGTATGCTATTGAAATGATGATACAATTTAAAATCAATTAATTCAAAGGGTCTGAAGATGTTGAATTAAAACCATGTGAATTATTGAGACATGCGTGTTTTGTGGTCCAAGAATGATGGCACAGAGATCAAAATGATCGCCTTAATTTTTGGTCTAATTTAAAGTAGGTATAAAGTTATATTGTATGTATTTTATATGGGCCTTGACGCCTGAAATAAATCGATAAATAAATAATGATGCTTGTGGCTACTATTAATGATATCGTGACCAGTAACCACAACATTACTTGCACAAGGCCCCGACACCACTTGCACAAGTGCTGCCCTCTACGCCGCTCGTCTCGAGCGCCTCTTGACTGCGGTGATATAAAAACCATCTGTGTCCGACACGCATTTGTATTCCGGTAAATATAGCACTGTAGAGGAGTTTATTACGTTTATATTTATTTCTACGCTATAATATTGTCACATATTTGTCCTAACAATCCATACTAATATCATAAAGTAACTCTGTCTGTCTGTATGTTACCTTTTCACGCCTAAACCACTAAACGGATTTCGATAAAATTTGGCAGAGAGATAGATTGCATCCCGGGGAAGGATATAGGATAGTTTTTATCCCGATATTCCCACGGGATCGAAACTTACGCTGGTGAGACCGCGGGGCGCTGCTAGTACCTATATTATAATGTTAAGTGAGTCTACAACCAATCTTCGTCTTTTGAAAAGTATTTTTACTGGTCAATGTTTTGTAATTTTTAAATGAGTCCATTAAAATGATTTGTTAAGTATGATGAAAGTACATACCTGACTCTAAGGTACTTAGAGACAAGTACTTTCAAAATATTGCAAATCAAACTTACGAACTTACGTACGTTGGACGGGTAGCCTCTTGTTTTTGCTAAACAGTTACGCACAATTTGAACAATTTGCGTTAGCACCGCGCGAGATGTTTGTAAACTTAAAATTCCTTTTTTACAGTTACTGAATTCCGCCAGCAATTCAATTCCTCTCAAATTATAGCATGCCGACACAGAACACATTAAAAATGATCAACAAACACCTCGTGATATAAAAGTTTTACATTCCGACACCATTCGGATCCGCGCGGAGCGACCGCGCGACACATTCCTGACACCGAGCTGCACATTCGGATCCGCGCGGAGCAACCGCGTGACACATTCCTGACGCCGAGCTGCACATTTATTGCCAACTCGGTGATTTTTCATTAAAACATCTATAGTTGTAAACATGAAGTCTACGAAAAATTCAAGGATATTCTGGTAACATTGCTCATCCCGGAAAGTGCTGCTTTGGCCTCTATTGCTCTATGTTAAGGTTGATATTGACCGCACAAGTTAGTGTTGCCGCCGCTTGGCTGTTGTGCATTGCGCCGCACTGACGTGGTGCTCGCATATTTCCTCTTTCTCTCATGTATTAGTACGCCGCGCGCCGGTTTGGGACGGGGCGAGTTGCGGCACTCAGTCCAGTTACCTGCAGGTTCATCTACTCTAAGTTAAGATTAGAGGTACGTGTTCGACCTGGTTATTGCTCCATCTTAATAGGCATGTAATACAAGTAAACGAGTTAAGTATTTCCGGTCACGGATTACGGAAAACACCTCGCCTCATGGAGGGCAGCTCCCTGTTAGTAAAAGGTGCCTATACTAAATAACGCCTGGAAGTTCCAATTGTTGTGATGCCCGAACACTGGTTCAGTTCAACAATTGTTGTGATGCCCGAACACTGGTTCAGTTCAACAATTGTTGTGATGCCCGAACACTGGTTCAGTTCAACAATTGTTGTGATGCCCGAACACTGGTTCAGTTCAACAATTGTTGTGATGCCCGAACACTGGTTCAGGCATCCCAACAATGAACAACGGGATGAGTTGACACATAGGTACTCACTGGGTACTCACTGGGTATATCTCAACTCATCCCGTTGATACGTATGTATTACATTAACCACAACATCGCTGGCTGTGTTCGAGACGGTGTCAAGGAGAGGTCACTGCGGTGGCGGCCGACCGGCGTTTGTTCGACGTCTGTCCGGTCCGGAAACGGTCGTGAGGCTCAATCAACGTTTCTGCGAGCTACTCTCAACTTCTACGTGATCACAAATTAATATGTTTCATCACGAGAAGTGGCTAAGTCGAGGGTAGATATGACAGATTCCCACATGACAGATCTTCAAAATGTATCTAATAGGTAGCTACTAACACTATTTACTAACCCAGTAAAGCCAGCATTTGTTTTACGATTAAATTTAGTTAATCTCATATTATTACGAGTACCACCTACCTACATTCCTTGATAAACTGTTAATCGTTTGCTGCATTTCTTGTGGCACACACACAAGATCACTATTCGCAATTGCGATTTTCCCGTCTAAATATTGGGAATGTATTTTTATAAATTCATCAATTCGGTACTTTTGTAACTTTGTTTTAAAAAGCAATTTTTTCAAAGTTTTGAAGTAACTCTCAATTCCAGATGACGATGGAACAGTATTATCAGTTTAAAAAAAACACAATTTTGACCATAATGGAAATTTTCGAAGAATGCACTGCACTTAATTATCAGTCACTGCACAATATTGCACATATTAATATCCCCACAATTCAATTATGATGACACAAACATGATGATTAACTTTATAATATAAGAAATCCAAGTTAATTATTTATTTCGTACATGAACATATTCATGTACAAACGAGAATACTTCACCGCTGATGAACGTTTTGTTACTAAATAAATATTATTGTGGGTAAGTTAAATATATTAGGTTGTAGGTATCCCCAAAATGTGGTCACCCTTCACTCTGAATTTACAATAAAATAGTTAAGTATTGTTTTTTCAGAATTCAAAATATATACATTGCTGAACTGTGCAGATATATTTAGCAGACATTTCTGCTAGTATCTTTAAATTGGCTTTAGATTCCGTTGAGATCTCAGGTGGCTCCAGTCAAACATAATATATACCTAATTAGAACGTTAGGATTGAGGAGCCAATGAAAAGGTGTTCATCCACAAAATTTACTCTGTTTTACTATTTTATTCCTATACTGCAAAAACAAACACAACACCTGCTAAATGATCATTATCGAATATGTTAATTGATCGCTCACACCCAAAATATAAACTCACCTCTTGAGTGTAGATTGAGGAGCCATACAAAAAGTATTGTATATTCTTTCATTTTAGCGCTACAGAAGCTAAATTTTTAGACGGTACTAAATGATACAAAATTTTCAAAAATATTCATCTATTATTTACTTAACGAGTTCCAGGTGGCTCCTCAATTCAGACGTTTAGATTGAGGAGCCACTTTTGCATTAAAATAACTAGTGATATATTATTTTGCTGCTAAATCTAGAATTCTTGCTGCAAAATCAGCTACATTGCTGCTAAATAATGGTAAGATCAGATTTTAAAAATCTGATGTTGCTCCTGAATCCTTACGGACATCACACAAAATGGCTTACGAACATTGAGCGTGGCGCGGAAACTAAAACAACGCACAACACGCGACTGGAGCAACCACGAGCGCTATGTGAATATCAGTGGCAGGAAGCTAGTGAACACATCTGCCTGCCCCTTTAAAGGGTACATACAGGTGTTGTGTGATTGCGTAAACAATGCATACATTATGCTATAACAGCAATCGCGGTTGATTTGCTGGCATTTATTGAAGAGTTCCGTTGTCTGTCTCCGAAACTCATCATCAGATCATTACGAAATTTAAATAGGACCATTTCGGAATAAACCTCATTCGAACAAAAAAATATTGCAAATCCGTCTATGTATGAGGGAGTTATGCCCGAATATATACATTTAAAAAAAATATATAGCCTCCTCCTTTTTTGAAGTCGCGTCGCGCCAAAGCGTTTTTATAAGTTTTAGATAATTCGAAACTTGAATTTCCCAGAATACGCACTTCTCCCCGTTTGAAAAGAAAGTAGGTACACAAATTTACCTATACACAAAAGTCAATGAGGTCCTCACCCTCCCCCACTTGTACGAACCTTAGAGAGTCAATGAATTGTGTCTTCTGTTACTGCTCAAATATCGAAAACTAATTTTTCCATCGTCACCCCTCTTGCCTACCGATTGGCACTTCGTTTGGCGAAATTGCATGTAAACGATTTTGCTTGAATTCTAATAAACACTCAAATATTCGGTTATTAATTATATTCGCGGGAGGGCCAGGGCAGGCATCGCCAGGTGCGGCTTCATTAAAACACGATCGTGTCGAGGTCACCTCACCGAAGCATTTTATTACAGCTACCGACGAAGCTGTTCATTACCGCATCACTAACACCTGGGGCAGGTCGGTGTTGCCAGCTAACAGCTAACGAGAAACCACTCCTATTAATCTCGGGATCTCACTTGTTAGTGTCGCATTTCTCGCGACAAAAGTCCAGACCGTGATAGTCAGTTGAATTTCCGGCGCTGCGTTCTTAAGGAACCGTTTCTGTGAGTAGTATCGCAGTTACAAATGAAACAGCGAGTGTTTTGGGCTGATTACAGCGCCTCTCATCGCGCGCGACCCAGATTCGCGCTTTGTGTGCGCCGGGAGCCGCGCGTGGCCGCGTCTCGCCGCGCCGCGCCGCGCCTACTCGCGCGCGCCACAATGGGTACGCCGCCTATTGTTTGTTATTCCAGTTTTTTCGTCTTCGAGCGACTTTCTCAGATAAGTAGGCCGTGTCTCTTTCAGTCAGCCCACTTTCTATGCTTCGCTCGAAATGAATAAGCAAAGCAACCGTTGCGAGATGTTCGGCGAAAATATTTAGCATTTAGAACCGCTCGAGCGTCATTAATGTACGCGAGTAGTGCGCCGCATTTCGGCTCAACTGAACGTGAGTCGCAAACACGCTAATAATAAGGAAAGGACATGTCCAGAAATGGTTTTTTATTATTTAATAATTCCAACCAGAGTAAGTTAAATATATTTGGATAGACATCCCTAAAACTAGTCGTTCTAGTTATATCATACATTTTTAAAGACCTCCAATTTTGAGAAAAATCGTTTTTTGTTTTCGTGAGAATTTACATCTAAAACGAACAAACCTTTCTAATTATCTAGAATAATAAAATGAACACACCTAAAAAAAAGTAAACTTGTCAAAATTGACACAGGAGAACTGTCATTACTGGCAGTGAGCGTCAACGTCAATCAATTTTTGATGTAGGAGCATGACGTCGGACGAATGACGCATGGAGCCGGTAGGGATGGCGATCTGACCTCAATTAATTGTTTTATCGGGTGAAAACAATCGATTTTTTAATCAATTTTTAGCATAGAAAATCAATATTTGTGTTTTCTATTGAGACTATAAGATATATTATTTATTTTCTAAACTTTTTAATGTAAAATCATTAAGAAAATAAATGTCTTGTTTTATACCGAATACTCTTTATATGGTATTTTGTTATTAACGAATTCCCTGAACTAAAAAAATCCCTAATTTTACTGATGAGAAATCGTTTATTAAGGTATCTTTCTTGATTTTCATAAAATGGACTATACATATTTACATCTAATCTTCTAAGGATCTTTTTCGGCAAGAATCGATAACACTTTGAGCTAGTGACGCCAGCTATGTATGGCTAACTCGATTATTCGAGTTGCGCTCAGATTGAGATGCCGCGATCGAGTTGAATTAGATTGCCACGGTAAATGAAGAAGCGAGTACGTGATTGACGTCTCTGGTTTGGCATGTATTTGAACCTTATTTTATATTTAAATTCTACTGAAATTGTATTTTAAATAATTAAAATAGTCTCAATATACGTTTCCTTGCGAATCTATAAAAAAAATCGTCGCGAAACAGAGGTGAAAAAACAATAATTCGTTCAATTTCAACCATTTACCAGAGTTCCGTAACTCGAGTTCAACTCGAGTCACATGAATTTCAATCTGAGTAACCTTAAGGCGTGTGTTATCCTGAGTTGGCACATCTCTAACGCCAGTGACAACTGAAAAATCATCTGTCAAATATGACATTGTCACAGAGTGACGGAATATTTATTAGGGTTGCCAACTACAAATAACATCAATTATTATTTTATGATTTTTCGCTTAAATGGAGGCGTTTAAAAATATTATTTCAGTAGTTCTGAGTTCCACATTTTTGTCGTATTGTGACGAAAAGGGGTTTGCGTGGCGCAGGTTATAAAATAAGACCACGCAACCTTATCAACATAAAAAAATATATATTTAAATAAAGGTGTGGGTAGGTCTACGGTTCACAATTCCCAGAGTCCACCCTGTGGGTAGCGCTGTACTGCCCTGTTAGCCGGCGTGGCGATGACCGCAGCGAGGTGCCACGCTGGATGTGTAGGGGTGCCGGTCGACAGGTGTCCGCGCCGACCGTCGTTACTCGGCTCGGCCCTCGTGGCAAGGATGGCCAACGTAAGGGAAGTCCGATGCCGGTAGTTACAGGCACGCACGACGTAATCTGCCGCGTAGCTCTGTTGTGCTGCCGTGAGCTTGAGGTGTTCCTCTAGTCGGAACTTTGGACCCCAGTATGGGGGTTTCAAAGACACCGAATTTAAATGCTCGATGGCGGAGAATTATGTAGATTAGGTAGTTGTTTTTAGGCCCGGATAATGGCGAGTTAAGACACGTGTGAAATCACTGATAAAAATTAATCTGGTGAGACGTGTGACCGCTTCGGGAAAAACCAAAATTCCTAATGACGAACGAAAGACGCGTTGGATAGAGATGGGACATGCGCGAGCGCATAGATAAATTCTCACTCGCGCGCCGATAGCTGAACATTTTGTGCTTTTAGTAATCACTATTTACTACCGCACTAGGTACTTGTAATATTCTGTGGTTGTCATATTTTGACGTCTGCGTTTGTTTGACAGTTGAATGATGTAAACATTGGTATGTTGCTGTGTTTTTGTTGTTAATTAAGTTATTATGTGTTTAATTGTGCAAAATGTAACGTGCGACGTTACAGTATTTATTTGAACCGAGTTTGATGCTGGTTAGATTTTTCTTGGAATAAAAAACCAACGTCCATACAAAAAGCGGACATCTCCTTTACAAGCTTTGTGATAATATTCGGTGAGGTGCAAGCGACGGGAGGCCGCGGGCCTTCTCTGTCAAACAACGCTCCTTCTTTGCGAAACAAGAGTGAGTACCTATTAAGGTGACACGGATATCATTATTACCTGAAGTATATTGGACGGTCAAGTGAGGATTCATCCTCATGCCTTTTTCCCAATTTATTTTGGGTCGCCGCAACATGTCCTTTTCTTCCATACTTAAGATTATTGCAAGAAAATAGACTAAGAAGGATCTATCGATGTTCATTGTACAATATTACAATACTGATCTAAGTAGATCAACCTAGTAGTTTTATTTAGATGCCAAACTCATAACCCAAAAAGTTAAGACAAAAAACATTAAGGCTCCTACAACAGACGCCGCGACACGCGATATAATCGCGCGCGACACAAAATAACCGCTCGTTGCGCGACTTGCGGTGCGTTCGTGTCGCGCGCGATTTCATCGCGTGTCGCGCCTGTTCGCAGGAGCCTTTATAAGTACTGCACTCGCCCGCTCGTCGCTCATGGCTCGCGCCGCGTCGCTCTGTTTGTAGTGGGAATGAGCTCACGTCTCGGCATGCAGATGCCTTCCTATTATTTTGCTGTTTGAGAACAAGTAGCGGCCGATATTAATTCCTCCCGCATAAGTTATTGACTGCACTATCATCATAAACTTAGGATAACGTGTGCAAATATTCGTGTAACGATAATATTCGTTCCTTTATAGAAGTAGGTACGATCAATATTTTTTCAAGTTGATGATCGTTGTGGCGATGCTTTCAGGCAAACTCAAAGCATTTATTTCAATTAAACCATTTACAGTCACTTTATAGTTATACCCTTTAGTTGTGATTACAATGAGCAATGACAGTGGTTAACCTTTGGTTGTGATGACTATATGCAATGACCGTGGTTACCCTTTGGTTGTGATAACTATGAGCAATAACCGTAGTTACCCTTTGGTGGTGATGACCATGAGCAATGACCGTGGTTACCCTTTGGTTGTGATGACGATTATAATGTCCATTATTTACAACCGTATGTAATCCGTTTTTGAAAATGGCTCATAATTCAATTGATTGCCAAACAAACGAATAGATCGTGTCGTCACTTGGTCATCACAGCGCGCGGCGTGACGCATGACGCGTGTGTTTGTCGCGTGCACGTCACACACTCATCTCGAGTGATTTGTTCGCCGCGCGCCGCCGACCGAACGTAATGCCGGCTGCGTTTTATAGGCTTGCGCTCCACATGATTCATTGCCGCTCTTTTTATTTTATTATAGGCAGAACTAACACAACTGCCAAACATTTTTTTGCATTGCAGTTTCAGATAGGTTGGCTCTCTATTCTCTATGCTCCGAACTTAAACTAACATTTGCTCGTGACAGTCGCGTGGAAATGTCACGTGTGACCTTGCACACATATTGAATGTTCTTCCTTAATACACCGTGAGGGACGCATTGCAAGCCGAATTAAAGTCAGAGTTTCAGTTTTACGGTATCAGACACACGTTGAGTTTCAACACGATCCTAGGTATCCTAGATAGATTTGTATGAGCACTGAGGGGCCAGCGAGACTGCCGTCAAATATTAACTGCGAAGATGGCTGAAAGAGAATAATTCAGGCATTACGTGCTGCAGTGCGGGGTACGGGGTGCGGGGTTCGATGCTACTTCGCCGATGGCTTATCAGCTGAAAGTATGATATCCCGCGAGAGCAGGCGCGTAGACTACCTGTACGAGTATGTTTATGTGTCTGTGTTACCTGCGCGCGCTGCTGTTTTATCGGATTAGTATTATGTTGGATGGCTCTTATATACGAAACAGGTTATAAGATGTCTGCTGAATACAATTAACGTCTCCTGCGTAGACCCCGTCGTACAAATTGTCGCATCAGTGCGATTGAGGACTGAGGTCTCCTCGCGCCACAGTTTAATGAACAAACTTGTCGCATCCGACCCTCCCCCCTCCCCCTCCCCCCTCCCTCTCCTGCCGCAGTACACGCACTACAGTGACACAACAGTCACGCGGTTTTATGAAATTGTTCGGCATTGGTCACATTAAAAGGTGTTATTTTTGGAAGACTTTTCTTTAATCGCCAGTTAGCTGGTGAAAACAGTCAGAAGTTAAGAAGCATCCAATCTCTTAGCTACCAGAATGATCCGTTGAACGTGAGGCACCAGCTGTTTTACAATTACACAAAATTTTCGAAGACTTGTCGGATTTCATTCGCTTTTACATAAGTAGCTGGTGCGTCGTTAATTCGCCTCCGATTAGCTAGTCGGAAGTTCTACGTCTGATGTGACGCGTCCCCCCCCTCCCTACTCGCCCGCCCGCGCGCGCTAATAGCGATATGATTGCACATTGTTGTAACCAAACAACGTACGTCATATCACGGCATTATCCGCTTCAATCAGCGGCGCATTTGATTCGATAATATCATATACACACTACAGCAGTGTTAGTGTTAGACTATGTGACAGTACAACTGTCTGCTACTAATCAAAATACATTATTTTTAGTGTTAGTTGTTGCTACCTTCTACCAAACAAACCGTGCGTGCGTAATGGTGCCTACAACGACGCTCGATGTCAACTTGCACCCAGCGCCGTTATAGTGCAGTTTACAGGTGACTATTCTACAGAATATTATCATTTTAAAATAAACAACGATTATACATAGATATTAGTGAATGAAACGAGCTGTTAGTATCCCAATCGTTTATTGCCAACACCAGTACATCTACAGACCATCACCGAAGCTGACACGTTCTGACAATTCTAGCGGTTACAGTTTGTGAGCAAACGTTACGGTACTCTTGACTGTACGCTAATGATAATGAGCTCAGCTGCCTCAAAACGTATTCAATATATGTTTAAAGACCTACACCCAGGCAAATACCCTGCAATTATTGCTTTTCAAACACACCTTCAATCACAATATGAAACATCTTGAATAAAATTGGTAATCTATTGCTTCCTTATGTTTTAAAAATTCGTCGGCACATCAACGTAAATAATGCAATGAATGTTGTTAAACTGTCAAAATGTAAGGCATCGTCCTTGTAGATGTGTCACGCAATGACCCCGCTGTACGCTGAACTATCGTTAGGTGTGCGACTGTATCGTTTGCTCGCGGTTAATACAGAATAGTGTTCAGGTGACTCCCTCAAGCAAGCTCGGCCCCCGCACGTGCGTGCGCCACTCACCGCTTTGCGCGCTGTCCGGCGAGCTCTTGCCCTGTGCACGGTCCGGCGAACTCTTGTCCTGTGCGCGGTCCGGCGAGCTCTTGCCTTGTGCGCGGTCCGGCGAGTTCTTGCGCTGTGCGCGGTCGGGCGAGCGGCGCGGGCCCGCCACCGGCGCCTGCAGCTCGGGCACGTCGCTAGCACGCGCGGGCGGCTCCAGGCGCGCGGACTCGGCCAGGCGCGCGGGCTGGGCCAGGCGCGCGGGCTGGGCCAAGCGCGCGGGCTGGGCCAGGCGCGCGGGCTGGGCCAGGCGCGCGGGCTGGGCCAGGCGCGCGCGCAGGGCGGCGCAGGCGTCGCGCAGACGCGCGGCCGCGTCGCGCACGTCGCCCGCCACGGTCTGCTTGGCGGCGACGCACTCGCGCTCCATGTTGTTGTAGTTCTCTAGGATCTCACGCACTTCAGACTCGCGGTCTTTTACGCTTGCCTGGGGATAATAACAACTAAATGCAAACTCCTTGTTCATAACACCTGCTCGATACTGTCAAGTTATATGTCATGCCAACCTAAGCTTTTTTTTTTGTTTCCTGGGTGGAAAATCCTCATGGATGTCCGCCGCCCTGGGGCGGGCGGCGGGGTCTGTCAGACTCTTACTGTCTAAAAACCACCCCGGTGTTCCATCTCACACCTACGCCGGGGGTCGCGGGAACGTACGATCCTTCCGCGACCCCCGATTGGTGCCGGCTCGCCACTGCGGGCCTCGTCGGGTCAGGGGGGAGAGTGAGGTGTTTGACTCCCCCCGCGACGTCTAAGAGGGGCGCGCGTGGAACACTACGCGCTGTCACCTCGGGTCCTGATGTGTGGGGGGCGACGGACGTCCCCGAGTCCGTCGCCCCTGGACCCATTTAGGGGCGCTGGAAGAGGGCTTTGTCCGCCCTCCGCCGACGCCCGGTGCGCCTGCTGCGGGCCAGGTGAGTGGACGAGATCTCCCTCTCCCTTCCCGCAGCCTCCTTCTGCGAGACGACCGTTTCGCAGAAGTCAACCACCGCGTCCCAGGCTCTTCGCTGCCGACCATCGACACGACCACAGCCGGCAGCGACAGGTCACTGGCTCACTGCCTACTTCTGAGATGAGGGCACGGCGCGGCTCCTCCCAAGCGGCACACTCTGCCCGCGTATGCCACGCCGTGTCCTCCCGGCAGTCGACGCAGTGGTGACACCGGGCGTCCGGCTCCCTGTTTATGGCGACACAGGTACTTCCCGAAGCAACCATGCCCCGAAAGCACCTGCGTCACCCGAAACGACAGGGAGCCGTGCCTCCTCTCGAGCCAGCGCTCGAGTACCGGCCTGACCGCCTCAATGGTGGCGAGGCAGGGCATGAGAGCCTGTCCCACCATTCCGCCACCAGGACCTCGCGAAGCTGAAACCGACGCAGCTCCATATTGCGCTGCATCAGCCTTTCGCCTCGCGCCCACGCTTCCTCGCGCCACCGGTACAGCAACGCGAGTACTTTCGCCTCCAGGTCCCAGGGCGGGGATCCAGCCAGTACGCAATCCGCCTCGTAGGAGATCGTGCGATACCCCCGGACGAGTCTGACGGCCATCGCTCTCTGCGGCTTTCGCAGGAATGCCAACCTAACCTACAGTAACTCATAATAGCCATAGAGAATAATATTGTATTGAATTTATTACATTATATTGGTAAATAATGCGATGCTCGTAAATAATGTGATTTGAATGTGGAACCCCAGTTAAAAAATCGTATAAAAACATTTTTTTTAATATTCCGTAATCGAATTGCTTATTATCTCGCCGAAGGAGTGAAAAGTAGAGTGTTCTTCTAGGGTTAAAGGCACAGTAAGGCAAAGGTGTCTTTGTCTTGTGCGAGCTGGAATTCAAATTATCGCCCCTGACATAAGATTCTGCTTTATCCCCTTGGTGAATAATCTACTACTGTTGTTCAGACAGTTTTATGTGTGTCTGAGTGTAGGTAGCACTTACAGCAACGCTGTCGATGACATCACGCCACTGCGGCTGCGGCAGCGCGGCGGCGGCGTCGAGTCGCGCGTTGGTTTCCCCGCACCACTGCAGCGCCGCGTCGAGCCGCGCGCTATACTTGCTGAGAGCGCTCAGCTTGCTGTTGATGTACTCGCCGTGCGCAGCGAGATTCGCCTGAGCCTGACAATCACACATATTTTATGAAATCATACCAATAGAATCGCGCGTTTGAACTGCGCTGTACAATTAGGGGAAGGGACTGAGAGTCGTACGAAAATGCTAAGACTCGGTCAATTTACTTAATGTGTCAGTATGCTAAAACTATACTTTTTCCTGACTGTATATGCCAGAACTTTCCGTCAATGGTAAAATTTATTATCATGTGTTTATTCCAATATAGAATGTTTGCAAGATCAAAAACAGCAGACAAGAAAATTTTTATTTAAAATTCAAATCAAATTTTCTCTTTATCGCTGCAGTTAAACTCTGCATCAGAATATGAAGATCGCATTTGGTACGAAATGCAGTATCTGAAGTATCTGAAGGTACCTACTTTATTTTTCATGTGATAATTTATGAAAGGAGACGGCGGAATGAGCTGGTCTCGGTTGTACAGGACTAGCCTCAGATGGCGGTCTGTAGTCAGGGACAAATAGAAGTAGGGAAGAGCGGCCTTTGTCCTGCAATGGTACTCTACAGGCTAAAATAATAATAACTATTTATTGTGCTTGGACTAAAAGAAAATCCCAACATATTTGGGTAAGAAATCTAAGGTAAGTTAAATGCCTAATACTCGTAGCATCCTGCTACAACACAAACTAATACTCGTAGCATCCTGCTACAACACAAACTAATACTCGTAGCATCCTGCTACAACACAAACTCCACTAATACTCGTAGCATCCTGCTACAACACAAACTCCACTAATACTCGTAGCATCCTGCTACAACACAAACTCCACTAATACTCGTAGCATCCTGCTACAACACAAACTCCACTAATACTCGTAGCATCTTGCTACAACACAAACTCCACTAATACTCGTAGCATCCTGCTACAACACAAACTCCACTAATACTCGTAGCATCTTGCTACAACACAAACTCCACTAATACTCGTAGCATCTTGCTACAACACAAACTCCACTATATGCTTGGTGAAATTCAACGCTTCAAGTTTTAGATACCTATCTAGAATTCACACTAACATAGTTAAGATATCTTAAACTATTGTCGAAACACAGTTGTTAGTAACAGTGGACAGTGCTCTGTGACAAGTCCGCAGAATGCCGGCTTATTTGTCTAGATACTGTTCCAGCACTCACCGCAGTCCAACTTCGCGCCTGTCCTACTTAACACTTGCACATTTACCTATTGTTCGGCAACAGTTGCTGGCAACTGTGCGACAAGCTTGGATGAAAACTTGCACAAACTGACTCAGTCCACTCCCGAATCTGTTAAAGCAAATCAAAACTCCGGATGCAGACTTGGAAGCAGCTCACTTGACTGAACCCTGATTAAAAATCAGTCGGTATCGTCTTGTCTTGTGTTAATGGTAAACAAAAGTTGCGCACATTGCTGTTAATTGAAAATGTATTTTATTTGCATGACTTTTTGGAAAAAAAACACAGTTACGCAATAAATATTTGAACTCAAATTTTAATCTATTGTATTCTTTTAATTTTATTGTAATGAATGTGATATGTCTGTGTTTCTTATTTTTATAGTTTTAATTTATGTTTATTTTCTATTCCAATTTAATTGATGTTTATTTAAATTTTTGAATTTACTGTATTTTAATTTAACTACTTGACATTTTAAATTCAATGTAAATTTTAATATTGTAATTAACATAATTATATTTCCGGTTTAGTATTTATTATTGATTATACAAGTGCTGTGCACACCTATAAGTGACGAATTCACTCACAACAGTTAAATAGACCAGATATATTATTGTAATAATTTAGTGAATAAGTCGTTGGTGTGTCAATAAATAAATAAATAAAAATAAATAAATAAATATATCTTTATTGAAGCAACTTGTTTTGAGTTTCCGAAGACACTACCGTGTCTGCTAAGTGTCAGTGTCTAAAATGATTCCAACTACACTACGCGCTACGTTGCAACAACAATATTGGGCAACTTTTAGTAACTACGAATAGGGAGCACCCGTGTTTGAATCGGGTGATCATTGTAGCTAAGCGTCTTTGCAGCTCACCTAATCCAAGGGCCGGATACGACGCGAGTTGGACTGGACATGACATTCACTATTATGAACGAATTTGTCATGAAAACATATGAAAACTTGTCTGTAGCTGCCACGCCGCACCACCGACATGGACCAGGTAACTATACAAACTAATATCCTACATGTTCGCACAATACACGACTTTTTGACTAACAACACAAAAGAAGGTGCTTTGGACACAATTTTCGGGTTAAGTAAGCTGTCAAGAAAATCGGGTAGGTAGAGGTACTCTTAGTTTTGTCATTTGCATAGCCAAAATTACACTGATTATCCAGTATACAGGAACGTATAGTTTGTTTCAAACTAAGAGTTCTTATCATCTACAAGTCTGGCAGACCCATACTGTTAGATATAAATATTTGGGTCCATGTGAACAGTTTTTCATGCGAAACCTCCACTAACTAACACGCATCCCACCGTTATTTTTTACACATGTCACGGTGTCTAGATCGATACGTCACGTCACCCCGAGCTGTCGCTAATGGTATGGTGAGCACGTCACACGCAACACACTCGCCACACGCTATACGAAGGGAGACAGACGCCTGGACAGACACACTGTATGTATTGTATGATGAAAGGACGTATGACGTGTAAGTGATTCCGACATGCTATTTACAGTAGGATCAAGACAGAAAACAAAAATATCATCAGAATTTTTAATACTTAATCCACATTTACCTAATGATTAGTTAACAATTAATGGCCATAAAATATTATTCTAGAGAGATCCTGCGATTGAAGAAAGAAAGACTGCAAAATAACAATTCAACGGCAAATATCAATAAACGTTTTATTTTATACTAGCTTCTGCCCGCGACTTCGTCCGCGTGAAATTCGCACTTTCCACTAAAAATTTCGAATATGTATGTTTGTGATCTTATCATTTATATACCTAGTCTAGCCATAAATGTTGTCACGAAGAAAAAACTATTTTTTTTGTTTTATTTCAAATAATATTTATTACTTTTACAGTGTGTTAGTTTAATACATAAATATAAAACAATTTAAAATATAAAAAGCTTATTTGAAGTGGTCTCCATTGGCTGCAATACAGTCCTTTAAACGTTGAGGCCAGTTATCAATAGAAGCACGCACTCTTTCCATGGGAAAATTACTCACTGCCAATCGTATGAATTGTTTTAGGGACTCCAAATTATCATAGCGTTTAGAGCAAGCCGTACTCTCTAAAACTTACCATAAATCATAATCCAGCGGGTTAAGATCGGGACTAGACGACGGCCAGTCTTCAGCTCTAATGAAGTCCGAAACGTTCACTTCCAACCAAGACTGCGTGGACCAAGCTTTATTACCCGGCGCCGAGTCTTGTTGGAAGGACCATACTTGGTTATTGAACATGGTGTTGTTAAGGGGCTTAACTACCTTCTCAAGAATGTTATCTTGATACACTTGTACCGATGTTTTGATACCTTTTTCACAAAAATATGGCGCAGTCACTCCTTTGAATAGCTAACACCCCACCAAACCATCACTGAAGTCGGTTAATGCCCACGTTGCACTCTGTCGACTAATTGGGAAGCTTCCTTAGAGCTTTGAGCATAAATACGGCCATTTTGTTTGTTAAAATGTTGCTCAATTGTAAAGATTTTCTCATCCGTAAACAAAATTTTTCTGTGACCTCCCTTTGCGTACCGCTTCAGTGTTGTTTCCATTTTACCACCCTATTCTTTTTTAATTTATCAGTTAAAAAATGACCAGTGCGTCTCTTATAGGCTGCAAGTCCTAAGTCATCTTTTACCCGACATGGTTCTGGGTGCTAATACCAAGCGTATGGAGAGTTTTAAAAATTGCATTTGGCTCCATACCAACCTTGTGTAATGCAATCAAAGGCGCCAAAATTAGAAAACTCAATGAACAATCGTATAAAAATGACAGATTCCAAATTCAATAATGTAATATCTTTCTTATTTTTAATTGTAACAGTATTCATGGCTAGACTGTGTGTAATATATATATATGTATATGTATTCGGGCCAATTTTTAAGTTTATACGTCAAAGAGTTTTTGTATTTTTCAAATAAACTGTATCCCCGCTATTCACCCCCACAGGGGTGGAATTTAGAAAAATCTTTTGGGATGTGTTCATAACTTGACTCACAGACCCATACCCACTTTCGAGTTAATCGAAGCAAGCAGTAAAATCCAACCGTTAAACTTTATCACCCTTTTCCACCTTGGTAGGAGTCGATTTTTGATAAACCCTAAAACACACTTTTTATTTTTAACCGACTTCAAAAAAAGGAGGAGGTTCTCAGTTCGTCGAAATCTTTTTTTTTATGATGTTCCCGATTACTCAAAGACCGCTAGACCGATTTGAAAAAAGATTTTTTGTACTTTCCAGGTGGTCCCATTGTCATCAAGTTCCCATCATCAGGATCTGATGATGGGATCCTGGAGAAATCGAAGGAACTCTTCAAATATTGTAGGCACACCTTTAGCGATTTGGGTATTTTTTATAGTAACTCGTGCATTTGCTCTCGAAAAGCACTATTCGGTGAAGTGGAACTAATGATGAAAACCACAGATGGCCACCGTACTCAATAATAAGTATTTCAAGAGTTCCGATTCGATTACTTTAATATGGTTGCTAAGCGAGTAGCTACTTTGAGTCGACCTGTCACCTGTCTTTTATGTTCTGTTCTTTCTGCATTGTGTTTGTATATTATTGTCTGTTGTTATTTGTATTGTACTTGTTGATTGTGTGTTTTATTAATATTAGTTAAGTAAATCTGTTTCATGTATTACTAACATTATGGACCGAGGTCTGCAATAAAGTTTATTATTATTATTATAAAGCAATTTATGCTCGTCATGAGAATGGTGAAATGGAGCTGATGGTGAAATACCACGAGAACTCCTCAACAATCGATGTGCCTGCATCGGGAAAAGCAATATTTTGGTAAAGGCGATGAGCAAGTTGGCATTACGCTATTGTAACTTAGATTAATATGAACAGGCCCACTAAAACGCGAGAAAAAACTTTTGAAAAAAATAATAAAACTGACTTCCAAAAAACACTATAAAGTGAAAAAATTACTTTTCACACCACCTGCTCGAAAATGTCAAATTATATGTCAAGCAACCTTAACCTAAAGTGAGTCATTAGTGGCCGGGGGCACAGCCGATCAATAATGTTGTACTGGATTTCATTATGACCCGCTGGTCAATAATGTGATTTGAATTTGGAATCTCACATGCTCAGCTAAATTGGCAGTATAGTACTAACAACACCCTTTGGTGCCAGAAAGAGGAAAGCTATTCTCGATACCCTTACTACGCGTGGATGATATTCTCGATTTCCTACAAAATCATAACGACTGCTTCTTCATATCGTTGCCATGTTTTCGAAGACATAATATTGTAAGAATAATTAGATAACTACGAACCATTTTTTAAAAGGAATGGAAGTGCATATAACTAAGTAGTTCTAAATATGTTATTCTTAGTGTTTGTTTATTTAATAAATACTTTGTTTTTCGTACTATGGCTATTATTTTCTCACAGTAGGTGTAAAAAGTAGAGTATCCTCCTCTGGGCTAAAGGTGTCTTTGCCTTGGGCTAGCTTGAATCCCTCGCTGCATTCAGGAATCTTGTATTAACTCCCTCGCTTCGCTCGTGAGTTAAACTCTTATTTCCCTCGCTGCGCTCGGGAGTTAAATCCCGTATCCCTCATTGCGCTCGAGATTCAATATGACGCCCGTGTCATAAGACACAACTTTAGCCCCTCGGTGCATAATCTACTATTAATTTCGGAAGTCGGTGGTAAAAACTAAAATACAGATCCAAAGACACCGACTTCCGAAATTAAAGTTAATTTTCAGTTTGTAGTTTTTTTTTAAAGTCTATAAAGTTTATACTTAAACAAAATAAATAAGATTTTTCATATAAAATGTATCCCCTCTTTTTATCCGCATAGGGGTGGAATTGTGAAAAATCGTCTGGGATGATTCTATGACTTAAGGATTATTTATAGGTACCAATTTTTCAGTTAATCAAGCCACGTAATAAAATACTCCCCTGTGAATTTGACTACCCCTCTTCACCCCGTTAGGGGTAGATTATCGAAAAATACTGATACGTTATTCTTTATTTTTGGTTACAGGTATAATAATAATAAAACCTTTATTTTCAGGGTACTTTGGCCCATAGATAAATAAATACCTTACAGACTAACATATATATTATAATAGTACAATAATAATGATAAAAAAAATAATGATGATAATATACTGAGTTTCGAGTTAATCAAACTGCGCAATAAGATTATTCCTTACAAATTTTGACACCCCTCAATCCCTCTTTAGCGGGTAGTTCAGAAAAACAAAAAATGCCAAACTTCATAATTTACTTAAATAAATATTCGTGCCCAGTTTCAAGGTTATTAACTCAAGGAATAAGATTTTTCATACAAACAAAATCCCGCCTTTTCACCCCTTTAAGGTTTGAAATTCTAACTACACCGGTGCGTTTAGGGGTGGAATTCCCAAAAATACTTTCTTAATGGATACTTACTCTTCACAAAGAACACACCCTCTAAAATTCATGTCTCTGGGACCAGCGGTTTAGGCTGTGCGTTGATATCTCAGTCAGGTCATTGATTTTTATACATATATAGATTATATAATTAAAAATAAAATTTCATCCCCCTTAAGGTTTGAAATTCTAACTACACCGGTGCGTTACCTTCCAACCATAAGCCCAGATAATAAATTTTGTGATTTTTACTTCGAAAATTAATGACTTTCCATACACAAATTCATCCCCCTTTTTAACCCTTCGGTGGTGGATTTATCAAAAACGCTGAGACACATATAAATTAATTTTCAATCGTCAGCCTTAACACCAAATTTGAAGATCCTAATGTCAAAACTGACGGACTTTCATATAAACTTCCATCCCCTGTTTTACCACTTTAGGGGTGGAATTCTCAAAAATCCTTTCTTAGTGGATACTTACTCTTCACAAAGAACACACCCTCGAAGTTTCATGTCTCTAGGACCAGCGGTTTGGGCTGTGTGTTAATATATCACCCAGTCAGTCAGTTTACCATTTTTTATAATACTAGAACTACTGGATGTACTGCTAGTCGTACTGTCAGAAGACGTGCTCGGAGCCACTGACACTTTATCAGGGCGCCGACACGATTGCCCTCAGCCCTCTCGGCTCAAGGGCTGTTTAGTCTAGCCACGCTCTCCCGTCTGCCGCACGACGCGCTAGTTATGACAGAAATACGTGTGCTCAAACATTACACTACCTCAGCGAATACTGTGTACCTATTCAACGGAATGGCACAGTCTTAAGAGGGCGGGAGAGTTTTGTACGAGCTCGTAGCTGTAGCGAGGAAATGCGTACGGCCGTATTCCGACGACCTCTGTTAAAAACTGCGGCTATTAGAAAATCAAAATTTACAAAAGTCATCCCCCAAAATAGTCGCTACATGTATCAACAATTCTATAGCGTCATCAGCGCGTCACGCCACGCGGGCGACACGTGTTACGCTGACGACGCGGTGCCAACAACCTCGTAAAACAAGTATAATATAATGCCGAGCAGCTGTACTCGAAGAAAGAACTATAAATTGTCTAACAATAACACTACAGAACTAACTCTGAAATATCGGACAAAACCTGATATGTGTCACACAAATATGACATGCCCAGTCAAAACACAGCTGTTGTTTTTTCGATATTTCAGATTCAATCCCATTTAATACATCGCGCATAATTCAAGCTACGGTCTATTCAAAAAGTATTTGATGAGAATGTAAACAAATGGATCACTTACGGATTTCCGTTTGTAGTTGCACTTACTTTATTTGAATACTTAGGTAAACCGCAATTCTTATTTTAAATCACCCTACAGATGAAAGAGTGCTTTTCGTCGATGATTTTTCAATTACAATGTATGTTCTTGAAACAATATTTGTTGGAAAAAGTGGCTCGCACTGTCAAAAAGTTATCAGATCTCATGTACTACAAGTCCTAACTTTACAAACTCTACACTTTAGTCAAAATATGAGGCTTGGCCGTTTCGTTAGTACAAGAACCAATATATAACAGAAAAGGAATGAACAGTGAATAAATGTTTCACTTTACGCCCATATGATGGTAGCGAAACGGCCAAGCCACATATTTTGACTAAAGTGTAGAGTTTGTGAAGTTAGGGCTTGCAGAGTTAGGGCGTGTGGATTTAGAAGCTTGGCTCTACATGAGACCTGATAAGTTTTTGACAGTCCGAGCCATAGGGTCTCGTCTTGGCAACATTTTACATGAAAATGTTTTTGGTGGGATTTCACATTGTTGGCGACTGGCTGTGGTGCGACCGTTTTTGTACATAAATGTCGTGTTTTTTAAATATCGTTTTATTATGTTCGTTGTTGTTTTGTTTCGTCTGAGCGGTTGTCAGGTTCCGTTTTTATTAAAGCGTTGTCTTAATATTTTAATAAGTTTATAATATTGCTAATATACGTGTTTCTATCATTAATTCATCTATACAGTCCCCTAACTAATCCAATCCGCTAGTTATCATTTTGGCCCATTCTCACCGTAAGTATAACATTCATTGTAATTACAACATCTGTCAATTTTTTTCATGTAGATTCATAGTTTTCGCTTTCATTTCGTAAACATTTCACGCATTATTCATGTAAATTTTACACCATGGTGGAAAAACGTAGCAAGACAAAGCCAGACCTGACGGCTATGGGATTCGGACGGGTGCAATATTCACCGCGTGGCACCCGGCCGGTTTCAGCCACAACAACCGAAGGCGCTTCGGCATTGCCTGATAGTGCGGGCATACAACAGGCGGGCACCGTTCCCCTAGCGAGGCACAACCTGGTCCCGCTTCGGAACGCCCAGATGCTCGCGCTAACACACATAACAAAGCGAATGTCAATGCGCCAGCTAAAAGCACTTCTAGTGTCTACAGCGGAATATCGCGCAGTGAGGCCACTCGCCACTCGTGTTCTTCGGCGACCGTTCGCGTACAGAAGCTGTCTCTTGAAGCAGTCGCGAAGCGGCGCCAAGTGGAGCGCGAACGACAACAGGCTGAACGCGAGCGCAAGCGCGAACTCGAGCTCGTGCCCGACGTCAACTATAGCACCCTTTCCAAGCCCACATTCGAATATGCACCTTACGAAAATAACTACAACATGGCACATCAATCGCTACAATCTGAACGCTCCTCAGACCCTATAACCAAACTCGCACAAACGATTAACTCACTCTCGAACAGACCAAAGAAACACGAACTTGTCAAATTCTCGGGTAATGTCGGTCAATGGATGGCTTTCAAGAGTAGTTACGAAAGAACGAAGTCAAATTTTCCCCTTCAGAAATCTTAGAGCGTCTGAAAAACGCCGTACGCGGTACCAGTCGTAGTCGTAGTCCATGCGCGTACCAGTCTGTCGCGTCACTCCTGTGGATCACCGGCAACCCCGGCGACATCATGAAGGCCCTGGAGCAGACGTACGTACGACCTGAATTGCTGGTAGCCCGCGAGGTCACCGAGCTGCGTAACAGTCCTAAGCTAAGTTCCCCCGAAGATTTAAATAGTTTAGCGAACAAACTACGTAATTTTGTTACTACTCTTAAGCTACGGAAACAAAACGAGTATCTGTGTTCACCGGAGCTTTTTCAGTGCATTTTGATAAAACTGAGCGAACACACCAGAGCTCGCTTTACCTACAGATTTTGCCCCTGTTTACGCACCCGAAGAAAAATCAATCCCAAAATTGTTTTTTTTTAATCAATCATGTTTATTGTGGATCATAGGTACACAGAAATACATACAGGTGTTTAGAATTACAGTGATGTTGATCAGCTATGTCCTGCCTTTTAGGCATACAATACAAATTATTCAAATTATTAACATTGTGTCCTATTATTATGTAAGAAATTAACATTACTTTTTTAATTTAACAAAGAAAGCAAAATAAAATAACATTACTATTGCAATTCTAGGAAAAATTAAATTAACTAGTTGGGTGGGTAGTTAAAATCTAATATTACAACAAAAAATAAACACAAAATAGAGATCAGTTAAATATCCTTAAAATTAATAGTAAACAGCACTGACTGCACCATGGTCTTGGTCTAAACACGGTCTTCACAACGGCAACTAAATGACCGCTTGTTTGAGGCTGGGGAACTACTGGATTTGGTAAAGTACAATGCTGAGAGGTATGAGTCTCTGACTAGTGACCTTTCATGCAGCTGTGTCAACCAACCACCATCTCTTCAGCCTCAGTCTGACTTGCCCCTTCCGGTGTTAGCTCTTCCAGCAGAGACCACACAGATAAACAGATCAATTTTTTTTTGTGACGAGTTAGGTTCTGGGTTAGGAAAAATTTTACTCAATTACCTTAGCCATAGTTTTACCAATCACAGTTACCATAACATAAGTTTTAAACAAATGATAAAAAGAATTACCAATGCAAACCTACATAATTATTGTACTATGGTTTTGCTATTAGGTAATAGCACTGGTATTACCAGAATGGACATAGTGGATGGTGTGAACACCTTATTGAAATTAAACATAGGTAAGCTAATGTTGTGTGCTTTTCCTTACTCAGATACGTTATCATATAACGAAAATAATAATATTTATAAGTTGAATAATACTATTCACAAGCTGACATGTTGTCATAGTGACAAATTATTGTTTTTTGACACTAACAAGTTTGTTAGTGGTTTTAAGTTAACTCAGAGAACTTTATCTCTGTCTGGGAAATGTAGACATCTGATTGCTATGTTGATAGCATATAATATTAACGAGGTTATAGCTAATATAACGAATTCTAGTATTAGTGACGAGTCTGTGTTGCCTAGTTATACTAACAACATAGTGATTAATTATGAATCGTCATGTACGAAGGAGGATCCACCTATAATACCATCATCTTTGGAGACCACTACCAGTCAGATAGGGTATTCTCCTTCTGCTGGAACTTATTCGGGCAATCTAAACTCTCCAGTTGTAGTTGTGGAGGTCACTCCGGATAATTTTTTAAACTAGTCGGGGAGACAACAGAAGTTACCCCTTTAAATAACCAATTATTATTACAGAATAATAAAAAGGTATCTTCTGGCAATATAATTAATAATACTAAAAAATCAAAGGGAGTGCAACATAATTTAAAATTATTTAATCAAAATATCCAAGGTTGCGCTTCCAAATTACTGGAATTAGAATTGTTTTTGGAAAACACCAAGTTTGATGTCATTTGTTTAACAGAGCATTGGTTGAAAGATTATCAAGTAATGTCAATTAATTATGAAAATTATTGTGTAGTTAGCCATTTCAGCCGGAAACGTATGATACATGGCGGGTCATTAATACTACTTAAACATTCTATTAAATCTAAAGAACGGAAAGACATAATCGGGCTGTCTGTTGAACACACCATTGAATTGTCCTGTGTTGAGCTTGATAAGCATGTTATAGTATGCGTATACAGACCTCCAAGTTACCAGAATCTATCTGTGTTTGATTCTGTAATGGAAGATGTGTTAAAGAAACTTAGTACAAGTAATAAGTCGATAATCGTATGTGGAGATTTTAATATTAATTTATTGGAAAATAACTCGAATACTGTCAGACTGTTAAGTCTTTTTAGGTCATTTGATTTGTCAAATGTTTTTATTGAACCAACCCGAGTGACAGCTTCTTCTGCCACTTGTATTGATAATGTTTTTTGTAATTGTGATTACTTACACAAAGGAATTGTAAATAAGTTGCCATCTGATCACAGTGGACAAACAATAACATTTGGCTCCTACATGCCTTTACAAAAAACTCAAATAAGGTTTAGGACAATAACATGTAAAAAGGTAGAGAAATTAAATAATTCTTTGGCCAGTAAATTATGTGATCAGAATTTTAATAATATAGGTGACCCAAATGAGTTCTACGCCGAGTTCTTTTCAATACTAAATGCGCAGTTTAATGAAACTTTTCCACTGAAAACTAAAAGTATTTACACAAAGTTTTTATTTAGTGACTGGGCAACTCCAGGTATTCGTAAAAGCAGGGAAAAGCTTTTTGAACTCTATGGCTTAAAGCAACATATGAATAATATAAACTTTCATCAGTATGTTGCAAAATATTCAAAAACTTTTAAAAGTGTGTGCCAAACAGCTAAGGCACTTTATATTAGCAACTAGATTTTGGGCGTTGCGCGAGCTGCAAGCAGCTCGCGGGGTCGTGTTTTTGAGGAGTATTTCTTACCCTTGTAAAATTTTGAGAATTGGACAGTAATCCTTAGCACTTATAGGATTTTGTAATAATAGCTATTTATTCACCAAGGGGAGTAAGGCACAGATTACTAATCGAGTGTGCATTTGAGGCCCGACGCGAAGCGAAGGGCCGTAAACCACACGAGTTTAGTAATCCTTACTTACCCTCGAGTGATATATACTGCTTTATACTACACTTGTGGAGTTGTTGTTAATAAATTGCTATAATTGTCACTGGAATCACTTATTTTAACTTGTGATTTACACCGCCAAACTTTAAACTTTACTAAGAAAATTGTTTCTACAAAATACGTCAACCAACAAAATAAGTCTTTTTTTTTCTTATTTTAGCGCGTCAAACAGTTTTCGCGCCAAAAGACGTTAAGCCGCATGGCTCTAGTGGGGACGCGGCTTAACGTCTTTTGTGATTTGTTGTGATCAACAATTCTCAACAACACCCAAAACACTCAACATCATTTAACAACACTCAACAACACTCAACAACACTCATCAACACTCAACAACACTCAAAACACTCAACAACACTCAACAACACTCAACAACACCCAAAACACTCAACAACACTCAACAACACTCAACCACACTCAACAACACTCAACAACACTCAACAACACTCAACAACACTCAACAACCCTCAACAACACTCAACAACACTCAACAACACCCAAAACACTCAAAACACTCAACAACACTCATCAACACTCATCAACACTCAACAACACTCAACCACATTCAACAACACTCAACAACACTCAACAACACTCAACAACACTCAACAACACTCAACAACCCTCAACAACACTCAACAACACTCAACAACACTCGACAACACTCGACAACACTCGACAAAACTCGACAACCCTCAACAACACTCAACAACACTCAACGACACTCAACAACACTCAACAACACTCAACAACACTCAACAACACTCAACAACACTCAACAACACCCAAAACACTCAAAACACTCAACAACACTCAACAACACTCAACAACACTCAATAACACTCAACAACAGTCAACAAGACTCAACCACATTCAACAACACTCGACAACACTCAACAACACCCAAAACACTCAACAACACTCAACAACACTCATCAACACTCAACAACACTCAATAACACTCAACAACACTCAATAACACTCAACAACACTCAACAACACTCAACAATACTCAACAACACTCAACAACACTCAACAACACTCATCAACACTTAACAACACTCAACAACACTCCACAACACTCAACAACACTCAACCACACTCAAAACACTCAACAACACTCAACAACACTCAACAACAATCAACAACACTCAACAGCACTCAACATCCCTCACCAACACTCAACAACACTCATCAACAACGCTCAACAACACTCAACAACACTCAACAACACTCAACAACACTCAAAAACACTCAACAACACTCAACAACACTCATCAACACTTAACAACACTCAACAACACTCCACAACACTCCACAACACTCAACAACACTCAAAACACTCAACAACACTCAACAACACACAACAACACTCAACAACACTCAACATCCCTCAACAACACTCAACAACACTCAACAACACTCATCAACAACACTCAACAACACTCAACAACACTCAACAACCCTCAACAACACTCAACAACACTCAACAACCCTCAACAACCCTCAACAACACTCAACAACACTCAACAACTCTCAACAACACTCAACAACACTCAACAACACTCAACAACACTCAACAACACTCAACCACACTCAAAACACTCAACAACACTCAGCAACACTCAACAACCCTCAACAACACTCAACAACACTCAACAACACTCAACAACACTCATCAACACTCAACAACACTCAACAACACTCAACAACCCTCAGCAACACTCAACAACACTCAACAACACTCAACAACACTCAACAACACTCATCAACACTCAACAACCCTCAACAACACTCAACAACACTCAACAACACTCAACAACACCCAAAACACTTAGGATTTTGTAATAATGGCTATTTATTCACCAAG
The DNA here is from genome assembly GCA_963855955.1 of Luperina nickerlii. NCBI lineage: Eukaryota > Metazoa > Arthropoda > Insecta > Lepidoptera > Noctuidae > Luperina > Luperina nickerlii. The sequence goes on along the minus strand of OY979683.1, from coordinate 603,339 downwards.
GGGAGTATGGCACAGATTACTAATCGAGTGTGCATTTGAGGCCCGACGCGAAGCGGAGGGCCGTAAACCACACGAGTTTAGTAATCTGTACTTACCCTCGAGTGATATACAGAGTTGATATGACAGAGGGGCATTAAATTACACTACGTATACTATACGTGTATAGTATTAATTCGATACAGTACAAAAATAGAAAGCGCCAAAAATGAGATTTTTTTTTTTTCAAACAAACTAAATAGCTTAAAGTCAGAGTGAAACGCAACCACCCTTTATAAATAAATTTGACTGACCTTAGTTAGATGCCTAGGTAACAAAGTCGCGCAGGAGCGCGTGTGCGTGTGTGTTATCTCTCTTGGCGGGGGCGCGGGGGGCGGGCGGTTTAGACCGCTCGCGCCGTCCGCGCCCGGCTGGTTGTTAAGTACGCGCACACACAAAAACACAAAATTTTTAAATTCTCGATGTGTCCTCGATTCATATTAATGCACAAATTATACCGACGGAGAATATTGTTATTTATTAAATCACTGTCCGTCGCTAAGCACTTTAATTCCCGTAATCTTTGTACTGCCAATTGTATGGTGCCGGCGCGCGGCGTTCCTAGGGCTATTGCGCCGGTCACCATACCTTTCTCGGTATGTTCGCAGAGCTAAATCTGCGTTTCCACGGCATTCACCGTAAATTAAAATCATGTAAGTGTATTCTGACGCCGTGTAAGTTACACGAGGCATTGCTGAACACTTTAATGATTACACACACACACAACCAACGTTTAATTACGTATCCTATCACAATAAAAACAGTCAAACACAAAAAAACACTAACACTAAATAATAATATTCCCAAGTTAAACTTATTTAGTGTCTATCACAATAACAAAACAAAATCACAATTATTGTCAGCGAGTTCGACAAAACATAAAGGCGCGGCGGCGGGGGGCTCCCGTATTACGTAACGTACGTCCCGAATGGATGACGCTTGCGCACTGTCCACTGAAAGAAAGTTTTTTAGCAAATTCCCAAGGATCTAGAATGCAATAGCAACATACTGACCTATTTCTATTCCTTTTACGCGCGGGAAAAAGGCGCGGGGGTTTTGCTATGATTGTCACTCTCATAGTGAAAGTGCAAGTGTGTGTGTATTTATTGCTTCGTGAAATATTTGGTTGTACTTGTGCGGCAACAATGTATCTTATACTCAGATTATCGTTTTAAGGTGCATGACCTATGCGTATGAGATAATCAGCTGTTAGGAAATATACATCGTGTTCAAACGTAGCAAAAACTTCAAAAATCATTTGTGACTAAACTACTGCTCCTATTTAATTGATTTTTGGTACAGAGCTTGAAAATGGTATCTAGTATAGGCAGTTTAAAGAAAAGCCCCTCTGTCGTATCAACTTTGTATACTGCTTTATACTACACTTGTGGAGTTGTTGTTAATAAATTGCTATAATTGTCACTGGAATCACTTATTTTAACTTGTGATTTACACCGCCAAACTTTAAACTTTACCAAGAAAATTGTTTCTACAAAATACGTCAACCAACAAAATAAGTCTTTTTTTTTCTTATTTTAGCGCGTCAAACAGTTTTCGAACAAAAAAAGTTTTCTTTTTTTTTTTTCAAACAACAACACTCAACAACACTCAACAACACTCAACCACACTCAAAACACTCATCAACACTCAACAACACTCAACAACACTCAACAACCCTCAACAACACTCAACAACACTCAACAACACTCAACAACACTCAACAACCCTCAACAACACTCAACAACACTCAATAACACTCAAAAACACTGTATAATGCTTTCTGTCTCATTTGCTCCCACGTTAAATCTTATGTATTACATTGACAGTGACAGCGCTGTGGAGTTATTACCCATCCAAATTAGACACTACAGGCTAGCATAATGATCCCAATGCGTTTTCGAACTTCTCAAGTTGAAAGCGTTTTATTTTATGCTACTAAATATAGATGTCACCAAAACTCGTGTTGACTAAATCTAACGACGTGACTTCGCAAATGAGTACACTTATAGCATTCGTTCATAGTCTCTGAGCGAATGCTGATTGCCCGATAATATAATAACTCGGTCTCGCAGGTTCGCTCCACTCAGGACCTACCTACCACCGGAAAGCTATCGTGACCTTATCCCTACGCTACGCTACGCTTCGCTTTACCACTACCTAGTTTCCGAGATACGATGGGGGGAGGGGTGAAGGGGGGGAGAGGGGGGGAGTTTTGAAAAATGATTTTGACCAACTCGGGGCCCCTTGATATGAATCTGAAAAAAAAAATGTTCCAAGTCTCTTAACTTCCGAGATCTACCTCTAGAGGGGGGGAGAAGGGGGGCAAGGGGGGCAACTTTGAAAAATGGTTTTTACTTTTCCGAGCCTCCTCTATACGGATCCGTAAAAAAACAAAACCCAGGTTTCTTAATTTCCGAGATACGATGGGGGGAGGGGTGAAGGGGGGGAGAGGGGGGAGTTTTGAAAAATGATTTTGACCAACTCTGGGCCCCTTGATATGAATCTGAAAAAAAAAATGTTCCGAGTCTCTCAACTTCCGAGATCTACCTAGAGGGGGGGGGAGAAGGGGGGCAAGGGGGCAACTTTGAAAAATGGATTTTACTTTTCCGAGCCTCCTCTATACGAATCCGTAAAACAACAAAACACGGGACTCTTAGTTTCCGAGATACGATAGGGAGGGGGGAGAGTGGGGTGGAAAAGGGGAGATTTGGGATTTTTCCCATACTCGTGAGAGTTACTTCTATACGAATCTGTAAAAATATACCCACCTCCCCCTTCACCATCTGGGAGAACAATTATGTCAGTCAGTCAGTGAGTGAGTGGTAATCGAACTTTATATAGTATAACTAGATTTTGGGCGTTGCGCGAGCTGCAAGCAGCTCGCGGGGTCGTGTTTTTGAGGAGTATTTCTTACCCTTGTAAAATTTTGAGAATTGGACAGTAATCCTTAGCACTTATAGGATTTTGTAATAATAGCTATTTATTCACCAAGGGAAGTAATCTGTACTTACCCTCGAGTGATATATACTGCTTTATACTACACTTGTGGAGTTGTTGTTAATAAATTGCTATAATTGTCACTGGAATCACTTATTTTAACTTGTGATTTACACCGCCAAACTTTAAACTTTACCAAGAAAATTGTTTCTACAAAATACGTCAACCAACAAAATAAGTCTTTTTTTGAAGTGAAAACTTCTTTAGCGGCACTGTATACTTTTTTTGGAATGGGTAAAAACTTCTAAATTCGCGTCAGGTCACGTGACCCTGATCGAAAATTCGTAAGAAGTAAAACGTCAGACGTAAAACGTAAGACGCGCGTTGTTGAGGACAGCGCCATCTATGCACATCGGGAAGAACTACGAGGGCCTCGCGTACTAACGTCAGACGTAAAACGTAAGACGCGCGTTGTTGAGGACAGCGCCATCTATGCACATCGGGAAGAACTACGAGGGCCTCGCGTACTAACGTCAGACGTAAAACTTAAGACCCGCGTTGTTGAGGACAGCGCCATCTATGCACATCGGGAAGAACTACGAGGGCCTCGCGTACTAACTACGTAGGCCTCGCGTACTAACTACGTAGTTCATCCAACAACGACGAGATGGCGCTGAACCACGGATATATAACTGACGACGAGCAAATCTGAATAAATTCCTTTCACGAGAAGAATAAACCAGTCACTTTGGTCATCATACCTGGTTTGCAAAAAACCCTATAAAATAAGGAACACACCTTAACACGCGTGTTTTGTTTATAAGACGATTCACAAAATACACTCGTAATTGTACAAGTTTTTTTTCTTATTTTAGCGCGTCAAACAGTTTTCGCGCCAAAAGACGTTAAGCCGCATGGCTCTAGTGGGGACGCGGCTTAACGTCTTTTGTGATTTGTTGTGATCAACAACACTCAACAACACCCAAAACACTCAACAACATTCAACAACACTCAACAACACTCAACAACACTCAACAACACTCGACAACACTCGACAACACTCAATAACACTCAACAACATTCAACAACACTCAACAACACTCAACAACACTCAACAACACTCGACAACACTCGGCAATACTCAACAACACTCAACAACATTGAACAACACTCAACGACACTCAACAACACTCGACAACACTCGACAACACTCAACAACCCTCAACAACACTCAACAACACTCAACAACACTCAACAACCCTCAACAACACTCAACAACACTCAACAACACTCATCAACACTTAACAACACTCAAAAACACTCCACAACACTCGACAACACTCAACAACACTCAACAACACTCAACAATATTCAACAACATTCAACAACACTCAAAAACACTCAACAACACTCGACAACATTCAACAACACTCAACCACACTCAAAAACACTCAACAACACTCAACAACACTCAACAACCCTCAACAACACTCAACAACACTCGACAATATTCAACAACATTCAACAACACTCAAAAACACTCAACAACACTCAACAACACTCGACAACATTCAACAACACTCAACCACACTCAACAACACTCAACAACACTCAACAACACTCAACAACCCTCAACAACACTCAACAACACTCAACAACACTCAACAATATTCAACAACATTCAACAACACTCAACAACACTCAACAACCCTCAACAACACTCAACAACACTCATCAACACTCAACAACACTCAACAACACTCAGCCACACTCAACAACACTCAACAACACTCAAAACACTCAACAACACTCATCAACACTCAACAACACTCAAAACACTCAACAACACTCAATAACACTCAACAACACTCAACCACACTCAACATCACTCAACAACACTCAACAACACTCAACAACACTCAAAACACTCAACAACACTCAACAACACTCAACAACACTCAACAACCCTCAACAACACTCAACAACACTCAACAACACTCATCAACACTCAACAACACTCAGCCACACTCAACAACACTCAACAACACTCAACAACACTCAAAACACTCAACAACACTCAACAACACTCAACAACACTCATCAACACTCAACAACACTCAAAACACTCAACATCCCTCAACAACACTCAACAACACTCATCAACAACACTCAACAACACTCAACAACACTCAACAACACTCAACAACCCTCAACAACACTCAACAACACTCAACAACACTCATCAACACTCACCAACACTCACCAACACTCAACAACACTCAACAACACTCAACAACCCTCAACAACACTCAACAACACTCAACAACACTCAACAACCCTCAACAACACTCAACAACACTCAATAACACTCAAAAACACAAAAACACTGTATAATGCTTTCTGTCTCATTTGCTCCCACGTTAAATCTTATGTCTATTACATTGACAGTGACAGCGGTTGTGAAGTTATTACCCATCCAAATTAGACACTACAGGCTAGCATAATGATCCCAATGCGTTTTCGAACTTCTCAAGTTGAAAGCGTTTTATTTTATGCTACTAAATATAGATGTCACCAAAACTCGTGTTGACTAAATCTAAAGACGTGACTTCGCAAATGAGTACACTTATAGCATTCGTTCATTCACTTTGAGCGAATGCTGATTGCCCGATTTAATAATCACGGTTAAAATATTCGTGGTGAGCAGTGAATACTTAACCGGCTGCATAAACGATGTTTAGGAATTCATCGGCCGATTACTCAAACATTGGTCAAATGACAGTCCGTGAACTCGGCCCTTAGGCAGTCAATACAAAAACGCTGTCCGCCATGTTGTATTCTTCCCCCCTTTGCTCCACTCGGTCTCGCAGGTTCGCTCCACTCAGGACCTACCTACCACCGGAAAGCTATCGTGACCTTATCCCTACGCTACGCTACGCTACGCTTCGCTTTACCGCTACCTAGTTTCCGAGATACGATGGGGGAGGGGTGAAGGGGGGGAGAGGGGGGAGTTTTGAAAAAACTAATTTTGACCTACTCTGGGCCCACGGACATGAATCTGAAAAAGAAAATGTTCCAAGTCTTAACTTCCGAGATCCGCCTAAAGGGGGGAGAAAGGGGAGAGAATGGGGGGAATTTTGAAAAATGGTTTTTACTTTTCCGAGCCTCCTCTATACGAATCCGTAAAAAAACAAAACCCAGGTTTCTTAATTTCCGAGATACGATGGGGGGAGGGGTGAAGGGGGGGGAGAGGGGGAGTTTTGAAAAATGATTTTGACCAACTCTGGGCTCCTTGATATGAATCTGAAAAAAAAAATGTTCCAAGTCTCTTAACTTCCGAGATCTACCTCTAGAGGGGGGGGGGGAGAAGGGGGGCAAGGGGGGCAACTTTGAAAAATGGTTTACTTTTCCGAGCCTCCTCTATACGAATCCGTAAAAAAACTAAACCCAGGTTTCTTAATTTCCGAGATACGATGGGGGGAGGGGTGAAGGGGGGGAGAGGGGGGAGTTTTGAAAAATGATTTTGACCAACTCTGGGCCCCTTGATATGAATCTGAAAAAAAAAATGTTCCAAGTCTCTCAACTTCCGAGATCTACCTAGAGGGGGGGGGAGAAGGGGGGCAAGGGGGCAACTTTAAAAAATGGATTTTACTTTTCCGAGCCTCCTCTATACGAATCCGTAAATCAACAAAACACGGGACTCTTAGTTTCCGAGATACGATAGGGAGGGGGGAGAGTGGGGTGGAAAAGGGGAGGTTTGGGATTTTTCCCATACTCGTGAGAGTTACTTCTATACGAATCTGTTAAAATATACCCACCTCCCCCTTCACCATCTGGGAGAACAATTATGTCAATCAGTGAGTCAGTCAGTGGTAATCGAGCTTTATATAGTATAATAACTAGATTTTGGGCGTTGCGCGAGCTGCAAGCAGCTCGCGGGGTCGTGTTTTTGAGGAGTATTTCTTACCCTTGTAAAATTTTGAGAATTGGACAGTAATCCTTAGCACTTATAGGATTTTGTAATAATAGCTATTTATTCACCAAGGGGAGTAATCTGTACTTACCCTCGAGTGATATATACTGCTTTATACTACACTTGTGGAGTTGTTGTTAATAAATTGCTATAATTGTCACTGGAATCACTTATTTTAACTTGTGATTTACACCGCCAAACTTTAAACTTTACCAAGAAAATTGTTTCTACAAAATACGTCAACCAACAAAATAAGTCTTTTTTTTTCTTATTTTAGCGCGTCAAACAGTTTTCGCGCCAAAAGACGTTAAGCCGCATGGCTCTAGTGGGGACGCGGCTTAACGTCTTTTTTGATTTGTTGTGATCAACAACACTCAACAACACCCAAAACACTCAACAACATTCAACAACACCCAAAACACTCAACAACATTCAACAACACTCAACAACACTCAACAACACTCGACAACACTCGACAACACTCGACAACACTCAATAACACTCAACAACATTCAACAACACTCAACAACACTCAACAACACTCAACAACACTCAACAACACTCGACAACACTCGGCAATACTCAACAACACTCAACAACACTCAACAAGATTCAACAAGATTCAACAACACTCAACAACACTCAACAACACTGAACAACATTCAACAACACTCAACAACACTCAAAACACTCAACAACACTCAACAACACTCAACAAGATTCAACAACATTCAACAACACTCAACAACACTCAACAACTTTCAACAACACTCAACGACACTCAACAACACTCGACAACACTCGACAACACTCGACAACACTCGACAACACTCAACAACACTCAACAACACTCAACAACACTCATCAACACTTAACAACACTCAACAACACTCAACAACACTCAACCACACTCAAAACACTCAACAACACTCAACAACACTCAACAACACTCAACAACACCCAAAACACTCAACAACCCTCAACAACACTCAACAATACCCAAAACACTCAAAACACTCAACAACACTCAACAACACTCAACAGCACTCATCAACACTCAACAACACTCAACAACACTCAACAACACTCAATAAGACTCAACAACAGTCAACAACACTCAACCACACTCAACAACACTCAACAACACTCAACAACCCTCAACAACACTCAACAACACTCAACAACACCCAAAACACTCAACAACACCCAAAACACTCAAAACACTCAACAACACTCAACAGCACTCATCAACACTCAACAACACTCAACAGCACTCAACAACACTCAATAAGACTCAACAACAGTCAACAACACTCAACAACACTCAACAACACTCAACCACACTCAAAACACTCAACAACACTCAACAACACTCAACAACCCTCAACAACACTCAACAACACTCAACAACACTCAACATCACTCAACAACACTCAACAACACTCATCAACACTCAACAACACTCAACAACACCCAAAACACTCAAAACACTCAACAACACTCAACAACACTCATCAACACTCAACAACACTCAACAACACTCATCAACACTCAACAACACTCAACAACACTCAACAACACTCAACCACACTCAACAACACTCAACAACACTCAACAACACTCAACAACACTCATCAACACTCAACAACACTCAATAACACTCAACAACACTCAACAACACTCAACAACACTCAACAACACTCAACAACCCTCAACAACACTCAACAACCCTCAACAACACTCAACAACACTCATCAACACTCACCAACACAACAACACCCAAAACACTCAAAACACTCAACAACACTCAACAAAACTCAATAAAACTCAATAACACTCAACAACACTCAACAACACTCAACCATACTCAACAACACTCAACAACACTCAACAACCCTCAACAACACTCAACAACACTCAACAACACTCATCAACACTCAACAACACTCAACAACCCTCAACAACACTCAACAACACTCAACAACACTCAACAACACTCAACCACACTCAAAATACTCAACAACACTCAACAATACTCAACAACACTCAATAACACTCAACAACACTCAACAACCCTCAACAACACTCAACAACACTCAACCACACTCAACATCACTCAACAACACTCAACAACATTCAACAACCCTCAACAACACTCAACAACACTCAACAACACTCAACAACCCTCAACAACACTCAACAACACTCAACAACACTCAACAACCCTCAACAACACTCAACAACCCTCAACAACACTCAACAACACTCAACAACACTCAACAACACTCAACAACACTCATCAACACTCAACAACACCCAAAACACTCAAAACACTCAACAACACTCAACAACACTCATCAACACTCAACAACACCCAACAACACTCAATAACACTCAACAACACTCAACCACACTCAACAACACTCAATAACACTCAACAACACTCAACAACACTCAACAAGATTCAACAACACTCAACAACACTCATCAACACTTAACAACACTCAACAACACTCCACAACACTCAACAACACTCAACCACACTCAAAACACTCAACAACACTCAACAACACTTAACAATACTCAACATCCCTCAACAACACTCAACAACACTCATCAACAACACTCAACAACACTCAACAACACTCAACAACACTCAACAACCCTCAACAACACTCAACAACACTCAACCACACAACAACACTCAACAACACTCAACAACACTGAACAACACTCAACCACACTCAACAACACTCAACCACACTCAAAACACTCAACAACACTCAACAACACTCAACCACACTCAAAACACTCAACAACACTCAACAACCCTCAACAACACTCAACAACACTCAACAACACTCAACAACACTCAACAACACTCAACAACCCTCAACAACACTCAACAACACTCAACAACACTCAACAAGATTCAACAACACTCATCAACACTCAATAACACTCAACAACACTCAACAACACTCAACCACACTCAACAACACTCAACAACACTCAATAACACTCAACAACACTCAACCACACTCAACAACACTCAACAACACTGAACAACACTCAACCACACTCAACAACACTCAACCACACTCAAAACACTCAACAACACTCAACAACACTCAACAACACTCAATAACACTCAACAACACTCAACAACACTCAATAACACTCAACAACACTCAACAACACTCAACAACACTCAACCACACTCAAAACACTCAACAACACTCAACAACCCTCAACAACACTCAACAACACTCAACAACCCTCAACAACACTCAACAACACTCAACAAGATTCAACAACACCAAAACACTCAACAACACTCATCAACACTCAACAACACTCAATAACACTCAACAACACTCAACAACATTCAACCACACTCAACAACACTCAACAACACTGAACAACACTCAACCACACTCAACAACACTCAACAACCCTCAACAACACTCAACAACACTCAACAACACTCATCAACACTCAACAACACTCAACAACCCTCAACAACACTCGACAACACTCAACAACACCCAAAACACTCAAAACATTCAACAACACTCATCAACACTCAACATCACTCAACAACACTCAACCACACTCAAAACACTCAACAACACTCAACAACACTCAACAACACTCAACAACACTCAACAACCCTCAACAACCCTCAACAACCCTCAACAACACTCAACAACACTCAATAACACTCAAAAACACAAAACCACTGTATAATGCTTTCTGTCTCATTTGCTCCCACGTTAAATCTTATGTCTATTACATTGACAGTGACAGCGCTGTGAAGTTATTACCCATCCAAATTAGACACTACAGGCTAGCATAATGATCCCAATGCGTTTTCGAACTTCTCAAGTTGAAAGCGTTTTATTTTATGCTACTAAATATAGATGTCACCAAAACTCGTGTTGACTAAATCTAACGACGTGACTTCGCAAATGAGTACACTTATAGCATTCGTTCATAGTCTCTGAGCGAATGCTGATTGCCCGATAATATAATAACTCGGTCTCGCAGGTTCGCTCCACTCAGGACCTACCTACCACCGGAAAGCTATCGTGACCTTATCCCTACGCTACGCTACGCTTCGCTTTACCGCTACCTAGTTTCCGAGATACGATGGGGGGAGGGGTGAAGGGGGGGAGAGGGGGGGAGTTTTGAAAAATGATTTTGACCAACTCGGGGCCCCTTGATATGAATCTGAAAAAAAAAATGTTCCAAGTCTCTTAACTTCCGAGATCCACCTCTAGAGGGGGGGAGAAGGGGGCAAGGGGGGCAACTTTGAAAAATGGTTTTTACTTTTCCGAGCCTCCTCTATACGGATCCGTAAAGAAACAAAACCCAGGTTTCTTAATTTCCGAGATACGATGGGGGGAGGGGTGAAGGGGGGGAGAGGGGGGAGTTTTGAAAAATGATTTTGACCAACTCTGGGCCCCTTGATATGAATCTGAAAAAAAAAATGTTCCAAGTCTCTCAACTTCCGAGATCTACCTAGAGGGGAGGGGAGAAGGGGGGCAAGGGGGCAACTTTGAAAAATGGATTTTACTTTTCCGAGCCTCCTCTATACGAATCCGTAAAACAACAAAACACGGGACTCTTAGTTTCCGAGATACGATAGGGAGGGGGGAGAGTGGGGTGGAAAAGGGGAGGTTTGGGATTTTTCCCATACTCGTGAGAGTTACTTGTATACGAATCTGTAAAAATATACCCACCTCCCCCTTCACCATCTGGGAGAACAATTATGTCAGTCAGTCAGTGAGTGAGTGGTAATCGAGCTTTATATAGTATAAACTAGATTTTGGGCGTTGCGCGAGCTGCAAGCAGCTCGCGGGGTCGTGTTTTGAGGAGTATTTCTTACCCTTGTAAAATTTTGAGAATTGGACAGTAATCCTTAGCACTTATAGGATTTTGTAATAATAGCTATTTATTCACCAAGGGGAGTAATCTGTACTTACCCTCGAGTGATATATACTGCTTTATACTACACTTGTGGAGTTGTTGTTAATAAATTGCTATAATTGTCACTGGAATCACTTATTTTAACTTGTGATTTACACCGCCAAACTTTAAACTATACCAAGAAAATTGTTTCTACAAAATACGTCAACCAACAAAATAAGTCTTTTTTTTTTGAAGTGAAAACTTCTTTAGCGGCGCTGTGTACTTTTTTTGGAATGGGTAAAAACTTCTAAACTGGCGTCAGGTCACGTGACCCTGATCGAAAATTCGTAAGACGTAAAACGTAAGACAGCGCCATCTATGCACATCGGGAAGAACTACGAGGGCCTCGCCTACTAACTACGTAGTTCATCCAACAACGACGAGATGGCGCTGAACCACGGATATATAACATTTTGTTTATAAGACGATTCACAAAATACACTCGTAATTGTTCAAGTTTTCACTTCTGTCGGCACTACCGGAGTGCCAGTGTTTTTTTTTTATTTTAGCGCGTCAAACAGTTTTCGCGCCAAAAGACGTTAAGCCGCATGGCTCTAGTGGGGACGTGGCTTAACGTCTTTTGTGATTTGTTGTGATCAACAACACTCAACAACACTCAACAACACCCAAAACACTTAACAACATTCAACAACACTCAACAACACTCAACAACACTCGACAACACTCGACAACACTTAATAACACTCAACAACATTCAACAACACTCAACAACACTCAACAACACTCGACAACACTCGACAACACTCGACAACACTCGGCAACACTCGACAACACTCAACAACACTCAACAACACTCGACAACACTCAACAACACTCAACAACACTCAACAAGATTCAACAACACTTAACAACACTCGGCAACACACGGCAACACTCAACAACACTCGACAACCCTCGAAAACACTCGACAACACTCAACAACACTCGACAACACTCAACAACACTCAACAACACTCAATAACACTCAACAACATTCAACAACACTCAACAACACTCAACAACACTCGACAACACTCAACAACACTCAACAACTCTCAATAACACTCAACAACACTCGACAACACTCAACAACACTCAACAACACTCAACAACACTCGACAACACTCGACAACACTCGACAACACTCGGCAATACTCAACAACACTCAACAACACTCAACAACACTCAACAACACTCGACAACACTCAACAACATTCAACAACACTCAACAAGATTCAACAACACTCAACAACACTCAACAACACTCAACAACACTCAACAACACTCAACAACACTCATCAACACTCAACAACACTCAACAACACTCAGCCACACTCAACAACACTCAACAACACTCAAAACACTCAACAACACTCAACAACACTCATCAACACTCAACAACACTCAAAACACTCAACAACACTCAATAACACTCAACAACACTCAACAACACTCAACCACACTCAACAACACTCAAAAACACTCAACAACACTCAACAACACTCAACAACACTCAACCACACTCAACATCACTCAACAACACTCAAAAACACTCAACAACACTCAACAACACTCAACAACCCTCAACAACACTCGACAACACTCAACAACACTCATCAACACTCAACAACACTCAGCCACACTCAACAACACTCAACAACACTCAAAACACTCAACAACACTCAACAACACTCATCAACACTCAACAACACTCAAAACACTCAACATCCCTCAACAACACTCAACAACACTCATCAACAACACTCAACAACACTCAACAACACTCAACAACACTCAACAACCCTCAACAACACTCAACAACACTCAACAACACTCATCAACACTCATCAACACTCACCAACACTCAACAACACTCAACAACCCTCAACAACACTCAACAACACTCAACAACACTCAACAACACTCAACAACCCTCAACAACACTCAATAACACTCAAAAACACAAAAACACTGTATAATGCTTTCTGTCTCATTTGCTCCCACGTTAAATCTTATGTCTATTACATTGACAGTGACAGCGGTGTGAAGTTATTACCCATCCAAATTAGACACTACAGGCTAGCATAATGATCCCAATGCGTTTTCGAACTTCTCAAGTTGAAAGTGTTTTATTTTATGCTACTAAATATAGATGTCACCAAAACTCGTGTTGACTAAATCTAACGACGTGACTTCGCAAATGAGTACACTTATAGCATTCGTTCATTCACTTTGAGCGAATGCTGATTGCCCGATTTAATAATCACGGTTAAAATATTCGTGGTGAGCAGTGAATACTTAACCGGCTGCATAAACGATGTTTAGGAATTCATCGGCCGATTACTCAAACATTGGTCAAATGACAGTCCGTGAACTCGGTCCTTAGGCAGTCAATACAAAAACGCTGTCCGCCATGTTGTATTCTTCCCCCCTTTGCTCCACTCGGTCTCGCAGGTTCGCTCCACTCAGGACCTACCTACCACCGGAAAGCTATCGTGACCTTATCCCTACGCTACGCTTCGCTTTACCGCTACCTAGTTTCCAAGATACGATGGGGGGAGGGGTGAAGGGAGAAGAGGGGGGAGTTTTGAAAAAACTAATTTTGACCTACTCTGGGCCCACGAACATGAATCTGAAAAAGAAAATGTTCCAAGTCTTAACTTCCGAGATCCGCCTAAAGGGGGGAGAAGGGGGAGAGAATGGGGGGAATTTTGAAAAATGGTTTTTACTTTTCCGAGCCTCCTCTATACGAATCCGTAAAAAAACAAAACCCAGGTTTCTTAATTTCCGAGATACGATGAAGGGAGGGGTGAAGGGGGGGAGAGGGGGCGAGTTTTGAAAAATGATTTTGATCAACTCGGGGCCCCTTGATATGAATCTGAAAAAAAAAATGTTCCAAGTCTCTTAACTTCCGAGATCTACCTAGAGGGGGGGAGAAGGGAGGCAAGGGGGGCAACTTTGAAAAATGGATTTTACTTTTCCGAGCCTCCTCTATACGAATCCGTAAAAAAACAAAACCCAGGTTTCTTAATTTCCGAGATACGATGGGGGGAGGGGTGAAGGGGGGGAGAGGGGGGAGTTTTGAAAAATGATTTTGACCAACTCTGGGCCCTTTGATATGAATCTGAAAAAAAAAATGTTCCAAGTCTCTTAACTTCCGAGATCTACCTAGAGGGGGGGGAGAAGGGGGACAAGGGGGCAACTTTGAAAAATGGATTTTACTTTTCCGAGCCTCCTCTATACGAATCCGTAAAACAACAAAACACGGGACTCTTAGTTTCCGACATACGATAGGGAGGGGGGAGAGTGGGGTGGAAAAGGGGAAGTTTGGGATTTTTCCCATACTCGTGAGAGTTACTTCTATACGAATCTGTAAAAATATACCCACCTCCCCCTTCACCATCTGGGAGAACAATTATGTCAGTCAGTGAGTGAGTGAGTGGTAATCGAGCTTTATATAGTATAATAATAAAATAAAATCAGCTGATGATAAAATAAAAACTACCTGGCAAATAATAAATAATGAAACAGGTAGGAAAAAACAGCGTAATACTGAATTTAATTTAGAGACTGCACATGGCCCCATCAACTCAGATGTAGAAATAGCTCAGGAATTTGAAAACTTTTTTGCTAATATTCCCCTTAAAACTACTGAAGCTTTAAATTCATCCCCCACGCTCTCTGCTGCCTTACTTAAAAAGAATGTGAAGGCATGCCCTTTGGAGTTTAGGTTTCAGCATACAAACCCCCAGGCTGTCATAAAAGTTTTTAAAGATCTTAACATTAAATCAACAGAAGATCTCTGGGGAATGTCTGTAAAAGTATGTAGATCTTTCAGCGAAACCATTGCGCCCTATTTAGCTTTCATATTTAACACCAGTGTTGACCAAGGAGTCTTTCCGGATCTTATGAAACATAGTAAAGTAGTACCTTTGTTCAAATCCGGTGATAGTAAAGAACCCAACATTTATAGACCTGTGTCAATTCTGCCAGTTCTCAGTAAAGTGTTTGAAAAGTTGATGCTCAATCAAATGTTACGTCACTTTAATAAAAATTCCATCTTTCATGAACATCAGTACGGTTTCACTAAAGGGCGTTGCACTACTGACGCCGGTGTTACCTTAATAAAGAACATTTTTAACGCCTGGGAAGAAGCACAAGATGCCATTGGAATCTTTTGCGACCTCTCTAAGGCGTTCGATTGTGTAAACCATGAGACACTTCTGATGAAACTGGAGCACTATGGAATTAGAAAAACAGCACTTGATTTGCTAAGATCATACCTGAAAGATAGAAAGGTGAAAGTTCAAGTAAACGGCGTAAACTCATTGGGGTCTGAAATGACAATGGGCGTACCTCAGGGTTCGATATTGGGTCCATTCCTCTTTTTAGCTTACATTAATGATTTACCCCAATTACTTCAAAATCAACCGAAGATGGTGTTATTTGCAGATGACACATCATTGATCTTTAAAATAGACCGACGGTCACAAAATCTTGACGTCGTGAATAACTCTATTCTTCAGGTCCAAGATTGGTTTACGGTAAATAATTTAGTACTTAATGAAAAAAAAACCAAATGCATTCGGTTTACTTTACCGAATGTTAGAATTAGTGAATGTGAACTCATATTGAATGGCCAAAAACTAGAATTTATTAATCAGACAGTTTTCCTAGGAATCACGCTAGACGAGAAATTACAATGGGGACCTCATATAACATCTATTGCGGGGCGGCTAAGCTCGGCCGCTTATGCTGTTAGAAAGATAAGACAGTTAACAGATGTAGAAACCGCGCGTTTGGTCTATTTTAGTTACTTCCACAGTATTATGTCATATGGCATTTTACTGTGGGGTCGGGCTGCTGACATTGAATCCATTTTTATTTTACAAAAGAGAGCTGTTAGAGCCATTTATAATCTACGTCGCCGCGAATCTCTTATGGAACTATTTAAAAAGGTTAATATCATGACGGTACCTTGCCAATTCATTTACGAAAATATTATGTATGTAAGAAAAAATCAACATCTTTTTAATAAAGTAAGTGATAGACATAATTTTAATACTAGAAATAAAGATAAATTAGATCAACCTTTTTTCAGATTATCTAAAGTACATACATCTTTTATGGGGTACTGTGTTATTTATTTATTTATTTAAACTTTTCGCACAAAAAGGTACAAAGGCGGACTTAATGCCTTAATGCCTTTTGTGTTAAATGCTACAACAAAATACCTTGTGATATATTGCAATTAAATGAAAGAAAATTTAAAACTCATATTAAAAGTACACTATGTAAACAGGGATATTACAAATTAGAGGATTATATCAAAGATAAGAACGCTTGGAAACATGCTGGTCCTGCTCCATAGGACAATCTAGTGTCTAGACAAAATCAAACTGGTTCCTAATTTAATTTATATATTTTTTAAATTTTATGACATTGATTTTTACAATCTGTGACTACAGTAACTCACACACTTGTTAGAGTTCTAGAAAGGTCATCTACTTTTCCAATATTTGTAAATTGTAAATATGTGAGCACCATGTATCTATCACATAATTGATTTACCTGTAATTGCTTAATTTTTAACTCTTTTTATTATTTTTTTGGGGTAGACTTTTATTCTAGGTGCATCGTCTTCACATATAATTATATTATGTATACAAAACCATGTAAAACATTTTAAAAGAGTAACGGTGGAGTTT
Source organism: Luperina nickerlii (assembly GCA_963855955.1). Taxonomy (NCBI): domain Eukaryota; kingdom Metazoa; phylum Arthropoda; class Insecta; order Lepidoptera; family Noctuidae; genus Luperina; species Luperina nickerlii. The sequence continues at coordinate 585,711 of OY979683.1, read as the reverse complement.
CTTGCCCATTCTTCTCCATACGAAAACTACCTTTTGGAAGGGGCGACTAGAATCAATTCAATTTTACTGTAAGTTTTGACGTTCAAAAGTGCCTTTAATGTGCCTATTTGAAATAAATGATTTGACTTTGACTTTGACTTTGACTTTAAACATAATTTAAAGGGACTTGTCTGACATAAAGTATTTTAACCTTTTGACCGCCACACGTCAAAAAATCAAATACGTGCCCTCGGCGTCAAAGTCTGTCATGTAGTCGAACCGTGGCGTGCTGGGCACGTTTTGGTTTGTCATCTATACATGACTGTGGCGGTCAAAAGGTTAAACAGTAATAGCATTTATCGACGGTCATGAAGTTTTTTTTAAATAATTTAATTTCAGAGATGCTTGTAATATGTTTTGGAATTTTATTAAATATTGTTGGAGCAACCCACAATACACTTTACTGCAGAAAACGTGTCTTGCTCGTGATTGTGCACAATTTATCCTGATGGCGTATTCGGCCACGGTATTCAAATAGGTGAATATTGCTCTTTACAAATACCGCGCATTCGAATATGTACAAACATGGTAATGTTATTTAGTATTCTAAGGTTTGTGAAAAATGGCTGACAGGAATCGGTCTGATGCAAATTAAACATAGACCTGATACGTTTTTGAGCCTTGAATGCTCTTTCCTTGTCTACACTGTTCCCCCAGAATATTAAGCCATATCTGAGAGTCGAACTTACATATCCGTGATACGCTGTTAATAGCACTGCCCTGTTGACGACCTTTCTTAATCTGTAGAATGCATGTGCCTCATGCATATGCACTCTACAGATTTAGTTTTTTGCATAATTTATCAATATGTATTTTCCAATTAATTGTATTAGCAATATTTAATCCTAAAAACTTTGTCACTTCGGTTTCTGCTATATTATTCTGTATATATCTAATATTTAAAGGGGGGGGGGGGGGTACGGCTGGTTCTTATTCGGAAATTCATAACTGTTGTCTTATCAAAAATAAATATTAAAATATTAAATTTAATATTTATTATTAAAATAATAAATATTACGACGACGACGACGACTACGACGACGACGACGACGACGACGACGACGACGACGACGACGACGACGACGACGACGACGACGACGACGACGACGACGACGACGACTTTACCCGTTTTTGCCACGTCTATTTCATAAAGAAGAATAGTGACGTATTTAATTGTTTCAAGCAATATAAAAATGAAGTCGAAACGTTCCACAACAAAAGCATAAAACACCTGCAATCCGACAACGGCACTGAATATCGTAACAAGGAGTTCGATGATGTGACGCATACTTTCTCCCAAATTGTTATTTTTGTTTTTTCTGTTGTTAGTGTCTTTTATTTTTATGCGTCATGTTTGTCGCTTTTAAACGTATTTTCTTTCTTTCTTTCTTTCTTCATGATTTCCTCAAACTTCATGGCATCCAAAGAAGATTGACCACTGTTTACACCCCACAGCAAAATGGGATTAGTGAGAGGAAGAATAGATCCTTGCTAGACAAAGCTAGATGCCTGTTGATCGAAGCCAATGCTTCTAAAAAATTCAGGGCAGAAGCGATATCTACGGCAAACTATCTTATAAACCATAGCCCTTCAAAAGCATTAGATGGTGATATACCGTTCACAAAGTGGACAGGCCGAACACCGTCTGGTAATCATTTTGAAGTTTTCGGCAGAAAGACCTTCGTCCTGAAAAAGAACAGACGAGGAACGCTAACAGAAAAAACCAAGGAGGGCTTATTCATGGGATACTCGCTAACCTCAAAAAGTTATAGAGTATACATACCTGAAGATGACAACGTAGTGACGAGCAGGGACATCAAAGTCATAGACAAGATGTACTATCAAAAAGAAGACACGAGCTATGATAACCTTGTAAAAGAAAAAGAACATCACAAACATAGACAGAAAATAGAAATTGAATCCACAGAATAATAAAAAATCTTTACAAAATACTGAAAGTCAAACGGACGAAGTAAATGAAATCGATTCATGCGATGATGCATCTGAGACCTTAGAAGCACCTGAAAATTGAAGGCCCCAAAGAGAAAGGCACCCACCAGCGTGGACTAAGGATTATGAATTACGCAATCTCGAAGAAAGTCATTCACTCACTGAAATGACTTACCACCGTAGACATGCTAAGAGAAATAAAGAGTGTTCCAAAAGAAAAAGTTTGCTGTCTTATTAAAGCATTATACGGACTCAAGTAGGCAGGGAGGCAATGGCATATAAAACTCGACAAAGAATTGAAGAATATAGGGTTTCGAGCGTCTGTTGCCGACCCGTGTATATACATCCTGGAGAAAAGAGGAGTATAGATTATTATTGCAATCTATGTCGACGATTTATTAATTGCCTACTCGTGTCCAAAAGCGTTGAAAGATGTTAAAGACCTACTAAATTCAAAAGTTGAACTCAAAGATTTGGGGAGACCGAAAAGGCTCATAGGCTTAGATGTAACTTACAATGGGGATGAAATAAAATTACACCAACAAAAGTTCATCGAAGATACTTTAAAAAAATTTAAGATGGTGGACTGCAAAAGAGAGAGACTGAGACTGCGATGCAGCCTAGGAGTCTCCGAATGAACACGATAGTGCCGTGAAGAGGAGTGTGAGTACTGGCCACCGCACTGTCGGTTTAACCAAAGAGACCATGGTTAGAACAAATATGTTGTGTCAATTTTGTCGTGTGAAAAGTATATTGTCAATCGCAATAATTCTAATTAAAGTAATTTATCTATAATACAATGTTATTATCAATATACCCCATCAGTACGCCGATACTCCCCCAACTGTCCTTATCGGTGCACCAGATGAGCACCTTTCCTTGAGTCGCGAAGTACGTTGCGGAAAGAAGAACGAGCCCGTTGCCTCTAAAATTTTATTAGTTTGGGTACTTCGTGGCGCACTTTCCGTTTCGTCCAAGCCACTTGAGTTCGTAAATCACATTTCGGACGATTTGGACGCCCTCATTAAAAGACAATACGACATTAACGCTTTGGGTATTGCCAAAAGTGCTCCTCGCCTAAACAACGACGATAAACGAGCCATAGATATAATAGAATCTTCGGCTCGTCAACTTAACAATGGCCATTTTGAGGTGGGTCTACTCTGGAAACAAGATTTACCGGAAGTCATACCTGATAGTTATCCGCAGGCACTGTCCCGCTTCAAGGCCCTTGAATATCAAATGGCAAAGGACCCAACGTTTGCCGCCGCTTTTCAACAATTTATAGACGATGTTATCAGCAAGGGATAAGCCGAAGAGTGCGATCCACAGACGTATGATCAGCGGATTACACCAAATACATCGTGCATCAACCCAGACGGATCCATCCGCTGGTACCTAACTATCTTCGACGTCCTTCGCCCTCAAAAAAAAGGGGCTGAGGGCCGTCCATGACGCTGCTGCGGTCATGAAACGTATAAGCCTCAACAGTCTATTACTACAAGGCCCCGATATATTGTCACCCCTTCTCGTCATTTTGTTCTGTTTTAGGAAAGGCGAAGTCGCCTTAAACGAGTACATCAAGGAAATGTTCCCACAAGTTAAAATCACTCCACGAAATAGGGATGCCCAACGCTTTCTCTGGCGCGGGAAGGACGGCAACCTCAAAGAGTACAGAATGTCCTCTATGATATTTGGCGCAGTCTCATCCCCATTTATCGCGCTCTATATCAAAAACAAAAATGCCAAAATAATGGAAGCAGAATTCTCTAATGCCTGTAACGCAATTATAGAAGATTATTATATGGACGATTATTTCGGAAGCCACTCCAACATTGACGCCGCGGCTCGACTAGTTACTGAGATAGTCACTGTTCACAAGGCTGTTCGAAATGCGTGCGTGGGTGTCAAATCGTCCAGACGCTCTCTCACTTGTTCCTAAAGAACTTAGAAGCGAAGCTACTTCTGACCTTAAGCTACCACCTAGCACTGAGGTTGGCGTCTTGGGTGTCGAATGGGACCCACGGCAAGACTCGTTAGGCTTTCGTACCTTACCCCAGATACCCACTGAACCTTTAACCAAACGCAGTCTATTATCAAACGTTATGAAGGTTTACGATCCGCTCGGTCTTTTGATGCCAGTCATTATCTGGGGCCGTATCTTAATTCAAAGACTGTGGCGCGCAGGTATTGGTTGGGATACGCCACTTCCCGGGGTGTATGTTAGTGAATGCGAGGACTGGTTTACACAATTACAGGTTGCGCCCAACATAAAAATTCCTGGCTGGTACATTAATAGGTCAGATATTTATTTATTTATAGGAGAACCAACAGCGATAACAGAAGCATAACAATAGTATATGAGGCATAAAGCCAATTACAGGTTCTCACAGGTAAAAACAGAAAATATAGTAGAAATCTTAGGATCACTAACAAGCACTATAAAAGGGAATACAAATATAAGGTACATAAGCACTATGCACTTTTAAAAGAGTCAGCGTTCCGCCGGGTGCGTGCAGAATAGGTTTTGATGGTAAATGGGTCAAATGAGAACTCTTTGCAAAGAATATTAAAGTCCTTACTCGCTCGCACCATGTATGAGTTTTGCCTGTAGGTACTTAGAAGAGGAAAAAGGAATGGAAATCGGCGGATTAAATCTAGCTGATCTCTGGGGGACATTGAAACGCAGTCTATGCAGGAGATCGGGATAGTCAATCTCGTTAGATATAATTTTTAAAAGAAAAGTGCAATCTGCTAGTCGATGACGATTTACAAGTGGCTGCAGGTGAAATTTCTTGCAATGATTTATTGAATCATCAGAATAGAAACCGAATAAATCTTTTTTGTATATTCTCAATACGATCAATGTATTTGCCATATCACGGGTTCCAAAGGACATTGCCCAAAATCAAAACCGCTTTAAAGCAATAGAGTATGGCCACAAAAATATACTCATAGAAATTGATCGAAATCGTATGTGGGGTTAATATTTTGTATTTCATTAGTTATTCATTCGATTTTATTGCATACTTTTTAAATGGAGTATTTTAGTAAAAGCAGTGTTGCCAATTTTAAGAATCTCCCCATAACCGGTCTTAACGGATAGTATAAAGACAGACGCTGAGTTTTAAAAATAATTTCAACTATGACATTCTTCCTGGGTCATTGATTCCGTTTTAGTCATGATCTGGCAGTTGGAGTAATTTATACGGCCTACGCAAATGTCCTTTCTTTAGTATTGTTCGTCGAATCGGTGAGCTCCTTAGCATCTGAGTTGAGCTGCACGATTACTGACAAATGGGTGCACTGACTGGACAGGTCCGCTCAAACTATGTGGTTCTTTTCTCAAAAGAACATCAGACACCAGAGGGGCAATTCTACTAATTTTAACAACGTTCACAGTCTGATCTCAGTCTCAATCTGTCAAAAAATACTTCAAATTTCCCTACATTTTGACAAGTTTTTGACATTTCTTTGTCGCTGAGATGAGACTGCGACTAGATTTTGAACGTTTTAAATTACGAGAATTGGCCTTCTGGTCTTCACATGATCTGACCAAGATTATGTCTGGGCTTTAAAAGAGACTGTAACCTCTGAGTTTCTTTCGGTCTTTCTTCTCAGAGTTTTCAGATAGGAAACGCCCTTCTCATCTAGTTTTCAAAAATATGTTTGACGTGTAAAAGTGGTTTTTTATCATTTGTCCTCCTTATTCATTTTTAATAAACATAATCAACATAATATATTTTAATTTTTAACGGCTTATGTTTAACTTACCACCAGATATATAGTAACATATAACAGACAAAAATAGTAAATGATCACCAAAATTAAACCCGCATTTTAATATAAAATTACAACTAAAGTTTTAACATCTCGCTATCCTATTTAAGCAAAACAACTCCAAATAAATCATTGTTATTCCAAAAGTAGTAAATGATCACCAAAATTAAACCAGCATTTCAATGTAAAATTATAACCAAAGTTTTAACATCTTGCTACCTATCCTATTTAAGCAAACTGACTCCAAAAAACTCATTATTAACCCAAAAATAGTTAATGAACACCAAATTATTAAAAAAAGTTTGTTTTATTCTCTGTAAGTTCTATCGTAGTTATAGGTATAAATAGTAACCTAAGTAGATATTAAACATAACTAGTGACTGATTACCACCTGCGCTAAAATAGGTCGACATAGCCCCGCTTCGCGGGGCTCCTCTTTCTGGGTGGTTTAAAAAAAAATAACCACGAAGGCTAAGGCGGGAGCTCCGCTCCGCTTCGCTCCCGCCTTAGCCTTCTAACCTAACCTATCCGAGTCGGGGTACTCTCTCGACGTTTTTTATATATATTAAACGTTAGAATGGCAATCACAGTGGTTTATTTAGGCAGAAATAGCGCATTAATTTACTCGCTAAGATTTGGTGATCATTTACTACATTTGGTGTTCGAATACAATTTGAAGTGCAGTTGTGACTGAAATAGCTAGTATGTACTATTGTAATTTTAGACTTTAATTTTCTGGTGTCAAGTATATATTTTTGGTAAAAGAACTAAGGGTATCAAAGCATTTTATGGTGGTCATTATATTTAATCCCATTTTTAACATCTTTAAAATAATATTAAATTAAATCCATTTATTTCAGACTAATTATTTGTCCAGACTTATTAGTACATTACTTTAATAATTAAAAATCATTCTTTAGTTGACAAATCACTTATGGTCAGGGTGATTAAGATTAACTGTTGGTAACAATATCACGGGCAATGTGAAAGGTGAACTGCCAAAAGTGTCACTCATTCACTGTCAATTTATTTGTTAAACAAAGCACCTCATGTCGGCCGACCTGCCGACCAGCATTCTGCAGCGATCTTTGTTTTTACTTATATATATGATAGTTGTTGAGTTTGTTGTGCTAAAAAATAACTTATCATTGCGTTGACATTGTGTCCAGTTAAGTCTTTAGATTTCTGCACGATCAAGAATTATTTTGAAGACTATTGTACTGTTCCTGTGCTGTGGATTGTGCAGAACATTTTTACGACTACGGTCCGTGTCCTCTGTGCAGTAAATCAACAACGATTTCATTAAAAATGTCACGCTGTGGGAGCTATGTCTACCCCGTCATCAAGTCGGGGAGGCAACGGTTATAATGGAAGTCTTTCAGCACTATTTGTATTTTGTTGTTTACAGTTAAGTTTTACAGCTAATATTAGAAGCTGTTTAACTATGATCAAAATATACATTTAAATGCATCATGATGAGAAATTAACTGGTGAAGTGTGTTGTCCCACTCACTGGCCAACGATCACAAGAAGACTGAAACTGTGGCGAGACAGTGCTTCCTTACCCAAACCATTCGTTCCTCCAGCTGAAGAGCTCCTACCGGGACATGAGTTACCTTTTTTTTTTTTTTGATCCGGGGTGGAAAATCCTCATGGATGTCCGCCGCCCTGGGGCGGGCGGCGGGGTCTGTCAGACTCTTACTGACTAAAAACCACCCCGGTGTTCCATCTCACACCTACGCCGGGGGTCGCGGGAACGTACGATCCTTCCGCAACCCCCGGCTGGTGCCGGCCCGCCGCAGCGGGCCCCGTCTGGTCAGGGGGGGGAGTGAGGTGTTTGACTCCCCCCGCGACGTCTAAGAGGGGCGCGCGTGGAACACATCGCGCCGCCACCTCGGGTCCTGATGTGTGGGGGGCGACGGACGTCCCCGAGTCCGTCGCCCCTGGACCCGTTTAGGGAGGCTGGAAGAGGGCGTTGTCCGCCCTCCGCCGACGCCCGGTGCGCCTGCTGCGGGCAGGGTGAGTGGACGAGATCTCCCTCTCCCTTTCCGCAGCCTCCTTCTGCGAGACGACTGTTTCGCAGAAGGAAACCACCGCGTCCCAGGACTCCTCGCTGTCGACCATGGACTCGACCACGGCCGGCAGCGAGAGGTCACTGCCTACTTCTGAGATGAGGGCACGGCGCGGCTCCTCCCAAGCGGCACACTCTGCCAGCGTATGCCACGCCGTGTCCTCCCGGCAGTCGACGCAGTGGTGACACCGGGCGTCCGGCTCCCTGTTTATGGCGACACAGGTACTTCCCGAAGCAAGGGACATAAGTTACCTTGGGTTAACCTCCGGGCCCAGGTTGGCCGAAGCAAGGAAAACCTGTTCAGGTGAAGATTCATAGACGACTCCGCCTTGCGAGTGTAAATGTGGTGCTGTTCTACAAACGATGGGACACTTAATATCCGGTCCTGCGTGTCCTGTCAGCTGCACGTTACTGGAACTGATGGACGCTGGTGACGGCGGCAAACAAGTAGCTGAATTTTGGGGCGAGTCCATTTAGATTGCTATCGACACGCTAAGAAGAAGATGATGAGATAAGAATTAAGAATCACCAGTTGTACTTTTCTTAGTTTGATTTGATTTTGTTTGTGGCTTTTGCCTGTCTATGATAATATGTACATATATTTTCTATTAAACTAATGCTAAGATCAATTTCTTAACAGAATATGATATATTGTATTTATTTTTAGATGTCAGTCGTATTATGGGGAGCATGTCCGTAGGAATGGAAAATGCGAAATTGAACTAGCAAACGACATTGAGGTTGACTTGCCGTTGGTACCGGGAACGGACACGTATTTAGTAAGGGGAAGAATTAAGTCACGACATGTCGGCAGTAAGGTGTTCTACGCCTACATTTAAGTTAATAGGGCTACAAGTAACTCAGTAGCTGATATTAATAGCTATTATTGCAATTGTTTAGTGGGTAATCGGACAGTGGGATGCTCATATTATGACCATTTTGTGGTATCTCAGTTGGGCTCGATTTAGGTCTGTTGAGCCACCGGCGCTATTTTGAGACGATATATTTTATAAATAAGATGATAATATGTATGAACCAATAAAACTATTGCATTGCTATCTATATTCAAGCATTTTTATTTTATATATCCTATAAAAACCTACATTTATCATGACCTACCTATGTAATATTATTTAGTACTAGCTTCTGCCCGCGACTTCGTCCGCGTGAAATTTCTTGTTTCCGACCCACGCCGTCGCATCGCATCGCATCGCCTGCCCGCGCTGTCACTTCGTTTTCGCTTAGCGATCTTTCTGACTTTTATTCTTTTTGCTCAGCTCCTAAGGGTTATAGGGTCATGTTACATAGCCTTCCTCAAGAATTAGGCTAGCAAATGTAAAAATATTTTTTTAAATAGACTCTGGAAAAATCCAACCGATTAGCGCGTTCAGACAAACAAACTCTTCTGCTTTATTATTAGTATTTACAAATTCATTTTAAGATACGAAAATATGAAATATTATTTATTATCTTCGTCGTGTGTGATAGTCCATTGAATTGTATGGCGAGCGATATTGTATCTTAAGATAAAATATTATAGCATCTTAGCCGTGTGCAGTGCAGACAAACTTATTATTTGCGGTTGGTACAGTAATCGGGTCTAGGGATCGAACCGCAAAATTAAGTTTGTTTTTTTGTTGTATATACTTTTCCGGGATAAAAAGTACCCAGTGTGGTGCCCAGGATATTAAAGAATAATTATACCAAGTTTCATCGTAATCTAACCGGTAGTTTTTGCGTGATGCCTGAACAAACAGACAGACAGACAAAAATTTTTTTAATCACATTTTTGGGTTCGATGTCGGTATAGTAACAACCCCTGCCATTTATTTTTTTGATATTTTCAATGTACTTACAGAATTTTCACTTCTACAGATTTATTATAAGTATAGATATTATACTATAGCGATAGGGTGGTACTTTGCTTATTAAGCAAAGTACCACCCTATCGCTTTGGGATATCCTGTAATAATAGAAGTGTTGTGTTAAATAAATAAATAATTGGGATCATTCATTGATTTATTGGAACTATTTTCTGTTGTTTTATAATTCAAATCATATTGTTGTAAAATACTGTTTTTTTGGTGGAAGGTTTGTTACAAAATGAACCTCAAAACTGAGCATAAAATCAAAGAACAACAAAAACCCCACAAAATAAATGGGTAATTTTAATTTCCTATGAAAGTACGACATCACCTCTTTTATATCCAATTAATGGTATCATACAAAATGTTTTGATGCGCAACGGCGGTCAGTTGAGAAATGGGCATATCGCTTTGTGACGCATATTCAAGATGGCTTCTCACAAAAGAGCAATAAAGAATCTTAAGGGTTTTGGCTTTCTTGAAACACCCTGCGAGTCTCATAACAAAACCCAATGACTTCGAAGCTTTGACCACTATTTGTTCAATGTGCACGTCAAATAAGAGTTTGGAGTCATGAAAAACGCCTAGGTCCCGTACACCGTCGCATCTCTGTAATAGCTGCCCTTTAAGTTTATATTATGTAGTAGGGAGAGGGACGCGTTTCCTGCTAAAGGAGATTACTGAACATTTAGCAGGGTTCAAATCAAGTTTGTTAATCAAGCAATAATCATCCAATCTCAACAGGTCAGATTGGAGAGCATGTCATGTTCTGTTCTTGTGTAAACACGAGTTGATGTTGAGTTGACTTTTTATAATTCATGTGGGCGGCCCACATGAATTATAAAAAGTAATGAACCCATTAAGGAGCCTTGAGGAAAACCACTAGGAGCTGAAACCCAACTCGACATGTAATTACTTGAGACCGACATGTAGTTAGATCTGTTTCAAGGTATAAAGTAAACTAACGAAGTAGATATCCTCTGATACCATTGTTAAAAAGCTTTGTTATAAGGTAAATTGTAGACGTTCAGCTGTACCTGGTGGCGACGGCGGCGAGCAAGCCTTTGCCTGTGTTGGTTACTGGCATTTCATTTACAGCGATAGCACCGTGTCTACAGCTTTTATCGGAATCTGAAATCTAGGCACGCGTCTCGCCTCTCAAACCAGTTTCCGATTCCTCGTTTAGAATCAAAAGCCGCGCTAATCGCCTCGCAGTATGCACAAAAGATTTTGCAAGCTCATCGTTTTCAGCCCTCCGAGACAATTTTTTGGACTGATTCAACCACAGTCCTTAAGTGGATTCGGAGCGATGCTCGCGCATTCAAAGCGTTTGTGGCGCACAGGTTAGGAGAGATACTGAAGACCTCTAATCCGTCCAGTTGCAGGTCGATCCCTACCTCTCTCAACGTCGCTGATGACGCAACAAAACCAAAAAAAAAATTAAATTCACCGCACGTCATCGGTGGTCTACCGGGCCGCCGTTTCTTCTTGGACCACCATGCACGTGGCCTACCGAGTACGACAATTACATCGAAGACTCACTAAGAAGTTCACTAGATCCTGAGTTAAAATCAGAGGTAGTGGTTCTGCTCCTCGACACCCCGTCATCGGACTTGCTCCCTGACCCGTCGCGTCGTTCTTGGCTGCGTCTCCTTCGCACCGCCGCCGCCCGCGTTCTCCAGGGCGCACGAATATTCCGGCTTACTGTCTCGGCCTATAACTCCAAATTTTAAATTGTATACAGACGGTACCACATCTCCCTATCAACTTCACGCCGCGGACATCGTAGAAGCCGAGAAGATGGTACTACTCCAACAAGCTCAGGCAGAGAGTTTTTCCGAGGAGCTATCATCTTTACAATTCTTAAAGCCAGTGTCCAGAAACAGCCGAATAGCGAAACTCGCACCGACACTCGATTTAGACGACTTGTTGAGACTAGACACACGGATAAGTTTTGCATCGGGAGTTAGCGAGACCGCAAAGTCCCCGATTATCCTCGACGGCCGCCACCGTGCTGTACGACTACTCATCCTCTACGAATACAACAGAGCGTCGCATGACTTCAACGAACTGGTGCTGAACGAACTCCGACAGAAATATTGGATACTTAGAGCACGAGACAGCATCCGTAGCGTAGCACACGCCTGTTTACAATGCCGAAGATGGAAAACCCAACCAACTCAACACCAGATCGGTAACCTAACCCTTGAAAGACTCGACCATCACAAAAGGCCCTTCACACACGTCGGCCTCGACTATTTTGGACCTATTATGATAAAAATATACCGTCGCCAAGAGAAGAGGTATGTCGCATTATACACGTGCTTAGTGCTTACAATAAAGATATTGATTGATTAGTGACTTCACTATCATCAGACGCCGCCATAATGAGCCTGAGACGCTTCATTGCTCGTAGAGGATCACCTACAACTATTTTTTTGGACAATGGCACAAACATCGTTGGGGCCTCGAGCTACGCGGCCTACATGACGACTTGGTTCAGGAATACGCCACCAATCACAAAATCGAATGGCGCTTCATTCCGCCCGCTTCTCCATTCATGGGTGGTGCGTGGGAAAGGCTCGTGCTAACCGTAAAAACAGCACTGAAATCCTGCCTCACCAAACAACCGCTCAAGGAAGACGTGCTGGCGACGCTCTTGATGGAGGCAGAAGCCATTATAAATTCGCGGCCGTTGACCTGTTCCTACATCGCCCGACTCACCAGAGGCAATAACGCCATTTCATTTCATTCTTGGTACATCTTGTGTCGCGCCATGGACTTCAACACTCACGGACGCAGACCTGCTGAGAAGGTGCGTCTGGCGTAGAACGTTGCGACTCGCTGATAAATTCTGGGTACGATGGGTGCGTGAGTATCTGCCGACGCTCCGACCGAGAGGCCTCCCCACCAGCAATACAACAAATCTGAGTGACGGGGATGTGGTGCTGATCGCCGACTCTAGCCTGCTTCGTGGTTTAGGGCTCCTAGGAAGGATAGAGAAGGTGTACATATGATCCGACGGAGCGGTCCGCGTAGCAGACGTCCGTACCAGGGGCGGCCTCCTTCTCCGACCAGCCCGAAAACTTGTTTTAATAGAAGCCGCACCCTAGTCAATCTCCACCGGTTGTTAGTGTTCTACTGGGGTTCCGGTATGTTGGCGACTGGCTGTGGTGCGACATTTTTGTAGATAAATGTCACGTTTTTTAAATATAGCTTTTTTATGTTCGTTTTTGTTTTGTTTCGTCTGAGCGGTTGTCAGGTTCCGTTTTTATTTAGAGCATTGTCTTAATATTTTAATAAATTTATAATATTGCTAACATACGTGTTTCTATCATTCCATTACTACAGTCCACTAACTAACCCAATCCGCCTTTGACTTTGACTTTGACTTTAAGGGGTTGGGGGGGAAAAGTTCCAAGATTTAGAATTTTTTTGTTATTTGTGTGTTAATACTAGCTTACATACCAAATTTCAGCTTTCTAGGACTTCAGAAAATACCCTAAGAGTTTTGATGATCATCAGTCAGTGACCAAATCGGGGTTTTTTAGATATCAATAAAATCTAAAGTATAAGAGCTATGCAATTGAAACGTTATTTATGTTTAATAAGGTCACTATTGACATCATATCCCGAGAATTTTGTTTATCTGGTATAATTCAAACCCAAGTTATGAGGGTTCAAAAAAACGACGAAGCACTTCGAGAAAAGGTAGGTAGTGCCCTTGCGCTTCGCTTGGCTCGTCTTGGCGGAGGCACTCCCGTGCTCACAGATGAGATATGAAGTTGAAACCTTCTAATACAGATGAATTTGTTGCTAATTCCTTTTAGAGAGCGATTGCGTAACAATGAAACCTTAACAGGGTTTGTGTACACTATCATCAGATACTTCGGAACAGACTATGTATGTGTGTGGGTGTGCGTACCTTCTCGAGCTCGGCCTGCAGCTGCGCGGGCTGCTCGCCCTTGGGCAGCTGCTTGCACTTGCGCAGCACCTCCATGTCCTTCAGCTTGCTGACCAGCTCCTCCTCGCGGGCCTAAGGGTCGAGCAGAGCATCTCGTTAGTAAAGAATGGATAGTAAAGTTAGTGAACATCTACATCCATGCTATAACATGGACCCTGCATAATAATAATATCTTTATTTGCATGAAATATGTCCAAAGTAGAGTTGTGGCCCAGTGGTGACGGCCCCGACTTACGAGTCGTAGGTTCGAACCCAGCCAGGCACATTACTTTGTTTAATTTATTTCATCAATACTGCTCTCAAAACGGTGAATGAAAACATCGTGAGGAAACCATGTCCTAGAAACAAAAATTCGAAGATATGTGACATCCGCAACTCGCACTGGGCCCGCGTGGTGAATAACAGCCCATTTCTTATGTTCACTTGTTCAGTAAGTTAAAGATAAACTGGTTTTCCATATTATGCTTCCTACATTCTGCGTGCAAAGTTACAATCCAAATAGGATGCTACAATCTATTTGTTATTTAGGTATTTACTAATTTCCTTTATATCAAACTAAAACACCCCTTCAGACAATATCAAAGGCAATACACAAAATACGATGTGAACAGTCAGCCGCATCGGTTATCTATGGGCGCAACCCACCGCCGCTGCACGCCGCACCGCTGCCGCTGCAGTTGATGCAATAGCGTCAGCTTTATAAAGCGTGATTTGATTTGCATTAACTCAGTCCTTGACTACTTTCCGTCCAGTTATCTGTTTATTTCAGAAGCAGGTAACTAAATATACATGAGGTATGAGCACATGAATGTATGCGAGTTATAATTCCCTGGTGTTGACTTATGTACGGCGCTGTTCTATTTACAGAGCTGTGCCAGATGAGAGATGGTCTTCTCTGTAGTCTGCACCTACTACATGCTATGAATTTACAATATTACCTTATTGTACTTAAACCTTATTCATAATGACAAGTTTAAGAATAGAATAAAATACCAATATATTCATTTTGACATCTAGAACTCACAATCAAAGTGAACTTCAACTTCAACTCTTGATTAATGGCTTTTGTGGAATAAACACCACAATTTTGCCAATTTCACGTACTAAAATTCACTAAATGAAAAAATTAAGTCTCTCTGACACGTGTGACAGCTATCGGACTCTCGTCCGAGGTCCGAACACGTTAGATGTTAGTTTGTTATTCACAATCAAAGTCAAAGTGCTGCAATGATTGAAGATATAATATTGCCTTCACTAAGAAGTTTACGATCTATTTTTAATCACGGATTGTCGGACATATTTTAGGAACTTATCAATCAAACTCTAAGACTTGCTTACATAATGAATATCACTCGTACTTAATGACATTAATATAATATTAAAGCCATAAACGACGAAACGACATCGTGAGCGAACGAGTGTGATGGCGTCGTTAAGTGACATTAGCGCTACACTTCGGGATGTATGCGACTGTCGAAATGATACGCACTACAGTGACGATCGATACTAGGTAGACCGCCTCGACGGAACCTCGGACCTGGACTCTATTATCCGTCAAGTCACAACCCACCTGAACCAGGGGGGAGGCGAGAGCACCTACGTACAGAGCGGTACGAATTTATTTATATAATACGAGGGCGTTATACTCTACCGACTTCTAGAGCATCCAGTTCAGAATTTCTCAAAAATAGGTATATCTAATCAAACGAAAGAATTGTTCGCTGAATGAACGTTGGCCAACCAAGCCTGCGGTTATTGGAGTTACAGGACATTACCGCGAGGTAAGGTAAAAGTTGTAACAAATAACTAGAACATAAAATATATTATTCATATAAAAGTCTCAAATGAAAAGGTTGGCTACAGACGCTGACAGTCTGACGCGCAAGAACCGCGCACCTGTGGACAACTTATATGACGCGGCATGTGTGAGCGCTTGCTCGCGTCGTGTGTCGTTCGCGACATATCCTACACACCGCTGACACTGCAATAATATTGCAGTGTCTATGATGCACGTGTATTTCAAGCACGTGTCATGAGAGGCGCCTTAAAAAGGGTGCTCGGTGTCGCAGGTGAATAGTGGAATTCCAATTACATTGCTTACGCTAAACGCCCCTAAGATTGGTGAAATTACTTTTTCATCAGGAGTTCAAAACATATTTACATGCGAGAAGTTTATAAAGCCCCGATTGTCTGAATCTTCAGGACTTTTAACAAGAGCATCTACTTGCCCTGCGACTGCAATAGTGACAATGAGGCGGCACGTGCCGACTGCTCTCACTGCGACTATTTACATAACATACAGACACCGCCACATGCCCGCAGGAACACCCGACAGGCTCACACGAGCTCCCCGACCACAGCGAGCGAGGCGGCAGCGCCGATGGCGTCATAAACAGAGGAACTTATTGCTGTGGCCTCGCAGGTGAACTATAAAATGCAAAGTTACGAAACAGAAACGACTAGGTGAATAGGGCTGATGGCGACAACTGAATAGCATGCGAATTTAGAGCGAATAATGCGAATTACAATAGAAATGTCCCCAAAAGTATAGTCACATTTTCATTCGGAACTATTTATCTAGCAGCTGTAGACTAAGTTTACATCGGAGCACACTGCTGGCAATGAATGCACCGAAGCCGTGTTGTTTCGGTGAACACTCTGGTCCTGTAAGAGCAGTGAGCGCCAACAGACTACGCTGTACAGGTTGACTTGATTAGGGGGCAACTTTGCAAAATCTGGTGTTTTATGCAAAATGCATTGCTGTTAGAGTGCTATGTGTACCTAATGAAAATGACTAAAAAACAGATCCTTTTTTTGCTATTTCGGCATTGCTGCCATAGTAATTATTGCAGTTATTCAATTCGTGTGCCCCTGAAAGATTGCAAACTAGAATTCATGAATGAGAAATCAAATTACATACGTCTTTGTTTCGAGATTCACATCCAATATTGCATTTTTTATTTTAGTAACCAAAGCGCATCTAGGTATAAGAAACGCTACCGCTAGAATTAGAACGAGCTCGAAGTCTTAAATGAGTACCTACAAACAAGTTACAGCGGCGCGGCGGGCGGTGAGTTCACTCCTCCAAGCTAAGTAATCGTATAACAACACATATCAAAGGTCACAAAACGCAAATTCGTCACTCGTCACATGTGTACGTAACACAACGCACTGATAATCACGATCGCGTAATGTTCATATGTATCGCACAAAGACGCGGCGCGGCGCGACTGTTGCGACGCACACTCGCGGAAGTGCCCACCGGCGAACTAACCCGCCAGCACACATATTTCATTAAAATATAGACCGGGGGAGGATCCCGATACCAATGTAAACATTACACCGATCACTGAAGATCTATATCTGAGCGCGGCGCACACAACTCTTACGTCTTTACGCAAGTGGGCCGCCAACAAGATGGGACACGAATATTTTCATAGATTCAGAAATAGACGCGATGCCGCCGCTATTCGACGGCCTGCTAACTATCAGTTGACTTCCTTATAGGGACTTTCTCGGTAACTTGACAAAGTGCGTCAGCGATGGAACTGAAACCTATATAATGTAGCTGGATGTGCTTCAGCTCAGAACTGTATGAAATTTATTTACCGCGTGTTCCTGGGAAAACTGACACTCATTTAGTACGACTTCCATGTAAACTTCAAAGTATCTTACCATACGTTGAATATTTGCTTTCAGCAGAACTATGTGTGTGACATTAGGCTTACAAAGAGCCGGAACGGTCTCGGTTTCATCGCTTCAATGACGATTACTTTGTTTACAGTCGACACAAAATCATTTAACATACAGTGCGTGCCACGTAAGAAGAGACTTTACCCCGCCTCCCCGCTCTTTCCGCTGCCCCTATGACGTCCGGTCCCGTCCCGCACTCAGACCTCATACCGCTAAAGATACCTAAAATCGTGTACTGCGCATGTCAAACCACGTGGTGTGTCAAGTCTCTTCTTACGTGGCACGCACTGTACAAAGAACGTAAAGATTAACAAAAGTTGGTGCGGATCGCATCCCGCTGCGCGGCGCGGTGTACAAAAGATGGTGCGGATCGCATCCCGCTGCGCGGCGCAGTGTACAGCTGTCCCCAAGAGACAAGACATCGCAGTGACCCTTGATGTACAAGCATAACATACAAGTAGGTACACTGCTGTAGTGTCGCAGGACAGCCCCTAATGATGAGTGACGAGCTCGTTAGAGAACGAAACTGAATGATCTCCTGATCAATATCACGTTCTTCACGTATTATGTTGAACTACCATCGAGATGAAATAATTGTTTTGTAGAATTTGTTTTAACTATTGGTGGGAAGCCGACCTCACATAATTAGTTGACAAAAGTTATTAGTTATTTCTGTACTTGCACATTATTTTTAATTATCGTTCAATAAACACTACAGATATTGTTGTAAAGTACCAACATCTGATAAATGTCACTGTTCCTAGTTCTAGAGCATAGACATGAGCGTTAACTGAGCATAAGCGACACGCGATGCGCGCCATCTTTATTGAAGCTATCTAAATACCGTTTCATATGCGCACGTCACATGAAACAGGAATAGCTCCGTGTCTTGACAGCTGACCGAAACTCGTACGACCAAATATTATTGTTTACAACGAACCGTGACAAAATCTGTACTCAATGCATATCATACGTATTTTTACAAATAGTGTACTTTTATTTGAATTCAGTTTTTGTAGATTGTGATCGTAAACACGTAACGACAGCGCATCCCCGTCGTGAAGTGCGCGTATTTTTAAAACACAAACAAACATCGTTCTATTTTTAGAGCGCGCGCTGTAAATATCCGCGGCGCGCATTTTTACACGGAGCCGCGTGCGAGGGTATCCCTCCCCTAAATACTTACTAAAACGAATAAAATATTACTAAGATGTTTGTGTTTCCGAGGGCGGCCTAGGACATGCTGGCGTGATCACTGAGACTCGTTTGTGCGAGACTAGCAGCGCCCCGCGGTTTCATCCGCATATGTTTCGATCCCGTGGGAATATCGGGATAAACGGTATTACACTAGCCTATATGTTAATCCAGGGTGTCAGCTACCTCCATACCAAATTTTATCAAAATTGGTCCAGCCGTTAGAGCGTGCAGAAGTAACAAACATATAAACACACACATACATTCGTGTGATTGCATGACCGGAGAAGTCAACACACAAGTAAACAGTTGCTTAGCAGTGGGACAATGCAGGTTAGAAAAAACGCTGTAGGGTTAAAAGATATTGTGGTGTTGAAAAAAGAGGCGAATGCAGTGCCGACTGGAGAAGTAATGTACAGCTGACATGAAAACTGTCGCGTAGTCATCTCAAACTCAAAGCATTTATTTCAAATAAACCATTTACAGGCACTTTTGAATTGTCAAGAGTCCCCGCACACACCGCGTGTGACCGCGGCGACGCCACACGCCCGTTGCGCGCGTTTAAGGGCCTTACTCTCGTTTAGTACCGTAACACGGTCACTTTATGAAGCTTATCTCATTAACGGTTTGGTTAGAAGGTCTGTAAAAAATATATGTTTGCTATAGATTCATGTACAGCATTTTTGAAACAGGGTTTTTTCATTTTTCATTTTGCCTTAAAAAATATTTACCAAAACGCTATTTTGGCTAATATTTCCTTATAACTTCTAAACGAATTTGATGTTTGGAAATATTTTTACACTGAAAAATTTATGGTTAGAGGTACTACATATTTGAAATAGCGTTTTTAAATCAATCAACAGTTGCAAAGACAATGCCCCACTTTGAGATAGAGGTTCAGAGGTGCTCTGCGCGGGCGCGGGCGGCAGTCGTGCGTTAGCACTGAGACGGGGTGGCTGTGTCGCTCGCTGCTCCGCCCCGGCTATCGATCGACTACGCGCGTTTGGCTGTGTTAGTACAAATATTTATGTTTATAGACTAGCTCGCTGCAGAGGGTCCATTTCTATTGTCCGCGTGGACGCTTTATTAGTGGTGCCGTGCCATTTCTAAATAGTGTTTTTGTTTATTTTGTAAATATAAGATAATTTGTAAAAAAACACTGACACTCCGGTAGTGCCGACAGAAGTGAAAACTTGAACAATTACGAGTGTATTTTGTGAATCGTCTTATAAACAAAACACGCGTGTTAAGGTGTGTTCCTTATTTTATAGGGTTTTTTGCAAATCAGGTATGATGACCAAAGTGACTGGTTTATTCTTCTCGTGAAAGGAATTTATTCAGATTTACAAATAAGCACACAGGATAGACTTCAGTTCGTGGTGTTGGTCTCGCATGGAGCTCGTCGTCAGTTATATATCCGTGGTTCAGCGCCATCTCGTCGTTGTTGGATGAACTACGTAGTTAGTACGCGAGGCCCTCGTAGTTCTTCCCGATGTGCATAGATGGCGCTGTCCTCAACAACGCGCGTCTTACGTCTTACGTCTTACGAATTTTCGATCAGGGTCACGTGACCTGACGCGAATTTAGAAGTTTTTACCCATTCCAAAAAAAGTACACAGCGCCGCTAAAGAAGTTTTCACTTCAATAAATAAAAATGCCAAAGCAAAGCAACTCAAGAAAAATACGTTTTCTCTACGACGACGCACCGTTTTATAGATATTAGCGAAAAACTCAAAAGTGGGAATTTTTATACCCCCACTCCGGCTCACCTCCTAGACGCGGGGACTTTTTTTACTCCCTAAGCACTCTGAGCAACTTTCTGAAGAAATCGCTCAGGGCCCAGCTCACGCACTCTACACCTCTTTTTGGGTTATTCGTTGAGTGGACTAATAAGTATCTATCTATCTATACAAATAAATAAAATTCGAGTGTCTATTTGTAATATTAAAACAACTGCTTCTTACTAAATGCATATGGATGTATACACGGTACAGTCAACGTCTAGAAGTCCACTTACACCGCAATGACCATTATCGCCTGCGCTATACGGGCTGCGGCGTCTATACACACATGCGCATATTTATCCGTTGAGTGATGCTCCAACGCTAACAAATTAACATGCCGTGTAGCATCGCTACGAGTAGTTAAAGATGACGTGGTCAATGCTAGACAAGGATGACAATATCAGTAACTTGTTTTTTTATCGCCGTCTGATTATTTTTTTCATAGTAATGCAAAATTTCGATAACATAACATAAGTAAACATTAGCTAGATCGGTAACGAGGCCGCACTCGCTAATGTGATCGGGATAGATGTGAGTTTGAGTCCGAGTTGGGCCAGTTTTTTTTTTTGATGTTTTACATAATTATTATTATGTTTTAGTAATTTATTTTTGTAAATTACTTCGAACAAATAGATATTACAATAAAGGTAATTTATTATTATAATATGATAACAAATGAAATAAATTTTGATATGGTAACATTGTAATATTTTTTATACATAAGAAATCCTTTACACTTATGTTATTTTAGAGCTCTTTGGAGCTGCTTGAGATATCAGAAGGTTGAAGAAAATACTTGTTGATGTATGAATGTGGAAAGAATATATTTGCTTAAAATAACGCGACTTATATACTATTTACAATATGTGACCTTACCAATAGTAACGTGTACATTAAATTAGTCCAGCATTTACAAAAAATGTAACAAATAAGAATCATGCATTTTTAACCAATCACACGACAGCGGTGATGTTGTGATGATTTCCGCACGGTGTCGCCTGTGTGTTCGAGAGCGCGGTGCGGCGTGCGCGCCGAATGGATAAATATAGGTGCCTAGTTTTTTTTTTTTTTTTTTCAGGATGGGAAATCATATCATCAAATGACTCCTCCCGCTCTGAGTGGAGCGGAAGGGAGTGTCAGACTCTTACTGACTAAAACCCACCCGTGTTCCTTCCTTAGCCCTTTATGTTCCGGGCCAGCGGTAACCCTTTCGGACAATCCCGCTGGGTAGGTGCCTAGTAACCCGCGCTTCCATTGTCCGGTTAAGTAGTCACGACCTCTCAAGGTCAACTACGAGATGCCATATTAAAATAAAAAAAAAAAACCCGCGCTTCCTTTCCAAGGCGGCCACCGTCGTGCGAAGATCTGTGTTAGCAAACTTATCAGGCGCGGCGATAGAAGATAAGAAAACGCCGCGAACCGAAGTTGGGCAATCCTGGTGTTCCTGGAGAACACGATGTCGGCTCATGGAATCTGCAGTCCTGATATTCCTGTTTCTTTATGGAGTTGTCAAAACGTGGTGTCAGTTCTTCTCAAGAGCTGTTTGCTTTCCTGTTTCTTTAACAGACGTCAAAAACGTGGTATCAGTTCTTGTCAAGGGCTGTTTGCTTTCGTGTTTCTTTAAGAGACGTCAAAAACGTGGTATCAGTTCTATGGGTATTGTTGTGGCTACATTATTATTATAGTATTGAATGTTAAAAACACATTTTAGGTTATACAGGTTGTGGCGTAAGTAGTGGTCCACCGTTCAGGATTCGATGAACCAGATAATTAACTATAACAATTAAAATTTTGAACCATTTATACCCAAGGGTTCCGAAAATATTTCCTTTTTGTCTTTTATTTACGAAATTTCTACCTTTTATTACAAATTTGGTTGTAGTTTCAACAAAAGTCATTAATCTTTCATTTTGATTTTTGTTAATTACTGCTGAATACTAGAGCTACCACGATAAATTATGGTTTTTTATGTAAATTCAGCTCTTTTGAAGAAAGGTTCTTCTCTAATTTTAACCCAAATTTTTACACACCATCAAGTTCAAGAGCGATTTTTGTAAAAAAAAACGTACCACATTGTCAGTGCCCATGTATTTAATAATATTCCTACTAAATGCCGATTTCAAAATGATATCATTATAACAGATCCAATAATTTAACAAAAAGATATTCAATTTTAATTGAAGAAAAGAAGATTTTCATTAAACTATTTTTTTTAAACTTTATTGCGTTAATACTTTATTTGCTAAAAAATGCACTACAGTGTCAATACCCATTTGTTTAAAAAAAAACTACTATAACAGAGTTATGTAGACCTAACTTGTTACTTCAGGTATTTGAACAAAGAATAAAAAAAAAAAACAAATCACTTTATTTACCATTTATTATTAATCTTTGTCATGATTACAATCATTAAAATTAAACGAAATGTTCAAAATGGCCCCCATTCGCAGCAATACACGCTCTGCAACGTCGAATAAACGACCGTTTAAGTCGTCGGGCAAACCCGCTTTCGCTGACTTCTCTAGCTGCTGCCTGGATTCTAGCCCTCAATTGGTCAATACTTGTGATTTCTTTGCTATAGACTTTTTCTTTTAGGCAACCCCAATAAAAGAAATCTAGGGGATTTAGATCTGGCGAGCGTGGTGGCCACAATATTGGACCTAAGCGCCCAATCCACCTATTTGGATACGCTGTATCAAGGTGCTCTCGTACTCTAACAGCATAGTGAGCGGGACAGCCATCGTTCTGCAGCCACATGTCTTCTTGGACTTCAGGAACGATACCTTCCAGAAGCAAGGGCAAGTCAATTTGCAAAAAAATATCTTTCTGCATTTAATGTTTCTGGCAGCTCGTGTGGACCGATTATCTGTCCGTTAATAATACCGGTCCAAAAGTTTATTTTAAATTGATACTGTGATCTGTCTTGCCTTATGAGATGCGGGTCCCTGCGTGCTGGAGCCTCCGGTCTGTGCAGGACTGGCGGTAGGAGGCCGGGCGGACTGACCCTGGGGCCTTGGAGGAACGGCAAGTGCCTAATTTGGGACGCAACTTGCGTCAGCACTGTTGCTGCCAGCCACCTTGGTCGCACCGTCCTCTCACCATCGGCAGCAGCGGAAGACGCCGCTGAGAGGAAGAGGGTGAAGTACGCACCGTTGGGGGACCGGTATCATTTTGTGCCCATTGCCGTGGAGACCATGGGTGCTTGGGGCACTGAGGCCAGGAAGCTCATTAGTGAGATAGGGCACAAGCTCCGTGACAAAACCGGTGACTCCCGCTCCGGCTCGTTCTTGGTGCAAAGGTTAGCCATTGCCATTCAACGTGGCAATGCAGCAAGCGTTTTGGGCACCTTTGCGCCGGGAACAGTTCGGGGCGGATTATTTGACTAGGTTGAGTTGTGACTGTTATTATTATATTAATAATTTATGACATTGTATAATAATATATAATTAAATAAATAATAAAATATTTATTCAATAATTATAAGGCATGAAAATTATTACAGTTTTGCTTATATACAGGGTTACTGGTAATTCGACGTATATCCGTCAGGGGCTGATAACGGGGCCAAAATGCAACAAATTGAACCCCCCATATGTATGGCCGAAATTCAATAGTTTTCGAGATATTTGAATTTTAAGGGTTTTTCGATATTTACCCAAAATTTGACATTTAATTCCAAATAAAAAAAAACTACATATTTGAATGGGTACCATTAAAAATTATGTTGTAGCTGGCACTTCAATTAAGCTATGGACATACACACATCAAAAGTGTCTAGGGATCAACATATATTTTTGCAATAACCTTTCTCCTGATTGATATTAATTAAAATTTTCTTTAAGGATTCATCAAATAAAGTGTTTTCGTTTGTCACAGTAACGATAAACCAAGTCACCTTTGCATTAATAAAGAAATTTGCCATTTTCCTAATAAAGGGATTTTTGACATTTGAACCACTAACATTAAAGTTCGAAAAAAAGACTGAAATAACAGTTTTCTTTAAAATTTTATTGGGTAACTTAAACAATTAATAATCCGTGTTTCTACCGCGAACACTAACAACACAAGAACATCGATTTGGCATACTCAAAATGAGTTCATCCAAATCACGCTGTGGAATGGCCGCCCTTGTTCGTTGCAACAACAAAAAAAGGTCTTCTTGCGACTGGATACCCTCCATATTCGGCAGAGCTCTTCTCTGTAGCATATCCCATGCATGCTCAATCGGGTTCAAGTCTGGCGACTGAGCAGGCCAGAGCAGGACATTGATGTTAGCTGCGGCGAGAGTCTGTCTTACAACTCTTGCGGTGTGCGGTCGTGCATTATCATGCATTAACTGAAATAAGGGACCGATTTGCACTTGTAGAGGAACGATGACGTCAGATACAATCGTCTCAGCATAAATTTGAGCGTTGAGGTTGCCTCTGATCCAAATCAACTCAGTTCTTCCGCCGATCCAAATACCCGCCCATACCATGATGGTTCCACCACTATAAGGATGGACTTCCTGGCAGGATTTTAATCGCTGTTGGCGTCCAGGGGTTCTCCAGTGTCGTATACGTCTTGTATCCGGTCTCATACCAAAACGAGACTCATCAGAAAAGCACACGAAACGCCATTGTTCTTCTGCCCAATTTCTGTGTTCAAGAGCCCATTGATATCGAATCCTACGATTGTGCATTGCTATAGGTGGTACCCGTAGCGGTCTTCGGGAATGAAGGTTCACTTCATGCAAGCGGTTTCTGACTGTTTGGTCGCTAATTAAGTTCCCTGAAGAGTGATGAAGCCTCACGGCTAACATCATGGCGGTTATTGTTGGAGCTCTTCGAGTTAATATTTGAATGTATCGGTCTTGTCTCCGTGTGGTGCAGCGATACCGTCCTCCATGGCGCTCAGCCACGGTACCAGTGCTTCGGTAACGTGTCCAAAGTCGAGTGATAACACTCTGACTTGTATTCAGAGCTAAAGCCACAGTACGTTTCCGGGAACCAGCTTCTATCATTCCCACGGCTCTGAGCATTTCTTCCCTGCTTAAATGACGTCGCCGCTCCATAATAACGTTGGTTTTAATCAGTAGTAGGGAAACAGTAGCACTAATAATGTCTTCAATGCGTTGTATGTTTTTATAGGGAAAATATTGACAGCTGATTTTCATCTTTTACTCGAATTTGATTAACAGTTCCTGTTTCAAATAATGAAATGCACCAAAAAGGATCCATATAAATTTATAAAATCATAAATTTATTACAAAGCCACATCTCAATCTCAAGAAATCCGCATAAAAATGCTTGATCCCTAGACACTTTTGATGTGTGTAATTAAAACTACTTAATTAAACAAAATAATTAAAATAATGAGCGATATGAGAATAATATCTTACCAATATTTTCATTTTACGCTTCAAAAATTTTGTCTCGTCACAAAAATTTCTATGACATTAATCGTAAAAATAACTAAAACAACTTGCCTATTTTGTAAGCTTTCCAAAAAGGTATAAAAGTCAATTTTAAAATACATAATTCGTGGCATGGCATGTGTTTGAACCGGCGCGGGGAGAGAAATCATCTGTGTTTTTAGTTTATGATCCTCGCTAAAACAACCGATTTTACTGGCGAAATTCTTGTTGTTGTTCTTGTGGCGGGGTGTGCAGGCGGGGGACTACACGGCGCCTGCTGCGCTCGCGTCGCCTTCCTAATCCTTAGTAAGTTTCGACTCTACGCCGCGCAAGCACGTGTGTTGTTATCTTGCTATTAACCAATCTCTCATCGCGTTAAATTGTTATCGATCATTATTGTTAATTCTTGTTTCTCTTGTTATTCTTTTTGTTATCATTGTTATTTTGGATAACATGGCTTCGTATTCTAATAACGAATACGCAGACATAATGTTTTGTTATGGTTTTGCCGATGGAAACGCGGCTGCGGCTCGGCGAGAATACCAACGCCGCTTTCCCGATCATCGACTTCCCCACGTTACTGTTTTCGGGAACACCTACCGACGATTGTCTGAAACTGGCAGTGTTCAGAGAGCACAATTCAACGCTGGCAGACCTCGACGGTACACGGCTGACGAAGAGGACACCATTCTTCAGTGTTTTATTGATGACCCAAATATCTCAACGAACATTGTTGCAAGACAGCTCGGTATGTCCCAGTGGAAAGTGTGGTCGGTAGTTCATCTATCAGGTAGACACCCATACCATTATCAACCTGTCCAAACATTGCACGAGGGAGATCCTGCCAGGCGACTCGAATTTTCTCGGTTTATGTTAAACGCTGACGCTGACCAGGAACATTTCCTAAGAAATATTTTGTGGACTGACGAGTCAAAGTTTGACCGGGATGGTATAACGAATAACCATAACTTACATTTTTGGGCACCTAAAGCAGGCAGGAATCCAAAAATACCAAAAAAAAACTGCGTCGCAAATGAGATTTTCCCTGAACGTATGGATGGGTGTCGTTGATAATTATTTGGTGGGCCCTCATTTCTTGCCCCAAAATTTGAACGGCCAAAATTACGAGGAGTTTTTGAGAAACAACCTAGACGATTTGTTGGCGGATGTTCCCGAAGAAATAAAAAACAACCTCATGTTTCAACATGATGGTTGCCCAGCACATTACCGGATTACTGTCCGACAGTGGCTAGACGAGAGATATTCAAACCGATAGATTGGGACGGGAGGGCCAATTCCGTGGCCAGCACGAAACCCTGATATCACACCACTTGATTTTTACGTCTGGGGTCATATGAAGGAATTAGTTTATGTGACCCCAATAAATTCAGTCGAAGAACTTCGACAGCGAATAATAAATGCGGCGCAACAGATGAGAACAACGTTCACATCAAGAGTGACGAAAACCGAAGTTAGGAAGAGAATTCGAACCTGCATTCGTAATAGAGGGGCTCATTTTGAACAAGATGTGTAAAATTTTTAATAAAATTTGACGTACATTTTTTAATGCATTTTATTTCATACAAATACAAATGACCCTCCGCGCCGATTCAAACACATGCCATGCCACGAATTATGTATTTTAAAATTGACTTTTATACCTTTTTGGAAAGCTTACAGAATAGTCAAGTTGTTTTAGTAATTTGTACGATTAATGTCATAGAAATTTTTGTGACGAGACAACATTTTTGAAGCGTAAAATGAAAATATTTGTAAGATATTATTCTCATATCGCTCATTAATTTAATTATTTTGTTTAATTAAGTAGTTTTAATTATGTCCATAGCTTAATTGAAGTGCCAGCTACATCATTTTTAATGGTACCCATTCAAATATGTAGTTTTTTTTTATTTGGAATTAAATGTCAAATTTTGGGTAAATATCGAAAAACCCTTAAAATTCAAATATCTCGAAAACTATTGAATTTCGGCCATACATATGAGGGGTTCAATTTGTTGCATTTTGGCCCCCTTATCAGCCCCTGACGGACGTCGAATTACCAGTAACCCTGTATAACAATTATATTGCTAAGACTTACGTGCCTGAACTAGGTAGTCCTGTGTTTCAGGCGAGAAGAGCTAAAATAGTATTTTAAAATTAATAAATAATCGAAAGATGACAATAGACAAATAATTATATGACAAGTAATTATATTTGAGATTAGGTAAAGCATGATTCGAAAGTCTCGTAGCGCCATCTATTATCGTAATAACGTTATTGCTGTTTTTTTCGGGAACAGTACTTTTTTCGGGATGAAAGGTACCCTATGTCCATTTCTGTACACCTGACAAAGTATGTGTAAAATTTCACGATGATGGGTTCAGTGGTTTAGGCGTGAAAAGGTAACAAACAAACTTACAGTACCCGGCGATAAATATTGCACATCGATGTATTCGATCTTATCGATTTTATACAAAGAATAAAAATAATTATCAAAAGAAGCAAATCACCGTTTGTGCTGCTGTTCTACAGACGCATACTACAGAACTAAGTGTTTGTATGTGTAAGTGTGTATACGGGTGTTTGTATTAGAATTCCATAACTTGTTACTACAGGTTATATCGAGGGAATTACCTTACAAATAAGTTCGACTGCACAGTATTAGCAGTCCCAGTTGAACATGCTTAGTAGTGATGAAATTACTATAATAATACCACAGTGTAGCTAGTAGTTTCTGGGGATGCAAATGCCGAAAATAATATCAAAATCCAAGGTGGCTGCTATCAAAAATTGCGAATTATTTCTGTACGGGCAGCAGCTCCGCACACTGAGATGTAGTTGGACGAATCACACGGGATGTGTACAGGGAATAAAATCACTGTTTTGTGTCCGTAAATGTATAGTATTTATGCATACTAGAAAAGAATGGGGTAGTATCCTCCTGGTGGTACGAGGACTAAAACACGGTGAACTCGATTATAGTGGACTGTATTACATTAAGTTAACAAGAATAAAACGGTAAAGAATACGACTCGAACGCGAACGTTAAGAAAAGGTTGGAACAAGCGCTCGGTAGCGAGGACGATGACGCAGTGCTGTGCCGGCCGGTGCGCGCCCGCACGTCGAGCCCCTCTCCGCGACCGCTGCTCCCCGCGGTCGCCCGGCGCGGCGTGATATTCTCGACACATACTTACACTTTACTTTCATCACGCATAATACTATTTATCATTACTTACACTTAACTTTCATCACGCATAATACTATTTATCATCCTTTTTATTTGTTTATATGTTTACATTCTTCTTCTTCTCTTCGTTTAGTGGATACTTTTACTCTTCTTCTTCTCTTCGTTTAATGGCTTTTGCGGAAAAACCACCACAATTTAGCCAATGTCAAGTGTAAAAATGTAAAAATAGTATACTCGGCAACGTTGTACGGTTCAATCAATAAAAATCTTCCAAAATCATTCGTAATCTTTGGCAGCCATCGTAATGGCTCTACTTTTACTCAATTTTCATGTTGTGACACGTCAATTGTCAAACTGTCAATTACTTTTTAAATGTCTTTCTGGCTTAGTCTATGGTAATTACTCTTTGGTCTAAATAACTTAAATTATTTTTATCAATATGTTTAGCCATTGTATTATTATAGTACCAACAACAACAACAACAACAACAACAACAACAACAACAACAACAACAACAACAACAACAACAACAACAACAACAACAACTGCAACTGCAACTTTTTATCTACTTTCATACATTGAGATTGAATATACTAAATAAAAGATCAAAGTTCAAAAAGTAAGACATACTTTACTGTTTATGATAATTATTGAAGTTTTGTATGAGTCATTTCCGTCGCCGCATCTAAAATATCGGGCGGAGTCAAATTTCCTTCACATTCACTGGTATCAGACATTTTTAAGCAATAATAGAATAAAACACTAAATTCAGAAAAAACGTAAAAATGGCGCCAATAACCCAGCTCTTCACCGCACTTTAGCGCAACCACAGATAAGTAAAATTTACACAACAAAACTTCACGCTCCCGTATATATTATGTAAAGCCCCATCCACACGCTGGCTGTTTGTCACAAACACCGCAAACAGCAAACAAAGTGCCAAACATCCTTTGATCTGGCAAGAAAAACCGACACCGATACCGGACACTGCCCAACACAAACACAAACAGGCAAACAACGACAAACACCCATCCACATGTCCGTGTTTGCTGTTGGCTGTTTGCCATTGTTTGTCAAGCATGTGGATGGGGCTTAACGAGTTCGATTAAAAAAAGTTATGCATTCTCCTTCGTGATTTAACTTCTTGGTTAACCTGTATCGTAATGGAAAAAAAATTACTTTATAACATTATTTTGTTCGAGAAATAGTGTTATAATGAAATTTTTTTTTTCTATTTCGGTATTGTGTTTATAAAGTATGTCAATATAAACTCGTTTAAAATTTTATAATTAGAATTTTACGACATGAAAGTAGATAAAGATTATTACGATTGTTTAGTCTAAATAACTTAATTTTAAATTAGATTTATAATATTCTTTACGCACTCGTGGATATGTCTTGGCCGGATACACTTGTCAGATGAGATGATGGCCACATAGAAGAAAACTGATATTTGAAAAAGGAAGATTACTTAGAAACGAGCTCACGAACAGCTGGAGGCTGCTGGCATTCGAGTCTTGGGACTGAGACATTAAGCATCAGAAAACTGCTTGGTTTTACTGTGACATCTTTAACTGCTAGATTTTGCTGCGACATCTTTGACTAACCCAGGGGATCCAGCTAAAGATTCCACCTGGGACCTTCTACTTCTAATCTTCACGAGCTAACCACGTATAACTTGCTACCCTGACGCCTGATTCCCGTTCCTACAGTGCTGAGCTGATTCCATAACGTGAACTATAAAACTCCAGAGAGTGTGCGCGTGTGTGAACTATAAACTTCCGAGAGTGCGTGCTATTTAGTACTTTTATAACTAGCTGTTTTTTATAACTTTCTGTATTTTATCATCCCTAATAAAATTTATTGAACGGTCTGCTTACCCTCTATTTTAATAGGAGTACTAGATCGTTACAAATGATTGACCGTTTATTATGTAAAACATTAAAATATATAATACGTAAAGTAGGTGACTTTTGGCGGCCGTAATCGCCTAGTCAGCGAATGTACATAAATCGCCGATTTTAGCAACTGCTAGTTCAGGTAAAAACTAAAACAATAAATATTATGTGGCGATGCTCGTACAATTTCGTTACGGTTTCTGGAGGCGCTAATGCCAAAACTAAGGTCTAAATGTGAAGCTAGCCGCGGCTCACCTTGACGACGCTGAGCCGCACGGCGAGGCACGCGCGGCCTGCGCCCGCAGCGTCGGGCCCGCGCAGCAGCTCGGCCACGCGCCGCAGCAGCGCGCGCGCGCCCGCCGCCCACGCCGCGCCGCCCTCCTTCACCACGTTGTGGCTCTCCACGGAACTGATCCTATAGCGAAAACATTTTGTTAACATATTTTTAGACTAGCTTCTGCCCGTGGCTTCGCCCGCGTGGAATTCGGGAATTATCCCACGGAAATATGCTGCCGGGACAAAAAGTACCCTCCCCCCGAATGCCATTAATCTCCTTGACAAATTTTATCGAAATCCGTTCAATGGTTCAGGCGTGAAAAAGTAACATACAAACAGATGACAAATTAGCAGTGATTATGGATGACGTGGAGCTTCTGTATGCTGGCGGCAGCGGCATGCCAGCGCTCGTTGAGCAGCTCCAGCTGGTCCTGCACGTGGCAGCTCAGTGTACATGAGTGTGTGTAGCTGTATAGTTACTTGTCGTTGAGCTTCTGTATGCTGGCGGCAGCGGCATGCCAGCGCTCGTTGAGCAGCTCCAGCTGGTCCTGCACGTGGCAGCTCAGTGTACATGAGTGTGTGTAGCTGTATAGTTACTTGTCGTTGAGCTTCTGTATGCTGGCGGCAGCGGCATGCCAGCGCTCGTTGAGCAGCTCCAGCTGGTCCTGCACGTGGCAGCTCAGTGTACATGAGTGTGTGTAGCTGTATAGTTACTTGTCGTTGAGCTTCTGTATGCTGGCGGCAGCGGCATGCCAGCGCTCGTTGAGCAGCTCCAGCTGGTCCTGCACGTGGCAGCTCAGTGTACATGAGTGTGTGTAGCTGTATAGTTACTTGTCGTTGAGCTTCTGTATGCTGGCGGCAGCGGCATGCCAGCGCTCGTTGAGCAGCTCCAGCTGGTCCTGCACGTGGCAGCTCAGTGTACATGAGTGTGTGTAGCTGTATAGTTACTTGTCGTTGAGCTTCTGTATGCTGGCGGCAGCGGCATGCCAGCGCTCGTTGAGCAGCTCCAGCTGGTCCTGCACGTGGCAGCTCAGTGTACATCAGTGTGTGTAGCTGTATAGTTACTTGTCGTTGAGCTTCTGTATGCTGGCGGCAGCGGCATGCCAGCGCTCGTTGAGCAGCTCCAGCTGGTCCTGCACGTGGCAGCTCAGTGTACATGAGTGTGTGTAGCTGTATAGTTACTTGTCGTTGAGCTTCTGTATGCTGGCGGCAGCGGCATGCCAGCGCTCGTTGAGCAGCTCCAGCTGGTCCTGCACGTGGCAGCTCAGTGTACATCAGTGTGTGTAGCTGTATAGTTACTTGTCGTTGAGCTTCTGTATGCTGGCGGCAGCGGCATGCCAGCGCTCGTTGAGCAGCTCCAGCTGGTCCTGCACGTGGCAGCTCAGCGGCGCGCCGCACGCCGACACCACGCCTCGCCCCGCCGCGCGAGCTGCTTGCACTGATGCCGCGCGGGACGACATCTAACACACACACACCATTATTTAATACAGAATATATACAGCGTGCATCAGAAAGGTGTAGTCTAATTTAAGGGTGTGGTACAGACATTAAACTAAAGCAATTCATGTAACACATATGTCAGAAAATATACGGATCTTCAGCGAATAAAATTATATACGATGATAAGTTAGCCATCATATAAGGAAGGTCATTAATATAAACTAGAAATAGGAAAGGGCCAAGAATTGAACCTTGAGGTACGCCCATCTTAGCTAAGACCCCGAGGACGTCGCCCCGTTAACGTTTACTTTTTACTGCCTGTTTGATAGATAGGAAAGAGCAAGATCAGCAGCTTGCCCACGAATTCCGTAGTGATGTACTTTACAGATTAGTGTATTGTGGTCAACGTAGTCAAACGCTTTAGAGAGGTCACACAAAATGCAAAACTATGTAAAATTCCATTTGAGTTATAATGTAATTACACAGATGTAATTACATTATAACTCAAATTTTTTCATAGAATTCACTCAATGCTGGTAGCACAGCTATTTTCATCTTCGGGAAATAAAAATACCTGTCACCAAGTACACCCATTTCCGGGGGCAAAAATTTGATAATATTCGATTCTGAATTTAAAGATTGTACATGTGAGTCTTGTATGGATCAGAATGTTGGGCCATAAAAGAGATGAATTAAAGGCAATTGCATGCAGCTGAGATGAGAATGCCAAGAGGGATGTGTGGTGTTACGCTTATGAATATAATAAAATCACGATCATCATCCTTAAGCATCTTCTGGGCACGCTCTTTCCATTATAGACCTCATCCATCGCTTTCCATCAAGCGTGATCGAGGTCAAGAGAGGGCCCATTCAACAACAAAAAATAAAATAAATTAATACATAACAGGAAATCCGTAAGTGGCACTGGTAACTGAAACGTGTGGAAATCGGTTGTCATTGTAGTATGGGCATGTAATGTGGAGGAATGAGGAAAATGTGAGGAAAGTTTTGAGTATGGCTATAAGAGTAGCCGAAGACCAAAGAAACGATGGATGGACTGTGTGAGAGATGATATTGCCGGAAAGGAGGAAGACTTGTATGGATGTTATAAAAGTTGGACTCCTGAGAAAGTTGGACCCTTGCGAACAGAGGACCGAGCCTCATGTCGTCTGATAGAGGAATGTGAAAGAAAAAGACATTGCGCTGACCCCAAATAAATTGGTACACAGGGCAGGAGAATTGTGTCGCAGTGAGTACGAACCTGTTGGTCGAGGTCGCGGACCTTCTGCTTGAGGTCCTTGAAGGGCAACGCGGGATCGTGCGCGGCCTCCAGCTGGCGCTCGGCCGCGTCCAGCCACTCGCCGCACGACTCCAGCATCGCGTACAGGCTGGCCCACACCGTCTGGCACTTTGTCCATCTGTACCGATATAAAGATATAGGTATAACTGCTTACTTTAGGTAAAAGTAAGAAACTCACGATTCCCGTTACGTGTTAATACCCCAAGCTATAGCCACTCAAACGTAAGGCTATCGCATTGTATATCACGCTTGGATTCCACGCAAGTAAAATGGCGTTTTTAGGCGATCATGGAGGTGAGCATAGAAAGACGCACCTCTCATGTCTCTGCTGGTACGCGGCCTGCAGCGCGGCCCACTCGTCGCGCAGCTTGTCGCGCACGCGGCCCGCCTGCGCGTGCGCGCGCGCGCGCGGGCCCAGGCGCGCGTGCTCGCGCTCGGCTTCCTCCACGGACACCGCGATCTCCGCCATGGCCGCCTTCACGCGCTGCACGAACACAACTAAATTATTTGGATATGATCTTTACCTATTGGCAACAAGCGCGACTATTTGTCGGCACACAGCGCACGTACCGCGAGCGCGTCCTCCTGCAGCGGGAAGTCGTCGTAGTCGCGGCCGCCCAGCGGCTGCGCGCGCAGCGAGCTGGCCTGCCCCGCCACGGCCGAGAGCGCCAGGTTCGCGCGCGTCACGTAGGCGCCGCACAGAGACTCCGACGCCTCCTGTGACACACACGTTGGGTTCGTTACATACTCGTACAAAAAACTTAACGCCTGTGTGCACGCCCACGTGCGCCGCGCGCAGAGAGCGAGTCCGCGCCTGGACCCTCTCCGGTGTTACAGTATGCCGGGCACCTACCTTGCCCTTGGCAGGCTCACACTTGGCCCACAGCGCCAACGCGTCGCTCACGGCGCGGTCGGGCACGCCCACGTGCGCTGCACGCAGTGAGCGGGTCCGCGCCTGGACCCTCTCCGGTGTTACAGTATGCCGGGCACCTACCTTGCCCTTGGCGGGCTCACACTTGGCCCACAGCGCCAGCGCGTCGCTCACGGCGCGGTCGGGCACGCCCACGTGCGCTGCACGCAGTGAGCGGGTCCGCGCCTGGACCCTCTCCGGTGTTACAGTATGCCGGGCACCTACCTTGCCCTTGGCGGGCTCACACTTGGCCCACAGCGCCAGCGCGTCGCTCACGGCGCGGTCGGGCACACCCACGTGCGCTGCACGCAGTGAGCGGGTCAGCGCCTGGACCCTCTCTACAGACGCCTGGCGCTCCACGTACTCGGCGCGGGCGGCGTCCTGCAAACAGGAGATTGTGTTAATAACACGGAACAGGTTAACCGTCCGAAAGGCCATTTCTTCCCAGCTAAACTACATACTAGAAAGTGGCGCTTTGAGGGACAATTTTATGTGATCTTGAGGTTCAATGTTGATTATCAGTCTAATTTGAATAAATCAATTTTGATTTGAACGATATCGTACTAGGTCGCTACCGAGCTTGTGGTCTAATCCGTGGCACCAGATCGTCAGCTGCTCCAGCAGCTGGGCCAGCTCCTTCAGCTCGTCCTCGGCCTGCAGCGCCAGGTTGCGCTTCAGCTCGATCTCAGACATCACCATCGACCACTTGTTACGCAGCTTGTCCTGTGCCAAATGTCAATGTGATTTAAGTGATTGTTACTTGAAATTATTTTTGAAACGAGGTTTATTAACGCACAGTATACGGCTTGCGGTAGGAATAAACGGGTAGAAATCGTCACGTAACGAAAAAGCGTTATGCTAATCAAATTTAAAGTTGACGAAGTGATTGCTAATTTTTTATATGTCTTGGGTTCCATTTCCATGGTTTTCGAGGGTGATAATGCCTATAGTCAGGTCAAAATGAAAATCCAGGATGGTAGCTGGGATTTTTTTTAATTTTCATGATGTGTGTCGTTTACATGGTTTTCGAGGGTGCTGAATCTAATAATGTGGTCAAAATAAAAATCCAAGACGGCCGCTGCAATTTCTTTTTATGATTCGGTGTCGTTTTCGTGGTTTTCGAGGGTGCTGAAACTAATAACAAGGTCAAACTAAAAATCCTAGAGGGCGACTGCAAAAACTTTAAATTTTTTCATAATGGGTGTCGTTTCTATGGTTTTCGAGGGTGCTAAATCTAATTCAATTCAGTTCATTTATTGCATCAAATACGGTAGGTACACGAAGTTCTTATAATAAAATATTTATTACTTAACACACATTTGGCCAATATTTAGCATGCAATAACGAGGTCAAAATAAAAATCCATAATGTCAGCTGCGAATTTAAAAAAATCATCTTGCCTGTCGTTTTTTTTATTTTTGAGGATGCTAAAGCCGATAGCGAGGTCAATATGAAAATCCATGGCAGCGATTGCGCAAACTTTAAATTTTCCGTCTTGGGTCCTTTTTGATGGTTTTTTAGGGTGCTAAAGCCTATGTGAGATAGTGAAAACTCAAGACGGCGGCAACTTCATAAGAGCTTCTAAAAATATATACCTACTAGATGGCTCTGTACTAAAAACTCGTATTCAATTCACACTTTTTTTTCCTGTCTCTTTCTATTATATACGAGTGTGTGTGCGTGCGCTTATCGCGTAAGGAACTTCGTTCCTGACGGGGGTCCACCGATCACACACGTTTGTTTATTGTTATTAAACCACCAACGGGTCTTTGAAGTCTTGTCCCGATATGTTTTGTGAACAAAAGCTAAAATGTATTTCTTTAAATAACGAGATAATATAAAGTTACTGAAACGCAAAATGCCGCTAACACAATTTTCATTCATAAAGCTCTAGATTATAACATGCTTTGTGCGGACGTTTTATGCATTTACCCATAGATGGCGTTCTGCAAATACGTAATTTTTCTTAATCGCGGTTTTATGCACCGCAACTAAGAAAAATTTTCTGCGGATTGATGACCCTCTCGATTTATTATTTCAATATTGTCGTTGTCGGTAATTGGTGTTCAAATTGTTGTATGTCAGTTGTTTATTGGCTTCGGTTATTTCGTTCGGTTGTGCGGACTCACCATACCACTGGCTATACCCCTGGTGGTATGGTGGGTCTAAAACTATACCACTGAGAAAATAGTGTTGTGGTAAACTAGTTTATTACAAATAAAAATATGTCACAAACATAAGTACTCCTATTACGCAGTTCGCCATTTACAATCATGTTTGGAATTTGTCCAAGGCATGACCTACTGATATTTCTCTGTTTATTAACTGCATTTGTACATTAGTTATAAAATCATCATTAACTTTTGGTTAATTCGCCGTGTTTTAGGAATCGTTTGCCTTATGTATATCTTGCAACACATTCAATAATCGCATTAACATTTTGGTATTCTTGTTTAGTAATTTATTTATTTCAGAATAAAAAGATTCCAAAACATTTGTTGTGCGATGGCGTTCACCAAAAACGCTGAATATTTTAGGTGAATGAATGTTGAACCAAAACGTTTCGATATAGCTTATAAACTTTTTCCATTTGCTTCAATTGTTCACTTTCGGCTTGTATATATTCAACTCATTGTAATATATCATCATCAGAAAGAAGCGGAGAAAAGAAAAAAAAAAAGGCAGCAGTAAGGGCCACTGTTCTTCTTTCAGGTTTGTTTTGTGTTTGAACGATTTTGCTTTTTTCCAAATATTGCGAACCCAGTGGTAATAACAGCCTTTTAAAGTAATTTTTGGGAATACTTTTAAAATTGCGTTCAATGCCGCTTTTTATAGTCACAGTGTATTTTATACGGACTCCAATCAGGTATTTGGGACAGAAACATATGAAATAAAATTATATAACTAGTTTCTATTCGGTCGGACATGAGTGCAAATATTAACGGCGTTACTTCAGTTGTTTCCGAGATACTGCTTATATCGCCATGAATATTGAACAATTGATTTAGTCGGCACGTTTGGCGCAGTGTTTAAGCGATTGACTGCTGCGCTGCGTGTCGCGGGTTCGATTCCCGCACGGAACAAATATTTGTATGACCTACAAGTAGTTGTTCCGGGTCTGGCTGTTTGTGTATGTGAGTTAAAATGTTTGTAAACGCACCCACAATACAGGACAAATTCCTAGTGTGGGGCAACGTTTAAAAAAAAAATAAAAAAAAAATTGAGCGAAAGATGCTGGACCACTATAAAATGTGCCGTCAACAAAATATTCTTTAATATTAGGAATTTTCTTTCGGTTATCATTGGTACAAAAAACTAAAATACGGGTTTCGTCCCCTGCGTTATTGTGGCAATAATCGGCTAAAAGAAAATCTTTGAACTGTACCTGGACTTCAACAAAATTTTTGAATTTTTTTTTTATAGTCTTTGATACTTGAGCAGATTTATTTCTTGCTTCATATAGAAAATGTTTCACACTTTCGTGCGGTGGTAAACTGCCTATTGCCATATTAAACCCATTGTCTGTAAAATCACCATTTTTCTTATTGTATATTCTTTGGATAGGTTCGTCAAGTGATAAAACTTTTTCTCGCAAATCACATATTTCCTTTAGTGTTTGATTCTTAAGTGTATCTATTTCGCAGGTATGACCTTTTTTAGTAATGATAGTTTTATTATCCTAAAATGAAAATTAATAATAATAGTATAATATGTATTCTTCAAAAATAAAGAAACTGTTTTACCTACCTATTTACCGCACCTATGCAATCGTTATAGTCCCACGACATTTAGTTCGGAAATATAATGAACACCGCCATATTACTGAACCGTTTTCATACGTTTTTGTTGATGATATCTATGTGTTCCACAAAGGAGTGCCTTTCCACCATTTATATTAATAAAATTTAGTTCTTCCATTTTTGTTTTTGTACTTCCATTTTTTAATATAGGGTGTCCCAAAACTCAACGTCAAGTCGAAACGGGGTGACAGGATTGATCATAACCATCACGAGAAAAATCTGAAAAAACATCTATACCATGCAGTTTGAATATTATGGGCATTTTAAGAAAAACCTAGAAATTTGATCAAACTGTATCATTTTTCGGTTATTGTGGTTATTCTTTTTTATTTTTGTTCATTTGATCTTTGGAAACGTAATCCTAAATAACATTTCTAGAATCCCAATAAAAAATAATGACACAATTGCCTCAAGTTTCCGAGAATTGAGACCGAATTTAAAATTTTCAAGATTCGTCGACTTTGACAGGCCCTCCTTAAAAAAAAATGTACTAGAGTGCCTTGGCAAGTGGCATTAAAAGTTGGCGCATTTAATCAGAATTCTAAAATGGTACAATACTTGTTAGTTCCATACAATAAAAAAGAGTAAAAAAATTAAAACCTCAAGTAACCCGATTTTTGCTATCTCAGTTAAAATGTTTTTGATTCGCACAAGCTCTAGGTAGGTTCTTAATTTTAAGGCAAAATGATGAGAGAGATGGATAGTGGGTATGTTTGCCATGAGTGAGCGAGAAAGATAGTGACGCCACTTTTACCAAAGTGAAAAAAGTTAGTAAAATTAGTAAAACAATGAAAAATCTTGATCTAGTTTAATTTAGGTTTGTTGGAATAAAAGTCAGATAGAGAAATAACATTTTTTTATTACAATAAATGTTCAAATTGTTTACCATCAGCCTCAATACAAGCCCTACATCTTCTTAAAAAAGATCTACTTATTAGTCAGGCATATCTTCGAGAGTTGATCTCCTCAGCTGCTTGAGAAATGCGTTCACTCAGGTCGGCTACGTTCTCAATGGGCTTATTTATTGTAATAAAAAATGTTATTTCTCTATCTGATCTGACCTTTATTCCAACAAACCTAAATTAAACTAGATCAAGATTTTTATTATTTTACTAATTTTACTAACTTTTTTTCACTTTGGTAAAAGTGCGTCACTATCTGTCTCGCTCACTCATGGCAAACATACCCACTATCCATCTCTCACATCATTTTGCCTTAAAATTAAGAACCTACTTAGAGCTTGTGCGAATCAAAAACATTTTAACTGAGATAGCAATAATCGGGTTACTTGAGGTTTTAATTTTTTTACTCTTTTTTATTGTATGGAACTAACAAGTATTGTACCATTTTAGAATTCTGATTAAATGCACCAACTTTTAATGCCACTTGCCAAGGCACTCTAGTATTTTTTTTTTTAAGGAGGGCCTGTCAAAGTCGACGAATCTTGAAAATTTTAAATTCGTAGTTTAACAAATAGTCTCAATTCTCGAAAACTTGAGGCAATTGTGTCATTATTTTTTATTGGGATTCTAGAAATGTTATTTAGGATTACGTTTCCAAAGATCAAATGAACAAAAATAAAAAAGAATAACCACAATAACCGAAAAATGATACAGTTTGATCAAATTTCTAGGTTTTTCTTAAAATGCCCATAATTTTCAAACTGCATGGGATAGATTTTTTTTCAGATTTTTCTCGTGATGGTTATGATCAATCCTGTCACCCCGTTTCGGCTTGACGTTGAGTTTTGGGACACCCTGTATATGTATTCGATATTTATTGAAAATATTTCCTATTTAAACAACAATACATTGTCAAAGGAGTATAGATGAAAACAAAAGAAATTGTATAGTTTTAGACCCACCATGCCACCAGGGATATGGCCAGTGGTATGGTGGGTCCGCAATGTATTTTGTGGTGGGACTGGTGGGGCGTTGTCGAATTTTTGACGGACGAAACGCAACCGTTGTCCCGAGCGACGACGAAAACGGTTGCAGAAAACGCCTTAAGCTCGTTTACGATGTACGGCATTTCATACAAACTTTCAAGCCCTTGTTTTTCGAAATGAATGAACCGATTTTGATGAAACTTCATAAGCATAAGCACACAGGATATGAAGGCCTAAAAAGTTACTTAAGAACATTTTCGAAACATTTCTATGGAAAATTTAAAATCGGTCTAATTTGGCTGTAACACTATTTTTCGAAAATCTTCTTAACCAACTTTTTAGAACTTTGCATCCTTCATAAGCGTATAAACTGTATCCCCTGATACAGTTTATATGAAAAATCTTATTCATTTGGTTAGTAAACTTGAAACTTGGCAATATTTGGCTCGGTAAATAATTAAGATCATCACTTTTAGTTTTAAAAACCCTCTCTTAGAGGATTTAGGGCGCGACAAAGTTAATAGGTTAGAAAAATATGTAACCAGCTGTCGGGTTAACTCGAAACTCGGTACTACTAAAACAAAAAATAAAAAAGTATGATTTAGGGTTTTTCAAAAATCGACTCTTACCAAGGTGGAAAAGGGTAATACAGTTTAAGTAAGGGGTGGATTTTACTGCTTGCTTCCATTAACTCGAAAATGGGTATGGGCCTTTGAGACAAATTATGAACACAACCCAAATGATTTTTCAAAATTCAACCCCTGTGGGGTTGAAAAGCGGAGGTAGTTTATTTGAAAAATCTGATTCCTTTGATCTATAGGTAAACTTAAAAATTGTCCCGAATACTTATTTATCTAAATAAATGATAAAGATCATAAACATACATTTTCGAAAAATTTACAGGACAAGACGAAATACACGCGGACGAAGTCGCGGGCAAAGTACTAGTAAACAATAAAGAAATTACGTATAACGTTGTTAAATACTCAAACAAAAAAAAAGGTCCCACGGCTAGAAGGGTAATTGTTATTAATTATTTTAATTGCGTATGTTTAATGATTATATATTATGATATCGTAATGTAGACTGTACACGTGGTTTCAATTGATGTTATAATCTAATCAGCACACTGTACACAACGAAGTTAAAAGGAAAACTACTGCAAAGTAGGCTTTACAAGTTAAAGAGTCAACATTTGCAAAATCGATCTTGTTATAAATATATTTGAGAAAATAAAAATCCATTTCTGATTTAGCATAATAGTTTTATTGAGTTAAACGCTGAACTTTATTTGCGCTACCATCCCCACATGTATGCGTACCTGGAAGTGTGTCTGTATGTAGTCTGCCAGCAGTGGGTTGTCCTTGTGCTTGGCGTACACGAGCGAGTCGCCGCGCGAGATTAGAGCGGCCGCGTCCGGCGCCAGCTGGCCGAGCTGGTTCTTGAGGATCTGCGGAACATCACATGTGACTGAGTGGCACATTCATTTCATTTATTTATAATATTTATCAGCCATAGTCCATTAAATTAAAAAACCGGCCAAGTGCGTGTCGGACCACGCACAATGAAGGGTTCCGTAGTTCAAATGAATTTATCCCAAGAACAAACTTAACATTGTAGTTGAAAAACATGTTCTCCCATACATTTCAACTGAAAATGTAAGTTTGTACGCACAATATTGCGAGGTTGACCATGTTTTTTTAAGACCTCAAGACCTCAAGACTCCCGGCCACCGTAGGCGCGGGCCTGCGGGCGGAGAGTAATGGGTAGCTCACCGTCCGATCAGGACCAGGCCCGTGCCGGACGGCGCGTACGTGTTCCATGCGCGCCTCAAAGAGATGTCAGCATCAAGTGAAGGGGCCCGTCAGGGCCGAAGCCTGCCGGGTCAGCGGGATTGTCCGAAAGGGTTACCGCTGGCCCGGAACATAAAGGGCGAAGGAAGGAACACGGGTGGGTTATAGTCAGTAAGAGTCTGACACTCCCTACCGCTCCACCCAGAGCGGGAAGAGTCATTTGATGATTTACCATCCTCAAAAAAAAAAAAAAAAGACTTCTTATAGGTTTTCCTGTAATCTATACGTATAGAACTATTTTCGGTTTTTTTTTTTATTTTAGCTCAGTAGTTTTAGAGATAAGGGGGGAGGGGGAGGGGAAATTGTCAATTTTCGTCTATTTTCTTAAATAACTTTAAAATTATGAAAAAATATACTTAAGATCCTCACAGTAAGCCCTTTCATTTGATATGTCACACGGCACAGATTGCGATTTTTTTTTAATTTTCTATTTGCCTTCCAAAAATGACCCCCAATTCCCAATTATTCAAAATATTTTTTTTTACGTTGCACGTCTCATTTGGATCTTAGAGATTCATATGTGTACCAAATTTCAACTTAAGCAGTCCATTAGATTCGAAGCAAATTGGTTGTGACAAGACGGACGGACAGACACGAGTGATCCTATAAGGGTTCCGTTTTTTCCTTTTGAGTTACGGAACCCTAAAAGCCATAAAATTTATACAAAATATACCCAATAAAATAATACTCAACATTCAAATCAAATAAAATAATAATTCATACACACACATTAAACAAAAATATAACATAATGCAAGAGAGAAGAGGTGCTTATATGTATGAAGCTGTATCCACCTCTGCAACAGCGGCAGTTCCCACCGTTCGGACAATCGTTCAGGACGCTTTACGTACGAGCTGCTTTGAATGTAATTTTCATGGTGCTGATAACGAAAATTTTCGAAATTAAAGGTGGCGGTGAATAAAGCTAGGCGAGTAAAGGCACACGTATCAAACCGGAAAGGGATCATCACCGTATCAACTCGAGCCGTTCAGTATTCTTTGTATTGAACTCCCTACGCACACTAATCGGAATCGTAACGTAATCGTCTCGCCTCGGGACAAGCTCACGAACCGCGGTGCGGTGCGTTACGGCTCGTCGTCCCCGCGCTTACGTCTCCCCGTATCCGCGCTTACGTCTCTCCGTACCCACGCTTACGTCTCTCCGTACCCGCGCTTACGTCTCTCCGTACCCGCGCTTACGTCTCTCCGTACCCGCGCTTACGACTCTCCGTATCCGCGTTTACGTCTCTCCGTACCCGCGCATACGTCTCTTCGTCCACACTTACCCCTCTCACACCTCCGGCTTGCACCCAGCGGTCGGCGAGCGGCGTCGCCTAGCCGTAGCCGAGTCGACGTATCGGAGCTGCTGATCCGCTTTGGTTACGTGCTTACGTTAGGTTGACGCCTGTTTGACGGCGAGGCGAAAGGCGATACGGTACCGTTCCCTTTCCGATTTGATGCATGTGCTATGACCTTAAATAGCAACTTTATATCATAGGTATCGTTTCAATTATGTTTGCGGATGACTAAGTAGTGGTCGATTCTGAATTCAAGATGGCAGCCATTTGTACATTGTATGTTAAGAGTTAAGATACACACCTCATAATTTAAGAGACACAGGGTTTACCCAACCTCACGCCTTTTACCCATGGGGTTAGGCAGAAATTACAGAACGCCACCGCGCGCTACAGGGTTTATATTTTTGTTCGTACAGTTTTCAAAACTGTTCGTAACTTTTGTACAAACAACTATGTATGCATTTTAATATGTAACACTGTGCTCAACCTGTGTATATTATTACTTTGGATAAGTAAACATTATTATTTGGAGCTTGTGTTGTACCTCGAGCCGCTTGGCGGGGTCGCGCTCGGCGGCCACGCCGCCCACGGTGAGCAGCGTGACGTCCATGCGGCGCGCCAGGCTGCCGGCCGCAGCCTCCCAGGCTGCCAGCTCCGCGTCGTGCAGCTCCGCGAACTGCGCCTGCAGCGCGCTGGGCTCGGGCGCGGCTGCACTGCCCGCGCTCGAAGCACGCTCCTCGGTTGACTGGCTCTCGGTGGTTGATGTTGGCTGTACACACAGATATTAGATAAGGTTATTATAAGATTTAAAGTGTTATAATACTGGGTGGTCAAAATAACGTTGACAAGAGGTTTTACGAATTATAAATAAAATACATTTTATTTTATACAAGAATCCCTATTTGTCTTCAAAATACGTCTTAAACGCTTTGTAAAATTTTCTATTTTCCGCACGTCCTCCACAGATC
This sequence comes from Luperina nickerlii, assembly GCA_963855955.1. Lineage (NCBI taxonomy): Eukaryota > Metazoa > Arthropoda > Insecta > Lepidoptera > Noctuidae > Luperina > Luperina nickerlii. The sequence goes on along the minus strand of OY979683.1, from coordinate 541,159 downwards.
TTTTGTCCCACTCCCGTGTAAGAGTTGCCTTTAGCTCATCAAAACTTCCATGACGCGTAGCACAGGAACTTGCTTCTAAGATAGACCATAAACTGTAATCCATCGGATCCAGATCGGGCCAGTAGGGTGGCCATTATTTCGAGCTGATGAAACCAGGAAAATCGTCTTTGTACCACTATTGAACACCTAAAGCCCTGTGAGCTGGAGCAGCCTTGTTGAAATATCCATGGACGGTTACAAAAGTGCTGTTGACTCCAAGGAAAGAGGCACAATTTCAAGAATGTCTCGTCGGTAGTTTTCTTGGTTGTGCTTTTCTGAGTTTATATGGTACCAATTGTAGATTAAGTTTTACGATACGCTGTATGGAGGAGCGACTAATCCCAAGTCTGGCGACATTTTCCTCAACTTGGTGTGTGTATTACGGACTAATCTTTGTTTGATAATGTGTCAGTTCCTAGAAGTTCTAACAGTTCCCTTGTGTCCTCTTCCAGGACGATCTCCGATGTTGCCGAGCTCGTTGTAACATTTAATTGCTAAAGAAACTAACTGACGTCTAATACCAAGAATATTTACTTCCTCACACTGCTTCTTGTCCCCCCGCTCATACAGTGAAGTTATGGCTCCACGGTGGACTGACATAGTGAAATAAATATATTTTTAATACTTTTTAGCAAACAAACAATGTTAAAAATGAGCCGAAAAATTAGTATACAATTTTTACTTCTCAATTTTGTCAACGTTATTTTGGGCCACGGAGTAATATACGAGTAAGCGTCGGTAATTAGTTTGTTTGAAAAAAATACCATTTTTTATTTCTATGTTATGGTTTATTTGTTAGTTTAAAAATAATCCTATGCCTTAGTATTGTCAGTATAATCATTTATTGTTGGATTGTCGTCCTCGCTCTGCATATAGTACTGTTGCGCGCCACAAATAATGCTTGATACATGGCGACATTAGGTACCACTAGCGCCATCTAGTATCGGGTAGCGGAACTAGTACCTTGGTACTAGGCCTTGACCCTACTTGACCTTTTTCTAAGTACTAGTAATTCCGAGAACTATCGACGTCGAGTCCGTCGGGACCGCTATGTAGTCGAACATACTAGATGTTTATAGAATAGCTCTGTAGCACTATATAAGGCGGGCGCGAGCCGCGAGACTTATAGTTTCGATTAAGCGATACGAGCGATAACATCGAAGGCGATATTCGAGTGCGACTTAAGAGTGATCAGTAAGTGCAATTGTGTTTTCTAATTAGTGTTTGAGTTGTAATTAGTGTTGGTGAGTAAAGTGTCATTTTTTTGGTTATTAAATCGGCAGTTTTTATTGTCACGAACCCCAAGCTCGTAACAGTACGGTCTCCGGCAGTAAATGTGACCCAAACCCTAAGCTTGAATTTGTGATCAAAGTATTCTTATTCTTTGAGATTTTTCGATGACTTACCTGCTAACTAACTATAACTTACCTGCCAAGTACCTTCTCCAGTGGATTTAACTGAATAATTCTACATGAGGTTAGTTTAAAATTGACTTTTGTTAAACATTTATTATTATTTAAATGTCTTTGACATATCTCGAGACCCTGACCCTCCTGGATCTTTAGAAGGCGTACCAGGGTCCGAAGCCAATATATAACATGTATCTCTCTTGGTCTGGCTCTTCATCCTAGATCTGTTTCGGCAAAGTAAACTCTACCGGCACAGACCCAGATTTCAGGAGCGCGCAAGTCCCGCCACGACGTCAACGTAGAGATTCGGCGGTATTAATTGGTTAGACACACTAGCAACTAATTGGAATGTATGTAAGTTAAAATATTTTTTTTTTTGGTACTTATCAGTTTGTAAAATTTTCTTTTGTACAACTTTTTATTGCTGTGTATGTTATGTTGATCTCATAAAAAATGATAATGCCACAGTGGTACGTAGGCCGCTTCGACCAAATTCGCGTTTAGGGTTTGTGTAGTTTAATTAGGTACTTGTATAATTATATTTTTAACGGATATTAGTATTGTAGTGACCTACTCTAATAAAACATTAAAATTAAATATAAACAATGCAATTGCTTAAAATTAAAATCAATAATAACTTATATACATACATATTTACAAAGTAACTTAACAACTAGTGTCCGAGCAACCCCTACAATTGATATTGTATCAATTTTGTGCTGGCATCGCGCGGCGAATGAATAAAATATACATTTTTGAGTTAGCAAATTAGTAGTTGCATAGAACGATCGATTCTATGCAACTATTGATAAATGATAAATGATTTTATTTTTGTAAGTAGGTTTGCACAAACACTTTTACTTTTATTTTATTTATTGAGGGATAATAAACAACTACAACATATACTATACTACATAAGTTTAACAAAGGTATAGGAAGCAATGTTGCAGTCCACTACATTATCCGCAGATAGGACATATTAAAAGATCACAGGTTGCCACTAGACGAGCATTACCAAAATTAACAAGAAATATTTTAAAACAAATAAATAAGTTACTATAACGCTAGCTATAGGTACAAAACCAAATCAGATTAGAAACAATTTCATTTACTTAAATTATGCAATAAATAAATAATAATAATTGTTTAGGGTGATTAGGTTTACTTTTGCTAGCACTGTGTCAATGGATTTTTGAATAAAATGCGACTGTTCTTTACGAGGTTTATTGGCAACTAAATCAATGTAGATCATGCATCTCTTTATAAGTATGAAATTGGCGTTAACATAAGCCGCCCACTAAAGGACTATAGATAGTCCTTTAAAAACAATAGGTACTGATTGAATCTAGGATACATGCAAAACTAAATTATACAAACGTTAAACAATTATTTCATCTGGTGCGGTATCGATTGGTAAAGCACACAACTTTGTCACACATCGCTTGGTTATAGTGTCACCGCTCTTTACGCTATACACTCTGGTTAAACCGTCGGGGCCGGGGTGCTTGTCGGTGATGCGTCCCATGGACCATTTCCCCGGTGGGAGGTTATCTTGCTTGATCAGTACTATGTCTCCCTTCTTAAACTCTTCTTCGCGTTTTAACCATTTCGGTCTCTGCTGGAGTCTTGTGAGGTATTCCTTCTGCCATCTCAACCAGAAGTCACTCAACAATTTTTGTGTGTATTGCCAGCGTGTCACGTTGCTCATTTTAGCGTCCTTAAGATTTGGGTTCGGGACGGTGACTGGTGCTTCCGTTATTAAAAAATGACCAGGTGTCAGTGCTTGCATGGTGTCATCGTTCATTGGGCATAATGGACGCGAGTTCAGGCATGCTTCTATTTCGCAGAGAACCGTCATCATCTCTTCGAATGTTAAGTTTGTAGTGAGGACTCTCTTCATGTGATATTTTATGGATTTCACTCCGGCTTCCCATAATCCTCCGAAGTTAGGTGAATAAGCCGGTATGAAATGCCATTGGGTTCCGTCGTTTGCAAGTAACTCGGCGATTTTATCATCAAATTGCAAACCAGCTTCCTTCCAGGCTTCATATAGTTGCTTATTAGCGCCAACAAAATTGCGTCCTTGGTCGCTCCACAGATTTGTGCATTTTCCTCTGCGGGCGCAAAACCTCTTGAAGGCGCCTATGAACGCTGCTGTACTCAGGTCACCAACCAATTCTAAATGAATTGCCTTGGTGGACATGCAAATGAATATTGCTATATAGGCCTTGGTAGTTTTGGCTCCTCTGCCCTTACTCATCAATAATTGGAAGGGTCCAGCAAAGTCGACACCTGAGTTGAGGAATGCTCGTGCTGGTTTCACCCGTACGCTTGGTAAGTCTCCCATTACTTGTGTTCTCACCCTTGCATTTAGCTTAGCACATACCAAGCAACGATGGATGTATTGTTTGACCAGCATTTTCGCTCGCATTATCCAATACTTGGATCTAAGGTAAGTAAGCATTAACTGTATACCTCCATGCAACGTCTTCGAGTGGGCTTCTGCTACTATAAGATAAGTAAGTTTACTTTTTCGACCCAGAATTATTGGATGCTTGCATTCTTCCGTCAACTCTGCGTTCCTGAGCCGGCCGCCCACCTTGAGGACTCCATTCTCGTCAAGGTAAGGATTTAATGATTTTAATTTGCTTGATCTTTTAACTCTTTTCTTTCTTTTTAAGCTTTCTATCTCTTCTTTAAATTCTTCCTCTTGTTCTAATTTTATACAGGCTTGCAAAGAGAGTTCGAGTTCTTCAGTTGTGATTGTACTATCTATGTTTTTTTCTAATTTATTTTGTTTCAGGAATCTTCGGCAGTAGGTAATAGTTCTCAGTAGTTCAGTCAATGTATCAAAGCTATCGAGTTGCGCAGATAATCTATTACTTCCCTCATTTTCGTTTTGTGTTACTTTCAGAGTTTGTAAGGTGTTTTTCTTTTTCTCTAGGTCTGTTGGGGTTACGTTAAGACTAGTGAACTGTATCTTCTGGTGTGATAACCACTGTGGTCCATTCCACCACAGGTCGCAACGTTTCAAATTGGCTACTAACAAGCCTCTTGATGCAATATCAGCTGGATTATCGTGGGATTGGACATGGTGCCACTGGCTACAACTTACATTAGATGTGATTTCGACAACGCGGTTTGCCACAAACGCCTTCCATCTATTCGGATCTCCATGTAGCCAGGAGATGACAATAGAAGAATCTGTCCAAGCATAAATTTGTGTTGTGGGTATTCTCATTGCTTGCCTTATTTGCTTGAGTAGTTTGGATAACAACAATGCTCCACACAGTTCTAGTCTAGGCAATGAAATGGTTTTCAAAGGTGCTACTCTTGTCCTTGCCGCAATGATTGTGCTTTTCACTGTGCCATCTGAGTTTGTGACTCGGCAGTAAGCCACAGCACCGTAAGCTTGTACTGAAGCATCGCAATATCCGTGGACTTCTATGGAATCTTTCCTCGAGCTCAGTGTTCCCATCCATCTGTTTATGTAGATTCCGTTAACATTTTCAAGATCAGATCGTATTGTAGCCCATTTTTCAGCCAGTGTTGTATTCAACACTTCGTCCCAATCAATCTTCTCCTGCCAGAGCTTTTGAATTAAAATCTTTGCCATAACGAGGCAAGGGGCAATCCATCCGAGTGGGTCGAATAACTTTTGAATGTCAGACAGAATGCTTCGCTTTGTGATTGTTTTGCCGATAGCTGGTAAGTTCAGATTATATTCGAATTGGTCTTTACCCAAGTTCCATTGTATGCCCAAGGCTTTAATTGTTCCATCAATCTTTAGTTCCAGATGTGCATTAGATGATCTTTCGCTTGGTTCGATAGTCTCCATGAAATCACGGTTGTTTGAAGACCATTTTTTCAGTTCGAAGCCACCTAGACGCAGTAGTTTTTTTAGATTTTGACTAATTCGTATAGCTTGTTCCAGGTCATCGTGTCCGGACATAACATCGTCGACGTAAAAATCTTCGCGCAATATCTTTGCTGCTTCGGGATATTTGTCGCCTTCATCATCAGCCAATTGCATGAGTGTCTTTACGGCGAGATAAGGTGCGGAAGCTGTTCCAAATGTCACAGTTAAAAGTCTGTAGTCTTTGATGTCTTCTGATGTATTATCTCTCCATAGAATTCTTTGATAATCGATGTCTTCTTTATTTGTCCAGATCATTCTGTACATCTTGTGAATGTCAGAAACATAACAAACAGCATGCATTCTCCATCTGATGATAATGCTTCTCAAGTCATCTTGTAATATTGGACCCAACAAGAGTTCATCATTCAGTGAAGTTCCATTGGCGCCCTTGCACGAGGCGTCAAAAACAACACGAGTCTTCGTCGTTTCCTTGTCACTACGGATCACCGCATGGTGAGGTAAGTATACTGCTTTATTATTTATTTCATCCTTAGGTACCTCTTCCATATGTTTTAATTCTTTATATTCATTGATCACCCTTGTGTATTATTGCTTTAGTTCTTTGTTTTGATTAAATCTTTTTTCTAGTTGAAGGAGTCTTCTCTTCGCTATTTCTCTTGTGTTGCCCTCAACTGATTTTGGTTGTTCTGTTTTAAACGGTAGCTTAACTATGTATTTCCCATCTTTATCTCGCTTGTGTGTCTTCTCGTATATGTTTTCACATAGTTGTTCAGTTAGGGTAAGTTTTCTTTTCGTGTCCGTATCAACTTCCCATATTGTTGCCAGTAAATCGTCTATGTTAATTTCTTTCTTCATGGCTGTCAATGATTTTTCTCTTGCATTCAGTTTGATTGTAATTCCACCCATTAATATCCATCCCAGGTAGGTATTTTGGGCACATGGTGTATCTGGTGGACCTTTAATGAGCCCCTGCTTGAGAATTGCTGCATATTCGTTTACACCCAACAACATATCAATAGGTCCTGATTCATAATAATTTGCATCTGCTAGTTGGAGGTTCGCTATGTGCGGCCAATCAGTCCCCCTCATGGTGTTCATCGGTATATTCGAAGTCAAGGGCTTAGACATCACGTAGGCTCTGATAGGTAAGTTGAAATGGTTTTCCCACCGTGACAATACTTGAAACTTGACTTCATGCTTGACTTTCATCTTCATTGCTTCCATTCCGGTGACGATTAGATTTACTGGTGTTTTTTCTAGATTCAGGATCTGAGTTACCTTCTCGCTTATGAAACATGCTTGAGATCCTGAATCTATGAGCGCTCTTAAAACAGTAGTGTGTCCGTGTTCACTCTTCAAAATTACTACTGCTGTAGCCAACAGCGATATCTTCTGCCCCGCGGTATAATGAGACGTAACCATTGTGTGAACCTTCTTTTCTTCTACATCTGCTTGGCTGGATGAAGTCGGTTGCTTGGTTTCTACATTTTGAGTCGCTTCATCAATCTTCTTGGGTTGATGTAAAAGTGTGTGATGTCGTCTCTTACAGGTGCGGCAAGACATTGGCATCCGGCACTTGAACACCGAATGTCCCGCCCCAAGGCAGTTGAAACATAATTTGTTTGCTTTGACATGTTCGCTTCTTTCATTAATTGTCATTTTATTGAATGTGCTGCAATGACACAGTGTGTGCGTTTCTTTACATAAAGCACATGGTTTTTGTTGTTTATCATTATCTGTTGCTGTCACATGTAGAACACGCTCTTTGGTGGGTTTATTGGTGGTCGTCGGAGAAATCATTTCAAGCGTCCGGAATTTGACTTCCAAAAACTTGCGCAATTCCTTCCAAGTAGGCAGTTCTTGGGAGTTTACCGAGTAGGCAGTTTGCTCCCACTCTTTGTGTGACTCCGGGTCCAACTTCTGCACAACCAGAAATATGATTACTGGATCCCAGGAATCAGTAGGCACTTTCACATTTTCCAGACTATTAATAACTTCGGTGGTACAATCCAGGAGGGCCTTCAGCTGTGCCGCCGTTTGACTAGTACATTTTTTCTGATAGAATAATCGTTTCATTAATGCATTTACTATGATCCGCCTGTTATTGTATCGGTAATTGAGCGTTCCCCATGCTTGAACATAATTAGCACCCGTCACTTGAATGTTTTTCAGTAAAGACGCCGCTTCGCCCGTGATACTGGTTTTCAAATAGTGTAGTTTTTCAACATCACTTAGCGTCGGACATGTATGAATTAGTGATACATACAAGTCTTTAAATGTAGGCCATTCTTCGTAGTTACCGGAAAACGGAGGAAGTTGTATGTTAGGTAGCATTACTTTCGGTCGTAATTTTGAATCACACGACGTGTTGCTGCATGAAGGATGGTCATGGTCAGTCGTCTCCGAAGTGCATGCATCCAACATTTCTCTAAGATCTCCTAACATGCATAGGTACAAGTCTTCATGAAGAAGGAATTCTTCATTCACGTAGTACGGTAAAATTCCACGTTGTTCCCGAGTTGTACTTTTCAATAACTGTTGGTGCGCTTTCTTAAAAGATCCCCAATACTCTTCAATGGTTTGAATACGAGTTCGTAAATATGCAGGCTTAGATAAACGTTCTTTTGGGCACTTTTTAAGGTTTATTTGGGTCTTTTTGAGTATTGACGCCAAATCTTCAAGTACAGATAACGCTTGATCTGCTTCAGACGTCATTGTTTATATGTAAATCACAAGAATCTTCCAAATGTACTTCAATGTAAATTCGAGAATAGTCTATTTTCTAAGTTATTATAGTTCAAACGATACACCAATACACTTTGCACACACACTAATTGACTGGTTCTCGGAAATTCGTGCAAAACAACACCAGGTGGTCCCTTATCGCGCTATGGAATGCGGTTCTTTTGTTCTCTCGTCGAGTGCTCCGTCAATTTCTAATGAGGTTTGATCCGGCTCGAAGGACCATATGTTTAGGGTGATTAGGTTTACTTTTGCTAGCACTGTGTCAATGGATTTTTGAATAAAATGCGACTGTTCTTTACGAGGTTTATTGGCAACTAAATCAATGTAGATCATGCATCTCTTTATAAGTATGAAATTGGCGTTAACAATAATAATACTAAGAGCTGAGAAAAAAACACTCAAAATAATAATAATAATATAAGTGGGCAACACTGAACGTCAACAACGTACATTTTTCATTCTTATCTTTTATTTTCCTGTTTTTATTAATTTCCCGTCTTTATTGATATCTTATAAAACCTTTTGGAATAATACATATTAAATCTACAAACAAAACCAAAAATAAAATGAAAAAGCGTTACAAACACAGAAAAATTAAAAATGACACCTGTCAAATTTGGCCTCTGAACAAAATACTCGTAAATATGTGAAGATAATGAAGATAATGAAGATAATATTAGAATGTTGACGAGATCAGCAGCACGCCGTGCACAACTACCACCTCCGGAATCGTCGCTCAGCCCCGCCCCGCCGCCGCCAGAATCCAGCCCCATCGAGAGTGCTGTGACACCGGCCGTGGCAATTGCGTCGAGCTCGAGCGACGAATATTTTTCCCCGCCGACGGACGTCGCCAACACCCGTACGTCGGCAGGGGAGAGGCCGGCCACCGAGGAGCTTGGGGCTTAGGGGCCATCCGGCCCCGAGCCGGGTCCCCGCTACCGGTGGTTGTGTGCAGCGCATGAGATGGACTCAGTCTATGAATGAGAACGTCATGCGCGCATATTACGGGTCTACAGAGGGGGGAATTAACCTCACTGCGTACCGCGTTAGGATGCTGTCTCTGTTCCAGGAACTGGAACCAACCGTCAACGTTTCGGCCCAACGACTGTCGGATCAGGTGCGGGTCATCCAACGCAATCACAGGTTGGACGATATCGCACTTGATAGGCTGCGCTCAGAGGTACTGAGCAACCACATCGTCTCGACTTCGGCACAAGCGTCAACTGTTGATGCCATCCCGCCGCAGTCCAATCATGTTGAAGAAGAAGATGATAGGGTTGCCACAGTAAGTAGCCAGTACAACGTCCGACTGAGAAGCGCAATGCATCCTGCATTACGCGAGTATAGATCCACTCCAACCGAACTTAGACCCCGATTACCACGGTTACCTATGCACAAGAAAAATAGGGCGATGGTGTGTGCCTTGGACTCGCAGCTCAAGAATTTCTTTGAGAGCAGCGAGGATCTTGCTGATACACACTCGATCCTGTATTGCGCAGCTGTTGCGGCATGTCGTTTAGCTAACGTCAAGTTCCCAACTTATGACGAAGCTACTCGACCAAAACCAACCGTACCAGTCTGGCAACGTAGGATCGAGGGTCGTATCGACGGGGCCAGGGTACTCATCGGCAAACTATACTGCTTCAGGGAGGGCAATACACGACCACGAGTGATGCTCTTTGTAAGGCGGGCATTCTCGGGGACTGGAATCAATCCTCGAGAATACATATCCCGTGTCACAGAGCGCATCGACTTCCTGAAGCAGAAAGTTTGTGCATGGGCGAACCGAATTCGGCGGTATAAGCGGCGGGTTGATCGATACACGCAGAATCGCATGTTCCAGAGCGATGAAAGGTGGGTATATAGAGCTTGGGAGCGACCTGAACAAAATGTGATAGATGTGTGCCGCCCGGATGATGCCGCCACAAGTGCATTCTGGCGCAGCATCTGGTCGGTACCCGTCTGTCACACTGAGGCTGGCTGGATGCAGGATGTCGAGCGAGTGTGTGAGACTATACCAGTAATGGATGCAGTCATAATTATGCCATCAGACGTTACCAGAGCGGTCCGTCCTTTACAGAATTGGAAATCGCCGGGACCGGACGGACTGCACAACTTCTGGTTGAAATGGCTAATCAGTTCACACACTTGCTTGGCATCTCAGTTCCAGTCATCCTTAGAGTCTGGGTCGCTACCGCAGTTTCTAACAACAGGCGTTACCCACCTGCTCCATAAGTCAGGTAGTCCCGCGGAACCCAAGAATTATAGACCGATCACGTGTTTGTCGACGGTTTATAAACTTCTTACATCAATTTTGAGAGTGAAAATTAATACGCACATTGAGAATAACTCGATTATGTCTGCCTCTCAAAATGGATGTAGGAATGGGTCCCGCGGTACTAAGGAGCTACTCCTCATAGACATGGCCATTAGCCAACAGGTTCAGCGATCCCGCAAGGATCTGTCAACATGTTGGATAGATTACAAGAAGGCCTACGACTCGGTGCCACATACATGGCTCATGAGGGTGCTGGAGTTGTACAAAATAGATGCAACTCTACGCACCTTCCTTGAGTCGTGTATGGGGCAATGGAAGACGGTCCTTCGTTATCCAGGATGTCGACAGATCCAGGGGAATGATGAGCCTGTATGGATTAAACGGGGAATATTTCAGGGCGACAGTTTGAGTCCACTTTGGTTCTGCTTAGCCCTGAATCCTCTAAGTACACTACTGGAGGATTCAGGTCTAGGTTATCGGTTGAGGAGAGGTGGTCAGGTTATATCTCACCTCCTTTACATGGATGATTTGAAACTCCTTGCCCCCAACAAATTGCGTCTGATGGAGCTACTGAAGGTAACTGAAACTTTCAGTAGCGCCATCAGGATGGAATTTGGTGTGGACAAATGTGCAGTCATGCATGTAAAGCGAGGGGAGATTATGGAATCCGAGGGAATTCAACTCTCGGATTCCATAAACCTCAGATCCCTCTCCTCATCCGAAAACTATAAGTATTTGGGTATGTCGGAAGCGTTAGGCATCAATGATGCTGACATGAAGCAATCATTGAAGGAGCGCTTCTTTTGTCGCCTGAAGAAGGTATTAAATAGTCTTCTTTCGGGCGGAAATAAGGTGCGCGCCTTCAACGGTTGGGTCATGCCGGTTTTGATGTACTCTTTCGGCATACTCAAATGGACTCAGACCGAACTCGACGCCCTGGATAGAAGAGTCCGTACACTACTGACCGCAAACCGGGTGCATCACCCACGATCATCGGTGATGAGACTGTATATCCCGCGGAAGTGTGGGGGTCGAGGCTTTTTAAATGCGAAGACCCTCCACAACCGCGAGGTGTGCAGTCTCAGGGAATAATTTTTAAAAGCCGAAGTGGGTATGCATCGTGATGTGGTCGCAGTGGACAAAGGGCTCACCCCGCTCTCCATGGCTAAAGAGAACTGGCGCAAACCTGTAGTACTTTCTACTGATGACCGCAAGAAGGTATGGCAAAGCAAGGAGCTTCACGGACGCTTCTATCGGGCTCTTCATGAGCCCGGTGTAGATTTCTTAGCGTCCGTATCCTGGCTACGTTTTGGTGACCTTTTCGGGGAAACTGAAGGTTTCGTCTGTGCAATTATGGACGAAGTTATCTTAACGAATAACTACCGGAGACATATTATGAAGGACGGGACGGTTGACGTGTGTCGGGCATGCCACCGTCCGGGTGAGTCTATCAGACATATTGTCTCTGGTTGTTCTCGTCTGGCTAACGGTGAGTACTTGCACAGGCATAACCAAGTGGCCAGGATTATTCACCAGCAACTTGCTTTGAAATATAAGCTTGTGGATTCTGAGGTACCGTATTACAGGCATGTGCCCGACCCAGTTCTTGAAAATGACCATGTCACGTTGTACTGGGATCGATCTATCATTACTGACAGGACTATTGTTGCCAATAAGCCTGATATAGTGGTGATAGATCGATTAGCGCGCCGCACAATGATTGTCGATGTTACCATTCCACATGACGGTAACCTCGTGAAAGCTGAGAAAGAGAAACAAATTAAATATCTCGACTTAGCACACGAGGTTGTTGACATGTGGAATGTGAGCTCGGCTATCATTGTGCCGATTGTCGTGTCGGCCAATGGTCTTATAGCCGAAAGCCTCGATCAACATCTATCGAGGCTCTCGTTAGGCGGTTGGATCAAGGGCCTGATCCAGAAGGCAGTACTCCTCGATATGCTCGCATTGTGAGGAGGTTCCTGTCTCTGGAGCCCTAACCACCGGTAGCTTGTACCCTGGTCCCGACACCGGCGGACAACTATTTTTTTTATATTTTTAAATGTTTTTTTTTACTTATTTTTATATTTTAAGAAATATTTAAAAATGTAATAAATTAAGAAAACTAAATAAATAAAAAAATAATAATACCATGATTACAATTAACATAACATTTTTATAATAATAGATTTAAATTTATTTTTCGAACATGCAAATATATCAATATCAATAAAATTAGAATTATAGGATTCCAACATTCTATGAATAGAGCAGCGTAAGCCGGAGTTCGTACGACACGAATTTAGTGCAAACAGAGTACGTGCACGAACCTGCCGCACATGGACCTTTCGAGGGACAGAATAGCACAGATTACTGGTCAGATCAATGGCATCAAAATTACTGTGAACTATATCATAGAGCACGTTGGCCTCCAGGTATTTGCGTCGGTTCTCCAAGCTGACAAGCTTGTACATATCAAGAAGTCGGTAGTATGACAGTTGAGTCTTGGTCCCATAACATCTATAGTACATAGCACGGAGGTACTTGCGCTGGACCCTTTCTATTTCAGCTACGTACTTTTGGTAGGGGTTCCAGATAGGGACCGCATATTCTAGTTGGGAGCGAATGAGCGTCTTATACAGATAGATAGGTTGAGGCACGCTTAAACTCTGTTGAAGATCTCATTACAAATCCGTACATTTTAAAAGCACTATTGACTATGGCTTCGATATGCTGGTTTAAGGACAGTTTGCAGTTTTTACACGTCAATCATATTTTTTAAACTAGATGAGATCGGTGTTTTCTGACTACTCTGAGAAGAAAGGCCGAAACAAACTCAGAGGTCATAGTCTCTTTTAAAGTCCAGACATAATCTTGGTCAGGTTATATGAAGACCATGTAGGTCGATGTCTGAGATGGTCTTTTGAGGAAAGAACCACACAGATTGAGAGGACCTGTCCAGTCAGTGCACGCATTTGTCAGAAATCGTGCAGCTCAACTCAAGACTTAAGGAGCTCAACGATTCGACGAACAATACCAAAGAAAGGACATTTGGGTAGGCCACATAAATTACTCAAACTACCAGACCATGGAGAGAATAATAAAAAAATATAAAATGAATGACCCACATTGTCTTCACATTCACAAAGATTTAAATAATGTAATACTTTACAAAGTAAGCAAATATCATTGTTTTAAAAGAAATCATTAATGTCAATATGTGTATTATAAAAAAAAAACAAAAACACTCAAAATGCAGAAATTGGAAGCAGCTCAATCCCAAGCCTTTTTCGCCGCGGCAATTATTTTATCAGATTTTGGACATTTGTGCTTTCTTTTTACCTTACTATCAATACACAAGTCGAACATTTATCAGTTTGTCATTTAAACCTTATCCATACAACTAGCATTATATTATAAAATCAAAAATGAAATTAAAATATTCATAAGCATTTACTTCCTACTAATATTAATATTATAAACGCGAAAGTTTGTGAGGATGGATGGATATTTGTTACTCTTTCACGCAAAAACGACTGAACGGGTTTGGATGAAATTTGGCACACAGTTTATAACCAAGAGGACACAGGACACAGGATAATAAATTTAAATTTTTATCCCAATCTTCAAACGGGATCTTATGCAGGTGAAACCGCAGTGCGCAGCTAGTAACTAATATTCAACATACAACCACATATTTCGTATTAGTAGATAATTACTTATCAATTAGCCGGCGCAGGCATAGCTATGACGCGTCTTTTGTTCTAGCAGCCAGCGGGCCTGCTACGTCATACGAACCGGTTGCGTGAGCGGGACGGCACTATCATTGCGTTGCGCTCACGCTAGCGCGGTCCGACGTGTGGGCGCTTCGCCAGTTTGTTCACAAAAACTTACAGTGACCGTCGTCATTTAAAAACATAGCTAAGCCGCGATTAATATTGACTGTATTTTTGATAAAAATTGAATCCCCAATTTTCGAGATTGCACCTATTACTGTTTGTTTCTGCATCACCCTAAGTTTGACTGGTAGAAAATGCATGCGTGGCGTTAAGTCGGCCTTTGTACATTTGTGTGCTTGAAGTATTCAATAAATAATAAGTAAGTCGGGGTAGGAATATACATACCTTGACAGAGTCGTCAGTCTTCTGATATTTATCAGTTTGCGTCTTGAGGCGGTCCTTGCTGATGGGTATGTGTGACTTGTGCGGCAGCGGCGGCGACTGGTCGCTGGGCGTGGGCGCGGGAGCGGGCGCGGACGCGGGCGAGTGCGCGGACGTGGGCGCAGGCACAGGCGCGGGCGCGGGCGCGGGCGCGGGCGCGGGCGCGGGCGCGGGCGCGGGCGCGGGCGCGGGCGCGGGCGAGTGCGCGGACGTGGGCGCAGGCACAGGCGCGGGCGCGGGCGCGGGCTCGGGCGCGGGCGCAGTCGTGAACGCGGGCGTGTGCGCGGGCGGCGAGTGCGCGGGTGTGTACGCGAGCGCGTGCTCGGGCGGCGAGGGCGCGGGCGAGTGCGCGGGCGGCGAGTGCGCAGGCGAGGGCGCGGGTGTGTGCGCGGGCGAGTGCGCGGGCGCATGCGCGGGCGGCGAGTGCGCGGGCGAGGGCGCGGGTGAGTGCGCGGGCGAGTACGCGGGCGCGTGCGCGGGCGGCGACTGTGCGGGCGAGTGCGCGGGCGAATGCGCGGGCGAGTGCGCGGGCGCGTGCTCGGGCGGCGAGTGTTCGGGCGAGTGCGCGGGCGAGTGCGCGCGCTTGGGCGACATGGCCACCACCTGCGCGTGCTGCTTGATGGGCGTGGACGTCGACAGCGGCGCCTTGTCCTCGAACTCGCTACATGACGTCGTGCGCAGCTGCAACGGTACACACGGCTGAGATACAAGACCCCCTTGCGCTATACTTAGTCCCGCTTGCAACACTCGCACATTTTAGGCGCAGTCATGATCCCGAGCACACTGTTGTAGCACACTAAAAAAATTCACATTTCTTTATTTGTATTTTGTGTTTCACAAACTATTGCCAAATAAATGTTACTCTTTGCTTCTTTCGTGTTTAAAAACATAATTCTGTCTCTGTCATCTTCAAACGATTGAGAGAAACAGAACAATGTTTTAAATTCGTTTAGCTTTAAATGTTTTTCGTGATTTGTGGTGCAAGCGGGCCTCAGTGTAGATAGCGTGTTGACTATTTATTTTCGAGCTGTCTACGTTACATTACCGGGACTATGATATCTGAACCAATATTCTGGTCACATACGTACATACAACACAAACAATCTTGGTTATTGGTTTCCTGCAATGACTTACAATATCCTGATTCCTAAGGTAACTTAAATTATCTAAAACTCTGAAGGAACGGCGTCAGTTTATACAGGATTTTTAATTAATTGGCGAAGCCTTCACAGGTGCGAAAGCACAAATAAAATGAAATCATGATTAGCTGAACTTAGAATCGATTCCGTCGCGTCGTGCGGAGTTACTAGATTATTGCAACTATCCTACTAATATTATAAATGTGAAAGTTTGTGAAGATGTTTGGATGTTTGTTACTCAAACACGCGTAAAGCGTTGAACAATTTGGATTAACACATCGGATACTTTTTATCCCGATATTCACACGGGATTGAAACTTAGCCAGGTGAAACCGCGGGGCGCTGCTAGTTTTTTCATAAATCATTATTTTTTGCGCAGCCTGCACTGTCCCACTGCTGAGCAAAAGCCTCCCCACTCTTTAAGCAATAACCACTACGTCTGAGAAGTTACACCAATTAATTTAAACAATCCCGTATACATAAAAATCGTTTACCTGCGGTGTGTCCTCGACCTCCGAGTAAATAACCTCTTCCTCTACTTCACTACCGGCGGACTTGCTCATGATCGTTTCGGGCGCGGCTGCCCTAGTGACGAGCTTGTCGTGCGCGTCGTGCTTGTCGTGCTTGTCGTGCGCGTCGTGCTTGTCGAGCGCGTCGTGCTTGTCGTGCGCATCGTGCTTGCCGAGCGCGTCGTGCTTGTCTTGCGCGTCGTCCTTGTCGTGCGCGTCGCGCTTGCCGAGCGCGTCGAGCTTGTCGTGCGCGTCGTGCTTGTCGTGCGCGTCGTGCTTGTCGTGCACGCCGCAGCCGGTGGCGGAGGGCTCGGGCAGCGCGGCCTGGTCGCGCGGCACGTCGTCCAGGACGAGGTACTCGTGCAGCTGGTCGCGCTGCGCATGCGCGTAGCGCCGGCCCGGCTCGCCCGGCGACGTGTTCGTGCCGCCGCCGTTGTCTTCCTTCTCCGTGTTGGGGATCAGATCGGGCACGGCCACCATAGTCACACGCATAGCTTTCGGCTTGTCGTCGTCCGAACTGTTCTTCCGTTTTAATATACCGAGCGTCGGTTTCATTCGATGTTCTAGAGTCTTCACCTCGATCACGAAGGTCTTGGGTTCGGTGCCCAGGTCCACGGCGTGTCGCCTGTCGTCGTCCCCGAGAGGGATGTCCTCCTCGTCGGACTCGCTGAGCGACTCGTTCTCGGTGTCGTCGATGATGTCGACGGTCTCGACGCTCTGCGGGATGAACTCGACGACGGCGTCGATGGCTTCGAACGGGTAGATCTCTTGCTCTATGGGGCTCACGGTGGACTTGACTATCTCATGCTCCTTCACCTCCACCATGGTGCAAGGGTCAGCTTGCGGTTTGTTCGGCTGGGGTGCCGGCATCGGTTGTATCTTGTTGTTGGAGATCTGCGTGAAGAGCTCGCTATCCGTGAGCAAGTTGAAGGTGCTGCTGTTCTTCCGGGGCGTGCCGGGCGTGGACGGCACGGAGCCGGCCTCGATGGAGTCCGCGGACATAGCGGAGCCGGACTGGCTCCCGGACATGGCGGAGCCGGACTGGCTCCCGGACATGGCGGAGCCGGACTGGCTCCCGGACACGCGCCGGCGCTCCAGCGATGAGCCGCGGCTGCGATGTCCGCCCTCCTTGATCTCCTTCTTGATGGGTACGGGGCTTTTCAACGCCAGCGGTATCTTAGACTTTTTAAACTCAGGTTTCTCAGTCTCGGGAGTATTGACGGGACTCTCTAGGCGCCTCTTAATAGTATCTGTGACATTCTCGTACTCGACCACGACTGCGGCGTCTGTGTGCGCCGGAGTGGCGGCCGTGGTAGTGGTGGCGGCGCTAGTGGTAGCGGCGCTAGTGGTAGCGGTGGCACTAGTGGTGGCGGTGGCGCTAGAGGTGGCGGTGGCGCTAGAGGTGGCGCTAGTGAGGGCCTGCAAGCACAAACCGCGCCTCGCTTAGTGTCCGTGCCAACGTTAATGTGTTACAAGCCACACAGTTATGTACAAGTTAGTGACCGGCGCCGCCTCCGCCCGTCGCCGCGTCCCGAGCGCCGCGAGTCGGATGAGATGCGTGATAAAGCATGATCCCCACAGGTGAGTCCGTTAAAAGCTTGAGGTGGCACCAATGTATAGAATGGTTGTGTGCCGTGAGACACAAAGCGTAGTTCACACCATACATTTACACCAACACCATCGTATGTACATATGTATACAGACGTCTGCGCTGTACACCACTGAACACAGTGTACAGAGAGTGTACAGTGTACACGCGCACGTGAGGAGCACACGACAAACATCGTCAGTACGATTAGTTTGTTATTGGACATGTTCAATCTCACTAATAAGTAACACATCTATCGAACACCATGTATCAATGATCACTTACCGTGGCGATGAAGCGACTACGTGCAATATATTCAGTGAACCGATCAAGCATTACATTTAAATAGACATTTGGACAAATGATTGGAAATCTATGTATTCATACCAATATTTAAAGTTCATAAGTTTTTATGACAATGACGATGAGATAACTCGATCCAATGATTTATGAATTTAAACAAACATTCCACGAGTTTAATACAATGAAACTATCTACAATCTAATTGAATAACTCACTCGGAATGGCGAATGGCTAAATGCATTGTTATTATGTCAGATACATTTTTTTCTTGAAAACAAAAGTAACGTGGAACCGTCCAAATGAAAAGGCTGATGATTCCGAGCGAGTTACAATGAAATCCTTGTAAGATCCACATGAGGCACTCACCGTGACCTTATCGCGGATCTTGTCGTACAGCTTGGTCAGCGCGCGGTTGTCGGCGGCTCGCACTGCGGCCTGGCGAGCGCGCAGCTCGGCCGCCAGCACGCGCAGCGCGGGCGAGGCCGGCTCGCGCAGCGCGGGCGAGGCCGGCTCGCGCAGCGCGGGCGAGGCCGGCTCGCGCAGCGCGGGCGAGGCCGGCTCGCGCAGCGCGGGCGAGGCCGGCTCGCGGCTCTCCAGCTGCGCCTCGGCCTCGCGCAGCCAGCGCGTCAGCTCGTCGATGTCGTCGCCGCGCTTCACCAGGCCGTGCTTTTTCAGCTGCTCCCAACGCAAGTTGATCCCCTCGATCTGCTCGCGCAGCTTGTCCAGGTAGGCGGGGTCGCAGTTCTGCGCGAAGTCCTCGTAGTTGGCGTTGAGCTTGTCGCGGATGGCCTGCATGCGCGACATCTCCAGCTCCAGCGTCTGGCGGCCCAGGCCGCCCAGCCCGTCCAGCCAGCCGCCCAGCGCGCCCAGGTCGCTCTGCAGCTCGCGGGCCGTGAGCAGCGCGCGCTCCAGGCGCGACTTGGACTCCGTGATCTGCGCGCCCAGCTTGTTGTACAGCTCCTTCAGCGTGTCGATCTGCTTTGAGAACTCTTGCGGCGCCGGTACGGCCGCCTCCTCCACCATCTTGCGGCCCGTCTTTATGATGGACTCCACCTCCGACTTGATCTCGCTCAGCGTGCGGTAGAATCTCTGTCGAAACATAAACCATATTAATAGACTTTGAACTACATTCGTGATTTTGCTTAATAAGTATGCGTACTTACGAGCCATTTGTACAAAGCGAGGCTTACAATGAGAAGTAAGTAAAGGGAGTCCCAATTCATTTCGTGAGGTTAAATGAGAAGGTGGTTGTGTGGGAAGTATCAGTGATGCGTGTGGTGTGCGCGATGTGCGGCGAGTGCACGCGCGGACGTGCGAACACACTGAGCGCACACCGCAGCGCTGTTTCCTGAACACTACACAACAGCGTGTTGTTTGCTGTTACTAGTGCGTGCTGTCACCGAATCACATACAAAAGTCAGAATAAACTCATTTAATAGAAGCAAACTACGTATATTTTTTTCTCTTTACGTAGGTAATTTAAAAGTTTAATTAGCTATGAGTTACACCAAATATCAACACATTTTAATCAAAACCTACACCAGGGTAATTTCCCTATTGTACATTCGAAAGTAAAATACACATGAATATAGTGTTGCATCACATAAATAAAGATAAACAAAGATGCCCGCTCCACGCTCATGTTCGATGTTCGTACATCGGCGCGATCACAAATGGAATCACAGAATCCTTTCAATGTCAGTGACGAGAGCGCACGCGAGCGCGCCGCCGAGCTGTACGAGTCTGCACAGCACACTGCGGGTGAGCTATTGTACAGAACTAGCTTCTATACACTTCTCTTTATTATGCTACTTTAACAAAGCAATAGCTATTGCTATTTACGTCGGCTGCACCCAAAGTAATGATTCATTTAGAAATAACGAATATAAGGCTAATAATTTTTCGTGTGTTTAACTTAACTACGAAAAAATCACTTGGTGACTAGTAATTCATAGTAAATATTCTAATCAAAATTTTTTGTTATAGTTTTGATGTTCTTTATACATACAAATAATATTTAAAGATGATGCGCGCAGTAACAAAATAGATATACCTAAACACAGACAGTTGGTATTATGACCATATGCAAATTGTAGCACGGTACCTGAACAATGTTATTGTTTACCAACATCACGGGCGCACAATAGTGCCGCGCTCGCGATAACGCGCACAAAACGTATCAACCACATTATCTTGTTAGGACGTAATCCGCTCAGTTCCGGTCGCCACTACACAGGCATTAGCCGAAGCTACACTCCACTCGTAACACACTCGACACCACACTACTTCAGACTCTCACGACAGCAACACTTCAGCTAGTAGAGAAGCTCCGGCGCGTCGCTTACTGTTTGTATACTGTTCAACTGTCTCGCTGGTCTTGTGGTTAGTTATACGGCTGGGGATCATGAGGTTCTAGATCCGAATCCAATGCCTCGGAGAGGACCCAAGTCGCGTCAGAAAATACACCAGATATTGCGCACACACTTGTGAACTATCATATCTCCTGTGTAATTCACCACTCTCACTTGAGATTGGCGGCCGGGATCAATATTCGGTCAGGTGGATAAGTATTATTAGTGTATGTATGTACATAAAAGCTAATGGTCACACAAAGACGACCGACCACTGCTGTCGCGCACAAAATATGCAAGAGTTGCAATGTGTGTCACGCGATATGTCACCCGATACTGTGTCCCAATAGGAACCGATGTAGTTTCGTGTTCTGTTACTTACAGACTCGTACTTCAATTAATTTACTTAGAAGGGAACAGTTGCATCATGTTGTAACTTATCCAGAAAAATTATTTTGTGTGTAGGTTTGCTAGCACTTTGTTAGTATTCATGTCAAGTTTTAAGTTTTAGGAATAAGACAGGAGACAAAAAATCCGTATAGATGTTTTGAAAATCATTATTTAAGAGGGCGAACCGCTTAAATATTGATTTATGAAAAATACATTCATAATTATTATTGTATTTTGCACAAGATGAAATATTTTTTTTTATATAAGTGATGGATTGTTTTTTTTTATTATTTATCCTATACTGTCCCACTGCTAAGCAAAGGCCTCGCCCAAACCCTTCCAGGTATTCGTTTCTAGCGCCACCTCGATCCAACCCCGGCGGTACGCGTCTAGGTCGTCTCGCCACCTCGACCCAACCCCGGCGGTACGCGTCTAGGTCGTCTCGCCACCTCGACCCAACCCCGGCGGTACGCGTCTAGGTCGTCTCGCCACCTCTTCCTTCCATGATCGATTGTTAAAAGATCATTAATGAAATTAAAGAAACTTCATAACAAATGTGTACCCGCGCAATTTAAGGTGCAGGTCTATTGATAGGATATTAGTGTAATCGGGTATCTCACTGTTTTTTCCTATGTCCATAACTGTCCGTGATAATGCAGTAGGCCTTATTAGAATACTAGCGTGGCGTGTTGGCGGTTTGTTCAAAATGTTTTAATTAATTAATTAATTTTAATTAATTTTCTTCGTATTGAGGTTAATGGTTGTCAACCCAAGCAAAATATTGGTTTATTAACGGTATCAACGTCATTTGGATTTTTCGGAAGGCGTATTTAATGTTTACGCTACTATAGACGTCAGTCGACGAGCACATCCACAGGGTGGCAGGGACATCAATGCGCAACCTGTTGCCATGGATGTAATGTACATCCACTCTTAACAGTGCATGATTCTGAGCCTTGAATCACGATGCTTTTACAATCATAATTATGCTGAATTCCCCTGCCACCCTATATAATATTTATACACATATAAATATTTAGAACAAATTTTTTTAATACTTGTTTTGCTTTTAGATACTTATCTCATTTTATTCTGCTGAAAACCAGCGCTAAAGCTCTGTCTCGCATAGTGTCACAGCATTATACTGAGCGATGACCGTTTTGCGTGTGACGTTGCAAAAATAGATATTTATCGCAACAAGTGGCGACGTCTATCGTGGGTCTGTGCAGGCTCGTGGAGCGTAGTCTCCGCGTCACTAGATGGTGCAAGGGTCATGGTGTTTAGTAAATTAATTACAATGATTATTACTTATTTAGAGTAAATAAACAAACAGACAATTTCCACATTTTATTTATAAACAATGTCTAATAAATTTAAAGTTAAATATCGATAAGATTTTATTTAGTCTGTGGAGGAACATTCGAGAGTTCAAACTGACAGATAGGTTTGAAAAGGGAAAGAGTGTTTCCGGTCTTTACGACCGAGGACACGAGCCAAAAGGCTGATTGAGAGGGACTTAATCCTGGGTGGATCAGGATGAGCCCAAATAACCCGGTGGGGTTTTAATAAGTTCAGTAGAAGCTGAACCCTGTGAGTATTCAACCATTTTTTTTGTTACCGCTGGACAACCTTAGGTCTTATATGTGTATTCTAACACGAGGACGTTGTTACAGGTCTGGCTAAATCGGGGCTCGGCAAACACGTGCGTGCGGCAGCGGGGCGGGTATATAGTGGACGTCTCGTTCGCTAGCCCCGCTGTCGCGAGTCGTGTCCGCGACTGGCGTGTCGCCGCGGAGGTGGAGGCGTTGTCGGATCACCGATACATCCATTTCGACGTCTCCGCCCAGACCGCCGGCGGCCGCGGTTTGCCGGCCCTGCGTGCGGACGGTCCGTGCTGGGCGCGTAAGCGCATCGACAGGGAGCTTCTCGAGCAACGGACGGACCCGTTGACGTCGAGCAGGAGGCGTTGTGGTTCCGCGGGGCGATGACGCAAATCAGCGACGCGTCCATGCCCCGGGTCCACGCACAGTCAGCAAGACGCCAGGTGTACTGGTGGACCGACGAGGTCGCGCAGCTGCGCATCACGTGCGTGGCGGTCAGGCGCCAGTACACCCAATAAGACGTCTCCTCCGGACGTCTTCGGGTCCCTGACGAAGAAGCCGCGCTGTATGAGGTGTACCGCGCGGCGAAGGGGAATTTTTGGCTGGCCATCAACGAGGCGAAGACACGAGCCAGGGAGGAGATCGCGCAGTTCGAGGGACACTTCGACACGCGGCGCCCACACTTACGGAGAGTCTCCAACCCGAGCTGTTAGAGGAGGTAGTCGCAGCCCTCTTCCCGGCAAGAGCGGAGCACAGTTCGCCGCCGATGGCTTTGCCCACAGCCGCAGAGTCCACCGAAGAGAACGCCATCAGCGTCCCAAAGGTGACACAGGCAGAGATGGGGGCAGCCGTGATGCGGCCCCGGGCCAAGAACGTGGCTCCGGGACCCGACGGGATCCACGGCTGCGTGTTAGCCCTCGCTCTGAAGGAGCTTGAGCCCCAACTGAGAGGACTCTACAGAGCGTGCCTTGAGCGAGGCCAGTTTCCCACTTTGTGGAAATCTGATCGTCTGGTCCTGCTCAGGAAGGCAGGGCGCCCTGCGGACTCGCCGTCCGCGTACCGGCCCATAGTGCTGCTAGACGAGATGGGTAAGCTGTTTGAGCGGATAATCGCTGCCCGCCTCGTCGGCCACTTGTGCGGAGAGGGGCCGGACCTGGACGGCAGCCAGTTCGGCTTTCGGCATGGGCGCTCCACCATTCACGCTGTGTCGCGAGTGAGAGTCCTGACGGAGGAAGCGGTGGCCCGGGGCGGGGTGATGTTGGCGGTGTCCTTGGACATCACCAACTCCTTCAATCGGGTGCCTCTCTACCTCCGCCACATCGTTGGGGCTTATCTTAGTCGGAGAGGTGTGTCACCTACATGGGACGTAATGGCGGAAACCAGCACCGCATGTCATACGGTGTTCCACAGGGCTCGGTCTTGGGCCCGCTCCTGTGGAACATCGGGTACGACTGGGTGCTGAGGGGCGAGCTCCAATCGGGCGTGGACCTTACGTGTTATGCTGACAACACGCTGGTCACTGCCCGGGGGAGCTCGCAGAGGGGGGCAGCGTTGCTGGCGACGGCTGCAGTGTCACAGGTGGTGAGCCGCATACGTCGCCTGGGTCTGGAGGTGGCCCTCAACAAGTCGGAGGCCATGGTGTTTCATGGTCCCCGGCGGACGCCGCCGCCCGGCTCACACATCGTGGTCGGGGGGGCTCGGATCGCTGTCGAGTCCACCATGAAGTACCTGGGATTGGTGCTCGACAGCCGGTGGGATTTCGGCCCCCACTTCCGGCGGCTGGGGCGCTGTCAACGCTGCTTCCCAATCTGGGGGGCCCGAGCACCGCCTGTAGGCGGCTCTACGTGGGGATCGTGCGATCGATGGCCCTGTATGGGGCGCCGATCTGGGTGACTGACCTGACGGCCGGTAGTATCGCAGTTCTGCGAAAGCCGCAGAGAGTGATGGCCGTCAGAGTGGTCAGGGGGTATCGCACGATCTCCTACGAGGCGGCTTGCGTACTGGCTGGATCCCCGCCCTGGGACCTGGAGGCGAAAGTACTCGCGTCGCTGTACCGGTGGCGCGAGGAAGCGCGGGCGCGAGGCGAAAGGCTGATGCAGCGCCATATGGAGCTGCGTCGGTTTCAGCTTCGCGAGGTCCTGGTGGCGGAATGGCGGCACAGGCTCTCATGCCCTACTGCCTCGCCACCATCGAGGCGGTCAGGCCGGTACTCGAGCGCTGGCTCGAGAGGAGGCACGGCTCCCTGTCGTTTCGGGTGACCAGGGAGCCGGACGCCCGGTGTCACCACTGCGTCGACTGCCGGGAGGACACGGCGTGACATACGCTGTCAGAGTGTGCCGCTTGTGTGCCGCGCCGTGCCCTCATCTCAGAAGTAGGCAGTGACCTGTCGCTGCCGGCCGTGGTCGAGTCGTTGATCGACAGCGAAGAGCCTGGGACGCGGTGGTTTACTTCTGCGAAACGATCGTCTCGCAGAAGGAGGCTGCGGAAAGGGAGAGAGAGACCTCGTCCACTCACCTGGCCTGCAGCAGGCGCACCGGGCGTCGGCGGAGGGCGGACAATGCCCTCTTCCAGCGCCCCTAAATGGGTCCAGGGGCGACGGACTCGGGGACGTCCGTCGCCCTCCACACATCAGGACCCGAGGTGACAGCGCGTAGTGTTCCACGCGCGCCCCTCTTAGACGTCGCGGGGGGAGTCAAACACCTCACTCTCCCCCCTGACCCGACGTGGCCCGCAGTGGTGAGCCGGCACCTATCGGGGGTTGCGGAAGGATCGTACGTTCCCGCGACCCCCGGCGTAGGTGTGAGATGGAACACCGGGGTGGTTTTTAGTCAGTAAGAGTCTGACAGACCCCGCTGCCTGCCACAGGGCGGCGGACATCCACGAGGATTTTCCACCCCGGAAAAAAAAGGTCTGGCTGTTATGCTAACCTTTCAAGATCGGTGCTTTGCGCGATTAAGTCGTGATGCCTTGGTGCAGCCCTGTGGTCAGATGATTTGGAATTGATCCGGGCGCAGGCAATTTGGAGGTTATCCCTTATGGTGTGGTCATCTGTTGTTCAAGAAGGCCTTACCTAGCCGAATCCAGGTGATGAGGGAAGTTCGCCACTCCAGGTAACGAAAGCGTCACCACCTAAGCCCGTAGGCCACGTTATTCGTGTGCACACAAGTTTGGGTGATGCCCCATTAGTGCGTTGCGTTCCGTTGCGTCGTCGCAGCGACGACGCTGCGTCGTTTTCCATATATTTTAAATGACATGCCCCATTAGACCGTTGCGTCGACGCGCGCGACGTTGCAACGGATCGACGGACAAGAGACGAAGCGGGAGGGAGGGTGAAGCGCTGCGTTGTCGGAGCTCCGCTGCGACGACGGACAGTGATCCATTGCGAAGGCTGAACTGAGACGCAGCTGCGACGGCGTACATACCCTCTTGCGTTGCGTTGTCGCAGCGTCAACGCAACACAGGTGTGGCATACAATGCGTTGTTCCGTTGCGATGACGCGACGCAACGCAGCGCAACGCACTAATGGGGCCTCGCTCTTAATCCTGTGCACGACGCCAAGGACTTTAAGCCCGTCAACTGATAGCGTTAATTGAAAGCATATACTGAGAGAACATTGAGTTGATCTATAGTGTCATAATTTAATCTATGAGAGAGTTAGGCCTTTTGTAGGAACTAGGTTATAAGACCAATTGTTATAAAGTATTGTGTCTCGGGTTTGCTTTGCATCATCGTTATATTCCATATATGAGCACAATCCAAATAGGTTGATACTTGTACGGTTGAGCTAGAAGTTATTAAGTGGTTCATCTCATGGACTCGCTATAGTGACTCTGAGAAATGGTAATTGTGTCATTGCAGGCGTACACCGATACAATTAGGAACGGAGACTAGTTGTATGGGTGAATGCCTTGGTGTTTAGGAAAGGTAGATTAGTTAGTGGCTCGCAATATTATATCTTTGTGTACCTTAATTTTCTGTGTAAATAAATTTTGTATTGTGTAAGAAGGTACTTGTTTAATTGATCTCTGGTACTTGTTTAATTGATCTTTCCCTAATAGATTATACCTTATAAATTTACTTTAGAACGATGGTGAGTAGTATAATACTAATAGAAACCATCATCAGCTTGTTTTCATTATTTTTATAAACTACACAGCTTCCGGGTGACATGCGTGCACGTGATGCTTATTTCCCGCAACCTGTTATTTTCTTTGCGTTATGTTAATATGTATTTTCTCTTTCTTTTCTTCGTAACAGGAAAGAGCATCCGCCCGCGCACACACCGCACAGTACTCACGAGACAGGTCCTGAGCTGCGCGCGCACGCCGTCGGGCTCGTGGCCGGCCAGCGGCAGTGCGCGTGCGCAGTCGCGCTGCACGCCCAGCAGCGCGGCGCTCGCGCGGGCCAGGCGCGCGTGCACGTCGGCGTGCGCGGGCACGGGCGCGGGCGCGGGCGCGGGCGCGGGCTCGGGCGCGGCGCTGGCGGCGCGGCGCAGCCAGCCCTCGGCGACGTCGAGCTTGCGCTGCGGAGCACGCGCACGTTAGGGACGCACACACGCGCACGTTAGGGACGCACACACGCGCACGTTAGGGACGCACACACGCGCACGTTAGGGACGCACACACGCGGGCGGCCCAGGGGCCGCTCGCCCCGCAATGACTAAATGCGTTTAGCGCTTAACGTACTTAAACCGTTGTGCAGTCTCTATTATTTTCAAACGATTGATGGAAACAGAACAATGTTTTAAAGGAATTGAGTCATTTGTGGAGAAGAATGTTTGGCGTTTACGACTCTTACTGTGTCAAATGTAGTCATAATCATCGTACCCCAATTGAAAGTGCTAGAAACAAGAATAGAGAATTTCACAACACTTCAGAAGGTTGTATCATAATCATCCTCCTGCCATATGCCAATATAATTGAGGTCGCCTTGTTTGACTTATTTTCAAAGTCTGAGTCTAAAAGATAAGTGATGAATTCACTACTTGAATATTAAATGGGAAGTGGTTTAAAATAAAAGCAGTGAGCGAAGACACATATGAGCCTATAAAAAAGTTATTAAGTGAAAATAACTTTCGCTTGCACTCCTACGAAAACAAGCAGGTAAGGCCATTAAGACGTCGCCTGAGTGCTAGATTGTCCAATTGACCATTGACCATATTTTTCACTAGACAGGTTTTTAAGTTTATTTTTGTGATGCATGCGTAAGGCGACCAATTACTTAATAATGACTGTTTATAATGATAAGTGGAATCAAAAACTACTTCATCAAAATCGAAATATGAGTCCGTTTCGTTTATTTTTAAGTTTAAAAATGGAGGTTGAACAAAATACCACCAACAAAATTACGAATGTGGACTTAGAACAAAACTGCATTGGACTTAGCACAAATTGCAAAATAATCCGTCAGTGCTTCTTTGTTCAAGCTACCACTTCAAGGTACAGGATGTTTAAAAATAATTGTCTCATCTCAAATTTTAAAAATTATTAATAAGTATTCGTATTCTTATTTTAGCCACAAAATATAACTTAATATAATTATAAATCGAAAGGAGAAAGGTTATCCTATCTAAAAATAGTATTAGCAGTAATAAGAAAATGCATCTGCATGAAATGTGTAAGGTGAGTGAGTTTATAATGAATGGGGTGTGCGGTGTAAGATGTGTGTCTGAGTGCAGTAAAAGAAAATACGTATGCATTTTGAACGACTAAGTATTGGTGTGTTTCGTGTAGGTGTTTGTGAATGCGGGTACGAGTGTAAGTGTGTGGTAATTGTGTGGTATGTAGAGTGTACTAATTATTGTGATTATCACTGTTACAGTATACATACGTAGTATGTTAAAAAAAATTCTTCCTCTTTGCTCTGCTCTTTTCATTCTTTTTTACTGATTTATTTGCCTTTTTGGATGGGTTTTTCTTTTCTTGATCTGTTTTTTTCTTTGTTACATTTTCCTTTTTATTTTCTGTCTTCTGTTTAGCTTCATTTGTTTTAGTAGATGTGCTTGGTGTGATTGAATTGTCATTTTCTTATATTTTTTGCTTTCCATTACATTTTGACCTTACAGCGTTGGCGTGTGTTACCCGTCTTGTTTGTGTCATTTGTCTTTTTTCCTGCTTTTTTTATAATCGCCTCCATACATGAAATATCTTCAGGTGGCATGTATTTATACGCGCTTCTGATATCATCAATTTTTTTTTGGTTAACGTTGCTTTGGGCCTCTTGAGGGTTATTTCATTATTTATTATTATAGAACTTTTTTGTATATTTACTATTTTCGGTGGATCGCTGAACAAGGTTTGATAAGAGATCTCCACTAAATTTGATTTTGAATAAGTCAACGATTTGACTTGTTTGTACGGAATTTGGTGGAACCCATACTTATTGCTTCTGGGCACTATTTAATTATTTTGTTGCATAATGCACTATCTTCATTATCCACCAAAACACCTTAGACACAGAAATTAAAATTCAATCAACAGGTCCGAACCACTCCCGTCGAATTCACGCCAAAAAGTTCGCTTTTAATTACTTAGGTGACGTAATTTCAACATCCTGTAGAAGAAACACGAGCTCCATGAGAGATAGCTTAAAAGTGCTTACCGTTCAATTTCGGCAGGTTCTCGGGTGGTATTTCTTTTATAATATGTTCGGGACATATTAGCAGATTATACTCAGATGCTTATTTGTAAATCAAACACTATACAACAATACTTTTACGTTATTTTTGTGCAATAAACGAAGTGTTCTTCTCAAGACGCCGAGCCACACTGAATCGCGAAACAAAATGGCGGGCGCTTACGTCACGCCTATAGCGAGCTGTGATTGGGTATATAGCTGGAGGTTGACCAAACAAGCACGCAATAACCAAATCGTGGAGGTTGGATTATTAAGCAGGGAATTAATATTTTTTCGCTGTGAACAAAAAAACTTTAAACTTAAAAAACAGCCCTTTTGTTTGGGAAATAAACCTTGTCGTTAGTGTAATAAAATCGATTTTTGTCCGTTGATCATCCTGCATTTATAACTCATTTTTGGTCAAAATGGTCGGTTGAACAATCTAGCACTCGGGCGACGAAGAGTCATGGTGAAAAATCTTCATTTCACATTCAAGTCTAGTTTTATAATAAAGAACACGTGAATCAAGTGAGTTCCCCTTAACTTCTAGTTAATATGAAAGACGTTATTGGACGATTTCTTAATTTTATAGTTACTTAGCAATTTAAATTATACATAACTTATTAGCTAATAGGCTAGATTGTAATGTGAATAAAGTATCACCACTTGTGATATATCACAAAGGGAAAAACAAATAGAATCATCCTCTCAAGCCCCTTATTTTCATACCGAAATTGAAATGACCAGAAAGAAAACATACTAGATTTTTACAGGAAATAATGATCTGAATTATATTTATTCAAAGGAGATACATACAAATTAAATCAACTAGTGGAAACTATAAGAGACAGACTCAACTAACCTGCAGCAGCTCCAGCTGCTCAGCGAGCCTGTGCGCGGCCTCGTGCTTGCCCGCGCGGCCGTACGCGTCCACCTGCGCGCGCACGTCCGCCATGCGCGCGCGCTGCGCACTGAACTCCTCCGTGAGCTCCTGTGGAGCGTATTCATTTGTGTTATTTTTAAAACGCCTAAAACCTACAATAAACGAGAGAAATCTGATCGCTGACCATCAGTTTGGTTTCAGAGAGAAACACTCAACAATAGACCAAGTACAGACGCCAGCACATCAAGCTACCCGAAACTGTCAAATTTTCCCAATCAACGGTGAACCTTATGCTTAAGCGATAAAGTAGAAAATCTATTAAATAAATTTGACAGATTGTAGTAGTGAATTACCAACATCATTGAGAGAACACTTGAAGATAAAAAAGTCTGCTCCACCGTATTTTTAGATGTGGCACAAGCTTTTGATAGAGTTTTTGGTATAAGGGTTTGATATATAAGCTAAAACTAATGCTGCCCAATGATTTTGCCGATATCCTGCAATCATACATTACAGATAGAATGTTTCGAGTAAGGCACGAGGATACTTATTCCGAATTAAAAGTTATTAAAGCTGGCGTGCCTCAAGGTAGTGTGCTGGGTCCAGTCCTCTATCTGCTGTACACGCATGATATACCAGAGCTGGAAAATAATACTATTGCAACCTTTGCGGACGATACTGCCATTATGGCGACAGGGTCATGCCATACGGAAGCAATCAAAAAAGTACAAATCGCTGTGAATAAAGTTCATGACTGGGCACAAAAATGGAGAATTAAATTAAATGAATCGAAGTCACTTCACATTGACTTCACCAACATGAATTGTGATTACCACCCAATCTCCATAAATGGCCAACAAGTGCCATACGCAGATACAGCCAAATACCTTAGCATAACGCTTGACGCAAAACTGCGCTGGAAATAGCACGTCAAAAAGAAAAGACAGGAACTAGAAATGCGCTTTAAAAACATGTATTGGTTGATTGGACGGGATTCCTGCCTATCGATACATAATAAAATCCTATTATATAAGCATATCCTTATGCCAATATGGACATATGGCACCAAAAACTAACTTGCTTCTTCTTGAAAGAGCTCAGAGACAATTTTAAAGGTAGCAAACTTCCATCCCTTCTTTTTTCCGACGGATTTGCTATATAAATCCTGCAATCCTTCATTATGCACTTAGTGTTAAAACAGCACACCATGCTTGCCTACAATGCTGACAACACTAACAGACGGAATGATTTAGTTTGCATATCTAATGCTACCTCAAAACATGTCTTTGTAGAAAGATTTTTAACTTTCTTAGGCCCATTCCTGTACAATACATTAAACAGAAAACTAAGTATCTATAAACTGAATTACTATAGCTGTAAACAAATTAGGTATACTTAAATATTTATTAACCATCGATTATGCACAGACAGAAGACCTACTTATTGTCTGCAAATAGAACTGCTAACATGCTACTTTACTTTATTTACCTAAGTTTTAATTTATTTTTTACGTTATATTGATTGTTAATTTATTACATTAAGTACTTATGCACTTTCTGGCCTGAAGCACAGGTTCAACCTAGTTCAGGCAAATTAGCAACTGTGCGCTATTTTATTTTAATTGTTAAGCTATTCATTTTAAGTGTATCCCCCTTTTTATAAATAAACGATTATTATTAATTACGGGGCTGTACTGTATCCAGTTATGTGGCGGCCCGGCCGGGCTCCAGCTCGCGCGCCAGCTCGTCCAGCCACTGCTGCAGCTGGTCCAGCGACACCTCCTGCACCATACCTGTGCTCGCCTCACGGGCAGGCCGGTCCGGCCGGGCTCCAGCTCGCGCGCCAGCTCGTCCAGCCACTGCTGCAGCTGGTCCAGCGACACCTCCTGCACCATACCTGTGCTCGCCTCGCGGGCAGGCCGGCCCGGCCGGGCTCCAGCTCGCGCGCCAGCTCGTCCAGCCACTGCTGCAGCTGGTCCAGCGACACCTCCTGCACCATACCTGTGCTCGCCTCGCGGGCAGGCCGGCCCGGCCGGGCTCCAGCTCGCGCGCCAGCTCGTCCAGCCACTGCTGCAGCTGGTCCAGCGACACCTCCTGCACCATACCTGTGCTCGCCTCGCGGGCAGGCCGGCCCGGCCGGGCTCCAGCTCGCGCGCCAGCTCGTCCAGCCACTGCTGCAGCTGGTCCAGCGACACCTCCTGCACCATACCTGTGCTCGCCTCGCGGGCAGGCCGGTCCGGCCGGGCTCCAGCTCGCGCGCCAGCTCGTCCAGCCACTGCTGCAGCTGGTCCAGCGACACCTCCTGCACCATACCTGTG
Organism: Luperina nickerlii; assembly: GCA_963855955.1. NCBI lineage: Eukaryota > Metazoa > Arthropoda > Insecta > Lepidoptera > Noctuidae > Luperina > Luperina nickerlii. The sequence goes on along the minus strand of OY979683.1, from coordinate 508,952 downwards.
CTCGCCTCGCGGGCAGGCCGGTCCGGCCGGGCTCCAGCTCGCGCGCCAGCTCGTCCAGCCACTGCTGCAGCTGGTCCAGCGACACCTCCTGCACCATACCTGTGCTCGCCTCGCGGGCAGGCCGGCCCGGCCGGGCTCCAGCTCGCGCGCCAGCTCGTCCAGCCACTGCTGCAGCTGGTCCAGCGACACCTCCTGCACCATACCTGTGCTCGCCTCGCGGGCAGGCCGGCCCGGCCGGGCTCCAGCTCGCGCGCCAGCTCGTCCAGCCACTGCTGCAGCTGGTCCAGCGACACCTCCTGCACCATACCTGTGCTCGCCTCGCGGGCAGGCCGGCCCGGCCGGGCTCCAGCTCGCGCGCCAGCTCGTCCAGCCACTGCTGCAGCTGGTCCAGCGACACCTCCTGCACCATACCTGTGCTCGCCGCGCGGGCAGGCCGGCCCGGCCGGGCTCCAGCTCGCGCGCCAGCTCGTCCAGCCACTGCTGCAGCTGGTCCAGCGACACCTCCTGCACCATACCTGTGCTCGCCTCGCGGGCAGGCCGGCCCGGCCGGGCTCCAGCTCGCGCGCCAGCTCGTCCAGCCACTGCTGCAGCTGGTCCAGCGACACCTCCTGCACCATACCTGTGCTCGCCTCGCGGGCAGGCCGGCCCGGCCGGGCTCCAGCTCGCGCGCCAGCTCGTCCAGCCACTGCTGCAGCTGGTCCAGCGACACCTCGGAGCGCGCCGCCTCACGCACCGCGCGCTCCAGCAGTGCGCTGCGCGACGCCGCCTGCATCATACCGGTTATTAATGATTAGGACGAAACAAAGGCAAACATAAAAAAAATCCGTAGCGAGTTACAGGAAGTGCTTCAAATCCACTTCGAATGCGCGTCGACTATAATGGGGTGTTTTTTTCCCACATACTCTACAAATCTGTATGTACGCGTTGCCATGAAACAGAGGCAGTTCCCACGTATGCAGGTCAGCACGCGGCGCTACATCCCGCACCATACGACACGGACACATTACTTCAATATCTAAGGTAGGCCAGTAAACATAATTGCGTGATAAGCTTTACATTTTTCCAACTGCTAAATCACCTTGATGAATTTTTATTAAAAGTTTTCAAATACGTTTTAGGGTTCCGTACCCAAAGGGTAAAAACGGGACCCTATTACTAAGGCTCCACTGTCCGTCTGTCCGTTTGTCACCAAGCTGTATCTCATGAACTGTGATAGCTGGTCAGTTGAAATTTTCACAGATAATGTATTTCTGTTGCTGTTGTAATTCTGTTGCCGCTATAACAACAAAAACTAAAAACAGAATAAAATAAATATTTAAGGGGGCTCCCATACAACAAATGTGTTTTTTTCGGCGTTTTTGACTTGTGGTACGGAACCCTTCGAGTGCGAGTCCTACTCTCACTTGGCCAGTATTTTTATCACATCTATTCACAAAGAGCTATACTCGAAAGGTTTAGGTAATTAAAAACCCGACTGCGTAAAAAACTTAAGTTAATAAAAAAACACAAAAGCTAAAAACAAGCCCATTTTAAATTAAATTAAAGTTGGAAGCAGACGGAACCCATTTGAATTTGAAAATATAATAAAAATGGTATGGGTCCCGCCTGCTTCTAACTTTAATTTAAAATGGGCTTGTTTTTAGCTTTTGTGTTTTTTTATTAACTTAAGTTTTTTACGCAGTCGGGTTTTTTATTTTTTAAATAACTTTTTTTTATTGCCAGCTTTTTAGTTAACAAAATAATGTGATTGTAATAAATATTGTAATATCGCAGACGATTTAGTTCATGGTACAGACAGCGTCAGTATGTGCTAACCCCTCAAGTTTTAAAATGTTACACATTAAATTCCTTACAAATAATCTAAAGAATACTTCAAAAAGAACCCATTGTTTCGACTCAGATTTGAACCATCGCATCACCGAACGTCGTCATACTCATACCGGCAGTTTGACGAACTAGCCAGCGAGCCCATTTGAATTGCGTTGAAATTGTTATCTACTATGGTCTGAGTCATTTTATCTTTAGGTGGGATGTCTAATCGAGAGATGTTATAATTTGAGGGTATCCATTAATTTTACTTACTTACGTTGTCTTTATAAAATTAATCCATACCCTCAAGTTATAACTATAACGTTTGATGTATACGTTCACTTAAAACGGCGAAGAGTAAACGACTACGATTTATTCATTAATTTTTAAAATGATTTATGATTTTATGAGAACTAAAATAGTTGTTCTGTGTGAACAAAATGTGAGTGAGCATAAAAGGAATTGCGAGACAGCTTGGCATAGCAGTAAGTTCATTATAATATTAATTGTGTTCTCCGATTTTTTTCTTGTTGAGCTATTTGCGGTATCTTGTGTGTGGTATTTAATAACTTATTTAAAACCATTTTTTTCTATACAGAGACAAACGGTGCGCTTATGGGTGCGCAGATTTCAAGAAACCGGCGATGTTAAGACAATGACCATGGGTCGGAGAACTACTGGGATCTATACGGACCAATCTGAACATCATCCGGATATTGTTAAGGTTCACACTACACCGCCGTTTACATCCACTCGTTACAGTTCGCAACGGCATGGAATATCTCTCTGTCCACGGTTCGAAGACATTTACACGCAGCATACATTCACAGTTATCGACCTGCAAAATATGTCTAACAGAAGAGCATCGAAGAGAACGATTGCGAAAAGCCCAGAAATAGCAGTTATATTAATTAAGTATGACAACAAAATAAACAACGAAGACATTTAACTCATTTGATTCCACTATTTTACTTTGTATAGCAAAATATTCTAAGTAGATATCATGAGCTAATAAGAGATGTTAATTGATTATCTATTGATAACATGTTTATTCACTTATTATGCTCATGATTGTAATATTTGTAATCCTGCCAAACTAACTTCTAGTTCCTAGACAAGTTGCAAACGCTTCAAAACTTGTCTCTTTCGATGTCACTTATCAGACTGTCAAATGTCAAATTTGTATGCTGAGACGACATGACAGGTCACGTGACATTTCGTTAGGTTATGTCAATCTAAAATATTTCTACCGCTTACTGGTTTATCGTTTACGTTAATAGGATGCCACTTGTCTAGGAACCCAATTGTATCAGTTGGCAAAATAGTATATTATGATAACTGTAAATAAAATTATCAAATCAAAATAAATCTTTGTTGTTAAATAAGATCATAGTTTTGTTAAATAATAGCAATAATAAATATTATTATATGATTATTAAGGTATTTTATTTTTCTTTATTTTTAAATTCTTTATAAATAATTACTAAAACAAAATAGAAAAATATATTAAAATAATAATTATAATGAACAAAAAGCACATTTCGTGGCTATGATTTGAACTTCCACTCATAGGCACGGCAAGCGGTCTTGAAACCTCTAATCTATTTAGACGATGAATAAAACGTTCGTAAATGTTAACCCTATTATTGCTTGTCGTTTTCGCAATAATAAAAGTATTAACGTTTTATTGAAAAAACAATAATAAAAACAGAATTTTAAAAAATAAATACTATCTTAAACTTATTTATTCACTAAAACAATAAATTAATTGAAATAAAATGTTTTTGCAAAATACAAAAACCAACTTGGGCCTATCACGGATTTGAACGCACATGTCTTTTGGAGGGGTAATCACTTAATGAAGCTGTGTGTACGTGTTTTTTTATGATTTGTCACTTCGAATTACTTTTAACCATATACTCGTAAGTTGTACTCGTATATATTTTTGTAACCATTTTTTAAAACCCTTTATTTTGATAAGTACCCTATATTGTGCTGTTTTTGGTTGCATGAATTCGTCAATAACACATCCAGAGACAACTTTTTTAGATTACCTGGAAACTCTGAAAGGTAAAACTATAAAATAATTTTACTTACTATTAGGTAGGTACATAATGTGTCTTTTTAATGGATAAGTATTTCCTTTTATCGCCCAAAAAAAGATGTCTGGATTAATAAATAAAGTGAATAGAGTAAAGAAAATAGACACGAGTGAAATAGGTAGTTATAGGCGGTTCATGAATCATTATACGGTAGGTACGCTTGTGTTAAAACCTCGGGGCATGTGTGTTTTGTTAGTTTGTATAATTCAAAGTAAAGACGTGGTTTTTATTATTAATAATAGTTGTTTATTATACTGTGTGTATGAACAATACTAGAAAAAAATTGGTTGTCTGTAAAATCGATTTACGGACGATAGTTTAACCTGACAACGTCATAACAAAACATTAATGAAATGATTGGAAACAAAATGGGCGGATTTTTGCCACCAAATTCAAATGTTTGCACGCTTTACGGCCTGAACGGCTCGATGGATTTTAGTTTGCGAGCTGTCGTTAGATTCGTATTTACTGTGAGAGTGACACTGGGTATATAAAAATAAAAAACAAAATGGCGGATTTTTGGCGCTAAATTCAATTGTTTGGCACGCTCTGCAGCCTGAACGGCTCGATGGATTTTGGCTTGCGAGGTGTCGTTAGATTCGTATTTACTGTGAGAGTGACACTGGGTATATCAAAATAAAAAAAAACAAAATGGGCGGATTTTTGCCACCAAATTCAAATGTTTGGCACGCTCTGCGGCCTGATCGGCTCGATGGATTTTAGTTTGCGAGGTGTCGTTAGATTCGTATTTACTGTGAGAGTGATACTGGGTATATAAAAATAAAAAAAACAAAATGGCGGATTTTTGGCGCTAAATTCAAATGTTTGGCACGCTCTGCGGCCTGAACGGCTCGATGGATTTTAGTTTGCGAGGTGTCGTTAAATTCGTAATTACTGTAAAAGTGATATCGTAATAAAAAAAATGGCGGATTTTTGGCGCCATATTCAAATGTTCGGCACGTTTTGCGGCCAGAACGGCTCAATGAATTTTAGCTTCAAAGGTGTCGTTAGATTCGTATTAATTGTAAAAGTGACACCGGGTATAAATTTTGAATCATAACATAAGTTGGGAGTACCTCCACTCGGTGAAGGCGGTAACAGTTTAACTGGCTAAAACTCCCATAATATCAATACTTTCGGGCTTATGTTGTTGTCATTGTGTATTTTGATACCTTTTGATATCCACCTCCTATTTGGCACGGCAGCCTACCCGGTAACGCAGGAGAGCAGCCATATAGTATACCTATCTACTTGTATTGATAAATAAAAAAAAAGTATTACACCATCGTACTGAAGACCTACTCGTACCTCAAGTATTGACCATCTAGCACTTGATCGATTAAAAAAATGGCTTTATCCCGAAAAACCAAAAATAATTACCCGACTGCGCCAGGAGGGTTATGTCACAGTATAAAGACATACAGTATTGTATCTCGGCCGTAACCTTGAAATAAATGCCTACAGCCGCGCGGTACGTAAACATGCGATAGGGCTGCCCGCCTCCAACATTTTAATTACATTTGCCTACTTTGTGTTTCCATTTAGTTTTGTTATTGTATTTTTCTGTGTGTACATAAATAAAATAAATAAATAAATAAATATACTTTTTTTATATAAACAAATAAAATACTTTGTGAACTGAAAGGAAGTGTTTAATAAAAATGCGTGTTGTTTTTTGATTGGTAGATTTAATTAAAAAACCATATTTATGTTTGAATAATTAATCATTTAATCTTATAAATTTGCGACCGAAAAATATTTGCGCCTCGACTGAGACGTACGAAATGCTTTATTATTAAATTTTAAACTATAAAAAATCCGCATTCTAATATAAAGCTTAATTAAAAATTGTTTTGATTTGATTAAAATGGTCAATTTCGTCATTTCGAATTAACTATTTATTAACATTAATCTGATTACAGTTTATTTCTATGAAAACTTGTTCATAAGTATATTTAAACAAATTATGTTAAATTATTATTATAGTTAAATCAAACGTTCAAGAACTACAAATAAAATTCAAAAGGACATGTTAGGTTTTTGTATGGAGGCTGGGCTTTTATTCGAAGCTACTGTGAACAGGGAAGAGATCATATTTTTATGAAAGTACATAAATTAAGGAGACTTTGTATATTTTTTATTTTTTTTTTGAAAGCACCCTTTCCTTAATTATTATACATTTTAATAATGATTATTTAAAATATAAATTGCAACCCACAGTAATTATTGATTTTGGCAACACTTTTCGGTTGGATGTCATTATTGTCATTGTGAATTGTGAACGTCAATCAAGTGTCAAATTCAATTCAATTTTGACCTGTGTATTGACAGCTGACAAGTATGACAACCTTACTGGCACAGGTAATATTTTCATAGATTCCATTAGGAGGCAAAGGAATTAATGCCATACATACAAATCATGGAGTTGGTTTTATTTTAAGCCATCTAATATTATTTTAGAATATTTTAAATAACAATAAGGTGTATAATTTGCTTTAAAAAATGATATTTAACCATTTTTTCTTTGTTTCAATGTGCAAAAATAATATTATGACACCAAAAATATCTGGATTTAAAATAAGTATTTATTCAATAATGGTGCTTTTAATATTTTTTCTGATTTTGTCAGGTCATCCTAAATAAGTTTCCCTATCAGAAAAACCATACATGACAGCTGTTCAAAAAAATTCTTATTTTAAGCCCATTTCCTAACATGTCCTTTGTATATTAATGTTTTTTTAATCTTTCCTATCATCGTCCTATCCTTAACAGAATAACACAGATTGGAAGAAGTTAAATAGCAAACATGTATAAAAGTTATACATAGTTAAAATAATCTGTTCATTGAAGTAATAAACATATTTAAATTAATGAGTGCAAATAAAAGTAAATTTATCAATTAAATTGTAGATTTCATTTCACTCCTTCTTTGTATTCATACAAAATATTATTAATTCAATATAAATAATTAAATTTTATTCATGAAAGTATGCAATCATTTCATTAATGTTTTGTTATGACGTTGTCACGTTAAACTATCGTCCGTAAATCGACTTTACAGACAACCAATTTTTTTCTAGTATTATTCATACACACAGTATAATAAACAACTATTATTAATAATAAAAGCTACGTCTTTACTTTGAATTATACAAACTAACAAAACACACATGCCCCGAGGTTTTAACACAAGCGTACCTACCGTATAATGATTCATGAACCGCCTATAACTACCTATTTCACTCGTGTCTATTTTCTTTACTCTATTCACTTTATTTATTAATCCAGACATCTTTTTTTTTTGGGTGATAAAAGGAAATACTTATCCATTAAAAAGACACATTATGTACCTACCTACTAGTAAGTAAAATTATTTTATAACATATTTGCTCGTAAAGGGCCTCTTATTTCACCAATTTCAATATCGTAACGTATCTCATTACGCACTTGTGCGGTAATGTAATGTAAATCGCACGGTTTATCAAGATTCTCCGTCAAAACGAACGGTACTTTTTTAAATCTTAGCAAAGAGTTATTATTTCAGAAAAGTAGTCAACATTTTATGAATAAAATTAACTTTGGGAGAGAAAATATAATAAATAAACATTTAATTCTTTAATTAATTTTGACAATAAATTACAACCATTAATATCTGTAACAAAAACAAAAATATTAATTTACTTTATTAATAATACTGGCTGTTCTGTGCGCGCATCGCTTATCTGTTAAGAAGTAAAATTTATTCCGCGCGCTTTTTCTTTTCGCTGTACTTTTTTTATTTGAAAATGTCGTCAAGTAATGATGAATTTATTAATTCCACACCGCCAGAAGTCTGAGAGGCAGCGAAAAAGGCTACTCTAAGCCTCTTGCCCGAAAAATCGACCGATAGATACTTACAAGCGTATCAAAATTTCATCATATGGAAAACAAGCAAATATGCAAGTTCAGTCCGAGTTTTATTTATTTCCTCGCAAATATGTTATAAAACGTCGTATGACATACGTGCGCTTTGAAAATTACAGCCTCTGCTTTCTTTTAGCCCTCGCCTACGGCTCGGGCAAGCAATATCGCCTCGGCTGTAATTTTCAACTTACCGCACTTATATCATAATGTACTATTATAGTTTTACCTTTCAGTTTCCAGGTAATCTACAAAAGTTATCTCTGGATGTGTTATTGACGAATTCATGCAACCAAAAACAGCACAATATAGGGTACTTATCAAAATATAGGGTTTTAAAAAATGGTTACAAAAATATATACGAGTACAACTTACGAGTATATGGTTAAAAGTAATTCGAAGTGACAAATTATAAAAAACACGTACCAAGAACTAAATCGTCTGCGATATTACAATATTTATTACAATCACATTATTTTGTAAACTAAAAAGCTGGAAATAAAAAAAAAGTTATTTAAAAAATAAGAAACCCTACTGCGTAAAAAACTTAAGTTAATAAAAAAAACACAAAAGCTAAAAACAAGCCCATTTTAAATTAAAGTTAGAAGCAGGCGGGACCCATACCATTTTTATTATATTTTCAAATTCAAATGGGTTCCGTCTGCTTCCAACTTTAATTTAATTTAAAATGGGCTTGTTTTTAGCTTTTGTGTTTTTTTATTAACTTAAGTTTTTTTTTATTTTGATATACCCAGTGTCACTCTCACAGTAAATACGAATCTAACGACACCTCGCAAGCTAAAATCCATCGAGCCGTTCAGGCTGCAGAGCGTGCCAAACAATTATACATACATACTCTCGAAAAACATAACCCTCCTTCTGGCGCAGTCGGGTAAAAAGGGTAAACAAATCGTAAGAAGGGTTGTTTATAGTTGACATTTTCTTATTTAAAAATACGTTCTAACAAAATTAAATTTATTTTCGATCACACGATAGTTTTCTCTTTTGTTATAGTATGTTCAACTTTATCGTTTATAGTCCAGTCAAATAAGACTTTGAAGGTTACAATAATTCCCATAGAGCTAAAAATTGGTACGAATGTTCAGAATACTATTATAAACGAATTGTGAAAAGTCCCTATCAATCCCCCTTGTGCAAATTTTTTTATTGATGGTGAAAGTTTGCAAAAATTGGTTTTTCGCGTTTTTCAGCTAAATGGTGAGTTTTACAGCAAAAATAGTTCAGACAAAAATTGTAGATCATCCGATCCTCTACAAAAAATGTATCCGCACTTTTTTTCATAAGTATTGCCATTTCCGTGATATAGCGGTTGAAAGAATTGAAAAAAATATTTTATTCGTAATATGCACGTTAATGTACCTACTTTTATATACGTTTTTGAACCGTTATGCGAGTAAACATATGAGTCCCTATGTCTTATACATACAAATTATACCTGAAAGACCAGACATCTGTAAAAATTCATGTGCAGTGTCGAAAAAATTATACTCGAAAAAATAGCATTGATACCGTGAAAAGACGACGCCAAGAAGAAGCTGGTTCATCAAAAATAAGTCCTCCTCGTACTAGAGCACGAGTAAGTGAAACTACATAAATCTTACGTCGGTACTGCAGTGCTTTTTTCTTCTACAACTCTTCATATTAAATGAAGAGTTGCGCAAAATAAACAACACTGATTGAAGTAAAATGTAGTTTTTGATGAACCAGCTTCTTCTTCTTGTGGTCGTCTTTTCACGGTATCAATGCTACTTTTTCGAGTATAATTTTTTCGACACTGCACATGAATTTTTACAGATGTCTGATCTTTCAGGTACTCCGAAAACTCATCAACTCTTTCAATACTTGCATCAATGAATGCTTTCATGCCGCGATCAATAGTAACAACTCCACTTTCAGTCAAAGGTTGACTACAAATAAAGCAGAATTCCGACATTTTTTTTAAAACAGTAAATTGCGTAAACTCATAAACTTTGTTACAAAATATAAGCGATAGCCACGAGTTGTCACTACGAAGGAATGCTTACGACTAACAGTATTTTGTTGAGTATGAGACCTTTGAAACGGAGCAGGTATACGAGCATCGCCACGCTGACAATATTGAATGGAAGACAGATGTTACTCAAGGCCATGCGATTCCTCGTCGGGCACCTGGTGAGGACGGGGCCGGATCTTGCGGATAGCCAGTTTGGCTTCCGCAAGGGGCGCTCGACGGTGGATGCCATCATGCGCGTGAGAGCCCTCACGAGGGGTGGGGTCGTCGTGGCGGTGTCACTCGACATCGCCAACGCGTTTAACACCCTGCCCTGGGGCTGCATTGGGGAGGCACTCCGGTATCACCGGGTGCCGACCTACCTCCGTCGAGTAGTCTGGGCGTATCTGACGGACAGAGCCGTCATCTACCCCAGTCGCGATGGGGAGTGGAACCGGCGAGAGATGTCGTGCGGTGTCCCACAGGGATCGGTTCTGGGGCCGCTCTTGTGGGACATCGGTTACGACTGGGTGCTGCGGGCCGACCTCCCTGATGGCGTCAGCGTGGTTTGCTACGCTGACGACACGCTAGTCCTGGCGCAGGGGAGGTCGCATCAGGCGGCAGCCGACGCGATGACACGCGGGGTTGCGATAGTCGTGGAGAGGATCCGGCAGTTGGGTCTCGAGGTGGCATTGCACAAGTCCGAGGCCATGTCGTTTCATGGGCCCCGGAACGCGCCACCATCGGGATCCCAACTAACGGTAGGAGGGGTTCACATCGGCGTCGAGACGACGATGAAATACCTGGGTCTCGTCCTCGACAGCCGGTGGAACTTCGTCGAGCATTTCCGACGTTTGGCTCCTAAACTGGAACGGGCCGGGGCCGCCTTCAAGCGGCTCCTGCCCAAACTGAGGGGGCCAAACGCCTCCTACCGGAGGCTTTACGCGGGGGTCGTGCGGTCCATGGCCCTATAACGGGGCCTCGGTGTGGGCGCGTTCACTGCGGCGGCGAGCCGCCCATTATTTGAACGCGCCCCAGAAGGTGGTAGCCGTTAGGCTGATCCGGGGGTACCGCACGATCTCGGGCGAGGCGGCAAGCCTCCTTGCCGGACTGCCGCCATGGGATCTGGAGGCGATAGTCCTCGTAAGTCTCGTAAGTCGCACCTGTATGAGTGGCGCGCGGAGGCACTACGTCGAGGGGAAACTCCGCTTCCGCAGCAAATCGCGGCGGAGCGGACGGACCTCCGGCGCGATCTCATGGCGGCATGGAAAGAGCGACTGTCGCAACCCAGCGCAGGGCACGCCACGATAGCGGCGGTAAGACCCCTCTTTGAGGAGTGGCTAGAGAGGCGTCATGGCGCCCTCACCTACCGCCTGACGCAGGTCCTCACCGGACACGGAAGTTTCGGGAGGTTCCTGCACATAATCAGGCGGGAGGAAACGCCCGGGTGTCACCATTGCCAGGATCGCCCAGAGGACACGGTGGAGCACACGGTGGAGGTCTGCCCCGCTTGGGCGGAGCACCGCCGTGTCCTCGTAGAGGCGATCGGCAGCGGCGGCGACCTCTCGCGCCCGGGCCTGGTTCAAGCCATGGTCCGGGGCGAGAGGGAGTGGGGGGCAGTCGCCTCCTTCTGCGAAGCAGTCATGCTAGCGAAGGAGGCGGCGGGACGGCTGAGGGAGAGAGCCTCCCGTCCCAGCCGCCGCGGGAGACGCTCCGGGCGTCGGGAGCCGCGCGACGACTCCCGGCCACCGTAGGCGCGGGCCTGCGGGCGAAGAGTAATGGGTAGCTCACCGTCCGATCAGGACCAGGCCCGTGCCGGACGGCGCGTACGTGTTCCATGCGCGCCTCAAAGAGATGTCAGCATCAAGTGAAGGGGCCCGTCAGGGCCGAAGCCTGCCGGGTCAGCGGGATTGTCCGAAAGGGTTACCGCTGGCCCGGAACATAAAGGGCGAAGGAAGGAACACGGGTGGGTTTTAGTCAGTAAGAGTCTGACACTCCCTTCCGCTCCACCCAGAGCGGGAGGAGTCATTTGATGATTTCCCATCCTAAAAAAAAAAGGCCATGCGACTAAATGAAAATAGGGGCGGAGTTTTTGACCGTCATTTATGTTCTAAGAATTTTATAATTTGTATGTATAAGACATAGGGACTCATATGTTTACTCGCATAACGGTTCAAAAACGTATATAAAAGTAGGTACATTAACGTGCATATTACGAATAAAATATTTTTTTCAATTCTTTAAACCGCTATATCACGGAAATGGCAATACTTATGAAAAAAAGTGCGGATACATTTTTTGTAGAGGATCGGATGATCTACAATTTTTGTCTGAACTATTTTTGCTGTAAAACTCACCATTTAGCTGAAAAACGCGAAAAACCAATTTTTGCAAACTTTCACCATCAATAAAAAAATTTGCACAAGGGGGATTGATGGGGACTTTTCACAATTCGTTTATAATAGTATTCTGAACATTCGTACCAATTTTTAGCTCTATGGGAATTATTGTAACCTTACTTCTATTTTAAGGACTAATTTGACTGGACTATTATTCTTAAACCACTCTTCGTAGATTTAACTGCTTGAGCACAATTTTTTAGTTAGATTTATTAAAATAGTATATTTTGTATTCAGTTTACCATAAATAGCCCAAAAAGACAGGTTCCCAAACCTTTTGGAAAATACAACGAATTAGATAATGTTGCTAAATTAAAGAGTACAATTGTGACGTAGTCTGGCAACTGAAGTGGCAGGTATTACGTTTAGTCGGTTAACCAGACGCCATTGTTGACAAACGCTCTCGACATTTAAAAAAATATTGCTTTTGAAGAAGCAGAATTAAAAGCGCAATTATTAACAAAAGTTAAATATGAAATACACAAATACCAATCCTATGTTCTGGATGAATTAGCTAAGGAAAATGGTGTTACAGTATTGCGCCTGCCGCCATATCACTGTGAGCTCAATCCAATTGAATTAATATGGGCTCAAGTTAAGGAGTTTGTAGCCGAGAAAAATAAAACTTTTAAAATGGCTGATCTAAAAATTCTTTTGCCAGAGGCTCTAGCTAGTGTAACTGCAGAGAATTGGATAAAATGCGAAGGCCATGTTATAAAAGAGGAACAGAAAATGTTCAAATTAGACAAAATAATGGATGATACCACTGATCGTTTTATTATTAATGTGACAGATAGTTCATCAGATTCAGAGTCAGAATAGAGGCTATTAATATGTGATTATAATTAATATGATTTTAACATTTGAAATAAAAGGTTTTGCATCTATGAGTCACGTGGTTTTTTTGTTTACACTTTTTTAACTACCTAAACTTATGGAGCATAGTGTATTTCTCGTAAACAGGGACTAAAATAGCTTTTAATCCCTGGAGACTAAAAGTGATTTGAATTTAGAATGTGGATATTGTTAGTAAAAGTTCCAATCACCAAAGAGATCAATTACGAACATTGTATGAACAAGTAAAGGCGGATACAGACATTGCGAGGCATGCGCAGCGCACGGCGCTTATCGCATGATTCGCAATGTGTGAATGTTCATATCCTGATGAGGCACGTGCTTCCACATGCCTCACTACGAATATGAATATCAAAACATGTGACGTTCAGCAATCTCCGATAGGTAATACGGGCTGGTGTCTGCAACTCCACGTCAATGCGCGTATTTTGCGTACGGGCATTAGCAATCTCCGATATCTTTGGTTCTAGATGATCGGTCACCAAAAGTATCAATTCGTCAAATTTCTTCGTCACTGGATCCGCTGGAGCACATAGATCGCACGTTGACGAGTATGTATTTTCACACACAACCGTATTTAACAACCTCACACAAAAGATATATTGTTATCTGTACTGCAGTACTGTATGACACGGCGAATATACGACAGCCGCTACTTCGACTGGTTCTAGTCGACCGATCGGCATCCTACTATCCTACTAACATTATAAATGTGAAAGTTTGTGAAGATGTTTGATGTTTTTACTGAATCAGGTGTAAACCGTTGAACAGATTTGGATGAAAATTGACACATAGATAGACTATTTCCTGGATTAACACATATGATACTTTTTATCCCGATAATCCCACAGGATCGAAACTTACGCGGGTAAAACCGCGGGGCGTTGCTAGTTATTAATTAAAAATTTTCACGCAATTGAAATTCAAATTTGTCGATGCCAAATGGGACGTCAATTAAACACGGAGATGGATAGCTGACTGGTTTATTCATATTAGCGCGAGGTACCCACATTACTAAATAACAAAAGTAGACACATGACCTTACAATTTGCAAGCAAAAACCTCGTTACATTTACAGTCAATAGATAAAACTATGATATGAAAGAAGCCATACCTCAGCCCTGAGGGTGTTCCAGGTGTCGGTGACGGCGTCGATCTCGGCTTGTATCCAGCCCGGCATGATGTGCGCGTCGATCAGCTGGCGCCCGATGTCCTGGATGCGCGACAGTCGCTCGTCGCTGTGGTTCTGGATGTAATTCTCCAGGTCCTGCAAATAAGGATCATAAATTAGATAGGAAAAGTAAATATTTGTTTCATTGCATGGCGTTTTGACGTGCATGAATGTGCGATAGGCCGATAGCAAATACACTGTTACAAGGTCCTTGAACGACGTGTAATATTGTTTTGAAATGATTGAAAAACAAAATGGCGGGTTTGGTGTGGTTTGGGTCACGTGTTAAAAGAACCTTGTAGTTCTATATTTGCTAATAGCAATAATATTAGTATGTTATTGTGCGGCTATAGTATAGGTAATTTAGATGATCTTCGCCACAACGGCAATCGACTCACGTAGAGCTCGTCGGAGATCTCCTCTGCGTCGGCGGGCGCGTTGGGCGAGCGGCGCAGGCGGCGCTGCAGCCCGTCCAGCCACGCGCGCTCCTGCGCCAGCCACGCGCGCAGCTCGCCCGACTCGTGCCACGCCTCGGCCAGCACCCTGACCGACAAGGGAATCTATATACACTAGCTTCTGCCCGCGACTTCGTCCAAGTGAAAATTCTTGCTCCCCCGACCTACCCTGTTGCATCGCATCGCTTGCCTGCGCTATTATTTTGTTTTCACTTAGCGTTCTATCTGAATTTTTTTGTTTTTTCTCGGCTCCTCGTAGTCCTAGCGTGATGTCAAATGACCTATATCTTCCTCAAAAATTAGGCTATCAAATGCAAAAATAATTTTTCAAATCCGACTGGTAGTTCCAGAGATTGGCGCGTTCAAACATACAAACCAATTCTTCAGCTTTATTTTAGTATAGATAAACATACCAACGGACAGAGAGATGTCACCTATCAGGATTTGTAACTTCCACTTATTATTATGCACCCCATAAAAAAGCTTGAAATCAGAATATAATGTTGTTTGTTTAACTCATATAACATCATGTGATGGCACACAAAGTTTAATGAGATTATTTTGTCTCACACGTGTCGGTAATAACATCTCTGACTTCTTGAGTTTTATTAGCACACCATGTTTGAAAGAAAGAATTTATAGACAGCTGTTGCCCACAAATGTAAGTAATAACAGCCGCAGGGATCGCTCGCCGCGGTTGGTACGTGGATACCTTAGGTGGGTACCCATCCACGTACCTTTAATTTATTTTCCAACTTTTTATGGTCATTATCGTGAAGTACTTATCGTGAAGTATTACTGGCTAAGTAATAACATTATCGTGAAGGGGCTACTGGCTAAGTAATAACAGCCGCACGGGTCGATCAATCAGGTTATGCTACGCTTGCCGCGGTTGACCATCTTCACATACCGAGACCCCTCCGTGCCTTGGAAAGTACGTTAACCCGATGGTCCCAGCTGTCACTCGTGGATCTTTGACAGTCGTTAAAGGTTCGTATCACCCACTGTCTGGGTTGTTAAACTCAAACGCACATGGCCCCATCAATTCAGATATAGAAATTGCCCAGGAATTCGAAATTTTTTTTGCTAATATTCCCATTAAAACTACTGAAGCTTTGAATTCCTCACCCGCGCTTTCTGCTGACTTACTTAGAAAGAATGTTGAGGCATGCTCTTCGGAGTTTGGGTTTCAACATACAAACCCCCAGGCTGTTATAAAAGCTTTTAAAGATCTTAAAATTAAATCAACAGAAGATCTCTGGGGAATGTCTGTAAAAGTTTGTAGATCTATCATCGAAACGATTGCGCCCTATTTAGCTTTCATATTTAACATCAGTATAGACCAAGGAGTCTTTCCGGATCTCATGAAACACAGTAAAGTAGTTCCTTTGTTCAAATCCGGTGATAGTAAAGAACCCAACAATTATAGGCCTGTCTCAATTCTGCCGGTTCTCAGTAAGGTGTTTGAAAAGTTGATGCTCAATCAAATGTTACGCCACTTTAACAAAAATTCCATCTTTCATGAACAACAGTACGGTTTCACCAAAGGGCGTTGTACCACTGACGCCGGTGTAAACCTAATAAAGAACATTTTTAACGCCTGGGAGGAAGCACAAGATGCCATTGGAATCTTTTGCGACCTCTCTAAGGCGTTCGATTGCGTAAGCCATGAGACACTTCTGCTGAAACTTGAGCACTATGGAATTAGGAATTTAGCTCTTGATTTACTAAAGTCATACCTAAAAGATAGAAAGCTTAAAGTTCAAGTAAACGGCGTAAACTCATTAGGGTCTGAAATAGCAATGAGCGTTCCTCAAGGTTCTATATTGCGTCCATTCCTCTTTTTAGTTTACATTAATGATTTACCCCAATTACTTCAAAATCAACCGAAGATGGTGTTATTTGCAGATGACACCTCATTGATCTTTAAGATAGACAGACGAGCACAAAATCTTGACGACGTGAATAACTCTATTCTTCAGGTCCAAGATTGGTTTACGGTAAATAATTTGGTACTAAATGAAAAGAAAACCAAATGCATTAGATTTAAATTACCTAATGTTAGAAGTAGTGAATGTGACATCATACTGAACGGAGAAAAACTGGAATTTGTTGATCAAACTGTTTTTCTGGGAATCACGCTAGACGACAAATTACAATGGGGACCTCACATAACATCTCTTGCGGGGCGGCTTAGCTCGGCCGCTTATGCTGTTAGAAAGATAAGACAATTAACTGATATAGAAAACGCGCGTTTAGTCTATTTTAGCTACTTTCACAGCATTATGTCGTACGGCATTTTACTATGGGGTCGAGCTGCTGACATTGAATCCATCTTTATTTTGCAAAAAAGAGCTGTCAGAGCCATTTATAATCTACGTCGCCGCGAATCTCTCAGGGAACTTTTTAAAAAGATTAATATTATGACGGTACCTTGCCAATTCATTTATGAAAATATTATGTATGTAAGAAAAAATCTACATCTTTTTAATAAAATAAGCGATATACATAATTTTAATACTAGAAATAAAGATAAAATACATCAACCATTTTTCAGATTAGCCAAGGTACATACATCTTTTATGGGGTACTGTGTTAAATGTTACAATAAAATACCTTGCGATGTATTGCAATTAAATGAAAGAAAATTTAAAACTCACATTAAACGTACACTTTGTAAACAAGCATACTATAAATTAGAAGATTATATCCAAGATAAGAACGCTTGGAAACATGCTGGTCCTGCTCCATAGGACAATCTGGAGCCTAGACAAAATCAAACTGGTTGCTAATTTAATTGTAAATTTATACTTTTTTTTGACATTGATTTACATTCTGTAACTACTTTACTACTCACACCCTGACTTATTACTTGTAATTTTTTTTTTTAATGAAATCGTTTACTTTTACCATGTTTGTAAATATGTGAGCACCATGTATCTATCAGATAATTAATTTATATGTCATGGTTTCATTTTTAAGTCTTTTACCTATTGTGGTATAGTAATTTTATTTTAGGTGCTACGTGTTCACATATTATTATTATATAATTAATGTATGCAAAATCTTGTAAAATATTTTAAAAGAGTAACGGTGGAGTTTCTTGCCCGTTCTTCTCCATACGAAAACTACCTTTTGGAATGGGCGACTAGAATCAATTCTATTTGTTGTAATTTCTGACGTTCAAAAGTGCCTTTAATGTGCCTATTTGAAATAAATGCTTTGACTTTTGACTTTGACTTTGACAAACTCAAAGCATTTATTTCAATTAAACAATTTACAGGCACTTTTGAATTGTCAAGAAACTCCACGGACACTCTTAAATCATAAATTTGTTACAAAATATTGGTTACATGATTCTTGTTGAAACTATACATGTAAGAACAGTGTAGACCTGTGTAGTAATGAGACCCTCTTGCTGCAACTACGAATCACTAAATGCGTTTAACTTATTTCAATAATTCTTATTAAACAGAGTGATGTCTCAAGATGAGCCAAGCGAAGCGCAAGGGCACTACCTACCGGCTGTCATTCGTGGATCTTTGACAGTCGTTGCTTTCAAAGATCCTCGAATAACAGCCGGGATCAACGGTTTAACGTGCTTTCCGAGGCACGGTGGAGTCTCAGTATTACATACCGAGATTCCTCCGTGCCTCGGAAAGCTGATGAGATGGTCACCCATCCACAGACCAACCGCGGTAGGCGTAGCTTGACCTGATCGATCGACATGTGCGGCTGTTATTATTTAACCACGGGCCCCTCTATTTAGGTCAAAGTATTTGGACATAAAATATCAATATCTCATAGATATCAATAAATTACTTCCTACAGCCTACTGGCCCATTATGCTGTCCTCAAAATGGCTGTTTCCTTAAATTGCCTCCATAGCTTATGCTATATGTTAGGCAGATAAATGCGTTATATCCTTTATTCTCACTTAAATGGGATGGCATTTATTAGATATTTTTCCCGTTTTTGCAACATTTTCCATTGATGCTCCGCTCCTATTGGTCGTAGCGTGATGTCCTACAGCCTTCCTCGATGAATGGACTATCCAACGCAATAAGAATTTTTCCATTCGAACCAGTAGTTCCTGAGATTAGCGCGTTCAACCAAATAAACAATCAAACAAACTCTTCAGCTTTATAATATTAGAAGAAGAAGATAGATAGAAGTATAGATATGACTAAGTCGAGTTAGTAAGATCATAAAAATCATAAAAATAGGTCTGTTCGTTCTCGAATTATAATGGTGTACATTAATAATTCGAGAGCGCATGGACCGATTTTTATGATCTTTTATTTTGTTTCCGTCCCGATTAACAGAATAGCTATCCAGCAACATGTCGGTACCTGCGGACAGCACACGTGAGCTCGGCCACGCGGCCCATACGTACTTGTAGCGCTCGTAGACGCCGTGCGTGACGTCGGTCCAGCGCGCGTTGAGGTGCGTGACGCGCTTGGCCAGCGCGGTGGCTCCCTCGGCCGCCAGCAACATGTCGTTACCTGCGGACAGCACGCGTGCGACAAACTCGTGTCTAACTTGTCAGTTTGTATTAATAACTTTAGTGAGCTCTGAATAAAATGCAATAACCGGCTCGAAGGTTTAGGCTGAAACTAAAGTAAGAAGTCGTTTTGTAATTCTACAATAAGTGTATATTTGAATGTAACCATATCACATAAGTTTGAGTGTCCAAAGTGTCCATACATCTGCACTTCAGACAGTGGCGTGCATTGCATAAAGGCATTTAAGCAGTGCCTACCTCGAAAAATTACCAATCATTTACCATCAATTAGGTACATTGATAGTGTGTGTCCCCGCAATTAAGAAATTCACTAAACTATCATACCTATCAGAAACAAACAAACTTCATACAAACATACGCGCGGTGCCTGGCAGTAGGCAGTCGCCCGACGGCCTACTCGGCTCCCGTACCGTAATATTTGCACAAGGTCATTCATTGGTCTAGTATTCGTTTAAGATAATACGACGAAATTAAAAATATCACTTACGCCCTACGCCCAATACCATGATGTTCGACCTTCGCAATTTATCACCCTTAGGTAGGCCTGCCTACTCTACCAACCAATCAACCAACCAATCATGAATCAACCAACCGATTGTGAATGTTGTCGTAATTTGGCCGCGCGAAGAAAGAAAGGGATGGATAATAGAGAGCGCGGGGCGTGCGACACGCGAAAGGAGAGAATTTCATTCCTTATTCATTTGTTAATGTTTGTGTTATAACCGGCGAGCGCGCTTCATTTGTTGTTTGTTTTGATTACTAAGTGTTGAAAAAAAGAAATTGCTGTGTTTATTGTGTTTAAGTTTGAGGTGCTGTGTAAGCAATGGATAAACTAAAGTGCTTAGATTGTGGCGATCAATCGCTTTGTATAGATTTGTCTATACTGCGGACGAATCCTTTCGGTACCTAAGTTTTCGTATGTTGACAAGATAAAAATTGTTTCATTTTGAAGACCGACAAGATTTTTTGTTTTTAAAGTTCATAGAAGGCACATAGAACTATAAAAGGTAAGAAAATAATTTGAACATTCAAAACAGATAATTTTGTTGTTTCTGATTAATGACCGTATTATGTCTGACTAGACCAGGCGGCCTAGTGCCTACCTATTATAAAAAGCAATGCACGCCACTGACTTCAGAGGACCTAAAAACTCCACTGATGCCGCGATTGGCGTGGCGACTTACCGGACCGGACTCATCTAACATAATGTAATATTTTTACTTTTGCCATCGACTCTAAAAGAAGAAGAAGTGTAATAGATGGCTCACTGCTCTCGTTGAGGTTGCGGAACTGCTGCGTGTGGTCGTCGCACTTGTCGCGCAGCGTCTGGAAGCGCGCCTTCATCTGGTACAGCTCGGCCGAGTCCGTGATGCCGCACTCGTGCTCGCGCGGCAGCTGCGCCTGCAGCGCCGCCAGCCACGCCTCCGTGTGCGCGATCTGCCGGAACAGCGCCTCCGTGCGCTCCAGGCCTGCGCGACGCAACAATACAGGTCACATCTACGCCGAACGGCCGACGCTCGGCGTCATGCATGAACAGAGCCACGACGCTGGTTTACAGCGACAGCCGGCGATTGCTCCATGACGTCGGCCGGTGCGGCATATAACATTATATAAATAAATAACATCACACCTGTTGCCCTGAAGGGTTAGGCAGAGGTGAACCTTTATTTTTTTGTCGGGGAGAACCTTCCAAAGGCACCCGACCTCCGGGGAGGGGGGAGGTCGGGGAGTGTGGGGTTTTTACAAACACCGTTCCGAACTAAAACGCACATAGAGAAATACGAAAAGTCCTTTGGAAAATCGAGTTTTATGAAAAAACCACTGCATAAATCAATTAAAAATAAAGTTTATTGAACACGTCGATAATTTTGAGCATTGTCGGTACGGACTTAGTTTTGAAGATTTTACACTTCTTTTATTACTTATTTACACCCAAAGTTACGTTAAAATTAGCAAGAAAACCGAATCTTTGTTGGCTCATAACTTTTAAATGGCTTTTTATTTTACTATTCTGTTTCCATACAGTCACAATTAATAATCAGAAAAAACGATATCATGTTTAAGTTTGGATGTATGTACAATGTCAAACAGTGCAATAACACCCTCCCGAAATTAGTGTGGAAAAAATATCGACTAGTGGCACCTTAAAAGACCAATTCCGGAACCCCCCCGTGAACGCCTGTAAGGCACATCCCTGGGGAGACTGTAAAGGGGCCTCCCCTGAATCTTGCTATGCACGGCAGCAAGTGACCATTGTGCCACCGTCTTCCCTGGAGTCACTTGGTGGGCGGACAGTCCCCACTCTGTGCGCCCGCAACCCCCAAAGGCCACCTACCTTGTTTGGTAAGCGGGTTTCGGCGTATTTGGCGCCAAGGCGGTTGCCACCCCGACGCCTTTTTCTCCGAGCAGGATCAGCCCTCTCCCGATCCCGCTCGGCGGCCTTCTTCTTGACCATCACGGTCTCACAAGAAGGAGGCTACTACCGTCCAATTCTGTCTTTGCCAGCATAGCCCCCACTTACAGCCGGTAGGGACAGGTCTCGCTCGATCCTGGCAACCAGGACCCGCTCGGAGGCCCACACAGGACACTACTCGAGCGCGTGTTGTGCGGAATTCCAGGCTGCCTCCGCAGTGGTAGCAATTGCCGTGGCCTCTCGACCAAAAATGTTTTTGAGGTACTCACCGAAGCAACCATGTCCGGTGAGCACCTGGGTGAGCCTGAAGGAGATGCACCCCCCTCTTTTCAGCCAGGCTTCGAAGTGCGGCAGAATGGCTTAGACAACGCACTTACGCGAATATTGCGGCACGAGCGCATGTCGCCGTTCCCGCCGCCTCAGTCTTACGACTGCGCTTCCTGGTACACTATTCCCGCTTTGGCAGATATTGCGAATCTGGTCGTAGACCTTCGCGTGCATATCCGCCAGGATGTCCAGCGGCGGAAAGCGCCAGGAGAGTTGCCGCCTCAAGGGATATCGTTCGGTATCCTCGTGCGATACGAATGGCCATTTTCCGCTGCAGTCTATTGACTTTAGTCCTGCAGCGTCGGACGCCTGACAGTCTACCTGACCAAACAGGCGCCCCGTAAAGGACCATCGATCGCACGACACTCGCATAGAGGCGCAACCTTCCTCCCGAGGTCCCCCGAGATTGGGCAGAAGTCTGCAAAGCACCCACTGCCTTCTCGATTCGGGGAACTAAGCACTCGAAGTACTCTCCGTAGCCCCGCCGACCGTCCAGGGTGAAGACAAGATACTTAATGTATCGCCCCACCTGGACTTGCGCATCACGGACATGGAACAACGAGCTGGGTGGCTCTCTGCTTCTCGGCAGTTTATGGAACCATAACCTCAGTTTTCTGAGGCGCTATCTCCAGACCCAGCCCGCGGATTGCCGCCACGACTTTTGCATGTCTGTATACGCAGCAAGACCGTACGTTTAATCCGATTGACAGCTAAAGTTTAACGTGAGTAGTATGAGTACCTTCTGAAACGTGTAAGTAAAAATTAATACCTTAATTGCTACAGCGAAATGTTAAATTATTTTCCAGCAGGACCCTCCGCTGTTTGAAGGTCTTCAGAACAATTTTAAACGGTCCCGTTTAGCGGTGTATTAGTACCTTAAAAATACCTTAGTTTTATTTTAAAATAATTATTATTCTATGAGGAATGCACCTGCAAAACTTTTATCATGCCAGCAGGACCCTATTTTGTTTTGACGCTTTCAGCCCAGACAGTCATATTTCTTATAAGCATTTTATTAGTACTTTTCAAATAACCTTACGTTTAATTCAAATAGTTTGAATTTTAGCAGAAAATTTGTTTTAAAACTTTAAGTACTTTTTCAGCGAACGAACGTTTAGTTTGGCCGATGTATGAGCTTGTACAGCTTTTAGTAGGTATGGTGGCATTAATCAAAGAGAATTTTATTCATTAAAACCGGTCTATGTATTTATTTTATGTATATGTACAGTCAACAAAAGAGATAAGTATTAGGTCCTTACATATGAAATTGGCGTTTTGTACGGGAGGAATATAAATTCAATTTTTTTTTTGTAAAATATATTTAATTAATCAAAGTATGCACCGTTGTTATCTATGCACTTTTGCCATCTCATAGGTAGTTCATTGATTCCTATACCAAAAAACCATGGGAGCGAGAATCAATGAACTCTTTGAAGGCGGTTTGGACTGCCGCATCGGAGTTGAATTTTTTTCCTTGTAAGAAGTTGTCCAAATTCTGGAAAAAATGGTAATCTATTGGAGCAAAGTACGGGGAGTACGGTGGATATCGCAAACATTCCAATTGTAGCTCATCTAATTTAGTGGTTGTTTGTTGTGCAGTGTGTGGTCTTGCGTTGTCGTGAAGCAGCAGTGGCCTAGAGCGATCGACCAATCTCGGTTGTTTAGCAGCTAGTTCTTCCTTCATGGTTTGTAGTTGCTGACAATAGATATCTGCCGTAATCGTTTGGCCAGATTTTAGAAAGCTGTAGTGAACGACACCGGCGCTAGTCCACCAAACACTCACAAGTAACTTTTTCTGAGTCAATTTTCGTTTAGGGCAGGATTTGGCTGGTATTCCAGGGTTCAACCATTGCGACGAGCGCTTCCGATTATCGTACCGTATCCACTTTTCATTACAAGTAATGATTCGATTTAAAATCCCTTCATTATTGTGTCGGTTGAGCAAAGTAACACAGCAGTCGACGCGTGTTTGCAAGTTCGATTCACTCAATTCATGAGGTACCCATCGTTCAAGTTTTTTTATTTTCCCGATTTGCTTCAAGTGGATTAATACAGTTTTATCACTTACCACGAAGCCTGCAGCTATCTCTGAAGTGCTTTGTGATGGATCCGCCTCCACAATAGCCTTTAATTCCTCATTTTCGACTTTGGTCTCCGGCCGTCCACAGGGTTGGTTCTGAAGGTCGAAATTTCCAGAACGAAAACGTTGAAACCAAAAACGTACCGTGCTTTCTTTTGCGACACCAGCGCCGTACGCATCATTAATCCTTCGAGCTGTTTCTGCAGCACTGGTGCCACGGTAGAACTCGTACTCGTAAATATACCTACCGATATTTCATGTTTTTCATTGTGCGGTAATAAGCGACACCAAAGAAAAAAATAATGAGGAAAAAACAAATGAATGACTGTTTTCAAAAACTCAAATGTACCAGCTAAATAAATGTATAAATTTTAACCAAAGAGGAGATATTTCAGATCAAAGTGGTCAGTACAACAAAACGCTAATTTCATATGTAAGGACCTAATATGCAGGATCGTCAGATATTGTTGAATTTTAGTAAGAAACTGATGGATGTTCTCGAATAACCCTTAGTATGTAGCAAACATGCCTCTGAACTGTTTCTTTGATTTTATGTTATCCTGCATGCAAGTTTTTATTTTTATTCATGTATGTGAACACATGTTTGGGCAAATAAATATATCATATCTTATCTTAAAATACCAAACTAAACGTTCGTTCGCTGAAAAAGTACTAAAAGTTTTAAAACAAATTTTTCAAACGTTTCCCCGCCGGCCAACACCAGAATATCGTCTGCGTAGCAAACGGTATTAACGCCGACTAGGAGATCGACACGCAGGACCACGTCTTATGCTAAGTTCCACAAGAGAGGACCTAGAACCGACCCTTAGGAACCCCACACGTAATCCCTCCGCTAAACGCTACCGTCCCGGCCCACATAGCGAATATGTCGGTCGCGTAGGTATGACCCAACAATGCCTTGCAGGTAGGGAGGCACCTCATGATTTACCAGTGCCTCCCTAATTGCACCCCAGGGTAAAGAATTGAAGGCGCTGACGATGTCCAATCTTATCGCCAGCGCCAACCCACCCCGGGACTCAACCTGGTCCGAGCGTAGTAGAACGCCGCTGCCGGAAGCCATACTGGCTTTCAGCAAGGTTGAGACCAACCCGCAACAGGTGCTCGACGACCCTTCAGCTACCACTCTTTCAAAGAGCTTGGAAGACTCGTCAAGCAGGTATATGGGACGGTATGCAGAGGGAGACTGCGAACCTGCCTTCCTTCTTCAATAAAACCAATCTAGCTTCCTTCCAACCGGAGGGAACACGCCTGCACGGAGACAACTATTAAATAACCGTCTCCGGCGGTCACCCAGAGCAGCCAGAGTTAGAACCCACGCCCGGCCAGGGATACCATCCGGCCCTGGCGCGGTGTTGCGGCCCCAAGCGTTTCACGGCTCGGTCGAGCTCCCCTTCTGTCATCCCTTTTTTTTATCGTGGAGAAATGCTCATGCATTCTGCACTACCACGGGGAGATAGTGTAGTTATATGGGACTCCAACCCACTAAAACTCCACGTTGTCCTCCTCTGCCGCTTCCGGCGGGAACACGGGCACGCGTTAACACGCATCCGTAAACCCGCCGCGGCTGCCCGTCACCGGAGCCCCCCTGGGGAGCACTCCCAATCACCGGAGACCCCCTGGGGAGCACTCCCCATCACCGGAAACCCCCTGGGGAGCACTCCCCATCACCGGAAACCCCCTGGGGAGCACTCCCCATCACCGGAGACCCCCTGGGAGCACTCCCCATCACCGGTGACCCCCTGGGGAGCACTCCCCATCACCGGTGACCCCCTGGGGAGCACTCTTCATCACCGGAGACCCCCTGAGGAGCACTCCCCATCACCGGAGACCCCCTGGGGAACACTCCTCATCACCGGAGACCCCCTGGGGAGCACTCCCCATCACACGAGACCCCCTGGGGAGCACTTCCCATCATACCGGAGCCCCCCTGGGGAGCACTTCCCATCACACCGGAGCCCCCCTGGGGAGCACTCCCCATCACCGGAGACCCCCTGGGGAGCACTTCCCATCACACCGGAGCCCCCCTGGGGAGCACTTCCCATCACACCGGAGCCCCCCTGGGGAGCACTCCCCATCACCGGAGACCCCCTGGGGAGCACTTCCCATCACACCGGAGCCCCCCTGGGGAGCACTTCCCATCACACCGGAGCCCCCCTGGGGAGCACTCCCCATCACCGGAGACCCCCTGGGGAGCACTTCCCATCACACCGGAGCCCCCCTGGGGAGCACTTCCCATCACACCGGAGCCCCCCTGGGGAGCACTCCCCATCACCGGAGACTCCCTGGGGAGCACTTCCCATCACACCGGAGCCCCCCTGGGGAGCACTTCCCATCACACCGGAGCCCCCTGGGGAGCACTCCCCATCACCGGAGACCCCCTGGGGAGCACTTCCCATCACACCGGAGCCCCCCTGGGGAGCACTTCCCATCACACCGGAGCCCCCCTGGGGAGCACTCCCCATCACCGGAGACCCCCTGGGGAGCACTTCCCATCACACCGGAGCCCCCCTGGGGAGCACTTCGCATCACACCGGAGCCCCCCTGGGGAGCACTCCCCATCACCGGCGCAGCAGAACACATAGCACGCTGTGCCCACCCCATGGAATTTTCGGCCGCAGAGGATAGGGAGAGCGGCCAACGTCATACCAACTGTTACGTATTTTTTCGATCCACCATCTCTGCAAATCTCGATTGAGCTGTTTGAGGGCCCAACGACGCGCCGTGGACTTGAGCCTGGACGGCTCGGGCCGCCGGAAGGACGGAGTGCCACATCAAAAACGATGTGGCGATGGTCAGAAAGAGTGACCATCTCCTCCGCTACTCTCAATTCTGACACCGTGCGGCAGAGGTGAACCTATAGTACACCCACATTTCGCCAGTTATGTTCAAGTAATGTAGTTTTTTGAGACATCGCCAAGCGGTTGGTCGACTCTTCACGTGACCAGAGAGCTGGCCTATTGTTTGGGCAAGAATCAGCATTGCCATACCACATGGCAATGCTGCCAGCCTTTTGGGCACTTTGCTTGTTGACAGCGATGCGGACGAATTTTTATAAATAAAACAAATAAAAAATATATGTTAAGTAAAACAAGTGTGACCTCTCCGCAAGCTCTCGTTCAAAGTGAACGCCTTGTCCGCGACGCGCTCGTATCGTTTGCGCAAGGCCTTGGTGTCGTTCTGTATCGTCTTGGCGAGCACCTCGTCGCAGTCTTCCAGAATTGATTCTTTGGTGCTTTCGATAGTTTCGATTTTCGTTTTGTATGTTTGTTTTTCTTCCTCGAATTTCTGTGAACAGTAAAAAAAGATATTAGCATATACGTGAGGCATACTGGAAGTTTCTGGATCTGGTCACTTACAATAAAAGAATGAAAAACAATAATGGAATTCGAAAATGAAACTCTTTGGGAACATGTTACTTTTTAATTTGCGAGACTGTCATGTTTTTACAGACTTCACAAAAGGGAGGTTATCAATTCGACACGTATGTATGTAATATTATTGGAACTGCATTATATACACACATGACAATCTATTAGGGCTTCCAAATAAATATACAAAATCTTGTTTATTTATTTATTTACTATGGATGACTTACAGCTAAAACAAACGGAATAAACAATTGCGTATGAGACTGACAGCCAATTAAAAGTCATCACTTCTAAAAACAGATTGGAAAGAAAGAGTGTGAACAACACAACACAGCTACCAAAATAAGAAAGAGAAAAAAAAACAGTATAACAATCAAGCTTAAACTAAATTCACATTTTATATTCGCTACAAGAATAAAAACCTGAACATAGAAAATCTTAATTAAAAAAGCAAAGGCTCAGGCACTTGATACACCCGTTATGAAAGGATCAAAATCATGCTGTTTACATATGTATGTCATTGAAGTTACTACTTGCACGCACTATAAATGAATTTTGCCTGTAATTCGTAAAAGTAAATGGAACACGCAACGGTGCGTTCCATCGGTTCGACCTTCCAGGAAGGTTAAAATAAAATTTGGATAGAATATCGGAGTTGTTAATAGAATTATTGAAAATTTTAAATAATGAAATACAGTCGGAGATTGCTCGCTGATTAATTAGGGACAGACAGAGGTTGAAGTAATCTTCAGACCGGTAGGGCACTTTCTGATGATAGCACAAATACTTGATGCAACTTTTTCTAGATGCTCTCTATACGATCAATGTACTTGTGATAACATGGATTCCAGATTTCAGATGCGTATTCCAAGTAGCTTCTAACAAAGGTACAGTAAAGAATTTTTGAAGATTTGGCTTGAGTGAAGTACTTGGATAGCCGCATTATGAAGCCCAGTGCTTTAGATACTTTAGCGACTATGGCATCAACTTGAAATTCAAAGGTAAGCTTAGAATCGTGATATACTCCCAAATCTCGGATTCAATTTGTTCTAGGTAGTAATTTATCCCCTAAGATATATGATGAAGATATAATTGAGCGCTTTCCAGAATACATACATATGTTAGAACCGAACATTTAGCAGGGTTAAGATCAAGCTTACTCCCACGACAATAAGCCTCCAGACGATGTAAATCATCCTGAAGTGCAATCACGTCCACATGTGATGATATTGAGGCATAGATTTTCATGTCATCAGCAAAACATAACAGAAATAACAGAAAACACAGAAACAACAGAAATAACAGTCTGGACGAAATCAAATAACAGTTGATGTCGTTTATATGGACACTCCACTGGGGACAGGCACCCAACCCGACATATAATTGCTTAATACTACTGCTTGGGACCTGTTCTCCAGATAAGATAGAAGATAAGCAACAAGGTTAAATCAGTAGACAATAAAATAAAGACTGTTTGGAAAATTATAAATGGTAATTAAACAAACAGGAATAAAAAGCATAATTCTTCTCCATAGGTACCTACGCTTTGGAATGGGCAACTAGCTTCATATTTTCTGACTGACCGACTTCTTGACAATTCAAAAGAAAAAAAAACTGGTCTGATCGCTTTGGGGTAGTCGTTAATCCAACCAAGTGCCAGGCTATCATTGTAGGGAGCTCCCATAGCTTGAGAAGGCTGAATGGTTTAACGGTACCGCCGGTAACCTTTGACGGCAAAGTGATTCCGTTTAGCTCTGACGTCAAGGATCTGGGTTTGTATGTTGACACTTGCCTTGACTGGCGTAAGCAGGTCGCGATTGTGAGCAAGAGAGTCACCGGTACGTTGCGGTCGCTCTACCGATTGAAAAACATTCTCCCATCCCATATAAAGGTAATGTTAGTTCAGTCCCTTATCTTTCCTATTCTTGACTATGGTGATGTGTGTTACTACGACCTGAATGCAGATCTCCTCAATAAACTTGACCGACTTCTAAATAACTGCATTCGATTCGTATTTAATCTCCGTAAGTATGATCATGTGTCCGCGCATCGGTTACGCTTAAAATGGTTACCCATCAGACAGCGCAGAGCGTTAAGAGCTTTGACAACTTTGTTTTCTCTTCTAGACAAACCCACTTCTCCTTCTTATCTTACTTCTCACTTCCAATATTTATGCTCTGCGCACATCAAGAATCTTCGTTCTTCCAATAATCGTCTTCTACGATGTCCTACTCACCGCTCTGGCTTTCTTAAATCTTCTTTTCCTGTCCAGGCGGTTTTCCTTTGGAATGCGCTCCCTCTGGATATCAGGATGGCAACCAGTCGGTTCACATTTAAAATAAAAGCTCGGGAACACATCCATAAGAAGTTGGCAGACTTGTCCCACAATTAATTTGTTGGTTTTCTTCATCTATGTTTTTTTTATTTTTTATTTATCTTTCCTCACTTTGTATAATTTGTTGTATGTATGTATATAAGTATTTATTATTATATTTTATTCTTCAAAATTTTCTGTTCTGTTGCACCTACTGTTTTGTCTCTGCATCACCCTAAGGTAGACTGGTAGAAAATGCCCAAGGCATTAAGTCCGCCTTTGTACATTATGTGCATAAAGTTTTAATAAATAATAAATAAATAAATAAAAGTGCCTGTAAATGGTTTAATTGAAATAAATGCTTTGAATTTGAGTTTGAAGAAGAAACCATCTGAGTAAATCACCTCGTATTCCCGTACCATATAACTTTGATAATAGGATCTCATGGTCAATCCGATCAAAAGCTTTATTGTAATCAGTATAAACGACATCAACCTGCTTACCGTTATCCATGGCGTCAGTAATAAAATCATTGAGCAGAATTAAGTTGGTGACGGTAGACCTTCCTTTAAAAAACCATGTTGAAAGGAACTAAACGATTTTTTAAGACCACTATACACCTGGTTATAGATGAACCTTTCAAAGATTTTTGCCACAAACAGAGCTTAGATATCGGCCTGTAGTTTACAATTTTGGTTTTGGCAATCGAAGATGAAATTCCTAGAAGAAATTTGGATGAAATATTTTCTAGGCCAGCCGCTTTAAAGGTATCCAACTTGCGAAGCAAGTTAGAAACTTCTTCAACGTTCACCACAATGCTACATATATCATATAGGCTGGAAGATTCAGTTAAAAATAGGGGGTGAAGAAATGCCATGACTAGGGCTAGTATCTAGAAATGTAAAATGACAATGCTTCGCATATTGTTTCTGCGGTACGCAACGCTTCGCTATTATAGTTTAAAGTGCTCGGAACTGCATTTGATTTGTGTCGTTTTTTAACGAAGGTCCAAAAATATTTAGGGTTTTCTTTAATGGATTTTTCGGTTAAATTCAAGTAGTTTTCATAACATTGAGATTCTAATACCTTGACCCTTTCACGAAGAAGCTTAAATGTTGACTCATCGGCTATATTGCCGTACGTCTTATTTTTTTTAAAATATAATATTTGTACTTTTCTTTAATTGTTTTAATTAATGCCGAATTGTACCAAGTTGGGTATGTTTTGCTACGACGTAATTTTTGTGGAATGTATTTTGTGTGTGATATAAAAGTTTAACGGAGGACAGTCATTGGCTATCTATAATACCGTGACAGGTGACGAAACTTGGATGTAATGCTTTGAACCCGAAAGAAAAAGCCAGTCGGCAGGGTGGGTCTTTCCTTTTGAAGATTTGCCGACGAAAGTTAAGAAAAGTCAAAGCATTAGTAAAACAAATGATTGCTTCTTTTTTCGGCAAATCAGGACATTACACTTATACAGTGTCGCTTGAAGATCAAAGGACAGTGACTGCAGATTGGTACGTCAACACTTGCTTGCCCAGTCTTAGAAAAGGTTCGCAAAAAGCGTCCTCGAATCAATGTCCTCCTTCACCACGATAACGCATCCTCACATTCGGCTAAGGTAACGGAAGCTTATTTGAAGGCTTTAAATGTGGAATTGATGACGTATCCACCTTACAGCCCGGACCTTGCACTCTGCGACTTCTTTTTGTTTCCAAAAATTAAAGACAAACTTAGAGTCACACGTTTTATGAGTCGTGGATTGGGGGTGAATGTGTTCCATGAAGCCACTGTATAAAGCAGTTGCTCTGTACAGTGGTTTCAGCGAATGCAAAAATGTATTAATTGCGAGGGAATACACTTTGAAAAAGAATAAATGTATCGTAAGTAATAAATCTAGTAGTAATGTATCTAGTCTGTAATAACGAATCCAGAAACTTTCAGTATGCCCTAAGTATACGCGACTCTTAAAAACCAGTACTACATCATAAATATGTTATGTAAATGTACGTCTTGCAAAAAAACATATGGTTTGCATGACATACAAACCACTTTGATTATTTCAAAGTGGTTTAATAGAAAAAGGCTAGACAGAAAACTATTTACTAAGGGGATGAAGCAGTGTCTTCTATCACGGGCGCTATAATGAAGCTCGATTCCGGCGAATTCAAGCTCGCGCACGTCGAAGACACCTTTACGCCCGAGGAGACTCTACTTTTCACACTTTCTGTGAGATAATAAAAAGCAATACTTTTTTTTAATATTTCATAGGGATTTTTACAAATTCAAAATTTAAATTAAATTACTGACCGGCGACTTGAATTAAATTCAGCAAAGTGTTATTGCCCGGTTAGACCATAGGGCTTTAGGGGTTAGAGTTGCATGTCCACATTATATTTTCAAATCTTAAGCTCAGTATGCCATATTTGTGTAGCAAGTAAGACAAGCAAAGTGTGACTCACGTTGCTTTGGTCGAGCAGCAGCTCGAGCTGCTCCTGCTGGCCGAGCGGCGCTTGCGCAGTGTCCTGCACGAACAGCTCGACTCGGCCCAGCCAGCTCGACACTGCCTCGCTGTCTTCCGCTAGCTGCTGCGTCAGCTTCAGACCTGCACGCATACATTTTACGTTTATTCAAGTTAGTAATTTAGTCAATAAAAACTCGCAACAAACTCGTGGTTATAAAGCCGATACAATTCGGTGATACCTCCTCATAATAAAAGTTTTCTTTTAATATAGCACGACTCGCAAACGATGCGCATAAGCGACGGGATATTCTCAGAAGCAAACAAAAAGCCAACTTGGCCGTATAGTAATATCTTAAATTATCATTTTCGATCCTGGTAATGAAAACGCTAACAGAACAACAAATCGATAATTTGAGAGCGATCTAGTGGCTTTCGATTGAAAAAAATTTCATGTGAAAATCGAATTATAAATTAAGGTGAAAAGGTCCGGCTAAGCCATCTGGCTAAGTCAAGCCGCGCGCGCGCATGTAAACGGTTGGATATTGGTGCGTGACGGTATGGTATTCGGGGAATTGAAAATGTCCTCTTTGGTTAAATGTGCAAATTGCAATGTAGTGATCAACGAAGTTCTGGCCTTCGTCCATAATACAGATCTTCTCCTAAATACAGATTACTCAGTAATCTAGCTAGGAGAGCAGCGATTCACCCAACAATTCGTTGTACCTACACCATGTAATTAATAATGCATACTTTCTAGTCCCCTCATGTACTACAAAACCTTTATGTACCTTAATAAATTTATTATATTATTATATTATAATAAAATATCTGTGATGGACGATGAAAGTATAAGTATAGCAGAATTTGTGCGAGTGCTTTCTCTGAAAGTGAAATTGTAGCGGCGAAGAAGTTTTTGTTCGAATCCTTGCCGACAACAAAACGTAAGATAACGAGGAGGAAGGCGGGGAAAAATGTTCGAGACGTAGACGACATAATATGTCTTATTCGCGATACCGACTCCGAGGATATCCCAGTCTTCGTGGCCCGCGATCTTGAGAAGTTACCCCCGGTTCTGTTCGATCATGTCGACGTGACGAGGCTACTGAAAGACATTGTTAAGCTACGGCAGGATCTCGACATGATGAAAGAAGACTATGCTACAGTTAAGCAGATGAACCAGTTGAGAAGTGAGGTGCATCAGGATGGCGCAATATAAACACCAAAAGAGGTGCATATGTCGCAAGACTTGCAAGCTATGAGTGGTCCCATGGGATTGCCGCTAGAGTGTAATGAAGGCACGGACCCTACGGATGATCTACTCTAAAATCCGTTATTGACAATAATTATATATCGGAGGGTAGTAGTGAAGCTTCGCCGCAAAGTAAGCGATACGATTCGACCGTCGCACTTCGAGAAACGGCTACGATGACGCACGTCGCGGGTCAGTTGATCGAGTCGCTCGCGGCTCCTCACGCGCATTCCACGCCCGTCACCCGCCGGTGCGCGTTGCAGCCGTTGAGGCAGCGTCCCCTGTCTCCCGCCCCGCTGGGGCCTGCGGCTGCGGCCCCTGTCCCCCGCCCCGCTGGGGCCGGCGGCCCCTGCCCCTCGCCCCGCTGGGGCCGGCGGCCGCGGTCCCCTGTCCCCCGCCTTGCTGGGGCCTGCGGCCGCGGTCCCCTGTCCCCCATCCCGCTGGGGCCGGCGGCCGCGGTCCCCTGTCCCCCGCCCCGCTGGGGCCGGCGGCCGCGGTCCCCTGTCCCCCACGGCGGCCGCGGTTACCTGTCCCCCGCCCCGCTGGGGCCTGCGGCCGCGGTCCCCTGTCCCCCGCCCCTCTGGGGCCTGCACCTAAATTGTTGTCGGAGATTGTTCGAGAAGGGAAATGGAAGACCCAGGCCCGAGTGACCCGTGGAGTCGTGTCCAAAACAAAAGATCACGAAACCGTTTCGTTGGGAAGCGAGGAAAAGCGGAGCCTGAGCCTGGAAGTAATTTTATGGCAGCGGAAACTAAGATTCACATGTACATTTATAATGTGGCGAAGGGCGTGTCCGTGTGTGACATCCATACCTACATAATGAAAAAGACTAACATTGATGTTAAATTTGAAAAAATGGACATGAAGTTAGCGAAGGATTACGAATCATACAAAATATTCGTACCTAAACATTCGTTAATAAAAGTGGGCATTATGCGCCTAAATCTTCCTGAGTGATGACTTCTGGCCAAAGGGGGTAGCCTATCGTCGATTTATAAACATTATCAGACCTAACAAGGGAAATATCCGCGTGACTAGCGAGAATACAGGCAAATCTAATTTATGAATAACATCACTTGATAAGTTTTAACTGCAAAAACGTGATGAGATCAGTGGAATGTGTGCGGCAGCTTTGTCGCTCGGCGGATGTTGTGGCGCTGCAGGACACGTGGCTAATGCCGCACGACCTCGGGTACCTGGCCGCGATAGAGGACGACTTCAATGAAACCTACCGAACCCAATGAAAACTTAGTGGAATTCACAGAGTGTCTCAGTGAAATTCAGACAGCCATAATTGACAGTCAACGTGTGCAGTCAGTGTTTATGTTAGGGGACTACAATGCGCACCCTGGGTGAGTCATTTGCTACCGAACTTTTAACTTTTTGTGCGGAACAATCATGGTCCTGTGTAGACCTGGAACTTATGCCGTCGGACAGTCATACGTTTGTCAGTGATGCGCACGGCTGTCGGCGCTGGCTCGACCACTGTCTTGTGACAGGTGCCGCGCGGCACTCCGTCATAGTATAAAGAGGGAAAGTAGGCTATCTCCGGCCCAATCCGCGATATAATTGCCTACTGTCTCAGGGTTGTTACTTTTAGCTAAATTTTAATTCAGTGCCTATAAATTGGCAAGGGGCTTAAGGTTGGCATCCTTAATCAGGACGAGGTCTCCAACTTTGGGCGGATGAGTTTTATCAGTCCACTTGACGCGCTGCTGGAGAATGTGCAAATACTCTAAGCTCCAACGCTTCCAAAAGCTCTAAGAAAGCTGTTGCACCAACTGAAACCGCGAAAGCCGATTTTGGCTCACATCAACAAAAGGATACTCCGGCAGGGCGACCAGTGGCTGTCCAATCAAAAAATGGCCCGGAGTAAGGGCCTCCTAATCGTTCGGGTCTGAAGAGAGCGGGCGCAATGGACGCGAGTTTAATACAGCTTCAATGCGGCAAAATACCGCAGCTAACTCCTCAAAGGTGAGAACGGTGTCTCCCAACAATCTCCGCCAGAGTCCCTTTGCCGCTTTCACCGCGGCCTCAAAAATACCCCCCCAATGGGGGCAGGCTGGCGGGTCAAACAACCAAGTGACCCCTCGACGAGCCAATTTGTTACCAATGTCCACCTGGCTCTCATTAAGGAAGTCATATACTTATTTCAAATAGTTACTTGTACCCTTGTAGTTGGTACCGCAATCAGACCTGATCAGAGAAGGTAACCCACGGCGAGACGTAAATCTATCCAGAGTCGCCACAAAGGCCTTCGTTGAGAGGGAGGATACCAGCTCCAAGTGCACTGCTTTAGTTGACAGGCAGACAAATACGCACAAATAAGCCTTGACAATTTTACTATTTCGCAGCGTAGAAGTCTTTATCGAAAAAGGACCAGCAAAGTCCGTTCCGACGCCTGCAAAGGGCCTCGCCTCATTGACACGATCAGCAGGGAAGTCTCCCATCTGGGGCTGCATCGTTGAGGCCTTAGTCCGGTAGCACGGCATGCAACGGAAGACGATGCTACGAATGGTACGGCGAGCCGACAAAATCCAAAACTCTCGCTGCAGAATGGCCAACAACGCATTACAACCGGCATGCGAGTTCTTTACGTGACGATCAGACACCAACAATTTAATCAAATGGCCCTCCTTGGGCAACAAAAGGGGGTGACGGACGCCATAAGGAAGGCTAGAGTGCCTCAACCGTCCCCCAACACGCAAAAGACCCGTATTATCCATGAAAGGGTTTAGTTTGCTAACGGCTCCCGACAACTTAACCCTAACAGACTTCAAAGTCTCGATCTCCTTCTCAAAGTGTGCAGCCTGCACAGAGCGGACCCAAAGGAGGAGAGACTCCTGTCGCTCTTGAGGAGAGAGAACCGGTGACAGGCGCTTGACCCCTGGATTCCTAGAATTGTGAACAAAACGCCTGATCCACGAGGTAACGTTCAACAATTTGTCGAGGGAGCTGTATCGATTCAACAAAAGATCAGGATCAAACGGTGGGTCCTTCGTCCCAACAGCGAGCACATTTAAGCCCGGGCAAAGGATCCGACATCAAAACTGGCGTTCGAGGCCAATCATCCTCGGGGCGAGACAGCCAGTCCGGTCCCC
Organism: Luperina nickerlii; assembly: GCA_963855955.1. Lineage (NCBI taxonomy): Eukaryota > Metazoa > Arthropoda > Insecta > Lepidoptera > Noctuidae > Luperina > Luperina nickerlii. Next base: position 472,407 of record OY979683.1, on the reverse strand, counting down.
ACCAAAGGGGGTGATCAATCAAGCGGGGGGCCATGCACCCACGTGAGGCTACGTCGCCGGGGTTCAAGTCTCCAGGCACGTGCCTCCAAATCAAAGGCGTTTCAGAATTTTGTATCTGAGACACTCGATGCGCAACAAAGACCTCCAAGGAGTGGACGGGCGTCTTCAACCAACACAAGACAATTTGACTGTCCGTCCAGGCGTAAGAATTCCGAATGTCTAAAGATCCACCCAAAGTGCGAGCAACGTGGTTCAATAGACGCACAAGAAGCGCCGCCCCTGACAATTCTAACTTAGGGATGGTCAATGCCGTCTGGAGGGGGGCCACCTTGCTCTTGGCCATGACCAGTGACAACTTCACCTGGCCTGTCACGCTGACGGTGCGCAGATAAACAACAGCTGCATAAACGTGCGAAGACGCATCACAAAACCTATGAAGGGTAGCAGTATAGTTCCCAGGGGGAAGGATAGCGCGTGGTAACGCGACCTCGTTGACCGCAGGAAGTGCGGATACAAATTGGAGCCAATCTTCCAAAAGGGTTTCCCGAAGTGGCTCATCCCAACCAAGTTCCGCGGTCCAAAGGCGCTGGAGAAAGCATTTCGCCCAAAACAATACCGGGCATATCCAACCGTTCGGGTCAAAGGTTCTCGCGACAGTAGACAATACCAGTCGTTTAGTCCAAGTGTGAGGTGACTCCAAATCGACATCATACGTAAAGGTGTCTTGGACTGGTCGGTACTGAACGCCGAGAACGGCCAACATAGCAGGGTTGTCAGCATTTTCAAACAAATGAGGATCCTGCTTGTGATCCTCTTGCACGTCTTCCAATAGTGCTGGCGAGTTGGACACCCATTTACGCAACTCATAGACAGCGGAAGCCAGAATTTGAACCAACTCGTCACGCAGCAGGATAGCTTCCTCAACCGTGGAAGTCCCAGTGCAGACGTCATCAACATACAAGTCCGTTTTCAAGATGGCGGACGCCCTAGGGAACTTCAAACGTTCTCGTTCAGCAAGCTCCCAAAGCGAACGAATAGCAACAAAAGGGCTCGATCGAAGGCCGTACGTATTCGTGTTGAGCTCGTAAAAAATCATAGGGTCCCGCGGGTTCTCTCGCCACAGGATCAACTGATAACGTCTGTCATCCCGGTGAATAACCGTTTGCCGGAACATCATTTTGATGTCAGCCACAAAGACCACTTGATGACGACGAAAAGACGTGATGACGTCGCAAAGGTCCCTCAACAATTTGGGGCCGGAGTGCAAGCAATCATTCAAAGAGACACCAGAGGAAGTCCGCGCAGACCCATCAAACACTGTGCGCAGCTAACCGGTGGATGCCTTGAGGACCGCGTGATGCGGCAGAAAGTAATGCTCAACTGAGCGCCAATCCAAATTTGACACTGACATGTGTCCCAAGTTTGCGTACTCACGCATGAAATCTAAATATTTCTGCCGCAGCACCGGGTCCCTGGCCATACGGCGCTCCATCGCCAACAATCTCTTCTCGGCCATAGGTCTGGACTCGCAGAGAGGTGGTCGCACTGCAACAAAAGGCAACCGTGTCACGAGCCGACCGGAACGGAGTCGACCTGTGTTGTTCTGATAGAACAACTCGCACTCCTCACGTTCCGGGTTCAAGCGGGCCACTTGCGGGGGCTCCTCAACCTCCCAAAACCTCTGAACAGCGTCAGAAAGAGCGGAGCCGGATGCCAACGCAAAATCAGGGTCAGGTGGAGGGGCAGCCTTCAACACTGGGCCCATCACCGCAAAGCCAAAGATGGTCAAGACAGCCACCAAACCGTTCGGCTGCAAGCAATTATATTACCCAACATTACTCTGCCTAGTACATCGGAATCCAATAACAAATTCGCTGTACAGGGGGAATCAAACCGGGGGTCAGCCAAGTTCAGGCTTGACGTCAACCGGAGAGCATCCAAAGACAACTGACGTGCAGGATGACTTCCTAAAATCTTAGTCAGAACAAGGGCCGGAGCACCAATTTTAGGGTAGACACAACTCACAGGAGTGAGCTCAAACCAAGTTTCTCCCTCAACAGTGGTGACAGCCGTTTCGCCCACTCCCTGAATCCTGCCTGAAAAGTCAGACACATTCAGGCCCACCTGCCCCGCTAACCATGATGACAAAAGGCAACCCTGGGCTCCAGTGTCCAAAATAGCACGGACCACAACAGAGTCTCCCAGGGGCCCCCAGACCTTGACCAATGCCGTTGGCAACAAAACCGTCTCGATCTGGCGGGATGCTGTAGCGGAGCAGGCGCCAACTTCCTAGCAATGTCTGGGCGGCGACCGATCGCCGCATCCAGGCTGCGGTCTATCCCGATGAGGATAGTAATCAAACTCCTCGTCCGCGCGATGTCCTGAGCCGCGCGCCATCGCTGGAGGGGCATATCCCACTTGACGCCTGAGTGGCGGGGGGCGCGACTCCAAACGGGGCTGTTCCGCCAACGGAGGGGAGGGAAGGAGGTGCTGGTCTGGCCAATGTCGCCTAGCAGCAGCTGCATAATCGCCTTCACGAGGGGAGGTCAATCGGCGGTCGCGCGGCTCCCGATCAACTGGCGCGGGGGGTGGTGTACGGCGGTCAAAATTGCGGGCCCCTCCTCGGTTCTAAACCGGCGAGCGAGGAGCCCGGAGCTCATCTCCATTATACCCCCCCGTGCGCGAATCCCATCAGAGGCTTGTCTGGCAGAGCGGTTCGCGTTGGCGCACAAAACTTCAAGATGTGAACCCCTACAAATTGAACAAGGGCGGGGGTTGGGGCAATCCCGATGAAAATGATTCCCCAAACAAGAGAAGCACAGACGGCGTGCATTGGCAACTCGGCGGTGGGCACTCACGTGCAACTCCAAGAAGGCCGCGCAAGTGGCTACGCCATGTCCCGTGGCATTACAATAGCCGCAAGCAGGTTTACTCTGGGTGCCACCAAAACGGGGGGCGGGGCGACCATCAACAGGCCCGACAGCCCTAGTCCGTTCCTGGGCCCTTGGCCGAGAGGGCGGTTGGGTTGACCCGGTGGCGCCACGAGTGTTATCTAAAAATCGACACTCATCTTCCAAGAATTTGACGAGGTCGTCAAAGGGCGGCAGATGAGAGACGCTATCCCCACCATACCGTTGCTCAAAACGGGACCTCAAATCGGCCGGAAGCCGCTGCAGCACTATGTGCACCAAAAAATAGGACCAATGGTCCACCGGCAACTCCAATCGTTTTAAGGCGTTGGTTGCTTCCAGCAATGGATTCAACAAGTCAGTACGCAATGCTGAAAATCTGGTAATAACCGACAATCCCAAAATCTGACCAATGTGGACGTCAGCCAAACAACGTTTATTCTGATACCGCCGGGAGAGAAGTTCCAGAGCGGTAGGGTAGGCCGAGTCGGTCACCGGCAAGTTCTGTACCAAGGCTCTGGCCTCACCTCCTAGGACTGACAACAAATAGGCCAACTTTTGGGCGGGTCTGAGGTCAGAGCGCGAATCAACCAAACTTTCAAAAAGATTTTGGAACCCCAGCCAGTGGTCCAAGCGACCGTCAAAGTGTGGCAGTTCCAAAGTGGGCAAACTAGTCAATAGTCCGCGGCCTGCAGCAACCTAGAGGTCTCTGCCTTGACCTTGACAGGGTCCCGGCTCTTCAAAATTTCCCGGGCACGCATACTTATGACGTCACCCAGGTTCAAAATCTGGTCATAATCCCCAATAACCTTATCACGGGCTGCTTGACCCAGTACTTCCAGGTCCAAATCCAAAACCAATTCATTGAAGCGAGCAAACAAGGTGTCAACCGCACTCAGTCTCGCATCCAACTGCTCATACCGGGCAAGCGTGGCCTCTTCCAGATCTAGGCGCTCAGCGGTTGCCGCAGCAGAGGCGAACCATCTTAGCTGTGAGGTCAATCCACCAATGGCTTCCTTTGCAGCTTTCAATGAGGCCATTGCAACAAATATCAAATAAAACAAAATTAAAATTCAATTAAATAATCCACCGTACAGTACCACGGCCCACACAAAACACCTCCCTGTAGGGCCCAGACTGGGTACCTACCTGTACAGTTAACAAACTTAAGTTTGAATTTTATTACAATACAAACAAACAATTAATTATTAAACTCAATAATAATATGTCGTAGACATCCAAACAAACTTAAATAAGTATCAACAACATGGGCCGTAACATTAATTAATTTTATTTAATTATGTTTCAAGTATTGGGCCGCTGACATTGGCAACAAATCGGTACTTCTCAATGAAGTGAAACACGATCTTGCTAGATAATGACTAATTTATTCAACTGACGGTATGCGGTATATTACATTATTATGAGGCTACCCTCAATGTATGATAATTACATACAACATCTTCCCCTTTTATGAAAAACCGTAAACTAATTAAAATTCCCACCACCATATACACAACAATATGAAAACATAAAGGTACAATATAAGCTATATACAGGCACAATATCATCCGTAGCATCTTCCGTTACCGGTCAATCATTAATTAAGTAACGATTGTTCTTATAATTAACAAACTATTCTAACATATACATAAAAGGGAGTTAATTACTTTTTAAAAAACATTGCAAGTTTTTCACGTGCCCTTCGCGAAGCAGCTCGGGTTGGCTGCACTACTACAGAATCAGGAGAAGAACTAGCCGACCTAGTCACAACCCTATCGTTGTCGCTCAGCCCCTCATTCATACTCTCTTCCGCATCACCATACGTACTCGTGCGCTCATTATCTTCACTGCTACTATCCTCCTTCCCTTGCGTGGAAACAGAATGAGCTATGGTATCCCCTGTGCTCGCACCCTTCATGATGTGGCGTCTGTTGCGGCGGTATCTCCGACCACTGCTATCAGTGAGGAAGTACGATCGTGGCTGCGGCGCTGGTGCCTGCACTTGCATATATCGCCGACGCTTGTTGTCATCTGTTACAATTACGTTCTCGCCTGGCTTTAATACCGGTAACTCTCGGGAATGCATATCATAATATTTTTTTGACTTGTAACGTTTTGTAATTATGTTTTTAAAGTCTTTATGATTGTTACGTTCTGGTAGTAATCTTTCTGGGTGTACTGGTAAGCGAGTATTTAATCGTCGACCCATCAGTAATTGCGACGGTGCACTAATTCCATCCCTAGGTGTTGTTCTAAAATTTAATAACCCTAGATATTAATCCGTACCAGTACTTAGTGATTTTTTAATTATTGTTTTGACTGTTCTCACAGCTCTTTCACTCAGTCCGTTGCGACTGTGCGCCATGATGTTGTATGTGTGAAACACCAATCTTCAGTAAATTTTCTGAATTCCCTGGAACTAAAAGCTGGACCATTATCCGTAATTAGTTCCTTTGGAATCCCATGTCTTGCATACTGATCTTTCATCGCAGCAATAACAGCTCGGGATCCAATATTTGTTAAGGCGCTTATCTCGATATAATTTGAAAAATAATCCACTATAATTAAGAAGTTCTTTCGGTCGCATGAGAATAAGTCAGCGCCAACCTTTCTCCAAGGTAATTCCGGAATTGAATGCGGTATCATTGGCTCCCTTATATTTAGCGCTGCGTGCTCCGCGCAGGTGGCGCAGGTGCGCACTGCCTGCTCCACGTCACGTGACATCCCGCTCCAAAACATGACATCACGCGCTCGACGTTTGCAGCGGTCGATTCCTAGATGCCCTTCGTGTACGCGCGATATCATTTCACCTCTTAGGTCACGTGGTATGTACACTAAATGATTTTTGAAGATCACCCCGTCGACTAGCTGTAATTCTTCTTTATATGCCCAATGCATTTTTATCTTTTCATTCAAATCCTTTTTATATCTGGGCCACCCATGTAGAATATGATATTTTATAAGTTTGCATTCTTGATCCCTCTGTGTGACATCTCTGACCATACTGAGTTTACTATCGCTGAACGGTACGTTTGCTATAAGGAAGCAAGCCTGATCCTCCACCTCACATGTCACTCTGTCGTGCATGAGTTCCGGTAAGGCTGCTCTCGATAGTGCATCGGCTACATACATAAACTTCCCTGGTTTGTATACCACCGTAAACTCATAGCGTTGCACGCGCAACATCATTCTTTGCAACCGAACCGGCACTGCATCCAAACCTTTTTTAAATAAGGCCTCAAGAGGCTTGTGGTCTGTTTCTACGACCACATCCTTCTTCCCATACACATACTGATGGTACTTTTCCATTGCAAATACGATCGCCAGCATTTCCTTTTCAATCTGCGCGTATCGCTTTTGGGTGTCAGACATCGTGAAGTGGGAAGAAAACTCAACCGGGCGGCCGTCCTGTAATAACGCAGCGCCCAAAGCCGTGGAGCTAGCATCCACTGTGACCACGACCGGCTTGTCGCTCGAGTACAGCGCCAACACTGGCGCGCTGCTCACCGCCTGCTTCAACTTGTGAACCGCAGACTCATGTACACTGTCCCACACCCATTCATTGCCTTTTTTGAGAAAACTTCTAAGAGGACTTGCCATTTGCGAATAATTTGGAATGAACTTTGATAGGTAGTTTATCATGCCAAGAAATCGCTCTAAAGATGGCCTATCTTTTGGTTCTGGCATGTCCGTAATTGCTTTTATCTTGTTTGTGTCAATCTGCATACCTTTACTACTAAAAATATGCCCTAGATACGTAACCTGTTGTACACTAAACTCACACTTCTCCCTGTTAAATTTAATTCCTACTTCCCGAGCCCTATCTAGCAATTTGATCAGTCTATCATCGTGTTCTTCCTTAGTCCTACCCCAAATAATTATGTCATCTACAAATGAGTCTACCCCATCGAGATCTTCTAACAGCTGCCGTATTTTCCCGTGAAATACCTCACTCGCACAGTTAATCCCGTAAGGTAATCGTAGAAATTGATACCTTCCGAATGGAGTTCCAAACGTACAAAGATCCGCACTGTCATCATCTAATTCAATCATCCAAAACCTGGACCGAGCATCAAGTTTACTGAAATACCTGGCATTTGTTAGTTTTGCGGCAATTTCTGTTAGCGTAGGTAGGGGGTAGTGTACGCGGCGCACCGCTCGGTTCAGCGGCCGCGGGTCGAGGCAAATTCGCAGACTGCCATCCTTCTTGGCCGGCAACACGATAGCATTTACCCACTCCGTCGGGTGCGATACCTTACGAATTATTCCCATTATCTCCATACTATCGAGTTCCTCTTTTAACTTATCCCGTATCCCTAAAGGTATTTTTCTGACAGGGCAAACCGATGGACTTGCATTGTTTTCTAAAATGATTCTGTATTTCCCTGGCAATTTGCCAATTCCATGAAATAAATCATTATATTTATCAACTTTGACAGTGTAAACCCTCTTAACTAAACCTAATTCTTCACAGGTGTTTTTCCCTAATACACTTAGGCATCGATCATTTGATATCACAAAATCTATTAAATAGTGTTTACCTTTAAATGACCACAACATCTGACGTGAGCCTTGGAATATAATTCCCACAAAAAGACTGTGCTCTTATGTTACTTGGTTTGATATCATCTACTGAATACCCTAATTGATTAAAAATAACTAGTGATATTACATTCAGATCCGAACCTGTGTCAAGTTTAAACAATTCGCTGATTCCGTACCCGTTTTCGGCAAAATGTAATCGTTCAAACCACTTACTGTCTTTAAGTTGTGAAGTTTGTTCCAAAGTCGACACATAGAATAACTCATCGTCGCCATCACCGCTCTCCTGTATTTGGTACACACGCTTATTACCTCTGGCCATACACATATTTTTGAAATGTCCTTTATTGTAGCACAAGAAACACTTTGCAAATCGCGCTGGACACCGCGCGTTATCATCGTGAACACCACCACATGCACTACAACACTTTGACACCGTATCACGATTTGGAACAGAATCGAACTCGCGACCCGACGTCACCGCAGTACTCCCGGCCGCTGAACCATGTGGCTGCGCACGCGGCGCGAGTCGCGCCACCCACACCGGCGCAGGCTGCCCGCGAGCTCGGCCCCGCGCCTCCCGCGCTGCCGCCGCCGCCGCCGCCGTAGTTCCGCTGTGTCTCGGTACACGCGTACTCGATAACGCGTCCACTGCGCCACTTTGTTCCTTACATTTAGTTTTTTCTATATGTCGGTTCTCTTCGTTAGATACCTCGCTTGCTTGGCATATTTTTACAGCTTTTTCCAAACTAAGTTCGTCTGTTCTGAGTAGCCTGTCGCGCACACTTGTGTCGATTACTCCACAAACAATACGATCTCGTATTAAACCGTCTTCTAAATGCTCAAACTCGCAATTTTGGCATAATAATCTTAGTGCTGTTACATATGCATCTATGTTTTCGCCATCTATTTGATTTCGCGTAAAAAATCGGAATCTCGCCATCGTTGCATTGCTTTTAGTACCGAAGTGTTCATCGAATTTTTGGATCAACACATCGATGTCGTCATCTTGTCCTTCCACCTTTATTTTAAAACTAGAATATAATTGTCGTATCCATCAGCGCCTATTAAGTTAATAAGCAAGCTGGCTTGTACACCCTTGTCTTCTTTGTACACTCCTGATGCCTTTAGGAAAACCCTAAACTGTTTTAGCCACCTTCGCCACGTGTCAGCGCGGTTCGCCGGGCCACCTTCTAACACTAGTTCGGCCGGTGGCCTCGCGTGTTCCATATTTACACGTACTGTTTATTACCAAAACACACTAAAACCACGTTGATAATGTCTAATTATTACTTTCGAAAGCGTAATTCGAATTTATCGCTGTCACCATGAAGTGAAACACGATCTTGCTAGATAATGACTAATTTATTCAACTGACGGTATGCGGTATATTACATTATTATGAGGCTACCCTCAATGTATGATAATTACATACAACACTCAATACTTTAACCTGACAATAAGTGGTGAATTCAACAACAACCACGTTCTGCTACCAAATGTTACGAACCAAATCCCAGGCAGGATGGAATTGTTCGTGAGTCAGCGACACACGGAGCCAAATCAATGACCTCAAGAAAGTCACCTGCCATCAACAAGTGGAAGACAAACTAGAGAATACACTTACCTGTATTTCAGAGTTGAGAAGCTCCAACAGGCCAATGTCGGTTCTGTGTGTGTGTGGGATTAGTATTTATGTATTGTGATGTGTGTGCAGTTTGTGAACCGAATAATAATGATGCCTTCAAGATGGAGGGCGCCCGGTAGCCGGGCACGTGGTACAAGTTTCAGCCAACTACTCCGCAATGATCTCCAACAGGACGCACGGGCCCACGAAGTTCACACAAGGGCACTCAAATATTGTTTTCTAATAGTTTTAGCACTAAGGTCTGGGATCCCGGCCTCAAGTTCGACACGAATAAGCCGGCAACTTAACCTCAAATTACTCGGGTCTCGCGACACAAACGGAGAGATGTGGTGATTTTCACCCAAATATCATAAAATTAACACGAAACAAGAAAAATTATATTGGATTAATATTATTCCAAGGTCTACACCAATTTATTTTCACGTGACTGCGTGGCCAAAAAACAAAATCAAAAAACCTCGATTTTTCCAACAGGAGGGAAAATACCAATGTCAAGTCAAAGACCAACGTCAAACCACAAGCGCGTTTCGTTTCGCGTATGGAATGCAACACGTTTGTAAAAACCAACTTACCGCACTAGTATCATAATAGTACATTATGATATAAGTGCGGTAAGTTGAAAATTACAGCCGAGGCGATATTGCTTGCCCGAGCCGTAGGCGAGGGCTAAAAGAAAGCAGAGGCTGTAATTTTCAAAGCGCACGTATGTCATACGACGTTTTATAACATATTTGCGAGGAAATAAATAAAACTCGGACTGAACTTGCATATTTGCTTGTTTTCCATATGATGAAATTTTGATACGCTTGTAAGTATCTATCGGTCGATTTTTCGGGCGAGGCTTAGAGTAGCCTTTTTCGCTGCCTCTGAGACTTCTGGCGGTGTGGAATTAATAAATTCATCATTACTTGACGACATTTTCAGATAAAAAAAAGTACAGCGAAAAGAAAAAGCGCGCGGAATAATTTTTACTTCTTAACAGATAAGCGATGCGCGCGCGTTCGCGCTTTTTTTTTCAGGCATAGGCACAAAACAGCCAGTATTATTAATGAAGTAAATTAATATTTTTGTTTTGTTACAGATATTAATGGTTGTAATTTATTGTCAAAATTAATTAAATTAAAGAATTAAATGTTTATTATTATATTTTATCTCCCAAAGTTAATTTTATTCATAAAATGTTGACATTTTTTCTGAAGTAAAAACTCTTTGCTAAGATTTAAAAAAGTACCATACGTTTTGACGGATCATCTTGATTAACCGTGCGATTTACTTTACATTACCGCACAAGTGCGTAACGAGATACATTATGATATTGAAATTGATGAAATAAGAAACCCTTTACGAGCAAATATGTTATAAATAACTATTGCATAACACTTATATTTGCTACACAGGCCCATAGAAATGAAGTATTATTTTGTCGTAGAATATTGCCGTCATTGAAATGCTGATCTAAAAATAGAACAAAAGTCCTCACCATTTTCTAGCTTGTTGATCTTTTGCTGCAGTATAGTGCGGGTGTCTCCGAACTTGGTGACCAGGTTCTCGAGGCTGCTCTTAAAGTTGAGTTCCTGCACGCTTCCCTTCTCGCAGTTCTCGCGGCGCTCCTTCACGACGCGGTCGTACGTGGACTGCAGCTCGTCGAACTGCCGCCGCAGCTCCGTCAGCCGCTGCAGCTTGCCGATCATGGTGTCGCGCGACGAGATCATGGCGTGCTCCGCGATGATTTGCGACTCCATCGCTCGTATGTTATTCTGTAGAGCTTTGAAGTCGTCTTCGATCGTTTCGGGCGGTTTTTCGTTCGCTTGTTTGATGTCGGTGTCCCGTGCGGCGAGCAGCCGCAGGAGCCGCTCGTAGGCGCCGGCGACGCGCGCGGCGGCGGCCTGCAGGCGCAGGCGGCGCGCCGGCGTCAGCGGCCGCGCGCCCAGCGCCGCCGCGCGGGCCCCCAGCGCGGCCACGCGGGGGCCTAGCGAGGCCGCGCGGGCCCCCAGCGAGCCCACGCGTACGCCCAGCGCGGCCACGCGCGCCGGCAGCGAGCCGCTGCCCCGCCCCGCCTCCGCCTCGTCCAGCTCCCTCTGCAGCGCCTCCGCGTTGCTGTGGAACTCCTCCTCGTCTTCGAGCAGGTTCATGGTGTTGCGTACGTCTAATAGTGTTCGTTGTATGTTTTCCCATCGTTTCTTTAGGTTGTCTATACTTTCGGCGTGTCGTTTGGCCTCTTCTGCAACAACAAAAACATACACTTACACAGAGCCTTCAAATGTATTAGTAAAACTTAGCATTCTAAAATTATAATTTAAAATAAACAGCTATAATTTATCATTTATTCTCTCTTCACAAAGCTGACTTAAAGTAAATGGTACAAAAATGTCTCAGCTGTATTCCACATTTGTTAGAGACTGATGCCTGACATTGGAATTTTGAAAAATCTGTGTTACAGGTGACCAGGAGTTCCACGGCTAGAATAAGCTTTTACAGAGATACCATACAAGAGTCGAATTTAAGCAATATGCATAACAAAAATAGAAACTAAGTAAGTGTTAAACAATATGCATAACACAAATAAAAGATGAAGTAATAACAATGAAAAAAACTAATCACAAGGTCATACTTTTTTTATAGCATAAACCTTCCTTTACAGAAACCCAACGCTTCTGTGACGCTTACGCATTTAATTCTAAAAAGCCCTGTTAAAATTACATAGATTTTTCTTTACTATGTTTTTTTACCTCACTAATTGTTTATAACTTTTTTAACAACAATAAACACAAAAGGACAAAATATAATTCTAAAATGTGTGCACACTTCTCGGCAGTCTACTAACTAACAATTCGTCTCAAACACTGTCCTTCAAGCGGCGTATAAAAGTTGTCTGCCGACCGAAACACAAGCCCTGTGTACAGTTGCACACGTGGACGTCCTCCACGTTGGCGAAGTCTGCGCGCTGCGCCTCCAGCTCCTTCTCCACGCGCTCCAGCGCCGCACAGTGTATTTTTCGGACCTAAAAATGGACACCTCTTTTTTATTTAACTAATCGTTTGTGTTCGTCATTTAGAACATCAGAGTAAAACTCCCGCGAGTCAGTTCTTCTTAGTTTCGGAGAAAATAAATATTAAAGTTAGTTTTTTTTTTATGTGATTTTTTATAAAACCGTTAATTTCTCAATAACAGTTAGACTATATCGATTGAAACTTTAGTATGTTATGTAGCAATAAACAACACACTTAATTGCGAAGAAAATATTTCCTAATTCAACAGGAACAACGTGAATTATTTTTTTTCTGTTTTTAGGTTTTTATTTTTTTTTTGCGAGGATGTATTGGTATTCGGATTTATTTTAAATAGGAAATAATTATTTATACTAATGTGCATCATACTGTTTTTTTTTCACAACCGAATTCTAATATATCTAAGAGTTACTGGAGTTCAAATTTTTTTCAGATTTTTCTGTTAATTTGGTGTCTAGGGTTGTCAACTTTTTACAACACAAAAATATAATTAAAATTCAAAATACAAGAAAAGGTAATTAATATGTTATTTATATGTTATATTTTAAAATTATAATTCTTCTGTGACAACCCTATCAAAATAATTTAAATTTCTTTTTTTTCAGAGATATATCAAGATTCGGATTTGAAATTATTAGGGATAATGCCTAACAATAAAAGGCACATTTTTGGTCAAAAAACTAATCCGAATAATGGTACATTTCGGAGGAAAAAAATAAAGTATGAAATTAAAAATAAAAGCTGTAACTTTACTTTCGTACAACCTTTTAGGGTGAATCTTTTTTTAAATTATACCTTATGTACATAGGAATAATATCCCCAAGAATCATTAAAATCACATACCTTTTTCATTGTAAAAGTAGGTTTCTATGGTTTTTTTGAAGTTTCAGAGTTCGATTTTTAAAAATTTATCTCTCTGAAACTAAGAAGAACTGACTCGCGGGAGTTTTACTCTGATGTTCTAAATGACGAACACAAACGATTAGTTAAATAAAAAAGAGGTGTCCATTTTTAGGTCCGAAAAATACACTGTGCGCCGTACAGTTGCACAAGTCAGTAACTCACCCTGCAGGTCCGGGTCGGCGGCCAGGCGGCGCTGTATCTCCTCCACGTTGGCGAAGTCTGCGCGCTGCGCCTCCAGCTCCTTCTCCACGCGCTCCAGCGCCGTACAGTTGCACACGTCAGTAACTCACCCTGCAGGTCCGGGTCGGCGGCCAGGCGGCGCTGTATCTCCTCCACGTTGGCGAAGTCTGCGCGCTGCGCCTCCAGCTCCTTCTCCACGCGCTCCAGCGCCGTACAGTTGCACACGTCAGTAACTCACCCTGCAGGTCCGGGTCGGCGGCCAGGCGGCGCTGTATCTCCTCCACGTTGGCGAAGTCTGCGCGCTGCGCCTCCAGCTCCTTCTCCACGCGCTCCAGCGCCGTACAGTTGCACACGTCAGTAACTCACCCTGCAGGTCCGGGTCGGCGGCCAGGCGGCGCTGTATCTCCTCCACGTTGGCGAAGTCTGCGCGCTGCGCCTCCAGCTCCTTCTCCACGCGCTCCAGCGCCGTACAGTTGCACACGTCAGTAACTCACCCTGCAGGTCCGGGTCGGCGGCCAGGCGGCGCTGTATCTCCTCCACGTTGGCGAAGTCTGCGCGCTGCGCCTCCAGCTCCTTCTCCACGCGCTCCAGCGCCGTACAGTTGCACACGTCAGTAACTCACCCTGCAGGTCCGGGTCGGCGGCCAGGCGGCGCTGTATCTCCTCCACGTTGGCGAAGTCTGCGCGCTGCGCCTCCAGCTCCTTCTCCACGCGCTCCAGCGCCGTACAGTTGCACACGTCAGTAACTCACCCTGCAGGTCCGGGTCGGCGGCCAGGCGGCGCTGTATCTCCTCCACGTTGGCGAAGTCTGCGCGCTGCGCCTCCAGCTCCTTCTCCACGCGCTCCAGCGCCGTACAGTTGCACACGTCAGTAACTCACCCTGCAGGTCCGGGTCGGCGGCCAGGCGGCGCTGTATCTCCTCCACGTTGGCGAAGTCTGCGCGCTGCGCCTCCAGCTCCTTCTCCACGCGCTCCAGCGCCGTACAGTTGCACACGTCAGTAACTCACCCTGCAGGTCCGGGTCGGCGGCCAGGCGGCGCTGTATCTCCTCCACGTTGGCGAAGTCTGCGCGCTGCGCCTCCAGCTCCTTCTCCACGCGCTCCAGCGCCGTACAGTTGCACACGTCAGTAACTCACCCTGCAGGTCCGGGTCGGCGGCCAGGCGGCGCTGTATCTCCTCCACGTTGGCGAAGTCTGCGCGCTGCGCCTCCAGCTCCTTCTCCACGCGCTCCAGCGCCGTACAGTTGCACACGTCAGTAACTCACCCTGCAGGTCCGGGTCGGCGGCCAGGCGGCGCTGTATCTCCTCCACGTTGGCGAAGTCTGCGCGCTGCGCCTCCAGCTCCTTCTCCACGCGCTCCAGCGCCGTACAGTTGCACACGTCAGTAACTCACCCTGCAGGTCCGGGTCGGCGGCCAGGCGGCGCTGTATCTCCTCCACGTTGGCGAAGTCTGCGCGCTGCGCCTCCAGCTCCTTCTCCACGCGCTCCAGCGCCGTACAGTTGCACACGTCAGTAACTCACCCTGCAGGTCCGGGTCGGCGGCCAGGCGGCGCTGTATCTCCTCCACGTTGGCGAAGTCTGCGCGCTGCGCCTCCAGCTCCTTCTCCACGCGCTCCAGCGCCGTACAGTTGCACACGTCAGTAACTCACCCTGCAGGTCCGGGTCGGCGGCCAGGCGGCGCTGTATCTCCTCCACGTTGGCGAAGTCTGCGCGCTGCGCCTCCAGCTCCTTCTCCACGCGCTCCAGCGCCGTACAGTTGCACACGTCAGTAACTCACCCTGCAGGTCCGGGTCGGCGGCCAGGCGGCGCTGTATCTCCTCCACGTTGGCGAAGTCTGCGCGCTGCGCCTCCAGCTCCTTCTCCACGCGCTCCAGCGCCGTACAGTTGCACACGTCAGTAACTCACCCTGCAGGTCCGGGTCGGCGGCCAGGCGGCGCTGTATCTCCTCCACGTTGGCGAAGTCTGCGCGCTGCGCCTCCAGCTCCTTCTCCACGCGCTCCAGCGCCGTACAGTTGCACACGTCAGTAACTCACCCTGCAGGTCCGGGTCGGCGGCCAGGCGGCGCTGTATCTCCTCCACGTTGGCGAAGTCTGCGCGCTGCGCCTCCAGCTCCTTCTCCACGCGCTCCAGCGCCGTACAGTTGCACACGTCAGTAACTCACCCTGCAGGTCCGGGTCGGCGGCCAGGCGGCGCTGTATCTCCTCCACGTTGGCGAAGTCTGCGCGCTGCGCCTCCAGCTCCTTCTCCACGCGCTCCAGCGCCGTACAGTTGCACACGTCAGTAACTCACCCTGCAGGTCCGGGTCGGCGGCCAGGCGGCGCTGTATCTCCTCCACGTTGGCGAAGTCTGCGCGCTGCGCCTCCAGCTCCTTCTCCACGCGCTCCAGCGCCGTACAGTTGCACACGTCAGTAACTCACCCTGCAGGTCCGGGTCGGCGGCCAGGCGGCGCTGTATCTCCTCCACGTTGGCGAAGTCTGCGCGCTGCGCCTCCAGCTCCTTCTCCACGCGCTCCAGCGCCGTACAGTTGCACACGTCAGTAACTCACCCTGCAGGTCCGGGTCGGCGGCCAGGCGGCGCTGTATCTCCTCCACGTTGGCGAAGTCTGCGCGCTGCGCCTCCAGCTCCTTCTCCACGCGCTCCAGCGCCGTACAGTTGCACACGTCAGTAACTCACCCTGCAGGTCCGGGTCGGCGGCCAGGCGGCGCTGTATCTCCTCCACGTTGGCGAAGTCTGCGCGCTGCGCCTCCAGCTCCTTCTCCACGCGCTCCAGCGCCGCGGGCACGTCGCGCCCGCGCGCGCTGTCGTGCTCCAGCGAGCGCGCGCACTGCGGGACAACACAAGCATGTAACTACGATGCCAGGTGTAGGAGAGAGAGAAAGGCATTCGCTCTGCAGTGGGACAATACAAGCTAGATAGGAAACTATAATAGATTTTCACTTTTTTTTTATGGGTTTGCTCTTGACTCTAATCTAGGTCAGAGATGACATAGATAAAGTCTACAATGGAGTGAGCTTACCCAGAAGAAGCCTGCCAGCTTGGGATAAAGCAGTATCTTATGTCACGGACGCTATATTAAATTGCAATTTATTTCCTTCCAATAAAATGAAACGTGCCTTACATGAAACAGAACATGAGACAGACTAAAACGCGAAACAAAAAAGGTAATTTTTAAAAAAACAGTGTTAATGTTTATGTCTTATGGATTAGGATTCCTCCCAGTTAAAAAAGAAACTACTACGTACATAAAAACGAGCGTGTAATCAGAATCACTAAGACTAACGGCCGGTTTCTTCATCAACAATTTACGTAATCAGTAAACGGTTTAACTTTTACTTGACCATTAGAAACGCTATTCAATCAACTCAGCCTATAGTAATTATAATATCGTTTATTGCGGATCAATAACATACACTCAATCCATTTACAGTCCACTGCTGGACATAGACCTCTCCCAGGCTGAACCACATCCCCCAGTCCTTCACCTTCTGCATCCAGTCTGTCCCAACCACTTTCTTTAGGTCGTCAGTGAATCTAGCTGGACCTCTGCTGAGACCAAAACTACAAACATAGAAGTGTACAGGGAAGTTTTATAAGATCCGGTTATTAAGTAAACGTAAGGTGTTGTCCCACCTTATGAAAGTCTATGATCCGTTGGGGTTACTCGGGCCCATAGTTGTAAAGGGTCGTATCCTACTCCAACAGGCCTGGAGATCAAACATTGATTGGGACACACCATTTCCACCCTCAGAGGTCCTGAGGTGGGGTAAATGGTTTAAAGAGCTCTATCTACTCTTAGAATTCCACGTTGGTAAGCCAACGTAAATGGCGAACCTCTACACAGGGAACTTCATGTTTTAGCCGATGCGAGCGAGCTTATGTCTATGTTGCTTTACTCCAACAGTACCATCAAGCTCGCCCTCATTGCTAGTAAAGCGAGAGTAGCACCGCTAAAACCTTGTCTTAATGTGCGTAACTGTCTTATTGTTTTTGTTTTGTGTTTTTTATCTGCTTTTATTTTGTGTTTGTTGTTTTATTTTGATCTTATATGTGTGTGTTACAATATGGATATTTTTCTGAAATAAAATTTTTATTATTATTATTATTTAGAGATTTTTGTTTTCCTCGGCCTAGCCGGATAGCTGATGGCACGGGCCTAAGCCAAGTGTTCATCAGTGGGATTAACTCTTGGAGTAATAGTAGATACTGCGTGGTTATCCGCAGTAGGCTGTATGTTAGCCGAAACTATATTTGAGTGGGAGTAATGGTGCAAGTTATCGGACTCACACTGGAGGAATTTTCTTACTAGCCTACATGTATTGAGAATCACTGCCTTCTGCAGCAGGTGGTAGGTGGTAGATGGCAGGTTGAGAGAACTAAGGGACTGATGAAGCTGTTTGGGTATTACTCCTGTTGTAGATAGCACTATAGGGACTATTGTGACTTTTTGAAGATGCCAAAGTCTGGTTATTTCGTCTTTTAGTTCGGTGTATTTGGATAACTTTTCGGCTATTGTAGTCTGTAAGTTATGTGTATTTGGCACAGCTATGTCTATTAGGAACCCGGTTTTATTTACTTTGTTAATTAACGTGATGTCTGGTCTATTAAAGTGAATTGTGCGGTCGGTGAGTATAGCTCGGTCGAAATACAATTTTGTAGTGGGGTTCTCTAGTACCGTTTCAGGGATATATTTATAATATGGTGCTATGGTGTCTATAAATTTGTATTTATGAGCTAGTTTTTGGTGTATTACGTTGGCTACCTGAGGGCCAATTCTACTAATTTAAAACGTTCAAAATCTAGTCGCAGTCTCATCTCGGCGACAATCAAATGTCAAAAACTTGTCAAAATGTAGGGAAATTAGACGTATTTTTTGACAGATTGAGACTGAGATCAGACTGTGAACGTTGTTAAAATTAGTAGAATTGCCCCTCTGATCGTGTCGATGTTTGTAGTCTGTCTGGGCTATTGATTTACAGGCGCCTGTGATATGTTGGATTGTCTCTGGTGAACTATTGCATTTTCTACATGTGTCGTTTGTTAGATTCTTTATTATGTATTTTCTATAGTTTTTGGTCTCAATAACTTGGTCTTGTATTGCAAGCATGAACCCTTCAGTTTCCGGAAAAAGTTCGCCTCGATTTAACCACGCGTTCGACGCATCTTTGTCGACATTCAATTGGCATAAATCTTGACGATGTCTCCCGTGTAGAGACTTCTGGGTCCACTCTAAGGGTCAAAATCAAAATAATTGCTCATTTCAGAAAATTTACTTGTCCATCATCTTACTTTAATTTCTACTAAAAATCTATCAGGGCTATAGTTATAAAATACGGAACAATACAAAGGAGACCTTCTTTAAATTATACTATATAAAGCTCGATTACCACTCACTCACTCACTGACTGACATAATTGTTCTCCCAGATGGTGAAGGGGGAGGTGGGTATATTTTTACAGATTCGTATAGAAGTAACTCTCACGAGTATGGGAAAAATCCCAAACTTCCCCTTTTCCACCCCACTCTCCCCCCTCCCTATCGTATGTCGGAAACTAAGAGTCCCGTGTTTTGTTGTTTTACGGATTCGTATAGAGGAGGCTCGGAAAAGTAAAATCCATTTTTCAAAGTTGCCCCCTTGTCCCCCTTCTCCCCCCCCTCTAGGTAGATCTCGGAAGTTAAGAGACTTGGAACATTTTTTTTTTCAGATTCATATCAAAGGGCCCAGAGTTGGTCAAAATCATTTTTCAAAACTCCCCCCTCTCCCCCCCTTCACCCCTCCCCCCATCGTATCTCGGAAATTAAGAAACCTGGGTTTTGTTTTTTTACGGATTCGTATAGAGGAGGCTCGGAAAAGTAAAATCCATTTTTCAAAGTTGCCCCCCTTGCCTCCCTTCTCCCCCCCTCTAGGTAGATCTCGGAAGTTAAGAGACTTGGAACATTTTTTTTTTCAGATTCATATCAAGGGGCCCCGAGTTGATCAAAATCATTTTTCAAAACTCGCCCCCTCTCCCCCCCTTCACCCCTCCCTTCATCGTATCTCGGAAATTAAGAAACCTGGGTTTTGTTTTTTTACGGATTCGTATAGAGGAGGCTCGGAAAAGTAAAAACCATTTTTCAAAATTCCCCCCATTCTCTCCCCCTTCTCCCCCCTTTAGGCGGATCTCGGAAGTTAAGACTTGGAACATTTTCTTTTTCAGATTCATGTTCGTGGGCCCAGAGTAGGTCAAAATTAGTTTTTTCAAAACTCCCCCCTCTTCTCCCTTCACCCCTCCCCCCATCGTATCTTGGAAACTAGGTAGCGGTAAAGCGAAGCGTAGCGTAGGGATAAGGTCACGATAGCTTTCCGGTGGTAGGTAGGTCCTGAGTGGAGCGAACCTGCGAGACCGAGTGGAGCAAAGGGGGGAAGAATACAACATGGCGGACAGCGTTTTTGTATTGACTGCCTAAGGACCGAGTTCACGGACTGTCATTTGACCAATGTTTGAGTAATCGGCCGATGAATTCCTAAACATCGTTTATGCAGCCGGTTAAGTATTCACTGCTCACCACGAATATTTTAACCGTGATTATTAAATCGGGCAATCAGCATTCGCTCAAAGTGAATGAACGAATGCTATAAGTGTACTCATTTGCGAAGTCACGTCGTTAGATTTAGTCAACACGAGTTTTGGTGACATCTATATTTAGTAGCATAAAATAAAACACTTTCAACTTGAGAAGTTCGAAAACGCATTGGGATCATTATGCTAGCCTGTAGTGTCTAATTTGGATGGGTAATAACTTCACACCGCTGTCACTGTCAATGTAATAGACATAAGATTTAACGTGGGAGCAAATGAGACAGAAAGCATTATACAGTGTTTTTGTGTTTTTGAGTGTTATTGAGTGTTGTTGAGGGTTGTTGAGTGTTGTTGAGTGTTGTTGAGTGTTGTTGAGTGTTGTTGAGGGTTGTTGAGTGTTGTTGAGTGTTGTTGAGTGTTGGTGAGTGTTGATGAGTGTTGATGAGTGTTGTTGAGTGTTGTTGAGTGTTGTTGAGGGTTGTTGAGTGTTGTTGAGTGTTGTTGAGTGTTGTTGAGTGTTGTTGATGAGTGTTGTTGAGTGTTGTTGAGGGATGTTGAGTGTTTTGAGTGTTGTTGAGTGTTGATGAGTGTTGTTGAGTGTTGTTGAGTGTTTTGAGTGTTGTTGAGTGTTGTTGAGTGTGGCTGAGTGTTGTTGAGTGTTGATGAGTGTTGTTGAGTGTTGTCGAGTGTTGTTGAGGGTTGTTGAGTGTTGTTGAGTGTTGTTGAGTGTTTTTGAGTGTTGTTGAGTGATGTTGAGTGTGGTTGAGTGTTGTTGAGTGTTGTTGAGTGTTGTTGAGTGTTTTTGAGTGTTGTTGAGTGTGGTTGAGTGTTGTTGAGTGTTGTTGAGTGTTATTGAGTGTTGTTGAGTGTTTTGAGTGTTGTTGAGTGTTGATGAGTGTTGTTGAGTGTTGTTGAGTGTTTTGAGTGTTGTTGAGTGTTGTTGAGTGTGGCTGAGTGTTGTTGAGTGTTGTTGAGTGTTGATGAGTGTTGTTGAGTGTTGTTGAGTGTTGTTGAGTGTTGTTGAGTGTTGTTGAGTGTTGTTGAATCTTGTTGAGTGTTGTTGAATGTTGTTGAGTGTTGTCGAGTGTTGTTGAGTGTTGTTGAGTGTTGTTGAGTGTTGTTGAGTATTGCCGAGTGTTGTCGAGTGTTGTCGAGTGTTGTCGAGTGTTGTTGAGTGTTGTTGAGTGTTGTTGAGTGTTGTCGAGTGTTGTTGAGTGTTATTGAGAGTTGTTGAGTGTTGTTGAGTGTTGTCGAGTGTTGTTGAGTGTTGTTGAGTGTTGTTGAATGTTGTTGAGTGTTATTGAGTGTTGTTGAGTGTTGTTGAGTGTTGTCGAGTGTTGTTGAGTGTTGTCGAGTGTTTTCGAGGGTTGTCGAGTGTTGTTGAGTGTTGCCGTGTGTTGCCGAGTGTTGTTAAGTGTTGTTGAATCTTGTTGAGTGTTGTTGAGTGTTGTTGAGTGTTGTCGAGTGTTGTTGAGTGTTGTTGAGTGTTGTCGAGTGTTGCCGAGTGTTGTCGAGTGTTGTCGAGTGTTGTCGAGTGTTGTTGAGTGTTGTTGAGTGTTGTTGAATGTTGTTGAGTGTTATTAAGTGTTGTCGAGTGTTGTCGAGTGTTGTTGAGTGTTGTTGAGTGTTGTTGAATGTTGTTAAGTGTTTTGGGTGTTGTTGAGTGTTGTTGAGTGTTGTTGATCACAACAAATCACAAAAGACGTTAAGCCACGTCCCCACTAGAGCCATGCGGCTTAACGTCTTTTGGCGCGAAAACTGTTTGACGCGCTAAAATAAAAAAAAAACACTGGCACTCCGGTAGTGCCGACAGAAGTGAAAACTTGAACAATTACGAGTGTATTTTGTGAATCGTCTTATAAACAAAATGTTATATATCCGTGGTTCAGCGCCATCTCGTCGTTGTTGGATGAACTACGTAGTTAGTAGGCGAGGCCCTCGTAGTTCTTCCCGATGTGCATAGATGGCGCTGTCTTACGTTTTACGTCTTACGAATTTTCGATCAGGGTCACGTGACCTGACGCCAGTTTAGAAGTTTTTACCCATTCCAAAAAAAGTACACAGCGCCGCTAAAGAAGTTTTCACTTCAAAAAAAAAAGACTTATTTTGTTGGTTGACGTATTTTGTAGAAACAATTTTCTTGGTATAGTTTAAAGTTTGGCGGTGTAAATCACAAGTTAAAATAAGTGATTCCAGTGACAATTATAGCAATTTATTAACAACAACTCCACAAGTGTAGTATAAAGCAGTATATATCACTCGAGGGTAAGTACAGATTACTCCCCTTGGTGAATAAATAGCTATTATTACAAAATCCTATAAGTGCTAAGGATTACTGTCCAATTCTCAAAATTTTACAAGGGTAAGAAATACTCCTCAAAACACGACCCCGCGAGCTGCTTGCAGCTCGCGCAACGCCCAAAATCTAGTTGTATTATATATGTCGTTGTTAGTAGTTGACACCGCATTTTTTTATATTGCGGCATTTTTAAAGGCATGTCTTGTAGTAGCCATACAAAAAACGTGTGTCCAACTTCCAGCGCTGATATTTCAAACTTGAAAAAACATTGAAAAGTATTATATTTATTTTCAGACAAAAGTGGCTATCCTCTCAAATAACACTGTAAAATGTGTGTAGAATCTTTGAAAACTCATTTGAAATATAAATTATAGTTTTAAATAAAAAAGAAAACTGGTCTCAAAATTACTCCATCGATGTTATTTCATTTATGTAACGCGTTATTTACTCGCGAAAAAGGTAGTTTGTAAAACTTTAATACTGGCAACATTAGCTGTCACTGTCCGGACCTCAGGCGACCAATCATAGGGCAGCAGCGATTTTGTTCTCGGCAATAAAAATGGATGCATGTTGCACGTTGAAAAAAAAACATAAACTGGTTTCTTTTCGGTTAATTGGAAAAACGACGATTGATAAGTAAATTTAAACTATTTCTTAATATCTGGAAACTATTATGTTAGTGCTATTCTGTCGCTTATTAGCTGCAACGACCAAGTTAATTATGTTCTGTGATTTGCGGTTAGTCTCTAGAAAAACATGCTTATTTCTTCCTTTATGTTACACTTGTGTAACATTTTTTATGTTACGTTACTTAAAATTGGATTAAGGCGTGTCTACAGCATACTTTTAAAATATTATCTAAATTATAATTAAACAAATAGTACCTATAATAAAAAATAAGCATATTTTCTATGGTCGTAGTCAGTGTTTTGAGTGATGCAAACTGAAATCATCAAAACAGTACTGCTATTACTTTGTACAGACGCCAGCACTACAATCTGTCAAATTTCTTTAATAGATTATCAACTTTATCGCTAAAGCCAGAAGGTTCAAAGTTGATTGGAAAAATTTGACAGTTTTGGGTAGCTTGATGTGCTGGCGTCTGTACATGTATCATGTTCATATTCACTATGTCCAGTATACGGTGTACGTGTATATGTTAAGTTTTTTAATTATTAATGTATAAGTCTAAAACTGTTTTTTTTTATTTACAACTGTGAATGCAGCCCTTGTTTTCCTTTATGTTACTTTTATGTTATTGTGACATAAAAATAACATTTATGAAATGAGCAATTATTTTGATTTTGACCCCTAAACATTTGGTTTTGTTTTTATTATTTTTTTTATTTATTTTTTATTTTTATTATTTTTTTATTTTATTTTTTTATTTTTTTGTTTATTATTTATTTTTTTTATTTTTTTGTTTTTTATTTTTGTAGCGCTTAGGTGGTGTAGAGGCAATAACACTCCAGATGTACAACGATAGTATAATTATTTAAAATAAACGAGGAATATTGAACAGTGGAAGAGCGTGCGTGTGTGTGTTCTACAAAATGTGTACATGTCTTAAAAATCTAAACTTAGGGGCACAAGTAGTGACTTACTTACTAACATTATCTACCAATAGGAATACGGTTTCGATATACATTATAGTTCCTAAATAAATCGTTCGGTGGCGCGCTGGTCGCCGTCGTGTTATTGTTCGGCGCGGCGCGGCGGCGAGCGTGGCGCGGGCGAAGCCCTAGTATCCCGCGCACAGCGGCGGCGGCCGGATGATGTTTATGTATTGCAGCTACAGTACTCCCCCCTTAGCGAAGCGTACAGGCGTCTTGACGATCCTGGCTGATCTTGTACGGTGTTCCTTCGTTTTCGATTGATCTTCAGTGGTAGCTTCAGGTGATTGGCGTGTCTCACTATCCGTGTGTTCTTGATCTTCTGCGATGTTGATAGTGTACGCCGGTTTGAGACGATCGATTGATATATTGCTAGATCTTCCTGGTAGTTGAATCGTGAAGTATTTTTCGTTACGTTCGATAACCTTGTATGGACCTTTGTATGGATGCTGCAGAGGTTTGCGGACTGTGTCATCGCGTACAAACACGTGGCTGCATGTCAGTAGGTCGTTGTGCACGAACATACATCGCTTGTTTGAATGTGGTTTGTATGTAGGTGTGAGCTTCGTGATAACGTCGTGCAGGTGATCGACGTAGTCGTAGTCTATTTTCGTTGCGGCTGGTGTAGGTGATATAAAATCACCGGGTAAGCGTATCGCTTGGCCGTAGGTAAGTTGCGCGGCACTTGTGTTGGTGTCGGTGCGCGTGGCGGCTCGGAGACCCATTAAAACAGTAGGTAATTCGGAGATCCACTTGTTGCTGTTTTTTAGTCGAGCCATAAGTGCGGCTTTGAGTGTTCGGTGCCAGCGTTCGACTATACCGTTACTCTGCGGGTGGTAGGCAGTAGTACGGGTTTTTTCTGCTCCAAGTAATTGTACGAGGTTTTGGAATAGTCGACTTTCGAACTGTCGTCCTTGATCAGTTGTTATTCTTGTGGGACAACCGAAACGAGATATCCAGGCTTCGTACAGTTTTCTTGCGACGATTTCAGCGGTTATCTCTTGAAGGGGCATGGCTTCGGGCCATCGTGTACAACGATCAATCATAGTGAGTAGGTATCGATGTCCACATGAAGATGTAGGTAGCGGTCCAACAATATCAACGTGAATGTGTTGAAATCGTTCGCTCGATGGCAATGTTGTGATGTCACTGTGATTATGTCGTTGTACTTTGGACAGTTGACACGAAGTGCATGTTTTCGTCCACTCGCCAATGTCGGTATTCATTGCTGGCCAAAAGTAACGTTCTTGCATTAATTTTCGGGTAGTTCGTATTCCAGGATGACTAGGATTGTGCACGGCGTTGAATGCGATGCGACGAAAGTCGGCTGGTAGGTATGGACGAACATGGGACGTAGACGTCTCGCAGAATATTGGCTTGTTGGTACCGGGTATGACGATTTTCTTCATTTGGATATTTGTTTGTCGTGATGATAATGGAATATAGCTGTCATTTTCTTGAGCTTGCGATAATTCATCGTAGTTGATCGGTGATGGCAATTCGATTGTTTCGATACGTGAGAGAGCGTCGGCGACGACGTTGTTTACTCCACTTATGTGCCGGATGTCAGTCGTAAACTCACTGATAAACAAAAGTTGACGCGTGCGCCGTTGAGTATCGTTATCGGACGGCGGCTTACGAATTGCGTAGGTCAGCGGCTTGTGGTCGGTGTAAACAATAAGCTCTCTACCTTCGAATATTTTTCTGAAGTGTTTGATTGCCATGAAGATTGAAAGTAATTCTCTGTCGAATGTACTGTATCGTTGTTGAGTTTCGGAGAATTTCTTTGAGAAATAGCCAAGTGGTATCCATTTCTTGTTTATGAATTGTTGAAGTACGGCGCCTGCGCAGTTATTCGATGCGTCGCACATGAGCGATATGGCGTCGGTTGTTGATGGAGATGGGTGAGCGAGTAAAGCTGCGTTCTGTATGCTAACTTTACATAACTCGAATGCTTGTGACGCTTCTTTGTTCCATTCGACTTTTGTTTTGTCACGTTTCTTAGAGTTGTGAAGGAACGCGTTGAGAGGTGCTTGTAAGTGGGCTGCGTTTGGTATGCTATCACGGTAAAAGTTTACCATTCCAATAAATCGACGTAGGTCGTGAATTGTTTCGGGTTTGGGGTAAGCAGTGATAGCAGTTATTTTGTCTTGTGGTGGCTTGATTCCGTCGCTCGACACTTCATAGCCCAGGAACTTAACATTTTCTCTGCCGAAGACACACTTTGATGGATTTATGGTGATGCCATACTTGTCTAATCGGCGTAACACCTCCTGCAGATCTTCGATGTGGCTTGCTTCATCTTCCGATGCGACGATAACATCATCGATGAATGGGAATGCGTAGTCTAACCCGATGAGTACTTCATGTATGAATCGTTGGAATGTCTGTCCAGCATTTTTAAGTCCTGGACACATACGTGGAAACTCAAATAAGCCGAAGGGTGTTGTGATAGCTGTTTTCTCGATGTCCGGTTCGTGTACAGGTAGTTGTTGGTAAGCACGATTTAGGTCGAGAGTAGTGAAGATTTTCTTGCCGTGAAGTAGGTACGTAAAATCTTTGAGTCGTGGAACTGGATAGCGGTCGGGTTTGGTGACGTCATTGAGTCTACGGTAGTCACCACAGATGCGAATGTCGCCGTTTTTCTTGGGAACGACATGTAGTGGACTGGACCAAGGACTTTTGCTTGGTCGGCAAATTCCTTGCTGCACCATTGACTCGAATTCCTTCTTCACGGACAGGTACCGATGTGGTGGAAGTGGTCTGCTCTTGCTGTATACTGGTGGACCAGTGGTTTCAATATGGTGTTCTACCCGATGTTTTGGAGTATCCTTCATACATGACGGTCGCAGAATGTCAGGAAACTTGCTGATTAGTTGGTGATATGGCTGATCAACGTCAATACTTCGGACTGTAGGTTCTGCGGAATAGGTAACTGGTGCCTTGACGGTCAGGTTGGTAACTTTGTCGACGAGACATCGGCCGGCTATGTCGACAAGAAGTTGATGACGTTTCAGGAAGTCGGCACCGATGATGGGTTTGTTGACTGCAGCGATGATAAATTTCCAGGTGTATGGTCTTCGTAGGTTGAGATTCAGTTGTAATGTTTTCTCTCCGTACGTTGGAATTACCGTGTTGTTCGCTGCATACAAGCAAAAATCCGTTGGTTTTGCTGTCGATCCTTTTCTTTTCGGTATCACGGAAACGTTGGCGCCAGTATCAATTAAAAACGATAGACGCGAGTTTTTGTCTGTTATAAATAGGCGGTAAGAAATATTGCTTGCGTCGGTTGCCGCCTCAGCCAACGCAGGCGTTAGTTTCCCGAAGTGATGCTGCTGTCATCAAAACTGCACGGACGCGTACATTTTCGTGCGTCTTTGCCGAACTTGCGATGATAAAAGCAGATCGCTGATTGGTCGTTATGTGCGCGGCTGCGATTGTTCTTGCTCGATGAACGCGATCTTGAACGCCGTCTGTCGAAAGGTCTGCGTCGATGCTGATGATAATGCGATTGATGTGTTTTCAGTTCTGCAATTTCTCTCGTGAGCGCGTCGATCTTCCCCTCAATTGATGTAGATGCATGTGGGATTGCAGGAACGGAGGTAACTGCAGCGACTGCACCGAGTGGTTGTGTTTGCTCGAGGATCTTATCTGCCATCAACGCCAGCTCGTGAATATCGGAGTGTTTCGCGATGTTGTCGCTGACTGCGAGTACTGCACGGATGGATTGTGGAAGATGGTTTGTCCACATAATCCGTAGCGTTGAGTCGGAGATATTATCGGCGGCGAGGTTTTTCATGCGACGTAGCAGCTGTGAAGGCTTCATGTCACCGAGTTCCATCTCTGATAGCAACCTTTGTACCTGCCTTTGCTCGGATTCCTCGTAGACTTGGAACAATCGATTTTTCAGTGCTTCATAACGGTGGGTTTCGGGCGGATGAAGAATGATGTCGGAGATTTCGTCGAGATCTTGCCGCTCAAGTTGTCCGATTACGAGTTCGAACATAACTTGATCGCCTTTCTTCTGTACGGACATGATGGCTTCGAATTGCGCGAACCACAGACGAATCTTGTCGCGCCAAATGGGTGGAATGCGCAGCGACGTCGACACACCGGAGAGTTCTTGTTCACCGTTGTTAGCCATGATGACAACTTGATCTGGAGCTTCTTAATATCACGTCGATGTTTCTTCTTAATATCACGTCGGGGTCACCAATGTAGCGCTTAGGTGGTGTAGAGGCAATAACACTCCAGATGTACAACGATAGTATAATTATTTAAAATAAACGAGGAATATTGAACAGTGGAAGAGCGTGCGTGTGTGTGTTCTACAAAATGTGTACATGTCTTAAAAATCTAAACTTAGGGGCACAAGTAGTGACTTACTTACTAACATTATCTACCAATAGGAATACGGTTTCGATATACATTATAGTTCCTAAATAAATCGTTCGGTGGCGCGCTGGTCGCCGTCGTGTTATTGTTCGGCGCGGCGCGGCGGCGAGCGTGGCGCGGGCGAAGCCCTAGTATCCCGCGCACAGCGGCGGCGGCCGGATGATGTTTATGTATTGCAGCTACATTTTTTTGTTTATTATTTTTTTTATTTTATTTTTTTTATTTTTCTATTTTTATTATTTTTTATTTTTATTATTTTTTTATTATTTATTATTATTATTATAAAACCGACATCAATTCCGCGTCTAGAATTCGTTCGCCTTGTTGTCACGATCAAAGAACTTCCACAAAACAAAAGCAATCCGCAAATTTCTTTGGACGGATTCTAAAACAGTCCTTAGTTAGCTCAGAAGTGATGCACGTACGTTCAAGCCTTTTGTGGCCCATCGAATCGGGGAAATAACGGAAAATTCACGAGTTCAAGATTAGCGATGGGTCCCAATTGAATTCAACGTCGCAGACGTCGCTACTCGTATGAAATCTCTTCATCTAAATTCTAATCAACGATGGTTCACGGAGCCACCATTTCTTCCTGTAGATCCGGAGGATTGGCCTGTAGAACGAGCTGGCCAGCCTATGGTTCAAGAGGAACGTACAACTATTCCCCGAACTTGTGGTTGCTCATCTGGTTATCACAGCAGATTTCGTCCGTTTTAGTGACTGGTTTCGTTTAGTCCGCTCTACTGCTCGTGTTTTGCAGGCTGCGTTCAAATTTCTCTCACTTTTGGACCTTACTAGACTCACTGTCCCTAACACCGCTGTTAAAGACCACCGGTGTGCGACTATATTAACGTCCACCACTCTATTGCCCTTGTCAGCTGAATTGATGGAAGCCGCAGAAAGTCATATTTTACTACGCTTACAGTCGGAAACGGTTCCAGTAGAAATTCAATCCATTAATCAAAACGTTCCGTTGCCCAAATCCCTTATCCTTAGCCCTTATTGAAGTGTTCACCCATGATGGGAGAAGATGGTTTGCTACGGTTAGACGGAAGAATTCGAATAGTCGAAAATGTCAGCGCCGATGTGAAACGCCCTATTCTTTTAAATGTCACCATGTCGCCCGTGTGCCGGAGCTATACATGCACCGCAGGGCAGGTCATGCCAATAACGAAACTGTGATTGAGTTGAGACAGAAATTCTGGATCTTACGCATGCGCAGCACTGTCCGAAGTGTGGCCCACCAATTGTCGTTCTGCAAAATAAAGAAGGCAAAACCAATCAGTCCTAAGACAGGCGATCTCCCGGTATAACGGCTTGCTCACCATCGCCGTCCATTTACTTATACTCGCGTGGACTATTTTGGCTCCATCTTCGCCTCCATTGGCCGAAGGAGAGAGAAACGTTATGTTGCCCTTTTTACCTGCATGACGTCCTGAGCCATCCATTTAGAATTGGTGTATTCTGTGTCAGCGGATTCTGCCATTATGAGCCTGCGTCGTTTTATTGCGAGAAGAGGCACTCCTGACACGATATATTCGGACAATGGGACATGTTTTGTTGGTGCAAACCGAATACTACGCGATTTTTACAACCCTGAAGTTGAAAATTTCGCCGCAAATAGAGGTGTCAAATGGAGCTTCATCCCCGCCGCAGCTCCGTTCTTTGGTGGATGTTGGGAAAGGCTGGTCCGCAGCGTAAAAGTAGCATTAAATGTCACACTGCATGAAAGAAGGAAGAAATTCTTGTGCCTCTTGCTAGAAGCCGAAGCTATTGTCAACTCCCGGCCACTTAGTCACGTTTCAGTGTCACACGAAGACCAAGAGAGGCTCACTCCTTTTCATTTCTGTTTGGTTCATCGTCCAATCAAATTCTTCCTTCAACGATCGGATTGGCGGAAAGCACTACGGCTGGCTGACCATTTTTGGCACCGATGGATAAGAGAAATTTTGCCTACTATGCAGCCGCGACAGATTGGAGACAGCAGGGAACAAGCTCTCAATATTAGGGACATTGTCGTCATAGTTAATGAAAATTTACCCCGTGGGACATGGCCACGTTGCAAATTTTCCTGGCGAGGATGGCACGTAAGGGTGGTGGACGGAGCCACTTCAATGGCCTGCTTCGTCGGCCAACCAAGAAGCTTGTAAGGCTTTCCACCTAACACCAACTAGTAGTTTGTGCACAAGATGTAGGAAAGTTGCGTACTACTTGGTAGTGTTGAACTTTTTAGATTTTTATAGTTTTTATTTTAATGATATTATTTCCTTTTTCATTGCCTTTTTTTCTTGTCTGTCAAAGGTCTGTGTTTGTGGTTCCAATTTTGTTTTAATATTCATTTTTATTCACTAAATTCTTTTTAACACACTGAGCTAGTTTAATTTCACTAGACTAGCCACTATAATACATACAGTCCATTTCCATCGCCTTCACCGTGGAAACCCAACTTTCGGATTCCATACACCTTAGATCCCTTTCCTCAACCGAAACTTACCGAGTATTTGGGTACGTCGGAAGCATTAGGCATCAAACAATGCCGACAGCGCTTCTTTGGCCGCCTGAATAAAGTATTAAATAGTTTTTTTTTATCAGGCAGAAACAAGGCGAGGGCCTTCAACGGTTGGGTTATGTTATGCCGGTTTTGTTGAATTCTTTCGGCATGCACAAATGGACTCAGACGGAACTGGATGCTCGGGTTAGGAAGATCCGTACATTGATGACGGCATATCAGATGCATCACCCACGTTCATCAGTGAAACTGTACATCCCGCGTAAGTGTGGGGTTCGAGATTTAAATGATAAAACTCTCCACAATCGCGAGATTTGCAGTCTCAAGGAATATTTCCTACAAACAGATGCGGGATGCACCGAGATGTGGACAAGGGTCTGACCCCGCTCTCCTTGGCGAAATAGAACTGGCGCAAACCTGCAGTACTAAATACTAAGGATAGTAAGGAAGTATGGCAAGGCAAAGAGCTTCACGGATGCATTTTCCGGGCCCTCTATGCCCATGGGCCCGAAGTTGACTTTTTGGCATCTGTATCCTGGCTGCGTTTCAGCGACCTTTTCGGGGAAACCAAAGGTTTTGTCTTTGCAGTTATGGATAAGTTATCATGACGAATAATCATCGGAAATAAATTGTCAAGGACATCTGCCGGGCATGCCACCGTCCCGGTGAATCAATCCGACGTAGTTTCCGGTTCTACGACCGGCCGGCGCGACGCAGCCCACAGAACGGGAGCCGCGAGTCGAGCCCGGCGCATATTTGTAGTTGCCTCGGCAATATTATGATAACAGGAGTTGACGATGAACCTAACCTACAACTTTGACAAAATGAATGTAACTTTAACTTTTATAACAGCTTAATGAGCAGCAAGGCAAAATTAACAGTAAAAGAACCGGTTAAAGTTGTTTCTTTGGCTGTTACCTTCTAAGAAGAAACTGGCTGTTAGTTCAAGTTTCTCGCTTTGTAAAATGTTAGATCGACATCACAACATAGTATTTAGTTGTAGCATACTTACATCATCTAACGCTTTCTCGGCGTCGTCGGCCCAGCTGTCGAAGGCCTTGTACCCGAGCTGGAAGTCCACGCGCTCGTCGCTGGCCAGGCGCGGCTTCTTGCAGCCGCTGTGCGCAGGCTCGCGCGCCGGCGTGACGTCATGCGCGGGCGTGACGTCATGCGCGGGCGTGTCCGCCGCGTCCGAGGAGTCCAGGTCGATGTCGAAACCCAAGTCTTTTATCTGAGGAGACAAGCGGTCATTATGTTAGTTACGTACGCTTTGGCTCAACTTTGTATAACTAAAGTAAGGCCGTCATCATATCCGCTATTCGCGTCCAGCAGCGCAGGCTCGGGCGCGTGCCCGCCGGCCAGCGCGGCCGGTGAGCTGTGTATAACAAGAGCCCTCACCCGCTGCGCCTGCACGTCGAGTATCATGAGCAGCGCGTCCAGGCGGTCGTGCAGCGCCTCGGCGCGCTCGGGCGCGGGCCCGGCCAGCGCGGCCGCGGCCTGCAGCTGCGCGGCCGCGCGGGCCTGGGCCTGGCGCAGCTCGCGCTGCAGCCGCCGCAGCGCCGCCACGCGCTGCAGCACGGCGCCCACGCCGCTCACGGGGCTGGCCTCCATGTGCTTGAGCTCGGCCTCGTGCGCGTCGGCCGCCTGCAGCAGCTCGGCGTGCTGCGCGTCCAGCGCCTCCCGGCGAGCCTGCAGGTCGCTCAAGCGCTGCAGCTGCTGCTCGGTCCACTGGCACGTGTGGGACCAGCGCTCGCTGAGCGCGGTCAGCTCGTCCTCGATCTCAGTGACGGCTGAAAAATATCAAGAATAAATAGTATTTTCACACGACCAGCTCAATAATGTCCAATTATATGTCATGCAGGTCTAGCAAGACAATAATATTGAATCGAATTTAATTAAAACTAAAATTTGGAAAATTCAAAAGTGCACGACTCATAATGCTCATTTAATCGTTTAATCTTTTAACCTTTTCACCGCCACGGACTTCAATAGAAGTTACAGATTTTCGTGCCACCAACGCCAATTAGAAGCTCTTCATTTTAAATGTCCTATAAAACTAAAGAAGACGGGCGAAAGTTCCTAGAAAGTTGGGCCTGATGTTACAGTAACAATTATTGCATTATTTTATTTATACACTAATATCATTTAAAAAAATCTAAATTATTTACGACTGCTCCATGGGAGAAAGAAAATATAGGATGATATTGGTTTGTTTGAAAACAACCTCTAACCTAAGGTTATAACTGAGCTCTCACGTAATATGTACTTCAAGAAAATAACTATTTGACTATATTGTTGACTAGAGTTAACCTAAATTTATTGTAGGATACATTGAAGATTCAGACGCCTTCCAACTAGATTCTAGAGGTAACAGCAAAGGGAGTATATTTAGAGTCCGTTTCACGAAAGAAGTCCCGCGGCAATAAGTGGAACTAATAATTATTGTATAGTTAGAAACATTCCTACACCACCTTCCTACCTCAGACACTTTTCTCTATTTAACCCATTGAAGGACACTGGACGCCCCTCGACGTAATAACAATAAAACTTCTATTGTGTCTCGTACTGTGTCCTTCAATGTGTTAAGATTGTTCATTTTATTAACCAGTGCCTCTACTAAGACATGGTATAAAGAGGGGAAGTATGTTATCTTCATACAAACGCACCGCGCGCGGCTTGTATGTGTGCGTCATCGTATCTATGCGTCGCCGCACGCACACTTAACAAAATCTCGACCCGTTTCTCAGTGCGCCAGTCGGGGCTAACACAGCATGAAATTCGCGCGTCACGGCTTTTCGGCACCGCTAAATGAATGAAAAATGTTTGATAATCGCAGGAGAACGTATTGCTGTGTGTTTGGATGTCTTAATAATACATCGATTCCAGAATTGTCTCTGTTCAGATTACCTATTGAACAGGAAAGGTAAGCAAGTCACTTATTCTAGCATATAATTTTTACTTGATGATGAGATGCCTACTTACTTAGTTTTTGTTGTAAGTACTAGTTTTATATCAGACAAAGAAAGTAGGTAGACCTACTTTCCCACTAGAATGCATTAGGTACTTTTGATCTGTCAATTGATTTGCCGCTATTGCTTTGTTTACGTATAGTCATGCCGATTTCTCAGTATTGTAGGTATAGTAACTAAGTAGCTACTCACAGTTATAAAATCGTAATTAAAAAAAGTAATTGACTAATTGTGAATCAGATAAATAGAGCAAAGTTCGAAGGCAGTACTATCAGTAACCCACCGTTTTCTCGTGCTCATCACCGCTCCGCGCCGCCCGTCTGCTGGCCCGTCGCTCTTTCTTTCATAGTGAAAGGTTTGATCATCGTTAAGGGAAAACCGACCTCACAAACCCTGTACTTACAATACAAGTAAAAAATACAACTTCCCGACCCTTGGCAATTTATAGGCACTGAATTAAAATTTAGCTAAAAGTGACAACCCTGAGACAGTAGGCAATTATATCGCGGATTGGGCCGGAGATAGCCTACTTCCCCTCTTTATACTATGACTAAGATGTCAAGATAAATAAATCAATCAATATTTAGGATTCCGTCGCACGACAGTGGCGCCGTTTCTACGAGACTTCTTTCGTGAAACAGACTTTATCTCAATGAACGAAGCGAATGATGTGATTGACGTTTGAGTTTTTAACCTGACATTGACATAAGTTCCGCTTTGTTGCCTGTATATTAAAACATTGACAATCGATTGTGAAATCGATTTATGAATCAATTCATTTTTACGACCATTATTTAAACCATTATTTATAAAAATATATATGTTTTATTTAAATTTATGTAATAAAGAATAATTATTAATATTTTAAATAATTAATTAATTATTCATTCTATTTTTGTATAATCGATTGTACATCGATTAACTTACCTATATCATATGGCAACATGGTTTTAATATGAAAATAAGGGAAGTCAGTATTAATTTGATTAAATAATTAATTTCTTATCCCATGATAAAACTGCTTAATATTTTATTATTGACCACAAAAAAACTGAAACAAAATATTGATAAATATTTCATTTGTGTAAAGTTAGGCCCAGATTCGCCCGTCTCCTTTACTGTATATATAATCTTTGTTTCGTTTTATTGTTTAATGTAGTGCTGTCTAATACCCTGTTTTATACTTTCCACAGCCCTTATATGTCTTAAAATCGACAAAAACAAAAACTCCGAATATTTTAATGTCCTCAGAACGCCAAGGAGTTTACTTAGTCGGCCAGTGATGTGACCCGAAAGTTACAACTGTTTGATTTCGCCCGTTGAAATATTTATAAATACTACTATCGAAAATAATTTGAGGTCAGGAAAATCTAAACTTAGTTAACTACTTTATAACAAAGGGAAAATAGACGAATTTCGACCTTCAGATGGGTGCCGATCCGGAATTAAATAGTTGTTAGCAATCCTTGTGGATAATTATATTCGCATCTCTACAAAACAATTGGTTGTCAGTGCCCCGGGCGCCACGGACTATTATAGAAGTCGTTCTGTGACGTCATAAGCGTACAGCTGTCAAGGTCACTTTGGCATAGTACGGCACTAATCGAGTGAGCGCGCACGCATTCTTCTTTCACTTTGCATGTACGAGTAACAATACTATTCTATTTTACTAATAAGTAAACACATGGTGAAATTAATGAAGAACTAGATTTGGATGAGCTTTTAAACATTTTACAAGTTGTGGAATCGGACACGGAGTATTTTCGGAATACATTCTGGTCCAAGAGTTCTAAGGTATGTCCAACTACATAATAATAATGTTTATTCATCAAAAAGTAAGAATTCAATAAGTGAAATGTTCAAACTAAGCCGTAAGCGTCGCTTGTAGGTACATATCTTGTGGCTCTGGAGTGCGAATTTAACAAACTTGTAATGGCCTTACTGTTTGAGGAAATTATCATAAACAAGATATAAAAGTTCAAATAAAATAAAAAACTTATTTGTGAGATTCGATTCTGAATGCAAAATAAAAATAGTAAGAAAGAGTAAAGACCATAGACCACACCCCTAATCAAAGTTGAATTTAACGTGTTCTGAGCGCCAAGGACTTGAAATGAAGTCAAAGAATGACGTCATGAAAGAAATAGAGATGTACCTCATTTCTTATAGCACTAATTAAGTTATATGTTTGTTTCTTTGATACTTATAATTTATACTGGTTTTTCATACTAGGGATACTGTGACAAAAAACAAATATGGAAATATTTAATCAGTTTATATATTTTATATTCGTAAAAATTCTAAATAAAACTTAACGCGTATAAATCTCATTCATCGATATGACGATACCTTCATCACTGCTGTTTACTGTATATTTCGTACATTTATAGCTTGTCGCTTGGCGAGGCATCGCGTTCTGTGTACGTTGGCGGTGAAAAGGTTAAAAAGTAAAACCATTTCAAAACCATAGATAGATATATAGATTATATTAGTTTGTTTTTATTAATTATAATTAAACTATTTTGAATAAAAGAACGATTTTCAATAGGCTTCCTCCTATAGGTGAAGTGAATCTATTTAAAAAGAATTAACTCAATTAATTGATTTTTTCGCAAGCTACAATGTTTTCAGGTTTCACACTTGATTGACGAGAAATTTTTAAGAAATATTTTGATGTATTTTTCGTTTTTACTGCATTAAATCAATTTTTGAACAGCAAAGTACAGAATTAATCTCCATTAAATTATCTATGCAATGATATATAAATTAACCCCTCAAGCGTCAAGTGTACATAAAAATAAGTGCTCGAAACGCCAACGGTGCAATAATGGGCATTGTTCATATTTTTTTAAATGTTGTAATTGAAAAACCATTTCGAGGAATATCGTTATTGATCATTACGGACTAATTAATTATGAAAAATAGTCATGTTTTATTGATATTTTTGATAAAATACGATTGACCTTCTTTGCCCTTCAAATTACGTCGGCTTTAGCCGTACAGTTTTGTATCGTTACCTCAGAAAAAAAAGTAAGATTGTCTACAATCTGTCATATGTCAAATTATTATAAATATGTCAAAAATATAAACATTCTTGTTTATATTACATTACATACATTATTTCAACACTCGACAATATTTAATATACTGGAAGAGTTATGGAATACAGGAAGTGCTTTGTTCCAACCGGCAGCAATAATAGTAATAATGTCGCCGCGTGCGTTATTATTCTATTTAAGTCGCCGCGTCGATTGTTCTAGTGACGATAGAGAGTAGTATATTCCTTGGAGGACACTTACACATAAAAAAACCATTTGTAAATAAATACGCTAAGATAGGATTCGATTATTTAAGACGTCTATTCGGCCTATTCACCTATTGACACTTTGACAGATGTGACAGTACTCTTTGAATTGATGATGTTGTGTTGACAGATTAAAATTTTTAATTATGTACTAGTCAGGCAACGGCACTTAATCTTTATGCCACTGATGACGTCACCTACCTTAAAAACTTAAAATAATTCAATAATTTTTTTTAAATAACTATTGAGCCAATCATCAAAATATTCAAATTAGTTTCTCAACATACTCTAAATTTTCAACAAATAAAATAAAATCTAATGGTTAGAAATTTTGGACAATCCCCATTCAATAATTATAGTAATAATTAATAAAGTAATTATAGTAATAATTCAATAATACAAGTCATTGTCATTGTTAATACAATGACTTCACTGAGGCTATTCAACTACTCCGACGCGTGGGGCGTTTCGACAGGTAGGTGGGCAGACGTGTGAGGGGTTAAGTAGGTTATGTGATGTAGCAGGAGTATAACAATAGAAACAGTTACAGAAAGGAGGCAAAAATGGTAGATTGTTTGCCAAGGGAGCAAACAACTATTTTGAAGGCGAGAGTGTTTCTTTGAATCCAAAGCGGAGCGAAAGTAGAATCCTGAGCGCAGCGAGGGATTCAATGTACGTCACTACGGCGTACGGCGCATCACGTCACGGATTGATTTGTATTATTATTTTTATTTTACATAACTCGGGACCATGCGGTCCCGGTCCTTTGGAAGGCGTACGAGGGGCCAAGCCAACTCGCAGAGGCCCCTTACGAAATTTTAATGAAATACGGCACCAAACGACGATTATACCTGTCTGGACTATGCTAGTGCACCCAAGGATTAATACTGATGGGATTGGGCGAAAATAACTATAGATTGAATTGGTATACTGAGATTTATTATAATCTAGTTGGCACAGAAAAACAGTTGACACAAGCGTGAGTATTATACGACCGAACAGAATGACATTATGAAGGCATAGACAGTAGCTCCAACTAGTGAGCTATAAAGATAACTATGACAATTTACATTGTTTGGTTTATACTAGTTCCAACAAATACATAAATATAAAACAATTTAAATATAAAAAGCTTATTCGAAGTGGTCTCCATTGGCTGCAATACAGTCCTTTAAACGTTGAGGCCAGTTTTCTATCAATAGAAGCACGCACTCTTTCCATGGGAAAATTCTTCTCTACTCTCTAAAACTCACCATAAATCATAATTCAGCGGATTAAGATCAGAACTAGACGACGGCCATGTTATATTTAATAAAAAAACTTGTTTCGTTTTGGTTTCTTTACTTAAAATACATATTCAATAAAATAACATTTTTTTCAGATCACTGTAAAATTCATACCGTTCAACGTTCTTATTCAAATCGTTTGTTTTTCAGACCACAGATAAAAACTCCATTTATTTTCTTCTTAGAAAAAACCATAGGTTGTGTGAACATTGAACCTCAACACTCTCCCTCAATGTTCGCACATAAGTATTAAGTATCTAAACTATTTAACATTTTAATAATTTAAGCATACCACACAATCTTACAAATCTTTCTCCTGATAAGGGCTTCGTCAAAATGTCTGCAATTTGATCTGTGGTTGATACATATTTAACAGTTATTAATCCTTCCTCTACCTTTTGTTTAATAAAATTAAATTTGACATCAATATGTTTCAATCGTTTCTGATCTGGATTGTTTACAACTTTCATAGTACTTTGATTGTCCTCAAAAATAACAGTATTGTTTATTTTAATGCTAAAGTCACACAACAGCTTCATTAGCCAACAAGCTTCAATAGATGCTTCACATAAAGCAATTAATTCTGCTTCTGTTGTACTTAATGAAACTGTACTTTGCTTCTTTGATTTCCATGTTACTGTATTATCGAATAACTTGATCAAATATCCGCTAGTGGATTTCCTATCATTATCGCGTGCAAAGTCTGCATCTGCAAAGCCTGTTAAGCTGTCATATTTACACTTTGAATATTTTAAATTAAAATCAATAGTTTGTTTAACATATCTAAGGACTCGCTTTAAAGCTTGCCACAACTTCAAAGTTGGTTGCGACTGGAATCTACTCAAATATGATACAGCAGTCGCTAAGTCTGGTCTTGTGCTCACCATAGCATACATCAAAGAACCAATAAGAGACCTGCACTGATGTTCTAAAGTCATGTCAATTTCACATTCGTCAAAGTCCAGTTTAAAATTATAGTCCATTGGAGAATTTGTTCCTTTACAATTGTCCATGTTATAATATTCAAGAACCTTTTGCAGATATTTAGATTGATTAAGATAAATCCCATCATGTTTTTTCTGAATACTAATGCCAAGATATGTCAGATTGCTGTTCCCTAAGTCTTTCATGCTAAAGTTAGTTTTTAAGAAGTTTTTTACATTTACAATTTCAATAGTACTAGGCCCTACTATAAGTATATCATCGACATACAAAATCAAATAGAGATTGCCTTTACTATAAAGACAATAGTCATTTTGCGACCGCGTAAAACCACATTCAGTGATAACTTCTGTGAATTTTTCATACCAATATTTTGGGCTCTTCTTTAGACCATAAAGAGATTTTTGTAATTTTAGTACTTGGCCTTCTGGAACTGTCAGTCCTAGTGGAGGTTTTAAGTATACTGTCTCATCAATCCATCCATATAAGAATGCTCCCTTGACATCCATCTGATGTATTTCATATTCTTTCTGAGCAGCAATCGATAAATGAACTCTCAATTTTTGCATTTTCAATACAGGTGAGTAAGTGTTTTCTAACTTTTCCTTCTGTTGAAAACCCTTCACTACTAATCTTGCTTTATATAACTCATTTTTTTCTCCTATGTTTTTCTTTGTGAATACCCATTTACTATCTAGTAGTTTTTCTTCCTGTGGTTCAGGTACAAACTTCCATGTATCATTTTCTTTTAAAACCTTCAATTCCTTATTTATTGCCTTATTCCAAAGCTCCTTATCTTTTCTCCCTTTAATGGCATCAAAATTAGTTGGAACCTCCTGGTAACTTGATAATAATGCATATAAAGTATCATAAAATGTATCATCCTGGTATAAATCAATTTCATAATCCTTTTGCCACACTGGTTTTCTTGTCTCTTTTCTCTCCCTGTTTCTAAACTCTCTGTCTTTCTGTCTGTATCATTCTCCATTTCTAGTGTCTCTTCTTCTTTACAATCTTCCTTTTTTCCTTTATTCCTATACTTTGATACTTTTCTCTCTATGTTGTCCTTTGATACACTTTCACTATCTCTCTCCTCCTCATTTTCTTCTTCCTGTTCAGTTATTTCGTCTTCCTTTTTCTCTATTATGTATCTCACACAATTTTCACGTCCGGGTTTTGTTTCATCAAACACTATATTCCTTGCCGATATTACTGACCTTGTTTCTGTATCATACAGCTTATATCCTGAATTGACATATCCAATAAAAATCATTTTCTTTCCTGAATTATCTAATTTATGTCGTAACTCTCTAGGCACATGATTGTATGCTGTACAACCAAACACTCTCATAGCTCTTACATCAGGTTTCCTTCCTTCCCATAGCTCTGATGGTGTTTGACATTTTCCTTCAGTCGGACTTCTGTTGGTAACATAGGCTGCAAACAAAACTGCATGGCCCCAAAACTCTTTACTAAGCTGTGAGTCTAACAAAACTGTTTTTGCCTTTTCTATTAACGTGCGGTTCATCCGTTCTGCTACTCCGTTCATCTGGGGATTGTATGGCGCAGTATATTGCATTTGGATTCCTTTGCTATAACAAAACTCCTGAAATTCCCTTGACACATATTCACCGCCATTATCCGATCGCAACTTTAATATATTAACATTGAAATGGTTGGTTGCAAAAAAATAGTACTGCTTGAATTTGTCAAAAACTTCACTTTTATTAGAAAGTAGATAAACCCAAACAAAATGAGTATAGTCATCTATAAATGTCAGAAAGTACTTGTATCCTTCCTCAGTCAGTGGGGTGATTGGTCCGCATACATCAGTGTGTACTAATTCTAGTGGTCTGGTTGCCCTACGTTCTTGTCTATTAAAAGGTTGTCTCGTCATTTTACCTAGTAAGCACGGTTCACAAACAGAATTATTATTATTACATTTAGTCAAGTCATCAATGCCACTTACCATTTGATTCTGTGAAAGCAAAGTTAAATTTTTAAATCCAAGGTGACCAAAACGTCTATGCCACAGCTGCATCACTTGATCATTATTACAGTTACTTAAGTTACATTCATCTTTTAATATTTGCATGTGAATTGTATACAAAGACCCTTCATTGTTTCCAATCATTGTCAATTGATCATATTTATAAACTCTAACTTTACTATTCAAAAATTCAACCCTATAGCCATTACTCTCAATTTTAGAAACAGACAACAAGTTTTTCCTTAACTCTGGCACGTAATAAACATTTTTAATAGTACAGTCTATATATCTCTTACCAACATAACATCTTGCCTTTATATTCCCAAATCCAACCGCCATTAAACTCACGGCATTCTTGGCCGCAGCAATCACTTTTGGTGTGTTCAGTTCCATGTAGTTGTAAAACGCACTTTTGTCATTTGTTAGGTGGTCTGATGATCCCGAATCCACACACCAAGTTATTTTACACTGATCATTAACTTCTCGGTTCCATGCATTGCCAGATAAAAATGCATACTCATTTTCGGTTGATGCCGCATAATATGTCTGATTATTCCCTGGCTGGTTAGGGCCTTGTTGTTGCCATGATCTACTGTCTGGAATTCCACGACCTCTTCCTTGAGACCTACTTCTGCCTCCAAATGCTGCCCGATGTGGCGCTCTATAGCCTCGTCCTTGACCTCTTGAATAATATTGTCCACGGGCTGATCCCTGTTGGTATTGGTGTCTCGCTCTACATTCGAATTTTTTATGGCCTGGCTTGCCGCATCCAAAGCACAAAAAAGTATTCCTCTGGTGCTCTATTATTCGAGGACCCATCTCATTCCTCTTTTCTTCCTCTCCTAATAATCTGTCCTTAACCATGTCTACTGTCACGTTTGGTAATGACTCTAACGTTGTTACAATAACATCGTACGATTCTGGCATGGATAACAATAATATATTTACTTTTTCTTCCTCTGCTAGGGGACTTCCTGCGTCTTTTAGCTGGCCGAATATTTTTGATAACGAAATAAAATAGTCTCCGAGAGACGTTCCTTCTTTGTATATTATATTATTTAGTTCCCGCCGTAAGAATAATTTGCTTCTGGTGCCTTTTTTCATAAATTGTTGCTCTAATTTAAATATCATGTTATACGCTGTTTTCTCCTCTTGAATATAATCAATATGGCTGTCGGCAACGCCGCTTATAATTATGCTTTGAGCTCGAGCTTCAAGTTTTTTGTTCTCGGGAACACTCGCAAATGCTTTATTTTCTATTGCATTTAGACAATCATTTTCCCGTAGTATGCTGCTAATTCGGAACTTCCATATGGCAAAATCTTCGCCAGCAAATTGTTTTATTTTAATACTTTCCGCCATATTTTTACTTCGTGTGTACTTCGCACTTCTTTTCATCGGCGCGGGATGAACCACGCTCTGCTACCACTGTTATATTTAATAAAAAACTTGTTTCGTTTTGGTTTCTTTACTTAAAATACATATTTAATAAAATAACATTTTTTTCAGATCACTGTAAAATTCATACCGTTCAACGTTCTTATTCAAATCGTTTGTTTTTCAGACCACAGATAAAAACTCCATTTATTTTTCTTCTTAGAAAAAACCATAGGTTGTGTGAACATTGAACCTCAACAGGCCAGTCTTCAGCTCTGATGAAGTCCGAAACGTTCACTTCCAACCAAGACTGCGTGGACCGAGCTTTCTGACCCGGCGCCGAGTCTTGTTGGAAGGACTATACTTGGTTATTGAACATGGTGTTGTTAAGGGGCTTAACTACCTTCTCAAGAATGGTATCTCGATACACTTGTGTCGATGTTTTGATACCTTTTTCACAAAAATATGGCTCAGTAACTTCTTCATAGCTAACACCCCACCAAACCATCACTGAAGTCGGATAATGCCCACGTTGCACTCTGTCGACTAATTGGGAAGCTTCCTTATAGCTTTGAGCATAAATACGGTCATTTTGTTTGTTAAAATGTTGCTCAATTGTAAAGATTTACTCATCCGTAAACAAAATTTTTCTGTGACCTCCCTTAGCGTACCGCTTCAGTAGTTGTTTCGATTTTACCACCCTATTCTTTTTTAATTTATCAGTTAAAAAATGACCAGTGCGTCTCTTATAGGCTGCAAGTCCTAAGTCAACTTTTAAAATACGCGACATGGTTCTGGGTGCTATCTTCATTTCCCGAGATAAAATCTTTTGCTTTCGGACAGGATTTCTTCGAATTCTTTCCCTTACTGCTTTGACCACCTTTTTCGTACGAACACTACGTGGACGGCCAGATCTTTTTTCTGTCACAAACAGAGGAGGTCTCATTGTACCTATTAATAGCCCGGTAAACAAACATTTGACTAATACCAAGCGTATGGAGAGTTTTAAAAATCGCGTTTGGCTCCATACCAACTTTGTGTAATGCAATCACAGAGATTCGGTTCTCTTTATCACCCCACTCCATTTTAATATCGCAAAATATTGAACAATGTATTGGCGCCAAAATTAGAAATTTCAATGAATAATCGTATAAAAATGACAGATTCCAAATTCAAATGTAATATCTTTCTTATTTTTTATTGTAACAGTATTTATGGCCAGACTGTGTATACACGGATAAAATAACAGGGGATGACTTGCACACTCAATTATGGGCCCCCGGAAACAGTCGCTAGCACATAGTGACGTAGCGACAAGGGGGCAACATGTCCTGAGGTGCTTATGAGGAGTGGAGAGGTATTCCACGGCTATCAGGACAATCCCGGAAGTACGGTCAAGATCCCTACCAGCATCTTACTGGAATACTTCCTTCCTCCGAGCACGTTTGCTCTTGCGAATCTCCACTCAAGCCGGCCAATAAAGGCAAGAATGAGGTGGGAGCTCTGTTCCTCGTCATTGTTCACTCCAGCCGGCCAATAAAGGCAAGCCAGAGGCGAGGAACAAAATTTCTTTCTCCCAGGAGATAGGGTGCGTGGAGTCGCTACTGCCCAACAGCTCACCACCTGCTGCCCTGCGGGTTTCTGTATCCCTCTTTCTTGTTTCTTATTTATATTAACGACTTGCCGTACCTCATGAAGGATAATCATGATATAGTGTTGTTTGCAGATGACACTTCACTTTTGTTTAAACCTAAACGTCAGCAGTTCGTTACTGACGATGTAAATAGCGCGATCTCGAAAGTAGTCCATTGGCTCAATGTTAATAATTTGCTTCTAAACGAGAAAAAAACCAAATGCTTAAGTTTACGCTACTCCACGTTAGGCAGGTGAAAACTAAGTGTTGATTAAGGACTAGGAATTGAATCCTTGAGACAGTAAGTACAGTATTCTTGGGCATACCTTTGGATGCTAAGCTTCAGTGGGGTCCACATATAGATAATTTGCCAAAAAAGCTAAGTTCCGCAGCATACGCTGTTAGAAAAATTCGTAATTTAACTGATATAGAGACTGCCCGTTTAGTGTACTTTAGTTATTTTCATAGTGTAATGTCGTACGGTATTCTAGGGTGGGGAAATGCCGCCGATATTCAGACTATT
The DNA here is from genome assembly GCA_963855955.1 of Luperina nickerlii. Lineage (NCBI taxonomy): Eukaryota > Metazoa > Arthropoda > Insecta > Lepidoptera > Noctuidae > Luperina > Luperina nickerlii. The sequence continues at coordinate 427,820 of OY979683.1, read as the reverse complement.
TTTGTTTTGCAGAAGCGTCTGTTCGATCAATTTATAAATTAAGTCCGAGACACTCTCTCAGAGACAAATTTAAAGAGATTACTTCTCAGTGCATTTATGAAAATCTTTTATATGCCCATAAAAATATAAAATTGTTTAAAAAATACAGTGACATCTATAATATAAATTATACTAGAAACAAATACAAATTTGTTGTACCTACAACAAGGCTCAAGAAAATAGATGTGTCGTTTAGATGCCAATGTATACGCTTTTATAATAAACTACCAAGCCACGTCCAAAATCTAAGCCATAATAAATTTAAATCATTCATTAAACGTAAGTTATGCCAGAAAGCCTTTTGTAATCAACAAGTAAAATAAACATTTGGTAAACCGGTACCCTATGTTTCATTTTTTCGGTTAGCCTTGAAGAACGTAGGGAATCTAGAGTGTCACTGTGACCCTCACGAAGCACGAGGGTTCGCATGACCACCTATTCTTCAGCAAACACAAGCTCGCAAGGTGAGCGAGCACCCCAAAACCCTCACAAAGCCCGAGGGTTTAACACCTTTTATACCGTTAAAGATTATATTGAGGACAATAAGGTTGTGGATTGAGCTGCTTCCAATTTCTGCATTTTGAGTGTTTTTGTTTTGTTTTTTTTTTATAATAAGTATTCACATTGACATTTTTTTTTTAAACTGACATTTGCTTACTTTGTAAAGTATTATAATAGTTTAATAATTATTGTTAATGAGAAGACGATGTGGGTCATTTTATTATTTTATATGTTTTTATTATTCTCTTTGTTCTGTTAGTTTTTTTTTCATGGTCTGGCAGTTTCGAGTAATTTATGTGGCCTACCCAAATGTCCTTTCTTTGGTATTGTTCGTCGAATCGTTGAGCTTCTTAAGTCTTGAGTTGAGCTGCACGATTTCTGACAAATGCGTGCACTGACTGGACAGGTCCTCTAAATCTGTATGGTTCTTTCCTTTCAGGAAACGCCGACCTCATCTAGTTTAAAAAATATATGCCATTTCTGTTCAACTACAGGGCAAAGGTCTCCCTTCCCTCCTTTCACTTATCCCTATCCAGTGCTGTTAAACGCCAATCCCGATTGATCCCGATTTGTATTGTCAATTAATGTGCGTTGTCTTTGGTCCCTGGCCCTGACATCAAGCAATGGACAAAGTTGTCAAAAAAATTTAACAGGGCGCCGTCCAAACGCCGACCCCGCAGTGGCGCCCTCATCGTTTGTTACATAGTGACCACTACTATCCGTTTTAGTGATTATAATAAAACTAAACAGTGTTAAAGTACCGTTTATAATAATATTAACGTATAATCTTCTGGAGCACAACTTAACGTGCTTATTTTCTGCATTTTCATTCTAAAATAAAAGAAATAACCAAACAAACGATGAGGGCGCCACTAGGTGGTCGGCCGGCCGTAGTAAATTTAATAGTACGAACGGTATGAACATTGCTATTAATTTACATTAGGAGTTTGAATAATTTTTTTACTTGGTATATTTTTTATCCTCTTGAAAATATTAGTAACTGATCTAGATCTACTAGGTCTAGGGTCTGCAGTGTCTTTTTGCCTATACAGACCGCACGCCACTGATAATTATGTATGGTATGTGTTCCCTTTAATTAACAAACATGTATAGACTATACATTATGTATAATAATTATATTATGTAGGAAGGACTTAAAATGTTTTAGAATAATAACTTAGTTACATATAATAAAATAGATTAAGAGGGCACAGTGTTATGTACGGTATTCTTGCAAGTATCTCATAATAGGTGCACTTGTGAGGGTATGTCGAAATACTTATATAATAAATCAGTCTGCATTGAATCTCGGTGTTTCACTGTCACGAACATAACACATAAAAAATATTCGAAACTCGAAATGCTTCTTATTAAAAATCTCGCAGCATGTGTGAAAAGTATTCTCCTCGGCGCTAAAAGGTGATGGCGAGCTTGAAATCGTGACGTGTCTTTACTAAATGTACCTTGTAGAAACTCCCCATAGGGGTTTGGTCGGGTACATTCAGCGGTGGTCACTCGAACATGTGATCTCCTAATCATACCCGAAGTCGGCCAGGTCCGTGACGTCACTGGCGTCCCCACAAGGTACATTTAGTAAACACGCAACCGTGACATTAGATATTAGAGATTATTTATTATTTATCCTAATTTGGGGAACATCTTCAAAATGAAAATCATATTTTTAACTGAACTGTGAGTAACCGCGCGCGAGTGCCGCGGCCGCGGCCGGCGAGGGCTACTTCCAAGTTGATAGCAGTTGGCTATTTAGAATTTTTGGGACTAACTTTTATAACACTCTGATAGTTGTTTACTAAAAGTGTTTAAAATTAAGTACTGTTTTCACTCGATATATGTATATGGTCATTTTATGATTCGTTTTATTTACTTCTGTTTCGGAAGCCAATTGATGGTTTGGTATTAGGTATTTTTGAAGTGAAAACTTCTTAAGGCGTATTGGGCATTTTGAGATGGGAAAAAAACATTGAACTCGTGCCTCTGTTACCGTAAGCGACACCGCGCATGTTTTGTTTATAAGACGATTAAAAAAATACCCGCTTCGGATATGTCCTTTTTCTTCTATTATTAATTGTAACCGTTATATTAAGTTTCTCAAATAGTTTCGATAATACGGCCAACAGGGAAATGGGCCATCATGAAAAAGTAAGCTGAGAGTTTAATTTCTTAGGAAATCAGCTCAGTTGGTACAATCGTTTTTTGATCCTTATAAAGAAATAGGGTCGATTGCCATCAAAAGTTTTTGTAAAAATTGCCCATTTTCTTGCCGACTGTATTTTTTTTTCCAAGTCTGTGAATGCAGTAAAAAATTTCTCAAAAAGTTAAGGGCAGTCTCCGAAGACCGTTTTCCTGTAGCTACAAAGGTTCGGCTACCTGCCCTTACTGCCCCATCATCTGTTCATTCACAAAATCTATATATATAAAATAAAGTCGTGTTAGTTACACTATTTATAACTCAAGAACGGCTGTACCGATTTGGCTGAAAATTGCTAGAGAGGTAGCTAAGAACCAGGAGAAGGACATAGGATACTTTTTATCCCGTTCCCGTTGTTCCTGTGGGACGCGACATAAAACGTGGTAGAACAAAACGCACCTGACATAGAATAAAAAAACACAACTCAGTCAAAATATCAGTCTAGCATTCAATTGTTTGGTCTTTACTCTTTTATTTTATTTCTACGAGTATTTTAGTGTAATAACAAGACAGACAGTAGTTTGATAGATCTTTTCATGATATTTTTTTTTTCTTTTCGTGTAGGCTAGGGGGTAGGGTAGGGTAGGTGTAGGGTAGGAGTAGGGTAGGGGTAGGGTAGGAGTAAGATAGGGGTAGGGTAAGGGGTAGGACACCACGCGAACGAAGCCGCGCCGGGCAGCTAGTAAAGCATAATTTTAATATTTCAGAGGTCATTTAAGTAGGTATTGTTAAATTATTATCAAAATAAATTTGCTTATCGCCACGAAAATGTTATGTAGATAAAAATTCCTCTTCCAAACGTTGAGATGTAACGATCGTGTTGAGATGTAATGATCGTGTTGAGATTTAACGATCGTGTTTGCCAAAGAATGAAATGCGAGTCTGGTTGAACGTTTGCCTACTTGTCGCATAAAATATTGAATATCTTTTGTCCCTACTACATACCATGGGTTTGTGGCAATTCAACTTTTAAGGGAGAGAAAAGGGGGATTTTGTTATATTAACCTTAAACCTTGGCACGAATACTTGCCGAAGTAAATAATAAAGTTCGACATTATTCATATTTCTAAGATCTCAACGGGGTTTAGGGGGTGTTAAAGTTTGAATGGAAGAATCTTAACATGCGGTTTGCTTAACTTTAAATTAATGCTTTTGACAGAAAAGGAAGACCAACGCATTTTTTTTTAATCATGGTAGGTTTATAAAAAACGCGTTAGTCTTTCTTAACAGGTCGAAAAAAGGATGTTGAAAATTTTAGGGAAAGTTTTTAAAAGTGGAAATATATGAAAAATCTTATTCCTTTGATTACATTACACTTGAAATTAGAAAGATCAATATAGCCCTTATGGTGACGAACGTATTTAGGCAGCGAGCGTACGTACAGTTGTCCGCGGCGTCGTCGTCCACCACGACCACGCAGTCGGCCAGCGCGTCCACGCGCCACTGCTGCGCGCGCAGGTCGGCGTGCAGCGCGCGCACGGCCGCCAGCGGCGCGTCCGCGCCCATGCGCGACATGCGGTCCTCGGTCTGCGTCAGCCAGCGCCTGCAACACGCGGGGTTAGCGGTTAGGGGGCTCGGGCGGCGCTGCGCCTGCGTGGCCAGCGCGGCGCGGCCGGACACCTACCTGAAGGCCGCCAGCTGCTGCTGCTGCGTGGCCCGCGCGGCGCGGCCGCACACCTACCTGAAGGCCGCCAGCTGCTGCTGCTGCGTGGCCCGCGCGGCGCGGCCGCACACCTACCTGAAGGCCGCCAGCTGCTGCTGCTGCGTGGCCCGCGCGGCGCGGCCGCACACCTACCTGAAGGCCGCCAGCTGCTGCTGCTGCGTGGCCCGCGCGGCGCGGCCGCACACCTACCTGAAGGCCGCCAGCTGCTGCTGCTGCGTGGCCCGCGCGGCGCGGCCGCACACCTACCTGAAGGCCGCCAGCTGCTGCTGCTGCGTGGCCCGCGCGGCGCGGCCGCACACCTACCTGAAGGCCGCCAGCTGCTGCTGCTGCGCGCGCATGAGCGCGGCGTGCGCACGCGCCTGCGTGGCCAGCGCGGCGCGGCGCAGCGCCTCCCAGCGCGCGTTGAGCAGGCGCAGCTGCAGACGCACCTCGGCCGCCTCGTCGCGCGTGAGGCCCGCGTCGTGCAGCAGGCGCGCGCCCAGCTCCAGCACGTCGCCCACGCGCGCCTGCTGCGAGGCCAGCCCTGCGACACACGACACGCGTTAGCGACGGTTCCGACGTACTTTCGATCCGTATTGACATTTGCGTTGGACATTTTTTGAGATGAGAAAAAACCATTGAACTCGCGTCACTGTTACCTAAGCGACATCGCGCGTGTTTTGTTTATAAGACGATTAAAAAAATAAATAAACGGTTAAAGTTACGTAAAAATCATGTATGACGGAATTGTTTCCCTTTAAAAGTTCTAAAAAAAAGTCCGCGACAGCATATGTCTATCTTTTAAGGTTCACTCACTATAACCTTTTTTATGGTAATCAAATTTCTTCTAAACTAATGCATTATTTGCGAAGGTTTTTTTATAAATATGATATTAATCCTTATCAAAATAAATACGTTATTCATCACAAGTATTTAATTTTGAATAAAATTGCCCTTGACATCATTTGATTTCAATGAATATCTTAGGAGTTGCATAGTTTACAAGTAATATAGTCGCATAGTTTACATGTATAAGTAATAATCTTAAGTAATATCTTAAAATGGAATATATTTTTAACCGACTTCAAAAAAGGAGGAGGTTCTCAATTCGGATGTTTCTATTTTTTATTTTTTATGTATATTCGGGCATAACTCCCTCATATAATATGTATAGACAGACGGATTTGCAAAAATTTTTTTTGTTTGAAATATTTTTATTCCGGAAATATTTTTACTCCGAAACTCATCATCAGATCTTTATGAAATTTAAATAGGACCAATTTAAATTTCATAAAGATCTGATGATGAGTTTCGGAGACAGACAACGGAACTCTTCAATAAATGCCAGCAAATCAACCGCGATTGCTGCTATAGCATATGTATGCATTGTTTACGCAATCACACAACATAACATTACGCCTGTACCTTTGAAAGGGGTAGGCAGATGTGTTCAATAGCTTCCTGTCACTGATATTCACATACCAAGTAGTGTTATATGAATTTGTTTGGGGTAGGCAGGTACAACTAAAAAGTGAAAAATAAAAACTTAAAAATAAAAAAACAACCGACTTCCAAAAAAAATACTACAAAGTGAAAAATAACTTTAATTTCGAAAGTCGGTGTCAAAAAATGAAAATACAGAACCAACGACACCGACTTCCGAAATTAAAGTTATTTTTCACTTTGTATTTTTTGGAAGTCGGTTGTTTTTTTTTTTTTGTCAACAAGTTTTTAGTATGTTTTTTCCTGAAATTACCGCGGGTGAAACGGCGGGGCACAGCTATTATTAAATAAAGTTACCTTTAGCAGTTAATAGAACAGAAAAACAAACTGTTGTTTTGTTTGTTTGAACACGCTAATCTCTGGAATTATCAATTATTTTTGCATTAGATTGTCCAATCCATGTGGAAAGCTTAATCACGCCAGGACTCTTTGGAGCTGAGCAATAAGAAAAAGGTCTAAGAAGAATGCTAAGAGAAAACGATGTGATAGCGCGGGCGGGCGATGCGATGGGTTGGGGGAGCAAGAAATTTCACGCGGACGAAGTCGCGGGCAGAGGCTAGTATTATTATACATTTTTGCTCGGTATAAAAATCATCGGAGCTGATTTTTTTCCAATGACTTTTTCATGCTGTCTCCTTTAGCTCCACCGTTAGTGCGACAACTGACGCTCACTTTACCGATTTCTGACCATTAAACAACTGTTTGAAATAAAATTTATTCGGTATAAAATTCCTAGAAAAACTGCAGCGCCACCTCCCGTACTATAATAAAATCATAATTCACAACAACAAACGTAACCCTATCAATAAAAAATATATTAAAAAAATACCAGTCAATGAACTCGAACTCAAACATTACAGAATAATAATACAATTTCGAAATCCGAACTTGCGCGCACTAGGCTAGGTTCGCGCCAATTTTGCCTCTAAATGCTATACAATGCGTTCAAATGCGCCATCTCGCTCACACTAAGTCTGGCTTTTACCTGGCTTGCCTTTCCTTTCTCTGTCTCGCAGTTTTCGCCTACAAATTGCTATAGAAACGTTTACATTTTTGTTGATATTGGTAAGTACATAAAACACAGATTTCTATGAAATGAGAAGCCAGGCTTTTGAATGGCATTAAGTTCGCGCAAATGCACTATCCGCGTTGACCCACGTGAAGTGAGTTGCGAAAGCAATGCACGTGTGGCGCGTTGACGCGACGCGACTCAGTTTGTTTTGTTTTGAAGTTTTGATTTTGAATACTTTGAGAACTAGATTTATTATTTTAAAAAAAAATTGATTGTTTCGATGTCATTCCCTGTGATTTTGTAAAATAGTTAATGAATATAGTGTTCTTCTAAAATTAAGTATGTGAATTCGGAAACTGTCATCGAAAAGGTACGTAAGTACATTGAGTTTTCTGCAAGTTTTCTGTCAATAAATAACTCTTTACTTCACCGTAACCAATCTTAAATTACTGTAGGTACTTCTCGGAAATAAAAACAAGTATTTTTGTTAATCAAGAAGACAGATTAAAATAGGTACTACTCATTCGATTGTTTATTAGGTATGAGTATGGCAAACACAGGTAGTGACTCATGTTAAAATTTTCAATTGACTTTAAAAATGTAATTCATAAAATAATGCGTACGAGAAAAGAACAATAAATCGATATTTTGGAGGCCATCTAGTGCATTTTGATTGAACAAATTTTGCATGTGACAAGCGGAATGAAAAAGACAAAAAGGTCCGACCAAGCGCTGTGGTTATGTGTATTCATTAATATAGATGGCGCTTATGACAATTACGTACTGATGCTCTTCGTATTTTAAAGGTTTTCTTACCAAAACTATGATAATGATGTTAGTACTACTAACAATCATTAACAACAAGTAAATCAGCCAATCAATTTTTTTTATACGTTGAAAATCTGTGGGCTTGCCCTAATTTTGACCCCTAGGCACGCCACTGCTCGAGTATGGTGACTTTAAGTTCCGATTTATACAAATTGCTAAACCATCGTTCTGATTTAAATAAAGTTGAGAATAGTGGCATTCGTAGCCATTTAATTGAACATTTGGGGTGTGTTCATGAAGTCTACATTCGGTCAGTATGACAATATCGTCCCTTTATTGGTAAAACCGATTATCTACCGAAAACGAAACTTGTGGCAATAATGATTTAAAAGTTTGACAGAATAATTATGTAACTAAATTACATATATCTTACCTGCAGTCATGTAATTATAATGAAAAAATTAATAAAGTATGTTTGTAAATCATAAAAATAGAAGTACTTCATTGATAATGCTTGAAAAAATGCCAAACACTATCTTCAGGGAGGCCATTTAGTTGGTTTTTCCTGAATAACGACATAAGCATATATATCATTAATTAAATCACTTGGAGCTTATCTTATAGCTTCACCGTAACCTTTCGAAGAAAGTAATAAGGTACCAAAAACAACTGTAAAAATAACACTCTTAAACATTCTACAAATTGAAATTTTAAAAAATGATAATTGGTTTTGCTTGAGTAAAATTAAGAATTGTGGTAGACTATCTGCAAAATGTTCATACAACGAACTACAACAAGTCTTATAATTATAAAAATACCAAAAAATCATTACTTACATGAAAGTAAAAACTGAATAAAGTAGGAAAATAATAAGAATGATATATTAGGAAATAAAAAATTGTGAAAAGATGAATTAATTTAGATTTTCTAAGTACTTATACAAAACAATTTGTGAAACCATGAAATTAATTCATGTTTTCACAAATTGTTTAGTATACTTAGATAGAAAAACTAAAATAATGTATCTTTCCTTCATCAGCTGATGAGAAACTTGTAATCAGGAAAAAGATAAAGATAAAAAGAGAGCTGAAGAAGAAACAAATTTTCTGTCTGCTACTTTCGATTTGCAGGCAATTCTACAATTGCCATGCACTGATGTTGGTCTCCTTTACTATATAAGAAAATTAACTTTATACAATTTAACGCTGTACGAAAGTGCGCCTCCTAACGAAGCTTATTGTTTTGTATGGTCCGAGACAAATGGTAAAAAGGGAAGTTCAGAAATCGGAACTATTTTGTGTCACTATTTAATGAAATCTGTATCAGAGGAAGTCACGGAAGTCAGTTTGTTCTCTGACACATGTGGAGGACAAAATAGGAATCAATTCATGGCTGGTATCCTATTGTGGTTAATTCAAAATAGCAACCATTTACAAATCATAGAACACAAGTTCTTAGAGTCAGGTCACAGTTACATGGAAGCTGACCACAGATGACTCAGATTCTGACCCTTCAGAGGCGGCCACATCAGGGACGCGTTCAATGCGATCCCTATCTCTAGAAATTATTATGTTAAAGCACAAATCAATAGGCGTAATAGTTTTTCCGTAAAGTGTACCACAAAATGCTCAGGTTGTGGGATATAGCATATAGCGTGATTCGTGAGATGTTCAGAGGATGTTGTGCCGGCGAGCCCCAAGTGAGAGGAATTAAGCCGACAATATGTACTATGTTCTGAACTATACAGTTTCGTACTCCTAAAGAATATTTCCTTCGCGAAAATGTTGGAAAACTCTACTACGACCGTCGATGTAGTGGCACTCGCTTTGTAAGGGAATTCATAAGGTATTTCTGTCACCGTAAAGTATAACCTATCGCTTAGGCCGTACCTGTGAGCAAGGCCTCGTGCGCGTGGAAGTGCTCCTTGAGCGCCTGCAGCCCCGCGTCGCGCGGCGCGGCGGCGCCGGCCAGGCGCTCCTCGGCCTCCAGCAGCCACGCCAGCGCCTCCTCGAAGGCGCCGTAGTAGCCGCCCAGCTCCGCCGAGCCCGTCGTGGCCGTGGACAGCGGCCGCGACGCAGGCGCAGGCGCAGGCGCCTGGGCGGAGGCGATAACTAATCATTCTTTAACTGCCTCATCTTTCTAACGGCGTAAGCGGACGAGCTTAATCGCTCCACGAGAGATGTTATATGAGGTCCCCGTTGTAATTTTCTCCATTTGCTATAACGTCACGTTCGCTACTTCCAATATTCGGACATTAAGATTTAATACTTTTGGTTTTTTTTTCATTTCATATCAAATTTTTACCGTAAACCAGACCTGAAGAATAGAGTTGTTGTCGTCGTCGATTCTGTGACCGTCGGTCTATTTAAAAAATCAATGATGTATACATATGTAAATAACACTATGCTCTATTTATTTTCAAGGAATTGGGCCAAATCATTATATAAACTAAAAAGAGGAACGGACCCAATATCGAGCCTTGAGGAACGCCATTGTCATTTCATACCCTAATGAGTTTATGCCGTTCACCTGAACTTTTACCTGTCTATCTTTCAGGTATGATCTTAATAAACCTAGAATTGTCTTTCTCATTCCATACTGCAGTACTACTAATTTAAGCAGAAGCGTGTCATGGTTTACGCAATCGGACGACTTAGAGACGTCCCAAAAGATTCCAATGACATCTTATGCTTCTACCCAAGTGTCAAAAATGTTCTTTATTAGGGTGACATCGGCGTCAGTTGTATCTCTCTTGTTGTGAATACCTTAAGCCTTTGGTGAAACTACTGTTGTTCATGAAAGATAAGTGACGTAACATTAATTGATTGATTGTTATGTTACCTCGGGGGGCTGCGTAGCGACGGGCGTGCTGGGCTCTGAGTGGATGCTCTCCAGGTCGCCAACGTCCTCACTCGAGTGCGGTAGTGATTGGAACAGGCACATTACGTACATCATGATGGACTTCTTGTCGGGATTCGGCGTGTTCACGTCTGGAAACAAATGTAAAAGGGTGTCAATTAAATGGTTAGCATAGTATTGTTATTTCTGTGAGCAGAAAAATATAATCGGTGAGCAGAAATAGCTAATTGGTCAGCAACTCATGGTCAGCAAACATTTCAAAATCAATCAGCAATTTATGTCATTCTGGATGGCTGTAATTATTTTTGTACAGCATAAGGTGGTCGATAATAATAACGACAAACGCACATATAAACTTTTATTAGTGGAGAACGTGCTGATATTAGAACAAAAATGAGTGACTACGAAAAGAAAGAACTTCACTCGCTCTTGCATCCAATGTCGACGGAGCCCCGCTTCGCGGGGCTCCTATTTCTGTGAAAAGGGTTTAAGGGGCCTGGCACAAAATCGACTAATTTTGATCAATTTTGTTCATTCATTGCGAGAAAGGGCAATAGAATTTAAACAAAATTATTTGTGCTTTGACAAGTCGAGTTCTTTGTCTTGCATGTGGCGGAAAGGGATTTTTCAAATAAACTAAGTATTCGTGGAAAATCACTAATCTTCGCAACAAGTTATCCGAAAAATGACGCGAGACTGACGTTTGATCGTTTGGTTATAAGAAACTACTTATGATTTTGAAAATTAAAAATTATCTTTAACATCATTATATGGTGTACTTGCATGTGGTGGAACTACTTTTCTCAATTTTCATACAAAATATAGCAGAAAAAAAATGTTGAAATAACGTAATATTCTAAAAACTTCCTGACAAATAAGTATTTTTTTCTAATACTTTGAAACACTTTTCAGAAAATTTAAAAATTACATATTAAAGTTAAGATAACCATTTAATAGAATCAAAATTTTATTTTATAAATAAACAATAACTTAACTTCGTAAATAAATGGCAAAGTGAACTATATTATCGACCGCGCAAAATCGATCCCGTCAGTAGCAACCGGGCCTTCCCAGCGTGAGGACGTATCACTTTGTATCGCAGGCGCGCACGTGTTCTCCGTAAACATATTCCAGAAATGGTACACCGACTACCACTTTTTGATCCGTTTAGTATTTATTTTATTTTCAGTACTTTGCTTGTTTTTGAATAACATTAAAATTGTGCATGCCTGATTTTTATATTATATAAAATAGCGGTGTGCTTGTGTTCGTAATTCTTCTCATCCTAAATGGCTTGACTGATTTAGATGTATTTTTTTTTAATTCTTATTGGGTCACTTGGATGGTTGGTCAGTGGGTTGTCTTAGGAGCGGATGTTCTTAGCTATTGTCGCGGGCCAACGTCTGCCTACAGCGTCCGCTAGTTATATATAGACTGTATATTTCATCGATTTTTTTTAAGTGAAAACTTCTTTATGCGCGTTAAGGGTAAAAACTTATGAGTTCATGTCACCGACATGCCCGCACAGACATGCTGTTGTAGCAGTAAGAGAAGTATTTTTTTGGAACAAAGTTCTTTAAAGTTACTGAAGTCAAAATGTAAATCCAAGATGGCGACTGCGAAAATATTCAAGTTTTCGTCATGGGTATCGTTTGCATGGTTTTCGATGGTGTTAAAGCCGATAGTGGGGTCAAAATGAAAATCCAAGATGGCGGCTGCGAACATTTTCAAATTTTTGATCATGGGTGTTATTTTCATAGATGCTAACGCCGATAGTAGAGCCAAAATGAAAATCTGAGATGGCAGCCGCAAAAAATTTCATATGTTTTGGTAGAGGGAAATCTTATTCGTTCGTGTCACCGACATGCTTATGTTATTAGTATCCATAATGTGGCTATAAGTATGACGTGTTGAGCTTGTCGTTGCTCGGAGTTCCGATAGATGCCATGGCTGCATATTATTTTTAAAGGTTTACAGAAAAAAAAAATAGTCGTCGTCGTCGTTTTTTCATGGTTTTTGAGGGTTTTAAAACCGATAGTGACGTTAAAACGTAAATCCAAGATGGCGGCTGTGAAACTTTGTTTTATTTAAATCATACGTGAAAAGGAACCGCGTTCCTGACGGAGGCCCTCCGACCACACACGTATTTTTTTAATGGTTCAAAACCTTTAGTTTGACTAATCAATCGATGGAGAATTTTAGTGATTAAGCCCTACACTGCCCATAAGTTACTGGTATTATCCCATGATCTACAACAAATTTGTATATTAATATATACAAATTTGTTGTAGATCATGGGTCGATAGAAAGAATCGCATTACCAGTGCACCGCAAAAAAAAAACGACAAAACGTGGGACTGGCACGTATCAGACAAATTCTAACAGAACGTAATTCGAATCAAATCGCTACGACTTCGTCTCAAGAATATGTAAGCTTTTACTTTCGATCAACGCTAGAATTGCATAAAGAAGTATTTACGAGTACCTACATTCTTATTTTTAAATGCTGGTAATTTTAGGAAATCGATGGCAATGGAAGTTCTGAAAATACAGTAATTACTAGTGTTATGTTCTATGGTAAAGTTGACATGAGTTGTTAAAACTCATATCAGCTTGATCTAGGCATGGCATCACCTTTGTCATATATTTATGTTCGTATAACTCGTCAAAATGTAGGGAACAGCTGATTTTTGTTTTTGCGATTTTAGGTGTGGTCTCATAGTAAAAGTTGTTCATAATGATAAGTACAATAACCTCCATTGTAATATATTATAAAAACACCACGAATACTCGATACCTATGAAATTGTCGTTTTATTAAACTGCCACTTCGAACTGTAAATGTTAGTAGTTACAGTTTGACTTGGACTTCCCAATTCCTTGGTTCGCGGCCAGTAAAATAAAACAGCAATTTCACAGGTATAGACTTAATTTTCAAATTTAGTTGTTTTGTATTTTCCAAAACTATATTTTTTTATCCCAATCCAATTCCAATCTTCCTATTTTATTTTTTTCAAATACACACATCAAAAGTGTCTAGGGATCAACATATATTTTTGCAATAACTTTTCTCCTGATTGATATTAATTAAAATTTTCTTTAAGGATTCATCAAATAAAGTGTTTTCGTTTGTCACAGTAACGATAAACCAAGTCACCTTTGCATTAATAAAGAAATTTGCCATTTTCCTAATAAAGGGATTTTTGACATTTGAACCACTAACATTAAAGTTCGAAAAAAAGACTGAAATAACAGTTTTCTTTAAAATTTTATTGGGTAACTTAAACAATTAATAATCCGTGTTTCTATCGCGAACACTAACAAAACAAGAACATCGGTTTGGTATACTCAAAATGAGTTCATCCAAATCACGCTGTGGAATGGCCGCCCATGTTCGTTGCAACAACAAAAAAAGGTCTTCTTGCGACTGGATACCCTCCATATTCGGCAGAGCTCTTCTCTGTAGCATATCCCATGCATGCTCAATCGGGTTCAAGTCTGGCGACTGAGCAGGCCAGAGCAGGACATTGATGTTAGCTGCGGCGAGAGTCTGTCTTACAACTCTTGCAGTGTGCGGTCGTGCATTATCATGCATTAACTGAAATAAGGGACCGATTTGCACTTGTAGAGGAACGATGACGTCAGATACAATCGTCTCAGCATAAATTTGAGCGTTGAGGTTGCCTCTGATCCAAATCAACTCAGTTCTTCCGCCGATCCAAATACCCACCCATACCATGATGGTTCCACCACTATAAGGATGGACTTCCTGGCAGGATTTTAATCGCTGTTGGCGTCCAGGGGTTCTCCAGTGTCGTATACGTCTTGTATCCGGTCTCATACCAAAACGAGACTCATCAGAAAAGCACACGAAACGCCATTGTTCTTCTGCCCAATTTCTGTGTTCAAGAGCCCATTGATATCGAATCCTACGATTGTGCATTGCTATAGGTGGTACCCGTAGCGGTCTTCGGGAATGAAGGTTCACTTCATGCAAGCGGTTTCTGGTCGCTAATTAAGTTCCCTGAAGAGTGATGAAGCCTCACCGGCTAACATCATGGCGGTTATTGTTGGAGCTCTTCGAGTTAAGATTTGAATGTATCGGTCTTGTCTCCGTGTGGTGCAGCGATACCGTCCTCCATGGCGCTCAGCCACGGTACCAGTGCTTCGGTAACGTGTCCAAAGTCGACTGATAACACTCTGACTTGTATTCAGAGCTAAAGCCACAGTACGTTGCCGGGAACCAGCTTCTATCATTCCCACGGCTCTGAGCATTTCTTCCCTGCTTAAATGACGTCGCCGCTCCATAATAACGTTGGTTTTGATCAGTAGTAGGGAAACAGTAGCACTAATAATGTCTTCAATGCGTTGTATGTTTTTATAGAGAAAATATTGACAGCTGATTTTCATCTTTTACTCGAATTTGATTAACAGTTCCTGTTTCAAATTATGAAATGCACCAAAAAGGATCCATATAAATTTATAAAATCATAAATTTATTACAAAGCCACATCTCAATCTCAAGAAATCCGCATAAAAATGCGTCCCTAGACACTTTTGATGTGTGTAGGTACGGGCCCAGTCCCAAGAAGACTTTTTCAATTTGTTTGAAATAAGTTTATCTTAGTCATCATTGACATCGATGAAGGAAAACATTGAATTACCTAAATATGCATACTACTCGTAGATATTTATGTAAAACGCTTACCTCAATGTTATTGAATGTCTTAATGTACTTAATGGATCTAACACCAAATTGTACCATTTTTATGTTGATTTTGGTAATTATACTAAACGAATACTATGTTAGACAAATATTCCAGACTTATATTTCTTAACCGTACCTCTATGAATAATAAAATATATAGGATCAAAACTGTTTAAACGATCGCTACGCTCGATTTTTAGGCGTGTGTGCGTGAACGTTGCACACAAACATAGTATTGCAATGAATTTACCTAAAATCTAGCGAGGGAATTTTCTGCACGGATTCTTAAAGTAACCTAACAAAACCGAACCTCGGGGTGGGAACATCATATGAACATTATACATTTTGATCAACAGCGCAAATGTTGTTATCGCAAATAAATATTCGATGAAATGAAAATTATGTTACCTTTTCACGCCTAATCCACAAAATCTTGCCGCTCAAGTAGTTATTTTGCGGACTGAATGTTTATTATGCAGACTCATGTTATTGTTGGCTGCCTATGTATGATTTAATTTTTGACCATTATCAAAATTAGTTGCGGAACAAGAATTGCTTCCTGATTTTTTTTATTGCAAACAAAATCTTTGTATGCTGACCAAATTATTTAAATGCTGCTTTTGGGTGGCTCGCCAAATTTTATAATTGCTGACCCATTTAATTACATTTCAATGTAAAACACGCTATACTAATTGAAAATATTAAACATCCTTCAACGTAATCGCGTCAGTGTGTTTGGTGGGGAATGGTTTCACGTGAGCTTCATAATGGTGAGTGACTTTACCCATTTTTCATCCCGTAAAAATGCACGATTCCTGAGGGATAGACTACGGGAAAGAAATCATGGTTAATAGCTTATGTACATTATTGGAGCCAATTAGAAGGAGTATTATTATTGAACTATCTTAGGGGTGGTCGAACAGCTGCGGCCGCCAGCGGTGCGGCAGCGTGTTGAGTTAGTTACCTTCTGGGTCCAGCAGGCGGTCGATGCCGAGGTGGTCGTGCGCGACGCTGAAGGCATGCTCCAGGCGTGCGGCCGGCGCGCGCGCCAGCACGCCCGCGTAGTCGAACAGCTGCGGCCGCCAGCGGTGCAGCAGCGCGTTGAAGGCCAGCCCGTCCGCCCACGACGTCGTGAAGTTCTTCACGTTCACGCCCGTGTAGTTCTGCACACACAAACGTACTCATATCCACCCCAACATAGAAATGACAGTGCTATCTAACAGGTGTACAAGACCCATCCATCACAACGCGGAGGGTCACATATTCCTCCAGTCGTTTAAATTTTTTGTACTGTACCGTACCTTCCTAGGACCCGAATGGGTTTGGAGACAACATTGAACTTCAATGGTTCAATACATTTAAGTTTTTGTATAAAACGTTTTAACTAAGCTTTAACACCTCTGTCTTGTTACGTAAGCAGTCTTTAAGTACGTACCAAAAATAAAATCAATTTAAAAGAATTGTTTTTGATTATACATTTGAGGTTTCAACTAGGTATGGGTCTGTTTACACCCCATAATAAATAATAAAAACTTGGATAACAAGCAGCGTTAATCCCCTCAGCGCAGGCACTGACCTGCGTGTGGGTGCGGCACCACGCCAGCAGCGTCTTCTCGAGGTTGGTCTGCTGCAGTTCCGACATCAGCTCCTTTAGGTGGTAGTGCACCTGCCAGTGCAGGATTATGCTCCACACCAGACCTGAAACATTATTATTGCATTGCAGACGGAAAATACAATTTTATTTCATTCCATGCAGGGGCCTTTCTCCGAGACAAACGTCGAGATATTTTGAACCACCTTGAGACCCGTTGGCTCCAGGTCGTATCTTCTCCTTACCACAATGTTGAGCAGCATTGCGCCCCTGGTGTAGCTTTCAGAAAAGGAGGGTCGAGCAAGTCAGAGGACAAAACAACACGCTGTTGCTACAGCACCTGTGTTACTGTTGTGATTAGTATGTTTACCTAGCGTGAGCTTGGGGTTGGCGTCAACGATGTCGTTGGAGCTGATGTTGACGAGCTTGACGCCGTTCTGGTCCAGCACGTGCAGCGCCGTGTTCACGTTGTTGATGTGGTGCACGCGCATACGCCCGCGCTCCCTTTTCTGTAAAACACGCAAGCAAACAGCATGTGTACCATGTGCCACGGGCTAAGCCTGTTATACGCAACAGGAGCACGGGTTGCAAACTGTCCTTCACATACTAGCTGGTGTTTACAATATTCGACGGCTTTTTAGGGTTCCGTACCTCAAAAGGAAAAAACTGAACCCTTATACGATCACTTTGTTGTCCGTCTGTCTGTCTGTCAAGACCTTTTATCTCGGGAACGCGTGGAGGTATCTAGTTGAAATTAAAACCATAATTATACTCAGGTCTGCAGTCCCTTGAAGTTGTGAAAAAATCAAACTTCTAGGTAAACATAAAAAAAATACGGCCGTTTATGTCGCAAAAAACGTATATTTCGACACTCTCAAGGGAATTAAAATGTATAGGGTACTTCCCGTTGACCTAGAATCATGAAATTTGGCAAGAAGCAAGGTCATGTAGCACAAGTAGATTTTTTTTTTAAATCCGTGATTAATTATTTACATAGGTCTACAAATTTGTACGGAACCCTCGGTGCGCGAGTCCGACTCGATCTTGACCGGTTTTTTTAATTAATAAGTATCAAAATGATTGGCTCAGCATAGCTGGATGACTAATTTCACATAACGATTTTTGAGGTAAGCAGCAGTTATCATCCATACTAATATGATAAATTCGAAAGTAACTGTCTGTCTGTATGTTACCTTTTCACGCCTAAACCACTAAACGGATTTCGATAAAATTTGGCAGAGAGATAGATTGCATCCCGGGGAAGGATACAGGATAGTTTTTAACCGCATATTCCCACGGGATCGACACTCGGGTGAAACCGCGGGGCGCTGCTAGTAATATATAAATGATAACATCGGTATTTCATTCAAGAACACATCACATTGAGAGCACGCCAAGCGCGTGGCACTGTCTCGGAAAGAGCAGTTTTTTAATGATGTGTAACATAATATTATTAATATTATTGAAGTCGGTCCTGCAGACATGTGACAGACATATTATTATTATATACACATACTTTACACACAAAGGTCTGCCGAGGCCGAGACAAAGTTAATTTGCACAGAGCTAACAGAAAGTGAAAGTTGACATATAAAAGGAAGTGCAGGAGTTGTTAACTACTAGACATGACCGTGTGAGTTCAGAATAATAAACACTACACGGTTTGAAGCTCTCTTGCGGTGTTGGGCTCGGCTTACAAATTAACGGACCATCTTCTGAGACTCAACAATAGGATTAACAAAAGAAAATCTACTTGAGTAAATCTGCATGAGTCAGAACTGGCACTTTCTATCCCTAGAATGCAGACATTGTAGTCAAAGTTCTATCTAACCCTGAACAGCAGACGTTTGACACTTGCGGTTCATGGGGCTCGTGCACTTACATATTGCTGTGCGGTGAGGATTTCCAGCAGCGACAGCAGGATCTCCCCATCTCGCAGGTCCAGGAACAAGTCCTCCACCAGCGGCTTGTCGTTCTGTAACACAAACACACGGTACATCCACATCACGCAATAATGGAACCTACAGCAAATATTTGCCTCGCTTTGGTGTGTTGGCTCCAAACGGTTAATTCACCTCCAACAAGTGTGGATCTTTCACCTTAACCCTCCTTTTTTTTCCGTGGAGAAATGCTCATGCATTCTGCACTACCACGGGGAGATAGTGCAGTTATGTGGGAATCTAACCCACTAAAACTCCACGGTGTCCTCTTCTGCCGATTACGGCAGGAACACGGGCACGCGTTAGCACTCATCTGTGAACCCGCCGCGGCTGTCCGTCACCGGAGCCTCCTCTGGGGAGTACTCCCCATCACCGGCGCACCAGAACACATAGCACGCCGTGACCACCCCAGGGAATTTTCGGCCGCAGAGGATAGGGAGAGAGGCCAACGTCATACCAACAATCTTCATCCTCTGCGGCCCCAACGCGTCCGCCAACAGGCGGTAGCGACCTCGTCAAGGCCGCGGAAGGTAAGAGTGTCGCACCGCAATACCGGCACTCCTCTCCCGCCGCGGCCTCCGACCCTCAGCCGCGATGCCTCCCATACGACATCGCGGCCCGCCTCAGTTGCGATATCGCCCAAGCGGCACCGCAACCTACTTGTTAGCCGCTACGTCGTCGGCTTACCGGCAAAAGCCCTGACGAGCAGCCCCTCCTCGGGTTCCTCTTCGCTTCACCGTGGGTGACCAAGCCACGGCTACTGAGCCCCCCGCCTCGACAATACGGGAACCCACCGGGAGGGACCTTAACCCTCCTACAGTCAAGAAACAAACGTTCTATCGAAAGGGTTAAAGCTTTTCATTATTTGTGTTAGCGTGGTTTTGAAAATACATTTATCTACTTTCATGTCGTAAAATTCTAATTATAAAATTTTAAACGAGTTTATATTGACATACTTTATAAACACAATACCGAAATAGAAAAAAAAAATTTCATTATAACACTATTTCTCGAACAAAATAATGTTATAATAGTAGTTTATAAAACTGTTGCATAATGAGGGGTATTAAACACGAGTGTGTGTTTACAAACCGAGCGGAGCGAGGTTTGTAATAGTATCACACGAGTGTTTAATACCTTATTATGTGCAGTTTTATACAACTTTTTATCTACTTTCATACATTGAGATTGAATATACTAAATAAAAGATCAAAGTTCAAAAAGTAAGACATACTTTACTGCTTATGATAATTATTGTAGTTTTGTATGAGTCATTTCCGTCGCCGCATCTAAAATATCGGGCGGAGTCAAATTTCCTTCACATTCACTGGTATCAGACATTTTTAAGCAATAATAGAATAAAACACTAAATTCAGAAAAAACGTAAAAATGGCGCCAAAAACCCAGCTCTTCACCGCACTTTAGCGCAACCACAGATAAGTAAAATTTACACAACAAAACTTCACGCTCCCGTATATATGTAAAGCCCCATCCACACGCTGGCTGTTTGTCACAAACACCGCAAACAGCAAACAAAGTGCCAAACATCCTTTGATCTGGCAAGAAAAACCGACACCGATGCCGAACACTGCCCAACACAAACACAAACAGGCAAACAACGACAAACACCCATCCACATGTCCGTGTTTGCTGTTTGCCATTGTTTGTCAAGCATGTGGATGGGGCTTAACGAGTTCGATTAAAAAAAGTTATGCATTCTCCTTAGTGATTTAACTTCTTGGTTAACCTGTATCGTAATGGAAAAAAAATTATTTTATAACATTATTTTGTTCGAGAAATAGTGTTATAATGAAATTTTTTTTTTCTATTTCGGTATTGTGTTTATAAAGTATGTCAATATAAACTCGTTTAAAATTTTATAATTAGAATTTTACGACATGAAAGTAGATAATAGTACATTACTTCAGAGGGAAGAAAGTGACAGTTCCATACCGAGATTATGGCATTTGCGCCACGAGCTTGCGAGGGGCGCAAACCATTTGAGGTATGGAACTGTACTTTATCCTGAGGGATGTATAGTGCTTTTTATCTACGAGGAAAATTATGGACATAAATGCATAGAAATGTTTATATTTAGTTAAAAGTACAGTTATTAAAAGTGCAGCTATTTTTTACACGACGCCTTAGAAACAAAAAATACTTAGGTACACGTTGAAGTGTATCAAAATCATACATAATCAGTCTATAATGTTCCCACTGGTGAGACACAGGCCTCCTTTCTGTTCTCAAACTCAAACCATTTATTTTCAATTAAACCATTTACAGGCACTTTTGAATTGTTAAGAAGTCCGCGTTTTATATACAAAAATAATTTCGTTTTTAATTTTCTGTATGCACCAAGGAGGTTGATAACTGGTAAAAAAAAAAAAAACTGTATGTGGCCAGTAACAATTTACTTGAAATTTAATTAGTAGACAGTTAAAGTCTCTTGGCAGTATGACTGCTGACAAATTAAAAAAAAAGAAAAAACCGGGTATGTAATGGAATTTCATACATACTTCCCACCCTTGGGTCGGAAGGATTTTCATACAAACTTCCATACCTTGGGATGAAAGGATTTGAAGGGCGGGATAAAGGCGTTTCTTCCCTCTAATTGGTATAATTAGTATGTATTTTCAGAGCAGGTGTGATAAAAAGTAATTTTTTTCCATTCGAAGGAGAATGCATAACTTTTTTTAATCGAACTCGTTAAGCCCCATCCACATGCTTGACAAACAATGGCAAACAGCCAACAGCAAACAGCAAACACGGACATGTGGATGGGTGTTTGTCGTTGTTTGCCTGTTTGTGTTTGTGTTCGGCATCGGTGTCGGTTTTTCTTGCCAGATCAAAGGATGTTTGGCAAACTGTTTGCGACGTATCCACACGTTTGGCAGCGATCAGTAATGCGCGCGAGCTTGCGGGAGGCGGACGTATTTACTTGCTACACTTTTTCGTTGGCGCGCAAAGCGTATAAATGTCTGATTGGTCAGCACCGTTTTTTGTCTGAAACGAATAAAAACTTTTAAGTAAAATTAAATAACACGGCAAATTAAAGCCCAAATAATAGGTCTAAAGCAGTTCCTTGTACGATTTCTATGTATTTTAATCATCCACCATCGTCTTCGCTTTCTTCCTTTTTTCTTTCTCTTGCTTTAATTTATAATAAAAATATGTCAACCCGAAAGTAATAGCTGCCACAAGCTCGTCGACCGCTTGGTCCGCCATGTTTGCCGATTCGGAATGTTATGAACGTTCGCCAAGCATGTGGGTGGCTGTTTGTGTTGGGTGCTTTATGGTATGTGTTTGGCACTTTGTTTGCTGTTTGCGGTGTTTGTGACAAACAGCCAGCGTGTGGATGGGGCTTTACATATATACGGGAGCGTGAAGTTTTTTTGTGTAAATTTTACTTATCTGTGGTTGCGCTAAAGTGCGGTGAAGAGCTGGGTTTTTGGCGCCATTTTTACGTTTTTTCTGAATTTAGTGTTTTATTCTATTACTAGCCTCTGCCCGCGACTTCGTCCGCGTGAAATTTCTTGCTCCCCCAACCCATCGCATCGCATCACCCGCCCGCGCTATCACATCGGTTTCAAAGTCAAAGCATTTATTTCAAATAGGCACATTAAAGGCACTTTTGAACGTCAGAAATTACAACAAATAGAATTGATTCTAGTCGCCCATTCCAAAAGGTAGTTTCCGTATGGAGAAGAACGGGCAAGAAACTCCACCGTTACTCTTTTAAAATATTTTACAAAATTTTGCATACATTAATTATATAATAATAATATGTGAACACGATGCACCTAAAATAAAATTACTATACCACAATAGGTAAAAGACTTAAAAATGAAACCATGACATATAATAATTATTTGATAGATACATGGTGCTCACATATTTACAAACATGGTAAAAGTAAACGATTTTCATAAAAAAAAAAATTACAAGTAATAAGTCAGGGTGTGAGTAGTAAAGTAGTTACAGAATGTAAATCAATGTCAAAAAAAAAAGTATAAATTTACAATTAAATTAGCAACCAGTTTGATTTTGTCTAGGCTCCAGATTGTCCTATGGAGCAGGACCAGCATGTTTCCAAGCGTTCTTATCTTGGATATAATCTTCTAATTTATAGTATGCTTGTTTACAAAGTGTACGTTTAATGTGAGTTTTAAATTTTCTTTCATTTAATTGCAATACATCGCAAGGTATTTTATTGTAACATTTAACACAGTACCCCACACAGTGTATTTTTCGGACCTAAAAATGGACACCTCTTTTTATTTAACTAAGTAATCGTTTGTGTTCGTCATTTAGAACATCAGAGTAAAACTCCCGCGAGTCAGTTCTTCTTAGTTTCAGAGAGATAAATTTTTAAAAATCGAACTCTGAAACTTCAAAAAAACCATAGAAACCTACTTTTACAATGAAAAAGGTATGTGATTTTAATGATTCTTGGGGTTATTATTCCTATGTACATAAGGTATAATTTAAAAAAAGATTCACCCTAAAAGGTTGTACGAAAGTAAAGTTACAGCTTTTATTTTTAATTTCATACTTTATTTTTTTCCTCCGAAATGTACCATTATTCGGATTAGTTTTTTGACCAAAAATGTGTCTTTTATTGTTAGGCATTATCCCTAATAATTTCAAATCCGAATCTTGATATATCTCTGAAAAAAAAGAAATTTAAATTATTTTGATAGGGTTGTCACAGAAGAATTATAATTTTAAAAGATAACATATAAATAACATATTAATTACCTTTTCTTGTATTTTGAATTTTAATTATATTTTTGTGTTGTAAAAAGTTGACAACCCTAGACACCAAAATTAACAGAAAAATCTGAAAAAAATTTGAACTCCAGTAACTCTTAGATATATTAGAATTCGGTTGTGAAAAAAAACAGTATGATGCACATTAGTATAAATAATTATTTCCTATTTAAAATAAATCCGAATACCAATACATCCACGCAAAAAAAAATAAAAACCTAAAAACAGAAAAAAAATAATTCACGTTGTTCCTGTTGAATTAGGAAATATTTTCTTCGTAATTAAGTGTGTTGTTTATTGCTACATAACATACTAAAGTTTCAATCGATATAGTCTAACTGTTATTGAGAAATTAACGGTTTTATAAAAAATCACATAAAAAAAAACCTAACTTTAATATTTATTTTCTCCGAAACTAAGAAGAACTGACTCGCGGGAGTTTTACTCTGATGTTCTAAATGACGAACACAAACGATTAGTTAAATAAAAAGAGGTGTCCATTTTTAGGTCCGAAAAATACACTGTGCCCCATAAAAGATGTATGTACCTTGGCTAATCTGAAAAATGGTTGATGTATTTTATCTTTATTTCTAGTATTAAAATTATGTCTATCGCTTATTTTATTAAAAAGATGTAGATTTTTTCTTACATACATTTTTTCATCATCAAACTCATCATCAGATCTTTATGAAATTTAAATTGGTCCTATTTAAATTTCATAAAGATCTGATGATGAGTTTCGGAGTAAAAATATTTCGAACAAAAAAAATATTTCGAACATATAATTTTTTGCAAATCCGTCTGTCTATACATATTATATGAGGGAGTTATGCCCGAATATACATAAAAAATAGAAACATCCGAATTGAGAACCTCCTCCTTTTTTGAAGTCGGTTAAAAATATATTCCATCACTTTAAGGTTATTACTTATACATGTAAACTATGCGACTATATTACTTGTAAACTATGCAACTCCTAAGATATTCATTGAAATCAAATGATTTCAAAGGCAATTTTATTCAAAATTAAATACTTGTGATGAATAACGTATTTATTTTGATAAGGATTAATATCATGTTTATAAAAAAAACCTTCGCAAATAATGCATTAGTTTAGAAGAAATTTGATTACCATAAAAAAGGTTATAGTGAGTAAACTTTAAAAGATAGACATATGCTGTCGCGGACTTTTTTTTAGAACTTTTAAAGGGAAACAATTCCGTCATACATGATTTTTGCGTAACTTTAACTGTTTACGCAGCGTACGCAACGAAAGCTCTCAAAAGGAATATTTTTTTCCCGTTTTTGCATCATTTTTCATTGATGCTCCGCTCCTATTGGTCGTAGCGTGATGTTATATAGCCTATAGCCTTCCTCGATAAATGGACTATCCAACACAAAAGTATTTTTTCAATTCGAACCAGTAGTTCCTGAGATTAGCGCGTTCAAACAAACAAACTCTTCAGTTTTATAATATTAGTATAGATTACTTAAGATTATTACTTATACATGTAAACTATGCAACTCCTAAGATATTCATTGACATCAAATGATGTCGAGGGCAATTTTATTCAAAATTAAATACTTGTGATGAATAACGTATTTATTTTGATAAGGATTAATATCATGTTTATAAAAAAAAACCTTCGCAAAATTAATGCATTAGTTTAGAAGAAATTTGATTACCATAAACAAGCCCGTTTTTTATTAAATAAAAGTTAAAAGCAGGCGGGGCCATACCATTTTTATTATACATAATATTTTCAAATTCAAATGGGTCCCGAATTCTTTGACTATCTATAAAAACTAGACAGTCAAAGAAGACGGGCTTCGTGCTATGCTGTACGTAACTACGATCGATTTAACTAAACTGCCAATTTTTCCAACAAAAAATTAAAATAAACAAACTTTTTAAAAACAAGCTTCTATTAAAATAAAAACGTAACCTTAGAAAGAAAAAATAATGCGACCTAAAAAGAAAACAATAAATTTAAGTGACATTTCAAAATATATTTAAATATATTTTAAATGCTTGACTGTACTGTTATTGTGTACTGTGTAGTAAGTACACGTACATCAGTGCCTCAAGCTTTTAAAATTTATTTAAATATGTTTATTTTTTCTTTTTTAGGTTACGTTTTTATTTTAATAAAAGCTTGTTTTTAAAAAGTATTTTTTTTATTTTTTATTTTTAACCGACTTCAAAAAAGGAGGAGGTTCTCAATTCGACGGTATGTTTTTTTTTGTGTGTTTGTTACGCGATTACTCCGCCAAATGTGGACCGATTTTCAAAATTCTTTTTTTGTTCGAAAGAAGATACTTCTGAAGTGGTCCCATAGTCACCAAGTCAGGATCTGATGATTGGATCATGGAGAAATCGAGGGCAACCCTCAAATTTTATGGGCCCAAACATCGTTTTTCGCAAATCTTATGAAGTAATTTAAGTACTTGCGTATGGTGATCATCATCTCATGTAGCTGAGCTGATGATTTTGCGGAAGGGCGTTTGCCATTTTGGTCTCGTGATCATCAGGTCAGGAGGTGATGGACTAACCATAGACGATAGAAATCTTTAAAAATCGACAGCACATGTCTCGCGATTGCTGCGAATGTTTGTGTATGCATAGTTTAAGCCATACCATAACATAACATTACGCCAGTTTGCTTTTAAGGGCGATTACGACTAGCTTGTCGCATAATATCTAATCGAGTCGCTCTGGATTCGGCAGATTCATTGGATAGACGCTCGTATTGCACGTGTAGACGACGGGAACTTTGATTCTCGGTTTCGTTTGATAAGCGCTCCTGAATCAAACCGAGACGATGAGAACGTTGCTCCTCGGTCTCGTGAGACAAACGTTCATGAATGATATCAAGACGATGAGAACGTTGCTCTTGAGTCTCGTTTGATAATCGTTCACGAATCAAATTGAGCCGCTGAGCATGACTTTCTGGACCCTTGATAATCTCGTGTTTGCTCTCTTCTGAGAAAGTCTATACGCTCGCTGCTCATCACTCTCATTTAAAATGTTTCTAGTATTTCTTTCCCTACTTTTCTTTAAACGTTCTTCCTTTTCGTCGTTACTTTCTTCCAAACGGCGCTGTCTCATTTGAGCAGCGCGTTTAGTAGGCCTACCCATATTATACAAAATTAATTTTCTTTCTATTAAAAATTGAAAAAAGAAACTTCAAACTATGAATTATGTACAAACTTAAACTAAAAACTAGAAAATAAAATTATTTAAAAAAAAAACAAAAACCGACTTCAAAAACCTAATAAACACTAAAAACTTAAAAATAATATTAAATTGAAACTATAATTAAGAATAATTTAACCTAAATAACCTTACCTAACTTTAATCTACACTATATTTTACAATTTAACAGTTTTTGGAATCGGTGCCAAGCCCGCACTCACAAAATATTAACCAAAAAAAAGGTACTATATCAGCAAAAAATATTAACAATCAACAAAACAAACTGAAAAAAAAAAATTTACAACACAAGACAGAATATCAACAGAAGACGGAGTTGTTTTTGTTCGGATAGTGGCGCGCTCTTGCGGACGAAATGTGAAACTCGTAAGTAATAATAATAACTTTATTTGCCAAAATGTAGGTGTACAAAATAGTATGATGTTAATTATAAATGTGGCCCAATTACATTCTACCATTACATGTGGTGTGCAAATATTTAATTTCATAATACATTAAATTATTAAAAATGTCATAATATTCCTTCATTATTATTCTATAAGTTACAAAATGTCTAATTAAATAAATTAATTGCAAATATTAAATTTAACAATGCATTACATACTTTAAAAAGTCATCATAACATTACATCAGTCACCAGTATTGATATCTATACTAATATTATAAAGAGGTAAAGTTTGTAAGTTTGTATGTAGGGGGTAATCTCTGGAACTACTGGTTCGAATTGAAAAAATATTTTTGTGTTGGATAGTCCATTTATTGAGGAAGGCTATAGGCTATATAACATTACGCTACGACCAAAAGGAGCGGAGCATCAATGAAAAATGTTGCAAAAACGGGAAAAATTATTTCTTTTTGAGAGCTTCCGTTGCGTACGCTGCGTAAACGGTTAAAGTTACGTAAAAATCATGTATGACGCAATTGTTCGCCATTAAAAGTTCTAAAAAAAAGTCCGCGACAGTATATGTTTATCTGTCAAGGTTGACTAACTATAACCTTTTTTATGGTAATCAAATTTGTTCTAAAATAATGCATTATTTGCGAAGGTGTTTTTATAAACATGATATTGATCTTTATCCAAATAAATACGTTATTCAGCACAAGTATTTAGTTTTGAACAAAATTGCCCTTGACAGAATTTGATTTTAATGAATATTTTAGGAGATATCATAGTTTTAAAATAACTCCGCAAGGCGGCCGGCAGCTCTGCGAGGTACTTACCGCGTGGCCCAGCCGGGTGGCCGGCTGGCTGGCTAGGCTACCTAATACGAAACGGTTGTGCTCAATAAACTGCTTTTTTCTATTTTAAAAAAGTAATTTTTCGACATAATACTTACGTTTGGATGATTATTATATAAACAACAAAATGTTAATCCTTATCAAAATAAATTATTTTATGTTCACAATGGCATTATAGTAATTAGTAATATAATATTATAAAGCTGAAGAGTTTGTTTGTTTGGTTGAACGCGCTAATCTCTGGAACTACCAGTCGGATTTGAAAAATTCTTTTTGCATTTGATAGCCCAATTCTTGAGAAAGGCTATAGGCTTTAACATCACGCTATGACCTTTAGGAGCCGAGCAAAAAGAAAAAAAGTCAGAAAGAACGCTAAGCAAAAACGAAGTAATAGCGCGGGCAGGCGATGCGATGCGACGGGGTGGGTCGGAGTAACAAGAAAATTCACGCGGACGAAGTCGCGGGCAGAAGCTAGTGATAGATATGAATGTCAGATTTTATGTCGATACCGGAAATTTCAATTGTCGTAAAGGACATTTTGCCGAAAATGAGTTATATACATATTTGGAATCAGCGTCGCGAGCTCTATCGATTGGTATATTTGAAATATTTCTATCTTTAAAAAAAAGCCCTTTACGACCTGGGTTTTCAACAGCTCTAGCTCGATTTTTTATACTATTTGGGATGTATCGTAAAAATAATTTTCAATAGGGAGCGTAAAGTCATGTTTTAATTATTTATGAGGTCGTAATGTAATTTTTGCATTGAACTTGTTATACGACATTATAAACAATATCGATACCAGAAATAACAATGGTCGTAAAGGATATTTTGAAATTTCAATTGTCGTAAAGGACATTTTTCAGATCAGCCAAGGTACACACGCCAGTACATCAAGTACTACAATCTGTCAAATTTCTTTAATAGATTTTCAACGTTATCGCTAAAGCATAAGGTTCAAAGTTGATTGGGAAAATTTGACCGTTTCGGGTAGCTTGATGTGCTGGCGTCTGTACATACATCTTTTATGGGGTACTGTGTTAAATGTTACAATAAAATAACTTGTGATATATTGAAATTAAATGAAAGAAAATTTAAAACTCACACTATACGTACACTTTGTAAACAAGCATACTATAAATTAGAAGATTATTGTCCAAGATAAGAACGCTTGGAAACATGCTGGTCCTGCTCCATAGGACGATCTAAAGTCTAGACAAAATCAAACGGGTTGCTAATTTAATTGTAAATTTATTCTTTTTTTTTTATTTAAATTGATTTACATTCTGTAACTACTTGACTTATTACTTGTAATTTTTATTTTATTTTATTTAAATGAAAAATGCACGCATATGGCAAGCATAGAAAAGAGATCATGTCATGCAGAGAAGTATAGTGATGAAGATAAAGCATACGCAAAAGCTTTCATCCGAAGCCTTCCAGCCGTTCCTTCGCATTATTATCGTAAAAAGAGTTCATGTCCATATTTACCTCAAGAATTTAAATATGCTACAAATTTATTTAGGATTTATCTCAAACATTGCCAAAATAATTCAAAATTACACCAAGTACCATACAAGTGAAAAAGTTTTTATAGGAGTATTTAGATCTACCGTCTTTAGGAACTGTTAAAGACATTCTTCCTGAAACTGACTAGGAAGACGATATCGACGCAATTGATCTCTATGATTTTACATTTAAAATGTTTAAATAATGTTCCCAGTGGGACACGGTTATTCTCATTTTATTATTATAAAAGACCACTATGTTTTGAAAAAAATATTTAGTGTTTATGTTTAATTACTAATAATTTTAAAAGACTGAAGTTACTTTCTTGTCATTTAATTATACTTTAGAATATCAATTGTTTGAGTTTTCAGTTCTGGTGGGCTAAATTTGTTATTATTTTTGGTTATTTTAATTATATCTATACTTAGTATTATAAAGCTGAAGAGTTTGTTTGTTTGGTTGAACGCGCTAATCTCTAGAACTACCAGTCGGATTTGAAAAATTCTTTTTGCATTTAATAGCCCAATTCTCGAGGAAGGCTATAGGCTACTTAACATCACGCTAGAACCCTTAAGAGCCGAGCAAAAACCAAAAAAGTCAGAAAAAAGGTAAACGAATTAAAAGCGCAGGCAGACGATGCGACGGGGTGGGTCGAGGGAACAAGAAATTTCACGCGGACGAAGTCGCGGGCAGGAGCTAGTTTTAAGTATAAGACTGTTTTGATCAATATTCTTTGAGTTTCATTAATAAATATTAAAAAAAAAACTAGTTAGTAAATTAATTTATTAGCTAATTATTCAAAAAATTTAGTTGTTTTTCAGCATCGCAACGATTGCTTGCGATTTAAATAAAAAAATAGCATCACATTTTGTTTAAATTTTGAGTTCATATTAGAATAACATTTTTGTTACTTTTTTTATAAAATATTTTGATTAATAAATAAAAAATAATAAAAAAACCTTTTATTTCACCTAGTTTTACTACCTATTGTAGGTATTTCTTAACTAGATCTTTAGTTTTTTGTTCCTTTTACCCCCTTAGTCTCTGATTTAATTGACTTATACTACCCATTAATGATCAAGATTAGTCCTTTACGACTCATCTGACTTTACTATAACCAATTTTTCGTGGCTGTAAAGTACTTAAGTTCTATTTTTGTGGGCTGTAAAGGACTCTCATTTTCGTCAATAGTTAAGTTAAGTTTATTTTGTTAATTTAAAGCGATAGAACACGAAAAAATAGTTGGGGTTTCTTTTGACATCATGAATATTGTACTTTGTTTGAAAAAGATATTAGTTAAAAACAATTTATTTTTTTGTTTTTTGTCTCTACTGAAAAGTCGTGTTTTGTCCTTTACGACAATTGAAATTTCCGGTATCGATGTATTAATTGAAATGTCAATGTCCAAGAATATTGTTATAATGTCAAAATAAAAATAATAATAGTAAGTAAATGTCAAATTAAAAATATCTCAATCATAAATCAAATCATATCAAAAATAAAAATATCTAAAAACCAAAATTGACATTACTTTTTTTTTTCGACATGTGACATAAATTCAGTAACAGTATAAAAACATTTTTCTTTAAGCCACTGAATCAGCTTTTTCTTAAACATAGGCAAAGGTAGTTCTTTAAAGGCGTTTGGTAATTTATTGTATACCTTAATAGCCATTATAAATGAATTTCGTTTATGTAAATCGAGCTTGCATTGTGGCAAGCAGAGCCTATGTTTATCTCTAGAGGCAGCAGTCCTTTTGGTTACATCCCTATGCTTAGTAAAATTTTCAGCATGTTGTCGTACTAATAAGCACAATTCTTTAATATACATGCATGCTAATGGTAAAATGTTGTATTTTTTAAACAGTGGTTTACAACTATCCATATATCCAGCTCTACAGATTGCACGCACACATTTTTTTTGTATCATAAACGCTTTATTGACATCCACCGAATTACCCCACAACAAGAGACCGTATGAGAGTACGGAGGAAACGTATCCGTGATATGCACAAAGAGCCGCTTCAGTTGAGACCGTGGCTCTTAATCTTCTTAGTGCATAGATAAATCTGTCCAGTTTGTCACAAACATAGTCGACATGCTTTTTCCAATCGCAATTTTGATCCAATTGTATGCCCAGGAATGCAGCACTTACTACTTGTTCAATAGTAGTGTCATTATATTCAATAGCCAGCTTTAATGGGTTTCTCCTGTGTGTTTGAAATTGAATCATTTTCGTTTTCTCCATATTAATTTGTAAGTTATTGGAGTTTAACCAGTGTATTATATTTTTGATGGCTTCATTAATCTCATACTCATAGGTGTCAACTCTTTCACACTTCACGACGAGGGTCGTGTCATCAGCAAATAAGATCAATGTGTGGCGAGTGACATTTGGGAGGTCATTAATATATAGAAGGAATAAAAAAGGCCCCAATACACTGCCCTGCGGCACTCCAAAATTATTTTTCTGATAGTCGCTTCTATAAGACACTTTTTCGCCACTATGGATTCTGGAGATTTCCACACATTGTTGTCGGTTTTTTAAATAGTGTCTTAACCAGTCGTTCGCTTTTCCTCTTATTCCGTATTTCTCTAACTTGTGTAAAAGCAATTCGTGATCTACAAAATCGAACGCCTTGCTCATATCCAAGAGGATTGCCGCTACTGGTAAGCCGTCATTTATCGCCTGGTAATACAATTTGATCTTCATAGGTTTCTCGGTAACGAAATCATGTCGCGATTCAGAATACGGTACAACGCCATCTATCGAGCGCTAACTAAAACTTTTAACAGCTTTGTAAAAATATCAGTACCTAATAATATGATATTAATTTACTCTCGTAAACTATTGTAATAAAAATTAAGGGAGAATATTTTATGGCCCAATTAGATAGATACACTTGGCTTGGCACCGACTCCAAAAACTGTTAAATTGTAAAATATAGTGTAGATTAAAGTTAGGTAAGGTTATTTAGGTTAAATTATTCTTAATTATAGTTTCAATTTAATATTATTTTTAAGTTTTTAGTGTTTATTAGGTTTTTGAAGTCAGTTTTTGTTTTTTTTTTAAATAATTTTTTGGTCTTAACGGTTTATTATTAACATCTTTTTATACCATTTTTTTATTAATTTATTGACATTGTTTTATTGATTTACACTTTACACCATTGACACTATTTCACATTAACATTATTTACATCATTGACATTATTTACACTAAGAACATTATTTACACCATTTACTTTATACCACTGATGTTATTTAGTTCCTTTAAATATATAATATATATATCTGTTTGTTTTATATTTAAATTGTATTGATCGTTTTGATTGTTCACGTATCGTTTTCTACTCTTCAAGTCCTTTCATTTGATACCCATATTAAAGGGGTTGAAAAAAAATGAAATCCGACATCTTGGAGCGGCGGCCATATTTAATTTAGAGTGATGTTATTAAATTTATCGCTTTCTACTCTTCAAGCCCTTTCATTTGATACCCATATTAGGGAGGTTGAGAAAAAATATGTAATCCGCCATCTTGGAGCGGCGGCCATATTCAAATTATTACAATATTGAGTATTGCACATTGTATTGTTACCAGAACTAAAGGTGTACTTATGCTAAATTTCAGCTCAATCGGATTCCAACAAATGGTCGAAAAATGGTTTGCATAATTATTTTGACGGATAACTTACATACGAACAGTGCAAGCTACCTAAATATAAAATAAAAGCTTGTAAAAATAGATTTGCCATTGAGTCATTGACACATCGAACAGTTTAGTCAATCGCCAAGGGTCAGGCACACGATCAATGTCCGCCAACACGTCTAACAATGTTTCGAAAGCGTCTCTTCAATACTAATGAACAAGTATCAATGTGTATCTCTCCCCGCACATTGGTTCAGTAGAGTGGGCGGCGGGCGCGGCGGCGCGGACGATCGAAAACAAAACAATTTAGTTGATCAAGTATCTACTACGAGTATGTGCCCAAGACCTACAGTTTAATTGCGAGTCTGATGCTTTTATGAGTTTATGTAACCTAAGTACCTAGTAGGTACACACGCGTACAACTAGCGGTAAATAAGGTCTGTTCGTGCAATACTGTACTGTACCTTCACTAGCTGAGAGTTTATCCATTTAGTGAATGTTTTCTTCTGCACATCTTCTCGTTCATCTGAAACAAACAAACACGCTTAATATTAATAACCAAAGTTTTAACAAACGATAGCACGCGATCTTCAATAAAGAAAATAATGTACTTAACAAAACATGGATTATTATGGTTTATCTCAAGTTTGTGAAAACAAAAGTAAGTTGCCATAAACATCAATTTATAACATCAATGACATGTTTTGAACAATTATGACGACAATTATGGCGAGCGGAAACCGGTCAACCGAGGCATTTATTGTAATAGTGACGCCAACAATGACGTACGATCACTATCGACCGCCTGTACAGCAGCTGGCTGCAAGAAGGCCTCCCAGGTCTTCAGCAGCGTGAGCATGACGCGGCACATGCGCATGCGCGCCAGCGCCTCCACCAGCGATCTCAAAAACGCGCCCACTATTGCATTCATCAACACTACACGAATCACGAACGTGTGGAACTTTACAGTATTATGCACAGGCATGCTAGTTTTATTCCCGAGTCCCGAGAGCCGACTGAAAACTAATACATTATGCCATCGATGGATGCCGGGGGTCCCGTTATCCTCTCTCCAGCGAACTTTATAGTCGCTTTGTTTGTGGCGTCCGACGCATAATGAGATATATTGCAGTGTCACCGCGACCTTCGATCATTTGCGCCGCAACCGACGCGAATCTATTGCTTGAGATCCAGATGCATTCCGAACCTTTAGCTACACTCTGCAGTTGATACAGTTACAATGGGCATGTAACGCACATGCCTCCACAAAGCTTGCACTAGTCATCAATGATTGTAAGGAAGGAAGACGAACAGCTTATGGTGACCCACACAGCATGTCAACTGTAAATAAGTTCACTTCATGAACCTCATCACAGAGACTTAATTACATGCTGTTATAATAACGTTCACTTTCAACATAAGCGAATGAAAGCAGAAGTGTAATTTGCGAGATTATGACATCCCGCGTCATGAGCTTACCTACTCTCTTCACGTATTCGTTTTTTACTGGCGTAACTGTTCTTTGCTAATATTAACAACATCATGCTTAGCGAGTTCATGACAATATCTGATCACGGACACCGCAAGATTTACGAATGAGACATACACCGCTTTGAATAAATAAGATGACGTAAGATTTAATTCAACCCACCGTGTCATAGCTGGAGGTAGTTAATGTCACCGTAAGCCAATACGACTATCTCAGAACTGTCTGACCTTGCTTGCGCTTGCCAATGTGACACGGTTCTGTTAAGTGATGTGGGAAGTGGAAACCAATCGCAGGTACGTAAACTCATCTGTTCAGCTATATCTAGTATTAGAGTAGTAAGAAACTTTGTAACGTTGACCCTATTGACCATTTGTTCCAAATATCATCAAGAAGTTATATGAAGCTAAAAGTCTCGGACAGCAGCAAGCAGGGTAACTTTACTTCTCTACATTATAGTCGGTTACGTGTCGGTACCGCCAACAATTTTTTATATCGTAAGACGATCATCATAATTACTTGCATCTTGTTATTTTGCCCAAGTTTTTATGTCCAAATACTTGAAAACAGGTATTATTTCCGTCGCGTTTCGTGTCGCTTATTAACTTTGTATTGCATTCAAATCTTATCGCCCGTCGGTTGCACTACACTCGGTACACTCCTGTCTCCGGCGACAGACAGCTTGGCTGCAAGACATTGCACATTTGCAGTATCTCTATACATAACTTATTCATTCGCTGTGACTGCTTCAAAACTGTTTCTGTTATGTAGGCACTTTTCAGGATTCTCCCAAAAAATATAGTGTTTGTATGTATATGTCGCAGCGAAGTGGTTTAATTACCCGTTTACTTAACCGCCTAGCCTTTTAACTAAACGGCGGTCGTTCAAATAACTATCGGCCTGAATGATATTCAATTATAGTTTAGGTTAATTGGAAGTCTGTAATCAGCAATCACGCGAGTAACTAAGCCAGGGCACCCCGACCAAATGGGTTAGGTTAGAACTGCGGTTACCTGGGATTGGTGCTCGACAGCCGGTGGGATTTCGGCCCCCACTTCCGGCGGCTGGCGCCCAAGTTGTTGGGCGCGGCTGGGGCGCTGTCAACGCTGCTTCCCAATCTGGGGGGCCCGAGCGCCGCCTGAAGGCGGCTCTACGTGGGGATCGTGCGATCCATGGCCCTGTATGGGGCCCCGATCTGGGCGACCGACCTGACGGCCGGTAGCATCGCAGTCCTGCGAAGGCCGCAAAGAGCGATGGCCGTCAGAGTCGTCCGGGGGTATCGCACGATCTCCTACGAGGCGGCTTGCGTACTGGCGGGATCCCCGCCCTGGGACCTGGAGGCGAATTACTCGCGTCGCTGTACCGGTGGCGTGAGGAAGCGCGAGCGCGAGGTGAAAGGCTGACGCAGCGCCATATGGAGCTGCGTCGGTCTCAGGTTCGCGAGGTCCTGGTGGCGGAATGGCGGGACAGGCTCTCACGCCCTACCGCCGGCCTCGGCACCATCAAGGCGGTCCGACCGGTACTCGAGCGCTGGCTCGGGAGGGGGCACGGGTCCCTGTCGTTTCGGGTGACGCAGGTGCCCTCGGGGCATGGTTGCTTCGGGAAGTACCTGTGTCGCATAAACAGGGAGCCGGACGCCCGGTGTCACCACTGCGTCGACGGCCGGGAGGATACGGCGTGGCATACGCTGGCAGAGTGTGCCGCTTGGGAGGAGCCGCGCCGTGCCCTCATCTCAGAAGTAGGCAGTGGCCTCTCACTGCCGGCCGTGGTCGACTCGATGGTCGGCAGCGAAGAGTCCTGGGACGCGGTGGTTTCCTTCTGCGAAACGGTCGTCTCGCAGAAGGTGGCTGCGGAAAGGGAGAGGGAGATCTCGTCCACTCACCCGGCCCGCAGCAGGCGCACTGGGCGTCGGCGGAGGGCGGACAACGCCCTCTTCCAGCCCCCCTAAATGGGTCCAGGGGCGACAGACTCGGGGACGTCAGTCGCCCCCCACACATCAGGACCCGAGGTGGCGGCGTGTAGTGTTCCACGCGCGCCCCTCTTAGACGTCGCGGGGGGAGTCAAACACCTCACTCCCGACGAGGACTGCAAGGGCGGACCGGCACCAGTCGGAGGTTGCGGAAGGATTTTACGTTCCCGCTACCCCCGGCGTAGGTGTGAGATGGAACACCGGTTAGAGCTGCGGTCAACCGCGTGCGAGCCGAGAGAGCAAAAAGCGAGGCGAGCACTACTTCCAAAGGCCAGGCGGTTAACTAAACGGCTAATTTAACCACTTGGCTGCGACATACAGGGTGTGGCGTAAATAGTGGTCCACCGTTAAAGATTCGATATACCAGGTAATTTACAATAACATATTACGATTTTAACCATTTTTACCCAAGGGTTCCGAATTTACTTTTTTTGTTTTTATTTACGAAATTTCTACCTTTTGTTACTTTGGTGATAGTTTCAACAAAAACCATATTAATTTATTTCAATTTGATTCCTGTTAATTACTGCTGAATACTAGAGCTATTGTGTAAAGTTATGGTTTTTTTATGTAATATTAGAGCTTTCGAAGAAAAAGTTTTTCTTCTCTATTTTAACCCTAACTTTTAACATATCATGCAAATACAAGAGCGATTTTGTAAAAAAAAAATGTACTACTAAAATGGTCAAAATTGTAAAATGTTATAGTAAATTATCTGGTATATCGAATCCTTAACGGTGGACCACTATTTGCGCCACACCCTGTATATACGACTTTTACGCATACTCTTTCACTCCAACCTGCCTAAAGACGATTCGTAAAGGTTATTGGACAACAATATGAACATAAGCGATTCAGCGAATTGTGTATCATCTCTGATAAACATGCATTTGTCTAATTGAACCTCAAGTTTTTGTAACTTCGAGGAGTTCACATGTTGAGAAATAATTCGGCGAGAGCAGTCAAGGCCGTTGCTTAGCAACGTGTTAATTAGACGCCGCCGGAGTCGATCGCTAGGAGCGAGGCCTGCGCGTGCGGAACACAGTAGTCATGCACTTTACTATTTAAGAAAATTGTATGTTTAATGGACGCGGAACACTGGAAGCGTACTTGCAAAGCTATATTCGCCTGCGATTTCCCAAAGTACCGACCAAAGTTCTCTCTACAAACTAGAGCAAGATAAAAACAATGTTTTACGAGCCACTCAAGATTTTGGGTATGGTTGAAGAACAATCTATTATTAAGAGGACGCATTGGAAATTTTGGCGCCAATGATCTCAATTTTTCTCAGTAATTACAAAACGGATCAAAATATAAGTTGGTAACCTGAAAGTACATGATAAAAACCTTATTTTGTTAGTTTTCAATACATGATTAGGTAACTCTTTTAACAGAGAAAAATATATCAAACATACCTCTTTTTAAAAAGAGATTCACATGTTATGGGCAAACGGGACCGATTTAATAATAATAATTCTTTATTTTTCGGACAACAATGATCCAACGTGTTAGTAAACAATATTATAACTTATTACTAGTGTTAGTAGTTAAAATACAGTGCTTAGCGATGCAATTTGGTTAGTATACCTACATACAACTTATAAACTAGTGTTAGTACTTACATCTATCAGAAAAACAACACAAAAAACAAAAACTCATTCATGAATACCCCACAGTGGCATGTAGGCGCATCCAATGTCCCAGTATGGGGCTGTCCCACCTATCAGCCAGCTATAGTTTTCAGGATGTTGTTGGGACTGGCGCGTACCCTGCGCATAATGGAAGCGCAACGCTTGCGTATAATGGCGTGAAAGTCATCAATTTTCGCCTCCGCAAACATGCCGGAAGCACTGCAGTAGCGCGGCAACCCCATCAACACCCTGAAAGCATTATTGTATTGTACGCGCAGGGCGCTGTATGCCCTCTGCGTGTAATTGACCCACAGACTGCATGTATAGAACGACTGACAGTACGCTGTAAATAGTGTAGCCTTTACTTCAGTCGAGCATTTCGCAAATCTGCGAGCCAACATATTGCAGCGGACAGCCAACGCCCTGCGCTCACGCTCTATGTCCAAATTGTCTTTTAGGTCTTCGGAAACCCAGTGGCCCAGATACTTGAAAGAAGTGACTTGCTTTAAGGAACTTCCGCAAAGTTTCAACTGTGTTTCAATCGGGTAAGTTTTAGTTCCTAACTTGAAGACTAGTACCTCACTTTTCTTAACATTGTATCTGAGCCCATGAGTCTCCGCGTACCTCTCACATATCGTAAGCAGGCCTATCATTGCGTTAATCGAAGGGCTCAGCAACACCATATCATCAGCATAACTAATATAGTTGACGCATACTCCGTCTACATAACAACCCTGATAGGTGTTGCTGAGCTCGACGATCAACCGGTTTATGTACAGACTGAAGAGGCGAGGGGAGGTCAGGCCGCCCTGCCTCACCCCGCACTCCAGCCTATACTCATCCGATAAGGAGCCTGCCCACCTAACACAATTTGTCTGATTGTTATACCAAAACCGTAGAATTGATATAACTTCTCTATCCACTGAAGTATCATTCAGTAGTTTCTACCACAGCAATTCGTACGACACCAGATCAAACGCTTTGGAGAGGTCTAGGAAACACGCATTGACAGGCGTTTTCCTAGACGTATAATACTGAACAGCATGCTTGAGAGACAGTATGGCACTCTCTGTGGAGAGACCAGGTTTGAACCCAAACTGTGCATCATGCAGTTCGATGTGGGTCGCCATATGCCTATCAAGCAAACCATCCAGCACCTTGGCAATGACAGTAGCAAGGGATATGGGCCTATAGTTCGAGAGATCTGATGTGTCCCCAGTCTTATCCTTCACAATAGGTACAACCACTGTTTTCATTAAGTCTCTGGGCAGATGAGCGTGGCTTAGACAGAGTGAGAAGAACATCGCCAGTACCCTGGGCAGGTGAACTCCTGCATGCTGCAGGTGCTCAATACTGAGGTAGTCATGCCCTGGTTTAAGCCTCTTAACTTTCTATGTAGATCTATACATACTCTTTAAAATTATAGAAGTAATTTCTCAAAATTATCGTTTCTAACTAAATAAAACAACAAAAACCATTTTGTCGCTTACGTCCTTTAGTTATAAGCTAGCGCGCGTATGCAATCCTCGCCCCGCTCAGACGCTCAGTCCCCTCTTGTCTATTGTCAGAGACGGGTCTGTGCTAGTCGGCTTCCGGACGAAATTAATCATTGCGCGAATTTATTTGGCGGTTTTTATCAAAACTATCCAAAACCCCCGCCTGATTGACCGATTCACACGCTGCAGTTTTCAAGGAACTGAACATGTTTGCCATAGAATACTGATGACACAGGCATCTAATATCTAGAAGAAGACCGGTTCGACCACCCCTGTGGTCTGTCGATCGAACCTAAGATCGAACCTTTCCTAGCAGTGCACTGATACGGGAACATGAACAAACGCCCACGGGACAACATCATCAGGCATATTTTACTACAGAAAGTGATTTCCTGTCGATTGGCACTTACAATTTATCTGGTCATTTATTGAAGCTGCAACGTAAGTAAACCAAATATAATGATTACCTGGGAATTAACTGGTGCTAGTAAAATTGTATCGTACATCGAGTAAGTCCATGCATGCAGCTTGTTTTCTGAACGGTCTTCTTGACCACAAATAGGAGCATTACAGTAAGTTCGTGGATCAAACCAGAGAGGTTAGATCTATGGAAGACCATGCACGTTTGTGCTACGGTCCTACGCCTTACTGTCAAACGTGTCCTCGCGCGGCCAGTAATAGCGGAAAATATCAGACATTGTAAGCGACACATACTTATGACGTGAATGAACGAGGATAGCTATGTCAATACAGCAGTTAAAAATAACCAAGTCGATGAAGTTATATTATCATAACAGGTGCACGTAGCTGATAAGATAACCTTATAGTCGGCCAACATTTGGATAGCATCAGGGGCCAGGGGCCTACTCTGTGTCGAGGTGTATCGGGCAAGTGTCGCCAGATTCTAGTGGTGGACTGGGAGCAATGTCTTGCGCAACCCAGCGTAGGGCACGCCACTATAGCAGCGGTAAGACGTTAGAGACGGCATGACGCCCAGGTTACTGTCCGGCTGACACAGGTATTGTCCGGACATGGATGCTTCAGAAAGTACCTGTGCAGCATGGTTTACTAATGATAAGCATAAAATATATTGTCATAATTTACATTGTCATAATGAAATTAAGCATAATGATCACTATGGATAATATTATTAGGCATAAATGATTTGCCATTATGTTAATACTGTTGGCATAATAACAATGAAGCATAATTATATAAAACATCCACACTATATTATAAATTCGGAAGTAACTCTGTCTGTCTGTATGTTACCTTTACACGCCTAAACCACTGAACGGATTTCGATAAAATTGGCAGAGATAGATTGCATCCCGGGGAAGGACATAGGATAGTTGTTCTTGTTATCGATATACCTCGCGGGCGAAGCCGCGGGCGGAAGCTACTAATATTATAAACGCATAATGATATTTACACATTTAACTATTATAGGATTATACTCTAACAAATAACCCCTAACGGTTGCGGACACTATTTCGCATACTTACATAATTATTATTGCTCCAATTAATGCGGTAGATTGAGCTGTGACCTTGGCACCCGACTAAGGAAAAAAAAAATTAAAGGGTTTTTCGTAAGATTTCGGTTAGTAGTGGATAGTAGTGAAGCTATATTCGTTAGTAGTAATGCCAAAAAAATTTTTAAAAATAAGTAATAAAAAAATTACATCCCCCGAAATTAGAAAAATCAGTTTTTTTCCGATTGTTTCTCATAGATAAACGTTAGTAGTGGATTGTAGTGCAATTTTTTTCGTAAGTAGTAAAACAGAAAAAATATAAAAATATTTTGGCGTAAAGGAGACGTTTTATTTTTGTATGGAACTTTGACTAGGACGTGTACATTTCAGAAAATCTGTGAAATATATCTATAATCATATTATTTAGGCAATGATTTATAGAATTAATTTGTATTAATATAGTACAAAATTAAAATTGAAAATGTTTGACATTTGTTGTGAGTAAAATGGAGACATATTGAATCAATGACAGATGACAACGACGTTAATGTCATTATAACGTAAAACGGGATATTTTATGTTTTTGCTTCATTTTTAGCCTTTTGACCGGTAAAACATTGTTTATCTCTTCACTAACCCATACGGGTTTCGACGTCATGATCGTCACGACACGTCAGGTATCGTAAGGGTCCCCAAGGTCCCATAACATTAAAAGACAGTGTATGTCAAAATAAAACGTTCGGACGTACACTGGCCAAGTAGATGATTAATCGAATAATCGAACTAGGATATTATCAAAATATTATATTGATATTACTTTTTTTACATGTGTCCATTAATAACATATTACAAATAGTTGTAATAGATGAATTAATAATACAGTGATACTTTTTTATAATTATATTTAATGTTTTTATATTTACGGTTTCGCACTCATTTCAGATCCATTCTGGTTTCAGAACGCATGTTTGCTGTCAGGACGCCGCCATATTGGCCATAACGTTATCAAATGGCAATAATTGAACAACTTTAATTTGTTTGTACACAAAGGGTTATTCTCAAATTCACAGATTAATATTTTTCCTAAATTCAGGGTATTTTTCTCCATTTTTTTATATATTGTTCAAGTGCTAGCCAAAAATTAAACATCTCCTTTCAAAACGATTTTTATGACTTAAATTATGTTCTGAAAGCCTAATACGATTACTACAAACGGTAAATTTGACAGAGGAAGGTTTGTAGAGGTAGGTAGTGGAAGAATATTTGTAAGTAGTTGAAAAAAAACATGATTAAAAGTGATAAACTCAAGCAAAATTTTTTTAGCGTCATTTTTATTGAATAATTCTCGTTCAAAAGGGTATACGATTACTACAAACGGTAGCATTGACTGAGGAAGGTTCGTAGAGGTAGGTAGTGGAAGAAATTTTGTTAGTAGTTGAAAAAATTGATTAGAAGTGATAAACTCAAGAAAAAGTTTTTTGGCGTCATTCTGATTGAATAATTCTCGTTCAAAAGGATATACTTACGATTACTACAAACGGTAGAATTGACTGAGGAAGGTTCGTAGAGGTAGGTAGTGGAAGAAATTTTGTTAGTAGTTGAAAAAACGATTAGAAGTGATAAACTCAAGAAAAACTTTATTGGCGTCATTTTTATTGAATAATTCTCGTTCAAAAGGATATACGATTACTACAAACGGTAGAATTGACTGAGGGAGGTTCGTAGAGGTAGGTAGTGGAAGAAATTTTGTTAGTAGTTGAAAAAAAAACTTGATTAGAAGTGATAAACTCAAGAAAAAGTTTTTTGGCGTCATTTTGATTGAATAATTCTCGTTCAAAAGGATATACGATTACTACAAACGGTAGAATTGACTGAGGAAAGTTCGTAGAGGTAGGTAGTGGAAGAAATTTTGTTAGTAGTTAAAAAAAAACTTGATTAGAAGTGATAGACTCAAGAAAAACTTTTTTGGCGTCATACAATGCGGCTTTTTTTTTCAGGATGGGAAATCATCAAATGAACCCTCCCGCTCTGGGTGGAGCGGAAGGGAGTGTCAGACTCTTACTGACTAAAACCCACCGTGTTCCTTCCTTAGCCCTTTATGTTCCGGACCAGTGGTAACCCTTTCGGACAATCCCGCTGACCCGGCGCTATAACTTCACTTTTGCGTTGAACCCTCCCTTCATTAGGTACTTCATTTCATTAGGTACCCATCCCTTCATTAGGTACTTCATATGAACAGGCAGCTCGGCTATGACTCGTGGCTACGACCCCCGTCGCACGTCAGCTTGTGTCTTTGTTTATTTATTTTGTCCCCCTTCCGACAATAACATGTGTGCCCAAGCTACCATTAAAATTACATCACGAAAACGTCGGCTTATGACAAAACAGTTGAGTTCAAAGTTACAAGCTGTTATGAAACAAATTGAACCCAAGAACCGTGATTTGGTTATGATCTTGAATGATGGTGTACTGGTATTTGAAAATGAGCTTTAAATCAGTGAAAATGTAATCAATATTTCGATGACACATGCACTTCTACTTAGAGCTAGAAGTGCATGGTCGGTCGCATCTGCGGCGCTTCAAGCAGGGCTCGAAGCACGGGCGCCCACGACGAGCTCGTCCGTGTGGGCGGGCCCAGCCATTGTTACGTAAGGAAAGTTATACATTAACACCAACACCAATCCAAACGCCGCTAATCCCATGTGCTAACGACAAACATAAAAGTCGGTGCACACCGAACAATGTTGTACAGGCAACGATTAATTCGCAGTGCGCGAAACTACAACAGCCAACAGCATTAAAATAACCCGCACTCAAGTTATGCGCTCGCTGGTATATTTAGCAATGGCCATTTAAGTAATTGAAGTTGCGCGCTGTAAAAACAGGCGTAGAGTGGATGAGGTATGTCCGATGGTGCGCGGAGATGCCGAAACATTCAATGTTTCGCTGCGTAGCAATTATTCCACTAATTTCTCTTCATTAAGCGGAGCGTGC
This sequence comes from Luperina nickerlii, assembly GCA_963855955.1. NCBI lineage: Eukaryota > Metazoa > Arthropoda > Insecta > Lepidoptera > Noctuidae > Luperina > Luperina nickerlii. The sequence goes on along the minus strand of OY979683.1, from coordinate 383,615 downwards.
GTGTGCGCCTGAGCGCTGCCTGCCCGCACACGTGCTGCATATAATTCTATAGTATCAAAACGCAGGCGCCGCGCTACGTATAACGCCGCGCAGTGTCAATGATCTTAGCACGCCGGAAAATTAGACCTTATGACGTATACAAGGGATTGACATGAGCTACGTGGCATGCTGGTCCTGACTCGGACAGACGTCACGCGTTATGGACCATTTCTAGCTGACTCTTGGGAAATATTGGACAAATTCAAAACTGGATGCGGTTTACATTCCGAAGTTTTTGACTGCGATTTTTCTAGTTTTTAGGTACGTAGTTATCAATTTACTGCGTGTGCACTCTACAGTCAATACACCTGCGACTAGAATGCAAAGCATGTAAGAAGCTGGGCCGTTTTTCCATATGGATGGAGGATCACACAGCTATGAATGCGATCATATTTTACGACTCAACTATGGCAAGGCAACATGATCAGGTGAGTGTTGTTTGTATGCAAGTTAGCGCTGGTGTCAGCAGTTGTCCGGAAGTGCAGCGATTACCAGCGAAGACGATTAACTAGTAGGTATTAACGACACTGCGTCCCTCGCATGCGCCGCAGTGGCCACGTGGCCGGAGGATGCGCCGCCCCGCCCGCTGCATGACAACTAGCTCTGCTATTACATAGCCGCTTGACGACTCCACCTACGAGCTCTACGTGTCTGGTCTCCTGCTCCAATATGTACATAAAAAAAATTTGCGCACCTCGTTATGAGGGGTGTCATCATGGGATAGGTCTTTAAAAAAAGTGTCTCTTTCTTAAAATTCTAAAGATTAGCGTACCCAAAAGGTGCCTGCGCCATTTCATCAGTATTTCTGTATGTGGCAGGACTGCGTCGTTATTTAAACAGAACTATGCCTATGCCTTCATCGTGGCAAATATTACTTAATAATGTAAAGTAGATATAAGTAATCATTTTGGTTGCAGGGAACGCTTAGGTTCCCCGCACACGGGCCACCGGCCACAGCCACCAACCGTGTGCGGCGAGGCGAGTCCATATAAAATGTATGAAAACTACAGGAAATATGCCGGTGGCGTCGTTTTGGTTGTGGCTGGTGGCCACTGTGCGGGGACCCTTAGATGCAACGAGCCACTGAATTTCCGACGAGGCAGGCCACTCCACAGCCCGACCGCGGCTCAGCTGGCGCTCTGTCTCTAGATCGGAACAGGCGCAGCGCGTAATGTTCTCACGCGAGTTAGAGACTATTAGTTTTACAGGCTGCTGCATGCTCAACGAGCTCGTACTTCTCGTTCGATAGTTAGTCACCCAATGAAATTAGTGGCATGACTTCACCGCGGTAATTGTGCAACACTACGAGATTAGCACGCACGCCCCATCACGAGACGATACTCTTATCTAGTCTCTGCGAAATCATTATAATTTATGTTTTTTGCATTGCAGAATACTTATAGGGTTTTGTTCAGTGATTGATCACTAACTGAAATTCAAGTAGAATAGAATAGAATACTCTTTATTATGTACACCATATAAATAAGTACAATAATACAAGCACAATTCATATGATATCTTAGTGACAATAACTGAGCATGTATATAAGTTTAAAACATTAGTGCTACTTGTAATGTAATAATAATAATTATAATAGTTAATAGGTATAAGCATAGAATCTATACTAATATTATAAAGCTGAAGAGTTTGTTTGTTTGGTTAAACGCGCTAATCTCTGGAACTACCAGTCGGATTTGAAAAATTCTTTTTGCATTTGATAGCCCAATTCTTGAGGAAGGCTATAGGCTATTTAACATCACGCTATGACCTTTAGGAGCCGAGCAAAAAGAAAAAAAGTCAGAAAGAACGCTAAGCAAAAACGAAGTAATAGCGCGGGCAGGCGATGCGATGCGACGGGGTGGGTCGGAGTAACAAGAAATTTCACGCGGACGAAGTCGCGGGCAGAAGCTAGTATGACATATGTTGATTCAAGCACAAACCAGTTCCATAAGGAAGAACATGATCTGCTGAAAGGTGATCCCGCCAACATTTCATACACAGCTTTCTTCAACACAATTGGTGCATGACGGATTCTGCACAACGCAACAATCTGCTCAGTCTCACAGGCACGCACTAGTACATGCTTGTTGACAAACTGATTTATTCCATGATCATACTGCATAAAACATGCTACAATCTACTACGAACCCACCATTTAACCAACTGCAACAATTTTTTTTAGATTTGTAATGCAGTTATTCACAGTATTAAACCTTACTGTGGTCCATTACTAATATATTCTTTAAACATGTTAAGTACCTCAAAAAGATTGAGCATTACTCTAATGTATTTTTTTTTTTATTTATTACTTACTTCAGTCCAAGTGGACTGAAGATGAATATGTCGAAGACCAAAGTTATGTGCAACGAAACACCTACAAGCATAAAAGTAGACGGGGAGATAATACAACATCTCCAGGAATACCTCTACTTGGGCCAAGTAGTCTCTTTCCAGGCGAGGCAAGATAAAAAAATCTCGAGACGAACGGAAAACGCCTGGAAGAGCTACTGGTCCTTGAAAGAACTATTTAAGGGTGAGTTGCCTATGGCACTGAAACGCAGGCTCATGGACATGTGTATTCTTCCCGTCTTAACCTATGGTGCACAAACTTGGTCTTTGACTAACATCCAGAAGTCCAAACTCAAGGTCTGCCAACGAGCAATGGAGCGCAGTATACTAGGCGTTAAATTAACGGATCGTGTTCGAAATACAATACTGCGCTCCAAAACAAAGATAGCTGACGTGGCTCAAAAGGCTGCTCAACTTAAATGGGACTGGGTAGGACCTGTCTGCTGCATGCCGGACAAACTGTGGGCCCAAATAGCGCAGAATTGGTGCCCTGAGACAGTGAGGCGGGGTCGCGGCAGACCACGTAGGAGATGGCGGGACGAGCTGGATAGGTTCCATCAAAACTGGAAGGAGATCGCGCGGGCTCGCGAGAGATGGAAGGAGTGGAGTGAGGCCTTTGCCCAGGAGTGGGACAGCGCAGGCTAAATAAAAATAAAAAAAATACTTACTACCTCTTGGTAGTAAGTATTTATTTTTATTTTTTTTTACTGCTTGCTACTAAATTGCTTAGATTTTTTAGCTATATCTTTTCTTCTACACATACGAACCAGCTGAAATTTGCCCTAGAACTTCTTTTTAGTGTGAAAAAGTAGTGAGTGTAATACCAGCCAAGATACTCTAATAGTTTAATTGTAAAAAACTATTTTGTCTCAGTAGAATGATTTTCGTTTATTTAAAAAGCTATATCTTTTCTTCTACACATACGAACTTGCTAAAATTTGCCCTAGAACTTCTTTTTAGTGTGAAAAAGTAGTGAGTGTAATACCAGCCAAGATACTCTAATAGTTTAATTGTAAAAAACTATTTTGTCTCAGTATAATGATTTTTAATTGTTTAAGAAGCTATATCTTTTCTTCTACACATACGAACTTGCTAAAATTTACCCTAGAACTTCTTTTTAGTGTGAAAAAGTAGTGGGTGTAATACCAGCCAAGATACTCTAATAGTTTAATTGTAAAAAATTATTTTGTCTCAGTATAATGATTTTTAATTGTTTAAGAAGCTATATCTTTTCTTCTACACATACGAACTTGCTAAAATTTGCCCTAGAACTTCTTTTTAGTGTGAAAAAGTAGTGAGTGTAATACCAGCCAAGATACTCTAATAGTTTAATTGTAAAAAACTATTTTGTCTCAGTAGAATGATTTTTGTTTATTTAAAAAGCTATATCTTTTCTTCTACACATACGAACCTGCTGAAATTTGCCCTAGAACTTCTTTTTAGTGTGAAAAAGTAGTGGGTGTAATACCAGCTAAGATACTCTAATAGTTTAATTGTAAAAAATTATTTTGTCTCAGAATAATGATTTTTAATTGTTTAAGAAGCTATATCTTTTCTTCTACACATACGAACTTGCTAAAATTTGCCGTAGAACTTCTTTTTCGTGTGAAAAAGTAGTGAGTGTAATACCAGCCAAGATACTCTAATAGTTTAATTGTAAAAAACTATTTTGTCTCAGTAGAATGATTTTTGTTTATTTAAAAAGCTATATCTTTTCTTCTACACATACGAACTTGCTAAAATTTGCCCTAGAGCTTCTTTTTAGTGTGAAAAAGTAGTGAGTGTAATACCAGCCAAGATACTCTAATAGTTTAATTGTAAAAAACTATTTTGTCTCAGTAGAATGATTTTCGTTTATTTAAAAAGCTATATCTTTTCTTCTACACATACGAACCAGCTGAAATTTGCCCTAGAACTTCTTTTTAGTGTGAAAAAGTAGTGGGTGTAATACCACCCAAGATACTCTAATAGTTTAATTGTAAAAAAATATTTTGTCTCAGTATAATGATTTTTAATTGTTTAAGAAGCTATATCTTTTCTTCTACACATACGAACTTGCTAAAATTTGCCCTAGAACTTCTTTTTAGTGTGAAAAAGTAGTGAGTGTAATACCAGCCAAGATACTCTAATAGTTTAATTGTAAAAAACTATTTTGTCTCAGTAGAATGATTTTCGTCTATTTAAAAAGCTATATCTTTTCTTCTACACATACGAACCTGCTGAAATTTGCCCTAGAACTTCTTTTTAGTGTGAAAAAGTAGTGGGTGTAATACCACCCAAGATACTCTAATAGTTTAATTGTAAAAAATTATTTTGTCAGTATAATGATTTTTAATTGTTTAAGAAGCTATATCTTTTCTTCTACACATACGAACTTGCTAAAATTTGCCCTAGAACTTCTTTTTAGTGTGAAAAAGTAGTGAGTGTAATACCAGCCAAGATACTCTAATAGTTTAATTGTAAAAAACTATTTTGTCTCAGTAGAATGATTTTCGTTTATTTAAAAAGCTATATCTTTTCTTCTACACATACGAACTTGCTAAAATTTGCCCTAGAACTTCTTTTTAGTGTGAAAAAGTAGTGAGTGTAATACCAGCCAAGATACTCTAATAGTTTAATTGTAAAAAACTATTTTGTCTCAGTATAATGATTTTTAATTGTTTAAGAAGCTATATCTTTTCTTCTACACATACGAACTTGCTAAAATTTACCCTAGAACTTCTTTTTAGTGTGAAAAAGTAGTGGGTGTAATACCAGCCAAGATACTCTAATAGATTAATTGTAAAAAATTATTTTGTCTCAGTATAATGATTTTTAATTGTTTAAGAAGCTATATCTTTTCTTCTACACATACGAACTTGCTAAAATTTGCCCTAGAACTTCTTTTTAGTGTGAAAAAGTAGTGAGTGTAATACCAGCCAAGATACTCTAATAGTTTAATTGTAAAAAACTATTTTGTCTCAGTAGAATGATTTTTGTTTATTTAAAAAGCTATATCTTTTCTTCTACACATACGAACCTGCTGAAATTTGCCCTAGAACTTCTTTTTAGTGTGAAAAAGTAGTGGGTGTAATACCAGCCAAGATACTCTAATAGTTTAATTGTAAAAAATTATTTTGTCTCAGAATAATGATTTTTAATTGTTTAAGAAGCTATATCTTTTCTTCTACACATACGAACTTGCTAAAATTTGCCCTAGAACTTCTTTTTCGTGTGAAAAAGTAGTGAGTGTAATACCAGCCAAGATACTCTAATAGTTTAATTGTAAAAAACTATTTTGTCTCAGTAGAATGATTTTTGTTTATTTAAAAAGCTATATCTTTTCTTCTACACATACGAACTTGCTAAAATTTGCCCTAGAACTTCTTTTTAGTGTGAAAAAGTAGTGAGTGTAATACCAGCCAAGATACTCTAATAGTTTAATTGTAAAAAACTATTTTGTCTCAGTAGAATGATTTTCGTGTTTATTTAAAAAGCTATATCTTTTCTTCTACACATACGAACCTACTGAAATTTGCCCTAGAACTTCTTTTTAGTGTGAAAAAGTAGTGGGTGTAATACCACCCAAGATACTCTAATAGTTTAATTGTAAAAAATTATTTTGTCTCAGTATAATGATTTTTAATTGTTTAAGAAGCTATATCTTTTCTTCTACACATACGAACTTGCTAAAATTTGCCCTAGAACTTCTTTTTAGTGTGAAAAAGTAGTGGGTGTAATACCAGCCAAGATACTCTAATAGTTTAATTGTAAAAAAATATTTTGTCTCAGTATAATGATTTTTAATTGTTTTTTTTTTTTTTTTTTTTTTTTAATGATAAATGATTTTATTTCTGTAAGTAGGTTTGCACAAACACTTTTACACGTCAATCATAATTTTTTTTTAAACTAGATGAGGTCGGCGTTTCCTATCTGACTACTCTGAGAAGAAAGGCCGAAACAAACTCAGAGGTCATAGTCTCTTTTAAAGTCCAGACATAATCTTGGTCAAGTTATATGAAGACCATGTAGGTCGATGTCTGAGATGGTCTTTTGAGGAAAGAACCACACAGATTGAGAGGACCTGTCCAGTCAGTGCACGCATTTGTCAGAAATCATGCAGCTCAACTCAAGACTTAAGGAGCTCAACGATTCGACGAACAATACCAAAGAAAGGACATTTGGGTAGGCCACATGAATTACTCAAACTGCCAGACCATAGAGAGAATAATAATAAATATAAAATGCCTAAACTAAATGACCCACATCGTCTTCACATTCACAATAATTAAAATAATGTAATACTTTAAAAAGTAAGCAAATGTCAGTTAAAAAAAAAAAAAAAATCATTAATGTCAATGTGTATATAAAAAAAAAACATCAAAAACACTCAAAATGCAGAAATTGGAAGCAACTCAATCCCAAGCCTTTGTATCCTCAATATAATCTTTAATGGTATAAAAGGCTTTCTGGCACAATTTACGTTTAATGAACGATTTAAATTTATTAAGGCTTAGATCTTGAACGTGGCTTGGTAGTTTATTATAAAAGTGTATACATTGGCATCTGAACGAGCCACCTATTTTCTTGAGCCTTGTTGTAGGTACAACATATTTGTGTTTGTTTCTAGTATTTATATTATGGATATCACTGTATTTTTTGAACAATTTTATGTTTAAGAAGCTATATCTTTTCTTCTACACATACGAACTTGCTAAAATTTGCCCTAGAACTTCTTTTTAGTGTGAAAAAGTAGTGAGTGTAATACCAGCCAAGATACTCTAATAGTTTAATTGTAAAAAACTATTTTGTCTCAGTAGAATGATTTTTGTTTATTTAAAAAGCTATATCTTTTCTTCTACACATACGAACTTGCTAAAATTTGCCCTAGAACTTCTTTTTAGTGTGAAAAAGTAGTGAGTGTAATACCAGCCAAGATACTCTAATAGTTTAATTGTAAAAAACTATTTTGTCTCAGTAGAATGATTTTTGTTTATTTTTTTAATTTTTTACAATTCAACAATTATTGTTAATAAGCAGATGTCATGTTAGTTTTTAATATTATTTGTAATTTTGCAATGAAGGATCCTAATTTTTCAAAAATATTTAGGGGCCCGGGCCCCTATCTGTTATGTTTCGTCTCTGTCGGCTGCTAGCTGGTAGCTGCTAGTTTCAGCTTCATGATTTTTTTTAACTTCATTAAAAAGATTTTGCCAATAAGAATGTCAAGTTGTTGACCACAACACATTGTTTTCTTATCAGAGTAGCCTGTATGACATGACATCATCCCATAATAAATTACAGTACACACTCAAGTGGAGTAACTTCATTAGTGATTTTACTCTACTGTTTAACTGAGCTTTGGTTAAAAGATTCTGAAATGTTAATTAACTATGACAATTATAGTGTGGCCAGTTGTTTTAATCGATATTCGATGCTGCGTGGTCGTTCACTAATCCTAATTAAAAGTTGTATTAAATTCAAACCTCGTAAAGACATAGTTGAACTATCAGTTGAACATAGCATTGAACTGTCTTGTGTTGAGCTAGATAAGCATGTTATAGTGTGCGTTTACAGACCCCCAAATTATCAAAACTATTCTATATTTGAGTCAGTAATGTAAGATGTTTTGGCAAAACTTGCAACTAGTAATAGGTCAATCATTATCTGTGGTGACTTTAATATTAATATTTTAGAAAATAATTGCAACACCAGTAGATTATTAAATTTGTTTAAATCATTCAATTTGTCAAATGTGTTCGTAGAACCAACCCGAACAACTACGACTACCGCTACTTGTATTGATAATGTTTTTTGTTGCTGCGACTATTTAGATAAGGCCGTTGTTAATTATCTCCCTTCTGATCACAGTGGTCAAACTGTAACTTTTGAGTCCAACATGCCAATACAAAAAGTGCAGATCCAATCCAGACCAATAACATCAGTTAATTTAAATAGATTTAATAGCAATTTAATTTGTAAATTAAGTAATCAGAACCTTACAGTGAACAATGTTAATATTTTGTATAGTGAATTCTTTTCGTTAGTCCAAACCGAGTTCAATAATTCTTTTAGGAAGAACACTAAAAGTATCAGCCCTAAGTTTTTATTTTGTGACTGGGCAACTAAAGGACTCAGAAAAAGTAGGGAAAGACTTTTTGAGCTGTATGGCCTTAAGCCTTATATTAACACGGAAACTTTTAATAAGTATGTTGCTACTTACTCTAGAACTTTTAAGAACGCTTGTAAGGCAGCTAAAGGCTTATACATTAGCAACAAGGTTAAATCAGCGCAGACAATAAAATAAAGACGGTTTGGAAAATTATAAACAATGAAACGAACAGGAATAAAAAGCATAATTCTGATTACACACTGCAGACATCAAGCGGTCTCATTTGCGATAACAAAGAAGTGGCTCAAGAATTTGTAAATTTCTTTACTAGTATCCCACTCAAAACAACTGAAACCTTAAATTCCTCGCCCTCGCTCGCTTTTGATTTAGTAAGGGCGAACGTTTCAGCTTGCCCGATTGAATTTAACTTCAGGCATATTAACCCGAGGTATTTAACTTCAGGCATAATAACAGTGATTAAAGCTTTTAAGCAAATTAAGATCAAATTGACTGAAGACCTTTGGGGAATGTCCATTAAAGTCTGTACCTCCATAATTGAGACTATTGCGCCCTACTTAGCCTTAGTATTTAATTCGTGCGTGGATCAAGGAGTCTTCCCCGACTTAATGAAATACAGTAAACCACTACCAGTACCACTTTACAAATCCGGGGACAGTAAAGACACCAATAATTATAGACCCGTATCCATTTTGCCGGTCTTCAGCAAGGTGTTTGAAAAGATAATGCTTAATCAAATGCTCAATCATTTTAACACGAATAAAATCCTACACGATCAACAGTATGGTTTCACCAAAGGACGTTGTACGACCGACGCCGGTGTAACTTTATTAAAACACATTTTTAACGCGTGGGAAGAGGCCCAAGACGCCATAGGAATCTTTTGTGACCTCTCCAAGGCATTTGATTGCGTCGATCACGAAACCTTGCTTTTGAAACTTGAGCATTACGGACTTGGAAAACTTGCGCTCAGTTTAGTTAGTTCTTATTTAAATGATTAATGACTTGGTTTACTAGTAAAAATTGGTGTGCCACAAGGCTCAATATTGGGTCCTTTCCTCTTTTTAGTGTATATTAATGATCTACTTACTGCATTTATTAAAAAATCAACTACAAATGGTGTTATTTGCTGATGACACTTCCTTAATTTTTATGGTAAATAGACATGCTACAAATTTTGACGACGAAAATAATGCCCTACTGCAGGTCCAAAATTGGTTCACTGCTAATAATTTAGTATTAAATGGAAAAAAAACTAAATGTATAAGATTTTCTTTACCAAATGTCAAGGGTAGTGATAGTGAGATAATATTGAATCAAGAGAAACTAGAATTCGTCGATGAAACTGTTTTCCTAGAGATCACGCTCGACTGAAGGCTACAATGGGGTCCTCATTTAACATCTCTTGCAGGACGGCTAAGTTCAGCAGCTTATGCTGTCAGAAAAATCCGTCAATTTACTGATGTAGATACCGCGAGGCTAGTCTATTTTAGTTACTTTCATAGTATCATGTCTTACGGTATTTTACTTTGGGGACGGGCTGCAGACATCGATTCTATTTTTATTCTGCAGAAAAGAGCCATCAGAGCCATATATAATCTCCGCAGGCGCGATTCTCTAAGGGAACTGTTTAAGGAAATTAACATCATGACAATGCCTTGTCAATATATCTATGAAAACATCATGTATGTAAGGAAAAATTTACATCTTTTTAGTAAAAGAGGTGAAAGACATAATTATAGTACTAGAAATAGGGACCTATTAGTTCAACCAGGTTTCAGACTGGCTAAAGTAGATTCATCTTTTATGGGGTACTGTTTAAAATGTTATAATAAAATACCTCCCCACATTCTTCAACTGAAAGAGACAAAATTCAAGTCTTGTATAAAACGCACACTATGCAGTCAGGCATATTATAAGTTAGGGGATTACATCGCTGATAAAAATGCCTGGCTCAATGCTGGTCCTGCTCCACAACCAGAACTAATTGATTAACACATGGAAATACTGGTGGAGCTGCTGAAGATTGGAAGACTATCTTTGCATTGTATAAAATCAATTTCCTTTGTATTATATAATTGCATAGCACAGATGTGAGTTCTATGTACCCTATAGCTACCATTTACCGGGTAATAAATATATCTTTCATTGACTTGAATGTGCCCTGGCAGCTGATAGTATGTCATGCTCACTCAAATGTCTCTCTGACGGTGGCGTGTGTGTTGGATCATTTGGCTCCCTTCAAAATGGTTGAGCTAAATGGTGCTGATTTATGCATCATGTTCGTGAACGGGTGCTGTCAGTTGGGGCTGGTCATCACTTAGCTGCCTCGGCTTATTTTAAATTATTTTATTTTTGGATTGTTGTTTGTTAAGTACTATTTGTTGTACTCTGGACGCTCTTAACGCGTACGTCTTTCTTATTTTTTTACATCGTTCTCACATTATATAATTTTAATATCAAAAGTAATGATGTAACTAATATTTTTGTAAAATATAATTTTAAAAGAGTGTCCATGGAGTTTCTTGCCTGTTCTTCTCCATAGGTACCTACGCTTTGGAATGGGCAACTAGCTTCATATTTTCTGACTGACCGACTTCTTGACAATTCAAAAGTGCCTGTAAATGGTTTAATTGAAATAAATGCTTTGAGTTTGAGTTTGAGTTTGACTCTACATTTAATTTCAGAAGTGGGCACAGGCAAGTTTGTCAAGGCAACTTAATTGTTTCAGCAATCAGTAAAGTAATGATAGAATAACTTCAGAGCAGCCTTCGGACTCCTTGTGGATTATGACAGGTTCATTATAATTCATTGGTTGTTTGATTCATTATGGCTTTAAAAACTTAAAATGATTTGAAGTAATTTTATTTTAAAAATCTGTTTTGTTCTTTTTCAGTAAGTACTTTAAATAAAAACATCTAAAGAATACTTTGTAGGTCAAATGTTGTTGCTAGCAACATCATTGTTTGAAGCTTTGAGTATAACAAACTTATAGATCCTACACTGTGGATAGTATTGTTTCTGCAAGTTCAGTAAACATCAAGCTACATGCGGGTGCACTAAGTCAGCTGTTAAGTGTGACTTGTAACACTTACATTCATAACATGTTAGCAAGGAACCCTACATTAAACTTTTTAGGAAGTTTCAACCCAAACTTTGCCTCCTCCCCTAAGACGACCCACTGACCGTGTCATCACATGAAATCTATTGGATAATCTTATGAAACGCGAGAAGAGAGTGAGTTCCAACTTTATCAGATATATGGCTATGTACACAGTGTTACATGGTGTCCGTGTGATAAGATAACGACACGGCGTCGCAGCGCGGTGGCGGCTGCGGCGGCAGGTGCGCCCGGCGCCCGCTCTGCCCGCTTGCATCACCGGGCACTGCACCTCAACATTCGACTATTCAAGGTCCTCCTCGCTAACTTATTACGATGGCGCCGCCCGACGCCCCCCGCACTTACCTATGTAACTCGGCTCCATTTTCTCCGAGCCTTATCTGTCTCCGACGATGCCTTTTCAATCCAGTTTATGTGATGATAAAAAGTTTGTCAGACATGACAACACGCACACACACACCGCCACTCCCGAGTTGAAACTTTGTCCAAACTTTTCAAAACAAGAATATTTCAAATCGCGGAAAGACACCGCTGGCCGATATCCGTCAATGTTCACTTCAAATATCAACACTTTTTCCTCACTGCCATGCACAACAAATGTAAGATAGTGAAACAGCGCCAAAAAGCGTGGAAAACATCACGAACGGGCACAGCAAAGTTAGTTTCCGAAACTACGAAAATGACAGCGACAGCCGACAGTCAGTGACTTGACTCGAGCCGAGCACCCAAGCGAACGAGACGAGATGACATGCAGCGGGAGGGTGGGACCCGCGCGGCACGATTAAGTAGCAGTACGATTACTATAGTTGTTTGTGTGTCACGCACACTCGCTACGTTTTGTGTGACCAGACCAAAATTAAGTGATTAAATCGAGTTCGGTTTTACTAATACAATAGATTAATTAGTATTCACTACTTTATTTTTGTCGAACATTCAGATAAATCTGGAACTAAATTCCTCCCTAAAATCAAACAATAACATTATTTACTTACTGTAGACGGCCTTACTTACTTTAATGCCATCTAGTTTTAATTTCTAGAGGCGCATAGTTTTACTTAACAATCATAGATGTCACTGTTATAAATATTTGCCGCGAAAGTATTCAGCTGCATACAAAATTACAAACATTGTTCTAATAATTAAAAAAAAAACCACCACCCTTTGTTGACTGGTAGAGAATGCCTAAGGCATTAAGTCCGCCTCTATACCTTTTTGTACGAAAAGTTTAAATTAATAAATAATTGTGATTCTAATGAGAGGTACAAACAATAGCCGTACCGTACTGGATACAAAAATAAACTCAGTATTATAAAATAGAAGGACAAATAGAATTAGATATATTTAATTCGATACCGGAAATTTCAATTGTCGTAAAGGACATTTTGCCGAAAATGAGTTATACTTACCAGAAATTTAAATGGTCGTAATGGATATTTTGAAATTTCAATTGTCCTAAACAATGACGTATTATATATAGACACGTCATCAACCAACATCTCGGCGCTTAAAAACGGCGAAAATACTAGATAACTACTTATACGCGTAAAGAAAGGGAAAGAAAATATGACACCGTACGACGGGATGTCTGTTGCTAGAGGGAGATAAATAAACATCTTCAGTTACGTCACAGGATAAGTAATAGTCAAATTACATGCTCATTGGTCGAGCGCATGAGTGACGTAGCTATCAGAGTCACTTCATGCGCCGGCCGCCATTAGACGCAGCGTCGTATAAAATAAAATAAAATAACCTAGTTTTGTAAACTTACGCGTGAAATGACACATTTTTGTCTTTAACTTTTGGGGTATAATTTTTACATCCTCTGAAAACACACGACGGCATATTTTCTTTATGTTTTGCACAGGTTTTCACATACGATATAAATTAAAAACAAACATAGCGTCGCGCGACAGGTTGGTGCGTGACTGAGCGCAATGTGGCCAATTGGCTTCATTTCATGTTGCCATTTTAGAGTGCGGAGAACGTATCTATAGTTTTATACATCATTGGTCCTAAAGGACATTTTTCACATTAGCCAAGGTACAGACGCCAGCACATCAAGTACTACCATCTGTCAAATTTCTTTAATAGATTTTCAATTTTATCGCTAAAGCATAAGGTTCAAAGATGATTGGGAAAATTTGACCGTTTCGGGTAGCTTGATGTGCTGGCGTCTGTACATACATCCTTTATGGGGTAAGTACTGTGTTAAATGTTACAATAAAATAACTTGTCATATATTGAAATTAAATGAAAGAAAATTTTAAACTCACATTAAACGTACACTTTGTAAACAAGCATACTATAAATTAGAAGATTATATTATCCAAGATAAGAACGCTTGGAAACATGCTGGTCCTGCTCCATAGGACGATCTAAAGTCTAGACAAAATCAAACGGGTTGCTATAATTTCATTGTAAATTTATTGTTTTTTTTATTTAAATTGTTTTACATTCTGTAACGACTTGACTTTACTTGTAATTTTTATTTTATTTTATTTAAATGAAAATCGTTTACTTTTACTATGTTTATTTTATATAAGTACAGTAAAAATGCACGCATATGGCAAGCATAGAAAAGAGAACATGTCATGCAGAGAAGTACAGTGATGAAGATAAAGCATACGCAAAAGCTTTCATCCGAAGCCTTCCAGCCGTTCCTTCGCATTATTGTCGTAAAAAGAGTTCATGTCCATATTTGGGTGCGTCTCATAACGTATAAACTCATTTGGTCTAATTTCATTTTATTATCGTTCATAAGATATAATCAACGTGAGATATACCAACTGTTGATATAACTTCTTTACATATAACATTTATTTATTCTAAAACTTAATTAGTATAACGTTGTTTGATATAACGTTTATGTAATCGAAAATCATTTGGTCTAACGTTTAATATGTATATTGTTTATTTAATCGAAAATCATTAGGTCTAACGTTTAATAAATGTAAGTATATAAAAACGTCATTCAGGTTAACACCCCGACTCAGAGTACCCCGACTCGGATAGGTTAGGTTAGAAGGCTAAGGCGGGAGCGAAGCGGAGCGAAGCTCCCGCCTTAGCCTATAGTCGACCTATCTTAGCGCAGGTGGTAATTAGTTACTAGTTATGTTTAATATCTACTTAGGTGACTATTACCTATAACTACGATAGAACTTACAAATAATAAAACAAAGAAAAAATACTTTTAAATATTTCTTAAACAAAATACAAAGTTATTGTTTTATTAGACCAAATAAGTTTTATATCTTTTGAGTGGTATGTCAAACGATTTTATATTTAATGTATGTTATGCTTATGAAAATTAGTTATTTTAAAATTATATCAATCGTTCATTATATTAACTAATCGCTATATTAAATAAAATTATAGGTTCCGTTGTTATATATTGTAAATATTAGAGATTTTGTTGTTATATCATCTATTACTTACCCTCCATATTTACCTCAAGAATTTAAATATGCTACATTTACGATTTATCTCAAACATTGCCCAAATAATTCAAAATTACACCTGTAGCACCACCGAATGCGGAACGCCTATAGCTACGCGCCACACAACACTACTGTGTCGGGACGTGATTTACGCACACAATGTTAGGCCGCCTCACCTATATAAACGGACGCCGCGGCCACGAGTCGTCATCCCTGCCCAATTAATTGTGCTACTGGCCACCATCTTCAACGGTGCCATGAGCAACAACATTTTCCCACAGAAGTGGAAAGAAGCCACAGTCATTGGCATTCCCAAGCCCGGCAAGCCCAAGTCGGAACCTACAAGTTATCGCCCCATCAGTCTGCTCAATGGACTAGGCAAGATCTACGAGAGGCTTATTTATAAGCGTCTTAGAAACTATGCCGAAACAAAGGGCCTCATCCCCAACGAACAATTCGGTTTTCGAACCCAACACTCTAGCGTGCAGCAAGTCCACCGTATCACAGAACATATCCACGCAGGGTTCCTGCGTGGATACATGACAGGTGTGATATACTTCGACATAGCGAAAGCTTTCGACAAAGTCTGGCACAATGGCTAGTAATATAAGCTATACCAACTCGGTGTGCCCGACCGCCTCGTGCTCATCCTTCGAGACTATTTGTCGAACCGCACCTTCCGCTACAAAGTAGAAGGAGCTATATCCTCCCCACACCCCATCCGAGCAGGAGTCCCCCAGGGCTCTGTGCTCGCTCCGCTCATGTTCACGCTGTACACCAGCGACATCCCAATAAATAGAAAGACCCAGTTGCTCTCTTCGCAGACGACACTGCCATTCTTTACACTGGCCGCAGCCTAGTCCAGATCTCCCACATCCTCCAAACTTCAGTCAACAAGCTCGCTGACTGGTTTAGGAAGTGGAGAATAGAAGTGAACCCCGACAAAAGTCAAGCGGTTCTCTATTCGAAACCGCGACACAAACCCATCCCCCCCCGACCTATCACCATGTTCGGCAAGCCGATCCCTTGGGAGAAGCAAGCCAAATATCTCGGTGTTATCCTCGACAGGCACCTCTCCTTTGCAGAGCACATAAAGGCGGTTCGCTCGCGCGCCGCCTTCGCTCTCGGTAACCTCCACTCGATGCTCAATGCACGCAGCAAATTGTCACTCAAGTGCAAATTGCGTATCTACACAGCGTGCATTCGCCCAATCATGACCTATGCCTGCGTAGTCTTTGCTCACGCAAAGCCCCACCACATCCATAGGACGCAGACCCTCCAAAACCGTGTCCTCCGAAAGGCTACGGGAGCCCCTTGGTTCGTCAGAAATGAGATCCTCCATGTCGATCTCAAAATCCCTACTATCCACCAATTCATGAAGCGCCTTTCCAAGCACTTCTTCGATTCCGCCCCCAACCATCGAAACCCGCTGGTTGTCGAGGCCGCCAGGTATACTCCCTCCCAAATAAGTAAACTCCGCCGTCCAAGGCACGTTCTCACTGACCCAGATGACCCCATAACCCTCCTCCAAGAGAGCAGTAGGGCAACTAGCACGCTTAGGAAAAACAGATACAAGAAATCGACATACCGGCCTCGCCGACGAGGTCCCTCGCGACGTCCCCCAGTAAGGCTGAGGCTACATTAGGCCGCGACGCGACCTGCGACACATGAGCGATTAAAACAAGTAAATGAATGCTCACGTATATGGCTACACCGTACATCAAATATTACTAGCGATCTTTGATTTCTTTATGCGATAGGAACAACATTACTGAAATCACGGCATCGGCTACAACAATGAGCGAAATTGAAGCGAATTTATTAGAAAATTGCTTTTTTTTTCGCTTGTAATGTAGCCATACCATGTTTTTCTCGTTTCGCTCTTCCAGTCGCATCGCAAATCGCTGCCTACTGTAGCCTCAGCCTAAATGCCCCCCACCGACCCTTGCTCGATGTAGTGCCAGCCCGTGCCGCAGCTGAGCCAGTAGATTTAAATTCCCGACTCTGACCTCTGAGTTTGTTTCGGCATTTCTTCTCAGAGTAGTCAATTAGGAAATGCCGGCCCCATCGTTCGTTAAATAATCAAAATTAGATCCAGCCTGTCCCAACTTGCTGCCCTCCCCCCAGCGACGCCTTAAGCCGAGGTTCGTACCCCACAGGGGGTGCCCTTAGCGTGTAGTCGCTTAGTTTATTTAGTTAGTTTTAAGCCCCTGGCTGGAGGCTTTGAGTTCTCTCAAGGCAGCCGCAGGATTGTCCGGTTAAGTAGTCACGACCTCTCAAGGTCAACTACGAGATGCCATATTAAAAAAAAAAAAAAACACGAGTCGTCAACCCCACCGACCCTTGCTCGATGTAGTGCCAGCCCGCGCCGCAGCTGAGCCAGTACATTTAAATTCCCGACTCTGACCTCTGAGTTTGTTTCGGCATTTCTTCTCAGAGTAGTCAATTAGGAAATGCCGGCCCCATCGTTCGTTAAATAATCAAAAATTCGATCCAGCCTGTCCCAACTTGCTGCCCTCCCCCCAGCAACGCCCTAAGCCGAGGCTCGTACCCCACAGGGCGTGCCCTTAGCGTGTAGTCGCTTAGTTTATTTAGTTAGTTTTAAGCCCCTGGCTGGAGGCTTTGAGTTCTCTCAAGGCAGCCGCAGGATTGTCCGGTTAAGTAGTCACGACCTCTCAAGGTCAACTACGAGAGGCCCTATGAAAAAAAAAAAACACGAGTCGTCAGTCAGCGTTAGCGCGCCGCTGTTTCCACGCATTGGAAGAGCTCGCCTAGCGTAGACGCCCCTCTCCCCTCACGCACCACGGTGACGTATCCTTCTTGTTTCGTGACGCACCTCGCGTCACGAACTGGCCGGGAACGTATCGTGTAGTTTTTATAATCGTCGTATCTAGTTAAGTTACTATTTGTAAACAACATTGTTGGTGGAATAAACTCATTGTTTATATTGAGCCTACGTTTTTATCATACCCGCTACAATCTGGCGCTCAACGTAAAGGCCCGGAAGCAGGCTAGCCCTGAATCAAGATTACGAAGAAGAATGAAGGAGGAACCGCAAACGACCATGAATTTGTCAACTGAACAATTCGAAAAGTTACTGTCAGTGATTGGAAACCAACAGCGACGAGGCTCTTTCACCACTTGCAAGGTTAGTTTTAATGGTGCCAGAGACACTGAATCAGTGGAATCTTTTCTTGCTGCGGCTTCAGTGTTCAAGTCCGTAGAACAGATCTCCGACGACGATGCGATCATGAGTATCCCCTTAATCTTGAGGGAAGAGGCAGCCACCTGGTGGAATGGGATCAAGGAATAGGTGAAAACATGGGACGAGTTCGTGTCAAGAGTTAGCCACGCGTTTGCTCTTAAAAGACCTGCCTGTCAGCTGTATCAGAACGTTGTCAACATCAAACAAGGTGAGGATGAGCTTACGGAAGTGTTTGTGGCTAAGAAGAGGGCTCTTATTGCTCAAATGCCAGAGCCACACACAGAGACCCAACAAATTGACATGATTTACGGGCAATTGAGGTACAAAATAAGGGTAAAATTGCCACGCGAGACTGTCAATACCCTTGATGCCCTAGTGAAGGCAGCCAGAGGAGTCGAAGAGCTCCTGGTTGAAAAGGAGATGCCAGAAAAAGAGACAGAAAAGGTGTCATTTAAAAAGAAGCGTTGCACGTACTGTCGATTGCCTGGGCACTCAATTGAGACATGTCAGAAGAAGGAGAAGAAGGATCTCGCTTCTGGTAGTGGCACTTCCGCCGCGAATCCTGCGCCTGCAAATGCCGCTACAGGCACCCAAGCCCCATCACCGTCTACACCAAAGTTTTCGTGTTACGGATGTGGTACACCGGGAGTGGTCCGGTCAAAGTGCACAACCTGAGCCAAGGCTGTGCCAAAGGAGGGAAAGACTGAAGTAAGTTTTTGTTCCTTTAATCCTAAAGCAGATGTACGTCCTAGGCCAGTTATTGGTATTGCCATAGGCAAAATAACCAGCAGCGCCTACGTGGATACTTGCGCAAAGGCCAGCGTTGCATCATACACGCTGTACAAATTCCTACGAAGACTCGGTTTTGCATTCCACACACAACAGTTTGTGGTGAAACTGGCTGACGGCACGAAGACGACGAGAGACGTTTTGACTGTGAATGCACCCGTCAGTGTCTGTTAACGTGTTGTGCAAACGAATTTTGTCGTGTTCCCGGAAGCTCGCGAGTCTCGCACACTATTGGGTGATAGAAGAAGGGCTTTATAGAAGATGCCAAGATGGTACTTAACGTTCCACAGAAGACTTGGTATTTCGAGGATTACCCTGATGACATCTTCGACCTCCAAGATGAAGATGATGAGGAGATATCAATGGCTAAAGTAGAGGCTACGCCCGTTTATTTTGATCCTCAGTTACGGACTATGTTAAAAGATGTCGAGCTGCCTGAGTTTATTTCTCCTCTGTCGATAACTTCACGAGATGAAGGCGTACTGGAACCGGCGCTGCCACAATTCAGTGCATGCATCCCAGCAACTGGCAGTCCGTTATCCAGCGGAGAACCAGCACTCCCGACAACGAGTGCCTGCACTACAAACACGATGTCATATCGCGTAGTGCCAATTGACCTGTCCCTTATTCCAAGGAAACGATCTAGACCATTATTCGATGGGTTTTCTCCAAGGTTCGTCGACTTTATGGTCCGGGATGCCCAAATGCAGCTTCACGATGCTCCGTGTGAACTATCGCCACACTCCAAGGCACTCTTCCCTAGCGACCAAAGTAATAGCAGCAATGATGTTGAAATTGGATCTTTGGAAGTTGAAGAGGTCTCATCGGATACGCTGGACGCAACTCAAAAGTCACAGTTGATGGAAGTGCTATGGAATTATCAAGAAGTTTTCAGTGAAGGTGGAGAACCGACTACCCTCGCTGAACACTGCATCGATATAGGTGAGCATAACCCCGTCTCTGTACCTCCATACCGCCTCTCACCTCCACGCGTGGCTGTGCTAAAGAATGAGGTAAAGAAGATGTTGGACAGTGGAGTAATTGAAGCATGCTCATCACCCTGGTCTGCACCCGTTGTCATGGTACCAAAGAAGGACGGTTCAGTACGAGTTTGCGTTGATTACCGTAGACTTAATGCCATAACGGTCCCCGACAAGTATCCTATCCCTCACATTGATGATCTGCTTCATGCTGCTAAGCCAACGCCTTTCATGTCGACCCTGGATTTACGCGCTGGCTACTGGCAAGTGAAAGTAAAGCTCGAGGATCAGGACAAGACGTCATATTTTATAACTCCATTCGGTATGTACCGTTTCAAGAGGATGCCTTTTGGACTTCGCAACGCACCCTCTACATTCCAGCGTCTGATAGACAGGATTCGAGTGAGCTTGGAGAATGTAAAGATGCTGGCGTACCTAGACGATCTAATCATTTTTTCGTCTACCTATCAAGCACACCTAACGGATTTTGGTAAGGTGCTAAGCAAGCTGAAAGAAAGCAACCTTCATGTAAATTTCAGTAAGTGCCGATTTTGTTGCTCAACAATTAAGTATTTGGGGCACATTATTACTCCAGAGGGTCTGAAGGCTGATCCTGAGAAGGTAGCAGCAATACTAGCCAACCCAGCACCCAAAAATTTGAAGCATCTGATGACGTTCCTGCAGACCTGTTCCTGGTAAGTATAGGCGATTCATACCAAACTTTGCCGGAATCAGTGAACCACTCTCCCGTTTAACTAAGAAAAACGCGGTATGGATTTGGTCAGCGGAACAGGAGCAGTCTTATCAAGAGCTCAAAATACGTCTTACATCCACCCCTGTGTTACGTCAAGCCGACGAGACGAAAGGCTAGATCATCAAAAGTGATGCAAGTAACTATGCACTTGGAGCAGTTCTAGTGCAGGGGGAGGGACAGGACGAGCATCCCGTCGAATACGCCAGTAGGCTGATGATCCCTGTAGAACGCAATTATTCGACAACCGAGAGGGAGGCTCTCGCAGTAGTTTGGGCAATCAAAAAATTCCGTGGATACATTGAAGGTCTCCCAGTAACAGTGGTTACGGACCATCAAGCTTTGAGGTGGTTGATGTCGTTACGGTCTCCAACTGGTCGATTAGCTAGATGGGCTTTGCAGATACAGGCGTATGATATTACTAACAAGTGTACACCCGGTAGGACGAATGTGGTTGCAGACACGCTGTCCAGGCCTATTTGTGATGAAAGCACCGAAAACACCTGTGGAGTGTGTAGCATGGCCGTGGATATGCCGCGGAGACCAACATCTGAAATTAGGGCAGAACAGCTAAACGATGAACACATCACTAGCATCGTAACTGCCTTAGAGGATGCAGATCGTAAAGATAATGCCGTGTACTGGAGTGTGATCTTTTATTAATAGATCTTTAATTCGTGTGTACTGGGATTCTACTTGTGTAATTGTTTAATAAAACTGCAGGGACTCCAATCAGCCATGTTCTATAATTTTCCATCGACTCCACAGATACAGATAATCTTAAGTCTTGTACACACACTTTATAATGGTTGGTACACACTGCTGACATCCCCCTTTTTTATGATAGAAAATACAAATTAATTTTGACACTCGTAGTGCTCTAAATATTGAGGCCGCCTCAAAGTCCTTCCATACCTAGATACATTATTATTATTAACATTACTGTTATTATTTGGTAAAACATGTTCAATATTATTATCTAAATTAAAAGTAACTCTTTTCTGTGTGGAAGAACTCTGGTCTGCAACATTTACAAAGTCATTTAAACAGTTACAATTATTATCATTAGATTGTCTCCATGCTGAACCTTTAAAAATATGATATCTATTTCTAACAACTTTCTCCCCGTTTTCTAATAAAATTAAGTATGACCTGTATTTCTCCTCTTTAACAATTTCCCCTTTTAATTTTTTATTAGTATTTCTATCATGTATAAAAACCTTTTGTCCCGGATAGAATCTACCTATTTCACCATAATTTTTCTTATCATGAAAATATTTATATTTAGAACGCTTAACTTCTACCCGTTTCTTTAATTCATTGTAATTATTTTTAACAAAAGTTTTCTTAGTTGGTAAAAAAGATGATACTTGCCTACCTATTAACCACTCATTAGGTGATTTTAAGTTATCATCAATAGGTGTATTTCTGTATTCTAGTAAAGCCAAATATAAATCTTTTTTCTCAATCAAACATTTTTTAAACATTTTTTTAATAGTTTGTATATGTCTTTCTACCATTCCGTTAGATCTAGCGTAATATGGTGTTGAAGTAATATGTTGAAAATTCCACAATTTACAAAAATCTTTAAAAATATAACTTTTATATTGAGATCCATCATCAGTATACAATTTTTCAGGAATTCCCCATCTAGCAAAAACTGAACTTAATGCTTTTACATGACTATCAGCAGATTGATCATACATCTCAACTAATTCAACATACTTAGTTAGGTAAACCACTACTAACAAATAAATTTTATTGTTTAGAAAAAACATATCTGCACCAACTGTAGCCCAAGGTTTGTTTACAATATCACTTAACATTAATGCTTCATATGAATGATTTTTGCTAAATTGGAGACATGTGTCACAATTCTGAATTAAGTCTTCTAATTCTTTATTCATAAAAGGCCAAAACAATAAACCTCTAATTCTATTTTTACATTTATCAATTCCCATATGATTAAAATGAATTTTGTTTAACATCTCTCTACGCAATGACTTGGGTACTAAAATAGCTGTATTTTTGAAAATTAAACCATCTGTAACATATAACTCATCTTTTATAGAATGATAATATTTAAGCTTGTATGGTATGTCTTTGACTGAAGGCCATTTATTTTGTATATAAGTACTTTATTAATATAATTAAATCTTCATCTTTAGCTGTTTCTTCTTTAAATATGTCTAGTTTTTCTTTACTAATATTTAAACTTTCTTTAATTAAGCATACATGTAATTCTATAATCTCATCTAATTCTTTATTACATATGGTATCATTCACATAAGACCTTGACAGAGCATCTGCCACTAATAATTCTTTCCCTGGCCTAAATCTTATTTCTAAATCATATCCTTGCAATCTTAGTCTAACACCCATATTCTAAGAAGTAACTTCGAAAGTTCCTCCACCTCCACTCATTCGAGGTTACCTTAAGGACTACCTCAAGGAATCCTCGAAATCGGTATTCTTAGTTAAAACTCGGTCTTGTCATGAGGTAATCTTGAGGATCCTCCAGTGAGGTTGAGTCGAGGTCGAGTCGAGGTAAAACGTCATTAAATACGTCATTGAATCATAGATTACACTATACGCTTTGTATTTTTTTGTCTATGGTCACTCAAAATTGTCAGATTGCGGTTTGAGAGCTCCTACGCTGCAACCAATGAGGGTTTTCTGAAATGTCGTTCGCTAGGTGGCAGCACTGGCACGTCAGGTCCAGGCATCTGTCAAAGAGCCTATATTTTCTTTAGTCATGACGGAATGATGAACGAATGAATGAATCGAATGATGAACGTCATCATATATTTTGTATTGGGAGACCTCTTGTCACAGTGGTGCCAACTGGTGTCGTAAATTTTCACGAAAACCCTCATTGAAAAGGGAGGAAGCAGTCATTGTTAAAAAAATAAAAATGTTTTTTTTTTTTTTAACAATGACTG
Organism: Luperina nickerlii; assembly: GCA_963855955.1. Classification (NCBI taxonomy): domain Eukaryota; kingdom Metazoa; phylum Arthropoda; class Insecta; order Lepidoptera; family Noctuidae; genus Luperina; species Luperina nickerlii. The sequence continues at coordinate 359,893 of OY979683.1, read as the reverse complement.
TTGTTATTCCTGTCATATTTCTTATTAATCGTTTTTCATCAAAATATATGCAATCTTAATAAGTAATTTGTTTCACTGGACCAATTAAAACTTCTATTTATTTTATTATCACTGCATATTATATAACAAAGTCCCCCGCTGCGTCTGTACGCGATAAACTCAAAAACTACTGAACGGATTTTCATGCGGTTTTCACTAGTACCAGTGTACTAGTGAAAACCGCATGAAATTCCGTTCAGTAGTTTTTGAGTTTATCGCATAATTTATAGACATTACGCGGGCGAAGCCGCGGGCAAAAGCTAGTAATGTATAAAAGACGAGCATTATCTTGTGTTTGTGATATTTCATTTTATACTCAACTTTAGTCTAATGACTTTAGTTGTGTAGGTACTATAAGTAGGTATACTTAAATGTAGTATATCAATTAATGAAACCTACTTTATTATTAGCACTCACGGGATATTTACCAAGTTTTTCACTTGATTTGAGGCTCCGATATTTTGTCACTTGCAAGCGCCATGTTAGAGGATACAAACCAAGTGAAAAACATGGTAAATATCCTGTGAGTGCTAATAATAGTGTTGGTGACCATATCAGTTTCAAAATTAAACCAACTTTAATCACTATTAGTATGGAAAATCGTTTTCCAAGATAGGCATAATTCTCAAGAGGTTCGCTTCCATAGTTTCACTCCGTTGTAAAAAGCTTTTCTTCAGTGATTGCCCCTGTGCCTATGGTGTAACAAAACTTGTGTAGCAGTTGTATTGACAATCACTTCCTGTGTAGTTTGTTTATGGAAAAGCACACAAATTAATTAACACAAAATAATAAATAACTGTTTAATTATGAATTTCACACAGAATGTTATTTTTTTTTATTTTAATAGACAAAACTGATTTATTTAAATAAAACCAGCAAAACAATGTTAGAAATGTCTTCTAATAAACGCAGCTCTGATTAAGCTACCTCGTTCAGTGGCATTTACATGTGGTACTGGTACCTCTTGTAAATCTTCAATTGGCTCAGCTATGAGATCTTCATGGGTTAGCAAAGTGATGTTCTGGAGGACTGCACAGGCAACAATTATATTGCAAGTATTAACTAAATTATTTTGGAGCTTTCTGCTCAAGCAAGCAAACCGCCGCTTCCAAACTCCATTCAGTCTTTCTATAATATTTCTAGTGCTTATGTGCGCTCTGTTATATCTTATTTCTGACTGTGTTTGTGGATTCGCTACTGGTGTAAACATATATGACGTCTGGGCATATCCACTGTCTCCTATTAATATGCCTGAGAGTACACCTTCTTCAAATCTCATGCAACACCTGCTGTTAATAAATATGCGCGAGTCGTGTACTGATCCCGGCCAACGAGCTACAATGTCGTAAATTTTCATGTCAGGTCCACAAATTAATTGCACATTAATCGAAAACCAACCTTTGCGATTACGAAATACTTCCCCGTGTCGTCTATCGGGGTTCTTGATAGGAACATGTGTACAATCTATGCACCCTAATACACCTGGAAATCCTGCTACTCGATGGAACTTTTGTTTCAGTTCTGTCTGCTCATCAGATGTGGGGAATTTAATAAATTGTCTTATTTTAAGAGCAATGCTCTTTGATGTTTTAGCAACAATTTTGGATGTTACAGATTGACTTAATTTGTGCAAATCTCCACATACAATCTGTAAAGTAAAAAAAAATATATGTTACATAAATAATAATTATTAAAACATAACCAAATAATGGTTTATAGGCAAGGCAAACAGCAAGATTTTACTTACTTGAAAATTTCCAGTTGCATAAAATCTTAACGCAATTAACAACTGAATTATAGGCGGAATGGGTAGTCCTCTGTTACTGGGTATAGCTCTGTTATTGAACAGAAGCGGTAACAACATATTCAGCACTGTTTCTTTCCTAAAACGATAGCGTCTTTGGAATTCTTCAATGTCATAAAATTCTATGGGATTTTCTGCATCCCGCAAATAACGGCGTGCAGGGTAATCGTACGGATTATCATACAGATAATTCAGAAACTGTTGGAAATCCATCGAAAACACTTTTAGCAAAACTATTCAAATAAATTAATCAGTTCTGTTTACAAGCGTGAGCGAAAACAACGTAAAGAATGGCGTAAATCTTCCTTGAGTGTTCCTTAAGGTACGTCGCGATGTACCTTGAGTTTGACAGTTGTTTCCTCACCTTGACTGAGGAAAAATGTCGAGGGACGCCAAGTGAAGGTGATTGTGTACAACTGTGAATACCGATTTCCTTGATTGAGGTTGAGTGGAGTCGAGGAAGTTTCGAGGAAACGTCTTGGAATATGGGTGTAAGTCTCTGTAGCCTTAGGGGTGTTTCATTCATAGATTTTTTAACAATGTATTCAAGAGGTTTATGATGTTTATATTGGTGATACTTTTCACACGCATAAACTATTGCTAACATTTCTTTTTCTATCTGGGCCCAAGACTTCTGACAGTCTGTTAGTGCTTTAGAAGCATATGCCACCGGTGTATTATTTTGCAATAGGACTGCTCCTAAACCCGTACTACTACTATCAACTGATAATGTTATAGGACTATTCATATCATAATATTTTAAAACTGGTTTTGATGTTAATAACTGCTTTAATTTACAGAAATCTTTTTTCTGCTTTTCACCCCAAATAAACTCTGAATCCTTTCTTAATAACTCTCTTAGAGAATAGGTAACATCTGATAAATTAGGAACAAATTTTGACACATAAGTAACAATACTTAATATTGTTTGTAATTGTTTTTTAGTTTTTGGTTCATCCATACTTACAATTGCTCTTATTATCTCCGGATCTGGTTTTATACCATCTCCACTTAATATATGCCTTACATACTTTACTTCTTTAACCCCAAACTGACATTTTTGTTTATTGAATTTAACTCCTGATTCCTTTGCTTTTTGTAATACCTTTTCTAACCTCTCATTATGTTGCTCTAAACTCTGACCCCATACATATAATTAATTCATCTATATACTGTTCTACCCCTTCAATATCTTTAAACAAATCAGAAAAACATCTACTAAACACCTCAGGTGCTGAATTTAACCCAAATGGCAACCTTCTATAGCAATACCTTCCCCAGTTACCTGCATTGAAAGTTGTAAACAATTGACTATCCTCTGACAACTTTATCATATAAAATCCTTTAGACGCATTTAATACACTAAAGTATTGAGCATTAGGCATCCTAGCTACTAGTTCCTCGAAGGTACTCATCTTATGTCTCTCCCTTATTATGTGGGTCAAAATCAAAATAATTGCTCATTTCAGAAAATTTACTTGTCCATCATCTTACTTTAATTTCTACTAAAAATCTATCAGGGCTATAGTTATAAAATACGAAACAATACAAAGGAGACCTTCTTTAAATTGTATTATACATGTCGTTGTTAGTAGTTGACACCGCATTTTTTTTATATTGCGGCATTTTTAAAGGCATGTCTTGTAGTAGCCATACAAAAAACGTGTGTCCAACTTCCAGCGCTGATATTTCAAACTTGAAAAAACATTAAAAGTATTATATTTATTTTCAGACAAAAGTGGCTATCCTCTCAAATAACACTGTAAAATGTGTGTAGAATCTTTGAAAACTCATTTGAAATATAAATTATAGTTTTAAATAAAAAAGAAAACTGGTCTCAAAATTACTTCATCGATGTTATTTCATTTATGTAACGCGTTATTTACTCGCGAAAAAGGTAGTTTGTAAAACTTTAATACTGGCAACATTAGCTGTCACTGTCCGGACCTCAGGCGACCAATCATAGGGCAGCAGCGATTTTGTTCTCGGCAATAAAAATGGATGCATGTTGCACGTTGAAAAAAAAACATTAACTGGTTTATTTTCGGTTAATTGGAAAAAAGACGATTAATAAGTAAATTTAAACTATTTCTTAATGTCTGGAAACTATTATGTTAGTGCTTTTCTGTCGCTTATTAGCTGCAACGACCAAGTTAATTATGTTCTGTGATTTGCGGTTAGTCTCTAGAAAAACATGCTTATTTCTTCCTTTATGTTACACCTGTGTAACATTTTTCATGTTACGTTACATAAAATTGGATTAAGGCGTGTCTACAGCATACTTTTAAAATATTATCTAAATTATAATTAAACAAATAGTATAATAAAAAATAAGCATTATTTTCTATGGTCGTAGTCAGTGTTTTGAGTGATGCAAACTGAAATCATCAAAACAGTACTGCTATTACTTTGTACCGACGCCAGCACTACAATCTGTCAAATTTCTTTAATAGATTATCAACTTTATCGCTAAAGCCAGAAGGTTCAAAGTTGATTGGAAAAATTTGACAGTTTCGGGTAGCTTGATGTGCTGGCGTCTGTACATGTATCATGTTCATATTCACTATGTCCAGTATACGGTGTACGTGTATATGTTAAGATTTTTAATTATTAAAATATATATATGTCTAAAACTGTTTTTTTTTATTTACAACTGTGAATGCAGCCCTTGTTTTCCTTTATGTTACTTTTATGTTATTGTGACATAAAAATAACATTTATGAAATGAGCAATTATTTTGATTTTGACCCATGTATTTATTTAAATTTTGAGAATCTAAACATATTCTAATATTGTCACCTGATTTCTTAGTTACTACCATAGAATTTACCCATTCTGTAGGTTCTACCACTTTCCTAATCACTCCTGCTTGCTCCATTCTATCTAACTCCTGTTTAACTTTATCTTGTAATTTAAATGGTATTTTTCTTGGTCTCTCCGCTACCGGTATACAGTCATCCTTTAATTTTATTTTATACTCCTGTTCAAGTTGTCGTGTACGTTACCCCAGCAAGAAAGTGTCTCCTAGAGTTATAGGAGTAGGACGTATAATATGTGCCCTATCTGCTGTAAATGTGCCCCCAAATAAAAAATGTGTGCCCCCTGTCGTTTTGGAAAAAAACGGAAAAAACGATTCCTGCTGGGGTAACGTTTTTCTAGCAGGAAAATTCTAAACGAATGATCGGAGAGAGAAAAATTGTGCATGGCCAGAGAGCTTATAGGTGTGCCTTAATGTGCCCCCAAAAAAAAAATCTGTGCCCCTTCAGGTTTTCGAGATATTGCATTTCCTGCTGGAGTAACGTTTTGATGAATCGTATATCTCTACAACCATTGCATGTGCCCCTGTAGAGTAAACATACACGAGTAGCTCTTTATGTGTGCCCCTTAGTGCCCCAATTAGTTTTAAGAAAATATTTATAGTTTTCAAGTTATAGCGGTTTTATGAAAACCCGAAAAAACATCGCAGCGCCTAAATTAGACAAGAAACAAGTTCGCTGAAAACTGTATTCGGTCCTTCTTGACGCTAATAATAACCATACAAAGTTTCAAAACTATTCATGCATGCGTTTTTGCTAAAAGTCAAAACGATGGTGTCCTAACTTTGACGGCAAAATACAAGGAACCGGCTCAATCCGAGATGTGTAGGTGTAAACCAAAATCATGTGCCTTTAGTCAAAAATATATGGTGAAAATATTCAGCTTGGAATGTTTCGCATTAAGTAAATATTAACAAAAAACCAAAATATGTAAGCAACGGCTGGTTATCCGACCAAATTTGAATGACTACTAAAAAGCGACGGATTCATACATATCGATGACCTTCTTTATTGAACGTATTATACCTAAGCTGTTGTCCGTACAGTCGCGTTCAAAAGTTTTGGGGGCTAATTAAAAAATATATTAAATGCACCTTGTGACTATAATAAATGAAACAGCTTGTTGATGTGGAAATTATTATTTTTATTCCCTTAATTTTAATTCTTAAAGTAATTATTGCATCAAATCACAGATCAAAGTTCCTACCTATAAATATTAGAAATTAGTATATAAAGTAATGAAAAAAATCGGTTGTCTGTAAAGTCGGTTTACTGACGATAGTTGAACGTGACAACGTCATAAGAAAATACTGATGGAATAGTTGTATTGCATTTGTTAATATTCGCTTGCACTTCAAGCCGCCATGGAACGCTACAGAGCGAGGCCGCGAGGTAACGCTACATGAGTCATGTTTTTTCGTGAGTGCAGCCAGCTTCATCGATTTATTAGACGTTGTCACGTCAAAAATCCAAGTACTTGATAAGACAAGTATTTTTAAATAGGTACTTAATTCAAAACAATGCCATTAAATACTTACCACCGCAGATCGTGCCATAAAATTCAACACCCCTACAACCACATAATTGTTATAAAATGCTTAATACGCCACTTTCAACCAACTCAAAAAAAAGTAAACAAACAGTATCAGTGCAACTGCGTGACTCAACGTAACAGTGTCCTTGGCGTCATAACATAACTGCAACTGTTTACCAATACCAAGTAATAATCCAAACGCACTTCCTCAATAAACACTTCGTACCTATTATTCATAATAGAGCGACGTTACACGTAACCTGTCTCTGTCACACTAACACCGTACGCGTACTAGCTGTCTCACTTTCTCCAAGCTAGACAAAGCGACTCCTTGCGACACGACGTCAGCGGATGCCGCGGGGCCAGAGATATATGCAGCGGTGTGGGGAGGCGAAAAAAGGGAATCTTCTATTAAGTAAGGTGAATGCTCCAACCAGCCCGCAAAATTCAAATTTTTTCTGTTTTTTTTTTGTTCCTATGCCTTTATGAACTTGGAGGGTTGTATTGGTGATTTTGATGATTATGATTCTGTAACTATATACGTCTTACAACCGCGAATAATATTTTAATCAACATACAACCTAGCACTGGCCTGCAAATTGCAAAAAACGCAAGAAATTTTGAATTTCGCGGGCTAGTTGGAGCATTCCCCTTAATGATGAAAAACTTACAATGCGTGCCACGAAAGATGAGACTTGACACACCACGTGGTTTGACATGCGCAGCACACGATTTTAGGTATCTTTAGCGGTATGATGTCTGAGTGCGGGACGGGACTGGACGTCATAGGGGCGGCGGAAAGAGCGGGGGAGGCGGGTCAAGTCTCATTTCGTGGCATGCATTGTACTGTTAATTTATCTAACCTACGGCTTATCAATAAATATATATGTACCTAATATAAAAAGACAAATACGGGCTTTTTATTTATATACAAAAAAGAGCTACCTCTTTTTAGTAGTAGGTATTCATCACACATTTCATGAACTATATTTTTTTTTAAACATCGGGACCAAGTCAAAAACCTGGCAAATATCTCGATGTATTTCTTTCGTTCACACATAAATTACTGGATGTATTTTAATGAAATTTAGAATCGAGAAGATAGCTTACCTTGGAATAGCACTTAGGCTACTATTCATAATGTACTTAATCATGTGTAACGTCATAGAAACAGCTAGTAGAATATAATCCAATAACAACTTTATTTAATTACATATTACTTTTGTAAGTCAGTGTACTCAGGCACAACACGTGTGAACCGGTTAGTGAGTAAAGTAAAGAAGGTCATCGATATGTATGAATCCGTCGCTTTTTAGTAGTCATTCAAATTTGGTCGGATAACCAGCCGTTGCTTACATATTTTGGTTTTTTGTTAATATTTACTTAATGCGAAACATTCCAAGCTGAATATTTTCACCATATATTTTTGACTAAAGGCACATGATTTTGGTTTACACCTACACATCTCGGATTGAGCCGGTTCCTTGGATTTTGCCGTCAAAGTTAGGACACCATCGTTTTGACTTTTAGCAAAAACGCATGCATGAATAGTTTTGAAACTTTGTATGGTTATTATTAGCGTCAAGAAGGACCGAATACAGTTTTCAGCGAACTTGTTTCTTGTCTAATTTAGGCGCTGCGATGTTTTTTCGGGTTTTCATAAAACCGCTATAACTTGAAAACTATAAATATTTTCTTAAAACTAATTGGGGCACTAAGGGGCACACATAAAGAGCTACTCGTGTATGTTTACTCTACAGGGGCACATGCAATGGTTGTAGAGATATACGATTCATCAAAACGTTACTCCAGCAGGAAATGCAATATCTCGAAAACCTGAAGGGGCACAGATTTTTTTTTTGGGGGCACATTAAGGCACACCTATAAGCTCTCTGGCCATGCACAATTTTTCTCTCTCCGATCATTCGTTTAGAATTTTCCTGCTAGAAAAACGTTACCCCAGCAGGAATCGTTTTTTCCGTTTTTTTCCAAAACGACAGGGGGCACACATTTTTTATTTGGGGGCACATTTACAGCAGATAGGGCACATATTATACGTTCTACTCCTATAACTCTAGGAGACACTTTCTTGCTGGGGTAACGTACACCAAGTTGTCCTAATCCAGAAAATAAACAATTATATTTTTCAATTAAATATTGTGTAGACCCTTCATTGATTTTACAGACATTTTTAATTATTCCCAATTTTAATGCTGTGTCATAGCTTATAACTCCCATTTTACAACACTCTACTACATAAAAAGTTGTGATACATTTACTGTTTTTGTAACTTATTTGTTCATCACATGCTCCTAATACTTTAATACTTGAACCATCAAAATTAGTCAGTTTTACATTATCTGCATTATTAATCTTTAAATTTAATCTTTTACATGTATTTATGTTTAATATATCCACTTGTGACCCTGTATCAATCTTAAATGTCTCTATGTTTCCTTTAATTATAAGTTCCATTTGCCAGTCTCTATTTATTTCTCCAATTTTCTGTACTGTTTCTATTTCAAATGATTTTTCACTACTTTTTTCTATAACCACACACTTATTCCTACACATTGCACCAAAATGACCAAATTTACTACACTTTACATATTTCTTATTGAAAGCCGGACACTTTTTATATTGGTGGTTACTTCCACACTTGCCGCACACTCGTCGAGCTCCATCTCCTTGATCCATTTTATTTCTTGGGTTTTGCCTTGTCCGCGATGTTGACTGGTACCGTTTTCTATCTGTATTACTATTTTGTCCCTGTTGTCTCCCACGAGGATTATATTTATTTACTTCTCCAACTTCTTTTTCTTTAATTTTCTCCATTTGACCTCTTGCTACTTCAGCCGCTTTACAAGTGTTTATGCATTTTTCTAGTGTAAGGTCCGTTGTTCTTAATAAACTTTCCTTCAAACTATTATCACTTATTCCCATTATGATTTGATCTCTTATTAATCCGTCCTTTAGATGATCAAAATTACAGTCCAAACTTAGCTTTTTTAGCTCCGTGATAAATTCATCGTAAGTTTCTCCCGTTTTTTGCTTACGAGACAGGAATACATGTCTGTTGTAAGTTTCATTGCTGGGTGGACTACAGTGCTTTTCTATACTTTGTAATACCTGTTCAAACGTTAGCGACTCTTTTTTCTCTAATGTGTTATATACTGCCAGACCTTCGTCACCCAAACTGTGCAGTAATAAAGCTTTCAGTTGATCTTCCGCCAACCTAGTTTTAGCGCCACTCGCAGTCAGATATAAATCAAACTTTTGTTTCCAAGCTAAAAACGATTGTTTGGTATTTTGTGTATTTAACTTTAGCGGATCTGGAGGCCGTAACATCTCAATTTTTTACTATAAAAAAATTTTTCACCCACGTACTTTAATGGCGTCCCGTCGTTCGGTGCCGCTACACAACTTCGCCTTATAATCTTTATATTTAAACTCAAACCACTCGCCTGATTCCGATTCCTCAGCGCCATGTTATCTTTTATTAATAGATCTTTAATTCGTATGTACTGGGATTCTACTTGTGTAATTGTTTAATAAAACTGCAGGGACTCCAATCAGCCATGTTCTATAATTTTCCATCGACTCCACAGATACAGATAATCTTAAGTCTTGTACACACAATTTATAATGGTTGGTACACACTGCTGACATGGAGCAACAAAGGCTACGTCATGAACAACGGGTTGTTGTACCGATATCACTCGTCGGATGACTCAGATGAGGCTCAACTCGTAGTTCCTCAACATGAATGGGCAAACGTTCTTTCAGTATACCACGATGACCCTTTGGCGGGGCATTATGGCGCTGATAAGACATATCAACGCATCTCGAAGCGATATCATTGGAAGGGTATGAGAAAATATATCGAAGCATATGTTAAGAACTGTGTTGCATGCCAGAGATTTAAGCCGTCCAACCTGAAACCAGCTGGTTTGCTCCAAACCACGCCCGTGAACCAACGTTTCGAAACTCTCGCCTTTGACTTGTTTGGACCTTTGCCGTCAACCACTAGCGGCAAGACATGGATACTGGTAGCTGAAGATATTGCTACTGGATGGATAGAGTTATTTGCTTTGGAAACTGCCAGCGCTGAAAATTGTGCGACAGTTTTGATGAACGAGGTTTTCCTTCGGTGCGGTGTGCCCAGACGCCTATTCACACCAGTGTATCACCCGGCAGCAAACCCGGTGGAAAGGAAAAACAGAGATTTGAAGACGCAACTGGCCATTTTAGTAGGAGATGAACATGGAAGTTGGAGTGATATGTTACCCAGCATACGGTTTGCGATGAATAACCGCAACTTGCCTCACTACAGGACAAATACCAGCGTATTTGACATTTGCACGAGAACTGCGTACTCCGGATGACAATGTTCACGACTTTCGTCAGATTTTACTGTCTGAGAACTTTGTACCTGAAATTACGCCGAAGTTACTACTAGTCGCCAATACGCTGGACAAAGCTAGAGATTGTGATTTGAAGTCATTTATTTCTATTTCCGCGCCCACCTACCTACATAATTAGAAGAAGATGAGTTCTGGTGAATGGCCACCAGGCCGTCCTGCCTCTTCCATTATAAAAGACCACTATGTTTTGAAAAAAATATTTAGTGTTTATGTTTAATTACCTACTAATAATTTTAAAAGACTGAAGTTACTTGTCATTTAATTATACTTTTACAATTGTTTGAGTTTTCAGTTCTGGTGGGCTAAATTTGTTATTATTTTTGGTTATTTTAATTATATCTGTTCACGCATCATACGCGTGAACGAGCAGCGGCGGGGGACGCGGGAGGACACAACAGCTGATCGAGTCGGCGGCGGCGCAACGCACTCGCCTACGGCTTCGGACAGCGACACACGTACCGATATAATATTGTACATAACCGATTGTCGAAATTATAAGCTAGATTCAAGCGGAGTCATTTTCATTTTAAATACCCAACAATATCTATACTTAGTATTATAAAGCTGAAGAGTTTGTTTGTTTGTTTGGTTGAACGCGCTAATTTCTGGAACTACCAGTCGGATTTGAAAAATTATTTTTGCATTTAATAGCCCAATTCTTGAGGAAGGCTATAGGCTACTTAACATCACGCTAAGACCCTTAAGAGCCGAGCAAAAACCAAAAAAGTCAGAAAAAAGCGCAGGCAGACGATGCGACGGGGTGGGTCGTGGGAACAAGAAATTTCACGCGGACGAAGTCGCGGGCAGGAGCTAGTTTTAAGTATAAGACTGTTTTGATCAATATTCTTTGAGTGTCATTAATAATTATTAAAAAAAAACTAGTTAGTAGATTAGTTTATGAGCTGATTATTCAAAAAATTTAGTAGTTTTTCAGCATCGCAACGATTACTTGCGATTTAAATTAAAAAATAGCATCACATTTTGTTTAAATTTTGAGTTCATATTAGAATAACATTTTTGTTACTTTTTTATAAAATATTTTGATTAATAAATAAAAAATAATAAAAAAACCTTTTATTACACCTAGTTTTACTACCTATTGTAGGTATTTCTTAACTAGATCTTTAGTTTGTTGTTCCGTTTACCCCCTTAGTCTCTGATTTAATTGACTTATACTACCCATTAATGATCAAGATTAGTCCTTTACGACTCATCTGACTTTATTATAACCAATTTTTCGTGGCTGTAAAGTACTTAAGTTCTATTTTTGTGAGCAGTAAAGGACTCATTTTCGTCAATAGTTAAGTTTGGTTTATTTTGGTGTACGTTACCCCAGCAAGAAAGTGTCTCCTAGAGTTATAGGAGTAGGACGTATAATATGTGCCCTATCTGCTGTAAATGTGCCCCCAAATAAAAAATGTGTGCCCCCTGTCGTTTTGGAAAAAAACGGAAAAAACGATTCCTGCTGGGGTAACGTTTTTCTAGCAGGAAATTTCTAAACGAATGATCGGAGAGAGAAAAATTGTGCATGGCCAGAGAGCTTATACGTGTGCCAAAATGTGCCCCCAAAAAAAAAATCTGTGCCCCTTCAGGTTTTCGAGATATTGCATTTCCTGCTGGAGTAACGTTTTGATGAATCGTATATCTCTACAACCATTGCATGTGCCCCTGTAGAGTAAACATACACGAGTAGCTCTTAATGTGTGCCCCTTAGTGCCCCAATTAGTTTTAAGAAAATATTTATAGTTTTCAAGTTATAGCGGTTTTATGAAAACCCGAAAAAACATCGCAGCGCCTAAATTAGACAAGAAACAAGTTCGCTGAAAACTGTATTCGGTCCTTCTTGACGCTAATAATAACCATACAAAGTTTCAAAACTATTCATGCATGCGTTTTTGCTAAAAGTCAAAACGATGGTGTCCTAACTTTGACGGCAAAATACAAGGAACCGGCTCAATCCGAGATGTGTAGGTGTAAACCAAAATCATGTGCCTTTAGTCAAAAATATATGGTGAAAATATTCAGCTTGGAATGTTTCGCATTAAGTAAATATTAACAAAAAACCAAAATATGTAAGCAACGGCTGGTTATCCGACCAAATTTGAATGACTACTAAAAAGCGACGGATTCATACATATCGATGACCTTCTTTATTGAACGTATTATACCTAAGCTGTTGTCCGTACAGTCGCGTTCAAAAGTTTTGGGGGCTAATTAAAAAATATATTAAATGCACCTTGTGACTATAATAAATGAAACAGCTTGTTGATGTGGAAATTATTATTTTTATTCTATTTTTTTTTTTTTTTTATTTTTATTTTTTTAATTTTAATTCTTAAAGTAATTATTGCATCAAATCACAGATCAAAGTTCCTACCTATAAATATTAGAAATTAGTATATAAAGTAATGAAAAAAATCGGTTGTCTGTAAAGTCGGTTTACTGACGATAGTTGAACGTGACAACGTCATAAGAAAATACTGATGGAATAGTTGCATTGCATTTGTTAATATTCGCTTGCACTTCAAGCCGCCATGGAACGCTACTGAGCGAGGCCGCGAGGTAACGCTACATGAGTCATGTTTTTTCGTGAATGCAGCCAGCTTCATCGATTTATTAGACGTTGTCACGTCAAAAATCCAAGTACTTGATAAGACAAGTATTTTTAAATAGGTAAGTCAAAACAATGCCATTAAATACTTATCACCGCAGATCGTGCCATAAAATTTCAACACCCCTACAACCACATAATTGTTATAAAATGCTTAATACGCCACTTTCAACCAACTCAAAAAAAGTAAACAAACAGTATCAGTGCAACTGCGTGACTCAACGTAACAGTGTCCTTGGCGTCAGAACATAACTGCAACTGTTTACCAATACCAAGTAATAATCCAAACGCACTTCCTCAATAAACACTTCGTACCTATTATTCATAATAGAGCGACGTTACACGTAACCTGTCTCTGTCACACTAACACCGTACGCGTACTAGCTGTCTCACTTTCTCCAAGCTAGACAAAGCGACTCCTTGCGACACGACGTCAGCGGATGCCGCGGGGCCAGAGATATATGCAGCGGTGTGGGGAGGCGAAAAAGGGGAATCTTCTGTTAAGTAAGGTGAATGCTCCAACCAGCCCGCAAAATTCAAATTTTTTCTGTTTTTTTTTTTTGTTCCTACGCCTTTATGAACTTGGAGGGTTGTATTGGTGATTTTGATGATTATAATTCTGTAACTATATAAGTCTTACAACCGCGAATAATATTTTAATCAACATACAAGCTAGCACTGGCCTGCAAATTGCAAAAAACGCAAGAAATTTTGAATTTCGCGGGCTAGTTGGAGCATTCCCCTTAATGATGAAAAACTTACAATGCGTGCAACGAAAGATGAGACTTGACACACCACGTGGTTTGACATGCGCAGTACACGATTTTAGGTATCTTTAGCGGTATGAGGTCTGAGTGCGGGACGGGACTGGACGTCATAGGGGCGGCGGAAAGAGCGGGGGAGGCGGGTCAAGTCTCATCTTTCGTGGCACGCATTGTACTGTTAATTTATCTAACCTACGGCTTATCAATAAATATATATGTACCTAATATAAAAAGACAAATACGGGCTTTTTATTTATATACAAAAAAGAGCTACCTCTTTTTAGTAGTAGGTATTCATCACACATTTCATGAACTATATTTTTTTTTAAACATCGGGACTGTAGTGTATGCGCCTGGGCAGCGCGCGGTCATTCGAGCATAGATTAACATACCAATCATTCGAGCACTAACCGTGAGCGAGGGCAGACGTGCGCGAGACGCATATACTACTTCACCTGCGTGATCTGTCAAAGTGTGTTTTATTAACCCAGCGAACATTACAAGTGGGGACGAGGATAAAAGTAAGTACTGAAAACATTTACCAAAAGGGGGAAGAATGCACGCTGAAAAATAATGCACGTTGAAAGTTGTTTACGATCAATTAAGCGACTATATTTCGATAAGGATCGTTAGTAGTGTTAGCCTAATAATATTTAATCGAGGTATTCACCGTGTAGGTGTCACTTGTAGTCGATTAATAACATTGCATTTCATTATCTGTAGTCAACTGACATGCCGTGACAGTTGACAATTATATAATTATATTCTTTTTTTGATTATGGCACTCGATATTCAGCCATCAAACAGAGCGGATTAAATCTTTAAATATTTTCGCAATCTGTATTTTTATTCAAGATAACCTTTATTGGTCTTTCATCTCAGAAGTGGGATTGGACAGGCTAGTTATAGATTGCTAGCAAAAACGCTCACATTTTAAAGTTTTAACGCAACAACATGGAAGATGGAAATGCGACACTTAAAGAGACCAACCGCCAAAATTCGTTGTCAAATAAAAGAAAACGATACGATCGAAAAGAAAAAAGGAAACGGCGCAAGCGTAGATCAGCGAGTGATGATACAGACCCGAGTGTTTCGTGTGTACGAAGGAGCCGTTCTCGGGAGCGTCACGAGCATCATCGTCAGCAAGATTGCAGTGGCAGTATCCGTAGCAGTGATCATGATCATCATCGTAGACGTCAGCGGAGGAGTAGTAGCAGCCGAAGCAATCACCGTGGGCATCATGAGCGGCGCCGTTGGAGTGGTAGCAGGCGCAGCAGCCGAAGCGATCACGGTGGTCGTCGTGAGCGGTACTGTAGGAGTGGTAGCAGGCGCAGCAGCCGAAGCAATCACGGTGGTCGTCGTGAGCGGTACTGTAGGAGTGGTAGCAGGCGCAGCAGCCAAAGCAATCACCGTGGTCGTCGTGAGCGGTACCGTAAGAGTGGAAGCAGTCGCTGCAACCGTCGGCAGGATAGCAAGACTGCAGGTTTACGTGCCAGTGGCAGCGGCTCCAGGTTGTCGCGCAATCGTAAGCGCTCATGTTCCCCGGTAAGACGTTCCAATAATAGTACTGACAATGTGACTCATTTATTACTGACTAAATTAGTAAATACCTTAGTAAATACTCGTCCTGAAGGCAATAAATTTCCAATGTTAGGAAACGTCATACCTGATTTTGATCCGATGGTAAAGGGGCAAACTATACAAATGTGGCTCAGTAAAGTTGAAGAATGTGCGAAGTTATACAAATGGGGTGATGATCAAGTTATACATTATGCTTTACCAAAACTGAGTGGTGTTGCAAAAACGTGGTATCAAGCGTTACCCACTATGGCGTTTTCTTGGCCTGAATGGAAACATAAATTATTAGAATCTTTCCCTAGTAGTGACGATTACGCCGAGCTACTTACAGAAATGTTAAGTAAACGCGTAAAATATAATGAATCACTAGAATTATATTATTTCGAGAAAATTAATTTGTTGAACCGGTGTGATATAAAAGGTAAACGGGCAGTCGATTGTTTACTGTACGGAATCGAAGACCGTTCGTTAAGATTAGGCGCGAAAGCATTGAAGTGTCGGGAACCGGAACAAGTATTAGAATATTTTCAGTCTATTAAACAACAACCACGTGAAACAGATAGGTTGCGTCCATACGGAGATAAACGAACTAACATTTCTTCTAATAAACCTACTAGTAATGACGCAAAGGCTAAAAGTGGCAGTAGTTCTATCGTTTGTTACAACTGCAATGAACCGGGACATTTTAGTTTTAAATGTACAAAAAAAATTCTCAAATGCAATATCTGTAATAAACTAGGACATACTGCAATAAGTTGTCCAAAACTACCCTCCAATAATAATAGTAATACTGATAAAGTGGGTCAAGGTCAAAAGGATGTATTACGCATAGACGCCGAGAACACGGTTAGAAACGAAAGTAAATACATTATGCAACTGATGCTTAATGGACAATCGGTTCTGGGCTACGTAGATCTAGGTAGTCAATGCACTTTAATTCGTTGCAGTGATGCTAGAAAACTAGGAATTACTTGGACAAATAATTCTGATCTTCCTACGATGAGAGGCATTGGTAGCAACATTGTGTTGCCTCTTGGGATCGCTACTGTTACTATACAGATACAAAATGTCGTAGAAAAAGTAGATGTGTTAATTGTGGAGGACAACATCATTAAATACCCTGTACTTATCGGACATAATTTTACTGAAAAACCTGATATAGTCATAACAAAAACTTACGATTCTCTGATATTTACACGGGAAGTCGGAAACAAATTGCATCTTATGTTAGTCTCGGACACTTCAATACGGACTAAGGAAATGTGTTTAGTTCAAGTATATTGTGGCGTCAATTATTCAGGAACTGTGTACGTACGTGGGTCTCTTCGCGGAAAATATGATCATGAGTTTTACCTCCTTCCAGGGGAATATGAAATAAATAAAGGTCGTGGTTGTCTGTTGGTTCAAAATGTATCTGATAAATTAGTTATACTTAAGAAGGATTCTTTGCTAACTCGTGTCTTTAAAACTGATGGTTATTTTGATGTCAATATCATAAATTTTAATGATAGTAGTTGTTGCTCAGAATTAAACTATGACCCGAATTTAACCAGTAAACAAATAGAAGAATTAAAGAATTTATTAAATAAATATAAGGAATGTTTCTCCAACAATTTAAAGGATTTAGGATTCACTAACATAGTACAAATGGAGATTGAATTAACCGATTCTAAACCAGTCGTATATCGCCCGTACAGGCTTTCATATCCTGAGCGCGAGCTTGTGCGATCAATGGTTCAGGAAATGATCGACGCGGATATTGTTTGCGAATCTAATTCGCAGTATGCCAGTCCGATTTTACTTGTAAAGAAAAAGACTGGCGAGAAAAGACTATGTGTGGATTATCGCGCTCTTAATGCAAAGACAAAGAAAGAACATTATCCCCTACCATTGATCGACGATCAATTAGACATGTTAGCTGGACATTCTCTCTTCATTACGCTTGATTGTGCATCAGGATATTATCAATTACCGATTTTAGAAAGCTCCCAGAACAAGACGGCGTTTGTCACACCGGACGGCCAATATCAATTTAAACGGATGCCGTTTGGTTTGACAAATGCCCCGTCAGTCTTTCAGAGGGCTATGAGTAAGATTCTGGAAAAATCAAAGGTTGATTTTGCTATTAATTTCATGGATGACGTCTTGATTCCCGCTAAGTCATTTGAGGAGGGTCTCAAACGGTTAGAGATGGTACTTAAATTGTTCCTGGAGGTGGGACTGACCTTGAAACTTAAGAAATGTTGCTTTTTCTATAGAGAAATAGACTTTTTAGGGTTTCAAGTTAGTGGCCAGGGCATAAGACCGGGGTCACGTAAGACAATGGCTGTTTCTAATTTCCCAGTACCCAAAAATGTTCATGACATAAGACGTTTCATAGGGCTTGCCAGTTTTTTCAGGCGTTTTGTAAAAGATTTTGCCCTTATCGCGCGACCTCTAACTGACCTACTTAGGTCTAATTTCGCATGGAAATGGAATGACGAACACTTGAAAGCGTTTGAAAAACTAAAACAAAAACTCGTTGAACGTCCTATTTTGGCCTTGTACGATGCGAAATTGGAAACTGAATTACACACTGATGCATCAAAGTTAGGGATTGCTGGCATTTTAATGCAGAGACATAGTGGAGAAATGCTTAGGCCCGTAGCGTATTACAGTCGGAAAACAACTAAAGATGAACAAAATTTACATTCATTTGAATTAGAAACTTTAGCTGTTATAGCCTCACTGAAACGTTTCCGTGTTTACTTGTTGGGTTTAAAATTTAAGATCATAACCGACTGTAACGCGCTGCGTACGACTCTTACAAAGCGAGATCTAATACCAAGAATATCTCGGTGGTGGGTGCAGTTCCAAGAGTACGATTGCGAAATTGAATATAGATGCGGAGCTCGCATGGCACATGTAGATGCCCTTAGTCGTGCTCCTGTAACTGAGCCCATAACGGGTGACGATGAGACAGACGTACTCGATGTTTTGAGTATTGATGTTAAGGACTGGATTTCCACAGTACAAAGTAATGATGAAGAAATCAGGAAAATCAGGGACATTTTGCGTGACAAAAATACGACTTACGTAGCAGATGTGTATAAAAATTATCAATTAAAAGGTGATCATGTGTACAGAATCGTTGGTGACAAAATAAAATGGGTAGTTCCTAGAGCTGTTAGGTGGCAAGTTTTAAGAATGAACCACGATAATGCAGGCCATTTTAGCTATGAGAAAACTCTAAGTAGACTACGCGAAACGTTTTGGTTCTCTAAAATGCGACGTTTTACCAAAAAGTACGTATCGGCATGTCTTGAATGTGCGCACCATAAGGCTCCGGGTGGCCGTAAGGAAGGTATGCTTCACCCGATACCAAAAGCAGATGTTCCATTTCATACGTTACACGCCGATCACTTAGGCCCGTTCGTTCGCTCTAGGAGAGGTAATACTTATATTCTAGCGATTATTGATTCCTTTACAAAGTTTATAAGTATAAATGCTGTACGAGATACAAAAAGTACCACAGCCATAAGAATTTTTAGAGATAATTTTAGTACTTTTGGTACCCCAACACGTCTTATCACTGATCGGGGTTCTTGTTTTACAAGCTCGAAATTTAAATCATTCATGGAGAGTACGAATGTTAAACATATACTTAATGCAGTGGCCACTCCAAGGGCGAACGGACAAATAGAACGTTACAATAGAACCATATTGGACGCTTTGAGCACGAAATGCCACGGTAAAGGTGATAACACTTGGGATGAATACGTTGGTGATATCCAGTTAGGCATTAACACCACAATGAATAAAGCTACGGGGAAGAGCCCATCAGAATTGCTATTTGGTTTTAAGGTTTTGAATTCATCAGAAAATATAATAAATGAGGTGTTAAATGAAGTTATATGTCGTGTTAGTGATAATGATTTAATCAAAATGAGGACAGAAGCTAAGTCTAAAATTGATGAACAACAGCGTCATTCAAAGAAAGCATTTGATAAGCACAGAAAACGAGTGACGTTATATAATATCGGTGACCTTGTCAGGGTTGAAAGAACAATTATAGATAAAGAACATATGGGTAAATCAAAAAAACTTATATCCAAGTTTCACGGCCCATACAGGATAGCCAAAATTCTAGAAAATGATAGGTTTTTGATTGAGGATACTCCCCTAACTAGAAGAGGTCATAAAAAATATGAAAATGTAGTAGCGATAGATAAGATACATCCTTGGTTAAATTATAAAGATATTTCCAGTGACGATAGCGAGAACGAAATTAGCGGGGACGAATAAAATTAATTAGTTCGGACTTGGATCAAAGTTTAGTGTGATATGGTGATTTAAGAATTTATTATTATGATTAAAAGGATTTGAAATAGTAAAAACAAAAACAAAAAGATTGATTGACTGTTACAGTTATATGTTTTGAAGAATTTAATTAGATTTACTGTGAATGAAAGTAGCATTTTGGCTATTAAAGGACGATTTGATTTACTAAGTTGAAGACTTAAATGGACTTGACAGGAGATTTGACGATGCTATGCTTAGGCTATAAGCAATCAGTGGAGCAATGATTGATATCGCAAAAATTGTGATATTGCACAGATGATTGTAGATTATAGCAGACTATGTATAAGACTGACTGTGTGTGACTGTGTGTAAGACTGTGTGTAAGAATGTTATAAGATTTAGGCATAGGCTATGAGCGTCCAGTGCAGAATGAGAATGATGATGGTAATCATCGCACAGATGGTCGCAGATCATAGCAGACTATGCAATTAGATAATCTAGAGCATGGGTTGTGAGCGGTCAGTGCAGATAGCGAATGATGTCAAGCAATTGACATCGCACAGATGACCGTAGATCACAACAGACTGTGCAAAATATGACCTGAAATCGATGGTGCAAATTGATTATGAGTATGACCTGAAATAAATCAAACTAAGCTACGTATAAAATATCTTAAGTATTAGTTATTAATTAAGATTTTATTATTTGTATAATTTAACTTGAGTGGTTAATGTATTTTTTTTTCTCATGTTATTGATTTGTTGCTTAACAAGTGAGAGGACTCACTTTCATAAGGATGGCCGAGTTGTTAGCCTAATAATATTTAATCGAGGTATTCACCGTGTAGGTGTCACTTGTAGTCGATTAATAACATTGCATTTCATTATCTGTAGTCAACTGACATGCCGTGACAGTTGACAATTATATAATTATATTCTTTTTTTGATTATGGCACTCGATATTCAGCCATCAAACAGAGCGGATTAAATCTTTAAATATTTTCGCAATCTGTATTTTTATTCAAGATAACCTTTATTGGTCTTTCAGTAGTTTGGATACTAAAGTAAAAACAGAACGTGGTCACGCTGTACCTACCTACCTACACGTAAATAAATAGTTACCAAGGTAGATGTTACAGCTAATGATTACTTTGTTGCCTCAGTTTCGTATGATTAAGCAACGGAAAATAAATTCGGCTTCGATTGATGTAAACAACTGATAAGCGTAAATGTTACAAAACAAAGGCCATGCAGTGAGTGTTGTTTACAACAAAACAAAGGGCTATGCCTGAATAGTACGCAATTATTTTAAATGTGCTGTAATGCAAACAGCAAATTATTGTTAATTATTATTGAGTAAGTGCTTTCATTTAAATAACAAGGTAATTGAGTTATTTGCACACTTCTTATTTTAAATAAAAATAATAATCAATTATCATCATAAATCTAAGACATAATTAACTTTTCTGTTGTAAATAACCTGCATACCCACTCATTGTAAATATAAAACAAAATCAGTAGATACTATGTATTTTAATCGGGTCACTGGTTTTGCTAGGATTAATTGTTTGCATTTCAACACAAAAATATCAAGGTCACGCAAATACTATTCGTACATACGACCATGCTTAAAAAATAAATGTGAGAAAAGACCGGAAAACGTTAGTGTAAGCATCAATAATGGCTTAATTACTAGCTCAATAATGGCTTAATTACTAGCTCAATAATGGCTTAATTACTAGCTCAATAATGGCTTAATTATTATTGCTAACCAGTTAGTAAACCATTAGGTTTATTAACTATTTTTTATCTATTAACAAATTATGGTTAAGAGATAAAGGTTATTATCCGTCAATTTCCATAATAATGGTAAAGTAACATTATTGAATAAAGTTATTTAGTATATTTAGTTAGTCATACTTACGCTTACGTCAGTGGTCATGCTGAATCCGAAATGCTCTAATGGGCACGCAAATACTAACAAGCACCCTAAGGCTATGCAGTAATGTTACCGTTATCTATATAAAAGATAAAAGGCCAAGCATACGAGTATCAAAAAAAAAAAAATGACTCACGCAACTTCAATGCTGACAACTTTAGATCACTTTGATTGTGAGGGTGATACGACATCGGTTTGTACCCGATGGGAGAAATGGAAACGGGCCCTCGAAATTTATCTTTTACCTGCTAATATTGATTCCCCTAATAAAAAGCGAGCTACTCTTCTCCATGTTGGTGGATTAGCACTACAGGAGATTTACTACAATTTGCCTGGGGCCCATGCAGAGGAAGGTGGAAAACTTAACGGTTATTTCGCCCCAAAGCAAAGCCATATTTATGAAAGATACCTTTTCCGGCTCGTGCAGCAGGAAGAAGGTGAAAAATTCGAAAAATTTCTATTGAGGTTAAGGAATCAGGCTGAAAAATGTAACTTTGCAAATAAAGACGAACATATAGTAGACCAAATCACACCGCCACCAATCAAATCGCCAACTAGAACCAGAATGAACCAACCAACCAACCAACCAGAATGATATTTCTTATTTGCTTATGCAATTTTACGTTCAATCCCAAATAAATTGGGAGGGGTAATTATTCTTCCTTTTACGTTTAAAAAAAAAAAATTCAAGGAATCCAATTTTACCCTATTAATCAAATATTATTTTGATTTATAGTAACAATTGTTATTTTATTAACTTGAATCGGAGCTCGACCAGTTGAAGATCCTTATATTATTACTGGACAATTATTAACTATTTTTACTTGTCTTATTTTATTATTAACCCCTTTATTAACAAATATTGAGATAATTTATTATTTAATAAATTAAATTAATGAGCTTGTTATAAGCATTTGTTTTGAAAACTTAAGAAAGAATTATATTTCTATTAATTTATACAAAAAAAAAATATAATAATAAAATTCTTAAAAAAAACTAATAAAAAATTTAAAGAAATAGGTAAAAATAATTTTCAAGCTAAATATATTAACTTATCATAACGATAACGAGGTAAAGTTCCTCGAACTCAAATAAATAAAAAAGAAATTAACATTAATTTTAAATAAAATATAACTCTTAAATTAAAACCCCCTAAATATATTAAAACAAATAATATTCTCATAAATAAAATTCTAGAATACTCAGCAAAAAAAAAAATTAAAGCAAATCCCCCACTTCTATATTCAACATTAAATCCAGAAACTAATTCACTTTCACCTTCAGCAAAATCAAAGGGAGTTCGATTAGTTTCAGCTAATCTAGATCTTATTCAATATAAACTTAAAGGAAATATTAAAAAAATAAACCAAATCAATTCTTGATGTAAATATAAATATACTAAATTAAACCCATTAATTATAACAATTTTAGATATTAAAATTAAAGCTAATCTAACTTCATAAGAAATTGTTTGAGCTACAGCCCGTAAACCCTCTAATAAAGCATAATTTGAATTTGAAGATCAACCAGCAACTATAACAGTATAAACCCCCAATTTAGTACAACATAAAAAAACCCCTAAATTAAAACTAATTAAATTAAAATAATAAGGAATCAATATTCAAATTATTAAAGATAAAATAAATCCTACTACAGGGGAAAAATAATAACTAATATAATTAGAAAAATTTGGATAAGTTTGTTCTTTAGTAAATAATTTAATAACATCTGAAAAAGGTTGTAAAATTCCTATGAACCCAACATTATTTGGGCCTTTTCGAATTTTAATATAACCTAAAACCTTACGTTCTAATAAAGTTAAATAAGCAACCCAAACTAAAACCCCAATAATTAAAATTAATAATCCAATTACAACAAATACCGGTGATTTGATTTTTTTGAATCTCTCGACGATCAATACGCGGATGCACTTGTTAGCGGAATAAAGTATAATCTATCTTTATGTATATATATTACCCCAATAGTTATTTAATATGTGTAATACCTATGAATATGGTATTTAGGGAAAGGATTCTATAAATAAAGCACAGAAAGACAAGACCAAACATTTATTCAATTAAGGCTTGTCAGTAAATAATCAGAAAGCTAGTCGTCCGTTCCAAATCTAGGTCCTCGTGGAGAAGAAGGACAAGAAACTCCACGGAAACAGTATTAAAGTATTCTATCAACAATTCCTTATATTGCCACACATTTCTAATATTAGCAATATTGGCCATATTATAATATATACAGAACACCATAGTTATCAGCAATAATCTATATAATAATATATCAATTAACTTACGTGACATCTGGTCGATCTATTCCACATTATAACGTCACTAGTACTAATAGAGGCCGGAGCTCCGTTCTGGTCAACGTCTCGAACAAGAATCCATCCCTGCCACTCGGAGCTCCCCCTTTTATAGTCGTGAATAAATAACTGACATTTCCATCTACCGTCATTTAAAATATCAACGATATTGAAGGTGGATATCCGTTGGGAATACTTATGATAATAATAACAATACCTATATAATTAGTATAATCTATCACACTCTTGTATCGGCTCCTAATCCACCACACCCGATGAAAAGGCGATCATTACCTAAAGAGCCATGGGTAGATGTGGCCGTTGACTTTCTAGGGCCACTTCCGAGTCGAGACTACATACTAATTCTTATCGACTATTACAGCCGGTATAAAGAAATTAAGGTTATGAGAAGTATCACTGCACATGACACTATTAAAGTTCTAAAAGAAATGTTTTCAAGGCTAGGTTATCCCGCAACTATAACATGTGACAACGGGAATCAATTTACGAGCGATGTGATAAATGATAAATGATTAAATGATAAATGATTTTATTTTGTAAGTAGGTTTGCACAAACACTTTTACACGTCAATCATATTTTTTTAAACTAGATGAGGTCGGCGTTTCCTATCTGACTACTCTGAGAAGAAAGGCCGAAACAAACTCAGAGGTCATAGTCTCTTTTAAAGTCCAGACATAATCTGGGTCAGGTTATATGAAGACAATGTAGGTCGATGTCTGAGATGGTCTTTTGAGGAAAGAACCACACAGATTGAGAGGACCTGTCCAGTCAGTGCACGCATTTGTCAGCAATCGTGCAGCTCAACTCAAGACTTAAGGAGCTCAACGATTCGACGAGCAATACCAAAGAAAGGACATTTGGGTAGGCCACATAAATTACTCAAACTGCCAGACCATGGAGAGAATAAAAAAAATTGTATAAAAAGAATAAAATAAATGACCCACATCGTCTTCACATTCACAATAATTAAAATAATGTAATACTTTACAAAGTAAGCAAATGTCATAGTTAAAAAAAAAAATTATTAAAGTCAATAATTATATAAAAAAAAAAGTGGCACTCCAGGAGTGCCGACAGAAGTGAAAACTTGAACAATTTTTTTTTTTCAGGATTGGAATTCATCAAATGACCCCTCCCGCTCTGGGTGGAGCGGAAGGGAGTATCAGACTCTTACTGACTAAAACCCACCCGTGTTCCTTCCTTAGCCCTTTATGTTCCGGGCCAGCGGTAACCCTTTCGGACAATCCCGCTGAAAACTTGAACAATTACGTGTGTATTTTGTGAATCGTCTTATAAACAAAACACGCGCGGTACCGGCTACGGCCATCCGTCTTACGAATTTTCGATCAGGTCACGTGTCCTGACGCGAGTTTAACATTTTTTACCCATTACAAAAAAAGTGTACAACGCCGCTAAAGAAGTTTTCACTTCAAAAAACAACAAAAACACTCAAAATGCAGAAATTGGAAGCAGCTCAATCCCAAGTTGTGTTCCGCAACTTCTGCAAAGAATGCGGTATCGTTGTCTATTATCTATTGGCCCCAAATGAATGGGGAAGTCGAAAGACAAAATCGAGATATACTAAAGAGACTTAAAATTAGCCAAGCTGAAAATAAAGACTGGAAAGAGGATATTTTAAATTATTTAATGATGTATAATAGTACACCCCACTATGTTACAGGTACATCGCCATCGGAGTTATTTTTAAAAGACGCTTTCGAGATAAAGTTCCTTTCGCTCCAGACATAGATTCTGATGTGAGAGATAGGGATATGCTAATGAAAGAAAAAAAAAAGGGAAAGAATATGGGGATAGAAAAAGAAGAGCTAATGATTCTAATTTAGAAATAGGGGAAAAGGTAATGCTAAAAAATATAACTAAGGATAACAAATTGACAACCAACTATAACCCTACCTCTCACACAGTGACAGGAGTTACCGATGGTGACATTCATGTGGGTACGGAACGACGAAACAGGTAAAGAGTATCGTCGGAATATAGTACATTTAAAAAAATTAATGATTCTGGGCCAATTGTGGACAATGATATTAAGGACACAGGGTCATTGAACAATGAGGACTAAATTATTGCAATATATAGGTACCTTTATGCAATTAAAATGATTATCTGTTTGTTATTTAGTTAGTGATATAATGTTTGTATGCCTGGTTCACTATTTTATATTACTAAATCTATTCTGTCTTTCATCGTTAATATTGTAACTTAATTATTTATAAAATAAAGAAGGGATGTAGTGTATGCGCCTGGGCAGCGCGCGGTCATTCGAGCACTAACCGTGAGCGAGGGCAGACGTGCGCGAGACGCATATACTACTTCACCTGCGTGATCTGTCAAAGTGTGTTTTATTAACCCAGCGAACATTACAGGGACCAAGTCAAAGACCTGGCAAATATCTCGATGTATTTCTTTCGTTCACACATAAATTACTGGATGTATTTTAATGAAATTTAGAATCGAGAAGATAGCTTACCTTGGAATAGCACTTAGGCTACTACATATTTATAACGTACTTAATCATGTGTAACGTCATAGAAACAGCTAGTAGAATATAATCCAATAACAACTTTATTTAATTACTTATTACTTTTGTAAGTCAGTGTACTCAGGCACAACACGTGTGAACCGGTTAGTGAGTAAAGTAAAGAAGGTCATCGATATGTATGAATCCGTCGCTTTTTAGTAGTCATTCAAATTTGGTCGGATAACCAGCCGTTGCTTACATATTTTGGTTTTTTGTTAATATTTACTTAATGCGAAACATTCCAAGCTGAATATTTTCACCATATATTTTTGACTAAAGGCACATGATTTTGGTTTACACCTACACATCTCGGATTGAGCCGGTTCCTTGTATTTTGCCGTCAAAGTTAGGACACCATCGTTTTGACTTTTAGCAAAAACGCATGCATGAATAGTTTTGAAACTTTGTATGGTTATTATTAGCGTCAAGAAGGACCGAATACAGTTTTCAGCGAACTTGTTTCTTGTCTAATTTAGGCGCTGCGATGTTTTTTCGGGTTTTCATAAAACCGCTATAACTTGAAAACTATAAATATTTTCTTAAAACTAATTGGGGCACTAAGGGGCACACATTAAGAGCTACTCGTGTATGTTTACTCTACAGGGGCACATGCAATGGTTGTAGAGATATACGATTCATCAAAACGTTACTCCAGCAGGAAATGCAATATCTCGAAAACCTGAAGGGGCACAGATTTTTTTTTTGGGGGCACATTTTGGCACACATATAAGCTCTCTGGCCATGCACAATTTTTCTCTCTCCGATCATTCGTTTAGAATTTTCCTGCTAGAAAAACGTTACCCCAGCAGGAATCGTTTTTTCCGTTTTTTTCCAAAACGACAGGGGGCACACATTTTTTATTTGGGGGCACATTTACAGCAGATAGGGCACAAATTATACGTTCTACTCCTATAACTCTAGGAGACACTTTCTTGCTGGGGTAACGTACACTTTATTTTGGTTAATTTAAAGCAATAGAACACGAAAAAATAGTTGGGGTTTCTTTTGACATCATGAATATTGTACTTTGTTTGAAAAAGATATTAGTTAAAAACAATTTTTTTTTTGTTTTTTGTCTCTACTGAAAAGTCGTGTTTTGTCCTTTACGACAATTGAAATTTCCGGTATCGAATTAGTAAGTAAGTAGGTACCTATAATAATAAAGACTATAATAATTATTATGAGCTGCACCTCGAAGGAATGCTCACCACAGGAGTGGATTGTGTCCCACGATCACGAAATTCGGAGACATAATTTTATTATGATGGAAAAGACCTCTTCCGTCTTATAATATTTTAATACTTACATTTGCTATAACTTAGGTGTTTCTCATAGGGCGCGTACGCATACGCTGGTATTTCTCCGATCTCCACGACCCACGTGACTTTCCGCTGCGCCAGCATGGGCGACCGCGATGCCATCTCGCGGCTCGCACTCGCACTACATCACATTCCACACGATCACTTGTTCTGAACCGTTGAACCGCACTTTTTTCTTTGCATTGATTAATTTGCAATGCAGTGTCAGTGATTCCAAACTACGACGAATATGTATACTACCTATTGCCCACTTACACTTTTAATTTAACTAGGTACCTACCTACTTAGAGATATTACAGTTACAAAAATACTGGTGACGTCTGATTCAACCTACATACAGTACATAGGTTAGAAACTTCAAAAATTGTTGCGACTTTCCCACTGTTAAATAAACAAAATAATAATATGAGTTCAACATACTAAGTGTGAAATTAATAATGTCAGTCAGTCAGTTAAGTTTCCAAAGCAGCAAATTTCGATGAATTTCAATAATTGTTCAAATTTTACTATTAATTTCCAAGAATAGTGGCCTATCTGTTTATTTTCTTATTTGCTATTAAAAATAGTCAAATGATAAAGTTTGTTTAATTACATACTGTACTGTTTTCTCGCAAATGTGTTGAAAAACATTGTATGACACAGTGCAGAAATTGGTAAGTAAGTATTTACAAACTCGTGACTATGGGCCCTCGACTTCGTCTCGGGCTTACATTCGTCTAAGTACTCGTTTGTAAAAACCAACTTACCGCACTAGTATCATAATAGTACATTATGATATAAGTGCGGTAAGTTGAAAATTACAGCCGAGGCGATATTGCTTGCCCGAGCCGTAGGCGAGGGCTAAAAGAAAGCAGAGGCTGTAATTTTCAAAGCGCACGTATGTCATACGACGTTTTATAACATATTTGCGAGGAAATAAATAAAACTCGGACTGAATTTGCATATTTGCTTGTTTTCCATATGATGAAATTTTGATACGCTTGTAAGTATCTATCGGTCGATTTTTCGGGCAAGAGGCTTAGAGTAGCCTTTTTCGCTGCCTCTGACATTTCTGGCGGTGTGGAATTAATAAATTCATCATTACTTGACGACATTTTCAAATAAAAAAAGTACAGCGAAAAGAAAAAGCGCGCGGAATAATTTTTACTTCTTAACAGATAAGCGATGCGCGCGCGTTCGCGCTTTTTTTTTCAGGCATAGGCACAAAACAGCCAGTATTATTAATGAAGTAAATTAATATTTTTGTTTTTGTTACAGATATTAATGGTTGTAATTTATGGTCAAAATTAATTGAATTAAAGAATTAAATGTTTATTTATTATATTTTATCTCCCAAAGTTAATTTTATTCATAAAATGTTGACATCTTTTCTGAAATAAAAACTCTTTGCTAAGATTTAAAAAAGTACCGTTCGTTTTGACGGAGCATCTTGATAGACCGTGCGATTTACTTTACATTACCGCACAAGTGCGTAATGAGATACATTACGATACTGAAATTGGTGAAATAAGAGATCCTTTATAATAATAATAATAACTTTATTTGCCAAAATGTAGGTGTACAAAATAGTATGATGTTAATTATACAATTATATAATTTACGAGCAAATACTTATGTTATAAATAACTATTACTTGTCTATAAATACGAGTGTAAGTGCCACTTTTCGAGCAAAGTGGAGATTACGAGTCTCAACATCTCATAACAAGAAGTATTAGTAGGTAGGTAGGTAACCAATTAATTACCTATGGAGAACAATGTCCTTCAATCCTGAAGCCACACATTGAAGCAGAAAGATGAGATAGATGTAGATCTATCTTATCTTCCTGCCTCCTTCTGTTTGGCTGATGATGAATGACATTAGTAGTAATGTAAAGTTTTTGTTACCTACCTACTAGGTACTTCTCGTTTATGTATTTTATTCCTACATAGGTAGAGGTACATACAATTATTTACGCAATTTTAATCAATGTTAAATCGCCATGGTGCTCCGGCGGGCACGAGGGTCATGGTGGAGCGCGTACTGGCAAGGCTTCACTTTCGCGGTTTCGCCTCGTACTGTACTGCGGACTGCGGAGTATTACTCGCGAGTGTCTAGGTTTATTTTTAGGTGGATGTGGTTCACCTTGGCTGCTCTGCATCCTACAGATAGCCGTGCACGTTGAACTTGCAGTTTGCAGTGCACCCACTTAGACACAGCACGCGAACCGAACGTCGGGAACCGGCCGCCGCGCGCCGTCTGGCATAGAGCGGATACGCAGGCGTACACAGTAACTTCGGATTTCGGATACAGCTCAGCAGTCTACCTACATACCGACTGATCCTATCTACTACTACTACCTACGTTTTTATCACGTCTATCCTGCGAACCATAATAGGTATTGAGTTGGCCACGAAAAGAGAGACCGTTTTGCCATGCTAAATACATAGATTAATCAAGCAGATCCTATACATATAGTTAATGATGATTTCTAAATGATTTTCACCGTACAGTTCGAAAGTGTGATTGTTTCTATAAACAATAATTAACATAACGATCAAGTTACAACAGATAGAACAGGTATCAACACGCCACGGCGGCGGCGGCGGCGGGCGGTGTCAGTGGTTTACTCCACGACTTGAACAGCGAGCGGTAAATGAATGCAAGTTAATGAATGCATTGAATGATAAAGTTTCAACTTGTTGTGGATAACAAGTAACGACCCAGCCAGCATGGAGTGAGTCGTCAGTAACACAAGTACGCGCGACGTATCGGAAGTGAGGCTGATAGTGATAACTTATCACGGGGAGTGGAGATTAACAGACTCACTCATACTAATCAACAGTAAACATTTTAAAATGTCACGTCACATACCTGTTACATAATATTGTGTTCCGCTGGCTGGGGCGCCGGAAGATGAGGTCACTCACTCGGTCCGTCAGGCCATCGTATCCCTCATACGCGACACTACTTCAACTAGTCTAATTTATTTCACCACAACGACTAGGTAACTACCAATTGCTAAGAGACGAACCGAACACCTCATCTACCATCAGCGAGAAAGGTTTAAAAACCTCAAGCTCTACTTACTCCACTTCTCGTGCGGCCCGAGAAGTGAAAATAGACTCGTTCGTTACTCTACGATAATTTCGCGCAAGATTTGAGATCCACACTCAATTAGCATATTATAGGTAAATCAAATTACATGCTTTTTCCAGTTAGGAAACAAACAAGCAGAACAAGTTGGAGTGTTTGACAGTCCACAGAACAGAGACATACAGGATTACTTATGCAGCGCATGTAACAGTATGGTAGGTATAGGAAGCGAAGAGAGGTGCGGCATACAGTTCACGTGTGAATATGATAAATTGTTGCTTTTGACGCCAGTGAGTAGCGGCGCTGACTGCCGGAGTGCGGACATTGCGGAATGCGCCAGACCCGAGAATGTGCGAAGATCACGCAATCGTGCGCAGCCACCTATAACTAAAACGTTTGCTAGCCAAAACTGAACAAGAATATGGCTAACTACAGCAGAGTACCCAAATAAACAAATTACGGCTCTACAACCACTCAATACTAGCCCAGATAATCGGTCAGCGAAAGGAACCAGCTGTTTTCGAGATTGTCGTTCAGACTACTTCAGCTGTATCAGACACGCTGTAATATTAGCTCAATATTGCAGCTATACTCGTAGCATGCATACCTACTTCACTCAGTACTCTGATAAGTTCACTGCCTGCGTTGGACTGCAATTGAATTTTGTTCAACTCGAACGACAATGATTGTGTTATCATAGGAGAAACACAAGTCAAAGACAAAGAGATAGCAACCTCGCTGGCACGACTGCAGTTCTACATGTGGGGCAGCAGGCGCGTTGTCCGTCTGTCTGACATTTAGGTTTATTTTTATCAGACGCGCCCGCGCCGCCACAGCCATCTGATTCACACCACCATTGGATAACATTTATGAAGTTCCCTATAAATACACCGGTTCACTTGTCCGTACTAAAGGCCAGCCCATCTCTCACACTCGGCGTGTTGGATGCACTTCTAGTACTATCATACCCGTAAAACCTTCTTTCTCAAAATTTTACGAAGAGTACACACCATGCCTACAGATAAAAGTTTACAGAAACAGTAAGTAGCTGCATTAGCTCTACGCGTGAAAGGCCACTGCTATCTTCTTCATAGATTCGTCGTTGTTGTGACCATGCTACGCGATTCGATATCGCCCAATCGTACCAAGAAACAGGATCTTATCCACAGTGGATTTACGATAACTGACTTTCAATAAAAACATGCGTTCGTTCTGTTACATTACCTACTGAAAGTGATTATTACCTACCTATAAGATCCCTATTATTTTCTAACTTTAGACTCTGTGGCTTAGTCTATATTCGATACCTGCTTCTGCTCAAAACCATAGGAAAGTCCCTCAGCTATGTCCAAGTGAGTTTAGTTGTGTTTTATATGAGTTGCACTTGACAATTTGTGAAAACATCCTCTGTTAATGAAACCGTTATCAATACTTGCCGCGGTTTATCCAAAAACCTTGGAGCCTTCCTCTCTAAAGGCTCCACTCCTTTTATTCGCAGTAACTCGTATGAACATAGCTAAGTATTGAGTTGATTGCTGTTGTATGTACTAGCAAAGCAATACTCGCATGTACTATTACCACAGTATAAAGCTATTACTGTCTGTTCATAGTCTCAGAGCGCGTTGATAACGCTTACCTACTTGACTCGAAACAAAACGATCATTCAAACAATAGTGATAGCTAATAGTCGCTAGATGTCAGGGGTTCTACTACCTAAATACGATGTCAGGGAGTCTACTACCTAAGCACGATGTTAGGGGTCTTCTACCTAAGCACGATGTCAGGGGGTCTACTACCTAAGCACGATGTTAGGGAGTCTACTACCTAAGCACGATGTTAGGGGTCTTTTACCTAAGCACTATGTCAGGGAGTCTACTACCTAAGCACGATGTTAGGGAGTCTACTACCTAAGCACTATGTCAGGGAGTCTACTACCTAAGCACTATGTTAGGGTCTACTACCTAAGCACGATTTTAGGGGTCTTTTATCTAAGCACTATGTCAGGGAGTCTACTACCTAAGCACGATGTCAGGGGGTCTACTACCTAAGCACGATGTTAGTAGTCTTCTACCTAAGCACTATATCAGGGAGTCTACTACCTAAGCACGATGTCAGGGGGTCTACTACCTAAGCACGATGTTAGTAGTCTTCTACCTAAGCACGATGTCAGAAGGTCTACTACCTAAGCACGATGTTAGTAGTCTTCTACCTAAGCACGATGTCAGTTGGTCTACTACCTAAGCACGATGTCAGGGGGTCTACTATCTAAGCACGATGTTAGGGGTCTTCTACCTAAGCACGATGTCAGGGGGTCTACTACCTAAGCACGATGTTAGTAGTTTTCTACCTAAGCTCGATGTCAGTGGGTCTACTATCTAAGCACGATGTCAGGGGGTCTACTACCTAAGCACGAAATTCGTAGTTTCGGCCGAAGTGATGGTTGTTGCCTACTCCGTATCACTCACGAGATAAGATTAGTACCTATAGAGCCAGAACTAAGAATTAATGACATCACGAAATTAAAGTTGTCCTTCGAAAATTTTAATTTGTCACTGGTTTGAAGGATCTACAAGTTTCGAAGTGGCCCGTATCATCGTTGACGGACGGAGAGTAGCGCCCTTACAGAACGCCGACTATTGCGGAGCGATGCCGGAGGCGAGGCGGTCCTACCAAGCGGTGCTCTTGATTAGCGTCAATTTGTACAAACGGTTCCGATTCGATTGATTCTGAGTGTTTCTTTGTAATGCTTAAATGTAGTAGGTCCACTTCTTGTAATTAGGCCCTACGAAGTCAAATCGTCTGAAACCTGTGGCTTGATTTGTTGTGCAAGTTCTGCAATACAGATATCGTTATTTCTTAGATGTGGGACTTGTTTTCCTCTCTATTAGGTGGACATTCGTGGCGCCTACACTGTGGTCTGTGATGTTGTAAACAATGGTCAATGGCACGCTGCCTTCAGCGAACGTCACGCGCATGCGCGAGCTCTGCCGACACATGGCCGACACTCACCACAGTCACCACCGGAGACCACAGCAATTGAGTATTTAACCATGTTTTGTCCTTTTACAGAGTAAGCGCGTAATGTATGATGGTATTTATATCGATATCTCTGCCTTGGGATTTGCATCACCAATCATTATAAACTGTCAACCGTACATCTGCTACATCTTTTCCATTAGGACAACGTTTAGCTAACTTCAGATTTGACAGAAATTCAGATAAGTAACTTGGTACTCTATAGAAAGACGTTATGAGACTTACCATCTCGTTTCCCAGACCGAATAATATTGTTGCGCGCTACAAATAATGCTTGATACATGGCGACATTAGTTACCACTAGCGCCATCTAGTATCGGGTAGCGGAACTAGTACCTTGTTACTAGGACCTTGACCCTACTTGACCTTTTTCTAAGTACTAGTAATTCCGAGAACTATCGACGTCGAGTCAGTCGGGACCGGTATGTACTCGAACGTTCTAGATGTTTATGTACTAGCTCTGCGGCACTATATAAGGCCGGGTGGGCCGCGAGACACACATAGTTTCGATTAAGGCCAGGTATTCCCGTTTTTGCCTGTTTTAGAATTCATTTTTGATAGGCAAATTATAATATCTAAAATCTGAAATAAATATATATTTTAGATACATTCTTTCTCCTTACCATGTACCCGTTCAATACTCGATACAATAAAATTTTCTCGATAGAAAAAAATTCCGAACTAACTTCGATTTGCAGTTTTTTTACAAGCAAATTTCATTTTAAACAAGTACTAATACTCCTTTTTTTCTATAAAAAATACCAATTTGTAAGTAATTCATTTTGGAATCGATTCTACCCGATCGTTTTTTTTTCATTACATTTATAAATTTTTTATCGATTATTCAAGTGATTTTCGATCCGCGCGTCGCTTGCCAGTGTCCCGCGGGACGTTACCGAGGTGAGACGTGTGCCAAATTTTTGCGCTCGCGCTTCTCTTCTGCTCCGTACGTAAATAAAATAAATTGTAAATAATTATTGTACTAAATAGACATAGTTAAGATTTTGTTTATGTGTTTATTTCTCATTGTGTAAATATTTTGTATATAACTTTTAAGACAATAATTTTGTGATTGATTTGTGAAAATGGCAAATAAAGGAAATAAAATAAGGGCTAAATCATGGTTGAAGGCAAAAAAAATTGCGAAAGAAATATCATCATCATCATCATCAGCCTATAATGTTCCCACTGCTGGGACACAGGCCTCCTCTCAGTGAGAGGGAGTGGGCCGTAATCCACCACGCGGGCCCAGTGCGGGTTGGTAGATGTCACATGTCTTCGAATTCTTGGTTCTAGGACATGCCGGTTTCCTCACGATGTTTTCCTTCACCGTTTTGTGAGCAGTGGTGATGAAATAATTTACACAAAGTAAAGCGCCTGTCTGGGTTCGAACCTACGACCTACAACTCGTAAGTCGCGGCCGTTACCACTTGGCCACCACTGCTCCGCAAAAGAAATATGGTAAGTTATATTTTTTATTCATTCATTCCTATTGACAACACTCACAGTACCCTATTACCAATTTATTATTTCCCTACAATAGTGAAACACCTTTGATGTCGGGCGACACCGTGCACCACCCGCGCCGCCCGTGTAGGTAGGTACCCGGGCAAGGTAGTTCCCAATCTTTTTTAATACCATAACTTATTTTATTGTTTCAGTTCAAAAATGAATCGAAATAAAAAAGGCTTATTTGTTCGAAAAAACAGCAAAGAAGTACTTACTTTCTTTGTTTTCTTGATAATCGGAATCCTCGCCACAGAATACGGAGCATATTTACCAACCGCATCAAGTGTGTAAAACAGTTGAATTTGAACCCTATTCAGAGTGAATAAAGCCGCCGCGCGCGCAAATGGTATAATGGTTTACTGTTTTCAAATGTCTAATAGGTAAGAAGTAGTTCAACCCGCTGCGTTGGTCCGGGTGGTTTTTATAATTTTTATTAGCCTAAGTGCTACCTAGGTACTAGATGTGCAGTCGACCATACCACAATAAATATAGGTATATAATATATAAGTATATACATATGTATATATATATATACATATCGTCTGTGTACGTAGTATTATATTATCTGTGTCTGTGGTAAGTGATAACACTATGGTCTTGAGCTGGCCCGCGTATTGAAACTACTGAAAAAATAACCGTATTCTATTGAGACGTGCGGCCTACTGTACGAGAGTACGTATTTACTACTATTATGGTGTCTGCAACGAATGTTGTGTAGTCTATGCCATCTACTACGCGCAGTAAACTCGTGCCATAGTGTAGAAATATGGCAGTATGACCATTTCCTACGAATATTATTTTTATTATTTTCGGTAATGTTTAGGCACAAGCTCGTTTATGCTCAGTACAGTAGCCAATCCCCTTACTAAAATACTGTTCAAGTTATAACAAGCATAGAAATACATAAAAAAAAATCAATGGCTAGTTTGGCTATAAAGAAGTTCTCCAATGCATAATTTTATTCAGTATTTATTTGCAAAAGGAAAAGTGTGTCACGTAGAATTCACTCGAAATTTTTGTTATTGCATGTTTATTATTAATTATGCCACTCCAAATGGAATAATAAAAGGAACTTGGCTTGAAATGTTTACGTGGGTTTTTAATGTTTTAGAGCAATGCAGTTGCAGACCAAGCGCAGTGCGCATGTATCAACTAATGATTCGGCGAATATCGAGTAAGTTTTTTATATTATTTATTTTATTTTAAAGACATTCTCTATTTTTTACTATTTGAATTAAATAGTATCTCACTCGTTATTGTAACACTATAAAAATTACATAAAGAAATTAAATACATATACTTAAATTAAGTAGGTACGTATGTATGTGGGGGTAACATACATATCTACTTTATTGTTAAAATTACAGTAGGGTGAGTGGGGGCAAGATCGAACGGTTTTTTGATGAGATGAGCAGTGTTGTATTTGAAGTCTTGTAGAACAGTACATATGAGCTTATGCTGAAAAATTATTTGTTTGAGTAAAGAGCAAAGAGTATATTTTTCTATCATATTAATAACATCCTGTTAAATCTGCTCCAAAGCATAAAAAAAATTAAATTAAATGTTTTTATCACGAAAATGAACCAGGGGAAAGATGAAAGGGTGATGGGGAAAGATCGAAATAGTTTCTAAAATCGTTTAAATGATTCTCAGACGCTGTTGGTGGTCACTAGTCTATAGTTTGAAGTGCCCTAAAAACTGAGAACTGACTGAAGTGTCAAAATTCCTTTAGTTAAGAAAGATATAACGTTTTTATATTTTTATATATTTCAATCTTACCCCACCGGGGGAAGATTGACAAAGAGGTTCTCAAACTTTCCACTTTAATTGCTTAAGGTTATACTGAAAATAAAACATTGCTATCAATCAAATATATCCTTTAATTTTACTTTATCCTAATACTTACCGAGATATTACAAAACAGAGAGTTTGCATTTTTCTTTCATCTGAGTCTACAAATGTAGCGCAATACGTAACAAATAAAAGTGACATAAAGATAAAATATTTCAAAATTAAATAGTTATCCAAGCAACAACTTAGAAAAAAAAAATGTATGGCTTCATGCCCATAACAAAAACATAAAAAGACTCTTCAAAGGCAAAAAAGCAATAACAAATCACTTATCTTACATTAATTTGCCATATTTAGGATCAATATCTTTAAAGATTCAATTTTAATCTTTATTACATCTAAAGGTACGAGTTCGTAGTCGACTGCAGACAGCAGCAGAATACGACGTGTCGCTGCGATACTACTGGGGTCTATATATTTCTATGAAAACAACGTGTCGCTAGCTACGGAAGGTATTTCATAGAAACACATAGAAACCAGTAGTGTCGAGGCGACACGTCGCCTGCTGCTGCTGCTTGCAGTTGGCTACGAAGTTGTACCTTAATTCTTAACATAATAATCTCGACTTCGGCACGGATTTTTCGGGATGTCTTGTTCTTTCACACTATGACGTATTATATTATAAAGATTCCTTCCGTTTTACTTTCTCTATGGCCGATGTCCGGACGTAGTTACGTGGCATGGTGATTCTGAATTGACAAAATGCAATTATTGAATAGTCATTCGGTAGTCCTAAGTTGGTATTTATAATAATAATATTTGTAATCACTAATCAATTATACACAAAATTAATTCATTCAAAATTTGCATAAACGATATTCTATAAGAACATCATAAAATCATAAAAGGGTAGGTACCGATTATTTTATTTTGTATACTTATCTTATCATGAACAGTTTGAGAACATCTGACTATTAGTATGACTTTTGAAAACGGGGTAAGGTCGAAACTTTTAAATGTTCTTCTTACCCCGTCAAATATTGGTGGGTAAAGATGGAAAATTGAAATAAATCCTAAAATACGAAAAATAGCCATATTTGGATGTAATAACACAACTAAGAATTAAAAATAATGAGTAGATATTCCAATAAAACATTCGTATTCACCTCGTAAGTAAAGTTACAGAACACGGGGTAAGATTAAAACACTCGATTAATTTGCGTAAAAGTCACTGCGCAGACATTTGCATTTTTCACACAACCATTCACTCAAAGCGGTAAACGCTGATTGATATGTGCAACGTAACAAAATGGCGATCTTAACAATGTTGTCATAACTGCAAAAACTGCATTAAGTCTGACGTTATGGACAACTTTTTGTGTTACCCCGTTTTCTATCTTCCCCCCACTCACCCTACCTATTTATTCATTATTATTACTGTTTGCGTATCTTTGTTTCTGTATAACTGTCTGTATGTCAGTGTGCGTGTGTATCTGTCTTTGGAATTGTAGCTCCTAAACGGAAAACGGATGAATCGATTTCAATGCGGTTGTCTTTATTAAACAGACTGGTTTAATAATAAGAAAGTTTTACTTGTTAATTACCAACAAGTCAAAAACAACTTTTGTGTTACAGATCAATAGAGCATGCGGAAGGGCATAACGTGTCTCCATTGATGACTTTAGAGCATGGTTTACTTGAATAATCTTAGGATTGAGGAGTAAGTAATATTGTTTTAACCGATTCAATTAAAATC
This sequence comes from Luperina nickerlii, assembly GCA_963855955.1. Taxonomy (NCBI): domain Eukaryota; kingdom Metazoa; phylum Arthropoda; class Insecta; order Lepidoptera; family Noctuidae; genus Luperina; species Luperina nickerlii. Next base: position 320,740 of record OY979683.1, on the reverse strand, counting down.
AGACTAAAACATGCTACGGCATGCCATAGGCATAAGTAAATAGCCCATAAGATTCGTAAGTTTATATATCCGATAACTATCGCATTTACTAACAACTATGAATATTGAAACAAAAAAATATATTTTATTGTTACAGAACGACTATTCATGCTGCCAATGCCCATGTCACACATGCTGAAATGCCTTTAGATGAACATAATAATGTATCACCTAATAATAATATCAATCAGTAAGTTGCTACTTTTTGTTTTACATAATAATTATATTACCATGTGGAATTCAATAGGTTATATTAAAATAATCTGTTTTTAGAACAATGGAGGAAATTGAAAACTACACTCTAAGCGTTAAAAACGAAATCGAACACGACTATCAACCCATCAGTGGACGACGAATTGTTGACATGAATTACCTGATGACACAGCTCCAAGAAAAAACGCATCATATCGATTTATTTGACAGCAGAGTTGGATATTTTAGAGATATAAAAGTGTTTACTTTTAATTTGATAAAAAAATAAAAATAATTTATTTTTATTTTATTGACGACTCACGCTTCACATTATGTGTTACACGAGAAGACCATTTATACCTCTAAGCTTTGTTGAATTACAATATACCTACATTGATCTTGTAATTCAAGAATTGTAACACAATTCTCCTAAAGTAAGTGTGCCTACTGCTTGATTTTTTATACTGTAGCACGAATATTTGATTTTAGTCAGTCGGATTTTAAATCCTTTTTATAAAAAAAAGTATACAAATTATTTTTAATAATTAGTATCAAGTTTATACAATACGTATCTAATCTATCTATAACCTTAAAAATAACTACTACTAGAAAAATAAAACAAAATAAACTTATACTAATCAATTCAAGTTGATCTACTGCATTGCTCTACTCTGTGACGCAACTTAGTACCTACTCGAGGTCGTGAACTCATGAGCGGTGAGTTTAGCGCGCGCGTCTCCCGCGCATCGTAACTTATTACGTATCGCTAGTCCTTGCGGGGGCTGGGGTATGCGTTAAATGCCTACGGCGCTCGGAATACCTGGCCTTAAGCGATACGAGCGATAACATCGAAGCGATATTCAAGTGCGACTAAGAGTGATCAGTAAGTGAAATTGTGTTTCTTAATTAGTGTGTTTGACTTGTAATTAGTGTTGGTGAGTAAAGTGTCAGTTTTTTGGTTATTAAATCGGCAGTTTTTATTGTCACGAACCCCAAGCTCGTAACAATATTAATTATACTGTGACTGATAAATGTTCTCGGGGATCTAAATGTAACTGCCATAATAATTATGGGCAATAAGACTGAGGTTGAGCCGTTGAGGATTCGACATCAATCAAGGTGAATTCTAAGAAGAGAACTATGAGCACTTTTTTACGAGATTGTGTCACGGGAGTAAAATTATTATTCTATGAAGAGACAGACAATCAGAAGAGCGTTCAAGTAATACAGTGGTATTAGGAATTCCTTAGATACCTACCGAGTGTGCGCTGTTAGTCTCGTACTCTTGACACTGCGTCAAAGCGGGAAGCGGGTACTTGGACAGCACAATTATTGTGATTTTCACTTACATTCAAATACAAGTGAGTAAAGATAGCGATAGGTGATAGCCGTGATAGTGTGATACCGATAACTTACAGAGCTACTCGTGTACCGTCACAACACCCACGACAGGCAACACAAGGAGTCAAGCAAGTCACCGCGAGCTCGCGGAGACAAGTCCTTGACTCCAATATTTAAATAAGTAGGTGTTTATCCAGAGCATGCACGTGTCATCACTAAATATACTCCACGTCTTGTTTCCAAAACATAGATCATAACTCCCGAAAGGAGCCTTTCACTGTCTGCTAGTGTTGAAGTTAAAGGACTTAAGGCTCCTTCAAACAGGCGCGACACGACACGCGACACAAAGGCACCGCAAGTCGCGCAACGAGCGGTGGTTTTGTGTCGCGCGCGATTATATCGCATGTCGCGCCTGTTTGTAGGAACCTTAACTCCGGCAGCACGATGAGGCTTGTAATTTTTATCGGGCGTGATACCTACGATCGTTGACGCTGATTCAGTTTTCCACAGAAGTTGGTGTTTTGTTTACAATGTTGGATATTATCAGAGTTTAGGTAATGAATCTAATCAGTGACACCGTCACACCGCCGGCCGCTGACTGGCCCACTTTCTGAAGGAAAGCGGAATAAATTATTAGAGTTATCACTCGCACGGATCATTAACTGATGCAGCAATTATTCATGTCACTGTTTATAGTGTAGTGTAGCGCATGCGCGCGGCGCGTCGTGTGGCGCTGTGGGGGCGCGGGTGGCACGCGTGCACGCGCTTGCTCGTGCCGCTAGCGACTGTCAAACAAAATTGGCGGGAACCGGCGCGGCGGGCGGCGTGGGCGCATCCTATAATGATATCTGTACATGACTTAGGTACCTATATCGGAACTCTGAAGTGACGTGCAATTATTAATTAGCAATCATTATTATAAACTGAACTAGAATGTGCGATACGGATTCTGTCTTCTTATCAACACTAGCGAGATGCGACGTGTTCCGTTTGCGCAATGTTTACATGAACGGCTTCACTTAGTGAATTACCAATTTTGACAGCAAATTTTTGGAGGTAATTCCCGCACCAGTTGAGTAGAGGGCCACGAATTACACTATGGTCCAGTTTACTATTAGTTGCTTCTGATCAAGCATGTCAAAAGCACGGAAAAGTCAATGAAAAGTGCGTACCTATGTAATCTTTTTTTGATTAAGGTGCTCGTTTTGATTTCATCAGTAAACTTGGACAATAGGTCTTATGTACCTTTACCCGCTTGGAATCCAAATTGGTTTGGATAAATTACTTCGTGTTTTCTATAAATTTGTGTATTTGTTGACTAACGTATTTTTCTACAATTTTATCAATAGATGAAAGCAATTTAATAAGACGATAGTTAGCGTAATCATCTCGCTTACCTTTTTTAAAAACTGGTCTAACACAGCCTAACTTTAATTCATCAATCTATGTTTACGATCTTAATCATTTAAGTATTTAGAAAAATAAGTATTCGGGCCAATTTTTAAGTTTATAGATCAAAGGGATCAGATATTTCAAATAAACTGTAAGTATCCCCGTTTTACACCCAAAGGGGTGGAATTTTGAAAAATCTTCTGGGATGTGTTCATAACTTGGCTCAAAGATCCATTCCAATTTTCGAGTTAATGGAAGTACCTACTTAAGCAGTAAAATCCACCCCTTAAACTTTATTACCTTTTTCCATCTTGGTAGGAGCCGATTTTGGAAAAGCCCTAAACACATTTTTTTTTATTGTTTATGTAGTAGGTAAGTACCAAATTTCGAGTTAATCCGACATTTTTCTAACCTATCAACTTTGTCACCCCCTACTAGGCCTTTACACAGACCGGGACGGCATACTAATGGACATCCAAATGTATCGATATAGAAATACGACATAAAAAAACGATAATAAATATAAAATAAATAATAATAATAAATATAATACGATATAAACTATATCCCAGCTTTTCAACCCCACAGGGGTCAGGGGTGGAATATTGAAAAATCGTGTAAGACTCAAAGATTATTTTTACCAATTTTCGAGTTTTAACTTTTAACGCGCGGTCCGATTAACTCGCAACTCAGTATTTATACTCAGTATTTTAAAAATAAAGAATAACGTGTATCGGAGTTTTTCGAAAATCTACCCTTAACGGTGTGAAAAGTTGATTTTACAGGGGAAGACTTTACTGCGTGGCTTGATTAACTCGAAAATTGATAAAGGGTGTCCAGCGGGAATTTTTCTATTTAAAAATTAAAAAACAAATAAACGAACAACTATAGAATTTTTATTTTATTTTTAAAACGTAACTAGGGTCTGCGGATTTCAATTCGTAAAAATAATGTCCTCCAAATGACGTCCATTCCTCGTTATACACTCTTGTAAGCGAACCCTAACATTGACAAGTACGCGGGAACAAAGCTCTGGGAGGATAGCAGCGATTTCACGCCGGATATTTTCTTGTAGGGCAGTTATGGTACGGGGATTATGGCAGTATACTTTCGACATAAGGTAACCCCACAAGAAAAAATCACACGCCGTCAAATCCGGCGATCGAGGTGGCCAGGGTATGTCTCCGTACTTGCTTATTAATTTTCCAGGGAAAATTTCCCTTAGCCTCGACATTGTGATCCTGGCAGTGTGTGGAGTTGCCCCATGTTGCTGAAAGTGTGTCCTATTGTTGCGTCCGTAAAACACTTGCAATTGCGGTACCAAAAACTCATCAATCATACGACAGTAAACCGAAGAAGTGACAGTTTCACTCTCATTAAAAAAATATGGACCGATTATTCCATGAGCAGAAATCGCGCACCATATTGTCGTTTTAGGGCAGTGCAAACTCTTTTAATGCCGTTCCCATAGGTTGCTGGGGTTCCAGTAACGCATATTTTGTTTATTCACATAGCCCCCGATGTGAAAATGAGCTTCGTCGCTAAACAATATGTTGGTTCCCAAGTGTTCTAGGGGTCCGAAAACGTTCACATCGTTCGGGCGTACGTTTTTCTTAAAACATAATCGCTGTCATTTAGTTTTTGAACGATTTGCATTTTATAAGGATAAAGTTTTAATTTCTTTTTCAAAATCGCATGCACAGTTGACTTCTTGATGCCTATAGAGCCCGCAATCTTTCTCACCGATTTTCTAGGGTTTCTGATAATTTTATTTCTTGTCGCACCTGTGCCACACGTTCTGGCGTTGCTGCTGACGTAGACGGTCCTGTTGGCGGCCTATTTACCACTGTCCCTTCTTGTCGGAATCTTTTTACCCACGACCGTATAAGCTGCGTGCTCGGACTGTCGATTAATCGCCGAATATCAAAGTGGGAACAGAAAGCACGACGCGCTCGAACCAACGATTCACCACACTTTAAATATTGCTCAACCGCAAATGCACGATGCGCTCCCGGCCAATGACTCATGGTTGCAAAAAAATCCGCAAAGATGACACAACCAAACGCTACCACTCCCGCGCCTCTAGCCCCTTTAATAAATGAATAACGATAATTTAAATTTGAAAAATTTCCACTGGACACCCTTTATAAGTAAACAATCTTTGAGACAAGTAATGAACACATCCCAAACGGTTTTATGAAATCCACTCGTGAAAAATCTTAGCAAGAATACTTGTCTAAGCAAGTAATAAAGTTTATCATTATTGGTTTATCAAAACTACCCCCAAAGGGAGTTTTGGGGTGTTAGTTTGTTTGGAAGGATTTTAATGCGCGGTCCGATTAACTCGAAATTCAGTAAGTACTTACCTATCTCACTTTTAGAACAATATTCGAATGACGCTTCTCACGTTAATGGCATCATAGGTAATATGGCAGACGAAGCCTTTTTTCGTACCTAAAACAGCTCATGGAAACCATGTCGTTTTTCATCAGAATATTGCTGGTAGGTACTATAAATAAATCCGATGATATTGAAATGGCACTTAACTTACTTCGAGACAAACAATGTATGGTTGACTTTATATGTCTAACTGAAACATTTATTAAATCGGGAGATGAAGAAAACATGAGATTAAAATCTTATAAATTAGCGAGTTACTACTCCAGGAAAGATCAGAGACGTGGCGGTGTTTGCATTTTAGTAAAACAAGATATGGAATGGGGAGGAAAACTAACTTTTTATCACGCTAGGAGGCGCATGATCAACTGTCCGGCTGTCATTGATTTGACATAACGAACGATTGTCAAATTGTATGGATTTGTTTGTTTACTTTTCACATGTTATTTATTTTAGATTAAAATGCCCAAATGTTCTGCTTTAAACTGCAAAAATAAAGGGATTCATCTGTTCCCTAAGGATGCCACACGAAGAAAACAATGGGAATCTGCTTTACGGATCCAAAACTTTAAAGCAAGCCATACTGCACGATTGTGTGCAGCACATTTCAAACAAGAAGATTATTTTGGAAAAAGCAATTATACAAGTAAGCTAGCACTGCTAGGGACTTACTATTGTATTGAGCCCTATTTTCTGATTCGTCCAAAAGGAAGATACTTACTTAAATTTGTAACCTAAACTTTAATACTGTACTGTAAATTTCGATAATACATAATAGCTAAAAAGTGCCTGTTTGCTATTTCAGCTTATGAACCACTAGCAAAGTTTCTTAGGAAGTCAGCTGTACCATCAATATTTTGTTTTACTGAGGTGAAACCTGAAAATCCAGCAGCTCTTGAACGACAGCATCGTCTGGAGAAAAGAAGTCAGAGGAAACTTTTTCAAGAAGAACCACAGCCTTCAACCAGCAAAGCTGTCTCTGAATACGAAAAGGACTGTGATTTGACGCCAGAAATTGCTTGTGAAGAAATTGTAACAACAATAGACACTAGCACACATTGTATGCCTATAGAATGTTCACATAGTATAACTACATCTTTATCAAAACACACTCAAGTTGACCATGAGCATATGTATGGATCAATAAGTAAATACAAAGAAGATGATGAAGCTATAAAGTTCTACACAGGCTTTGAAACCTACAAAAAATTTTATTTTGTTTACTCTACTCTTAGTCCTATGGCTCACAAAATTAAATACTATGGCAGTAATGTCATAAATATAAGTACAGAAAATCAGTTCTTTTTAACCATGATGAAGTTAAGGCAGAATAAGTGTAATTTTGAACTTAGCAAATTTTTCAATGTAAGTCCGACCACTGTTTCAAATATATTTATAACATGGGTTAACTTTATTTACCAGCTATGGACAAAAATAAATATTTGGCCAAGTAAAGAAATGGTGCAGTATTATATGCCAGAAAGCTTTAAACATTATGACAACAATGTCAGAGTGATTTTGGATGGCACTGAAATCAATGTTCAAAAACCAAAGAACCCAAAATCACAACAAGCTTCATGGAGCAGTTATAAACATGCAAATACGCTGAAAATATTAGTTGGTGCTACACCTGGCGGACTGCTATCATACTGTTCCGAGGCATATGCAGGATCAGTAAGTGATAGACAAGTAGTTGAACGAAGTGACCTTAAGACCAAATGCCAAAGTGGTGACAGCATCCTTGCAGACAGAGGATTCACAATTCAAGACATGTTTGCAGACAGAAATGTGACAGTCAAAATACCAACTTTTTTAAAAGGGAAATCTCAGTTACCTGGTCTCACCCTAATCAAAGACAGGGAGCTTGCTAATAAGAGGGTCCATATTGAACGGATAATAGGATTAACAAAAACTTATAAAATATTAAAGAATGACCTAGACCATAGCTACATTCCTATTGCAACTAAGATATTCTTCATATGTTTTATGTGTTGTAATTTTAGGGAATGTATTATGAAAAAGTGAAATAAAACAATTTTTTACATCATTATTGTTTTTTAATTAATTGTAAATAGTTTTTATAAACGTATTTCTTAAGAATTGCAGGCTCCAAATGATGAAGGTTGAAATTTATTAAATTAATTAACATTTCACTTATGTAAACATCATCTTTATCAATAAAAATTACCTTCATGTCTTTAAATGTATAGACAATAAAATTGCAGTACTTTCTCTCTGTACAAAGCAGCTGTCCTTGAACCTGAGCATAGTATGGATGGGTTTTCCTTAAAAAAAGCTGTCCATTACATTTTTCTAGGTATGGTACAGTCACTTCATTAATAAGGCTATTTCTTGATGCATATGGGCATTTTACCTCCACTAATGTTTCTTGTCCTATTAATCCATCCGGAGAAGCTGCTAAAAAAGGATATTGACTTGATATAAATAAACCACATTTCTCAACCATTATTCCAAAATTTTCTTCATATTGGGATATTGCTATAGGTTCATGAACTTTTCCATGTACTACTGCTCTGGTATGGACAGCTTTAGGTGCTAAAATTCTTTGTATCAAGGAGTCACTGTATGTTTTACTGTGACACACTGTATAAAACATGCTGGCTGTGATTCTGCATGATCTCCTTTCATGCCACTCCAGAGAATCAGCCTGCGCTCTTGTGGTTTTTTCAACTTGTTCAGTTTTTGCAGAGGTCACATTTCTTAAAAGTAAATTCTCTAAAAGTACATCATGTGGAGTCTCTTTCAAACATGGGTAATGGTCCCATTCGATACCATGAGGATTAGCGGGTTCTAGGGTCTGTAAAATAGGCATAGAACTTTCCCCATAACCTATGGCTAAATTACTTACATAATCTGTGTAATTATTTATTATATCTTCCTCTCGTAAAGGATTATAATTACAAGATTTTTTTCTCTTGTGGGGTAAATTTTGAGCAGCAATTGGAGAGTTATAAAATAATTTCTTGGGTCTATTAAACATCATCAGCTTTTGTGTACTTGATTGATGTAATTTAATCATTTTGTTCTGCACTATATCATGCACACCACACAAAAGGACAGCTACATGTTTACAACATGCATGAATACCACTCCCTGCTGCACATTCACAATGGCTTTCTTCTACACCATCACAGCTCAATTTCACATCAACCACATATGCCACTTTTTTCATGCTAGCTTTGCATTCTCCTTTTAAAAATGTGTGCACACTGTCCGAGCAAAAACGGGCAGTTATAAGATGGCGAGATTCATATAAAAGCTCTCCGTTTGGCTTGGCATTGTATCTTTCAAAATATTCTTGTATTTCTTGCTTGCTAATACTTGGAAGTGACGAATCCGCATTTATGTCTTTGAATTGATCCGAGGCTGGAGACTGATATATGCTATCATCCTGGATGTCGCAATCCGTACCAAAGTTTTGGTTCCGCTCATACGCCTCTAGTCTGTAAAGATATCATTTAATTAGTCTACAAATCATATTAAATAAGCTTGAAGAAGGAAAATAACCTCAAATATTTAAAATGCTTACCTTTCAATCAAATCAGCCTTTTTTCCGGCAATTGACGCATTCCTTCTTCGAAGCTCATCTTTAAGTTGAGATACAGTCATTAGAGAGAACATTTTGTATTCATTTACAAGTAATTTGTTAAAAAAATCACAATGTTATGATAGAGATCTAACATAAACAAAGTACAGTCGCTCAGAGCGCCATCTACAAAAAGCTTTGCGTGTTGCTCCCAATTCGAAAACATAAAATGGCTAGACAATATTGCTCTTGAAAAACATTTTGAAATATGCGGTATAAGACTACAAAAATATGGCATTAACTTATTTTGTGTGTATAGAACTCCAAATTCAGACGTGAGCATATTTCTTAGGAAACTGCAAATAGTGCTAAATGGGATGCATGACAAAGATAACAAATATAATAATATAATATGCGGTGACTTTAATATTGACATTCTAATTGACACTAAAAATAAAAATGAATTTATCAATATTCTATACAATTATAATTTGACATTCCATATAAATGAACCAACTAGACAAAAAACATGTATTGACAATATAATTAGTGATATAAAAGATGCGAAGGGGAAGGTACATGAGTTAGGACTGTCTGATCACAACACGGGGCAAACTTTGTCAATAAAAACAAAAGCAAGAAATCTTGTTAAACAACATTGGTTTGTATACAAAAGAGACCTATGTAAAGATAATTTGCAAAAGTTTAATTATTACCAAAGTAATATGTCCTTCTCACATATATTTGATGAAACAGACGTAAATAAAGCGTTTTCTTTGTTCCATGATGATATTTGTCTCTTTTTTAATCTTTGTTTCCCACTGATAAAAGTCAAAATGAACCAAAACTCGACAAACCCAAAATGGATTACAAAAGGATTGAAAAAGTCTTTTGTAACTAAGCGAAAATTACAAAACGAATATTACAAAAACAAAAATAGACAAAACAAGCTAAAATACACAACATATAGTAAAATATTAAGAAAATGTGTTGCCAACATTCAAAGCAGTAAAAATAAAAATACTATAGAAAAAGCTAAAAACAAGTGTAAAGCCACATGGAAAATAGTAAATGAACGTCTAAAGCAAAACAATGCAAACAATGAAATCAAGGAAATTTCGGATGGAAAACGTATCTTTGACAAAGGAGATGACATTGCAACATATTTCAACAACTTTTTCATAAACATCGCGAAACCAAAACCTATCGAGCACCCAAAAAACAAACCAAAAATGGGAAGAAGGTTAGCAAACTCCATCTATCTTGAACCGGTTGATAATGTAGAGGTATATAAAATAATAATGGAGTTACGAAATACGAATTCAGCAGGGTATGATGGTATTACAACTCGAATATTAAAGGACAATATATCTGCTATCATACAGCCATTGACCTATTTAATAAATCTGTCCTTGGAAAACGGAACGTTTCCTGATGCTCTAAAATTCTCTGTCGTAAAACCGCTACATAAAAAGAGCTCGAAAACAGAAGCGGGGAATTACAGACCAATTACTTTGGTACCGATTATCTCCAAGATATTTGAAAAAGTAATGTGTGTTAGGCTTATGAATTTCTTTGAAAAAAATGAAGTAATAAGTAAACAGCAAAACGGTTTCATTAAAAATAAATCCACTACATTGGCATGCTTTAAATTAATAACAGAAATTCTTAGTTCAGTAGACAAAAAAGAAATTCCAATAGCTGTGTTTTTGGATATGACCAAAGCGTTCGATATGGTATGCCATGATAAACTATTGAATAAATTAGAACAATACGGCATAAGAGGCCTTGCCTACAATTGGTTTGAAAGTTATTTAAGGGGTCGAAAACAATGCACCGAGATTGTAAAAATGCATCCGGAGACTAACACTCAGGTAACCTATAGGTCGCCATACTTAACAAATAAGTATGGCGTACCACAGGGGACTGTACTAGCCCCGATATTGTTTTTAGCTTATATAAACGAATTGCCAGAATCAACGGATCAGTATACTGTATTATTCGCAGATGATACCACTTTACTGATTAAGGAAGCTACTATTGATCAGGCGATAAACGTCACCAATGTCGCTTTACAGGCTATACATGACTGGTTAACTGTAAATAATCTAGAAATAAATACGGAGAAAACTAAATTCATGAGATTCCTGACATATAATAACAAAAGAAACAAAAAAGATAAATTTGACTTGCCAATAAAATATAATAATAACACCATTGAAGAAGTAAATGAAATAAAATTTCTAGGAATAAATATTGATAACTATTGTAACTGGAAATATCATGTAGATACTGTTTGTAAAAAGTTCACAAATTCGTTTACGCACTTCGTAAAATAAAAAAAATTACTAATAAAGAAACAGCATTAATGGTCTATCACAGTCATGTATGCTCGGTATTGAGGTATGGGCTAATCATATGGGGAAACTCTACAGACGCCCAGAGAGCTTTCATAGCCCAGAAAAAATGCATTAGGTCAATCTTTGGTCTCAAGTGGTCTGATTCGTGCCGGTTCACTGATAAGCGTCTACTTACACTTCCATCCCTTTATGTCTTTGAATTGTGTAAATTCGTTAGAAACCACCTTTCACTTTTTGAGCAGGATGATAAGGCCCAATTTAAAAGGAAAATAGTACAAAAACCTCTGGTAGTACCTCGAAGCAGATTAAAGTTATGTGACAGAAACTGCTACGCCATGGCGGTGAAAATTTATAATAAACTACCGGAAAAAATAAGAAAAATGAATAACTTAGAATTTAATAGAACTATAACCAATTGGCTTTGTGACAGATGTTTTTATTCAATAGATGATTATTTAAATTTTAAACAGACATGATGTAAATAAATTAATGAAGACTTATTTAAATTTAAATTGACATTATTTATATATTCCTAAAATAGCTAATCTACTAACTACTTATTTTAATAATTATTTTTATAATGTAATTAATGTTCCTAACTAATATTAATCGAAGCAAGACTGTAAATTCTATTATGTATGACAATGATGTGTATATTGTGTATGACTAATGTCATTAAATGATATTATTATGCATGTACTAGAAATATTTGCACGACTGATAAGTCGAATATAGTGGAACTAAAATTATTTTACCATATTATGTAAGCACCTATATTCTGGCAAATAAATTTCATTTACCTATTAATACTTTTATTATTATTTCGTTTATTTATTTACTTCACTTATTTAATTACATTTTTAAATATTTCTTAAAATATACAAATAAGTATAAAAAACATTTAAAAATATAAAAAAAATAGAACTGTCCGCCGGTGTCGGGATCAGGGTCCAAGCTACCGGTGGTTAGGGCTCCAGAGACAGGAACCTCCTCACAATGCGAGCCGTATCGAGGAGTACTGCCTTCTGAATCAGGCCCTTGATCCAACCGCCTAACGAGAGCCTCGATAGATGTTGATTGAGACTTTCGGTCATCAGTCCATTGGCCGATACGACAATCGGCACAATGATAGCCGAGCTCACATTCCACATGTCAACAACCTCGTGTGCTAAGTCGAGATATTTAATTTGTTTCTCTTTCTCAGCTTTCACGAGGTTCCCGTCATGCGGAATGGTAGGGGAGGGCGGGGCTGGTTTTAACGGAGGTAAGAATTAACAAGCTTATTCTCGCCAAACGTGAAGTGATAAAAAAATGAGACTCGGTTTAGAATAACTATATACACAGCCGAACGTGTCCTAACTTGTCAGTTATCAATCGGCCGTCGCTAGTGATAGTTGTGCGTAATAACCTCGAATTGACAGGTAAACAAACTTTTTGTACTTCGTAATAAATTGATTTAAGATTGATTTTTTCGCTAAATTTAATCAAAGTTTATCCTAAATGGAATTGTATTTTATTGATTTTAAAACTATTATACTTGTTTGTAATTATTTTGACTAGTTTATTTTCTGTAATTGATGAAATATAAAAAGTGACCTTGGGGCTAAAATTAACAAATGGAGTGGGGTCAGTATTAACATGTTAATACTTACCCCATATGTAGCTATGTGATATTAAACGAGTGTCTTCAATCCAAAATGAAATTATAGATAACATGCCTGATATTGACATAAGTATTTCAGAGGTTATTGATCAACCATCACACGTACCACCATATAAGCAGCAACCGTCAAATGAACCAGGGCCGTCAAATACAAAGCCTACAGAAAAGTTTAACGTATAAACAATAAGACCGCTTCCAAAAGCACCTCCTCGTGTCGAATCCAAACGAAAGCGTTCAAGGAAATCAACGATTTTCACTGATACCTACTCCCAAAAAATTGGCCTTAGAGGAGGAAGCAAAATTAAAATCATCAAAAAAGATAAAAACTAGTCAGACTGAAACTAAAAATAAGGGTAAAGGCAAAGGAAAAGGGAAAAGTAAAGGTAAAGAAACCCGGAAAGTAGAAGTAGAAAAGGTTAAGAAGCATATTCTGCAGGATGTTAGTGAAGAAGATACCTGCTTCTGTTTAGTTTGTGCCGAGTCTTATAATGAAGACACATCTGGACATGACTGGATACAATGTATTTTATGCAAAGGATGGGCTCATATCACCTGTATTATAGGTGATACCAGAAAATACATATGCCTCAACTGTTTCTCAGATGATGAGAAATCGTATTCTGATTAATTATTACCTATTTCCTGTCTAAGTTTAAGTACAAATTGGTTTAAGACTGATTAAACTAGTTACCTTATTATTTAATTATTATATTGAAACTATTAAAAAAAATGTTTGTAACAGATTTATAAGATAATACAATTTTTTTACTTCATTAAGAAACTTAAAGACCGTTGAACCTAAAAAGTTTAAGTAACTTTAAAACATTAAGTTTAAACTGTGTGTTTAATTTTTTTTAGGCTTAAAAATATTCAAACTGTCGCAATGATTGTTATTAAGTGTAGATTTAAAAGAATTTGTTATATTCTTTGAGTTCCTATCATAAAAAGTACTAATTTGTTTAACATTAAAGGCAATAAAACATTTTCATTAATGTCAGTGACATTTTATTTAAGTATTTGATAAAATTTTAGTCTCTGTTAATAATTGCCCCTTACGTTAATACTTACCCCAGCTCCGTTAATATTCGCCCCACATGCGGGGTATATATTAACAAATGACTTTTTTGGTTTTCATGGTTCTCTTTCTGGTAGCTGTTGAGATGTGTGATTAGGCAGGAAATATAGAAATTATAAACTGGAGCTGTAAAATATGTATGTATTCCGAAGAACAAGAAAAGACACATAAAAACATGCAGGTAGACTAAAATCTAATTCACCGTCACAAAAAACGCCTGACAAAATATTCGTTGCAGTAAGTGACATGAAGGTGTTTTGCATAAATTGCTAAATCTAAACATGCCCCCGGGCGTTGAAAGGCAATCTTTCAACCAGCATCTTCATTCAATGGCAGTGGGCATATCTTGCTGCATGCACGCCGGATGGTTCCACTCGCAGTTCTAATGTCGGCGACACGACTAATTCCGTCACGTCCTGGGTAGACTGCTGAGATCCGGCCTAATCGCCATTTCAATGGTGGTAGATTGTCTTCCTTTACTATAACAAGGCGATCAGTCTCTGGGACCGCCTTTGAAGACCTCCATTTTGTCCGCTGCTGTAGTTCAGAGATATATTCTTTATTCCACCTCGACCAGAAGTGTTGACGTAATGCCTCTATTCTTTCATAACGCTTCAAATGAGTAACGGAAACGGTTTCATAGGATGGCACGGGCAAGGATGTGAGTGTGCGTCCTATCAAGAAGTGTCCAGGTGTCAGCGGCAGAAGGTCATTAGGGTCCGATGACAACGGCGTAAGCGGGCGCGAGTTCAGGAGTGCTTCAATTTGAACCAGTGCTGTATATAGTTCCTCATAAGTTAAATGACAATTTCCCATTACTCTTTTTAAATGAAACTTTACTGATTTTATACCTGCCTCCCAAAGACCACCGAAATTTGGAGCGTAGGGAGGAATAAAAATGAAGTTAATCCCTTCATCGGCCATGTCACCAGATAACGAACTGCTGTTGGCCTTCAAAAATTTACCGATTTCATTATAAGCGCCTACAAACGAAGTTCCGTTGTCGGAATATATATGCGTTGGCTTACCTCTGCGAGACATAAAACGACGAAGTGCTGACAAATAATTTTGGCTGGTTAAGTCACCCACCAACTCAATGTGAACTGCCTTTGTTGTAAAACAAACGAAGAGTACAATGTAAACTTTTACAAGTCTACAACCACGACCTTGTCGAGACGCTGACAGGATAGGTCCAGCGTAATCAACCCCAACACATTCGAATGGATGACCACCGGATTCCACCCGTCGTTCAGGTAAGTTTCCCATAATGGGATTAATTGGTTTAGCTGTAATGCGACTGCAAATAACACAACGATGATAACACAATTTAGCCAGGTTGCGACCACCTATTGGCCAATAGGTATCTCTTATACACGCCAATAGCAGTTGTGGTCCTGCATGCATTAGAGTTTTATGTTTAAATTCAAATAATAGTTTAGAGAATCGATGAGTGGACTGTATTACTAACGGGTGTTTTTTCTCATATGAAAATGAAGAATTGTGTAAGCGGCCACCTACACGAATTAATTTATTATTATCTAAAAATACGTTAAGTTTATTCAGTGGACTTCCTTTTGGTAAGCACTGGTTTTTTATTAATAGTTCATATTCGGGAAATGATTCTATTTGAGCGAGTTTCACAATTAAGTTTAATGCATTTTGTATTTCATCTTCACTAAGATGTGAAGTGGTGGGTGGTTGATTTTTACAAATATTAATAAATCGTAACATATATGCTACTGTGCGTTTAAGCCGAGAAAGGTTTGAAAACCGATTAAAATCAATTAAAAGTATCGGAGTTTTAGAAGTAGTTAATAAAGAAACCTCAGTTTTAGTTTCAGGTAGCGATTCTACTGCTGTGGTTGGAAAAGAAGGCCATTCGCTTGTATCCTGGCTTAAAAAATTAGGACCCGACCACCATAAATTATGACCCTGAATTTGACTTACATCAATTCCTCGAGATACAAGATCAGCAGGGTTAAGTTGTGTGGGAACATGTCTCCACGTACAATTATTAGCATTAGTCTTTCCGACTATTTCTGCTACACGATTGCGGACGAATGGTTGCAGCTTACTTGGTAACATTTTCAACCACCCTAGCACTATTGTAGAATCACTCCAAAATATACTACTTTGAATTGGCGCGCCAAGTGACTTAATCACCTTTTCATATAACCTCACTCCAACCAAGGCGGCGCAGAGCTCGAGCCGAGGGATTGTGGTTGGCTTGATAGGAGCCACTCTACTCTTTGCTGTAAGCAAACGCACCATAACTTCATTATTGTTATTAATACTCCGTACATAGATGCATGCACCATAAGCGGTTTGTGATGCATCACAAAATATGTGTAATTCTATCACCTTCCAAGAATCACAAAAAACTAAACGTGGGATGCGTAAACTATTTAAAATAAATAACCTATCAACAATATCTTTCCATGTTTTAGCGACATCTGGTGGTAAACAATCATCCCATGATAATTTGTGTAACCAAAGTTTTTGCATTATTACTTTCATTGAAATAATACATGGAGCTAATAGACCTAGAGGGTCGAATACTTGGGACGTAACTGACAGAACTTCACGCTTTGTTACATCATTCGATATTGATGTATTACTGATTGAAAAACAGAGCTCATCGGAGTCTGTTAGCCAATTAAGACCCAAAGTTTTACTTGGCTCATTTGAACCAATGTTTAAATTTAATGATGAACTTGTGACTTGATCTGATATAACCAGGATATTGTTGGACTTCCACTTCCTAAGTGGCATACCAGCGGCAGCTAACTCGGCAGTGACTTTCTGGCGAATATTTGTGACGTCAGATATTGTATCCCCACCTGTGAGCAAGTCATCTACATAAAAATCATGGATTATAATACTACCAATCTTTTCATCTTTACAATCTAATCCAACTTGTTTTAAACAACGAGTGGCTAAAAAAGGTGCACTTGCTGTTCCATAAGTCACAGTGTTTAATTCATAGGATTTAATAGACTCTAAAGGGTTCTCACGCCACAGTATTCTTTGTAAGTGTCTGTCATCAGGGTGTACGATCACTTGCCGATACATTTTTTCTACATCAGCAGAAATAATGTATTTATGTTTTCTAAATCTTAGAAGTAAAGACATTAGGTCGTCTTGAACAACTGGACCTACCATTTGTAAGTTGTTAGATGAAACACCTGAAGTAGTAAGACTACTGGCATTAAACACTACTCTTAATTTTGTGGTTATGCTATGCTCGCGTAGCACACCATGGTGTGGAATAAAATATGCCAGTTTTTTTGAATCAACGGAACACTCAGACATGTGTCCTAACGAAATGTACTCTTTCATGAAATCACAATAAAGGGTTTTTAAATCTGGCTGACTTTTAAATCTACGTTCAATCGAAAAGAGACAATGTTTTGCTCTAGCCAGTGAGTCACCTAGAATATGGTGTGATTGTTTGAGTGGTATCCTAACACAAAACCGACCATCTGGCATTCGAGTGGTGGTTTTTACAAAATGTTCTTCACACTTAGCTTCTTCATCAGAATATGAAGATGACTGATTGGGGACTTCTTCCAGTTCCCAGAAACGCGATAAAAGGTTTTGAATGTCATCTCCTGATGTGGAGTTGTGAGAAGAACTTACATTGAGCTTTGCAATGTTAACTTTAAGAACTGATGGTGACCGTGATACATGGCCACTATTAAATAATGGACCTGAAACTAGCCAACCTAGTCTAGATTCAAATAATATTGGTTTGCCTTCACCTAAGTTGATTTTTTGCCGCCCCAGTAGGT
Source organism: Luperina nickerlii (assembly GCA_963855955.1). Classification (NCBI taxonomy): domain Eukaryota; kingdom Metazoa; phylum Arthropoda; class Insecta; order Lepidoptera; family Noctuidae; genus Luperina; species Luperina nickerlii. Next base: position 302,943 of record OY979683.1, on the reverse strand, counting down.
CCCAGAAAACATCTGCCCCTATTATTAGATCCACTGCCGATGGCATGTGGAAATGAGGATCAGCTAAACAAATATCACTTGGTATATTTAAATTATTAATGGATAATTTATGAGATGGTACTTCATCCGTTATGTTTGGTAAAATAAAACAATAAAGATTAGAAGTGAAGTTTTCACTTAAAGATTTCACAAAAACACTGCACATTTTACTAATCTTTGTTTTAGAATTGTTAATGCCTTGTACAGATTCATTAACCTGTACGGTAGGTAAATTCAATAAACTACATAACTTATCTGTCATTATACAAGAAGTACTGCCAGTGTCCAGTATAGCCCGAGCGATATGTTCGCGGTTATTCTTATCATAAACTTTTATTAATGCAGTAGCCAATAGAACTTGACTTTTACTTTTATTGTTAACATAGGTTGTAGCACGTGCAGATAGTGTCACATTTGTACCTACTGGGTTTATTTTCAGCTGACTTAACATCTACATTAACAGTGCTATCAGTTTGCGAAGTAGAGGCATTAGACATAGATCTCTGTGACGCACCTGCTACATGGACCAGTGTATTGTGCTTACGCTTACATATTTTGCAACCAAAAGATTTGCAATGATTTGCGTAATGACCAGACCGAAAACAGTTAAAACATACCTTATATTTAGGAAGAAGCTCAAGCCGTTTTTCGTTGCTGAGACTAAGAAACTGTGGACAGTTGAGTAAATTATGTTTATCACTACAATGCGGGCATGACACCGGTGAGGAACTGATATTATTTTTATTTTTCTGTGGTGGTGTTTCACTACTCACCGATATCATTGTTTTATGCTTGTTAGATTTAGAAGTACTATTATTATTAGCCTGATTGCGAGACAAATCTAGTGTTTCAAGCAAAACTGCACGATTTCTTAAGAATTCCAGAAAGATTTCTAATGTAATTGTTTTATCTTTGTCTAAATGACCTTTTTCTTCCTCCCACTGTCGATAAGTCCTTGAATCTAATTTGTAGGTAACTATGTAAATTATCAACGTATCCCAAAACTTAACTGGCTCACCTAAAGATTCTAACGCACGTAGGTTTTTGTTTAACGAATCAATTATATTTTTTATATTATCTGAGGATTCTTTATGAACCACTTCAATGTTAAATAAGGCTGCTACATGATTTTGAATGAGAAGCCGCTTGTTATCAAACCTTTCACGTAATAAATTCCACGCAATGGAATAATTATTAGCCGAGAATTCAATAGCCCGTATGACTAAGGCGGCTGTCCCTTCCAAGGAAGCTCGGAGGTAATGAAACTTATTTATTTCATCAATTTGGTCATCCAAATGTATTAAGCTTGAAAACGTGTCATGGAACTCTAACCACTTGTCGTACGTTCCGTCAAACTTAGGTAATTGAATGGTGGGTAGCCTAACCAGCCTATTATTACTAACGCGAGAAAACTTATCTTCATTAACAACGTCATTGTGTCTGGCTAGTAATTCCTGTGCCCTCGCAACAACTCTGAAATATGAGGCTTCAAATTCATTACGTTCTGATAACTGTGTATTCATGTCCTCAGCTATACATTCCAACCTTGACTGAACGTCGTCATATTGCGAATAAACAAGTTCAATCTTACCGAGGCGTAACTGCAGTTCGTTCATCTGGGTTTGCGTTAAAGAATCCTTCTTAAAATCCTCTAAATAATTAGAAAATATCGTTAATCGTCCCTTGTAACTTGCTCGTTTTTTAATGAGCTCCTTTTCTTCCTTATCAGTCATTCTTTGGGAAGCAGGTAAACAACCTGGAATGTTACAAGTTTAAATTGTAATAAATATAATATTGGTAAATTATCTATTACTATGGACAAATATTTAGAGGGCTTACTAAATCGCTAGAGCAAACATTAAACAATACAATTGCTGCTTTTATCTTGATATTTGTTTGAATGTGAAAATATAAAAAATAAATCTATTGGTGATTATACAAACATAACATCATAATACCATTCAATAAAGTACTAATCTGCTTGCTAGATCATGGAGAATAACATGAATGTAAATGTCGCTTTTACTATTCACCTAATAAATTATAAACTTTACTCCAATAAGTTAAAATGTAACGGAATACAATACAATGTAAGTAGGTATTATTTGACAAAGAACATAATTATGATATTTATTGCAAGATAACTAAGGAAACTGCTTATATTAATGGTTAACAAATAGTTGAAACCTAGTTTGCTGCTTAATTACCTTTAATACAATAGATTTACTGCAAATTATAACGATAATTTGGTAACTTGAAAAGTCAAATGAACAAAGAAGTAAGTTAACAATGTTGTACTAACCTTTACAATTCCATAAAAAATGTTTAATACTACCTGAATATGAGTAATGGGGTCTGAAATAAACATAAATAGGAACACTGCACTGTAGGTACTGTACTATGCTGCGCTGTGACCCTTTAGACCTTAGCCAGCTACTCACAAAACTCCAAATGGCAGTATTTTCGATAAATTTTCTATTTCCTGGATTTATCCTTATTCCTGGATCATTTATCCGGCTCGATATGGACCAAATTATGTTGAGATGTGTGATTAGGCAGGAAATATAGAAATTATAAACTGGAGCTGTAAAATATGTATGTATTCCGAAGAACAAGAAAAGACACATAAAAACATGCAGGTAGACTAAAATCTAATTCACCGTCACAAAAAACGCCTGACAAAATATTCGTTGCAGTAAGTGACATGAAGGTGTTTTGCATAAATTGCTAAATCTAAACAGTAGCACTTACATACCTGATGATTTTTGTTATTAATATCATAGCTGAATTACCAAAGCATGTTTTCAATAAAAAATAAAATGAAAAAGTCTATTATCAACGAAAATATAAATTATAATACAAAATTTGTTAGTACCAGCCCCGCCCTCCCCTAATATCGACAATCATTGTGCGGCGCGCTAATCGATCTATCACCACTATATCAGGCTTATTGGCAACAATAGTCCTGTCAGTAATTATAGACCGATCCCAGTACAACGTAACATGGTCATTTTCAAGAACTGGGTCGGGCACATACTTATAATACGGTACTGTTGTGCGTAGCTATTATGCTACGCGTGTGTAGCGTTATAATTGAAAGAATACTTTGACTTGAATAAAAATATAATATTCTCGACTTTACATAGTCACGTCAGTTCTAGCTCTTTTCTACTACTAAACAAAAAAACCATAATAAAAATATTTGACAATTTCTTGAACGTTCGAATGGAACACACCGGCAATTATAACCAGCCTGCATTTACTTCTAAAGGTAGAGCTATACAGTCTCTACATGAGCTACGCCCACCTTTGAATAAAAGTATTGGCATAGCTCCATTACCAAACCAGACTTTTATTCACACCATTCGAACATCCAAGCCCTTCCTGCCTATCCTATCAGAAACATTACCTAACACCAGACTTTAAGTTTACAAGGTGAGGTCCAACCCTTGCAAGAGAAAGCTTAAGACAGGACGAACGAACCGCGTATCCGACACTTCGCTAAGTGCCAGGTAAGTTAACATTTATAAGTGCCCACCTGCACTAACACAAACTAACGTCGTCATGCTTAAACTTCGTCGCGCCAAAACTGGTGAAAAAGATGCGAATTGGCCTCCTAATAAAAACAATTGACGTGAAAGTTCACATCAGCCTGGAAGAGGCTTAAGAAAATAAATGATCTTAACTTCAAACTCTTTTACCCCATCGGACGGTATTAAGCCAGAGGGAGGGAAAAGCGTAAGAGGCCAGGGTTCATCGACGATATCTATCATATGCCCATACTCCAGAGGAAAAATTCAAAAAAACTACTCCGTTCTCATTAAATATTAACTCCATGAAATATCAGTCAATACTGATTAAACTGTGGGTGCTCAATCACAAGCTGAACCAATTGTGTCAACTCAACACACTTTGCGAAGGCTATGCCCCGTTAGCAAAGCTGGTTTCAACTTAAGTTGAGTGTCTATCACCCCCCTCTAGGAGTGACCACAGTTTTCAAAACCAATCTCCTCCCTTAACTCGCATTACTATTTTCTGGAGTACGTTCATGCTATCCCAGCCTATTCAAATTAAAAACATTGAAGACGTCGATATGTTCACTCCCTCAGGCCCTTTGGAGCTGCGAGGCAAGGCACCTCACGGGCTCCCGGCCGCGTCCGACATTTTCTTCCCAGCATATGCGAATAAAATACAAACGAAAACATGTTAATAAATTGTATCATAATAATTATTATGATGTTTACATCTAACTGACATATTTACTATGACGACAAGATAATTATGTCAACAACAGACAATAAAAGTTTATCTACATATAACCTAACAAGAAAAGGTTTTAATTAAACTTAAAAAGGTTTTTATCTCTAAACTTGCATTTATATTTATATTTTAAAAATGAAAACTTTTTTACAAACTTCTGATTATTTTTAGTAAATGTTTTTACAAAGGTCAAGGGCATTGAAAAACTTTTTGAAATTAAGCTTTTAGTTCTAGCCTTTCTTACAAATGGGATTCTTTTCTTCATGCGTGCTTTTCTTATAATGTTTGTAGTACACTGTGAAATAATATTATTAATCTTACGATAGTTAAAGTGTTGTCTGACAAAATCATTACAAAACGAGTTTGCAACTTCATCGGTAAAACAAATAAATGAGTCTATAAGTCTCACAGAATTGTCTTTCACCTCAATAACTTCATATCTGACTGCACACACCTTCACATCATCCTCAACTAACCCAATATTACCATTCATCATACTATTGTCAACCGACACTACGACGATTTGAGCATTCTCCTTTATTTCAGTCAACAACTCTAACTGACCATTCTCCTTTATCTCAGAGACATCGACCGTAAAATCATTCTCAAACTGATCACCAACGAGGCTATTTTTATTTGTTTCCACCTCGTGATCATGATGCTCATCCAGAGGCTCTGAAACACAACTAGTTAAATTATTAATAAATGGAATGGCCTGACCCGATTCGTCGTCTTCTTCGTCGTGTTCACTCTCGAACACTTCGATTAGCTCCTCCTCATCCTCTGCAGGGCTGCACGTCTCGCTGCTGCGCTCGTCCACATCCTCTTCATCACCATCACTGCTTTCCAGGCAGCTTTGCTCGTCAAGTAGCGGGTCGTCTTGGTTTCCACTAGATGAAGCAGAAGCATCATTATCTACATTTATAACATTGTTCTGTCCGCCTTCTTCCGACAGATCTTGTGCAATCGCTTCTTGTTGCATCTTATAAAACGTTTTGTGACATCTGCACGGAAGCTCTGCCCGTAGCACATCACACATATCATTAAATGTAATCTCTTCGTTGTACGTGTATTTATGTATAACCAGGGCAGCACCCTGAAGATATGCGCGTAATATTAGCGCCCAATCGCTCTCACGCCATTTATTGTAGACGGCCACTAATTTAAATTGATCAATAAACTGTTCTAGGCATCCGCCGTTGGTGCCCGTAAAAAATTGAGCCATCTCACACTTTAAAATAAAATAAATACATTCAATCACTTAGCTTTGATTTTCCGGCGACGACTCTGCGCCTGTTCTGTACTCCCTGCTTGGCCTGCGAGCGGTCTCGCCTAATCTAGAGGCGCCTCCGCCAAATGTTGTGCGTGCTCTATTATGCTACGCGTGTGTAGCGTTATAATTGAAAGAATACTTTGACTTGAATAAAAATATAATATTCTCGACTTTACATAGTCACGTCAGTTCTAGCTCTTTTCTACTACTAAACAAAAAAACCATAATAAAAATATTTGACAATTTCTTGAACGTTCGAATGGAACACACCGGCAATTATAACCAGCCTGCATTTACTTCTAAAGGTAGAGCTATACAGTCTCTACAGTACTTCAGAATCCACAAGTTTATATTTCAATTAAAGTTCAGTTTCAGTTTATATTTAGTTTTTTTTTTTATTTATTATTATTATTTTTTTATTATTATTTGTTTATTTTATTATTATTATTATTTATTTATATCGAACACACGTGATTCATTTTGACAGAAAAGAATTAATAATAAGTATATGGGGTTTTCGAAATTGACCCCTTACGGGACAAAAAGTGGTAATTCGATTTTAGAGGGATTTTAGTGAGTGGCTTGATTAACTCAAAAAAATGGTATAAATATATTTGAACTTGAAACTTGGCACAAATACTTCTAATCTAAGTAGATTATAAAGTTCGCAATTTTTTGGAATTCTAAACTGGCTAAAGGGAGAGATTGGGTTTGTCAAATTTAGTATGAAAGAATTTTAATGAGCGGACCAATTAACTCGAAACTCAGTATGTATGACCAAAATAAATAATAATGTGTGTTAGGGTTTCTCACGGCTCCCACCAAGGTGAAAAAGGGTAATAAAGTTGAAGGTAGTGGATTTTACTGATTGCTTCCTTTTCCTTTTTCGATTAACTCGAAAATGGATATGGGTCTTTGAGTCAAATATGAACACATCCCAAACGATTTTTTAAAATTCCACCTCTGTGGGGGTGAAAAGCGGGGAACACAGTTTATTTGAAAAATCTGATCCTTTTGATCTATAAACCTAAAAATTGGCCCGAATACTTTTTTATCTAAGGGCGCATTCGACCAAACTTTTATACTTAGAATAAGTCTTATCCTGAGAATAAATTTTGAATTTTTGACAGTTTTACCATACTAGAACTGTCAAACGTCAATTTTATTCCACGAATAAAAGATAGGTATCTGACTTTGGTAAAATCAGCCCTAAGTAAATGATAAAGATCATATACGTACGAGTACATTTTCGAAATTATTAGAGGAAAGTACGAATTTCACGAGGACGAAGTCCCGGGTAGAAGCTAGTTACCCGTCAAGCACCGCGCGTACATCCTATGTAATACGATATCTACAATAGAAAATCAATTGTGTCTCATTAGCGGAGCTTGAGAGGTCACGATATTTCTATACTTAGTTTAGTACGACGATAGGATATTGCACATACTTTTTGACACATCGATGACTTTGAAAAAGGTATCATTATCATAATTTTAGACAAAAAGCAATAGCTACTGTTAATGTAGTCGTCGTTGTGTTTTAGATATTAATATTGTATAATTATTTTTATTTGTCACACTGCTCTCAGACAGCACTGTCGCAGTCTGTGGAAGGCGCAACGCGGGCGCTTTGCCATTGGCCCGCCCCCAGAGTACTGCGTTGGAGTCACAGACTTATGTGGCTAGATTACGCAAGCCTCATCGTCTGTATAAAAACCAAGCGTACCATTATTTTTCTACCTACTGCGACGTCACATGAGCGATTAAGTGATGGAAATCCTAAAATTCTAACAAAAAACCAGGAACAGATTCGATTGATGAACATTTTTAAATCGAATTTCCCTAAACAATACGAATAAGAGTTCCGACATCGACAACATCTACTGATTTCTATAAAATATTAGAGTATTTTAGGTTTTAGAGAACGATGCCAGTGATTTCGACTTAGGTTTTTTTTTTTCTGACTTTAGAGTCAATTCACTGACTTCAGGGTAGCCCGCGAAATTCAATTTTTTTTAGGTTTTTTGCAATTTGCTGGTCAGTAAGGGCCTTACTCTCGTTTAGTACCGTAACACGGTCACTTTATGAAGCTTATAACTCATTAACGGTTTGGTTAGAAGGTCTGTAAAAAATATATGTTTGCTATAGATTCATGTACTGCATTTTTGAAACAGGGTTTTTTCATAAGGCTAATACTTTTGCCTTAAAAAAATATTTACCAAAACGCTATTTTGGCTAACATTTGCTTATAACTTCTAAACGGCTTTGATGTTTGGAAATATTTTTACACTGAAAAATTGCTGGTTAGAGGTACTACATATTTGAAATAGCGTTTTTAAATCAATCAACAGTTGCAAAGACAATGCCCCACTTTGAGATATAGGTTCAGAGGTGCTCTGCGCGGGCGCGGGCGGCAGTCGTGCGTTAGCACTGAGACGGGGTGGCTGTGTCGCTCGCTGCTCCGCCCCGGCTATCGATCGACTACGCGCGTTTGGCTGTGTTAGTGCAAATATTTATGAACGAATTGTATCAGTATGCGTTTATAGATTAGCTCGCTGCAGAGGGCCCATTTCTATTGTCCGCGTGGACGCTTTATTAGTGGTGCCATTTCTAAATACTGTTTTTGTTTATTTTGTAAATATAAGATAATTTGTAAATAAATAAAAATGCCAAAGCAAAGCAAGTCAAGAAAAATACGTTTTCTCTACGACGACGCACCGTTTTATAGATATTAGCGAAAAACTCAAAAGTGGGAATTTTTATACCCCCCACCCCGGCTCACCTCCTAGACGCGGGGACTTTTAGTATGTTTACTCCCTAAGCACTCTGAGCAACTTTCTGAAGAAATCGCTCAGGGCCCAGCTCACGCACTTTACACCTCTTTTTGGGTTATTCGTTGAGTGGACTAATAAGTATCTACCTATCTATCTATACAAATAAATAAAATTGGAGTGTCTGTTTGTAATATTAAAACAACCGCTTCAGGCCATTTTATTTTGACTGTTTAGAAAATAACTACTTACCCACAATAAAAAAAAATAATGTTTTCAAACACCTTAATTTATAAAAAATGAGCGTTCTTAGTTGTCAATCTACGAGTATTTGCATTACTGAGTTTATTGATTACTACCTTCTCATATTCTTGTGCGGATTTATTTCTGTGACTGGAACTTTCACTAGCAGATAGGTGAATAAGGAGTAACTTAGGCACTTTTATTTTAGAAAAAAAAAGAAACTAGGCTCCCACGAAAAAAAATTAAAACCTATGAAATTAAATATTGAATATTTATCCGATTCAAATAGGGAGGTTGTATACTACGTTTATTTAGGTACTTAACCAAATGTAAATAAATCATAATAAAGAAACGGAGTATAGTTTTTTTTTTTATAAGTGGATCCTATACGTGAAGATTCCTTAATCTCCAATGAAATTGATTGAATAAATAATAAAATAATATAGTGTTTTTGTTTTAGCCCAAAGAAATCGTTCACCAAATATTGTATACTTATAAAAAGGCTAATACGAAAAACTAAAAATAAATAATAATTAAACTAAAAATGCAAAAACGATCAAAAAGAACTAAATGGAGAAATATTAGAAGAATTTCATTAAAATTAGCATAGGTATTTCTTTACGTGGCGGTGAATAGACGACTTTTATGTATTTGAGTTTACTTTTATGTAAGTGGGATACGAATAGTCCCCGCCTAAGGCGGGGTGCACCGCGCGAATTTTGTCGATGAGCGACTTCCATTATATTTAGAAGCGTAATTTCGCGACTCGAACAAGATGCACGATTGCCTCCGCGCTCTACTGTCCGGATTCTCACTGCGTAATCACCAGGTTCGAATCCCAGTGGACGCATATCTCTTTTTGTTATTTTTTTTATTATAATGTGCTTATCTTTTGTTTTGTTATTTTTTAATTATAATGTGCATATTTTTATTTTCTTATTTTTAAAATAATTCAATAAGTAATTGTTATTTTAATAAAAACAATCATTTTTATTCTTATAGTTATTTTTCTTCAGAATCTAGAGTAATATAATAAAAATAAAATAAAAACGTCCGCCAAGCTTGATTCGGAAGAAAAATAATATACCTACAGTGTGTTACAAAAGAGTATAAGCAATAATAATATAGTCTGAAAATTTTCAAACAAGAAAATCGGCAAAAAGTAAAAGAATAATTAAAAAAACATTTATATCAAATAAGAAAATCAACAAAAAGAATATGTAAAAAGTTTGGATTTGAACCCGGACATTAGTGACTGATACAGCATGTCGATTCTGTAAAAATCTCACCGTGAATACTTACGTGGAGTGAGCTGTCAGTGTCATCCCACTGATGCTAGGGATTGACCATGCAAACATTTACAATCATAAAAGAGATTTTAATAATATTTTTTAATGCTAATCCTATTGATATTTTTATATAATTCAAAGCTAGTATTTTAGTGGACAAAACATTCGCCAGCGCCTAACGCGCTTGCGCGGCGTGAAATATGGCTCATTCCGAATTAAGTCATCATCGCTCACATGAATAATTTGCTTTCCGATTTAGATAAATGACCACTATGGCAGCTGAGAGTCAGTAATATACCTATTCACTTGAATAGTTACTCATGGTTGGATTATAGTATTTATTTGTGTATACACCACGAATTTCCTCTTCTTTGGTAAGGTGGCGACTGTAGCCAGAAGCACAATTTCGAAAATGCCACGTTAGTTTAAAGATCGGTGATAATTATTAATTTAGGGCATGGTCGGTAGTCGGCGTTATCGCAAGATGGCACATGCCATGACTTCATATATGTCGATTCACGGGACATCGTTATCGCGTTCACGTTAATTCAGAAAAGGGCCCTAATTCACTATGACCACTTAATGATTCATTACTTCGAAACCACGTCAATTCCTTAATAACCTAATCACTACATCTGCTATTAACGTATTCTCTATGACACAATAACCGAAACCGGTTTGAACTGTCAAAATACCACGCTTGACAACCGTACGGCGTGGTAAGATTATGCGGGGAATAATAGATAAATACCATACAGCAGAATTGGGGTCAAGGTGTAAGCACGCTGTAGTCGATTACAGTGCAATTCGGAATGTACCATATATCACTCCACTCGAATCTCGTAACCATGGCAACACCACCTCGGCGTCAACACCTCCACCAGCCGCGTTTTGATTGGCGAATACCTCGTCTTTTTCTACTTTAGAGTTACACATTTTGAAAATCGCTCAACGAAAACTTTGCTTAATCTGCCCCTTGGCAGACTCTAAGGCAGGGTCGCCATATCGAAGGTCGCCATGAAATGTTGGGGGTTCAAGGGTCGTTAGAATTAGACAACCAGCTTGATAGAATGTACTTTAATGAATATCTAGTGAATTTATGTTACAATGCGCATTGATGTAAACTGCTTACTTATATTCTAAAGGAGTGTAGGTACTTACTACGTTATGCACTATTAGGGACCATACATACACTTCAGGGTTGACACCAACCACTTCTTCATTTAAGGGTTACTAGAGGTGCAGTGCAAACACGGGCGCGCGATGAGCGATAAAATATTTGCACTTATTTGACGTTGGTATTGCATTTTCCTAATGTTCTTATACATGACGCCTTACAAGTTAAATATGTAAAAACAAATCTCTAATGTGATAATGAGTGACTAACGCGCAAGCGCGGCGTGATCTTATCACTTCACCTTCACTCCACCCGATTCACGACATTAAATGTCGTGAATCGGGTGAAGTGAAGGTGAAGTGATCACGCAATCTGCAATGTGATAATGACAGTGATTAACGCGCAAGCGCGGCGTGATCTTATCACTTCACCTTCACTTCACCCGATTTACGACATTTAGTGTCGTGAATCGGGTGGAGTGATCACGCCACACAAACTACGTGGGATTACATTCTATGGTCCGTCAGCTGGGCATCCGTTAGCACTCGATGACTTGACACACTCGGTTATCTCTTCTAATTCAATAGATTTGGGTTAATAACAATGCTGAACATCGTCGCAGTCTTTACTAGACTCGATCTACAATTGCTCATAATAACCAAACAATGTCGATGCGTATTTTCATCAGTCTAGCTGTCATAAACGTGAATGTTTTAATTTTATTTACTGTTCGTGCGTGACGCGCTCGCGCCTCAGTCTATATAAGGACTTACTAGACTAGGGAAAAAATAAAAAAAAACAGGATTGAGATTCTGACTGCGCTTCTGTTTTGCTATTTTATTGTAAGTAAAACCCCACAAAATATTAATGTTTTGACCACTAAAATACTAGCTTTGAATTATATAAAAATATCAATAGGATTAGGCTAAAAAAATATTATTAAAATCTCGATTATGATTGTAAATGTATGCTTGGTCAATCCCTAGTATCTGGTAAGATGACACTGCCAGTTCACTCCACGCTCACTTCACCTAAGTTTTCACGGTGAGATGGTTACAGAATCGCACTGCAGAAAACTATAGTGACGCACGAGACCACTAGACCAATCGAGCTGTTGTAATGTATGACGAAATTACGCGTCTATAGATAATCTATACAAACAAAATATGGTGTGTACAAAAAAGTAGGTACCTACTTACGTTACAATTTGTTTCGTCGAATAAGATCTCTTTATTGCCTTCCGTTTATTTTCTTGTTGACCATTTTTTATACACTGTTTGCTTATTTATACAACTTATGAGTAGAACCGAAACAGTACAAACATTTACACCAACAACATTACTTAGAAAAAACTAATCATAAAATAAAATATGTATAATAAACAGCTTTCATCAACAAACAGATACCAAAGTACGTACACTAGGTACCGACCCGAAATAATTGCAAGACTTCAAAGTATTTTAAATACGGCTACTCGCTCAACTACATATGTACCCAACCGCGTCAGTTTTCGGAAATGCGATCATGCTCCTTATCAATTAGAGTCTACGGAACAATTTCGTATGAAAGTATTTTTACTTTAATGGTTTGTGAAAATATTAATTGTAAACGCGATTATGCTCCTTATTCATAGAAGGTAACGGGTCAGTTTCCTATGCAAGTATTTTTACTACCAACAGGGCTTTTGAATACGCGATTGTATTTCTTATTTGTATGAAGTCATGGATCAATTTTCGATGCAGATAGAAAATACTTGATAGTATCTCGAGCTATGGTTTTTTAAGGTGGACGTACTTTGTAGCTCTGGTACTCGATTTTGCAAGTACGACCCATGCCTAAACGCGATCGTGCTCCATAAGTAAGAATTCATAGTTCAATTTCCTATGCAAGTTTTTTTCTTCCAACAGGGCTCTTGGTTGGAATAGTAGTAGAAACTTTAATCGTCTATACTCTATAAGTACGTATTTATTTGTAAAAGCGATTTTGCTCCTTATTTGTATACAGTTAAGGTTCAATTTCCTATGCAGATAGAAAATACTTGAAAGTATCCCGAGATCTAGTTTTAGGACGTGGTTTCTAAAGAAGTCGTACTTGTAAGCCCTGGTACGCGATTTTGCAAGTACGACCCATGTCTAGTCACTGCTTTTTAGTTGGGTACTTATACCCTCCCACAGAGTATAAGTACCTAACTAAAAAGTACTGTCTCACCCCTCCCTTAGAGTATAAGTACCTAACTAAAAAACAAGACTCACTGTCGCTCCGCGTAGAAATGAAAGAGAAGCTAAAAAGACGCCGCGATGGCGCAACGTTTCGTTCGAGTTATTTATCATTAAATACAATTAATCCTTACAAATATCTTATTACAATCGATAAATAAAAACAACAGTTCCCTTTATTATTATACATCACTGTTATTAATTTTATCAAGATTTGTTTATAAATAACACAATTACAATTGCAACGATTTCAATTTTAATGGTTATTTTATGATTTTTTTCTATCGAGAAAATTTACCGAAAACGTGTTTTGAACACAATGGTCCACTCATAAATATGATCAAGATTAACATTTTTTTTTGCTGTTCTAAAATGTATACATTTGGCTAAAATATTGTTTTGTGAAGCCTATTTTGACTAAGTACAGCGCCTTAATAAGTTATCGTAAACTCTGCGAACTCAACAATAACTTTTTTGTTAAATTCCACACGGACGATTAACAGCTAGTACAAAATATATCAGCCTTGCATCCGCCATTCCCTTCTGGAATCGTAGGCAAAAATGGCGACCTACGTGCGGCATGTCTGCGCCTCTTCATATTCTTTGATCATAGTTTTAGTGTCGCGCGCCACCGCACGCATTTTACGTATTCGGGAGTAGGGCGTTTAGCTCCGCCCACATGCACAAGGTCAGTGAGCCATCTATACACCTTAAGTTGTACGTTGATTAATATATGATTCGCGGCCGTAACAAATATGTATTTACAGAATTATAATCATTAAAGTCATCAACACAGCTCTCTAAGACCACGTAACTCCAAAGAATGATGATTTCATGAAACAGTTATTCTTTGGACTTACGTGGTCTTAGAGAGTTGTGTTGATAACTTTAATGATTATAATTCTGTAAATAAATATTTCTTACGGCCGCGAAAGTAAAAAAACGAAAGTAACTCTGTCTGTCTGTATGTTACCTTTTCACGCCTACACCACTGAACGGATTTCGATAAAAGGCAGAGAGATAATCGTCAATCACCTGCTGTCGCTGAAAACCAGCGCTGGGGCTCTGTCTCGTATATGGTCTTAGCATTATGCTGAGCGTTGGCCGTTTTGCGTAGATGTGACGCATACTTACTCCCAAATTGTTATTTTGTTTTTCTGTTGTTTGTGTTTTTTTTATTTTTATGCGTCATGTTTGCCGCAAATAAACGTATTTCTTTTCTTTTTTTTTTCTTTTCAGATAGAATGCATCCCGGGGAAGGACAATGATAGTTTTTATCGGCATAATTTCCGACATCCACGCGGGCGAAGCCGCGGGCAGTCATTTTCATTGCTCGTGGGCTGTGCGGAGGCTCGCCGGCTGAGCGCGTGAACTGGGTGACGGCGACGTCGCCGCCCGGCACTAGCGCCCGCCCGCCCGAGCACAGAGAGGGCAGGGCCGCACTCGCTGCCTCGCTGGGACGGGCCGCAGTCCTCACAACAACATGGAGTTAGTGCAGAATCAGTTTTAAAGGTTATCTACAGACAGACTCGCAGGCTACGGTAAATCAAAAGACGTAGAATGGGGTGATTTCCTATGTTCAAACCTTAAGTAACACTTGAAGTACTCGACTGAATAGAGTGAAGGGAACTGATGATGAGGTGGATAAACTAAACATGTTCTATAGCATTAGCAATAGCCGTGGAGAACAGGTGAACAAATATTTGGATAGCATCTAATTGCTGCCCTGGCGAGCATCTCTCTGTGGCCGGAGGCGCGCGTGCCAGCCACGGCGCGGCAGTGGGCCCGCGCGGCGCGAACAGACCGCCCCTACTTAGTACTTATTTGCCAACGAAAAATCTAGCAGACACATTACTGGACGTGAGGAATAGTGGTGTTGCTTTATATTGTGTTGTTATTGAACGGACGTGGTGCGTGCCCGGGTGTTGTCGAGATGTGGCCGCCACCGCTCGACTGCGCCTTCCATTACAATATTGTATCGTGTGGAGTGATCAGATAAAGTGCAAACGAAAATGAATGGCGGCAGATCAGACGCGTCCACTTCCACTGACGACGTTAAGGTTAGTTCAGTTGAGCTTGAACTAGGCACTTCCACTCAACGATGTTTCACCTTCGTCATACACACGTGAAGTGGCGCATCAACGTGGTCGTGTTGTTACAGAGTCGTCCGCTGTGCCTGTTCTACTTCACGCACCCGTTCGGCGTGCTGTCGGCCGAGCCGCCCACGCTGGCCGCCGCACCGCCGCACATCGCGCGCGCCTTCCTCAACATGGAGCCCGTGCCGCCGTGGACGCTGTGGAGCCCCGCGCCCGCGGCCCCGCCCCCCGCCGGGCCCTCCGACGACGACTACAACTCCGCCAGCTCGTCGCGGCCCAGCTATGAGTTGGGCGCCGCCACCGTGCACCGCACGCCGCTTAGCCTCGTGAGCGTGACACGCACGCGCAAGTGCACGCTCGACTTCGGTAACAGCCGGGACTCCATCTCGTCGTCGCTGTTCTCCAGCGACATATGGTTCAATTCTAGCTCCAGCTGCCGCAGCAACGAGTACCCGCGCCGCCTGGTGCCCTACAACAAGATCCTGCCGCCGCTGCAGCTGCCCAGCCCCAAGGACTCCTCCAACCTGTCCAGCTGCGATGACTTTTGGCCGAAAAAGTGTTTGAATCCAGAAAAGTTCTCCCTGCCGCCGATCGAACTGCCCTCGGTGAAAGTGAACATAGTGCGAAGTAAAAAGTGTAGCGCGAGCTCGGAGGAGGCGTCCAGCGCGGAGGGGCCGGTGTCGCGCGACGTGCGCGCGCGCCGCCGCCTCGGTGTCAGCAAGCCGCGCCGTGCGCGGGCCGCTGACCTGCGCCGCCTCCTCGCCACGCTCATGCGCAGGGCACTCGCAGGTATGTACTGCTCAGCTATTTTGTCGCTGGACGCCAGACTGCCTACTCTTTGGGCTGTCTGCTCCAAGGCAGGCAGCCTTCTAACTGACTGCATCTTATACATTACGTAAGGAGTGGTTTTAATAATTTTCATTTTGCATGGGTTCGTACTTACTTCGACTCGATTTATTGACAAACATTTCAAAGCTGTAAATTTGTGACTCTCCTAGAAGCCTACCGACCTTTTGTTTTGTTTATTACGTCAGTGTGTGTATTGATATCATATGCTTATTGTGTGTGCTTGTGAAGCTAGAGCACTAACCTCTATTAAACAATACAGGTCACTCTAGAGCACTGTATGATAAAGGTCAGTGCCCTAGAGTAAATATCATAGACTACTATTGTAAATATTATGTTTGTCAAAGAGATTTTAATATTTGCTTGTTGTCAAGTGTCTGTTGTGTGTCAAAATCGGACGGAATAGTTCTCCTCCAGTACCTATCTCCCGTACAGTGTGAACTGCAGTGCTCGCAGTGCTGAGAATCGCGCAAGTCTATGTAGTGCCCCGTGCACACTCCGACAGAGGCCGGTGACAGGTGCCAGGTGCGAGGGGCGCGAGGGGCGCGAGCGGCGCGTAGGCGGCGACATGGGCTACTTGCTGGACCGCTGCCCGGAGGTGTACCGCTGCTGGTTCCTGCCGCTGCGCAAGGCCGCGTTGCTGGCGGGGCTGCTAGGGCTGGCGTGGGCGGCCATGTACCTGTTCCTGTACAGTGCGCCGGGCGCGCGTCTGGTGGCGCGCGGCGCGGGCGACGGGCAAGCGGCGGGCGCGCTGCGGTACGCGCACGGCGCACTCGGCGTGCTGCTGCTGGCGCTGCACGCGATGCTGCTGGTGGGCGTGCGGGCGGAGAGCGACTGGCTGTGCGACGTGTACATCTGGGGCATGCTGACGTGCTGGGTGGGGCTGGTGGTGGCGGCCATCACGTTCGCGGGCGCGGCCGTGCTGACCGACCAGCTGGTGGCCGCCACACTCGTGCTGTTCGGCGTGCTGCTCTCTGTGCTCGTGTCCGTCTACTTCGTAGTAATCGTCATCAACTACAGGCTGACGATACCGTGACCAGGCAACAATTACCGGCTGATGATCCGTGACCAGGCAACAACTACCGGCTGATGATCCGTGACCAGGCAACAACTACCGGCTGATGATCCGTGACCTGCTGTTTGTAAGCTTTTACTTTATACTTACTCAATGTTTCAGAGTATATCGTGTACATAATGTGCTAAGTTACTTATACCTTTTTAAATAAAAGTAAATAGTTGTGACCCATGTGTTGTTTATAGTCAGTGCGTGTGCTCTACCAATAAGGCCGTGACTACGCACGCGCGTTGCGCAGCCGCAGCACTTGCTCAGAACTTCAGAAAGCCTACTCCTAAGCTAGCAACTATCAACGTACGAAAATAAGAGACTCACTGAGAAGTATTTTGCCATCCTTACTTCCTAACTAACATTATAAATGCGAAAGTAAGTTTGTAACCTTTTCTCGTCTAAACCACTGAACCGATCATCCTGAAATTTTGCATATACGTTGTCAGGTGTACAGAAACGGACATAGGGTACCTTTCATTCATCCCGAAAAAAAGTGCTGTTTCCGAGGAAAACAACAATAACGTTATTATGATAATAGATAGTGCCACGTGTCTTTCGAATCATGATTGAATTATATTAGAAATCACTATATCACAATTATATTAGAAATAGGTGAAACTGCGGGGCGCAGCTAGTAATTACTAAATCCTAGCGCCAGGATTTGTGTACTGTGGCGAACCAAACTAAATGTCTATGGTTCCCACTGAGGACAACACTACTTGATGCTAGAGAGCGATGGTCTATGGCAGACGAAAGGAACCACCAGGAGAATAGATTTTGAATCTCAAGGTAGACCTGTGAGGTAGACCGAATATATTGTACAGACGCCAGCACATCAACCTACCCGAAACTGTCAAATTTTCCCAATCCACTTTGAACCTTATGCTTTAGCGATAAAGTTGAAAATCTATTAAAGAAATTTGACAGATTGTAGTAGGTTGATGTGCTCTGCCCCCGATAGGAAAAAAGGCCCATCTAACATTTTTTCCAGATTTGAGTTATGTATATTGCCGAAATCAGAAAAAAAAGGCGCATCTGCCTGTATTTTTTATATTTTTCTAACTTCCTCCAGTGCGGTTTTAGCACAACAAAATAGGGCGCTTCTGTTCATTTTTTTTACACCCGATTGAAGATGAAAAGACGAATTTATGTGAAACTAAATAAAAACAGTCGCATTTATGTAGATAATGTCATTATACTTTATAGAAGAAAAAAGGCGGAAATACCTATATGCACCCATTTATGTTAAAATCATTTATTAGATAGATAAACTAAATACTTAGAAAAAAGTACCTACAGCCAATACCGTTTGAAATCTAAAGGACGCATCTAGCGGTTTACGTCTATTCAATTAAGTATGTAATATTTTCCTTAATTTTTTATGCTAAGATGAAACTGTTTTTTCATTATTTTTATTATAATAATTTAATAAATTCATATTATTATTAAACCAGGTTAAAGCCTATTATTAGAGGGTATTATTTATGTAAAATATTAATTTACTCGAAGACAGCAAACGATTTC
Organism: Luperina nickerlii; assembly: GCA_963855955.1. Lineage (NCBI taxonomy): Eukaryota > Metazoa > Arthropoda > Insecta > Lepidoptera > Noctuidae > Luperina > Luperina nickerlii. Next base: position 284,204 of record OY979683.1, on the reverse strand, counting down.
CCGTTTTATTCATTAAAACATTTATTTCTCCGTTTTTACTTTTTGTTAGATACGTCTTTTTAACTATCGGGGGCAGTGCTGGCGTCTGTACCTATTACGAGATTGCCATGCAACCAGATGTTAAATTGTTAACCAGTGTCGTGGAAATCATATTCCTCCGCTGCGGCTCGGAAACTGTGACGTGTAACAAAATACACATTTACAACAACTGGCCGAGTTTTATTTAAATAAACAGGGCCCCATAACGCGCTCAAATTAGTGACCCCGACGATAGAACTTATCAGCGAAAAAAAAGAAGAATTCGAAGCCAGTATTGTGAAGTGCAACGAGCTCATACTTATCCCGGGCAGCGGTTTTCTCAATGGACGAGTCCAAGTGTACCTACTCGCCGCGGCGCCGCCAATACGCGAGTTTACATACGAAAATCGAGAAATATGTGCACATTCGTGTTATTAGAACGTTGACTAACGATATTGTGTACGGCAGTGCATATTTTCTATTCAATATTACACCGTATTCGAAATTTATCGGACCTGAAACAAGAGATATCATCTAACTCCGCGATCGCAACGCCATTTTTTCTTGTGCGGCTCTCTACGTAAACTTCCAAGTTAGAGCGCAAAGTTTGACAGAGCCTGACACATGTCTGCTGTCATCACTCGACAAAACGTCAAAAGTCTACCAGTTGCGTTCCAGAGAAACTCAAAACGTAGGTTTTTAATGTCAATGTCAGTGTCAATCACATTTACATTTCATATAAAAAAAATCAAAGACTTTCGTGGGTAGTGGTGAAGGCATAGTACGTACTTTTGTTTGTGTTAGGATTTTTTTCGATTTTAGTGAATTTTACAAGTGTGAACTTCAATCGAGACTGTTCTTTGTGTTTGTGTTTTAAAGATTTTATCCAGTATCCATAATGGATACCAAAAAACCCCCTGACCCACCTGATCCCTTTGAATACACTCCGGTGTTAACGGTCTCATTTCCCGATGACAATGTGCTAGAAAATTCAATGGACTCCGAATCGGCTAGTAGAAAAAGAGTAGCTACTTCTCCGACTACTATAACAAACCCTCCAAAATTATTAAAAAAAGAATACGGAAGACAATCGTACACGTTAAAGGACAACCCACCCTATATTGTACACGTTTCTTTGAAGGATGACCAGACCCTAGGCACTGTTCTGCACCCGGTTAAATTTGGAATGTTTTTAACACAGAATAACTACAGTAACATTCTCCTAGGTAGTGTAAAACGTTAGGAAGGAACCGGGTGTCAGTTGAATTTAAATCTCACCAGGATGCGAATAGCTTCTTGGTTAGTCAAACCTTATTAAAAAATTAATTTGTTGCTACGATTCCTCAATTGAATATTACGCGTTTAGGTCTCGTTAGAGACGTACCAAGTGAATGGACAGAAGATGAGGTTATTGAGAACATTAAGGTTCCTGATGGATGCAGCCCATTATAAAGGCAAGGAGAATGAGCCGAAAGGTGACTTCTCTGGGTGTTACAGAGTGGAAACCCACTCAAACTGTACCTAGTCCTTACTTTCGACGGAAAAGTCTTACCTAGGCGGGTTTATTGTTTTTATTCTGCCCTTTCGGTCGAGACATATATGTACCCGACTATTCAATGTTTTAACTGTTGTCGTTTCGGTCACACACGTACAGTATGTCGCTCACAACCTCGCTGTTTCAAATGTGGTCAGGACCACCCAGGTGATGGATGCCAAGTCTTCACTGACTGTGCCTTTTGCATATCTTGTTCCGGCAATCATTATGTCAATGATCAGGCTTGTCCCGAATTGGGTCGACAGAAGGGCATAAAAGCACTCATGGTCCAGAAATCTGTTTCGTATGCGGAAGTATGTCAAGTCTTCCCTCCAGTCTCACGATTATATGCTGAAGTGTCAAGAGTTTCCCAAAAATCTGTACCAACAACCAATTCGCCTCAATACCCCAGTCCAACTCCCCAAACACCAACATAATACCGTAAAACGGCCTTTCTCAAACCTAAATCCCACGCTCCTCTCTCACCTAGTTACGATAGGCTGTGTTGTGTAGGTTAGGGTTCAATTTAGTTTGGCGAGTAGTTGACTCAGAGAAACAAGCGTCTGTCTTTGATGGTGTTTATTGGCAACTAACTTATAAAATATCCTCACATAATATTTAATACGGTCGGCAGCTAGCTACTTAGTACATATAATGAAACGTGGACTGTATGTTTGTTATTATCCTATTGAAATGAGCTTCAACATAAGCCGCCCACCAAAGGACTATATATGAGTCCTTTCAAATTTACCATAAATGCACAATTAACATTATACATGCAAAATTTATCAAACACTAAATGATTGGACTATTCAGGGGCAGTATCTATTGGCAGTGGACAGAGTTTAGTCACAGTTCTCTTTACAATATTGTCACCACTCTTGACACTATAAACTCTTGTGCAGCCATCTGGTCCAGGATGTTTGCTTATTATACGCCCCAGTAACCACTTCCCTGGTGGAAGGTTCTCTTGCTTGATCAAAACAATATTACCGACTTCAAACTCCTTTCCTCGTTTGAGCCATTTTGGACGTTGTTGTAGTCTAGATAAATATTCCTGTTGCCATCTAGACCAAAAATCATGCAACAACTTTTGGACATATTGCCATCGCAATAACGTGTGCACCTTTAGGTTTTGTAAATTTGGGCTTGGTATGACAATGGGCGCCTCTCCAATTAAAAAATGCCCAGGTGTTAATGGCTCGATATTCGCATTATCCAAATCATCTTGGGGGCACAAAGGCCTCGAGTTCAAGCAAGCCTCTATTTCACACAGTACTGTCGACATCTCCTCAAAAGTTAAATTGTTGGTTAGTATCTGTTTTAAATGATACTTCGTGGATTTTACTCCTGCCTCCCAGAGGCCGCCGAAGTTTGGGCTGTATGCAGGAATAAAGTGCCATTGTGTGCCATCAGATGCAAGCGTGTCTGCGATTGCTCCAGAAAACTCCAATCTTGCTTCCTTCCACATAGCTACCAGCTCCTTGTTTGCACCGATGAAGTTCCTCCCCTGATCACTCCATAAATGTGCACACTTCCCTCTTCTCGCACAGAATCTTTTATATGCGCCGATGAACGCCTCTGACGTCATATCTCCTACTAACTCCAAATGAATAGCTTTGGTAGCCATGCATATGAAGATTGATATGTACGCCTTGTGCGCCTTGACTCCTCTTCCCTTGCTCCATAGAACTTGTAATGGTCCAGCAAAGTCGACGCCAGAATGCAGAAATGGTCGGGCTGTGTCACACGAACCTTTGGCAAATCACCCATTACGTGTGTTCTTGTGGTCGCATTCTGTTTGGCACATATCAAGCATCGGTGAACATATTGTTTGACTTGTCCTTTAGCTCGCGTTATCCAATACTTAGACCTCAAAAAGCTCAACATTAGTTGGATTCCTCCGTGTAGGGTCCTTGAATGTGCATCGGCAATTATCAAAGGAGTAAGTTTGTTTTTATGACCCAATATGATTGGGTGCTTACTTTGATCCGCTATGTTAGCGTGTCTAAGGCGTCCGCCAACCCGAAGCATCTGTAACTCATCCAAGTACGGATCTAAAGTCTTCAATGTGCTAGTTCCCTTAACTTGTTTACCTCTTCTTAAAGATACAATTTCATCTGCATATTCTTCGCCTTGTACCATTTTTATGCATATGTTTAATGCACCTTCTAATTCTTCCGTTGTCAATGCGGTATCAATGTCTTCTTTTAATATTTTCTGTTTTAAAAATCTCCTACAAAATGCAATACTTCTAATTAATTCCTTCAATGAGTTGTATTTTTCAAATTGCTTCGTTAATATTCTCACTTCATCTTCATTTTTGGTAATTGTAAAAGTGTGTATAGATGTCTTCTTTTCTAGCTCTGTAGATATGGTTTCTGGTTTGGTAAAATAAATATCTCCCTTTGAAAGCCAATCTGGCCCTTTCCACCATAAGTCACATGTTTTCAACTCTGATACTAGTGCTCCTCTTGACGCTATATCAGCGGGGTTCTCTTGCGAATGTACGTGGTACCATTGTTCCTTTGGGACGTTGCCAGTTATTTCAAGCGTTCTATTGGCAACGAAAGTCTTCCATTTGCTAGGTTCCTTTTGTAGCCAAGCAATAACTATTGAGGAATCAGTCCAAGCAAAAACGTTAGCTGATGGGATTCTCATTGCTGTTGAAATTTGTTTTAACAGTCTCAACACCAGAACAGCTCCACACAACTCAAGTCGTGGTAACGACACTGTCTTCAACGGAGCAACACGAGTTCTTGCTGCAATTAATGACGTTTTGACTGCACCATCCAAGCAATATACGCGACAGTACACAACAGCTGCGTATGCTCTCATCGATGCATCACTAAAACCATGGAGTTGTATGCTGTTCTTCTTTAAATTGTATGTGCCCATCCATCGATCTATTTTAATTTCACTGACGTTGGCAATATCCTCACGGATGGTTTTCCACTCTTCTCTAACAGCTGGAGTGATTTCTTGATCCCAATCTACCTTAGTTTGACACAGCTTCTGAATCAATATTTTTGCTTGTACGAGGCATGGCGCTATCCAACCCAGCGGGTCAAAGAGCTTTTGGACATCTGACAGTATACTTCGCTTCGAAACGATCGCAGGAAAAGGAACTAGGTTCAGTTGGTATTCAAATTGATCGCTGCCTAAGTTCCATTGTACGCCTAAAGCCTTTATGGTACCATCTATATTTAAATCCATATGTGCATTGATAGATCTGTCCTCTGGGTCTATAGATTTTAAAAACTCGACGTTATTTGACGACCACTTCTTTAGCTGAAAACCGCCTCGTTGTAATAAACTCATCAAGTCTTTGCTTACTTGAATGGCTTGCTCTAAATCGTCACATCCTGACATAACGTCATCAACATACAAATCTTCTTGTAGCACTCTGGCAGCTTCAGGATAGCTGGCACCTTCATCGATAGCAAGTTGCATAAGTGTTTTTACCGCTAAGTACGGTGCTGACGCTGTGCCGAAGGTGACAGTTAGGAGTCTTAAGTCTTGAATGATTTCAGACGAATCATTTCGCCACAGTATTCTCTGGTAGTCAGTGTCTTCCTGGGCTACCAATATCATTCGGTACATTTTTTGTATGTCAGAAACAAAACACACTGCGTGAGTTCGCCATCTTACTATTAGGCTTCGCAAGTCATCTTGTAGAACGGGACCTGCCAGTAATTCGTCGTTTAGGGAAACTCCATTGTAACCCTTGCACGAAGCGTCAAAAACGACGCGCGTCTTCGTGCTTTCCTTATCGTTCCTAACTACTGCGTGGTGGGGTAAGTAGACAGATCTTTTTGTATTTATTTCATGTTGCGGTACCTCTTCTATGTGTTTTAAGTTTATGTATTCTTCAATAACCCTTTTGTATTCTTCCTTCAGGTCAGGATTTTTGTTCAGTCTTTTCTCCAGTTGCAGAAATCTGTTTAGTGCTATCTCTCTTGTCTTTCCATCGGGTGATTTTAAGTTTTCGTTTCTAAAGGGTAATTTAACTATGTAGCGTCCTTCATTGTTTCTTGCATGTGTTTTTTCATAAATTTCTTCACATAATTGTTCCTCTTTAGTAAATTTTCTTTTTACATCGGTTTCTAACTCCCACATGGTCTTCAAAAGTTCCTTTACATCAACTTGTTCATTTATCGCCATTAAACATTTTTCCTTTGTGTTTGTTTTTATGCTTATTTCACCAAATATTATCCAGCCGAGGTTGGTTCTCTGAGCTATGGGTGACCCCGGTGGACCTTTGATTAGACCATCTTGTAGTATCTTCGCATATCCCTTGACGTCTAGAAGCAGATCAATGTTTCCTGATATTCCATACTTTGGGTCTGCTAAGTCTAGATCTGCCAAGTGTGGCCATTTGCTTGTTGACCATGTATTTCCAGGTATTTGTATTGTCAAGTGCTTGGACATCACGTAGGCTTGTATAGGTAGTGCAAAATTTGATTCCCATCGTGATAAAACTTCTATTTGTACTTCATGCTTGACAGCGACCTTCATGGATTCCATTCCCGTAATTATACAATTAGTTACCTGTCTTTTGAGTTTCAATAGTTGTGCCGCTTTCTCACTTATAAAGCAGGCTTGTGATCCTGGATCTATAAGTGCCTTGAGCACAATGGTGTGTCCTTGTTTACTCTTTACTATTACCATTGCGGTTGCTAACATTCCTATTTCTTTTCTGGCATTGTAATACGACGCAATCATTGTATTAACTTGCACCTTTTCTTCTACATCAGCTTGGGTTGATACTGTCGGCGTCGGTTGTATAGCTTCAGATGATGCCGAGGTATCAGTCTTCTTTGTTAGATGTATCAGAGTATGATGACGTCTTTTACACATACGACAGGACATTGGAACACGGCATTTGAAGACCGAATGTCCTGATGCCAGACAGTTAAAACAGAGCTTGTTCTTCTTTACACAATCAAATCGTTCTGATGTTGACATCTTCGCAAACAACTTGCAGTGAGACAGGGTATGATTCTCTTTACACATTATACAAGTATTTTCCTTTTCGTTAGTTGAAACATGGAATGTACCGCGTTCTTTAGAAGGCTTTTCCCGCGTAGCTGACGTTGAAGAGGGTGTAATTAATTCTAATGCACGAAATTTTCCATCTAGGAATGTCTTCAACTCATTCCACGTAGGTAAGTCCTCTGAATTGCCCTTGTAGGCGTACTCTTCCCAGTCTTTGTGTGACTCCGGGTCCAGCTTCTGTACGACCAGAAATATGATTATCGGATCCCAGGAGTCGATGTTCACGTTGGAGTTTTTAAGATTGTCTAAAATTTCAGAAGTTGTATCCAAAATTGACTTCAGTTGACTGGCCGATTGAGTATTCGCCTTTTTTTGATAAACTAATCTCTTCAACATTAAGTTAACTATCAATCTTCTATTGCCGTAGCGATTCTTCAATGTATCCCATGCTTGTACATAGTTACTTTCAGTTACTTGTATGTGTTTAAGTAGCGTTGCTGCTTCACCGCTGATGCTAGTCTTCAAATAATGCAATTTCTGAACGTTGCTTAGCGACTTGTTGTCATGCACTAATGAAACATATAGATCTTTAAACGCAGGCCAGTCTTCATATATTCCAGAAAACGTAGGTATCGTTATACTTGGCAGTCTCACCTGTGTTTGTTGGTTATCTTCGGCCACGTTATCGATGTTCATCGTTTGCGAATGTCTCGCTGACGGTGGCGTGTGTGTTAGATCATTTAGCTCCCTTCAAAATGGTTGAGCTAAATGGTGCTGATTTATGCGTCATGTTCGTGAACGGGCGCCGTCAGTTGGGGCTGGTCATCTCTTAGCTGCCTCGGCTTATTTTTAATTAATTTATTTTTGGATTGTAGTTTGTTAAGTACTATTTGTTGCACTCTGGACGCTTTTAACACTTACGTTTTTCTTAATTTTTTTACATCGTTCTCACATTATATAATTTTAAAATCAAAAGTAATGATGTAACTAATATTTTTGTAAAATATCATTTAAAAAGAGTGTCCATGGAGTTTCTTGCCCGTTCTTCTCCATAGGTACCTACGCTTTGGAATGGGCATCTAGCTTCATATTTTCTGACTGACCGACTTCTTGACAATTCAAAAGTGCCTGTAAATGGTTTAATTGAAATAAATGGTTTGAGTTTGAGTTTGAGTTTGCGATGATTTCGTTATTAGCTTTTCTACCATATCGCGTAATTCACCTAACAAACACAAATAAAGATCTTCGTAGATAAAAAACTCTTCGTTCACGAAATACGGCAACAAACTACGTTTTTCTCTCGGTGTTATCCTCGCTAAGTCTTGATGCGCACCGTTGAATGTTTTCCAGTATTCTTCGAGGCACTGAATTCTAGCTTGAATGTATCCTTTGGACAAACGTTGTTTAGGGCATTTTCCTAAGTTTATTTGTGTTTTCTTTAGTAACTCTGCCGTATTTTCTAATATACCAAGTGCTTCTTCGGCCGTATTTGACATATTTCACTGTGTATTACGTTAATCTTCAATAATTATACACAAATACGATGTAAATCTTGATGACAACAACGTTTTTTCTTGTTAAAATCACTGCTAATTACTTTGTTTACGCTAAGTATTCACTCGCCGGCTTCCTATCTCTGATGGAATGTGGTTTTTTCTAGATTAACTTCACTAATGATCCGGCTCGATTATGACCATTATGTTGTGTAGGTTAGGGTTCAATTTAGTTTGGCGAGTAGTTGACTCAGAGAAACAAGCGTCTGTCTTTGATGGTGTTTATTGGCAACTAACTTATAAAATATCCTCACATCATATTTAATACGGTCGGCGGCTAGCTACTTAGTACATATAATGAAACGTGGACTGTATGTTTGTTATTATCCTATTGAAATGAGCTTCAACAGGCTGGCTCATCAAGCCCTCAGGATTACTCCTTTTCCCCTTGCCAAACCCGGTTGTGCCTTCCCTAGGGAAGGTGCTAGTAGTCCTGATAAGCAAGAAAGCATACTAAATATTATAGCTAATATGCTAATAACTGTATTAGCTAACCCTGCACAATCTTTACCTGACCACGTTGCCAAAAAACTGACTTCAATTGTCCATTACATTAAAAATGTTCCATCCCCTGATATTCCTGAAATGGAACGTGAGGAGTATTTCTCCAAGAAACCTGACCCTTTTGATTAATAAATTTAAACCATCGGTCTGCAGCATCGCTGAGACGTGGCTTCGTTCTGAAAGCATTTTCAGGATCCCATGTTTTAGCGGTGTTCGTCATGACAGATCAAATGGATATGCAGGATGTGCTTTGTTCATCAATAACAAAGTATCATTCTCTCAGATCCCTCTACCTTTCGTTGGTGACAACATAAAGGGTATAAACCTTTTTTCTTTTTATATTGCACACCCACGTTTTGAGGATCTTGTCTTAATAAAAAATCTACTAACTAATGTAAACGGCCCGTTGCTTGTCATGGGAGATTTTAATTGTCATCACTACCCGTGGGGATTGGATTCTTGTGATAGTACTGGTGTTGGCCTAGTTGATATGTTGGATGATCTTGCCCTATGTATTATTAATGATGGCAGTGCCACACGTAGGTCCGGATTAGGACAGAGCAATAGCTGTGTTGATCTGACATTTTGCTCATCCAGCATAGCCAGCCTTTTTGTTTGGAGTCGTTTAAACATGACCTATGGTAGTGATCACTATCCCATCAAAGTTGAAATTCCTGTTAAATCTCTTCTTGATAAAACCTCCCCTCCTTTACTTAAGTACCAGCTAAACTCTGTAGATTGGGATCTTTATTCCAAAATTTAAGACCTACGTATCTCCTCCCTCCCATTCATCAATGCTGAGAATGCTCAAGAATGTTTTGCGTCCTTTTCCTATACCTTATCAGCTACAGCTGATGATTGCTTCTCTTCTAAAAAATCACCTACAGGCAAAATCCCTTCTCCACCTTGGTGGGATAGGGAATGCACTGCCATGATCAGGGTCAGGAATGAGGCAGGAGAGACTTTTAACCTTGAAATGAACCTGGATAATCTTCTCGCCTTCAATAAGATATTGGCTAAGTCTAGGAAACTAAATAGAAAAAAGAAAAGAGCAGGCTGGGTATCTTTTTGTAGTTCTCTGAGTCCATCTACCCCGGCGTCGGTGGTCTGGCAAAGAATGAAAAGTTTTAGAAACAATCTGAAACCATCTCCCACGTGCATCTTAACTGAAGATTTGGGGTACCGGTTTTTAATTAAGGCGCCCCAGTCTATGTTCCTGGTGTAGACGAAATAAACTTTACAGGTTCTGCAACTTCAAGTGATCCTCTTGATAAGCCATTTTCCTTTGACGAACTTAAAACGATTCTCACTTATGTTAAGGATACCGCTCCTGGTGTGGATGGATTCCCCTACTCTTTCATTGCAAAAGCGGGTGTAAAATGCCACCAATATTACCTGGACTTGGTCAATTTTTGTTTTATATCTGGGTATATTCCTCCAGCTTGGAAGGTTCAATTGGTTATTCCTCTGTTAAAACCTGGCAAAGATCCTAGTGATCATTGCTCTTATCGACCAATTGCTTTATCGTCTATTCTTATTACACTTCTTGAACACCTAATTAAAAACCGTCTAGAATGGTTAGTTGAAAATAGAAAACTGCTTCCAACGACTCAATTCGGCTTTAGGAAAGGTCTGGGTACTACTGATAGTGTGAGTATCCTCACATCAGAGAACCGGCTGGCCCTTAGTAAAAGTGAGTCTGTGGTAGCCGTTTTTTCTAGACATATCAGCTGCTTACGATTCTGGCCTCCTCCCAGTTCTCAGGCAAAAGCTGCATGAGCTGAGAATACCGGTTAGGATTATTCAGATCATAGATCTGCACTATTCTTTCAAATCGCACTCTTCAACTGAGAACTCCTGGGGTAAACTCTGAGCAGAGGGTGATCTGGCGAGGTTTACCTCAGGGATCCGTAATTAACCCCATTCCCTATAATATTTACACTTCAAATCTTTCTTCATGTTTAAATTATAATTGTAAAATGCTCCAGTATGCTGACGATATTGCATTATTGGTCTCGGGCAGTTCCATAGAGGATGCCGCTCTATCTTTGAATGTCTCTTCATCCTCATTAAACCAATGGCTACTCGATCACGGGTTGTCTTTGAGCGCTCCTAAGAGTACAGCGGTAATTTTTACTTGCAGACGTCTTAAAGGCGTTTGGTAATTTATTGTATACCTTAATAGCCATTATAAATGAATTTCGTTTATGTAAATCGAGCTTGCATTGTAGCAAGCAGAGCCTATGTTTATCTCTAGAGGCAGCATTCCTTTTGGTTACATCCCTATGCTTAGTAAAATTTTCAGCATGTTGTCGTACTAATAAGCACAATTCTTTAATATACATGCATGCTAACGGTAAAATGTTGTATTTTTTAAACAGTGGCTTACAGCTATCCATATATCCAGCTCTACAGATTGCACGCACACATTTTTTTTGTATCAGAAATGCTTTATTGACATCCACCGAATTACCCCACAACAAGAGACCGTATGAGAGTACGTAGGAAACGTATCCGTGATATGCACAAAGAGCCGCTTCAGTTGAGACCGTGGCTCTTAATCTTCTTAGTGCATAGATAAATCTGTCCAGTTTGTCACAAACATAGTCGACATGCTTTTTCCAATCGCAATTTTGATCCAATTGTATGCCCAGGAATGCAGCACTTACTACTTGTTCAATAGTAGTGTCATTATATTCAATAGCCAGCTTTAATGGGTTTCTCCTGTGTGTTTGAAATTGAATCATTTTCGTTTTCTCCATATTAATTTGTAAGTTATTGGAGTTTAACCAGTGTATTATATTTTTGATGGCTTCATTAATCTCATACTCATAGGTGTCAACTCTTTCACACTTCACGACGAGGGTCGTGTCATCAGCAAATAAGATCAATGTGTGGCGAGTGACATTTGGGAGGTCATTGATATATAGAAGGAATAAAAAAAGCCCCAATACACTGCCCTGCGGCACTCCAAAATTATTTTTCTGATAGTCGCTTCTATAAGACACTTTTTCGCCACTATGGATTCTGGAGATTTCCACACATTGTTGTCGGTTTTTTAAATAGTATCTTAACCAGTCGTTCGCTTTTCCTCTTATTCCGTATTTCTCTAACTTGTGTAAAAGCAATTCGTGATCTACAAAATCGAACGCCTTGCTCATATCCAAGAGGATTGCCGCTACTGGTAAGCCGTCATTTATCGCCTGGGTGACATTCTTCATTAAATTGAAACAAGCCAAAGACGTGGTACTGTTTTTTTCTAAAACCAAATTGCTCGTCTTTAAGTATACGCTGACTAATCGCAAATTCTTGGAGCCTTCTCAGCATGATTTTCTCCAAGATTTTTGACATGATTGGTATCAAAGTCACTGGTCTGTAGTTCTTCATGTCAGATGCATTACCTTTTCTAAAAAGTGGCTTTATTATTGATTTTTTTAAAATCTCTGGGAATGCACCTTCTTCAAAAGAAAAGTTTATTAAATAACTTAACGGTTGACAAATACATGAAGCGCACAATTTAATTGCCTTTGTTGTTATGTCATCCAGTCCTACTGCACTTGTATTCCTGAGATTTTGTATTATTCTAAATACCTCCGTAGCATCAGTCGGTTTAAGAAATATTGTGTGGACATTATTACCATCGATAGTCTTGTTTATCTCGTCAACATTGTATTTAAAATTAGACTTATTAGTCGATTGTATGTAGAATTGATTAAATATGTCACTTATTTCCTTAGGGTCTAGAATTGTCCGGTTATCTTTAGTTATTACGTCAATTTGCGTTTTAGCGTTTAAATCATCAATATTTTCATTAATCACCGCCCATGTGGCTTTACACTTATTTTTATTATTGGCAATATACTTTTTACTTTGTAGCTGTCTAGATTTATATATACACTTTTTGAGAATGTCACTATAATATAGTATAGGAGGCAAAAACTAAACAAAAAATATAAATCATATTATGATTTATATTTTTTGTTTAGTTTTTGCCTCCTAGTTTTATGGTGTTGTTGACTAAGATAAAGAAGCCTTTTCTTTTCGCACGATTTTCTTATGCCTTTTGTCAACCATTTGTGGTTTTCCTTATGAGATGACATCTTTTTAGAATATATTGGAAAGCACAAGTCAAAAAATAATTTAATAAGACCGTGAAATTCCTCAAACGCTTCCTGAAAACCATGTTTTTCGAGTACGCTTGAAAAAGTGAGAGATGATATGCAACTATAGAACTTTTCCATGTTTTCCTGACTAAAATCTCTAATTTTCTCATACCAAGTGCATATTTCGTACGTTTTAATAGTCTTCATCGAAAGCGTCTGTCCCGTTTCATGATCGGACAAGGCAATGTAATAAATCATTTGATTAAAAAAAAAGACTAAATGCCTCAATGACATTATCCTTGGTATTATTCTGCAGAGTAAAAATTGTACCAAATAAAAATGTGCGTAAGTACTAAAATCAGACGTGGACGTGATCATCTCCATGACGAGGTACGTGAAGGTCGGCTGGCGACTGCGGTTACAGACTCTAATATTGACACCATGCGACAACTTATTGAAACTGACAAAAAAATACTTGCCAGCAAATTCGGGCTTTGTTAGGCATTGGAATGAGCCAAGTGCAAAACATTTTACATGTGCAACTGAAGGTTTGGAAGCTTTGGACTCGATGGATACCGCATGATTTAACAGAGGACCAGAAACGACTGCGTGTCCAGTGGTGCCGTAAAACGATAAAAAAGTCTAACGAAGAACAGCCATTAATATCGTAACAGGTGACGAAACCTGGGTGTAATGTATTGAACGCGAAAGAAAAAGCCAGTCGGCAGAGTGGGTCTTTCGAAGCATTTGGTAAAAAAATGGTTCCTTCTTTTTTCGGCAAATCAGGACATTACACTACAGTATCGCTTGAAGATCAAAAGACAGTGACTGCAGATTGGTGCGTTAACACTTGCTTGCCCAGAGTCTTAGAAAACGTTCGCGAAAAGCGTCCTCGAAGCAGTGTCCTCCTTCACCACGATAACGCATCCTTACATTCCGCTAAGGTAACAGAAGCCCATTTGAAGGCTTCAAATGTGGAACTGATGACGCATCCGCCTTACAAACCGGACCTTGCACCCTGCGACTTCTTTTTTGTTTCAAAATATTAAAGACAAACTTAGAGCCTTCTCACACTTAGAGGCACAAGTTTTACGAGCCCTGAATCGGCGAAGGAAGACTAGTCAACTGCTTTGTACAGTAGTTTCAGCGAATGCAAAAATGCATTGATTGCGAGGTAATATACTTTGAAAAACAATAAATGTATCGTAAGTCTTATATCAGAATCCAGAAACTTTCAGTGTGCCCTAAGTATTCTTAAAAATCATACAGATTGTGATTGAAAGCAACAAGGGTGCAGCACGCAGATGGCGCGTGGGATGGCCGCACTTCGTTGTCTTGTGCTTTGTCTCCGTGGCTGGCTCCATCCATTTGGATTATCTATGTAATATGCGGACATTGTTACCAAGGAGACGATTCCATCTTTATGTGCCTAACTTAAGTACTATTAGTTATTCTGTGGCCTAACGAAACTTACGAGCGAAGTGCAGTCAGACTTCTAAAAATAGTTCCGTCATGAAAGGCAAAAGCTAGTTATGCGAGTACTACCTACTTCTAAATGTTTTATTAGTCACGTCTGTGATATCGTATCGTTTGTCTTCCTCAGCCTGCAGCTATCAAGCTCACAAGGCAATGAATATCTCTATTAGTATGTACTGTAGTAGTATAAATTACTTGACATCAGACGTGCCATCGAATTGCTTGCCATTCAATGGCAATAAAAAACGGTACTGTTGATGGGAACCATAAACTTTCTTATATCCAAAGACTATATATTCTCTATGCTTATATCTCTGATGGAAACCAAGACCGACCAAAACTTGACGCTATCCGTACCAATATGGCGGGGTTCGACTGCAGTGTTATTAACACGTAGGTAGTTGCACCCTAATATCGTGCTGCGGGAATTATAGGGTCGGATCGTACATCCCTAGACAGGCAGTAAGTGGTGTGCGCTGTGCGGCGTATGTTCCTGGCGGGACGGTATACTGTGCGGATGCAGGCGTGTACGTTACCCCAGCAAGAAAGTGTCTCCTAGAGTTATAGGAGTAGAACGTATAATATGTGCCCTATCTGCTGTAAATGTGCCCCCAAATAAAAAATGTGTGCCCCCTGTCGTTTTGGAAAAAAACGGAAAAAACGATTCCTGCTGGGGTAACGTTTTTCTAGCAGGAAAATTCTAAACGAATGATCGGAGAGAGAAAAATTGTGCATGGCCAGAGAGCTTATATGTGTGCCAAAATGTGCCCCAAAAAAAAAAAATCTGTGCCCCTTCAGGTTTTCGAGATATTGCATTTCCTGCTGGAGTAACGTTTTGATGAATCGTATATCTCTACAACCATTGCATGTGCCCCTGTAGAGTAAACATACACGAGTAGCTCTTAATGTGTGCCCCTTAGTGCCCCAATTAGTTTTAAGAAAATATTTATAGTTTTCAAGTTATAGCGGTTTTATGAAAACCCGAAAAAACATCGCAGCGCCTAAATTAGACAAGAAACAAGTTCGCTGAAAACTGTATTCGGTCCTTCTTGACGCTAATAATAACCATACAAAGTTTCAAAACTATTCATGCATGCGTTTTTGCTAAAAGTCAAAACGATGGTGTCCTAACTTTGACGGCAAAATACAAGGAACCGGCTCAATCCGAGATGTGTGGGTGTAAACCAAAATCATGTGCCTTTAGTCAAAAATATATGGTGAAAATATTCAGCTTGGAATATTTCGCATTAAGTAAATATTAACAAAAAACCAAAATATGTAAGCAACGGCCGGTTATCCGACCAAATTTGAATGACTACTAAAAAGCGACGGATTCATACATATCGATGACTTTCTTTACTTTACTCACTAACCGGTTCACACGTGTTGTGCCTGAGTACACTGACTTACAAAAGTAATAAGTAATTAAATAAAGTTGTTATTGGATTATATTCTACTAGCAGTTTCTATGACGTTACACATGATTAAGTACATTATAAATAGTAGCCTAAGTGCTATTCCAAGGTAAGCTATCTTCTCGATTCTAAATTTTATTAAAATACATCCAGTAATTTATGTGTGAACGAAAGAAATACATCGAGATATTTGCCAGGTCTTTGACTTGGTCCCGATGTTTAAAAAAAAATATAGTTCATGAAATGTGTGATGAATACCTACTACTAAAAAGAGGTAGCTCTTTTTTGTATATAAATAAAAAGCCCGTATTTGTCTTTTTATATTAGGTACATATATATTTATTGATAAGCCGTAGGTTAGATAAATTAACAGTACAATGCGTGCCACGAAAGATGAGACTTGACCGCCTCCCCCGCTCTTTCCGCCGCCCCTATGACGACCAGTCCCGTCCCGCACTCAGACCTCATACCGCTAAAGATACCTAAAATCGTGTACTGCGCATGTCAAACCACGTGGTGTGTCAAGTCTCATCTTTCGTGGCACGCATTGTAAGTTTTTCATCATTAAGGGGAATGCTCCAACTAGCCCGCGAAATTCAAAATTTCTTGCGTTTTTTGCAATTTGCAGGCCAGTGCTAGGTTGTATGTTGATTAAAATATTATTCGCGGTTGTAAGACGTATATAGTTACAGAATTATAATCATCAAAATCACCAATACAACCCTCCAAGTTCATAAAGGCGTAGGAACAAAAAAAAAACAGAAAAATTTTGAATTTTGCGGGCTGGTTGGAGCATTCACCTTACTTAATAGAAGATTTTTTCGCCTCCCCACACCGCTGCATATATCTCTGGCCCCGCGGCATCCGCTGACGTCGTGTCGCAAGGAGTCGCTTTGTCTAGCTTGGAGAAAGTGAGACAGCTAGTACGCGTACGGTGTTAGTGTGACAGAGACAGGTTACGTGTAACGTTGCTCTATTATGAATAATAGGTACGAAATGTTTATTGAGGAAGTGCGTTTGGATTATTACTTGGTATTGGTAAACAGTTGCAGTTATGTTATGACGCCAAGGACACTGTTACGTTGAGTCACGCAGTTGCACTGATACTGTTTGTTTACTTTTTTTGAGTTGGTTGAAAGTGGCGTATTAAGCATTTTATAACAATTATGTGGTTGTAGGGGTGTTGAATTTTATGGCACGATCTGCGGTGGTAAGTATTTAATGGCATTGTTTTGACTTACCTATTTAAAAATACTTGTCTTATCAAGTACTTGGATTTTTGACGTGACAACGTCTAATAAATCGATGAAGCTGGCTGCACTCACGAAAAAACATGACTCATGTAGCGTTACCTCGCGGCCTCGCTCTGTAGCGTTCCATGGCGGCTTGAAGTGCAAGCGAATATTAACAAATGCAATGCAACTATTCCATCAGTATTTTCTTATGACGTTGTCACGTTCAACTATCGTTAGTAAACCGACTTTACAGACAACCGATTTTTTTCATTACTTTATATACTAATTTCTAATATTTATAGGTAGGAACTTTGATCTGTGATTTGATGCAATAATTACTTTAAGAATTAAAATTAAGGGAATAAAAATAATAATTTCCACATCAACAAGCTGTTTCATTTATTATAGTCACAAGGTGCATTTAATATATTTTTTAATTAGCCCCCAAAACTTTTGAACGCGACTGTACGGACAACAGCTTAGGTATAATACGTTCAATAAAGAAGGTCATCGATATGTATGAATCAGTCGCTTTTTAGTAGTCATTCAAATTTGGTCGGATAACCAGCCGTTGCTTACATATTTTGGTTTTTTGTTAATATTTACTTAATGCGAAACATTCCAAGCTGAATATTTTCACCATATATTTTTGACTAAAGGCACATGATTTTGGTTTACACCTACACATCTCGGATTGAGCCGGTTCCTTGTATTTTGCCGTCAAAGTTAGGACACCATCGTTTTGACTTTTAGCAAAAACGCATGCATGAATAGTTTTGAAACTTTGTATGGTTATTATTAGCGTCAAGAAGGACCGAATACAGTTTTCAGCGAACTTGTTTCTTGTCTAATTTAGGCGCTGCGATGTTTTTTCGGGTTTTCATAAAACCGCTATAACTTGAAAACTATAAATATTTTCTTAAAACTAATTGGGGCACTAAGGGGCACACATTAAGAGCTACTCGTGTATGTTTACTCTACAGGGGCACATGCAATGGTTGTAGAGATATACGATTCATCAAAACGTTACTCCAGCAGGAAATGCAATATCTCGAAAACCTGAAGGGGCACAGATTTTTTTTTTGGGGGCACATTTTGGCACACATATAAGCTCTCTGGCCATGCACAATTTTTCTCTCTCCGATCATTCGTTTAGAATTTTCCTGCTAGAAAAACGTTACCCCAGCAGGAATCGTTTTTTCCGTTTTTTTCCAAAACGACAGGGGGCACACATTTTTTATTTGGGGGCACATTTACAGCAGATAGGGCACATATTATACGTCCTACTCCTATAACCCTAGGAGACACTTTCTTGCTGGGGTAACGTACACGATGCAGGCGGCGCGCGGCGGAGCTGAACAAAACAAAGCAGACCGGTCCGCGGGTCGCGCTTCTTGGGTTACACTCACCGGGCGGCTCCCCGGGGCCCGACGCCACGCCTCCCGCGGGACGCTTGTTTGTGTCTAGTATTTGGGTCACCAATTTACATAATAATCCTAATAGGCTCCCCTACACCTCTTCCCCCTCCCGTGCGTGCGGTAGTGATGTCTACACACCCTCCCCACTCCGGTGCGTGCGTGCGGTGCGTGCGGGACTGATGTTGGCCACTAATACATTTTTACGACTGATGCGATGCGCCCCAAACTTCCTACCCCGAGGCCCCGAATGTTATTATAAAATTAGAGGAATAAGTAAGTACTTAATGCTGTTTCTAGTTAAATATAACATTATTGCAAACTTAGGGAAACTTCATTGCAAAGCTGTAACCAATCGATATTTACACATCCACGCGGGATTGTGAGACTGATTGAGCAAGAACTTACTAACCGAGAGAAAAAAAACTTACAAGAAAAAAGGGCAGTGGTACCTACTTGGTGGAGTCGATGGACGTGATTTCGGAGCCCGGCGCGGCGGCTGCGGCGCGCGCCACTCAGCACTCACTGCACTAAACTAAAAACGCATGTTTTTGATGTTTTTTTACGCCGTTTTAAGAGCAGTGGTGATGTAATAATTTCCATAAAAGTGCCTGCTTGGGTTCAAACCCACGACCTACAACTCGTAAGTCGTGTGGCTGTTACCACTGAGCCAGCGCTGCTCATACGGCTCGCGTTCGCCCCTATTACATACAATAATAAACGAAATATTCCTCTGTTCGCAAGGGTCCAACTTTCTCAGGAGTCCAACTTTTATTTTTTATACACTTTTATTAGCATTATTCCAACTGGACGGTACAGTTACTCACATATGAATAAATAAATAAAAATAAACGTATAGGTATAGAAACGATTTCCCTCTGATTAAATCTACGTTTCCTGCAGCGGAGATAAGTGGCTGCTTCTATCACTTTTCAAATGCAGTTTGGAGAAAAGTCAATTCATTTAACGGATATCAAGGATAAACGAATATACATAATGTCGTCTAATAACTCTAGCACATTTACCCGCAAATCACATGCCTAAGGTTATTTAGCTGTGACCAGCAGTTACGAAGATTCGATTGATAACATGGAAACATTTAATAATTATTTTTGCAAACAGTGGCTGACCCCGTAAATTATTGACACTGTAAGTTGTTACAACAAGCGATATCGCACAACCAAAAACTGGAGGGATAGCACTCTCGAATAAATAAAATCTTCGGGAAAAAGCCAAATCTATTTTAATTTATCAGCCTGCTGAAAAACGAAGCTTTCAAACAACAGGCTTTTCATTTACAGCAGGCCAACCTTCACTCTGAACAAAGTAGAAAGGAGAGATAGTGGACGACTTTGTACGTGGACAAATCGAGGCTCTCGCTTGTGTAAAACGGTGTTTTCTAAAGTCTTGGTCATAAATGAATTATAAAAGTTAATATTCTTGTTTAATTTTAATCTTCAAAAACCACAATGAGTTTCTGTCCAACTGTACTGTTGGAATATTGCTAATAAAAGTACATAAAAAATAAAAGTTGGACTCATGCGAAGACTTGTCATGGATGTTATAAAAGTTGGACTCCTGAGAAAGTGGGACCCTTGCGAACAGAGGAATAAAGAAAAAAAAACACTACAAAGTGAAAAATAACTTTAATTTCGAAAGTCGGTGTCGTTGGTTCTGTATTTTCGTTTTTGACATCGACTTTCGAAATTAAAGTAATTTTTTATTTTGTAGTGTCTTTTTTTGGAAGTCGGTTGTTTTTTTTTTTGTAAAAATGTTTTTATTTTTCACTTTTTAGTTGTACAACAAAGGCGGACTTAATGCCTTGGGCATTTTCTACCAGTCTACCTTAGGGTGATGCAGAGACAAAACAGTAGGTGCAACAGAACAGAAAATTTTGAAGAATAAAATATAATAATAAATACTTATATACATAAATACAACAAATTATACAAAGTGAAGAAAGATAAAAAAAAGAAAAAAAAAACATAGATGAAGAAAACCAACAAATTAATTGTGGGACAAGTCTGCCAACTTCTTACGGATGTGTTCCCGAACTTTTATTTTAAATGTGAGCCGACTGGATGCCATCCTGACATTCAGAGGGAGCGCATTCCAAAGGAAAACCGCCTGGACAGGAAAAGAAGATTTAAGAAAGCCAGAGCGGTGAGTAGGACATCGTAGAAGACGATTATTGGAAGAACGAAGATTCTTGATGTGCGCAGAGCATATATTGGAAGTGAGAAGTAAGATAAGAAGGAGAAGTTTGTCTAGAAGAGAAAACAAAGTTGTCAAAGCCCTTAACGCTCTGCGCTGTCTGATGGGTAGCCATTTTAAGCGTAACCGATGTGCGGACACAATTCATGATCATACTTATGGAAACGAATGCCTATGCGAATGCAGTTATTTATTAGAAGTCGGTCAAGTTTATTATTTAAGGAGATTTGCATTCAGGTCGTAGTAACAAACATCATCAGTATAATATCAATTTAATATAAAAAACACCACATTTTATTTATATTAAAAAAAAATTAAACGCGACACGCAGCGCAGCAGTCGATCGCTCAGCCACTGCGCCAACCGTGTCGTCAATTAACTTTAACTGCTTGAAATTCCTTGATGCTACAGTACATATTAATATGATTAGAAACCGACACAAAATTAATAAATAGAATGTGGTGTTTTTTGTATTAAATTGATATTTTACTTATTGAATTCGAAGTACAAGATGATTTAAATAGGTATTAAAAAAATAAAAAACTATCGTCAGCTAATTGAAAACATGAAAAAAATTTATGAGAATTTATTTTTATTTATAAGGTCAAACTCCTTACCCTCATAATATATTAAAAGTTATTGCATATTTCATGAACTATTTGACAACATAGGTCTCATTAGTGGTGGAAATTAGGACCGCGAATGGGCATCGTCCTTAGAGCGTTAAATAACAACCGGCAGATGTGGCCAATATTTAAAACGATAATTTGAGATGTAATGGCATCGGTAACGTCGCTTAATCTCTAGGAGGTAACACAAAAATCAAACATACATACATACGGTACCAACCAAAACCATTACCCTCCTTTTGGGCTCCGCCGCAGTCGGGTAATTACAATATTTGTGAAAAACATAACTTTAATAACTAAGTATTGGGTACTAAAAATATTTTTGCACGAGTTTATGTTCAGCTCACTGACACTCGGCATTGCTCTCAAGATAAAGTTATTCACTGCGACAAATTGAGCTCACAGCAGCTTCTCGTGCCTACTCGCTGTCGCCGCCGAACGCGGAGCACTCGCTGGCGTCGAACAGCTCGTTCTTGACGGCCAGCGGCTCGTCCAGCTGCAGCTGACAGTACGAGTCTATGGCGGCCGCCTGGCTGCGCACCTCCTTGATCACCCTCAGGATGTCCATTTTGGCGGACAGCTTCTCGTTGTCGCTCATGCGCCGGAACGACGGCAGCAGCGACATGAGGAAGTGGCGGTCCTCGTCGACGTGCTCGGGCGCGGGCGGCGCAGGTGGCGCGGCGGCGGCGGGGGGCGCGGCCCGGCGGCGGCGCGGCGCAGGCGCGGCCTCCTCCTCCGGCTCCACGTGCGGCAGCAGGAAGGACATGTGCTTGAAGTACACGTACTTCCTCTTCTTGATGTGCTGCCCCTGGCGTCTCTTCTTGTCTACTATCACTTGTCGTTTGAACGTGTCTTTTAGATTCCGCCATTTTTTCATTAGGTCCATAACTGCAACGAAAAAAGCAGTTTATAGATTAAAAAACTTTTTTACAAAAAAAATCAACCGACTTCCAAAAAAGACTTTTCTACTCTTCAAGCCCTTTCAATTGATACCCATATTAAGAGCGTTACTCCAGAGCGGCGCGCCTCGCGTTTAGGTAAATTTACTCACACAGCTATACAGTTAAACGCACACACAGCCGTCTGTGTTGGAGCGCGTATCATACACCGCTTAGAATCATCTTGATACTTAGCCAGTTTTTAGTTAGTAGGGAATCTTTTCGTTTTCCGTAAGCGGGGATTCAGTTTTTTGTTTATTGTAATAAATGAGCAATTAAATTATTATTAGTTAGGTTAAAGTAAATAAAAACAATTTCGTGTAAAATAAAATCTTAATATTTGTTGTCTCTAAGTTTCATGGACCTAGCTTTTCGGGGATCAACAATTTCGGGTAACAGGCATTTATTGTAAAAGCTGACTAGCCGATGTTCCATATTTTCGCTCCAAAATTTATCGTCCCTGATTATGTTTTCAGTCTTCAATTTAAAATCTTTGCCTGTCCACACAGCAAACAGACAGTAATTTCTGTTAATTATATGCAGCTGCCCCTGTATCTGATAAAACCAGTCATGGCGTCGATTCACAGATCCATCTATTTTCCAGAATTTTTTTTTTTTTTTTGGCTAATAGCAAAATCTGCCTCTAATCCAAATGCCGAACTAGGACATTTAATTTCGGTGATGCCATCATCGTCGATTAGTCCATCCGGCGAAGCACCTGTAATCATAATAATTTGAAACTCAATACTCTAATTACTTCTTTTTAATAGAATTTAAGAATACAAAAATAAATTGTTTGTTAGAAAAATCTAAACTTGTACCTGCAACTGTTCTATGGTAACTTTTTCGTTTACTTTCCCATGTTGAATACTAGGGATATGGTCCAAGGAATATGAGTAAAGAAATTGTTTAACCAAAGGGGCTGGGCTAATAGTCGATCGCCGTTTGCACACTTTACAGAATGAAGAGGCTGTCAATAAGCAACATCGTAGCTCTAGCCAAAGTGCACTCTCTGCCTGAGGTACAGTATCCCTTTCAACTTCTTGTCTATTATTTACCTATAACATAAAATTTGGAAATATATATTTTTAAGTCTAATATGAATAGAAACAATGTACAAGATGTATCTGAACTTATGAAAGTATACTGTAAATACGCACTTGTTCTTGAAGGTTCTTGTTTTATTTGTCCTAAAATATGTTTATAAAGACCAAGTCATTCTTACAAGATTCCCTGCGTCAGGATCTTGAATTGAAGCCGTTTCTAATGCCTGCAAGTTTTCCTGAATTTCCAGTGTTTTATCACTGTCTTTTTCATTTTCTTGAGTCTGAAAATAATATGTAGAGTATAATATAGTGACACAAACCGTATGCACCATGACAGGCGATCGATTGTCGGCTTAAGATAGCACATAACTAACAATGTTTTTTTTTGTGCTAAAATATGTATACAAATGACCAAGTAATTCTTACAAGATTCCCTGCGTCAGGATCTTGAATTGGAGCCGTTTCTAATGCCTGCAAATTTTCCAGAATTTCCAGTGTTTTTTCACTGTCTTTTTCATTTTCTTGATTCTGAAAATAATATGTAGGGTATAATATAGTGACACAAAAAGTAAGCACCATGACAGGCGATCGATTGTCGGCTTGAGATAAATAAATAATGAAGAAAGGTCTTATTTAGTTTTGGTTTAACAACTGCTCAATCAAAACCAAGGAAACACGTGTCTGACGCAGCTAGTAAAATATAAAGTAAAAAAATAAAACTTACAACAGCATTTTTATTTAAGTCCTGGTTTTGAAGTATTTGAACTTCTCTTTTCTGCCTATAACAACGAATTGGATATTAACTTTATCTTATTACTACTGTGTTTCATAAAAATATCCAAACAAAAACTAATAAAAAAAAATTACGTCAAAAAGTAGTAAGTATATTGTTTCTTATTACACCTAATAAAAATATATTTTTTATAAGTAGAGAACCTCGGTAACATACCTTTTAGCTTCATTAGCCTTGGCCAAATTTTCGTTATTTTTTTTTGTTCCCATATAGCGCCTTTTGTTAGCCATATCTGAAAAAAAAAAGTAAAATGAAAACATACATAAAGAAGTCTAATTTAATTTTTCTTAAGTTAATAGAACACCATTACATTAAAATATGTACTCACCAAAGTTTTGTAATATAATAAAAATATATTATAATAAAAAGTATCAATATGTCCTAGACGCGCTAAAAACTCGCGAAAGTACGATAATATTTTACGCGACTCGCGGCTACGGGAGCGACACACGTCCTACCTCTGAAAGGCCTCAGCCGGCACTGAGCGCTGGCGTGATTCCGCGCCGATTATATAGCAGCACTAAATAATTCATAGTAAAATAAAAAAATAAGTTATTAAAAAAATATTTGCACCATGTTTTAGAACGTAAATGTCTTCGTTTACTAGGCCTAAAATAACATATAAATATTTCATATTTCATCCTAAACTAACGCGTTTAAAATATCGAAAAATGGCTAAAATTGACACTTTTGAATATACTTTTCTTGAATGAAAACTTACAGTAATCGTTTTTTTTTTTCAGCCATGCACTAATAAATGCTATTATTATTTATAAAGCAACGTTGTTATAAGTTTGTCGTATATGTTTTTACTAATATCTTGCATTTGCGTAGACCGTCGATCGCTAGTTTAAAAAAAGGCTTGCATAAAAACTGTTCTAATGAGAAAACTGTATGAATAAATGAAAATGTTTTTCAGCCATGCACTAGATTATGAAATTCCCATTAATATGACGTCAATATCTTATCTATAAATTAAACAGATTATGGTTTTATTGTCCGTCGGAAATCATCAATTTTGACTCCAGCGTGGCTCTAACGGATCAACCCTCTTAAAGGGATTGAAAAAATATAGGTTTATAATCCACCATCTTGGAGCGGCGGCCATATTGAATTTAGTGTAATGTTATTAACTTTGTCGTTTTCTACTCTTCAAGCCCTTTCATTTGATACCCACATTAAGGGGGTTGAGAAAAAATATGTAATCCGCCATTTTGGAGCGGCGGCCATATTGAAATCATTACTATATTGAGTATTGCAAATTATATTGTTACCAGAACTAAAGGTGTATGCAAAATTTCAGCTCAATTGGTCGAAAAATGGTTTGCAAATTTTGACGGACAACTTACATAATTATACGCACAGTGCAAGCTAAATAAAAGCTTGTAAAAAAGGTAATCCGCTATCTTGGAGCGGCGGCCATATTGAATTTAGTGTA
Organism: Luperina nickerlii; assembly: GCA_963855955.1. Lineage (NCBI taxonomy): Eukaryota > Metazoa > Arthropoda > Insecta > Lepidoptera > Noctuidae > Luperina > Luperina nickerlii. Next base: position 258,895 of record OY979683.1, on the reverse strand, counting down.
ATGTAACTAACTTTATCGTTTTCTACTCTTCAAGCCCTTTCATTTGATACCCATATTAAAAGGGTTGAGAAAAAATATGTAGGTAATCCGCCATCTTGGAGCGGCGGCCATATTGAATTTAGTGTAATGTAACTAAATTTATCGTTTTCTACTCTTCAAGCCCTTTCAATTGATACCCATATTAAAGGGGTTGAAAAAAATATATAATCCACCATCTTGGAGCGGCGGCCATATTGAATTTAGTGTAATGTTATTAACTTTGTCGTTTACTACTCTTCAAGCCCTTTCATTTGATACCCATATTAAGGGGGTTGAGAAAAAACATGTAATCCGCCATCTTGGAGCGGCGGCCATATTGAAATTATTATTAGAAATCAAACGAACTTACCAAGTGAAGTTCGATGTTAATTGTGTGAAGGTGTTGGTCCAAGACGTCCTATAATTCTTGACTTGTAGTAGACGCATCGTGTCGCCCTCTACCACGTATATTTGAAGCTAAGTTGAAAAATGAAACGCTTCTTACGTAGATTGGAACGCGCCCAAGCTCATCTGTCATTTAGTTTGAAGTTCCTATTTCACGACCTGTAACTTAGGGTACTCATGCACTAGCATTAGGGTCAGGGTGGGAGTCTTGGACGTCTTGGACCAACACCTTCACACAATTAACATCGAACTTCACTTGGTAAGTTCGTTTGATTTCTAATTGTGTTTCTGTGTTGGTCCAAGACGTCCTATAATTCTTGACTTGTAGGATGTTCAAAGAGTCGTGAAATACAACAAATAATTTCTTTTTTATATAGTGTATTAATAAAAATCAATAAGGTTTGAATTTGTAATTCAAACAGAAACATAACAAAAAACACTCATTAATGAGTAACAAATAAAACTTAAATTTTTAATAACTTTCTGGTATCAATCAACTAATTTATCTTAACAGAACTAAAATTGAGATTCATATACCTAATCATTAACAGATAACTTAATCATAGATGAGTAAAGTTAGGCACTTGAATTAAAAATAGTTTAACTGCGAATAAAGTCTCTGGTTGTGCAATAGGTCTGTTGTAGAACTTGGCAAACACTGAGGAGGTTTCACCCCAACCTGCCGTTTTTCGAATGATATCTAGGTTGACACCTAAAGCTTTCGCTTTCGATGAAGATGCATGTCGCGTGCTATGTGCTGTGAACATAGTGGTGTCTATGCCACTCTTGGTCATCATATCTTTGATCCAACGGCTTATAGTTTGTGATCCTATAACTTTATATGGTTTTTTGAAACTTAAAAGAAGCCGTCCTGAATTACTGGGTCGTAATTTTTCCGTTATTTTGATGTAGTCAACTAGTGACTGCGCAGGGCAGATTTCGGGCCTTTCGAGAAAAAATGGAATGATTAGGGCAGGTTGAGTTGCACCTACTCGAGATGTTTTAATGAGATCAGTAATTTTTATGATAATTTTTTCTTTACAACATTTAATATTTTCTAATCTAATCAGACTTAAGGTTTGGACCCTGTGTGCAGGGCCGTCTTTAACCTATTGGAGGCCCTGGGCATATAAGGATCATGGGGCCCCTGTGTAGACAAGAGAGATTAAGAGAAACATACTAATATTTCATAACTGGGGGGCTTGAAACTTATTGTAAATAACTTATTTTGTCATTGAATCAGGTACTTAAAATGCGTAGAATGGAACGGTGGCTGCAAATCATGTTTTTTTTATGAGAGCAGGCCGGGGCCCCCGAAGATCGCGGGGCCCTGGGCACTTGCCCAGAGTGCCCAATGGAAAAGATGGGCCTGCCTGTGTACAGTTATTAAAGCTAAAATAGTTACTAATTTTTTTGATAACATTTCCAATGAAATGTTATTATTAGGATATAAATTACTTAAGTAATTCAACACAGTGTTGGTATCCCAGGTAACATCATACTTTGGGTAGTTTGGTCTTAGCCGAAAAACTCCTTTAAAGAACCTTTTTATTAGCTCGTTGGTACCAACTTGTGGTCCTACTAATAGTGAAATTGCAGATTGACATGAGTTGAGACTTCCATATTTTGAGCCATTGTTGTACATCCTAGTCAAAAACTTTAATATATCTGGGATACCAGCACTGTAACAATCTATTGAATTATCTAAACAATAAGTCCACCATAATTTTAAACATGTGTTATACTGTGACACAGTATTATCTGCTAAGGAAGCTAGCATGACGTCAATTGACATATCAGGAACACCTCGGTTCTCTACAGCTTTCCTGATAAGACCCCTGCAACCAGGGTAAGCCGCTCGTGAAGAGGATGCGGCCTGCTGTTGATAGAAGTTAATAATGACTTATTAGGTTGGAAATAGATTGGCTCTGAACATAGTAATTTTTGGTATAGAGGATACCAAGGTTGGGTGGGCCAATGGGGGGCAACAACAATACCAGTAGCCTCGTCATTAACAATCTTTCGGAGTGTTTTTAGTAACATTGAGAATGGTGGAAAGGCATAAAAAAAATACTGAGACCATGAAACGGTAAAAGCGTCTATAGCATAAGCTTCTGGGTCCCTGTGCCAAGATATAAACTTTTTACATTTTGTATTGGCTCTAGAGGCAAATAAGTCAATATTGGGTCTGCCAAAAGCTGTAATTATCTGCTGAAATGCATAGTCTGCTAATTCAAATTCTATGTTAGCTTGAGTCTTTCTAGATTCTGCATCTGCTATAAAGTTGTCTTTTGACTGGATATAGGAAGCAAATACAAAAATGTTCCTAGACTCACACCATTGCCAAATGTCCCTTGCCAGTGTGTTGAGATGATTAAACTGTACTCCTCCCATACGATTTATGTATGATATAGCCGTTGTGTTGTCTATTCGGAGAAGTATTTGACAATCCCTGAGGTTAGTTGCATAAGTTTTTAGTCCAATAAAAGAAGCAAGGAGTTCTAAGTAATTAATGTGTTTCTCCGACTCTTCAATTGACCATGAGCCTCCCAAAGAATTATCATTGCACGACACGCCCCAACCCGTTAAAGACGAATCTGAAAAAATTTCTAATGCATAGCAGTCTGACCGAATGTTGTTACTAGGTGCTTTTAAGTTTTTAAACCGCCAATCAAAATCTGATTTTAAATAGCTGGGCAATATCATAGTTTTATTGTAATTGTCATTATTATTAAGCAAACTCAGGTATTTCAGTCTTTCAAAAGCTTTGGTATATACCCAGCCATACTTAACAGCGGGGCAAATGGAAGTGAGTATTCCTAACAAATGGGCAAATTCTCTTATTTTGCAGTTTTTCTTATTGTAAAAAGATAATAATTCTTGCTGAATCTTTGAGCATTTTACAGGTGGTAATTCTATTGTCATGTCTAGTGAATTTAATACAAAACCTAAAAAATTGCATTTCTGTTGGGGTAAAAGTATACACTTGTCACAATTAACTGTAAACCCTAGGTGTTCTAAAAGGCTACACACTTTTTCAATACCATCTTTTGCCTCTAACATGTTGTCAAAAATTAAAAGTATATCATCGAGATAAACAGCACACAAAATTCCTTGAGACCGGAAGTGTTCAATGACAGGTTTCATAATTTTTGTGAAAACATATGGTGCTGTGCAGAGACCAAACGCTAATACATTAAACTCATACAGCTTATCCTGCCATTGAAAACGAAGGTACTTTCTATAATGTTCATGTATCTGCACAGAGTAATATGCCTCTCTAAGATCGATTTTTGCCATAAGGGAACCAGCTGAAAGTAATTTTGTGGCAGTTCTAATGTCTTCAAGTTTGAAATGGGGTGTACTCATAAACGTATTGAGCTTCTTTAAATTTAAAATGAATCTTTTATCACCATTAGGTTTTGGGGCTAAAAAAATATGTGAAAGAAACTGATTATTACATGGCTCACATTCCCTTATAGCCTTTATGGTAAGAATATGGGATATTGATTGTTGCATTTCTTGAGCCTCTTTACCTTTTAATTTGTTTGCTGGTGTAAGTGTTTGATTAGGTATAGTTAAAAAGGGCAATTTATAACCTGCAATCCAAGACAAAACGGTCTTATCGTTGGTAATGGCTAACCAGGTATTATAGTGAGATGACAGTAGTTTTACCTCTATGTTTTTCTGTGTGGTGGGCCACTTCTCTGCTGAGGAGCTGGCCACCGCTGTGGATCTGGCCACCGCTGAGGTGCTGGCCACCTCTGAGCTGCTGGTCGCGGCCTGGGGTTGAGCTGCCTGCCCGCGCTCGGTGTATGTTGAGGTTGGTACTTCCGAGGCGGGCCCCGTGAGTTTAAATTGGTTGGTTTTGCTTGTTTTGATGATTGTGGTTGGTTATATTTGATCTCTGATCCAGTCTTATTAATGGCTTTTCCAGCTTTTAAATCCTCATAAAGGTTTTCACCAAATATGTATTTTCCCACTTTTGTTTGAGTGACAATATCCTTTGTATCTTTATTGAGTGCAAATTGTAAAAGGTATCTGCGAGATATTGACTCGGAGTGGAATAAGTCACACAGCATACGTCCGGTGTCGCTTACAATTTTTGTAGCTTCCTTGCACTCTTTATTTTTAATCAAAATATCAAGCACCTTCCCGATGCAAGCCGTAGCTTGGCCCAGGCAGTTTTGTTGTTGCTCCATTGCCCGGTCTCTTTTTAAGACCTGCTCTGAGACAGCTGCCTTAATCTCCGGATTTATTTTGGGGGCCTCCAAAAAAAGGCAATTGTCAGGGATTGGATACAACCTCAGGCGTTCTGTTTTGCTATCCTTCTCTAGTCCATTGGTAATTATATGATTCCATCTCATGGTGATGTCTTTATGAATTGGTGCTGAATAAGTCTTTTTATTAGGGTCCTCTCCTAAAATACTAAGTAGGTATATCCTCATCTAAAGGCAAAGATTCTGAGGAATTTTCTTGTAGTTTCAGTGGCAGGAAGCTCAGGAAGCTCAGGAAGCTGATTCTCAGGAACCAACTCAACTGTAGCCTGTTTGCCTAAATTTGTTTCCTCTTGAAACTCTTCTACACACTCTGGGGCTACAAAATTATTTATTTGTTAGTACTCTCTTATTAAAGGAGCCTTTTATTGAGGTGAGAGATATACCACACGAATGGCACCAGCAGTGCCATTACACGAGTAGATCCGCAAACCTTAGGGTTTACGGTCGGAATATGCCACACGAATGGTACTCGCAGTACCACCACACGGGCATAACCTCTAACCTTTATTTCCGGTCGGGATATACCTCACGAATAGCACTCGCAGTGCTACCACACGAGTATATCCTCGTACCATTGTTATATTTCTATATAGAATTAGCCATAGATTGTGTAATATATGATTGTTAGCCAATTAGCCCAAACAAACAAGCATGCACTTCTTTTTTGACAACCAGCACCCCGTGCATGAGAAGTGAGAACAGTGGCGTAGCGTGGGTGGGGCGGAGGGGGCGGCCCGCCCCGGGCGGCAGCCCGCGGGGGCGGCAAAATTTCGCCGGTGAAGCGGGTTGAGATCATTCATTTCATGTGTCAGAACGTCTGACAAGTCAAAAAACAACAATGACGTAAAGGAGACGGGCGAATCTGGGCCTAACGTTACACAAATGAAATATTTATCAATATTTTGTTTCAGTTTTTTTGTGGTCAATTATAAAATATTAAGCAGTTTTATCATGGGATAAGAAATTAATTATTTATTCAAATTAATACTGACTTCCCTTATGTTCATATTAAAACAATGTTGCCATATCATATAGGTAAGTTAATCGATGTACAATCGATTATTATTACAAAAATGTCAATGTCAGGTCAAAAACTCAAACGTCAATCACAGGGGTAAAAGACCACTGGAGCTCCTCCAGTTCATTCAAAAACTGAATTCGAAATTTCGGTTCCAAATATAGTCATCTTGATTCGCATATATTTGACTTTGGCGATTAGTGTTGCAAGTTGTGAGAGAAGTTTTTCGAAGTTGAAGCTAATAAAAAATTATCTCAGATCTACTATGAGCTCCGCTAGACTATCAAACTTATGGCTAACTTACGGCTATATTGTCGATTGAACAAGAATTGGCTGCAAATACATATTGGTTTTGACAAAGTAATTTCTGACTTCGCTGCTCATAAGACCCGTAGAAGCCGCTTGTAAAACCGCTTATCCTATTTTACCTTCAATAAAAGATACCTCATCGCCTGTGAAATTTAATTTTAATTAAGCACCTATAGAATGGGGGCGGCAAAATGGGTCTCCCGCCCCGGGCGCCGAGATGGCACGCTACGCCACTGAGTGAGAATAACGGTTATGCACCTATGTGATAACTATGATCACAAATTAAGAGTATGTTATGTATTTAATTTTGTATGTTTGAGAATTCTTGTATTTACCTTGAATATCGTCCTGTACTTCGATTTCACTCGAAGTGGAAGAGTGTCTTTCTCTCATTCGTTTCTTAAACTTTTTTAATAACGAAATAACGAATATAATTCTTTATCTTCGTTCCTCCATTTCCTTTTATGTTTTCCCATTGTAAATATTTATTTAAAGTCGAAAAATTTGCCTGAAATAACTTTTTATAGGAGCAAGAAGAAAAAAATCGTGGATTTTTGGCGCGCACGAATAAGTCGAAATGACAGATGAGCTTGGGCGCGTTCCAATCTACGTAAGAAGCGTTTCATTTTTCAACTTAGCTTCAAATATACGTGGTAGAGGGCGACACGATGCGTCTACTACAAGTCAAGAATTATAGGACGTCTTGGACCAACACAGAAACACAACTATATTGAGTATTGCACATTGTTATCAGAACTAAAGGTGTATGCAACATTTCAGCTCAATCGGATACCAACAAATAGTCGAAAAATGGTTTGCAAATTTTGACGGACAATTTATGTACGCACAGTGCAAGCTAAATAAAAGCTTGTAAAAATAGATATAACTTTGCAACTTTTTTGTATCGAGAAAAAAATATTGAATCGTGTATTACATTCCTTTTACATGATACTAGACCAAAGAGTCACAAAACATATACCAGAATGTTAAATCCCTATTCCATATACTTAACAAGTTACGAGTTATATCACCTTAAAAAATTAGAGAATTTTGCAAATCTACATATTTATATGACGGAGTTAAGCCTGAATATACTTATATAAAAAAACGAGTCTGACTCGTGCACCGAGGGTTCCGTAACATCATATGTTTTTAAATTTTCATCGGTGACGTCTATATTCGTCAGAGAAAAACACTGTGTACCGCGGTGTAGAATATTGCAGTCTTCTGTCAGCGCCATCTCTTGACCGATAGTGGAAGTAATGTCAATTTTGTTGATGATTTCTGAAAAAGTGTGCTATTTAGAGACTTCGTTTTATTTTTCCTGTAATCTTTACATAAACTTCTATCACATAGAATAATTTCAGATGTTTCTCTTTGCACAAACTTCGGAGATAAGGGGGGGAACTTTTTTTTACATTTTTCATCAAGTCGAAAACTATGCGGCCTAAAAAAATGTTCGAGAATGCGCAAGCTGCGCTCTTTCATATGATACCCCACATGCCCTAGTAGGGCCCCCTACTTCGAATTTGTCAGACCCCCTTTCAGTCCCTGTTGCAAAAAATATACATATATATATGTATATTTTTTGCAACACTAATTTTCAAATAAGAAAGAAATATATTTCTTTCTTATTTGAAAATTAGTTGTGCAAACGTCTTCTAAAACTATTCCAAATTTCAAGTTGATAGCATTAGTAGTTCTTGAGATATCTAGCTGTGACAGACAGATAGACAGACAGACTGAGTCTCACCATAAGTTACTAAAAGGATGGCATAACTTTCCATCATCGACAAGTAAACAGCGCGCAGGGGTCTATTTAAAATGGTGGCTGGGTATACTTGCACACTCTTGAGTCGCGCGTTGATGTCAGTTGGAAAAGTCTCGGGCTCGTATACACAGGCGCGACGCGACACGCGACACAAAAGCACCGCTCGTTGCGCGACTTGCGGTGCCTTTGTGTCGCGTGTCGCGTCGCGCCTGTGTGTACGAGCCTTTAGACAATTCTAGTGCATTTATCACTTTCTTTCCAAATTCAAATTCAAAATATTTTATTGTGGGCATATGTTAGTTACAGGTCTAAACAATAAATTAAAGTTTCAATATGTCTTGCCTAATAGGCATACAATAATTATGTAGTGGTGTTCCATTTAAAATTATTTTACATGTCAAATTTAGTTATTATAAATGTCAAAATATCAATATACAGTCAAATTAATACGTAGTCAACAATTCAGTCAATGATTCAAGAAATCTTGGATCGTGTAGTATGCTTTCTCAATTAAAAATTTACGCAGTTTATTTTTAAATACTGGAAGTTCCTTAGTGCTCAGAATGTCAATACTCAATAGGTATTTTGTTGTATATTTTTGATGCCAAGCCAAAGAAGCTTTTGTTAAATAGAGCCGTTTTATGTAGTACCTACATTAGAAATTTTTAACGTAGGTATTATAACTCGATTTGAATTTCTCAAATAGATTTTCATTTGTCTTTATAAATACGGCTTCTTCATAAATGTGAATTGCAGGAAAGGTCATAATTTTATATATTCTTTGAAATATGGTTCGCATGAATCCGGAACACGGATACCGGAAATCGCACGTATACACCTTTTTTGCGCTTTAAACACTAAATCCCTATTAGTGGCATAATGTTGGATAATTTATATAAAGCATATGAGAACTGCATGTCGATTCTGTAAAAATCTCACCGTGAATACTTGCGTGGAGTGAGCTGTCAGTGTCATCCCACTGATGCTAGGGATTGACCATGCAAACATTTACAATCATAAAACAGATTTTAATAATATTTTTTAATGCTAATCCTATTGATATTTTTATATAATTCAAAGCTAGTATTTTAGTGGTCAAAACATTCGCCAGCGCCTAACGCGCTTGCGCGGCGTGAAATATGGCTCATTCCGAATTAAGTCATCATCGCTCACATGAATAATTTGCTTTCCGATTTAGATAAATGACCACTATGGCAGCTGAGAGTCAGTAATATACCTATTCACTTGAATAGTTACTCATGGTTGGATTATAGTATTTATTTGTGTATACATCACGAATTTCCTCTTCTTTGGTAAGGTGGCGACTGTAGCCAGAAGCACAATTTCGAAAATGCCACGTTAGTTTAAAGATCGGTGATAATTATTAATTTAGGGCATGGTCGGTAGTCGGCGTTATCGCAAGATGGCACATGCCATGACTTCATACCTATATGTCGATTCACGGGACATCGTTATCGCGTTCACGTTAATTCAGAAAAGGGCCCTAATTCACTATGACCACTTAATGATTCATTACTTCGAAACCACGTCAATTCCTTAATAACCTAATCACTACATCTGCTATTAACGTATTCTCTGTGACACAATGACCGAAACCGGTTTGAACTGTCAAAATACCACGCTTGACAACCGTACGGCGTGGTAAGATTATGCGGGGAATAATAGATAAATACCATACAGCAGAATTGGGGTCAAGGTGTAAGCACGCTGTAGTCGATTACAGTGCAATTCGGAATGTACCATATATCACTCCACTCGAATCTCGTAACCATGGCAACACCACCTCGGCGTCAACACCTCCACCAGCCGCGTTTTGATTGGCGAATACCTCGTCTTTTTCTACTTTAGTTACACATTTTGAAAATCGCTCAACGAAAACTTTGCTTAATCTGCCCCTTGGCATACTCTAAGGCAGGGTCGCCATGAAATGTTGGGGGTTCAAGGGTCGTTAGAATTAGACAACCAGCTTGATAGAATGTGCTTTAATGAATATCTAGTGAATTTATGTTACAATGCGCATTGATGTAAACTGCTTACTTATATTCTAAAGGAGTGTACTTACTACGTTATGCACTATTAGGGACCATACATACACTTCAGGGTTGACACCAACCACTTCTTCATTTAAGGGTTACTAGAGGTGCAGTGCAAACACGGGCGCGCGATGAGCGATAAAATATTTGCACTTATTTGACGTTGGTATTGCATTTTCCTAATGTTCTTATACATGACGCCTTACAAGTTAAATATGTAAAAACAAATCTCTAATGTGATAATGAGTGACTAACGCGCAAGCGCGGCGTGATCTTATCACTTCACCTTCACTTCACCCGATTTACGACATTTAGTGTCGTGAATCGGGTGGAGTGATCACGCCACACAAACTACGTGGGATTACATTCTATGGTCCGTCAGCTAGGCATCCGTTAGCACTCGATGACTTGACACACTCGGTTATCTCTTCTAATTCAATAGATTTGGGTTAATAACAACGCTGAACATCGTCGCAGTTAGAGACTAGACTCGATCTACAATTGCTCATAATAACCAAACAATGTCGATGCGTATTTTCATCAGTCTAGCTGTCATAAACGTGAATGTTTTAATTTTATTTACTGTTCGTGCGTGACGCGCTCGCGCCTCAGTCTATATAAGGACTTACTAGACTAGGGAAAAAATAAAAAAAACAGGATTGAGATTCTGACTGCGCTTCTGTTTTGCTATTTTATTGTAAGTAAAACCCCACAAAATATTAATGTTTTGACCACTAAAATACTAGCTTTGAATTATATAAAAATATCAATAGGATTAGGCTAAAAAAATATTATTAAAATCTCGATTATGATTGTAAATGTATGCTTGGTCAATCCCTAGTATCTGGTAAGATGACACTGCCAGTTCACTCCACGCTCACTTCACCTAAGTTTTCACGGTGAGATGGTTACAGAATCGCACTGCTGATTAAGTTTATTGCATACTGTGTCAATGTGTACTTGCCAAGTCAAATCATTATCTATCCAAAATCCAATTGCAAAAATAGGGACACATACGAAACTGACATTAACAATTCTATAGAACCAATGGTAAAATGGTTGGAAAACAATAATCTTAAGATAAACCTTGGGAAAACGAATATTCTGCATTTTGCCCAAAGATCATCCGTACCAAATGTAAATGTCCATTATTGTAACAACAGCGTAGACAAAGTGAACATAACCAAATTTCTTGGAGTAACTATTGACAGTAAATTAGATTGGAAAGCGCATACGGAAGCATTAAGCAAAAAAATTAGTAATTCCACATATGCACTGTATAAATTGGCCCCCACTCTAAATGTTGATGCGCTGCTAACCGCTTATCAGGGCAGGGTGTTAAACGCGTTGGCGATGTCGAGTGACACCGCCACGACGACCCCACCCCTCGTGAGGGCTCTCACGCGCATGATGGCATCCACCGTCGAGCGCCCCTTGCGGAAGCCAACCTGGCTATCCGCAAGATCCGGCCCCGTCCTCACCAGGTGCCCGACGAGGCGGCCCGCAATGGGCATTGTTCATATTTTTTTAAATGTTGTAATTGAAAAACCATTTCGAGGAATAGCGTTACTGATCATTACGGACTAATTAATTTTGAAAAATATTCATATGTTATTGATATTTTTGATAAAATACGATTGACCTTCTTTGCCCTTCAAATTACGTACGACTTTGGCCGTACAGTTTTGTATCGTTGCCTCAGAAAATAAAAAGTAAGAGGTAAGTATTGTCTACAATCTGTCAAATGTCAAATTATTGTAAATATGTCAAAAATATAAACATTCTTGTTTATATCTCATTATTACATTATTACACAATATTTAATATACTGGAAGAGTTATGGAATATAGGAAGTGCTTTGTTCCAACTTGCAGCAATAATAGTAATAATGTCGCCGCGTGCATTATTATTCTATTTCTAAGTTGCCGCGTCGATTGTTCTAGTGACGATAGAGTAGTATATACCTTGGAGGACACTTACACATAAAAAAAACACTGGCACTCCGGTAGTGCCGACAGAAGTGAAAACTTGAACAATTACGAGTGTATTTTGTGAATCGTCTTATAAACAAAACACGCGTGTTAAGGTGTGTTCCTTATTTTATAGGGTTTTTTGCAAATCAGGTATGATGACCAAAGTGACTGGTTTATTCTTCTCGTGAAAGGAATTTATTCAGATTTACAAATAAGCTCGTCGTCAGTTATATATCCGTGGTTCAGCGCCATCTCGTCGTTGTTGGATGAACTACGTAGTTAGTACGCGAGGCCCTCGTAGTTCTTCCCGATGTGCATAGATGGCGCTGTCCTCAACAACGCGCGTCTTACGTTTTACGTCTGACGTTAGTACGCGAGGCCCTCGTAGTTCTTCCCGATGTGCATAGATGGCGCTGTCCTCAACAACGCGCGTCTTACGTTTTACGTCTGACGTTTTACGTCTTACGAATTTTCGATCAGGGTCACGTGACCTGACGCGAATTTAGAAGTTTTTACCCATTCCAAAAAAAGTACACAGCGCCGCTAAAGAAGTTTTCACTTCAAAAACCATTTGTAAATAAATACGCTAAGCTAGGATTCGATTATTTAAGACGTCTATACAGCCTATTGACACTTTGACAGATGTGACATTGTTGACGTTGTGTTGACAGATTAAAATTTTTAATTATGTACTAGTAAGGCAACGGCACTTAATCTTTATGCCACTGGATGACGTCACCTACCTTAAAAACTTAAAATAATTAAATAATTTTTATTAAAATAACTATTGAGCCAATCATCAAAATATTCAAATTATTATAATTAATATTTAAATTTTCTCAAAATGCTCTAAATTTACAAAAAATAAAATAAAATATAATGGTTAGAAATTTTGGACAATCCCCATTACTCTCTGAAAGAGCTTGCCAACCTCGTCGAGCAGACCTAAACCATTTACAGGCACATTTAAATTGTCTAGAAGTCGGTCAGTCAGTAAATATGAAGCTAGTTGCCTATTCCAAAGCGAAGGTACATACCTATGGAGAAGAACGGGCAAGAAACTCCATGGACATTCTTAAATTATATTTTAACAACAAGCGCGCGCTGATAGCGTAGAATTATAGCCAACCACCAAAGAATAAGAATAAAGTAGTTTTAAAGCAGGATCTGTCAAGACTTGGCCAAATTTTAGTATTTTCTGTTTCGTTCCATACAACAAAAATTTAAACTATTTTTTTCCGGGCAAACCATCAGAGAAAAACGTTTCATAACAATTATTCATCAGAATATCAGATCTTTCGATAGGTATTTAAAAAAAAAAATTGGTTGTCTGTAAAGTGTAAAGTCGGTTTACGGACGATAGTTTTTAACGTGACAACGTCATAACAAAACATTAATTTTGCTACTATTAACAATGTGTAATTGCTATTGACTTGCTATCAAGAAACGATATGTAATGGTATCCTAACTTTTTCTTGTTACCCACAGCTTTGTAAGAAAAATATCTGCGCATCTACTACTTACTAGTTTATTTTACGAGTACCTGCCGTTCTTCATAAGTTTGTGTATCGAGTAATATGTATGATTATCTTGTATTTCTCATGATAAGTGAATTGTATTCTTTTTGAGAAATAAATGTCTTAAACCGTATTAATGAAATGATTGCATACTTTTATGAATATAATTATTAATTAATTTAATTCATGAGTTGTTTATTTAAAAAAAAATACTTGTTTACAGAAATTAATTGAATGAAAGTGATTGTTTAATTGGAATGTTCAATTGGCTCCATAAAATAGTATATTCTCTTGCGCACCGGTTAATTATGCAGTTCAACTTGATAGGTATTAAAATTTCTAAATATTTTTTTAAATCATGTTTGCTAAATCGATATTCTGATTTAAAAAAAAAAAACATTACAATTTTTGAATTTTATTTATAGTTCTTGAACGTTTGATTTAACTAAAATAATAATAATAATTTAATAATAATAATAAAAAAAAAAAAAAAAAAAAAGCGTGACAACGTCAACAAGCCAATTCGTTCTAATAGTTTTATTTAAATAGATTTATTACATTTTAGAACCAGTTTAATTGTGAAAGTCTACAACCAAAACCCAAATACTCAATTTAAATTAAAATCAATAGAAAAAGTATAATGAACCATAATATTTCGAATCTTCATCAAAAACTACCGAACCGGAGGTGACATATGTCATGTCGCCTCCAATAAAACTGAACAAATAAGACGAATATGAAAACATGTTGACAAGATCCGCCTTACGACGAGCACGCCTACCACCTCCGGACTCTTCGCTCAGCTCCGCCTCGTCGCCGCCGGTACCCAGCCCCATTGTGAGTGCTGTGACGACACCGGCCGCGGCAGTTGCGTCGAGCTCGAGCGACGAGTATTTCTCTCCGCCCACGACGCCACCACCTGCTCGTCGACGGGGAGGACGCCGGCCGCCGGACGGCTTAGGACCTCGAGGCCCACCGGCCTCTGATAGGGTCCCAGTTCCCGGCGGATGTGTGCAGCGCATGCGATGGACGCAATCCATCAACGAGAACGTCATGCGCTCATACTATGGGGCTACAGAGGGAGGAAACAACCTGACCGCGTACCGTGTTCGGATGCTCTCTCTGTTTCAGGTGCTTGAGCCGGCTGTCAACGTATCGGCACAACGACTGTCGGATCAGGTACGAGTCATCCAGCGTAATCGTATGTTGGATGACACCGTGCTTGATCGCTTGCGGACTGAAATGCAGAGTAGCCATGTCATTGCTACGCCGTCGCAGGCTGTGGCACCTCCACAGTCTACCACACCATTAATTTGCGAAAACGACGTAAGTAATGACATGGCTACTAACGTAAGTATCCAGTGCAGTGAGGAGATGAGGAGTACTTTGGAGGGTGCGATCAGAGAATATCGGTTCATGACACCCGAACTCAGACCACGCTTACCTCGTTTGCCCATGCATAACAGAAATAGGGCGTTGGTGGCTGTTCTGGATTCGCAGTTGTCAAGCTATTTTGATAACTGCGAAAACCTCACCGATGCTCATTCAATCCTGTATTGCGCGGCTGTAACGGCATGTCGTGTAGCTCATGTCAAATTTCCGAATGACAGAGCTACACGACCGAAACCTGCCGTACCGGCATGGCAGTATAGGATTGAACGACGCATTGCTGGGGCCAGAGCGTTCATCGGCAAACTAATCTGCTTCCGGGAGGGCAACAATCGCCCTCGAGTGATGCGCTTTGTGAGGCGGGCGTTTGCGGGGACTGATATCAGTCCTCAAGACTACATGTCCCGTGTCACAGAGCGCATCGACTTCTGGAAGCAGAAAGTGTATGCATGGGCAAACCGTATTCGTAGGTATAGGCGTCGGGTGGAACGGTACACTCTAAATCGCACCTTCCAAAGCGATGAAAGGTGGGTCTACAGAGCATGGGAGCGACCGGACCAAGGTGTGACTGACATGTGCCTGCCGGATGATAACGCCATGTGTTCATTTTGGCGTAACATCTGGTCGGTACCTGTCAGTCATACCGAGGGTGAGTGGACTCGGGACGTCGAGCAAGCATGCGATGCAATAACAGAAATGGGGGCAATAACGATCAGCCCCCAAGATGTAAGTTGCGCAGTTCGTCCGTTGCCAAATTGGAAATCACCAGGGCCGGACGGACTGCACAACTTCTGGATTAAATGGCTCACAAGATCGCATGCTTGCTTGGCAGACCTATTCCAGTCAGCCTTAGAGTCAGGGTCGCTACCAGAGTTCCTGACGACTGGAATAACTCACCTGCTCCATAAATCGGGTAGTACTGCGGAACCCAAAAATTATAGACCGATTACGTGTCTTCCAACGGTCTATAAAGTTCTTACCTCCATTTTGAGAGCTAAAATAAATAAACATATTAACGAGAATTCTGTTATGTGTGCTTCTCAAAATGGATGTAGGAACGGGTCCCGTGGTACTAAGGAGCTACTCCTCATTGATATGGCCATTAGCCAACAGGTTCGCCGTTCCCGAAAGGATCTGTCGACATGTTGGATAGACTATAAGAAGGCCTATGACTCGGTGCCACATACATGGCTCATGAGGGTGCTAGAGTTGTATAAAATTGATGCAACCCTGCGCACCTTCCTGATGTCGTGTATGGGGCAATGGAGGACAGTCCTTCGCTATCCAGGATGTCGGCAAATCCAGAGGAATAGTGAGCCGATAAGGATAGAGCGGGGTATATTTCAGGGCGACAGTTTGAGTCCACTTTGGTTCTGCTTAGCCTTGAATCCTCTTAGCACGCTGCTGGAGGATTCAGGTCTAGGCTATCGGTTGAAGAGAGGTGGTCAGGTTATATCTCACCTCCTTTACATGGATGACCTGAAACTCTTTGCCCCCAACGATTTGCAACTGATGGAGCTATTGAAGGTCACTGAAACTTTCAGTAGCGCCATCAGGATGGGATTCGGTGTGGACAAATGTGCGGTCATGCATGTAAAACGAGGGAGGATTGTGGAATCTGTGGGAACCCAGCTCACAGATTCCATAAATCTTAGATCCCTCTCAGCAACCGAAACCTACAAGTATTTGGGTATGTCGGAAGCACTGGGCATCAATGTTATCGACATGAAACAATCGTTGAAGGAGCGCTTCTTTGGCCGCCTGAGAAAAGTATTTAATAGTCTTTTATCAGGCGGAAATAAAGTGCGTGCCTTCAACGGTTGGGTCATGCCGGTTTTGATGTACTCTTTCGGCATACTTAAATGGACTCAAACAGAGCTAGACGCCCTGGATAGGCGGGTCCGTACATTGTTGACAGCATATCGAATGCATCACCCACGTTCTTCGGTTATGAGACTGTATATCCCACGGAAGTGTGGAGGTCGAGGCTTCTTAAATGCTAAGACTCTTCACAATCGTGAGATATGCAGTCTCAGGGAATATTTCCTAGAAGCCGACGTGGGGATGCATCGAGATGTTGTGGCAGTGGACAAGGGCCTTACCGCGCTCTCCTTGGCTAAAGAGAACTGGTGCAAACCTGTAGTGCTTGACACTAACGACCGCATGGAGGTATGGCAGAGTAAGGAGCTTCACGGACGCTTTTTCCGGGCCCTACATGGGCCCGATGTAGACTTCCTAGCGTCCGTAGCCTGGCTACGTTCCGGGGAACTCTTCGGAGAAACCGAAGGGTTTGTCTGTGCAATTATGGACGAAGTTATGATGACGAATAACTACCGGAGATTTATTGTGAAGGATGGTACGGTTGACATATGTCGGGCATGCCACCGTCCGGGCGAATCAATCCGTCACATTATTTCCGGGTGTTCTCGTCTTGCTAACGGAGAATATTTGCATAGACACAACCTTGTAGCCAGGATTATCCATCAGCAACTTGCTCTGCAGTACAACCTTGTGGAATCGGAGGTGCCGTACTACAGGTATGCGCCCGACCCAGTTCTCGAAAATGGCCATATCACACTGTACTGGGATCAATCCATCATCACTGACAGGACTATTATTGCTAATAAGCCTGATATAGTGGTGGTGGATCGATCAGAGCGGCGCGCAATGATTGTTGACATAACCGTCCCGCATGACGAGAACCTCGTGAAAGCCGAGAAAGATAAGCAAATCAAGTATCTTGACTTGGCTCGCGAGGTTGTCGACATGTGGGATGTGGACTCAGCGATCATTGTGCCGATAGTCGTGACAGCCAATGGCTTAATAGCCAAGAGCCTCGACCAACACCTAAGGAGGCTCTCGTTGGGCAGCTGGATCAAGGGCTTGATTCAGAAAGCGGTACTTTTGGACACGGCCCGCATTGTTAGGAGGTTCCTCTCTCTGGAGCCCTGACCGCCGGTAGCTTGGACCCTGTTCCCGATACCGGTGGGCTACTATTTTTTATATTTTTAAATGTTTTTATATTTTTTTTATACTAATATTTAAAAATATAATTTATGTGTAACTAGTTAAATAAAGGAGATAATAATTTAACATAATTTGTTTAAATATACTTATGAACAAGTTTTCATAGAAATAAACTGTAATCAGATTAATTTTAATAAATAGTTAATTCGAAATGACGAAATTGACCATTTTAATGAAATTTTTAAACTTGCTACTTTTGAAAAGCCCGCCTTAACTTATTTAATATAATAGTAGATTTCCTCGCACGGCGATTGGCCGAATCAACTTATCGTTTGGGTACATTGTTATGGCATGTGTGAGGTTAAAATTTAATTTTTAATCTTACATTAATAACTATGCAAAATCATTTTTTTTCTATTTAAGGGGGAAGCGCTAAGGTAGCCCGCGAAATTCAAATTTTCTTACGTTTTTTGCAATTTGCTGGTCAGTATTAAGTTGTACGTCGATCAAAATATGATTCGCGGCCGTATCAAATATGTATGTATTTACAGAATCATAAGCATTAGAATCAGTAATACAACTTGTTAGGTTAGTTTAATCCCAAAATGTCAAGATTTCATGAAATAGGTAGTCATTCTTTGGGGTTACGTGGTCTTAGAGAGTTGTGTTGATAACTTTAATGATTATAATTCTGTAAATACATATTTGTTATGGCCGCGAATCATATATTAATCAATGTACAACTTAATACTGACCAGCAAATTGCAAAAAACCTAAAAAAAAAATTGAAATCCGCGGGCTACCCTGGCGCTTTCGCCTTAATAAAAAACCGGCCAAGAGCGTGTCGGGCCACGCTCAGTGTAGGGTTCCGTAGTTTCCCGTCCGTCACAATAAGTATTCCCACTTATGAGTTTAAAAATGGGTATCCAGCGTAATAATCGTATTCGATCATAGATCTTAAAATATTGGGATTCGATTTTAATAATTCTTTTTTTGTTTTTGTTTGAAAAAAGATACGTTCAGGATAATAAAATATGTACTTAAACGAAGTTAAATAAAGTCTTGCCCAGTCCAGAAATTATTTTGTACAACTTTTTGTCTTTTTTGTACAAAAACTGTTGTTTCCATCAAGTTCAAAATAATTTTCCTAGAAAGTCCTTATAAAGTTCTACTTTTCAGATTTTTTCCATATTTTATAAACTTATGGTTCAAAAGTTAGAGGGGGGGACACATTGTTTTTCACTTTTGGAGCGATTATTTCCGAAATTATTGACATTATCAAAAAATGATTTTAGTAAACCCCTATTCATTTTTAAATACCTTTCAAACAATATATCACACGTTAGGGTTGAAATTAAAAAAAAATCACTTCCCACTTTACATATAGGGGGGCTACCCTAATAAAACATTTTATTCCAATTTTTATTTTACCACTTTGTCGGCGTGATTGATATACATATTGGTACCAAATTTCAGCTTTCTAGTGCTAACGGTCACAGAGATTAAGCGAGGACGGACAGACGGACAGACAGACATGGCGAAACTATAAGGGTTCCTAGTTGACTACGGAACCCTAAAAATGGACATTGATCGTAGAGCGCTGATATTTTTTTCTAATGTTGTGGCAATGATAACAAATAAGACAAAAAATATTATTATCGTACCTCAAATAATGTTTCGTAATTTTTTTTTTTTTGTATTGGAATTATTACATTTTATTTAATTTATCAAAACCGCGTAACGATGTCGAGATGGCAATCATATACCTATGTTAGAAAACGAATCATTCTGAGTATTCGCTCTAAGAAACTATTTGCTTATCTCTGCGTACTTTGGAGATAATGAGCATCTTAAACAGTGTATTTTTACTATTGAAACTGTAGTTTGGTACGACTTGAACGTTAAAAATAGGATCTCAACGTAGATAACAACTCACACCTAATAGGAAGTTATTTGTCCACTAGCGCCACTACTTAATTTTGATGAATTGTGGTGAATTTAGGACTTCTAGGCAAAAACTGTTTTGTAGAAAGGTAAAGGTTATCGGATAACCTCATGTTAATTACAATTTTTAAAACAAATCTGTTTGTAGACGCATATACGCTGTTTTATGCGCAATAGGTCCGCTGGCCAGCAAAATGAAGCTTTGACAAAAGCATTTTTCGTAAGTAAAGCTTTCTATTGTATATTAAAGTGTAGCATGTTTTGTGTATACAAACAGATTTGTTTTAAAAATTGTAGTTAACATGTGGTCATTTAACGTTTTTGAGAAATTAAATAAAATGTAATAATTCCCATACAAAAAAAAAAAACAAAAAATTTTTTACGAAACATTATTTGAGGTAGGTACGATAATAATATTTTTTGTCTTATTTGTTATCACTGCCACAACATTAGAAAAAAATATCAACGCTCTAGGATTAATGTCCATTTTTTTATTAAATCGGGACCAGTGTGCGGCGCGCTGCGGCGGTTCCGTGTAGTTGGATAGTAATTCATAATAAAAATAATCTGACAGGCTCTGACTGTCACTGCATTTAATGAATATGGAAATATTTAGGTCGGTGTTAGTAAAACATTGTATTTTGTGGTAAAACGTGAATTTTAAAATAAGTAAGGTAGGTTAGTAAGGTGAGTATGGGGGGCAGTCGCCTCCTTCTGCGAAGCAGTCATGCTATCGAACGAGGCGGCGGGACGGCTGAGGGAGAGAGCCTCCCGTCGCAGCCGCCGCGGGAGACGCTCCGGGCGTCGGGAGCCGCGCGACGACTCCCGGCTACCGTAGGCGCGGGCCTGCGGGCGGAGAGTAATGGGTAACTCACCGTCTGATCAGGACCAGGCCCGTGCCGGACGGCGCGTACGTGTTCCACGCGCGCCTCAAAGAGATGTCAGCATCAATGGAAGGGGCCCGTCAGGGCCGAAGCCTGCCGGGTCAGCGGGATTGTCCGAAAGGGTTACCGCTGGCCCGGAACATAAAGGGCTAAGGAAGGAGCACGGGTGGGTTTTAGTCAGTAAGGGTCTGACACTCCCTTCCGCTCCACCCAGAGCGGGAGGGGTCAGTTGACGATTTCCCATCCTGAAAAAAAAAATATTTGTACCCACTTTTGCATTCTTTCTCTGCCGGTGAATAAGAGTCCCAGTCTTCGATGAGAGCTTTAGCAACTTCATTCCAAACTTTTTTCCTAAAGTGCGTGTTAGGCATCTCGGGACAGTCGCGCATGTACAGGACCGGCCATTTCTCCACTTCGCGTATGATACCTACGCACCGGGAGAATTTCTTCTAATATTTTATTTTTTGAAGAAGTCATTTTGTTTCATATAAAAACAACATTCATCATCAAACTGCTATGTCATAGTTCACGTCGCGGTTAGGTCAGTGCTGCTGTGTGCCTCTACTAGACCCTCGTCTGACGTGTCTGATTGGCTGCCTGCTTGCTGCGCGGTGCGTCATGTCATCCGAACGGTTCCGACACTTCGCGAAGTATCACGAAGCACGTGTATGCCGGGCGTCACGCGATACGAACGTGAATGGAATGCCACGAAATGCGACGATAACTCGCGACTTGATAATTATTTTATTTCAGATCACATTAACAACAAAATCCATTCGTTTCACACAAACTAATGTCTTTCATAATAACTATGCTTTTAATTGGATAACAATCAACAGCTGCGATCGTATAATTAAATAAACAGTTTTGTGTATGACGGACAACAACGTAAAGCCTGTCCCGGTGAACACAGACGACTGAGCACGACTGACGAGCGCGAATCTCCGATCGCGGTGCTCCGCTCTGCATCGGCCGGACGCGCGCGAACCAGCTGCTGTCTAGTGAAGCCGTGACGTCACCAAGTTATCATCAACACACAGATTCAAATGGTTCCTACTTTTTAATGATCTTTGAGGGGGATGCTCTTCGGTAGCCCGCCAAACCTTCGTTCCATATAGTCTAAGAGGTGACGGGATTTTTCATAGCGATCATAGATACGGTTAGATTTACTTTTATGGTTTGTAGAGTAGTCCCCTAATGTGAATGATGTCGGTCTGCCTGCTCTCAGTGGTTGCAACATCGAGTTATAGCGCTTACAAGAGACTCCATTGTTGCGAAAAAAAAACCGTCCAGATAAATAAGTAGTCAGTTTTAGTATGTACAATAATGTACATATTCGAAGTATGGTGTCTCCACAGGTGAAACGAGTTGTTCTGCCGGCTCGCAGTTCTTATATTTCAGAGCTTTGTTACACGCAAGGCGCTTAGTTATAGAAAAATTCAACTTAACGGTAATCAATAAAATAAAGAACTACATATATCGAAAAAATACAATTTTTATTAATTCAACTTACATAATCTAATCATCTTAAAACATACCTAGCTAAGACTTAGAGTTCAATATTTACTTACTTCTAACATTCTATATATTTTTGAGTTGTTTCATTAGTCACGATTAAACTACAAAACTAGTTAGTAATTATAAGTACTAAAATTTAGTTACAATATAATCTAATCATCTTTGGGTAAAATCACAGATTAATCATTTTATAGAATATTGCTAACATTCTTTACATATTTTTGAGTATTTTTTCATTAGTCACATTAAAATCTATATTAAACTACAAAATAAAGTATTAAATCCAGTTTTTTTTTATTTAGCTTGCTATAATATTATCTAACAAATTTTTAATTCTATTCATATTGTTGCGCGCCGCAAATAATGCTTGATACATGGCGACATTAGTTACCACTAGCGCCATCTAGTATCGGGTAGCGGAACTAGTACCTTGGTACTAGGACCTTGACCCTACTTGACCTTTTTCTAAGTACTAGTAATTCCGAGAACTATCGACGTCGAGTCAGTCGGGACCGGTATGTACTCGAACGTTCTAGATGTTTATGTACTAGCTCTGCGGCACTATATAAGGCCGGGTGGGCCGCGAGACACACATAGTTTCGATTAAGCGATACGAGCGAGTACCTACATCAAAGCGATATTGCAATTGTGTTTCTTCTCGTCGGTAGTGGTACGGGTGCAGTCCTTCCGCTTGCAATATTTTCCAAACATAGTACTGGCTGACTCTGAAATGTCTGGCAGCCACTCTAGTACTCCGTCGCGGGTGTTGTTCGAAGTAATCCAATATGTTCTCTTCGAGAACAGGTGAATGTCGTGTGCGACCCCGAGCTTGCGCATGCGGTGGGCTGCGAAACTGGCCGTGATCTAGCAGCCGTTGTGTTGCGCCTAAAATGACTTGCAGTCCTGGCACTTGCGTTGCGGGTTAATCACTCCTCGGTTGCGTAACATTTGGAGATGGTCAGGCGCAGCGTAAATTGTCACCACTTATTGCGTACAGACGGACCATCTGTAAATACTCGATATTCGAGTGGCGATAGTTCCTATCACTCATTACTAAGTAGGTTCAGTCCTCGTTTCACTGAAATCGATCGCGTACAACGCTTGACACCGGGTAGCGCGCGCGCACACTTCCGCTTCCGGTGTTCGGACTGTTAGTACGGGCTTTAGAAAAGCCTTTTTAAAAAAACTAATATTTGAATAATGATCAATATATTGAGTGAACATGAATTATATGGAAATTTGGTCAATATTCTGACTTGCGACCTCTCTGGTAGGAGTCTGAACCCGAACTGACGCTATGGCCTGACTAATCTATTGAGTCTAGAAAGGAAATGATGATGGGGTGCTGACTAGGCACTTAAGGGTGTATTCCAGGGATGTAACAGCCCCCCCTTTAAGAGGAACTTTACGGTCATCATGGAAAGTTACGGATTTATTCTTAACCTTGGAAGAGGAATTACTTCAGGTTCTAAATCGTTATTTAAGGAGTTATCGCTTTGTAATTTAGGTTTTGTTTTGCAGCCAGAATATTTTCCAAACTTCTTACAAAGTTTGTAACTAATGAAAATTAAAATTAGGATGATTACAAGGTAAGTTAAAAGTGGATAGTGAGAACTATATTCAATTAGGTTAGGACTAGGATTATTAATAATTTTGTCGACATCTGATAACATTTGGTTGTTGATAACACTAGGTAGTTTTTCTAAGTCTATATTTGATAATTTAGAGAATAACAAATTGGGCTTTGATATGTTAAACATTTCCAAATTACAACAGGTTTCATTAATTAGATTAAAATCGGAAACTATGGTTTTAACGTTTATTTCAATAATGTTCTTTCCAAATAAGTATTTGTTTATTTTTACAAAAAGCTATACAATTAGGTCGAATGTTAAGTACACCAGTACCTAATATTTTGAATTCTATTAAATCTGGTGTACACTGGATAGAGAGTCTAGATGGTTCGGATTGAACAAATATCCATCTGTTTCCTTGCAATTCTTGCCAAATATCTATCTGACCATACATTAATTTAGTTTGACAATACTTAGGTATTTCTGTTACAATTTTTGTTAGTATATCAGTTTCACAGGTTGGTGTTTCTTGAATTGAATGTGTATCAATGTCATCACAAATATAAACTCTGTTTACGGGCTCGGTACAGGATTTTAGATCACTTATACAGGTGTATGTTAGTTTATCTTTACTAATGCCAATATAATTACAAAATGGAACAATCATAGCATAGGAGTTTGGTTTTTCCATGTTATGCGGTATAGGTACTGAAATAGCTTTAAATAGATTTAACTCAAGAGAGTGTACAAGGGGAATTTTGATTACAAAGACTAACTTATTGTTTACAAAATAACATGACAATTTTGATATATCAATTAAAGCATTAATAGTGCCTAAATCTAAAGGTAATTCTTCGTAACTAGGTAATTTTCTAACATTACTTACTAGTTCATTATACAGCTGATTTGGTGTCATGACCGATGGGTGAAGAGTGTTAGTTCTAGCGAATAGCATTGCATTTACAAGGTCGTCTAATTCAAATGACAGATTAAGTAGAGAAGATAATATGTAGTTCAGTATAGAAATCGGTTAACTTTGATTTAAAATACAGCTTATCAGATATAATTGACATATTTAATAATAGCGTTATTCAAACGGACTTCATTTAGAGTTATAGTTTCAAGGGTTTTGTTGTAACGGGATAGAGCAGTGCTTGTTACAAGAATATTGTCTTTTAAAATAGACGCAAGCTTAATATTATTACTATTTAGGGTTTGAATAGCGTTATTATATCGTATGGCATCGTCCTCATCCATTGTGCCAATGATTTGTTTGAAAAGGGAGCCAACTCCTGCTAACCAAGCGGATCTCTTTTCTCGCCCAGATGTTAAATGAGATAAGGCATTGTAGTCTTTCAGAATATCGATAAGTCGTAAAACCAGAGGCTGTAGTATATTTGTACATTCGGATTCTTTAAGTATTGTATTTTGTTGGCACAAGAGCATAGAAGTTTTTAATGTGTTGTTTATATTATCTATATGGGGTTTTATATAGGTTATATCTATAGGTACAAGTAAATGAATATGATCTCTTGTCTGTTTCACGATTCCTATTGGGTCGAAGTATATACCAGGGCTTTCAGTGATTTGTTCGATGATATCGGATGTTGCAAAGGACAGGAATGTAGATATTCTGAAATATATTGTACAAAATATTTAACTAACATTATTTTTATAGGTTAAAACTAGGTTTGTTAGATTAACCGGTTGTATGCCGTAATTACAGAAAACAATTAAAAACTATTGTGTCTCGCGTAGATCTACGCTCCCGGCATACAAGGGGTTAAGATAAAATACTAAGATAAAAACTAAATATTAGTTGTTTCCGCCAGCTTTAATTCGTCATAGTGATATTTGACGTGACTGCGATTAACGAGAAGGGTCAACGTATTGTTGCCATTAATTTTTATCACTTTATGTGGACCTTTCCAGATAGGCGACAGAGATTTGTTCTGCCGCGGGTGGTGTTTGATATACACCATATCACCTGTTTTGTATTTTATAGGTCTGGTTCTTTTATCATAATAGTCTTTTGATGAGATCTTAGATTTAAGAATGTTTTCCACGGCTTTCTCCCTGGAAAGTCTCATTCTTTGTTGAAGTATACGGACATAACTAGGATATGTAGGTTCTAGTGCTGTATCATAAATAGAGGTGGGTATAAATGGTTTGCATCCAAATAATAATTCGTATGGTGTATAATTTGTGGCGCAATGGACTGTGGTATTGTAGGTTAACATTGCCGTGTAAACGTATCTCGGCCAGTCATTTTGATTGTCATCGACGAAAGATTTTAAATATTCTTTTAGTCGCATGACCTCTCTAACGCGCCTTGCGTTTGTGGATGATAAAGACTGGACCATAACTGTTTGATCTTCAAAAAGGTACAGGTTTTTTTAAATAGTTCCGCTGTGAAGTTGGTTCCCTGATCTGTGAGGATGGTTTTGGGGATACCAAACTGGGATATGAAATGGATTAAACATTCAGCGGTTTCTTCTGCCGTGGCATTTCGGATAGGAAAGCCTGCTGAAAATTTCGTAAGATCATCCTGAATTGTTAAAATGAATCTAAGTTTGACCGCCCCTGATTCGGGCAATGGTCCGACAATGTCAAGTGACACGCGTTCAAAGGGTTGTGTAGAAGTTGATGTGATCTGCATAGGAGCTCGATTGGTTCTACGCAGGGCTTTATTGGTTTGACATTGTTCACATTTTCGGACATAGTTTTCGACATCTCTACGCATATTACGCCAATAATATTTTTCTTGGATCCTACTTAGCATTCTATTTGAGCCTAAGTGGCCTGATATAGGGATATCGTGGTTTTCTTTTAAGATTTTAATGATTTCAGTTGGAGAAGGATAAATTATAATGTTTTTGAAAACATGGGCAGTGATTGAAGTAGTGTGAAATAAGTATGTAATAATATTGTGAATCTTCATAAAACTATGTGAATCAAATGGATTACGAAAGTCTGTTATAGCGAATTCAGTTATGTTTTTATTAATTAATTTAAATTTCAGATTTTTGAGGCTTTTAAAAATATCCTCATAATTACACTGATCGAAGTGATGGACTTTTACAAAAAGTAAGTAAAATTTTACATTGTTATTTTCGAAGAAGAGAAAGGAATTTAATGTCCTTTCTTTTCCAAGGATATCATTTGGTTCCGGAAGTTTATCGATAACTTCCGAAATATAGGGATTTGACTCGTCAAGGTCAATGGAAGTTGGTATGATAATAGTTTTTATTTTTGTTTTTAATAGGGTTTCACTATGTTTGTGAATTATGGTATCAAATTGATATTTTTTTTTTTCAGGCATTTAGAGTAAGTATCATCGTCGTTCAAGACTTCAGGCGGAGTTGGGATATCAAAATCATCAGGAAGTTCAAAGTCATCAGGTAACTCAATATTTTCAGGTAAGTCAATAAAGTCAGGTAAGTCGGGAATTTCAGGTATTCCAAGACTTTCAGGATTAATAGGAGGGATTTCAGGCTGTTGAGCCGGAGGTGGAACACTTACGGGTGGTACTTTGTCGGTAAGTACGTGAGTGGTATCTGGTGATTGAATGGATTTCACAGGGTAACGAGAAAGAGCGTCAGCGTTCCTATTTATTTTACCCTTTTTATATTCAATCTCATAGTCATATTCCTCGAGTTTTAATCTCCATCTAATTAGCTTGGAGCCTGGTTCTTTGCAAATAAATAGCCATTTAAGTGGTTTGTGATCAGTTACAATCTTAAATTTGTAACCATAAAGATATGGGCGGAATATTTTCGCCCCAAAAATAATAGCCAGGCATTCCTTTTCGGTTACGCTGTAATTAGTTTCAGCTTTATTTAGTGTGCGCGAGGCAAAGGCAATTGGGCGGTCTTTTCCCACCTCGCCTTGAGAGAGTATCGCGGAAATTGCGTAATTTGACGCATCACACGTCAGGACGAAAGATTTAGTAAAATCGGGATAAATAAGGACTGGTGCAGTTACTAATTTTTCTTTCAATTGTTCAAATGAAAATTGTTGGCTATTGGTCCAGTTAAAAGGAGTATCCTTTTTTAAAAGAATAGTAAGAGACTTTGCGTATTTTGAGAATTCTGGTATAAATCTTCGATAATATGATGCTAAACCTAGGAATGATTTTATATCTCTAGTACATTTTGGCACAGGAAAATTTACGACAGATTTATTTTTATCAGGGTTAGGTCTAACGCCTTCACTGCTTATTAGATGGCCTAAGTAGGTGACTTCCTTTCGCAGGAACTCGCATTTGTCTGGCTGGAGTTTTAGGCGGAAGTTCCTCAAATTTTCAAAGACAAGGATAAGTTTTTTAATATGTGAAGATAAATCATGCGAGTATACGACGATATCATCCAAATACACGAAGCAATGTATACCTTGTAGTCCAGACAAGACAGTGTTCATTGTTCTATGAAACGTTGCAGGTGCATTTTTTAAACCAAACGGCATTCGTTTGAATTCGAAGTGTCCTTGGGGCACACTAAATGCGGTTTTAGGTGCGTCTTCTGGAGACATTTTTATTTGGTGAAAACCGGAAGCTAGGTCTAAAGTCGTGAAGTATTTACTTTGACCTAATTGGTCTAAGATTTCATTGATTTGAGGAATTGGGTAATTTTCACCAATCGTGATATCATTCAGTTTCCTATAGTCGATTACTATTCTCCACCTCTTTTGTCCTGTGGAGTCATCTTTTTTTGGCACTATCCAGATAGGAGATGACCATGGGGATTTTGAGGATTGAATAATTTGCTGATTTAACATTTTGGTTATTTGTGACTTAACCTCTTCCTTGTGTATTTCGGGAAAACGATACGATTTTACGTTGATTGGCTGTGAGGAGTTTGTTTTTATTTCATGTTGAATTATATCCGTACAGGTTAATTGGTCTCCTGGTAGATGAAATATGTCAGAGTACTGATCACATATTTCATTAAGATGGTGTAATTCTTCCTGATTCAAATGAGATGTTCGTAGTAATTCGGATAATTGTAGGGACCTTTCAAGACTATTAACCAATCTGTTGTGTTGTATTATATTATGTTGAGTAGGGTCAAATGGACTTAAAGTAAGCATAAGGTTGGCGTTTAAATGAACTAGTTTTTCGGATACGTTGACAATTGTCACATTAATTCTATGGGTAAGTAATAGTTAATATCACAACAAAATATCTAATATTAACAACATATAACAACGGAACCTATAATTTTATTTAATATAGCGATTAGTTAATATAATTAACGATTGATATAATTTTAAAATAACTAATTTTTATAAGCATAACATACATTAAATATAACATCGTTTGACATAACATACATTAAATATAAACTCGTTTGACATACCACTCAAAATATATAAAACTTATTTGGTCTAATATGATGAAAACGCCTACTTAAAACACAAGCAAAATTGCATGAACACGGGTTAGTTTATTTAGTATTATTTTTATGTTGTAGCTTGTGGGTAGCTCAACAAAAGTTATTGTTAGTTGTCACTTAGTGTGCGTAATCTTGCTCAGTTAAATAATAATCATTAAAGTATTTCTTTAAAAATGAATTCATACAAGTTCATTCATAAAACTGAGTCTCTAATCAATTAATATATGTATACCTTGGTAAGGGTATTTTTGTATTCTCATGCGCTCGCTCTTGCATTATATGTCGACGGAGCCCTGCTTCGCAGGGCTCCTATTTCTACGTAAAGAGTTTAAAGTAACCTAACAAAACCAAACCTCGGGGTGCCCTTCGCTCGCTCTTGCATCCTATGTCGACCTCCTATCCTTCCTTCCTTCCTTGCTCCTATTTCTGGGTGGTTTAAAAAAAAATAACCACGAAGGCTAAGGCGGGAGCTCCGCTCCGCTTCGCTCCCGCCTTAGCCTTCTAACCTAACCTATCTGAATTGGAGTGTTAACCATAATTTATGTTTTTTATATATATTAAACGTTAGACCAAATGATTTTCGATTACATAAACGTTATATCAAACAATGTTATACTAATTAAGTTTTAGAATAAATAAATGTTATATGTAAAGAAATTATATCAACATCAATTATATCTCACGTTGATTATATCTTATGAACGATAATAAAATGAAATTAGACCAAATGAGTTTATACGTTATGAGACGCACCCTAATTCTATTATTGTTTTTTACTTTAACAAGGCAATTTGATATAACAAGGGAATCGGAAATATGTTGATCTAATACTATTCCCTCTTTTAATTCAGGGTTTTTCACTGAACACTTTATTACCGTTTCGATACGAGGTTCAATGACATATGCTGGTTCATCAAAGGATTGTGTAATGTTATGATTATTTATTTCTTAAGAATCTGTTTGATAATAATTAATGTGACACTTATATAGTGTGAACAGGTCACTGCCTATTATACCATCGTAAGGGAGGTTTATATCTTCAAATATTTGGAAGGGATGGGTTATAATAAAATTTTTATTTAACTGTAATTGTAAGTTAAAGCTTCCTACACTCTTCATAGTTTCCTTTTTAGAATCTATTCCTTTGATTGTAACGACACTATCTTCTAATTTTATGGTATTTGTTATACTTTTCTTTTTCAGGACGCAGAGTGTCGCACCAGAATCTATCAAGAGGGTAAGTGGATTTTTATTTACGGACGTTTCTAGTTTAATAAAAGGTAAGTATCTTTTCTGGGTAAGGATTTCATATATTTTAAGTTCTTTTTCAGGTTTACAACTAGGTTTTAGGTTCAGACCTTCCTTATGGGGCTGGTTACCCTGCGGTGTGGTCCTACTATTAGAAGTGTTCAGACTTTCCTTGTGGGGCTGGTTACCCTGCGGCGTAGTCCTACTATTAGAAAGGCTCAGACTTTCCTTGTGGGGCTGGTTACCCTGCGGCGTAGTCCTACTATTAGAGGGGGTCAGACCTTCTTTATGGGGCTGGTTACCCTGCGGCGTGGTCTTAATTTTAGAAAGACCGTGAGTTTGGGGCTGGTTACTCTGTCCATTGGTCTTAATAGTGATAGGTGTAGTATCGGCTTGATTGAAAAGGGTCTGCCCCGTGCGATACTTAAACGGGACATAATTTAGTTTAAATCAACGAATTCATCTACTTCGTCTTTACCCTCCTCCTCAGGGTTATTTGTGAAGTTTACGCGAAAAGGTTTAGCCGGAGTAAATGCCTGAGGACCATTTGAAAATCTTTTATTATTGAAATCACGCAATTTGCAATTTTCAAGGATGTGTCCTGTTTTTTTACAGTATCTGCAGAAGCGGGAATCATTGGAAGAAGTATTGGGTTGGTAAGTGTTGCTTTTAATAAATACTTTTGCTTGAGGTGTGTTATTTGTTTCATTTTGTTATATATGCAAATATGAGGGTGGTTGCATCCACTCCTATTATAAGTATAGCGTCTCTTGTCAAATACAGTCAGTGTGTTTCCAGCCACCCGTTGTTTCATTTGTTCCTACACTCGCATATCTATCAGTGGCGACGAGTACCCGCGATAAAAAAAAAAAAAAAGACAAAAAGATGTCTCACTTTGGAATTTTAACAAGTTTCGACCACAATATCCATACGTGGCAAAATTACAAACAGAGAATCTCACAGTGGTTCATCGCGAACGATATCGACGATGCAAAGGATTCATCAAGTGTGAAAAGGCGGGCGATATTGCTGAGCGCACTCACTGACAGCACTTACAAGCTAGCGGCTGATTTGGCGCTGCCGAAGGAATTAACCCAAGTGCCGTATGAAGACATTTTGGCACTCCTCGACAAGCACTTTACCCCAAAAAAATGTGGTTTTGGGGAGCGCTACAACTTTTATGCAGCAAGTCAAGACGCGGAAGAAACCTACCCTCAGTGGGCCGCGAGGCTCCGGGGGCTTACTACGCATTGCGGGTTCCTGAACGTGGAAGAGGCGCTTCGTGACCGGTTTGTCATGGGAATGCAACCGGGGCCGGAGAAAGACAAGCTGTTTGCGCGTGACCTTCAGGAGCTCACTCTGGCGAAAGCTGTGGAGCTGGCGGAGAGCGTGCGCAGCGCACGTAAGGGAGCAGCTGCATCATTGTCGTTGGCGTCGGCGCAGGGACAGCTGCCGAGCGAGGCACTGTTCAAGATCGCGCGTGCTGCTAACGGACCCAGTGCTAAAGAACCGAGTGTTAAAGAAGTGTGTGCGGTGTGCGGATATAAAAATCATAAAACGTCGCAGTGTCGGTTTGCTAGTTACACGTGTAAAAAGTGCAATGAAAAAGGCCATCTGCGCCGAATGTGTAAAAAAATAAATTTCGTAGGTACCGGCGAGTCAAACGAGAGTGATGATGACGGTAAGGGAAAAAAAATATGTTCGTATAAAGGTGAACCTATGACGTTATTAGTTTCACTGCACGGCGTTAGAATAAAATTCGAAATCGATACCGGCTCGGCAGTCACAGCGATATCGGAAATAACGTACCGAAAATATTTTGAAAGTATACCATTATCACTAACGAGCCAACAACTGTTCACGTACACGGGACGTGCAATACATTGTTTAGGTACTATTACATTACCAGTTACCTACTTGGATAAAACACATGATATAAAGATACGTGTGATACGCAACGGTGGCCCTCCAATTTTAGGTCGTGATTTTATATGTTTGTTTAAGTTACAAATGTTGCAAGTAAATTTTTTTAGTCAATCTCATAACATAGCCGAACAATTAAAGTCACGATATCCGAAAGTTTTCTCAGACGAGTTAGGAATGTTTACAAAATATCAAGTAAAGTTACAATTAAAAGACGACGCGAAACCGGTTTTCTTTAAAGCGCGTCCGATTGCATTTGCTCTAAGAGATAAGATAAACAGTGAACTAGATAGGTTGATACGTATAGGCGTTCTCAAACCGGTTCAGCATTCGAATTATGCGTCACCTATCGTGCCTGTGTTGAAGCGCGATGGATCTGTTAGACTGTGCGTCGACTACTCTGTTAGTGTGAATAAACAGTTAGTCGTTGAACAGTACCCTTTACCAACTGCTCAAGAACTATTTACGAAATTACACGGGGGGCAACAGTTCAGTAAATTAGATTTAACACAAGCCTATTCACAATTCTTACTAGATGAAGCATCCCAAGAGATAACTTGTATCAATACCCACCGCGGACTATTTAAGTACACGAGGCTAGTTTTCGGTCTCGCTAGTGCTCCCGCTATATTTCAACGGGCAATGGAATGCTTACTGTCCGGGTTAGACGGTGTAATGTGTATGCTTGATGACATTTGTATTACGGGGGAAAGTAAAATGCAACATTTAGAAAGGCTAAGTGCAGTCTTACAAAGGTTACAAGATGCAGGGCTGACACTACGAAAGGATAAATGTGCATTTTTCGAAGATCAAATTGAATACTTAGGTTATACCATCGACAAAAACGGGTTGAAAAAATCACAACAAAAAGTAAAAGCAATTGTCGATGCACCTATTCCAACAAACGTAAACAAATTACAGTCATTTCTCGGATTAGTCAATTATTACAGAAACTTCGTTCCCAACGCGTCCTCAATATTGAGTCCGCTGTATTCATTATTACAAAAGGGTTGTAAATGGAAATGGGAGGACGAACATAACAATGCATATAATGAAATAAAAAAACGTCTGGCTTCTGATCAGGTACTAGCTCATTATAATCAGAATGCTAAAATTATTTTAACAGTTGATGCGTCACCAAGTGGTTTAGGAGCGATATTGTCACAGATAGGATCTGATGGAGTGGAATGTCCCGTATCGTTTGCCTCTCGGACACTGAATGCCGCAGAAAAGAGGTATTCACAAATCCAGAAAGAGGCTACAGCAATTATATTCGGAGTGCGGCGTTTTCACCAATATTTGTACGGAAGGGCGGTCCCGTTTACACTCCGTACAGATCATAAGCCCCTGTTATCAATTTTTGGTCCCTATCGTGGTATACCAGAAGTCTCGGCAAACAGATTGCAGCGTTATGCTATGTTTCTTAGTGGCTATAATTACACAATAGAATACATACGGAGCGCAGACAACAGCGCTGATTATTTGTCGCGCGCGAGCCTGCCCGACGAGGAGGCGACAGGGGCGAGGGAGGAGTGTGGCCACGGAGTCGACGGCTGTGGCAGTCTTAAGCCCGTAGAAGATCGCGCCTCG
Source organism: Luperina nickerlii (assembly GCA_963855955.1). Taxonomy (NCBI): domain Eukaryota; kingdom Metazoa; phylum Arthropoda; class Insecta; order Lepidoptera; family Noctuidae; genus Luperina; species Luperina nickerlii. The sequence goes on along the minus strand of OY979683.1, from coordinate 225,120 downwards.
TATATTAACTTTGTTATAGATGGTAGTTTACCGGTAACACTCGATGAGATTCGTAATGAAACGTGCAAAGATGAAATTTTAAGCAAGGTCATATCATATATTGAAAATGGTTGGCCAAAACGGTTATCAAGTAGTTCAATTAAACCGTATTTTTTATGTAAAACGCAGTTGTCGTTAGAAAGTGGTTGCATTATGCGGGGTCACAAAGTAATTATCCCGGAATCAATAAGGTCTAAATTATTAATAGAACTTCATAAATCGCATTTGGGTATAGTCAAAACAAAAGCAGAGGCTCGCAGCAGATTTTGGTTTCCCGGGATTGATAGTGCCGTAGAAAAGATGATTGCCAGTTGTGAGATATGTTTACAACTTAGACAATCACCGGCGCGTGCGCCGCCAGCGCAATGGCCACACCCCCCGCAGGCGTTTTATCGAATCCACATTGACTTCCTCGGCCCGATTTATAATCGTTCGTATTTAGTTATTGTAGACGCATACACTAAATGGGTGGAAGCGTATGACATGGGAGTGAGTACGTCGACATTATCAGTGCTAAGCAAATTATATGAGTACATGGCGAGATTTGGCTTGCCACACACGATAGTTAGTGATAATGGTACACAATTCACTTCAGCAGAGTTCAAATCGTTTTGTATATCTAACGGTATATCGCACGTGACGTCGCCCGCTTACCATCCGGCTAGTAACGGACAGGCTGAAAGTTACGTAAAAGTGGTTAAGAAGGGAATCAAATCATGCTTATTAAGTGATCACAAGGGTAAAACTATAAACCACAAGTTGAGTAAATATCTGTTTGATTATCGAAATTCCATACATTCCACAACGGGATGTTCGCCTGCCCAACTTGTTTTTGGTCATAAATTGCGATCACGATTAGATTTAATTAACCCGTTACTGCCACCGCTGGCATCTGTCACTCTCGCTCGACATGTCGAGAATAAACAGTGTTTGCAGTCTAAAGGAATTATTAATAATAAAAGAACCCAAAAATATTACAAGTCCGGTGACCATATTTTGTATAAAAAACACAATGTAAATAATAAAGTTTCGTGGAACAAAGGTATTATAGTTAAAAGAAAAGGAAGGGTCATTTATATTGTTAAAGACTTGATAACTAATCATACTATTAAAAAACATCAAAATCAATTATTGCCATATAAAGGTACGGGCTGCGTTCCGAAACAAGTAGTGGATTGCCCTATTGAACTTGAAGACGTCTCGTCACAAGAAACCACTATTCTGCCGTGTACAAGTACTACAGTGGAAAATAGTACACCTGCCCAAGGTGGAGAGGGGAGAGAGGAGACAGAGGATAGGACATCGCAGTCTGAAAAACCAACAGAAGAAGAAGAATTTTATGAGGCATCAGAAGTGACTGATGAGGATGTACAGGAAGGATCACCCCCACAACAGCAAGCCCAGACAGAAGGGCAACGGAGTACCGGGAAACTGCTTCGGCCCGTACCTAGAGTAGATTATAAAAGGTTTTATTAAAATGTATTATTATTGTATGTGTATTATGTGTATTTGTCAAGCTAGAGGGAGGAATGTTATATATGCAAATATGAGGGTGGTTGCATCCACTCCTATTATAAGTATAGCGTCTCTTGTCAAATACAGTCAGTGTGTTTCCAGCCACCCGTTGTTTCATTTGTTCCTACACTCGCATATCTATCACATTTCTTTTATAAACGGATTCAGTAGCCTTTTGCCTATTGAAATTGCGGTAAGAGAACTGCTGTATTTTTTCTTCGGATATCACGGCATTAATGGCATCATTTAAGCTCCTATAATCTCTACATCTTACAATATTCGCTATTCTTGGGGATAATCCTAATATGAATGTATGGAGAGCGAGGTCTTCCATCGCGGCTAATCTGCCCGGGAGTTCTGTTTTCTTCGAATTTGAGACTGTTACCTCTGTAAGAAGTTTCTGCAGACAGGTTTCTACTCTCAAAGAAAATTGACTAACGGGTTCCTGGTTTCCCTGCCTACAGTCTTGTAAGTCGGTGAGTAGGTGAGCATAGTGTTTACGTTCACCAAACTGGTTTTTTAGAAATTCCTTAAGTGATGGCCAAGTTTCAAAATCTTTGATGGAGCACGCAGTTTCTGCCTTGCCTTTTGAGAAGACGCCAAGGATATTGCGCTATCGCAGTTCCTTAGGAAAGCTGTTAGCTTATCCCTGTCACCGTTAAATGATTTAATAAATTTTAACACAACACTTAGCGGGATTTCCTCATCACCTTTCAATTCTTTAACGTCTCTTTTAGATTCAGATTTCGACATATTTGCGTGACGTTATGGTACCGATATGGGTTTATAAAACGTTATCTAGTTCTGGGAATTACGTTGACTCTGCACGGATGCGAAAGTTATGCACAATTGATAAGGACGACTGAGATCGAAGCCTAAGCTTCTTAACAAAGTTACCTTTGAATCTAATTATAGATACTTTAAAGCTAATCTTATTTTAAGTTAACACAGACGATTATGACGCTATATACGCGAACTTTACGCACAACACACACGAATTTCACTGAAAATTCACTGAATAGAGTAATTTGGACTTACAGGAACAGCTTGTAGGAATTTTTCATACTGGATTACGTCTACCTTAGACGTATGGATGAGAAGCCGAAGGTTGCCGTCAGGTCGGCGCTGGATACAATATGGATTGGGTGCAGCAAGTGCTACCCAACTGCTTAGTACCACTTATGACGCAGTGGACCCGGAGCGGCGAAATGCAGCTTTGGACCAGGTCGAATAGTGTCGATGTCGACCTTCGATATGATGAGTTCGGGTTGAGGTGCTTGTCAGGCGACACAATCACTAGGCACTTTTAGGATCACAGACACACACACTAACTTTTATTTCCGGCGACGTATAAATTACCGTTTTATTTTAGGACACTGGGAATGCCGTATCCCACCGCTGCCACCAATGTTAGTACGGGCTTTAGAAAAGCCTTTTTAAAAAAAAAACTAATATTTGAATAATGATCAATATATTGAGTGAACATGAATTATATGGAAATTTGGTCAATATTCTGACTTGCGACCTCTCTGGTAGGAGTCTGAACCCGAACTGACGCTATGGCCTGACTAATCTATTGAGTCTAGAAAGGAAATGATGATGGGGTGCTGACTAGGCACTTAAGGGTGTATTCCAGGGATGTAACAGGACGCAACTGAGTAAGAGTGACCTTCACCTACATATTTTTAAGTGAAAGTGACGGGGCGTCGCGCGCGCCGGCACTTGTCAAAGGATAGCGTTAGACAATCTGATTGGATGACAGTCCACGTGGACTATGCTAGATTGGCTTGCGATATTTTGTCTCATAGAAAATGGAGATGGAATGATCTGCTCGACTCGTGCGCTAGGTAGGTATACCTACTCTACAGTTCGATACGTAAACATTTTTAACAGGGTGTTTCATATTTTTAATGTATTATTTATTTTTCTTCATACCTATTATCTCAATTAATGATAAAAACATAATAATCGCGCCTAGAGGTATTTTATGCCGGATACATTGAGTGGACCACTTTTGTAAGACGACTAAAAAGTCACAGTAGTATGAATGTTCGACTGTAATGGAAAAACCAGGTGGCATTGCTAATTATTTGATGTGAATTTTCATGAACTCGTTTTATTAGATCTGCTTTGAGAACGGATGCTAAGCTAACGATCCAGAATTCCAGTCTCCCGACTCCAGACGCAGTAGTAGTTGGAAATGGTAATTAGGTATCTTGAACAGATGTCGAAGTAGCTCGCAAGTCACAGTCACAGGTCAAACCGGTGCGCGGAGGTTAGTGAGTAGGTGATTCATTGAGACTTCCGCGAGACCTCGACGCGGCGCGGCGGCGGCGCGCAGGCGGGCGGCGGCGAGCACAGCGCGCGGCGCTCGGCGGCAGTGCCACTCGGCCACCGCCGCGGGCCGCACGACTCACGCACATCAGTTAGAGCCTCATGGGCTGAACTGCGACGAGCGTCTCGCGCACTGCCTACCCGCTACCGACTTACGAGACTGACTCGTGTTTCTGCAAAATCCCTCTTGGGAGACGAACACGATTCTACTCGAAACTGGACTGACCAAACTTTTAAAGACAACACAGCCTTAACCGCGGCAAGTTCCGTTCGCGCCAGCCGACCCAGTTGACTTTTGTTATTAAACTGTCCAGCAGTGCGTCAGGGCCGACCAGGCCTTCCCCATCCAGCCACGGCTCGCCGCATCACCGTCGACTACGTTAAAGTTAGTAGGTATCGATTTTCCGCTTCAGCCGTTTTTGTGTTGACGTCCTGAAAGCTATCAAGCTGTATTATGTATGAAAGAGTGTGTAGGTGTACAGTGGTGTGCGACGATGCGTCTTCGCGACCGCGAGGTGTTCGCAACTCCGCACCCGCACTGCTACACTTTAAATTGTGTTTACGTCGCGGTCTCCCTGACTCCCGCCAGCCGCAGCCGCTAGCCGGTACGCTGCGGACACCCAGACTTGATTGTTTATTTGACACAGCTCACACTGTGTTATACAAGAATAAGAAACTGAGTAAGAGTTTATGGTGCTTTTGAGCCTTCCTCTCGCTATTTGGGGAGTGCATAACACTACTGTGCGTCAGTCGGTTGTAGTGTCCCTGTTCATTATTTATCAACGTATACCTGCATATTCCTGCATGCCCGTGCCCATACTGCCTATATCGCTAAGATGCGTGTGTTTGTTTCGCTATTGGTCAGTGCACTAGCCAACACTCGAGCAGTCACGAAAGTGTGTAGACGGCTGACGTCACAGACGATGGAATTGGAAATATTTCACATAACAGAAAGTTATATGTTTGACCTTGCTATATTATTGTGACGTGGGCCAAAGCTTGATAGCACGAATTTCTCTACCAATTGTGTGTACAGTAAGGAGTAGATTGTTATACCTATAATAAAGTAGGTACTGAAGTACCTATTAGTATGTATCTACAATCTACATACAATTAATTATTGAGGTAAGTGACCGGGCAATCAGCGAATTCGTTGCAGCGATAACGTGCGCACCATACCACGGTAATAATATCATTTATACTGTGACCATACTTCCAAATCCGCGGCCTGTGAATCTAATGTAATTGTCGTAAGGATCATCATGACTACTTACTAGATTTTTTGTTGTTTGTCTACTAATTCTAGCTTACATACCATAAATTTCAGCTTTTTAGGACTTCAGGAAGTACTCTAAGAGTTTTGATGATCATCAGTCAGTGACGAAATCGGGGTTTTTTAGATATCAATAAAATATGCTATTGAAACTTGATAATGTTTAATAGTCCACTATTGACATCATATCCCCAGAATTTTGTTTATCTGGTAAAATCCAAAACCAAGTTATGAGGGTTCAAATAAACGACAAAGCGCTTCGAGAAAAGGTAGTGAGTGCCCTTGCGGGGGCACTCGCGTGCCCCCAGCCGATACGAAATGACAGTTGTTTTTGTGCCGATTCAAAGCGCCCCGCTCGAGGTTCTCAGGAACTAAAATTCAAATAAATAAAGTTGTGAATGTTCCACGTCGATATTGTGTCGATAATTTTCTTCAGACAGTGAGTCATTTTAAATTTACGTCTTTCAATTGTAATGTCGCCAGAACTGCAATTTTACTAGGTTCAGCTCAGTAGCTTTTAGTTCACATTGCGAACTAATGTGATCCCAGCTCAACTCGTAAAACTAGCGTAGTTGAGCGAGGAGATAGTAGTTTTTAGGCTAAGTTTTAAGCCTATCCTCATATTTAAAGCTCACTGATCTGACCGTCATGCGCTATAACTTTACTAGAACCCTATGGTCCTAGACCACAACCATCTTAAACCACCGGGCATATCTCTTCATATAATAGATATATGAAGAGATATGCCCGGTGGTTGAACTTGAAAATTTATCGGAACCCGATGTCGCTAGGTTGGCCCCACCACCGCGCCACTACTACACATGTAGTTCAGTAAAAGCAATAGATACACAGTCGCGCAATTCATTAATCAGAACGTGCTACACAATCAATTATAAACCTTTAATAATAATATTTATTTATCCCACAAAGTACAATTACAGTATAATAGAGGTGTCACAAAAATATTGTAGGTACTAGGATTTGTGGGAGTCAGGAATCCAAACTAGGATACCCTGTGCTATGGACTCCTGGCCCCCCTCGCCGAGATTGAAATTTTCACAAATAATTTTAGCATGTAAGACATGTAGGATTATTGTAGAAAAAAAAAGACAACAATAATGACAAGAAAAGGTACTAATAACTCAAAAAAATAAAAATGCGTTTGTACGTTTATTAGCGTGTGAAGTGTGTGTGTGAAAGAGAGAGTAAGATGGTGTAGTTGTGTGTGCGTATAAAGGCGGATGTATATACGAATGTGTGCGTAAAGGGATGGCGGTATGTAGGTATTTATGAAAACCCTTAACTAGGATAAGATTTTAATGTATGACATTTTTAATTTTTTGACATTTTGATCTTTGACATTTAGATTACTGACATTTTGAATTATAATAATAATGATATTTGTAATAGTAATGACATGTTAATTGATGTAATGATAACGGTATGACATTTGTAATAGTAATGACATGATTATGATCTATATTTTCCTTTTAATACAAGCATATATTTTTAATAGCTGATGATTTAAGAATTGTATACTTAATAGTAATTTATAAATTGATTTAAATAAGTGTAATAATAGTGATATAAACAATTTTAAATGTTTGCACGCCGATTGGTAAAATGTGGCTGGGCTAAATAATCTTAAGAACTGTGTTATTATGTATTACCCATATTTGCAAAATAAAATTCTATTCTATTCTATCCTATAAAGCTGTCTGACTGTTAATACATTTGCTTCGTTATAGAGTGTAGTAATAGCGTATAAACGTGGTTTGAATTGAGCAACTTTTGGGAGATGACGTTGAGCTCTTTCAACGTTTAAGATATTCGTTTTATACGAGCCGCCCCATGTGGAAATAACATACGATAAGATTGATTGGCAAAGGGATTCGTACACAGTTTTAACCAGTTTCCAACTCGCTACATGTCTGAGGTTTTTAAATATATGAACGAGTTTTCTTATGTTCTGGACCAGATGTGAAATGTGATGTTTGAAAGATAGGTTTTTATCGATTATTATGCCTAAATATTTTATTGATTCTGTTTTAGATATCATTGGGCACAATGGGCACATGGTACAGTTTGTGGTTAGAGGACTACATGTGTGTGCATAAATATTGAAATTATTAGTATGTGCTGCTACATTATGTATTGTGAACTCTATATCTATAATGCGCTCAAAGCATATTCACATAGACTTAAAAAAATTATAACTTTAACACAAAAATCTCAAAATAACTATTTTATCAAAACGTCAAAAATAAATCTAAAGCGACATGGACCGTAATAAACAACAATAAAGCCTACTTTCCTAAAGAACCTATAACTGAAATAAAAACTGACACAAAGACGGTTACGAATCCTACTGAAATAGCAAACTCCTTTAACGAATATTATATTAAGAGTCCGTCCATAAAATACCCTCGCTAGAGTTTAGGTAAATGTAATGTTTGTGTGCAACAATTACGCACACACGCCTAAAAATCGAGCGTAGCGATCGTTTAAACAGTTTTGATCCTATAGATGATATTTTTTTATTCATATAGGTACGGTTAAGAAACATAAGTCTGGAATGTTTGTCTAATATAGTATTCGTTTAGTATAATTACTAATTAATTACCAAAATCAACATAAAAATGGTACAATTTGGTGTTAGATCCATTTAAGTACATTTAGACATTCAATAACATTGAGGTAAGCGTTTTACATAAATATCTACGAGTAGTATGCATATTTAGGTAATTCAATGTTTTCCTTCATCGATGTCAATGATGACTAAGATAAACTTAGAAATTTCAAACAAATTGAAAAGTCTTCTTGGGACTGGGCCCGTATTTGAAAAAATAAAATAGGAAGATTGGAATTGGATTGGGATAAAAAATATAGTTTTGGAAAATGCAAAACAACTAAAGAATATTAAGTCTATACCTGTGAAATTGCTGTTTTATTTTACTGGCCGCGAACCAAGGAATTGGGAATTCCAAGTCAAACTGTAACTACTAACATTTACAGTTCGAAGTGGCAGTTTAATAAAACGACAATTTCATAGGTATCGAGTATACGTGGTGTTTTTATAATATATTACAATGGAGGTTATTGTACAGACGCCAGCACATCAACCTACCCGAAACTGTCAAATTTTCCCAATCAATTTTGAACCTTATGCTTTAGCAATAAAGTTGAAAATTTATTAAAGAAATCTGACAGATTGTAGTAGGTTGATGTGCCGGCGTCTGTACTTATCATTATGAACAACTTTTACTATGAGACCAAACCTGAAATCGCGAAAACAAAAATCTGCTGTTCCCTACATTTTGACGAGTTATACGAACATAAATATAAGACAAAGGTGATGCCATGCCTAGATCAAGCTGATATGAGTTTTAACAACTCATGTCAACTTTATCATAGAACATATCACTAGTAATTACTGTATTTTCAGAACTTCCATTGTCATCGATTTCCTAAAATTACCAGCATTTAAAAATAAGAATGTACTCGTAAATACTTCTTTATGCAATTCTAGCGTTGATCGAAAGTAAAAGCTTACAGTGCGTGCCACGTAAGAAGAGACTTGACGAGTGTCAGTAGTGGGGAGCTTGCGCAGGTACAGTCATGTACGAAATAGTTATTCATAATTTGTTTGGCTACCTATACAGGGATTTTTCGATGACATTTAGATTAAAATTTTACAGAATAATATTATAATATTCAATGATATTATAAAGAAAGATACGCCATGTTCATACTGAATGGCGTTCAGATATCGTTGCGTTGTTATTATAAGTACTAACTTAAAGGTACAACAGCGATAGATAATACAGAACGTATAAGATAGAAAGAGATAGCTAGTTTGTATGCATAGCATGCTATTTTGTCCCTGTCACGCAGCAGATTGCCATTCTATTCTCTATTTTGTACAACTTCCTTTGCTTCTTTTGACATAGATGTACACGTCGTAAACCATCTTTCTACTATGCCTTCTTAAGGGGCCTGGCACAAAATCGACTAATTTTGATCAATTTTGTTCATTCGTTGCGAGAAAGGGCAATAGAATTTAAACAAAATTATTTGTGCTTTGACAAGTCGAGTTCTTTGTCTTGCATGTGGCGGAAAGGGATTTTTCAAATAAACTAAGTATTCGTGGAAAATCACTAATCTTCGCAACAAGTTTTCCGAAAAATGACGCGAGACTGACGTTTGATCGTTTGGTTATAAGAAACTACTTATGATTTTGAAAATTAAAAATTATCTTTAACATCATTATATGGTGTACTTGCATGTGGTGGAACTACTTTTCTCAATTTTCATACAAAATATAGCAGAAAAAAAATGTTGAAATAACGTAATATTCTAAAAACTTCCTGACAAATAAGTATTTTTTTCTAATACTTTGAAACACTTTTCAGAAAATTTAAAAATTACATATTAAAGTTAAGATAACCATTTAATAGAATCAAAATTTTATTTTATAAATAAACAATAACTTAACTTCGTAAATAAATGGCAAAGTGAACTATATTATCGACCGCGCAAAATCGATCCCGTCAGTAGCAACCGGGCCTTCCCAGCGTGAGGACGTATCACTTTGTATCGCAGGCGCGCACGTGTTCTCCGTAAACATATTCCAGAAATGGTACACCGACTACCACTTTTTGATCCGTTTAGTATTTATTTTATTTTCAGTACTTTGCTTGTTTTTGAACAACATTAAAATTGTGCATGCCTGATTTTTATATTATATAAAATAGCGGTGTGCTTGTGTTCGTAATTCTTCTCATCCTAAATTGCTTGACTGATTTAGATGTATTTTTTTTTTAATTCTTATTGTGTCACTTGGATGGTTGGTCAGTGGGTTGTCTTAGGAGCAGATGTTCTTAGCTATTGTCGCGGGCCAACGTCTGCCTACAGCGTCCGCTAGTTAATAGACTGTATATTTCATCGATTTTTTTTAAGTGAAAACTTCTTTATGCGCGTTAAGGGTAAAAACTTATGAGTTCATGTCACCGACATGCCCGCACAGACATGCTGTTGTAGCAGTACGAGAAGTATTTTTTTGGAACAAAGTTCTTTAAAGTTACTGAAGTCAAAATGTAAATCCAAGATGGCGACTGCGAAAATGTTCAAGTTTTCGTCATGGGTATCGTTTGCATGGTTTTCGATGGTGTTAAAGCCGATAGTGGGGTCAAAATGAAAATCCAAGATGGCGGCTGCGAACATTTTCAAATTTTTGATCATGGGTGTTATTTTCATAGATGCTAACGCCGATAGTAGAGCCAAAATGAAAATCCAAGATGGCAGCCGCAAAAAATTTCAAATGTTTTGGTAGAGGGAAATCTTATTCGTTCGTGTCACCGACATGCTTATGTTATCAGTATCCATAATGTGGCTATAAGTATGACGTGTTGAGCTTGTCGTTGCTCGGAGTTCCGATAGATGCCATGGCTGCATATTATTTTTAATGGTTTACAGAAAAAAAAATTTAGTCGTCGTCGTAGTTTTTTTCATGGTTTTTGAGGGTTTTAAAACCGATAGTGACGTTAAAACGTAAATCCAAGATGGCGGCTGTGAAAATTTTGTTTTATTTAAATCATACGTGAAAAGGAACCGCGTTCCTGACGGAGGCCCTCCGACCACACACGTATTTTTTTAATGGTTCAAAACCTTTAGTTTGACTAATCAATCGATGGAGAATTTTAGTGATTAAGCCCTACACTGCCCATAAGTTACTGGTATTATCCCATGATCTACAACAAATTTGTATATATTAATATACAAATTTGTTGTTGTTGTTGTTTGTTGTTGTTTGTTGTTGTTGTTTGTGGATAGAAAGAATCGCATTACCAGTGCACCGCAAAAAAAAACGACAAAACGTGGGACTGGCACGTATCAGACAAATTCTAACAGAACGTAATTCGAATCAAATCGCTACGACTTCGTCTAAAGAATATGTAAGCTTTTACTTTCGATCAACGCTAGAATTGCATAAAGATGTATTTACGAGTACCTACATTCTTATTTTTAAATGCTGGTAATTTTAGGAAATCGATGACAATGGAAGTTCTGAAAATACATTAATTACTAGTGTTATGTTCTATGGTAAAGTTGACATGAGTTGTTAAAACTCATATCAGCTTGATCTAGGCATGGCATCACCTTTGTCTTATATTTATGTTCGTATAACTCGTCAAAATGTAGGGAACAGCTGATTTTTGTTTTTGCGATTTTAGGTGTGGTCTCATAGTAAAAGTTGTTCATAATGATAAGTACAATAATAACCTCCATTGTAATATATTATAAAAACACCACGAATACTCGATACCTATGAAATTGTCGTTTTATTAAACTGCCACTTCGAACTGTAAATGTTAGTAGTTACAGTTTGACTTGGACTTCCCAAATCCTTGGTTCGCGGCCAGTAAAATAAAACAGCAATTTCACAGGTATAGACTTAATATTCAAATTTAGTTGTTTTGCATTTTCCAAAACTATATTTTTTATCCCAATCCAATTCCAATCTTCCTATTTTATTTTTTTCAAATAGGTACGGGCCCAGTCCCAAGAAGACTTTTTCAATTTGTTTGAAATAAGTTTATCTTAGTCATCATTGACATCGATGAAGGAAAACATTGAATTACCTAAATATGCATACTACTCGTAGATATTTATGTAAAACGCTTACCTCAATGTTATTGAATGTCTTAATGTACTTAAATGGATCTAACACCAAATTGTACCATTTTTATGTTGATTTTAGTAATTATACTAAACGAATACTATGTTAGACAAATATTCCAGACTTATATTTCTTAACCGTACCTCTATGAATAAAAAAATATATAGGATCAAAACTGTTTAAACGATCGCTACGCTCGATTTTTAGGCGTGTGTGCGTGAACGTTGCACACAAACATAGTATTGCAATGAATTTACCTAAACTCTAGCGAGGGAATTTTATGCACGGATTCTTAAGATTTTTGCATTTGATAGCTTGTTTGATCCAAATCCGTCCAATAGTTTGGAAACAAGAGCCCCAGACGTTTATTTATTCTACACTAATGGAATTTTTTAGACTTTATTAGTGTAGAAAATCGATACCCGTCAAAATCTCATCTGATTTTTGCCATCACAATACGTTCTTCACTCCTTCGTCGCATATAGTAAAAAGGCTTAAAATAGATTAATTATGAATAAGTGACCTGGAATCATTCTTGGCTCGCTTTGAGTCTTTGAAGTTATTTAATATTTTTTTTGCGCTTCACAGCACCATATTTAAAGGTCTTGCTCTTTCCAGCCATCTGTTACGTTATGATCTGGGAATATGAAAATATATATTTTAATGATCATTAAAAAAAATACAAAAAACAGTCCAGCAAACCCAATAGCTGTGAATGTATGTCAAGCATAGGTAGTTAAGGAATTATAATAAATATCCTAACAATAAATGATTACATTTGTGGTAAGTATTCTAAACAACATGTCAAAATCATCACAAACTATTTCAAAAATAAAAACTTAACTAACGTTGAGTCAATGCGCGATCGCGATAACTTGGCGGGAAGCGCAGAGCGATACCACAGTATACTCGTAAAGACATACAGTATTGTACGAGTATCTCGGCCGTAACCTTGATGTAAATGCCTACAGCCGCGCGGTACGTAAACATGCGATAGGGCTGCCCGCCTCCAGTATTTTAATTACATTTGCCTACTTGGTGTTTCCATTTAGTTTTGTTATTGTATTTTACTGTGTGTACATAAATAATAAAATAAATAAATAAATATACCTACTTCTTTTTATATAAACAAATAAAATACTTTGTGAATTGAATAGGAAGTGTTTAATAAAAATGCGTGTTGTTTTGATCGCCGCCGCACGACTCCAGCTAGTGAGCAGCGCGCTGTTGCTATTCAAATTTCGAACTAATCGCCGCGCGGCGCCAGTCAGTAGGCAGCGCTAGCGCGCTGTTAAAATGGCGGGAAAGCAAGTGTGCATTCACAGATTGATTTTATTTAAAATTAAAAAAAAAACAGTTTATTCGGTAATTTAAAAACTTGGCTGCATGCTCTAGTGTCTTTGCCAACATTTTCACGCAGCCACGGCAGAAAATAATCCTCGCGCCATTTTTCTCAAATTTTCTTTTCTTTGTACTTGTATTGTGAAATGTTTTTTTTTTTCTGTTTCCTCGCAAATGTGTTAAAAAACGTCGTACGATATACGTGCGTATTGGTTATAACATGCTCGGCTCAATTACGCCTCGCATGTTATAATATCGTAATGTACTATTACAGAATAAATTATAATCATTAAAGTCATCAACACAACTCTCTAAGACCATGTAAGTCCAAAGAATGATGATTTCATGAAACAGTTATTCTTATTACAGTAACAGTTATTGAATAAAAATAATTAATTTTATTCATTAAAGTATGCAATCATTTCATTAATGTTTTGTTATGATGTTGTCACGTTAAACTATCGTCCGTAAATCGAATTTACAGACAACCAATTTTTTTCTAGTATTATTCATACACACAGTACAATAAACAACTATTATTAATAATAAAAACCACGTCTTTACTTTGAATTATACAAACTAAGAAACCTACCGTATAATGATTCATGAACCGCCTATAACTACCTATTTCACTCGTGTCTATCACTTTCCTTTACTTTAATCACTTTATTTATTAATCCAGACATCTTTTTTTCCGGAGGTAATAGGAAATACTTATCCATTAAAAAGACACACATTATGTACCTACCCACTAGTAAGTAAAATAGTCTTACCTTTCCGAGTTTCCAGGTAATGTAAAAAAAGCTATCTCTGGATGCGTTATTGACGAATTCATGCAACCAAAAACAGCACAATATCGCCTACTCGTCATATTAAATATGTACTTGAACTTATTTTTAGTGAAAAAATCGCGCGGTTATTGTTATAAAAAACAACACACCGTCCGTTCGTCACTGTTGCACAGTCGCGACTCCGAGCCGCCTGAGCGCACACGGTGATCGAAGCGCGTAGGTGTAGCCCGCGTTTCGTCCGTTTGTATGAAGACGACCTACTGTATATATTATTACCGTGGCGATACACCCTCCGTCCGAAAGCGCTCGGCGCGGACTGCCGACTCGAGGCTTGCGGCGAGTAATATAATGCAAGATTTAGGTTGTTTTAAAACATATTTTTGGCACAATTTGTTTTTTTTTTATTTCTTTATTTTTTCTCGAAATGGATAAAATTTGATCTATAGTTTATTCCTGTCGTTTTTTTTTATGAATTAGAGTTCCAAATAGCCGAAATTATCAGCAATTCTTTGGCCATTTTCTCTAAAATTTGGCCAAGTTACATATTTTTTTACTGAAATATTTCATATCAAAGTGGTAAAAAGTAATTCCAACATTATATAGACGACTTTCTCAACAGTACATTGTAATTTTTTCATACCGTTAAGACATCAATACAATCCATAAACAGGTGATATTCTAAACCTCTTACAGCAAAAAATCACAAAACAGTCGCGGGTTTGAGGTGGATTATTTAAAAATAGATAATAAAAATAAAAAAGTAGCTCGAACATTAGATTATAATTGAAATGATCTTTCATGGTGTGTATTAATTCTTATCGAAATACTGTATTTTAACTGTTAAATCACGTCTGTAAAATCTGGTAAATCAGCGGAATCGGAAAAATTTTGTCTACTAATTCAAATCTATACTAATATTATAAAGCTGAAGAGTTTGTTTTTTTGTTTGTTTGTTTGAACGCGCTAAACTCAAACTCAAACTCAAAGCATTTACCATTTACAGGCACTTTTGAATTGTCAAAAAGTCGGTCAGTCAGAAAATATGAAGCTAGTTGCCCATTCCAAAGCGTAGGTACCTATGGAGAAGAACGGGCAAGAAACTCCATGGACACTCTTTTAAATTATAGTTTTACAAAAATAATAATCTCAGGAACTACTGGTTCGAATTGAAAAAATATTTTTGTGTTGAATAGTCCATTTATCGAGGAAGGCTATAGGCTATATAACATCACGCTACGACCAATAGGAGCGGAGCATCAATGAAAAATGATGCAAAAACGGGAAAAAAATATTCCTTTTGAGAGCTTTCGTTGCGTACGCTGCGTAAACGGTTAAAGTTACGCAAAAATCATGTACTTATGACGGAATTGTTTCCCTTTAAAAGTTTAAAAAAAAAAGTCCGCGACAGCATATGTCTATCTTTTAAGGTTTACTCACTATAACCTTTTTTTATGGTACCTAATCAAATTTCTTCTAAATTAATGCATTATTTGCGAAGGTTTTTTTTATAAACATGATATTAATCCTTATCAAAATAAATACGTTATTCATCACAAGTATTTAATTTTGAATAAAATTGCCCTTGACATCATTTGATTTCAATGAATATCTTAGGAGTTGCATAGTTTACAAGTAATATAGTCGCATAGTTTACATGTATAAGTAATAATCTTAAGTAATATCTTAAAATGGAATATATTTTTAACCGACTTCAAAAAAGGAGGAGGTTCTCAATTCGGATGTTTCTATTTTTTATTTTTTATGTATATTCGGGCATAACTCCCTCATATAATATGTATAGACAGACGGATTTGCAAAAATTTTTTTTGTTTGAAATATTTTTATTCCGGAAATATTTTTACTCCGAAACTCATCATCAGATCTTTATGAAATTTAAATAGGACCAATTTAAATTTCATAAAGATCTGATGATGAGTTTCGGAGACAGACAACGGAACTCTTCAATAAATGCCAGCAAATCAACCGCGATTGCTGCTATAGCATATGTATGCATTGTTTACGCAATCACACAACATAACATTACGCCTGTACCTTTGAAAGGGGTAGGCAGATGTGTTCAATAGCTTCCTGTCACTGATATTCACATACCAAGTAGTGTTATATGAATTTGTTTGGGGTAGGCAGGTACAACTAAAAAGTGAAAAAAAAAAACTTAAAAATAAAAAAAAAACAACCGACTTCCAAAGAAAATACTACAAAGTGTAAAATAACTTTAATTTCGAAAGTCGGTGTCAAAAATGAAAATACAGAACCAACGACACCGACTTCCAAAATTAAAGTTATTTTTCACTTTGTATTTTTTTGGAAGTCCGTTGTTTTTTTTTTGTCAACAAGTTTTTAGTATGTTTTTTCCTGAAATTACCGCGGGTGAAACGGCGGGGCACAGCTATTATTAAATAAAGTTACCTATAGCAGTTAATAGAACAGAAAAACAAACTGTTGTTTGTTTGTTTGAACACGCTAATCTCTGGAATTATCAATTATTTTTGCATTAGATTGTCCAATCCATGTGGAAAGCTTAATCACGCCAGGACTCTTTGGAGCTGAGCAAAAAGAAAAAGGTCAGAAAGAATGCTAAGAGAAAACGATGTGATAGCGCGGGCGGGTGATGCGATGCGATGGGTTGGGGGAGCAAGAAATTTCACGCGGACGAAGTCGCGGGCAGAGGCTAGTCATAACATAACACAAGAAATGCCCATTAATTCAAACATTTTGAACTCTTTATTTATGGAGCCAACTTTGCCGCTTGACATCATTAATCATATTGGGTCTCTTAGGGATACAAACAGTGTAGGTAGTGATGGAATATGCACAAAAACCATAAAAGCAGTCTCTCAGTATATAGCCCCTCATCTTACACTTATCGTACACTTTGTAAACAAGCATACTATAAATTAGAAGATTATATCCAAGATAAGAACGCTTGGAAACATGCTGGTCCTGCTCCATAGGACAATCTAGAGTCTAGACAAAATCAAACGGGTTGCTAATTTAATTGTAAATTTATATTTTTTTATTTTTTATTTAAATTGAATTACACTCTGTAACTACTTAACTCACACCCTGACTTATTACTTGTATTTTTTATTTTATTTAAATGAAAATCGTTTACATTTACCATGTTTGTAAATATGTGAGCACCATGCATGATCTATCAGATAATTAATTTATATGTCATGGTTTCATTTTTAATTCTTTTACCTATTGTGGTATAGTAATTTTATTTTAGGTGCATCGTCTTCACATATTATTATGATATAATTAATGTATACAAAATATTGTAAAACATTTTAAAAGAGTAACGGTGGAGTTTCTTGCCCATTCTTCTCCATACGAAAACTACCTTTTGGAATGGGCGACTAGAATCAATTCTATTACCCAGTTGTAATTTTTGACGTTCAAAAGTGCCTTTAATGTGCCTATTTGAAATAAATGCTTTGACTTTGACTTTGATCTTAGTTACATAATCAATCTAAGTATTGAGAATGGTATCTTCCCGGATAAGCTCAAAACCTCCATAGTTACTCCACTACTTATATAAAAGGCAAGACAAATGTCTTATAAAAATTATAGACCTATTGCCTTGATACCCATATTTGCAAAGATATTTGAAAAGGTCATATATAAAGCGCTTTATACTTTCTTAGAGAAAACAAACATTCTAGTTAATTAATGAACAGAAAGGATTTCGCAAGAACAGAACAATTAACATGGCTATCCATGATCTGCTGTGTCCTATCTTATCGAATGTGGATAAAAGAAATGCCGTATGTGCTATATATATGGGCCTAACAAAGGCTTTTGACTATGTAGATTATAAGATACTATTAAATAAATTAGAGAAATATGGTATAAGAGGCAACATTTTAAATCTTATTGAATCTTACTTATATAATAGAAAGCAGATTTTAGAAATAACACGAATACGCACTGGAAACGAGAGAAGATACAGATCTAGTAGTAGGATGATTAAATACGGAGTCCCACAAGGCAGTGTGTTAGGGCCTCTACTATTCTTAACTTATATAAATGATCTGCCTAGAGAAATAAAGCATCCTATGGTACTATTTGCTGACGACAGCACGGTAGTAGTAAAATGTGACGATCCTAATACATACGAAGCAGAGATAAATTTGACATTAAATAAAATAATTACTTGGCTAAATAATAATAATCTTGTCATAAATCTAGAAAAGACTAAAATAATGCACTTTTATCAAAGGATTCCCAATATAAACCTTGACATTGAATATTTGGGAACTAAAATAGAGTCGGCAACTATGACTAGATTCCTTGGTGTTGTTATAGATAATAACTTGTCCTGGAAACCGCAAACTGACGATATTTGTAAAAAAATTCATAAATTTGCATATGCTCTCTATAAACTGGCTAAAATTGTAAGCTTAGAATCACTTTTAATGGCTTACCATGGCTATGTTGCATCCACATTGAGATATGGCATAATATATTGGGGCAATTCAGTAAATAAAGAGTATGTCTTCAAAGCCCAAAAAAGATGCATCAGAGCTATGTGTGGTTTACAGAGTACAGACAGCTGTCAACCTCTATTTAAAGGCCTCAGAATCTTAGCCCTGCCCTCTCTGTACATTTATGAAGTAAATGTATTTGTTAAAACAAACTTCACCTAATATGAAATAGATTTTAAAAGCCATTATAGGAAACTACGCGACAAGAATAAGTTAGAGCTTAAAGTACCATATGCGGGTACGGCTTTAATGAGGAAAAGCTTTTTTTGTATGGCCCAAAGAATATTTAATAAGTTACCTTGCTCAATAAAAAGTCTCAATTTAAAATTTCAAGCATAAATTACGTACTATATTAATACGGAAATGTTACTATTGTCTTAGTGAATATTTTGATGACAGCTCTTTGACAATATAATAATATTTGTTTCGCAAATGTCTATAATATTATTTTCCTTTGACATGCATGTAAAATTTAATTTAATTGACATCTCTTCATTTAGTTGACATTTATTTAACTTAATTTACTTTTTAACTACTGTCTAATCTGGATTTTCTTTATGATATACATATGTAATACACAAATTTAATATTTGTACACCAATTTCATTGGTAGAACATTGAGCTCGACTACAATAATATGTATATTTAAGACCTTTTATGTGTACCTATGTTCACAAATAAAGATTGATTGATTGATTGATTCTATATTTAGTTTTGGTGGCATTTAAGGTCAGTTTGTTGAGAGCAAGCCAATGAGTTACAATACTGAACCCTTCTTGGGCCGCTACAAAAGTTTCGTCCCATGAGTTACCATAAAACGTTAAAGTAGTGTCGTCGGCATAAGACATTACATGACAGTTTCTAATGTTAAGCTGGCAAAGATCATTAATATAGCAAAGGAAGAGGGGGGACCTAAGATGCTGCCTTGTGGGATCCCAATATTTGTCGGTCTTTCTTCACTCAGTGTATTGTCTGTCCAAACTGACTGAGATCGATCTTGTAAATAGTTCTGGAATAGTTTTAATTGTGCGTTCCTTATTCCCATAATTATGTTCTAGTTTGGATATTAGTATATGTGGGCACACAGCATCAAAAGCTTTCTGAAGGTCAAGAAAGACAGTCAGGCATTTTTTTCTATTATCTAATTTACTTACAATATGTTCTGTGAATGTATGAATACAGTCAGTTGTAGATTTACCCTTTCTGAAACCATATTGGTTAGGTAATAAGATGTTTTAATCTTCTAAGAATTTCACAAATCTGTTATTTATAATCCTTTCAAATACCTTCGAAATAGAGGTGAGCAATGAAATTGGCCGATAATTTGCCACTTCCTCCCTGCTACCGCACTTAAAAATAGGGATGACAATTAATTTTTAAAGGGATTCTGGAAAAATGCCTTCTGCTAAACATCTATTAAGGACATAAGTGAGGGGAGGGACTATATAGTTTTTTAAATTCTTAAGGACCGTTGACGTTATATTGTCCTGCTGCACAATCTGAGCGAAGGTTGCTGATGACTCCTTCCTCTTCCTCTTCAGATGTCTCCAAAAGCACAAAAGAGTTACAAGAGGATTTGACATTTGCTGCGTTCGTTGGGAGTGGAGAAAGCCCAGTTGGAATTGCACTTTTCAACTCCATGACCACGTTTGCAAAATAGGAATGTACTGTGTTAACTGTATCTTGTGGATATGTTTTAATATTCAAAAGTTCCAACGGCGTTGTGCGTGTAGACTAGCGTCTAACTGCTCATCACTTATCTCTGTCGGATACGAAGCCAGGTGAGACAGCGTGCTTTTTGGACATGGCCACCAGTGTTCGAGCTCGGGACTAGTTTACTAAAATCAAAATGAAATCAAATAAAAAAAACAGTAATTTAAAAAAATAAAAAACCCGACTGCGTAAAAAACTTAAGTGAATAAAAAAACAGAAAAGCTAAAAACAAGCCTATTTTAAATTAAATTAAAGTTGGAAGCAGGCGGGACCCATTTGAATTTGAAAATTAGGTCCTTACATAAAATTTGCGTTTTGTACGGGAGGAATAGAAAGTCAATTTTTTTTTGTAAAATATATTTAATTAATCAAAGTATGCACCGTTGTTATCTATGCACTTTTGCCATCTGATAGGTAGTTCATTGATCCCTTTACTAAAAAAAAACCATGGGGGCGAAAATCAATGAACTCTTTGAAGGCGGTTTGGACTGTCGCATCGGAGTTGAATTTTTTTCCTTGTAAGACGTTGTCCAAATTCCGGAAAAAATGGTAATCTGTTGGAGCAAGGTCCGGGGAGTACGGTGGATGTCGCAGACATTCCAATTGTAGTTCATCTAACTTAGTGGTTGTTGTGCAGTGTGTGGTCTTGCGTTGTCGTGAAGCAGCAGTGGCCTAGAGCGATTGACCAATCTCGGTTAAGTTTTCCAACTTAAGTTTTTTACGCAGTCGGGTTTTTTATTTTTTAAAATTACCTACTATTTTTTTATTTCCAGCTTTTTAGTTTACAAAATAATGTGATTGTAATAAATATTGTAATATCGCAGACGATTTAGTTCTTGGTATGTGTTTTTTATGATTTGTCACTTCGAATTACTTTTATCCATATAAGTTGTATATATTTTTGTAATCGCTTTTTAAAACCCTTTATTTTGATACCCCAATCGATAGGTTTTGAGAAAAAACAACGTTGCCCCACACTAGGAATTACTCCTGTATCGTGAGTGCGTTTACAACCATTTAAATTTACATACACAAACAGCCAGACCCGGAACAACTATTTGTTCCGCAACTATTGTTGTGTTTGTTGTGCAATACAAATATTTGTTCCGTGCGGGAATCGAACCCGCGACACGCAGCGCAGCAGTGGATCGCTCAGCCACTGCGCCAACCATGTCGTCATTGTCAGGGCTTTTCAAATTTCTAAATGGTAACCGTACTTTACTTAAAAAAAGACTTAAGGCTCGTACACACAGGCGCGACGCGACACGCGACACAAAGGCACCGCTCGTTGCGCGACTTGCGGTGCCTTTGTGTCGCGTGTCGCGTCGCGCCTGTGTGCACGAGCCTTTATTTACAAAAAGAATATTTATTTTATTTTCGCAAAAGTTTCTGAGTGTCCCACACCACGTATGTACTAACACTAAGTTTGTGTTTATGATGTGTATGTAATCTACATATAGGTACTAATCTATACTATATTATTATACTATATGTATATATATACTATATACTACACACATCAAAAGTGTCTAGGGATCAAGCATTTTTATGCGGATTTCTTGAGATTGAGATGTGGCTTTGTAATAAATTTATGATTTTATAAATTTATATGGATCCTTTTTGGTGCATTTCATTATTTGAAACAGGAACTGTTAATCAAATTCGAGTAAAAGATGAAAATCAGCTGTCAATATTTTCCCTATAAAAACATACAACGCATTGAAGACATTATTAGTGCTACTGTTTCCCTACTACTGATTAAAACCAACGTTATTATGGAGCGGCGACGTCATTTAAGCAGGGAAGAAATGCTCAGAGCCGTGGGAATGATAGAAGCTGGTTCCCGGCAACGTACTGTGGCTTTAGCTCTGAATACAAGTCAGAGTGTTATCAGTCGACTTTGGACACGTTACCGAAGCACTGGTACCGTGGCTGAGCGCCATGGAGGACGGTATCGCTGCACCACACGGAGACAAGACCGATACATTCAAATCTTAACTCGAAGAGCTCCAACAATAACCGCCATGATGTTAGCCGTGAGGCTTCATCACTCTTCAGGGAACTTAATTAGCGACCAAACAGTCAGAAACCGCTTGCATGAAGTGAACCTTCATTCCCGAAGACCGCTACGGGTACCACCTATAGCAATGCACAATCGTAGGATTCGATATCAATGGGCTCTTGAACACAGAAATTGGGCAGAAGAACAATGGCGTTTCGTGTGCTTTTCTGATGAGTCTCGTTTTGGTATGAGACCGGATACAAGACGTATACGACACTGGAGAACCCCTGGACGCCAACAGCGATTAAAATCCTGCCAGGAAGTCCATCCTTATAGTGGTGGAACCATCATGGTATGGGCGGGTATTTGGATCGGCGGAAGAACTGAGTTGATTTGGATCAGAGGCAACCTCAACGCTCAAATTTATGCTGAGACGATTGTATCTGACGTCATCGTTCCTCTACAAGTGCAAATCGGTCCCTTATTTCAGTTAATGCATGATAATGCACGACCGCACACCGCAAGAGTTGTAAGACAGACTCTCGCCGCAGCTAACATCAATGTCCTGCTCTGGCCTGCTCAGTCGCCAGACTTGAACCCGATTGAGCATGCATGGGATATGCTACAGAGAAGAGCTCTGCCGAATATGGAGGGTATCCAGTCGCAAGAAGACCTTTTTTTGTTGTTGCAACGAACATGGGCGGCCATTCCACAGCGTGATTTGGATGAACTCATTTTGAGTATGCCAAACCGATGTTCTTGTGTTGTTAGTGTTCGCGGTAGAAACACGGATTATTAATTGTTTAAGTTACCCAATAAAATTTTAAAGAAAACTGTTATTTCAGTCTTTTTTACGAACTTTAATGTTAGTGGTTCAAATGTCAAAAATCCCTTTATTAGGAAAATGGCAAATTTCTTTATTAATGCAAAGGTGACTTGGTTTATCGTTACTGTGACAAACGAAAACACTTTATTTGATGAATCCTTAAAGAAAATTTTAATTAATATCAATCAGGAGAAAAGTTATTGCAAAAATATATGTTGATCCCTACTAGACACTTTTGATGTGTGTATTAATATTATAAAGCTGAAGAGTTTGTTTGTTTGGTTGAACGCGCTAATCTCTGGAACTACCAGAAGAAAAAAAGTCAGAGAGAACGCTAAGCAAAAACGAAGTAATAGCGCGGGCAGGCGATGCGATGCGACGGGGTAGGTCGGAGTAACAAGAAATTTCATGCGGACGAAGTCGCGGGCAGAACCTAGTTACTAACAAATTGGATTTTATGATCTGCATAAATAAATGATTGATTGAAAAAAAAACTCGGGAAATATTGGCACTATATCGACGAAATTTGTGTAGTCGGGGTCGAGTTGTCGGGGTCGAATTCTAGGGGTCGAGTTCTCGGGGTCGAGTTCTCGGGTTCGAGTTACTCGGAGCAAGTTGTCTCGGGGTCGAGTTGTCGTAGAATCAGAAAGCGATTCATCTCTATAACAATAGTGGAGATGGCCGCCGCGCCGGCCGCCCCGTCGCGGGTCGGTTGCTGCGAGTATGCGTCACCTCACCACTCAAGTTTTCAACATAATTATTATTTCCGTATTATACGTTTTGAAATGTTACTTGCTAGCCGCCATGTACCTATAGCTTTCGGTCGTATGCCTGCAAGTGCCGCGCGCCGCACGTCACCACGCTGGGTGTCCCGTGTGTGACCTCATCAAGTACCAGTGTACACTCTGATACAATATTAATTTGTACTACCTACTGTAATAAACTTCACCCGACAGAAATCAACGATAACGGTAGTTCGGGAGAACAAACGCTTTCAGTGCCCACAAGCTCATTAATGCAGAAAATGCTCAGTAAAGTTCAGTCACGTTACGTCATGGCTAGTTCGCGCGCACCTGTGAGCTGTGCAGCTGGTGTAGCCATGGCAAGCCTGACGCTCGACCCCGGGCGGCCGTCAACCCACCGCGCATGCGGTACTCGCCAGTCGCCACTCTGAAGAAAACGTTACCTACTAAATTAAAAATGTACTCAGAGGAAGTCAGGAACTCTTCAATACTCTATCATTTATGGCATTTCAGCAAAGAACCTTAGGTGGTCACTTTAAATTTAATTAGATCTTTGTTTAGACTTTGCCGCTTTGAGTATTCCTCTCTTATCGGGCTGTCGATGTCGCCGTGCGTAGTTCAGTCGGCGAACTGAGAACAGAACATTAACTTTGTAAATAGCGATGTGTCTGTGTCGAGATTTGGACGGTATAGTGAGGCACCTAACCTAGTGTGTGCAGTGTGTGCTACATGAACGTCATCTGCAGTCAACATATTGCGTTTAGTTAGTGAGCACAGCCAACTGGACGAGTAGCATAATATTGTTGAGCGGGAGGTCGACTGGTCGACGAGTCAGCGGCGCGCGCATGTGTGTGTCGAGTACCTACTCGTGTCGCAGCGAGAGCAGCGCGCGCGGCGAGGTCGTCCGCGACCCTTATCTTAGTGCCACTGAAATAGCCTGTGACTCACTCGTGCAGACTTAACTGAGTGCCTAAATATTAGTCACGAGCAAACGACGCCACTCGCTCGGCCTCGCCACGACCAACAATAACCAAACATAGGGGACCAGTCATGACAAGTACCTACCTACCTAATTAGTTTTACGGTGGCGGTGGACACGGTGGTCAGGGCCACGGCGGCCATGCACTGAGTTGTGGTCGATAGTACAACACACGACGCAGCCGATCGATAGCATTCGGCCTCGCACTCGCGCCGCCCGGTGAAATGATCAAAAGTAAACAACCGGAACAAGCCTGACCTCGCGCGCTCCCGACAGCTTTTATTTAGCTTGCACTGTTCGTATGTATGTTAAGGGCCTTACTCTCGTTTAGTACCGTAACTCGGTCACTTTATGAAGCTTATAACTCATTAACGGTTTGGTTAGAAGGTCTGTAAAAAATATATGTTTGCTATAGATTCATGTACAGCATTTTTGAAACAGGGTTTTTTCATAAGGCTAATACTTTTGCCTTAAAAAAATATTTACCAAAACGCTATTTTGGCTAATATTTCCTTATAACTTCTAAACGGCTTTGATGTTTGGAAATATTTTTACACTGAAAAATTGATGGTTAGAAGTACTACATATTTGAAATAGCGTTTTTAAATCAATCAACAGTTGCAAAGACAATGCTCCACTTTGAGATAAAGGCTCAGAGGTGATCTGCGCGGGCGCGGGCGGCAGTCGTGCGTTAGCACTGAGACGGGGTGGCTGTGTCGCTCGCTGCTCCGCCCCGGCTATCGATCGACTACGCGCGTTTGGCTGTGTTAGTGCAAATATATAAATATACGAACATGAACGAACGAATTGTATCAGCATGCGTTTATAGACTAGCTCGCTGCAGAGGGCCCATTTCTATTGTCCGCGTGGACGCTTTATTAGTGGTGCCATTTCTAAATACTGTTTTTGTTTATTGTACTTATTGTTTATTTTGTAAATTTAAGATAATTTGTAAATAAATAAAAATGCCAAAGCAAAGCAAGTCAAGAAAAATACTTTTTCTCTACGACGACGCACCGTTTTATAGATATTAGCGAAAAACTCAAAAGTGGGAATTTTTATACCCCCCAGTCCGGCTCACCTCCTAGACGCGGGGACTTTTAGTATGTTTACTCCCTAAGCACTCTGAGCAACTTTCTGAAGAAATCGCTCAGGGCCCAGCTTACGCACTCTACACCTCTTTTTGGGTTATCGTTGAGTGGACTAAAAAGTATCTATCTATCTATACAAATAAATAAAATTGGAGTATCTGTTTGTAATATTAAAACAACCGCTTCTTACTAAATGCATATTTGCATAATAATATGGATGTATATGTTACGGGTAAAGCTAGAAGACTGAGTAATCTTAGGTTTACCCGGGTTGACTTAGTACTACCCAAGCTTCTTGGGTAAAGTCCGAATATTAAGTAAAATAAATTTTAATTCGGGCTTTACCCATACACACCTAGGTCTACCCAACTCTGGCTGGGTAATGTTAGGTGTTGCGTAATTTTCGTAATTTAATATGTATATTGTTTATTTATTCGAAAATCATTAGGTCTAACGTTTAATATATGTATATAAAAACGTCATTATGGTTAACACCCCGACTCAGAGTACCCCGACTCGGATAGGTTAGGTTAGAAGGCTAAGGCGGGAGCGAAGCGGAGCGGAGCTCCCGCCTTAGCCTTCGTGGTTATTTTTTTTTAAACCACCCAGAAATAGGAGCCCCGCGAAGCGGGGCTCCGTCGACCTATCTTAAAGCAGGTGGTAATTTGTTAGATTAGATTTTCATTTCACTAATTAATTAAACAAACTTTTAACATTACCCAGCCAGAGTTGGGTAGACCTAGGTGTGTATGGGTAAAGCCCGAATTAAAATTTATTTTACTTATTATTCGGACTTCACCCAAGAAGCTTGGGTAATACTAAGTCAACCCGGGTAAACCTAGGTTTATTCCGTCTTCTAGCATTACCCGTAACATATACACGGTACAGTCAACGTCTAGAAGTCCACTTACTCCGCAATGACCATTATCGCCTGCGCTATACGGGCTGCGGCGTCTATACACACATGCGCATATTTATCCGTGTGAGTGATGCTCCAACGAATGCGAGACAAGGAAACAATATCAGTAACTTGTTTTTTTATCGACGTCTGATTATTATTTTCAAGTACTCCAAAATTTCGGTACCATAACATAAGTAAACATTAGCTGGATCGGTAACGAGGCTGCACTCGCTTATGTGATCGGGATAGATGTGAGTTCAAATCCGAGTTGGGCAAGTTTTTTTTGATGTTTTAAATAATTATTATTATGTTTTAGTAATTTATTTTTGTAAATTACTTTGAACAAATAGATATTACAATAAAGGTAATTTATTATTATAATATGATAACAAATGAAATAAATTTTGATATGGTAATATTGTAATATTTTTATACATAAGAAATCCTTTACACTTACTTATGTTATTATTAATGTTATTATTATAGTATGGAATGTTAAAAAACACATTTTAGGTTATATATTATGGATATTATGAAAATTCTGATATCATTTAAGAGGTTACAGCTTAATTATTCATTTTCTCAATGAAAAGACGATTGAAACTTAATCTCAATATTACAATAATATAAATACTAATTTGGTAAGTTACGACCACTATGTCCCCTGACACAAAATTACCCTACCTGTTTAGGATTTTTAATATTTCGTGTGACCTCCGTTAGCCTCGATACAGCTAATGAGACGTCGACGCATAGACGCTACAATATTTGCACAGATATTTTTGCCGCGAATAGTGGAATAATTTATGTGAATTAGTAAAGTAGTTAAAAAATGAGGGTAGATTTGAAACAAAGTGAACTTAACACTTTGTTTGAAATCAACCCTTATGTTTTTAAAAACGACGCTAAGATTGAAAATAATTGTAAAACAAAAGAATCTTCGTTTAGTTGTTGAATATTTAACATAATTATTGGTTAGCAACTCGGCATTCTTATTTCACATGTAATACTTAAAAAAATTATTTTTCATGTTTGATGTGAGACTCGAACCCGAAAGTTCGCCATGCGCCCGAAAGTTGGCCACCGTAACGCTTACGAAACTTATTGAAATTTGTAATAACAATCATGTTGCCAATTTGTAGTGTCGTCAAACGTTCTTATAGAAGAAGGTCATAGTACTAATATTGCTATGCCATAGTTTTCTGAGATGCTAGTCGACTTCTGAGTTCTGACTTTATTGTACATATACCAAAATATATTTTTTTTACAATTTTTGTCTGTCTGTTTGTTCCCGCTAATCTCTGAAACGGCTGGACCGATTAATCCGGGACTTTCACTAGCAGATAGGTGAATAAGGAGTAACTTAGGCTACTTTTATTTTAGAAAAAAAAAGAAAATAGGTTCCTACGAAAAAAAATTAAAACCAATGAAATAAAATATTGAATAATATCCGATTCAAATAGGGAGGTTGTATTATACTCCATTTAATTAGGTACTTCCAAATGTAATCAAATCATAATAAAGAAACGTAGTATAGTTATGTTTATAAGTGGATCCTATACGTGAAGATTCCTTAATCTCCATAGAAATTGATTGAATAAATAATATAATAATATAGTATTTTTGTTTAAGAAAATCGTACACCAAATATTGTATATAAAAAGGCTAATACGAAAAACTAAAAATAAATAATAATTAAACTAAAAATGCAAAAACGATCAAAAAGAACTAAATGGAGAAATATTAGAAGAATTTCATTAAAATTAGCATAGGTATTTCATTGCGCGGAATACAGAATTCAAACTCAAACTCAAACTCAAAGCATTTATTTCAATTAAACCTTGTACAGGCACTTTTGAATTGTCAAAGTTAAAAAAGTCCGTCAGTCAGTCAGAAAGTTGAAGCTAGTTGCCCATTCCAAAACGTAGATCTCTATGGAGAAGAACGGGCAAGAAACTCCATGGACACTCTTTTAAATCAAGATATTACAAATCGTGGGTACACAATTATTGTTGCTTCTATATGCGAGAACAATGTAAAAAAAACACAAATGAAGAAACATTTCAAAATATAAGATTAGAAATAAGCCTTGGCTGTTAAGAAATGACCAGTCTCAACCGACCGCGCCCGTTCACGAACATAACGCGTGGATCAGCACCATCTAGCTCAACCATTTTGTAGGGAACCGAATGATCCAACACACGCGCCACTATCGATGAGACATTTAAGTGAGCATGACATGTTCTCAACCGCCATGCTCTTTCAAGTCAACATGAAAAAAATCATAGCAAACGAAAACATGGTTCTTACATTTACAAAATTTAAAAATGCTTCTAAATTATACAACAC
Source organism: Luperina nickerlii (assembly GCA_963855955.1). Lineage (NCBI taxonomy): Eukaryota > Metazoa > Arthropoda > Insecta > Lepidoptera > Noctuidae > Luperina > Luperina nickerlii. Next base: position 196,036 of record OY979683.1, on the reverse strand, counting down.
TATAGTTTGTAATTTATTTAAGAGATTAATAGAATTTTACTACCAAATAGGAAGAGATATTATTTAATAACGAAGTATTCAACAATTAAGACTTATTGAATAAAACAAAAAAAAAAAGAATTATGTTCTTAATGTCAGAAACACAAAGAAAAAAGAAAAAGGGAAGCACCTCTTCCAATTATTGAAATTTTAACTAGTGAGCTCAAGTGCCTGTGGAGCAGGACCAGCATTAAGCCAAGCATTTTTATCATCGATATAATCATCCAACTTATAATATGCTTGTCTACATAGTGTGCGTTTAATACATGTTTTAAATTTCTTCTCATTTAGTTGAAGAATATCGAGTGGTATTTTATTATAACATTTTATACAGTAACCCATAAAAGAAGTTTTTACTTTAGACAATCTGAAACGCGGTTGATCTAATTTGTCCCTATTTCTAGTGTTAAAATTATGCCTGTCACTTATCTTACTAAAAAGATGTACATTTTTTCGAACGTACATAATGTTTTCATATACAGCGTGGCGCTACAATGGTGACATTAATTTAACACACGTGTAGGGCTAGTGCCCTTTAATCATATTAATTTTAGTAGGTTAAAATAACTCGTAAATTGAAAAAAATTTTTTTTCAAACAAACTAAATGATAAAAATTTAACTAAAATTGGGATCACCCTTGCAAAAAATCATTCATGAAATTACTTACCTACGTTACGCTGGCTTACGTTAACTCGGAGCGGCAACGCGTCGCTTCACGCGCTGCCACTTTTCGCGCTTTAATATCGTATGGACGGTACTGTGATGAACTTGAAAATGCCTAGCGCTCTGGCGGAGGCTAGTTTTGGGTTGGTTTTGGAAATATTGTAGCACATTTTCAGTTAACTGGATTGGGTTTTGTCGTGTAGGTGTTCGATCAGGGCGTTGAGACCTAGGATCCACTGGCCGGTTTTCGCGGATGCGCTGAAGAGCTCCTATAATAGTGCGAGGATTAGTAGGGCATTGTCTTGAACCGCCATATCTCTCGCGATATGTCTAAGCACTAATAACACAAATAAAAGCGCCCGTATCGCAAGAGATGTCAACGTACCTACTAAATTAGAAAACGAAAACAAAACATAGCGTCTTTATCGCAGTACCATAATCTAATTACTCATTAGTTCATTACACAAAAATAAATAAATAAAACAATAGGTAAGTGTCTTTTTCGCGGAAACATTCACAAAATTAGTCGACGTAATTATGTGCACTACTGTGAAGAAGTGTGTCAAGGGCACGAGTTAGGCTAGCACTAGATATGCAAAAAAAAGAATTAGATTTCGCTGCGACGCGACGGGGTGGGGGGAGGGCACGCGTCGCCTGCGCCGCCCGCTCGCCGACAAAGGGATATCACGTTACTTTAAAGTATTGTTTATTTATTTTAATTTCATTGATGCGATGTTATGATCCGTGACCTCGGCAAATGACCGCTGCGCGACAGTTCTTTAAGTACAGGTTGCTCCAAAATGCTATTTTAGAAAACTTTAAATAAATCCGCAAATAATAACGTTTAATGGAAACATAATTTCTTCATGAAATGAAAATGTGAAAACGTATATGTGTGTTAAATTAATGTCACCATTGTACCGCCACGCTGTATATGTGGCAGTCAAAACTCTTAACCAGTCAAAAGTACTATTGACTAGCAAAATCAGTCAAAAGTACTTTTGACCGTATGCTTTAGTCAATAATACTTTTGACTAAAATAACAGTTAAAAGTACTTTTGCCCAATGGAGCTGGTTAAAAGTACTTTTGACTAAGTGATTCCGTCAAAAGTGGTTTTGACTGGTTGTATCAGTCAAAACTCTTAAAAATTATTTAGCATATTTATTTCTTTAAAATAATGTCATTTGACCGAATTTTCAAATGCACTAATTTGCCTGTTTAATATGATATGAGGTACCTAAAGGTATTTGTATTCTCATTCACTCGCTCTTGCATCCAATGTCGACGGAGCCCCGCTTCGCGGGGCTCCTATTTCTGTGAAAAGGGTTTAAAGTAACCTAACAAAACCGAACCTCGGGGTGGGAACATTACATCAAATAAACATTATACCTTTTGATCAACAGCGCAAATGTTGTTATCGCAAATAAATATTCGATGAAATGAAAATTATGTTAATCGATATTATACAAATTGATTATTATCCTAAACGTTGTTCGAATTAGTAACATTACATCAAAAGTTGTTATACCAAACAAGGATGAACCTCTTTTTTATTCACATCTAACGAGTTAATAGTGCTTTTGAGTTTTGACTGATGCTTTATTGCAGTTAAAACTACTTTTGACGAAGAGCGTCAGTCAAAAGTACTTTTAACCGCAAATTTGCAGTCAAAAGTACTAATAACCAATAATTTTCAGTCAAAACCACTTTTAACCAACCTATTCAGTCAAAAGTACTTTTGACTGATTTTGCTAGTCAATAGTACTTTTGACTGGTTAAGAGTTTTGACTGCAACATATATATTGACAAGGAACCGTCATGATGTTAATTTTTTTAAACAGTTCCCGTAGAGAACCGCGTCTGCTGAGCTTGTAGATGGCTCTGACAGCCCGCTTTTGCAGAATGAAAATAGACTCAATATCTGCAGCCCGTCCCCACAGCAAAATACCGTAAGACATGATGCTATGGAAGTAACTAAAATAGACCAGTCTCGCGGTATCCACGTCTGTTAATTGGCGAATTTTCCAAACAGCGTAAGCGGCTGAACTTAGCCGCCCTGCAAGTGATGTTAAGTGCGGACCCCACTGTAGCTTTGAGTCAAGCGTGATCCCCAGGAAAACCGTATTTTCGACGAATTCAAGTATCTCCTTATTCAATACAACATGACATTCACTACCTCTAACATTCGGTAAAGCGAATCTAATGCATTTAGTTTTTTTCTCATTTAATACCAAATTATTTACAGTAAACCAATTATGGACCACAAGCATAGCGTTTTTTACGTCGTCAAGCTCCTGTGCACGTCTGCTTACTTTAAAAATCAATGATGTGTCATCAGCAAATAACACCATTTGTGGTCGGTTTTTCAGTAAATGTGGTAAATCATTAATATATACTAAAAATAGGAATGGCCCCAATATTGAGCCCTGCGGTACTCCCATTTTGACTTTTAAACCCGATGAATTCACACCATTAATTTGAACTTGCTGAAATCTATCATTTAAATATGATTTTATTAAGCTAAGAGCAAGTTTACCTAGACCGTAATGCTCAAGTTTCAAGAGCAGTGTTTCGTAATTCACGCAATCAAACGCCTTGGATAGGTCACAAAAAATGCCTATTGCATCTTGCGCCTCTTCCCATGCGTTAAAGATATGTTTTAATAAGGTGACACCGGCGTCGGTTGTGCAACGTCCTTTGGTGAAACCAAACTGTTGATCGTGTAGGATGTTATTACGATTAAAATGATTGAGCATTTGATTTAACATTACTTTTTCAAACACCTTGCTGAAAACTGGCAATACCGATACGGGTCTATAATTATTAGTGACCCTGCTGTCCCCAGATTTGAAAAGAGGAATAACTTTGCTGAACTTCATTAAATCCGGGAAAACTCCTTGATCTACACACAAATTAAATATTAAAGCTAAATAGGGTGCAATTGTCTCAATAATGGATTGACAAACTTTAGTAGACATGCCCCACAGATCTTCGGTAATTTTGATCTTCAGTTGCTTAAATACCTTTATAATGACTACAGGGTTTATATGTTTAAATTTAAATTCCACAGGACAGGCTGATACATTCGATCTTAATAATTCAATAGCTAGTGCGGGTGAGGAATTTAAAGTTTCTGTAGTTTTAATTGGGATATTGGTAAAGAAAGTTGCAAATTCCTGAGCAACATCGATGTTATCGCTAATGAGACCGCGGGATGTGTCCAGTGTGTAATCAGTATTATGTTTTTTGTTCCTGTTCGTTTCATTGTTTATAATTTTCCAAACTCTCTTTATTTTATTGTCTGCTGATTTAACCTTGTTTCTAATGAAAGAAGCTTTAGCTGCTTTGCAGATATTTTTAAAAGTTTTAGAATAAGTAGCAACATACTTATTAAAAGTATCCGTGTTAATATAAGGCTTAAGGCCATACAGTTCAAATAATCTTTCCCTACTTTTCCTGATTCCTTTAGTTGCCCAGTCACTGAATAAAAACTTAGGGCAAATAGTTTTAGATTTCTTCTTAAAGGAATTATTGAACTCTGTTTGCACTAATGAAAAGAATTCTTCATACAAAATATTACCATTAGTCATACTTAGGCCCTGAGCCTTTAACTTGCTAATTAAAGTGATATTAAAATTATTCAAATTACCCGATGTTATTGGTCTAGTTTGAATCTGCACTTTTTGCATGGGTGTATTGGACTCAAAAGACACAGTTTGACCACTGTGATCAGAAGGAAGATAATTTACAATGGCTTTATCTAAATATTCGCAGCAACAAAAAACATTATCAATACATGTAGCAGTAGCCGTAGTTATTCGCGTTGGTTCTAAAAACACATTTGCCAGATTGAATGATTTAAAGAGGCTTAACAATCTACTGCTATTCGAGTTATTTTCCAAAATATTAACATTAAAGTCACCACAAACAATTACTGATTTATTACCAGTTGCAAGCTTTCCCAAGACATCTTCCATTACTGACTCAAATATAGAGTAGTTTTGATAGTTTGGAGGTCTGTAAACGCAAACTATAAAATGCTTATCTAGCTCAACACAGGACAGTTCGATGCTATGTTCCACCGATAGTTCCACTATGTCTTTACGAGTCTTATATTTTACAAAATTTTTAATTAAGATTAAAGAACCACCACGCAGCATGGATTTTCGGTTAAAGCAACTGCCTACACTATAGTTCTCATAATTAATCAGCATTTCATAATCTTTCAACCAGTGTTCAGTAATACAAATAATATCAAACATTGTTTTTTCCAAAAACAATTCAATTTCTAATAATTTGGAAGAAAAACCTTGAATATTTTGATGAAACAATTTCAAGATTTTAGAAGTTAGATGGGGTGATTACGCTAACTACTGTTTCTAGATTATATTGTTCTTTAGAGACCATGGGTATAGCGAATTGGCGAATTGGAATATTAATAGTTTGCTTTGTATAGCAACGCTTGGGACTATTAGGGATTGTAGTTTGTTTATGTCTCGTACTACGTTAATTTTGCTGGGGAATTACTCCTTTTGAGTGTGCTTTCTTTTACATTTTCTAATTTGTCGTTTATCTTCTTTAGGTAGTCAGAGGTTTGTTTGTTCTGTACGGGTAAGTTAATTTCTCGTAAAAAGTGTAATTCGTTAGGTGTTTTGTTAGTGGCACTATGTATAGTGGAATTATATGCTAGTACTGCTAAGTTAACATCTTCTTTCTTTAGTTCCTGTTGTACTCTTAATCTCTCTATTAGGGTGGAGTGAAACCGTTCTATGTCTCCATGAGACGTGTGGTGCAGGGGTGTTGTCACATGATGTTTTATTTTTAATCCTGCTAGAAATTCTTTTACTATTTCCGATATTAGTGTAGTCTCGTTATCTGTTGAGATTATTTCGGGGGTTCCTATTAGAGCGAAGAGTCGTAATAGTGTTTCTATTACTTGTAGGGAGTTGTTTTCAACTAGTTCTGTGGCGAAAGTCCACTTAGAAAATGTGTCTATTCCCGTTAAATAGGTTTTCTTTTTAAAGTGGAACGTATCTATTTGCCATTTTTCCATTGGTTTTGTTGGTGTTTTGGTTTTTTCAAAGGGCGGTTTAAATGGTTGTCGATCGTATTTTACTTTAGCACATGTTTCGCACTGATTCAGATAGTTTTGCGTATGTTTTTTGATGTTCTCGATATAGTATGTTTTAGAGATTTCCTTTATTAAAGCTGGGTTTCCTATATGTCTATCCATAAATTCATGCGTTGATCTAATTATTTTTAGGATTTCTTCTTTGTCTGTGATTTCTACACGTGGTTGTGTAAACCAAATGATTGTGAGTTCTTTATTATTGAAATGTTTCCTGTATATTTCAGACAGTTGTTCTATGAGTTTATTACTATTTCCTACTATAGCATATCTTTTTGATCCGAGATATTCTTTACAAAATTTTATAAAGTCTTGGGGATTGTTTATTTTTAGATTATAATCGTAGGTGTGGTTGTCTTTTTGTATTACTTTCACTTGATATGGTTCTGTCGTTACAAATATTCTATTCATACGCCTAGGGGGATGTTCTGATTTTATTATGAATCCTTCATCTGAGTCATCGAAGTTGCTATGTACCGTTGCTTGGTCTGAGTTATGCATTAGTACGATTCTAGACAGAGCGTCTGCTACGTAGTTAGTACTTCCCTTTTTATGTGATATTTCATAGTCGTATTCTTGCAGTTTTAACTTCCATCTGGTAAGCTTAGCGTTTGGTTCTTTAAGTTTGGTTATCCATATTAGTGGTTGGTGGTCTGTTTCAAGTTTAAAGTGTCGCCCATAGATGTATGGTCTAAATTGTGTTAAGGCATAAAGTATACCTAGTAGTTCCTTTTCAGTCGCGTTATATTTTTGTTCCGTTTCCGTTAGTGTTCGAGATGTGTATGCTATAGGATGATTTTCTTGTGAAATAACAGCTCCTAACGCTATATCACTTGCATCAGTCGTTACTGTGAATATTTTATTAAAATCTGGATATGCTAGGACTGGTGGGTTAATGATTAAGTCTTTTGCTCTTTGGAAAGCTTCTAAAAATGGTTTATCATGTTTTATCTCTTTTCCTTTCTTTGTACACTCAGTTATAGGTTTTACTATTTTGGATAGGTTTGGTATGAATTTCCTATAATAGGATACTAGTCCTAAGAATGACTTGATTTCTTTGGTTGTTTTAGGTGGTGGAAATCTGGTTATTGCTTTGATTTTTTCTGGACATGGACTGAGTCCCTTCTCTGTTAGAATATGTCCTAAAAATTTGACGCTAGTTTGCATAAATTTACATTTTTCATGGTTAATCCGTAAGTTGTAATGTCTTAGGGTGTTGAACACTGCTTGCAATCTAGTTAGGTGTTCTTCCTTTGTGGCGGCAAATATTATTACGTCGTCTAGGTAGACTAGACATTCCCTATTTTCCAAATGTTTCCTTAATACGTTATTCATTACTCTCTGGAATGTAGCTGGTGCTGTTTTTAATCCGAAGGGCATTCGAGTGTACTCGTAATGTCCGTCAGGTGTAGAAAAGGCAGTTAATGGTATTGATTCAGGGTCCATCTCAATCTGATGGTAGCCGGCGGTTAAATCTAATGTAGAGAAATATTTGGCTCCATTTAATTTTGAAAATATATCGTCTATGTTTGGTAGAGGGAATTTGTCGTCTCTGGTTTGATCATTGAGTTTACGGTAATCTATAACTAATCTCCATTTCTTTGGTTTTCCTGGGTCTACATGTTTTTCCACTAGGTGCACTGGGCTTGACCATGGGGAGTCTGAAGGTCTGATTATTCTATTTTTTAACATTTCCTTAATCTGGCGAGTGACTTCTACTCGTTGTGTTTCTGGTAGTCGGTACGCGCGTTGGTAAATTGGTTCGTTTTTTGTTAACGTAAGGTGATGTTTAACGGCGGTAAATGAGGTTTGCGCCGCGTCTTCCGCAAATAAGTCTTCGTTCTCTTTTAAGATCTGGTCTAAGGTAATCGAGTTGTTTTCTTGAAAGTGTAATAGTATAGTTATATCGTCTGGTGTTTTTATTTTGTTCTCGCTAGGAATTATTAATAGGTTTTGTTTAATTAATGTGTCCCATCCTATTAGGTATTCATAGTTATTAGAGAAGTCGAACATATAAAATTCTATTGGATTACTGTGTTGTCCGAAGATATTTACCATGGGGTAGGTTATTATTTTACCATTATGTTTTGAGAGTCCGTGCGGGGTTTGGACTGAAAATGTTTCGTCAATATAAATCGCGTATCCATCCGATATTAATTCTTTAGCTATATTGGGTTTAATAAATGAGCGTGTTGATCCGGTGTCTATCAGTATTTTTTCGTCTGTATTAGGTATTTTATTGTATGGTAGTTGGGTATGATGAGTTGTAGAATTTATGTTGGGGTATTCTGGGGTAAATCCGTCTGAAAATCCCCCGAGTTTGGGTCATATTCGTGTGTTGGTTCACAAATTTGATCATTGTTTTCATATCTAGGGTTGATGTTAGTAAAATATTCGTTGGCGCATTGCTGCATGCAGGTTATTATTTTACCATTATGTTTTGAGAGTCCGTGCGGGGTTTGGACTGAAAATGTTTCGTCAATATAAATCGCGTATCCATCCGATATTAATTCTTTAGCTATATTGGGTTTAATAAATGAGCGTGTTGATCCGGTGTCTATCAGTATTTTTTCGTCTGTATTAGGTATTTTAATGTATGGTAGTTGGGTATGATGAGTTGTAGAATTTATGTTGGGGTATTCTGGGGTAAATCCGTCTGAAAATCCTCCGAGTTTGGGTCATATTCGTGTGTTGGTTCACAAATTTGATCATTGTTTTCATATCTAGGGTTGATGTTAGTAAAATATTCGTTGGCGCATTGCTGCATGTATTCTTCAAAAGGGGTATCGGCATAGTCATTACTATTACATTCAGGTTCGTCGATGTTAAATACTCGGTTTCTTTTTAATTGAGGTCGTTCTGTTACAGTTCGCATAGTCGCGTCTTTATCCTGTAGTTCGGGATTTTGTGGTTTTGGTTGCCAGTTTGGTCGAGTTGGTTGCCATGGAGGTCTTTGATTAAAATTATTAGCATTATTATTAAAATTACGCGTAGGGTAAGCGTGAGTTTGATTATTATTATGGTTGCCATACCAAAGTTGTTTAGCTTGTCCTGCTTGTTGCATCCGAATCCTAGCCGAGAAAGGTGAGATTGGATATGCGTGTCTTTGCTGAACAGGTCTATTACCAAGGTTTGAATTATACACAAGGGCGTTGTGTTGTTGGGGGGTTGAGCTCATATTATTTTTAACGAAAGGTTGAGTATGACCATTCGGTTTGTTTCCCGTATTTCTGATGTTAATTACATATCCTTCTTTGTCAAGAGTTCTAGCTCTAAGGCAAGTTTCTAGGAAGTCTAATTTTTCACAGGCTGGTTTATATTCAGGTGGTAGGAGTGATATTAACTTTTGGTTAGCTATTTCCTTTAAACCGGTGTGTACATGTTGGTTAATTGTACATCCTTCAGCTATTAACATTTGTAACTCGTATATAACGTTAGTTAAGCTTGGTGAGCTTGGTCTTAAGTTATTAATTTCCTGAAACACATCTCCTATCGTTTTATTCCATGATCCATACTGTTGTTTTAGGATTTCTTTAATTTCTAACCAAGTGAAGTTATGGGGGTAGCTATATATGAGAGTAGCCGCGTTGCCTGTTATCTTTGACAAGATTATATTGACTTTTTGCGCATCTGTGCCAGAGGTTATTTGAATAAAACGTTCTACTGCGGTGATAAAACCGTGTAGGTATCTTTCTCCACCTTCTCCAGAGAACTGGGGAATAGGAATATTACTTTCTGGTCTAATTTGAGGGTTGGAATCTACGGATGACGTCATTATTAACTTTGGGTTGTTTACTAATTTTCTACCTGAAGGAGTAAATGCCAGTTTGAGGTTGTTTTAACCGGGAAATAATCACGTGTACTTACAGTTGTATTGTGAGAATGATGAGGGCTATCACTGTCTTCATCTGGATGTAGTAGAGGCTTCGTAGAGTCGGGTCTTTGAAGTCCGTCGATTTACTCCGATGAGCTTCTATACTGCGATGTACGAAGAGAAGTTCTTCTTGGCCAGCGTCACCTTGATGTGTACGGAGAAGAGTTTTTCTCTGAGTCAGCGTCACCTTGCAGGAGAAGTCTTGAATCTTTTTCTTTATTTGTAGGTTCTGGGCAGGTTTGATAGAGTAATCTTCTTGGTTCGGTGTCTGGTAGCGGAGATACAGCAATTCAGCACGTCGCCTTGATTGATAATTTCTTCAAGAAATGCCCGTAACGTTGGGCGCCAGTTAAAAGACTGAGACTTGTGATAGAGATAAAAATAATTTTATTCTCAAAACGTGTTAGTAGTACAGTGGTATGTTGTAGAGTCAATACAATAATGTGCTTAAATTATAGTTGGGTTAGTTTATATACTAAGTCTTATCAGCTAACACAGTGGTGGGGACAGGATGGTTCTCACCACAATTCACTTATCTAATCGCTTCCGTTTATTGATGTTGTTTATTAGGGCGGTGGTGGTATCTTCACTGTCTGGTCTCGTTATCTTGACTCAATATTAATATCCTATTTATATTTATTACTTTATTTATAATCGACTCCGCTTATCCCGTTGTTATCGGGTAGTAGCGTTATCTCTACTGTTGACTGTCTGACCTCGTTATCTTGACTCGCGGCTCCCGACGCCCGGAGCGTCTCCCGCGGCGGCTGGGACGGGAGGCTCTCTCCCTCAGCCGTCCCGCCGCCTCCTTCGCTAGCATGACTGCTTCGCAGAAGGAGGCGACTGCCCCCCACTCCCTCTCGCCCCGGACCATGGCTTGAACCAGGCCCGGACGCGAGAGGTCGCCACCGCTGCCGATCGCCTCTACGAGGACACGGCGGTGCTCCGCCCAAGCGGGGCAGACCTCCACCGTGTGCTCCACCGTGTCCTCTGGGCGATCCTGGCAATGGTGGCACCCGGGCGTTTCCTCCCGCCTGATTATGTGCAGGAACCTCCCGAAACTTCCGTGTCCGGTGAGGACCTGCGTCAGGCGGTAGGTGAGGGCGCCATGACGCCTCTCTAGCCACTCCTCAAAGAGGGGTCTTACCGCCGCTATTGTGGCGTGCCCTGCGCTGGGTTGCGACAGTCGCTCTTTCCATGCCGCCATGAGATCGCGCCGGAGGTCCGTCCGCTCCGCCGCAATTTGCTGCGGAAGCGGAGTTTCCCCCCGGCGTAGTGCCTCCGCGCGCCACTCATACAGGCGCGCGAGGACTATCGCCTCCATTACAACAACATTACAAGACAGCCTTACAAAAACAAAAAGAATATTAAATGCACCATTATTAAACAAATACATATTTTAAATCCAGATATTTTTGGTGTCGTAATATTATTTTTGCACATTGAATTTTAAAGCAAATTATACACCTTATTGTTATGTTATTTAAAATATTCTAAAACAATATTAGATGGCTTAAAATAAAACCAACGATTTATCTCCATGATTTGTATACATGGCATTGATTCCTTTGCCTCCTAATGGAATCTATGAAAATATTACCTGAGCCAGTAAGGTTGTTACACTTGTCAGTTGTCAGTACACCAGGTGAAAATTGAATTGAATTTGCCACTTGATTGACGTTCACAATTCACAATGACAATAATGACATCCAACCGAAAAGTGTTGCCAAAATCAATAATTACTGTGGGTTGTAATTTATTTTTTAAAATAATAATTATTAAAAAATATAATAATTAAGGAAAGTGTGCGTTTAAAAAAAAATATACAGTCTCCTTTATTTATGTACTTTCATAAAAATATGATCTCTTCGCTGTTCACAGCAGCTTCGAATAAAAGCCCACCCTCCATACAAAAACCTAACATGTCCTTTAATATGGCTGCCGCTCCAAGATGGCGGATTAGATTTTTTTCAGTCCCCTTAATATGGGTATAAACTCGTCAAAATGTAGGGAACAGCTGATTTTTTTTCGCGATTACAGCTTTTGTCCCTTGGTAAAAGTTATTCATAATGATGAAAACAATCTCCCATTTCGGTTTGTCGCATGTTTTCAATTTCAACCTGTTTAAATAGGAACTAAATAACACAAGTGGTATAAATGATGTAAATTAATAAAATGGTGTAAATAAATAATAGTAAAAAAAATGAATAGTAAATCTTTAAGACTAAAAAGAAAAAATAAAATGAAAATAAAAAAGTTTTTAAAGCAAGCTTTTATTTAAATAAAAACGTACTTAACATAAAAAAGAAAGAATAACGAGAACTAAAAAGAAAAATAAATTTAAATGACACTGTATTTTTAAAATATATATAAATTTTAAACGCTTGAGGCACTGTTATTGTATAGTAGGTAAAATGAGAATGTCACTTAATTTTTTTTCTTTTAAATAAAAGCTTGCTATTAAAAACTTTTTTATTTTTTATTTACTTGTACATATTATTATTATTATTTTAATACTGTTAGTTAGCGTTTTCTACTCAAAAACCAAATGAATAAGATTTTTCATATAAACTGTTATCCCCTCTTTTAATCTCCATAGGTGTGGTATTTTGAAAAATCGTCTGGAATGTTTCTTTATCTTGACTTAAAGATTTTTTAAGTATACCAATTTTCCAGTTAATCAAGCCACGTAATAAAATAACCCCTGTGAAATTGACTACCCCTCTTCACCCCGTTAGGGGTAGATTTTTGAAAAACCCTGAACCACTTTATTATTTGTTTTGGTCTTACATACTGAGTTTCGAGTTAATTGCACCGCGCATTAAAATTCTTCTTTCACCCCCACAGGGGTAGAATTTCGTATATCGCTTGGGATGTGTTTATTACTTGACTCAAAGATTGGTTATACCAATTTTCGAGTTAACCAAGCCACGTAGTAAAGACTCCCCCTGTAAATTAACTTTTCACCCCGTTAGGGGTAGATTTTCGAAAAACCCTAATACACGTTATTCTTTATTTTTGGTCTTAAGTATAAATACTGAGTTTCGAGTTAATCGGACCGCGCGTTAAAATTCTTCCATACAAACTTTGACACCTACCAATCCCCTTTAGGGGGGTAGTTTAGGAAATCCAAAAAATGCCAAACTTCATAATTCACTTAGATAAGTATTGATGCCATGTTTCAAGGTCTGCAGCCTGTGGAATACTTACACGCAGCGTACATACAATGCTCTGCGAGTACAATATAACAACGCGTTTAGGGTGCTGTTCGGGCTTTCGCGCCACTGCAGCGCTTCAGCAATGTTTGCGGTGAAAAGCGTGGATGGTTTTCATGCCATCATGCGGAAGCGTTCTGCGTCCCTTATGAAGCGCATGCGGGCCAGCTCGAGCAGCCTTCTGACCGTGTTCGTGGGTCGCTGGGACTTGCCGATGTGGCGGCACTGGATGCGACTACACACTGCGGGTGCAGCGGGTGGTCGCGTCCAGGGCCTGGCATAGACTGGCACTCCTGTGCGGTGCTACTTCGTAATTTTTATTTCTTTCGAAATGAAATGAAATTTATTTATTTGCCAGAATATACATAGGTGCTTACATGATATGGTAATATAATTTTAGTTTTACTATATTCGACTAATCAGTCGTGCAAATATTTCTAGTACCTACATGCATAATAATATCATTTAATGTTATTACTTATTAGTCATACACAATATACACATCATTGTCATAAATAATAGAATTTACAGTCTTGCTTCGATTAATATTATTTAGGAACTGAAATTTCTGTGGCTTTGTCTTTGTATATAGTATATACTAACAATAGTTTTATTAAATAAGATTTTTGTGTTACTAACAGTATTATTAAATGTCTATTATTATTAAAAGTAAATTGTAATTAAATGTCTTATTAATAACTAAAGGAATAAGATTTTTCATACAAACAAAATCTCCCCTTTTCACCCCCTTCAAGGTTGAATTTCCAAAAACCCCTTCTTAGTGGATACCTACTCTTCACAAAGAACACACCCTGCAAAATTCATATCTCTCGGACCAGCGGTTTAGGCTGTGCGTTGGTATATCAGTCAGGAACAAAACATCCCGATATTCCCACGGGATCGACACTTGGGCGGGTGATGCCGCGGGGCGCTGCTAGTAAAGAATATATTATATATTATTAATATATTATATATTATTAATATATTATATATTATTAATATATTATATATTATTAAGGGGCTTACAAGACCTAAACGCAAGTTTTCCAAACAATAAAAGTATATGATAGACTACAGTAAAAAAAATCAGAAAAATATATGATATTCTTCAGGATATATTAAAAAGAAAAATATACTGAAAAGATCCTAAGTATAACCAAATAAACTTAACTCACACTGCACCAACACAAAGACGCGTATACACCGTTACACTTACACACATACACACACTCTCACCCCCCACACACATACACACACACACACACTCAAACACAGACGCACACTACAGAACAGCAGCACAAACGGAAATTAAACCAAGTTTTACTTTTATTTTATTTTATTTTATTTACTTTTATTTTTAAATTTTAAATTTCATTATAATTTTAATTACCTATAAGAATTGTATTGTTTTTAGTTTTCACTTAATTAGTTATTTTGTTAATAAACTTAGTTTCGTTGTCTAGATAAGGCTAACTAGCTCAATTGTACCAATTTCAACTTCTATGTTATTTTATTCCAAAAATTATCATAACTATTCAATGGTGCACAAACGGAAATCATACCAACTGTTATTTTATCTTCTAAATCTCAACTTTTATTTTATTATTTGATCTCAGCTTCCCTTAATTAGTTAGTCTATTTGTTTGTACATTTAGTCTTGTAGTCCCGATGCTGAGGCTATCTAGCTTAACTTTAGCCAATCTCAACTTTACTATACCTACTTATTTTGTATGAAAAAAATTATCAAGATGCTGTAACTATGTAATGGTGCCCAAGACACAGGCCGTGCCTAGTTTGGGACCAACAATACCTCCATATTGTAATTTTGAATTAAGAAATAAACGATTATTATTATTATTATTATTATTATATATGCTAGATAGATAGTGTGGTGAAAACATAATACAACTAATTTGATACGATAGAAAAAAATCATGAAGATACCTCTAAAAATTTTCTTTTTACAATAAAATCCATACTAAAATACATCTGATCATTCTGATTTTTTGTCAGATTATTCTACAAGCAGCATACTAAAATACTAGTGTTTTAATTTTTTAGTCTAAACAATAGATTCTTTGTAAATCGCATATTCCTATTTTCTAACCTAAAACGTGCGTATGTGTGCGAAAACGCTGTGTAGCGACACTGCCGGCCGAGGCCTGATGCTATACGGACGTGTCGCTCTTTTCGCCGCACTATTTCCGCCAAGATTGTTATGTTTTTGTAAAGTTTGTAACGATCTGTACCTTATTTAAAATAGAGGGTAAGCAGACCGTCCAATAATTTTTATTAGGGAAGATAAAATACAGAAAGTTATAAAAACAGCTAGTTATAAAAATACTAAATAGCACGCACTCTCGGAAGTTTATAGTTCACACACGCGCGCACTCACTGGAGTTTTATAGTTCACGTTATGGAATCAGCTCAGCACTGTAGGAACGGGTAACAGGCTTCAGGGTAGCAAGTTATACGAGGTTAGCTCGCGAAGATTAGAAGTAGAAGGTCCCAGGTGGAATCTTTAGCTGGATCCCCTGGGTTAGTCAAAGATGTCGCAGCAGAACCAAGCAGTTCAAGATGTCACAGCAAAACCAAGCAGTTTTCTGATGCTTAATGTCTCAGTCCCAAGACTCGAATGTCCGCAGCCTCCAGCTGTTCGTGAGCTCGTTTCTAAGTAGTCTTCCTTTTTCAAATATCAGTTTTCTTCTATGTGGCCATCATCTCATCTGACATGTGTATCCGGCCAAGACATATCCACGAGTGCGTAAAGAATATTACAAATCTAATTTAAAATTAAGTTATTTAGACTAAACAATCATAATAATCTTAATAATACAATAGCTAAACATATTGATAAAAATAATTTAAGTTATTTAGACCAAAGAGTAATTACCATAGACTAAGCCAGAAAGACATTTAAAAAGTAACTGACAGATTGACAATTGACGTGTCACAACATGAAAATTAAGTAAAAGTATAATGTAAACATATAAACAAATAAAAAGGATGATAAATAGTATTAAAGTGTAAGTAATGATAAATAGTATTATGCGTGATGAAAGTAAAGTGTAAGTAAGCATAAATACTATATTTCCCCAACGACCCCGAGAAAATTTTTGGCCTAGAACAAAAATTTTGCTAAGGTTAAAATATTACAGCATTCACAAAACTTACATAACTCATTCAAACACACCGACATCTTACGAAGTTAGGTCAGGTAGGATTCACATTCAATGATCACTACTCAACCTGAAAAATCATAACTTTAAGGCTTATTTTAGGAGTTGTAATCCGCTCGCGTCTAAAACCACTAATGAGATGAAAATATAAAGATTTAACAAAGGCTTATTTTTAAAGGAGTTGTCATCCGCTCCTAATCAACTTTTAAGAGTCGATAAACAGAAAATCAACTTTTAGAGTCGATAGTCAACAAGGGCTTATTTTTATGGAGTTGTCATCCGCTCCAATCAACTTTTAGAGTCGATAGTTAACAAGGGCATATTTTTATGGAGTTGTCATCCGCTCCAATCAACTTTTAGAGTCGATAGTTAACAAGGGCTTATTTTTATGGAGTTGTCAACCGCTCCAATCAACTTTTAGAGTTGATAGAAATAGACAAGTTATCATACTAACTTGTAGAAAAGAATAGATATATAGGAAAGATTAAAATTAATCTTTTATTGGTTTAAAAACCGATGAATGAATTAAAAAACAAATAGAGTTTTAATAAATCAAAAGGAACTCTATTAGAGAGGAAGGAAAGAAGAAAGGGATGAATTATGAATATAGTATAATACGAAAAAAAAAAAAGTACAAATATAGGGATAGCAAACGAGTGTAAAAGAATAAAAATATGCGAGTCTATATAGGATCTGAGTTAAAGAAAACTCGAATGTTAGAAAGGTCTCAAGAGTGTTACGAGTTAAGAGGGAAGGAGGGATAGAGGGATCTGAGTCAAAGAAAACTCGAGGACTCAAGTGTCATCTCAAGAGTGTCATGAGTTAAGAGAGGGGTCAGAGTTAGAGAAAACTCGAATGTTAGAAAGGACTCAAGTGTCGTCTCAAGAGTGTTAAGTTAAGAGGCAAGGAAGGATAAAGGGGTTAGGTCTGAACCGCAACACCGCAGTTAGAAAAAACGCTAGGGCAGCTCCCGTAATACAGAAGACGGAAAGCTCCGAGTAAAACGTCAAGGGCAGCAGTAAGTTAGCTCCGAGTAAACGTCAGGGCAGCTCCCGCAATACAGTAGTCGGTAAGCTCCGAGTAATACGTCAAGAGAGTAGTGTTGGACACGGTCCAAAAGTGTATATAAATTTAAGAGTAAGACAGTCTACAGAAAATAAAAATCGAAAACCAATGAAAACTTATTTGTATTAGTGGTGAAATTCGGAACTAATGCATAAAGTTTAGTACCTACTTTTGCCACCGCGCAAAAAGACTAATACTCAATGCAAATGCTCTATGGCTAGTTACCTAGCAACCAATGTCAAACAATAACAATTAGAAAAATATTTTGAGAGCCCACGATATACTTATTTCGGTATGATTCCCAGATATAAGTATAAATATATTATATAATAAGTGTTTAAGAGGATAGTGGAGTATTTGTTATAGGAGTTGTGTAGATGTATAGGTTTGAATAAACATCCACAGGATATTCTCCTGTTTCAGTCGTGAAGTGTCTCAATCCCCTAACTTGGTAGTGACCACGAGGTGGTTTTAAAAACACGCCAAGCGAAGAATGAGTACGATTACCAATGGGTAAACGCTGTAGTGTGCAAGTATGTGGGGTGCAGTGTAGTGATGTATTGGTAAAGAGTTAAGTGTAGGAGGAAACGACTACGGGATATTGTCCAATAGTACGTCGTAGAGTAAGCCAAACCCCAACTTGTAAGTGACCACGAATGGTTTTAAAAACACTGACAAGCGAAGAATGGATGCCAACTACCTTTCGGTAGTGGGATGTATGAGAATGAAGTATAAGATGATGTTCAGTATGAAGAAGTGTTGAATCGAATATAGGAGTCTTCAAGAAGAGAGCTGAAGAAGAAAAATAAGTTAGTTAGTATTCAAAAGACTAAGCCAAATAAGGAGTTCAAAAATAGATACCTAGTGCTAGTTTTTTTTAGAATTTAGAAAAAGGGGGTGAGTTCGAGTTATTTTAACGTTGTGGCGCCAAACTGTAACGATCTGTACCTTATTTAAAATAGAGGGTAAGCAGACCGTCCAATAATTTTTATTAGGGAAGATAAAATACAGAAAGTTATAAAAACAGCTAGTTATAAAAATACTAAATAGCACGCACTCTCGGAAGTTTATAGTTCACACACGCGCGCACTCACTGGAGTTTTATAGTTCACGTTATGGAATCAGCTCAGCACTGTAGGAACGGGTAACAGGCTTCAGGGTAGCAAGTTATACGAGGTTAGCTCGCGAAGATTAGAAGTAGAAGGTCCCAGGTGGAATCTTTAGCTGGATCCCCTGGGTTAGTCAAAGATGTCGCAGCAGAACCAAGCAGTTCAAGATGTCACAGCAAAACCAAGCAGTTTTCTGATGCTTAATGTCTCAGTCCCAAGACTCGAATGTCCGCAGCCTCCAGCTGTTCGTGAGCTCGTTTCTAAGTAGTCTTCCTTTTTCAAATATCAGTTTTCTTCTATGTGGCCATCATCTCATCTGACATGTGTATCCGGCCAAGACATATCCACGAGTGCGTAAAGAATATTACAAATCTAATTTAAAATTAAGTTATTTAGACTAAACAATCATAATAATCTTAATAATACAATAGCTAAACATATTGATAAAAATAATTTAAGTTATTTAGACCAAAGAGTAATTACCATAGACTAAGCCAGAAAGACATTTAAAAAGTAACTGACAGATTGACAATTGACGTGTCACAACATGAAAATTAAGTAAAAGTATAATGTAAACATATAAACAAATAAAAAGGATGATAAATAGTATTAAAGTGTAAGTAATGATAAATAGTATTATGCGTGATGAAAGTAAAGTGTAAGTAAGCATAAATGGTATATAAGTTTTATTTGTAAATTCATTGTTTATTACCTATTATTTGCATAATCTTCTTTCCGTAATTAATATTTTTATTTCGTGTAAATATAAAATACTTTTAAGTTAAAATAGCGTATTAATATGTTATCAATTATCATTTGTAAATATGGGAAATAAAGTGAAAAGTTCCGTTAGGAGGACTACAAAACGTTCATATAAAACGCCGAACATGAACGAAATTAAAAAGTAAAAGCATTTTATTATTACTGAATATTTATTGTTTTAACAATAAAACTGTATTTGGAAACGTCTAAGATAGTGCAGTCATTTACGCATCTACGCATAAGCTCAATTTTTTCGAGCTCGTGTACAATTGTCACGTTAGCGTAAGAGCCCGATGTATAGATTTGTATTCACGAGTCCCCGGGTTCGATCCCCAGATAACCATCGAGTTTTCTTTTTAAATGTATTTTGAATTTATATATAAATATATATTTATTTATAAATAACTAAAAAAAAAACGTCTACAATGTAATTATTTTTCAGAGAAACATAGTCGTAAATATCAACACGGAAGTTATTTCTAATGCGTAAATACCTACACTTTTTCGAAACTATTATAAGTATAACAATTAAAAAAACAAAAAATACCTGTGTTTTTATTAACAGACCGCGACTTATTGATAATGGGCACAACAAAATAATAAATTCATCTGAAAATTGCGATGAAAATGATCACAAGCAAGATTTTAATTTTTATTATTATTGGTTTCGTTTATAATAAATAGAATTCATAATATTACGTAGGTATGAATGTTAGGTGCTTACCTAATCTTTGCGGCTGTTTACACATTATGCCGCAGCTGCAGCGGCACCGCTGCATCAGTCACCCTTGGATTTGTATGAACACACGGCGCCGCGGGCGGCGCCGACGAGTTTTGATAAGACCTATCAAAACTCGCCGCCGAATCGTGCTGCCGCCGCGCCGCGGCGCGGCGCCCGCCGTGTGCAAGGGTTCATGCAAATCCAAGGGCAACCAATACAGCGGCACCGCGGCGGTGCGCGGCGCTGGTCCGGATTTTCAAAAAAGTGGACATAGGATCGAAAATGCATATTTAACGTAACGAAAAATTGTTTCGTATAGGAAATTTAACGCTGATTAATACTTATTACTACAACTTTTCAAAAAAAACAGCTCCTTCACGTCAAAAAAAATTATTGAAAATAAAAATGTATGGGAGAAAATCTATTTTAGTTTTTTTCTCCGTTCAGTATCAAAGTGTATAGTATTTATGCTTACTTACACTTTACTTTCATCACGCATAATACTATTTATCATTACTTACACTTTAATACTATTTATCATCCATGACAACTCCATAAAAATAAGCCCTTGTTGACTATCGACTCTAAAAGTTGATTTTCTGTCTATCGACTCTAAAAGTTGATTAGGAGCGGATGACAACTCCTTTAAAAATAAGCCTTTGTTAAACCTTTATATTTTCATCTCATTAGTGGTTTTAGACGCGAGCGGATTACAACTCCTTAAATAAGCCTTAAAGTTATGACTTATCAGGTTGAGTAGTGATCATTGAATGTGAATCCTACCTGACCTAACTTCGTAAGATGTCGGTGTGTTTGAATGAGTTATGTAAGTTTTGTGAATGTTGTAATATTTTAACCTTAGCAAAATTTTTGTTCTAGGCCAAAAATTTTCTCGGGGTCGTTGGGGAAATATAGTATTTATGCTTACTTACACTTTACTTTCATCACGCATAATACTATTTATCATTACTTACACTTTAATACTATTTATCATCCTTTTTATTTGTTTATATGTTTACATTATACTTTTACTCAATTTTCATGTTGTGACACGTCAATTGTCAAAACTGTCAATTACTTTTTAAATGTCTTTCCGGCTTAGTCTATGGTAATTACTCTTTGGTCTAAATAACTTAAATTATTTTTATCAATATGTTTAGCTATTGTAATATTAAGATTATTATGATTGTTTAGTCTAAATAACTTAATTTTAAATTATATTTATAATATTCTTTACGCACTCGTGGATATGTCTTGGCCGGATACACTTGTCACATGAGATGATGGCCACATAGAAGAAAACTGAGATTTGAAAAAGGAAGACGACTTAGAAACGAGCTCACGAACAGCTGGAGGCTGCTGGCATTCGAGTCTTGGGACTGAGACATTAAGCATCAGAAAACTGCTTGGTTTTGCTGTGACATCTTGAACTGCTTGGTTCTGCTGCGACATCTTTGACTAACCCAGGGGATCCAGCTAAAGATTCCACCTGGGACCTTCTACTTCTAATCTTCGCGAGCTAACCACGTATAACTTGTTACCCTGACGCCTGATACCCGTTCCTACAGTGCTGAGCTGATTTCATAACGTGAACTATAAAACTCCAGTGAGTGCGCGCGTGTGTGAACTATAAACTTCCGAGAGTGCGTGCTATTAGTACTTTTATAACTAGCAGTTTTTTATAACTTTCTGTATTTTATCTTCCCTAATAAAAATTATTGGACGGTCTGCTTACCCTCTATTTTAAATAAGGTACAGATCGTTACAGTTTGGCGCCACAACGTTAAAATAACTCGAACTCACCCCCTTTTTCTAAATTCTAAAAAAAACTAGCACTAGGTATCTATTTTTGAACTCCTTATTTGGCTTAGTCTTTTGAATACTAACTAACTTATTTTTCTTCTTCAGCTCTCTTCTTGAAGACTCCTATATTCGATTCAACACTTCTTCATACTGAACATCATCTTATACTTCATTCTCATACATCCCACTACCGAAAGGTAGTTGGCATCCATTCTTCGCTTGTCAGTGTTTTTAAAACCATTCGTGGTCACTTACAAGTTGGGGTTTGGCTTACTCTACGACGTACTATTGGACAATATCCCGTAGTCGTTTCCTCCTACACTTAACTCTTTACCAATACATCACTACACTGCACCCCACATACTTGCACACTACAGCGTTTACCCATTGGTAATCGTACTCATTCTTCGCTTGGCGTGTTTTTAAAACCACCTCGTGGTCACTACCAAGTTAGGGGATTGAGACACTTCACGACTGAAACAGGAGAATATCCTGTGGATGTTTATTCAAACCTATACATCTACACAACTCCTATAACAAATACTCCACTATCCTCTTAAACACTTAATAATAATATATTTATACTTATATCTGGAAATCATACCGAAATAAGTATATCGTGGGCTCTCAAAATATTTTTCTAATTGTTATTGTTTGACATTGGTTGCTAGGTAACTAGCCATAGTGCATTTGCATTGAGTATTAGTCTTTTTGCGCGGTGGCAAAAGTTGGTACTAAACTTTATGCATTAGTTCCGAATTTCACCACCAACACCAATAAGTTTTCATTGGTTTTCGATTTTTTTTAATTTCTTTACTCTGTCTTACTCTTAAATTTATATATACTTTTGGACCGTATCCAACACTCGGACTCTCTTGACGTTTTACTCGGAGCTTACCGACTACTGTATTGCGGGAGCTGCCCTGACGTTTACTCGGAGCTTACTTACTGCTGCCCTTGACGTTTTACTCGGAGCTTACCGACTACTGTATTACGGGAGCTGCCCTAGCGTTTTTTTTTTTTTGACTGCGGTGTTGCGGTTCAGACCTAATCCCTTTATCCCTCCTTGCCTCTTATTATAACTCATAGCACTCTTGAGACAATACTTGAGTCCTTCCTAACATTAGAGTTTTCTTTAACTCTGACCCCTCCCTTAACTCATGACACTCTTGAGATGACACTTGAGTCCTCGAGTTTTCTTTAACTCTGACCCCTCTCTTAACTCATGACACTCTTGAGATGACACTTGAGTCCTCGAGTTTTCTTTGACTCAGACCCCTCTTTCCCTCCTTCCCTCTTTAACTCGATCCTATAGACTCGCATATTTTTACTATTTTACACTCGTTTGCTATCCCTATATTTATACTTTTTTTTTTTTCTCGTATTATACTATATTCATAACTCATCCCTTTCTTCTTTCCTTCCTCTATAATAGAGTTCCTTTTGATTTATTAAAACTCTATTTGTTTTTTAATTCATTCATCGGTTCTTAAACCATTAAAAGATTAATTTTAATCTTTCGTATATATCTATTCTTTTCTACAAGTTAATATGATAACTTGTCTATTTCTATCAACTCTAAAAGTTGATTGGAGCGGTTGACAACTCCATATAAATAAGCCCTTGTTAACTATCGACTCTAAAAGTTGATTGGAGCGGATAACAACTCCATATAAATAAGCCCTTGTTAACTATCAACTCTAAAAGTTGATTGGAGCGGATGACAACTCCATAAAAATATGCCTTTGTTAACTATCGACTCTAAAAGTTGATTTTCTGTCTATCGACTCTAAAAGTTGATAAGGAGCGGATGACAACTCCTTTAAAAATAAGCCTTTGTTAAATCTTTATATTTTCATCTCATTTGTGGTTTTAGACGCGAGCGGATTACAACTCCTAAAATAAGCCTTAAAGTTATGATTTATCAAGTTGAGTAGTGATCATTGAATGTGAATCCTACCTGACCTAACTTCGTAAGATGTCGGTGTGTTTGAATGAGTTATGTAAGTTTTGTGAATGCTGTAATATTTTAACCTTAGCAAAATTTTTGTTCTAGGCCAAAAATTTTCTCGGGGTCGTTGGGGAAATATAGTATTTATGCTTACTTACACTTTACTTTCATCACGCATAATACTATTTATCATTACTTACACTTTAATACTATTTATCATCCTTTTTATTTGTTTATATGTTTACATTATACTTTTACTCAATTTTCATGTTGTGACACGTCAATTGTCAATCTGTCAGTTACTTTTTAAATGTCTTTCTAGCTTAGTCTATGGTAATTACTCTTTGGTCTAAATAACTTAAATTATTTTTATCAATATGTTTAGCTATTGTAATATTAAGATTATTATGATTGTTTAGTCTAAATAACTTAATTTTAAATTAGTTTTGTAATATTCTTTACGCACTCGTGGATATGTCTTGGCCGGATACACATGTCAGATGAGATGATGGCCACATAGAAGAAAACTGAGATTTGAAAAAGGAAGACGACTTAGAAACGAGCTCACGAACAGCTGGAGGCTGCTGGCATTCGAGTCTTGGGACTGAGACATTAAGCATCAGAAAACTGCTTGGTTTTGCTGTGACATCTTGAACTGCTTGGTTCTGCTGCGACATCTTTGACTAACCCAGGGGATCCAGCTAAAGATTCCACCTGGGACCTTCTACTTCTAATCTTCGCGAGCTAACCACGTATAACTTGTTACCCTGACGCCTGATACCCGTTCCTACAGTGCTGAGCTGATTTCATAACGTGAACTATAAAACTCCAGTGAGTGCGCGCGTGTGTGAACTATAAACTTCCGAGAGTGCGTGCTATTAGTACTTTTATAACTAGCAGTTTTTTATAACTTTCTGTATTTTATCTTCCCTAATAAAAATTATTGGACGGTCTGCTTACCCTCTATTTTAAATAAGGTACAGATCGTTACAAGTGTAGCAAGCAAACGTTATATTCTGGTAAGTACCTATTGTTCTTAATACGACAACATATAAATTGCTTGCGTATCCCTGCGGCCTTGACGCCTACGATGCTTCAAAGTTTAAAATTTTAATGTTGAATTATCTTAATATTATTAACGAGTTTGTCAATTGAAATTAATCCAAAATATCATTTTTAATAAAATCAAGCCCCCCTCGCGCCCCATCCGTGTATTAGGCTCACCCCCTATTACATGGGACTTAAATATAACTGGCGAAATGACAGTGTACTATAGTGTAGTATACACCTTTGCCGAACCCTTCGGGGAATATAAAGCGTGATGTTATGATAAAATAAGCATTTTTGCTTAATTTTTTTTTAATAATCATCTGTTGGTTATTCTTTCATCTGTTGATATTTCCTATTGATAAATCATGGTTGATATTGTTGGTTTTACTACTAGCGTGACTCATCTTAAAAGAAACAATTAGAAATAGATGTAGCCCTTAAAAGGGTTTTTCTGAAGTCCTGAAAAGGACTATTTTAAGTGGTCCTGAAAAGGACTACAACTCAACTACTACTACTAACAAACTCAATTCTATCAATAACAACATCACTAAATCTGTCACGTTTACATTAATGGATCATCTTCAGGCTGCAACTCCTGTAGATCCATATTTTCAGTTTCTTCTATTACTACCTCAGGCAACAACAAAAGCTCTTTAACTTCTGCAAAAAAATCGAATTGCTTTGAGTTGCTGTATTTTGGTCGAATGGGTCTGAACTAATTAAAAAATTATGGAGCAAGTCCTCGTTGGTCTTCATCCTGTTAAATTTTCTTGTGTGATATTCACGAACTCTTCGAAATTCTTTATTTCTTGCTTCTCCCGCTTCTTCGGAAAGAATGCCAATTGGTAGGAGGCCAAAGTGATGACAAATGTCTGCACCGTGTATGAGTAGCTTATGCACATTTGCGGGCATGTAAAACCATAAGTATAGATGAACAAAGATCTCAGCTGTTTCTTTGCAATAAGTCCTGAATTTTTCAATATCTATGGCACATCCCGATGAAATCGTTTGAAGAATAAAATGCTTCAGTAGGCCTTTGTCAATATAGTATTTCGGCAGATTTCTCATAATCTCTAAAAAACCTTCTGGCTGTGTTTCCGTCGTTTGTGGTTCCAAAGCCTTGCTTCACAAAATCCACAAGTATTCCCATTTGCTGTTTGAATTCTTCTTGTGTCAAATGTTTCTTCGCAGCTTTTAGTTGGTTGTTCGCACCTCGTGCAGTCCACATCTCAAAGTCCATGTTGTAAGATATGTGTAGAATACACTCCATACAACAAATCCACATATGAAGAGTAGAAAGTCCATATTTATAAACATCTTCTCGAACAGGTCTTGAAAATACTTCTGACAGTTTGTTCATCTCAGTCGGCTTAGCAAGGCAAATATTGCAGGCAGATGCAGATGAAGTATCCGTTATAATAGTGGCCACTTTTCCGTCGATCATTGTCATATGAAGCTCGTGACTAATCTCTAGCCCGACCCATTTTGTAGAATTGATGTTCTTTATTTCTTCCTTCAATGCAGCTTCTTCTTGCTTGATGTATTCTGCTGTCTCTTTACAAAACTCGAACTTAATGGGCCTGCAATAATGTGTTGACGAAGGTGTTGGGTTTTCCCATATGGTGCTATTATTAGAAACTGATTTAAGAGGGACAAGACTTGACATGAAAACCGATGAATCACTGAAGTCTACATCTTCACTCCTTTGCTTGTAGGTGCTTTGTGAAGAAGCTCCATCGAAACCCCATTTACTAATTAACTTCAATCCTTCAGTTGACGAATCAATCTGGGTACCGGTAATTTGAAGAATCTTCTGGACTGTCAGATCCAATAGGGCTTGAAGCTTCGCTCTGGCTCTACTCTCAGTAATTACTAAATCATGTGGATAGCATCTCTTTTTAGCTTCAAGGAGTTTGTGATACGATGGTAACACTGGAACTTCACAATCTAACAGCGCTTTCCTTAAACATAAGTATTTCTATTTTGACAGGTTCAATGATGTATAAAGATTAAAGACCAAGAGCATGATCTTCATCAAAAGATTTCTTCCTATTTTTCCTAAACAATGTGGCTTGAACAATAGCAACACTATCAGGGTTCTTCGTTATATGGTCAATAACACAAGCTAAGTCATTCTTCTTGTCTATCCTAAGTCTTTCGACTAGTGCAAAAGTAAGTTCTTCCGGCGAATAGTCCAAAAGAGACTTTGAACGTCTTTTCTTCTGTTTGTTGCTGAGGTCAACAAAAGGCTTCCTAATCTGAACTTCGGTAAATGTGCCCACAGTTGTTGTACTTGATGTCGACGGAATCACAGCTGCTGTAGTATCGATGTCAACTGAAGTATTGTCTGACGATATGTTTTCGATAACTTCATCTTGGGCTTGAAAAATCTCGGATAAATTAACAGTAGTGCAATTTGGCCAACTAATATTTGATTCTAACCACGCAGCATGTCTATTCATGAAAGTCTTCTGATTTCTAGAAGCACTTGCCCATCTGCGATTGATATTACTCATGTAGTTTTTCAAAAAGGTCTTGATTATTTCTAAATCTTCCGAACATGTTTCAACTGGGAATGTAGAATAATAGCTTCATAGAGTCGTGCCCAATTTTTCATGTCTCCTTCAACACAGAGGAACATAAACATGTCCAAGTTTGTAACAAATGCAGCCATAACGAAACTCACTAAACTTTCACACAGCACGGATAATTAGATGTTGCTTCCTCAAGGGTTGAGAAACAAGTGCCTTTAATTTTTGTTTCATGCACAGATATTAATAACAAACACACGCTCGCAAGTAGTGACTGACGAAATTTGTACCACATCTTCAACAGCCAATCAGCGTCGTCGAAATCTCCGGTGGTGGGGTTTTTTTTCTGGATAGGAAATCGTCAAATGACCCCTCCCGCTCTGGGTGGAGCGGAAGGGAGTGTCAGACTCTTACTGACTAAAATCCACCCGTGTTCCTTCCTTAGCCCTTTATGTTCCGGGCCAGTGGTAACCCTTTCGGACAACCCCGGTAACCCGGCAGGCTTCGGCCCTGACGGGCCCCTTTGGTTGATGCTGACATCTCTTTCAGGCGCGCGTGGAACACGTACGCGCCGTCCGGCACGGGCCTGGTCCTGATCAGACGGTGAGCTACCCATTACTCTCCGCCCGCAGGCCCGCGCCTACGGTGGCCGGGAGTCGTCGCGCAGCTCCCGACGCCCGGAGCGTCTCCCGCGGCGGCTGGGACGGGAGGCTCTCTCCCTCAGCCGTCCCGCCGCTTCCTTCGCTAGCATGACTGTTTCGCAGAAGGAGGCGACAGGAGTCGTTTCAGTCAGTTACAAATAGACAACGAATCAGCACGTGTCCTTTATTACATAACTAAAGTTGAAGACTTTTATTACTACTTTTTATTAAAATAAAATAGACAAATACTTGCCAAATGCTTGAATGCGTATGTTTTAATTCTTATATAATTAAAAAATTATGTTTTGAATTCAGCTTAATTGAAAAACTCGATAGTAATTCAAAAAAATCCCAATTGAAATTTTAAACTTTGAAGCATCGTAGGCGTCAAGGCCGCAGGGATACGCAAGCAATATATGTATGTTGTCGTTTTAAGAACAATAGGTACTTACCAGAATATAAGGTTTGCTTGCCACACTTTGATACTGAACGGAGAAAAAAAATAAAATAGATTTTCTCCCATACATTTTTATTTTCAATATTTTTTTTAACGTGAAGGAGCTATTTTTTTGAAAAGTTGTAGTAATAAGTATCAATCAGCGTTAAATTTCCTATACGAAACAATTTTTTGTTACGTTAAATATGCATTTTCGATCCTATGTCCACCTTTTTGAAAATCCGGACCACTGTGCGGCGGCGCGGTATAATTATCTATACCTACAGTATTGTGACTGGGCCCTGTTCTAGAAATAATTGTGACTGTACCTATAGGTAAATATTATATTTTTATAACCGACTTCTAAAAATGAGGAGGTTGTCAATTCGGATGTTTCTATTTTTTTTATGTATGTTCGGGCATGACTCCGTCATAATAATATGAGGTAGATGGATTTGTAAAATTCTTTTTTTGTTCGAAAGAAGTTTATTCCGAAATGGTCCCATTTAAATTTCGTAAAGATCTGATGATGAGTTTCGGAGACAGACAACTGAACTCTTCAGTAAATGCCAGTTTACGCAATTACACAGCAAAACATCACGCCTATGCTTTTTAAAGGGGTAGGCATATTTTATGTCATATGAATTTGTGCAGGGTAGGTAGGTACAACTAAAAAGTGAAAAATAAAAACTTTTTACAAAAAAAAAACTACCGACTTCCAAAAAATCCAACGACACCGACTTCCGAAATTAAAGTTATTTTTCACTTTGTAGTGGTTTTTTTTGGAAGTCAGTTGTATTTTTTTTTTTGTAAAAAAAGTTTTTATTTTTCACTTTTTTGTTGACCCTACCTACCCCACACAAATTCATATAACACTACTTGCTATGTGAATATCAGCGACAGGAAGCTATTAAAAACATCTGCCTACCACTTTTAAGGGTACAGGCGTGATGTTATGGTGTGTGATTGCGTAAACAATGCATACAAATGCGATAGAAGTTGATTTGCTGGCATTTATTGAAGAGTTCCGTTGTCTGTCTCCGAAACTCATCATCAGATCTTTACGAAATTTAAATGTACCTAACCTTTTCGAAACAAACCTCTTTCGAACAAAAAAAGAATTTTGGAAATCAGTCTATTTATGATGGAGGTCGTCTATATAGGACCCGAACATATATAAAAAAAATAAACAAACCCGAATTGAGAACCTCCTCCTTTTTAGAAGTCGGTTAATCATGTTGTTGTCATAACTACTTCTTTCCGCGTCATCTATTGGAATACTCGTGCGTAATCTCGCAAAACCGTTACTTCTAAATCTCATGTATGCTGTATGTCATAATAGTGATGGGCGTCGTCGTTAGATGGCCTACGCGTCGATTGTGTATATGTGTGCATGCGTTTCTCAAGGACACTTTGCTCTTGTAGTCCTCTTAATATATTATACTAGCAGCGCCCCGCGGTTTACCCGCATAAGTTTCCCGTGGGGATTTCGGGATAAAAACTATCCTATGTCCTTTCCCAGGACTCAAACTATCTCTATACCAAATTTCAACCAAATCGGTTCAGCAGTTTAAGCGTGAAGACTTGAAGAGGTAACAAACAGACAGACAGACACACTTTCGCATTTATAATTTAGTATGGATTTCGGACTACTAAGAATCCATATAGTATTAGTAACAATGACTTAAAAAACTATGTTAATAAACTTATACAAACTAAAACAACCAAAACTGACGTGGCAGCACACACACTTGGCACTGTTCACTTTGTCTAATAATAATGATTTCAGGATCCTGTTGGAGCTCCGCGCAACCTACCCATTATTGACGCTGTTCAGGGAATCATCGCCTGTCAGGGAATAATAAGTAATTGTTATCTAGGAAATTATTAGAAAGTTCAAAGTCATTCTGATTCTGTGCAGTTTACAATAAATCTGGCCAAGTCGAAGTAATATATTGTCCATTGACACAAAACTGACAAGTTTATGTCTGCATTGCTTACAGTTAAGGCTCGTACACACAGGCGCGACGCGACACGCGACACAAAGGCACCGCAAGTCGCGCAACGAGCGGTGCCTTTGTGTCGCGCGCGATTCGCGTCGCGCGTCGCGTCTGTTTGCAGGAGCCTTTATTGTGCGTGCGTTGCAGTCTTGCAGAGCGAATTCGATCGGCAGTAAATACTTCGTTTTAATAATAATAATAATTTATTTATTTGTTAACATAGGTAAAGAAATACAGATCTTATGTTTGATGACCAGAGCGCTATGTTATGCCAGGAGGCGTACAAATATGGTGTGCAAATCTAACCGAGGATTACAAATTAAAATTTTCTAAAAATATTTGAAAATCATGCATAGTTATGGTATTAAATAGAAAATAAATTGAACGATCACATATTATTTAATTATGTCAAACCCAAATGAGGAATTATTAAAATGTCAAAGATCTGTCAAAATAATTAAAATGTCAAAGATCTGTCAAAATAATTAAAATGTCAATACTTATAATTGTAATTCTAAATTAATTCGTCATTTAAGTAGTCATCAATAGTATAATAACCTTTATCAATCACGAACAATTTCATTTTTTTCTTAAATTGTGTAAAATTTAATTCTTTTATGGCGTCTGGAATTTTATTATAAATGCGTGGAGCCATACCCAGGACACTTTTTTTTACTAATGCAGTTTTACATTATAATTGCTCAAAGCATTTTTGTACTGACTACGAATTGGAACATTTCGTACCATTGTCATTTTTTCAAAATGGTTGGAATTTGTTTTGACGAAGATACTAATTTCTAATATGTATATCGCCGGTAGCGTAAGTATTTTTAATGATTTAAAGTACGGCGCACAGCTGTCATCTGTTTTTAGACCACACATGGCTCTAATGCACCTTTTTTGTGCCTTGAATAGTAATCCCTTATCCGGGGAATTACCCCAAAAAATAATTCCGTATCGTAGAAGTGAGGCTACTAGACCATGATAGGTAACAAGTAACGCATCTATATTTACTTTTCTAGCCAATTGAAAAAGTGCATAGGCAGATTTATTTATTCTTTTACATAGCTGTTCTATATGAGCTTTCCTTTCCAATTAAGGCTACTGTCAATATGGATTCCTAAAAACACACTTACTTTTACTTCTTCTATTTCGTTGCCATTGTAATTGACATTTACTTATTTTAATCCTAATTCACCAGAAACAGGCTATCCTAGAAGCATAAACCATAATATTTTGAGCAGTTTCGGAACTTTCTTGACTCTTACAACTTAATTATATTTATAAACTAGAAAACTACAAAAATATATAGGGTGCAACCACTCATTCTGCAATTCAGTAGTTCACGCCACACATTCATTTCAACTCATAATAATGTTACGAGCTTGGGGTTCGTGACGATAAAAACTGCCGATTTAATCACCAAAAATTGACACTTTAATCATAACACTAATTACAACTCAAAAACACTAATTAAGAAGTACAATTGCACTTACTGATCACTCTTAAGTCGCACTCGAATATCGCTTTCGATGTACTCGCATGTATCGCTTATTCAAAACTCATGTGTCTCGCGGCTCGCGCCCGCCTTATACAAAGTTGATACGACAGAGGGGCTTTCCTTTAAACTGCCTATACTAGATACCATTTTCAAGCTCTGCATGTCGATTCTGTAAAAATCTCACCGTGAATACTTGCGTGGAGTGAGCTGTCAGTGTCATCCCACTGATGCTAGGGATTGACCAAGCAAACATTTACAATCATAAAAGAGATTTTAATAATATTTTTTAATGCTAATCCTATTGATATTTTTATATAATTCAAAGCTAGTATTTTAGTGGTCAAAACATTCGCCTTTGCCTGCTAGTGCCATAATTAAAAAAAAAAAAAAAAACATTCGCCAGCGCCTAACGCGCTTGCGCGGCGTGAAATATGGCTCATTCCGAATTAAGTCATCATCGCTCACATGAATAATTTGCTTTCCGATTTAGATAAATCACCACTATGGCAGCTGAGAGTCAGTAATATACCTATTCACTTGAATAGTTACTCATGGTTGGATTATAGTATTTATTTGTGTATACACCACGAATTTCTTCTTCTTTGGTAAGGTGGCGACTGTAGCCAGAAGCACAATTTCGAA
Source organism: Luperina nickerlii (assembly GCA_963855955.1). Lineage (NCBI taxonomy): Eukaryota > Metazoa > Arthropoda > Insecta > Lepidoptera > Noctuidae > Luperina > Luperina nickerlii. The sequence goes on along the minus strand of OY979683.1, from coordinate 163,724 downwards.
AATGCCACGTTAGTTTAAAGATCGGTGATAATTATTAATTTAGGGCATGGTTGGTAGTCGGCGTTATCGCAAGATGGCACATGCCATGACTTCATATATGTCGATTCACGGGACATCGTTATCGCGTTCACGTTAATTCAGAAAAGGGCCCTAATTCACTATGACCACTTAATAAAAATAAAACCACTTCACTTTGAACTGTCAAAATACCACGCTTGACAACCGTACGGCGTGGTAAGATTATGCGGGGAATAATAGATAAATACCATACAGCAGAATTGGGGTCAAGGTGTAAGCTCGCTGTAGTCGATTACAGTGCAATTCGGAATGTACCATATATCACTCCACTCGAATCTCGTAACCATGGCAACACCACCCAGGCGTCAACACCTCCACCAGCCGCGTTTTGATTGGCGAATACCTCGTCTTTTTCTACTTTAGAGTTACACATTTTGAAAATCGCTCAACGAAAACTTTGCTTAATCTGCCCCTTGGCAGACTCTAAGGCAGGGTCGCCATGAAATGTTGAGGGTTCAAGGGTCGTTAGAATTAGACAACCAGCTTGATAGAATGTACTTTAATGAATATCTAGTGAATTTATGTTACAATGCGCATTGATGTAAACTGCTTACTTATTCTAAAGGAGTGTACTTACTACGTTATGCACTATTAGGGACCATACATACACTTCAGGGTTGACACCAACCACTTCTTCATTTAAGGGTTACTATAGAGGTGCAGTGCAAACACGGGCGCGCGATGAGCGATAAAATATTTGCACTTATTTGACGTTGGTATTGCATTTTCCTAATGTTCTTATACATGACGCCTTACAAGTTAAATATGTAAAAACAAATCTCTAATGTGTTAATGAGTGACTAACGCGCATGCGCGGCGTGATCTTATCACTTCACCTTCACTCCACCCGATTCACGACATTAAATGTCGTGAATCGGGTGAAGTGAAGGTGAAGTGATCACGCAATCTGCAATGTGATAATGACAGTGATTAACGCGCAAGCGCGGCGTGATCTTATCACTTCACCTTCACTTCACCCGATTTACGACATTTAGTGTTGTGAATCGGGTGAAGTGATCACGCCACACAAACTACGTGGGATTACATTCTATGGTCCGTCAGCTAGGCATCCGTTAGCACTCGATGACTTTACACACTCGGTTATCTCTTCTAATTCAATAGCTTTGGGTTAATAACAACGCTGAACATCGTCGCAGTCTTTACTAGACTCGATCTACAATTGCTCATAATAACCAAACAATGTCGATGCGTATTTCCATCAGTCTAACTGTCATAAACGTGAATGTTTTAATTTTATTTAGTGTTCGTGCGTGACGCGCTCGCGCCTCAGTCTATATAAGGACTTACTAGACTAGGCAAAAAATAAAAAAACAGGATTGAGATTCTGACTGCGCTTCTGTTTTGCTATTTTATTGTAAGTAAAACCCCACAAAATATTAATGTTTTGACCACTAAAATACTAGCTTAGAATTATATAAAAATATCAATAGGATTAGGCTAAAAAAATATTATTAAAATCTCGATTATGATTGTAAATGTATGCTTGGTCAATCCCTAGTATCTGGTAAGATGACACTGACAGTTCACTCCACGCTCACTTCACCTAAGTTTTCACGGTGAGATGGTTACAGAATCGCACTGCTGTACCAAAAATCAATTAAATAGGAGCAGTAGTTTAGTCACAAATGATTTTTGAAGTTTTTGCTACGTTTGAACACGATGTATATTTCCTAACAGCTGATTATCTCATACGCATAGGTCATGCACCTTAAAACGATAATCTGAGTATAAGATACATTGTTGTCGCACAAGTACAACCAAATATTTCACGAAGCAATAAATACACACACACTTGCACTTTCACTATGAGAGTGACAAACATAGCAAAACCCCCGCGCCTTTTTCCCGCGCGTAAAAGGAATAGAAATAGGTCAGTGTGTTGCTATTGTATCCTAGATACTTGCGAATTTGCTAAAAAAACTTGTTCTTTCAGTGGACAGTGCGCAAGCGTCATCCATTCGGGACGTACGTTACGTAACACGGGAGCCCCGGCGCCGCCGCCGCGCCGTTATGTTTTGTCGAACTCGCTGACAATAATTGTGATTTTGTTTTGTTATTGTGATAGACACTAAATAAGTTTAATCCAGTATTTTTTTTTATTGTGACAGGATACGTAACTTGGGAATATTATTATTTAGTGTTAGTGTTTTTTTTTTGTGATTGACTGTTTTTATTGTGATAGGATACGTAATTAAACGTTGGTTGTATGTGTGTGTAAAATTAAAGTGTTCAGCAATGCCTCGTGTAACTTACACGGCGTCAGAATACACTTACATGATTTTAATTTACGGTGAATGCCGTGGAAACACAGATTTAGCTCTGCGAACATACCGAGAAAGGTATGGTGACCGGCGTAATAGCCCTAGGAACGCCGGCACCATACAATTGGCAGTACAAAGATTACGGGAATTAAAGTGCTTAGCAACGGACAGTGATTTAATTAGAAAAATAAATAACAATATTCTCCGTCGGTATAATTTGTGCATTAATATGAATCGAGGACACATCGAGAACTTAAAAATTTTGTGTTTTTGTGTGTGCGCGTACTTTACAACTTACCTAACATAAAAGCCGCGCGAGCGAGCGGTCTAAACCGCCCGCTCCCCCCCCCCCCCCGCCCCCCGCCAAGAGAGATAACACACACACGCGCTCCTGCGCGACTTTGTTACTAGGCATCTAAGGTCAGTCAAATTTATTTATAAAGGGTGGTTGCGTTTCACTCTGACTTTAAGCTATTTAGTTTGTTTGAAAAAAAAAAATCTCATTTTTGGCGCTTTCTATTTTTGTACTGTATCGAATTAATACTATACACGTATAGTATACGTAGTGTAATTTAATGCCCCTCTGTCATATCAACTCTGTATAGTGCCACAGAGCTACTCTATAAACATCTAGTATGGTCGAGTACATAGCGGTCCCGACTGACTCGACGTCGATAGTTCTCGGAATTACTAGTACCTTGAAGGGTTAAGGTCGTAACGACGTACTAGTTCTGCTACCCGATACTAGATGGCGCCAATGGTAACTAATGTCACTATGTATTAGGCATTATTTGTGGCGCGCGACACTGCCCCCTCCTAAGACATGCTCGTCCCGAGCATTATCGGCCCCATAATAACGCGCCAGTCGATCCACATGGACGATCTTAGGAGTACCTCTTGCACCTTTCTGTATCCGATAGGTTACGTCATTGATCTTAGTCACAACCCGGTACGGGTCATCCCATTTAGCTGGAAGCTTAGGAGATTTCCCTTTGCTGCGGACTGGATTGTGCAACCACACGAGTGAACCTTCATCGAACTCTTTATCAACATCCTGAAAACTATAGCTGATAGGTGGGACAGCCCCATACTGGGACATTGGATGCGCCTACATGCCACTGTGGGGTATTAATTAATAGTTTGTGTTGTTTTTCTGATAGATGTAAGTACTAACACTATCTTATAAGTTGTGTGTAGGTATACTAACCAAATGGCTAAGCACTGTATTTTAACTACTAACACTAGAAATAAGTTATAATATTGTTTACTAACACGCTGGATCACTGTTGTCCGAAAATAAAGAATATTATTATTTCCTTTATTTGACTAAATACATATAAATTATATTTTAAAATATTAATATAAAAAGAAATATAAAAACATTTAAAAATATAAAAAATAGTAGCCCACCGGTATCGGGAACAGGGTCCAAGCCGGCGGTCAGGGCTCCAGAGAGAGGAACCTCCTAACAATGCGGGCCGTGTCCAGAAGTACCGCTTTCTGAATCAAGCCCTTGATCCAGCTGCCCAACGAGAGCCTCCTTAGGTGTTGGTCGATGCTCTTGGCTATTAAACCATTGGCTGTCACGACTATCGGCACAATGATCGCTGAATCCACATTCCACATGTCGACAACCTCGCGAGCCAAGCCAAGATACTTGATCTGTTTATCTTTCTCGGCTGTCACGAGGTTCCCATCATGCGGGACGGTTATGTCAACAATCATTGCGCGCCGCTCTGATCGATCCACCACCACTATATCAGGCTTATTGGCAACAATAGTCCTGTCAGTGATGATGGATCGATCCCAGTACAATGTGATATTACCATTTTCGAGAACTGGGTCGGGCACATACCTGTAGTACGGCACCTCTGATTCCACAAGGTTGTATTTCAGAGCAAGTTGCTGATGTATTATCCTGGCTACAAGGTTGTGTCGATGCAAGTACTCTCCGTTAGCTAAACGAGAACACCCGGAGATAATATGCCTGATTGATTCTCCCGGCCGGTGGCATGCCCGACAGATGTCAACCGTGCCGTCTTTCACAATAAATCTCCGGTAATTGTTCGTCATCATAACTTCGTCCATAATTGCACAGACAAAACCTTCGGTTTCTCCAAATAGGTCACCGAAACGCAGCCAGGCTACGGACGCTAGTAGATCGACATCGGGTCCATGTAGGGCCCGGAAAAAGCGTCCGTGGAGCTCCTTACTCTGCCATACCTCCATGCGATCTTTAGTGTCAAGCACTACTGGCTTGCGCCAGTTCTCTTTAGCCAAGGAGAGCGGGGTGAGGCCCTTGTCCACGGCAACTACATCTCGATGCATCCCCACGTCGGTTTCTAGGAAGTATTCCCTGAGACTGCATATCTCGCGATTGTGGAGGGTCTTAGCATTTAAAAACCCCGACCTCCACACTTTCGCGGGATATACAGCCTCATTACCGACGACCGTGGGTGATGCATTCGATTTGCAGTCAGCAGCGTACGGACCCTCCTATCCAGGGCGTCGAGTTCAGTCTGAGTCCATTTGAGTATGCCGAAAGAGTACATCAAAACCGGCATGACCCAACCGTTGAAGGCGCGCACCTTGTTTCCACCTGATAGAAGACTATTAAGTACTTTTTTCAGGCGCCCAAAGAAGCGCTCCTTCAATGATTGCTTCATGTCAGTAACATTGATGCCTAACGCTTCCGACATACCCAAATACTTATAGGTTTCGGATGCGGAGAGGGCTCTAAGGTTTGTGGAATCCGAGAGTTGGGTTTCCACGGATTCAACAATCTCCCCTCGCTTTACATGCATAACCGCACATTTATCCACACCAAATTCCATCCTGATGGCGCTACTGAAAGTTTGAGTTACTTTCAGTAGCTCCTTCAGTTGCAAATTGTTGGGGGCAAAGAGTTTTAGGTCATCTATGTAGAGGAGGTGCGATATAACCTGACCACCTCTCCTCAGCCGATAGCCTAGACTTGAATCCTCCAGCAGTGTGCTTAGAGGATTCAAGGCTAAGCAGAACCAAAGCGGACTCAAACTATCACCCTGAAATATGCCTCGCTCGATCCTTATCGGTTCGCTATTCCTCTGAATATTTCGACATCCTGGATAGCGAAGGACCGTCCTCCATTGCCCCATACATGACATCAGGAAGGTGCGCAGGGTTGCATCTACTTTGTACAACTCCAACACCCTCATGAGCCATGTATGTGGCACCGAATCATAGGCCTTCTTATAGTCTATCCAATATGTCGACAGATCCTTTCGGGAACGACGAACCTGTTGGCTAATGGCCATATCAATGAGGAGTAGCTCCTTAGTACCTCGGGACCCGTTCCTGCATCCATTTTGAGAGGCAGACATAATGGAGTTGGTGTTTATATGTTTGTCAATTTTAGCTCTCAAAATGGATGTAAGAACCTTATAGACCGTCGACAAACACGTGATCGGTCTATAATTTTTGGGTTCCGCGGTGCTACCTGATTTATGGAGCAGGTGGGTAATTCCTGTCGTTAGGAACTGGGGTAGCGAACCAGACTCCAAAGCAGTCTGGAACTGAGATGCCAAGCGAGCGTGTAACCTTGAGAACCACTTGATCCAAAAGTTATGCAGTCCATCCGGCCCTGGAGACTTCCAGTTAGGCAACGGACGGACTGCACGAGCTACATCTTGGGGACAGATGGTAATAGTCCCCATTTCTGGTATTGGCTCACAGGCTCGCTCGACTTCTCGAGTCCAATCACTTTCGGTGTGACTGACAGGCACCGACCAGATACTGCGCCAGAAAGAACACATGGCATCATCATCCGGCAGGCACGTGTCAGCCACACCTTGGTCTGGTCGCTCCCAACCTCTATAAACCCACCTTTCATCACTCTGGAAGGTGCGATTCTGAGTGTATCGCTCTACTCGCCGCTTATACCGACGAATACGGTTCGCCCATGCATACACTTTCTGCTTCAGGAAGTCGATGCGCTCTGTGACACAAGACATATAGTCTTGAGGACTGATATCAGTCCCCGAGAATGCCCGTCTCACAAAGCGCTTCACTCTAGGACGAGTATTGCCCTCCCTGAAGCAGATTAGTTTGCCAATGAGCGCTCTGGCCCCACCAATACGGCGTTCAATTCTGCACTGCCAAGCTGGTACGGCTGGTTTCGGTCGTGTAGCTCTAGAATCATTGGGAAATTTGACGTGAGCTACACGACATGCCGCTACAGCCGCGCAGTACAGAATCGAATGAGTATCGGTGAGGTCTTCGCAGCCTTTAAAATAGTTTGACAACTGCCAATCCAAAACCGCCACCAGCGCCCTATTTTTGTTACGATTATTATTATTATTATTATTTATTGTTCATTTTGCGGTCATAACGCGTTTTCATCTTCTCAGACATTTGCTGGCCCGATTGTCTGACGTGCTCATAAATGTCGTTCATTTTGTTCCGCAAATCATTCGCATAATCAGTTACACTGCGTGGGGCATCAGGTGGTATTCCGGTGATCAGGTCTGCAGGTAGCCGTAGTTCTCTTCCGAAGTTTGCGAAAGCTGGCGTCACCGATGTACTTTCGTGAACAGCGCTTCGATATGACAACAAAAACGGACCGTTTTAAACGGTTGTATGTGCTTGTCCCAATCTCGTTGCCGATTTTCCACAACTTTTGCTAGGTACCTCTCCAGTGTCTGATTAAATCGTTCCACCATTCCATCCGATTGTGGATGGTAAGAAGTCGTTCTTGTTTTATGAGTACCCATAACTCGACAAGTTTCCTGGAATATTTGTGACTCAAAATTCCTTCCTTGATCACTGTGAATCTCCAAAGGTACTCCAAACCGACAGAAGACTTCATGAACTAATTTGTCTGCAATTGTCGAAGCTTCTTGATTTGGAATGGCAAAGACTTCCGGCCACTTCGTGAAGTAATCCATCACAACCATGAAATACTTGTTACCACTTTCACTTTCCGGAAACGGCCCCGCAACGTCAAGGGCTATCCTCTCCCATGGTGCACCAACATTGTACAATTTCAATGCACCTCTACTATGAGTCTGAGGTCCCTTTACAGCTGCACAACTTGTACATTTGCGACACCAATCTTCGACATCGTCCCGACAGTGGACCCACCCAGTAAAACCGTTCTCGTATCTTCAGTAGAGTTCGTTTTACTCCCAGATGACCTCCTGAACAACCATTATGGTACAGCTGTAGAACATCCGGTACTTGAGCTTTAGGGACAACCATTTGTAAATGACAGCTGTCTCCCCGAGCATTTTCCCATTTACGGCACAGGACTCCATCCTGAACCACCAAGCTGTCCCATTGGGCCCAATAGCTTTTTGTGACCGAACTCATCGCTGAGACGTCGCTCCACCTGGGCTTAGGAGCTCTGGCCTTCATCCACTCCAGAATTGGCTTGATGTCCGAATCTTCCTGCTGTGCACGTTGTAGGCTTTCCTTCCACTCGTTGTTGAGGTCTGTCTTAAGCATCCTGATAGGTACCACTTCCTTACTCTCCTGCCTAGTACAATGCTTGCAGTCTTCAGGACAAGGTCTTCTTGACAATGCATCTGCGTTGCCATGAGATTTTCTGCTGCGATGTTCGACCACGAAGTCGTATTCCTGCAGTAGTTCAATCCATCTCGCAACTTGTCCTTCTGGGTTTTTGAACTGCCCCAGAAGATATTTGCTAAAATACTGCAATGACTTTACCACCGCAAGCAGTTCCCGTCTCGTAACACAATAGTTCCTTTCCGGCTTTGACAATGACTTGCTGAAGTACGCTATCACAACCTCTTGATCACCATTCCGTTGAGACAACACACCGCCAAGTCCTATGTCACTTGCGTCTGTGTCAACTATAAATTCCTTGCCTGCATCAGGCAGGGTACCCCAAAATAAGTGTTTTGCACAGACGGTCCTTTAGCTCCTGGAATGCGATGTCGCAACTATTATCCCAGCAGAAATGTCGCTTCTCCTCGGTGAGCTTATGCAGGGGTTTGGCTATATCTGCAAAGTTCTTGACAAATCGGCGATAATAGGAGCACAAACCCAAAAATGCTCTGACCTGCGTCTTGTCTTTTGGAACTGGCCAATCCTTGACAGCAGCAATTTTCTCTGGATCTGTGCGGATACCTTCTTCAGACACTACATATCCCAAAAAACTAACTTGTCGTTTGAATAGTGAACACTTCTTCGGACTTAACTTGAGGTTGGCACTCTGGATCTTCATGAGCACGCGTTCCAGGTTTTGAAGATGTTCTTTAAACGTACGGCCTACGATGATGATGTCATTCAAGTAGACCAGGCAGGCATCGCCAATTAGCCCGGTAAGTACAAGTTCCATCAACCTTTCAAACGTTGCCGGAGCATTGCACAATCCAAACGGCATCACTTTAAATTGCCACAGACCCTTTCCTGTCGAGAATGCAGTCTTCTCCTTGTCCTTGGGATCAATTTCCACTTGCCAGTAGCCACTTTTCAGGTCCAGCGTGCTAAACCACTTTACGCCAGTAAGCATGTCCAGCGTGTCATCAATTCTTGGCAAAGGATAGCTGTCCTTCTTCGTAACGTTATTCAGACGACGATAGTCAACACAAAACCGCATGCTGCCATCCTTCTTTCTTACCAGCACTACGGGTGAACACCATGGACTAGATGAAAGGTTCAATCACACCATCCTTCACCATTCCCTCAATCATGGTTCCCACTTCCTTTTCACGTGCTACCGGCAATCTTCTTGGCCGCTGACGGATAGGCAATTCTTCTCCTGTGTTGATTTTGTGTTGAACTAAGCCAGTCCTCCCGATATCAGCATCGTTTGACGAGAAAACATCGGCGTACTTGAGTAACATCTTCTTTGCTTTGACCATTTCACTTTGGGACAGAGCGCTGCGGCAGTCTTCTAAAAGGGTGGTCACTCTCGTTGGTGCATCCTTGCTGAGGGTCCCAGTCGATAGATATTGGCATCGACGCAACCAATCCACTTCCTCGCAAGTACCAACCAACTAGTGTGCCTTTTTCTATAATGTGTTCCTGATCACAAAGGTTCAGCACACGTACCCCTGAGATGTCGGTGGCTCTGACCAAAGTTCGTGCCACTTTCCATGGAAGGTCATTGTCTACCCTTTCCACGAGTACACAACGATGAGTTTGACCAGGATTCCGAGGAAGACTAACCGGCACAATCGTTTCCGATCTCGGCGGAAGAACAATCTTCTTAAGGCTGTACACATTTCCTGGTAACGCCCCTTCCACGAAAAGTTCCTCTTGTCCACATTTCAAAACACCTTGCTTGACGTCAATCTCGCAACAATTCTTCCTCATAAAGTCAAGGCCCAGGATGCAATCGTCCATTATATCAGCCACGATGACATTATGCAGGTAGATTCTGTTGCCTAGCTTCAACTCTATCTGCTTCTCTCCATGGACGGGTATGCGCTGATCGGTGGCTGTAACCAAATTAATGTGTTCTCGGTTGTGTGCGGAGTCCCCAAGGAACCGATTTATAAGTTGGGAACTGACGACCGTGCGAGAGGCTCCTGTATCTATGGTCAGCTTACAAGGTGTTCCGTTGACTTTGCCCTTGATGATTAGGCTGTTCCCGTCATGGGTTTGTGTGATCGAAATCCTTGGGGCTCTTTGAACATCAGCCAGCTAGGTTGTGTGAACATTGAACCTCAACAGCACCCGCCCCGCAGTCCTGGCTATTACTCGTTTCCCTGCTGCTGGTGTTGGGCGGTGCTGTTAGCCGCACTGCCCTCTGGAGATCGGCCGTCTTCTCTTTCTGCAGTTTGCTTAGGGCAACTAGATCGAAGATGGCCCCTTTCACCACAGCCGTAGCACCTAGGGCTGTATCCTTTATTGCGGTCGCGAACTGTAGCCGCTGCAACTTCCCTGACGCGATGGGAACGATGATCCTGCCGCACCGCTTCAACCTCCAGTGCATGGGCCAAGGCGTCCTTCAGCGTCCCGTGGTTGACCGAGCCTCACAGCAGCTCTAACTTCAAGGTCGCGGATGCCGTCGATGAATGCCTGCACCAGGTTCCCATCAATAAGCGCAGGTACGGACTGGTAAGCTTTGCGAACCAGCTTCTCCACTTCAAGGGCCCACTGCTGCAGGTTTTCATTGCTGCGTTGCACGCGATCCTTGAGCTGCGCACGAAACACGTGCTCCAGGTGAGCGCCGCCATACCGAGCCTCCAATGCCTCAAGGAGCTGCTCGTAAGTCACTTCCTTACCGAGAGCTTCCAGAACAGTTAAGGCCTGGTCGCGCAAGCCCAGGGTGAGGGCACTCATGGCCTAACTTTTATTCCACCCGTTCGCCTTCATGACAGCCTCAAACTGGATTTTGTAGGCCGACCAGGAAGAAGTTCCGTCGAACGGTGGCACTTTGAATCCACGTAGCGAAGGTGTTGTAGCTACGGGAGCTGCGATTGCATCACCCAGTTTCAGGTAATCCAGCGTTTTCTTCACGTCAGCCATCACGGTTTCCTTCACGTCAGCCATCACGTTGTCAACCCGATTATTCACTTGGTCGATTCGGGTTTCGGCTTCCGACAGACGGTTGTCATGTTGAGCAACCTTTTCCTTCACCTCCTTCATGTCTTTACCGAAGGTAGCGTGAAGGTCCTTTATAAGGAGCATCTGCTCTTCCTGGCGGCGCGCTTGCTCCTCCTTATCCCGCTGGAGCTGTTCCTCCAACCGACGAGCCTGTTCCTCCTGTCGGCGGGCCTGCTCCTCCTGTCGGCGGGCCTGCTCCTCCTTGTCCCGCTGGAGCTGTTCTTCCAACCGAAGAGCCTGTTCCTCCTGTCGGCGGGCCTGCTCCTCCTGTCGGCGGGCCTGCTCCTCCTGTCGGCGGGCCTGCTCCTCCTGTCGGCGGGCCTGCTCCTCCTTGTCCCGCTGGAGCTGTTCCTCCAGTCGACGAGCCTGTTCCTCCTGTCGGCGGGCCTGCTCCTGCAGCATCATCATCAGAGCAGCAAAATCTGGTGCTGATGATGTCGAAGCAGCTGTGGACGGACTGGCCTCCGTGGTCGGTACTAGCTGGCCTTCCGACCTCTGTGGCCTTGCTCCACCGAATCGCCTCTGGTCCGTCTCTTGCTGGCATTGACTCCGGGTACAGATACCCTCCATGTCGTCTTTGGGTAAAATCGGCATTTTAAACCTCGCTTCTGACACCAATTGTTACGAGCTTGGGGTTCGTGACGATAAAAACTGCCGATTTAATCACCAAAAATTGACACTTTAATCACAACACTAATTACAACTCAAAAACACTAATTAAGAAGTACAATTGCACTTACTGATCACTCTTAAGTCGCACTCGAATATCGCTTTCGATGTACTCGCATGTATCGCTTATTCAAAACTCATGTGTCTCGCGGCTCGCGCCCGCCTTATATAGTGCCACAGAGCTACTCTATAAACATCTAGTATGGTCGAGTACATAGCGGTCCCGACTGACTCGACGTCGATAGTTCTCGGAATTACTAGTACCTTGAAGGGTTAAGGTCGTACCGACGTACTAGTTCTGCTACCCGATACTAGATGGCGCCAGTGGTAACTAATGTCACTATGTATTAGGCATTATTTGTGGCGCGCGACAATAATTAGTTCAGTTCGCGTTGGGCTCTCAAGTCAGCCAGGCGTTGTCGTTACAGCCAACAAGGGCCGCGTCACTCACTCCATTTCGACACCATCAGACCATTACGCTCAGCGGTGCTATTCTGTAAAAATCTCACCGTGAAAACTTAGTGAGATTATTACAGAATCGACCGGCAGTTTTGCGACAATACAGTAGTGTTTTAGTACTTATCTTCTTTTATTCCATTCATCCCTCATCTAAAAGTAATATATGTTCTAGCAAGGGATCATAATTTGTATTACAACATTTACTGAACATTGAATTTTACAATCTAGGCAATCGTCCGTTGTTCCACTGGTCATTGTTCTACAGCCCAGAATTATGTAGGTACCCTAACAATAAACATCAGTGCGAATAGTATGCAAATCCAGAATAAAAATCACATTACAACTTGATAGTGGAAAAGAGACCAAAAGAAATTAGCCAGGGACTCCCTGGCAAATTTTGGTCTCTTTTCCACTATCTAAGTCGGGCAGGGAGTCGCAGAGGGACGAGTGTTGATGGGTTACTTGTGTTGTTGCAGGCGGTGCAGAGCGCAAAGTGTCGCCGGCGCTGCGCGACGCACTCAACACTATCCGCGAGGCGTGGGCTGAGCCGCGCTCGCTACTTAGTCGCTGGTCAGTGTAACTTCACATTACCCGCGAGGCGTGGACTGAGCCGCGCTCGCTACTTAGTCGCTGGTCAGTGTAACTTCACATTACCCGCGAGGCGTGGGCTGAGCCGCGCTCGCTACTTAGTCGCTGGTCAGTGTAACTTCACATTACCCGCGAGGCGTGGACTGAGCCGCGCTCGCTACTTAGTCGCTGGTCAGTGTAACTTCACATTACCCGCGAGGCGTGGGCTGAGCCGCGCTCGCTACTTAGTCGCTGGTCAGTGTAACTTCACATTACCCGCGAGGCGTGGGCTGAGCCGCGCTCGCTACTTAGTCGCTGGTCAGTGTAACTTCACATTACCCGCGAGGCGTGGGCTGAGCCGCGCTCGCTACTTAGTCGCTGGTCAGTGTAACTTCACATTACCCGCGAGGCGTGGGCTGAGCCGCGCTCGCTACTTAGTCGCTGGTCAGTGTAACTTCACATTACCCGCGAGGCGTGGGCTGAGCCCCGCTCGCTACTTAGTCGCTGGTCAGTGTAACTTCACATTACCCGCGAGGCGTGGGCTGAGCCGCGCTCGCTACTTAGTCGCTGGTCAGTGTAACTTCACATTACCCGCGAGGCGTGGGCTGAGCCGCGCTCGCTACTTAGTCGCTGGTCAGTGTAACTTCACATTACCCGCGAGGCGTGGGCTGAGCCGCGCTTGCTACTTAGTCGCTGGTCAGTGTAACTTCACATTACCCGCGAGGCGTGGACTGAGCCGCGCTCGCTACTTAGTCGCTGGTCAGTGTAACTTCACATTACCCGCGAGGCGTGGGCTGAGCCGCGCTCGCTACTTAGTCGCTGGTCAGTGTAACTTCACATTACCCGCGAGGCGTGGGCTGAGCCGCGCTCGCTACTTAGTCGCTGGTCAGTGTAACTTCACATTACCCGCGAGGCGTGGGCTGAGCCGCGCTCGCTACTTAGTCGCTGGTCAGTGTAACTTCACATTACCCGCGAGGCGTGGGCTGAGCCGCGCTCGCTACTTAGTCGCTGGTCAGTGTAACTTCACATTACCCGCGAGGCGTGGGCTGAGCCGCGCTTGCTACTTAGTCGCTGGTCAGTGTAACTTCACATTACCCGCGAGGCGTGGACTGAGCCGCGCTCGCTACTTAGTCGCTGGTCAGTGTAACTTCACATTACCCGCGAGGCGTGGGCTGAGCCGCGCTCGCTACTTAGTCGCTGGTCAGTGTAACTTCACATTACCCGCGAGGCGTGGGCTGAGCCGCGCTCGCTACTTAGTCGCTGGTCAGTGTAACTTCACATTACCCGCGAGGCGTGGGCTGAGCCGCGCTCGCTACTTAGTCGCTGGTCAGTGTAACCCGTGGTGTAACTTTGCATTACCCGCGACACCGCGAGGTGAGGCAACCCTCACCTCGCGGTGTCGCGGGTAATGCAAACACGGGTACTGCGGCTCAACAGCCGCGCTCGCTACAAGCGTGTTTCTATCTTAGAATCCACACTCAGCGGGAACGGGTCCATATTGGCTCACCTAAAGTTCTTTACCCGAAATTGTTCTTCCTAATGATTTGTAATCCGAATGATCACTCTTCCTAAAATTTTTCATCCTAAAGTTTTCATTCATACTATTTGTAGTGCTACCTAGTCTACCGGCGATGTTCATAACACTCATGTTTCCGAAAATTGTAATTAAAGGTCCCGCCTGCTTCCAACTTTAATTTAATTTAGGCTTGTTTTTAGCTTTTCTGTTTTTTTATTAACTTAAGTTTTTTACGCAGTGGGGTTTATTATTTTTTTAAATTACTGTTTTTTTATTTCCAGCTTTTTAGTTTACAAAATAATGTGATTGTAATAAATATATTGTAATATCGCAGATGATTTAGTTCTTGGTACGTGTTTTTTATGATTTGTCACTTCGAATTACTTTTAACCATATAAGTTGTATATATTTTTGTAATCGCTTTTTAAAACCCTTTATTTTGATACCCCAATCGATAATTTTGAGAAAAAAAAATTGAAGACATAATATGGCGCCAAAAATCGGACATTTTATTTTTTTTAATTTTGGTATACTCAGTGTCATACTCACAATTAAGACTAATCTATCAGCACCTCTCAAGCTGAACTCGATCAAGGCGTTTAGGCTACAAAGCGTGCCAAAGAAATATACTTACATACATACCTATACATACACTCGAAAAACATAACCCTCCTTCTGGCGCAGTCGGGTATTTATTTTTGGTTTTTCGGGATAAAGCCATTTTTAATCGATCAAGTGCAAGTGTACTGAAGACCTACCTCAAGTATTGACCATGATGGTCAATACTTGAGGTAGGTCTTCAGCACAATGGCGTAATACTTACTTCTAAATTATTTGTCAATACAAATAAATAGGTATACTATTATAGCTGTTCTCCTGCGTTACCCGGTAGGCTACCGGGCCAAATAAGAGGTGGATATCAAAGGTAATACGAGGTGGATACCAAATAAGAGGTGGATATTAAAATACACAATGACAACAACATAAGCCCGAAGGTATTGATATTTAATTATGGAAGTTTTAGCCAGCCAGCCACTGTTACCGCCTTCACCGGGTGAAGGTACTCCCAGCTTACGTTGTGTTATGTTATGATGCAAAATTATACCCCGCGTCACTTTCACAATTAATACGAATCTAACGACACCTTTGAAGCTAAAATTCATTGAGCAGTTCTGACCGCAAAACGTGCCGAACATTTGAATATCGCGCCAAAAATCTGCCATTTTTTTATTACGATATCATTTTTACAGTAATTACGAATCTAACGACACATTGCAAACTAAAATCCATCGAGCCGTTCAGGCCGCAGAGCGTGCCAAACATTTGAATTTGGCGCCAAAAATCCGTCATTTTGTTTTTTTTTTATTTTGATATACCCAGTGTCACTCTCACAGTAAATACGAATCTAACAGCACCTCTCAAGGTAAAATCCATAGAGCTGTTCAGGCTGCTGAGCGTGCCAAACAATTATACATACTCTCGAAAAACATAAGAGGATTGGGAGCAACGTGAAACGCCTAATCGTATGAGTGATTCGTGCGGTGAACAAAACCGTAATATAAAATTGGTTTTGATGCTAAAAGCTGTGCTCTACGATCATCCACAACATATTGAACACACCTACAATTTGTAGAATCGGGACACAGCTTTCTTCCCAACGACACTGATTTCGCAAAAATTTAATCTTCCTTAAAAAAACAACAGATGATATATACCTACACACCTGATGATTACAATCATGTAGATTATGAAAAAAAATTAAAAATAAACCTATGCACGTACATACATAGAATGAAACCTGAAGATTTCTTGTCTTCATTGAAGATGGAAAAAAACATAACATAACTAATAAGAAGAAAACTGTAGATGGTCATAAAGTGTCTTGGCTTGACACAAAGGAAATACTGCTCAAAAAGGAGGAAATTTACACAATTTTTATTATAAGAAGGTTAACATAAAAAAAAAAATGTACGCGGTAGGCCAACTTTTGTTCTTACGAGAGAGGTAATGGAACCTCTTTGGCCAAACGGGAATCCTGTTCCTGAGGCTATGTTAAAGGACCTGAAGAGCCTTCTGCATCTCATTCCTAAAGACTCCCATGGCTTTTATATTAATCTTGTGGGAGACGATAGAATTGATGATGATCTGGAAGATTTTTCAGGGCAACCCTGATTTCGAGGTAGATGAACCAGATGAGTGAAAATAATTATAAAATTACTAGGTACCTTTCTCAAGCTACAAATTTTAACCCATCCGGTTCCTCAACTCGCTCCATTTGGAGCGAGTTGAGCCGATTATATAAGTATTTAGGTATCTATATTTACGAGATTTTACAGTAATTTTTCTTTAAGAAATCTGAGTTTTTGTTATTTTTACTAATGGTATTCACATGTTTATATATTTTAAAAAAGAAGCAACCCACAAGTTTTTTGCAATAAGGAAGCAGAGATAATCACATATTAATTGCCTCTATTCTGACTCTGAATCTGATGAACCATTTGTCACATTAATAATAAAACGATCAGTGGTATCATCCATTATTTTGTCTAATTTAAACATTTTCTGTTCCTCTCTTATAACATGGCCTTCGCATTTTTTCCAATTCTCTGCAGTTATAGCTAGAGCCTCTGGCAAAAGAATTTTTAGACAAGCCATTTAAAAAGTTTTATTTTTCTCAGCTACAAACCCCTTAACTTGAGCCCATGGGTGAATTTCAACAAATGCCATTTTTTTTATCATATCGCTGAACTTTTTTATTTATATTTTTTTTTGTATATTATTCAGGTTTTTTGTAATCTTTAGGATATTAAATATCCCCAAATTTAATATCATCAACATATCATTTAAGACTAAGGAGAAAATTCAATTTGAATTCTGGTTTCCACCGATATGACAAACCGGCACCGATTATTTTTTCTGTACACCGATATGATAAGTTTATCCACCGAAATTATGTACATATCCAGCGATATGATAAACTATCCACCTTTGAACATCAAAAAGGAAATAGTAGGTATCTATATCTATAGGTATCTATCTCTATCTTTTCTTAAATGCTACTCTCTTAACACAGGATCGCTTTTGATTTTAGCTTTTCTTATACTTTTCCAGCAACTATTTTTTCTCTTTTTTCTCCTCCTCATTTAGTTTTGGCCTCGGCATTCTTAAATAAAATTAAGCTATTATGATGTTTTCTTTTTATCTATTTATTATTATGTACTTACTATTTTTTTAACTAAAAAATATTTTCTAGAGAAACCTTTAATGCGTTAAATTGCTCCACCTCACCATCATCATCTCAGCCTATAGACGTACATTACCGAATACAGACCTCTCCTAATGATACATTTATACATCTACTACTCAGTGGTATCGTGGTAATGATTTTGGCAGTCTATGTAGGTAAGTATGTATGTATGTATGTATGTATGAATGTTTGTATATAGGTATATATGTATGTATATAATGTATGTGTTTCTATGTTCCATTGTTTCTTTGTATAATTAACGAAATGACACGGGATCTACCGATATGATAAAACGACTCACCGAGATGATAAAATGATCTACCGATATGATACAGCAATCCACCAATTGCATCCAATGTGACAAAACCGTGCGTTGATCATGAATCAAAACACCGATGTTAAATATAAGACACCGATTGATTTTTTCTTATCATTTCGGTGTAAATTATCACATCGTTGGCAATAAAGACCACCGATTACAGCGATATGAGAACAGCGACGTGAGAAATAACACACTTTTTAGAAAATTACAAAAAATGCATAATATCTAGGATAAATTCAATAACAGTCAATGAAGCTAATTCACTTACTACCTCTGTTAGAACCAAACAACAATAATAAAACTACTCATTACACTAGAAAAATGCAACCACCGATAATATAAAATAATTGTCCGGGAGCTACTGAAATGGCGTACTTACGTTATAGTCTAAGATACGTAGAAGAAAGACCTTCACCGATCGAGTAACCGGACGAAATGTGTTTTTTACGGAATAACATATGTTAACGAAAGTAACGGTGATGGGTTGCCTAATGAAATCCTGTCAAGGATATTTTTAATTAATTACATATGTAACAGGTAATTTTTTTTCGATATCTTCACCGATAGCGTAACCAAAAAAAATTAATGCTAATCGAAAGTATGGAGTCTATAGAATATGCAAACATAGGGTTGCCTACCTTTTTCTTGTCAATGCTATAGGGTTGCCTAGTTTAAAAAGGTGATTCGAAAATGGTTCCTTCACCGATCGAGTAACCAAATAAATTATATATCAAAATGAAGATTATTTTTTTGCGAATACGATGGTACAAGGTTGCCTACGAAAAAACTGTCAAAAATCAAGGTTGTAAGGCGTTGAAATTTGAAAATTGAAACGTATGAAAGTTTGCAACAAAGAGAGACTCCCCATTATATCCAGTGCGATAGAAGAGGAAGCAGCATTGCAGCCGATCGCGCCACATCAGATGCTTGAAATAGTGCGAGAGAGAGAGCATATACGTAGTATCAAATGCGGTAGAGGAAGACGCACCATAGCGACGGACTGCGCCCCTTCTGGCCTATGAAACGACGACACGGTTGGCGCAGTGGCTGAGCGATCGACTGCTGCGCTGCGTGTCGCGGGTTCGATTCCCCAACGGATAAATGATAAATGATAAATGATAAATGATTTTATTTCTGTAAGTAGGTTTGCACAAACACTTTTACACGTCAATCATAATTTTTTTTAAACTAGATGAGGTCGGCGTTTCCTATCTGACTACTCTGAGAAGAAAGGCCGAAACAAACTCAGAGGTCATAGTCTCTTTTAAAGTCCAGACATAATCTTGGTCAAGTTATATGAAGACCATGTAGGTCGATGTCTGAGATGGTCTTTTGAGGAAAGAACCACACAGATTGAGAGGACCTGTCCAGTCAGTGCACGCATTTGTCAGAAATCATGCAGCTCAACTCAAGACTTAAGGAGCTCAACGATTCGACGAACAATACCAAAGAAAGGACATTTGGGTAGGCCACATGAATTACTCAAACTGCCAGACCATAGAGAGAATAATAATAAATATAAAATGCCTAAACTAAATGACCCACATCGTCTTCACATTCACAATAATTAAAATAATGTAATACTTTAAAAAGTAAGCAAATGTCAGTTAAAAAAAAAAACATTAATGTCAATGTGTATATAAAAAAAAAACATCAAAAACACTCAAAATGCAGAAATTGGAAGCAACTCAATCCCAAGCCTTTGTATCCTCAATATAATCTTTAATGGTATAAAAGGCTTTCTGGCACAATTTACGTTTAATGAACGATTTAAATTTATTAAGGCTTAGATCTTGAACGTGGCTTGGTAGTTTATTATAAAAGTGTATACATTGGCATCTGAACGAGCCACCTATTTTCTTGAGCCTTGTTGTAGGTACAACATATTTGTGTTTGTTTCTAGTATTTATATTATGGATATCACTGTATTTTTTGAACAATTTTATGTTTTTATGGGCATATAAAAGATTTTCATAAATATACTGAGAAGGCACAGTCATTACATTAATCTCTTTAAATTTGTCTATGAGAGAGTGTCTCGGACTTAATTTATAAATTGATCGAACAGCACGCTTCTGCAAAACAAAGATAGTCTGAATATCGGCGGCATTTCCCCACAATAGAATACCGTACGACATTACACTATGAAAATAACTAAAGTACACTAAACGGGCAGTCTCTATATCAGTTAAATTACGAATTTTTCTAACGGCGTATGCTGCGGAACTTAGCTTTTTTGACAGTTTATCTATATGGGGACCCCACTGAAGCTTAGCATCCAAAGTTATGCCCAAGAATACTGTGCTGTCTTCAGGATTCAATTCCTCGCCCTTTATCAACACATTAGTTTTCACCTGCCTAACGTGGGGTAGTGTAAACTTAATGCATTTGGTTTTTTTCTCGTTTAGAAGCAAATTATTAACATTGAACCAGTGGACTACTTTCGAAATCGCGCTATTTACATCGTCAGTAACCAACTGCTGACGTTTAAGTTTAAACAAAAGTGAAGTGTCATCTGCAAACAACACTATATCATGATTATCCTTTATGAGGTACGGCAAGTCATTGATATAAATAAGAAACAAGAAAGGACCAAGAATTGAGCCCTGTGGGACTCCCATCGTTACTAAAGATCCGGGTGATCTTTCTCCATTAACGTCAACGCTCTGAATCCTTTTACTCAAGTATGAAGTAAGAAGATCCAGAGCAGTATTCCGGATCCCGTAGTGGTGGAGTTTCCTGATTAACGTTTCGTGAAGAACGCAATCGAATGCCTTGGACAAATCACAAAAGATGCCCATGGCATCGCATTTATCTTCCCATGCATTATAAATATGTCCTAAAAGTTCAACACCGGCATCAGTAGTTGAACGACCCCTTGTAAAACCGAACTGTTTGCTGTGTAATAATTTATATTTATTAAAAAATCTTTGCATTTGGTCTAAAATTAATTTCTCAAAAATTTTACTAAAGGTAGGTAGTACAGAAATAGGTCTATAATTTGTGGGGTCTGATGTACTACCTGATTTAAACAAAGGTATTATTTTACTATTTTTCATAAGATCAGGAAACTCCCCATTGTCAATACAACTATTAAATATAAGAGCAAGAGTAGGTGCTACAATGTCAATAATAGACTTAGCAACTTCTACAGAATTACCCCACAGATCTGCAGTCTTTTTTACATTTAAAGTGTGAAAGGTTTTAATTATATCTCTACATGTAATATATTCAAAATTAAAATCCGAATCGCAACCATTAACATTTTCCTTAAGCAAAGACTCAGCAACAGAAGGTGATGAGTTTAGGGATTTAGTAGTTGAAACGGGAATATCTGAAAAGAAATTTTCAAATGCCTCGGCGACTTGTGAGTCAGATTTTATTATGTTGTCATTAATAGACAGGCTGTAATCAGTATTTCGGTTACTAGACCTTCCCGCTTCACTATTAATAATGTTCCAAGTCGTTTTAATTACATTACTGCTGTTTTTAATTTTTGAACGCAAATAACGTGACTTGGCCATATAACAAACTTTTTTAAATAATTTTGAATAATTTCTAACATACAAATTAAATTCATCAGTGTTAACATAAGTCCTTTCATTGTACAGTTCATAAAGCCGTGTTCTACTTTTATGAATACCAATGGTAGCCCAATCACTGAACGATACATTACTATTAACCGAGATAGTCTTGGGAATAAAGGTGGAATCAAATTGTTTACAGTATATATTAAAAAAATTATCATAAAGATGATTAGGATCAGCATGAGTAGACAAAACTGGTAATTTATTAATGAGTTTAACTTTAAAAGCCTCCAAGCGACTTGCAGTTTTGGGGTTAACAGTGATATCCTTTTTAGCCACTTTTTTGTTTTGGTTTTGAATAGTAATCCTTTGCCCGCAATGATCAGAATCTAGTAAATTTATAATTTCTTTGTGGCTTGGTATAATATCTGTATAAATATTATCTAGGCATGTGGCACTAGTAGGGGTTATTCTTGTGGGCTCCAAAAATAGGTTTACAAGATTGTAGGACTGAAACAGACAGGAACAAATATTTGTATTGCCTACAGGTAGTTGTTTCGAGTCTGGCTGTTTGTGTATGTGAATTTAAATGTTCGTAAACGTACCCACGATATAGGAGTAATTCCTAAGGTGGGGCAAGACTTAAAAAAAAATTTGAACGAGAGTGCGCATGCTCTGTACGGTTGACAGATCTGTGTATGAATGTCAAGCGTTGTTTTGGAGCAACTTCCCGCCATTCTCATGGAAGTAATAGCTTGCTACGGAATATAAAATCGTGCTGTTTGTCTGATGTGAACATAACTGAAGGCCAATTCTCGTAATTTAAAACGTTCAAAATCTAGTCGCAGTCTCATCTCGGCGACAAGCAAATGTCAAAAACTTGTCAAAATGTAGGGAAATTAAAAGTATTTTTTTACAGATTGAGCCTGAGATCAGACTGTGAACGTTGTTAAAATTACGAGAATTGCCCCTCTGATATATCACTCGATTTAGTTGGTTATCACTCACAGTGTTACAAGAAAATAATAACTGTTTTAAAAAAAACTTACATTGAAGAATTCAATAATTTCATTGCAGAGCAAGAAATAAGTGATACTTATATATAATTTTCCAAATTATTACTGAAATAAATTTTTTATATTTTATTTGTAACAAAACAGAAATTGACAGAAACTAGGCACATTTTTTTTAGCAAATAAATTATTATAAATAGAAT
The DNA here is from genome assembly GCA_963855955.1 of Luperina nickerlii. Taxonomy (NCBI): domain Eukaryota; kingdom Metazoa; phylum Arthropoda; class Insecta; order Lepidoptera; family Noctuidae; genus Luperina; species Luperina nickerlii. Next base: position 141,285 of record OY979683.1, on the reverse strand, counting down.
AAAAAATATAGGATAAAAATTTTTAGCCTATAGTTATTTTAATTTTTTATACGCATATTTTTTTAATTTTTTAAATGCTTTATCCGAAACGCCAACTTTAATTTGCAGTTTTTTAGCGTTTCATCATCAAAGTCAATTACGGACTCTTTCAAGCCACATAAAAAGCACGTTTTCGAGATTTTTAATTTGTAAGTAAAATTCACTAATGAATTCAATTAAAAAAAATAATAAACAGCACGATTTTATATTCCGTAGCACGCTATTACTTCTATAAGAATGGCGGGAAGTTGCTCCAAAACAACGCGTGACATTCATACACAGATCTGTCAACTGTACAGAGCATGCGCACTCTCTTTCATAGGCCAGAAGGGGCGAAGCCCGTCGCTATGGTGCGTCTTCCTCTACCGCATTTGATATTACGTATAGGCTCTCTCTCTCGCACTATTTCAAGGATCTGATGTGGCACGAACAGCTGCAATGCTGCTTCCTCTTCTATCGCACTGGATATAATGGGGAGTCTCTCTTTCTTGCACACTTTCATACGATTCAATTTTCAAATTTCAACGCCTTACAACCCTGATTTTTGACAGGTTTTTCGTAGGCAACCTTGTACCATCGTATTCGCAAAAAAATAATCTTCATTTTGATATATAATTTATTTGGTTACTCGATCGGTGAAGGAACCATTTTCGAATCACCTTTTTAAACTAGGCAACCCTATAGCCTTGACAAGAAAAAGGTAGGCAACCCTATATTTGCATATTCTATAGACTCCATACTTTCGATTAGCATTAAATTTTTTTGGTTACGCTATCGGTGAAGATATCGAAAAAAAATTACCTGTTACATAATTAATTAAAAATATCCTTGACAGGATTTCATTAGGCAACCCATCACCGTTACTTTCGTTAACATATTTTATTCCGTAAAAAACACATTTCGTCCGGTTACTCGATCGGTGAAGGTCTTTCCTTTACGGATCCTGTACTATTATTGGCGGGAATATGCAGCGATTTGACACACGTCCATCCTGACTGCGTACTAGTACACACTAACGAGGGAAATAAAATAGGGGTGGTTATCCAGCGATGTGAGAACATTTTGCAGGACAAGTACGTTTGTGCCTCTCAGTAATAATAATCGTTAATTATGTAATAAAATATGCTGTATATTAATAACAAAACTAATATTCTATGAAATAGAATAAGTTATATACTTAAGTTACTTATTTTTATTAGTGTATAAGCTTTTTTGTTTGTAAAAAAAGTAGAGGGACAGCACCGATTTGAAAAAAATAGAGGTTTATGTATTTATTTCTACCTTTGTAATAGTCCTAGGCAAATTATATTTTTGCCACAACCCAATAACTAACGATTGAATATTAAAAAAAATAATTCAGAACAATATTCCTTTTTTCAAATACTAATTTCACCAAAGACAAAAAAATAAGTCATTTGGGAAATTCACCCCCATATTAATTCAATTGGATTGAGCTCACAGTGATATGGCGGCAGGCGCAAACTGTAACGTAACACCATTTTCCTTAGCTAATTCATCCACAACATAGTGTCACGAACACGAGCGATAACATCGAAGGCGATATTCGAGTGCGACTTAAGAGTGATCAGTAAGTGTAATTGTGTTCCTAATTAGTGTGTTTGACTTGTAATTAGTGTTGGTGAGTAAAGTGTCATTTTTTGGTTAATAAATTGGCAGTTCTTATTGTCACGAACCCCAAGCTCGTAACAATAGGATTGGTATTTGTGTTTTTCATATTTAACTTTTATTAATAATTGTGCTTTTAATTCTGCTTCTTCAAAAGCAATATTTTTTTAAATGTCGAGAGCGTTTGTCAACAATGGCGTCTGGTTAACCGACTATACGTAATACCTGCCACTTCAGTTGCCAGACTACGTCACAATTGTACTCTTTAATTTAGCAACATTATCTAATTCGTTGTATTTTCTAAAAGGTTTGGGAATCCTGTCTTTTTGAGCTCTTTATGGTGGACTGAATACAAAATATTATACTATTTTAATAAATCTAACTAAAAAATTGTGTTCAAGCAGTTAATTCTACGAAGAGTAGTTTAAGAATAAATGATAAAGTTGAACATACTATAACAAAAGAGAAAACTATCGTGTGATCGAAAATAAATTTTATTTTGTTAGAACGTATTTTTAAAGAAGAAAGTGTCAACTATAAACAACCCTTTTTACGATTTGTTTACCCTTTTTTAATTACCTAAATGGTCGGAGAGCCGGCTGTATAAAAGTCCTATGGATCAGATACATGAATCATTTTTGGGGTATGAACAATAAAACCATAGGTCTAGAGGTCGACACCCCTGAAGTTGCTTGATTTTGCCCGCATGCAAAATTATGACGTCACTTCCGGTTTTTGTTTTAGGTGTAATTGTAATTTATGAAATACATCAAGAAAATTTATGTCAAACGAAAGTTTTTGATGAGTAGAATAGAAATGTCAAGGGTCGACAAGCTCTATTTATTCGCTACCCTGAGTCGACCTCAGTTAAAAATTCTTTTTTTTAAATTTATCTTAAGCCATCGAATACATGGATTTGCTTACGATTTTCTGAAACTAGAATCTCTTAAATGACTGAAAAAAATTGGTCGACACCTTTTATTTGCCCGGATCTGACTGTCGACTTAGTTTGAAGAATTAAAGAGCCTATGCTTATACATTTCATCTCTATGTTTAATTATACATTTTATCTCTTTGTTTACCTCTCGATCTTTAATTATTTAATTATCTGCATATATTTTCCAAATACATTGATTTTTTTTTTTATTAATTCTGTAACTCTAACATTACTAAAAAAAATTGGTCGACACCTTTTATTTACTCACATCCAACTGTCGACTTAGTTTAAAAAATCAATGAGTTCTAACTCATACGTTCCATGTCTATACATGTTCAATTATCTACATAATTATCTTTTCCAAATACATTAATAACTTTTTTTTTCATTAATTGTAACATAACTACAATTTTCTTGAAATACTTACTGTACATTTCTCCATTCTTTACCACATATATTGTGAGTTTGGTGTTATTCATTAATTCCTGTGAGATAGAACGAAAGAAATTAAAGTCTTAGATAGTGGAGTTAACACATGAACGAGTTTTATTACATACAAAAATGATATACAATGATTAACTATTAATTTTACATATAACTATCGTCATTAAAATCTACATCATTATTTACATCATCGCTATAATTCGGAATATTAACATTATCGTCATTGTTGTCTGCAATGATATTTCCATCATTATTAAAGTCGTCAGTATTATCGTTATTACAGAATTCATTGCTACTATCAGTTAAAATGATTTCTTCTATTTGAAGTGGTGTAGGGCTACCATTAAACATATTCGGCGGTATGGTAATATTATCATGATCATATATCCAACCACAATCTTCGTAATTCATTACAATACATTGTTTATACAAAGAATTTTGCCACATCGCATTAACATAAATTGTTCTAAGAATTTTTTGTTTTAACGATTCCCAGCAAGGTGGCATTAGGCTGGAATCATAATTCCTTACTTCATGCAGAAACGCCTCTTGAGTAGAAACTCCGAACCTCCGAAACTCCGGAGTAACTCCGAACCTAGCTTACGTTACAGGTACAAAAGAAAAAACGTTAACGGCTACCTGGACTTAAGGTAGAAATTCAAAATAATTCTTAACCCTTAACTACTCGCACGAAGAAAATTACTTAACTGCTCGCACGGGGTCCGTGGTGACCCCAATTTGTATGGATTAAATTTGATGATTTCTTATTTTTAATGAAACACGCCAATAGTAATTATGAAAGTACTTTATTTAAACTATAAGACATAAAAACCACAACTAAAAATAAAATCTTCTAAGACATCAAAATAACAAAAATATGAACTTCTACAATAGGGATCATTTTTGGCACAATATGAGATCATGTATTAAAATTTCATGAATTCTTAGGAACTAAGGAAATCGTCGTTATTGCAGGTTAGGCAGTAGACAATGAAGTGCTAATTACATAAAAACTTTTTGCATTTACTGCATTTTGTGGACACTTCGGTCACTCCTTCTCGGGCAATTATAGCACCGCCCACGTTTAGTGGTAGGCGGAGCAGGTAGGGTTTCCAAACCATGTACTTCCAAAAGTCGCCTTTTTACTATTTTTTCTTCCCCAACATCCTTTTATTCATCAGGTACCTCCACTAGCCACTGTGCAATACGCTCGTCTCTTCCATCCATCTTTGACAACTGAGGAATAAAAAAACTGGCACTCCGGTAGTGCCGACAGAAGTGAAAACTTGAACAATTACGAGTGTATTTTGTGAATCGTCTTATAAACAAAACACGCGTGTTAAGGTGTGTTCCTTATTTTATAGGGTTTTTTGCAAATCAGGTATGATGACCGCTCGCATGGAGCTCGTCGTCAGTTATATATCCGTGGTTCAGCGCCATCTCGTCGTTGTTGGATGAACTACGTAGTTAGTACGCGAGGCCCTCGTAGTTCTTCCCGATGTGCATAGATGGCGCTGTCCTCAACAACGCGCGTCTTACGTTTTACGTCTTACGTCTTACGAATTTTCGATCAGGGTCACGTGACCTGACGCGAGTTTAGAAGTTTTTACCCATTCCAAAAAAAGTACACAGCGCCGCTAAAGAAGTTTTCACTTCAAAAACCTATGTAAATAACATTTTTGTATGAAAAATACAATAAAAAAAATCTAAAACGATAGAAAATATCATTCACTATCATATATCATTCAAAATTATATCAATATCTAAATAAAAACAAAAAAAATAATAGAATATAAAAAGCTTACCTTTCTCAAAAAAGTTACGTAAATACTCGCACGGGGTCACGGCTCAAGAGAGCAGAGGCGCAGGCTGCACCTGCAGTGGTCTAAACGGTACAAAAATATGTTCTTTAGCCTATATTAAGAGGCTAGCGGGCGCGCGGGGGGGGTTCCGACCGTTGCAAGTGCATTTTTTCGACGCGCGAAAGTGCGATGACCCCATGCGAGCAGTTAAGGGTTAAGGACTTAAATGTTAATAAGAAATAGAAAAATGTACAGTAAGTATTTCAAGAAAATTGTATTTATGTTACAATTAATGAAAAAAAAAGTTATTAATGTATTTGGAAAAGATATATAGATAATTAAATAATTAAACATACATAGAGATGAAATGTATAAGCGTAGGCTCTTTAATTCTTCAAACTAAGTCGACAGTCAGATCCGGGCAAATAAAAGGTGTCGACCAATTTTTTTCAGTCATTTAAGAGGTTCTAGTTTCAGAAAATCGTAAGCAAAACCATGTATTCGATGGCTTAAGATAAATTTAAAAAAAAAAAAATTAACGGAGGTCGACTCAGGGTAGCGAATAAATAGAGCTTGTCGACCCTTGACATTTCTATTCTACTCATCAAAAACTTTCGTTTGACATAAATTTTCTTGATGTATTTCATAAATTACAATTACACCTAAAATAAAAACCGGAAGTGACGACATAATTTTGCATGCGGGCAAAATCAAGCAACTTCAGGGGTGTCGACCTCTAGACCTTTGGTTTTATTGTTCATACCCCAAAAATGATTCATGTATCTGATCCATAGGACTTTTATACAGCCGGCTCTCGGACTAAAACCTTTCGAGTATAGGTATATCGCAAAGTGATCCCATTATAATTATGAATAGTTTACTTTCTTCACAACATTCTGTTAAAAATCGTATTACCTATCTCAAAACTGTCATTGTGTAGGTTGGTTATCTTTTGCATAAGTACGTTCAAATAATATTAACAAGGAACCATGTGATATGAATCTCATAAACTAACGGCAATTTTATTATGCAAACTGGAACCAAACCAGATCTCTTTTGTAAATTAAAAGAAATATCCTTTATGTGGAACCATGTGACATGGTTCTTTGTCAAAGCATACGCTAAAGGCAATTTTATTATGCAAACTGTAACCAAATCGCATGGTCTCTTTTGTTTAATAATATAAATATTTTTTATGCGGAACCATGTGACATGGTTCTTTGTCAAACAATATAACCACAAAGATTTACTGTTTTTAACATCACCATACAGCATGGGTATTTTTTATTTTATTCGGATACTGCTAATATAATATATAATAATTATATGAGTTGGTATCTTTGTCAACATAATGTTTTGATATGAAAGAGTCATCAGACAACTGTGATCTTTATAGGGCCGATAGAAGGTGCATTTTAAAATGTTTCTATATACTAAACTCAATTTTGACCTATTTGTGGGTTGGTTCCCTTTTGCATAAATACGTAATTTGTAACGTCTTGTCCGGTCTCTGTAGTGGTATGTAGCTCTAGGATAAGTTCAGTAATAAATAAGCAGTCACTTTTTTTTTTGCCTTTAACACTTCACTTATAACCACAGGAATGCCGCCGTTGCGCCGTCATCGTTGTCGTCGCCGTCGTCGTCGTCGTCGTACCCTGTCACGCCGTTTCGTTGTTATCTTCTCGGTCTCTTCCTCTGCGTCCGGATAAACGAATTTGCATTCTTTTTATCATATCACTTCTAATCTTGTTATTCATCCAAGCCTGGTGACATTTCCGATATTGTGTATACGCCAGATATATAATCACACAGCCGCAAACTGCTACTATGGTGGATAGCAATATATTTCCCGTCTGCACGTGGGTTGATGAATCCGCTCCTGCTCCGTTGTCACCTCCGTGTTGAGATATTACTGTTTCTTTATTCTCGCACACACATTTTGAACATTCCTTGCCCATTTTCCTGATTTTGAACAGCGTCTTTAAAACACAAAATTATATACCACTCGTTTACAGTGCGGTCACACGCTGATTGCGTCATGGCACAGTATAAATAAAGACATACAGTACGTCGTCTTCATACAAACGGACGAAACGCGAGCTATACCTACGCGCCTCGACCACGGTATGCGCTCAGCATGCAGACAGTCGCGACTGTGCTGCAGTGACGAACGGACGGTGTGTTGTTTTTTTTAACAATAACCGCGCGATTTTTTCACTAAAAATAAGTTCAAGTACATATTTAATATGACGAGTAGGCTATATTGTGCTGTTTTTGGCTGCATGAATTCGTCAATAACGCATCCAGAGATAACTTTTTTAGATTACCTGGAAACTCTGAAAGGTAAGACTATAAAATAATTTTACTTACTTGTAGGTAGGTACATAATGTGTGTATTTTTAATGGATAAGTATTTCATTTTATCTCCCGAAAAAAAGATGTCTGGATTAATAAATGAAGTGAATAGAGTAAAGGAAAGTGATAAACACGAGTGAGGTAGGTAGTTATAGGCGGTTCATGAATCATTAAACGGTAGGTACGCTGGTGTTAAAACCTCGGGGCATGTGTGTTTTGTTAGTTTGTATAATTCCAAGTAAAGACGTGGTTTTTATTATTAATAATAGTTGTTTATTGTACTGTGTGTATGAATAATACTAGAAAAAAATTGGTTGTCTGTAAAGTCGATTTACGGACGATAGTTTAACGTGACAACATCATAAACATTAATGCAATGATTGCATACTTTTATGAATAAAATTTAATTATTTTTATTGAATTATTAATATTTTGTATGAATGAAGGAGAAGGAGGAAAGAAGGAGGAAAGAAAGGAGGAAGGAGTGAAATGAAATCTACAATTTAATTGATAAATTTGCTTTTATTTGCACTCATTAATTTAAATATGTTTATTACTTCAATGAACAGATTATTTTAATTATAATTTTTATATTATACATGTTTGCTATTTAACTTCTTCCAATCTGTGTTATTCTGTTAAGGATAGGACGATGATAGGAAAGATTTAAAAAACATTAATATACAAATTTTGAATTTTATTTGTAGTTCTTGAACGTTTGATTTAACTATAATAATAATAATAATTTAACATAATTTGTTTAAAAATACACATGAACAAGTTTTCATAGAAATAAACTGTAATCAGATTTATGTTAAATAAATGGTTAATTCGAAATGACGAATTATTTTATTATTTATGTACACACAGTAAAATACAATAACAAAACTAAATGGAAACACATAGTAGGCAAATGTAATTAAAATGCTGGAGGCGGGCAGCCCTATCGCATGTTTACGTACCGCGCGGCTGTAGGCATTTAATTCAAGGTTACGGCCCAGATACAATACTGTATGTCTTTATACTGTGGTCATGGTCTCGAGCGTCCAGCAGTGCGATTCTGTAAGACCTCATTCCAAACTTCGCATCTGAATCCGCTGTGAGTTGCTTGATTGGCATTCTAAAAACTCGGTTGACAATTCGAATTTACACTAGCGCTACACTTGCGAGCGTGTGAGCGAGTTGAACTAAATTGAACGTGAGATTTTGACAAGTAAAGTATGAGATGACGTAAGAGTTTGTATTCTGTAAGGTAATTCCGCCGTCACTTCGATGCTCACTTCGCATTCGAACCCGAATCAAAGTGTCAAATAATAAGTATCTATTTTACGAGTGAAAATACAACAAATCCTATATAGTGTTAAAATAATATTTTTATGTCAGTGTTAAAAATTAGTACAGTAACTAGGTACATAATTAGTGGTTAAAAACTACTTTTTGGGCGTTTGTATATAGTGAATACAGCGATAACGATAGCAAGAATGTTTTTGTTTAAATCTTTATTAGAAGAGGCTCATGCTTTGGATAAACTAGAAAAGCGTCGACAATCTAACCAAATTCGCAGTTCATTTTTATTAACCCGAGATGACGACTATGTGAGCGTACCTATATAGATTGTCAAAGGAACTAATTGACCAATTGGAATATGAGTTAGTGCCTCTGATAAAGCCCACAATACGTCGAGACAAAGGACTTTCAACTCGTGTAAAAGTAAGTGCTTCATTTTACTAAGTATAAAGTTACTTTTGTAAGTATTTATACAGTTTATAGCTGATAGATTTGTAAACAAGCACACCACCATAATTTATTGCTTCTCATGTAAACACTTCATAGGAATATTCAATATTCTTCATATAATACAAGTAAGAGTGAACAGGCTTCTTCTGGGTAAGCTCACTCCATCGTAGACTTTGTCTGTCATCTCTGACCTAGATTAGAGTCAAGAGCAAACCCATTTCAAAAAAAAAAATCTCTTAGGTTGTTGCCCTGCTAGCTATGTTTTCATGTTAGTATAAGGACCCTATGTAATTATTTGATACTTATTCATTTTTTCAGGTGATTCAGGATATGCTCAGCGCGCCTACCTTGTGACGCCAATTAGTGGTGCTGAAGATAATTCCCCAGAAGCTTTCTACAATGACCGTCACTTAACTGCTCACAATTCAGTCAAACCAAATCCAAACTAATCACCAATGTACTTTCAATAAAACCGCTCTAGTATCTGTTTAAAATAGTTTTATTTATTATATATTATATTAACTTACATGACTACACTCTATCTCTATTCTTAGCTGCTGCGAATGCTTGCAGCCCTTTCCCCACTACAGCTACAGCTTCAGCTAAAATCCTCTCTTTCCGCACTCCTCTCCAGAAAGGACTGCGGGATTTGTGCATAAAGTCATTGTATCTCCAGCTGCTGTTCTTCCACCCTCAGAAATCTGTACTAGTCGGGTGGAACTGCGGCGTGAAGGAGGGGTAGGTGTGTGTGAAAGTGTTATGGGTGGAGGGGACAGGCTACGATGATTTGACTGATTAGATATGAGGATTTGGAGGAGTGTGTTCTTACTGGATATTCTGAAACAACAGAAACAATCCTAAAATGGAAACCCACTTACCTATATTATAATTAAATACATATTGATAATTCCAAGGAAAGTTGCTAAAGTGAAAGTAGATGTTATTAAATAATAATCAACAAAAATAAGAAACTAAAGTAGCTAAGTTGCTATCTACCAAAACTATAGCTCACAGTCACTCGGACACATACCTGCAAAATGCTTGGGCTTGTTCCAACAGTTGCGCTGGATGAGGAAGCAAACAGTGTTCTTGAAATTGCAGGATCAGGTAGTCTGTAATTGTGTTCTTGACTATCCTCAATCAGTTTGGAACCCTAAAAAGTAAATTGGATAAAATGTTACTCCATATACTACACTAATGTTACTTGTATTTTCTTTCTTTCTTTTCTATATCTTCCTTATGGAATAAAATTAGACAAAAATATTTAGACTGAAAATAGTACCCTAAAACTAAATTAGTATTTGAATTATATTAGTAATTAATTTTAATATAGATAGGTACTACATTTAGATCTAATAGAATCTAGACACATCAGATTTATAATAGTGGGTATGTACCTAGTAGTTAGTAGAATAATATTAACTTACATAAATCACAATAACTGGTGGTTCCTCTGTAGGTGCCTGACTCTTGTTGTGTACATGAATCTATAACGGATAAATGCTAGATAAGAGTATATCATTAATTAATCACATACAATTATGAATTAAATTTAAATATCATACATAGTCAGTATCAGCATCTTGTATTGGTTGTGCTTCATGTGATGGAGATAGAGTATCATTTTCCTGAAACAGGTAATAATAAAATTTGCCAAATAATTCAAATAAAAATACACTTTACATTATTGTATGTATTTTAAACAGATAGATTTCCCAATTCTTGGACAATACCAGCCAGACAGGATTGATGCAAAAAAGCTAGTACCTATTTTAGCATTTCTAGATTTCTTACCGGAAACCACCAGTCCTACCAAGACCACCAGTCAGACCAATACTACAACCAGACATTATAATTAAAGAAATTATAAAAAAATGCTGTTATGCACAATGTATTTTTCAAACTACTGACAACTAACTGTCCATAAAGTAGACACAATAGTTAAACAATCAGCATGAATCATATATGACTCATGGGACAGGGAAACTGTTAAGACCAAGATTCGTCGCACATTTTTAGTGGTTTGCTTTGAGGAATGTTAAGTGGTTCTGACAAGTAGTAAAAAAAGTGACGCTCACCTTGGTCGACTGTTTGAAATTTTTGATACTATTTAGGTGCACGGCTAGTTCCTCCCACTGGCGTCGACTTCGCTCTCTGGCATTTTGAGTTCTCAAGAAACCCTTCGCCATGCTGAGTTTCTTTTCCATAAACACTACCAGAGTTTCAACCTGAGCCGACGATGGATGAGAGGAACGTGGCTCATTTGGACTGGAACATTATTGTTGGATTATAAAACAAAATAAATACTATTTTAATTAATATCATTTTTAAACTTTACAACCACAAATATAAACTTACTTCATGATTATTTCACTATTGTTTTCGGCACTGAACGATCAAAATCAAACACAAAAACAAAACAAAGCAGCGCACACGCACTACCAAAATATTGCCCCGGTTGACATTTTTTTTTTCGAAAGGGATGCATAATTGCATAGTGCATAGATTATATTCATGGCACAAATTCAGTTTTCTGTTTTTTTGCATATTAGCTGCCTCAAATAAGCAAAATAAAAAAATGAAATAATAAATTTTAATTTAAACATCATATTAGCTGAAATTCTGTGCCAAAAACTCAACAATTGTGTCAAAAAACTAGAATCGATAAAACTCGACTAACATTTTGTTGAGTGTGGCAGTCACTAGTACAATATTGGTCGCTTCGGAGCTCACTTCACTTCGCAAGTGACTGGGTAATGCTTACAGAATGCAAAATCAAGGTCATTTTGAACCTTATGCGAAGTGATCGTGGCTAGCGAAGTGAGATGCGAGTTGTCTCTTGAATTTTACAGAATCGACGTGCAGTACTAATCGCTATATTGCTGACTACGCGCCGCGCTACGCGGAATTCCGTCCTGTCACGGTCGCCATGCAGTGATGTGGGTTGTTATAGAGAAACACGTCTTGTTTAAGTGACTGCTTATTTATTACTGAACTTATCCTAGAGCTACATACCACTAAATCTCATTCTTTAGCAAAAGTCTTTCAATAGTTTTTAAACGATGAAACCACGTGAGGCATTCCATCCATGGGCCATACATGGTACAGCGGTGTCAGGAGGCGCCGCTCTCCGACGGATATCGGTGGAAAGAGTTGTGATCAATATTATTGTTGGCACAAGACACACTCCGCTCCACTCCGCTCAGCCAGCGTGCTGGCTCCGGCTTACATCTCCACTAGCTAGCTAGAAGGTTAATATTAGGTAGGTAACTCAACCTAACATTCTGTTCATTCTGTATTGTGTGACACTATTTTGATTTTAAATACATTTTTAGGGTTCCGTACCAAAATGGTAAAACGGAACTCTTATGGTGAGACTCGGTCTGTCTGTTCTGTATGTCTGTCACAACTAGATATCTCAAGAACTACTAATGCTATCCATTTGAAATTTGGAATAGTTTTAGATGTTTGCCCAATTATTTTTCAAATAAGAAAGCAATAAAAATATACATATGTAGGTATATTTTTTGCAACACGGACTGAAAGGGAGCCTGAAAAATTTGAAGTGGGGCTACTAGGACATGTGGGGTTTCATATGAAAGAGTGCAGCTTGCACATTCTCAAAAAAATTTTTTAGGCCGCATAGTTTTCGACTTTTGATGAAAAGTGTAAAAAAAATACCCTTACCTCCGAAGTTTGAAAAGAGAAAAAGCAGAAATTATTATATGTGATGGAAGTTTATGTACTTAAAGATTACAGGAAAAATAAAAAGAAGTCTCTAAATAGCCAATTTTTCAGAAAACATCAACAAAATTTAAATTACTTCCACTATCGGTCAGGAGATGGCGCTGATATAAAACTGCAATAATCTACACCGCGGTGCACATAACTCATTAACGGTGTGGTTAGAAGGTCTGTAAAAAATATATGTTTGCTATAGATTCATGTACAGCATTTTTGAAACAGGGTTTTTTCATAAGGCTAATACTTTTGCCTTAAAAAAATATTTACCAAAACGCTATTTTGGCTAATATTTCCTTATAACTTCTAAACGGCTTTGATGTTTGGAAATATTTTTACACTGAAAAATTGATGGTTAGAGGTACTACATATTTGAAAGAGCGTTTTTAAATCAATCAACAGTTGCAAAGACAATGCCCCATTTTGAGATATAGGTTCAGAGGTGCTCTGCGCGGGCGCGGGCGGCAGTCGTGCGTTAGAGACGGGGTGGCTGTGTCGCTCGCTGCTCCGCCCGGCTATCGATCGACTACGCGCGTTTGGCTGTGTTAGTGCAAATATTTATGAACGAATTGTATCAGTATGCGTTTATAGACTAGCTCGCTGCAGAGGGCCCATTTCTATTGTCCGCGTGGACGCTTTATTAGTGGTGCCATGCCATTTCTAAATACTGTTTTTGTTTATACTGTTTATTTTGTAAATATAACATAATTTGTAAATAAATAAAAATGCCAAAGCAAAGCAAGTCAAGAAAAATACATTTTCTCTACGACGACGCACCGTTTTATAGATATTAGCGAAAAACTCAAAAGTGGGAATTTTTATACCCCCCACTCCGGCTCACCTCCTAGACGCGGGGACTTTTAGTATGTTTACTCCCTAAGCACTCTGAGCAACTTTCTGAAGAAATCGCTCAGGGCCCAGCTCACGCACTTTACACCTCTTTTTGGGTTATTCGTTGAGTGGACTAATAAGTATCTATCTATCTATACAAATAAATAAAATTGGAGTGTCTGTTTGTAATATTAAAACAACCGCTTCAGGCCATTTTATTTTGACTGTTTAGAAAATAACTACTTACCCACAATTAAAAAAAAAATGTTTTCAAACACCTTAATTTATAAAAAATGAGCGTTCTTAGTTGTCAATCTACGAGTATTTGCATTACTGAGTTTATTGATTACACTACCTTCTCATATTCTTGTGCGGATTTATTTCTGTGACTTTCACTAGCAGATAGGTGAATAAGGAGTAACTTAGTCTACTTTTATTTTAGAAAAAAAAAAGAAAATAGGTTCCCACGAAAAAAAATTAAAACCTATGAAATGAAATATTGAATACCTAATATCCGATTCAAAAAGGGAGGTTGTATACTGCGTTTATTTAGGAACTTAACCAAATGTAAATAAATCATAATAAAGAAACGGAGTATAGTTTTTTTTTTTATAAGTGGATCCTATACGTGAAGATTCCTTAATCTCCAATGAAATTGATTGAATAAATAATAAAATAATATAGTGTTTTTGTTTTAGCCCAAAGAAATCGTTCACCAAATATTGTATATAAAAAGGCTAATACGAAAAACTAAAAATAAATAATAATTAAACTAAAAATGCAAAAACGATCAAAAAGAACTAAATGGAGAAATATTAGAAGAATTTCATTAAAATTAGCATAGGTATTTCTTTACGTGGCGGTGAATAGACGACTTTTATGTATTTGAGTGGGTGAAGCAGATGAAGTGGGATACGAATAGTCCCCGCCTAAGGCGGGGTGCACCGCGCGAATTTCGTCGAAGAGCGACTTCCATTATATTTAGAAGCGTAATTTCGCGACTCAAATAAGATGTACGATTGGCTCAGCGCTCTACTGTCAGGATTCTCACTGCGTAATCACCAGGTTCGAATCTCAGTGGACGGCATAACTTTTGTTTTGTTATTTTTTAATTATAATGTGCTTATCTTTTGTTTTGTTATTTTTTAATTATAATGTGCATATTTTTATTTTCTTATTTTTAAAATAATTCAATAAGTAATTGTTATTTTAATAAAAATAATCATTTTTATTCCTATACTTAGGTAGTTATTTTTCTTCAGAATCTAGAGTAATATAATAAAAATAAATAAAAACGTCCACCAAGCTTGATTCGGAAGAAAAATAATATACCTACAGTGTGTTACAAAAGTATACTTGTATAAGCTTACTCTTGAAAAGTTTTCTCCGATGGTTTATCTGCTGACGGATTGCTCGCCAACCATTTCTATTTAAGTACTATAAAGAAAAAACAATAAAATTGCATTATAATTGTTACAAAAATAAGAAAATCAACAAAAGTAATAATTACTGAAAATTTTCAAACAAGAAAATCGGCAAAAAGTAAAATAATAATTAAAAAAACATTTATATCAAATAAGAAAATCAACAAAAAGAATATGAGATTTGAACCCGGGCGTTAGCGAAACTTTAGTGATGCACGAGACCACTAGACGACCAATCGAGCTGTTGTATTGTATGTTGAAATTACGCGTCTATAGATAATCTATACAAACAAAATATGGTGTGTACAAAAAAGTAGGTACTTACTTTACAATTTGTTTCGTCGAATAAGATCTCTTTATTGCCTTCCGTTTATTTTCTTGTTGACCATTTTTTATACACTGATTGTTTATTTATAGAGCTTATGAGTAGAACCGAAACAGTACAAACATTTACACCAACAACATAACTTAGAAAAAACTAATCATAAAATATAATAAGTAAACTGCAGTGCGATTCTGTAACCATCTCACCGTGAAAACTTAGGTGAAGTGAGCGTGGAGTGAACTGTCAGTGTCATCTTACCAGATACTAGGGATTGACCAAGCATACATTTACAAACATAATCGAGATTTCAATAATATTTTTTTAGCCTAATCCTATTGATATTTTTATATAATTCAAAGCTAGTATTTTAGTGGTCAAAACATTAATATTTTGTGGGGTTTTACTTACAATAAAATAGCAAAACAGAAGCGCAGTCAGAATCTCAATCCTGTTTTTTTTTATTTTTTCCCTAGTCTAGTAAGTCCTTATATAGACTGAGGCGCGAGCGCGTCACGCACGAACAGTAAATAAAATTAAAACATTCACGTTTATGACAGCTAGACTGATGAAAATACGCATCGACATTGTTTGGTTATTATGAGCAATTGTAGATCGAGTCTAGTAAAGACTGCGACGATGTTCAGCGTTGTTATTAACCCAAATCTATTGAATTAGAAGAGATAACCGAGTGTGTCAAGTCATCGAGTGCTAACGGATGCCTAGCTGACGGACCATAGAATGTAATCCCACGTAGTTTGTGTGGCGTGATCACTTCACCCGATTCACGACATTTAATGTCGTGAATCGGGTGGAGTGAAGGTGAAGTGATAAGATCACGCCGCGCTTGCGCGTTAGTCACTCATTATCACATTAGAGATTTGTTTTTACATATTTAACTTGTAAGGCGTCATGTATAAGAACATTAGGAAAATGCAATACCAACGTCAAATAAGTGCAAATATTTTATCGCTCATCGCGCGCCCGTGTTTGCACTGCACCTCTAGTAACCCTTAAATGAAGAAGTGGTTGGTGTCAACCCTGAAGTATATGTATGGTCCCTAATAGTGCATAACGTAGTAAGTACACTCCTTTAGAATATAAGTAAGCAGTTTACATCAATGCGCATTGTAACATAAATTCACTAGATATTCATTAAAGTACATTCTATCAAGCTGGTTGTCTAATTCTAACGACCCTTGAACCCCCAACATTTCATGGCGACCCTGCCTTAGAGTCTGCCAAGGGGCAGATTAAGCAAAGTTTTCGTTGAGCGATTTTCAAAATGTGTAACTCTAAAGTAGAAAAAGACGAGGTATTCGCCAATCAAAACGCGGCTGGTGGAGGTGTTGACGCCGAGGTGGTGTTGCCATGGTTACGAGATTCGAGTGGAGTGATATATGGTACATTCCGAATTGCACTGTAATCGACTACAGCGTGCTTACACCTTGACCCCAATTCTGCTGTATGGTATTTATCTATTATTCCCCGCATAATCTTACCACGCCGTACGGTTGTCAAGCGTGGTATTTTGACAGTTCAAACCGGTTTCGGTCATTGTGTCATAGAGAATACGTTAATAGCAGATGTAGTGATTAGGTTATTAAGGAATTGACGTGGTTTCGAAGTAATGAATCATTAAGTGGTCATAGTCAATTAGGGCCCTTTTCTGAATTAACGTGAACGCGATAACGATGTCCCGTGAATCGACATATATGAAGTCATGGCATGTGCCATCTTGCGATAACACCGACTACCGACCATGCCCTAAATTAATAATTATCACCGATCTTTAAACTAACGTGGCATTTTCGAAATTGTGCTTCTGGCTACAGTCGCCACCTTACCAAAGAAGAGGAAATTCGTGGTGTATACACAAATAAATACTATAATCCAACCATGAGTAACTATTCAAGTGAATAGGTATATTACTGACTCTCAGCTGCCATAGTGGTCATTTATCTAAATCGGAAAGCAAATTATTCATGTGAGCGATGATGACTTAATTCGGAATGAGCCATATTTCACGCCGCGCAAGCGCGTTAGGCGCTGGCGAATGTTTTGACCACTGAAATACTAGCTTTGAATTATATAAAAATATCAATAGGATTAGCATTAAAAAATATTATTAAAATCTCTTTTATGATTGTAAATGTTTGCATGGTCAATCCCTAGCATCAGTGGGATGACAGTGACAGCTCACTCCACGCAAGTATTCACGGTGAGATTTTTACAGAATCGACATGCAGCTTTCATCAACAAACAGATACGTACACTAGGTACCGACCCGAAATAATTGCAAGACTTCAAAGTATTTTATACGGCTACTCGCTCAACTACATAGGTATTAGGTACCCAGCCGCGTCAGATTTCGCAAATGCGATCATGCTCTTTATCAATTAGAGTCTACGGAACAATTTCGTATGAAAGTATTTTTACTTTAATGGTTTGTGAAAATATTAATTGTAAACGCGATTATGCTCCTTATTCATAGAAGGTAACGGGTCAATTTCTTATGCAAGTATTTTTACTTCCAACAGGGCTTTTGAATACGCGATTGTATTTCTTATTTGTATGAAGTCATGGATCAATTTTCGATGCAGATAGAAAATACTTGAAAGTATCTCGAGCTATGGTTTTTTAAGGTGGAGGTACTTTGTAGCTCTGGTACTCGATTTTGCAAGTACGACCCATGCCTAAACGCGATTGTGCTCCATAAGTAAGAATTCAGAGTTCAATTTCCTATGCAAGTTTTTTTTCTTCCAACAGGGCTCTTGGTTGGAATAGTAGTAGAAACTTTAATCGTCTATACTCTATAAGTACGTATTTATTTGTAAAAGCGATTTTGCTCCTTATTTGTATACAGTTAAGGTTCAATTTCCTATGCAGATAGAAAATACTTGAAAGTATCCCGAGATCTAGTTTTAGGTCGTGGTTTCTTAAAGAAGTCGTACTTGTAAGCCCTGGTACACGATTTTGCAAGTACGACCCATGTCTAGTCACTGCTTTTTAAGCTAAGGATACACATTCCAGTAGCTGGCACAAAAGTCTGCAAGTAGCTTGCATGCCGTGTGCCATGACAATTTCTGATTGGTGAATATCTAATGACATGCAAGCTACTTGCATACTTTTGAGCCAGCTACTGGCATGTGTATCCTTAGCTTTAGTTACTTATACTCTATGGGTCACTGACTCGCTGTCGCTCCGCGTAGAAATGAAAGAGAAGCTAAAAACAAAAAGACGCCGCGAAGGCGCGACGTTTCGTTCGACTCGAGACTCGTTCGAGTTATTTATCATTAAATACAATTAATCCTTACAAATATCTTATTTCAATCGATAAATAAAAACGACAGTTCCCTTTATTATTATACATTACATCACTGTTATTAATTTTATCAAGATTTGTTTATAAATAACACAGTTATAATTGCAACGATTTCAATTTTAATGGTTATTTTATGATTTTTCTCTATCGAGAAACTTTACCGAAAACGTGTTTTGAACACAATGGTCCACTCATAAATATGATCAAGATTAACATATTTTTTTTGCTGTTCTAAAATGTATAAATTTGGCTAAAATATTGTTTTGCGAAGCCTATTTTGACTAAGTACAGCGCCTTAATAAGTTATCGTAAACTCTGCGAACTCAACAATAACTTTTTTTTTAAATTCCACACGGACGAAGTCGCGGGTAACAGCTGCTAGTACAAAATATATCAGCCTTGCATCCGCTATTCCCTTCTGGAATCGTAGGCAAAAATGGCGACCTACGTGCGGCATGTCTGCGCCTCTTCATATTCTTTGATCGTAGTTTTAGTGTAGCGCGCCACCACACACATTTTTACGTATTCGGGAGTAGGGCGTTTAGCTCCGCCCACATGCACAAGGTCAGTGAGCCATCTATACACCTTAAAATTCTCTGAGGAATATAGGCCGCGCCTATGAAAATTTCAAAACATGATGTTACGGAACCCTCGTTGCGCGAGTCCGACTGGCTCTTGCCCGGTTTTTGTTATTTATATAGTCACGCTAATGAGGTTAACCTAAATAGAGTAAATAGCAATAAATGTAAGTGCGTAGGCGGGGACTCCGACAAGTGGGGGGGGGGGGAAGGGAGTGACCCGCTGTTTACCGACAGCGCGTCAAGCGTCAACATTGTGTCGCGCTCGCGTGTCGCTTGCTGCCACTGATAGGTACTACGCTGTTTACATTTACAGTTTTTGCGAGCGGAGCTTACTGCACTTGAACCTTTGCAAGTGATTTTCTTCTTTATTTGTAGCATCTCGCCGCTCTAACAGGTAGCACAGTCAAACTCCAGGTAATTTCAGTACCTATCAAAACAGTTCGTAAGTATAAATGTAGAGACAAGTAGCCCTATTTTTCTGACACCTAAGATCTATGCGACGTTAATACACGAAATTAGATAAAGTTTGTATTGGTTAGTGAGTTAACGAAATCACCCGCCGGCCGCGCCACTTCGCACGCTGCACAGTGCACTGCGCCGCGCGCTGGCCGCGCGTCGCACGGCTCGGCTCATTGACGGCTGCGGCACGGTAATAATGTCTTTATACTGTGGCTGCAGCGCGCAGCGTCGCAAATATGTCAAGTAGGTATGTGCACAGCCGCTAGCTTGCCGCGTGGACGCGGGCCGGCCAAGCCGCGCGCCGCCCGCCGCGCGCAATGGAACGCCGCCGCCCGTGCGCCGCGTGCTTTCATGATACACTTCGCCTGAAATAATTATGGAATATATTTGTATCCGCACCGCTACTGTCCGCCACGCATAGCCCGCTATAGATGGCAGTCGACCGCAGACGCGGCTTGCGGATACTTGTGTTATACGATTCTAATATTATATTTTGATTAACGAGTTCAACGAATTAGAAAACGAAACGAATTTTGGTATCAAATAGTTAATGAATGATTGTTTGATGAAGCACGCGACGTGTGCAGCTGCAGCGTGAGATCGCCTCCTCGTCCATCGGTGTCGTTGCACGGACAGGTGAGAGTTTGTGTCAGTGTTTAGTTTGTTCAAAACTCACTTGAGTGTCCTCAAAGCTTGGTTGAGTGTGATCAACACTCAGTCCAGTGTCGCAGCTAAGCACTAGGTACCCACAAGCTGTTGCTTTAAGTATTTGATTCCACCTGTCATAGTCACTCTAAACTACCTAACTTTCCCTTGGAAATAAGAATACTGCTATGCTGTGGTAGAATATTATCCCGTGAACAGGAAATAATATGTAGGTAGTTTATTTGCAATAAACTTGCCACCACCACTACCCACGATATGAATTCTTGCTGTGTGGCTCCGAGTCCCGTCCCGCGGTTTGTGATAGTGTTGTGCTCGGGCGCGGGCGTCCGCGGAGCGAAATGCTGATGTGCGAGTACCCACAACAAACTTCGTTGTACGTCCACAGTCCACAGGAGCACAGGAAGTGCGCGCGTTGTTAGTGGGCCGCTAAGGCCGCCATGCGCCATGCGGTGCAAGACCGGCGCGGCGGCGTCATGACTCCACAACAAACTTTTTTTAAACTTTTTTTTTCAATTCATTAACCACGGTGTAGCATTTGTCATTTCCAAAACTTTTGATACACTTCCAATAAGAATGAAACATTGAACAAGTTCATCTAAAATGTCAAAATTCCACAAACTTTCATCCCCAATTTAACCCCTTTAGTGGATGAACTTTGAAATATCGTTGCTTAGTGCTGCACTTTCGTTATAAAAGGAACTTCTGTGCACAATTTTATTAAATAGAGTCCCTAGCCCCCTAGCCCGCACGTGATACGTTACACCTTTTACTTTAGTCTTTCCAAAAATACATTGTATCTACCGATTACATCGACAGATCTCTCTCTTTCGACGATGTGTCGCTCGCCAAGTGTCTAGTGCGTATTCCAACATTCCGTCTTCTTATTGTTGCTCTCAAAAGAAAATGAAAACATAGATAAGTTAGAAAACAAAACGACTGTAACTTTACTGTACGAGAGTGAACGGGGTGAGCGTGCGAGTGTGTGAGCGGTGAGGTCAGCGCATGTTGCTCCGATGACTCCTTGTGCAGATGTGCCGCAGGCGAGTTTGTGAGTACGTATTGCTAAAAAGGCACATTTAGTTTTAATCAATAAAAAACTGGCAAAGTGCGCGAGTTCGACTACTAGAACAAAGGGTACCTACCATTCTGTGCTGCCTTCAGCGTAGAAACGGGTTCTGTCGACGGAAGGATATTATAATACAAAATGACAGATTGTAGAAATATTCGTAGGTACGCATTCTACGCGAGCATGGCAATGTGTCATTTCGTCTATTCTTCCGTCGACAAAACGTCGTCATGCTAAGCGTGCTGACGGGGAAGAAGTGGTAGGTAATTCGATTTTTAAGGTATTTTAGTGAGTGGCTTGATTACCTAAAAAATAATGGTATATTATATAACATAATGTATAATACGTAGAATATTGCAGTTTTAGGTCAGCGCCATCTCTTGACCGATAGTGAACTAATGTAACTTTTGTTGATGATTTCTGAAAAAGTGTGATATTTAGAGACATCGTTTAATTTTTCCTGAAATCATTACATTACCTTCTATCACAGAGAATTATTTCAGATTTTTCTCTTTGCAAACTTCAGAGATAGTGGGGGAACAGTATTTTTTTTTAAATTTCATCTAAATTCGGGAACTATGCAGCCTAAAAAAAAGAAAAATGTTTGAGAATGTGCTAACTGCGCTCTTTCATATGATACCCCACATGTCCTAGTAGCCCCACTTCGAATTTTTCAGACCCCCTTTCACCACCTGTTGCAAAAAAAGAAAAAAAAATATTTCTTTCATTGCAAAATAGTTGGGCAAACGTCATCTAAAACTATTCCAAATTTCAAGTAGATAGCATTAGTAGTTCTTGAGATATCCAGCTGTGACAAACGGACAGACAGACAGACTGAGTCTCACCATAAGGGTTCCGTTTTAAAATTTTGGTACGGAACACTAAAAAGCGATGTCCGTTTATGATGAGGCATTATCATACTGTGCGTCGTCGGGGCTCGCATGGCGCTTGGCCGCTCGGGATGTGTAGCAAATATAAAAAAATCACTTCACTGCATTAAATACAAACATGTATAATTTTTTTAGGTAAACCAAATTTTAAATATACAGGGTCCCATCAAAATAGTTAAAAATTTCACGACCAATTTCGAGGTAGCGCTCGCCGGCCGCTGCCGCGGCACCGCTCGCTTCGCTCGCTCGGCTCGCGCGTAGTTGGTCCCAGTTCTAACCTAACCTAACCTATGGATCCCTTCCACATCGTTTTTACGACAAACGGTTAGTCGGAGACAAAAAACACCAAGACACTTTTAGCCTTAGATATAATACTGATTATTATGAATAAAAAGAAATCTAAACAAAAAAGATATGACTTCCCAAGTAACACAAAATCGATATAATGGAAAAAGTGATGACCAGAAACTTTCTTCTAGCTTTGTTATAGAATTTGAAGGGTTTTAGCAATGTCTTGCTTCTGTATAACAGCATTTTATTAACTTTGTAGTTCCTAAAGCTATATAATCCTCTTTTTCAATCTTTTGTGCAGCTAAAGGTTTTATTTTAGATATAATTTATGTCTCTATACAGCTTCTAATACAGCTGTAAGCATTATACAAAAGTGTAGGCCGTATGTTAGCATTAATTACGGCTTAGGCTATTAAAAAGCATTTTAAAATTCTTTAAAACTGCTCTATGTTTTATAACGACCTTTCGCATGGGTCACAACTGTTTAAAGGTGTACATTGGTGCTGTTTTAATGCCAGCTTTTTAAAAGCATTTCATCATAATATTATATAGCCTTTATCTATACAAACGTATAATGACAAGAATTTTAACAAGCAATAAGTCGTATACCGGCCATCCGCATGCCTAAAGTTTTTAATTATGCTTACGCCATTTTGCTTTTTACCTCGATAATATTTAAAATTTAATTTTATGGTAAATAGTCCTTTAGAAAGGATTTCAACCTATGGTATTGACCGGCCGGTACAATACAGGTATCATAATGACTAAAACTAAAGATTTCTTCGTAAGAGCATAATTTTTTTTACAATTCCACATATTTTTATAATATTTTTGTAATAAATAGCTCTTTAATTTGAAGGCGCATGAAATATTTGATTCAAATATATACATACTTTCACAGTAAACTGATACTCGCAACCTTAATTCACTCATAGAGAACAAAAACAAGAGTTTAATTACTTACCTTGTAGCACTTATATTTTTTTGTTGAAAGTATCCATGTTCTTTTTACACAAGATTTATTAATAAGAACAGAAATTAAAAATAACATTTGAAAATGTTTTTATTTTGCCTTTGTAATGGTACAAGCTGTATAAGAGCCGCATTTAACATATGCGCACTGCTTTAACCTGTTTTGACAGCCCATTATAATGCGTTTATCATTCCGGTAGACAACCAATATAATGCTGCTAAAATGCCATTCTAACACTTAAGTCTGTATAATTTGGGGCCCAAATTAGCATTACAAGAGCTGTATAGTGGTTTATAATGCCTATATGTAACTTCTTATAAAGCTATAATAATATGCTAATTCTTAAGCTATTTTGTGCTACTTGGGTTTGCATAATAGTGTAAAAGATGGTTATGTTGAGAAAATATAGGAAAACAAATAAAAGTATAATAGATATTTATTGCTACTGAAATTATGAAGTTGAATGCTTCGGAATTATGATCATTAGAGAATAGAGACAGAGTAGTTAGGAATTGTGATTGTTAGGATGAAAAATGTTAGGAAGAACATTTTCGGATTTCCAATTATCGGAGTTAAAAATTTTGGTGAACTTTGGCGCACCCGTATTTTCGTTAGCTGATTAATCTTTTTCTTGTAAGTATAGTATTGCGTTTTTCTTATATATTTTTTTACCATCGTCCTTATTTTGGTGGTCTGAATGATTTCTAAAAGTTTGTCCATCTATTTTAATGGGACCTGATTTAATGTAAAAAAAATCTAAATACAAAACACGGCTATTAGTTAAGTACGAGACTATAATATGGCAGTTGTAAAAATATTCAGAAAATTAGAAGAGTAACAATTTCAGAGTATCTTGTAGGATAACATTTTATAACGAATTTCACGAAAAACCGATTGCAGTCGGTTTTTAGCCTCGTTAGAACTAAATTGCACAGATTTTATAGGAAACTAGCGGACCCAGCAAACTTTGTTTTGCCATATAGATTATTTCTAGGATTTTATTTTTAGTTCGATAAAAAAATAGATAGTAGCCGATTCTCAGACCTACCCGATATGCACACAAAATTTCATAAGAATCGGTCAAGCCGTTTCGGAGGAGTATGGTAACTAACATTGTGACACGAGAATTTCCTGGACACAGGCGAAGGTGGCCACGAATTCAGCAGCCAGCGACGTGGAATACAGCCGTGCGGGATTCGAAGTACAGGAATACTCTGCAGCTGGGTTGATGAATGCAACAAATTGTGACTCGCAAGTCTGTTGGATTATCCGGGAAAAGTGACAAGAAAGCGCCCTTTTTGACTAGCTCTACACCTACGAAAAATAAAGTAAGGTGTTTCACCAGAGCATAAGAGGAAAGGTTCGCTGAGGCAGAAGAAGGCCGGAAATCAGAAGAAATAGGTACATACATACCAGATTTGAAGAATTTCTTATACCCACACCTAAAAGAAAGAAGTTTTTACATTTCATGCTTATACCAGTCAGCGTGGTCAATTTGTGATGCGAAGCTCAACATCCAAGACTTTAGACATCGCACGCTGGCGCAGTGCATGATTGTGTATAATATCAGCAATTTGGGAATAGATTACCAGGAATATTAAAATTATTTCAGGTGAAACCAGGTGCACAATAATTGTCAAGCAACTAAAGATCGATTAAATATATTTAAGATAGATAAATTAAATATATTTGCTTGTCATGATGTCCAAAATACTGAGCAGTCATTATTTGGACAAAAGGCTTTTTAACCTAAGAGGGTGAGATTTTGAACGCAGAGGTCACACTGCAGATGGCAGCCCGCCGTACGCCGCGCTGGTGGCACGAGTCCTTCAGACAGAGTCCGTCTCACAAGCTCTTTATCATATTTTCTATGATGCGCTCCGTTTGCTGCGCTCGATGGCGGTGTTGTATTTTAATGAGCCGCATGTTGTGCTGTTTACGGTAATGCTATGTGCTCGGCGCGTGTTCGACGCGCACTATATAAACTATATTGTCTATCTAGGTAGGCTCATCGGAATGCACTTATTATTCACATTAATCGAGCTCTGCTTGTGTGGCCCACTTTCTTTCCAACATCTTCATCTATATCATTGAAAGACAATACCGACTTAAATATACATAATACTGGTCTATATTGGTCCGTCCTAAACTCGTCTATAACAACCAAAATATTGGAATACGTGAACTTTATGTAGATCCTTCTCACCGCCTCGCCAGTGTGCACCGCAGACGTGTAGGACTTCGACGCGATGCGGGGACCTAGACTGCGGTCCACCCATTTGACCCATTTCTGTTGCTAAAAGGATAAATAATAGTAGATTGTTGCATCCAGCGCAAAGTGAGTTGTTAATGCACGAGTGTTATGTTGGTGCCCGAGCGCAAACGAGGGTACTAAATTAACACGAGTGCATTAATTACTCACTTTAGCAAGGTGCGTAATCTACTTTTCTTTCAACTACCTACCAATCTACCTACCGTGATAAAATATACCTACTCAAAATAAAAAGTCAAGTTCATGAAAACGAAGTTTTCATAAGCTTTAAAATATTTATGCCGCAACTTTTGCGGCAAAAGGTTATTAACAATTTCATTTTCAGCTGTTTTTATACTTTCTGTAGTTGAATTCATATCGCTACCGCTGTCTATTTCCATTTTTAGGGTTCCGTACCAAAATAGTAAAACGGAACCCTTATGGTGAGACTGTCTCTAAATAGCACACTTTTTCAGAAATCATCAGTAAAAGGGACATTAGTTCCACTATCGCTTAAGAGGTGGCGCTGACAAAACTGTAATATTCTACACCGCAGTGCAGTGTTAAAATTCTTTGACGAATATAGGCCTCGCCAATGAAAAATTAAAAAACATGACGGTACGGAACTCTCGATGCGCGAGTAGGACTCGCTTTTGACCGGTTTTTTTAACTTTTCTTGTAAATATGAAGTATCAAAGTTTTACACTGCCGTGGCATAACTAAAATGCCGTTATCCGACATCTGGTCGATTTTTAACTTTTAATGCTATTATAAAGAAAAAAAACTATCGATCTGTGTTTCCGAATTTTCAATACCTTGAATAGTTTTGGAAATAATCATTTATTCAAGGTATTGAAAATGCGGAAACACAAATCGATAGATTTTTTTTTCTCTTTATAATAGCATTAAAAGTTAAAAATCGACCAGATGCCATGTCGGATAACGGCATTTTAGTTATGCCACGGCAGTACAATGGTACATACAAAAGGCGCGCCATTTGTTTTTTTTACCGACTTCACAAAAGGAGGAGGTTCTTGATTCGGATGTTTATATATATGACGGGGGGAGCGTGGGCGTAACGATAGCAGGGTCATCATCGTTATGGTTTCTTGGTACGGGTTCCATGATAAAGAGTAGATATTTACAATAGGTAGTAATACAAAAACTCAGACTTGTACGGTGGACGTGACAGGTTCGATCATAAGATCTGGTCAGTCTCGTGTCAGGTATAGTATAGCAATGCCTGTCTAGAATTCCGTATCGACCCTGTCCACGTTTTTTTTGGCGGGCAATTGAAGCGCTAACTCACGGCGCACTAACATAGATTTTGCTTAATTATGCGGCCAAAATTGAACATTTTAAACAAGTTACAAATACAATTTTTATATCTTTCTATGTTAACAATAGAACAGGCGATAATAAACCGGTCTTCTCGGCTTCGATACCCGCGCGGGGTGCGTGCGCAGGTAGTCGGAACTTGTTAGTCTCCAGATACGCACGCGCTTTCGCTCTTTACGCTTTTAAAGTGACCTGTTTTTCGTCGTCAATATTTTTGATTTGAAAACAGTTATCAAAGGAAACAATATGGATTCGAGTGCTTCAGGTAAGTACCATTATTTATTATAGAAATTGTCAACCTAGTATAATAAAAAAACCTTTATTTTAAAGCTCCTAACTACGATAAGTTTTCTTGAAAAAATATTCTCGATTTTTAAATTTAAAAGTAATTTAGTTATATTATCGCTTCCTCTCGCCGTAGAATTTTTATTTATTATAATACTTAACACTCTTTTCTTATGATTCTGATAAAAATTAGCTGCAGGTAGGTGCAGATAGGGTAAAAAAAGTTAGGTTGAAAAATGTTCCAAAAAAATATTATTTTTTCTTTTTCTTCGTAGGTTCTCCTGGCTCATCCGGAATACAATTAGTCACTCGTCAATTTCTCTACGATAAAATGCAAAGCCAGAATTTAATAACTATGGATGAAAAATTGGCTTATTTAGAAAATTACCTGTTTTCTTCTTATGGTGACACAGAGGAAAATATTAAAAAACTAAAGCAAAATATTGCATACTTCAAGACTGCCATAAAGAAAAAATGGTCTAAAGCACAACGAAAAGAAGATGATTTTTTAAAATCAAACCAGTCATGGTTAAATGGGACGTTTCAAATCCCAGTCCAAGCCCAAAATCGCCCAGGCCGCCCTTCAAAATCATTTGAAGAGTCAAGTGAGAGAAGCAAGCGTCGTAAAACTGAAGTGGTTCGCTCGGCCATAGATGACTCTGTTATCATTCATGCTGCTCAATCAACTTTGAGAGCTAAGGGACTTCGAAATGCATCAGAACTCCTTAAAGAAATCACAAAATCGCCAACAAGGGCAAAAAAATACAGAAATGCCTACAAGTCATCGAGTGAACCCGACAAACACAATATCTTGACACCTCAAGAGGCATTAGCGATGTTTGTAGAGGCCGACCTTACAAGACAGCAATATGAAATCATACGTAAGACAAATAAGTCGCTTTATCCTTGCTACGACAGATTATTAGAGGCCAAAAAAGACTGCTATCCACCTGAACAACATATAAAAGTGACGAGTCTGTATGCAGAAAGTACTTTGCAAAGTCTAATTGACATAACCCTTAAGCGCCTTTCAATGTACTTAGAGGAAGTACTTTTGACTATCAGTGAAGAAGATAGACAGACTTTATCTATTATAAATAAATGGGGATGTGATGGCTCCCAGCAAGCCAGATATAAACAAAAGTTTGAAAATCCTGCTGATTCGGACGCCAATATATTTTTGAGCTCATTTGTCCCGTTACAAATACTTTGTGGCAAGGATAACAAAAAAGTTATTTGGGAGAATCCTTCTCCATCATCCCCCCGGTATTGCCGGCCTATAAGATTCAGATTTCTGAAAGAATCCAATGATGTGACCAAAGAAGAAATCAGTTACGTTGAAGAATCGGTAAAGAATTTGGTTCCTACCGAAATCGAAATAAATGGAAATAAATTTACCTACAAGCACATTTTCAAGATGACTATGGTTGATGGCAAGGTTTGCAATGCTGCAACCGACACCAAGTCTACCAGTCGATGCTTTATTTGTAAAGCCACTTCAAAAGATTTTAACAATTTAAGAAAAAAATATGATGTAAGTCCTGAAACTTTAGACTTTGGAATATCTGTGCTACATGCCAGAATCAGAATTTTTGAGAGTATTTTGCACTTGGGCTATAAACTAAAAGTTCAAAAATACAGACAGAAAAAAACGACGGAAGAAAAAGACTTGGAATTGGCCGCTAAACAAAAAATACAAGACAGATTTAAAATTGAAACCGGGTTACTTATTGACATTCCCAAGGCCAACTATGGGAATACAAATGATGGAAACACCAGCCGTAGATTTTTCGAGAATCCCGAATTGGCCTCCGACATAACTGGAGTAAACTTCGATTTGATTTACAGACTAAAAGTCATTTTAGAAACGATATCAAGTGGCTATATTATTGACGCCAAGAAATATGATGAGTATGCACTAGACACTGCCAAATTATACGTGCAGCATTATGGGTGGCACCCGATGACCCCTACTTTGCACAAAGTCCTCATACATGGTGCTGCTATAATACAGAATTCACTTCTCCCAATAGGCCAATTGTCGGAGGAGGCTCAAGAGGCCCGAAATAAGCACTTTCGCATGTATAGAGAAAATTACGCAAGAAAATTTTCCCGCGAGCAGTGTAACCGCGACATCTATAACAGACTACTATTGAGCTCTGATCCGCTTATTAGTAGTATTAGTATAAAACAAAGAAGGAGAAAAAAAATATCTAAATCCTTTTCTCCGGAGACTTTAAATATGCTTTTACCCACCAAATCAGACTCCGCTTCACCAGAATCTTCAGACGATGAGGATCTGGAGTAGGTAACTAATTAGCATTGCGCATTGGCATTGTCATCATTGGTCGGTGTCGACTGTCGATACCTCAATTCATTGCTCATGAATTACTTACAATTTACATTTACGAAATATATTTTTTATGTCTGTGACTTTAGGTTTCTGACTTTTTGTTTCACAAATATGATATTTTCTTCAATATATATTTAAAATTTCAACAGAAAATTGTTTTTTATTATCAATTATGTCATTTAGAATAGTTATAGCAATTAAAATAGTTTTGGCCGCATAAAACCTAAAAACCTATCTATGTGCGGCGTCCACAGTACAAACCAATCAACCAATCAGAACCGTCGACCAATGAAAATCGAGTAACATTTCGTTCGAAAATCAACGAGTAGGTTTACGTGGAAATAATAATTTGAATGTGTTTTCGTTTTGAAATCGCTTGCGACGACATATATATATTTTTATGTATGTTCGGGCATAACTTATAGTATTTATGCTTACTTACACTTTACTTTCATCACGCATAATACTATTTATCATTACTTACACTTTAATACTATTTATCATCCTTTTTATTTGTTTATATGTTTACATTATACTTTTACTCAATTTTCATGTTGTGACACGTCAATTGTCAAACTGTCAATTACTTTTTAAATGTCTTTCTGGCTTAGTCTATGGTAATTACTCTTTGGTCTAAATAACTTAAATTATTTTTATCAATATGTTTAGCTTTTGTATTATTAAGATTATTACGATTGTTTAGTCTAAATAACTTAATTTTAAATTAGATTTATAATATTCTTTACGCACTCGTGGATATGTCTTGGCCGGATACACTTGTCAGATTAGATGATGGCCACATAGAAGAAAACTGATATTTGAAAAAGGAAGACTACTTAGAAACGAGCTCATGAACAGCTGGAGGCTGCTGGCATTCGAGTCTTGGGACTGAGACATTAAGCATCAGAAAACTGCTTGGTTTTGCTGTGACATCTTGAACTGCTTGGTTCTGCTGCGACATCTTTGACTAACCCAGGGGATCCAGCTAAAGATTCCACCTGGGACCTTCTACTTCTAATCTTCGCGAGCTAACCACGTATAACTTGTTACCCTGACGCCTGATACCCGTTCCTACAGTGCTGAGCTGATTTCATAACGTGAACTATAAAACTCCAGTGAGTGCGCGCGTGTGTGAACTATAAACTTCCGAGAGTGCGTGCTATTAGTACTTTTATAACTAGCTGTTTTTTATAACTTTCTGTATTTTATCTTCCCTAATAAAAATTATTGGACGGTCTGCTTACCCTCTATTTTAATAAGGTACAGATCGTTACAGTTTGGCGCCACAACGTTAAAATAACTCGAACTCACCCCCTTTTTCTAAATTCTAAAAAAAACTAGCACTAGGTATCTATTTTTGAACTCTTTATTTGGCTTAGTCTTTTGAATACTAACTAACTTATTTTTCTTCTTCAGCTCTCTTCTTGAAGACTCCTATATTCGATTCAACACTTCTTCATACTGAACATCATCTTATATTTCATTCTCATACATCCCACTACCGAAAGGTAGTTGGCATCCATTCTTCGCTTGTCAGTGTTTTTAAAACCATTCGTGGTCACTTACAAGTTGGGGTTTGGCTTACTCTACGACGTACTATTGGACAATATCCCGTAGTCGTTTCCTCCTACACTTAACTCTTTACCAATACATCACTACACTGCACCCCACATACTTGCACACTACAGCGTTTACCCATTGGTAATCGTACTCATTCTTCGCTTGGCGTGTTTTTAAAACCACCTCGTGGTCACTACCAAGTTAGGGGATTGAGACACTTCACGACTGAAACAGGAGAATATCCTGTGGATGTTTATACAAACCCATACATCTACACAACTCCTATAACAAATACTCCACTATCCTCCTAAACACTTAATAATAATATATTTATACTTATATCTGGAAATCATACCGAAATAAGTATATCGTGGGCTCTCAAAATATTTTTCTAATTGTTATTGTTTGACATTGGTTGCTAGGTAACTAGCCATAGTGCATTTGCATTGAGTATTAGTCTTTTTGCGCGGTGGGAAAAGTAGGTACTAAACTTTATGCATTAGTTCCGAATTTCACCACTAATACAAATAAGTTTTCATTGGTTTTCGATTTTTATTTTCTGTAGACTGTCTTACTCTTAAATTTATATACACTTTTGGACCGTGTCCAACACTACTCTCTTGACGTTTTACTCGGAGCTTTCCGTCTTCTGTATTACGGGAGCTGCCCTAGCGTTTTTTCTAACTGCGGTGTTGCGGTTCAGACCTAACCCCTTTATCCTTCCTTGCCTCTTAACTTAACACTCTTGAGACGACACTTGAGTCCTTTCTAACATTCGAGTTTTCTTTAACTCTGACCCCTCTCTTAACTCATGACACTCTTGAGATGACACTTGAGTCCTCGAGTTTTCTCTAACTCTGACCCCTCTCTTAACTCATGACACTCTTGAGATGACACTTGAGTCCTCGAGTTTTCTTTGACTCAGATCCCTCTATCCCTCCTTCCCTCTTAACTCGTAACACTCTTGAGACCTTTCTAACATTCGAGTTTTCTTTAACTCAGATCCTATATAGACTCGCATATTTTTATTCTTTTACACTCGTTTGCTATCCCTATATTTGTACTTTTTTTTTCGTATTATACTATATTCATAACTCATCCCTTTCTTCTTTCCTTCCTCTATAATAGAGTTCCTTTTGATTTATTAAAACTCTATTTGTTTTTTAATTCATTCATCGGTTCTTAAACCATTAAAAGATTAATTTTAATCTTTCGTATATATCTATTCTTTTCTACAAGTTAATATGATAACTTGTCTATTTCTATCAACTCTAAAAGTAGATTGGAGCGGTTGACAACTCCATATAAATAAGCCCTTGTTATCTATCGACTCTAAAAGTTGATTGGAGCGGATGACAACTCCATATAAATAAGCCTTTGTTAACTATCAACTCTAAAAGTTGATTGGAGCGGATGACAACTCCATAAAAATATGCCTTTGTTAACTATCGACTCTAAAAGTTGATTTTCTGTCTATCGACTCTAAAAGTTGATTGGAGCGGATGACAACTCCATAAAAATAAGCCCTTGTTGACTATCGACTCTAAAAGTTGATTTTCTGTCTATCGACTCTAAAAGTTGATTTTCTGTCTATCGACTCTAAAAGTTGATTAGGAGCGGATGACAACTCCTTTAAAAATAAGCCTTTGTTAAACCTTTATATTTTCATCTCATTAGTGGTTTTAGACGCGAGCGGATTACAACTCCTTAAATAAGCCTTAAAGTTATGACTTATCAGGTTGAGTAGTGATCATTGAATGTGAATCCTATCTGACCTAACTTCGTAAGATGTCGGTGTGTTTGAATGAGTTATGTAAGTTTTGTGAATGTTGTAATATTTTAACCTTAGCAAAATTTTTGTTCTAGGCCAAAAATTTTCTCGGGGTTGTTGGGGAAATATAGTATTTATGCTTACTTACACTTTACTTTCATCACGCATAATACTATTTATCATTACTTACACTTTAATACTATTTATCATCCTTTTTATTTGTTTATATGTTTACATTATACTTTTACTCAATTTTCATGTTGTGACACGTCAATTGTCAAACTGTCAATTACTTTTTAAATGTCTTTCTGGCTTAGTCTATGGTAATTACTCTTTGGTCTAAATAACTTAAATTATTTTTATCAATATGTTTAGCTTTTGTATTATTAAGATTATTACGATTGTTTAGTCTAAATAACTTAATTTTAAATTAGATTTATAATATTCTTTACGCACTCGTGGATATGTCTTGGCCGGATACACTTGTCAGATTAGATGATGGCCACATAGAAGAAAACTGATATTTGAAAAAGGAAGACTACTTAGAAACGAGCTCATGAACAGCTGGAGGCTGCTGGCATTCGAGTCTTGGGACTGAGACATTAAGCATCAGAAAACTGCTTGGTTTTGCTGTGACATCTTGAACTGCTTGGTTCTGCTGCGACATCTTTGACTAACCCAGGGGATCCAGCTAAAGATTCCACCTGGGACCTTCTACTTCTAATCTTCGCGAGCTAACCACGTATAACTTGTTACCCTGACGCCTGATACCCGTTCCTACAGTGCTGAGCTGATTTCATAACGTGAACTATAAAACTCCAGTGAGTGCGCGCGTGTGTGAACTATAAACTTCCGAGAGTGCGTGCTATTAGTACTTTTATAACTAGCTGTTTTTTATAACTTTCTGTATTTTATCTTCCCTAATAAAAATTATTGGACGGTCTGCTTACCCTCTATTTTAATAAGGTACAGATCGTTACAAACTCCCTTATATGTAGACGGATTTGTATTTTTTTTTGTTCGAAAGAGGTATATTCCGAAATGGTCCCATTTAAATTTCGTAAGACAGACAACGGAAATCTTCAATAAATTCCAGCAAATCAACCGCGATTGCTGCTATAGCATATGTATGCATTGTTTACGCAATCACACAACATAACATCACGCCTGTACCCTTTAAAGGGCTAGGCAGATGTGTTCAATAGCTTCCTGTCACTGATATTCACATAGCAAGTAGTTTTAAGTATATGAATTTGTTTGGAGTAGGTAGGCACAACAAAAAAAACCGGCCAAGTGCATGTCGGGCCACGCACAGTGTAGGGTTCCGTAGTAGACCGTAATCACAATATAGTACAATCGTACTACAATCGTACTGTTGTTCTTTATTCTGAATATAAGTCAGTGTTGCTAATTGCTATCGTAAAAATCTGAGCTGCCGTATGTCGCAGTCTGGTTTGCCATATTTTAAAAGAAAAATACTAAATTGTCATATTTAATAAAAAAAATGTCTATTCCTCACTTGTTTCTCGTTTATATTACCTCAGATTCATGTTAATCTAGAGCATACTTGTCCTGCTTCTCATTTTGTCGCACTAGTAGTCACAGATTACTAAGTACAGTGCGTGCCACGTAAGAAGAGACTTGACACACCACGTGGTTTGACATGCGCAGTACACGATTTTAGGTATCTTTAGCGGTATGAGGTCTGAGTGCGGGACGGGACCGGACGTCATAGGGGCGGCGGAAAGAGGCGGGGGAGGCGGGGTCAAGTCTCTTCTTACGTGGCACGCATTGTAGGTGGTACCTACTCGTAGGTGAAACAGTTACATTAGTACAGACGCCAGCAAGTCAAGCTACTACAATCTGTCAAATATCTTTAATAGATTTTCAACTTTATCGCTAAAACATAAAGTTCAAAGTTGATTGGGAAAATTTGAAAGTTTCGGGTAGCTTGATGTGCTCGTGTTTGTACATAGGCGTATGTATGTGGTGTCATTGGCAACCTTTTCATTCGTTCATCAGGCGCAACCGCGCAAGAGATGCCATTTTGGCGTTATAATTACAACTTCATGTTTGATGTAGTCGGATTTTCCCGACTGTGCTCATAACATTACCTGTGTACGTTTCGTTTTACCTATAGTCAATCGCCGTATTTTTTGATACGGCAATGAAAGGTCAGCCGTATGCCGTATTTTCTGAAAAAAAATCGTGGATTACCGTATAATACGGCAATTGCCGTATCAATAACAACGTTGATATAAGTACCTAATGGTAAAGATATTAGGAGTTAATGTTAATAACAGTGGCGGTACCTTCATAGAAGCCGAAAAGCTCGGCTTGCCCTCAGTGGCGGTACCTTCATAGAAGCCGAAAAGCCCGGCTTGCCCTAATAAAATCATAATTCACAACAACAAACGTACTTAAACCTATCAAATAAAAAATATATTAAAAAATACCAGTCAAACATTCGCAACACACACGTACACAATAAGAAAATCAGCCAATCCCTCAGTTGGCCGTTTTTTTATACGTTGAAAATCTGTGGGCTTTCCCTAATTTTGACCCCTAGGCACGCCACTGCTTGCCCTAATAAAATCATAATTCACATAATAAACGTACTTAAACCTATCAATAAAAAATATATTTTAAAAAATACCAGTCAAACATTCGCAACACACACGTACATAATAAGAAAATCAGCCAATCCCTCAGTTAGCCGTTTTTTTATACGTTGAAAATCTGTGGGCTTGCCCTAATTTTGACCCCTAGACACGCCACTGGTTAATAACAACAATAAATGGCAAGGGTGTCCAGAGTAAATCAAAACTTTAACATATAACTTAACTACGGAGGTCATACCTACCTTGCAAGAAAATTTTAACACCGCGATCTACAGAAGTGACGTCACGGCACAACGCCATCTGTTATCGAATAGCGATACAAAACTGATGACAAAATATTGATTTTCGAAGGTAAATATTTAAACAGATTAGACATTTACTAATAATAACCACTTTCTTCCTGCTAAAGGTAAAAAAAGGGTACGATTGCTGCCAAGTTATTATTTCAATTCACAAATCGAAAATTAAACAAAGTTCGTTTGTGACGCAAACGACGGTTGTGTGTGTGGCAATTTTTCTTTAAAGTTCATGAAATGCACTATCATCGTGAATTTATCCAGATTTTTCAAGCCAGCATTTTAGCTTTTAGAGGGGGGTGACGCCCTACTGGAACAAATATTCGCACTTTAAAGTCTAATATTTCGTAAACGGAGCATTAAATCGAAAAATAATTCTAACAACCCCCAAGTCATTTTAGAAGACCAACGTGTTAGGTGTCCCACACGACGGGGTAGACGACGAAAAAATATTCATCCTCACTACACAAGTACCTAGGGGAGCTACCCTAAAAAAAATATTTTCAAAATTTTATTTCACCACTTTGTCGGCGTAATTGATATACACACTCCGACAAAATTACAGCTTTCTAGTACTAACGGTCTCTTAGCAAAACCTCGGAAATACAGACAGACAGACATGACGAAACTATAAGTGTGCGTCCACATTGCGAGCCTAGTGCGATTGCGACGACGGGCGCGAATTATCAAACAAATAAAACGCGCCTTTGCGTCCATAGTGTAGTGACTAAGGCGGAAGCCTAACGCGACGGGCCTGAGCGAGACAACGCACTTAGCTGTTTTCAAACGTTCCCGTCCGCGCGTTCTGGCCGCACTACGGGCCTAGTCAGCAAGCGACACAACGTGCGGGTAGCGGGAGTAACAAACCAGTTCGGTCTTATCGCTCGGCGTATGCGCGTCTGTATATTGTTTGTTGTAAAATGGCGGTGAATACTGAATTGTTCATAACTGCGATTCAATCTTCATAATAATCTCAGTCTCTCTAATCTCAGTTCTTCATATAAATTTAAAAATTCACCACATACTTCCCGGTTTTTATTTATTTCGTGCACACCATCTCTAGTGTTCAACACCTCCCATCTCAGGATTGGACTGTCTAGTAAAAATATCAAATCCTCGTCCATAGTTTTCAATCCCTGAAATACGTCGAACCTACAAGAGCTCGCGCGTCACTGTGGCCACCGCACGCGCCCGCTCGCCGCGCCCGGCCCGTTAGGCCCCAGTCACTCGCATTCAGTGTGGACGCACACTTACCCCCGTATTTATAGACAAGTAAAAGTAATTACTTAAGCAAAAGTAATTACTTGAGCAACGGTTTTTATTGCATAGTTAAGAAATCGGTCCGAGTAAGAACTGTTTTAAGTTAGAATTCTCAGCCAAGTAATAGTAACCAATTTCGTTGCTTAAGTAACGCACATTCAATTCGGATCTATTGTTTCTTTGTTCTTCGCGTTGCTTTGTCGTTTTCTAACCTTACCTAAACATGGAAAACATCGAGAATTTATTTTTATATTTGGACAATTTTGACAATGACCCATTAGAGGAAGTTGTGAATAATATTACTATTAATGAACCAAGAAAAACTAAAGTATATTTCCTTGACGCAGATCCTCTCCGCGAATATTCTGAAATCAAATCATGACTATTCGGAACATTGTTTTAACTCGTCGCGCGTCCAATTAGCAGACACAATAGAAATTTTATTGTTATCGATACACATGGTGTACACTCGACGTGCGAAGAGTTAAAAAGAGATTTCGTTTCTCCAAAAGTATTGTGGGACATGTTATTATATTTTACCGAGAATTCATATCTTGAAATTTGCGTAAAATATGGAAAGACGACGAGAGAAGAGTAAATTAGTTTAAGCCTTGTTTATACAATATAATAAACTATTTGACAGAATTGAACGTATAATCTTTCTAAGTAAAAATTCACGAGTCGGCTTATAATCCATGTGTAAAAAGTAAACATTTAAATTTAGTAGGGTTATACCATGTAAAACGTTTTGTTTCTCCAAGCATTCCTGTTTTTGTACTAACAAAATTATATGACAATAATATACTTTTTACAATTCAAACTACTTTATACAACGCTATTGTTATTATGAATGTAAAATAAAGTAATATAAAAATATTATTGCAAGGTTTTGTACAAATAATCTAGACCTTACGTTTGCCTTTTCTTGCAACGAAACGTTGTCACGAAGTGTTGCCACACAGAAACAACCATCAAGCGTCGAGTATTACTTAGGCATTTGCTCAAGTAAGTAACGTGTGTTACTCAACTATAGAATGAGATTTTGTATTTAAGAATTCTAACCATAAGTAATGACTTAATTAAGAAATTACTTAGCAACAAGTAATTACTTCTTTATAAATACGGGTGTAAGGGTTCCTTGTCAGAACTACGGAACCTTAAAAAGTGAAAAATAAAAACATTTTTTACAAAAAAAAAACAACCGTCTTCCAAAAAAAACACTAGGTAAGTACAAAGTGAATAATAACTTTCATTTCGGAAGTCGGTGTCGTTGGTTCTGTATTTTCGTTTTTTGACACCAAGTTTTTTTTCAACCAAGTCGGTATTATGCAGCCCATTTATATTTTTGATCTACATTTTATATTAAAGGAGATGTTTCATTTTTGGCTAGCACTTGTACAATATATCAAAAAACGGGGAAAAATACCCTGAATTTAGGAAAAATATTAATCTGTGTATTTGAGAATAACCCTTTGTGTACAGACGCCAGCACATCAAGCTACCCGAAACTGTCAAATTTTACCAATCAACTTTTAACCTTATGCTTTAGCAATAAAGTTGAAAATCTATTAAAGAGATTTGACAGATTGTAGTAGCTTGATGTGCTGGCGTCTGTACAAACAAATTAAAGTTTTTCAATTATTGCCATTTGATAACGTTATGGCCAATATGGCGGCGTTCTGACAGCAAACATGCGTTCTGAAACCAGAATGGATCTGAAATGAGTGCGAAACCTTAAATACAAAAACATTAAATATAATTATAAAAAGGTATCACTGTATTATTAATTCATCTATTACTATTTATAATGTATTATTAATAGACACGTAAAAAAAAATAATATCAATATATTATTTTGATAATAATATCCTAGTTCGATTAATCATCTACTTGGCCAGTGTACTTCCGAACGTTTTATTGTCTCTTTGTTAATGTTATGGGACCTTGGGGACCCTTGGGGTACCTGACGTGTTGTGACGTCGTCATGACTTCGAAACCCGTATGGGTTGGTGAACAGATAAACAATGTTTTACCGTTAACCAATATGGGTTAATCGACGGTCAAAAGGCTAACAATGAAGCAAAAACATAAAATATCCCGTTTTAGGTTACAATGACATTAACGTCATTGTCATCTGTCATTGACTCAATATGTCTCCATTTTACTCACAACAAATGTCAAACATTTTCAATTTTAATTTTGTACCTACTAAATTAATTCTATAAAATAAATCATTGCCTATTATATGTTTATAGATATATTTCACAGATTTTCTGAAATGTACACGTCCTAGCCAAAGTTCCATACAAAAATGAAACGTCTCCTTTAAGGCTCCTTCAAACAGGCGCGACACCACACGCAACACAAAGGCACCGCAAGTCGCGCTACGAGCGGTGCGTTTGTGTCGCGCGCGATTATATCGCGTGTCGCGTCTGTTTGTAGTAGCCTTTAATGGGAGACATTAAGCCTCTGTTGTAAGTTTATATCAAAATTAGCAGCGCCCCGCGGTTTCACCCGCGTAAGTTTCGATCCCGTGGGAATATCGGGATAAAAACTATCCTATGTCCTTCCCTGGAATGCAATCTATCTCTCTGCCATTTAACCGAAATCCGTTCAGTGGTTTAGGCGTGAAAAGGTAACATACAGACAGACAGACACACAGAGTTACTTTCGTATTCGAATTTATAAAATTAAAAAAATTAAAACAGTTGTGCAACCATGAGATTTCATATAACATTTCTGAACTGTTTGGTTCTAAGCAAAAAATACGTCCTTTGTGATCGGTTTTGTAGTGATTACTGATAACATTACCACCTACATAGTTGAAAGAAAAATAACTGACACACCATAGTCCGAACCAGAAAATGAGAACATGTTGTAGAATGATGCGCATCTCTCCTATCACTTCCAGTCGCACGGTGCGCCGCTCGTGTGTGGTGTGCGAGCAAGTGCCCGGCGCCGCCCGCGCCCCTCCGACACACCTCGCGCCCGCCCTCATGGAGCGCGCAGCCGCTGAGCTGCCGCCGCGGCCAGGCGCGTCCCCCGGCCTGCTGCGCCGCCGCTACTCCGTCCCCGAGACTATCATGAGGAAGTGAGTTTTCCAGCTCCGATTTCTTGTAATCTCGTGCTCATCACGTCGAGATAAGTACTAGTTTTTACTCGTGTCCTGTTACGTTGCAGGTATCGTCTCGCGCAGCAGAGATCAGACTCGGAGGAGAGCGCGCCGCCAACGCATCGTTCAGTGGCGTCGGCGTCGCCGCCCCGGGACGCGAGCGGTTCGCCCAGCGACACGCCGCAGAGGTTCGCGCGCCGCGACCGAGAGCTCATGCGCAAGTCGGCGCTCATGCGACGCATGTGGGGCCGGCCGTGCGAGCCGGGCCGCGCCTGCTGCTGCTGCGGCGCCGAGCCCTGTGACCCGGCGCCCTGCGGCGGCCGCGAAACGCGGTCGCTGGACGGCAGCCGCTCCGAGCTGCGCCAGCTGTCCAGTGGCCCTGCGTCCTCGCGCTACTCGCATGCCGCCGCCGGTTGGGCCACGCCCAAGCGCCAGCGGCTCGACTCTCCGCGAGACTTCCGCGGCAGCGACGAGATGCTCCGCGCCGCCATGAAGAACAGCTACGACCGTGCTGAAGAGTCGCGCAACGACCGCGCCATGAGAGCTGACTTCTCAGACTCTACGTATCGTTCTCATGTCCACGAGCCCTCGTCGTCTTATCTAGAGACGGTAACGGACGCGTTCACTGACAGCGATGGTTCTAAATTCGACATCACAAGCGAGGGAAATGCTTTCAGGCAATACTTAGAGCGGCAATCGTCGGACACGACTACGCTAGAAGTAAAATCAAGAACGGACGGCGTGAACGCGACGAGTGAACACTCCGCGGCGTTCGCCCTCGGCGACGAGCCTTCGCTGTCCGACTCGTCCGACACGTACTCGGCGTCGTACCCCACCACGAAGGAGAGTGCGCAGCTCACGCACAGCGCGCATTTCGCAGGGCGCGTGTGCGAGCGTTCCGCCAGCCTGCTGCGCGACGACAACGACGCGCTGCCCTACGACAAACCGCTCTCCATCCACACGCCCTCCTATGAACTTCTGGAGATCGTTGTGTCGGAGACACTCAACGTGAGCTCTGTGCCGGCTGTCAACGCGCGCACGCTCCCGCCAGACAAAGCTACGCCCAACTTTAGAGCTTCCACTGCGAACCAAAAGTGCGCTCAAAATATTAATATCGACGAATACGTATCCAACATTTTAGTGGAGAGCCTGAATTCATTGACGGATCAATTGGAGTGCATGAACGCGTCCATGGGAAACGATAGAAAGATTAGTATTGTCGAAAAAGAAATAAAAGTAAAATTACAAAATACAGGAGTAAATACTATAGTACACTTAAGCCCCACTTCCAACAACCAGATCATATTCGGTAACGAGGAGCTATGCATCAACGAGGAGCGCAAGGATTGCTGCAACAACCCGCACGATGTGCACAACGCACACGACGTGCACAACGAGCACGATGCACACGACGTGCACGACGAGCACGATGCACACGACGCACTCGCCATCCGAGATGAGGCGCACAGTGTCGAGTCCAACAACAACCTAACATCGGCTGGCTCTCCGGGCCCCTGTCCGTGCGACTCCTTCGACCTACAGCACGACAACGTCAACCAAGCCGTGTTGCAGCAAATACAGAAGCTGTTCCAGGACGAACTACACAACCTAGACCCCGATATGGACTATTCCGGCAAGACGATGCCTGAAATATCCCATATCGAAATATCGAATGTGACGGATGTGTTCATAGACAACGAAATCGAGCCAGGTCCGATGGGAGCTGACAGCGGACCGGTGCGCGAGTACGAGCTCATCAGCGGCGTCGGCACCGGGAGCTACTACCCCGACGTGGACGACCAGCCTGTGGTGCCGCGCTTCTCCGCTTTCCCGCACACCGACTCCATGGAAGTGAACACCTCGTCCTCCGACGACGCGGACCTGATGGGCTCCGACTGCACCAGCCTCGTGGACAGTCTCGACGACCCCAACTCGCCGCGCTCCGTGTTACTGCGCAGAGCCTGCACCGGGCGGCGCAGCGAGCTCGTGCGGTCTGCTATAGATGTCCTTGACTTGCTGCCGGAGAACGCTCGCAACGAAGAGGTGACCACGCCCAAGGACAAGGGCGAGTCCTTTTTTATAAAAATAAAAGATAACGAATGTGACTGCGATAAAGAAAATGTGAACGTCGCCGACCGAATGCCCGAAAAAATAAAACAGAGACTTTACCGGCGACATCGCAAAAGAGAAATGCGTATGGAGTGCGCGCGACGCACGCGCGGCAAGCAGCGCCTGAGGGACAGGGACGCGGAGCGGCGCCACGACGAGCACTGCCGCTCGCGCCGCGACGTGGAGAGGGAGTGTGTCGCCATCGTCAACGCGCTCATCGAGGACGTCATCAACAAGATCGCGCAGGAAGAGTACAAGTGCATGCGTATCAAGCACCGACCGAGCAAGATGGTCACCTCCAAGTCCGACGAAAATGTAGCCAAACGCACTTGGAGGAAAGAACTGGAACCGATAGATGACAGAGATCCATTCAAGTCTTTGAAGAACAACACTTCACACGGCTCGTATAATTCGAGGCAACACAGGGGCGAGCGCCACCAAATACACGGCAAATTGTCGTTTGTGACGCGGCCCACGGTTGCTTCTGACGACCGAGCCGCCAAAAGGATATATCAAAAGTCTGAAATACACGATGGTAACAAATGTATCGAAATATTAGAAATATTAGAATACATCAACGGCTCACAGAGCTCACCAGAAACTACGACATCTGAAGAAAATCAAAATAATAGTATGAAAAACAAAAAGTCGCGTATTCCTATCCCCATTTACGAAAAAATTCAGAGGTCCCCCAACAGCGAGTCAAAGAAGAACAACAGCAGACGCAGCTCGGTGCGAGCCGAGCGCAATGGCAACACTAACCGACTGATCGCAGACATGCTGCTGGGCGCGCTGGCCGAGCCCGCCAGCGCGCCTCCCGCCCCGCGCCGCTCCTCCGTCCCGCACGCCGAACCACGCTCGCGCTCCAACTCGCTGCGCTTCAAGCAGATGTTTGACATCATCCCCGAAGAGCGCAGCAGCCTCAGCCTGGACTCCGGCAACGAGGACCTCAACCACAACCGCCGTGCCTCCGCGCCCGACATCGCCGACCAGTACCGCGAGTCCACCGACGCAGAATGTAACGACGCGCCCCCCGCGGTCTCCGCTCCCACGCCTCTAGACAGCTGCAGCCCGCCGCACAAACGAAAGCCTCAACCTGGTTCACCGAGACGGTGTAAAGATATGAAAAGTGCAGGCACCTCTCCCATAACGGAAAGTGATGGGGACAAGCGGGAGCTCAGGTCCAAAAACCAAACAACGATGACATCCCCGGGCAGCAAATCGGCGGCGACCAGCCCTATGCGAGCCTCAGCGTCAGAGAGCGGGCCGAGGGGGGAGCCGGGGCTGGCGGGCGGGCGTGCGAAGGCGGCGCGGGGGCGCGCCTGGCTGGGCCTCACGCGGAACGACGCGCGCGCGCCGCACGACGAAGGTATCTCACTGTCGGCCTCGTGCGCACAGCCGCTGCTGCAGCACCGCACCGCTTGCTCCGTGCCCGTGGAATAGCGCCTCACGCGCGCCCCACTCACGCATCACCCGTGCCACACTCGCGACGCTTACATTAGCCCAACACCAGCTAGTCTCGTAGTTTCATTCTCATCACCCGAATACTTTCTGCACCAAAATAAATCAAATATATTTTTAATAAGTAATTATTGTTACGTAGACGCGTATCACTGTTGAGAGAAGAGAGCACTCCTCGCTGCACGTCATTCGCGCGTGTTTTAGAAGATCTTGCCAGCACTCGCGAGTGGCACCCGTCGTTGTAATAAGTAATATTTATTGGTTATGCGTTATGAGAGCATTTATGTAAACCAGAGTTTGAATATTAAAATATTAAATTTTTAAACGTTGTTTTATTCACACGAAGGTTACAAAGACAGGGCAGAGTCTGGAAAAGTGCGGCCGCGCAGGTCAGTGATCACCCAGCCCGATCGCACACAGGATGCGCGACCACGCGCAGAGCGCAGCGCCCACCTCGAGCGCAGTGAGCGTCCGCCCAGGCACGCGCCGCGCCGTCTGGCGCGTGCTCGTTCTCCTTCAACCGAGCACGCACCTGTCCCGCTTACCGACGAGCCCTCTGACCGCTCCCCGGACGACATCGCACATATCATCGGCGATAAAATAAAATTACGGAGTTTCTCTCTTGAAAGAAGTGTCGATGACAGAATTCATCCGCCCTCCGTTAAGCTGCCCGAATTCAAGGGCGGTGGTGACAGCGGCGGTGCGATCTCTAGCGACAGCAGCGAGTCTGGCGGCAGCCTGTTGTGCTCGCTCGCGCCGAAGTGGTTGTCGCAAGGGCGAGTCCGTCGAGCCGCGCGCCGCCGCGATCAGGAGCGTCCCGCGCCCGCTGCCCCCCCCGCTCCCGACCCTGCCGTGCCTGACCAGCAACTGCCAGGTAACGAACATGCTCGCTCGCCTTTACTATACAACATTCGGGACATCTCTAGCCAAAATTCGGGAGTATTAATTTCATCGAGTGAAAATTCTTCAAAATAAAATGT
Organism: Luperina nickerlii; assembly: GCA_963855955.1. Classification (NCBI taxonomy): domain Eukaryota; kingdom Metazoa; phylum Arthropoda; class Insecta; order Lepidoptera; family Noctuidae; genus Luperina; species Luperina nickerlii. The sequence goes on along the minus strand of OY979683.1, from coordinate 96,379 downwards.
TTAGTTCAGCTCCGAGCAGGCCACATGTTTCTTTTTATGCTGCCATGTATAAATTCCGACGCGCTTGCGTGCGTAGTACTTTTGACAGGGATGAGCAGGCTGTGCCGTGCGGTCCGCGCTACGCAGCGCGTGTACATGCGCCATGTGTTGCTAACGGCGCTTGTGTGTGTGCGACAGGCGGGTGGTCGGTGACGGTGGCGGGCTCGTGCCGCGCCACGCTGCCCGCTGACGTCGAGATGCGCCTGCGCTTCCCCCATGACACCCACGCCGCCGCCGACGACGGGCCGTGTCAGGTGCTACACACGTCACTTTACTCAAATCGTTCTTGAACCGGTAGTCCGCTACGTCCATAATTGTTTTTTTATTGTAAGTGGCCAGATCCATAAACTTTCGCTGTACCTATGTATGCGATGTATGCCCCACGTATTATAAAGGCGAAAGTTGGCGAGTGTGTTTGTATGTTTGTTTATTAATTTAGCACACGAATTGTTTATAACCCGGATTAACACATAGGATAATTTTGATCCCGATATTCCCACGGGATCGAAACTTATGCGGGTGAAACCGCGGGGCGCAGCTAGTTCATTATAAACAACAATATAAGTATTTGTGTAATACTTACCGCATATGTATGTAGTTGTTTCATTATGATGCTGTTGGAAAATTACCGTTTTTGTCATCGTGGTTTATGTACGTATGTTAGAGCAGTGGTGGCCCCATAGATATATGAAAGCATTTCTATGGGTGGCCCAGTGGGATCGGCCGCGACCTACGAGTTGCAGGTTGTAGGTTCCAATCCAGACAGGAAGTTACTTTGTGTCAATTATTTCATCACCACTGCTCTCGAAGCGGTGAAGGAAAACATCGTCAGGAAACCGGCATGTCCTAGAACCAAAAATTCGAAGACACGTGACATCTCAGTATCAACCCGCACTGGGCCCGCGTGGTGTATTACGGCCCACTCTCTCTCACAGAAAGGAGGCCTGTGTCCCAGCAGTGGGAACATTATAGGCTGATTATGGTTTACGAACAAACTTAATATTTAAGTAACATTTAATTTTGATTACAACAACATCACGGAACCCTCGGTGAGTGAGTCCAACTCGGTCTTTTTACCCGACTGCTGTGCCAGGATGGTTATTCATTACTTACATTGTTATATTTCTTAGGAGTGCTCGTGTCGCCACTGCGCCACGTGCGCGTGCTCAGCGCGAGTGGCGCACGGGGCGGGGGCGCGGGGCGCTGGCCGGAGCGCGCCTCCCCTCCCGCCCGCCGCGCCTGCCACACTGGCGCGACTCGCGCGCACCGACTCCAGCAAACTGACCCTCACCATGAAGAAGGAGGCGCATGGTATTTATTACTCATTTGAACACTAACATAAGCAAATAAGCATGCTATAGTTCAGGAGCAGTGTTGGCCCAGTGGTGTCGGCTCCGACTTATGAGTCGTAGGTCGTGGGTTCGAACCCAGGCAGGCGCTTTACTGTGTGTGAATAATTTCATCACCACTGCTCTCAAAACGGTGAAGAAAACATCGTGAGGAAACCGGCATGTCCAAGAACCAAAACTTCGACGACATGTGACATCTACCAACTCGCACCGAGCCCGTGTGGTGGATTACAGCCCACTGCTTCTCGAAGGGAGGAGGCCTGTGCAGCAGCGCAGTAGTGGGAACATTACAGCGCCGTCCCCGGAGAATAAAATGATAACTGCCATTATCCTAGTTTTAGTGTTATGTCATTTTTGGGATCTGTGGGTGTTGATACATCTGCTCATTTTTTTTCGCATTTTTTAAACACTTATTTACGAAACAAAAAAATATTACAATAGTATTCAAAGATTTAAAACAGGTCATAAATTACGAGAATAAAGTGTTAATATAATAATATCAAAATGTATTCCCACTTGTTGGTATGACAAACAGTCATAGAATTATATTCTCGTGAAAAAATATTCGACTAAATAATGATAAATGCAGTTATAATTTTATTCATATTAAAATTAATGTTAAAAAACAACAGTATTTTTCTTAATTTACTATTAGGTATTAGTCTTTTTAAATTGGTATTAATTAAAATCAGCCTTATAATAACATATTATGTGAATTAATATTACAATACTAATGAAATTATTGAGTAATATAATCTGTTACACATTTTTTTTTAATAAAACAGCCTCATAATCACATTTATCACATAAAATCAGATTCTTATAGTGACTTTTCAAAAATAAAATAAAGGTGGGTGATTAATCGTCATTATCTTCTTCATTGTCGTTATTGCTACCAAAACAGCTACTGCCATAAGTCAAGGACTCGTAAAAACCATGATAGTAACTTGGAATATCTCCTGCCTTACAGAGGCTCATAAGATCATCATATAAAGCCTTGTTTATTGGAATAAGCTCAGTGTACAACGTTTGTAGTTCGGGCACATAGCTAAGACTTGGGCTTGTTATCTGTCTGGTACCCCGCTGGCTTCTTATTCTTCTGACAGGCTCCGTATTTAAGACAGGAGATATTCCAAGTTACTATCATGGTTTTTACGAGTCCTTGACTTATGGCAGTAGCTGTTCTGGTAGCAATAACGACAATGAAGAAGATAATGACGATTAATCACCCACCTTTATTTTATTTTTGAAAAGTCATTATAAGAATCTGATTTTATGTGATAAATGTGATTACAAGGCTGTTTTATTAAAAAAAACGTGTAACAGATTATATTACTTAATAATTTCATTAGTATTGTAATATTAATTCACATAATATGTTATTATAAGACTGATTTTAATTATAACCAATTTAAAAAGACTAATAATAGTAAATTAAGAAAAATACTGTTGTTTTTTAATATTATTTTGAATAAAACTAATGTTGATTACCATGTCACAGTTTTATTAGGACACCAAATTAAAAGTCCTTACTTACCAGTTTTTTTTTTCAGAATATTTACGAGAATAAAACGATATTAAAGTATTATCAGTATCACTTTTACCCTAAAAACCCGTAGAATAAAATGATACGTGACGAGTGCAATATTTGATCCTAGTCAGGCTGTACGGAGAATAAAATGATAATCGACATTATACAACTTGGACGATGATTAATTTTGACTAACTTCTTATTTTTTAAATAATATCTCTATTTTGATACTTAGGCGTATTTGATTATAACATTTAGAACAAACAAAAAATAACCTTATTTAAAAGTTGACAATCATCTGTCTACGTCCAGTATTTAAGAAGCAATCAACGAAAACGTGTTTTTTATTTTTCCTGAAAAGTTGCATTTTGGTAGTTATCATTTTATTCTCCGGGGACGGCGACAGGCTGATTAGCTGCATCATATCGATATCCGTGAGCTGCATGCTACAGTTGACGGGAACACGAATGTATTAGTTTCTACTTGCAGACTCTTCCGTTCTTGCCTCCAAGAGTTCGAAGAAGTCAGGCGAGCCGCTCCCCGACGTGGAGACGTACCGCGCCTCGCGGAGCAAGCTCAAGAGCTCCGTCAAGGTATAACACTCCTAATGCCGACTGCTTGCCTCGCGGTCGCGACTCGCGGGTCATCCACTGGTTGACCGACGTGCACTCGCGCCGCAGACAGTCGCGTAGTGGTTAGTGTTTGTCTTTGGCAAGCATTTACACCTAGAAGGCGGTTGTTTCAGACGCGTCGGGGGTACTCCCTGCACTGCTGGCTGCCAGAGGACGAAGCCGCGCCCATCAGGTACATCACTCATGCCCGATCGCCTGAACCTAACTCCTACTCAAGGTTGTTATGGTTGTTGTGATGTCGTGTTATTAGTAACATATAAGTAACATAGCGCCATACAATCAGCCAGAGTTATAACTAGTGACGAATACGCGGCAGGCCCAGGAACAGATGGTGGGTTGAGCTGGACTCTTTAAATCGCAGTGGACCGGCAGAAAGGGAGGAGAAGGGAGGCATGTGACCTGCTGTGGGACAACACAGGTTTATAATATCAAAGTAGGTTCGGTAAAGAAACGAAGCCACACACTGCCACGCTTTCTGTCGGTACGTCTGTGTGTATAGAACGGGACGCCCCACGCGGGTCTACTTGAACTTTAGTGAAAAGTTTTATTATTATCCAATAATTAAAACTAATTTTGAATAAAAATTTAAAAAAAAATACGACTTTGATCTTCAATTTATGCATAATCAGTCGGTGTGGTCCAGCTGTAAGGTCCAGTACGAATAAGAGAGCGTGGAACCTAAGATAGAAACACGCTTGTACGATACAACTACATACAGAAAGCAGAGCTAATAGAAATCTCTATTCCTATTGTTGCGCGCCACAAATAATGCTTGATACATGGCGACATTAGTTACCACTAGCGCCATCTAGTATCGGGTAGCAGAACTAGTAACTTGGTACGGTCAGCATCAAAAGTCGATTAACACTTCAGTTTTTTTAACCTCAGTTATTGAGCAAAATATTTATTCAAAATTGCAGCAGAAGTACGATGCAATTTTCAACAAATATTTTGCTCAATAACTGAGATTAAAAAAAACTGAGTGTTAATATTTTCTATCGACGTCGAGTCGTCGGGACCGCTATGTACTCGAACATACTAGATGTTTATAGAGTAGCTCTGTGGCACTAAGTATATAAGGCGGGTGCGAGCCGCGAGACACATTAGTTTTGAGTAAGCGATACGAGCGATTAAATTGAAAGCGATATTCAAGTGCGAAGTAAGTGCAATTGTGTTTCCTAATTAGTGTGTTTGAGTTGTAATTAGTGTTGGTGAGTAAAGAGTCATTTTTTTGGTTATTAAATCGGCAGTTTTTATTGTCACGAACCCCAAGCTCGTAACACTATTTTCGTTTCGTCTAAAACTTTGTTGATAGAAAACATCGTTTGTAGATATCTCGGCCCATGGGAATATTGGTTTCCTTGAACCGAAGGCGCTTTCTGTGAACCAAGGTATCTGGAAATAGTGGTTTCTATGAACAAAGTTTACGGCAAGAAGTGCTATCTATGAACAGAGAGATCTCTATCAACAGTGCTTCCTATTGATCGAGATATCTACAATGTTTTCTATCAACAAAGTTTTCAGCGAAACGTGCTGTCTAGGAATAGATAGAGATTTCTATTAGCTTTGCTTTCTGTTTGTAGTCGTATTGATCGTACAAGCGTGTTTCTACCTTAGGATCCACACCGCGAAATAAAATCGTAAGTAATGTCGAGAAGAATACATGAATGTCGCCTTATAGGTCTTTTATCACCCACTTGGTACATATACATAATACTAGCTTCTGCCCGTGACTTCGTCCGCGTGAAATTTCTTGTTACTCCGACCCACCCCGTCGCATCGCATCGCCTGCCCGCGCTATTACTTCGTTTTTGCTTAGCGTTCTTTCTGACTTTTTTTCTTTTTTCTCGGCTCCTAAAGGTCATAGCGTGATGTTAAATAGCCTATAGCCTTCCTCAAGAATTGGGCTATCAAATGCAAAAAGAATTTTTCAAATCCGACTGGTAGTTCCAGAGATTAGCGCGTTCAACCAAACAAACTCTTCAGCTTTATAATATTAGTACCTATAGATAATATTATAATGTCGCAGGTTTTTCATAAAATTAGGTTTTTGATGAAAAACCGGAAGATGACACATTTTAACCCTTAATTTGGCAGAGATCCGGGTTGTTTTATTTTATGAAAAAACTTGTATTTCTGAAGTATCAGGATTATTTAGAACTTGGGAAAAATTGAAAAAATATCATTTCATTTACAGGTTTTCAGGAAATCAATGTTTATCACAATGAACACTGCCAAATACGTTGAGAACAACAAGTGATTTGTAATGTTCACTGTGGGAAACACTGTCAAATTAATGTCGTTTAAGCAGGTGAAATAAAAATACTATATTATGTATCAGCAAATCAAATTATTTATTATGGAAATCTAAAAAACAATTGCGAGGAGTTTTTCCGGTAACAAAACAAAGTCTCATATTGCATTTTAAACAATACACAGTTGTATTTTTTTGGCAAAACTTGCATCGCCCCATGTCTTCTTTGATGCTGGGAAAATGGCCTACATTATCGAATCGTATGGGGCTTGTAGGCCTGGCTGATCTAGGGTTTAGAATCTTACATTCTTGCTGTTTTTCATGAGGTTTAGACCTATTTTTCTTTGTCAAACTTATGTAAATTTCATATCGAAAAACTTTCAATGACTTTTTTTTTCGTTGATTTTTGTAGCAGTTACGTTTATGCAAAAGCCAAGCATTATTTATACATATATCTAATAGTTGACTGAATATTCCTATGTACCATCTTCTAGTTTTAAACGGAACTTTATATAATGATATTAACATATCAGCCAGGTCTACACCCCCCATATGTTTGTTGTACTCGCGAACTATTTGCGGGCAATCGACGTCTATTTTTTGTTTCTGCTCTTTGCAATACCTTTTAATATTTTGCACTGGTTCAGATCCAGCAAAGGTGCTAATAAGAGTTACAGGTTTATTATCATTCCAGCGCACAATAACTAATTTGTTAGCATCACAAACAACCTGTGAATACGCACCCCTCTGTTTCTTTTTCATTGACTTCTCATCCGGTAAAAACTTTTCGGCACCTCTAATCCTGTTGCTACGTATCGTGCCAAGACCAAAGACTCCGTAATTTTCTTTCAATACGTAAAACAGCTCTGGTGATGAAAAGAAATTATCACAAAATACAGTTGCTGGTTTTTTTTGTATAGTCTGAGCCAAGGCTATAACAATTTGTGCTCCAAAACCAAGGGAAGATTCTTGCTCTGTAAATGTGTGCGAACGGAAGGTATCTTCTCCTGCATATAAAACGAAATCATAAATCATTCCACTTACGCCAGCACGCACATAATTTTTAAATCCCCATTTATTTGGCTTGTCTTTCATATATTGTTTTCTGTTTCCTGCTTTTCTGCCCTTGTAGGGTATCATCATCTCGTCTATACTAAATTTATTCTCGTTTTCTTCCTTTAAACAATTCCTTCGTATTTTTTCGGCTATAGGCCTTACTTTATAATATCTGTCTGAGTCCTGTAAGTTATTGTCGTTGAAGTGTAAAAATCTGCGGATCTGCTGATACCGTTTCAACGGCATAATGTCTGCTATCTGCCCGTATCGAAACTTATTACTCCAATAGTCCAGATAGCATGGCATTTCAACAATTCCCATCATAATGTGCATGCTAATAAAATCTCTCATCTCATCCTCTCAAACTTGGATGGATCTTCCGGTTTGTTGCACGGAATAAAGGTTCGTCTGTTCCACTAAGTCGGTAAATATATCTTGAGAAAAAAATAAATAAAAATATTTGAGGGGGTCATCATCTGGAAAATCAACTGAGGCTTCATATGTTTCTTCAATTAAGGCACGGTGGCGAAAAATACCTTTCTTCCATTTATAAGTAAGGGAAAATTTTGGAATTTTCTTCGATTTTTTGGCAGCTGGAGCTATCTGCTTTCGGGCTCTAGTTTTCCTAGTAGACGGACCAGGCACTGGCGACCCTATCTCAGATGGAAGAGATATCATAGAAGATAATGAAGGAACATTGTCATAGTTTGGTTCCCTGGATGGTGAATTGGGGCAAATTTCCTGTAAAACTGGAGTTAATTGAAGTGCTTCGGAGTGATATATATCAGATGGCTCTAACAGCTGTTCATCGTCAGTTTGACTTGCTTCTGGTTCAGGACTACTATTGATATCTAAGCGTTCTAAGGAAGAATTAATAGAAGGAGCAGATGATGAAACCGGGCTTGGAGAAGGTGGCGGCAGTTCATTGTCACTGTTAGTGTCTGATTTGTCGCTAGTGTCGGACGGTGCATGCTCGACGGGAACAAGCGCTAAAATTCTTTGCGTGCGGTCTTGTATTTTATGCTGTTAACAAGCGGAAAAAAAACATAAGCCCATTGAAAGCCCACCACCTAAAGCATATTATTATTTGCAAATAAAAGTTATACCCAATTTGGCAACGTTCATCACAATGAACGTACCAAACTGACAATACTTATTCGAGTATTTGGCAGTGTTCACTGCGATGAACAAACAAGTTTGCCTCCAAAAATAAGTTACCAAAAACACAAAACATTGCACAAAAACCATTCCAAATCAAAGAATAAACATTGCTTATTAAATAACAATCATGAAAAATGTAATGTACTAATGAAAAACATGTAAAATAAAAACATTTACCTTGCGAAGAATTGAGTGCCCGCGTCTTGCTGACATCTTGTCTCGATAATGACAGATGAACGATGTTGCCACTAGTGGATTATTTTTTATACCAATAAATATATTTTAAATGTGCCATAATCAAATAAAAAATCGAAAATTAGTAGATAGCAGTCGCTCAGTATTTATCTTTTATGAATGTTTATCACAGTGAACGTAATCAAATTAAGGGTTAAACTCAATTTCATCATAAACCTGTAACAATGCATATTTTTGATCAAAAACCTGAACTAGTTTGGGTTTATGATAAAGTTCTTGTCAAAATCACGGGTTTGTTTGGTTTTATGACAAAGAAATCTATTTAAATGAAACAAATAAAACAATCCATCATCATTTTTTATTTATCAAAATTTTACATCCATGATCCAATCAATATTCTACAGATTAATATAGGTACGTGACATTGAAACATTTCATTTCATAATTGGATTGAAGGAGGAGAATATTGATTGATAAAATTTTGATAAATAAATAATTTTTTTCTTTCTACTAAGTTGCAAATTATGATAGATTGTTTTATTTGTTTCATTTAAATAGATTTATTTGTCATAAAACCAAGCAAACCCGTGATTTTGACAAGAACTTTATCATAAACCCAAACTAGTTCAGGTTTTTGATCAAAAATCTGGATTGTTACAGGTTTATGATGAAATTGAGTTTAAAATGTGTCATCTTCCGGTTTTTCATCAAAAACCTAATTTTATGAAAAACCTGCGACATATATATATATATAATAATATATATGTCGCAGGTTTTTCATAAAATTAGGTTCACTATATCTTCTATACTATATATATATATAATATATATACCTACTTATATAATAATATATATATATATAGTATAGAAGATATAGTAAGTATAGATTTCTCAAAGGGGTTTCATATTTCGCCTGCAAGGCATGGTAAAGTCCCGGCAAGCCTAATGCCACAGGCAGAAAGTCCGGCTCCAGGCTGCAACTTAGAGTTGCCTATTGGTAAAGAGCAACATAATTACACTTGTTCCACGACCCAAACAAACACGCTTGCGAAGTTGTGACCACTAACCGAGCGAAGCAAGTGGTTTTGCCTCGTGTCACGTGCGGCAGTCTCGAGAGGCGGCTCGCTCGATCTAGCCAGCCCCGGATCTAAGGGGGGGCAAACCGGGGCACTTGCCCCGGGCGGCAGTTTCATGGGGGCGCCAAATCCTTGAGACAAGAATTCGAACAATCGAACAAATGAAGCCTCTTTTCCTACAATCTCATAGGTTTTTAACAAGTAATCGAATCTTAATATAATATGTTTGAAAAACAAACTTTTCTATTTCCATACGCCCAGTTAGTTTTTGAACACATACTGCTATACTTAACAGATCAAGTAAATTTTTGAACGCGTGCGTAGTGTCCGTGTGTCTGTGATCTTTCTGTAAAGGGGAATCCCCGTCACATATCTATACGAGCCGAGCTGAACAAATTCAAACAGTTGAACGTCAAGTGACAACACTGTTTGTTTATGTGGTTGATTGCGTTTGCGAGACTTTGCGAGTAATCAGCGTTAATAAAATACCTAAGTAATTTATTAGTGAAATCATATATTATCGTAGTGGAAATCAACAATTTGCAAGTTTTTCTCAAACACTGCAGGGAGGGGGCGCCACTATCAAGGTTTTGCCCCGGTTCGAAAAAATCGTAGATCCGGGGTTGGATCTAGCTGAACTTTTTCTACTTCAAGGGGTTATTTTAATATAAGTAACATTAAGATATATATGGTTAAAGAGTGTCTGTGTTGTGTGTGCAGGCCGAGTAACGGCCTGTCGGTGCTGGGCAGCGCCATCATCCCGGAGCTGAAGCCGCGCGTGCCCACCATGAGCGAGCGCGACCTCACGCGCGTCTACACGCCGCGGCACTACCTGCGCTCCTAGTGCAGCTCCAGACATTGTACAGATCCGCACAAATGTATTGTGTTTTATAAATAAATTGTTCATTTTTGTAACTTTTGACTTTGACTTTTGTTAGAATCAGAATTGTCATTCTGTCCGGGACTCTGATTTCCCAACTCTGACTGATTCAGTAGGTAATGCTGAATCCTCGTAAGAAACATCGTAGGTAAGTATGGGTGAATTTCAACAAGAGATTTTTATTTGTCATTTCGGTGGGATTTGTTTATTTCAATGCTATCTACATATTTTTAGTGACAAATAAAAGTTTAGCCTATTTTATAACATTGTGCGTGAGAGGATATCTTCACTGAAATGAAAAGTGTCTATCGAAATGATAAAAATTACCACCGAAATGATAAACTGTGCACCGGAATTAAATAAATGTACCGAAATGATACAGCTAAGAACAACCGTGCCGGGCAGCCAGGGTTCCGTTCTTTGTTAGGTTTGATTTCCACAAATTTTAGATAAACACTGAGACAGGACAGTACACAGTTATTTTAATATTGTTACGAGCTTGGGGTTCGTGACAATAAAAACTGCCGATTTAATAACCAATAAAAATGACACTTTACTCACCAACACTAATTACAAGTCAAACACACTAATTAGGAAACACAATTGCACTTACTGATCACTCTTAAGTCGCACTCGAATATCGCCTTCGATGTTATCGCTCGTATCGCTTAATCGAAACTATCTGTCTCGCGGCTCGCGCCCGCCTTATATAGTCCCACAGAGCTACTCTATAAACATCTAGTATGTTCGAGTACATAGCGGTCCCGACTGACTCGACGTCGAAAGTTCTCGGAATTACTAGTACATGAAGGGTCAATGTCCTAGCACCAAGGTACTAGTTCTGCTACCCGATACTAGATGGCGCCAGTGGTAACTAATGTCACTATGTATCAGGCATTATTTGTGGCGCAACAATATCATCATTAATATACAGATATTACAGTTAGTATTACATATCGTTTGTTAGTATATTACCTATATATCTTAAACACATATATTACACAACAAATATACCCGAATAATCTAATCTACACTCTAGGTAAAAGTACAGCTCGCTTCATAGAAACGGTTACCCCTTGGTAATCACATCGAACCTATTTAAGTTTTTTGTAATGTAATGCAAGTGGCATGTTGGTCTAGTGGTTAACGCTGCGGCTTAGCAATGCGATGGTCTCGAGTTCAATCCGCGGGTGAGAAGACTTTTTTTATTTTATTTATTTACCTTTATTATTATTTTTTAGTTTCTTTAGTAGTGTGACTGTCCGTCACTTACACCTATTAAATAACAAAATATTATATTTATTTTAAACTGACACTTGGCGCCGCCACTTGGAGACACATAAATTCTCTATTTTATGGACAACAGACTGGCCCATATGCCAGCCATCCGTCGAAACCAATATTTTATAATACGTCACTTAAGATGCAGTATTTTGTACGAATTCTAAGAACGACCCAAACCCTAAACTGGGCCCGGCGGCTAATTTTCAACACACGGGGGAAGGTCATGGTTCCAATCACCGATCATCTTTGATTGTCGGTGAAGGGAACCGGGCTACAGACGGGCGGTCGTACGTCCACTCCTCCTCTGCTTACAGAGGGATGTGAGTGGGCGTAGACTGGGAAGGGGCGGTTCGCGCCGCAGTACCCACGAGGGCGTGGGTGGTGAGGGTGTCCATTGTCCACGCTGCGTCTGTCCGGCATCCGGCGGCAGCGTGGGGACGCCCGCACCGGGGCGGCGTTTGGTTCTGCCCAATCGTCGGCCACCCCGTAATCCTGAGTTCAGGACCGGGGGTCCGGGCCACTGAGGCTCGGGCCGCGAGGAAGACAACCTCTATAAAAAATTACCCCAATCCTAAGGTCTAGCGTGCCGAGGGGATGTATGACCGGAGGGCATCCGGTAAGCTAGCGCTAACAAGGGACCTCACCCTTAAAAAGGAAAAAATGAAAAAGACTGGTGCCAAAACAATTCCCCAGGCGGGTACCCTCCTACCCAAGGAGGGAGAATCCCGCCCTTCTTCGGAAGGCAGCCCCTTCGTATCTGGGGGGGCAACATTAGTCTCGCGGGCTGGCAGACCACTGCCGACCTGCGTCAACCTGCGCTTGCCTCGCAAGAAAAGGTGATCCGGGTTAGCCTGGAGCGCCTGTGCGACGCAAGCGAACCGCTTGCCGTCGTGAACGTCGTGGACGGCAACAAGAGCCGAGGAAGCTCCGGTCTTGGCGAGGACCGACTGTCTGGCCAGGACACGTGTGGGTGTAACCCCTTGAGGAAGCGCCCACACAGCGAGGATTTGGGGTCGACAGGGCTCTCTTCTAGCGAGGAGAATCTGTCGGCCCCCAAGGTGCCAACGGCACAGAGAGGGCGGGGTCGGGCGAGCGGAGCCACCGCTCGGTTGCCTAGCCGTGACCGAGTGGGTCGGTTCATGCCGATCTCTCGGCCTGCAACGCCAGCTCCTGTAGAGCGTGCGGCGGAGGGCGTGGAGAGTGACCCCGGGCCCTCGATAGGGGACCTGAGCAAGGACTCCTCGCTGATCTCGCTGGGGTCCAATAAGGCGGAGGCGAACGCCGCAAAGCGGGCGCAGCGGAAGGCGGTGGCGGCTGACGAGGTCGGTGAAATGGCCCGACTGGCCCGAGAGCGACGCTCTGCTCAGGCGGCTGCCGGGGGAAGCCTGTCGGCGGTGGCGCTCAGCCGCCAAGTTTTGGACGGCGTGGACGTCGTCCTGAAGGTTGCCATTAAGTCTGGCAGCCTGAAGGGCACATTCACCCGCGCCCTGAAAGAGGCGGCTGATGGCATCAGGGAGGCAGTTGGGGTCCTCCTTGATCGCACGAGCTCGGAGGAGACGGCGAAGCTGTGGGAGGAGAACGGCCGTCTCAAATCTGAGCTCGAGGACCTCAAGCGGGAGCTTGCCGCGCAGAGGGCGGAATGGCAGCAGAGGCGTCCTGCGGCTACCGATTTCGCTCCCGTCAGTGCCCCGCCACCGTCGGCCCCGTCATCCTGCCCCTGCGCAGCATGCGGATGCGGAGATCGAGAAGATCGTTCGCATCTGCATGCTGCAGTGTGGGGGCATGATGAATGCCCGGCTGCAGGGCCTAGAGTCGAGGCTCCTCCCGGCGGAGAATCTCCGGCCGCCGCTCGCTGCTGACGGGCAGAGGGAGGGGGAACCGCTAAGCTGGGCCCGACAGCCGGCAAACCCAAGGGGGCCCAAAAGCACGCGGAAGGACGCGGAAAGGCCGTGGGGGGGCACCCCCGCCGACCGCACCACCAGCGACCGCACCTCCTGCGACCACACCCTCGGCGACCGCACCCCCGGCGACCGCACCCTCGACGACCGGACCCGGGTCCACCATGGAGACCTGGACGACGGTCGTCAAGAGGGGCCGCCGTAAAAAGAGAAAGACGGCGCCGCCGCCACCGGAACCCGCTGGAGCACCGACACCCAACAAGGCAAAGGGACCGCCTAGAGCCAGAGCCCCACGCTCCGCGGCTGTAGTCATTACGCTGCAGCCCGGAGCCGTCGAAAGGGGCGTCTCATATAAGGCGGTCCTTATGGAGGCCAAAGCCAAGGTCGCGTTCCCCGACCTGGGCATACCGTCCGGCCTCAGAATGAGGCCGGCGATTACGGGGGCGCGACTGCTGGAGGTGTCGGGTGCCTCTAGCGGCGAAAAGGCGGACGTCCTGGCCGCCAAGCTGCGGGAGGTCCTGAACCCGGAGGACGTTCGGGTGTCCAGGCCGATGAAGACCGCTGAACTGCGCGTCGACGGCCTGGACGACTCGACGACTCCGGCTGAGGTCGCGGCGGCCGTCGCCAAGGCCGGTGGATGTCCGCCCGGGGACGTGCGGACGGGGGACATTCGCGTCGACGCCTCCGGGCTCGGCGCGATTTGGGTGCGGTGCCCGGTGGCGGCGGCCAACAAAGTCGCCGACGCTGGGCGTCTGTTGGTGGGGTGGGTTGCGGCGAGGGTGAGGCAGCTGCAACCCAGGGCTTTGCGGTGCTACCGTTGCCTTGACATTGGGCATGTCAGGGCACGGTGCACCTCGTGCGTAGACCGCAGCGAGCTGTGCTATCGCTGCGGTCAGGCCGGCCACAAGGCGGCCCAGTGCTCCGCGGCGCCAAACTGCAGCCTCTGTACAGCTGCAGGGAGGCCCGCTGGGCACAGAGCGGGCGGAAAGGCTTGTGGCGGGCCTGCCCAAAAGGGGAAGAGAAGGGGTGCCAAGGCTGCCGGGGGCTCTTTACCCCCCCCTCAGCCTGGTCCCCCTTCGGCCGACTCCCGGCCTAGGAATGGTGCGGAGGGAATGGACTGTGCCTAATGGCGCTGTACCATTTCCTCCAGGGCAACATCAACCACTCTGCCAGAGCTCAGGATCTCTTGCTCCAGAGCATGGCAGAGTGGTCGATTCACGTGGCTGTGGTCGCCGAACCGTACTTTGTCCCCCCCAGGGATAACTGGGTGGGACACCTGGACGGTTTGGTGGCCATCATTGGCGGGGCTCTTGCCAACCCGTCCCGAGGTCACGGCTGGGTGGCCGCCCTCGTGGACGGCATCGGCACGGTTGGGGCGTATTTTTCGCCCAACAAGAGTCTCGCCGACTTCGAGAGGTTCCTTGTCGAGTTGGGTGCCGTCGTGGGCCGACTCCACCCTCGCCCGGTGCTGTTGCTGGGGGATCTCAACGCCAAATCTGCGGCGTGGGGATCTCCAGTGACCGATGCCAGGGGCGAGGTGCTGGAGGAGTGGGCGGTCACGACTGGCTTGACCGTCCTAAATCGGGGCACGGAGCACACGTGCGTGCGGCAGCGGGGCGGTTCAATAGTGGATGTCTCGTTCGCTAGCCCCGCTGTCGCGAGCCGTGTCCGCGACTGGCGTGTCGCCGCGGAGGTGGAGACGTTGTCGGATCATCGATACATCCGTTTCGACGTCTCCGCCCAGACCGCAGGCGGCCGCGGTTTACCGGCCCCGCGTGCGGACGGTCCGCGCTGGGCGCGTAAGCGCATCGACAGGGAGCTTCTCGAGGAGGCCGCTATTGTCCAGGCCTGGTTCCGGGAGTCGGCGACGAACGGACCCGTTGACGTCGAGCAGGAGGCGCTGTGGTTCCGCGGGGCGATGACGCAAATCAGCGACGCGTCCATGCCCCGGGTCCACACACAGTCAGCAAGGCGCCAGGTGTACTGGTGGACCGCCGAGATCGCGCAGTTGCGCGTCGCGTGCGTGGCGGTCAGGCGCCAGTACACCCGATACCGGAGGAGACGTCTTCGGGTCCCTGACGAAGAAGCCGCGCTGTATGAGGTGTACTGCGCGGCGAAGAGGACTCTGTGGCTGGCCATCGGCGAGGCGAAGTCGCGAGCCAGGGAGGAAATGTTGGAGACTCTAGACGGGGATCCGTGGGGGCGCCCTTATCGCGCGGTTCGAGGGAAACTTCGAGCCGCGGCGCCCCCGCTTACGGAGAGTCTCCAACCCGAGCTGCTGGAGGAGGTGGTCGCAGCCCTCTTCCCGGCGAGAGCGGAGCACACTCCGCCGCCGATGGCTTTGCCCACAGTCGCAGAGTCCACCGAAGAGAACGCCATCAGCGTCCCAGAGGTGACACAGGCAGAGATGGGGGCAGCCGTGATGCGGCTCCGGGCCAAGAACGTGGCTCCGGGGCCCGACGGGATCCACGGCTGCGTGTTAGCCCTCGCTCTGAAGGAGCTTGAGCCCCAACTGAGAGGACTCTACACAGCGTGCCTTGAGCAGGGCCAGTTTCCCACTTTGTGGAAATCTGGTCGTCTGGTCCTGCTCAGGAAGGCGGGGCGCCCTGCGGACTCGCCGTCCGCGTACCGGCCCATAGTGCTGCTAGACGAGGTGGGTAAGCTGTTCGAGCGGATAATCGCTGCCCGCCTCGTCGGCCACTTGTGCGGAGAGGGGCCGGACCTGGACGGCAGCCAGTTCGGCTTTCGGCATGGGCGCTCCACCATTCACGCTGTGTCGCGAGTGAGGGTCCTGGCGGAGGAAACGGTGGCCCGGGGCGGGGTGATGTTGGCGGTGTCCTTGGACATTTCCAACGCCTTCAACACCCTGCCCTGGAGTTGTATTCGGGAGGCACTGCGGTACCATCGGGTGCCTCCCTACCTCCGCCACATCGTTGGGGCTTATCTGTCGGAGAGGTGTGTCACCTACGTGGGACGTGATGGCGGAAACCAGCACCGCATGTCGTGCGGTGTTCCACAGGGCTCGGTCTTGGGCCCGCTCCTGTGGAACATCGGGTACGACTGGGTGTTGAGGGGCGAGCTCCAACCGGGCGTGGACCTTACGTGTTATGCTGACGACACGCTGGTCACTGCCCGGGGGAGCTCGCACAGGGAGGCAGCGTTGCTGGCGACGGCTGCGGTGTCACAGGTGGTGAGCCGCATACGTCGCCTGGGACTGGAGGTGGCCCTCAACACGTCGGAGGCCATGGTGTTTCATGGCCCCCGGCGGGCGCCGCCGCCCGGATCACACATCGTGGTCGGGGGGGCTCGGATCGCTGTCGAGTCCACCATGAAGTACCTGGGATTGGTGCTCGACAGCCGGTGGGATTTCGGCCCCCACTTCCGGCGGCTGGCGCCCAAGTTGTTGGGCGCTGCTGGGGCGCTGTCAACGTTGCTTCCCAATCTGGGGGGCCCGAGCGCCGCCTGTAGGCGGCTCTACGTGGGGATCGTGCGATCCATGGCCCTGTATGGGGCCCCGATCTGGGCGACTGACCTGACGGCCGGTAGCATCGCAGTCCTGCGGAGGCCGCAGAGGGCGATGGCCGTCAGGGTCGTCCGGGGGTATCGCACGATCTCCTATGAGGCGGCTTGTGTACTGGCTGGATCCCCGCCCTGGGACCTGGAGGCGAAAGTACTCGCGTCACTGTACCGGTGGCGCGAGGAAGCGCGGGCGCGTGGCGAGGGGCTGACGCAGCGCCATATGGAGCTGCGTCGGTCTCAGCTTCGCGAGGTCCTGGTGGCGGAATGGCGGGACAGGCTTTCGCGCCCTACCGCCGGCCTCGGTACCATCGAGGCGGTCCGGCCAGTACTCGAGCGCTGGCTCGGGAGGAGGCACGGCTCCCTGTCGTTTCGGGTGACGCAGGTGCTCTCGGGGCATGGTTGCTTCGGGAAGTACCTGTGTCGCATTAACAGGGAGCCGGACGCCCGGTGTCACCACTGCGTCGACTGCCGGGAGGACACGGCGTGGCATACGCTGGCAGAGTGTACCGCTTGGGAGGAGCCGCGCCGTGCCCTCATTTCAGAAGTAGGCAGTGACCTCTCGCTGCCGGCCGTGGTCGAGTCCATGGTCGACAGCGAGGAGTCCTGGGACGCGGTGGTTTCCTTTTGCGAAACGGTCGTCTCGCAGAAGGAGGCTGCGGAAAGGGAGAGGGAGATCTCGTCCACTCACCCTGCCCGCAGCAGGCGCACCGGGCGTCGGCGGAGGGCGGACAACGCCCTCTTCCAGCCCCCCTAAACGGGTCCAGGGGCGACGGACTCGGGGACGTCCGTCGCCCCCCACACATCAGGACCCGAGGTGGCGGCGCGATGTGTTCCACGCGCGCCCCTCTTAGACGTCGCGGGGGGAGTCAAACACCTCACTCCCCCCCCCGACCAGACGGGGCCCGCTGAGGCGGGCCGGCACCAGCCGGGGGTTGCGGAAGGATCGTACGTTCCCGCGACCCCCGGCGTAGGTGTGAGATGGAACACCCGGGGTGGTTTTTAGTCAGTAAGAGTCTGACAGACCCCGCCGCCCGCCCCAGGGCGGCGGACATCCATGAGGATTTTCCACCCCGGATCAAAAAAAAAAAAAAAAAAAAAGGTTCCCCACCGAAGTGATCCCCACGTTGTCGTCGTGGTGGGGCTTGCGTGTCCCGATCCTGGACCTCGCTTTGAGGTTCAGGTGAGGGGCATTACCAAGAGGGACACAGGGAGGGGTCGCTCCTGCTCCGTCGACGCTCGTCGACCAGGCAAGGACGCGGCCGCCGCCGCTGAGGTGCAGGCGCACCGAAGCGGCGTTCGTTTGTCTTCTCGTTCATCGAGGAGCAAACCTTTCGGCGGGTCCGCTGAGTCGGGTTAGCCGGACAGCGGACGGAGGCATGTTTAATGCCGCCGCCGGGGGCTTGGCTTAACCGCCTGGCCCAGAGGAAGGACACCTCTAAGATAAAAAACCACCCAATCCCAAGTTTTGGGAGCGCGGCGAGGGGATGAATGGCCGTTGGGAGAACGGTCGTTAGCGCTTCCACCTGTTGGTACCTCCCGCCCCCAACAGTATATAGGGCTACGTTTAAGGGTATGGAGCCACTGCCCGCGAAGGACCCCAATAATTGCTTCCATTCTCGTGGGAATAATATGGATGAAACTAATTTAAAAAACAAAACAAAAGACGTTGAAGGAGAGAAAGTACTTCATGTACTTGTGGAGAGGATTGGAGGTGCGCTCTCGGACTCGGACTCTGCGTCGAGTCTGATGACCGTCGCAAGCGCTGCGAGTTCAAGCTCAAAGCGCCCGAGCAAGCGCCCTCGTAGTGGTACGGACTCGGGGTCGGATTCGGCCCTGAGTGATACTTCGGTACCGGCTGCCAAGGTCGGTGCCAAAAAAGGCGGGAGAGGTAGGCCGGTGTCGACGGGTAAGTACGTTGGCATCGGCTTGTCCAGGCGCGAGGTTGCGGCTGCCAAGAAGGCTGCAGCCGACGCCGACAAACAAGCGGAGGATGAGCGGCAGATTGCGGCTCTGACAAAAAGGGTGACGGATGGGAGGGTCACCCGCCTGTCGGAGTCGTCTTCTGTTGCCTCTGACATGGTCGTCGAGGCGGAAGACCTACCTGCCTCCGACCTCAACCAAAGATTGGTTGACGCCGTGGCTGCCATCAAGAGGGTCCAAAAGGTATCGAAGGGCCTCAGTGGCGTAAGCCAGAAGGCACTCAAAGAGGCTACGGCCTCGATACTGGAGAGTGCCGAGGTGCTACTCAGCCGCACCTCCAGCGAAGAGGCGGCTTTATTAAGGGCCCAAAATGTTAAGTTAGCGGCCCAAATGGCGGAACTCCGCAAGGAGTACGAGGAGCTCAAGGCGGAGATGGCGTCCTTCCGCCGCGAGCACCTCCGGAAGGAGTTGGGCTTGCCACAGCCGCAGCAGCAGCCACAGCAGCAGCCGACACAGCAGCCGACACTGCAGCAGCCGCCACCAGAGTCGGAGTTGGTTCGCCTGGTCCGTCAGGAGCTGGCGAGTCTAAGTGCCCGATTCTCGGTGTTAGAGGGGAGGATTTTACGCCCTCCCCTAGCTGCAGACCAACGCAGCGCACCGGCGCCGTCTTATGCGGCCAAAGCCGCAGCGCCTCGTGCCCAACAGCAACAACAACAGGCACAAGCGGCTGCTGCGGCTATAACGGAGAAGACACCCCCCATAGGCTCGTCTCAAGATGGGGCGAATGGGGAAAAAAAGAAAAAGAAGAAGAAGAAGAAAAATAAAAACAACCAGTCGGGTGTAGCGGCTAACTCTACAAAGCCGCCAACACAATCTATAAACCAGGGCGACCCTAAATCCGCCTCTTCTCAGAAGGAGGCGGAATGGACAACTGCGGGCGCCAAACAAAACAATAAAAAGGCGCGCCGCAAGGCCAGGCGACATGCCCAAAAGGCGAAGACGGCGGCCCAAGCACAGGCTGAGAGACTCCGGGCCCCACGATCAACGGCTGTGGTTCTGACGCTGCAGCCGGGTGCGGAGGAGCGCGGTCAGACATATGCCGGGATCCTCGCAAAGGCAAAAGCCGAAATATCATTGAGTGATCTCGGCATAACGGGCCTCCGGTGCAAGCCTACGGCTACCGGAGCCCGGCTTCTGGAGATTTCGGGGGCTACAAGTGCCCCCAAGGCAGACGCCCTTGCCGAAAGGCTAAGGGCGTCTCTCGGAACCGACGACGTCAGAGTGTCCAGGCCCACTAAGTGTGCAGATTTGCGAATCTCGGGCCTGGACGACTCTGTCACCTCAGATGAAGTCGCCGCTGCCATCTCGAAGGCCGGCAACTGCCCGCCAGAATAAGTCAAGGCGGGCACAATCCGTAGGGGTGTCTCTGGCCTCGGGACAGTACAAGTGAGTTGTCCCGTAACGGCGGCCAACAAACTTAAGGAGGGCAGAAGGCTGCTGGTAGGATGGGTCTCGGCGCAGGTGACGCTCTTGACGCCCAAGCCCTTGCGGTGCTATCGTTGTCTCATCATCGCCAACGCATTCAACACCTTGCCCTGGAATACTATCAGAGAGGCACTCCGGTATCACGGGGTGCCAGGTTACCTCCGCCGCATTATCGGGGCCTATTTATCCGAAAGATCGGTAGTTTACCCGGGTCGTGAAGGATGGGGTCGGCGAGAGATGTCGTGCGGTGTTCCGCAGGGGTCGGTATTGGGGCCACCCCTGTGGAACATAGGGTACGACTGGGCTCTGCGCGGTGCTCTTCTCCACGGAGTCGGCGTGACATGCTACGCCGACGACACGCTCGTAACAGCCCGTGGGAAGACGTACCGGCAGGCGGCCATACTGGCGACGGCCGGGGTCGCGCATGTCGTGGGTAGGATCCGGCGGTTGGGCCTGGAGGTGGCCTTGCACAAATCCGAGGCCCTCTGTTTTCATGGGCCGAGGAATAAGCCACCTCCGGGTTCAAGCATCGTGGTAGGAGGGGTCTCCATAGCTGTCGAGTCGACGATGAAATACTTAGGACTCGTCCTCGACAGTCGGTGGAGCTTCGGGCCGCACTTCCAGCGGCTCGCACCCCGCTTGTTGGGCGCCGCTTCAGCGCTCTCGCGCTTGCTGCCCAACTTGGGGGGTCCAAATACCTCTTGCCGGAGGCTCTACACAGGGATCGTACGGTCCATGGCGCTTTACGCCGCGCCAGTGTGGGCGAATGCCCTGACGGCCCGTAACATCGCCTTGCTACGAAGGCCGCAAAGAGCGATGGCCGTCAGGGTGATAAGGGGGTACCGTACGATCTCCTTCGAGGCGGCGAGCCTCCTAGCCGGATCCCCGCCGTGGGACCTAGAGGCGGATCTCCTCGCGTCGCTCTATACATGGCGCGAGGAAGCAGTTCGGCGGGGCGAGCGCCTGGTGCCTCGACAAGTTGAGGCGCGCAGGGCAGAGCTCCGCCAGGTCCTAGTGGCGGAATGGGAGCAGCGACTTGCGCGACCCTCGGCAGGGCACGCCGCGATAGCGGCGGTAAGACCCGTGATGAAGGAGTGGCTGGAGAGACGCCACGGCGCCCTCAGCTTCCGGCTGACGCAGGTGCTTACCGGACATGGGTGTTTCGGGAAGTACCTGTGTCGGATAGGCCGGGAGCCGACGCCCGAATGTCACCATTGTGACAGCTGCCGCGAGGACACGGCGCTGCACACGTTGGAGGAGTGCCCAGCTTGGGCAGTACAGCGCTGTGACCTGGTCGCGGCAGTCGATGCTGCGGGCGACCTCTCGCTTCCGGCCGTGATTTCATACATGGTCGGGAGCGAGAGCGGCTGGACGGCCGTCGCCTCCTTTTGTGAGGACGTAATGTCGCTAAAGGAGGCGGCGGAAAGGGAGAGAGAAGCTGTTACCTCTCTCCCGGCCCGCAGCAGACGCACCGGGCGTCGCAGGGTGGCGGACGATCTCCGGCCACCATAGGGCGCGGCCTGCGGGCGACAGACTAGGGGCGTCTGTTGCCCGATCAGAAACAGGCCTCGAGGCGGCGGCGTAGTGTTCCGCGCGCGCCTCTTAGTGGGAGTTCCTGTGGCCACTGGGTGGCATCCGCAGAGGGTGACGGGGCCCGCCTACGAACATCTGGCGGGCCAATACCTGCCGGGGGCGCGGACGAATGCGCAAGCGATACCTGTACCCCCGACAATAGGTACAGGAAGGGAACACCGGGGTGGTTTTTAGCCGGTAAGAGTCCGGCATGCCCCTCCGCCTTCCCCAGGGCGGAGGATGTCCATGAGGATTTTCCCCCCGAGAACAAAAAAAAAAAGGTTAGGTTTGGTTTTTTTTTTTTTTTTCTTTTCTCGTGTTCCTCTGACATTGGTCATCAGAGACCTTATCTATGCTATTGCTTTACGTTCATACTAGTTCTCGCTTTAATTCCTCTCGTACTTTCATTCCACATACTTGATCTTTCTTTCATCCATTCATCTTTCTCTCTTAAGGGTGGGACTCCCTTCTAGTTTTCCTATTCTGTACTACTCCTCTTTTTTTTTATTTTATTTCAGGGATAACACTGGACACATTTGTTTTTTTATTATTGTTTACATTAAATCTTATTCTAGCTTATTTCTAATTCTAATACTATTACAATTTGTGTTTCCAATTTTACAGTCTATCTTATATAAATCTGTACTTATTTCTAACTAAATTTAACTATTCTTATTCTGTATTATCTGTTAACGCTATTACATAGGTATTTGTTTCATCATTCTTATACTATCTTATCTATTTTTCAGCCATCTTAAATCTACTTACATTTTCGACTTTTCTTACTCTGACACTTCCAATTTATTTCTTATACCATTTGCTCCATTTTTCTTAACGCTAAATAAAATTTACAACTAAGGTTTTAGACTATTTTTACGATTTTCAATTTTCAGTTTTACAACGATTACTTTTAATATTATATTCTCATAATACATTAAAGTATATCTTCTGCTTAGACTTTATTCCTTCTTATTACACTTTCAGCTATTTCCTTACAATATTTTAAAAATTTATTTCTTGTTATTTTATTTTCCATGATTGTTGGTATGTTTTCTAATTTTATATCAATTTCTATTTCATTTTCAATTTTGTATTTATTGACTGCAAATATTGGGCACTCTGTGATAAGATGCTGTATATTTTCATTTTTTGAGGGGTCACAAGGACATACACACTTCAAGTGCAAGGAGAACCCGGCGGTTCTCCTTGCACTTGAAGCGATTCAAGTACTCAGAGAACCCGCCATGCCCTGTGAGCACTTGTACTACAATTGGGTCCAGTTCTATTTTTCTAATGGCCCGGTACGCCGCCATTGCATCCGGGAAGAATACTTTAGTCGTGGAGGCGGTGTCTCCCGATCTGTATCTCACATTCCACTCGTCGAGCGACTCCATTCGGATCCGTCGCTTGACGAATGAGGCCGGGCACAGGTCATAGTGTGGCCTCGTCCTGCTTCCTATGGCTGCCTCCTTCGCCAATACGTCTGCCCTCTCGTTTCCCTCCATCCCCGCATGCGCCTTTATCCAGGACAATTGAAGGGTTCTCCCGCTATTTGTCAAGGTTTGGATATTCTTCCGCGTTTCAAATGCTAAGGGATGGAGGGAAACGCCCCGGGCAACCGTTTCCAGAGCCGATCTGGAGTCGCAGTAGACTTCGACAACGGCTGCATGGTGTTTTAAGGCCAGCTCCGAGGCCTTGCGCAGGGCCAAGAGTTCGGCCTGGTAAACGGTGCAGAAATGATCCAGTTTGAATTTTTGGGCCTTCACCTCTTTCCCATTTTCCCAAAGGCTTATCGCTGCACCAACCTTTCCCTGAATTTTACTTCCGTCGGTGAATATTTTGGGATAAGCATGGCCTTGCTGGTCCATCTCAGCACCGTTCACCACGCATTTAAACTCTATGCCGGTTTGACTGGCCGGATGTGGTACTTCGGTGTAAGGGACCGGTTTCTCGATCTCTCGGTCCCCTGTTATTCTCCGGGAGTATCCTCTTTTCTCCTCATAAAAGGAGGCTGCTTCTCGAATCCGCAGATCCAGCGGAAGCAGTCCGGAGAGTAACAAGGCCGAGTTCAGCGATGTGGTCCTATACGCCTTGATCATTTTTTGCGCAAAGCCCCGTTGAACGGTGTTGAGCTGTTTCCTAATTCCGACTTTATTTACAGCCGGTGCCCAAGCACTAGCCGCGTACATAACGACCGGCTCTACCACTGCGGTGTATATGGTCCTGATAATTTCGGGCTTCAAGCCCCAGCTGATTTTGGCGGCTCTTGACAGCTGTTTATACAGGTTTAATGCTTTCCTCGTGACGTTCGAGACATGAGCATTAAACGTCAGCTTATCGTCAATTGTGAGCCCCAGAATCTTGATCTCCCGAGACAGGACAATGCCCTCCCCGCCCATGTGCAGAAGTGGTGAGTCGTACTTCAACTTGTTTGTTACGACCATTGCCTTAGTTTTGTGTGGCGCAAATTTGAGTTTGTTTCCGACTCCCCACCTCTGAACATGAGCGAGACTAGCATTCGCCTGCCTCTGGACATCCAGCGCTGTGTCACCCGAAAATATCAGAACCACATCATCCGCAAAGGCTTGGCAGTAGGTTAGGTTAGGTTAGGTTAGGTTGGGGTCCCCCCCGGTGGGTTCCCGCATTGTCGAGGCGGGGGGGCTCAGTAGCCGTGGCTTGGACACCCACGGTGAAGCGAAGAGGAACCCGAGGAGGGGCCGCTCGTCAGGGCTTTTGCCGACAAGCCAACGACGTAGCGGCCAAAAGTAGGTTGCGGTGTCGCTTGGGCGACATCGCAACTGAGGCGGGCCGCGATGTCGTGCCTGAGGCATCGCGGCTGAGGGTTTTAGGCCGCGGCGGGAGAGGAGTGCCGGTATTACGGTGCGCCGCTCTCCCTACCTTCCGCGGCCTTGACGGGGTCGCCACCGTACGATGGCGGACGCGGTGGGGCTGCAGGGGAAGAGGAGTGTCGGTATTACGTTGGCCGCTCTCCCTATCCTCTGCAGCCGAAAATTGGCAGGCGGCGGGGCCAATGTCCTGACCCGTCGCAGGGGGGACCAAGGGTGCCCAGACACGGGGTCGTCTGGCGCCCATGTGCTGGTTTGGTCCCTGGGGTGGTCACGGCGTGCTATGTGTTCTGGTGCGCCGGTGATGGGGAGTACTCCCCAGAGGAGGGTCCGGTAACGGACGGCCGCGGCGGGTTCACGGATGAGTGCTAACGCGTGCCCGTGTTCCCGCCGTAAGCGGCAGAGGAGGACACCGTGGAGTTTTAGTGGGTTAGAGTCCCACATAACTGCACTATCTCCCCGTGGTAGTGTAGTATGCATGAGCATTTCTCCACGTGAAAAAAAAAAAAAAAAAAAAAAAGGTTAGGTTGGGGTGCACGTTGAAAAGCCTCCTCGTGGCGCACCCTGGGCAACGACGGCTCCAATTGCCCACCAGGTTTTGGTGGACAATTGGGGCCGGCGGCTAATTTTCAACACACGGGGGAAGGTCATGGTTCCAATCACCGATCATCTTTGATTGTCGGTGAAGGGAACCGGGCTACAGACGGGCGGTCGTACGTCCACTCCTCCTCTGCTTACAGAGGGACGTGAGTGGGCGTAGACTGGGAAGGGGCGGTTCGCGCCGCTGTGCCCGCGAGGGCGTGGGTGGTGGAGGGTGTCCATTGTCCGCGCTGCGTCTGTCCGGCATCCGGCGGCAGCGTGGGGACGCCCGCGCCGGGGCGGCGGTTGGTTCTGCCCAATCGTCGGCCAACCCGTAATCCTGATTTCAGGACCGGGGGTCCGGGCCACTGAGGCTCGGGCCGCGAGGAAGACAACCTCTATAAAAAATTACCCCAATCCTAAGGTCTAGCGTGCCGAAGGGATGTATGACCGGAGGGCATCCGGTAAGCTAGCGCGAACAAGGGACCTCACCCTTTAAAAGGAACAATGAAAAAGGCTAATGGTAAAACTATTCCCCAGGCGGGTACCCTCCTACCCAAGGAGGGAGAATCCCGCCCTTCTTCGGAAGGCAGCCCCTTCGTATCTGGGGGGGGCAACACTAGCCTCGTGGGCCGGCAGACTACTGCCGACCTGCGTCAACCTGCGCTTGCCTCGCAAGAAAAGGTGCTCCGGGTTAGCCTGGAGCGCCTGTGCGACGCAAGCGAACCGCTTGCCGTCGTGGACGTCGTGGACGGCAACAAGAGCCGAGGAGGCTCCGGTCTTGGCGAGGACCGACTGTCTGGCCAGGACACGTGTGGGCGTAACCCCTTGAGGAAGCGCCCACACAGCGAGGATTTGGGGTCGACAGGGCTCTCTTCTAGCGAGGAGAATCTGTCGGCCCCCAAGGTGCCAACGGCACAGAGAGGGCGGGGTCGGGCGAGCGGAGCCACCGCTCGGTTGCCGAGCCGTGACCGAGTGGGTCGGTTCATGCCGATCTCTCGGCCCGCAACGCCAGCTCCTGTAGAGCGTGCGGCGGAGGGCGTGGAGAGTGACCCCGGGCCCTCGATAGGGGACCTGAGCGAGGACTCCTCGCTGATCTCGCTGGGGTCCAATAAGGCGGAGGCGAACGCCGCAAAGCGGGCGCAGCGGAAGGCGGTGGCGGCTGACGAGGTCAGTGAAATGGCCCGACTGGCCCGAGAGCGACGCTCTGCTCTGGCGGCTACCGGAGAGAGCTTGTCGGCGGTGGCGCTCAGTCGCCAAGTTTTGGACGGCGTGGACGTCGTCCTGAAGGTTGCCACTAAGTCCGGCAGCCTGAAGGGCACGTTCACGCGCGCCCTGAAGGAGGCGGCTGATGGCATCAGGGAGGCAGCTGGGGTCCTCCTTGATCGCACGAGCTCGGAGGAGACGGCGAAGCTGTGGGAGGAGAACAGCCGTCTCCGATCCGAGCTCGAGGACCTCAAGCGGGAGCTTGCCGCGCAGAGGACGGAATGGCAGCAGAGGCGTCCTGCGGCTGCCGGTTTCGCTCCCGTCAGTGCCCCGCCACCGTCGGCTCCGTCGTTGGTCCCTGCCCCTACGCAGCATGCGGATGCGGAGATCGAGAAGATCGTTCGCATCTGCATGATGCAGTGTGGGGGCATGATGAATGCCCGGCTGCAGGGCCTAGAGTCGAGGCTCCTCCCGGCGAAGAATCTCCGGCCGCCGCTCGCTGCTGACGGGCAGAGGGAGGGGGAGCCCGCTAAGCTGGGCCCGACAGCCGGCAAACCCAAGGGGGCCCAAAAGCCCGCGGAAGGACGCGGAAAGCCCGTGGGGGGCAAGTCTGCACCCCCGCCGACCGCACCACCAGCGACCGCACCTCCTGCGACCGCACCCTCGGCGACCGCACCCTCGGCGACCGAACCCGGGTCCACTACGGAGACCTGGACGACGGTCGTCAAGAGGGGCCGCCGTAAGAAAAGGAAGACGGCGACGACGCCACCGGAACCCGCTGGAGAACCCGCACCAAACAAGGCAAAGGGACCGCCTAGAGCCAGAGCCCCACGCTCCGCGGCTGTAGTGATTACGCTGCAGCCCGGAGCCGTCGAAAGGGGCGTCTCATATAAGGCGGTCCTTATGGAGGCCAAAGCCAAGGTCGCGTTCCCCGACCTGGGCATACCGTCCGGCCTCAGAATGAGGCCGGCGATTACGGGGGCGCGACTGCTGGAGGTGTCGGGTGCCTCTAGCGGCGAAAAGGCGGACGTCCTGGCCGCCAAGCTGCGGGAGGTCCTGAACCCGGAGGACGTTCGGGTGTCCAGGCCGATGAAGACCGCTGAACTGCGCGTCGACGGCCTGGACGACTCGACGACTCCGGCTGAGGTCGCGGCGGCCGTCGCCAAGGCCGGTGGATGTCCGCCCGGGGACGTGCGGACGGGGGACATTCGCGTCGACGCCTCCGGGCTCGGCGCGATTTGGGTGCGGTGCCCGGTGGCGGCGGCGAACAAAGTCGCCGACGCTGGGCGTCTGTTGGTGGGGTGGGTTGCGGCGAGGGTGAGGCAGCTGCAACCCAGGGCTTTGCGGTGCTACCGTTGCCTTGACATTGGGCATGTCAGGGCACGGTGCACCTCGTGTGTAGACCGCAGCGAGCTGTGCTATCGCTGCGGTCAGGCCGGCCACAAGGCGGCCCAGTGCTCCGCGGCGCCAAACTGCAGCCTCTGTACAGCTGCAGGGAGGCCCGCTGGGCACAGAGCGGGCGGAAAGGCTTGTGGCGGGCCTGCCCAAAAGGGGAAGAGAAGGGGTGCCAAGGCTGCCGGGGGCTCTTTACCCCCCCCTCAGCCTGGTCCCCCTTCGGCCGACTCCCGGCCTAGGAATGGTGCGGAGGGAATGGACTGTGCCTAATGGCGCTGTACCATTTCCTCCAGGGCAACATCAACCACTCTGCCAGAGCTCAGGATCTCTTGCTCCAGAGCATGGCAGAGTGGTCGATTCACGTGGCTGTGGTCGCCGAACCGTACTTTGTCCCCCCCAGGGATAACTGGGTGGGAGACCTGGACGGTTTGGTGGCCATCATTGGCGGGGCTCTTGCCAACCCGTCCCGAGGTCACGGCTGGGTGGCCGCCCTCGTGGACGGCATCGGCACGGTTGGGGCGTATTTTTCGCCCAACAAGAGTCTCGCCGACTTCGAGAGGTTCCTTGTCGAGTTGGGTGCCGTCGTGGGCCGACTCCACCCTCGCCCGGTGCTGTTGCTGGGGGATCTCAACGCCAAATCTGCGGCGTGGGGATCTCCAGTGACCGATGCCAGGGGCGAGGTGCTGGAGGAGTGGGCGGTCACGACTGGCTTGACCGTCCTAAATCGGGGCACGGAGCACACGTGCGTGCGGCAGCGGGGCGGTTCAATAGTGGACGTCTCGTTCGCTAGCCCCGCTGTCGCGAGCCGTGTACGCGACTGGCGTGTCGCCGCGGAGGTGGAGACGTTGTCGGATCATCGATACATCCGTTTCGACGTCTCCGCCCAGACCGCAGGCGGCCGCGGTTTACCGGCCCCGCGTGCGGACGGTCCGCGCTGGGCGCGTAAGCGCATCGACAGGGAGCTTCTCGAGGAGGCCGCTATTGTCCAGGCCTGGTTCCGGGAGTCGGCGACGAACGGACCCGTTGACGTCGAGCAGGAGGCGCTGTGGTTCCGCGGGGCGATGACGCAAATCAGCGACGCGTCCATGCCCCGGGTCCACACACAGTCAGCAAGGCGCCAGGTGTACTGGTGGACCGCCGAGATCGCGCAGTTGCGCGTCGCGTGCGTGGCGGTCAGGCGCCAGTACACCCGATACCGGAGGAGACGTCTTCGGGTCCCTGACGAAGAAGCCGCGCTGTATGAGGTGTACTGCGCGGCGAAGAGGACTCTGTGGCTGGCCATCGGCGAGGCGAAGTCGCGAGCCAGGGAGGAGATGTTGGAGACTCTAGACGGGGATCCGTGGGGGCGCCCTTATCGCGCGGTTCGAGGGAAACTTCGAGCCGCGGCGCCCCCGCTTACGGAGAGTCTCCAACCCGAGCTGCTGGAGGAGGTGGTCGCAGCCCTCTTCCCGGCGAGAGCGGAGCACACTCCGCCGCCGATGGCTTTGCCCACAGCCGCAGAGTCCACCGAAGAGAACGCCATCAGCGTCCCAGAGGTGACACAGGCAGAGATGGGGGCAGCCGTGATGCGGCTCCGGGCCAAGAACGTGGCTCCGGGGCCCGACGGGATCCACGGCTGCGTGTTAGCCCTCGCTCTGAAGGAGCTTGAGCCCCAACTGAGAGGACTCTACACAGCGTGCCTTGAGCAGGGCCAGTTTCCCACTTTGTGGAAATCTGGTCGTCTGGTCCTGCTCAGGAAGGCGGGGCGCCCTGCGGACTCGCCGTCCGCGTACCGGCCCATAGTGCTGCTAGACGAGGTGGGTAAGCTGTTCGAGCGGATAATCGCTGCCCGCCTCGTCGGCCACTTGTGCGGAGAGGGGCCGGACCTGGACGGCAGCCAGTTCGGCTTTCGGCATGGGCGCTCCACCATTCACGCTGTGTCGCGAGTGAGGGTCCTGGCGGAGGAAACGGTGGCCCGGGGCGGGGTGATGTTGGCGGTGTCCTTGGACATTTCCAACGCCTTCAACACCCTGCCCTGGAGTTGTATTCGGGAGGCACTGCGGTACCATCGGGTGCCTCCCTACCTCCGCCACATCGTTGGGGCTTATCTGTCGGAGAGGTGTGTCACCTACGTGGGACGTGATGGTGGAAACCAGCACCGCATGTCGTGCGGTGTTCCACAGGGCTCGGTCTTGGGCCCGCTCCTGTGGAACATCGGGTACGACTGGGTGTTGAGGGGCGAGCTCCAACCGGGCGTGGACCTTACGTGTTATGCTGACGACACGCTGGTCACTGCCCGGGGGAGCTCGCACAGGGAAGCAGCGTTGCTGGCGACGGCTGCGGTGTCACAGGTGGTGAGCCGCATACGTCGCCTGGGCCTGGAGGTGGCCCTCAACAAGTCGGAGGCCATGGTGTTTCATGGCCCCCGGCGGGCGCCGCCGCCCGGATCACACATCGTGGTCGGGGGGGCTCGGATCGCTGTCGAGTCCACCATGAAGTACCTGGGATTGGTGCTCGACAGCCGGTGGGATTTCGGCCCCCACTTCCGGCGGCTGGCGCCCAAGTTGTTGGGCGCTGCTGGGGCGCTGTCAACGCTGCTTCCCAATCTGGGGGGCCCGAGCGCCGCCTGTAGGCGGCTCTACGTGGGGATCGTGCGATCCATGGCCCTGTATGGGGCCCCGATCTGGGCGACCGACCTGACGGCCGGTAGCATCGCAGTCCTGCGAAGGCCGCAGAGAGCGATGGCCGTCAGGGTCGTCCGGGGGTATCGCACGATCTCCTACGAGGCGGCTTGCGTACTGGCTGGATCCCCGCCCTGGGACCTGGAGGCGAAAGTACTCGCGTCACTGTACCGGTGGCGCGAGGAAGCGCGGGCGCGAGGCGAGGGGCTGACGCAGCGCCACATGGAGCTGCGTCGGTCTCAGCTTCGCGAGGTCCTGGTGGCGGATTGGCGGGACAGGCTTTCGCGCCCTACCGCCGGCCTCGGTACCATCGAGGCGGTCCGGCCAGTACTCGAGCGCTGGCTCGGGAGGAGGCACGGCTCCCTGTCGTTTCGGGTGACACAGGTGCTCTCGGGGCATGGTTGCTTCGGGAAGTACCTGTGTCGCATTAACAGGGAGCCGGACGCCCGGTGTCACCACTGCGTCGACTGCCGGGAGGACACGGCGTGGCATACGCTGGCAGAGTGTGCCGCTTGGGAGGAGCCGCGCCGTGCCCTCATTTCAGAAGTAGGCAGTGACCTCTCGCTGCCGGCCGTGGTGGAGTCCATGGTCGACAGCGAGGAGTCCTGGGACGCGGTGGTTTCCTTCTGCGAAACGGTCGTCTCGCAGAAGGAGGCTGCGGAAAGGGAGAGGGAGATCTCGTCCACTCACCCTGCCCGCAGCAGGCGCACCGGGCGTCGGCGGAGGGCGGACAACGCCCTCTTCCGGCCCCCCTAAACGGGTCCAGGGGCGACGGACTCGGGGACGTCCGTCGCCCCCCACACATCAGGACCCGAGGTGGCGGCGCGATGTGTTCCACGCGCGCCCCTCTTAGACGTCGCGGGGGGAGTCAAACACCTCACTCCCCCCCCCGACCAGACGGGGCCCGCTGAGGCGGGCCGGCACCAGCCGGGGGTTGCGGAAGTATCGTACGTTCCCGCGACCCCCGGCGTAGGTGTGAGATGGAACACCCGGGGTGGTTTTTAGTCAGTAAGAGTCTGACAGACCCCGCCGCCCGCCCCAGGGCGGCGGACATCCATGAGGATTTTCCACCCCGGATCAAAAAAAAAAAAAAAAAAAAAAAAAGGTTAGGTTAGGTTCCCCCCCGGTGGGTTCCCGCATTGTCGAGGCGGGGGGGCTCAGTAGCCGTGGTTATGAGCCCCACGGTGAAGCTAAGAGGAACCCGAGGAGGGGCCGCTCGTCAGGGCTTCTGCTGACAAGCCGACGACGTAGCGGCCAAAGGTAGGTTGCGGTGTCGCTTGGGCGACATCGCAACTGAGGCGGGCCGCGATGTCGTGCCTGAGGCATCGCGGCTGAGGGTTGGAGGCCGCGGCGGGAGAGGAGTGCCGGTATTACGGTGCGCCGCTCTCCCTACCTTCCGCGGCCTTGACGGGGTCGCCACCGTACGATGGCGGACGCGGTGGGGCTGCAGGGGAAGAGGAGTGTCGGTATTACGTTGGCCGCTCTCCCTATCCTCTGCAGCCGAAAATTGGCAGGCGGCGGGGCCAATGTCCTGACCCGTCGCAGGGGGGACCAAGGGTGCCCAGACACGGGGACGTCTGGCGCCCATGTGCTGGTTTGGTCCCTGGGGTGGTCACGGCGTGCTATGTGTTCTAGTGCGCCGGTGATGGGGAGTACTCCCCAGAGGAGGGTCCGGCAACGGACAGCCGCGGCGGGTTCGCGGATGAGTGCTAACGCGTGCCCGTGTTCCCGCCGTAAGCGGCAGAGGAGGACACCGTGGAGTTTTAGTGGGTTAGAGTCCCACATAACTGTACTATCTCCCCGTGGTAGTGCAGTATGCATGAGCATTTCTCCACGATAAAAAAAAAAAAAAAATAAAAAAAAAAAAAAAAAAAAAGGTTAGGTTAGGTTTCCCCCCCGGTGGGTTTCCGCATTGTCGAGGCGGGGGGGCTCAGTAGCCGTGGCTTGGACACCCACGGTGAAGCTAAGAGGAACCCGAGGAGGGGCCGCTCGTCAGGGCTTCTGCTGACAAGCCGACGACGTAGCGGCCAAAGGTAGGTTGCGGTGTCGCTTGGGCGACATCGCAACTGAGGCGGGCCGCGATGTCGTACGTACCGGAGACATCGCGGTTGAGGGTTGGAGGCCGCGGCGGGAGAGGAGTGCCGGTATTACGGTGCGCCGCTCTCCCTACCTTCCGCGGCCTTGACGGGGTCGCCACCGTTAGATGGCGGACGCGGTGGGGCTGCAGGGGAAGAGGAGTGTCGGTATTACGTTGGCCGCTCTCCCTATCCTCTGCAGCCGAAAATTGGCAGGCGGCGGGGCCAATGTCCTGACCCGTCGCAGGGGGGACCAAGGGTGCCCAGACACGGGGTCGTCTGGCGCCCACGTGCTGGTTTGGTCCCTGGGGTGGTCACGGCGTGCTATGTGTTCTGGTGCGCCGGTGATGGGGAGTACTCCCCAGAGGAGGGTCCGGTAACGGACGGCCGCGGCGGGTTCACGGATGAGTGCTAACGCGTGCCCGTGTTCCCGCCGTAAGCGGCAGAGGAGGACACCGTGGAGTTTTAGTGGGTTAGAGTCCCACATAACTGCACTATCTCCCCGTGGTAGTGTAGTATGCATGAGCATTTCTCCACGTATAAAAAAAAAAAAAAAAAAAAAAAGGTTAGGTTAGGTTTGGGGTGCACGTTGAAAAGCCTCCTCGTGGCGCACCCTGGGCAACGACGGCTCCAATTGCCCACCAGGTTTCGGTGGGCAATTGGGGCCGGCGGCTAATTTTCAACACACGGGGGAAGGTCATGGTTCCAGTCACCGATCATCCTTGATTGTCGGTGAAGGGAACCGGGCTACAGACGGGCGGTCGTACGTCCACTCCTCCTCTGCTTACAGAGGGATGTGAGTGGGCGTAGACTGGGAAGGGGCGGTTCGCGCCGCTGTGCCCGCGAGGGCGTGGGTGGTGGAGGGTGTCCATTGTCCGCGCTGCGTCTGTCCGGCATCCGGCGGCAGCGTGGGGACGCCCGCGCCGGGGCGGCGGTTGGTTCTGCCCAATCGTCGGCCAACCCGTAATCCTGATTTCAGGACCGGGGGTCCGGGCCACTGAGGCTCGGGCCGCGAGGAAGACAACCTCTATAAAAAATTACCCCAATCCTAAGGTCTAGCGTGCCGAGGGGATGTATGACCGGAGGGCATCCGGTAAGCTAGCGCTAACAAGGGACCTCACCCTTAAAAAGGAACAAAAATGGAACAGGCTGATGTCAAAACTATTCCCCAGGCGGGTACCCTCCTACCCAAGGAGGGAGAATCCCGCCCTTCTTCGGAAGGCAGCCCCTTCGTATCTGGGGGGGGCAACACTAGCCTCGTGGGCCGGCAGACTACTGCCGACCTGCGTCAACCTGCGCTTGCCTCGCAAAAAAAGGTGCTCCGGGTTAGCCTGGAGCGCCTGTGCGACGCAAGCGAACCGCTTGCCGTCGTGGACGTCGTGGACGGCAACAAGAGCCGAGGAGGCTCCGGTCTTGGCGAGGACCGACTGTCTGGCCAGGACACGTGTGGGCGTAACCCCTTGAGGAAGCGCCCACACAGCGAGGATTTGGGGTCGACAGGGCTCTCTTCTAGCGAGGAGAATCTGTCGGCCCCCAAGGTGCCAACGGCACAGAGAGGGCGGGGTCGTACGAAGGCGAGCGGAGCTCCTGCTCGGCTGCCGAGCCGAGACCGAACGGGTCGCTTTCTGCCGATCTCTCGGCCCCCAACACCAGTTCCCGTGGAGCGCCCGGCGGAAAGCGCGGAGAGTGACCCGGGGCCCTCGATGGTGGACCTGAGTGAGGACTCCTCGATGACCTCACTGGGGTCCAATAAGGCGGAGGCGAACGCTGCTAAGCGGGCGCAAAGGAAGGCTGTCGCGGCTGACGAAGTCAACGAGTTGGCCCGACAGGCCCGAGAGCGGCGATCCGCTCGGATGGCTGCCGGGGGGAGCGTATCGGCGGTGGCGCTCAGCCGCCAAGCTATGGACGGCGTGGATGTCGTCCTGAAGGTTGCCACCAAATCGGGCAACCTGAAGGGCACGTTCACGCGCGCCCTAAAGGAGGCGGCTGACGGCATTAAGGAGGCGGTTGAGGTCCTCCTTAATCGTACAAACACGGAGGAGACGGCGAAGTTGTGGGAGGAGAACAGCCGTCTCCGAGCCGAGCTGGAGGACCTCAAACGCCAGTTTGCCGCGCAGAGCGCAACTCCCCTGGCCGCTGGCACCTCTCCCGGCGCGGCCCCGGCGTTGGCCCCGTTTTCGGCTCCGTCGTCGGCCCCTGCACTTGCGGATGCGGAGGTCGAGAGAATCGCGCGCATCTGCATGATGCAGTGCGGGAGTATGGTGGGTGCCCGGTTGGAGGCCATAGAGGCTAGACTCCCGGCCGAAAACCTTCGCCCACCACTCGCTGCGGACAGACGTAGGGAGGAGGGGCCACCGAATCGGGCCACAAAAGCCGCCGCGGCTGGCTCGAATCAGGCCGGGAAGGAGACCAAAAAGTCCGCGCCCACCTCCCGGACGGCCGCGCCCCGGGCGACCGGAGCCCCGCCAACCGCACCCCCGCCTACCGCACCCCCGCCGACCGCACCTTCGGCGGCTTCCTCAGCGACCGCACCCGGGTCCACTACGGAGACCTGGACCACGGTCGTCAAGAGGGGCCGCCGCAAGAAGAAGAAGACGGCGCCGACGCCACAGGAACCCGCTGGAGCACCGGCAGCCAACAAGGCAAAGGGACCGCCTAGGATCAGAGCCCCACGCTCCGCGGCTGTAGTGATTACGCTGCAGCCCGGAGCCATCGAAAGGGGCGTCTCCTATAAGGCGGTCCTTACGGAGGCGAAAGCTAAAGTCGCGTTCCCCGACCTTGGCATACCGTCCGGCCTCAGAATGAGGCCGGCGATTACGGGGGCGCGACTTCTAGAGGTGTCGGGTGCCTCTAGCGGGGAAAAGGCGGACGTCCTGGCCGCCAAGCTGCGGGAGGTCCTGAACCCGGAGGACGTTCGGGTGTCCAGGCCGATGAAGACCGCTGAACTGCGCGTCGACGGCCTGGATGACTCGACGACTCCGGCTGAGGTCGCGGCGGCCGTCGCCAAAGCCGGTGGATGTCCGCCCGGGGACGTGCGGACGGGCGAGATTCGCGTCGACGCCTCCGGGCTCGGCGCGATCTGGGTGCGGTGCCCGGTGGCGGCGGCTAACAAAGTCGCCGACGCTGGGCGTCTGTTGGTGGGGTGGGTTGCAGCGAGGGTGAGGCAGCTGCAACCCAGGGCTTTGCGGTGCTACCGTTGCCTTGACATTGGGCATGTCAGGGCACGGTGCACCTCGTGCGTAGACCGCAGCGAGCTGTGCTATCGCTGCGGTCAGGCCGGCCACAAGGCGGCCCAGTGCTCCGCGGCGCCAAACTGCAGCCTCTGTACAGCTGCAGGGAGGCCCGCTGGGCACAGAGCGGGCGGGAAGGCTTGTGGCGGGCCTGCCCAAAAGGGGAAGAGAAGGGGTGCCAAGGCTGCCGGGGGCTCTTTACCCCCCCCTCAGCCTGGCCTCCCTTCGGCCGACTCCCGGCCTAGGAATGGTGCGGAGGGAATGGACTGTGCCTAATGGCGCTGTACCATTTCCTCCAGGGCAACATCAACCACTCTGCCAGAGCTCAGGATCTCTTGCTCCAGAGCATGGCAGAGTGGTCGATTCACGTGGCTGTGGTCGCCGAACCGTACTTTGTCCCCCCCAGGGATAACTGGGTGGGAGACCTGGACGGTTTGGTGGCCATCATTGGCGGGGCTCTTGCCAACCCGTCCCGAGGTCACGGCTGGGTGGCCGCCCTCGTGGACGGCATTGGCACGGTTGGGGCGTATTTTTCGCCCAACAAGAGTCTCGCCGACTTCGAGAGGTTCCTTGTCGAGTTGGGTGCCGTCGTGGGCCGACTCCACCCTCGCCCGGTGCTGTTGCTGGGGGATCTCAACGCCAAATCTGCGGCGTGGGGGTCTCCGGTGACGGATGCCAGGGGCGAGGTGCTGGAGGAGTGGGCGGTCACGACTGGCTTGACCGTCCTAAATCGGGGCACGGAGTACACGTGCGTGCGGCAGCGGGGTGGATCAATAGTGGACGTCTCGTTCGCTAGCCCCGCTGTCGCGAGCCGTGTCCGCGACTGGCGTGTCGCCGCGGAGGTGGAGACGTTGTCGGATCACCGCTACATCCGTTTCGACGTCTCCGCCCAGACCGCAGGCGGCCGCGGTTTACCGGCCCCGCGTGCGGACGGTCCGCGCTGGGCGCGTAAGCGCATCGACAGGGAGCTTCTCGAGGAGGCCGCTATTGTCCAGGCCTGGTTCCGGGAGTCGGCGACGAACGGACCCGTTGACGTCGAGCAGGAGGCGCTGTGGTTCCGCGGGGCGATGACGCAAATCAGCGACGCGTCCATGCCCCGGGTCCACACACAGTCAGCAAGGCGCCAGGTGTACTGGTGGACCGCCGAGATCGCGCAGTTGCGCGTCGCGTGCGTGGCGGTCAGGCGCCAGTACACCCGATACCGGAGGAGACGTCTTCGGGTCCCTGACGAAGAAGCCGCGCTGTATGAGGTGTACCGCGCGGCGAAGAGGACTCTGTGGCTGGCCATCGGCGAGGCGAAGTCGCGAGCCAGGGAGGAGATGTTGGAGACTCTAGACGGGGATCCGTGGGGGCGCCCTTATCGCGCGGTTCGAGGGAAACTTCGAGCCGCGGCGCCCCCGCTTACGGAGAGTCTCCAACCCGAGCTGCTGGAACAGGTGGTCGCAGCCCTCTTCCCGGCGAGAGCGGAGCACACTCCGCCGCCGATGGCATTGCCCACGGCCGCAGAGTCCACCGAAGAGAACGCCATCAGCGTCCCAGAGGTGACACAGGCAGAGATGGGGGCAGCCGTGATGAGGCTCCGGGCCAAGAACGTGGCTCCGGGGCCCGACGGGATCCACGGCTGCGTGTTAGCCCTCGCTCTGAAGGAGCTTGAGCCCCAACTGAGAGGACTCTACACAGCGTGCCTTGAGCGGGGCCAGTTTCCCACTTTGTGGAAATCTGGTCGTCTGGTCCTGCTCAGGAAGGCGGGGCGCCCTGCGGACTCGCCGTCCGCGTACCGGCCCATAGTGCTGCTAGACGAGGTGGGTAAGCTGTTCGAGCGGATAATCGCTGCCCGCCTCGTCGGCCACTTGTGCGGAGAGGGGCCGGATCTGGACGGCAGCCAGTTCGGCTTTCGGCACGGGCGCTCTACCATTCACGCTGTGTCGCGAGTGAGAGTCCTGGCGGAGGAAGCAGTGGCCCGGGGCGGGGTGATGTTGGCGGTGTCCTTGGACATATCCAACGCCTTCAACACCCTGCCCTGGAGTTGTATTCGGGAGGCACTGCGTTACCATCGGGTGCCTCCCTACCTCCGCCACATCGTTGGGGCTTATCTGTCGGAGAGGTGTGTCACCTACGTGGGACGTGATGGCGGACACCAGCACCGCATGTCGTGCGGTGTTCCACAGGGCTCGGTCTTGGGCCCGCTCCTGTGGAACATCGGGTACGACTGGGTGTTGAGGGGCGAGCTCCAACCGGGCGTAGACCTTACGTGTTATGCTGACGACACGCTGGTCACTGCCCGGGGGAGCTCGCACAGGGAGGCAGCGTTGTTGGCGACGGCTGCGGTGTCACAGGTGGTGAGCCGCATACGTCGCCTGGGCCTGGAGGTGGCCCTCAACAAGTCGGAGGCCATGGTGTTTCATGGCCCCCGGCGGGCGCCGCCGCCCGGATCACACATCGTGGTCGGGGGGGCTCGGATCGCTGTCGAGTCCACCATGAAGTACCTGGGATTGGTGCTCGACAGCCGGTGGGATTTCGGCCCCCACTTCCGGCGGCTGGCGCCCAAGTTGTTGGGCGCTGCTGGGGCGCTGTCAACGCTGCTTCCCAATCTGGGGGGCCCGAGCGCCGCCTGTAGGCGGCTCTACGTGGGGATCGTGCGATCCATGGCCCTGTATGGGGCCCCGATCTGGGCGACCGACCTGACGGCCGGTAGCATCGCAGTCCTGCGAAGGCCGCAGAGAGCGATGGCCGTCAGGGTCGTCCGGGGGTATCGCACGATCTCCTACGAGGCGGCTTGCGTACTGGCTGGATCCCCGCCCTGGGACCTGGAGGCGAAAGTACTCGCGTCACTGTACCGGTGGCGCGAGGAAGCGCGGGCGCGTGGCGAGGGGCTGACGCAGCGCCATATGGAGCTGCGTCGGTCTCAGCTTCGCGAGGTCCTGGTGGCGGAATGGCGGGACAGGCTTTCGCGCCC
Source organism: Luperina nickerlii (assembly GCA_963855955.1). Lineage (NCBI taxonomy): Eukaryota > Metazoa > Arthropoda > Insecta > Lepidoptera > Noctuidae > Luperina > Luperina nickerlii. The sequence goes on along the minus strand of OY979683.1, from coordinate 57,581 downwards.
TACCGCCGGCCTCGGTACCATCGAGGCGGTCCGGCCAGTACTCGAGCGCTGGCTCGGGAGGAGGCACGGCTCCCTGTCGTTTCGGGTGGCGCAGGTGCTCTCGGGGCATGGTTGCTTCGGGAAGTACCTGTGTCGCATTAACAGGGAGCCGGACGCCCGGTGTCACCACTGCGTCGACTGCCGGGAGGACACGGCGTGGCATACGCTGGCAGAGTGTGCCGCTTGGGAGGAGCCGCGCCGTGCCCTCATCTCAGAAGTAGGCAGTGACCTCTCGCTGCCGGCCGTGGTCGAGTCCATGGTCGACAGCGAGGAGTCCTGGGACGCGGTGGTTTCCTTCTGCGAAACTGTCGTCTCACAGAAGGAGGCTGCGGAAAGGGAGAGGGAGATCTCGTCCACTCACCCTGCCCGCAGCAGGCGCACCGGGCGTCGGCGGAGGGCGGACAACGCCCTCTTCCAGGCCCCCTAAACGGGTCCAGGGGCGACGGACTCGGGGACGTCCGTCGCCCCCCACACATCAGGACCCGAGATGGCGGCGCGACGTGTTCCACGCGCGCCCCTCTTAGACGTCGCGGGGGGAGTCAAACACCTCACTCCCCCCCCCGACCAGACGGGGCCCGCTAAGGCGGGCCGGCACCAGCCGGGGGTTGCGGAAGGATCGTACGTTCCCGCGACCCCCGGCGTAGGTGTGAGATGGAACACCCGGGGTGGTTTTTAGTCAGTAAGAGTCTGACAGACCCCGCCGCCCGCCCCAGGGCGGCGGACATCCATGAGGATTTTCCACCCCGGATCAAAAAAAAAAAAAAAAAAAAAGGTTAGGTTAGGTTTACTCGCGTCACTGTACCGGTGGCGCGAGGAAGCGCGGGCGCGAGGCGAGGGGCTGACGCAGCGCCACATGGAGCTGCGTCGGTCTCAGCTTCGCGAGGTCCTGGTGGCGGAATGGCGGGACAGGCTTTCGCGCCCTACCGCCGGCCTCGGTACCATCGAGGCGGTCCGGCCAGTACTCGAGCGCTGGCTCGGGAGGAGGCACGGCTCCCTGTCGTTTCGAGTGACGCAGGTGCTCTCGGGGCATGGTTGCTTCGGGAAGTACCTGTGTCGCATTAACAGGGAGCCGGACGCCCGGTGTCACCACTGCGTTGACTGCCGGGAGGACACGGCGTGGCATACGCTGGCAGAGTGTGCCGCTTGGGAGGAGCCGCGCCGTGCCCTCATCTCAGAAGTAGGCGGTGACCTCTCGCTGCCGGCCGTGGTCGAGTCCATGGTCGACAGCGAGGAGTCCTGGGACGCGGTGGTTTCCTTCTGCGAAACGGTCGTCTCGCAGAAGGAGGCTGCGGAAAGGGAGAGGGAGATCTCGTCCGCTCACCCTGCCCGCAGCAGGCGCACCGGGCGTCGGCGGAGGGCGGACAACGCCCTCTTCCAGCCCCCCTAAACGGGTCCAGGGGCGACGGACTCGGGGACGTCCGTCGCCCCCCACACATCAGGACCCGAGGTGGCGGCGCGATGTGTTCCACGCGCGCCCCTCTTAGACGTCGCGGGGGGAGTCAAACACCTCACTCCCCCCCCCGACCAGACGGGGCCCGCTGAGGCGGGCCGGCACCAGCCGGGGGTTGCGGAAGTATCGTACGTTCCCGCGACCCCCGGCGTAGGTGTGAGATGGAACACCCGGGGTGGTTTTTAGTCAGTAAGAGTCTGACAGACCCCGCCGCCCGCCCCAGGTCGGCGGACATCCATGAGGATTTTCCACCCCGGATCAAAAAAAAAAAAAAAAAAAAAAAAAAGGTTTGGGGTGCACGTTGAAAAGCCTCCTCGTGGCGCACCCTGGGCAACGACGGCTCCAATTGCCCACCAGGTTTTGGTGGACAATTGGGGCCGGCGGCTAATTTTCAACACACGGGGGAAGGTCATGGTTCCAATCACCGATCATCTTTGATTGTCGGTGAAGGGAACCGGGCTACAGACGGGCGGTCGTACGTCCACTCCTCCTCTGCTTACAGAGGGATGTGAGTGGGCGTAGACTGGGAAGGGGCGGTTCGCGCCGCAGTACCCACGAGGGGCGTGGGTGGTGAGGGTGTCCATTGACCACGCTGCGTCTGTCCGGCATCCGGCGGCAGCGTGGGGACGCCCGCGCCGGGGCGGCGGTTGGTTCTGCCCAATCGTCGGCCACCCCGTAATCCTGAGTTTTCAGGACCGGGGGTCCGGGCCACTGAGGCTCGGGCCACGAGGAAGACAACCTCTATAAAACATTACCCCAATCCTAAGGTCTAGCGTGCCGAGGGGATGTATGGCCGGAGGGCATCCGGTAAGCTAGCGCTAACAAGGGACCTCACCCTTAAAAAGGAACAAAAAAATGAAAAAGACTGGTGCTAAAACAATTCCCCAGGCGGGTACCCTCCTACCCAAGGAGGGAGAATCCCGCCCTTCCTCGGAAGGCAGCCCCTTCGTATCTGGGGGGGGCAACATTAGTCTCGCGGGCCGGCAGACCACTGCCGACCTGCGTCAACCTGCGCTTGCCTCGCAAGAAAAGGTGCTCCGGGTTAGCCTGGAGCGCCTGTGCGACGCAAGCGAACCGCTTTCCGTCGTGGACGTCGTGGACGGCAACAAGAGCCGAGGAGGCTCCGGTCTTGGCGAGGACCGACTGTCTGGCCAGGACACGTGTGGGCGTAACCCCTTGAGGAAGCGCCCACACAGCGAGGATTTGGGGTCGACAGGGCTCTCTTCTAGCGAGGAGAATCTGTCGGCCCCCAAGGTGCCAACGGCACAGAGAGGGCGGGGTCGGGCGAGCGGAGCCACCGCTCGGTTGCCGAGCCGTGACCGAACGGGTCGGTTCATGCCGATCTCGCGGCCCGCAACGCCAGCTCCTGTAGAGCGTGCGGCGGAGGGCGTGGAGAGTGACCCCGGGCCCTCAATAGGGGACCTGAGCGAGGACTCCTCGCTGATCTCGCTGGGGTCCAATAAGGCGGAGGCGAACGCCGCGAAGCGGGCGCAGCGGAAGGCGGTGGCGGCTGACGAGGTCGGTGAAATGGCCCGACTGACCCGAGAGCGACGCTCTGCTCTGGCGGCTACCGGAGAGAGCTTGTCGGCGGTGGCGCTCAGTCGCCAAGTTTTGGACGGCGTGGACGTCGTCCTGAAGGTTCCCACTAAGTCCGGCAGCCTGAAGGGCACGTTCACGCGCGCCCTGAAGGAGGCGGCTGATGGCATCAGGGAGGCAGTTGGGGTCCTCCTTGATCGCACGAGCTCGGAGGAGACGGCGAAGCTGTGGGAGGAGAACAGCCGTCTCCGATCCGAGCTCGAGGACCTCAAGCGGGAGCTTGCCGCGCAGAGGACGGAATGGCAGCAGAGGCGTCCTGCGGCTGCCGGTTTCGCTCCCGTCAGTGCCCCGCCACCGTCGGCTCCGTCGTTGGTCCCTGCCCCTACGCAGCATGCGGATGCGGAGATCGAGAAGATCGTTCGCATCTGCATGATGCAGTGTGGGGGCATGATGAATGCCCGGCTGCAGGGCCTAGAGTCGAGGCTCCTCCCGGCGAAGAATCTCCGGCCGCCGCTCGCTGCTGACGGGCAGAGGGAGGGGGAGCCCGCTAAGCTGGGCCCGACAGCCGGCAAACCCAAGGGGGCCCAAAAGCCCGCGGAAGGACGCGGAAAGCCCGTGGGGGGCAAGTCTGCACCCCCGCCGACCGCACCACCAGCGACCGCACCTCCTGCGACCGCACCCTCGGCGACCGCACCCCCGGCGACCGCACCCTCGGCGACCGAACCCGGGTCCACTACGGAGACCTGGACGACGGTCGTCAAGAGGGGCCGCCGTAAGAAGAGGAAGACGGCGACGACGCCACCGGAACCCGCTGGAGAACCCGCACCAAACAAGGCAAAGGGACCGCCTAGAGCCAGAGCCCCACGCTCCGCGGCTGTAGTGATTACGCTGCAGCCCGGAGCCGTCGAAAGGGGCGTCTCATATAAGGCGGTCCTTATGGAGGCCAGAGCCAAGGTCGCGTTCCCCGACCTGGGCATACCGTCCGGCCTCAGAATGAGGCCGGCGATTACGGGGGCGCGACTGCTGGAGGTGTCGGGTGCCTCTAGCGGCGAAAAGGCGGACGTCCTGGCCGCCAAGCTGCGGGAGGTCCTCAACCCGGAGGACGTTCGGGTGTCCAGGCCGATGAAGACCGCTGAACTGCGCGTCGACGGCCTGGACGACTCGACGACTCCGGCTGAGGTCGCGGCGGCCGTCGCCAAGGCCGGTGGATGTCCGCCCGGGGACGTGCCGACGGGGGACATTCGCGTCGACGCCTCCGGGCTCGGCGCGATTTGGGTGCGGTGCCCGGTGGCGGCGGCGAACAAAGTCGCCGACGCTGGGCGTCTGTTGGTGGGGTGGGTTGCGGCGAGGGTGAGGCAGCTGCAACCCAGGGCTTTGCGGTGCTACCGTTGCCTTGACATTGGGCATGTCAGGGCACGGTGCACCTCGTGCGTAGACCGCAGCGAGCTGTGCTATCGCTGCGGTCAGGCCGGCCACAAAGCGGCCCAGTGCTCCGCGGCGCCGAACTGCAGCCTCTGTACAGCTGCAGGGAGGCCCGCTGGGCACAGAGCGGGCGGAAAGGCTTGTGGCGGGCCTGCCCAAAAGGGGAAGAGAGGGGGTGCCAAGGCTGCCGGGGGCTCTTTACCCCCTCCTCAGCCTGGTCCCCCTTCGGCCGACTCCCGGCCTAGGAATGGTGCGGAGGGAATGGACTGTGCCTAATGGCGCTGTACCATTTCCTCCAGGGCAACATCAACCACTCTGCCAGAGCTCAGGATCTCTTGCTCCAGAGCATGGCAGAGTGGTCGATTCACGTGGCTGTGGTCGCCGAACCGTACTTTGTCCCCCCCAGGGATAACTGGGTGGGAGACCTGGACGGTTTGGTGGCCATCATTGGCGGGGCTCTTGCCAACCCGTCCCGAGGTCACGGCTGGGTGGCCGCCCTCGTGGACGGCATCGGCACGGTTGGGGCGTATTTTTCGCCCAACAAGAGTCTCGCCGACTTCGAGAGGTTCCTTGTCGAGTTGGGTGCCGTCGTGGGCCGACTCCACCCTCGCCCGGTGCTGTTGCTGGGGGATCTCAACGCCAAATCTGCGGCGTGGGGATCTCCAGTGACCGATGCCAGGGGCGAGGTGCTGGAGGAGTGGGCGGTCACGACTGGCTTGACCGTCCTAAATCGGGGCACGGAGCACACGTGCGTGCGGCAGCGGGGCGGTTCAATAGTGGACGTCTCGTTCGCTAGCCCCGCTGTCGCGAGCCGTGTCCGCGACTGGCGTGTCGCCGCGGAGGTGGAGACGTTGTCGGATCATCGATACATCCGTTTCGACGTCTCCGCCCAGACCGCAGGCGGCCGCGGTTTACCGGCCCCGCGTGCGGACGGTCCGCGCTGGGCGCGTAAGCGCATCGACAGGGAGCTTCTCGAGGAGGCCGCTATTGTCCAGGCCTGGTTCCGGGAGTCGGCGACGAACGGACCCGTTGACGTCGAGCAGGAGGCGCTGTGGTTCCGCGGGGCGATGACGCAAATCAGCGACGCGTCCATGCCCCGGGTCCACACACAGTCAGCAAGGCGCCAGGTGTACTGGTGGACCGCCGAGATCGCGCAGTTGCGCGTCGCGTGCGTGGCGGTCAGGCGCCAGTACACCCGATACCGGAGGAGACGTCTTCGGGTCCCTGACGAAGAAGCCGCGCTGTATGAGGTGTACTGCGCGGCGAAGAGGACTCTGTGGCTGGCCATCGGCGAGGCGAAGTCGCGAGCCAGGGAGGAGATGTTGGAGACTCTAGACGGGGATCCGTGGGGGCGCCCTTATCGCGCGGTTCGAGGGAAACTTCGAGCCGCGGCGCCCCCGCTTACGGAGAGTCTCCAACCCGAGCTGCTGGAGGAGGTGGTCGCAGCCCTCTTCCCGGCGAGAGCGGAGCACACTCCGCCGCCGATGGCTTTGCCCACAGCCGCAGAGTCCACCGAAGAGAACGCCATCAGCGTCCCAGAGGTGACACAGGCAGAGATGGGGGCAGCCGTGATGCGGCTCCGGGCCAAGAACGTGGCTCCGGGGCCCGACGGGATCCACGGCTGCGTGTTAGCCCTCGCTCTGAAGGAGCTTGAGCCCCAACTGAGAGGACTCTACACAGCGTGCCTTGAGCAGGGCCAGTTTCCCACTTTGTGGAAATCTGGTCGTCTGGTCCTGCTCAGGAAGGCGGGGCGCCCTGCAGACTCGCCGTCCGCGTACCGGCCCATAGTGCTGCTAGACGAGGTGGGTAAGCTGTTCGAGCGGATAATCGCTGCCCGCCTCGTCGGCCACTTGTGCGGAGAGGGGCCGGACCTGGACGGCAGCCAGTTCGGCTTTCGGCATGGGCGCTCCACCATTCACGCTGTGTCGCGAGTGAGGGTCCTGGCGGAGGAAACGGTGGCCCGGGGCGGGGTGATGTTGGCGGTGTCCTTGGACATTTCCAACGCCTTCAACACCCTGCCCTGGAGTTGTATTCGGGAGGCACTGCGGTACCATCGGGTGCCTCCCTACCTCCGCCACGTCGTTGGGGCTTATCTGTCGGAGAGGTGTGTCACCTACGTGGGACGTGATGGCGGACACCAGCACCGCATGTCGTGCGGTGTTCCACAGGGCTCGGTCTTGGGCCCGCTCCTGTGGAACATCGGGTACGACTGGGTGTTGAGGGGCGAGCTCCAACCGGGCGTAGACCTTACGTGTTACGCTGACGACACGCTGGTCACTGCCCGGGGGAGCTCGCACAGGGAAGCAGCGTTGCTGGCGACGGCTGCGGTGTCACAGGTGGTGAGCCGCATACGTCGCCTGGGCCTGGAGGTGGCCCTCAACAAGTCGGAGGCCATGGTGTTTCATGGCCCCCGGCGGGCGCCGCCGCCCGGATCACACATCGTGGTCGGGGGGGCTCGGATCGCTGTCGAGTCCACCATGAAGTACCTGGGATTGGTGCTCGACAGCCGGTGGGATTTCGGCCCCCACTTCCGGCGGCTGGCGCCCAAGTTGTTGGGCGCTGCTGGGGCGCTGTCAACGTTGCTTCCCAATCTGGGGGGCCCGAGCGCCGCCTGTAGGCGGCTCTACGTGGGGATCGTGCGATCCATGGCCCTGTATGGGGCCCCGATCTGGGCGACTGACCTGACGGCCGGTAGCATCGCAGTCCTGCGAAGGCCGCAGAGAGCGATGGCCGTCAGAGTCGTCCGGGGGTATCGCACGATCTCCTACGAGGCGGCTTGTGTACTGGCTGGATCCCCGCCCTGGGACCTGGAGGCGAAAGTACTCGCGTCACTGTACCGGTGGCGCGAGGAAGCGCGGGCGCGAGGCGAAGGGCTGACGCAGCGCCATATGGAGCTGCGTCGGTCTCAGCTTCGCGAGGTCCTGGTGGCGGAATGGCGGGACAGGCTTTCGCGCCCTACCGCCGGCCTCGGTACCATCGAGGCGGTCCGGCCAGTACTCGAGCGCTGGCTCGGGAGGAGGCACGGCTCCCTGTCGTTTCGGGTGACGCAGGTGCTCTCGGGGCATGGTTGCTTCGGGAAGTACCTGTGTCGCATTAACAGGGAGCCGGACGCCCGGTGTCACCACTGCGTCGACTGCCGGGAGGACACGGCGTGGCATACGCTGGCAGAGTGTGCCGCTTGGGAGGAGCCGCGCCGTGCCCTCATCTCAGAAGTAGGCAGTAACCTCTCGCTGCCGGCCGTGGTCGAGTCCATGGTCGACAGCGAGGAGTCCTGGGACGCGGTGGTTTCCTTCTGCGAAACGATCGTCTCGCAGAAGGAGGCTGCGGAAAGGGAGAGGGAGATCTCGTCCACTCACCCTGCCCGCAGCAGGCGCACCGGGCGTCGGCGGAGGGCGGACAACGCCCTCTTCCAGCCCCCCTAAACGGGTCCAGGGGCGACGGACTCGGGGACGTCCGTTGCCCCCCACACATCAGGACCCGAGGTGGCGGCGCGACGTGTTCCACGCGCGCCCCTCTTAGACGTCGCGGGGGGAGTCAAACACCTCACTCCCCCCCCCGACCAGACGGGGCCCGCTAAGGCGGGCCGGCACGAGCCGGGGGTTGCGGAAGGATCGTACGTTCCCGCGACCCCCGGCGTAGGTGTGAGATGGAACACCGGGGTGGTTTTTAGTCAGTAAGAGTCTGACAGACCCCGCCGCCCGCCCCAGGGCGGCGGACATCCATGAGGATTTTCCACCCCGGGAACAAAAAAAAAAAAAAAAAGCTTAGGTTAGGTTTGGCCCTGTATGGGGCCCCGATCTGGGCGACTGACCTGACGGCCGGTAGCATCGCAGTCCTGCGGAGGCCGCAGAGGGCGATGGCCGTCAGGGTCGTCCGGGGGTATCGCACGATCTCCTACGAGGCGGCTTGTGTACTGGCTGGATCCCCGCCCTGGGACCTGGAGGCGAAAGTACTCGCGTCACTGTACCGGTGGCGCGAGGAAGCGCGGGCGCGTGGCGAGGGGCTGACGCAGCGCCATATGGAGCTGCGTCGGTCTCAGCTTCGCGAGGTCCTGGTGGCGGAATGGCGGGACAGGCTTTCGCGCCCTACCGCCGGCCTCGGTACCATCGAGGCGGTCCGGCCAGTACTCGAGCGCTGGCTCGGGAGGAGGCACGGCTCCCTGTCGTTTCGAGTGACGCAGGTGCTCTCGGGGCATGGTTGCTTCGGGAAGTACCTGTGTCGCATTAACAGGGAGCCGGACGCCCGGTGTCACCACTGCGTCGACTGCCGGGAGGACACGGCGTGGCATACGCTGGCAGAGTGTGCCGCTTGGGAGGAGCCGCGCCGTGCCCTCATCTCAGAAGTAGGCAGTGACCTCTCGCTGCCAGCCGTGGTCGAGTCCATGGTCGACAGCGAGGAGTCCTGGGACGCGGTGGTTTCCTTCTGCGAAACAGTCGTCTCGCAGAAGGAGGCTGCGGAAAGGGAGAGGGAGATCTCGTCCACTCACCCTGCCCGCAGCAGGCGCACCGGGCGTCGGCGGAGGGCGGACAACGCCCTCTTCCAGCCCCCCTAAACGGGTCCAGGGGCGACGGACTCGGGGACGTCCGTCGCCCCCCACACATCAGGACCCGAGGTGGCGGCGCGATGTGTTCCACGCGCGCCCCTCTTAGACGTCGCGGGGGGAGTCAAACACCTCACTCCCCCCCCTGACCAGACGGGGCCCGCTGCGGCGGGCCGGCACCAGCCGGGGGTTGCGGAAGGATCGTACGTTCCCGCGACCCCCGGCGTAGGTGTGAGATGGAACACCGGGGTGGTTTTTAGTCAGTAAGAGTCTGACAGACCCCGCCGCCCGCCCCAGGGCGGCGGACATCCATGAGGATTTTCCACCCCGGATCAAAAAAAAAAAAAAAAAAGGTTAGGTTAGGTTACGTACGGAAAAAAAAAAAAAAAAAAAGGTTAGGTTAGGTTGGGGTGCACGTTGAAAAGCCTCCTCGTGGCGCACCCTGGGCAACGACGGCTCCAATTGCCCACCAGGTTTTGGTGGGCAATTGGGGCCGGCGGCTAATTTTCAACACACGGGGGAAGGTCATGGTTCCAGTCACCGATCATCCTTCACCAGCCGGGGGTTGCGGAAGGATGGTACGTTCCCGCGACCCCCGGCGTAGGTGTGAGATGGAACACCCGGGGTGGTTTTTAGTCAGTAAGAGTCTGACAGACCCCGTCGCCCGCCCCAGGGCGGCGGACATCCATGAGGATTTTCCACCCCGGATCAAAAAAAAAAAAAAAAAACAAAAAGGTTAGGTTAGGTTGGGGTGCACGTTGAAAAGCCTCCTCGTGGCGCACCCTGGGCAACGACGGCTCCAATTGCCCACCAGGTTTTGGTGGGCAATTGGGGCCGGCGGCTAATTTTCAACACACGGGGGAAGGTCATGGTTCCAGTCACCGATCATCCTTGATTGTCGGTGAAGGGAACCGGGCTACAGACGGGCGGTCGTACGTCCACTCCTCCTCTGCTTACAGAGGGATGTGAGTGGGCGTAGACTGGGGAGGGGCGGTTCGCGCCGCTGTGCCCGTGAGGGCGTGGGTGGTGGAGGGTGTCCATTGTCCGCGCTGCGTCTGTCCGGCATCCGGCGGCAGCGTGGGGACGCCCGCGCCGGGGCGGCGGTTGGTTCTGCCCAATCGTCGGCCAATCCGTAATCCTGATTTCAGGACCGGGGGTCCGGGCCACTGAGGCTCGGGCCGCGAGGAAGACAACCTCTATAAAAAATTACCCCAATCCTAAGGTCTAGCGTGCCGAGGGGATGTATGACCGGAGGGCATCCGGTAAGCTAGCGCTAACAAGGGACCTCACCCTTAAAAAGGAACAAAAATGGAACAGGCTGATGTCAAAACTATTCCCCAGGCGGGTACCCTCCTACCCAAGGAGGGAGAATCCCGCCCTTCTTCGGAAGGCAGCCCCTTCGTATCTGGGGGGGGCAACACTAGCCTCGTGGGCCGGCAGACTACTGCCGACCTGCGTCAACCTGCGCTTGCCTCGCAAAAAAAGGTGCTCCGGGTTAGCCTGGAGCGCCTGTGCGACGCAAGCGAACCGCTTGCCGTCGTGGACGTCGTGGACGGCAACAAGAGCCGAGGAGGCTCCGGTCTTGGCGAGGACCGACTGTCTGGCCAGGACACGTGTGGGCGTAACCCCTTGAGGAAGCGCCCACACAGCGAGGATTTGGGGTCGACAGGGCTCTCTTCTAGCGAGGAGAATCTGTCGGCCCCCAAGGTGCCAACGGCACAGAGAGGGCGGGGTCGGGCGAGCGGAGCCACCGCTCGGTTGCCGAGCCGTGACCGAGTGGGTCGGTTCATGCCGATCTCTCGGCCCGCAACGCCAGCTCCTGTAGAGCGTGCGGCGGAGGGCGTGGAGAGTGACCCCGGGCCCTCGATAGGGGACCTGAGCGAGGACTCCTCGCTGATCTCGTTGGGGTCCAATAAGGCGGAGGCGAACGCCGCAAAGCGGGCGCAGCGGAAGGCGGTGGCGGCTGACGAGGTCGGTGAAATGGCCCGACTGGCCCGAGAGCGACGCTCTGCTCTGGCGGCTACCGGAGAGAGCTTGTCAGCGGTGGCGCTCAGTCGCCAAGTTTTGGACGGCGTGGACGTCGTCCTGAAGGTTGCCACTAAGTCCGGCAGCCTGAAGGGTGTGGGGCAGATGAGGCGGCGTGGCTGTGCGTAGAGCATCAGGCAGATCCAAAAATAAAAGCAGTGTTGTTTACAAATGTATTGGCGTTATATTTGTCAAAATATCACACATACATTTAATGTCTTTTATTAACGATTCTATCAGATTACAATATAAAAATATTAGACGACGGACAAAACATTCAAGTAGCAAAGATGGACACCAAGACAAGAAGGGAAGTACATAGAGCAGGGAACCGGAAACGTCACTTGTCATCTGTCACCTGTCAACGTCAAGTGTTGAGTAAATGTAAAGCATACAAAAATATATTTTAACACTCCTCCTTATGCTTTACATTTGTCAAAAAAAAAAAAATATCTTTACGAACTCTACATTAGTTATCTTAACTTAACCAAGCAAGCACTTTACAAAAGCAAAAAAAAATGTTTACAGTTATACAATAAAAAAATAATAATATTATTTGGTTACAGACTTCATATTAAGACCCCTTATGAATTTACTATGTTTTAATACACACAATGGTTTGGTCAATACATCAGCAATCATTGATTCTGTTTCTAAGTATTTTACATCAATATTACCATTTTGAACTAGGTCTTTTATGAAATGATAGCGCAGATCTATATGTTTGGTTCTCTTATGTGAATATTCTTTTACATATAATAACTTTTGGGCACTTTGGCTATCATTGTATACAATTACACTTAAATGTTTGTTTAAAATTTCTGTTATAAAATTTCTCACAAAACAAATGTCCTTGCAAACATCTCCTAACGCCAGATATTCGGCCTCAGTGCTAGAAAGAGCATTGCAACGCTGCTTCCTAGCTTCCCAGTTGATCACACTATTACCCATTTTTATGGCAAAACCTGTGTAAGATCTACGGTCTAGTAAGTCATTGGCCCAGTCTGCGTCTGCATAAGCAGTCAAATTAAAATTACCGGCCTTAACAAAATTAAGTCCATAATCTTTAGTACCTGCCAAATAGCGTAAGACGCGTTTAGCTATGCGCCAGTGACATTCATCAAAACATGTATTGTATTGACTTAATTGGCTGCAAGTATAAGAAATGTCAGGTCTTGTGCAGACAGATAAATACATAAGACTACCTAACAGCTGTCTATATTTATAAGTATCATCATCAACACATTTACTTTTATCAGACTTTTCAAACTTGTAATTTACTGGCAATGGAGTTGATACAGGCTTACAATTAGACATATTATATTTATCCAACAAACGCCTAATATAGTCTGTCTGGTCTAGAATAATAACATTTTTTCTTCTAGTAACATTCATTCCCAAACAATTTTTTAATTCTCCTAAATGACGAATTTCAAAATTTTTCTGCAATATAGCTAAGACACTTCCTATACAGTTATTGTGAAAAACATATAAATCGTCAACATAGAGTCCTATCAATATACATTCATTGTCTGTTCTTTTAACATAGATACAAGGCTCACATTTACTTTGATTATAGCTATTTTGTGTTAAGACATTGTGTATTTTTGCATTCCACATTCGGCTCGCTTGTTTGAGTCCGTAAATGCTTTTATTTAACAAACAAACTTTATCATTTTGCTTAAAACCTTGTGGCTGTTCCATGTATACAGTTTCGTTAAGTTCACCATTAAGAAATGCCGTTGTAATATCAATATGGTCTATCTTTAAATCTAATTCAGTGGCTATAGTAAACAAAATCCTAAGAGACGAGTGTCTCACTAGCTCACTACTGGTGAAAAAGTATCAGAGAAATCTACACCTTCTCTTTGACTAAAACCACGGGCAACCAGTCTAGCTTTATGCTTAACATACATACCCGAAGCGTCGTATTTCTTTTTGAATATCCACCTACATTTTACGACATTCACGCTTTTAGGTCTGTCTACCAGAGTCCACACTTTATTGCTAATTAAAGAGTTGTACTCACTCTGCATCGCGTTGTACCACTCCTCCTTCTCGGTAGAACTCATTGCCTCCTGATAAGTATTAGGCTCACCTGGTGAACAATCTGCTAACATAGCTGATAAATCATAATCTCTATAGCGCTCAGGGCATTTGCCACGTGTGCTGCGAACAGGACGTGAGATCGACGCATCGGGAACAACCGACGAAGTCATATCTCCTCCTTGAGAAGAAGTTTCCGGCAGAGAAGACACGACGCTGTTACGCTCGTTAGCTTCATCACCGTCAAAGCTACCTTTCTCATCACCAGTCGCATACGAGTTGTCAGATAGTGGGGAACACGCGGGTGGTGTGGCTTCCACATCTGAAACAGTTGAGTCACTATTTGAGGAGCTAGAACTAATATCATAGTTAGATTTATCATTATTTATTTCAATATTCAGATCATTATCATTAGTATCATTATTTAATTCATTATTATTAATATTGCTAAGATTACTGAATAACATGTCATATAAATAAAATTTGCTCTCTTCTTGTGTCATCTTATGCTTGCCGTCTTTATCTAGAAACTCATTTTCCAAAAAATGTACAGTTCTAGAGTAAGTAATCTGACTAGGATTGGTAGGATCACTGAGGCGGTATCCCTTGCAAGTATCACCATAGCCAACAAAAACATACTGTTTGGCTTTCGGATCAAGTTTGCGTCGTTTAGCGCTTGGAACAAGTGCATAAGCTATACAGCCAAAGACACGTAAATGGCTATAATCTACAGGGCGTTTAGACCATGCATATTCAGGTATACCATTAGCCTGTAAAGCACTGGTAGGAGAGCGATTTTTAAGGTAAATTGCCGTCATAACAGCTTCTCCCCAATACCTACTTGACAAACCTGACTGCTGTAACATTGCCCTTGCTTTATCAAACACGGTTCTATTAAGGCGCTCAGCCACACCATTCTGCTGAGGGCAATATGGTACTGTGGTCTGATGTACGATGCCTTCTTGTTTAAGGTAACTCAGCAAGTTGTAATTACAATATTCTCCACCATTATCAGTGCGCAAAATCTTAATATGCAATCCAGTTTGTTTCTCTATCATAGATTTAAAAGTTTTAAAATGGGAACTCACCTCGGATTTATGCTTCATGAGGAATCCCCATGTCTTCCTGGTGCAGTCGTCAGTGAAGGTTAGCAAGAAGTTTGCTCCGCCCCAGCTGCTAACTTGCATCGGGCCTACAACGTCCGAGTGCACAAGGTCCAATGGTTGAGTAGCACGTCCCTCAAATGTCTGTGGATAAGATGAGTCACTCATCTTACCGGTCAGACATGGAACGCAGCCACCGGGCACGTTGTCCGCTTGCTTCGCAGCTTGCTGTAAAACAACACCCACACATTGTTTCCCTTCACCAAGTATTTTCATACCTTTATCAGACAGATGGCCAAGACGCTTATGCCATGTAGCAACAGGCACACTGGAGGCAGCATGAGCAATCACTGTCCTCTGCATTGACGGCAGGGGCTTGGAACACTCCAATTCAGAGACGGGCTCAACTTGCGACTTCACAACATACAACCCATTAACTTTATTTGCAGATAGAATCTGGTTGCCAATAATTTCACAATTATTAAAAATCCTACACTTATCCTTAGAAAATACCACTGAATAACCCTTATTTGTCATTTGGTTTACAGAAAGTAAATTACATGAGAGATTAGGAACCAAAAGAACATTATCCAGGCTAATACTTGAAGTAATAGGAACCTTACCTATAAAATTACTTTGCAAATGTTGGCCATTAGCTATAGATACTAAGGTTTTCTATTTTTACAATCTTGCAGAATGTTATCATTGGAACACATATGTGACGTAGCACCACTATCCACAATAAAGCTCTCAGCACTTGATGCTGTATACGCCGTAGCCAATAGTGTGTGATCTTCACTTTTCTTATTATTCCGCTGATCTCTCTTCTTCTTGTAACAACGCTTCACTGTATGGCCTTGCTTTTTGCAGTACTCGCAAGTAATAGGAGTCGTAGTCCTCTTCTTAGTATAAAAAGCCGATGTGTTCTGACTTATGCGCCTATGGTCTTCTTGTAAAAGCCTTGTCCGTACAAGTTCACTTGTGAGATTGTTCGTCAGCTGTGCTGTTTCAAGACTGGATACTAAAACATCAAACTCTTGAGGAAGACCGCTCAGAAGAATTTCGGCAACTTCAGCATCTTCTATGTTTTTACCTATGTCATTTAATTGGTGTACAAGCTTCATTACGCCTTCAATATATTCTGACATGTTGTTGTATTGTTGGTATTCCACTCGATGAAGTTGGCGAAGTAAAAGTACTCTTCTATATAATCCTTTACATTTACTCAACACTTGACGTTGACAGGTGACAACCTGTCAACGTCAAGTGTTGAGTAAATGTAAAGCATACAAAAATATATTTTAACAAAGGGCACGTTCACGCGCGCCCTGAAGGAGGCGGCTGATGGCATCAGGGAGGCAGTTGGGGTCCTCCTTGATCGCACGAGCTCGGAGGAGACGGCGAAGCTGTGGGAGGAGAACAGCCGTCTCCGATCCGAGCTCGAGGACCTCAAGTGGGAGCTCGCCGCGCAGAGGACGGAATGGCAGCAGAGGCGTCCTGCGGCTGCCGGTTTCGCTCCCGTCAGTGCCCCGCCACCGTCGGCTCCGTCGTTGGTCCCTGCCCCTACGCAGCATGCGGATGCGGAGATCGAGAAGATCGTTCGCATCTGCATGATGCAGTGTGGGGGCATGATGAATGCCCGGCTGCAGGGCCTAGAGTCGAGGCTCCTCCCGGCGAAGAATCTCCGGCCGCCGCTCGCTGCTGACGGGCAGAGGGGGAGCCCGCTAAGCTGGGCCCGACAGCCGGCAAACCCAAGGGGGCCCAAAAGCCCGCGGAAGGACGCGGAAAGCCCGTGGGGGGCAAGTCTGCACCCCCGCCGACCGCACCACCAGCGACCGCACCTCCTGCGACCACACCCTCGGCGACCGCACCCCCGGCGACCGCACCCTCGACGACCGGACCCGGGTCCACCATGGAGACCTGGGCGACGGTCGTCAAGAGGGGCCGCCGCAGCAAGAAGAAGAAGAAGACGGCGCCGCCGCCACCGGAACCCGCTGGAGCACCGACATCCAACAAGGCAAAGGGACCGCCTAGAGCCAGAGCCCCACGCTCCGCGGCTGTAGTCATTACGCTGCAGCCCGGAGCTGTCGAAAGGGGCGTCTCGTATAAGGCGGTCCTTATGGAGGCCAAAGCCAAGGTCGCGTTCCCCGACCTGGGCATACCGTCCGGCCTCAGAATGAGGCCGGCGATTACGGGGGCGCGACTGCTGGAGGTGTCGGGTGCCTCTAGCGGCGAAAAGGCGGACGTCCTGGCCGCGAAGCTGCGGGAGGTCCTCAACCCGGAGGACGTTCGGGTGTCCAGGCCTATGAAGACCGCTGAACTGCGCATCGACGGCCTGGACGACTCGACGACTCCGGCTGAGGTCGCGGCGGCCGTCGCCAAGGCCGGTGGATGTCCGCCCGGGGACGTGCGGACGGGGGACATTCGCGTCGACGCCTCCGGGCTCGGCGCGATTTGGGTGCGGTGCCCGGTGGCGGCGGCGAACAAAGTCGCCGACGCTGGGCGTCTGTTGGTGGGGTGGGTTGCGGCGAGGGTGAGGCAGCTGCAACCCAAGGCTTTGCGGTGCTACCGTTGCCTTGACATTGGGCATGTCAGGGCACGGTGCACCTCGTGTGTAGACCGCAGCGAGCTGTGTTATCGCTGCGGTCAGGCCGGCCACAAGGCGGCCCAGTGCTCCGCGGCGCCAAACTGCAGCCTCTGTACAGCTGCAGGGAGGCCCGCTGGGCACAGAGCGGGCGGAAAGGCTTGTGGCGGGCCTGCCCAAAAGGGGAAGAGAGGGGGTGCCAAGGCTGCCGGGGGCTCTTTACCCCCCCCTCAGCCTGGTCTCCCTTCGGCCGACTCCCGGCCTAGGAATGGTGCGGAGGGAATGGACTGTGCCTAATGGCGCTGTACCATTTCCTCCAGGGCAACATCAACCACTCTGCCAGAGCTCAGGATCTCTTGCTCCAGAGCATGGCAGAGTGGTCGATTCACGTGGCTGTGGTCGCCGAACCGTACTTTGTCCCCCCCAGGGATAACTGGGTGGGAGACCTGGACGGTTTGGTGGCCATCATTGGCGGGGCTCTTGCCAACCCGTCCCGAGGTCACGGCTGGGTGGCCGCCCTCGTGGACGGCATCGGCACGGTTGGGGCGTATTTTTCGCCCAACAAGAGTCTCGCCGACTTCGAGAGGTTCCTTGTCGAGTTGGGTGCCGTCGTGGGCCGACTCCACCCTCGCCCGGTGCTGTTGCTGGGGGATCTCAACGCCAAATCTGCGGCGTGGGGATCTCCAGTGACCGATGCCAGGGGCGAGGTGCTGGAGGAGTGGGCGGTCACGACTGGCTTGACCGTCCTAAATCGGGGCACGGAGCACACGTGCGTGCGGCAGCGGGGCGGTTCAATAGTGGATGTCTCGTTCGCTAGCCCCGCTGTCGCGAGCCGTGTCCGCGACTGGCGTGTCGCCGCGGAGGTGGAGACGTTGTCGGATCATCGATACATCCGTTTCGACGTCTCCGCCCAGACCGCAGGCGGCCGCGGTTTACCGGCCCCGCGTGCGGACGGTCCGCGCTGGGCGCGTAAGCGCATCGACAGGGAGCTTCTCGAGGAGGCCGCTATTGTCCAGGCCTGGTTCCGGGAGTCGGCGACGAACGGACCCGTTGACGTCGAGCAGGAGGCGCTGTGGTTCCGCGGGGCGATGACGCAAATCAGCGACGCGTCCATGCCCCGGGTCCACACACAGTCAGCAAGGCGCCAGGTGTACTGGTGGACCGCCGAGATCGCGCAGTTGCGCGTCGCGTGCGTGGCGGTCAGGCGCCAGTACACCTGGCCCCCGCTTACGGAGAGTCTCCAACCCGAGCTGCTGGAGGAGGTGGTCGCAGCCCTCTTCCCGGCGAGAGCGGAGCACACTCCGCCGCCGATGGCTTTGCCCACAGCCGCAGAGTCCACCGAAGAGATCGCCATCAGCGTCCCAGAGGTGACACAGGCAGAGATGGGGGCAGCCGTGATGCGGCTCCGGGCCAAGAACGTGGCTCCGGGGCCCGACGGGATCCACGGCTGCGTGTTAGCCCTCGCTCTGAAGGAGCTTGAGCCCCAACTGAGAGGACTCTACACAGCGTGCCTTGAGCAGGGCCAGTTTCCCACTTTGTGGAAATCTGGTCGTCTGGTCCTGCTCAGGAAGGCGGGGCGCCCTGCGGACTCGCCGTCCGCGTACCGGCCCATAGTGCTGCTAGACGAGGTGGGTAAGCTGTTCGAGCGGATAATCGCTGCCCGCCTCGTCGGCCACTTGTGCGGAGTTCGGCTTTCGGCATGGGCGCTCCACCATTCACGCTGTGTCGCGAGTGAGGGTCCTGGCGGAGGAAACGGTGGCCCGGGGCGGGGTGATGTTGGCGGTGTCCTTGGACATTTCCAACGCCTTCAACACCCTGCCCTGGAGTTGTATTCGGGAGGCACTGCGGTACCATCGGGTGCCTCCCTACCTCCGCCACATCGTTGGGGCTTATCTGTCGGAGAGGTGTGTCACCTACGTGGGACGTGATGGCGGAAACCAGCACCGCATGTCGTGCGGTGTTCCACACCCAAGTAGCACAAAAGTGCTTTATAACAGCATTTTCACAGTGCACCGTGAAAGCATTGGCTGCATAAACTTGCTGCATAACAGCGTAGGCAGCGCATCCTCTGCTGATATAATTCTAATTTGGGCACAAATAATTCAGCACATAGCTGTATAAGAATTCCCATTATAAAATAATTGAATTATATCAACATCATAATTATTAGCATTTATGTGTGTAACAATCATTCCAAGAGCTGAAAATTGCCTGATTAACAAGCCACATGTTACCTATAATACAGCAACAAAGACGAATGTGTACATTTTATATGCTTTTACACAGTTGAAAGTACACTCTGAGCGAAATTATGGAATGCAATAACTTTATTATTTATTTTTCTTTAATAATATGAACTGTCAATTTGTTAAACATGAAGTGTAAGTGTTGTGTGCAAGATCTCAAGTGTCATTTGTGAATACAATAAAATTTAAGGTAAGTAAAACTTCGATTTCTTCCTATTATGTTTGAAATCTTATTGGGGAGGTAACTTTACTGTGAAATATCATACATGTTTAGTTCAAAATTTTCACGCGCCCTCATAATACCACTAAATACTAAAAAAAAGTTAACTTAAATGGACAGTAAACGAAATAAATGTTATGGTTTCTTACAAATAAATTGATATAAAGCTGGCTACGTGTAAATAATTTGTAAACCAAATCAATTCCAATCGATATCTTCTAAAATAAACCAAAATAAAAAGATAAAATTTTACAATAATTCACAGTCACGTAGTGAAAATGGCGGATGGCAAGTGAACAGTTTTAATCTTAATTTAATGCTGAGGTCTGTACGGGTGTTCTCATGTGGCCTATCATTCAGCAAATAGTAAAATAGTTAAACACTTGTGAGAAACAAATCAGCCATGGATCGATGTGAATAGTAGTAGTGGTTCACATAATCAGATAACCACCTTTATGGATCCAAGCTTTTAGGGTCCCGCTGTGGTTCTGCTAAAACCATTTTTATTCCCTTTTTAGTAATTAGTAATTACTCGAGGTCAAGTACTTTTGTGGCATCATTTTCCACAAAAACTGAATAGGTAGTTTGAATAAGTGTTTTTAAGATCCTGCTACTTTTAAGACTCCTACAAATAGGCGCGACACGCAATATAATCGCGCGCGACACAAAGGCACTGCTCGTTGCGCGACTTGCGGTGCCTTTGTGTCGCACGCGATTTTATCGCGTGTCGCGATTGTTTGAAGGAGCCCATACCTTTCGTTTCTTGAATAATACCTAAGTACATATGATTTTGTTGTTTTTTTACAGAACATGCCTTACAAAATTGTTCAGACTATAGAGGGAGGTGTTGCCACTCTGTCAGTCGTTCCTGCACTGTGGGAAACTAAGGGACTTCTACGGTGGCCTGTACTGGTAATACGGAGAAGACTAAAACTGATGACGGTAATGCCGAAAAGCCTAGAGATGTAGATAATACTGACGCAGATCCAAGAGCTGGGGATGATAACGACGCGACGGAGAGCCTAGAGTTTAAGACTATTAATCGACTTCTTAGTTCTTTCCTAATATTTTTGTGTTGACTTGATTTTGTTAAACTGCGTATTTACTTTTTTATTATGTATCTTTGATTGGAGCTTCTCTGCTAAATTATTTTATAGAAGAACGTGTTATGTTTATAACTATGTACAACTGTACTGAAAAGATGTGGTATTTTTTTTTTAATGAGTGTGATGTAGGAAATTCGTGTACCTAATAAATTAATAATAATTATAAAAGTTTGTTTGTGTTAAATTATTTATTAGCCCGTACTATTTTGCAAGCTCTATTGGGGCGTTACTTACACGAATTTATCTATGTCAGATATTTTCAGTAATTGCGGAAGATTAAAAAAAAAATAAGTTTATGTGTCAGGAATGATTATGATAAAACTGCTATGTGCAAGATAATTTTTTAATGACGAAAGAAAATAAAAATTAAAACAGTATACAATTTTGTGTCTTATTTTCAAACAGTATGTCCTAGTGGTATTCTTTATGAGGAATACATACAAATTTACGTTTTATATCTTTAGGATTTAACACAACCACACTAGTATCGCAATGTTTTAGGCTATTAGATTTATATATTCCAAATCGGGATGATTTTATTGGATAGGTAAACACTTCTTCTTTATTGTTCAACTGGAAACTTTTTAGGGACAAAATCATTTATTATTTTTGCTAAGTCGTTCAAGGCTGCTTGTGCAATATTACGATAGTGGACCTGAGCGAGGACTCCTCGCTGATCTCGCTGGGGTCCAATAAGGCGGAGGCGAACGCCGCAAAGCGGGCGCAACGGAAGATGGTGGCGGCTGACGAGGTCGGTGAAATGGCCCGACTGGCCCGAGAGCGACGCTCTGCTCTGGCGGCTACCGGAGAGAGCTTGTCGGCGGTGGCGCTCAGTCGCCAAGTTTTGGACGGCGTGGACGTCGTCCTGAAGGTTGCCACTAAGTCCGGCAGCCTGAAGGGCACGTTCACGCGCGCCCTGAAGGAGGCGGCTGATGGCATCAGGGAGGCAGTTGGGGTCCTCCTTGATCGCACGAGCTCGGAGGAGACGGCGAAGCTGTGGGAGGAGAACAGCCGTCTCCGATCCGAGCTCGAGGACCTCAAGCGGGAGCTTGCCGCGCAGAGGACGGAATGGCAGCAGAGGCGTCCTGCGGCTGCCGGTTTCTCTACCGTCAGTGCCCCGCCACCGTCGGCTCCGTCGTTGGTCCCTGCCCCTACGCAGCATGCGGATGCGGAGATCGAGAAGATCGTTCGCATCTGCATGATGCAGTGTGGGGGCATGATGAATGCCCGGCTGCAGGGCCTAGAGTCGAGGCTCCTCCCGGAGAAGAATCTCCGGCCGCCACTCGCAAAGTCAAAGTCAAAGCATTTATTTCAAATAGGCACATTAAAGGCACTTTTGAACGTCAGAAATTACAACAAATAGAATTGATTCTAGTCGCCCATTCCAAAAGGTAGTTTTCGTATGGAGAAGAACGGGCAAGAAACTCCACCGTTACTCTTTTAAAATATTTTACAAAATTTTGCATACATTAATTATATAATAATAATATGTGAGCACGATGCTGACGGGCAGAGGGAGGGGGAGCCCGCTAAGCTGGGCCCGACAGCCGGCAAACCCAAGGGGGCCCAAAAGCCCGCGGAAGGACGCGGAAAGCCCGTGGGGGGCAAGTCTGCACCCCCGCCGACCGCACCACCAGCGACCGCACCTCCTGCGACCACACCCTCGGCGACCGCACCCCCGGCGACCGCACCCTCGACGACCGGACCCGGGTCCACCATGGAGACCTGGACGACGGTCGTCAAGAGGGGCCGCCGTAAAAAGAGAAAGACGGCGCCGCCGCCACCGGAACCCGCTGGAGCACCGACACCCAACAAGGCAAAGGGACCGCCTAGAGCCAGAGTCCCACGCTCCGCGGCTGTAGTCATTACGCTGCAGCCCGGAGCTGTCGAAAGGAGCGTCTCGTATAAGGCGGTCCTTATGGAGGCCAAAGCCAAGGTCGCGTTCCCCGACCTGGGCATACCGTCCGGCCTCAGAATGAGGCCGGCGATTACGGGGGCGCGACTGCTGGAGGTGTCGGGTGCCTCTAGCGGCGAAAAGGCGGACGTCCTGGCCGCCAAGCTGCGGGAGGTCCTGAACCCGGAGGACGTTCGGGTGTCCAGGCCGATGAAGACCGCTGAACTGCGCGTCGACGGCCTGGACGACTCGACGACTCCGGCTGAGGTCGCGGCGGCCGTCGCCAAGGCCGGTGGATGTCCGCCCGGGGACGTGCGGACGGGGGATATTCGCGTCGACGCCTCCGGGCTCGGCGCGATTTGGGTGCGGTGCCCGGTGGCGGCGGCGAACAAAGTCGCCGACGCTGGGCGTCTGTTGGTGGGTTGGGTTGCGGCGAGGGTGAGGCAGCTGCAACCAAGGGCTTTGCGGTGCTACCGTTGCCTTGACATTGGGCATGTCAGGGCACGGTGCACCTCGTGCGTAGACCGCAGCGAGCTGTGCTATCGCTGCGGTCGGGCCGGCCACAAGGCGGCCCAGTGCTCCGCGGCGCCAAACTGCAGCCTCTGTACAGCTGCAGGGAGGCCCGCTGGGCACAGAGCGGGCGGAAAGGCTTGTGGCGGGCCTGCCCAAAAGGGGAAGAGAAGGGGTGCCAAGGCTGCCGGGGGCTCTTTACCCCCCCCCCTCAGCCTGGCCTCCCTTCGGCCGACTCCCGGCCTAGGAATGGTGCGGAGGGAATGGACTGTGCCTAATGGCGCTGTACCATTTCCTCCAGGGCAACATCAACCACTCTGCCAGAGCTCAGGATCTCTTGCTCCAGAGCATGGCAGAGTGGTCGATTCACGTGGCTGTGGTCGCCGAACCGTACTTTGTCCCCCCCAGGGATAACTGGGTGGGAGACCTGGACGGTTTGGTGGCCATCATTGGCGGGGCTCTTGCCAACCCGTCCCGAGGTCACGGCTGGGTGGCCGCCCTCGTGGACGGCATTGGCACGGTTGGGGCGTATTTTTCGCCCAACAAGAGTCTCGCCGACTTCGAGTCGTTTCTTGTCGAGTTGGGTGCCGTCGTGGGCCGACTCCACCCTCGCCCGGTGCTGTTGCTGGGGGATCTCAACGCCAAATCTGCGGCGTGGGGATCTCCAGTGACCGATGCTAAGGGCGAGGTACTGGAGGAGTGGGCGGTCACGACTGGCTTGACCGTCCTAAATCGGGGCACGGAGTACACGTGCGTGCGGCAGCGGGGCGGTTCAATAGTGGACGTCTCGTTCGCTAGCCCCGTTGTTGCGAGCCGTGTCCGCGACTGGCGTGTCGCCGCGGAGGTGGAGACGTTGTCGGATCATCGATACATCCGTTTCGACGTCTCCGCCCAGACCGCAGGCGGCCGCGGTTTACCGGCCCCGCGTGCGGACGGTCCGCGCTGGGCGCTGTTATGGGTCTTTCAGTAAATAGGTTTTTAAAAAAAGAAAGGATATTAAACTGGAATAAGGACACTTTATTTAGGATGATATTTTAAGAGAAAAGACCCATTGGCAGACCCGTCCGCTTTTAGAGTTCAGACCCAACTAACTGTTACCATGCCACCCATGCTACCGTGTAGATGGTATTCTTATCTGTCAGCGCCTGCTAGGCGCTGATTCATCTTTAACCCATACAGAGCCGGGGTATAACACCTCCCCCCTAAGAAGTAACTTCGGGGTTACTTCGAAGTTATGTGAAATAAGGGCTAAATTCTAGTTCTAATGGTTGGCAAGGGAACCGCCTCAACATCGGCATTACTATCCTCGGGATTGCTATCACACGAGGGTTGTGACCTTAAGGATGAAAATGTTTCAATAAGGGTTCTGCTGCCGGGTCGGATACATTTATAAATTTTAAAAAACAAATACAAGAATATAAGAATTATGACTAACAATATAACGACAGAATAATGTGTCCCATACCTTACTATGTGTGAGCTATTAATAGCGTTATCTATATCATGTAGTTTTACAAAAATTTGTTGATTTAATTTTAAATCGTCCAAATCGGTATTTAATAGTTTAATAGGGGTCACATTATTGATTGACTGGTTTAGTTTAAACACATTACAGCAGGTATCATTTATTAAGTTAAAATCAGGAAAACCAATAGGTGCAGAAGTATTTGTTATGATATATTTTGGTATAAGGTTAGCACCTTTACAATAACCTATGCAGTTTGTAGGGACTGTAAGTATACCAGTGCCTAAAACTCGTATTTCAAATGTTTTGGAATTTCGGCATTCTATAGAAACTATGTTGGACTCTGACTGTATGTAGATCCACTTATTGTTTTCCATAGATTTCCACATATTTAAACTACCATAAATAAACTTAGTTTCACAGGATTTTGGAATTTCACTAATCACTTTGGACATGTATTCACTTTCACAAATAGGTCTGATGTCTGACGCATAAACAGTTGTGACGTCACACAGACGTTCTCCTGGGGTGATCATTCTACAGCCTTCCAAGTCATTTAGAGTACAGTATTGTGTTTTGTCTTTGGTCATTGCAATATATTTGAAACTAGGTAAAATCAAACTAAAACTGTAAGGCTTACTGGAATTATGGGGTGTTGGCAGAGCTATAGTATGGAACAATACATATTCTTTTAGAGAAACTAAAGGAATCTGTAATACAAAAAATATCTTATTGTTAGTATTATAACTAATTATTCTAGAAACATTTAAAATAATATGAATAGAACTTAAGTCTAGATTAACAGGCAGTTCCAAGTCATTTGGTAAATATTGGTAGTTATCGGCAAGCTCTTTGTACAGCTGTTGTGGCGTTATCATTGAAGGATGTAAAACATTTTGATAACTAAATAAAATAGAGTTTGTTATGTCTTCTAGTTGGAATGATAGGGTTAAAATTGACACTTCTAGATTATTAAGTATATGGTTGAATTCGGATTGTCCCGTTATTGCAGTCCTTATGCTACTTAGGCTTGCGGAGAGCTTGTCGATAGCTTTGTTTAAATTGATTTCGTTAATTTTAATTTTAGTAACACTGTTATTAAATGATGAAATTGATGTGGTGCTAAGTAAAATGTTTTCTTTCATTAATGAAACCAATTTTTTCTCATTACCTTGCAATACATTTATGGCGTCATCGTACCTGAGACCATCGTTTTCATCTAAGTTGCCAAATATTTGTTTTATTACATTACCTAGTCCACCTATCCATGCACGTTTTGATCGTTTTCCTAGCATGTGGGAAATAGACGCGTATTCCTTATATATATATCACTAAATCGATTAATCAAAGGTTCCATTGTGTTGTCACAGCTATCCTTTGTGAGGTTAATTATATGTAAAGCAGTGCAAACCATGCCAGGAAAATAAAGCCCTGCGCAAAATAAACCGAGCTCCGATGCTGATAACCAGCTCCTCAGCTGTACCGTGCCAACGGATAGCACTAGACGTCGTAGGTCCACTACCGGAAGCCGGGCCTGCAAAATTAAAATTTATATTAACTATCCAGGATGACTTAACCAAGTTTTCTTCCGCGTATCCAATTCGTAGTACTACAGCAGAGGAAACAAGTGAATGTCTACTTCACTATATATCTATATTTGGTATACCTAAAACAATCCTTACCGACCAGGGTACCAACTTCACGGCGGACCTTTTTAAAAGGACTTGCGAATTTCTTAAAATTAAGAATTTGTGGTCCTCTCCATACCATCCACAAACTCAGGGAGCCCTGGAGCGAAGTCATTCCACCCTTAAGGAATACCTCAAATCATATATTAACGCAGAACATTCTAACTGGCCCCGGTATATTTATACAGGTATGCTTGCTTATAATACCGCCGTCCATTCGACAACTAACTTCACACCTTACGAGTTAATGTTCGGAAATAAGCCACTCATCCCTAATTCTATATACAATGAATCCTTAGGAACTACATACCCTGACTATGTCAGAATGCTACAAAATCGGTTAAGATTCTCCCGTGACAAAGCACTAGATTTCATAAAGAAATCTAAAGAATCCTCAAAATCCTACTACGATAGCCGTAGTCGTCGAGTTATATACAAAACCGGAGAATTTGTGTATCTTAAAAACCATTTAAGATTACGTAAGGCTCTCTCTCCATTATGGAAGGGTCCTTACAAAATATTCAAAGTTAATAGTAACAATACACTTACCTTACTTATAAATCGGCGCCATGTTACGCATCACGTCGACCAAGTAAAACCGGCTGATACTACCGGCACACATTAAAGTATAGTATAAGTAGGTGTATGATGGTAGACTAAGCATTAAACTGTTAGGTATTAAAAATTATTTTATTATGTTACTTATAACGTAGATGTATTACTTGCAGAACTCCAAGTCAGGCTCGGAACCAACAGGATTATTATGTTGAGCAGATAAAATCAAGCCCCGGCCTTTACTTTGATTACCTCGGCACACTGAAAATTAATAGTGGACAATTGAATGTTATAATGCCTTTTGACCTTTCATACCTTGGTCCACACATCACAAATATAAAATCAGCTTTCGGCACCACCGAGCAACTATGTAAAAGAACTCTATATCACTACGCATGCCTTTCCAGTAATACATTTGCTTTATCCTATTGTACATTCGAGCGGAGCCAAGATGGCCTGCAATTGGGATATCATGATTATCGTGCAAAATCTTTTTAATTTCCGTCAAGACAGGATATATAATGCTATTGTGATATATATTAACCTTGATTCGCGTGTTATGGAAAAGGTAAGGAAGGATATTATAGATTTTGATATATGAATGTTTTTCAAACGGATTTTTCAAATCAGATATACCGATTTCATTAACGTTTCCAAATATTACTAATTCATTTCTTATTCTTTTCAGGGTTTCGAAGATTTCTGGATAAGACGTTTCGTCGAAGTGGTGAACCTTGGTAAATAACAGGTAGTATGTTTTATTATTTAGTTCAATTTTTAGGAATGAGAAAAGTTCTTTTTCCGATTCATGTGTACTTGTGCTAGTTTCGGGGTCACTTAGGATATCTTGGATATATAGATTAGATTCGTCTAGGTCAATAGATGTGGGGATTAAAATAACTTTCGCGGGACATTTCATAAGGCTTTCATTGTGTTCTTCTATTTCAGTATTGAACACGTTATCTTTATTAGATATACATTTTAAGAAAGTGTGATAATTATCAGTAGGTACATCTGGAGATGTACTTGAAGACGGTCTAGGACTAGGGTTAGGCTGATGATTAGAAGCTATTGCTTCGTCTATTACAGGATCGGGTAATTTGGCTACCTCGTTTTCAATTTCTTCTCTTAGGACATCAGGGATATTAGAAGGTAAGTTTACATCGGATGATAGCGAGATGTCTTCAGTTGAACCTAGGAGGACGTCTGTATCGTTGTCAAGCGGAGGTGGGTCTACAGGTAAGTTCAACTGGTCTCGATGAGGCTCTTGGGTGGACCCTCTATCGGTGAGAGGTCTGGAAAAATCAGGATTCGTTTGTTGGATTGGATTTACGGGATATCGAGATAAAGCATCAGCATTAGCATTAGTTTTCCCTTTTTTATATTGGATATTATATTCAAATTCTTCTAATTTTAAACGCCAGCGGACAAGCCTGGAGCCAGGGTCCTTGCAGTTGAATAACCACTGTAGTGGTTTATGGTCTGTAAGAATTTTGAACCGTTGACCATATAGGTACGGTCTGAATATTTGGGTGCCGAAAATAATGGCAAGACATTCTTTTTCTGTAACACTATAGTTACACTCCGCTTTGTTTAGCGTACGGGATGCATATGCAATAGGGCGATCTTGTCCTACAGGACCCTGAGATAAAATTGCAGATATCGCATGATTTGAGGCGTCGCATGTTAAAAGAAAGGGTTGCGTAAAGTCAGGGTACGCAAGGACGGGGGCAGAAACGAGTCTGGATTTCAAGGACTCAAAAGCGAGTTGCTGCTCGTTCTGCCATTTAAACTGGACATCCTTTTTTAATAGAGAAGTTAACGGTTTGGCCAGTTTGGCAAAGTTAGGTATAAACCTTCTATAATAGGATACTAGGCCAAGAAACGATTTAATGTCTTTCGGAGATTGGGGGACTGGATATTCCGTTATGGCACGAACTTTATCAGGATTCGGTTTGACGCCGTCTTCGCTGATAATATGGCCTAGATAAGCGACTTCTTTGCGCAAGAATTCGCACTTATCAGGCTGCAGTTTTAAATTAAACTTACGGATTCTATTGAAGACAGCTTTTAGGTTATCGATATGTGATTTTAGATCATAAGAGTATATAACGATATCGTCGAGATAAACAAAGCATCTTGTGCCTTGTAATCCGGTAAGGCAATTGTTCATTAGCCTTTGGAATGTTGAGGGTGCATTCTTCAAACCGAATGGCATCCTAGTAAATTGAAAATGACCCTGAGGGACAGAGAATGCTGTTTTAGGAGCATCGTGAGGAGAGATAAGAATTTGATGGAAGCCGGATGTTAAGTCTAAAGTACTAAAGTACTTACTGCTTCCTAGTTGGTCAAGGATCTCAGAAATTTGCGGGATTGGATATGTTTCGCCGATAGTGACGTCATTTAATTTCCTGTAATCGATAACTATTCTCCATTTACGTTGGCCTTGGGAGTCTGTCTTTTTAGGGACTATCCAAATTGGCGAGCTCCAAGGCGAGGATGATGGCTCAATAATGTTTTGATTTAGCATTTTACCAATTTGGGTTTCGACCTCCTTTTTATGGCATTCTGGAAATCGATAGGACTTCGTATGGATAGGGATGTCACTACTGGTTTTGATTTGGTGATCAATAGTTGTAGTGTGTGTTAACTGGTCGTTAGGCAAGTGGAATATATCGGAATATTGAGAGCAAACTTCTGTAAGAGCTTCGGATTCCTCCGGATTTAAGTGATCAGTTCTTAGCGAATTTAATACTTCGATAGTTCGATTGGATGTCTCTTGGATATTTGTGTTGATTTGATAAGCAATGTCTAAAGGTTTAATAGTAAGTTTTAGATTAGGGTCAATTTTAATGTGAGATAATGAAGTATTGGCTATCGTCAAATTGACTCGATTGTTATCCTTTATTTTTACGATACAATTGGATATAAGGACACATTTAGACAAATGCTGATCTATGATAACTCCTTCCTTTAGATCAGTGTCTTGTACTGAACATTCGATAACTGTTTCAGTACGTGGCGGGATAACATAAAACGGATCGAAGAAATATAGTTTAATTTCAGATTTCCCTAGTTTAAGAATATCGGTAGTGTAGTCAATTTTACACCCGAAAGACGTAAGGAGATCTGATCCAATGATTCCATCATAGGGTAGGTTTATGTCCTTGATGACATGGAATTTAAAAGGGATGATGTTTTTATCGTCTATGTTTAGTTTTAATTGAAAATGACCCTCCGTTGGGGTTGGATCATCCCCTGGGTCTATACCCTTAAGTTTGATTGGTTCCTTGACCAATTTTTGAGGGTTCATGATACTGGATTGTTTTAGTAAGCTTATGACGGAACCAGAGTCCACTAATAGGGATAAGGGGATATCGGAGACTTGTGAATGTACCAACACATGTGGTAAGAATCTTTTGGATATATCAAGGTTGATTTCGTACACTTCAGTGTTGGTCTTGTGGGACATTGGCAAGACCGCTGGATATTTGGTTCCGGGACTGTCTGTTTGGGGCTGGTTACCCTGTTGCATAGTCCTGGGTAAATTGACGGTAGGGTCGTCAGTTTGGGGCTGGTTACCCTGCCGGTTGACCTTACGTGAAGTTGGATTAGGACTGTCAGTTTGGGGCTGGTTACCCTGTTGCATAGTCCTGGATAGATTGATGGTAGGGTCGTCAGTTTGGGGCTGGTTACCCTGTCGGTTGACCTTACGTGAGATTGGATTAGGACTGTCAGTTTGGGGCTGGTTACCCTGTTGCATAGTCCTGGATAGATTGACGGTAAGGTCGTCAGTTTGGGGCTGGTTACCCTGTCGGTTGACCTTACGTGAGATTGGATTAGGACTGTCAGTTTGGGGCTGGTTACCCTGTTGCATAGTCCTGGATAGATTGACGGTAAGGTCGTCAGTTTGGGGCTGGTTACCCTGTCGGTTGACCTTACGTGAGATTGGATTAGGACTGTCAGTTTGGGGCTGGTTACCCTGTTGCATAGTCCTGGATAGATTGACGGTAAGGTCGTCAGTTTGGGGCTGGTTACCCTGTCGGTTGACCTTACGTGTGTTTTGTTGATGGGTGCCGACAGTTAGGCTTTGTCTCGTGTGGCACCCTCGCGAGACTCCAGGTCGTTTAAATCATTGGGGTCATAGGATGGAAAATTATTATCAGAGTTATCAAAATCAGGAGTTTCATAGACATGATTAACTTTGTTATTGTTATTTCTCTGGAAATAATTATTCGGTTTTGATTGATATTTATTATTGTAAAACTCGCGTTTTTTGCAGTTTTGGATATCGTGACCAGCTGTTTTACAATAACGACAGAACAAGATATCAGTTTTATTTGGATTCGCGTTTGGTGTAGTGTATTGTGCGCTAGTGTTTGGTTTTGAAGGCCCTGGTCTAGGTTTATTATTATTAGCAAACCTCTGTTCGGCCTGTGGACGTTTATACAGGCTCTGTTGAATGCGTTCTTCTGAAATAGCTAGATTAATAGCTTCGTTTAAAGTTTTAGGAGATCTACATCTCACGATGTTCGATATGCGGGGATGTAACCCCATAAGGAAATGATGGAGGGCTAAGTCTTCCATAGCCGCAGTTCGGCCAGCCAACTCCTTAGCTTTAGTATTGGATAAGGATATTTCAGTTAATAATTGTGAGAGGTAGGTCTCTACGCGAAGCGAAAATTGACTAACGTTTTCTTGCGGATTTTGCCTGCTTTCCTGAAGATCCGTAAGCAGGTGAGCATAATGCTTACGCTCACAAAATTGAGTTTTTAGGAATTCTCTAAGTTGTTCCCAGGACGTGAATTCTTTTATTGAACAGGCAACTTCCGCTTTTCCATGCAACTGGCTGAGGATATATTTAAAAAGGATTGGCCTTTGGGATTCTGAAGCAAGGTCATATGCGTTATTACAATTGATGATAAATGAGTTGACGGTTTCTCGACTGCCGTCATATGATTTTACGAATTTGAACAAAGTATTTAAATCTAATTCTGCCATTGTACTAAGTGCGACAGAAGCTCTGGTAATTCTAGGAGAGGTGATAGGGGACTTCTTTGTATCACCGCGTTGAGATTCTTCTGAACTTGGAATGTCAATAGTTAATTTATTATCTTCTGCTTTAGGAATTTTGGGCATAATTCAAATATTAAAACATGGATAGAAGAAAACGAGTCGCAAGTAAATTCAAATTTTACAATGAATAATGTAATGTTTAACTAACTTATTCGACAGGTATAGTCGCACAACTTTGTATAGGATATTAAAAGCTCAGCCTTATATTAATCAGTAATGACCAAAGACTCACAGTACAAGTAATGCGTAGGCGACGGATGTTATGGCGTGAAGGAACATTCCGATGCGATAAGGTGCTTCTTGTGGCCGGAGTTATGACCGTTGGATGTTGTACGATGAATTGCTCGGCGTTGACCTTGATCTTGGATGTAGATTCGGGAACCACACAGCACGGCACGACACGACGAGGGACGACGAGACGCGATGCGGCACGACACTCAGGATATTACGGTAAGTTTTTGATTGAATGTATTCTTCACAAAACTTAACAGGATACAGTTTATACGAGATTATGACCGTTGGATATTAAACAGTCAATAGTTCGGCGCTGACCTTGATCTTGGATGTAGATTTGGGAACCACATAACACGACACGACACGACGAGGGACGACGAGACGCTATGCAGCACGACACTCGGGATATTACGGTAAGTATTTGTTTCGATGTTTTCTTCGCAGGACTCGACAGGATACACTTTTACACGTTGAGGATATTTGGTAAGTTTTATTAGTGCACTTACACTACACACACAAGTTTTTCAGGATATTTATTTACACTGGATATTGTTTGAGTTAGGTTTTTAAGGACACTGGGGATTTTCGCATCCCACCGCTGCCACCAATTTGTTATGGGTCTTTCAGTAAATAGGTTTTTAAAAAAAGAAAGGATATTAAACTGGAATAAGGACACTTTATTTAGGATGATATTTTAAGAGAAAAGACCCATTGGCAGACCCGTCCGCTTTTAGAGTTCAGACCCAACTAACTGTTACCATGCCACCCATGCTACCGTGTAGATGGTATTCTTATCTGTCAGCGCCTGCTAGGCGCTGATTCATCTTTAACCCATACAGAGCCGGGGTATAACAGCGCGTAAGCGCATCGACAGGGAGCTTCTCGAGGAGGCCGCTATTGTCCAGGCCTGGTTCCGGGAGTCGGCGACGAACGGACCCGTTGACGTCGAGCAGGAGGCGCTGTGGTTCCGCGGGGCGATGACGCAAATCAGCGACGCGTCCATGCCCCGGGTCCACACACAGTCAGCAAGGCGCCAGGTGTACTGGTGGACCGCCGAGATCGCGCAGTTGCGCGTCGCGTGCGTGGCGGTCAGGCGCCAGTACACCCGATACCGGAGGAGACGTCTTCGGGTCCCTGACGAAGAAGCCGCGCTGTATGAGGTGTACCGCGCGGCGAAGAGGACTCTGTGGCTGACCATCGGCGAGGCGAAGTCGCGAGCCAGGGAGGAGATGTTGGAGACTCTAGACGGGGATCCGTGGGGGCGCCCTTATCGCGCGGTTCGAGGGAAACTTCGAGCCGCGGCGCCCCCGCTTACGGAGAGTCTCCAACCCGAGCTGCTGGAGGAGGTGGTCGCAGCCCTCTTCCCGGCGAAAGCGGAGCACACTCCGCCGCCGATGGCTTTGCCCACAGCCGCAGAGTCCACCGAAGAGAACGCCATCAGCGTCCCAGAGGTGACACAGGCAGAGATGGGGGCAGCCGTGATGCGGCTCCGGGCCAAGAACGTGGCTCCGGGGCCCGACGGGATCCACGGCTGCCTGTTAGCCCTCGCTCTGAAGGAGCTTGAGCCCCAACTGAGAGGACTCTACACAGCGTGCCTTGAGCGGGGCCAGTTTCCCACTTTGTGGAAATCTGGTCGTCTGGTCCTGCTCAGGAAGGCGGGGCGCCCTGCGGACTCGCCGTCCGCGTACCGGCCCATAGTGCTGCTAGACGAGGTGGGTAAGCTGTTCGAGCGAATAATAGCAGCCCGCCTCGTCGGCCACTTGTGCGAAGAGGGGCCGGACCTGGACGGCAGCCAGTTCGGCTTTCGGCATGGGCGCTCCACCATTCACGCTGTGTCGCGAGTGAGGGTCCTGGCGGAGGAAGCGGTGGCCCGGGGCGGGGTGATGTTGGCGGTGTCCTTGGACATATCCAACGCCTTCAACACCCTGCCCTGGAGTTGTATTCGGGAGGCACTGCGGTACCATCGGGTGCCTCCCTACCTCCGCCACGTCGTTGGGGCTTATCTGTCGGAGAGGTGTGTCACCTACGTGGGACGTGATGGCGGACACCAGCACCGCATGTCGTGCGGTGTTCCACAGGGCTCGGTCTTGGGCCCGCTCCTGTGGAACATCGGGTACGACTGGGTGTTGAGGGGCGAGCTCCAACCGGGCGTAGACCTTACGTGTTATGCTGACGACACGCTGGTCACGGCCCGGGGGAGCTCGCACAGGGAGGCAGCGTTGTTGGCGACGGCTGCGGTGTCACAGGTGGTGAGCCGCATACGTCGCCTGGGCCTGGAGGTGGCCCTCAACAAGTCGGAGGCCATGGTGTTTCATGGGCCCCGGCGGGCGCCGCCGCCCGGATCACACATCGTGGTCGGGGGGGCTCGGATCGCTGTCGAGTCCACCATGAAGTACCTGGGATTGGTGCTCGACAGCCGGTGGGATTTCGGCCCCCACTTCCGGCGGCTGGCGCCCAAGTTGTTGGGCGCTGCTGGGGCGCTGTCAACGTTGCTTCCCAATCTGGGGGGCCCGAGCGCCGCCTGTAGGTGGCTCTACGTGGGGATCGTGCGATCCATGGCCCTGTATGGGGCCCCGATCTGGGCGACTGACCTGACGGCCGGAAGCATCGCAGTACTGCGAAAGCCGCAGAGAGCGATGGCCGTCAGAGTCGTCCGGGGGTATCGCACGATCTCCTACGAGGCGGCTTGTGTACTGGCTGGATCCCCGCCCTGGGACCTGGAGGCGAAAGTACTCGCGTCACTGTACCGGTGGCGCGAGGAAGCGCGGGCGCGAGGCGAAGGGCTGACGCAGCGCCATATGGAGCTGCGTCGGTCTCAGCTTCGCGAGGTCCTGGTGGCGGAA
The DNA here is from genome assembly GCA_963855955.1 of Luperina nickerlii. Classification (NCBI taxonomy): domain Eukaryota; kingdom Metazoa; phylum Arthropoda; class Insecta; order Lepidoptera; family Noctuidae; genus Luperina; species Luperina nickerlii. Next base: position 22,999 of record OY979683.1, on the reverse strand, counting down.
TGGCGGGACAGGCTTTCGCGCCCTACCGCCGGCCTCGGTACCATCGAGGCGGTCCGGCCAGTGCTCGAGCGCTGGCTCGGGAGGAGGCACGGCTCCCTGTCGTTTCGGGTGACGCAGGTGCTCTCGGGGCACGGTTGCTTCGGGAAGTACCTGTGTCGCATAAACAGGGAGCCGGACGCCCGGTGTCACCACTGCGTCGACTGCCGGGAGGACACGGCGTGGCATACGCTGGCAGAGTGTGCCGCTTGGGAGGAGCCGCGCCGTGCCCTCATTTCAGAAGTAGGCAGTGACCTCTCGCTGCTGCTGCTGTGTGCTCGCTTATTTTAGGTGTTCCAACCGGCAAGCCCGGTCGTGAATCACGGTTCAAACTGAAGGTGCGGCAGGTAAGTAATTATTAAGATTTAAACCAAAATTTTTGAAAGTAAGAATTTCGAGTAAATCGATATTTTGGTGTTTTAATTAGCGAAAATCAATAAAAATGCAATTAATTAATTTTTTGAGCAAGCAGATGGATCGGGATAGCTGGAAAGGTAGGACAGAGCCTAATTAAGATTGATTGCGCCGAAAACCGCTTCAAAATCCGTCTCCGTGGTGCAAAGTAATTGTGATTTGTGTTATTTGCTGTACCGCTAAGGTAGTTTTTGAACAGAAGACGGTTAAGAGAGAAATTTTGATTTTTTGAGCTAGACAGGCGTGATTGGTGTCAAAACACGCGTCTGCGCGCGGGCTGATCAGCTATCGACTTATTTAAGGTGGGTATAGAACAATTTTTTGAAGTTAAGCAATAAAAAGTGATATTTTTTATAAAATTTCGTAAATATTTATTTTAGGTGTTCCAACCGGCAAGCCCGGTCGTGAATCACGGTTCAAACTGAAGGTGCGGCAGGTAAGTAATAGGGATGTTGCCTGGGTAAAAATAAATCGATTCGATTTAGTCCCTCAGTAAGATTATTAAAAAATATTGAACACGTATTTTTTGTTTTATCAATTAGATAAAAAATTACAAAGATATATCACATCAAAGTTCAGGAGTGGGGGGCTTTGACGTAATAACGTGCTAAAATTTGTAGCACGGCGTGACGTCATACGAAATTTCCAAGCGCTGTATCTTCGTAATTTTTTGTTTGCCAGACAAAAGAAAAAATACGTATACAATATTTTTTAGTAATCTAACTGATGGACTAAATATATTTTCTTAGTCAACTACCCTATTATTAAGATTTAAACCAAAATTTTTGAAAGTAAGAATTTCGAGTAAATCGATATTTTGGTGTTTTAATTAGCGAAAATCAATAAAAATGCAATTAATTAATTTCTTGAGCAAGCAGATGGATCGGGATAGCTGGAAAGGTAGGACAGACCCTAATTAAGATTGATTGCGCCGAAAACCGCTTCAAAATCCGTCTCCGTGGTGCAAAGTAATTGTGATTTGTGTTATTTGCTGTACCGCTAAGGTAGTTTTTGAACAGAAGACGGTTAAGAGAGAAATTTTGATTTTTTGAGCTAGACAGGCGTGATTGGTGTCAAAACACGCGTCTGCGCGCGGGCTGATCAGCTATCGACTTATTTAAGGTGGGTATAGAACAATTTTTTGAAGTTAAGCAATAAAAAGTGATATTTTTTATAAAATTTCGTAAATATTTATTTTAGGTGTTCCAACCGGCAAGCCCGGTCGTGAATCACGGTTCAAACTGAAGGTGCGGCAGGTAAGTAATTATTAAGATTTAAACAAAAATTTTTGAAAGTAAGAATTTCGAGTAAATCGATATTTTGGTGTTTTAATTAGCGAAAATCAATAAAAATGCAATTAATTAATTTCTTGAGCAAGCAGATGGATCGGGATAGCTGGAAAGGTAGGACAGAGCCTAATTAAGATTGATTGCGCCGAAAACCGCTTCAAAATCCGTCTCCGTGGTGCAAAGTAATTGTGATTTGTGTTATTTGCTGTACCGCTAAGGTAGTTTTTGAACAGAAGACGGTTAAGAGAGAAATTTTGATTTTTTGAGCTAGACAGGCGTGATTGGTGTCAAAACACGCGTCTGCGCGCGGGCTGATCAGCTATCGACTTATTTAAGGTGGGTATAGAACAATTTTTTGAAGTTAAGCAATAAAAAGTGATATTTTTTATAAAATTTCGTAAATATTTATTTTAGGTGTTCCAACCGGCAAGCCCGGTCGTGAATCACGGTTCAAACTGAAGGTGCGGCAGGTAAGTAATTATTAAGATTTAAACAAAAATTTTTGAAAGTAAGAATTTCGAGTAAATCGATATTTTGGTGTTTTAATTAGCGAAAATCGATAAAAATGCAATTAATTAATTTCTTGAGCAAGCAGATGGATCGGGATAGCTGGAAAGGTAGGACAGAGCCTAATTAAGATTGATTGCGCCGAAAACCGCTTCAAAATCCGTCTCCGTGGTGCAAAGTAATTGTGGTTAGGTTAGGTTAGGTTTTTTTTTTTTTTTTTTTTTTATGCTACTTCCTCTGACATAAATCAGAGCCTATTTTATCTATGACTACTCTTCCATTCCAGTTCTATCAATTATTCCTCTCGCACTTTTATTCCGCATACTTGATCTTTCTTTCTTACTTCTCTTTCAGGCAATTTCCCGGTGGGATTCCGGTCTAAACTATGTCTACTCTATTCTTGTTATATTATATCTTTATTTTGGGTTTCGGGTTTATTAGGGTATAAAACAGGGACACAAGTCGGTGGTTCTTATTACTTTTACATGTTTGTTTTTTACTTTTACAGCTATCTTTTAAAACTATTCTTTCTTAATTACATAATTGTTTCTTAACACTATTTTTATTTTACACTTATCCACTAAACTATATTATTACATATTCCTTAATACTATTCTATTTTCTTGGCTTACTTCTCTATCTTACATAGGTACCATTTCTTACGGTTACTTACGCTCTAAATTTCATATGGGCAACAATAACATTATTTACTAATAGGTATTATGGTATTTAGCAATTTTTGTAACTTCTGTTCTCAATGCTTGACTCTAATATTTTTACAATATTATGCAAACATTTTTGCTTATGCAGTTTTGTTCCTCTTTATGACTTTTTCACAAATTTTTATGCAAAATTCCAAAAACACTTTTCTCTTTTCACTTTGCATTATCAGCCACATATTTTCACTGTCGAGTTTGGTGTCGAGCACATGCTCGGCCTCAAGTCTTTCCCTGTCGAAAACGGGACAGCTGAACAGTATATGTGGCACCGTCTCATCCTTTTCAGGATCGCAGATGCACGATGGGCTCTCCTTGCGCTTGAAGCGGTTCAGGTATTCCGAGAACCCACCGTGCCCCGTATATTCTGCGTAATTATAATCTGCGTAATTATGCCATTGATTTTTATTTTCCTGATTATCCTGTACGCCGCCACCGCATCCGGGAAAAACAATTTGGTGACAGAGGCTGTTTCTCCGGAGCTATATCTCCGGTTCCATACCTCAAGCGTCGCTTCACGGATGCACCGCTTGACGTATGAAACCGGACACAGGTCGTAGTCGGGCTTTCGTTTGGAACCTTCAGCGGCTCTCTTGGCTAATTCATCGGCCCTCTCATTTCCTTCCAACCCCACGTGGGCTTTGATCCAAAACAAGGTAACAGCCTTGTTTTGGATCGACAGGGACCTAAGATTGGCCCTTGTCTCTACTGCCAGGGGGTGGTGGCGGTTGTAATTTTGTATAGTTTGGAGGGCCGCCATGGAGTCGCTGAAGATTCCAAACGATTGCGCGCTGTGCTTCAAAATCTCCCTAGTTGCAACGCAAATTGCCAAAAGCTCAGCCTGATAGACGGTGGAGTAGTGAGGGAGAGCAAGCTTGAAGGTTTTTGTCTCGGCGTCACCACTCCATAGTGATAACGCAGCCCCAACCCTGCCCCCGATCTTACTCCCGTCCGTAAAGATACGAACTTTAAGTTCGCTCTGGGCATTTTCTAATTGCTCTTGGTTCGTCAGGCTAACGAGCTCCAGCTCAGCGCGTTCTGCGGGGTGTGGGTCCTCCTTTGCCGAGGCGGTCTGCTCGACCCCCCTATCACCAAGTGCTGGCTGAGGCACCCCTCTTCTGGCCTCGTACAGCGATGCCGCTTCGCGGACTCGCAGGTCGAGAGGTAATATCCCAGCCAGCACCAGTGCGGAGTTCAAGGAGACCGTCCGGTACCCTTTGCACAGTTTTTGCGCAATACCACGCTGTACTGCTCCCAACTGCTTTCTGATACCCAGCTTGTCGACGGCCGGAGCCCATACGCTGGCGGCGTACAGGATGATTGGTTCAACGGTAGCCACATATATTATCCGTATGACCTCGGGGTTTAGTCCCCAGCTGGTCTTTGCTGCCTTGGTGAGCTGCTTGTGGATGCCTATCGCCTTTCTGCACACATTTGCGACGTGTGCGTTGAAGGTCAGCTGTTTGTCGATGGTGACACCCAGGATTTTGATCTCATTTGACATGGCAATGCCGATCCCGCCCATGCTCAGGCGTGGGGTGTCGTATTTTAATTTGCGCGTCATGACCATAGCATTGGTCTTCTGAGGGGCGAATTTAAGCTTGTTTTGAACACCCCACTCTTGCACATGTTCGAGAGCGGCATTGGCACGTCTCTCGATCTCCAACGCTGTGTCACCATCGAAAACCAGTACCACGTCGTCTGCAAATGCCTGGCAATAGTCATCCCTAGCTTCCAGGCTCTTGAGAAGTGGGTCCAGCAACAAGTTCCAGAATATCGGTCCGGCGATTGAACCCTGGACACAACCCTTACTCGTGGCCTTGCAGTGCTCTTCACCTGCGTACCTAACCCTGACCCTTCGGTTTTCGAGATAGCTGTCGATGACCCTCCTCAAGCCGACTGGACACTGTTCCTCAGCCAGACGGACCCTTATGGCTGGCCACCAAGCGCTGTCGAAGGCTCCCTCTATGTCTAATGATATTAGAACTATTATTTTCTTTAGTTTCAGCTTACCGCGTATATGTTGCACTAGGGCATAGAGGGAGTCTTCGGTGCTCCTCTGGGGCATGAATCCGTACTGGCGAGTACTCATCCTTGGGATCAGATGAAACTTGAGGCGGGCCACCAACATCTTCTCATATATTTTTCCGAGAATAGGTAATAGGCCGATGGGTCTGTACGCCTTTGGGGAGCTGTAGTCGGTTTTTCCAGGCTTTTTCAGGATAATCACCGTTGCCTCTTTCCAAATTTCAGGGAAGAGGTGGGTCCTCAAGCAGCCATTCATGATAGCCAGGGCTACCTCCGGGGCAACTCTGATGGCTTGGCAACAGATATCTGCTGTAAATCCGTCGGCTCCTGGCGCTTTTTTGGCATTAAAGGACCCGCACGCTGCCATCAGTTCAGCCATCGTGAATGAGGGCTCACATGGTTCATCATGTCCTCTAGCATTTACGACCTCGGCCTTTTCTCTGGTAAGACTATGGCAGGTGCTGTCACTGTCTTCGTGGTCCTCCGGATAAAAGGTTCTCGCCAACAGTTCTACTGAGCCTTTTGCGTCTAGAACCTGCCCATCCCTCGCCAGTGGCTGATCCTCACCTCTTCCCCTGGTCCTTCCTATTACCCGGTAAATTCCCTCCCAGACCCCTTCTCTGTCCTGTCTTGAGCAGAACTCCTTCCAGCTCGCGGTTTCGTCCTTGGCTGCTTCCGTCTCATACTGAACTTTCTTTTTCAGGTACTCTTCAACGACCTTCGCTCTACGGACTGGTGCAGCACACCTAACTCTGCGTTTATAGGTAGTGGCCTCTTTTTTCATCCTCTCGAGTTTCTCGGACCACCACGGCAAAGTGAAAACTTCATTTGTCTTCTTTATAGGCATTGATGAAGTGCATGCGTCTTTTATTACATTAGTGTAGAGATTTGTAATTAAATTTAGTTTTACAGCCGTATTTAATTTATCTATTTCAGTTTTGTTTAATTTGTTTGCTTGCAGTAATTGGCCGAGTTTCTCACGAAACTCGGACCAATTCGCTTTTTTTGTATTGAAGATCCTAGTTGTTCTGTTAATTTGAATGCCTTTTGATCTTTTTAGTTTAATATTGAAAACAATGCCGTTGTGGTCCGAGCTCGTGAGGCCCTCGTCTACCCTCCAGTCATCCACTAGGTCCAAGATATCTGTCGAGCATACTGTTATGTCGACGTGACTACAGTATCTTGTCCCCCCTCTGGTTGTGTCGAAGGTCGGAATTTCCCCTCTGTTCAGTATGTTCAGGTCCAGCTCATCGAGGACTCCGGACACTTCCTCGCCTCTGTGATCTATGGACAGGCTTCCCCACCAAGTACTCTTTGCATTTGCATCTCCTCCAAGAACCAATCTCCCGGGACCTACCTCATCCTCAACACGTTTGAGGTGCTCGAGGTATGGTCCGATTGGCTGGTCTGGCTCAAAGTAAAAGGAGACTAGTGTGATTCTCCAGGCACTGGTTCGGATCCCCACCACGACGATGTTGTTCGTGGTGAGTTTCGGGTACTGTTCGACGACGAGGTCTTTGTCAAAGACCGCTATTGCGGCCTTGACAGTCCCATCTCCTATGTCAGTGCTCTGGAAAACCCGAACGCCTCTATGACTCCTCATTACTCCAGCCCCGCCGACGTATGGTTCCTGGAGGAGAGCAATGGCGACCCCGCGCTTGTCCGCTTCGATCAGAAGTTCGTTGGTCGACAGTCTTTTTCGTTGGAGGTTGGCCTGCACTATTTTGTAGGGGTCTGGGATGCCGTTGTTCTCCTGGGCGCCCTTAGCAATAAGCGACCGACATGCGGGCTATGGCATCTCGTTTCCTGCGTATGGGGCATTCTTGGCTGAAGGCATTATGATCGTTACGATCAAGATTGGCCGCTGTGCAGTTTCTGCAAGAGGGTTCGCCCCCTGCAAGCCATTCTGTGCATTGCGCCCTAAGGTGCGGTCCTCCGCAGTGGCTACACAGGTCAACTGGTGCTTCGCAAAACCTCTTGCTATGGCCATAACCAAGGCATTTCGAGCATTGGATTAGTGGTGACTGATCCCACACCCGGATCCGTTGCAGGTCAATATAGACCGCTCCAGCGTCAGTCGCTCTTTTCCAGATGGCTGGGGATACGCTTAGGATAATGTGGTTAGTGTGCGGATTACGTGCTTTCCTTTTATACTTGATTTCAAGTCTGTCCTCATTCTCCTTCAGATCGTGGAAGATACCCCGGTTTTGGTTCCTGAAGGCCCGGATGACGTCCTCATCAGAATTTACTGTCAGAACGTCAGCGAGCTTCAGGAGTGGGTCTCGGTTCTTAACTTCTTCCACGACCAGGCTTTTCCCGGAATTTTCCAATCTCTGTCTCACCTTCTGTCTGTCTTCGTCCGTGTGACAGCTCATGATGACCTTTCTATCTTTAGCTTTGCGGGTCCTCTCCACCCTGACCTACCCTTCCTTGGCGTTCACCGCTTCTCTAATTTTTGTTAGGACGTTTTCGCCGGTGTCATTCTCGTCCTGGGACGAGACAATGACCGAGTGCAGTGGATTTTGCGGAGGTGGGTGCACGGTGGTTCGGCCCGCCGTTGTCTCGGCATACGTTTTTGTGACCAACAACTGTTGGTGTTGTTCATCTATTTTTTGTTTGAGGTCATCCATCTTTCTGCCGTTTTCGATGAGCAGCCGGCTCTGTTCTTCCAAGCGTTTTATGATCTGGCCGTTGGCCTCGGGGGCCTCTTTTCCGGCTATCTCCTTTGGTATTATCGAGGTTTTTAACGATATACCTGCTTCACCGGTCTTTTGGAGCTTTTTGATGTCGGCATCTGCTTCTTTTATAATTTGGAATAGTTTATCCACAGCGTCGAGCACGTTTGCTTTTAGGTCCGCCTTTAAGTTCCGTGAACTATTAATGTTTGTTTTGGCCTTAACTACATTCTGTCTAGCTTCGGCTAGTCGAGTCAGTCGGGTAGGCAGAACCTGTCTCGGTGAAATTTGAGCTTCTGTCTTGCCAGTGGCTGGAGTCAGGTGGTGAGATACTGACGCCGCGGCTTCCAAATTCTCAATGCTTCGTCTGACATTGGACGTGAGTGTTTGAGTCCCTGGTGAAGATGTTTTGGACGAGAGCGTCTGTGTCCGAGGGGGAGATTTTTGCTTCACCGTTTCGTCTATGGATTTTGCTGGTGTTCTAGGCATCATCATGGTCAGAGGAATACGTCAGTGATGAATGTAAAAATATGGATGTGAATACGACCGTCCAGTCGTGGTCTGCGCACAGTGTAAAAATGTGCGCAGTCAAATTATAAAGTAAAAATGATTTAAAAAGGAATTAGGACCGAGGTGCCAAAAAGCAGTCGTAAAGAGAAACAAATTTGCGTCAGGCTCAATAAAGCCTTCGTGCCAACTTATAAAATAAAGATAAACTGGTCCAAATTTTCCAACTTCTAACTGCTCTATAAAATCAGGTGTGGCGATTAAAATAAAAATTTTTGCAGTTACCGTCTTAACGATAGGTGAAGATGTCAGCAACAAAGTTTCAGGTGTCTAGCTCCGCTCCTTCTGGTTTTTCAGGCCACGTGGTTTTTCCTTTTTTCCGCTTACAAGCTGGAACTTCAGGATTTCGGAGGTTCTTAGTAGTCTAGATGGTGTGCAGTGGTGATCCCCACCCCTTTCTAAAATAAAAAGGCAGGGTCGTCGATCTCGTTCGAGCAGCGTTCTCAATTAAAGTTTTTTCTTGTAGGTTTAACCTCAAAAATTTGAGGTTTTTCAGGTCTTGAAGTGGAAGCACTGCCGTACAGGTTTTGCACTTTATTGGGGCTTATAGCCTTCACTTTTACACACTCACTGACACCAAATTTGTTACAATCCGATCACTTTTTACCACTTTTCTGATTTTTTTTAGTCGGGAGCCGTACAAAAACGTGGCGTTCGCGGCGATGGTTGGAGCCAGACTGGGTTAGGTTTTTTTTTTTTTTTTTTTTTTTTTATATTCACCCGTCATCACAGGGCGTTTTATACTCCTACCTCCAACATAATCGGAGCCTATGTCTGTCTACTTAACGTTCATACCAGTCTTCGCATGTATGCTTCTCGTAATTTCATTCCTCATACATGTTCTTTCTTTCATTCATCCTCATTTGTACTTTATGGGTGGGATTCCCAACTATCATCTTCTCTATATACTTTCTTGTATTTTATTTTTCTTTATCGGGTGTTGCAAAAAAAGTGGGTAGGCGATCTTTATTAAATAACTTTTACATTTACACTTACATTATCTTATGTCCATTTGTACTTTTGTACACAGTTTTTACATATTCTTATACTATTACATAATTACTTATTCTAGACTTATCTTATCATACAGAAACGGGGGAGCGGTTCTTATTTTTGCTTACACCTAAATATTTATACTTAATCTAATCTTGTCTCTATTTTCCAAAGAAAAATATTCTGGGTTAGGTTAGGTTAGGTTAGGTTCCCCCCCGGTGGGTTCCCGCATTGTCGAGGCGGGGGGGCTCAGTAGCCGTGGCTTGGACACCCACGGTGAAGCTAAGAGGAACCCGAGGAGGGGCCGCTCGTCAGGGCTTCTGCTGACAAGCCGACGACGTAGCGGCCAAAGGTAGGTTGCGGTGTCGCTTGGGCGACATCGCAACTGAGGCGGGCCGCGATGTCGTACGTACCGGAGGCATCGCGGTTGAGGGTTGGAGGCCGCGGCGGGAGAGGAGTGCCGGTATTACGGTGCGCCGCTCTCCCTACCTTCCGCGGCCTTGACGGGGTCGCCACCGTACGATGGCGGACGCGGTGGGGCTGCAGGGGAAGAGGAGTGTCGGTATTACGTTGGCCGCTCTCCCTATCCTCTGCAGCCGGAAATTGGCAGGCGGCGGGGCCAATGTCCTGACCCGTCGCAGGGGGGACCAAGGGTGCCCAGACACGGGGTCGTCTGGCGCCCATGTGCTGGTTTGGTCCCTGGGGTGGTCACGGCGTGCTATGTGTTCTGGTGCGCCGGTGATGGGGAGTACTCCCCAGAGGAGGGTCCGGTAACGGACGGCCGCGGCGGGTTCACGGATGAGTGCTAACGCGTGCCCGTGTTCCCGCCGTAAGCGGCAGAGGAGGACACCGTGGAGTTTTAGTGGGTTAGAGTCCCACATAACTGCACTATCTCCCCGTGGTAGTGTAGTATGCATGAGCATTTCTCCACGTGAAAAAAAAAAAAAAAAAAGGTTAGGTTAGGTTAGGTTCCCCCCCGGTGGGTTCCCGCATTGTCGAGGCGGGGGGGCTCAGTAGCCGTGGCTTGGACACCCACGGTGAAGCTAAGAGGAACCCGAGGAGGGGCCGCTCGTCAGGGCTTCTGCTGACAAGCCGACGACGTAGCGGCCAAAGGTAGGTTGCGGTGTCGCTTGGGCGACATCGCAACTGAGGCGGGCCGCGATGTCGTACGTACCGGAGGCATCGCGGTTGAGGGTTGGAGGCCGCGGCGGGAGAGGAGTGCCGGTATTACGGTGCGCCGCTCTCCCTACCTTCCGCGGCCTTGACGGGGTCGCCACCGTACGATGGCGGACGCGGTGGGGCTGCAGGGGAAGAGGAGTGTCGGTATTACGTTGGCCGCTCTCCCTATCCTCTGCAGCCGAAAATTGGCAGGCGGCGGGGCCAATGTCCTGACCCGTCGCAGGGGGGACCAAGGGTGCCCAGACACGGGGTCGTCTGGCGCCCATGTGCTGGTTTGGTCCCTGGGGTGGTCACGGCGTGCTATGTGTTCTGGTGCGCTGGTGATGGGGAGTACTCCCCAGAGGAGGGTCCGGTAACGGACGGCCGCGGCGGGTTCACGGATGAGTGCTAACGCGTGCCCGTGTTCCCGCCGTAAGCGGCAGAGGAGGACACCGTGGAGTTTTAGTGGGTTAGAGTCCCACATAACTGCACTATCTCCCCGTGGTAGTGTAGTATGCATGAGCATTTCTCCACGTGAAAAAAAAAAAAAAAAAAAAAAGGTTAGGTTAGGTTCCCCCCCGGTGGGTTCCCGCATTGTCGAGGCGGGGGGGCTCAGTAGCCGTGGCTTGGACACCCACGGTGAAGCTAAGAGGAACCCGAGGAGGGGCCGCTCGTCAGGGCTTCTGCTGACAAGCCGACGACGTAGCGGCCAAAGGTAGGTTGCGGTGTCGCTTGGGCGACATCGCAACTGAGGCGGGCCGCGATGTCGTACGTACCGGAGGCATCGCGGTTGAGGGTTGGAGGCCGCGGCGGGAAAGGAGTGCCGGTATTACGGTGCGCCGCTCTCCCTACCTTCCGCGGCCTTGACGGGGTCGCCACCGTACGATGGCGGACGCGGTGGGGCTGCAGGGGAAGAGGAGTGTCGGTATTACGTTGGCCGCTCTCCCTATCCTCTGCAGCCGAAAATTGGCAGGCGGCGGGGCCAATGTCCTGACCCGTCGCAGGGGGGACCAAGGGAGCCCAGACACGGGGTCGTCTGGCGCCCATGTGCTGGTTTGGTCCCTGGGGTGGTCACGGCGTGCTATGTGTTCTGGTGCGCCGGTGATGGGGAGTACTCCCCAGAGGAGGGTCCGGAAACGGACGGCCGCGGCGGGTTCACGGATGAGTGCTAACGCGTGCCCGTGTTCCCGCCGTAAGCGGCAGAGGAGGACACCGTGGAGTTTTAGTGGGTTAGAGTCCCACATAACTGCACTATCTCCCCGTGGTAGTGTAGTATGCATGAGCATTTCTCCACGTGAAAAAAAAAAGGTTAGGTTAGGTTAGGCTCACACATCGTGGTCGGGGGGGCTCGGATCGCTGTCGAGTCTACCATGAAGTACCTGGGATTGGTGCTCGACAGCCGGTGGGATTTCGGCCCCCACTTCCGGCGGCTGGCGCCCAAGTTGTTGGGCGCTGCTGGGGCGCTGTCAACGTTGCTTCCCAATTTGGGGGGCCCGAGCGCCGCCTGTAGGCGGCTCTACGTGGGGATCGTGCGATCCATGGCCCTGTATGGGGCCCCGATCTGGGCGACTGACCTGACGGCCGGTAGCATCGCAGTCCTGCGAAGGCCGCAGAGAGCGATGGCCGTCAGAGTCGTCCGGGGGTATCGCACGATCTCCTACGAGGCGGCTTGCGTACTGGCTGGATCCCCGCCCTGGGACCTTGAGGCGAAAGTACTCGCGTCACTGTACCGGTGGCGCGAGGAAGCGCGGGCGCGAGGCGAGGGGCTGACGCAGCGCCACATGGAGCTGCGTCGGTCTCAGCTTCGCGAGGTCCTGGTGGCGGAATGGCGGGACAGGCTTTCGCGCCCTACCGCCGGCCTCGGTACAATCGAGGCGGTCCGGCCAGTACTCGAGCGCTGGCTCGGGAGGAGGCACGGCTCCCTGTCGTTTCGGGTGACGCAGGTGCTCTCGGGGCATGGTTGCTTCGGGAAGTACCTGTGTCGCATTAACAGGGAGCCGGACGCCCGGTGTCACCACTGCGTCGACTGCCGGGAGGACACGGCGTGGCATACGCTGGCAGAGTGTGCCGCTTGGGAGGAGCCGCGCCGTGCCCTCATCTCAGAAGTAGGCAGTGACCTCTCGCTGCCGGCCGTGGTCGAGTCCATGGTCGACAGCGAGGAGTCCTGGGACGCGGTGGTTTCCTTCTGCGAAACTGTCGTCTCACAGAAGGAGGCTGCGGAAAGGGAGAGGGAGATCTCGTCCACTCACCCTGCCCGCAGCAGGCGCACCGGGCGTCGGCGGAGGGCGGACAACGCCCTCTTCCAGGCCCCCTAAACGGGTCCAGGGGCGACGGACTCGGGGACGTCCGTCGCCCCCCACACATCAGGACCCGAGATGGCGGCGCGACGTGTTCCACGCGCGCCCCTCTTAGACGTCGCGGGGGGAGTCAAACACCTCACTCCCCCCCCCGACCAGACGGGGCCCGCTAAGGCGGGCCGGCACCAGCCGGGGGTTGCGGAAGGATCGTACGTTCCCGCGACCCCCGGCGTAGGTGTGAGATGGAACACCCGGGGTGGTTTTTAGTCAGTAAGAGTCTGACAGACCCCGCCGCCCGCCCCAGGGCGGCGGACATCCA